>LR991094.1:20005000-25005000 GCA_905163515.2 Lymantria monacha | reverse complement strand
TTACGAAACTTTAAATCGATATAGATCCTAAACGGCCAGTCAAATCGAAAAATGTTGAGAGAAAACTAAAAATGATTTTTAAATACCTATTTAACGATACCACACTCGATATAGTTTGTTGACTTTATTTTTTTTAATTTTCACAATATGGCGTCCAGTAGTCGCCATATTGAACTCGCCGAATTAAGAGGAATCGATTGACGTGCGAATCATAAAAACGGCCTAGGCGTTTGGTATATATAGTGCTTCAAAGGAACATACAAACATACATAGACTGTTAAACACAATACCACTCCTTTGCAGTCGGGTAAAAAAGAAGACCAAGATCATATCTGATCTTGTAGTATAAGACACAATTCAGTTTTTAGCTATTCACTGATGGACTCCGAACCTCCTAAATTATTATGGCCATAATTGCCAAACTGGGTGGATAGAAGTAGTAACATCTATATAATTCACATAAGTTTTTGATCCTCAGTAATAGTGTGATTCTATAATGTAAATCTAGGTCTACTGAATTAAATATTCTTGAATACCCGAATTAGGTAATTAATATATAAAATAATATTAAAGCCAAAGCTTGGATTTAATATTATTTACACAAAAGACGTTTGGGATTTGTATCTTCGAGCTCTCCTCGAGGGCACTCCTTTATTTTAATAAACCAACAAAGTAGTTTTCTCGAATAGAACCGTCATTATTTTGGTATATTTTGTAGCATACCTGGTAAGTATTGTTGAGCATGTGTACTGGAATTGCATGTGGTAGACAATGATGGTAAGGATTCTTTAGCAGTATAGATAGCACTTCCATTCTCGAGGGCTTGTCCTCTCTACCACCGTTGCGTATTGTACGTTCTAAGGCGCGCGAACAATACGCTGCGTATTTACCGCATTCCGTTCTGTAAAAAGATGTACGTTTTATTTAATCACAAGTTATGTGGACCGTTTAAAAGTTAATCAAATGATCGTATGAGTAGGTTAGTTAAGGTATGTAAGCGAAACAAGCAAACAAAATTACATTATTTTTTTTTACATGATTATGTCTTATAAATTTTTAGTGTATAAGTGTACACCTACACCACACAAATCTTAGAGCAATTCATGAAAGATCGTACAAATATTTATTTAGTCCACTGTAACTGTAATACACCTTATTATTAACTATGATAGAATTACACATCGTAAACTGATACTCACTTAGAATCCGCGTGTCTGCTGAGATGTAACTTTAAGTACCAGAGTAGCCTATTATTTCTTGGCACGAACAAACTCACGGCTAAGGCTAGTAGTTGCCAACCTTGCACAAAACTGTATGTAGGCGGGTTACTCTTGCAGTCCACGGATAAGAGCGGGGCCTGGAAACATGGCTGCGTTGGTAGCAAAAATATATATAATGCGACCAACTATTAAAGATTTTGCCTATTTTAAGGGAAATTCTGTCTCCTATATCTTTCTGTTCAGCAATTATCTTGTACATAACTTGTAATTTTTTTGCCAATTAATTTTATTATAATCTCCCTAATTAAATATAATCTTATAGAATACTTTTCTCATATGATATTGTTATTTAAATTAAAAGAAATATAAAGCAAAACCTCTGTAACTCGAACTTTAATAACTCATAAACCTCAGCAGGTGTGAAAAGCCTTTTGCTAAATACCTAAATTCGCAACATCTCTCTCGAATTTGGCTTTTTAATGCGGAAAAAACGTCACTCGAACAAAACTATAAGAATTATTGTTTGTTATTATACTCATATATTTATAACTTAACTCGAATTACTCCATAACTCGAGTTATTTTCGCAACATCTCGAATTTGGGTTTTAATGCGGAAAAAACGCCACTCGAACAAAACTATAACAATTATTGTTTGTTATTATATTCATATATTTATAACTTAACTCGAATTACTCCATAACTCGAGTTATTCATATCCAAATCGTAGTTAGCAAGATATAATTTCAAATAACACTTGGAATTCCCTGAACTCATAGCAATAGTCTCTAAAAGGAATGTTTGGTGCATATTTGTATTTGTTATTTATGCAATGAATAATTACATTCATTTGAATTTCTAAGGCGCATAATAATGGTGCTTTACTAAATTATAACAAATAAATCCTCTGTACCTCGAAATACCTGTCAAGTCCAAAAATTATTAACTCCGTTTTTTTTGTATTTTCTTTGACATTAGAGTTCTCAAGATTCCACTGTATTATACTATTATTTTAATTATTATTAGCTTCAGAAATATTAAGTGCAATGTAGCTCGTGTTAAGCGATCAAATTTTTTTTTTTGTAAGACGATATTGTTAATCGTCGTGTAATTACATAAATTATAACATATTTTTAACAATAGCTTACAATATTGTTTTTTTTTTTTAATATAATCATGCAAAACTTTTATATACTGCACTATTAAATTAAAATAATTCAATATATATATCGATTATTCAATATAAAGATGAAACATACTTCATCGTTATTTTAATAGTAGCTTAAGTTTTATGCTCTATCAAATTATTAAAAATTTTCATAATTTATTAATGAAATTAAAATATTTTTTCATGTGTTATACCTATATGAAATTAAAATAATTCAACATATCTCAATTATTCATACAAGAACGTTTTGTGGTTTGATTACATTACATATATCCCAAATAGTTAACAAAAAATTTAAAAAGAAGTTTGAAATCATATTCATATAAATTTAATTAGGATTATTATTATTTTGTTAAATAATAAAATTTTCATTTGCACTTCTCGTCTAAATATACTTATCACATTTGCAGTAATTAACTGCAATCTTGAAATAAGCTGTTTTTCGTTCTGGGTGTTGTCCAATTAATATCATTTCCTAAATGTAAGATTGACAGTTTTTTAGATAGATAATTTTTCATTTTATCTTAGAATGTTAATTTTTTTTTTTTAAAAAGAAATTATTAGCTTAGCAAAGTATTGTATTTCAACGCCCTGATTGGCTAAATTCGCCTTGTAGATGCTTGCCACGGAAGGGAACGTACTCAAACTACGCTAATATATGTTATGTTGCGTGAGAGGTTTTATAAATTGAAAACAAAATAATTCACCCAGTGTAGCGCATCCAGTAAGTCGCGTAGTATAGGTCACGTAGTATGGGTACGTTCCCTAATCAGAGGTAGGCAATAGCTAGGTAAGAGTTATTATTATTCTTGTTTTGAACACAGCTACATTATCACCGTCTGGCGAATTCCATTCCTTTGCCGTACTAATTATAAAATAAGCATTATACATTAGTTTGAAAGTATTTCTATGACATTTATAGACTCAGTCCGTAGTGTGGCTCACATCACATTTACCTGTATAGAGCTAGGCGAGCCGGCTGCGTTAGGTTGAACGTCACCGCTCTTGTTGTCCCCGCCGACAGATGATGCGCCGGTGTCACAAGTGAACAGCGACTGAGTCGCGCACAGTAGTAGTTGCTGTACAAATGAAATGTTGGTACGGGATGTGGTACTCTACTGGTTGTGTTCGAGGACGTGTGGTAGGGGTAGTAATATATATATATAGATCTAAACGTGTATATGTGTTATATATATGTGTTTGTTTGTATAAATTATATTATGGACTTTTTATATAGAATATAATACATATATTTCTATTACAGTAATAGAATACATAAGTATTATCATTTACAATTGAGCAATTGAATATATAGAAATCATGTGTATATTCGTTCTGGCTAATTCTCGAAATTACTAAACATATTTTGATGAAATTATAAGAATGTGTAAGGTTGATTCCAGCTTCAGAAATAGGATAGTTTTGCCCTTGCTAACCAATCTAATACATTTTTAATGTGAATTTTTTAAGAAGAAAATGAAGTCAAATGCACTCTGTTCTCTCTGCCTACCGTGCAAGGGACATGGCGTGATGGTATGTATGTATGTAGTCAAAAAGTTTCAAATGTCATTTCAATCATCCTTTTTTTTCTTATTGATGGTGCAATTTCGGGTTTAGCAGCTAGCTGTAGTTATTATTAACAAAAGAAAAATACATATATTACGAATACTTAAATACTGCATCTGGCATGGAATTACTTTTTTAATCCATTGTCATCCATTACATAAAGCTCCAAACTGTGTACTGCCACAAAAATAAGACTAGAGAAAACCTAATAATTAATTTATATTAAATTGGACTTCACTATCGGTAGTGGCAATGCACTACAGCAACGACTCAGTATTAAAATTTTATACGCATTATAACTAAAGTACCAATAATCTAGTTTCTTTTAAAATATTTACAATATCAAATTTGTATTATGCTCTAAAAATATTTTTTTTTCATTTTTCTTCTTCTTCTTATGTATTGGCAATCAGCTACTTATACGAGCTATTGATGCCAGTGTCAAGTTATAAATATTTTCACCTTTTTAGTCTTTCAAGTTAGTCATTGTCTAAGTCAAATTGTCGCCATTAACAGTGCAATGGCCACACTGTTAATGGTATCTTGTGGGAATTTTGATGGAAAACGAAAACGTTGTAAAGCACTTTTATATGATATTCACTACATCCCAGTAGTTCCGCCGCTTCATAAAGTTCGCATAAAATGCCATCAAAATTATCTAATATAACACATTAAAACACTAAGATATCGAATATAATACAAGAGCACCACATGACGTTTTCAAATTCCCCTAATTCATTGTTATATTTGCTTTTATAATTTGACATGTGACATTACAGTTTTGTAAATTAATCTGCGGGATACTTTTATAGCATTCAGGATATCATTATTGCAACTGTTTACAAAAAAAAAGGAAAATCAATAATCAAAAATAACGTTTCTATTGTCTTTTTTCTGTGTGGTGATAGAGTAAGAATACAATTCACCACACCCTACACATAATAGTAGGGCCACATTTTTGACCGACCGTTCCTACTATTGCGCTCACAGAAAATCTACGTCTGAAGAGTGGCAATGTGCTCTTCTGCTTTGTTCAGTGAACGAGAGCGCCGGAAGTCCTAATTTCTGGGTGGGTTTTTGCTGATAAGCAGACGCCTAGCTGTACCCCTGGTTTTGCAAAGATACATAAGCAGTAGTAACACTTTTGCTTCTTGCTTTTTTGCCACCATAAGTTATAAAAATCTTCTCTTATTCATGGGTGTCGTAAAAGATTATTAATGGATATGATATGCATATAACATTAATTCAAGAGAAGTAATACTCCAAATAAAACCCTATAGCAATTCGTCCTCCGGTAGTTTTTTGACGTCCAGTGCTGACCGTAGGCCTCTCTGTAGCTCATAAGGGGATAATATAGTAATCGCCACGCTTAGCAGACGTGTTGGCGATCGCAGTGAGCTATTATTCGTTTCCTAGGTGAGAGCTGCTGTTCGTTCTCCTAGTGAAACCCTTAGCCGATTCTTGCGCCTCCTATGGACGAGTTAGGGGTGGTGACAATTGTATTCTTTTCCCTTTATCACAAGGGGAATACTTTGTATTTATATAATATCGTGATTAAGTAGACCTTATGTATTTGTTTTTTAAATTACACTCGAAAATAACGGATATAAAAACTTGTGCTGCGAAGGATTTTACATATATGCAAGTAATGGACACAAATTATACCCAGACCCAAAACAATAATTTTTAGATCACGATCAATATTGTTTGTGGGTTCGAAGTTCTGCGGCAAATTGCAAGTAGAAGTTCTGGAGGCGGTGCTCATCACAGGAGTAAGATTTCCTTATATCCTATTCCACTTTGATCCCATCCCGTATTCCTTCCTTTCTTGAGGTGTACGGTATATTGATTAACCGTGGGAAAGTGGTGGGTTTTCCTTACTCTTCTCCATTTTATAATAATATTGGATTTCCGCCATGTATCGCCTAATTCAATCAATACAGTATTGTTAAATATCTTGTTTTTACCATTATTCTTGTTAATATTTTTGTTTGCTTTTTTATACTTCTAGTATATAGCAAAAAAAAAATTTAAGGAAATCATGCTATAGAGTCTAAAATAAATAATTTTCTTTCTTTCTGATAAGCGGTGGGTCAAATTCAAATTAATTTATTATTTATAAACTCCACGAGGAACGTATTGTCATTTTAATATCTTAAATTAATCCAATAAATTTCGGATCAGAACGTGACCGATACTGAGCAGATTTGACAAGAAACTCAGCGGTTTTGACTATTTTTTTATTGGGTTTTTTTTAAATAAAATTGTATACAAAAGGTTTAGTAAGTATTAGCTCCAGCTAGCTTGAACCACGATATAATATAAAAGTCAAAAGATTATGGCTGAACCAAACCCCACAAGTACCATCCAAGAACGAATTAACTACTAAAGCAGACATAGTTATTTACGATTGGAAGATGATTAACTATGTCTTATAGCTGAGTTCTGGGGCGGAAGTTATAATATAGATTGACTGTAGGCTCATCATCACGTAAATTGCTGGCTCGTTTGGTAGTGATCATATTAAAAATGGCTTATTAAGTCATTTATACACAATGTGCGAAATTTTTCAACCATATCTTTTATATACATATCTGAAAGATTTGGATCACTTCTTTTTTTAATATTTTCGTCCGAAACTAATATAACATATTGAAATCGTCTCTTAGAATATAACATTTTTACCATTAGTGCAAGTGCAATTTGCTCACGAGTGTGCGATTAAAACCCGACCAACCCCCATTATAAAACAGTGTATTTGCCCGAATCCTACATATAATTATATGTATCTTTAGTGTTAGGTGATTTTAATGTACAGTGTATATGTATATATATATATATTGATAAACCGTATAATATGCCTTTAATATGATTCACTTTGAATTTTGAATAATTATAATTTATTTTTTTCTCAATTTATTAATTGCTCTGCTAATATTTTATTGTATGACGTAAAATTTATTTCGAAATCAGATCAAAATATTCATTGTATTACATTTAAAAATATGCCTTGAATGTGAATAACAAGAAATTAATTTTGTATGGTTATAGATTTTTTTTTTTGGTTTAATAAAAATATCTGAAAGTATAGTTTTTTTTTCGATAATTCATAGTGCAATGTGTGCAATTTTCGTTACACCATAAGTATTTTTAATTGAATATAGAGGTATGAAAATTACTACCAAAATGGCATTAATTCATTCCTGCGATATTTACTTCATTTTTCTACCAATTTGACATATTATACGGTGATATCATAACTTAATCCTAATTATACCTACATACTCACCATAAATATCAATATATATGGGTAATAATAGTCTAAAAACTTGCAACATCAACCTTTCAATACAAAGGAGATTCAACAGTGCGAAGGAACACTAGCTATGATAGATATGAATGATAAAAAAATAAAATATATCATTCCCTAAATCTATAGGATCAGGGGACAAACATTCTCGGAATAAAAAACGAAAAAAATAACAGGGAAAATTTACACCAACATTCCATTTGAAATTTTGCAACGTAACCAATTCATTTTGTTGTGGCAACATTTTTCAAAATTTGAATATCGAAGTCGATGCTTCTTATTCATGTTGCCAGAACTGTACGGATCAAATTGGAATAAACACTCTTTTGATTCCGTGTATATTTTTTTTTATTAAAGACTTTTCTATACTCGCATATATTTCGATGAAGCCAATATAATTGTATTCGCAATACACGATTCCAAATTGATCAACCACAACACGAAGCTCTTACAGCGACACACAAAGCTTATACTATAACAACAATGGTTTGTTAGTGTATATTTACAGTTTTAATGCAAATAAATATTAGTTTTAAAGCGTATATATATATATATATATATATACAATAAGATTAAACTCTAATAAAACTATAGCCCGCAGCAATAAATGGCACCTATTACGTTGATATTTTTAGGTAACGTAATATATTCAAGTCCTAATTTTTATTTACTGCATTTTTTTATTGTGTTTATTTTAATTTTTTTAAACCTACAAAATATCAACATAAACAGCTCTATAATCGATTAATATAAAAATATTTTGCTGCATAAAATACATTAATATATTTGCAACGAGTGCAAGTTTTCTAATAATCTACTAAATCCAACCGATGAAGAATCGATATTTCAATCAATGTGTACAATGACATATGAGAAAAGCATCGAAGCGATCGCCCGTAAGCTTTGCATATATAAAGCAAATAATATACATTATAACATGAAATATACTTAGACATACATTTCGAAATATAAGATATGTACATAATTATAAAGTTATACATTTTTTTTATTGATTATATTTACATTTTTTTTTAAATGACTCATTGTAAATCTGAATTAGAATGGGAAAACTAATGTCCAAGACAATGTATTTATTATTTCAATTTATTTGAAGGAACTTAAAAAACCGTTGTATGATTGAATAATATTGAAATGAAGCAATTAACAGCTGTTGCGATGTGATAATTCAGATTTTCAAATAAAACCATAATCTTTATAATATATTAAAATGTATATAAGTAAATGTATGTCAAAATATATTCCAATCAGACTTATTTTGAGAGACGCAATTTATTTAATAAAACATAAGGAACACCCGTTATTTCCTCCATCCTTCATTATTACTTACGTCAAAAGCCATGCTTTAACTTTATAATCAATATTTATCTATAGTATAGTATACGTACTATAGATAATACGTCCTTTCTTTCTTTCATTCTCTCTATCTATCTTTCTCTCTATTTCATATTTAAATCAGCAAATAAATCAATAATTAATGATGCACGTATTGCAAAAATATATTTGCAAAAATATTAAATTCGATTAAGAATAAATTTACTTTAAAATGAAATAATGGCTCACATTTTCTATTAAGTAAATATGTATGTCTTAAGCAAATGAAATAGATAAGAAAACTTACAAAAAATACTTAAGCTCGTAAAAAAAATCATTGATTGACAAAGTCAGCAATATTAACATTTTTCATGAAAATAAATGCAAATAAGTACATCATAATTGAAGACATGGGAATAACGATTGAAAGAAACAAGGCATATTTGCTAAGAATTATAATTTTAGACAAATACTCTATATATAATATCTATACTCTATATATAATAATACTCTATACCAACACGTCTGACCAGCGTGGTATAGTAGGCGAATTTCCCTTCCACTACGGAGGAGGTTCGAGCCCAACAATAGAACATATATGAGCTTAAATGACGATAATGATGAGACAATATAGAAAATTTCAACAATCGTTATTCTCAATACCGTGTATCAAAACAGATGAATACCCTTATTGACATATTCAAAGCTGTATTGAATACTTTAACGCTCTTCTGTGGTCCACAATTTGGTTAATAAAAGATAATCTATAGATATATATATATATATATATTTCAGTTAGTAATGAGTTTTCAAAAATATGTAGCGGCTTTAAACCGAATTTTTAAATATGTATGAACTTGGACTTCCAATGCCAATTTAGTTAAAAGCATCTAATACACTAGGAAAGTATTAAAAAACTATAACTATTAATATCTCGATAAAATTGATCTCCAACTGCAAGAACCTTTTAACGCCTTAACCTCTTTTGGATGTTAAACTTTTAACCCCATGTAAACTATTATCGTCGTAGAATCAACTGCAAATTTCAATCTTGATACTGATAATTTCGCGGATATAGGGCTAAAAGTTAATAATGAGCAGTTGCTCAAAAACTGTCCGTTATGCATTAAAACTTCACAATCAGCAGTCATATGCTTTTGGGCTAACGAAGCAATCACTAATTACTTATTAAACAGTCTTATTTAAATGGTCAACGATAATCTGAACTGATGAATGTAACGCTGTAGGAGATTCGACGCCAATGAAGAGTGACGTCATAATATATACTCAGCTAAACAGCAAAAAAAAAAATAACAAAATACTGTCACAGTGAACACTATTCTACACCAATTCCAAGCAGATAATGTAAAACGATCGTGTTGCATAACACTTAATATAAACCAAAATCAACCCGTAGGTCAAATTTCCTTCCTATAGCGTAGGAGGTTCGAGCCCCGCGTTGAGACTTATATGAGCTAAGATAATACAATTGTATGATCATAGCGATTCAGAGGCCACATAGAAGCCAAGTTTTCACATCACCCCATATGTTTAATGGAGATACTTAAGAGATCTATCGCTATACGAATAATAGGGTTTAACTTGTTCATTTAACCTTGAACTTGGATATCCCGTTAACGTCTATATACTTCTCAAGTGCCTTAAAAACAATACAAAAATCATACTCAGATACGCGAGATTAGATATTAGTTTTGCAACATTGAATATGATACGTTATTTCAGTTTATCACAATTCGACCTTACCCTTGCAAAATAAATTTAGCATTGAAATTTAGCCTTACATTGAATTTTGACCGTGAATTTCAATGTCGCTTAGAAATACTGACATTGAAATTCACGGTCAAAATTGTCAATATCATTTTCCAATATACACACCTTGAAATTCGTCCTCACCTTGTTAAAGGTCGACCTTAAAAGGACACAACCTTCAAAATAAGAGACATTGAACAACGGCCGTGATATCACCTTGACCTTCAATGTGGCCTCACTACTGAAATATTTCTATCAATGATAACATTTCGTACGCGGAAGATAGATTGTATAGAGTGACGTAGGTTGTAATTATATGACGTAGATTTTTTTCGTCTAACTTTGTGTTACTCTGAAACAATATATTCTATCGCGATGCATTAAAATTTTATTAGATCTATTATTACTTGCCTTTTGGAAGTGAATCATTTTATGGGATTGTCCACAACTTAATGTGTCATCAATATTTCGCGAGAAAAAGAGCTTAAGCAACGGCTACGTCGTGTACTTAAGCTTATTCGTCACACATTTCAGTAGTGATAAGATTGTTGGCAGTTTTCTGTCTACAGCCGAGTGCTGATCCATGAGGGGTAGTGCCCCACTCACACAAAAGTCGATGTTTGAGCCACTGCTCATTGTCACTACAATGCGCAGTTGCATGTCGTTCGGTGAGCGAGTAAGCTGACAGCTCAACTATGGGGTGGGGTTTGGTTGGTAGGCAGCGGCCTAGCTATACCCCTGATGGCAATGGTCCATAAGCGACAGTAACACTTTCCATTAGGTGTACTGATCGCTCGTTATAAGCACTGTCGTCGCTACCATGAGCAATTAAGAAATTACTTGTCGTGTTTGTTTGGACTAAACTCTAAAACCGCTCGACCGATTCTGTTGGAGTTTTCATTGACAGAGAGCTTAAGAGTATAAGTTACCCTATGTAAGCTAAGACATACATTAAAAAAAAAGAACTGCAGTTTAGCGAAGAAAAATAAAATTCGTAATATTGTACAAAAAAACGGGAAACTAAGGGGTAATTAAAAGTCCTCCTATTGATCGTAGGAGGACTTTTAATTATCCCTTAGTCACGACTTGAAAAGTATTCTTCAAAAAATAAAACCTATGCCTAACTAATCTCAGTTTCCTTTAATGAAAATACTTTCGCATTTTTTATTAACACTAAAATCTATCTAATCGGGTTTTATAAATTAACACTAAAACTCAAAATTTGTCTATCCTTTGAAATAAATCTATCTGGTATATTCCATCTTTAAGTCTATCTGTATTTCTTTTTAAGTCTATCTTTTTAATTCCACGCGGACCAAGTAGCGTAATAATTCGTTTTTTAAATATATAACCAAAGTATGGACCACAAAACGATTACAACAAAAAAAAAAATATGGAGGCGTTATAGACTTACATTCTTAAGCTTGGCGGCCTTAACGTTTAGCTTAGCGTGTCGTGTGGGTAACGGCGTGTTTACCTGCACGCCGTGCTTCGTGTGCGTGTGGGGCGTGGTCTGCTTCGCGAGCACTGATGCCAATTCGTCCTGTAACTCTCCGACTTCGAGACACTGCTGCAACGCGTTCTGGGCCAGGACCACATGGTAGTCTATGCCTGCCTGTTCTACAGCCACCGACATGAAAAGTTGCACGCACTGTGGAATAATTACATGTTAATAATAGCTGTGTTATAACGGAGTTAAAATAAATATATTACCACCCCTTCCCCTCATGTGGGTGTTGTTTATAATACCTAGTAAAAGTTCGAAATATTATAAATATTATGCCGAGCTTTTCTTCAGTTTGCTTTAAATTAATAAATTGTCATAATATAATAATTACCAAAAAATTTAATGATTAATGAAATATAAACAAAAAAAAATATTTTTGAATAGAATCCTTGTTACTGACTTTTTGTACTAGCATTGAATTTGTAACAAAATTTTAATAACTGTTGTTAATTTTAATAGCTGCACAGATGCCATCTGTCTGTCTGTGTGTAGTGGTTAAGATACCGATCTTCCGTGTCAGTGCCGTGGGTTCGATTCCTACGCAGGACAATACTTTGTACGATCCACAAAGTGTTGCTCTGAGTTTGGGTGTAATTTGTCTGCGTTAATTATATGTTTGTCGTCAATACAATGATTATTTCTTTAGTGCAGGGCGATATCTTTAAAAAAAGAAAGAAAACTAATAGTAAGCCAATAGCCCATCTGTTACGAAGCGAATATTACATATATACATACATATCATCACGCCATATCCCTTGCAGGGTAGGCAGAGAAAACAGAGTGCAAGAGAGCTCTATCCTTGCATACTTCACTCGCTTCCTCAACATTCATAATTCTCTTCATACACGCTCGCTGGTTTCGGAGACTCTTGACTTCACCTTCCTTCAGTACGTGACAAATCTGGTCTAGGTAGGTTAGTCTCGGTCTCCCCCGGTACCTACATCCTTCCACTTTCGCATTGTATATCTTCTTAACCAGACGTTCGTTCGGCATTCTTTCCACACTAGACGTTCGTTCGGAATTCTTTCCACCACGAATATTATATATTACTTTTAAATTACACAAATATGAGTAGAACAGGACTATATTCCATTCCAGCAATGTAATCATTATCACCATATCAGCCTATATACTTCCCACCCTTGGGCTCGGCCCTCCTTTGCGGGAAGGAAATTGACCTTCTGTACCACGCTAGTCGGACGTGTCGACATAGGGTTTTATATCAAGTTTTCCTTACTATATCGCTTTGTACGACATCCACGGGCAATAAAGAGACTGGTGAAAGAAGATTGAGAATTGTATTCTTATACCGTTGGTGTATTGTGGAATTGTATTATCCGTGTGGTGACGGAGTAAGAATACATTACACCACCCCCTATCTTACCCGTGGATGATCGTACGAGACGACTAAGGGATATAAAACGCATATGACATCTATGCAAGAGAAGGATAACTCGAAACAAAACCTTATACCAACACGTCTGACCAGCGCGGTATAGTAGGTTAATTTCCTTCCCATTGCGGAGGAGGCCCGAGCCCAAGAGTGGGACTTATATGGGCTGTGATGATGATGATTCTTATACCTTTATTACACGGAGAATAATAATACCTTAAATAATTTGAGTGCTTCGGCTTGTAACGCCTCCGAGTTGAGTGAAGTGAGTGGTGAAGTTAGATTTTCTTTGGAATACAGTAGCGTTGGATGCCTCCATAGTACACAGTCTGGAAATAAAAATAGATTCAAAACAAATCAGTACATAAGTGAAGTTTAATTTACAGTTCTTTTTTTTTAATATCCACATTTCCATCCATCCATTAGCGTATTAAAATCCCCTGTAATATAAGACTTCATCATTTCTGCTATATTTTTTTTTATTGCTTTTGGTAGCAAACGAGCAAACAGCACACCTGATGGTAAGTGTCACTGCCGCCCATGGACCTTTGCTATATCAGGAGTATAGCTAGGCCGTTGTCTACCAATATAACCCCCAACCCACCCAGTTGGGCTTCCGGCTCTCTCGCTCACCGAACGAAGCGCAACAGCAGGTTGCCATTGCTCAGAGGTCGAACTTCTGCGAGAGTGTGGTACTACTCCGGATGGACCGGCCCGCAGCTGTCGACAGAAAACTGTCAACATCGTGGTCCTACCACTATTAAAATATATAAATTATATATACGTCTCATTGCTGGGTTCGGAACTCCTCTACAGTAAATTGATCTACTAGCCAGATGATTTGGTTTATGGTTTTATTACGACCTTTTTTTGCATAGATGTTATCTGCGTATTATTAACCTTCCCCCTTTTATTGCCCGTGATTGCCGTAAATGATGACTAACATATACACCGTGACATTTATATCGTCTTACAAAAGAAGTGCCATAAAAGTATCCGACTAAAGAAACATATCTAACATATTTAATTGTTCAATAGTGGTAGTGATAAAAAAATAACAAAATAAAATTAAAGTTAATATTTTGTAACAGCCTGGTTATAATGTTTACATTTTAAACAAAAAAAAATCATACGGCATTCCGTATGATAATGATTGGCTAACGTTACGTTAGCCAATCACAGCTACGAAGTCCACGTGGACAGCTATTCCAAAACGACCTATGCAGTACGAAGATTATGCCGAGTGGGTAGCCTACCGCTCGCTACACGTTGTTCTCTTACTATTTTAATTAGTAATTATTTATAATAATTTTTAGTAAAAAATATTCCAGTAAATATTTTTTTTTAACCTTTTAAGTGTACGAATGATTAGTAGATACTGGATACGTTAACGGAACTGCTTTTGTAAGACGATATAAATGTCACCGTGTATAGATAAGGGAAGGTTTAGGATGGCTCCACATTAAACGACACGTGTTTTTTTATAATTTTCCCTTTCCTTCACACTCAATGAATTATAGTTATAAAATATTATAAGTATTTTTAAAAATCTTCACGAACTGTTCTTGAAGACAGCGAACTGGTCTTCAAGAACAGTTCGCGAAGTAAAGGTACATTCCCTAACATATATGAAAGAGAAATTAAATTGAAAATAAAAGCTTATACCAACTCGTCTAACCAGCGGGTTATTGTAGTTAAATTTTTGCTCCTATTGTAGAGGCTCGAGCCCAGCCATGGGAGATTTCATGACTCGAGGTTATGATGATATGATGTCACGTATTAGACTGGAACATTCGATAGCATAGCGAGTAGACATGTGTAAGTAATGCGAGTGATGTATCACAGGTTATATTACCCAACCGCGTACTGTCATATTACACATTACGCGACTAAACATCACATCACATTAAACATCACATATCACAGTAAACATGACGCAAACACCCGTGTACCGTTCTGCAATGTTCGGTGTCTGGTAATTCAATATCTATTTTGAGCTTTATTTTCAGAACGTTAAGGCTTATATTTCTTGACTCCGCCCACCGTACATATAGAGCGCTATCGCATTACGCGTCACACATAACATGAAATGTCACGTGTGATGTTTGAAGTGACGGTAAAAGGTAATATTACTCGGCACGAAATGTAATGCCATATCACATCACTTCGCGAAGTACTGTTTAGCGCATGTCTAATAGCGAGTTAGGTTCTCTATAGAACGGTATACTTACTAGGATCTCCATCTGTTTCCATGAGTTTTTGTACAAGCTGTTCGAAGTGTGTGCCTTGACTGAGCCCACCACCGCTCACCACCGTTAGATGGTACAGCCAAGAGTCTTTATCCGCCTTGCTCTCGAAGAGCAAGTACGTTGGTCCCTGGAAGTAAGAGTTCATGCAGATGTTATATATGATGACACATTTTTAATACAATAACTGCCACCTCTATTCCTTAAGAGGTGGAAAAGGATATCACTATGTTATTTAAGAGTAGTTTTGAAGCGAAACTATGGAAGGGGAGGGCTTTGAAAATCTTATCTACAACCTATTGTGAGGGACAAAAAGTGGTGGGGATAAACACTACATCAGGTATTGTAGCTGTAATAGAAGTGTATCGCCTGCTTTCGGGTTAGTGATGGCGATTCTTGTCAAAAAATATTGATCCATGAATCGATTCGAATCATCATCCAATGTGTAGATTCACAAAAAAATTCGAGGTCTATAAGATCGATAACCGAAAAAATCACTTCTTTCAACAAATTAATCATCATTTTCAAATCAACCACAAATAAATCACTTTTTGAATTTTGTATTTTTTATAAAAATATTTAATCTAATCATTCAAAACAAAAGAGCTAATAAATTATTTTTCATCATTTTAAAATTATTATCCCTCGGTGTCTATAGAGGTTTATAATAATATTCGGGTCGGTTTTACAGTCTAATCAGTTTATATAAATGTCATTTTGCAAGTGAAGAAGGTTAGGTCAGAAGAAGGTTAGGGAATGAAGAATTCATGATTCTGAAAAGTCATCATAAGTGTGTACTTGGGGCACCAGAATCCTTTAACCCCACAACAATTTTGAGGCAAAATATGTAAAATAAGTAAATTAGTAAAAAATTAGTAAATGTTTATCACTGACCCCAGTTACCTGATGCTGCGGGTAGATCGCAACAGTTAGATGGTTTCTTGTATCATCATTCTTCTCCTCGGAGTCCGAGTCTGATACATGCTCAACATCCTCGACTCTCGCGTCACGCATATTTATTTGTCCGGTTGGATTCTGTGAAGTAATATTATAGTTATTTTTTTTTATATTGTACATGATATTGCTATGGTGTTATGATGTGGTGATGGATAAGAATACAACGTGCTACTACTGCTTACTTTAATTTTTATAATATTTGTAGGATTAGGCGTGGATACTTAATGCGTACATCGCTGATCACCTACAGGTGAATAGCTATATATTATAGAAGCTGTTTTAATGATTTATAAATGCCAATTCGAAACCACTGAAACTAGAAACATGAAATTTTGATAAAAGTTTCCTTTCGCGACATAGAGACTAACTAAAAAGGATTTTACAATATTCAACTTGAAAGAGGGTGAAACGCAATATCAATGTTGATATTGAAAGAAAAATTGTAATCTATTGTTTTCAAATTAACCACAAACACTTTTTATCGTCCAAGGGTGTAAAATAGGGGCAAAAGTTTAAGTGATAATTTAATTTTAATTGATTTCTTATTGAACACTTTTTTCCCGGCAGGCTTATGGCCTAGACACACGCCGCCCATTCTATCCAAGGCGACAGAGTACGGCGTCCGGCCCCATAACCCATCGTATTCCCTTCTCATCGCCATGAGACCGACCACTGGTACCGCTTCCTTGACATCCGTGGCCGTCCCGGCTTACTGAACGCCCTAAACACACTATGCGAAGCGTTCTGTTTACCTCTGTAACACAGAATTTCTACGCATATGAAGTAGCGTGCTAAAGTTAAAGTCTAAATAAAGTGAACTCGAGTGTTTACTATATGTGTTTACTATTCAGTCCTAATTATGAATCCCTTACCTGGTCTCCTGGTGATTTGAAGTATAGGAACATTTTCCCTATAAGTACACACCAGCTCTTCTTAGCGTGACCGTTCTTTACTTTGGTCAGCCAGCCTTGGATTGTAGGTTTATTGTCTTCTTTGCTTAGCAACAATTTAGTTGCATTTCGTCTTTGTACGTTCTAGAAATTGAAAGTTCCATAATAAAGTATAATTCGTTAAGTACACTTAATAAGTAAAACTTAGAATCTTTACTAAGCATGCTGAATCGTCAATAAGCGAGTAGGTTCTAGAATGTTTAATCACCAGGTAAACAAAGGCAACATAACATGCCTAAAAGAGTCAGCAGCTTGAAATACAGTTCTACGTCGACCCGTTCACCATGGTATAATATGTAAATCGCATTTTTTATTGTTCGCAGACGAGCAAACTCCTCGGTGAATTGTAGGGGAAAGGTATAAGTATAGGTATAGGAAGTGAGGGATAGGTGAATTGAATCTTCAGATTCTACTCCCACAGAACGCATAGCAGTAGCAAATTTCTCATATTCATTTGCCGATTTTTTGCGAGGGTAGTATTATCTCGATGACCCAGCTTGTCTACCGCTGCAGTCTGCCTGGATCATGGCCTACCACTTCTATACTCATTCTACAGAGTAGAAAACTTGTGCGCTGTAGTATACCTTTACTGCCTGCAATGGTAACACATTTATGAGCTATAAAGAAAAATAATGTTAATAAATACCTGTAAAACCCTGATCCAATCCTCCATAGTAGCAATACTGTCAGCAGTGAGGTAGTAAGTCCTGCTGCCGGTGAATATTTCAAATGTGGCTGCCCCTTCGTTCCTGGATATCTTGCAAGCCTCTCCCAGGCCGATTTGCCCCTGAGGTTTCCGATTCACTTCCGATTGGGACTTCCAATATGATAGCGTTCCATTTTTAAGGACGAACCTATGTTTAAATAACATATTAAAGTTAATTGAAGAAACGGATGTCTCATCATCATCATCATCATCATCATCAGCCCATATAAGTTCCACTGTTGGGCTCGGGCCTCCTCCGTAATGGGAGGGAAATTAACCTACTATACCACGCTGGTCAGACGTGTTGGTATAGGGTTTTGTTTCTAGTTTTACAGCTCTTACATAGATGTTAGATGCGTTTTATACGTTTTATATCCCTTAGTCGTCTCTTACGATCACCCACGGGTAAGTGTCCTACTCGAATTATATGTTTTTAAATCATAGGCATTATATGATATTCCAAATCATTTGGATGATGATGATGATGATGGAGACAATGATATCATGCTTTGGTTCCAATAATTTACAAATTTAAAAGAAACTCGTAAAAATCAGTCAAATCGTTTAGAAAAAAAGAATTACGAATAGAAACATTATATAAATAATAATGCAAAATAACGAATAATTAAAACTTGTCAACTGGAGAAAACTAAATAAAGTTGTTGAGGCTATCATTATGGAAATTACAGAGATTTAGCGTTTCATATGCTAGGTTAGAAAAAACTTAACGTCACGCGTGGGACTCGATCCCATACCTATTGGAAATCCGTTCCAATCGTTCAACTACTTATACAATAGACTGCGCCAGAATAAAAAAAATGTTTTTTTTTGAGTAGTTACATCTAAAAAGTTTCTTTGTTAGACGAAAAAAAAATCTTCTAAAAGATGAGCTTGATATCTTGATAATTGAGCTGGCACATGGTGGTAAAATATATTTTCTAATAAGTTAATATAAAAGAATGTTGTTCTATTTAATAGGAAAAAATTATACGCACTTTTTGACATTATATAATTTTCGTGTTTTAAAGCCTTGTAACTTTTAACTATGCGTTTTAGCGAAAAAATGAAACAGATCTTTTTTGTAGAGAATTTATTTTCCTACAAGGGAACGAAAAGAGAAAAAGAAAAAAAATTTTTACGACGATTTACAATAAAAATAAAAAAAGTTTTTTTATATCGGCAAAGGGGAAATGCGCCAGCTCAATTACCAAGTTATCAAGCTCTTAAACTAGAAACTTTTTAGATGTACTTACTCAAAAAAAAATATTCCGACGCAGTCTATTATACAAGTGTGAGCCGTGTGACATTCAACTTGTGGCTCGTACTATTTAGTCGTTTTTTGGGAGGCGTATGCCGTCTACCGAACAATGATTACATTATTTTTACAGGCTGACATTAATCTTTACAAATGAATCTATTAAATTCACGTTTTGGTAGCGCAATAGTAAGTACGATAATTTTATTTACTTCTTTATTTGTTCAGGCTTCCAATCTTGTATTGATTACAAATTGTGGACAGCAAGCTTATTAAGGAACCAGACGTTTCAGGTAAAATCTCAGTTACAACTCTGCCTAGCACTTTGAATAGTGTAAAGTAAAAATGAACTATAAAAAATATATCGCAGTTTTAGATAAGAAATATGAAAATTAAGTCTTCGTACGACTAACTACTGGCACAATACGCTAACTAAAAACGATATACAATGTGATTTGAATTATGCTCACCATCTTTTTCTCCATGTTTTAAGCTTTCCACCAAGTTTTGCCAAGTGCCCACTCTTTTCTAATGCATCATGTCTCCTCGGAGAATCCGTAGTGGGAGGCGCTCGACATAAAGAAGCTAATGAAGGCGACGCAGTACTGTCACATGACACTGCATCTGGAGGTATCGCGTAATCATCTGACATACCCGACTCGAACGATGTGTCTATAGAGAACAAAGAAGATATTTTGGGTTACATATTTTAAATTCTTGCGTAAAGTAAGCAAAAAATATATTAGGTAATCAATATTTAAATGGAACTAAATGCAAAATAAGAAATATCCATTTTAATTTATTTATAAATATCTACGTAACCAAGAAAATAATAAGTAATGACTGACGCAATATAATATCCTAGCTTGTTCCACGTAAAAAGGTTACTTACATATCATCACGCCATATCCCTTGCAGGGTAGGTAGAGAGAATAGAGTGCCAGAGAACTCTGTGCCTTGCATACTTCACTCGCTTCCTCAACATTTATAATTCTCCTCATATACGCTCACCGGTTTCGGAGACTCTTGACTCCACCTTCCTTCAGTACGTGACCAATCTAGTCTAGGTAGGTGAGTCTCGGTCTCCCCCGGTACCTACATCCTTTCACTTTCGCATTGTATATGTTCTTAACCAGACGTTCGTTCGACATTCTTTCCACATGTCGGAACCATCAGAGCATTCCCTTTCGCGTCTTTACACCAAAACTCTCTGTCATACCTACTCGTTCTCTTACGTCTTCGTTACGAATGCAATCGTCAGCCTAAATCCACAGATTTTCCGTAGAGATCGCATTTCGACCGCATTAATTTTACTTTCATGCTCTTTTCTTTCTCGTTACTTTATTAATTAATATAATAATTGTTGTTGAATACACTTAAAGAAGAGTTTCGATTAAAGTACTTTTATGTATCATTGCGGAATATATCATGGCGTAATCCGGACAATGAATACCAAATAAATTCGATAACATTTCCAAAATTAACACAAGGTTTCACGTCTAATTAAGAACATTTTCTAGTAACAATTTTAGAGGCACCTTAATAATTTAAGGTGAGAAACAGAACAGGTGAAAACATAAAATCTAGGCATTCAAATAGTACTTGTTACACGTAATAATAAATTCACGATGCATTTATAATATGTGAACCGAACAATTGTTTAAAGTGACTTTAAGAATTTTGGAGGTCAAACTAAAGTATAAAATGAACGGAAACTCTTTATCAGCTTCATTATTACGAACATATACCATTGAGGAACGATAAAATATTAAGAAGAAAATATTCAATAAAATTTCATTCATTATTAAAAGACAATTTTATAATGAGGTTTTCGAACAAAGTTGTGATTGTGACAGGAGCAAGCTCAGGCATAGGAGCTGCTACAGCCAAACTATTTTCTGAAGAAGGAGCAAATGTCGTACTGGTTGGAAGAAATGAAATGAAGCTAAATCAGACAGCTTCGGAATGTAAAGATCATCTGATTTTAAAAGCAGATATAACAGACGAAAAAGAAGCTAAACGGATAATTGTAGAAACAGTCAACACTTTTGGCAAAATAGATGTTTTAGTAAATAATGCAGGAATCGTTAGGCACACCAGCCTTTTAGACGAGAATATTCTATTATTATTTGATGAACAAATGCAGACGAATTTACGAGCATTATTAAACTTAACAAGATTGGCTGCACCGTATCTTATTGAAACTAAAGGAAATATAGTTAACATCTCTAGTATTGCTGGACAGACCGTGCCTGACGCGAAGTTACTTGCATATAGTATATCCAAAGCTGGTGTAGATAATTTCACTAAAGGAGCTGCATTAGAACTGGCTAAATTTGGAGTAAGAGTAAACTGTATAAGTCCCGGTCCTATTAAAACTGATGTCTTGATTAATGCAGGAATCGATATTCCGTGGGAATGCTTAAATTCAGCAGCTCCTTTAGGGAAGGTCGGAGAACCAACGGATGTTGGACATTTGATTTTGTTTTTGGCAAGTGATAAAGCAATTAGTATTACTGGTGCCAATTATGTAGTCGATAATGGATTACTTTTAAAGTAGAACATTTTTTAAAGTAAATAAGAAAGATTTTGTGCACTATCGGTAATATTAAGTATTGCTATAATTAATATTGTATATGTTTACGTAGATATTCAAGTATCATAGCTATTAGCTATGCTTTGTAGACAAGTAAGTTAGATATTAACTATGCTCTGTAGACAAATAACAGTCATAGAAAAGAAAAACTAATAAATATAAGGTTATAAAAATATTCTATGTAGTATTGGCAATATTTGTATTTATTTAGGATATTCATGTACCTTAATCGTTGAGTTATGCTTTTGAACTAAATAATAATAGAAAAAAAAGCAAAGATTTTGGATAGGAGTTTTATTAAAATTTAGTAATATTATACAAATTATTTCTCTAATTTTATTTCTAATTTCTCTAAATCACTATAAATTAATTATGACTATATATATTAAAATATAAACGCGTTATCAACTAGAATACGTAATCGAATAATATTTGCCTCGTTTTTATCTTAGCGAAGAGAAGTGGATATCTACATCGTCATCCTTGTAATGCCCTAGAGTGTATATGAAACCCGTAGACATTCTTTTTATTAATTTACCATTTTCAGAAATTGATTCCAATCAGGAATATGTTTATAGTGCTATCATTTATCATAGATAGATACTTATGCGCCCTCTGTTGAATTTGTGCCACATATATGACAGTATTTTGAGATGCAGTTCCTACTGTGTTGTCTTTAGAGTAACTATTTTAGTACGAGCCTTCTTTAAATGAGACTTTCTCTAAAGGAAAAAGCAATATTCGCACGACGTGTATATTAGCTTCACTAAAGCCTATGAAAAGTAGTTACCACTATATTATTGTCGTCGACAAAAAGAAAATTAATCACACTCACCTCTAGTCTTACTCTGTTTACTAGGAGAGCCGCTACTAGATCTTTTAGCTGGTGATAAACTAGAACTGGTTTTCACGCTCTTAGAGGGACTGCTGGCACTCAGACTAGTGTCTGATGAGCTGCATTGGCCATTAGCGTTGTTCGTAAGAACTAGACCGTTAGATGTTTGTTGAATAGCAGCTGGTAGTACACTTGTGAGGTTCACATTGTTGATTGGTAACTGATTTGAGGCGTGGCCACCTAGGAAAACAAAAAGGAACCTTATTATTGTCAATACAGCTGCTTGAAATAGCTATTAAACGTATCGACCTATCCGTAGGATAAGGTTACATCTGCATAATTATTACTTTAGAAAAGAGCTATTTAAAATTTATCAAAAACAAAATCGGTAATATCGTTTTTCTTAATTGTTTTGGATAATATTATAAATGCGAAAGTAACTCTGTCTGTCTGTCGCTCTTTCACGCCAAAACTACTGAACCGATCTAAATGAAATTTGGTACCTAGATAGTCTAGAGCCTGATAAAGGACATAGGCTACTTTTTAATGCAAAAAAGGGTTGTAAAGGGGTTAAAAAGTTGTAAGGAATTATCGTCATTTTTAAAGCCAGAACTTATTTTTAGGCTATTGATTAGATATAAATAAATATGACATTAAAATTTCGTAAATAATTTAAGCTAGTTGTTTTATATAGGATTGAATCATTTGTAACCGACTTCAAAAAGGAGGCGGTTCTATGTTTCATCTAATATTAGTTCCTCTTATATATATAGATCAGTTTAGCTTTATAACTACAATAAAAGCGATCTGGTATCATAATCATATGTAACTTTGTTCTTCGTATAGGTCGATATGTTGGCGGAAAAGAATGTTACCAACACTTACATTGCTTGTGAGTATCGTAAAACAAGACTGAGAGCTTAATAAAGACCTGGGCCATTTCATTCCTAAGGAGGGTTGACGTCAGGCAGGCTAGTTATATAAATATCGGCAGAACTTTTGCAATATGTATGAGGTAAGTATACTGTGTCAACCTCCAGTAAATAGGATACGATCAGGATGATGATGATGAATACTTGGAAATGCTACACTTAGAAGGCTATCTTCAATCTTTGAAGATTATAATTATTTTGTAATTTTGGTAAATTGTGTCAAAGCGGACTTTACAAACATAATTATAGGACACAGAAAAAAAAATCACACAAACTCAGAACGATTGGCGGATCGCACCAAGAATCTTACTGTATGGGTATTGAATCACGACATTTGGCATAGGAAACCGCTTTATAAGCCACTTCGCTATCTTATCTTAGTTACTGTGCCGGCTGAGGCACATTTATTCTTGATTTAGTAAATAAATACACTTGAACATATACACCGTCACATTTATATCGTCTTACAAAAAAAGTGCCATAAAAGTATTCGACCAAAGAAACATATCTAACATATTTAATTGTTCAATAGTGGTAGTGATAAAAAATAAAATAAATTAAAGATAATATTTTGTAACAGCCTGGTTATAATGTTTACATTTTAAACAAAAGAAATCATACGGCATTCTGCATGATGATGATTGGATAACGTAATTACGTTAGCCAATCACACCGAAAGTCCACGTGGACACTTATTCCAAAGTGTACCTACGCCTAGGTAGTACCTACACAGTATGTAGGTTTTGTCGAGTAGGTAGCCTACCGCTCGCTACATGCTGTTCTCTTACTATTTTAATTAGTAATTATTTATAGTAATTTTTAGTAAAAAATATTCCAGTAAATATTTTTTTAACCTTTTAAGTGTACGAATGAATAGTGGATACTGGATACGTTAACTGAACTGCTTTTGTAAGACGATATAAATGTCACCGTGTATATTGGTTTATTGGCTTTATTACAATTATTGGCATATATATTTAATAGTGTTACAAGACGGTTATTGTTGAAGTATTAAATTGGTATAATAATTTTTGCGTTACATTATCGCCACTACCCGCACGGCACAGACGCCGCGCACAGACGATAGATGGCGTGACTTGTTCACAACGTGAGCAGTTACGTTAACGTGTGCTGTTTAAAATTATTTGTACAGGTTCTTTTGGCCTTTATTTTTAAAATCAGCAATAATTTTCAAATTTCGTTTTATTCTCTTTTTCATTCACGGGATCTTCCATAGGAAAGATGCCCGGTCCTTTGGGAGGCTTACATGGGGATATGGATCCAACACGCAGAGGCCTTTGGAGAAATTTAATCTGAATATTGGGATGGGACACCTACCGATGACATTCCACGTCTGCACATAACATACGTGGACTGCCAGCGGTAAGTGTAAAACTATTGTGTGATGATGGTAGCTAATATCTGAATATAGAAGTGGCTGCTTAGTGGACTGGTTCAAAGCGAATTAAATTATAAATATAATAATTATAAATTATTCTCTTTTATTATTAATTCATTTATTTAATTTACATTCATCACATTTATTTGATTTTAACTTTATCGTAGAATTTGTAAGCTGAGATATAATATACTACCATACAATTATTTTAAATGCGATTGTTAAACTGACCTTATCATTGGAATTTATAAAAAAATACAGACATCTTAGCATTTTTTGTTAAAATATTGTAATAATCGAAATAATTAAAGTTACATAATAAAAATAAAAGTATTTTTTTTAATTCAATCTGTGTTATTTTTGTATACAAAGTTTATACAATACAACTGAAAAATATTAGTTCTTACCGAACATAGGATTAACAAGTTGATGATGCGGTGTGTTGTGAACAGTCACTCCCATCGACTCCTCACCATCAGAGGAATCATCCGACGAATCACCAGTAAATGGCATTGATCTTATCTGACTAGCACGCTGAAACATTGAGAGAACAACATTATTTCAATAGCTTATGATTTTCCATCCATCCATTATATATAAAGATAGTATTATTAACTTTCCGTGTGGTGACGGAGTAAGAATACTATTCACCAACCCATATCTTACTCATGGATGATCGTACGAGACGACTAAGGGATATAAAATGCATATAACATCTATGCGAGAGAAGGAAAACTCGAAACAAAACCCTGTACCAACACGTCTGACCAGCGCGATATAGTAGGTTAATTTCCCTCCCATAACGGAGGAGGCTTGAGCCCAACAGTGGGACATTTATGGGCTGTGATGATGATGATTATTATTAACTGGAATAATATGTAAATATATCATCTCATACCCATCCCTTACTTTCCTATAGAAGTCATAGATACTAACTAAGAAGTCACCAGTAGAATAGGCACTTGGAAAGTTCTAGATTGGAAAGGGTATGCAGATACATTGATAAATGTTTTTTTTTTCTAAAGACAACACCTTGTATTAAGGGTTAGTTCTCCAATACATAGCGGGGGACTTTACAAACATATAATTCATCATCATAATATGTCCCACTGTTGGGCCTCCTCCGTAATGGGAGGGAAATTGACCTACTATACCATGCTGGTCAGACATATTGGTATAGGGTTTTGTTTCAAGTTTTTTTTCACTTGCATAGATATTATATGCCTTTTGAATCCCTTATTCGTCTCTTACGATCACACACAGGTAAGATAGGGGGTGGTGATATATATTCTTACTCCGTCACCACACGGATAACATATAATTATCAGACATTAATTACACTCAGACTCAGGACAAATCATTTATGAAGCGCATAAAGTATTGTGCTGCGTGGGTATCGAATCCGTGACACTTGGCACGGTAGATATTAACCACTGCACTCTCTGGGCAGCCAATTATTACTTTTTCGCTATCTGGATGTTGTCTACTTTGTTATGGATTCAATGTTAGTCTGCAGTAATAATTTCCACGTCATGTCTGAGGTCTGTCTGTTTTTGTCAAATATACTATAGTGATTAATTTTACCCTGTCAAGCTCTTTCGTATCTGTGGTGCTGTTCTATAACGCTAATCTTATGATCAAGTACAGCTATCTGTACTTACCCTTATTTATTGCCTAAACAGTCAATTTTGTAAAAACCCGATTACGAAACGAAAAATGATGTCACAAGCGGGGTTCGAACCCGCACCTATTGGGAGTCCGGCCCAATCGTGCTGCCACTTACACCACCGTGAACTATTGCAGGACATGCAAATCTCGCTTCATATTATATTTACGTCTTTAAAGTGACGTATGCCATCTACCGGACAATGTTTACACATTGTATAGGCTTAATACTTTAAACTCTACAGTTAGAATTGTAATAAACGATGACACAACCTTGTTCTCGGTCAATTTTGTTTTCTCTCTCTTATATTCCTTAGGAGGGAAATGGAATCAATATTTTCCAAAGCCTCAAGTTTTAAATTTTCTAATCAAATTTGTTGTGAATGTTGAGATAATTAAAAGGGCATACCTGAGAGTCAAACCTTGTATTATCTATCTATGGATACCATTGTAGATCCTGGCTTATAGGGGGTTACAATGTTGGTAATATGTGATGGAATTAGTTTCAATAATAAAACTATAATATCGAGATAATGTGCGTTATAGGGAACGTGAAATGAGGTGAATTAGCTGGATGGTAGCGGCTATGAATACTACCAACCCTTACTTTGCTTGTGGATGTCGTAAAAGACGACTAAGAGCCTTATAACGATTTGGGCCAACTCCATCTGATGCAGTTTGGTCAACAATTACATACCCAAGGAGGGTTGAGGTCTGGCTTTTAAGACTGGCCGTCTTAAAAGTATTGCCAATAACTTTTACAATGTGTAATATGAAAGAAGAGTACATACTGTATCGACCTCAAGTAATTGGGATAAGAATAGGAGAATAATGATGATGAGGAAACGTGAAATGAGGCTTTCTTAGGCGGTAAACTGATACAGGTAATCGTGCCACAGTTGTTGAAGATTTAGCAAACTGATACAGGAACTTAAAGAAGACAATATTTTATATTGCCACTAAATCATCACCTTAGCTCACACATATGCCAACTGCCGGGCGAAAGCCTCTTCCACCTCCACCTTCACTATACCACGATAGTCAGATGTGTTGGTATAGAGTTTAGTTTCGAGTTTTCCTTCTCTTGCATAGATGTTATATGCGTTTTATATTCCTTAGTCGTTTCTTAGGACCACCGACGGGGACGATAGGGTATGGTGAGTTGTATTCTTACTCCGTCACCACACGGAAAATTACGATTATTTGGTTATAGTAATTTATGTTCTATACTATCTGAGTTACTCTCTCAGGCGTCGAGCTTCGCGGCGCTCTCGAGTGCCCCGCGCAAATAGATCTCAAAAATAGTTCATAAAAGTCAATCATATAGGCTCTTTGTCTGTGTTAAGTTTGGATTGGTTGATTTAAAAAAAGTCCTAAAAACAATTATTAATTGGGTCAAACCTGTGTCCCAAAAGCGCGTTGAGCACATTGTTTTTTGGGTCAAACGGAGTCACAAAATCGCGTGAGGTGTTAAGTCTAGCTTTGACGCTGTAAAATTTCTGTTTAAATAGGTGAATCAATTCAGATAATGTTCTTCTTGATTTTTCACTAATAATACCTAACTTATAATTTATAGCCAAGGCAATCAATATAAGACACATAAAAGCAATGATTTATTGATATTATGTGTTACTGTTTAATTTGCCTTAGGTGTCATCTAAGATTTGGGTGTGATTGATGTAAACAGGCAAAACTCAACCTTTCCCCTTTAATCTTAGTTTTACTTTTTTTTCTGCGTTTTTTTTTTATATGTAGAATATGTATTCTTAATAAATAGTAATTGTAAATCACCCCTTTGACGGTCGCGTAAACAGGGACGGATATATCCTGGTAGCTGGTCGATTCGTGCATCGGCCTGGGACAAGGCGGTGGGCTCAGCTCTTCTTCTACAGACTGTTGGAGACCGTCATCGGCTACCTGAAATATACATCTAATATTAGGTATTTTATCAAAGCAAGGTCAGTAGTCATCGGCTATATGCGTGTGATACGCTTAGCAATCGGATTGGCGATCGCAAATGGTGTTAAAGTTGTCGAAAAGAGTACTGCTGGCCAATTTCATTGTACACCAGCGTGATCTGTTGTATTACATTCAATCTTCGGCTCGTATTATATTTTCGTCTTTAAAGGAGACGTGTGCCATCTACCCGACAATGTTAACGCATTATACACGGAACGGATTTCCAAAAGGTTTTGGATTCTGTCCCGAGAAAGTGAGGAGTATTACAGATTGCATTCATGATGCTTTTTCTATTATCATTCAGCTCATACACGTCTCACTGCTGGGTTCAAATCTCTTCCACATTGGGAGGGAAATTGACCTTATATACTATACTCGTCAGAGGGATTGCTATAGTTTCATTTCAAGTTTTTTTTCACTTGCATAGATGTTATAAGAATATTGTTGCCCTTAGTCGTCTTTTAGGACCCCCAGGGGCGAGACAGGAAGTGGCGAATTGTGTTATTAACTCGTCACCACATGGAGAACGAGCAACAAATAGGACCAATGAGGTAATTACCTGGTAAATCTTAGCTTCCCAACTAGGAAACCTATGTAGAGGCGGTGTTGGAGGTCGAGGTTGCTCCGACGTGGAACTATCACCTGTTGAGGATCCACCGCGACTGTTACCCTGAACTATGACGTTCACAGTACCCTGCCAGGCCGGGGTTCGTTCTGTGGAAGGAATAATAAGAAATAATTGGAATACTTCAATTTAATTTTATTATCTTCCCTATTTTTTAAAGCAAGCCACTCCACAGTATGCGTTTTATCATTATATTTTGAAGAACTTACAAACAGATAATTGACGGATACAAATGTCACCCTGGGTCAAAATAATAATGTTTCAATGACCCAAGGGACTTTGCCGAGGATCGAACTCATGAATAGCACATAGCTAATTGGAGCACTATGCCATCTGTGCAGCAGATTAACTTAATGCTCTAAATAAATATTTAAACCATTATCAGCTAGTACTGCCATCAATCACATAAATCATTATTCTATTTATAAAGCCCGATTACGAAGCGAAAAATGATGTCACAAGCGGGATCCGCGCCTATTGGGATTCCGGCCCAATCGTGCTGCCACTACACCACCGTGACTTATTGTAGGACATGCAAATTTCGCTTCGTATCATATTTACGTCTTAAAGTGACGGTATGCCATCATCATCCCGCTTGTGACATCATTTTTCGCTTCGTAATCGGGCTTTATAAATAATTAAGCATATTAAAATGCTAAATTTCAGTAATTTAAATCATTATTCTACTTCTAGACGTAAGCATACAACGGTATCATTCTCGCGAATATCGTGAGGCGCCATAGAGTAATCATGGTAGGACCACACTGTTCAGTTTTCTGTCTACAGCCGCGGGCCGGCGCCGTCTGGGGGGTAGTACCACATTTTTGCAGAAAATCGGCGTCTGAGCAGTATCATTATGCTGTTGCGCTTCGGTGAGCGAGACTTAACCTAACCTTAACTAACCTAACCCCATGAAATAATACTTCCATACCCGCGGCAAAGAAAGGAGTAAAGACAGTTATATTAGCAATGATCTATTTATTATACAATTACTTAAATAGATTTCCGTGTGGTGACGGAGTAAGAATACTAATCACCACCCCATATCTTACCCGTGGGTGATCGTACGAGACGACTAAGGGATGTAAAACGCATAAAACATCTATGCGAGAGAAGGAAAACTCGAAACAAAACCCTATACCAACACGTCTGACTAGCGCGGTACAGTAGGTTGATTTCCCTCCCATGACGGGGGAGGCCCGAGCCCAACAGTGTGACATATATGGGCTGTGATGATGATGATGATGACTTAAATAAAGATGTTAAATGATTATTAAAAAAACATATTAAAATAACTAAAAGTCGATTAAGAAATATTAATTTACAACTATAAGAGAAGGAAAACGAAATAAAATTTTACAGAAATCCAACTGGCCAACATTGTGTGTTTGGCCATTTTCCTTAACGGGCCATACACAAATTATGTAAGACGTTTTTAGTGTTGACTGAATATTATAGTTTCTTACTATAGGCAGGGGAGGGTAGTGAACCTGACATTACGTAAGATATTAAATTAAAAATTACTCATTTTAGTCAAAACTCGTCATTCTCCTACTCTTATCCCAATTGCTTGGGGTCGATACAATATATACTCTTCTTTCATAGTACATATTGTAAAAGTTATTGGCAATCATTTTATAACCAGCCGCCTGCCAGACGTCAACCCTCCTTGGAAATGTAATTGTTGACCAAACGGCATCACATGTAGTTGGACCAGGCCATAAGGCTCTTAGTCGTCTTTTACGACATTCACGAGCAAAGTAAGGGTTGGTAGTATTCGTAGCCGCTACCACAGTCTCATTTTAGTCAAAACTGTGATAGATTAATAAGATTAATGTTATTTCAGTGAGTTAATGACACCTACTTGTAGTAAGAAGATTGTAATAAAATATATTTTCACAATAAACGGGGTTATATTTGATCAATAGGGCCTTTCTTACATAAATTCTTATTAAGGGGCAGAGGGAGTCGTTGCAATCTTATGATGTCTTATGGTAGGAGGCGGGAGCCAAATCATTCTTCAAAAGCCCTTACGTAATTTATGAACGACCTCTAATTAAGATAAAGACCTTTCCTATTGCCTAACGGAGAACGTATATTTAAGAGAATAAGAAAAGATTTAGAATAAGAAAACAAGAGAAGATTAAATAATTAGGTAGCTAGTTCTAATATGTTATTACTAAACAATTATTCGTACCTCGGCTTGGTGTATAAATTTCAGCGTAATCATGTGTAGTGTCACCATCAGTTGAAGTATTTGGTGTTGTTGGGACCACCACTAAATTTTCTACAGCAGCCTGAAAAATAAGAATACAAGATATTACTATTAATATTTGTATGATAAAATTCATAATAAAATACAGTATAGATTTGGAAATATCTTTGTGATCTGCATCAACTATTCACAGCAATTAAATGACTTTGTAGTTTAATTACTTATGAAATAATATACACTAGTTCAAGGAATACTATATATACTATTCAGTTCACAAGAGATTGTAGTACAAGTATGATTACAGTACACACAGTGTACATTAATTTTAATATTTTATATTAAAAACTAGTTACTTAGTTCGGCTGACCGACCGCATTCGTAACGACGACGTAAGAGAGCGACCGAACGGACATCTGGTTAAGATATACAATGCGAAACTAGAAGGACGTAGGTACCGGGGGAGACCGAGACTAACCTACCTAGACCAGATCGGTCATGTACTGAAGGAAGGTGGAGTCAAGAGACTCCCTAACCGGCGAGCGTGTATGAAGAGAATTATGAATGTTGAGGTAGCGAGTGAAGTATGCAAAGATAGAGTTCTCTGGCACTCTGTTCTCTCTGCCTATCCTGCAAGGGATATGGCGTGATGATATGTATGTATGTATGTATGAAAAACTAGTTCATTCTTATGAAAAACTAGTTATTTTATATTAAAAACTAGTTATATTTAGGTTTATTATTGTAACTATAACAATATAAGGGCTGTCTTAAACAGTTAAGGTGTGTAATATGTATGTATGTAACATCTATGCAAGAGAAGGAGAACTTGAAATAAAACTCTAGGTTTTATTGTACCCATCTGACCAGGATAATAAGTCAATTTTCCTCCTATAGTGGAAGAGGCTCAAGCCCGGCAGTAGGGCATATAAGAACTGAGATAAAAGTATAATAAAAACCTGAATTATGTATTATCATCTTTATATAATCATTATTGAATGTTTCGGTCTTCACTGCTGGATGTAGGCCTCCCTTATGGAAAGTCACTTACCATGGTCATTCATTGGAGTTATTATTGCTGTAATCAACACTCTTGGCAAGCGTATTGGTGATCACGTATATGTTTCTCAGAAAAGGCTGGATCACAGTCATGTAAGGGGGCAACAACAATTGTATTCTTATCTCATTGTCACAACTTTTCGTATCACATCAAAAATAATGGCAAATTTGATAAAACTTACAGCTAAATCATCAGCCAATAAACTGGCGGTGGTCTTTTCATCCATAGTCCTGTTCATTGTGTTCAGTGTTGCAGGATTGGCAGCATTCACGTTATTCGCTATGTTAGTAGTGCCAATAGACAGGTTCCGTCTATGCCTCACAGGTGTACTGTAGTGGGGTTCGGATGAGGTGATTGGTAGCTGTAGAAAAATATATTATTATTATTTATATCATTATGGTTTTCAAAGAAAACTTTAAAGAAATGGTCACTTTCTGAATAGAAAAATTAGTGCAACTAAGCTATTTTAATTGTAAAGTAACAGTAAAAATAAGTAAGTATAAAAGACATGAAACTCATCAAATTATACATTTTTTATTCTACAATATTTTATTTTGATATATTTAAAATATATTGGTGATCTTCAAAAACACAACTCATACATACTCATATATTATAACTTGTCCAAACATTAATGTATATTGTAACATATAAGTATTTGTTTTTCTCAAAAATTCAGGTAATTTGAAAGTACTTGTTAATGCAAAATATTCTATGAATACTTATATATCTTTGAAGTCTGCTAAACTTTAAAGTTAAGCTCGCATTAAAGTCATGGCATATACTTTTGTATATTCATATAATTCACAACACAACATCTATGAGGCGAGAACAATATAGAATGTAATAATGAATAAAAATGCTTAAACAACATGAAGCATTGACTAAAGGAAAAAAATTTTGACCAAAGTTTCACAAAAAATTAAAATTGTAAGACATTAGTAGCCCAGTGAAAGCAATAGAATATATATGTGTCTTAATTAATAGTGCCCAAACATCTAGTGCCCTAAAGGCAATAATGGCTACCTGTTGCCCCTCTAGGCTTTCTGATCGGCGACGGTTGTTAGCCAAGAGAGTTGATGCGGCTCGGGGAGAGCCATCATCTGTTCTTACTTCAAGAGAGAGACTGGCTCGAGTTGGTAGGAACTGGGAAGGTAATTCGGCAAAGTAAATGAAGCTATTATATAGAAAAATTGTTACATAATGATTATAATCTAAATTAAAAATATTTTTATGAAATGGTATACAAACAGCATCAGCAATTAACAAAGATTTTTATGAATGAGGTATTTTTTTTGTGTATTAAATTTATATTTTGTATAAATTAATGGAGAGATATTTTTTTAAATAAATTTTGTATACTTGGATGATCTTATTTAAGGATGTTTTTTAGAATATCAATTTAATTTTATCTCAAAACTACCAAGTTTATTTTGCTAACTAAATTTGCAGTTGTAGTAATTTAAAACTATTTGTCATATGCATACATTTTTGAAATTTATTGCTCTATTACTTAATGGTAATAAGCAGCAAGTGTATTTTATATAGAATATGAATTGCAATGAAAATACTATTGGAAGTATGCCTAAGTATAAAAAAGTAATAGCTGAAGTCTTATTAGTTATCAGTCAAAATGTAGTGACATGTTAAGAATATAGTCTACTATCATATTATGTTCCTTTTTAATATGATAAGGGCAGATATAGGTAAAGGACTTAAGCAAATGATATTACTAAAAGACAATGAACCCTTGAAATAAAAGTTTATTGACCATCTGCATAAAGTATGGCAGAAGACCAAATTTCCTTTTATTAAGTAGCAAATTTATGCTCAACAGTAGGACATGTATGAGATATAAAGAAGTTAATTATTTACTTACAGTACAATTCCTGCTACCCTGTGTAGCAATATGATTCCTCAATAACTCAAGCTGTTGGTTACATCGATCGTTCTGTTCTCTTAGCAACTGATTCTGTTGTTCAAGTTCTCGCAATTTGTTTGTCACCCACTCTTTGATACGGGCCGCTTTTGCTTCCACCTGCTTCGCGTCTTGGAGTCTTAATTGCTTCTGTCAAAAGTCAACTTAGTCAGGTGCGCTAAATTATGATTATATTTACATGGTACTTTTCATACATTTAAACTATAGATTATGTGACATATATACTGGTATTTAGTTTAGTCATTTTATATCTATTTATAAATAGTATAAATAAAGGAAATATGTCGTATATAATTTATACATTAGGTACTTATTTATATTTTTAATAAAAATAAAAGTAAAGATCTTGTTTATTACTTCTCAAAATCTTGCTTCAAAATCTTCTAATAAAGCTTTCAAGTTGATTGTTTACTAAAAAAATCTTAACTCAGGTAAACATTAAAGGTAATCAGTAGAAGAATTAATTTGTAAAAACGTAGCTAGAATATAATTTAAGCTACCTACCTGCATTTTATTATTAATTAGAGGGAATCACTAAAAACAGCATTTCGCACTTGATTAATTACAAGTAATAATTAAAGTAACTATAGAAATCAGGATGTTCATAAAGAAATACTTCTAAATGAAGACTTTTTATTTAAAATCATTACAATTTTGTTGGTACATCTTTGTTTACAAACTCTCCTTTTCAATAATGATAGCGTAATAGGGTATTTGACCACTCTCACGGTCATTAATTGAAATGAATTTAAACAAATTCTAATCAATTTACAACTAAAATTTACAATTTTGCAATCATCCTGAAAAAAATGATGTCTAAGTATATATAACTAAAAATATAACTAGACTTTTATTTACGTTTCAACTATACATACGCTCAGCTTTCCTTAATTACTAAGCTAAACAAAGATCGAGTTTTAGCTATAGGCATGTACTGTACCTACTCGATATTTTTTTCATTAGTATTATTGTACAAATACTACAAGACTTTTGTACAATACTACAAGTCTTGTAGTATTGTACAAGCAGATGGACGAAATATTTGGACCTTCGAGAAAAGGATTCCCGCAGAGGAAGATTCCTATAGGTAGACATCTAAAAGTCAGTTTGAAGAGTATCGCTCATAAATAACTAAATAAAAGCAAGGCTCTGATAGACTGCCTTGCTGACTGTTGAAGGCAGACAGTTGGCATTTAAGATCGGTTTAGATTATTCCGCAATTGTGCTTGTATTAAAAGTAAAGACATCGTTAACCTTTGAAACTAAACTATAAACATAGTTATAGCAAGATCTCTGGCAGACTTCTACATAATTTAGTGAACCATAAAAAAAATCCAATTCATTTTTAAACCCAATAGGTTTGAAAATGAATATGGACAAGAGAAAGGTCATGTTTAATAGCCTAGATTCGAGTACTAAATAATGAAAAACTATGCACGTCAGTGTCTATAAACAACTACAAAACAAAATAAGCAAATTATTTAAAATCTTTTTATCATAACGAATCAAGGAACTAATTGAATGCGAGTGAGTGCATAAACACCTTAATGCTGTAGTACACTGATACGTCACATTGACATCTTATGAAACTAAAAATATAGAAGTGGGCTTTTGAGTCTACTACTCTGTGGTTCAAGTAAATTCAAACTGATTCTGCTGGGCTGGCATAACTTTATGTAGGTACTGTGTTTTTTTGTTTGTTCGTCCAATATGAAAGTATTACCTAGTGATTTTCAACTAGTTAAATTAGACTTAATATTCATTATAAATTATATAATAGTTACAATAAAAAGTAGTTTTACGGTATTTAACTAAAATTCTATAAATCAACCGTTACTATGACTGTTTTTGAAATTTATTAAAAATTCTTGAAACTTAAAAAAAAGCAAAAGTAGTAATAATGGTTTCTACAAGCTTTTGTTATGGTGTAATTTTTGGAATTTATCTGGAAATATTACGAAATATTATTATTGGGCTGTTAACAGAGAATGTATTAGGTTTATAATTGTAATATAGCAACGGTGTATTGTATTCGTGAGAATTTATAGATTTTGTTATTGGCAACACTAATTGTAAATATTAAATTATTTGTCATTATTAGAAGGATTTTCTATATTGATTTATAGATGACTGAGTTATGCGGAATTGAGAAACCTCTGCTACTATTAAAAGTCGTTTAAATTCTAATTTCGAAGTAGTAATACATGATATGTTTTTGGACTTTTGGCGGGAATATGAAAGTGTCGTATAGTGGTCTTGTATTATATGAATTTAATATCTTAGTGTATTAGCGTGTTATTTTGCATGAATTTGAAGGCATTTCATATAATGCAATGCGGGGCAATTGCTACAGTGAAATGAATATTATATAAAAGTGTATAAATGTTTTCATTTTCCATCAAAATTCCTAGAACTTTCATTAACAGTGTGATTAAATTTTGGCACGAGCAGAAGCTAATTAATATCTATATCTATAAAAGAGAATGTTTGTCTATATGACATCGCTAAACTCAGAAACTATTTGACCGATGATTATGAAAATTGGCATGTAAGTATGTGTATTTTATCACAGAGAAAGTTTATATGCTATCCCCATTGATGTAACTCGGCACCAGGCGGCGCTGTGATTTATCAACTTCTGCAAACAAACCAACGGGCTGGATTTGCTAGTGTAATATAATTATTTTCTTCGCAAATGATACTTTTTGCGAAGTAAGTAATTTTTAAGTCTTTAATGTTCTAGACAATAACTTAAGTACTTAAACATAATTAAAATTGTTATTTTAAAAATAAATTACATTATAAGTCTTTAGTTATTTTGTACTAATTAAATTTTCTTGCCTAACTAATAAATTAAAGGATAATAACGAATTCACTCGAATATTAAATGATAACCCAATCGAGTAATTCTATTATTATTCTTGCCGATAATCGCCTATCGCTAATTAAAGGCCATATGTATTTTAAATTCGTTCTAACCATCTTATCAATTAGGCCAGTGTAAGTAGAAATAAATTAATGATAAGCAAATTGCGACTCGCATTACTGCCTTTAAGGGAGGTGTTTTATAGGCTATGTAGACTGTCTACTAACACATTATTCTGATTCGAGACCAACATTTCATCTAGAACTAGAGGAAGCGATGGTACGACGCAAAATTACTGCTATTTAGCATTTTTTTTTATGCTAAGCTATTTGTAAAAACTTAATTTCGAACGAATTCAGCCACTTCTAAATTGATTTAATTAAATAAGAATCACTTCTTATTACTCTAATATAGTTCTTCAGAGATATACCTACTTACTTCCAAAATAATTATAATATCTAGATTTGTTTATGGAAATATTTAGAATGATAAGTTACCTGTTCTTCAATTTGGCCCTCTAGCCGTGTGATGGCTCTGGGTGCACCTTCAGTGCCCGCTGGCCAGTCGCACAGCCGCTGCTCCATGGCGCGGACCTATAACAAAAAAAAAAGATTAATAAGAGGAGAAAATGATACTATTCGAAAGCTCAAAGCTAATCAAAGAAAAGTAAGAGTAACAGATAAGGTACTTTATACTTTATCCTGGTAATGTGTTGTATGTTACCTAGGGATAATAATTAAAATTTTGGCAAATTATCTTTTATGCAGGCGAAGGCACGAGCAGAAGCTAATTAATAATCTATATATTAAAGAGGATCTTTGAATATATGACATCGATAAACTCAGAAACTATTTGACCGAAAACTCAAACTAATGCAAAGAAATTTATATATTTAATAAATCCAAGTCATTTAGCGTCAATGTAACAATTTCCCTCCGGTTGAGCCATTCAGACAAGGGTCATATCTAACGTGACCATTTATTCTTTGACTCAAAACGGGACATTTTAGTCGGGTAGTCAATTAAAAAACACTTTTAAAGATATTCAGAAAAAGTTAGTTAACTTAAAAGTTACGAATTAAAAAATATATGCGAAATGTTTAGTTACCATATTTATCAGAGGAAAAATTTGCTTTAATATAACTGGTGAAGATTTTAAGTAAGAATAAAACTCTTGGCACGTTTTTAAATTACTCAAATCCAACCTTTGCGCGGTTGCCGAAAGCGGGACAATCCCAGAGTTCATTACGGGGACAACGGGACTCGTTATTATAAAAAGGGACAGTCCCGTTCAAAACGGGACGTCTGGTCACATTAGTCATACCGGGTGTAGCCCGCCTAAACAGTGATAAAGATCGTGTACGGCAGGTTATGGAGTTGTAAACCGTTCCTCTTGCCGGCACGAGTGGTTTTGGTGGGATTTGACCGTGTATATACGGATTTCTGCAGACTTATAAATTAGACTTATAAATTGTGTTGTTTTTTTAACCGATTACAACGTTAGCAACTTATTCGAAGGTAAAATCTACTTACTTACTACCTTATAGTGTATATAAGTTGCTAATGTCTCTTTTTTTATTCAATAAGTCAACGACGATACCTAGGAGGGAAGTGGAATCACTTTTTCCAGCTCCTCCTCTTTAACCTTTTCTAATTAAATTTGTTGCGGGTCCCAAGACAATTAAAATCATATCCCGGGACTGCCTGAGGGTCAAACCTCGATGTCATTTATGGAGACCATTGTGGATTCTGGCTTACAGGAGTTACAATTGTGGGAATGTGTGGTGGGATTAGTCCTTAAAAAAAAGTCAACGAAATAGATGGAATAAAATATCTGACTCACAAAAGATAATGTCTTTTGTTCTCTAGTTATAGTTATTTGCCTATATCTAGGTATATTATTTATATATTAACTAGGCGGACTAGAACAACGCGACATAGCGCCGCCGCATAGACGACTTTAGGTACTTAGATAAGCTTAGTTGACTCAATTCCAGGCGCGGCTCAAGCACATGTAGCGCCCGGGTGCAATCAATAACCTGGCGCCCTCTTGTACCAAAGTGGGTGAACAAAATGGAATAGGTTGATGGTTACAAGCGGCTCTCGGCGCCCCCTAACACCCGGCGCCCGGGTGCACCGCACCCTCTGCACTATAGGTAAAGCCGGCCCTGCTCAATTCTATGACGCATACGTATTAATCAAAATCTCCATCCCATCAACGTTCATTATTGGACCATTGAGGCTCTCCTAAATCAAGGATAATAACACAATCGCCAAGATTGCTTGCCGGTTTAGAGACCGTAGTTGATGTTAGGAGTTTCCTGGGAATGTGATGCTAACCTTTCTTCTTGTTAGTACTACGCCAGTATTTTCGACTCCCACGGAGAATAAGAGCGGTTCCGCACTACGTCCGATCCGAACCCGTGAAAATATGATCCGTCGTAGCCGCAGAACTATTTCTATGGAATTTACGCACTACATCAGATCTCCGTCATTCGATTTCTTTCCGTCATTCTATAATCTCCATGCCGGAGAAGATTTTTGACGTACCGATGTAGTCATAGAATTATTTGTATGAACGCTCGCGCACTGCGTCCGAGTTAAAGCCGAGTTGCATTGGAGCAGGGAGGCAGCGAGGCGGGTGGGGTATGCGGCTGGGTGACGGGAAGCGACAAGCATCTAGTGTATTAGTTCGTATATACATACGTCTACTTTTCTACGTTCGTACGAACGTACATCTACGTACAAACGAACGTACATCTACGTTCTTCGTACGTACAATAGTATTGCCAGAAGTCGACGTCGATTTAAAGGACTCATGATCAACGACGTAAACACTTTGCTGTGGCTCCGCGTAAAATCACGTAAGTCGGTCCGAGTTTTCTAGACCCATATTTTCACGGGTTCGGATCGGACAAGTGCGTAAGCAATATACGAATTCGGTCCGAGTTTTCTAGATCCATATTTTCACGGGTTCGGATCGCATTCGAATCGGACGTAGTGCGTAACCGTTCTAAGGGTAAGCGTGACATTGTATTCTTAATCATATTTAACCTTAATTGTATTTAACCTAAAAATCCATCCACCCATCAGCCTATTAATACCCGCTGTTGTATATGGATAAGCTACTACTACTACTATTATATGTACTACTACTATTATAAATGTGAAAGTTTGTTTATTTGGATGTTTGTTACTCAATCATGGTAAACCAATAAACAGTTTTGGATGCAAATTGGCACATAAATAGACCATTTCTCGAATTAACACATAGGATACTTTTTATCCCGGTGTTCCCTTGGGATAATAGTTCAACTTTGGAAAAATTACTTTGTGATATGTTATTGTTAAGTTGAATGTTAAGCTTTCCAAGACAATGAACGGTAGTACCGTTCATTTTCTTGCTGATCACTTAGCTGAGTAATGACAATATTGCGCTTCGTTCGGTGAGCGAGAGAGTCGGAAGCCCGAGCCCTGGGTGGGTTTGGGTTTGTTTTAGGTTGGCAGCGGACTATCTATACCCTTTTTTTTGCGGTGGTCTATGGACGTGGTCTCGCCCCGCCAAATCGGTCCGGGGCGACGGAAGAGGCGGCGCAAAACCCCATAGACCTACTCCGCAAGCACCTCTCTTCGCCGTGCGTGCGGGCCACCGGTACCCGATCTTTGTCTTCGGTGGCCCGCCCGGCGGTTTACCCTCGCGGGTTCCTTGCGTGAGCGAGAGAGCCGGAAGTCCAACTGGGTAGGTTTGGGTATTTTATTGGTAGGCAGCGGCCTAGCTATACCCTTAGTATTGCAAAGGTAACCATCCATGGGCGGCAGTAACAATAATTCACATCAGGTGTGCTGTTTGCTTGTTTGCCACCACAAGCAATAAAAACAAAATATAAAAAAAACTACATAGGTACTTTTACGATAATATAACGTAGCGGTTTCATACTCTTTGTTAGAACCAGCTTATATTACAAACTGTCGTTGCATTATGTCTAACCACAATATATGTTGCAACTGCATGACCAGTATAAAACCACGAGATTTAAAACCCAAGTCATATTGTATCTATTCGGTTAGAATACATGTCAAAGTATTGTATGTAAGCTACTTATTATGTCTAACCGCATCATGCCTGATTTGATATTGTGGATGTAATATTGTACAAAATATGTAATTTATGATATAATTGACTGCATAGATCAGATAGCCTAGTGGTAGACACCTTCCGTGCCAGTGCCATGTGTTCGATTCTTACGCAGGACAATAATTTGTGCGAGCCACTAAGTATTGTTCTGAATCTGGGTGTAATTTGTCTGCGTTAATTATATGTTTGTAAAGTAAGCAACACAAGGATTATTTCCTTAATGCAGGGTGGTTGTCTTTAAAAAAATATCAGTTAGTTATATACTTAGTTGTAGAAATAAAAACAAAAAAAAAATACTTTAGCCCAAACAAAACTTGTAGGCACATATTTGTTTTAATTACCGAACTTGTTTGGTCTCTAGCGATTAATAAATATCTATATCCGTAGCAAGTTAAGGGTCAGGTGTTGATAATCCCTTACGTATCGGATAACCGTTGTTCCAATACACCATAATACCTGTTAATACTTACTTCGTGATAGGATTAATTATAATGTAATAAAATTGAACGTGCGTGTTGGCAGGCCGTTTTCAAAATAAGTTTATTAAATAATTTAGTTATAAAAAATACTTTTATGTTTAAGATAGTTTAGAGCACTGACACACGCTGTCCAAACCCCTCAAGGCGGTGGAAGGGACAAGGATATACTTAAGTACAGTTAGTAGAATAACTTTTTAAATCAAATGGTCATAGACCGTAGAAAATTCTATATTGTCTATTACTAATTCCATTAAGTGTATATGGGCGCAAATCGCCCTCTATCGGCAGTACTTGTCAATTATTGGTCTGTGTTGCCAATTATAGTTTAATTGTTTAAATATTAAAATTATTATGTAAATGTTCAAAATAAATCTATAAATATTAATGTAATTATTTGTAACCATGTTTAGTTGTTTTTACGTAATAAACATCTCAATTTATTTCTACTCACAGCGCCATTTGTTGAACAATATGTAAGAATAATATTTCCTTTAATTACACGAATGTAAATTGCGTAAAATAGACTATTTGGAATAATGTTAAATGTATTAAAATGTTTGTCATTATTATTTAGATATATTTCGATAATTATTTTAAAGAAGATTTATTCGTTTGTTATTAAAAGTAGTTGTAGTTACTAAGACAGTGACCATTTCATTGTAAAGTTGTAAGATTGGAATAGAATTCTGTTTACTTCACTTCACCGAGTTCTCCGGCAGCCATTCCTAAATAAATACCGTGAATTGCATATTCGCTATTTTATTATGGACACCCAATTTCCTGGCGAAACGCCGACATGTACATTGGATAGGTCTTAACCACTGTTCACTTGAGCTTTTCTATGTCGAGTGAAGTCTTTGTGAATAAGACACAAGAAACATCTAGAAATATCGAACTTATATTATAATATTCTCGTAAACATTAGAAAATATCGAGAGTTTTAAAAATAAAGGACACAAAGCAAATAATTTCTTGGTGCATTTGTGATATGCATGCACTATTTATAACAATGAAGGGGCGAGACAAAGCAATACTCTACGTGGTGCATTATATGTCTACGGCTTCGCTCAAATTAATATGAATTTAGTGAAACAATTTGTATATCTCTCGAAAACACTAATTTCTATTTCAAAAGTTAACCTTTTGTTTTTAACACGGGCGATGACACTCTCTTCAAATCATCCGGGGCGATCAGAGGGCGTGCCATCAGAACCGATGTCTTCCTCGTCTACTAGCAAAAAACATTATCCTACAGGCTTTTCTATATTCCTAGCAAATAGTGTAAGAAATTTCAAAACCATAGCACCAACCCCTTTTTTCCAGTGGATATTGTAAAAGATGACTAAAGGATCATCATTCTCCTACTCTTATCCCAATTACTTGGGATCGATACGATATGTACTCTTCTTTCACAGTACATATTGTAAAAGTTATTGGCAATAGTGTTATGACCGGCTGCCTGCCCGACGTCAACCCTCCTTGGGAATGTAATTGTTGACCAAACGGCATCAGATGGGAGTTGGCCCAGTTCGTTATAAGGCTCTTAGTCGTCTTTTACGACACTCACGACCAAAGTAAGGATTGGTAGTATTCATAGCCACACAGCTTAAGAGAATATTCGTATATTATATGTATGCATCTGAAATATATACAAAAGAAGGAGGAATCGAATAAATTCCTATAACATCCCATTTGACTAGTATTATAGTTAGTCATTTTCCCTATGGAGGAGGCCCGAGACTAGCAATGAGAATATATGTGCTGTGATGATACAGTCAAAATAACATTTTCTCATTGTATCACTATTTCAAGAAAAATATTAAAAAACACAACGTACGTTCGTGGCGTGTTGACATCCATTTCAAAAACACATAACATCAATGCCAGACTAATTACGTTTCTGAGTTATAACAATTAACAAACTTTATGATTTAAATGTTAACTATTTATATTTATTTAAATTCACTAATAAGTCACGCCATACTTTAATATATTTCGTGGTATAAGGCTTATTTTATTGTTTTTCGTAAATTATTGCTGTATATGTATTGCGAGGAACTAAGGATATAGTGTACTTTTCTATTTGCGAATGTTTTATAAGACCTATTTTCTCCAATGTTTTTTTAGGGGCGGGCTGTGGAGTGGTCATACAACTTTAAATCTGTCTTGGGCGACAAAAGAAACGACGCGCGACCCCATAAGCTCGCCCACTTTTCATGTACGCCTATGAACGGACCATCGGTACCCAGTCTTGGTCTTGTGGCCTTCACCAATGAAGCCTAATTTTATCTGATTGCACAGATAGATTACTGGTTAAGATACCGACCTACAGGGCTCAGTGTCGTGCGTTCGATCTCATGCAGGAAAATACTTTGTGCGACCCACAAATTGTTTTTCTGAATTTGGATGTAATTTGTGTCTATTAAGTAGCATTTCCTTAGTGCAGGATGTAATTTAAAAAAAAAAAAACTATATGACACATCAATAATTATTGTCATTAAACATATAATATTAATTTAATTATTGAGATTTAGCACTTAACGTACTAAGTTATTTGTATAAATTATTACATATATGTAAGTAATATTTGTTTACACTATGTAATACACGTTTTTAACTTTTTACCATATCCTTAGCAAATAAATATCTAATATAACAGCAAATTGTCTTAGTTTGTTCTCATTGTAGAGACGAATCGTAGCTAATAATGAGGAAAAGAACGAAGTAATTTTATATATATTATACTAGCAAACTTTATATTTCAAACTACAAAATATTATATTTCAAACTAGCAAATTTTATATTTCAAACTAGCAATAAAGATATATTCTTTATTTTAACAGCGTATACATAAGATAATCAAATTGATATCTAAAGTGCATAGAACTTGTATATATATATACAAAATCGATCAAGCATAAATATAATAGTAAACAGCGTTCTAATGGCTTCACGTCTCAGCATTTCAACGGTGAATCATTTATAGTTTACAGTACATAATCCTTATCAGAAATGTTATAGAACACTTTAACTATCGGATATCCGAAATGAATATTCAAAATCGTAATCGAATAAAAAATAAAATAGTCGAATAATTTCGAATGGCTTCGGAATTTTTTGGCCGGCTATGATCTAGACACACGCCGTCCATTTCGTACGGGGCGATGGAAGGGCGGCGTGTGACCCCATAACTTACCATATTCCCTCCCCATCACAATTGGGGCGGCTACTGGTACCTCATTTTTGACCTCCGTAGCCAGGGTATGAGACACGTTACGGCGGGTTCCTTTAACTGGCTAAACTTATATCCAAAGGGTTAGTCTGCCCAAAGGAGAATAATATAATCATCATATTTGGCATTTCCTTTATAATTCCTTAAAAATATAACTGAAATTATCCAAAACTATCGGATAATCCGAAATAATTTCATTTCTGTAGTCGTATAGGAAACAGGTAGGTGTAATGTTATTTAAATATCCGTATCTATATCCAAATCCGATATTCAATATCAGCAACATCCGTAATCCTTATTACAGTTAGGTAAATTATTTCCATTGTTATAAAACACATCAGATGAATTTTAATATATACTGGATTTATTTGATTTGTATTGATTTTTCCATATTTTTTGAGGAGAAAGAGTTCTAGCAATATTTGTTTCTTTGTATATTCATATTTTAAAAATAATTCTCTCTAAGAAATTTCCTTTAGTTATATGGAATGTGAACATAATTAATATAAAAACACATAATTAATAATATATATATATATAGATATATATAGATAGCTTATCAAAAATGTTATGCTAATGCTATGCTAAAATCATACATACATACATACATATCATCACGCCATATCCCTTGCAGGGTAGTCAGAGAGAACCGAGTGCCGGAGAACTCTATCCTTGCATACTTCACTCGCTTCCTCACCATTCATAATTCTCTTCATACACGCTCGCCGGTTTCGGAGACTCTTGACTCCACCTTCCTTCAGTACGTGACCAATCTGGTCTAGGTAGGTTAGTCTCGGTCTCCTCCGTTACCTACATCCTTCCAAAATCATAGCTTTCAAAAATTATAATACAAATACAATAATCTCCTCACGCTCATATAGGACCCGTTAAGCTCTTCCATATCCGTGGTGTCGTACTGCTGCGCTTAACGTAGCTGTACACCTGTTTACTTATTGCAGTGGAATCACTCTTTCCAATTCCTACTCTTTAATCTTTTCTAATTAAATTTGTTGCGGTTCCCAAGACAATTAAAATCATATCCCGAGACTGCCTGAGGGTCAAACCTCTGTGTCATATGGAGACCATTGTGGATCCTGGCTTACAGGAGTTACAATGGTGGGAATGTGTGATGGGATTAGTCCCAAAAATATACAATAATCTCCATTTAATGTTCATGTTACAATCAATTTCATCACATCATCATCACCTTATGTACCTACTATAATCAAAATGACTAGATTCGATGAAATACGAAGTTTGCTTTCATAGTTCACATTGCATATGTTTTGGCAATAGTTTTATGACCGGTTGCTTGTTCGACATCAACCCCCTTTGAGTGTAATGTAATTGTTGGCCCGACAGAATTAAACCGTTGCAGATTTCTTGGGGGTTATTGAGATCACCGACGGCAATTTCTTGATGTTTATCGAAATCACGTAAATTCAGTTGGTAGGGGAGATGGATATTCAGACCGCTACGCCATCTATATATTTAGTCTTTAATATTGATTGGTTCGTGAACATAAAAATGTAAAAGAAAATAAACGCACTGAGGGCAATGCCCTCTCTAGTTTTACAATAGGCATTTAGACAAAGAGAGGTAAAACGTCTGTCGGATGAAGAATACACCCAGGAATAGCTCGCATTAATCACAAACGTTATAATTTGCCTGACTCACGACAAGAGGGGACGCTTCGAATAACGGGATATTTCTAAATCGAGTTACATTCTTGAAGGATGAAAAATGAGCAACACTTAGCACCGGGACATTGAAATAGGCGCTGATTAAAGGTTAACGAAAGACAAGTCTTTTGTTGACTTGCTGGTTTCTTTTTTTCTGTTAATTAATAAGCTAAGAAAGTTAAGCTCAATAATTAAAAACTGAATACGAAACTATGACGCTTAAATCGATCGTACGCCATTTTGCCGTAATACTAGAAAATACATACATACATATCATCACGCCATATCACTTGCAGGGTAGGCAGAGAGAACAGAGTGCCAGAGAACTCTATCTTTGCATACTTCACTCGCTTCCTCAACATTCATAATTCTCTTCATACACGCTCGCCGGTTTCGGAGACTCTTGACTCCACCTTCCTTCAGTACATGACCGATCTGGTCTAGGTAGGTTAGTCTTGGTCTCCCTCGGTACCTACATCCTTCCACTTTCGCATTGTATATCTTCTTAACCAGACGTTCGTTCGGCATTCTTTCCACATGTCCGAACCATCGGAGCATTCCCTTTCGCATCTTTGGAAAGATACTAGAAAATGTATTGAAAAAATCTTTGCCTTAAATACTATTTTTACGACATACGCCTGCTCTATATAAGCATACAATAAAACAAGACTGCACAGATAGTATAGTGGTTTAGATATCGACCTACTGTGCTAGTGTCGTGGGTTCGATTCCTACCTAATACTTTGTGCGATCTACAAATTATTATTCTAAGTTAAGTGTCGAATTTGTGTCCGTTAAAGTGAATGTTTGTAAAGTCCCGCGCAATACAAGGATAATTTATTTAGTGTTGTTTTTAAAGAAAATGCTGTAAAAAAAGCTGATGAGGTTGCTTGGTTTTGAAAAATAACGTGTTAATAGAGAATTGGGTCTGAGAATCTTACATTTGTCGACAACGAAGAGGAGGGGAGGGAGGTAAAAATTATAAAAAAGTAACTCACCTAGTAAAAGTATGTGCCCTTAGTCCTTCCAAGACCATGAATGCTAAGCTAAGTATTCTAAACGTCGAGCAAGTAAAAAAAAATACAAACACTATTAAAGCCGTAAAATAGTTTCATTAGAAATAGTGCGTAAGTGTAATCGCGTAAGAATTAATACGAAATACAACAATTTATTTTTGTTCTGTATTCATAAAGTTATAACATTTACACTGTATATAATCAATTAATTAATGCCGTACTCTCGTTACTCTAACTGGTCGTCATCATGATCATCTCAGCTCATATATGAGCTAGGACTATAGTCCCACTGATGGGATAGCCTCCTACACAGTGGGAGGGGAATTAAGCTATACCACGCTGATCAGACGAGTACCTACTCGATAGAGAAGAGAGAAGGAAAACTCGAGTTTTCCGTCTTACACTGATATTAAATGCTCGTGTCGCTTAGTCGCTCTTTTAAAATCACCCAAGGCTAAGAAAGGATTAGGTGAATTGTATTTTTACTCTGCTTTTGTAACGTATCTAAAAATGCGAGTGAGAAGTAACTTTATTCGATCGAGCGTTACATAGCGAGCGTGACGACTCAATCTTATTTAATATCTCCAAAAAGTAAAAAAAAAACTATAGCGCACAGCACACCTAAAATAGTATTCACTTCAAAAACTCCATAACTTAAACATGGCAATGAACTGCGGACACTGTATATTATGTAAACAAAATTCGTTGATTACTAACGCTGTGAATAATTAAAGTTAGCTGGACGAGTTGACTAGCTTCCTTGTTTAGTCAGACTCAGTAGTTAATTCCGTAATTACTTTGTTAGGGAACAAGTAATAAAAACGAGGTGTTTGATTAGTGTTAATTGCTTTCTATCTATGGGGAATAATCCTTTAAATAAACTGCACATATGGTCTAGTGGTTTAAGGAATGATCATTAAAAATATTATAAAATAAATAAATTGACTTGTTTTAGTTATGTTATACCTACATACATATATATGTATGCATTTTAGGCATGAGTGATGCGAATGTCCACCATATTGGCATGTCTGAAAGGTTTATAAATCTATCATGTGATACACATATATAATGGATATTCTTTCTTTTTCGGGGTGGGCTACGGTCGGTGCAATCCTCGCACCTCTCCGTCCGGGGCGATAGAGGGGCGTAAGCACGCACACCCGTAACTAGACATGCGCGAAACAGTACTTCGCTAAGTGATGTTATATGGCATTACATTTCGTGCCGAGTAATATTACATTTAACCATCACTTCAAACATCACACATGACATGAAATGTCATGTGTGATGTTTGAATGGCGTAATGCAATAGCGCTCTATACATACGGCAGGCGGCGTCAAGAAATATAAGCCTTAACGTTCTGAAAATAAAGCTCAAAATAAATATTGAATTACCAGACACCGAACATTGCAGAAATGCAGAACAGTACACGGGTGTTCGCGTCATGATTAATGTGATGTGTGATGTTTAATGTGATGTGATGTTAAGTCGCGTAATGTGTAATGGGTCAGTACACGGTCGGGTAATATTACGTGTGATACATCACTCGCATTACTTACACATGTCTACCCGTAACCCACCCGTGTCACGTCGCCTTCGTCGTTGGGCCGACCACCGGAGCAGGGTGATTTGACGTCAGTGGTGAAGATAGTTTTAAGAAAGCTGGCTACTTCTTTTACACAAACAATTATGATTCTAGCCGCTTTTTAGTTGTTGCTTTAAAAAAAGCGCTTCACATCTTAATTGTTGTATCCATCTCACCCCGTATATGTCCCACTATTGGGCTCGAGCCTCTTCCATAATGGGAGGGAAATTGACCTGCTATATCATGCTGGTCAGACGTGTTAGTATAGGGTTTTGTTTAGAATTTTCCTTCTCTTGCATAGATTTCATATGCATTTTATATCACTTAGTCGACTCATACGATCACCCACGCGTAAGATATGGGGTGGTGAATTGTATTCTTACTCCGTCACCACGCGGAATTGTTGTATAAAGCGCTAAATTATTTTTAAATTAAGTGTAAGAAGAGCTCATAAATTATTTTCAGTTTTTAAGGTTAAAATTAGTCAAATGTCACCGCTCCGTGATTTAAGCTTTGAAAATAACTTGCTACTGAACGCATCAGTAAACGGCACCGGATGAGCTTTGCTCGTTTATTTTTTATTTATATTACTATTATAAAGATCGTGTCATGTTTATCTGGAAATGTTATAAGGCTATAATACAAAACGGTCTCACAGAACAACGAAGTAGTAACGATTATTAGGGAAACGAATAAAGTTTAGTAACAACGGAACATCGCGTATTTTGTGCCAAGTGATTGTCATAACAACTAATGTGATAACGAATTTGGATGAAATTGTCATTGATGCTTTATGGATATTATTAATCTTAATATATATAAATTACATGTCACGTTGTTTGTCCACGATGGATTCCCCGATTTTAATCAAATTTGCACAACATGTAAAGTTGGATCCAACTTAAAAGATCTTCCATCTCAATTTATAGTCACAATATTATTTTATTGCAAATTATTTGTCTATTATTTGACAGTCACAATTATCTGTTATCTCCAAACGATTCTAACAGATGGCGGTATCTGTTGGCTGGATTGAGTAAGTAGCTGTACTATAGATGGCGCTATGTTAAGCGTACAAACGGTTCATGTAAGCTACAATTTATTAACATAACCACCACGTGTTACTGAGGGTAGCCACAGCAACGCGTGGCAGAGTCTGCTAGTATTTTATAATTTTTGTCCGTTTTATATTTTCATGTGGTGACGGAGTATGAATATAATGCAATACCTTCTATCTTACCTGCGCTCGTAAAAGACGGCTAAGGAATAGAATAAGCTTATAAAATCTATAGCGAGAGAAGCAAAACTTAAAATAAAAACTATAAGAACACATCTCACTAGCGTGGTATAGTAGGTCAATTGCCCTCCTAGTTTGGAGGAGGCTAGAGCCCAGGTGTGGGACATATATGAGCTGATAATAATAATAAATATACAAGTAATCCACTCAAGCGAACCGATTCATAATTAATACTAATAAAAAAAACCTTTTTAAAATTATAATTTAAAAAATTTGATAGATCGTTTACGACTATTTTATACTTGGATTGGACTATTTTATAATTCTATTTATATAATCTGTAAAAATTCAATTAAAATCTTAATATATATAAATTACGCGTCACGTTGTTTGTCCGCGATGGACTCCTAAAGTACTTAACCGATTTGAATCAAATTTGCACAGCATGTGTAGTTTGATCCATCTTAAAAGATACGATAGCTACCATCTCAATTTATAGTCACAATATTATTTTATTGCAAATTATTTGTTTCTTATTTGACAGTCACAATTATCTGTTATCTATTGACTGGATTGAGTAAGTATTTAATAGATGGCGCTATGTTAAACGTACAAACGTTTCATTTAAGCTACAATTTATTAGCATAACCATCACGTGTTACAGAGGCCACCTTAACCACAGCAACGCGTGGCCGGGTGTGCTAGTAATATATAAACTTATAGTAATAACTGATACTTTGGATTTTTTAACCTTCTATTGCTTATGTTTCAGGAGTTTGAACTCGCTTATGAACATTTAAAAATGTTACACTGTAGTAATAAAAACACTATAAAACTAAAATAATCTTTATTATATTCGTAAAATACGTTAAAGATTTAAAAAAAGATTAGATGATAGATAAATACATACCTAAATACCGCGTTACTGAAATATTTGGTAAATACAAAGTAGTGATATTTTTTTGGAGATTTCCCTAATTATTAGTGGTAGGATCTATTAATGGTGGTAATCCACACTGTTGACAATTTTCTGTCTACAGCCACGGGCCGGTATTTCCGGGGTAGTACCACACTCTCGCAGAAAATCGAGGCCTAAGCAGTGGCCATGTGCTGCTGAGCTCTGTTAGGTGAGCGAGAGAGCCGGAAGCCCAACTTTCGGAGTGGGTTTGGGGTTTTCATGGGTAAGCGCTGGCCTATCTGTATCCCTGGTATTGTAAAGTTCCATGGGTAGCAGTAACACTTACCATCAGGTGTGCTGTCTGCTCGTTTGTCACCAAGAGTAATAAAAAAATCTATTAGATTTCACTTATTATCATAAATGACTTCCTTTATCTTTTGTAAGAAGAGTTGTAGCAATTTGTGTATGAACCAATGTGTTATGGTGGTACCCGAAAGGGTAACCCTTCGGGCTGGCCACAGATGTCAAGGATTCGGTACCAGTGGCCGGCCCAATGGCGATGCGGAGGTAATACGGTGGATTATGGGGCCACGCGTCGCCCTTCCATCGTCCCGGACGGAATGAACGGCGTGTGTCCAGACCACTACCTACCAAAAATGAGTTATCGTCAAGTGAACAATACGAACAAAAGTTTAATTCAAAATTTACTGTTGCTGACAATTTTACGGAGATTGTTAATTGTGAGGATTTGAATCTTGGACCGAGCAAAGTGTTATTATGTTTGTTCTTCTTCTACATTGCTACATAGTTACACCTTATGATCCTTCGTCAACTATGACATTGTGTTTATCTAAATATTTTTCTGAAGTTTTTAATACAAATCCCGCAGCTTGGAACTATGTCACGGAATCGAGCGATATTCTTCAGTCAGGTTTAGGACGTGTGATCAAAGCGAAATGTGTATATTTTATATATCTACTTATCTTTTCAGGAGATATGAAGACGTAAGGCATTAATTTGCCTTACGTATTATAAAATTTTAACAAATAAAAAACCGACTACAACTAGTAACTAGTAGGCTAATTAGAAATGAGACCACGGATCACATGGAACGCTTTCAAATAAAAAAGATTAATCAAAATCGATTTACCCAGTCGAAAGTTCCGAGGTAACAAATAAAACTCCTCCTTTTTTGAAATCGGTTAAAAATATAATTTGAACTATCAGAAATAGTAAAAAACCACAGACAGTTATTACGTGCAGTTATATACAATACTTTAAAATTTTAAACGAAATACTATCGTTCAGAAATGAGCACGGCGACACGCATGCTCTTACGCACGTACGCATTCACGTACACATACGCTATCATACAACGAGGTGGAAGGGCAGAAAAGAAGGTAACTCCAACATTAGTACTTTCATTACGAACTGGGGCTATCTAATTTTCATTGTATTATAATGACGATATGAATTTAATTTCCGTGTGGTGACAGAACAAGAACAATTCATCAACCCCTATCTTGCCAGTGGGTGTCCTAAAAGGTGGCTATGTGATATAATATGCATATAATATCTATACGAGAAGAAAAACTCGAAATAAAGTACATTACCAATCCGTTTGACCAGCGTGGCATATAGCGTAATTTCCCTCCTATTATAGAGGAGACTCAAGCATGATACGCATATGATATATTGAAATGATGAATTAAAATTATTTTTTCGTTTGAAATAAATGATTTTTAATTTCCCGACATTTCGAACACTTTACAGTGAAACGTCGGGAAATTAAAAATCAAATACAAACGCTATAGAATCCGTAAAAGTAGTTTTATTTCAAATGTGTAATACTCGCGTAAACATTAGAAATCACTATTTTTATGTTATTTTATTATTTATTTTTGTCGCATATATCAAATTACCTTTTCCATTCTGAAAGAGGTTCATGCCTCATCCAAATTATTCGTATGTACATGAATAATTTGGAAAGTTTTTTAATAAGAAATACGCGGACACAATTCCAAGCAATGTATTTTCTTCTGCAATATAAGTACATGACTTCATACACTTCAAAATAATCTTCTCTTTAGGAGCGGCAACATACGGTGATAATCTCACGTTTGTTTAGTGTAAGCTTTAAAAACATCGCAATCAATCGGTCTTGACGCAATCCATTTGCTGCTTAAAATAGATCAAAAGTCGTTAAGGAGACGTATCGCAATAGGTTGTTAGAGACTCGGATGCGAGACATCCGGAGTTCAGGGAATTTGGATGATTTTTGGAAGTATACATTTGGAACTAAGTGGGTGGTATTGAATTGTTCTTTCTAGTAGCCATTGTTAGTTAAAGGATTGAATAGAATATTGATAGTATTCAGTCGCAGACTATCTCAGGGTTCGTACCTATGGTAATTAACGTAAAAGGTCTCTAATTAGCAAATCAAATAGAAGAATAGAACTCCTCATTATTCATTCTCCTACTCTTATCCCAAATGCTTGAGGTCGATACAATATGTACTCTTCTTTCATAGTACATATTGTAAAAGTTATTGGCAATAGTTTTATGACCGGCCGCCTGCCAGACGTCAACTCTCCTTGGGAATGTAATTGTTACCAAATGGCATCAGATGGAGTTCAGCCCAAGTCGTTATAAGGCTCTTAGTCGTCTTTTACGACATCCACGAGCAAAGTAAGGGTTGGTAGTATTTGTAGCCGCTACCACACAGCTTAGAAGAATAGAATTGTAGAATATAAAAACTATTACTTGCATGTAATAAATAATTGCTGTGAGGTAGAGGCTACGAATAGTACCAACCCTTACTTTTCTCGTGGTGTCGTAAAAGACGACTATGAGTTTTTTATTGATCTGGACCAACTTCACTTGATACGTGTTTGCTCAACAATTACATTCCCAAAGAGGGTTGTAGTCAGGCAAGGGGCCAGTCACAAAATATTGCAAATAACTTTTGCAATACACGCGATTACATTTTGCGTCGATCCCACGTAATTGGGATGAGAGCAGGGAAATGGATGTACTTGTATGTAATAATATATAAAGAATATAAATTAATTAGCTAAATATCATCATCATTATCATCACAGCCCATAAATGTCCCAATGTTGGGCTCGGGCCTCCTCCGTAATGGAAGGGCAATTAACCTACTACCGCGCTGGTCAGACGTGTTGGTATAGGGTTTTGTTTCGAGTTTTCCTTCTCTCGCATAGATGTTATATACGTTTTATATGCCTTAGTCGTCTCGTACGATCACCCATTAGTAAGATATGGGGTGGTGAATAGTAGATATTCTTACTCCGTTACCATACGGAAAAAATTAAAATCGAGAAACAAGTCAGTTAGTTAGTCAGTAGCTAAATATAAAATCGAGAAACAAGTCAAATGTTGAGGTTCAATAGATCATAACTTATTTGCATTATGTAAATAATTCGATTTTTGAAATTTATACACATACATACATATCATCACGCCATATCCCTCGCAGGGTAGGCAGAGAGAACAGAGTGCCAGAGAACTCTATCTCTGCATACTTCACTCGCTTTCTCAACATTCATAATTCTCTTCATACACGCTCGCCGGCTTCGGAGACTCTTGACTCCACCTTCCTTCAGTACATGACCGATCTGGTCTAGGTAGGTTAGTCTCGGTCTCCCTCGGTACCTACGTCCTTCCAATTTCGCATTGTATATCTTCTTAACCAGACTTTCGTTCGGCATTGACATACATACATATCATCACGCCATATCCCTTGCAGGGTAGGCAGAGAGAACAGAGTGCCAGAGAACTCTATCTCTGCATACTTCACTCGCTTCCTCAACATTCATAATTCTCTTCATACACGCTCGCCGGTTTCGGAGACTCTTGACTCCACCTTCCTTCAGTACATGACCGATCTGGTCTAGGTAGGTTAGTCTCGGTCTCCCTCGGTACCTACATCCTTCCACTTTCGCATTGTATATCTTCTTAACCAGGCGTTCGTTCGGCATTCTTTCCACATGTCCGAACCATCGGAGCATTCCCTTTCGCATCTTTACACCAATACTCTCTTTCATACCTACTCGCTCTCTTACGTCGTCGTTACGAATGCGGTCGGTCAGCGAACTCCACAGATTTTCCGCAGAGATCGCATTTCGACCGCATTAATTTTACTATCATACTCTTTTCTGCATACCCAACTCTCGCTTCCATACAGTAATGTTGGGACAAGCACTGCGTTATGTATTGCTACACGTGCCTTCTGGCTGAGGTGGTGGCTGCCGAGAAGTTGCCCCAACGCTCCGTTCACTCTATTTCCCGCATTCACTCTTCGTTCTATATCAGTGGTGTACCTTCCATCTCGGCTAAATCCACATCCAAGATATACAAATTAATCCACTTGCTCTAGTACATCATTACCTATTGTTACTCTTACATCTGTTCTGGTTTTATCTCTTTCAAAGACCATTATTTTGGTTTTGCTCACATTCACGCGTAGACCCCTTTTCTTACAATCTTCTGTCATTGTGTCGACTAGGGTCTGCAGGTCAGTCGCTGACTGTGCCAGCAGGACTGCATCATCTGCATAAAGCAGAGCAGTGACCACTGAGTCACCCATCTGGACTCCCACATTCATATCGTTCAACCTTTGGAGACATTTATCCAGATATATGATAAACAGCCTGGCTGACAGAACGCACCCCTGCTTAACGCCGATATTGACGTCAAACCAAGGCGACATTCCATCATCCAGCCGCACACAGGCTCTACAGCCCATATAACTGGACTGCACAGCCTGTAGCAGTTTACCGCTAATACCATACTCCGGTAAAATGTCCCAAAGTTCCTTTCGTACAACCGTGTCAAAAGCTCTCTCCAGATCCACAAAACTGCAGAAAACCCTCTGACCTAGAGCCAGATGCTTCTCCACAATGTTGCGCAGAGAGAACACTTGATCCATGCATCCCCTTTCACTCCTGAAACCTCCCTGTGTCTCACACAGTAAACCATCGGACACCATCCTCATTCTCCTTTCAATAATTTTTCCATACACTTTTGCTGCCAAACTGGTCAAGCTTATGGCTCTGTAATTTGCGCAGTCATAACGTGAACCCTTGTTTTTAAACAAAGGCACGACGACTGCGCTATTCCAGTCCCTGGGAACCATTCCTGAGCTCCAACATAGATTGAGGAGCAACAGGAACGCCTCCCAGACACAAGAGCCACCAAGCTTGATCATCTCGGCAGACACCATATCAATGCCCGCTGCCTTACCATTTTTCAAACTTCTTATCGCCCATTCAACTTCATCCATACTGATGCCATCGGAGGACGCCGTTGTCGAATGTTGATCTACCAAACCACATCCAACACCGGCGCCAACCGTAGCATCCGCATACATATCGCCAAAATATTCACTCCATCGGCTTAACACGTCTTGTGTTTGTGTAAGAATGTCTCCACCTTTAGACCTTATTTTATTCATTCTGAAGGCTGACCAACCACCCCGAGACTTCTTCACCTCCCTCCAAAAGAGTTTGGTGTTACCCTCGAAGTTTTTAGTCAGCCTATCTTCTGCACTCATACTTGCTCTATCCCGTTTCTCTTTCACTAAGGCCTTGGTGTCATTCTTACATTGCCGATATATTTCTTTCTTCTGTTCAGTCATACTGTCATTCAGATTCAAAGAAGAGACATAGTCCAGCCACGCTTTCTTCTTTTGCTCTACGGAAGCTGCCACTTCCGCATCCCACCATGCATCACCATTTGTTTTTCTATGCTTCTTTGAACTTCCACATACTTCTTTCGCTGTATCTACCATACTCTCTTTCAATACTCTCCAGCATTCTTCAATGTCCGATTGCGGCTGGCTTGCCATCGTCAGCCGTTCTCGGACACCCTCTGCATACTTTTCTCTTACAAACTCTTCTTGCAACCTTTCAACCTTTATTCTTTCAAGCCCTCCGAAGTGGACACGCTCTCGCCAGTGCCTCCACTTTCTGAACAGACCACTAAATCTCGCAATAACGAGATAGTGGTCCGTGTCGACTGTGGGGCCCCTGTAGGCTCTTGCGTCCAATATTTTGCTTCGGAGGCGACTGTCTACCAAAATTAAATCTATTATGCTTTTCTGTTCATTCCTTCTCCATGTATACATATGGATGTCCTTATGTTGGAAAAATGTGTTTGACACAATAAGGTTTCTCTCCATGCATACATCCGCTATGAGCCTACCTGCGTCGTTCACTCTCTTATCACCAAATGGACCAAGTACGTCCTCATAGTCGGGACGCTTGGTCCCCACCCATCCGTTCAAATCTCCGCATACAATCACGCGTTCACTGGTTTCTGCCATATCCAGAACTTCCCTAACATTGTCCCAAAACTTCTCTAGGTCTGATGCCACCGAGGATCCTACGGGAGCATATGCTACAACCATGAATACCTTGGTGACACCTAGTTTTATACGGACCCAGAGAAGTCTGGGATCATACATTCCGTAATCCTTCACACCTGAGGCCAAGCGAGAGGACAACAACACTCCTACCCCCATGCTCGATGCTCGATCGCTCTGTGGTACACCAGACCACAGAGCCATCCCGCCACCAGGAAGATCGCAGGCGTCGCTGCCCCTTCGCTTGGTCTCTGTTACACAGAGCACGTCTAGCTGTTTGTCCGCCATGACGGATATCAGCTCGTGCAACTTACCTTCCACACAACCTCTTACATTCCACGTGCCCACCCGGCACTCCGTTCTCCTCGACTCGCCTAACTGGGCAAGGCGTGATGGGTGGCGGCCCCCATCGCCGCAACTGCCGATGTTCGTACCGACGGGGGCGGGTCGGTACGCGTCGCCTCCGGGGGACGCCCTAACCCGCATTGCGGTACGCATATCGAGCCGGATTAGCAGTCTAATTAGACTGGCAGGGGACGCGAACGAGCACGCTCCGGACTATGCCCCTGCCTTCGGCATTGAAATTTATAAAAAGCCATATTTATAATTAAAAAAAAATTTGCTTAAAAATGAACAAGAAATTATGTTTTTTTTTTTTAATTTTACCTAATAATGTTTTACTTTCTTCTAATAAATTTATTTCAAGATTGGCTCCAGAACTTGGCACCCATTTAAAACTATTCTTTTCTCGGTGATGTCGATTACCGCACCATGATTATAATTATCATACTATTGTACTTGCCTCCCATTTTTGTCTTTAGTGAGATATATTTATTATCACGCCTAGATTAATCCTTAGTCAGGTTTCCACAGAATAACCTTGCCAGATTGCTTGCAAATTGCTATGAGCGTTTGAATAATAATAACTTAAATTAAGATTAGTAAAGCGTGAAATTGGTTTCGATCTACCAATACTTCAATATGAACGGTTTTCTTCGAACATTATTTAACTTAGGTACTTTAGTGATTCAAGGAATATTTTAAAGTAAAGAGAATTCTAATATGTACTCAATCAAAATAGTAGGAATATTCTAAATCAAACTTCGCTTTTCAGTACCATTAAAAAAAGCTGTCGAACGCCATTTTTAACTGACTTCATATTTTTTATCATTCTTATTTATTGAAACTTCCTGCAACATAGGATCTATGTATATTGGCAGACATAATACTTGAAGCACATAGACTTAAAGCACATACACACATAGAATCTTGAAGCATCCAAGAAAATAAATAGGACAGCGAAGGAGTTGGTTATTATTTGATCGAAGACTCTATCGTGGTTGCAGCTGGGAATGTTCTAGAACTCCGTAAATGGAACTATCGGATATCCGAAATGCAAATATATTCGTAAACGGTTTAATGGTTTTGAATAATTTCGGATCGGGACAATGTCCGAATGAGACATCTTACAACATGTTTTATTTCAACCAGCCGAACTGACTGCATAAAAAATATTAAATAATATAAAAATCACCAAACTTTACATTTCCTTTTTAAAATTTCCTAAAAGTCCAATATCATTAACTAATACTATCCAAAACTGTCTAGTAATCCCAAATAATTTAATATCCTAAACCGGTAAAATATTCTAATATCCTTATGAAGTTTCGGATATGAATAGGAATATTCATATCCGAAACTTCATATCTGCAAGAGCTCTAGTTGCAACTGAGGTACTGAAAGTAAAGTATTAGATAAGCTGAGGGAGTAGGGAGAGAGAAATAAAAGATTAAAATATGGATAGAGTACCAATACATCGGTGTTGGCGACTCCACAAGATGTTAACAATATTACCCACTTTTTATCTCTATATGATGATACATGCACTAATCATCCAGCATTCAGCCTATTGACTTACAAGATTGGACAAATTCCTCCTCAAGTATAACGCCTTATACGTCACGATAGCCAGGGGGATTAACAATCCTGAGCTTTCACCACTTTCACCCGAAAGTAAATTGGTAGCGAGACATTGTATGAAGACATCACTATAAATATACGTATAAATATCGGTCACGTCAATAAATCATCGGTAACCGAATCTACGATACTTTAGTCTGTCACTTAGCAGGTTATGGGGTCACGCGTCCCTTCCGTCGTTGCGAATAGATTGGACGGGATGTGACAATACCGTAGCCTGTCCAAAAAAAAAATATAACCTGTCACTTATCCATTAGGCATTATATACATTATCTGTGCATAATTATAAAGAAACTTTGCTTCAGGCGTTTTAGCGGGAAAGGAAAGTATCTTTGTGTTTTAACGTGTATTAAATAATTTTAATGGTATTTGATGTAATCTAAGCAGCAAGTATTTAGGTGTAGTGAATATGACATAACAGTGCCTTACATACGTTTTAGTTTTTCACTAAAATTCCAAAAAGATACCTTTAATAGTGTGGACATGGCGCTGTTGAACGCGACGATTTGACTTACTGACAGGCAATGACTGTAAATATAGTAAATTTATAAACAAAGATTTGCCTTAAAGGTCTTAGTAACCAAGCCATAAACTCCAAAAAAAAAACTTTGCTTCAACTTTTCAATTAAAGTGTCGTTTGCAAGTTCGAATGTAAAATATATATAAAGTTGTAATTAAACCGGGAACGACAAGAGTAACATGCCATGTATGCGACACCGCATTGCAGTCTAATAATGAGTTATTAGTCTCTAAGCTGTAAATCTTTCGCTATGACAAGGGTTTTGCATCAACTTCGTACTAACAACTTATTTCCATAGAGATTAAATCATACATATCCAAATAAATATATACTATCCTTAATTAGATTTAATAGATAAAAAAAAACATTTATTAATATTTTCCAATATCAACATCATCATCATCATCTCATGTACCACTGCTATGCTCGAGCTTTCTTTTACAAAAGGAAATTTGATTTACTACAGTACGCTAGTCAAATGGTTTGGTACACAGGGTTTTATTTCGAGATTTTCTTTTGTTGCATAAATGTTATATCCATTTTATATTCTTATAGTCGTCTTTTACGGCACTCTTGGGCTAGAAAGGTGTTGGTGAATTGTACTTATTTACTCCGTCATCTAACGGATAAATATCCAAGATATTAGTTCAATATTTTTTAAAGAATGACACTTGAATATCTCTCCAACTTCCTATCGACGTCCAATACAGGACTTAAGGTGGGGTGGCAATCGCAATTGGTGTTATAAGTTTCCTAGGCAAATTATGTTGTCCATTTTGTTGGTGATCTCGCAGTAGATTTCTATGATTCCCATGGAAAAACCTTAATACATTATAACTCTTTGCTAGTGATTCATTTTGTAGTTAACTATTTTTAAAATTTGACTATTTCTGCAAAGATTTTAACCAAAGAGGTGGCGCAGTGCTTCAGTTTCTCTTGTGCTAAGTGCCCCTGAGGTTTGATTTCAATGCAAGACTTTGTACGCATCACAGAATATTTTCTAGGTTTAAGTGTAATTCGTGTTTTTTAATTGTAAAAGTCTTTTGAAAATATTTATTCATCGGTGTTGGATTGACACCGGAAAAACGCCCAAAGGCAAATCGGGCTTTTTCACGGACGTTTCCGTACCATCACAAAAGATTTAATAGTGAGTTCTTTTATATACTTTCATATCAGTCAGTAACATGTTTTTATGGTGACTTAAAAAGAGAAACTGTAATAATAATGACATATTGGCTGTAAGACATCTTAGTCCTCCCGTGGCCATGATCACTGTAAAGTGTTCGAAACATCGGGCAATTAAAAATCAAATACAAACGCGATAGAATCCGTAAAAGTAGTTTTATTTCAAAGTAATATAGTACGTTAATTTCCTTCCTATAGTAGAGGAGCTATAAGTCCAGCAGTGGAAAGTATATGAAACTATATATTATGATGTATAGTTAGGTTGTTATATATGTAGGATATTTTGTGTAGCTAAAGATTACTAGCGCACATAAAACTTTCATATAGCCGATAATTAAGTATATATCCATAAATAAATTTCGTCATAAATCGAAACGGAAGACGTAAAGACAATTAACTATTCCGCCTGTTTCGAGCTCATACAGAAATAGAGTGGGTTTTCCTTGTAATAAACTTGTCTGTAACTCGGAACTGAATTTACTTATTAAAGAAATAATTACAGCTAGCTCAATAAAGTTGTAGATACATACATACATACATATCATCACGCCATATCCCTTGCAGGGTAGGCAGGGAGAACAGAGTGCCAGAGAACTCTATCCTTGCATATTTCACTCGCTTCCTCAACATTCATAATCGTCTTCATACACGCTCGCCGGTTTCGCAGACTCTTGACTCCACCTTCCTTCAGTACGTGACAAATCTGGTCTTGGTAGATTATATACATCCTTCCACTTTCGCATTGTATATCTTCTTAACCAGACGTTCGTTTAAGTTGTAGGTGTTAAGAATATAGGACTATTTGGTATTAGCTAGTGCTGCAAGTAATTATATTTAAAATGATCGTCTGGTTAAGAAGATATACAATGCGAAAGTGGAAGGATGTAGGTACCGGGGGAGACCGAGACTAATCTACCTAGACCAGATCGGTCATGTACTGAAGGAAGGTGGAGTCAAGAGTCTCCGAAACCGGCGAGCGTGTATGAAGAGAATTATGAATGTTGAGGAAGCGAGTGAAGTATGCAAAGATAGAGTTCTCTGGCACTCTGTTCTCTCTGCCTACCCTGCAAGGTATATGGCGTGATGATATGTATGTATGTATTATTAAAAAGTCAAGGTTTAAAGAAGAAATTCCAGATAGAAATATTCTTGAAATAATTAAAAACAAGCTTAATCAATGATTACTACTAATGAGTTTTATTTCAAATGTATAATACTCACGTAATAATATTTACGTGAGTATTATACATTTGAAATAAAACTATTTTTTACGGATTGCATCACGTTTGATTTTTAATTTGAGCGTTCATGGTAGAAACCGTAGAGTGAATGGAAGAGTAAAATTAGTTTTATTTTAAACGAGCTTAATTATACAATAATCACAGATAAGTTCTCTGTTAAATTAATCATAATCGAATTAAAGAAAATAAGAACGTAAACTCGAGATAAAACTGTCAAAACGTCAACGCGCCTATTGCGTAAGGAATTGAGAAGCAAATTGTCTTCAAACTTCATTCTTATTTATTTTTAGATCATATTTGTCTCTTTAAGTAACAAATTTTGCTACATCGAGTGGGAAATTACTCGTGTCATAATATTAGCCAAATGGGACATAGGATTTTAATTCGACTTTACCTTTTCTTACAGTGATGTTATCTGCTTGCGTTACTCATGTCTCTTACAAAGGAAGAAGGGAGGTTTCCAAGGCAAAGGAAGGTTAGGCGATTCATTGCTTTTACGAATCATAGTACTCAAATAATAAACACATACGCAGAGAATTTTATTTATGTAATCATAATTAATTTGTATATATTATCTTCAATCATTAAAATAACATTATACGGATTTTATTTTGTAGGATTAGTAAAATTTCATCATCTCAGTCAACTACATCTTAATTTTAGGCTTGCTGGTTAGTCGTGGAGGTATAATAAGGTTTTATGTAAAATTTTTCTTCTCTTGCATGTTATATGAATAACATATCCCTTAGTGGTCTTAGATGATGCCTAAGGACAAAAGAGGGAATACTGACTTGTATTCCTACTATGTTACTACATGGAAAATATCTTTGGATATTTAATTTCAGTACAATTCCTTTATCTAATTTTAACAAATTAATGTGTCTAACCGTCTTTATCCGTGTGGTGACGGAGTAAGAATACAATTCAACACCCCCTATCTTATCCGTTGATGATCGTACGAGACGACTAAGGGATATAAAACGCATATAACATCTATACAAGAGAAGGAAAACTCGAAAAAAAAAACCATATACCAACACGTCTGACTAGTGTGGTATAGTAGGTTAATTTCCCTCCCATTACGGAGGAGGCCCGAGCCCAACAGTAGGACATATATGGCTGTGATGATGATGAGTTTGTCTAACATTAACAAAAAACAAATGGTAACCATGAATCAGATTACGTGTAGAATGACCCTTCATTAGGTGCACTATCAATTTAGCAAAAGTAGCAGTGAAATGCAAATGACTTATGTCTAATAGGGGACGTTGATTGACTGGTGGATGAGTGGATGGGTATATTGAGAAGGTGGAAATAAAATCTTGGATGGGTACTAAACTTATGCAGTAAACCGCAATTTATATAAATATTTATATAAATTTATTTAATAGCTAGTTAAATAGCTATTTTATTTTCGTTAAAATTACACGAAGCAAATTATTTATAGATAAAAATTAGCTTCAGTCAGGGTTAATGTAAGTTGCTATGAAAGTTTCTTTTTCATTAGCTTAATAGTCGCGAAGAATATATACTGATTCACATCCAAAATTATAAATTTGTATTATAGGGACCTAATTTTGTAAGGATATTTAATGAAATTTTAATAACTTCATTTAACGATCTATCTAACGATAATTTGATATACAAATATTATTTTATTGCCACCTAGATTATTAAACGTGGTGATTAAGGTGTTATTCATCCTTGAGGAGGCCTATAGGCAAGGGAGAACGTTGATAAATTGTTGAATGCAAAACAATTAAGAGTTCTTATAGAGCTGGTAGAGTTCTACATTTAAATTGAAAAAGAAAAAAAGAACAACAATCGTCTTAATATAAACACATAACAAAATATTAACGAAGATAAAAACTAATATAAAAATAATTATTAACATAAATATTTTTAATACCCACCTAGAACCATGGTTATCATTTTCTTAAACATTCCAGAAAAAAAATGCATATTCTTAAAAAAAAAAAAAGCACTATTAAATTTAAAATTCACACGAATAACCACACTCCACAATAGAAAGTCTCATTAAGTCCACACATACACATACAGATTCCCGAAGGAATCCTCATTTATAGTTATGTTCGTAATTGGAATGCGAGCGCGACGTGTACGCTCGATGCGGCGCGGAAGCGAACTAAGCTAAGTTAGCCGAGGATATCCTACAGGACGTGCTGCGTTTACGTTATGAGAATCAATATTTACATAGTGTTTTTAACTTAATATTCAAATGTTAGTTCTTCATTAGTATACTAATTCAAAAACATATCGTGTATCTTATTTGTGTTCAAGTCGAACCTTTCGAATATAGACATAGATCGATAAAATATTCATTGGAATTATTAATTAAATAAATATAAATTTAGAAATATATAATTGTATGATATTATTGTTCTTACGAGTAGTGTAGGAACGTCTTTTTTAAATTTAATTTTATGATATTCACAATTCGTGGTAAGATCGAGGAAAACTCAAAATATTATTCCTTATTTAAAGAATTATCTATTGCAATAAAACTATTTGTACAGATTTATCGCATTAGATTATTACTTTCCCAAAGTTTTGAATACTTTTCAGCATTGATAATCCTGGGCGACGGGTTCTGCCGGGACCGGAGACGCTATAAAATCCTTAAAAATAGTTTTATTTCGCATGTACACATACTCACGACTCACGTAAACATCAGAAATTATTATGGCTCACCTATTATGCTCGAAGAGGGTTATTATTAATAATAATATTTATTTTCTCTCTCACACAGAAAAGGTTTTTTTTTCGCTTATGGTGGCAACCGTGCAGGAAGCGCACCTGATAGTAGGTATCACTGCTGCCAATGGACCTTTGCAATACCAAGGGTATAGCTAAGCTAGGCCGCAGCCTAATAATACAAACCCCAAACCCACCCCAGTTAAATAAATGAACAAAAACTGTAATTTAAATATATAAAGACTATACAGAAAACACAAGATATAAACACTTCTATGGTTCCACTTTTATTAATGTTTTATTTATTTTTATTCGTCTGATTTGTCACTTGGATGTCTCAGTCTATTTTTACGCCATACATAAATATCAGGGAGTGATTCAAGTGAATTACATCGCCGAAGATACCACACATCGCACCAATGGCATACCAATCGTTTCCAAACGAATATCCGTGTATTATGTAAATTTAATTTCGTATAATATAATTATTATTATTCTACGTTTAATGATATTGAAATCTGATATTATGTTCATCATTTGACTCAATATATAGTATTCGCGCGAATAATTCTCCCCGTTATTAATTTATATATTTTTTTGCTTTATTTGTAACTATTTGCTCAGTTTACAATTGCTATGTAGGTTTTTAAAAAAAGAACAATAAAACTTACTAGGATTTGCCAACAGATGGCGATATTTTCCCCTAATATATTTTTCATCTAGGAAAAAGTAATTGTTTTTCTCCAGGGATAGAAAATTAATTGCCAAAATTAACTTCAGCGCTAACGAAGACATGAATGTCATAAATTATCAATTTGTCCTGTTAGTTAAATAAAATTGTTAGCTCAGATCCTTAACATTACGGAGACAGACACCCAAAGTAATTTTCCTAACATACTACCTACATAATTTCCTAATTGGTCTAACTGTGTTTACCAAGAACAAGTTAGTACGACGGAATTACTTGTATTAAGTAATTGATCGAAGCTATCAACTTGATTGGATGGCATTTAAACAATGAACTAAATTTATATGGTGTAATCCATTACAATTATTTAGAGGTAAATGTAAGAATGTAAGATTTTCCATGTGGTGACGGAGTAAGAATACAATTCACCATCCTCTATCTTACCCGGAGGTGATCGTAAGAGACGACTCAGGGATATAAAACGCATATAACATAATCTGCGAGAGAAGGAAAACTCGAAACAAAACCCTATACCAACACGTTTGACCAGCGTAGTATAGTAGGTCAATTTCCCTCCCATTATGGAGGAAGCTTGAGCCCAACAGTGGGACATATATGAGCTAAGATGGTGATGATGAAGATTTTTCGTATGGTGAATGAGGGAATAGTTATTGTGTCTACCACAACCGCTAAGCTACGAATACTACCAACCCTTATATTGCTCGTGGGTATCGTAAAAGATGACTAAGAGCTTTAAATGGACCTGGTTTAACTTCATTTGATGCCGTCTGGTCAGCAATTACATACATAAAGAGCGTTGACTTCAGGAAAAGGGCCGGTCATAAAACTATTGTCAAAATTTAGGTAGGTACGATGGAAGAAGAGTACATATCGAGTCGACCTCAATTAATAGCGAGCAGGATGTTCAAATAATCACCCCGGACCGATCTGGCAGGGCGAGACGCATCCATAGTTCAACAAAAAAAAAAAAAAGGATGTTCAAATAAGGCAATAGGTAGAAAACCAGAAGAAAGACCCCATAATAGTCTATCTGTCCTCATTCTTTACAATCAAATGCAATATTTAGAGTACTCTTCCAAACTTTACAATAGTAAATCTTATAATTAACTTGTAAATAATAAATATGATATGTTCATTAGCTAGATATAAAATGACAAGTATTTGAAATCTAGCCAATTCAAATCATCATCATCATCACAGCCCGTATATGTCCCACTGGGGCTCGGGCCTCCTCCGTAATGAGAGGGAAATTAACCTACTATATCGCGCTGGTCAGACGGGTTGGTATAGAGTTTTGTTTCGAGTTTTCCTTCTCTCGCATAGATGTTATATGCGTTTTATATCCCTTAGTCGTCTCGTACAATCACGTCACCACACGGAAATAAAACATTTCAAATGTTGAGGTTTAATAATGAAGCCAATTCAAATGTTGAGGTTTAATAATGATTTATTTGATTTACGTAAAGAATTCGACTATTGTAATTTAAAAAGTCATGTTTTATTATAGCAAATATTTTTGTAGAAGACAATGAAACATAAAAAAATTGAGTTTCAAAATTGCTTAAAAATTTATGATACGTTTATGCCAGTATTACATTTGAAATAAAGCTATTTCTATGGATTCCTATTGCGTTTGTGCGCGGTTAGTCCTCTTGTGACCACGAACGCTGTAAAGTGTTCGAAACTTCGGGATTTCGAATTAAAAATCAAATACAAACGTGATAGAATCCGTAAAAATAATTTTATTTCTAATGCCTAAAAATGTTATACGTCCTTCTAATAAATAAACTTCAAGATTGCCTATAGAACTTGGCACCCATTTTGATCTCAAGTCTTTTGTTGCTGAAGTCGATAATATCATAATAATAATAATATTGAACTTGCCTTCCATTGTCATATTTATATTTTTAATAAGATAGTTTATATTTCAGATTAATTGTATTATTGTATAATTCAAATTGTATTCAATACTTACTAATGCATTTGAAATAAAACTATTTTTACGGATTCTATTGCATTTGTATTTTTTTTTATTGCTAATAGTGGCAAACGAGCAAGCAGCACACCTGATGGTAAGTGTCACTGCCGCCCATGGACCTTTGCAATACCAAGGGTATAGCTAGGCCGCTGCCTACCAATATAAACTCCAAACCCACCCAATTGGGCTTCCGGCTCTCTCGCTCACCGAACGAAGCGCAACAACACATTGCTGTTACTCATACGTCGATCTTCTGCGAGAATGTGGTACTACCCCGGACGGACCGGCCCGCGGCTGCAGACAGAGAACTGTCAACAACGTGGTCCTACCACTATTAGGTATTTGGTTTTTAATTGATTTAATTGAAAGGGAGGAGTGTCCTCCCGTGACCATCAACGTTGAACAGTGTTCGAAACGTCAGAAAATTAAAAATCAAATACAAATGCGATCCGTAAAAAAATAGTTTTATTTTAAATGTGTAATATTCGCGTAAGTATCAGGAATCACATACTAATTCAATCAATCTTACGGCTCACATATATGTGAGTCTTTAAGCCGTTTAAGCTCCGTCATGTCTGTGGCGATATAGACTGGGCTTATCGTTATATCCTATTGCAGGTACCAAATCAACTAAATGCGTTTCCTTGAATTGCCTATGAGTCAAACCTCGGTATCGACCTGAATGCTAGCGGAATCTGGCTTACAATCGTTAGAATAATAGAACTAGTCCTAAAATAATCCCAGATTAATAAACACACTACTTTTTATAACGATAACATTGACGTGAATGTATTTACTAGAGGATAAAAAATACGTAGAGGTATATGTATATGTAAAGGAAAATTTAATACATAGATATTAATGTGCTTTCGTTTACAAATATTTAAACATTAAAAATAAATATTTAAACATTACTCGGACATTTGGAAAGAATGCCGAACGAACGTCTGGTTAAGAAAATATACAATGCGAAAGTGGAAGGATGTAGGTACCGGGGTAGACCGAGACTAACCTACCTGGACCAGATTGGTCACGTACTGAAGGAAGGTGAAGTAAAAAGTCTCCGAAACCGGCGAGCGTGTATGAAGAGAATTGTGAACGTTGAGGAAGCGAGTGAAGTATGCAAGGATAGAGTTCTCTGGCACTCTGTTCTCTCTGCCTACCCTGCAAGGGATATGGCGTGATGATATGTATGTATGTATGTAAACATTACTTATACGCTACCTATAATTGTAGATACGTAGATATACGATGCCAACATGACGGCTTATTAGCATTAAACAAAGCTGGTTTTATTTTATCACAGATAAAATTATGTCGTAAATTATAAAGTGAAAGCTTCACTAAGACGCACCCCTCGTTTGTGTAAATACCTAATTACATAGCATGTTAAGTTGTAAACAACGTATTTATCTTAAAGATAAGAGGCTTTCAAGCAACATGTAAAAGGGAGGATTTACCAAGCAATTATAGTTAATTGGGTTATTTACATTGATTTTTCACTACAAATGTGATGAGACGATAAAGTATTTTATATACATACATACATACATATCATCACGCCATATCCCTTGCAGGGTAGGCAGAGAGAACAGAGTGCCAGAGAACTCTATCTTTGCATACTTCACTCGCTTCCTCAACATTCATAATTCTCTTCATACACGCTCGCCGGTTTCGGAGACTCTTGACTCCACCTTCTTTCAGTACCTGACCGATCTGGTCTAGGTAGCTTAGTCTCGGTCTCCCTCGGTACCTACATCCTTCCACTTTCGCATTGTATATCTTCTTAACCAGACGTTCGTTCGGCATTCTTTCCACATGTCCGAACCATCGGAGCATTCCCTTTCGCATCTTTACACCAATACTCTCTTTCATACCTACTCGCTCTCTTACGTCGTCGTTACGAATGCGGTCGGTTTATGTACTAGCTTTATAGTAATTTTTTATAATAAACTTTACATTCTCACACAGTAGTTGAACCTGTCAACACAATAATCGTATTCTATTCACCTGTCCATATAAAAATATATGATAAGTCATTCTAAAGCAAAAATTATAATTATAAGTATAATTGCGATTGTACAGATGACGTAGTGGTTAAGATACCGATCTTCCGCGTCAGTACCGTGGGTTCAATTCCTACGTAGTACAATACTTTGTGCTATCCATTGCTGTTCTGTATCTGGGTGTAATTTGTCTACGTGAATTTGCATGATTGTGAAGTCCCCCGCAGTATAAGGATTATTTCCATAGTGCAAGAATGCGTCTTTAAAAAAAAATAACATAGGTACATTAGTTCTGTATGATAAGATTTTTTTTTTAAATTAACATTGGACAGAAAAAATAAACAATTTTCCAATCGACGTGGGCAACCACAAGAAAAAAATTACTCCCAAAGCATAATAACGAAAATAAATCATTGACAATAGTAGCAACACAACGAAAGTATAAATAACATCTAACATTTCAAAATGGCGAGGTTGAAACTCAATCCTGGACATGCAAAATAAACGTTAAGATAAAAACAATCATAATTTCGAAAATTACACGGTAAACAAAGATACGCTGTAAAATCCAGCCAGGATTGGAATGTGATCATAAATCAAAGAAGATTAAAAAAGCAAGTACGATCACAGTTTTATTGCGTTGTGTCGCGACAAGAAGCCTAGATAAATAGACAACTATCTATAATAGTATCTATTATATATATAAGGTGTATAGAAACGATATGACGTATCTTGGAACTTGGAATTGATCCAGATATCCGGGATTCCAAGGTTAAAATTGCCTTCAAAGAAAGTCTATAAGTCTTTCTACAAATTCTATGATTTTTCGTGCCAAGTATGGTATACTATAGATAGTAGTTCTATATACTCGTATGTATTGTTATGTAACCTTGGACAGCGTGTAAGTTATTTTCAGATAAAGGAATTGGACTTACATAATCTTTGAAATCTCGTGGAAAATCACCGCGTGTTACCGGAGTAAGAATTCAATTCACCACGTCTTTTCTTAGCTTTTTTTTTTTATTTTATTGGTGGGCTATGGATGCGTTTCGCCCCGCTGAATCGGTCCGGGGTGACGGAAAGGCGGCGCGTGACCCCACAGACCCACCGTAAAACCTTCTCTCTTCGCCGTGCGAGCGGACCACCGGTACTCGATTTTAACTTCGGTGGCCCGCCCGGCGATTTACCCTCGCGGGTTCCTCTCGTCGACGCCCCGACAGATTTCGCCGTCGGGGCGTCGCCCTCACGCGGTGGCCTCACGTCGGGTGACCGGACAATTCCCCGGTCCGATCACCACGTCTTTTCTTAGCTGCAGTATTCGTAAAAAACGACTAAGAGATATGCAGACGAGACTTTTGAAATCCCTACTAATATATAAATGTGAATGTAAGTTTGTTTGTTACGCTTTCACGCTAAAACTACTCAACGGATCATCATGAAACATTGTACACATATTCATGGAGGTATTAAAAGTAACATAGGATACTTTTTATTAAAAAAAAAATCAAAATTTTTATATGAAAAATAAAAAAATTGTTTGTCAAAAAATCTCAAAATCTAGCTTCTTCAACGCCATCTAGCAGTCCAGTAATGAAGTTCCAACCCTGAGTATTGTAATACCGTTGCACTGTATTACCGATGGTCAAAAATAAAAATAGGGGATCAAAAACTTTAGGAAAGTAACCTTTTACGCGGGCGAAGCCGCGGGCAGAAGCTAGTTCTAAATAAAACTCTATACAAACAAGTGATTTAGTAGAACCAATTTCTCTCCTAGTGTGGACGAGGCTGTGTTGTACTGAGTAGTGAGAGTTGTATGAGCTGTGATGATATAATGATGAATATTTGGAATATATTGTGTTTTTGGAATACAATGTGTCACCAACTCTTCCATTCTCTGACCTTAAAAGACGACCAATCGATACAGCATATAACAGCATAGCAATTTAAGGTTAACTCGCAATAAGACTCGGATAAATAAACCACGTCAATTTCCCTATTACTGTGTATGAGGTTCGAGCTTGGTACCTAATAAAAATCCGACTGAAGAAGTATATGAGAATTGGCAATGGCATTTTTCTTTGAGTTTGCAAACATATAATTAAAGAATACAAATTACACAAAAACTCAGAATATTTATTTCTTGATAGCTCAGAGTGGCAATACTTTGTAATCGAACCCTAATGTTCATAACCACAATAGCTGTGCACTCGAAGTCTAAGTGATGTGCTATTCACAAAATTTATAATGAAAATCTTTATTTAAGTACAAAATAGCTTTATACACTGATCTTAAACGTCTGATACAGGATTACAGGATGTCCTAAGATACAGGATCTTAGGCATTAGCCGCCATCATTATCCGCGTGTCACAAAACATAGATGTACAATTAAAAGCAATAAAAAATTGCAAACAAAAAAGAGATTTCAGGGGCGAATAGATAAACAGGTTAAAGAAATAATTATTCTATAGAGGTCAATTTTCTTTCCGCTGTTTTTTTTTTTTTTTTTTTTTTTTTTTTGTGTGTCTTAGTTGTTAGCCTCAGATGGCTATAACAACTTTACCCGGACTGTGGGTGAGCGCTGAGGGCTCAGTTTTTTGAATCAATACTTACAATAAAGGGTTATAGTATGAGTAAAATTTGAACAATATTGTTATTAAAAAGTTTAATAGTTTATTTGTTTGTATATAAAAACTAATCTCAGTAACGGGTGTAATTTCAGTTCTTTATAATTCACATTCTAAATTTATTGTCTTAAATTGAACTATAGAGCAAAAAACAATAGGCTGAAAACTTTCAAATATTAGCATAAACACTTAAGTAGCAAAATATAAACGTGTGTTTTTGGAGAGATAAAAAATATTATTGCATTTTTTAAATAAAACTACTTTTACGGATTATATCGTGTTAGTATTTAATTTTTAATTTCTCGACGTTTTGAACACTTTACATCATTAATGTTTACGAGAGGACTGATAGTCATACCTTAACTAATAATGATGTAAATTATTATGCTCGAATTTGAATTCGAATATTATTATCATTCTCCTGCTCTTATCCCAATTACTTGAAGTAGACTCAATATGTATTCTTATTCCATGGTAAATATTACAAGTCATTGTCAATAAGTTTTATGACTGGCCACCTGCTTGACGTCAGCTCACCATGGAAATATAATAGCGGACCAGACGGCATAAGATGGAGCTGGTCCAGATTGACGTAAAATTCTTAGTCGTATTTTGCAACACTCATAAGCGTTGGTAGAATTCACAGTCGGCAATCACACAGCAACATCAATCGAATATGTATATAGAATATATTGAAACATTAAGTAGAATATACGAATATAATGGCAAACATTCATACATTCCCAGTTACATATTTTAACGGTAGGGTTACAGGAACCATTTTCAACGGTACAGTGGGCAACACTAACCGTTCCAGTTGGTCGAACAAAAGTATTACAAAGGACATTCCAAATGAATGAATAACGGTTTATTTGTACAAACAATGTTTACTGTTTATTCTATTCTATTATTTGCACTACATTAAAACAAACGAGAAGAGTAAAACTAAATGACATTGGCAATTAAAACTAAATGACATTGACAATTAAAACTAAATGACATTGACAATTAAAACTAAATGGCATTAACAATTAAAACTAAATGACATTGACAATTAGGACTAAATGACATTGACAATTATATTGAAAAGTATTAATTTTTACTTAAAATGATCAGTGGTGGTTACTGGTCACGGAATATGATCGAAGTTTCAAAAGCACAGGTACTGTAATTTAGTTCCGTTTATTGAAATTAAAAATTCGGACATCTGAATAGTAGCTCATCAAGTGGATAGTCCACTTGAAAGACAGAAAATATCTGTGTGCCGATGGGAAAAGAATAGTATGTGTTTAATACCCTTTAATTTCTTATAAGAGTTGCAAAATCTGATTGAGGAATCACCAGTAAAAAACTTCAACAGTATTGTTCTGGAATAATTATAACATCAATTGCGATTTAGCTACAAAAAGGGTTTTCTATTAGGGACGCCCAGATGAGCTGACAGATGGCCACCGAAGTCAAAGATCGGGTACCGGTGGCCCGCTCGCACTTCGGAAACTATATTCGAAAAGTTGTTTTCATTGAACCAAATCAGTAAACGAAATCTCGTACAAGAATCAATTTTAGATTCAAATCTAAAATAGAAATAAAAAATATATATCTCGGCAAATGGCCCATAAAAGTCTACCGGATGTCGAGGAACATCAATCGCAGAACTAATTTATAAGATTTTTGATACGAGAAACTATACCTAATAGTTACGAACTGGAAAAGTTGGCAACATTTTCTCAAAGGTCAGGGTTAGTCTTGGTGGAATCCAAAAAAATTAAACTATTACTTAAGTAATAATATTAATATTATATTTTCCATGTAGTGACAGAGTAAGAATACAATTTGCACAACTGAAAAACTGATAGAACACTAATAATTTTAGGAATTCTTGTCTCTGTCTGCTAATTTATTCGCAAAAAACGCAAAAACTACTGGGTCGAATTTCTTGAAATTTAGCATAACTGTAGTTTAGTTTATATTCTGTAGTAATATATAAGAGCATATTAATCATGAAAAAATATCGCAAAAAAGTGACATTTTGGGAAATAAACTGGTGTTTCGATTTACCATGTCGAAAATAAAGAGTATTTGTCACCTAGTTACTTATTCACTACGACGAATGAAATATTTGAAGTGGTCACGTTACAATCATCATCATCATCACAGCCCATATATGTCCCACTGTTGGGCTCGGGCCTCCTCCGTAATGGGAGGGAAATTAACCTACTATATCACGCTGGTCAGACATGTTGGTATAGGGTTTTGTTTCGAGTTTTCCTTCTCTTGCATAGCTGTTATGCATTTTATATCCCTTAGTCGTTTTTTACGATTACCTACGGGTAAGATATGTGGTGGTGAATTGTATTCTTACTCCGTCACCACACGTTACAATATCTGAACGGAATTCGTTGTGACAATATTTTTATATATTGTATTTTAAAAAAAATGTAGTATGCCGTCACGCGTTATGAGCATATTATCTCTGCTGGGATAGCGAATCAGGAACCGATGTCACCACAAGAAAATTATGAACATATGTCCTACACAAATAAATCGTTCGTTAATATAGGTTATTATACGAAATATGATCACAAGGTCATTATTATAATAAGAAAGTCCTTCATTAGAATATTCGGACGAAAAAATATCGATTAGTGAGTCAACCCTTATAAGTAGGGTAATGTTGCACCCTCTTTGTAACGTTGACTCACATGAAGGGATTATATTAAACTAAGTATTTGTTATACGATATTGAACTTTATGACGTTGGAATAATATAATAGTACCTATAGGGTATAAAAACACATATGTATGTATTGCAAATGCAATATTATTTTTATTAAGGCTTTCAAATATTTGGCCATTAGTTTAATGAATCAAAGCATACACTTCGGTTATTTTATCAGAATGGTTATGGTGGCTTAAAATAAAAGACTTATGAAGCTATTACATTATTCTTCGTGTGCTGGTGAGTTTAATATGTCACCACTATATCTGCCGTGGTATTTGAAATCAGGGGTCACCAGGAGAATAATCAAGAGTATTCTTTTGGAAATGTTATGTTAAGTATAATCGCCAACACTTACACAACAACCTTAGCCTACTTATTATAGCATTATTCACGCTTGGCAGGTAAGCTTCGTAGAGATATGTAAGGTTTACAATATAGGTTCTAATACAATGCTGTATGCTTCCAGAAACTTCTATTACATATCTGTACAATTATTACTGAGACGACGTGACGTGTATCTAGAATGCATATTCCCTTAGCTTGGATCAGAGCATATGTTTATTTTTTTAGAGCAAGGGGCAGTCTATGTGCTGGATATATATCTCCCATTCCGCATGGGACGGGGTAAAGGCCAAAGTGCAACCCAATAACCTAGCTAGGTGATGTGAGGAGCCAGAAACAGATCAAGTATTGCCATAACTTTGCAGTAGTATGTTCTGTACTTCATGATGATAATGGCATTAATAGGAATCAAGTATGTAGGAAACATTTTCTTTTTTCATTGTATATAAATCATAAATCCTGCACTTATCCTAATTATATGGGGTCGACGCAATATGTACTTCTCCATTGTATATTACAAAAGTTATTGGCAATAGCTTTATGACCGGTGGCCTGCCTAACATCAACCCTCGTTGGGAATATAACTTTTGACCAAACGGAATTAAGTGGAGTTGGCTCTGGTCGATATAAAGCTATTAGTCTTTTTTTACGCTTTGCACGAGCTAAGCAAGGATTGATAGTATTCTTAGCCGCTAATACAACGCAATTTCATTGTATGTAATTAAATTCCTTACTAATATTATAAATGCGAAAGTAACTCTGTTTGTCTGTCGCTCTTTCACGCCAAAACTACTGAACCAATCTAAATGAAATTTGATACACAGAAAATCTAGAACCTGATAAAAGGACATAAGGCTACTTTTTAAGGCAAAAAAGGGTTGTGAAAGGGGATGAAACGTTGTAAGAAATTATCGTCATTTTCAAAGCCAGAAGCTTGAAACTTATTTTTAGGCTATTGATTAGATATAAATAAATATGACATTAAAATTTTGTAAAAATATTACCCTTTTTTTTTGGGGTGGGCTACGGTCGGCGCACTCCTCGCACCACTCCGTCCGGGGTGACAGAGGGGCGTAAGCACGCACACCCGTAACCCACCCGTGACGTCGCCTTCGTCGTTGGGCCGACCACCGGGGCAGAGTGACTTGACGTCAGTGGTCGGCCCGAAAAAAAAATATTACCCTTAAGGGGTAAAATAAAAATAGGGGATGAAAAACTTTAAGATAGTAAGTAACCTTTAAAGAAGCTAGTAATGAAATAAAACACTAATTCATTACAACATGTGCTAACAAGGTAGTAATACTTCCCATATTATTACTTTCGCATGATTTTTATAAGACGAATTTTAAGGAAATAACCCTTGTATTGCGGAGAAATTCACAACATACAGATAACGGACACAAATTACATCCAGACTCGGAACAAAAAATTGTGAATCGCACCAAGTATAATCTTACGTGAGTTCGAACTGCTACTAAGCACGGTAGATCGGAAACTTAACCAATATTCCATGTATGCAGTCAATATTTTTACTCTGTACACATTTTTCTACGTATCAATTACCATGGCAATACTTTACATACAAATAAGTAAGTTCACTGGGTTCTTTCACGCAACGTTCAGTAAATAGAACGAAGGCAACCAGTGAAGAAATTTAATTAAAACTACCTCCCCACAGGACCACACGTGTTTGTGTGGCTATGAAATTCTTGTTAAATAACTTATCTATAAGGCTTCTTTGGACTGTTTTATAAATTACATGCGTTCGAATTCTTATTATAATTTAGGTAGTGGTAGGACCACGTAGTTGACAGATCTATGTCTACAGCGTGTCCGTCCAGGGTAGTACCACACTCTCGCAGAATATGGACGTCTGAGTAATGGCAATGTGCTAATGCGCTTCGTTCGGTGAGCGAGAGAGCCGGAAGCCCAACGATGCGGGTTTGGGGATTGTAATAGTAGGCAGTGGCCTAGCATTACAATCCCCAAACCCACACACTTACCATCAGGTGTGCTGCTTGCTCGTTTGCCACCAAAAGCCATAAAAAAAAGGTATATCTACTTACTGTAGGAAATAGGTAAGATTAAATAGTTTTTTTTTTCAATACAGCAAATAGGCATTGTCAGCTTTAAACTGAATTCTAATTACTAGTTAAAAAAAAAAACTAAACGCGACGAACTTTTTCCTCCATCTCATTTTTATTTACGCAAGTAAACATATACGAAAGAAATGTGTTTTAATTCAGAAAAAGGTAGATGAAATAAATAGCTACTGAGGCCGTCTGCAGCTTACCGATTGGGTCATTTTATTACAGACCTCATTGTAAATAGCCCTCTGACCGTAACTACAGCACTTTGTTACTATACCAGGTTAACTACAAATTAGTAATGTTTACACACTCTAGGAATTGCTTTAGTTATCGGGTACCGGTGGTCCGCTCGCACGGCAAAGAGAGGTGTTTGCAGGGTGGGTCCATGGGATTGTGTGCCGCCTCTTCTGTCGCCCCGGACGATTTGTCGGGGCGCGACCACATCCATGGTCCACCTCGCGGGAAAAAAAAAGGAATTGCTTTAGTTGAGTATCTTTTCTAAAGGTTTTTAAGTCTTATAATTGAGTATTCTCTTAATTTCAAAAGTCTATATTAATTTTTCATGTGGTAGCGAAGTAAGAAAGTAATAGTCACCAGCTCTTTCTTCCATGTGCGTGTTGTAATAGATCAATGAATAAAGTAATCATCACTGTAAGGGAAAGAGAGTGACAACGATATGACTGTGTTTTACACATGTTTTTGTTCGCCACCAAATTCTTAAAAGATACCATTAGCTGTTTGCCTATGACACTGTTAAAGGCAGTGATTTTGAAGGGATGGAAAATTACTTTAAATGAAGTGACAGTTTATGAATAAAGACTTGTTAAAAAAAACTCGACGCTGTCAACGAGTTCGTATTAGTAACTAATTGCTATTACAAAAAAGAAATAAAGACTTTATACTTGGTACGGCAAAGCAAAAACATTTATAATGAAGAGTATTTTTTTATAATTTACTTCCTTTTATGTCAATGTTCGATGTCGCTGCACGCTGATATACACATTATGAAGGTTTGTATACAATAGGAGGATAGTTATATATATAGATAGGGGGGCATAGTCCGGAGCGTGCGGGGGGCATAGTCCGGAGCGTGCTCGTTCGCGTCCCCTGCCAGTCTAATTAGACTGCTAATCCGGCTCGATATGCGTACCGCAATGCGGGTTAGGGCGTCCCCCGGAGGCGACGCGTACCGACCCGCCCCCGTCGGTACGAACATCGGCAGTTGCGGCGATGGGGGCCGCCACCCATCACGCCTTGCCCAGTTAGGCGAGTCGAGGAGAACGGAGTGCCGGGTGGGCACGTGGAATGTAAGAGGTTGTGTGGAAGGTAAGTTGCACGAGCTGATATCCGTCATGGCGGACAAACAGCTAGACGTGCTCTGTGTAACAGAGACCAAGCGAAGGGGCAGCGACGCCTGCGATCTTCCTGGTGGCGGGATGGCTCTGTGGTCTGGTGTACCACAGAGCGATCGAGCCAGCATGGGGGTAGGAGTGCTGTTGTCCTCTCGCTTGGCCTCAGGTGTGAAGGATTACGGAATGTATGATCCCAGACTTCTCTGGGTCCGTATAAAACTAGGTGTCACCAAGGTATTCATGGTTGTAGCATATGCTCCCGTAGGATCCTCGGTGGCATCAGACCTAGAGAAGTTTTGGGACAATGTTAGGGAAGTTCTGGATATGGCAGAAACCAGTGAACGCGTGATTGTATGCGGAGATTTGAACGGATGGGTGGGGACCAAGCGTCCCGACTATGAGGACGTACTTGGTCCATTTGGTGATAAGAGAGTGAACGACGCAGGTAGGCTCATAGCGGATGTATGCATAGAGAGAAACCTTATTGTGTCAAACACCTTTTTCCAACATAAGGACATCCATATGTATACATGGAGAAGGAATGAACAGAAAAGCATAATAGATTTAATTTTGGTAGACAGTCGCCTCCGAAGCAATATATTGGACGCATGAGTCTACAGGGGCCCCACAGTCGACACGGACCACTATCTCGTTATTGCGAGATTTAGTGGTCTGTTCAGAAAGTGGAGGCACTGGCGAGAGCGTGTCCACTTCGGAGGGCTTGAAATAATAAAGGTTGAAAGGTTGCAAGAAGAGTGTGTAAGAGAAAAGTATGCAGAGGGTGTCCGAGAACGGCTGACGATGGCAAGCCAGCCGCAATCGGACATTGAAGAATGCTGGAGAGTATTGAAAGAGAGTATGGTAGATACAGCGAAAGAAGTATGTGGAAGTTCAAAGAAGCATAGAAAAACAAATGGTGATGCATGGTGGGATGCGGAAGTGGCAGCTTCCGTAGAGCAAAAGAAGAAAGCGTGGCTGGACTATGTCTCTTCTTTGAATCTGAATGACAGTATGACTGAACAGAAGAAAGAAATATATCGGCAATGTAAGAATGACACCAAGGCCTTAGTGAAAGAGAAACGGGATAGAGCAAGTATGAGTGCAGAAGATAGGCTGACTAAAAACTTCGAGGGTAACACCAAAATCTTTTGGAGGGAGGTGAAGAAGTCTCGGGGTGGTTGGTCAGCCTTCAGAATGAATAAAATAAGGTCTAAAGGTGGAGACATTCTTACACAAACACAAGACGTGTTAAGCCGATGGAGTGAATATTTTGGCGATATGTATGCGGATGCTACGGTTGGCGCCGGTGTTGGATGTGGTTTGGTAGATCAACATTCGACAACGGCGTCCTCCGATGGCATCAGTATGGATGAAGTTGAATGGGCGATAAGAAGTTTGAAAAATGGTAAGGCAGCGGGCATTGATATGGTGTCTGCCGAGATGATCAAGCTTGGTGGCTCTTGTGTCTGGGAGGCGTTCCTGTTGCTCCTCAATCTATGTTGGAGCTCGGGAATGGTTCCCAGGGACTGGAATAGCGCAGTCATCGTGCCTTTGTTTAAAAACAAGGGTTCACGTTATGACTGCGCAAATTACAGAGCCATAAGCGTGACCAGTTTGGCAGCAAAAGTGTATGGAAAAATTATTGAAAGGAGAATGAGGATGGTGTCCGATGGTTTACTGTGTGAGACACAAGGAGGTTTCAGGAGTGGAAGGGGATGCATGGATCAAGTGTTCTCTCTGCGCAACATTGTGGAGAAGCATCTGGCTCTAGGTCAGAGGGTTTTCTGCAGTTTTGTGGATCTGGAGAGAGCTTTTGACACGGTTGTACGAAAGGAACTTTGGGACATTTTACCGGAGTATGGTATTAGCGGTAAACTGCTACAGGCTGTGCAGTCCAGTTATATGGGCTGTAGAGCCTGTGTGCGGCTGGATGATGGAATGTCGCCTTGGTTTGACGTCAATATCGGCGTTAAGCAGGGGTGCGTTCTGTCAGCCAGGCTGTTTATCATATATCTGGATAAATGTCTCCAAAGGTTGAACGATATGAATGTGGGAGTCCAGATGGGCGACTCAGTGGTCACTGCTGTGCTTTATGCAGATGATGCAGTCCTGCTGGCACAGTCAGCGACTGACCTGCAGACCCTAGTCGACACAATGACAGAAGATTGTAAGAAAAGGGGTCTACGCGTGAATGTGAGCAAAACCAAAATAATGGTCTTTGAAAGAGATAAAATCAGAACAGATGTAAGAGTAACAATAGGTAATGATGTACTAGATCAAGTGGATGAATTTGTATATCTTGGATGTGGATTTAGCCGAGATGGAAGGTACACCACTGATATAGAACGAAGAGTGAATGCGGGAAATAGAGTGAACGGAGCGTTGGGGCAACTTCTCGGCAGCCACCACCTCAGCCAGAAGGCACGTGTAGCAATACATAACGCAGTGCTTGTCCCAACATTACTGTATGGAAGCGAGAGTTGGGTATGCAGAAAAGAGTATGATAGTAAAATTAATGCGGTCGAAATGCGATCTCTGCGGAAAATCTGTGGAGTTAGGCTGACCGACCGCATTCGTAACGACGACGTAAGAGAGCGAGTAGGTATGAAAGAGAGTATTGGTGTAAAGATGCGAAAGGGAATGCTCCGATGGTTCGGACATGTGGAAAGAATGCCGAACGAACGCCTGGTTAAGAAGATATACAATGCGAAAGTGGAAGGATGTAGGTACCGAGGGAGACCGAGACTAACCTACCTAGACCAGATCGGTCATGTACTGAAGGAAGGTGGAGTCAAGAGTCTCCGAAACCGGCGAGCGTGTATGAAGAGAATTATGAATGTTGAGGAAGCGAGTGAAGTATGCAGAGATAGAGTTCTCTGGCACTCTGTTCTCTCTGCCTACCCTGCAAGGGATATGGCGTGATGATATGTATGTATGTGTAGGAGGATAGTTATTGTACCTATACTTATTTGTTTAATTAAGTGGTTTAGTTTTTAGTGTCTATATATATTTTATTAAATTTATATTTTTTAAGAAGTTGTGAATATTTGTAGTTATTATGTATTGTGTCCTTTCCGTGAAAGAGCCATTACATTACTTTTCTTTCTTTCATACAGACTTAAGAGTAAAATTCGGTAATGTTAATAAATGTAATGTAAGATTTCGCTGTTGTTATGGCCCACACTTGATAAGGGTAGCCGATTAATATAGAGTCCATCAATATATACTTTGATAACGGTCAAAGAGTAAATAAATTTATATATACTTACTCGTAACTTATCTAGTTTATTTGTTACAAATAGTTTCTATTTTCAATTTTTCTTATTAGTATGGGTCAAAAACCTGCTGCTGAACTTTGAAACGGTTATCTTCGAGCGATTGAGTGGTAATCGTACGTAGTCATTTAATTTATGACAATGCATGGTCAGACGATGTCATTTTAAAAATGTACCTACCAGTTACTTGCATACACCTATATGGAAAATAGGAAACGCAAAAATTACATCAAATTCTATATATATATACAAACATACATACATATCATCACGCCATATCCCTTGCAGGGTAGGCAGAGAGAACAGAGTGCCAGAGAACTCTATCCTTGCATACTTCACTAGCTTCCTCAACATTCATAATTCTCTTCATACACGCTCGCCGGTTTCGGAGACTCTTGACTCCACCTTCCTTCAGTACGTGACCCATCTGATCTAGGAAGGTGAGTCTCGGTCTCCCCCGGTACCTACATCCTTCCACTTTCGCATGGTATATCTTCTTAACCAGACGTTCGTTCGGCATTCTTTCCACATGTCCGAACCATCGGAGCATTACGTTTTGCATCATATATATATACATATATATAGCGGCTACGAATACTACCAACCCTTACTTTACTCGTGGGTGTCGTAAAAGATGACCAAGAGCCTAATAACGACCTGGGCCAACTCCATACTATTGCCTAGAAGAATGCTATTGCCCACTCTTCTGGGGACCACGAAGATGGTTTCTGCAAGTCCCACTGGCAATTAAGTTGGGGACATATTGCAGTCTTACCCAAAAAAATATCTAGTGAACTTACTAATAGGAGACACCTGGGTATCATTGGAAAACAAAAAAAAATACGTGACGTCATCTAAAAACAATCTTTTAATAGAATTTTAATTTTTCAGGATGAATTATTTATTTATAACTTTAGCATTTAACCATTTTGTTTGAGCGAGAATAGTCTGATCATTAAAAATATAATAAAAAATGTCTTCCTGTCATATTTTTATGCGTATCATCAATGGTCTTAAGACTGAACTCAAAGGAGCCGTATTAAGACAAATTGTCGCAAACGTCTTCGTAACACTTTCAATTAGGGCTGTCAAATTGGGCTGACAAATATATCTGAAAAAAAAAAAATATATGGCCGCCCCGGGAGAAAAACAAACGATGTCCATGCGGATCGTATATGAGCTACTACTTGAAAGGTATAATTTTTTTTTAAATTAATATTATTATTAATAATAATAATTTATTTTCCTCTGAAACATGGTACAATTAGGTGTCAATTTTTTTATTTGTTCGACATGTTCTGTCATAATAATATAACATGCAAAATTATATTATTAAGGTTATATCTGTCAAGTATTTTTTATTGCACGCGAAATTAGATAGAATACAGCTTCAATACTTACTTTATTTCGAGTTTTTTTTCTCTTGCATTTTTGATATTCGCATGCGTCCCTTAGTCATCTTTTACCATTACAACCGAAAAAGGAAGGTATAGAGACTATTGGAAAAATTTTATGATTCATTAAGTTAAAATGTATAGTGATTCATATTTTCAATCGAGTAACAACCCTAGATATATATAAGAAACGTTCGTGAGGATATAAAGCACTGCCGCGCCCACGTGACACCCACCGTGGCGCCACCTAGACGAACACGTTTTAATATTAGAATCAGAGCTTAGTGTCACTTGTTCACCTCAAGCTAAATTAAACGCAGGGTTATCACGTTTTTCAAATAAAATACTAGTATCTTTAAAACTTAGTTAGCTCTAATTCTGTGTAAACGGATCAATCTTGTTACAAGAATTTTGACAGTAATAGGTGACAATAATATTTATAGCAGTAATAGGTTGATTTAACAGCGTGCTGTGTGGTAGCAGCTACGAATACTACCAACCCTTACTTTGCTCGTGGATGTCGTAAAAGATAACTGAGAGCCTTATAATGACCTAGGCCAACTCCATCTGATGCCGTTTGGTCAAGAATTACATACCCAAGGAGGGTTGGCGTCTGGCAGGCGGCCGGTCATAAAACTATTGCCAATAACTTGTATAATATGTACTATAAAAAAAGAGTACATATTGTATGGACCCCAAGCAATTGGGATAAGAGTAGGAGAATGATGATGAATGATGAGGTAGGTTTAACAGCAAGAGATAATATAATAGTAACAGTAATAGTGGTAGAGCCACACCGTTGAAAGTTTTATATGTATCTACAGCCGCGCGTCCGGGGTAGTGTCCCATTTTCTAGCAGTGCTAATATGCTGTTGCGCTTTGTTCGGTGAGTGAGAGAGCCGGTAGCCTAACTTTTTGGGTGGGTTTAGGGTTTCCATTGATAGACAGCAGCCTAGCTATACTCCTGGTATTATAAAGGTCCATGAGCGGCTGTAACACCATCGGATGTACTGCTTGTACGCCACCATAGGCAATAAAAAAATAAGAGAACATTAGTGGTTCTTCTTTTTCCCTTCTTTTCAATTTAATTGCGACTGATTTTTGGATACGATCCGTCTGAGGAATAGAATTTTTTGGAGTTTTCTTTTTTTGAATTGCTGTTATATATTAATGCCTCTTAGCGCCTCTTATAAGATTCGTGATTAAGGGCTGGAAAAATATACTATTTACTCAATACATACATATCGTTACGCCATATCCCTTGCAGGGTAGGCAGAGAAAACTGAGCGCCAGAGAACTCTATCCTTGCATACTTCACTCGCTTCCTCAACATTCATAATTCTATTTATACACGCTCGCCGGTTTCGGAGACTCTTGACTCCACCTTCCTTTAGTACGTGACCAATCTGGTCTAGGTTAGTCTCGGTCTCCCCCGGTACCTACATCTTTTACTCTATTTACCTATTATTATTATTTATCTCACAGAAATCACCTTACAGAAATGATTAGTAATTATAATGGTAGTACTTACACTACTAGTGCAATAGTTCATGATGATGTTAAAACTTTTCTTCATAGGTATAGAGTGACTATTACAATTATATGAATTCTAGCTATCAATCTATCGACGTCCACTGGACTAGGGCTCCTCAAGGGGGAGTTGTAATTTAAGTTTCCTAAGAGAAGTGCTGCTGTCAATTTATCTCGTGGTCGCTCAGCCGATTTTTACGTCTGCTATGGGAAAGTAAGAGGTGATGAGACTGTATTTTTAAATCACCCCCACACGTATAAATATATTATCATCATCGAACCAGCTCATATACATCCCATTGCTAGGTTTGAGTTTCCTTCAGAATAGGAAGAAAATTTACTTACCATAAAACCCCGATCATACAGATTGGTGAAGCGTTTTATTTCGAGTTTTCCTTCTTTTGTACAGATTTTGTAGGGATATAATTTAGCCGTTTTATATGACAGACATGGATAAGACAATAAATGATGAGTAATAAATCGTATTCTTACTCTGTCCCAGATCAAAAAATATTATATATTGACTAATTAATAATTAATTGACAACCCTGAAAACGTCGTTTCGCAACCACAGCGTAACGATCTAAAAGCGGTTGAACTTTAATGTCACCGTCAAGTCATTATAACTCAAGCAACGAAAAAGTAAAGCTCTGGGCAATGAGCTCATCTCATACATATTATTATATACTAGTTTATAATGACTGCTTCCTTTGCTAAATGTACAGATTATTTAGATTTTATGTATGATTTGATTGATGTATGATTTTATGATTTTAGTAGTGGTAGGACTACGCTGTTGACAGTTTTCTGTCTACAGCCGCGGGCCGGTCCGTCCGGGGTAGTACCACACTCTCGCAGAATATCGACGTCTGAATAATGGCAATGTGCTATTGCGCTTCGTTCAGTGAGCGAGAGAGCCGGAAGCCCAACTGGGTGGGTTTGGGATTTGTAACGTTAGGCAGCGGCTTAGCTATATATACCCTTGGTATTGCAAAGGTTCTTGGCGGCAGTAACACTTACTGATGGTAAGTGGTGTGCTGTTTGCTCGTTTGCCACCATAAGCAATAAAAAAATAGTACCTAATTTCACTTCTTTATATTTAAAAGGCAAAACTAGAAACGTTTAAATATAAACTATAAAACTTACAAAACATAATTTATTTGAAAAACTATATCCTTTACTATCTTTTCAGGATATATTTGAATGATTAAATGCCATGACATTGTAAGTCATGAATAATTCTAATATTAATCGTAGAGTGGCTTACCACTTGTGTCACATAAATAATAGTATAGGCTAATAAACTGACTAGAGGTGAACCATTGGACATGTCGTGTTTAAATTTAATCCTTTGATATTGAGAAGACCAAGTCATTATATTTTAATCCTAAAGCGTAAACAATATGTGATTCGATACATTATTGAGCTCTGTTTATGCTTTATTATCCCGTCGTATATATATCTATCTTTCCGTGTGGTGACGAAGTAAGAATATAATTCAACACCCCTCCTCTCTTAACCTTGGGTATCCTAAAGAGGATTAAGGGATATAATATGCATACGGCGCCTGTGCAAGAGAAAGAAAACTCGAAATAAAACCCTATACCAACACGTCTGACGAGCGCGGTATAGAAGGTCAATTTCCCTCTCATTATGGAGAAGGCCCGAACCCAACAGTGGGATATATGTGGCTAAGATGACGATGCGATAATATCTATCTGTCTATTTAATATCTTTAAACGACTAATTCTAAATATTTCTATATTTTCAGAATCTCAGCTAAATTTCATAGAAATCGCTTGTACCGTTACCAGCGATTTCTATGAAATTTTGTATGCGGAATAGTTCGAGCTTTCATATATAAAAAATATCCTTTATCAGTGCTTGCAAAAAATTATGAAGCTCTTCACAATTAGACAGCTAGCCAAAATGTAAGCCCATTTTACGCAAAACAATATTATCAAACAAATTGGAAATGATGCGAGTTATTTTATTTGGAAAAAAAATATGTCTACTGAATCCAATCATTATTCGTAAGACCTTTATATTATTAGTAGATCATAGCCACCGTGATTATTTACTTGGAATTTGAAACGTGCAGCAGATTCCCCTTTCTAGAATTTAACCCCTTATAATCGTCACAGCCTACCATGGAACTTAAAAACTCTCGAATAAAGTAACTCTATAAAAGACTTGTAGACAATTCAAATAGAGGTTTTTAAAATATCGTGTTCTATATGCATTTCTACTTTAGGTTACGCAGTATTATCAGAATGTGGTGAAATAGCAGTCTTTCTTATATCTTCCAATTCAAAATAAATGTATTATGTAAACAAAGTTTCATCTAGACATTAGTTGAAAGTTTAACAAAACTCATAAACACTGAAACAAGTTGTAGTAAGTTTTGAAACGAGTTGTTCAACGTTAGAGTTTACGATTTGTTCACTGGTTATTAGTTTGTATAAGTTTTCGGACTGTTGCCCTTATGTAAATATATCAAGTAGGGCATCACCAAAAAGATTTAAGTTATCATCATCAGAAGTTGGACAATCACACAAATATTATAAATATGATTTGCCCAAGTTTACCATCTACTACTATACATACCATCTACTAGCATTAGAACGTATGGCCACGGACGTCAAGGATTCGGTACCAGTGGCCTGCAGTTGTGGTGCGTAAGCATAAGAGTATGGAGAAAAAATTTGATTCATACGTTTCAAAGACTTATTTGAGAATTCTTTGTTAATTTGGGCAATATTAATTCCAGACACATTCCGAAAAAGAAATTAAGTGTTTGGTTATAAAAAAACTACATATTAGATTTTTTTTGTGTCTCCTGCCTTTTAAATTTCTATGACAATAAAAAGATTTTTTATGTCTATGTTTAATAAATTTCAATAAATAATTATTAATGAATTATATGTTTGCATTTATAGGTTTATCAAAAAGTTTTATTTATATTTTAATAAAGTGAGAAGCATTTAAAAAAACGCAATCATTTCAGTCAAAAGTTCTGTGTAAAACTAAAGTTGGATGTGGTAATGCGCCATCAGACTGGAAAAGCTCTCAAAACTTAAGCTTAGTTAACACTTTAAACGTATTAGGTTGAGAATAGATAAGATTTGAGCATTGCTCTTTTTGCTCAGGCACTGATGCAATTGATTTCTAAAGTTAGAAGCTAAAGCATATTATTTTGAATGTCACTTAAATATCTTTCTGTACACCATATGGATACTTTAGTTATAATAATAATAATAATTTATTGCCTTTTCAGAACTTAAACTAAAAACTAACAATTATAATAAACAAAATTAAATCTAGTAGGCAAAAGGAATTGGCTCAGCTTCTGCTGTCACAAGAACAGCACTGATTTTCAGCCATCCCCGTGAATCTATTGTATTGTGTATGTTTATGTGTGTGTGTGTGTGCCTGTGTGTGTGTATGCGTTTATGTGTGTGTGTGTACGTGTGTGCGTGTGTGCGTATGTGTGTGTGTGCGTATGTGTGTGTGTGTGTGTGTACGTGTGTGTATGTGTGTGCATGTGCAAGTGTGTGCGTCTGTATATGTCTGTCGTCTGTGTTATACTACTGTGTGTTACTATGTATGGTATAAGATAGTGCTCGTGTATATGAGTAGGCGTACTTGCAGGTATTAATATAACTATATAATGCATTATCTGTTGGGTTATTTAAATAAAATATTGTTTTAATTTCAAAGTGTTTAAATAGGTATGTGTCAGATTTTCCCCAGCCAATTGTCGTTTTAGTAAAGCAGATTTGTATTTTGATTTAAAATTGTAATTATTTATTTTAATTAATTTTATATAACTCTTAACTGGTAACCATTGTGAAAAGTCCTATTCCCTTACCAGGATACGAGCTAGGTGGATTATTGGATAATTAGTCCAAAACTTCCGAAATTTATTGAGTATTAGTAAATAAGCCACAGTAATTTTGATTAATCAGTCATTTAGTTTACAGAGATAGCTTAGTGGTTAAAATATAGATATATCGTGCCAAATATCACGAGTTAAATATGCACGTAAAATAATACTTTGAAGAATCCAAAAAATGTTATTCAGAATGTAGGTGTTATTTGTGTCCATTAGTTTTATATTTCCAAGTCCCGCACGATATAGTGATTATTTCCTTAAAGCGGGAGATTGTTTTTTTTTTTCTAAAAGAACAAAAATTAATTTAGAGAAACACGATTAACGATATTACATCTCAAATCCAATAGAATGAGTGAGATGTATAACAGTTAAAGCATACAAAAAGACAACGGAGTTACGGTCTGGCGCCAGTCCGAGCACAACCATACTTTATGGACAGAAACAGGCAAGCGGAGTGTGTTTTCATGTTTATTTAAACCATACAATTATTCATTTCTACTAGATAATTTTTAAGCAAAATTAAATAAGCTTAACTTTTTTATTTTCTAAACTGTAGATCTAATTTTAGGATAAAGGATACGTAATAAACAAAATAGCATTTTTGTAGTGCTATTATATTTAATTCGAAATTAAGGAAATTTAGAGACTGAAGCTGCGGGTTTTAATTTAAGATTACTTAATAAATAAGGAAAGAATAAACTATCCTGAATTATGACTTCTAAAAACAGTTTATGGCAATTGAACTTATGTCATATAATGACTTCTAATGTTTACGCGAGTATTACACATTTGAAATAAAACTACATTTACGGATTCTATCGCGTTTGTATTTGATTTATAATTTCCCGACGTTTCGAACACTTTACAGTGATCATGGTCACGGGAGGACTGAGGTGTCTTACGTCCAATATGTCATTGTTATTACAGAAATTTATTTATATCTACCCTATAAGATATTAAATTTTGACCCACATTTTTATACAAAAATTAATACAAATTCATTGCCAGTATTTTGTACTGGCAATGAATTTATTTGTATTGTGTAATTTGTGTGTGTAATTTGTATTAATTTTTCACTGTAAAGTGTTCGAAACGTCGGGAAATTATAAATCAAATACAAACGCGATAGAATCCGTAAATGTAGTTTTATTTCAAATTATGTCATATAAGTTACGTGTAAATATATGCCTAAATTTATTTATCGCGAGTATCATAGAATGTACATGAAACGTAAGCAGATAATAAGAGAAAGAAATATCGGAATAAAACTCAATGCCACTTCGTTGACACATTGTATACAAAACTCTGTTAAAGAAAATAATTAAAAAAACAAAAAATTAAGTGGATGGAGCAGAGGTTAATTGAGTAGAGTATATAAAAACTGTTTTCCCTACGACTTAACTGCGTCTTGCGTTAAATAGCAACTTGCAGAGGAGCTCTTCTCTGGTGCTCTTGTAGAGCAACTTTTGATAGAATGATAGCTCTTATGTAAAAGCTCTTAGTTCTCGTCATTATATAAAAGCTCTTAGCCCTCGTCATTATATAAAACTAATTTATATATCATCATAGACAATAGATGCTATCCGTTTAGTGCTGTAACCTTTGCGAAAAACTAAATGAGAAATTGATTACTATATGATTTTTTTTAGATCATCCAGCACTACGATCATCCAGCACCAAGGAAATAATCCTTGTATTGCGGGGGATTTACAAACATATAATTAACATAGAACAATAATTTGCGGATCGCACAAAGTATTGTCCTGCGTAGAAATCGAGCCCACGGCTCTTTTTTTTTTGGTAGTCTATGGTCTGGACACACGCCGTCCGTTCCATCCTGGGCGACGGAAGGACAGCGTGGCCCCATAACCCACCGTATTCCCTCCCCATCGCCATTGGGCCGGCCTATTAAAATAAAAGTATTGCCTATTAAATAAAACTACTAAAAGGCCTATTAAATTAAAACTAATAAATGTATTTCCTGTGTAGGAATCGAACCCCAGTTCTGGCACGGAAGCTTGGTATCGTAACCACCACGCCATTTGTGCAGTCAATTATTTCTGTAGCTTAAATGATAAAGCAGTCGGGACACTTTTCTTATAAACGTGGATTTAAGTTCCATCTATATGTATCCTTTATAAATTTACAAATTAGATCTATGATTACACTTTTTTTAACAAGTTATAATCTGGACACATTATCCGTGTGGTGACGGAGTAAGAATACAATTCACCACCCCTTTCTTGACGTGGGTGATCGTAAGAGATATAAAACGCAAACATCTGTGCAAGAGAAGGAAAAATCGAAACAAAACCCTATACCAACACGTTTGACCAGCTTGGTATAGTAGGTTAACTTACCTCCCATTACGGAAGAGGCCCGAGTCCAACAATGGGACAAATATGGGCTGTGATGATAAATCTGGATATAACTTACCCGAACTATCTGGAGCGACGGCAAGGCGATGTGTGTATCGCCCATTATTGCTAATTAAGCGAGCTACTAGGAGTGATATCTTGACTTCAATGGCTCGCCCTTAATGATTGGACTATTGAGAAATCAGCACTTAAAATATTATGATATAAATTCACAAAAAAAAACCGTAATAAAGGCTAATCTTAAGAACTAGAGAGAAATTAGCTTTGTATCGTAATAAATTTATCTTAAGACAATCGTTGTCTATAAACAGAGCTGAGTGTTAAGCGTTGTTTAGAAAACATTAGTGGATGATGTGAAATCTCCACGTTTGTGAAAATTGAAAAATACAAACAATTTTTTTTTTATTGTTTCTAAACCTTTCGTGATGTGTTTTATTTACGTGATTATGCCTTCAAAAATTGGGATTATTATAACATTATTTTATTTATGTTTGTGCTATTGTTTGTGAGTATTTTATTTGGAAAAAAATTATAATTTAGAATTTTTCAATATGTAAATATTTTTTTTGTATTTAGAAATATATTTATCGCTTACTAGACTGAGCTTTATTTTTTGAAAATGATAATATATTGTATTAACGAATAAAAATTACATTCAAGATGGAAATAAAGTATGTGGATTATAAAAAGCATAACATATTGTCTCGCTTATAAATCAAACTCAAGTTGGCACCAGAAGCCTTTATCGCGATCAAAAATACCTTTGGCGCCGTTTTTTTTCTTCTATTTCAGATATTCATAGTCACTGAAGAACTGAGTTAGACAGAGAGAATTTAACTCTTCTATTTCCTCTTTACCAGTTAGTTGCATTGCGGTAATATAAATCTTGATTCGAGGAACAAATACACAGTCTGAAACTATGCTCGGTTCTTTTTTGGTGAAAATTTGCACAGAAAACAGTAATAGTAAATGAAAAGTTATACAAGCTCTATCAATAAAATAACCAATATCCGAAGAGACTGTATCCTGTCAATATATATTCATTTGTATGTAATAAAACTAACCACGTGGAGCTTTAACTCTTCATTTGTAACCTTATTGAATAAAATCTAATGAATTATACAATGAAATATAACATAGATATAATTTTAACATAGAATATAAACTTTGGTGTACAATATAATATTTAATGACGGAATAAAAATACAATTCACCACTAGTTATCTTACCTGTGGGTAACACTAAGAGATGACTAAGGGATATAAAATGCATATAACATCTATGCAAGAGAAAGAAAACTCAAAAGAAAACCCTATACCAACACGTCTGATCAGCGTGGCATAGTAGGTCAATTTTCATCCCATTACGGAGGAGGCTCGAGCCCAACAATAGGACATACGAGTATATGAGCTGCGATCATGATGATGATGATTATTAATGCGAAAGTTTAAATATACTAGTCACAAAAATTAAAGGATATAAAATAAAAATCCAAATTTTTGGGTGATTTTCAACGAGCTGTAACTCCGAGGAAAATAGTTGTACAGAAAAAATAAAAAAAAGCAAATTGTAGCTCTAAGTGTCTAGTTTTCAGATATGACTATAAATTTTTTTTATCATGTCCAGGTCTGGAGAAATTCTAAGAAAACAACCAAAAAAAAATTTTCAATTTTTTTTTTCGTCTAAAAAAAGGTCCGCGGGCTTCAAAAAAATTCTTTTGAGTGTTTCGTTTAAAAGCTCTTTTAGAGAATTTAATACTCTTTAATTTGACGTATTCAAAAAGCCTGTACAATGATTTGCCACGGAGTTATCGTCCATCAAAGCAAAAAAGATCTTTTTAACTTTGATAATCAATAACTCCGGAAATAATGATTGTATAGAAAATTGAAGGAAGGTTTTAAAAACTGCACAATATTTTCTATAAGAAAATGTAAACATATTTTAGAAAAAAAATTTTTTGAATTGAAAACTCGGACTGAAAAAAAAGACAAAAATTCGCATAATTAAGGATATTTGGATAACTTGGTATAACTTTGGATAAAATGGATGAACGAAAGATGTCGTCGGTAATTTTTTAACCTCAAAGTGTCCCCTAAAATCCCTCAAAAATTCAAAGCGCTGCGATTTTTTTTTCATTGTGCCGCGAAGCTTCAAATTCTTTGTTTTTTCAAAAATCACCATTATGAGCAATTTTGTGATATTTATTAATTTTTTCAATGGAAAATTTTTTTTCTCTCTAAAATCCTTATTTTTTTGATCAAAAAGATTAACTGTTTAAGAAGTTTGAAAAAAAAAGATCAGTCATTATTTCAAGAGATATTGATTATCAAAGTTAAAAAGATCTTTTTTGCTTTGATTGACGATAACTCCGCGACAAATCGTTGTACAGGCTTTTTGAATACGTCAAATTAAAGAGTATTAAATTCTCTAAAAGAGTTTTTGAACGAAACAATCAAAAACATTTTTTTGAAGCCCGTGGACCTTTTTTTAGACGAGAATAAATTTGAAAAATTTTTTTTTGGCAGTTTTCTTAGGATTTCTCCAGACCTGGACATGACAAATTTTTTTTATAGTCGTATCTAAAAACTAGACACTTGGAGCTACAATTTACTTTTTTTATTTTTTCTGTACGACCATTTTCCTCGGAGTTACAGCTCGTTAAAAATAACCCAAAAATTTGGATTTTTTTTTTATATCCCTTAATTTTTGTGACTAGTGTAGATTGAGTTTCTTTCATAATAGCGCTAGAAAAAACTGAACGGATCTGGGTGAACTTTAGTACAGAGATAAATTTTTGAAACAGTATATGGCGCGAGAGGTGTCACGCAAATTTTTATAACAATTCGTTGTACGTATAAAATGTGTGTAGGATAAAAATAATTAAAACACAGGCATTTTAATGTCTCCGCCGGGCAGGCCACCGAAGACAAAGATCGGGTACCGGTGGCGCGCTCGCACGGCGAAGAGAGGAGTCCTTGCACAGTGGGTCTGTGGGGATGTGTACCGTCTCTTCCGTCGCCCAGGACCGATTTGGCAGAGCGCGATCACATCTATAGCCCACCGCAAAAAAAAAAAAGGCATTTTAATGTCTATATAAAGTGCTAATTTTGATGATAATGAATGGCGCAGAGAAAGTGCTTTTCAATATCATAAAAATACCATCTTCGCAAACGGAATACGTTCTACAGTCATATTCCATATGGAAGTTTGTTTATCCATTCAAGATTTATTTCCATGCTGTTTACGTCGTTTTAATTACATCTATTAAGAAAATAATATAATAACTAACCTACATAGACCAGATCGGTCATGTACTGAAGGAAGGTGGAGTCAAGAGTCTCCGAAACCGGCGAGCGTGTATGAAGAGAATTATGAATGTTGAAGAAGCGAGTGAAGTATGCAAAGATAGAGTTCTCTGGCACTCTGTTCTCTCTGCCTACCCTGCAAGGGATATGGCGTGATGATATGTATGTATGTATATATAAAATTTTCATAAAATACTTTAAAGGTTTGATCGCTAACACACAACCCGGCCGGGCCCGGCGGACCCGGCCGGGTTGGCGACGAATGCCACCGGGCCCGGCCGGGTTGAGGAACATACCGGGTTGCAATCTCTAGTCACTACATATAGGTATGACTATTATGTAGTTTAAGAAATCTAAAAGTTTATAAAATTCAAGAAATCAGAAAAAGTAAAAAGAAAATAATAATTTCTTTTGTTAACAATACATTACACTGAAAGTTATTTTCGAGAGGAAAAGTTACTTTACTTTAACATAACGTTTAACATCGTAGATAATTTACATAAATACCGATCATACGAAATATAATACAGGATATCACGTCCAAAAATGTCAAAGGAAGCCTGTATTACCGCTTCCTTTATATACATAGTTTACTTATTTAATATTCACAACATGTCTACCTGTCACTCGTACTTAGTAATAGACAACCAGTCACTTTCCAAACAAGGCGTATGACAGCTTAAACGTGGCTTTGACACGTGAACTGTAGTACCCATTAAGCGTATTAAGTATAGGAATATATTCGTGTGGTAACGAGTTAAGAATATATTCCTATACTTAATACGCTTAATGGGTACTACGATAAGAGAGAACTCTATCTTTGCATACCTACTTCACTCGCTTCTTCAACATTCATAATTCTCTTCATTCACGCTCGTGGGTTTCGGAGACTCTTGACTCCACCTTCCTTCAGTACATGACCGATCTGGTCTAGGTAGGTTAGTCTCGGTCGCCCCCGGTACCTACATCCTTCCACTTTCGCATTGTATATCTTCTTAACCAAACGTTCGTTCGGCATTCTTCCCACATGTCCGAACCATCGGAGCATTCCCTTTCGCATCTTTACACCAATACTCTCTTTCATACCTACTCGCTCCCTTACGTCGTCGTTACGAATGCGGTCGGTCAACCTAACTCCACAGATTTTCCGTAGAGATCGCTTTTCGACCACATTAATTTTACTTTCAAACTCTTTTCTGCATACCCAACTCTCGCTTCCATATAGTAATGTTGGGACAAGCACTGCGTTATGTATTGCTACACGTGCATTCTGGCTGAGGTGGTGGCTACCAAGAAGTTGCCCCAACGCTCCGTTCACTCTATTTCCCGCAATCACTCTTCGCTCTATATCAGTGGTGTACCTTCCATCTCGGCTAAATCGGCTAAATATGTGAATGGAAAAAGACAATGATTCAAGGTTATATTTATTTCCAACTGGCTTATGAACAATTATCACAATAATCAGTCTCACTCAAGTCTCAAAATCACACTTAATACAGAATTGATTACTTTTACTTATGGACAGAAAAGTAACATTAGTATTAGTAATTATTCATTTTTATAAGTTTAAACAAGCGGGTCTTTCTCTTTACTCCTTAGTGTCTATTTGAAAACATAGTATTAAAATAAGAAACTAATAACGCAGCTTAAAGTACTAAACGCGTCATAATAACTTAGATTACATAGATAGATAAACTTTGGTAGCTTTGGTATAAACAAAACAAATTCTTATTTACTAAAAGTAAAGTATTATGTTTTTTCTTAAACTTTGGTTATTAAGACTAGTGAGTGTTACTATTACTAATTAAGCATATAGCGAAATATTATAGGCTAGGCTGTATTGTAACTGTAAACAACCAAACTTGTATAGAAATGTAACATAAAACGCACCGCGGCTTACTTACCGGGTCCGGTGACCGGGCCCGGTAAGAATGGCCGGGCCCGGTGAGTGACTAAAAGGGCACCGGGCCCGGTTTGCAATCTCTAGTAGTGACGGAGTAAGAATACAAATCACCAACCTCTATCGAGCTCGTAAGTGTGATAGAATAAGACTAAGGGATATAATATGTATATAATCATATTCTCAGTAGCGTTCACGTTCTGATCCGGTAGTAATTTAATGGATTAGTTTAAAATGTTAAAATTGACAATAAGTGGCCTCGCAGGGTTTATCCATAATAAATGAATTTAAATTTAAATTCATGCAAGAGAACGAAAACTGGCAATTGAGTCCTGCACCAACACGTCTGACCGACGTGGTATAGTAGGACAATTTTTCACTTATTATGGAGGAGGCTGGACCCTAGCAATGGGACATGAAGCAAAAAGATAATGATATAAACTTATATACAAATTATATCTAAACATATAATAATATTCCTATTTAAATTTTCCTGAGATAAATTTTCTATTTTTTTTTGAGATATTATAGTATAACTACAAATTATTACTTGGATAGAATGACGTGAAAGTGTTCTGAAATAATAATCTCGTGCCAAAATCAACTACATTATATTATATTTTTCTATGCCATGTTTATTACCTTATCCATGTAAGATACTTTACATCAATCATCGCTTTAGTTTCTTTGACAAGGGTTGACCTCACAATGATAGGTTGAATTGTGGCTATATAAAATCGACAAAATGATATGTGAGATTTATTTCAATATCTTTTTATGTTGTCAGATCACGTCGAACAAATAGTGTTATTTAATTTTCTGTGGGTTGATGAAATTTTCAATAATACGGCGAAATTTTCAATATTTTTTAATAATAATTTTCAATAATAATATAGTGTAGAAAATGATTAGTTTTTCCTTCTATTACGATATTAAATTAGTTGGTTAAACTTATCAGGAATAATAAGAATAGAATAAAATATAATGATATCTGATTTTTACGCGAATTTGAAATAAAAATCCTTACTAATATTATAAACGCGAAAGTACCTCTGTCTGTCGCTCTTTCACGCCAAAACTACTAAACCGATCTAAATGAAATTTGGTACATAGATATTCTAAAATCTGATAAAGGACATAGGCTACTTTTTAATGCAAAAAAAGGGTTGTAAAGGAGGATGAAAAGTTGTAAGGAAGTATCGTCATTTTTAGAGCCAGAAGCTTGAAACTTATTTTTAGGCTAATGATGAGATATAAATAAATATGACATTACCATGTTGTAAAAATTTACCTTTAAGGGGTAAAATAAAAATAGGGGATGAAAAACTTTAGGAAAGTAACCTTTCACGCGGGCGAAGCCGCGGGCAGAACCTAATTATTTATATATCGCGTTTGTCAGTCTGACAGACAGACCTCTCGTGACCATGAACGCTGTAAGCTGTTCAAAACGACGCGACGGAAAATTGTTAGAAATCGAATAACGAAACGTTAAAATCAATAAAAAAATATATTTTTAAGATGGAAAGTGTGAAATGATCTTTTTAAAATCTATTCCAACTGTTTTACAAAAATGTCTCGACAAGGTACTTATAGAAACAACATCGTATTACATTTATTCATCTGCTAGCCGCGGTCAATGCTCCATCCACGACGAATTTTGTATTTAGATTTATTATGATTTACATACATACATATCATCATGCCATATGCCTTGCAGGGTAGGCAGAGAGAACAAAGTGCCAGAGAACTCTATCCTTGCATACTTCACTCGCTTCCTCAACATTCATAATTCTCTTCATACACGCTCGCCGGTTTCGGAGACTCTTGACTCCACCTTCCTTCAGTACGTGACCAATCTGGTCTAGGTAGGTGAGTCGCGGTCTCCCCCAATACCTACATCCTTCCACTTTCACATTGTATATCTTCTTAACCAGACGTTCGTTCGGCATTCTTTCCACATGTCCGAACCATCGGAGCATTCCCTTTCGCTACTTTACACCAATACTCTCTTTCATACCTACTCGCTCTCTTACATCGTCGTTGCGAATGCGGTCGATATTATCGAATTATTATGATTTAATTTGATCAAATCCTAGACTCCATGGCATAAAAATTCAATTGTCGTTGCCCCTTTCTTGCTCGACTCTCACCAAAAGAGTGGTCAGTAGCTGTTTCTTGGAGATCTATATCTCACTATGATCGCCAAGCCGCCTGATTCGAGTGGCGATTTTGGCACTATCCCCTCATTTATGGAGTTGACTTACGTCAAATAGTTCACGGCGAAAGGCTGAATGCTGATGATGATGAAAATAATGATTAGGCTTTTTACTAAAACAGGTTAGTGTAGAGGACAAATTAGTACGATAGTAAAAATTGGATGATGCAGCGTAGGACGGAGTTGGATGCAGGTGGTACAGGATCGTTCTGACTAGCATTCTCTTAGGGAGGCCTATGTCCAACAGTAGACAGTACAGGATGATGGATGAAGGATAAATTAGATTGATATTAAATTTCAAGAAATACCATTCACTAGTTTCACGAACAAATTGACAGATAGATAAACAAAATTCATAAAATAATTGATAAGTTTGATTAATGATTATATGGTTGGTGGTTGGTTGGTTGGGTGGATGGTTGGATGCTCCGATGGTTCGGACATGTGGAAAGAATGCCGAACGAACGTCTGGTTAAGAAGATATACAATGCGAAAGTGGAAGGATGTAGGTACCGAGGGAGACCGAGACTAACCTACCTAGACCAGATCGGTCATGTACTGAAGGAAGGTGGAGTCAAGAGTCTCCGAAACCGGCGAGCGTGTATGAAGAGAATTATGAATGTTGAGGAAGCGAGTGAAGTATGCAGAGATAGAGTTCTCTGGCGCTCTGTTCTCTCTGCCTACCCTGCAAGGGATATGGCGTGATGATATGTATATGTATGTAATGATTATATCATCCTTACAATGTATTATCTTAAATACATTTTGTGTATAGATTTATATCTATTGTTTTATTAAAATCACAAAGAATTCATATCATGATAGACCAATAAGATACAGAAAACAAACATACAAAGTATTTTGAAGGAAGACCACACAAGAAAAAAAGGGAGATCTACCAATACAATTTGCTGCAGAAGAAGTTGAAGTTCTGAAGACTATACTCGTACTCATCAAATACTAAGACGAAGACTGTCTAACGATTTCTTATATTTACGCGAGTATTATATACTAGGTGAACCTTATAGCCTTCCTCGACACATGGTTTATCCAACACTAAAGGAATTTTTCAATTCGAACTAGTGGTTCTTGAGATTAGTTAATTCAACCAAACAAACCTCAGTTTTATAATATTCGTATAGATTTCAAAAGAATTTTATTATTAAGAAAGTTTAATAAGGTACTGCATTTGTGCATGGGGCAGTGCTGGGAAGACCATCCTCATGTGTTCTGAACGAGCACAAAGAGTGGTCTTAAAAGTTCTCATGAGCTTACCCTATAGGCATGCTACAACTGCGGTTTATGAAAGGGCTGGTGTACTGCAAAGAGTAAAGTTATTAAATTGAAAAAGAGTGGCAACTCGATGATAAAATATGCATGTATGGAAAGTGCTGCCACCCAGAGTTTAGGCCGTGAACTAAAGTTGAAGTAATATATATACATATCTACATGTGTATGTGTAATTACATAGAATTTTCTTTTACTATGAAAGCTACCCTAAAATATAAAAAAAAACATATCAGCTGATAATTAAACAATAATAATATCAGCCTAACATTGAAACTTGAGATAATTTTCAGAAAAATATCAATAACCGAAAATAGATCGATGACAATAAGTACCTACGCTAGGAACAAAAAATAACAATTCTCAGTTGTCAAACGTTTGACAGGCAGGACAAAATGGCAGCAGTTAAGTTTGTACAACCAATCTGTAGGCGGCGTGACGGTCAGTAAAAATAAGTAATGTTTTAAGTGTGCCCCCCCAGGTGTACTGACTGTAAGACAGATATACATATATGAAGCTTTGCGAAGGTATCATAGAGAATTTGTGCCTAAATTATGTACTTTAACAGAGCGAGTCGAGAGATTACCAGTGCCACGATTGAGAACAACGTTCGGACAACATCATTTTATTTTTATTGCACCCTATATATACAATCAGCTGAGTAAAATAAAAAAAGTAAGGCAACTCAATAATAACGAATTTAAAACCTTGATACTTAACTGGCTGAGAAGTCTTAATTATGAATAAACGGAAAATCTTCTACGGTTGATCACATAATAAGATTGTAAGCACCCACTTATACACGTATACGTATACATACTCAACATATACCTGCACCCACACATATATACCTGCACCCACACACATATACCTGCACCGACATACACACACGCACAAATACATACACATACGCACACACAAATACCCGCACCTACATACACACACGCAAACATGCACATCTACACACACACACACACGCGCGCGCGCGCACACACACACACACACACGCACACACACACACACACAGAGCATACACGCATGTTTCTCTTCTTTTTATTATACTTATATCTACCTACTGTAATAATTAGTCTGTATTTAATTATTATAAAAATGTGTCTTGTGTAGTGAGGGAGGACACTGGCTCCTACAATACAGTTTGTAACTAGTGTAGGAACCAGAGATTCCCATATATTTTTGTAATGTGCATATGGTAATAAATAAATTATTATTATTATTATTATATTCTATTGCACTTTGATACTACCCGTACTCCTTTGTTTTTAAACTGTACGGTATAATGATTAACCGTGAGTAAGTAGTGGGCCTCCCTCAATTTTCTCCATTTTAAAGTAATTGACCACCATGTACCGCCTAATTTTATTGAATTAACTCAATATTCTTTAAGAATTTTTATGATTAATTTATTATTAATAGTAAAAAATCTTGAAGAGTATAGAGTGTTAGGAAATTCTTTTATTTTGATGCTTTCTTTATATTTTTAGTGAGATTTAAGATTTTTATTCTTGTATATTTTTAGTGAGAAAGGGAATAATAAAAAATGTATTAAAGCAGCAGCTGGTCCCGATGGCCGATTGGAAATGTATGTAAATGCGCAATGCGTCACCCGATGCGCACACTCATGAATTATGTAGATATATAAGTTAGGGTTGAACTGCTCTTCTTAACTTCATAACAGTGTAATAACCGAATATATATTTATGAAACAACTAGCTGCCCCCGCCCGCTTCTCTCTTTTTGGGATAAGTAATCACCAACATATCGTATTTTAGTATACGATATGTTGGTACCTTCTCCGAAACACGCTGCATTTTAAGGTATAAGTATTATTTCGATCGGTTCAGTAGTTTTAGCAGTATAACCGAATAAAAAACCAACTCTCCATTTATTAGTATAAAAGATACGAGTAGATTAAAAAATGATTTCTGATGTTGACGCGAATAATTTTTTTTTATGGATATTATGATGTTTGCATTAGATGAGGTTCGGAACATCTCTTTACAATTTCCATTTTTTTTTGCAATTTCCAGTCAGTTAATATAATGTTGAAGTTTTTTTGATATTTACGCGAATATTTTTTTTTTTTAAATAATTTTTTTTTTGAAAACATTTGAAATAATTAAATTTTTACGGATTTTATAGTGTTTACATTCACTTATGTGATAAAATCCGTTTTATTAAAAATCCTTACTAATATTATGGAAGGGAAAATTTTTTACTTGTGCTTTTGACTTTGAACGTCCGATCCGCGAAACTTTTTATGTGATGAAAAGTTCGTCAGAGAAAGAGCTTTATCAATTACTATATGTACCGAGAATTAACGCGTATTCCTCATACATTTTGAAGTGAAAAGCGTAGACGAATACGTATAAGTACCTAGATTTAAGAAGAGGACTTTCTTCTCTGTATTGCTAATACCCATGAGCGGCTGTATTACCCACCATTAGGTATGCTGTTTGTTCATATTCTAATCATAAGCAATGAAGAAAAAAAACAAACACACGAGACAAATATTTAATCCAAAGATAACGAGGTCTTTGCTTCAAGAACAAAATATTTATTTTTATGTGATAGTTGGGTGTAGGCAACCCTACTAAGGTGCTAGACGATATTACAGACGCCTTTGTACTTGCTACTGATAGGTTTATGGTAAATATTGTTTTATATTTATCTAGTTTGATGTAAGAGGATATTGTAATAGTTTAGTAATATAAAAACTATTCATTTCCTTCCAATACATTTATTAAAGAAGTTATAATTTTATGAATTATACATTTATATTTATAGAAACGGGTTAAAAGAACAATTATATTTTATTTTTCAGCAGACGACTGGGTTCGCATGTATTTAACATTGCTGATGGAATCAGTAGACGTATCATATATTTTTTTGTTGGAACTAATAACATCACTTATTCTCACCATTATAACATTTGTAAGTCAGGATCCACAATAGTCTTCATAAATGACTTGATCCTCAGGTAGTCCCGGAAGATGATTTTGGCAGTCCCGGGAGATGATTTGAAGATGATTTTGGGAGATTATGTGGCCGCGTAGAATGTGGTAATTACAAACAAACGTCTTACCTTTTCGCACCATTGTACTCTATCATGCTCAACAATTTCATCCATCCATCAGCATATTTACTTAATAGTGGATGAAGACACACATCTATTTTTAACTTTTAATAAAGCATTGTATCAGCTGTGTGTGAAGGCTATTGTAGTCGGCAGATAACAGAATATTTCTACTGTAAATAATGTTATTTTCTTGGCAATGTACGTCATGAGAATTACTAGTATCTTAATATTCCTGAAGATTCGTATTGATATCTATATCAATTTATTATACTGCTCTAGCAAGTTCTCAGGCTTATAGCAATTTAAAGGTTATTTTTTCTTACTTATGACGGCAAAGTTTTCCGTGTGGTGACGGAGTAAGAATACAATTCACCACCCCCTTTCTTACCCGTGGATGATCGTAAGAGATGATTAAGAGATATAAACTGCATATAATATCTATGCGAGACATGGAAAACTCGAAACAAAACCCTATACCAACACGCCTGACTAGCGTGGTATAGTAGGTGATTTCCTTCCCATTATGGAGGAGGCTCAAGCCCCACAGTAAGACATATATGAGCTGTGATGATGATGATGGCAAAGGAGGAACCAGTACACCTGATAGCAATTGTTATTGCCGCCCATGGATCGTTGCAATACCAGTGGTACATATAGGCCGCTGTCTATCTAGAAAGAGGGTGTCATCAACATACATACATATCATCACGCCATATCCCTTGCAGGGTAGGCAGAGAGAACAGAGTGCCAGAGAACTCTATCTCTACATACTTCACTCGCTTCCTCAACATTCATAATTCTTTCCATACACGCTCGCCGGTTTCGGAGACTCTTGACTCCACCTTTCTTCAGTACATGACCGATCTGGTCTAGGTAGGTTAGTCTCGGTCTCCCTCGGTACCTACATCCTTCCACTTTCGCATTGTATATCTTCTTAACCAGACGTTCGTTCGGCATCTTTCCACGGTTCGGGTGTCATCAAAAAGAAAATATATTATACAATCTAATTTAAAAACCCCCTGTTGTAAAGGATAGTTCATTAATTTTGAGAACTAAATTTAATTTCCTAATAAAATATTTTATTCCATGTCCATGTTCCATGTCCATGTCATATCCCACAAATTGAATTGACCTATAGAGTATACCGACCCATGACTATAACGTCCGGAATGACCTTTAGGGCTTACCACTTAAGATATGATACGACCCAGAGGGCTACTTCCGAGATATTTTATAGTTTTTATCCTGCGGTGAAACGTCAAATTCGTGCGGTGAAACACAGAATGGATGCGGGATGAATGAAATGGCGACAGGTCACGGGTATAACATGCGACCCCAAAGTACCCCCTAAATTAAAGGGTAAAATATATAAAACCCTAATAAGACCTGCTGTACTGTATGGATAAGCATGTTGGGCGACAAAAGCGACGGCTGAGAGACGACTGCATGTAGCGGAGATGCGAATGTTGAGATGGATGTGTGGTGTGACGAGATTGGATAAAATAAGAAATGAGCATATAAGAGGAAGTTTGAAAGTAGCGTCAGTGACGGAAAAGTTAAGGAGTGAAAGGTTAACATGGTATGGACATGTGATGAGACGGGATGAAAGTAATGTTGTGAGGAAAGTTTTAAATATGAATGTTGAAGGCTTTAGGGGTAAAGGAAGACCAAAGAAAAGATGGATGGACTGCGTGATGTATGACATGGATAGACAGGGAGTTACTGCAGAGATGACGTCTGATAGGACTGTATGGAGGAAGATGATATATTGCGTCGACCCCAAGTAATTGGGATAAGAGCAAGATGATGATCCTTCCGTAAATATCGTTGAAAACGATAAAGGCTTTCGAAACAGGCTAAAGAACTGGATTGCGACATGGTTATTTTTAATATATAATAAAAAATAATAATTATTTATATTATACACTTAAATATAAGCGCTGTGTGGTTAGCGGCTACGAACTCTACCAACCCTTACTTTGCTCGTGGATGTCGTAAAAGACGACTAAGAGCCTAAGGCCAACTCTACCTGATGCCGTTTCGTCAACAATTAGATTCTCAAGAAAAGTTGACGTCAGGCAGACGACCGGTTATAAAACCAATAACTTTTACAATATGTACTATAAAAGAAGAGTACATATTGTATCGACCCCAAGTAATTGGGATTGATTAGAGTAGGAGAATGATGATGATGATTTAAATATAAATCTAAAATGTATAATATTCATTATCACAATCACTATAGCTCCAAACGTTCTACTACTTGGCTCGAGCGTACTTTAAAATAGGAAGGAAGTTGAGCTATTATATCATGCTGGTCAGACATGATGATATAGGGTTTCATTTCGAGTTTTCTTCTCTTGCATAGATGTTATATGTATATTAAATCTTCTAGTCGTTTTTTTGCGACACTCACGAGTAGAAAAGCGGGCTCTGATCTTTCTTATTCTCTTATTCTTACTTCGTCACCATAATGAAAATGAATATTAACAGCAATTAATTAAATTTATTTAGAAAAATGCATATTTATAGGCTTTGTAGGTGTATGTCTGAGTAAGTTTCAGTTTTACGGTCTTTTTTAAACTCTGACGTATAAAGGGGTGTTATAATTTTGATGAGTATGTTTCTCTCTGTGGCATCGTAGCTCCTAAATTATGATAAGTTTTTTTTGTTTTAAGTTGTAACAATTTATAAAGATTTATTCAGGAATTTCAAGATCAACAGCTCTTTTTAATTTCCGTAGGGATTTTAAACGCTAATGGGTAACTTTCAATTATACAGAGTGGAAGTGGACCGCTCCCAAAAACAAAGACAGGTGACCCTACTAGTCCTACTTGTAATGATAGGCTAAAAAAAAATCGATTCGGATGAAAAAAAAAATATTTCACAACGAATTTTAAGTTTTTTTTCACATTTTATCGTATTAGAACAGTGCCATGTAACGATAATTCCATAAAAAATACGTGACTATACTCAGATGAGAAAAGACTCAATCTATTCAAAACTCACGATCATATGTTCAAGAGTTCAACGACCTCGCGCGGTGAACAAAAAATTTTTTTTTCATTCGAATCGATTTTTTTTCTAGCCTATCATTACAAGTAGGACTAGTAGGGTTACCTGTCTTTCTTTTTGGGAGCGGTCCCCTTCCACCCTGTATATGATTTTACATTTAAAACACACATATTATAGTACCCACTGAGCTACTCTTATGATGAAACTCGTAGGTAGGAAACGTACGACGATATTCTGGATTACCTATTAGTCTCAGCTTATTCTGTTCATTACAGTTTTTTTGTCGGGGTTACATAAAATTGTTAATTTTATATTATTACTAGCGGACCCGGCACACTTCGTTCCGGCTATCAGTTAATGAATGAGATAAGCAGATTTCGATTAATTTAAAATTACGAAGTTATTTTTAGCTGTGTGGTAGCGGTTACAAATACTACCAACCCTTACTTTGGTCGTGGATTTCATATAAGACGACTAAGAGCCTTATAACGACGTCGGCCAACTCCATCTGATGCCATGTCAACAATTACATTCCCAAGGAGGGTTGACGTCTAGTAGACGACCGGTCATAAAACTATTGCCAATAACTTTTACAATATGTACTATGAAAGAAGAGTACATATTGTATCGACCCCAAGTAATTGGGATAAGAGTAGGAGAATCAAGAATAAATATGAATAATATATAAATTCAAATAATCAAGTATTTTAATAACGTGCCAGCAAGACGAAGAATTATCTTGTGTTATACGACATTTTCCTTCATATACGTTGAAAATAAACTAATTGTTTATTTCTGAGATTTGTTCGACGATTTCGCATTGTCAACAGCACGGCCTGCCTCGCTTTACTCTTGTGATTAAGAAGTACGGAGTTGGGCCATATTAACGCGGCGGTCTTCCCGTGCAAGAGACCGTCCCGTGTAGAGAGGGAGAGAAGGGGGGGAGAGAGAGAGTAGTTAGCCAGTGTCACTTCTGATATGTGTACGTACTTTATACGCACGCATAGTTTTTTGTTTTATTTTAAAGTGCAATTTTATCGTGCATATTATAGCAGTGCACTTTTCGATTTTCCAAATTATAACTTTAACTTTTCGCGGTATTTTCCAAACAAACCATTAAACCACGTAATGACGTGAGCTGTCAGTTGGCATTGGTTACATCATCAACAAATTAACGTTTAGAATTGATGTTTTTTTAATATATATTTTTTTGCTTATTAATATCATATTTTAATATCCTATATCCTATTCCCGACGACACCAAACTCAAAAACATAAAAATCATAAAAATTGGTGCAGCCGTTCTCAAGTTATAAGTGTTGTAACTAACACAACTTTCTTTTATATATATAGATTTGTACATAGAACAAAATTTGTTAGGTCTGCTAAATGTTAATAAAATTCGCCAATGTATCTATATATATAATTCTTCTGTACGTGTGTTAACAGTGAACTCCTACTCCGCTGGACGAATTTTTTTGAATTTTTTTGTGTGTGTTCGAGGGTATTTGACAATGGTTTATATTCACAATTGTACCCGGTAGGTGGCACCGTTGTTGGTATGTAAAATGGCTGGACCGATTGGGATGAAATTTTCTATGTATATTCCAATGGGTCCCTGGATAATTTCAAAACAAAATTGGACCTGGTAGGTGGCACTGCTGTCAGCATATCGCTTAAAACTTTTCCGGGTAGGACGACGTCTGCCGGGACAGCTACTATTTCTATATATATTTTATAATAAAAAAAACACACGACTGTCAGACTTTTACGATCGGTCTATTTGACGACATCTTTGCTTGGAAACGCTATTGTTGGCGGTACAAAACTCCGTGTCATATTTAGCTATCAACACACTTTAAATAGCTCTTCAGATTTATTAATTACTTGGCATATATACTTATCCGTGTAGTGATGGAGAAAGAATACAATTTACCACCCCTATCTTACCCGTGGGTGATTGTAAGAGACGACTAAGGGATATAAAATGCATATAACATCTATGCAAGGGAAGGAAAAACCGAAAACCCTATACCACATCTGACCAGCGTGGTATAGTAGGTCAATTTCCCTCCTATTACGGAGGAGGCTCGAGCCCAACAGTGGCACCTATATGAGCTGAGATGATGATAATGATATATATAATAATATATCTATATACAATTGAATGAAATATTTTTTTTTATTGCCACAAATAAAAGGTGTTGCAGTGGATATACAAACATCCAGTTAATGGAATACATAAAAAGATTTGCTGTTTAGTGGGGGCTACGAATATTATCGATCCTTACCTTTGCTCATGGATGTAGTATAGGACGACTAAAAGCTAAACAATATAAATATCCGTTTGGGTCATCTCCATCTGATGACGTCTGGTCAACAATTAGATTCCCAAGTGGCAACATTGAATGAAGAAGATTTTTTTTCGGATCCAAATAAAACCCAATTTTGTTCTATGTAGGAATTATAGTTGACAATGATGACATTCTTTCCCTTCCGTCCAATAGAGTTGAATAGAGTAATGGTTGCTTTAGTATTAAACTCTTGATCGGGTGCCGTATACGCGATCTGGCCCGGCCATAGTTTTTTAACTAAACATTATTTATAAAACCCGATTACGAAGCGAAAAATGATGTCACAAGCGGGATTCGAACCCGCGCCTATTGGGATGCCGGCCCAATCGTGCTGCCACTACACCACCGTGACTTATTGTAGGACATTTCGCTTCGTATCATATTTACGTCTTAAGGTGACGGTATGACATCTACCCGACAACGTTTACACATCGTTATAGGCTTAATACTTCAAGCTTTGCTGTTAGAAATGTATTAAACGATGACACAACCTTGTTATTTAAATTACTGATATAATTAAGCATATTAAATGCTAAATTTCAGTAATTTAAATAAACATTATTTTATTATATTTTGACTAATGTCTGCGATTTAATTGAAAAAAGTAAATGACAGTGCCGGATATTCTCAATTTGCGGCCGCTTTCCGATCCGGTGATAGATTATATTAAATTAATTACAAATAAATGTAAAATTCACAATATGCTCTTATGGGGCTTGTAAATAATGAAGGATTTGATTAAGATCATAGCTGATTTCATAGCTTTATCTGCACTGGAACAGTGTAATTGTATTGCAAATTGTGATGGTAAAATATTAGACTTAACATTGAGTAACATTAACTGTAAAGTCATATCAGCTGAACCAGTTAGTAAAATAGATCCGTATCATCCTCCCTTTGAAATAACTCTGAATTTGACGCCTATCATTAATTTAAGTAGTAAACCTCGAGTTGATCACAATTTTTATAAGGCGGATTACAACGTAATTACTAGTGTACTCAATAACTTAGACTGGTCTGAAAACTTTAATAATTGTCAAAATGTTAATGATATGGTTTCAATTTTCTATAGCCATATCAGGTCAGTTATTAACGAGTATGTACCCAAGCGTCAGTCTAGACATAATCGTTATCCTATTTGGTACACTCGTGAATTAATTAATATTTTAAAGGTTAAAAATAAGTTGAGACATAAATTTCATAAATTTAAAAACCCGAGGGATAAACTAGAATATGATAATATAAAAAAAGTATGTGACAAACTTCAACGTAATTGTTATAAAAGATATATGAATACAATAGAAAGCAACCTCAATAAAAATCCTAAGTTATTCTGGAACTTTATAAAGCATAAAAAATCATCTTCTACCTTTTTACCTTCAATAATGCATAGCAGTAATGAAAACTACTCAGGAAACTGCACCGATATTGCAAATCTTTTTGCATCTCATTTCAGTGATATATATAAAAACACTGATAACTCTAGACCTTCTACTATAATTGATAATGTATCAACGTGTGATAAATTAGCTTACTTAAATTTCAGTGAAAAAGGCATTCTCTCTCATTTGGAGAGACTGAATCCGAACAAAGGAACAGGTCCAGATGGCATTCCACCTTTTTTCATAAAAAAATGTGCATCATCACTTGCAAAGCCTCTTAATGCAATTTTCAATAAATCTTTTGAAACAGGTGTATTTCCTATTGAGTGGAAACGTGCACGTATTGTTCCAATCTTAAAGAAAGGCGACAACAGTAATGTTAAAAATTACAGACCTATATCTGTTTTATCTTCTTTCTGCAAAGTTTTTGAAAGCATTGTTTGTGCTGTAATAACAAAATACACAAAATCCCATATAAGGACAGAACAACATGGTTTTCAAGAGAATAAATCAATCATAACTAACCTTGTTCCCTACATATCTCTTGTAATAGATGGCATGGATAACAACATACAAATGGACTCTATATATACAGATTTTGCTAGCGCTTTTGATCTCGTAGATCACAAAATTTTGATTAAAAAGCTACATAACCAATATGGAATCTGCAGTAATGTGTTGAGCTGGTTTAGATCATATTTAAAAAACCGTGAACAGACTGTAGTTGTCGGTGGCTATGAATCAAAGAGCTATATTGCTTATTCTGGTGTTCCTCAAGGCTCACATTTAGGACCGATATTATTTCTTCTATTCATCAACGATATTATCGATCAGGTACATCATTGTCACTGCTTTCTGTTCGCAGATGATATGAAATTGCTACGACAAATTAAATCACCTTTAGATGTAGAATTAATGCAAGCTGATTTAGATCGAATTTATAAATGGTGTTCCACTAATAAAATGAAGCTTAATGCCACAAAATGTAAGCATATACAATTCACTAAAAAAAGAAAGGTCTTAGATACTAATTTTTATATCAACAATGAAAGCATCAGTGTCGTTACTGAAATTCGTGATTTAGGTATAATTCTTGATTCTAAATTAAAATTTATTCCACAATATAATAACATGATCCAAAAAGCTGCTAAAATGTTAGGTTTCATCAAGCGCAATACGAAAGACTTTAAGCACAATGCATCTAAAATACTTTTATTTAATACGTTAGTAAGAAGTGTACTTGAATTCGGAAGCGTTATTTGGAATCCCAATTATACAGTTCACTCGGACAGATTAGAATCTATACAAAGGTCGTTTACAAGATACTTAGCGTTTCATACTAATGGCATTAGATCCAGATGCTCTTATAGTGAAAGGCTATCTTTCTTTAAAATGTGCAACTTAAAACGACGCCGACGTATGTTAGATTTAATGTTTCTTCAGAATGTAATCAAATGCTCTTACACATGTCCAGACCTTCTTGACCGCATATCAATAAATGTTCCAAAGCTTAATTCTCGACAAAGGAATATTCCTTTTTTCTATATTCCTAGGTGTAAAACTAATCTTGGCATGAACTCTCCTATCTCAAGATTAATGTCTACTTATAATAATTGGTGGAAAATCTTAGGACTTGATATTTTCCACGATCAGCCTACAAGATTTAAAAAAAAGTTACTTGATTCATAATTTTTTATTATTAGTACTATTGCTATATCTCTTATAGGTTCACTTCATTGGTTAGTTAGGAAATATGGTTATTTTATAATATTATGCATGTTTTACAAATGTAGTAGCTAATTTTTACGCATTACTTACATCTTACTTATATTATAAATTACTTTTCTATATAACTAACTACATACTTATCTTAGATTTTACTTACCTTCTAATTATTTCTACTCGTTATTTTATTTATTAGATAATTAATTAATACTTTTCTTTTTATCTCTAACATTAATTTACGCATTGTAATATATTCCTAAATGTTGTGCACATCTGTAATTGATATAAACACTAGTTTTAAGGCACTGGAATGATCTTAGCATATGTTAGTGTTTATGTCGTAGATGAGCCTTATATAAATAAATAAATAAATAAATAAATAAGATCAACGTTTTGATCACTAAATATATAAGCCAAACTGTTGACTGAACATCTAGTTCAGTCCATTATAAATTTAAACCTATTTTCTCCAGATTCAATCGCTTAAAACCATTATAAAGCTGAGGCTTTGATTTCATTCAAAAAAAGGAAAGCATTTATCGTTCGACAAACAGTTTGCCTCAGCTGAAAATGTATAGACTAATCTAACAACAGATCCATAATCCATCCGTCTGGACGAGGTTAGTGCACTCTGAGTCATGGCTCTTTTGCAACTAAGGAATACTACTTTGCTTTTATGAAATTGTTGAGAATTTATGACAAAAGCTAACTTCAAAACACAATAAACTAACGATGATCATAGTTTTGAGTGTTCATAAAGTATATTAAAGTTAAGTTTATTGAAGTTTTTGTTGATGGAAATGTAAAATATATCACCAATTACTTCTTTCATTTCGAGTGTGAGATGATTATTACTGAAGAAATCTCAGATCTAACAGTAGCCTGTAAACAAATTACTTTAAACGAGCAAGCTCTCATTGTTAAAAATTTAATTTATTACTTATTTTCCTGTGAGAGTTGCAAAACGGCTAAAGGAATAACACTGTAGTAGGTAACAGCAGTCTTTCGGGAAACTCAGCACAAACTCTGATCACAAACCTGTCTGCAATGCTGCAAAAATGTCTATTTTTCTTAACTTTTGCTAGTATTTTATACACTTTCAGGTCTGCTCCAAACAAAAGCTTTTGTATTATATTTTAACAAATATTATGCCCTTGTCGTAGTGCATCGTTTTGAAGCTAAGAACATGCCTTTAAATTTGTAATTATTTACCTAAAAAAATATACATAATTTTACAAAGAAAAACATTTAAAAAGATTCAACTCCTTTGAGTTTCTTACTGGAGTTTCACTCTAGGGTCTGAGTTCGGTTGCGGTGGCAGATTTTATCTAATAGATGAAGATGTTCAGATCTTTAAAATTAACAATATCTAAATGTTGGCGAAGTTTTCAATACTGTGGTACAACTGTTGTAGTATTTTATCTTACATTTTCAGTATTGTGGTATTGAGGTACATTCCCATGTAAAAGACGACTATGAAATTTAAGTAAATACTATCATTGCAAGAGAAAACAACTTTTATATAAAAGTATATGCTAATCCGGCCCGCACAGCGTGGCGTATAACGAGTCAATATGACTTCTATTGCGGAGACAGCTCGTACTTGACACTAGAGTATATGGGATGACCAGAATAAGAAATTTGTGTCATACACAAAAAAAAATATTTCAAATGTGTCGTCTATCATCATCATCTCAGCTGATATATGTTTCTCTTTTTTTTTTTATTTTTTTTTATTTATTGTTTATGGTGACAAACGAGCAGACACACACGATGGTAAGTGTCACTGCTGCCCATGGACCTTAGCAATACCAAGGGTATAGACCTTAGCAATACCAAGGCTAGGCCGTTGCCTAGCAATACAGTAACCCAAATCCACCCCAATTGGGTTTCCGGTTCTTTCGCAATGTGTCCTACTGTTGGCCCCGAGCCTCCTCCACAATGGACGGGAAATTGACCTATACTATACCACGCTAGTCGGACGTGTTGGTATAGGGTTTTATTTGGAGTTTGCCTTCTCTTGCATAGATGTTATATGCGTTTCATATCCCTCAGTCATCGCTTACGATCACCCACGGGTAAGATAAGGGGTGGTGAATTGTATTCTTACTCCGTCACCATGTGGATGACATTGCGTGACGATAATTTCGCGAGATTAAACAAATCATTTGCATATCTACTTACTTAGGCTCAAATAGACGATAAACCAAAATATTTTGATCTCAGAGTGTGTTTGTAAACGAATGTGATAAAGCTCCTGTTGAATTGGACCTACAATAATTTATTAAAATATAAAAACTCACGACTCTCTTAGTTTTTTTTTAAATATATTTTTGTAAACTTGTGCGTTGTAATTGTCACAGTTATGCCAAACAAAATATTTGTCGTTATCAACATACATATATAGCCTCAATACTGTTTCCCAGTGGGCTACAAATTACGATCATGGCATACCTTCATCGGCTCATTCACTTTCATAACAGTCTTCATGCATGCTCTATAGTTTTTCTTTTTTTGTCTTAGTTGTTAGCCTCAGATGGCTATGACAATTTTACCCGGTCTGTGGGTGAGTGCTGAGGGCTCTCAACCCCAATGCTCTATGGTTACGCAAGCTCTTAATATAACCTCTCGTAAAAGCATCTCCAATTTCATTCAGAGAATTATGACGTGGTCTTTCCCTTTAAGCAAGCGTGAATGGGACAGATCACGCTCAGTTCCTTCCATTATTTTCGTCTTACTTACAAATGTAAATAAATATGTACTTTCATGCATTTTCTTTTAAAAGCTTCACACATATCAACATATTTTGTTGATAATGATTTTCATCATTATCATCTCATCATCTCGACTCATATATGTCCCACTGTTAGGCTCAAGCCTCCCCCGTAATGGGAGGGAAATTGACCTACCTACTATACCACGCTGGTCAGACGTGTTGTTATAGGGTTTTGTTGCCTTAGTCGTCTCTTACGATCACCCACGGGTATGGTGAATTGTATTCTTACTTCGTCACCACATGTTAATAATATCTACTTAATATATTATTTAGCAATACTTAAATTGATCTGTGATGACGTAAATAGCATTTTATTTTAACGAGACGCTGAACTTACTAATAATAAGATTCTCAGGTTCTTATCTGTTCATGTGAGAAGTGTATTTCATAGATTAAATAAATTGTATGCAACTAACAGTAACTCTTGCAGCTGCAACTTAGATCACATTAGATTCATTCTGCACCCTTCGTGGTAAAATAATCTAATATTGCCTGTATTCTGTATTGCTTTATTCTTTACTTTTAAAAAATTGGAACTACCTTTCAAACTTCAATTTCTTAAAAAGTTTTTAACGAATAAGTTGCCGTGCAACTGGGATATTAACAGTGACTCGTTTCACGGAATAGATGTAATAATTGTTGTTCTACATAACAATAAAACTTATTTTTTTATCTTAAGATATAATATCTTATAAATTTTATGAATATTTTTGTTAATATCTTCTCACAGAAAGTAATTCTTTTCTCGTGTAATATTCACCTTTATTTAACGAACAGCCATCAAAAACACATTTCTGAAATTTGATTATGATCTCAACATTCATATCCACTACGTTATTGCTGTCTGCAAATTCTTACAGAACTCGGACGGAACATTTTTATTACACATTCTTCAAGCAGCATTGAGTGTTAATAGTAGGACGAAGTTGAAAGATGGCGGGAAACTCAACACGCATGCGTACAATACTGAACAGCTGAGTGGCGTCCATATTGGCTCCTAGACTCATGTGCCTTTACAATCAATCATTTAAATAATTATTTTTAGTTTTTAGAATGTAGGCATGGTAGACTGTAGTGAATTATATTTTATGTCTCTCTAAATTTATCTACTGAAATTAGTTATGATTAAATTTATTTGTAAGCATTTTAAGCAAAATATTATAAACGATAAAATGAGTACCTAATTATAATCTACAAAAATACTACTTTTGTAAAATTAAGCATGCTGTAATTTGTTTGAAACAGCTATTTCGTTAAATAAAACTGGCCTTTAAACGCAAAGTAGACCGCTCATTTGGCCAAATATAGACCCTAAATCCACCTCATTAAAAATTAAAGAAGAATCGATAGTCGATTCCTAATTTCTCTAAGTGCCACTAACGATTTTAAACGATGCTTAGATTTTATACAGTCTTTATTGTAAGGCTCATTAAAATATTTCTATTAAAAAAGGTTTTATAGTAAAATACAGTAGTAAAATACAGTAGTAGAATCATGTTAAGACGTTCACGGGTGGTTTTTATTTTATAATTTAAAAATTTGCAAAGGATAATGATTAAGTATAATTTTATTAAACTTTTTTTTATTGTTATTTTCAATTCAAATTCCAATTGTTGTACGAGTAAGCAACAATAACATGCAGTAGTACTTACGGGTGGTTGCTATGGATTAGATGGATCTGTTTTCTTCATAGATTGTCCACGTTTCTCAGCGAACTCCGCACTCAGTCTGTGTGCCTTCAACGTATTAGGTTTCGACATGATAACACTATCACTAACACACTAAACACCGAATATTAAAATTGACGCCTCTCTTTTAATATATAAACATTAATATTTAAAATCACACGTAAAGCTTTACTACTTCGTTGTTACACTTAGGCTTGAATACTTATTATATCACAATCAATGTATAAGAACACATTTTAGCAGCGAAAAAGCGATGCTTTCTTATCTAGAACACAAATAAATTAATAAAGAGCTCCTATTGATCAAAAGTGTTTTCTATACACGAACGTTAAAGTTATACACACGTTGATATAATTTTGTCGTTCTTTTTTTAACACAACATATACTTTTATGTCATGATAAAGACGGATTTAATTTACGTTTAATATATTATTTAACTGTTAAAATAATAAGGAGAAATTGTTATGTATATACAGATATCGGGACGAAGTTGTGGTGAGCCGTGGCTTGGTATATTGTAGTGAAGTTAACTGCCATTAGTACGCATGCGCGCAGGGGCCGCCATTGAGGACTTTTCTATTGTTGCCATAGCTAGACTTTTGATATAAAAAAAAAGTTGTGCCGACCTGCTGCTTGTATTTTATATAAAAATGCATTTTATCATACAGCTATAAAGTTTAAATTTATTTGATTGTTTAAAGTCAATGTTATTAGGGTGCAGACCGCATGGGGTAGATATCGGTAGGGTTATTATGTCATAGCTTGTTTTATAAGTATAGATATTTGTATTGAATACATTTGATAATTCAAGCGATAAGCTTTTGATGGATTGACGGTTGGAAAATGCACAATTCAAAATCATGTGTAGTTTTAAGAACAACGTATATTATTACGTATATTATTAACGTAGTATTATTTTAAATGTATTTTTTGATGTACTAGAGTAAGTGGATGAATTTGTATATCTTGGATGTGGTTTTAGCCGAGATGGAAGGTACACCACTGATATAGAGCGAGAAGTGAATGCGGGAAATAGAGTGAAGGGAGCGTTTGGACAACTTTTCGGTAGCCACCACCTCAGCCAGAAGGCACGTGTAGCATTACATAACGCAGTGCTTATCTATCTGTGGAGTTAGGCTGACCGACCGCATTCGCAACGACGACGTAAGAGAGTACCTACTCGAGGTATGAATGAGAGTAATGGTGTAAAGATGCGAAAGGGAAGGCTCCGATGGTTCGGTTATGTGGAAAGAATGCCGAACGAACGTCTGGTTAAAAAGATATACAATGCGAAAGTGGAAGGATGTAGGTACCGAGGGAGACCGAGACTCACCTACCTAGACCAGATTGGTCACGTACTGAAGGAAGGTGGAGTCAAGAGTCTCCGAAACCGGCGAACGTGTATGAAGAGAATTATGAATGTTGAGGAAGGCAGTGAAGTATGCAAGAATAGAGTTCTCTGGCACTCTGTTCTCTCTGCCTACCCTGCAAGGGATATGGCGTGATGATATGTATGTATGTATGTTTCATAGTTTATATACATAGATTGGTTTGAATAAAACCTTGTGTGGTAGCGGTTACGATTATTACCAAACCTTACTTAGTTCGTGGATGTCGTAAAAGACGACTAAGAACTTTATATCGACCTGGGCCAACTCCACCTGATGCCGTTTGGTCAAAAATTACATTCCCAAGGAGGGTTGACGTCGGACAGGCGGCAGGTCATAAAACCGTTGGCAATAACTTTTGCAATATGTATGAGTTGATTGCGTCGACTTAAAGTAATTAGGATAAAAACAGGATAATGATGAGATAGGTTTGATTGAAACTCTATATCAACACATCTGACCAGGTGGTATACTAGTTTAATTTCCCTCTTTCTGTGGGGGATTTTCAAGACTTGTAGGACATATATAATAATAATGAGATGATCAAACAAGATATACATTTCCTCTTCTTAAATCTTCCCAAAATGCTCGATGTTGTACCATAAAGCGTAAAATTATATATTTACAAAATTGCTAATAATAAATCTAGCGTAATATATGCCTCAGTATCTTATGTAATTTAAGTTATACCTCAACATTTTATATTAAATTGCATCCTCTATTAGCATTTAGCACATTTACTATTTCACAAATTGAAACGTTGTAGACATATTTGTAATTCATCATCATCCTTATCCTAATCACTTGGGGTCGACGCAATATGTCATCTTCTTCCATATAGCCCTATCAGACGTCATCTCTGTAGTTACTCCCTATCTATAAATGTCATGCTTCACGCAGTCCATCCATTTTTCTTTCGGTCTGTCCGGGGTAGTACCACACTCTCGCAGAAAATCGACGTTTGAGCAATGGCAATGTGCTGCTACGCTTCGTTTGATGAGCGTGAGAGGCGGAAGGTCAACTTTCTAGGTTGGCTTTGGTTGATAGGTAGCGGCGTAGTACCTTTTGTATTTTAAAGGTATATAAGCGAGTGTTACACTTACCATCAGATGTACTGCTTGCTTGTATGCTACCGTAAGCAATTAAAAAAATATAAAAACTGTTATGTGATGAAAAATGGTTGTTATACATTGGATTTAAACCTATATCCTCTCCAAACCTGTTCTAATCACCTTCCTAATTAGACAAGCGTGGCCGTTACACATGAAAACCAAATTCTCGCTCACACAGTCGTCTTTAGGGGATAAATTCCATATGCCATCTATCGGCAAATATTTCCATGTAGTTTCATGACACAATTGCCGAGGCCTAGAGAGAAGTGTGATAGAAACCTAGGCTACAATTAAGCAATAATTCACCATTGCAGCGAGGGCTACGACCTACTACCAGGCAGTCCAAACAATTTGAGCATATGGCCATCATATAGAGTTGGTCAACTTCTCGCCCGTGATGTATGACTACATTTTCCAGTGGGGTGATGGGTTAGAATACTATGTTCGTTACATATTACTTTCACGTGGCAATTGCGAAAATCAGCTGAAGGAATAAATATCCAGACAAGTTAAGGATAAAGTTATAAGTTGAAACTTATAACTTTATCCTCAACTTGAAGGGGCCTCTGTCCAGTGGGGATATTGATGAACTAAGGGATGGATAGATGGATCATAATTCATATAAAATCGTCATTATCCTGCTGTTATCTCAATTACTTAGGTTCGTTGCAGTATTCTTACTTTTCCAACGCACGTATTGCAAAACATTTTGTTAATAGTTTTATGACCGGCCATCTGCCTGCCATCAATCCCTTGGAAATGTAATTATTGACCAGATGGCATCAGATACAGTCGGCCTTGGAACTGACTCGGTTCTATGTAAAGCTTCTAGTCATCTATCACGACATTGTAAGGCTATTTGAGGCCGCTACAGATACAGCAAACTTCATATGAAAAGGACATCTATAGATATATAAAAGAGCTTGTTTCATATAAAAAAATTAAATCTCGGTATTTTAACTCAGTCGTTTATCGACTTCGCGATCATAAGACGCCTTAATCTCTATAAAAATCCAGTCGCGAAATAATATATTAGGAAACGTATATTATAACGAAAACGATTCAGTGTCGATATAATAGTGGAGAGAATAGAAATAAAATAGTAAATCGGATTTTATCACGTCCAACATTGCGATTGAATTGGTAATAGGGATGGAAAGACGGGTGCCTTCTACGAGCCATTTTAATCGTGTATTTGAGTTTACAAATACATTGTTATTCACGATTGGAGTAATATATGCAATTACTTAGTTTTATAATTGTGTAAACGATGATCATCATCATCTTGCTCTTATCCCAATTATTTGGGGTTGACGCAATATGTCATCATCCTCCATACAGTCCTATCAGACGTCATCTCTGCAGTCACTCCCTGTCCATCCATGTCATACCTCACGCAGTCCATCCATCTTTTCTTTGGTCTTCCTTTACCCCTAAAGCCTTCAACATTCATATTTAAAACTTTCCTCACAACATTACTTTCATCCCGTCTCATCACATGTCCATACCAAGTTAACCTTTCACTCCTTAACTTTTCCGTCACTGACGCTACTTTCAAACTTCCTCTTATATGCTCATTTCTTATTATTGTATAAACGAGGATATGTGTATGAAAGTTGTGAGTGCAGATATGAAGGCTGATAGAAGATTGTGGAAGGCAATATGGTGTTGTATCGACCCCACTTAGCGTGAGATGAAGGCAGGCAAATGATGATGACTTGGATTTATAATCACCAATAATCATTATCATCAAGTCATATCAGCTGCTGTTGGTAGTTTAGCTTGTTGCGTGGTAGCGGCTACGAATACTACCAATCCTTACTTTACTCGTGGATGTTGTAAAAGACGACTAAGACCATTACAACGATTTTTTTTTTTTTTTTTTTTTTTTTTTTTGCGGTGGGTTATGGACGTCGCACCCCGCCAAATCGGTCCGGGGTGACGGAAGAGGCGGCGCACAACCCCATTGACCCACCCTGCAAGCACCTCTTCTTCGCCATGCGAGCGGGCCACCGGTACCCGATCTTTGTCTTCGGTGGCCCGCTCGGCGGTATGCCCTCTCGGGCTCCTCTCTTGTCGACGCCCCGACAGCTTTCGCCGTCGACCATCGCTCGCGCAACAGTCGGCAGCGTCAGGTCGGCACCGATGACAGCGACGAGGTCACGGCGCTGCCCATCCCAGCCCGAACATACCTCGAGCGTATGTTGCGCCGTGTCCTCGTCGCTACTGCAATGGTGGCAGGACGGAGTCCACTCCCTCCGCACGACCGTATGCAGGTACTTGCCGAAGCAACCATGCCCCGACAAGACCTGCACCAACCGGAAAGAGAGGACTCCGTGCCGCCGCTCCATCCACTCCATCAGTACGGGCCGGAGGGCCTCAACGGTAAAAACACCGTGTCTAGGCCTCTCCAGCCGCGTAGCCCAACGGGCGATGACTTCTAGGCGGGCGTCCTCGCGCCAGGTGGCTATCTCGTTGAACGATGGGGAGCCACCCTCTTCGCGCATTGAGGTAACCCGCCGGTAGAGGTCGGAGAGCATCTCCGCCTCTAGGTCCCACGGGGGTGTCCCGGCCAATAGGCATGCCGCCTCGGTAGACACCGTGCGGTACCCGCGAATGGCTCTGACCGCCATGGCTCGCTGTGGCCTCCACAGCACCGCCCTGAGCTGGGCGTTCAGAGCCCTCGCCCACACGGGTGCGCCGTACATGGCCATTGAGCGGATCACCCCCGCATACAGCCGTCGGCCCTCGAAACTGGGTCCGCCCACGTTCGGCATGAGCCGAGAAAGGGCGGACGCCGCGCCGACCAGCCGGGGAGCAATTTGACGGAAATGCTCCCGGAACCACCATCGCCCGTCGAGCACCAGGCCCAAGTACCTCATATGGGCCTGGATACTGATGTGGATGGAGTTGACGACTAACGAGGCGCCGATGGGCGGCCTCACACGGGGCCCATGGAATAGTAGGGCCTCCGTCTTGTTTAGGGCCACCCTGAGCCCCAGCGCCTCAATTCGCCTGACCATCTCCTCGGTGCCGAGAGTGGCCAGGCTCGCCGCCTCTTCGAGTGTCCTGCCCCGGGCTGTGACGAGCGTGTCGTCAGCATAGCAAATAACGCTCAGCCCGGGGGGGAGACTCCCTCTTAACGCCCAGTCGTAACCGATGTCCCACAGAGTCGGCCCCAGAACTGACCCCTGCGGAACACCGCACGACATGGGCGTCCGCACAATGTCCCCTGCGGGGCTCGCGTAGAGGACACTGCGCCCCTCCAAATAGTCTGCCACCAGCCGCCTGAGGTACAGGGGCACTCCATGGAACCGGAGTGCCTCCCTGATGCAGCTGAATGGCAGGCCTTCGCGTCCGGGGCGCTACCGCTCGCGCGGGCACCAGCGGCCGCCACTTCGGTGGGAGGGATGCCGGACAACACCTCCAGCACCCTCGCGGCGGCCGCCTCGTCGTCGGTCCGCTTGCGAGCCTCCGCCCCTCTGCGTACTCCGCCGGCTGGGGAGTGGGTCGTCCGACCTGACGCCGCGGCCCCTCGCCCTCTGCGAGAGGCCGGAACTTTGGGAGGAGGCATGATGATAGCACTCCCCTCGGAGTCAGCGCCCGAGCTGCCATCCCTGTTCAGGGGGCGCTTCCGCACCTCCGAGGGGAGGGCCTCCTCCCTTGTTGTCGGGGCCGCAGCCGCAAGACGCGGCGACGACCTGGCGGCAGCGGTTTTCTCCGCCGACCCGCTAGCCTCCTTGGACGGCTCTGCGGAACTACCGCCCTCGTCCATTATATCGGCAGATCCATTGCCCTCGTCTCTGGACGGCTCTGCGACACTACTGTCGCCCTCGTCCATTGACGGCTCTGCAGTGGATCTGCCGCCGTCTTCCTCCTGTTTGGCGGCAGCGGCCTCCTCCTTCGCCTTCCGCTCCGCCAAACGCTGCCGGTCCCATGAGGGACCCTTGCCTGACCAGTTAAGCGCCTTCCGCCGCTTCTTCGTCTTCTTTTTTTTTTGGGCCTCTTTCGTCTGTGCCGGGCCCTCGGCGGACGCCTCAAGTCCTGAGGACGAGGCGTCGTTGTCAGTTTTACGTTGGCTTGACAAGGCCGTGATGTGGGAATCCTCTGGATTCCCGTCTTGTGTTGGTGTAGGTGTAGGTATAAGAAAATCCATGTTGATTCCCACGAGTATGGGAGAAAAATCGTCGACCCGGGCAGAGATCCCTGTACCCGGGCAAGCCTACATTTACCAACCAGGGTGTCAGCCGGTACCCTGGCTGGAGCGTGCTAGGAACAGAACAGCCCATCTGCCATGCATCCTCTCGCCGCACGCCAGAACTTAGGATTCTGGGTAATTTCCGAATTCGAAGGTCGAATTCTTTATAGAGGTTGTCTTCCTCGCGGTCCGGGCGGTTAAGCCAAGACCCTCGTTCCTGATACTACGCCTCACGACAACTTGTCTTGAAGCAAGATATCAGGTTTACGATATGTCGGCGGTGGCATAAGCCTGCCCAGCTCTCAAATTAATGAGTGACCGGGCCCGTCCGAAATTTCGCCTCCTGTATCCTCTACAAATAGAGGGTCAGGAGCGAATTGGGGCTCAACCCATCGCTGGGGAACCCCCCCTCGCGCCAGAGATTCGCTACGGGCGACAATTCAACAGAGGGATCTGGGGGACTGTCGCCCGCACCCAGGGTACACCACGCGGAGGTTTCTGGCGTCGTACCCCACCATTACAACGACCTGGGAAAACTCCATCTGATGCCGTTTGGTCAACAATTACATTCTCAACGCGGGTTAACGTCTGGACGGCGGCCGGTCAAAAAACTATTGCCAATAACTTTTACAATATGTACTACGAAAGAAGAGTACCTACATACCATATTGTACTGACCCCAAGTAATTGGGATAAGAGTAAAAGAATGATGATGATCAAGTCATATCAGCAAGTAGATGTACCACTGATAGGGTCCAGCTCCCTCCATAATAAGGAGAAAATTGGCTTTATTATCTCAGCGAGCCTCTTCTATGATGAGAGAAAAATTGACTTATTATATCACGCTGGTGAGACGTGTTGATATAGAGTTTTCGTTTTGAGTTTCCCTTCTCTTACATAGATGTTATATGTTTTATATATCCCTTAGTCCTCTTACGATTATCCACAGGTAACATAGGGGTGGTGAATTGTATTCTTACTCCGCCACTACAAGGATGTTTTTTAAAACATTACGAATATGTTGGATTACCATATTTTAATTGGCCGTGATAGCTATATGGCTTGGAATATGGTTTTTTTTTCAAGTTTCTATTCTATTGAATATATATTATATGTATGTAATAATATCCCTTTAGTATTCTTTTACGACATCTATGAGTAAGATGAGGCCGGAGACATGTATTCTTACTCTGTTATTGCATGAAAAAATTACCAATAATAATAATTATTAAAGCTTTTAGCAAAAAATAGAACCTATTTATATATTTTTAAAATTTTGGTGAATGATGATAAAAGTGTGTCTTATCTGTTTTTTAAAACTAAACTTTACATTTTTTATGAGATGACGGGGTAGGGATATAATTCACCACCCCATTTCTTGACCGACTAAAAGATATCGATATTTATATTTATACAAGACAAGGAAAACCTGTGATAAAATCTTATATCAACTCGTTTGATCAGCGTAGGGTATGTGTTTATTTTCTTCCTATTGTATAAAAAAACATGCAATGGTATAGTAATTTTATCATTTTTTTTTTAAATGGGCATTTACAAAAATTTCTTTTTTTTCTAGAGACTACATTATGAAAACATATAAGTTTTATTATTTGAAGGTCCAAAATGCCGCCATTTTGGTTATAAGCTGTTATGTGAATAAGGTTCGCGCTTGTTTGTCTCTTTTAGACATTTAAGACTAATTATAACAAATAGTTATTTTTACATAGGCAATGATATGTTGCATTCAATTTTAAATAGAATCATCATTTCGACTCATATATGTACCACTGTTGGGCTCGTGCCTCCTTAGTAATGAGAGGAAAGTTAACCTACTATACCACGCTGGTCAGACGTGTTGGTATAGGGTTTCGTTTCCAGTTTACCTTCTCTCGCATAGATATTATATTCATTTTATATCCCTTAGGATCACCCACGGTAAGATAAGGGGTGGTGAATTGTATTCTTATTCCGTCACCATACGGATAAATAAATTAAATAGAATACAATGTACAAATATAATTAATATTCATAAAAAAAAACACATTTTAACAAATATTGTAAATGTGAATCTGAGTTTGTTTGCTTGTTTGCTACGATTTTACGTCACATAACTACATAACCGATTGCCTTGAAATTTTATATACACGTTTAAAGATATACAGAAAGGATGTAGAGTCCATTGATCTTTCATACAAGAGAAAATTTTATAGATTAAGGATCATCATTCTACTTTTAACTCAATTAGGATCGACGCAACATATACTGTTCTTATCATCATTCTCCTACTCAAATCCCAATATATAATAATATATATAATTATAATATATAATAATATAAAAATAATACTTGGGGTCAATACCATATGTTGGTACTCTTCTTTCATAGTACATATTGTAAAAGTTAGACAATAGTTTTATGACCGGCCGCCTGCCAGACGTCAACACTCTTTGGGAATGTAATTGTTGACCAAACGGCATCAGATAGAGTTGGCCCAGGTCGCTATAAGTCTCTTAGTCGTCTTTTACGACATCCACAAGTAAAGTAAGGGTTGTTAGTATTCGTAGCCGCTACCACACAGCTATCTTATGTTCGTATTTTTACTTCGCACATTTTGAAAAAGTTTCTAAAGATCACCTAATTGTTGATCAAATGGCATCAGATGGGATAGGTTCAGGTCGTTATAAAGCTAATAGTTCGTCTTTTATGACACACGCTGGCAATGTAAGGATTGTTAGCTTGGATTACGTTCCTAGCCACCATGAGAATTCTAAATTGTATCTATACATAAATTACTAATAAACCTTCCTTCGCCGTCCACGTAGGGCTTCCCCACAAATGAATGGATAGTGTCGTAACCACGCTTGGCAGGCGGGTTGGTGATGCCACCGAAGACAAAGATCGGGTACCGGTGGCCCGCTCGCACGGCGAAGAGAGGTGTTTGCAGAGTGAGTCTATGGGGTTGCGCGCCGCCTCTGTCGTCGCCCCGATTTGGCGGGGCGCGACCACGTCCATAGTCCATCGCAATAAAAAGGCGGGTTGGTGACCGCAGTAAAAATTACTGAAATTTAGCATTTAATAGGCTTGATTATTTATTAAAACCCGATTACGAGCGAAGAATTATTGTCACAAGTGGGATTCCAAACCACACCTATTGGAAATCCGTTCCAATCGTGCTGCCATATTATTATTTTTGTTTTAATCTGGTTTTTATAGATCGAAGTAAAGTTTTATATGTTTCCTAGGATAGAGCTGCTGTCTCCTCTAGCGAAATCATTAACTAGTTTTTACAGCTCCCACGGGAAAGTAACCGAGGGTGACAAATGTATTCTTTTGCCACTCGCATATTCTGACAAAACTTTAATTGTTCCCTATCTTATATAATATTATCTAATATAATATTGTATTTATACAGATTTTGCTTAGATGTATGTTAAAAGTTGGGCAAGTGACGGAAAACTTAAGGAGTGAATGCTTGACACGGTATGGGCCTGTGATAGAACGGGATGAAAGTAATGTTGTGAGTCAAGTTTTAAACATAAATGTATTTAGGATTTAGGGGTAAAGGAAGCCCAAAGAAAATATTGATGGACTGTGGGAAGCATGACATAGATAAAAATGGAGTGACCGCAGATATGATGTCTGATAGGACTGTATGGAAGAGCAGTACACTTGTCGACCCCAAGTTATTAGGATAAGAGTAATATGATGATAATGAATGACCCACATTGTTGGTGTGAAATAAATCTAAAGAAATAATCCTTGTACTGTGGAGGACTTTACAAACATATATAATAATTACGGGAACAAATTACGCTCAGACTCAACAATTTGTGAATCGAATATTGTCTTGTAGGAGAATCGAACCCGTGACATTTTTTACGATAAGTACAGTATGTAGTCATTGGTACTCCTGAACTGAATAAAAACTATATAAAATTAATAACAAACATGGCCGTCTAGTGAGTCATAACGCTGCGATTGTGAAAATCAATAATGGACATCCCCGCGCCGATCTGTATACACTTGTGCACTGTGTACTTATGTACGTACTGAATTGTGTGTACTATACAGCTTTCTCACTGCAGTACCGTTGGGAAAAGCGCCAAGAGATGCATTATTTTCATTGCGACAATGTTTTGTATTTATTTGACTCTTCCCGTTTGAAATTTCACTTTAATCATAGTATGATATTCATTTTCTATACGATACTACGTATCATCATTATCATCATCGCCACAGCCCATATATGTCCCACTATGTGTGCTCCACTGTTGGGCTCGGGCCTCCTCCGTAATGGGAGGGCAATTGACTTACTATACCACGCTGGTCAGACGTGTTGGTATAGGGTTTTGTTGCGAGCTTTCCTTCTTTTGCATAGATGTTATATGCGTTTATATCCCTTAGATGTCTCTTACGATCGCCCACGGCTAAGATAAGGGGGTGGTGAATTGTATTCTTACGTTACTACTACTATACTACGTATACTAACATATTTAAACATTTTTGATTACTTTTCTTCATCATCATCTCAAGTCTTATATATTTCACTATTGGACTCGAACCTCTTCCGTAATAAACCTACTGGTATAGTAGGTTTACTTACTATGCTGGTAAGACGGATTGATAAGGGTTTTATTTCGTTTTTCATCTACATAAATATTTTCTTCATCATCATCATCAACCTGCTCTTATCCCAATTTATTTGGGGTCGACGCAGTATGTCTTCTTCTTCCATACAACTCTATCAGACGTCATCTCTGTGGTCACTCCTTGTCTATCCATGTCATGTTTCACGCAGTTCATCCATCTTTTCTTCGGTCTTCCCTTACCCCTTAAGCCTTCAACATTCATAATTAAAGCTTTCCTCACAACATTACTTTCATCCCGTCTCATCACATGTCCATACCATGTCAATCTTTCACTCCTTAATTTTTCCGTCACTGGCGCAACTTTCAAACTTCCTCTTATATGTTCATTCCTTATTTTATCCATTCTTGTCACACCACACATCCATCTCAACATTCGCATCTCCGCTACATGTAGTCGTCTCTTATCCGTCGCTTTTGTCGCCCAACATGCTGATCCATACAGTACAGCAGGTCTTATTAGGCTTTTATATATTTGGCCCTTTAATTTAAGGGGTACTTTGGGGTCGCATGTTGTACCCGTGACCTGCCGCCATTTCATTCATCCCACATCAATTCTGTGCTTCACCGCACGATCCAGGTCGCCATCGCTTTGGATAAGAGAACCGAGGTATCGAAAGTTCGAGCATACTGGGATAGGTACTCCATCTAGAGTTATGGGTGTAAAATTGGAGAGACCGCCGAAATCGCAGAACATATGTTCTGTTTTTGGTCTGCTGATTTTCAAGCCTACATTCTCCAATTTACAGCGCCACTTTTCCAGCATGCTTTGTACCTCAAGGCCCTCTTTTCCGACAAGAACAATGTCATCACCGAATAGCATGCACCAGGGTGCCTCTTCCTGTATCTCCGATGTTAATGCATCCATTATCAACAGGAAGAGGTAAGGATTTAACGCCAACCCTTGGTGCAGACCTACTTCGACACTGAACTCGTCGGAGTCTCCAGCCGCTGATTTCACGTACGACCTAGATTGTCGGTACATGGCACAGATTAACCTAACATACTTCACAGGCACACCTTTCTCTTTCAGTACCCACCACAAAACTGTTCTCGGTATTCTGTCATAGGCCTTCTCGAGGTCAACGAATACCATGTGCAAGTTTTTATGTGCACCACGATATTTTTCGCACAGTTGGCGCAGTGCAAACATGGCATCCGTTGCCCCGCGGACTGATAAATATTTTCTTCATATTATATAATATTTATATCCTTTAGTGGTTTATATTCTACTCCGTCATCATACGGCTTTTCTCGTCACAATCATCGGTGCTGACCTGACGCTGCCGACTATCGCCAAGGCGATGCTCGACAGCGTCAGGAACTGGGACGCGGTCGCAACCTTCTGCGAGGCAGTAGTCTCGCGTAAGAAGGCGGCGGAGCGCGTGCGCGAAGAGAGTCTCCTCGACGACGCGAACTGCCGCCGGCGACTGAGGCGGCGCAGGCGCGATTTCCTGCGCATGATGCCGCCCTAGCCGAGGCCGCGGGTGACTGGATCGGGGAATTAGTCCGTCACCCGCCGAGAGGCCGACCGCGTGAGGAAAGATCGACATCCTACCCGAGGGGGGACGTCGGTCGAGGAGAGACGGAATACCCCTGAGAAGGCTCCTCAGGGGTATTCCGTCGGGCCGACCACTGACGTCCAGTCACTCTGCTCCGGTGGTCGGCCCAACGACGAAGGCGACGTCACGGGTGGGTTACGGGTGTGCGTGCTTAAGCCCCTCTATCGCCCCGGACGGAGTAGTGCGAGGAGTACGCCGACCGTAACTCACCATAAAAATAAAAAAATAAAAAATCATACGGCTTTTATAGCTAAACAAACTAGCTAGTTTTTTTAACCAAATAAAAAAAAACTCTCAATACTTTCATGACCATTCACATTTTATTTACACTAAATCCGACGTTGTATCAATTTTGCCCAAGAATAACAATAAACCGACCTAACACGTTTATCGTCAAATAAAAACATTTATCTAAACTGTTATGTTTCTGTCTACAGTACTTACTCGTCTCTTTTCCCCTCGTAATTTCGCACCCCATACTTCTATGTCAGCGATTGTCAGCATGTAAACCGACAAATGTCTCAAATAGAACCCACGGTTTTATGGTGTAGCAGTCCAAATGGTGTCATTTAAACATATCTTATGTCTCTTCCACAACGTAATTCAACGGGAAAATATTTAGTTTTGAGATATTTGCGAGTATTTATTTAATTCATCACTCCTTTCTTTCTCGTAGATAAATATAATTATAAGACAAATAAATGATGTTAAAAGAAACGAAAAAGAAAGTATATTGTTAAATTATGATATAATTCTAATTTTTACGCGATTATTATAAATTTCAAATAAAACTTTTACGGAATTTGTTAAAATACAAACGCGATAGAACCCGTATACTTTTGTAAAATTTTGTATTACAGGGATATACTTAGTTTAATTATTCAAGAATTATATTTGAATAGATTGGCTATCATTCATTTATTTACAAAAAAACATCTGAAAACGAAAAGAGCGTATGTCTGATACCTGAAGGCAAGTGAGACTCAACTGTCACTCTAACCGACACAGTGATTATCCACAACATTTTTCGTTACACAAAAAGATGGTGGATCATCCTTTCAGATCCCCTCATAAAAAAAAAATACTTCAATAATAAATTCCTTGCAGGCATGCAAAGGAAAGAAATTCGAAATAAGATCATATGAAAACATTTTCAAATTAAAGTTTCAATTAAAGCTAAGTTAATATAATAAAAGTATTACTAAATTCACAAAAAAAAACGTATAAAAACAGAAACAGTTTCAATTTAAATTAATGTAATTTAATAATTCCTAATGTTTATTCGATTATTACACATTGAAAAAAAAAAATTATCTTTACGGATTCTATCGCGTTTGCATTTGATTTTTAATTGCTCGGCATTTTAAATTTTTTACAGCGTTCATGGTCACGAGAGGACTTAATAAAAATAGTATTTTTTAGTAGTTTTATAAAATTCAGTTTAGTTAGTAGTTTTATAAAATTCACAAATAAAAGTATATAAAAAGTAAGTTAATATTAGTCATTAAAATAGTAATTATACAATTTCCTGTTACGACTTCTTAACTATTATCAATAGTTAGTCAATTTATGGAGTGCATTTCATATTTAATTAGTTCTTCCGTGGTTATTAATTGCGTTACAACGTAATAAACTAAATTTATCGTCCCAATATGCATTTAGGAGTAATAAAAGTTATTTTAGGAATGCATAGACGATGTAGTGATTCAAACAGCGACATTTTATACCGTGTGTTCTAGATTCGTTAGTGCAATCTACAAACGATTCTCCGTCTAGATATTAATAACCGACTTCAAAAAGTTTTTTTTCTGCGTGTTAAAACAAAACATTTTGTGTGGTCCTTTTTAAATTTGATTAAAATGTGAGCAGTAGTTTTAGAGTTATCCTCAATGTTGGATGCTTGGTTGATCGCGACTATATTGTTTTGAAGTCGGTTTTTTTGTTTATTATAATTTTATATTATTCGTGTTCATTAACTGCATATTTGTAAAGTCTCCCGCGACCGATATATTTATTCCTTTATGTGTTGTATTTTATTTTATGGAATAGATTTCTATTTATTTCAAATAGCGCATGTATACTTTGTATCTGAATATGAAACTGAATACTTTACACCTATATACAAATTAATAAGGTATGTATGTTACATCATCATTTATCAAGAGCTTCCCCTCATCCCAGGTAGGGTCGGCGCAACATGTCCTTACCTTTCATAGACTCCTGTCAACCGTCATATCTACACTCATTCCTTTCATATCAATAACTTAATTCGCACAATTCATCTATCTTCTTTTGAGTCTCTCACGATTTTTACGTCTGTTCACATTCATATTGGTAAACCTAGTCAGATACATTTCATCCTTCCTCGTTCCACATCTGTATAAAGATATGTTACGCAATACGTTGCTTAAATACTGATTAGTATTTTATCACTGATTTATACTGATTAGTCTTCACGCTTTTTATATCGAAGAATAAGGTCAGGCACTGACAGTCTTAAAAATAGGAGGGTCTGTTAAATTGGACCATTTTTTAAAAAATGCGGTTTTGAAATGCCTATTTGAAAACAGCAAATACAACAGTTGTATTAAATGAAACTATATTTATTTGGCTTCATATATAATCAATAAAAATCAACATAATTATAGCAACACTTAAAATAATTATCATTTTGTGAGATCAGATATTTGTTTCAATTTACCCAACCGGTAGGATTAATTGGATCACGCGGTTGGTAATTTGGACTTAGAGAACACAGTACCTATAAAACTAAGCAGAAAACACTTTTGAGAAAAATATCTCTCGTATTACAAACAACAACAATATAAATTCTAAGTTTGATTAAAATAATAAAACAGAAACAGTCAAAATTCTAAATAAGTTTGAAAAATATTAATTCAGACAATCATCACAAATATCGGGGTTAGTGGTGCAAGTATCATGATTCCAATTATGGCAACGAATACATTGTATCCAATTTACTTTTGGTCCTTTCTTTTCGTAGTAACTTCGCCCACATTTCGCACAATAATTTTCTTTATCTTCTGAATCGCAACTCTCTGTATCGTCAAAGACTATGACTTCTTCTTCTTCTTCAGTTGACTCTTTACTGTCATTAGTTTTTATCGTCTTCTTAATGCGTGCTGTTTTATCATTAAGTTTCTTATTGTGTTTAACACGAGTTGTATTTACTTTAGTTATTTTTTTATTGTCTGCTTAATTGGTTTATTTAATTCCAATTGAACTTTTTTGGGCTGTTTACCTTGCCGCTGTGATGTCTCTAAATCATTTTTATATGGAGAAGACGTCAGTTCAACAGCTTTTTGAGCACCTCTGCCTTTAACCGGTAAATTGTTCCTGGGCAATGGGGACAGAATATTCAGGCTGCTTTTGAATTCGTCTAACTTTAACGGCTTAGCAACCTGAGATGTGGAGGGTGCATCATATTGCATATTGGAAGGTGGAGTAGAAAATGTCGAAGAATCATTTTGTTCAGCACTCGTAACATTGGCAACCAAAGCTTCAACTGGTGCGAAATGGTGATCTTGAAATACATTCCGGTTTACAGGCCAGGTACCTGTTGCTTTAAATCCATTGACAGCGGTACCGATCGTAGCTGCGCGTTCAAATGCCTCATTAATAAGTCGGCTTACTTGATACTGGGTTACAGCACTCCCAGGATTTGAACGCATCCAAGTTTCAATGGCTTGGGTGTAGTAAGTGCTCATTGCCTTAAAAAATGACACGTCAAGCGGTTGTAATCTGTGCGTAGTGTGTCCTGGTAATTGCAGCAAAGCGATGCCATTTTCACGTGCAAACATCAAAGCGCCAAGGTTTTTGCTATGTGTCGTGTGCCCATCGAGCAACAGCAAAACCTTATCTTCCTTTGTAGGCTTGACGACAGAAGCAAAATGTTCCAACCATTGACAAAACAGCTCACGGTTGATGTAACCGGATTCCGATACGGTTACCAAGCTTCCAGCTGGAGCTCCCTCTTTCAATAGATCACTCATGCGCATTCGTTTAAATATTATCATTGGCGGAATAAATTGACCAGCTACACTTACACAGGCGACCATTGTTGTATTAACACCTCTTTCACCGCTGGTTAATACTCCGACTTGCTTTTTTCCCTTACCACCTAAAACTTTTTGGGGCTTCTTTTGCACTGTTTGGAATCCGCTTTCATCAACGTTAAATATTTTGTTAGCATTAAGCTTGTTAGTGTCAACTATTTGCTCATAAATATCAAAAAAGTTTTGAATATTTTCCCTGTTAAATCCTTTAGCTCGATTTAAAGAAGTTGCCTCAGGTTGACGAAGACTAATCTTGTCCTTATGCCGTTGCATGAAGGCGTAATACCAGGCCTTCCCAGCCATTTTCTTTGTTTTATTGAAGTTGTGTTTCAGGCCATTTTTCTCGGCAATTTGGTAAGCAAGTGTCCTAACATCTGTGATAGTTAAACCAAACATGTGTTCCTCCAAAAATAATATGTGCTCTACTAGAACATTTTCAAATTCGTTGTTAAATACCGTCGGTCTGCCTTTATTAATTTCAACAAGTTCTTCTGAGTCACCTTTATCCAAATGTCTTTTTAATGTTGCTTTAGGGATCTTATGTAATCGTGCACACTCATTCAAACCAATATCTGAATTCTTATAATCATGTATAGCGTTTTTTAGATCTTCTGTTTTCCATTTAAAATATTTTTGTTCAGTCATCTGTAACAAATAGGAAAAAGTTCGATAAATTGGACCAGTCCATTTTAACCGACTGTATGTGGTCCATTTAAGCAAACTGTCTACTCGCATAGAAAAAACGAATTTGACAAGAACATAACCTAACTAAGTCGGCTAATGTTTATCACTAGTTATTTGTCAATTAATGACTAATTTCAATTAAAAATATAACTATAGAAAACTTACCTTTGCCTTAATTACACCACTAGCAAAGAACACTAAAATTTACATTAAAAACAATGAAATTCGTTTTTCGTTAATGACAACAAACCGCACTGTTTTATGAGAAATCAAAAATGGCCGATGTGTAGTGAAGTTGGCTGATTGTCGTTTGATGTTGCCAATTATAAAATCAATAAACTACTAAACCGTTATTTGATGGTGGTCCAACTTAACGAACGGTTCAAAATACCAAACCTTACCCCGATACGAATGCGGTCGGTCAGTAAAATAGAAATGAAATAATATAATCCTTGTATTGCGCGGGACTATACAAACATACAAATTAACGCAGAAAAAATTTCACACAGAGACTCCACCACACAGAGAGACTCAGAACAACAATCTGTGGATTGCATAAAATTGTCCTGTGTGGGAATCACTGGTATGATAGATCTGTGTCTTAATTACTACGTTGTCTGTGCAGTCAAAAACGCAATGCTAAATAACTATGTTATAAATTCATCATCATTCTCGTACTCTTATCCCAATTCCTTGGGGTCGATACAATATGTATTCTTCCTTCATAGTACATATTGTAAAAGTTATTGGCAAAAATTTTATAACCAGCTGCCTGTCAGACGTCAACTCTCTTTAGGAATGTAATTGTTGACCAAACGGCATCAGATGGAGTTGGCATAGGTCGTTATAAGGCTCTTAGTCATCTTTTATGACATCCACGAGCAAAGTAATGGTTGATAGTATTCGTAACCACTACCACCCAGCAGAACTATATTATAAATTGTGAGGTAAAAACATCTAACATGATTTTAAATATCAATTTCTTATTCTTATAAAGTATTTATTATACATAACATAATTATCCCTAAGTTGATTTCCAAATACAATGAAAGCGATTCTTATACAGATATATATATATTTTCTACATTTTTATCTACATCGCCCAAATGACGAAGGTTTTGATCAAACAAAAGCTGACACTACAACATGGCTGAAATTAATGGTACGTTTTTGCTGACTCTACTGACTTGCATTTCTCTTATATAGAAGCGCTGTCTATTTGTGAGGGATCCCCATTTTATTGGAAAACTGAGAGTTGCTAGGACTTGAAAAGGATTTTTCTATTTAGACGTGAATTAGTATTTGTATTGTGTGAAATAAACTATTTATTGTGAAAATACTTTCTCCTATATCAATAAACTATCATATAGGTACGCACAGATATAGCTGTGTAGTAGCGGCTACGAATACTACCAACCCTTACTTTGCTCGTGGATGTCGTAAAAGACGACTAAGAGCCTTATAACGACCGAGGCCCAACTCTATCTGATGTCGTTTGGTCAACAATTACATTCCCGTTGAGGGTTGACGTCTGGCAGGAGGCCGGTTATAAAACTATTGCCAAAACTTTTCCAATATGTGCAATGGAATAGTAACAGAGTATATTTATATTGTGTCGTTCACAAGTAATTGGGATATGAGCAGATTGGTCATGGTTGACTACAATGTGCCCATCTTTTATTTATTTAAGAGACACCATTTTTTTTTTTTTTTGGTGGACTGTGGATGCGTCTCGCCCCGCCAAATCGGCACGGTGTGACGGAAAGGCGACGCGTGACCCCATAGACCCACCGTAAAACTCCTCTCTCTTCGCCGTGCGAGCGGACCACCGGTACCCGATTTTTGACTTCGGTGGCCATTTAAGAGACACCATTCTTTATTTATTTAAGAGACAACACCCTGTACTAAAGAAGTAATCCCTGCATTGAGGGGGACTTTACAAACATACAATTAACGAACACAAAATACACCCAGATTGAGAGCATTAATTTGTTAAATGCACAAAATATTGTCCAGCATGAGAATTGGACCCACGGCACTGGCATATTACGCCCCACGCCTGCCCGACGTCAACACTCCTTGGGAATGTATTTGTTGGCTTAGTAACGTAATTTTTTGCATTGCGACGCATGTGAAAATAGTTCTATGACTTCGCCGTAAACGGGATGTAGGATCAGCGTGTGATTATTAGCAGGTAGTGACGTTAACTTTTAGTTAGTACTGAGTCCGGCATACTACATCTCTTGCCTGAGAGTTAGGTATGAGTAAAAAAATAATTTTCCCACACAAAAAAAAAAATTGACGTAAAACATAAAAGTCAGCTAATATGATTTGCAAATTATAGTATTGTATTGAATTAGTATCAGTTTATATTGTAATCGTTAGAAACACTTTATCTATCTGTAAAATACTTAATAATAAAGTAAAAAAAAATAATTACCTTATCTTCCGCCTCCTCGGCTCTGCCTTCGGCTTCCAGAACTCTCTGCTCGAGCTCTGAGAGCTGAAACAAAATTAAATAAATTAATATCACATATGCGTTGTTAGGCGTGAGTGTCGTAAAACGACGACTAAGGTTTTACATATATCTGCGCCAAGTCTATCTGATGGTCAACAATTTCATTCCCAAGGAGGATTAATAGGGAGCCAGTCAGAAAACTAATGCCAGTACTTTTTGCAATTGGAATAAGAGTAAGATGATAATGATAGTGATGATGTTGATGATGATATACTCATCAATCAAATGGATTAAAAATAAAATAGTCATCCAGCCTATGTATCCTAATGTTGATAGAATCGATTAAATATGTAAACATGTAATATCATTGTTAGAGAGAGAAAACTCAAAATAAAGTCTACCCGTAGCTTAGTAAGTTTTACCTCATCTGGTGAAGGTCTGTGTGTAACAGTGGGACTTATACAGATACAGGTTGGGAAGAAAAAGAAGACATTTATCGACCCCAATCGAAGTCTACTATTAAATACAACGCAGGGCAACACTTTGTGCAATTCAAAAATTTGTGTTTCAAATCTGCATGTAATTTGTGTTCGTTTATCTTTTGTAAATTTCCCGCAATAAAAGGATTTTTCTTTTTTAATCCGTGTGGTGACGGAGTAAGAATACAATTCAACATCCCCTATCTTACCCGTAGGTGATCATACGAGACCACTAAGGGATACAAAACGCATATTATATCTATGTGAGAGAAGGAAAACTCGAAACAAACCACTATACCAACACGTCTGACCAGCGTGGTATAGTAGGTCAATTACGCTCCCATTATGGAGGAGGCTCGAGCCCAACAGTGGGACATATATGAACTGAGATGAAAAGAATTTTCTTTTAAAACCCATAAAAGATGGAAATTCAATATGATGGTGAATCACATATTTAATATTTTTTGTTGAATCATTGCAAAAAATTAGTGTACTCCAGTAACCATTCCATTGTGAAGGAGAATTAATAATGCTGTAGATATGTAGACGAAATTTAAAAATGCACGTTTGATAGTACTGAGTACATTTTATTAAAGCGATACTTATAGCGCCATCTGTTAGCTTTAGTATGAAAACGTTTGCGCAAATGCTGTTCACAGGAACGCTAAAACAGGAACACGAACCATTTTACCAATCTCCGAACAACCTGACTCAACTACCACCCGCTAGATGGCGGTATACAACTGCACATCCTTTATCGAACCACGTGGCGAGGGTTACGAAATATAAGTTGTCCGTTCATATATCCAGCTATTTATCAGGGAGGTTGTAGAAAAGGTATTATTGTTATGTAAGAGCGAGTATTCGTGCGGTTTGCGAGGCGCGAGGGGCGGTGAATCGGCTCGTGAAAGGGTGTATGCTACTTGCAAAATGTTATAACAGTGATATATGTTCGTTAGACACGATTTAGATTGTATGAAGGGCTTATTTTACTACCGCCATAAGTGCAGTTGAAATAGACGATTCCTTTCAATTTTCATATATAATTTTATTACGATTTAATTGAGTGTAATTTATATTCGTATGAAGAATTATATATATTTCTTATTATATATTTATTTACTTTGTGAGTACGAATATAATGATCACACATTCTTATAAGTAAAAGTAAAAGACAACTAAATGACATCAGCTGATAAAATCAATGGAAGAAAAATTTTAAACGTCAGCCGTCATGTGACTAGTGAAGTCCCATTTTGTTCAGCCCAGTTGTGCGACATTTACGAACGTGAGAGTGAAAGAGAGTAAAGAGTGAGAGTGATGTAAGATGATGATATAATAAAGGCACATTTAATATTGAAATAAATTTTAATATTTTCATTTACAATGAACTAAGATTTAAACGATACGTATGTATATATACGATGTTCTTTTAGATACGGAACAAAAAAAACAGGTTAACTGTCAGGTGTATCGTAAGATATGGTTAAGGTTTTTACCATTAGCGGTAGATGACAAATAGTCAACCTGATGATAAGTGGTCTCTGCTAGTGGTGGGCTAGCTAAGACCAACGTCTTGTGGGCAACCCCACTGAATTGGTTATATTTCAAATATGTAATACTCGCGTTAACATAAGGACACAAATCAAATAAAAGGAAACAAATACTAAACTTGTGTAATTTACTCGAGTATTTCACATTTAAAATGAAAAGTATTTTTACGAATTTTATTGCGTTTGTATTCGAGAGAGGACTTCAGTCTTCCTGCGTCCATGAACACTACCACAATACCGGGCGGGCCACCGAAGACAAAGATCGGGTATCGGTGGTCCGCTCGCACGGCGAAGAGAGCTGTTTGCAGGGTGGGTCTATAGGGTTGCGCGCCGCCTCTTACGTCGCCCCGGACCGATTTGGCAGGGCACGATCACGTCCATAGCCCACCGCAAAAAAAAAAAAACGCTACCACAACCACATGTTGTAAACGGACGGACACGGAAAAGTAAAAATTATACAAACTCGATCCACTCCATAAAAATACTTTTATTTTAAATCATAATGTATTTATATTTATTATTATTTATAAGAAATTCTTTAAAATATCAAAATGAAAGGATAACCTTTCATTTTGATATTTATAATACTTCATGGACTATTAATTTTATTTGAAAAAACAAAGTTTTGCCTATCATATAATGATAATTACAGATAAAATAAATTAATTTCTAGTATAATAACATATCGCATACGATAGGCTCTGTTTCCGTATCAGTAATTAAGTATTTAGTTTAAGACCTATCCAGAACTAGTTATAATGGATCCCTTAATTACTGAACTAAGCTGATATCGCGGTAAGTAATCCACAGCATAGCGAGATTAACTCATATAGTGATCATATCGTTAATGGATGTAGATATTAAAGAATTATCTTCGTCATAAATTACAATTGCTTTAAATTTCTCATTAGCTTTCATCATATAGTGACGGACATATGTATCACATTCCTTACATTAATTACCTGTGGTTAAGAGATAAACAAGCGTCATAATATTATAAGATCAGATTAGCTATATGGTAGCGGCTACGAATACTACCAATCCTTACTTTGCTCGTGGATGTCGTAAAAGACGACTAAGAGCCTTATAACGACCTGGGCCAAATTCATATGATGCCTTTTGGTCAACAATTCCATTCCCAAGAAGGGTTGATGTCTGGCAGGCGGCCGGTTATAAAACTATTGCCAATAACTTTTACAATATGTACTATGAAAGACGAGTACATATTGTATCGACCCCAAGTAATTGGGATAAGAGTAGAAGAATGAATATGATAAGATCACTGTAAGAGGAGGAAATAAGAAGTCTAAAAATAAATAGTTATAAAAATAAAAAAAAACTATACAATGTGGTATGAGCCATAATGGCCAATTGCCCTCTCAATTTAAAAGAATAACGTGCCCATCTGTAAGCATTTTTATCATCAGTAAGCTTTGCATAATGTCAATACAATCATCATCCACCAGCCTATGAAAGTCCACTGTTGGACATTGGGCTCTTCAAATGGGTTTATGTCATAATCGTCACGCTCTAAAAATGGCCCGGCAGGTGAGCTGGCAGGTGGCTCGATGGTTGTAATTGCTGTTAAACGTGAACGCAAAAAAATAACTCTGCAATTAACGCTGGCATATAAACAAAATAATGGCCTAAACGTCATTGCTGTGTAGTAAGAGCTACGAATGTCATCAACCCTTATATTGCTTGTAGGTGTTATAAATGACTGGGGTACTATCCCAGAAACCTCCACGCGGTGTACCCTGGGTGCGGGCGGCGGTCCCCAGTTCTTCTGTTGTACTGTCGTCCGTAGCGAATATCTGCGCGATTTCGCTCCTTACTCTACTACAGTCGTAGTAGAGGGTATAGGACGCGAAATATTGGGACGGGCTCAGTCACTCATTCATTTGAGGGCTGGGCAGGCACATGCCACCGCCCACACATCGTAAACCTGGTATCTTGCTTCAAGACACGTTGTCTTGAGGCGTAGTATCAGGAGCGAGGGTCTTGGCTTAACCGCCCGGACCGCGAGGAAGACAACCTCTATAAAGAGTTCGAAGTAACATTCGGACTCAGAAATCACCCAGAATCTTAAGTTCTGGCGTGCGGCGAGAAGATGCATGGCAGATGGGTTGTTCTGTCGTTAGCACGCTCCAGCCAGGGCACCGGCTGACCCCCTGGTTGGTAAATGTAGGCTTGCCCGGGTATAGGGATCTCTGCCCGGGTCGACGAAATGTATCTCCCATTCTCGTGGGAATCTAATGGATACTGCAAATTTAAAAAAAACCGACGGGAATCCTAGCGATTCTCACCCCAAGGCCCAGTCATGCCAACGCAAAACTGACCAAGACGACGCCTCGTCCTCAGGACTTGAGGCGTCCGCCGAGGGCCCGGCACAAATCGTGGAGGCCCAGAAGAAGAAGAGGAGGTCGCCTCGAAAGTCTCGGGGCAACGGCCTGAGCCATAAAAGGCGGCTGGAGGAGCGGCGAGCGCGCAGGGAGGCTGCCGCCGCTGAAGAGAGGAAGGACGGTAGACTCGCAGCAGAGCCGTCGACGGACGAGGGCGACAGCGATGTCGCAGAGCCGTCCGAAGACGAGGGCGGCGGATCTACCGTCAGAATGGACGAGGGCGGTGATATTCCCGCAGGGCCGTCCAAAAAGGACAGTGGGTCGGCTGGTGAAGGCCCCACTAGGTCGTCGGCGCGTCTAGCAGCAAAGACGCCGCCGGCGACCGCGACTAAGAAGGAGGAGGCCCTCCCCTCGCAGGTGCGAAAGCGCCCCCTGAGCAAGGGAGGCAGCTCGAGCGCCGAAACCGAGGGGAGCGTGGCCAACATGCCTCCACCCAAGATCCAGGCCTCCCGAAGAGGGCGAGGGACCTCGGTCATGGAAAGGGCGGCGGCGGTCGCTGTCCGCGCCGGCGAGGCCACGGATCTTCAGGCCGAAAATGTCCGCCTTAGAGGCGAGATGTCAGGCCTGCGGACCCGAAACCGGAACCTGGGCGACATGCTGGCGGAAATGCGTCGCGCAAACCGCCAGCTGTTGATAGACGTGGCCGACCTCAAGGCGCAGGTGGCGCTGTTCGTGTCACCCGCGCCAGCCGCGCTATCGGCCAGGGCCGGATACTCGGCGGCCGCTGCGGCGCCAAAGCCGCCTCGCGCTGCGGCGCCGACGACGTTGGGTGATGGCGTCAGCGTCACACCCGTCCCCGCGGCGAGGAAGACGCCTGCCGCCGCGAAGCGCGCGCCGCCGGCTGACGCTGGCGCGGTCACCGCGGTGAAACTCCCTGTTCCCGTGGTGAGGCTGACGCCTCTCCCCGCGGACCGCTTGCCGCCGGCTAGCGCCCCTGCGGCGCCAAACCCGCTAGGCGCCGTAGAACGGGCCCCTAAGGAGGCTCAGCCGACCCCGTTTGAGGTGGGAGGCATATCCGACGAGGCCCTCGCCAAAATCATCGGCGCAGTGGGCAAGCTCGTCGATGCGCGCTTCGCCGTTCTGGAGGCGAGGTTGCCTCCAGAACCACGTGTCCGACCACCTCTCGCCGCGGACAAGCGGCCGCATGTGGCACCAGCCCCCGCCCCGCTGCCTTGTCAGGGTGGCCGCGTGGGGAGCTACGCCGCGGCCGCGGCCGGGCCTAAGCCCAAAGGCCCCGGCCCAGCTCCGAAGGGACCCGCCCTGAGGAGGAAGATGGCTCCGGCCCCTGCCGGACCGCTGAAGTCGCCCGCAACAACACCGCCGGCGACGACCAGCGAGGCCGCGACGAGACCTTCCGCGTCTGGCACGACTGCCGTACCCGAACAGGGTTGGCAGGTAGCCGAACGCGACAGAAGGAGTCGCGGCCAAAGGAGGAGAGCGGAGGCCAAGCGCGCCGCTGAGGTCCCCGCTCCTCAGGCAGGAGCCGGACAGAAGAAGAGACCGCGCAAGGGGCTCAAGTCGCCGAAGACGGCCGCAGTGGTGATCACTGTGCTGCCCGAGGCGGCCGAGAAGGGCCTCAGCTACGAGGCCGTCTTGAGGAAGGCCCGGCGGGAGCTAGACGTCTCCGATATTGGAGGCGTCGAAGCCAGGACCCGCAAGGCCCGGACGGGGGCTCGAATTCTCGAGTTCCCAGGGGCCGAGGGCGCCAAGACGGCCGACAGCGTGGCCGAGAAGCTGAGAGGTTTGTTCGCCGAGGAGGGTGGCATCAAGATCGCCAGGCCCGTCAAGTGCGCCGAAATGCGCATTTCGGGTTTGGACGATTCAGTGACGGTGGAAGACATCCGGGAGGCTATTGCCTCGAAAACCGGGTGTCCCATAGACACCGTCCGGGTCGGTGCCATTCGTCCCGGTCCGGGTGGCGTAGGTGCTGCCTGGGCGCAGTGCCCGGTGGAGTCGGTCAGGCAACTGGCCGGCTCAGGCAGGCTCCTCGTGGGCTGGAGCTCGGCGCGGGTAACCGTGCTTGAGCACCGGCCTGCGAGGTGCTACAAGTGCATGGCGGTCGGACACACTCGACCGACGTGCACTAATTGCTTCGACTGCGGCAGATTGTGTTTCCGCTGCGGTCAGACCGGGCACGTGGCGGCATCTTGCGCCGCCCCGCCCCACTGCCCCGCGTGTGCGGCGGGCAATAAGCCCGCCAAGCACCGCATGGGCTCTGGGGCGTGCAAACCTCCAGCTTCGGCCCCAAAGGCGCGGGGCGGCCCTACGACCACGGCCGCTCCCGCTCCTAGCGCGGTCCGATCGCCCGCTGGCGAGGAGGTCATGGACATAACCCGATAATGGGTACACCAGCCATGCACCTCCTCCTGCAGGCCAACACCAACCACTCCGCCGGAGCGCAGGATCTCCTCCTGCAATCCATGGCGGAGTGGTCGATTGGTGCAGCCGTAGTCGCGGAACCGTACGCCGTGCCTGATCGCCCCAATTGGGTGGTCAGTCGAAACGGTACCGCGGCAATCGTCGTCTCAACGCAGCGGCACTTCCCGTCCTTGTCCCTTTTGGATAGGGGCGAGGAATTTGTCGCGGCGGAGTGGGGAGGGGTCACGCTCTACAGCGTATACCTCTCCCCCACTAGGAGGATGGACGATTTCGGGGCCTCACTCACCACCTTGGAGGCCTCGATACGGCGACTGGCACCGGGCCTCGTCCTGGTTCTGGGGGACTTTAACGCCAAATCCACGGCGTGGGGGTCCCCTACGACGGACGACCGCGGGCGGGCGGTCAACGAGTGGGCGGCTTCACTGGGCCTCTGTGTTCTGAACAGAGGCTCGGTGAACACGTGTGTGCGGCGGCAGGGCGGGTCGATAGTGGACTTGTCGTTCGCTAGCCCCGCTGTCGCGCCACGGGTGAGGAACTGGAGTGTCCTGGAGGAGGCGGAGACCCTGTCGGACCACCGGTACATCCGGATGGAGGTCTCCCCCCGGGAACCCGGTAGGGGTCACAGGGCGGACGGAGCTCCCGCGTTTCCGCGGTGGGCTGTGGGTCGTCTTGACAGGGATCTACTGGCGGAGGCGGCCATTGTCAGCACGTGGCTGTCCTCACCACCCCCAGCGGACGGAGTGGACGCTGAGGCTGTCCGCATTCGCAGTGCGTTAACGCAGATCTGCGATGCGGCCATGCCCAGAGTGCGGCGGCGTCCACCTCCGAGGCAGGGGGTCTACTGGTGGTCCCCAAGACTGGCGGACCTTCGTGCGGCGTGTATCAGTGCCCGAAGGTCCTACACCCGCAGCCGGCGGCGTCACCGCGACGTCGAGCGGGAGGGCCAGCTGTACGAGGCGTACCGCAGTGCGCGGACTGCCTTTCGGCTGGCCATCCGTGCCGCCAAGGGCGCGAGTTGGCAGGAGATGCTGGACGGTCTCGACCGTGACCCCTGGGGTCGCCCATATCGCGCGGCGCTGAACAAGCTTCGCGCGCGGGCCCCCCCCCTCACCGAGACCCTCCAGCCCGACTTCCTTCGTAGGGTGGTCGAGGAGCTGTTTCCACGGCAGTCGGAACACACGCCCCCGGTCATGGCTCCGCCAGATCAGGACCGGGAGGACGACGACGACGAGAGTGTTCCGCCCGTGACGGAGTCGGAAGTGGGGGCGGCCGTGGCGAAGATTCGTTCCGCCACCACGGCCCCCGGCCCGGACGGAATTCCAGTCCGGGTGCTGACGTCGCTCCTCGAGCACTTCGAGCCTCGCCTCAGGCAGCTGTTCAACGCCTGTCTGACGTCTGGACGGTTCCCTGAGTGCTGGAAGGAAGGGAGGTTGGTTCTCCTGCCAAAGCCGGGACGGTCCCCGGATTCGCCGTCGGCCTACAGGCCCATCGTGCTCCTCGACGATGTGGGTAAGCTGCTGGAGCGTGTGCTCGCTGCCCGCATCGTCCGACACCTGGAGGAGGTGGGGCCCGATCTGTCGGACGCTCAGTATGGGTTTCGGAGGGGGCGTTCGACCATCGGGGCCCTATTACGCCTGAGGCAGGCGGCCGCGGAGGCCGTCGCCGGGAAGGGAGTGCTGTTGGCGGTGTCGTTGGACATCGCCAACGCATTCAATAGTCTGCCATTCGGCTGCATCAGGGAGGCGCTCCGGTTCCATGGAGTGCCCCTGTACCTCAGGCGGCTGGTGGCAGACTATTTGGAGGGCCGCAGTATCCTCTGCGCGGGTCCCGCAGGGGACATTGTGCGGACGCCCATGTCGTGCGGCGTTCCACAGGGGTCGGTTCTGGGGCCGACTCTGTGGGACATCGGGTACGACTGGGCGTTGAGAGGGAGTCTCCCCCCTGGGCTGAGCTTGGTGTGCTATGCTGACGACACGCTCGTCACAGCCCGGGGCAGGACACTCGAAGAGGCGGCGAGCCTGGCCACTCTCGGCACCGAGGAGATGGTCAGGCGGATCGAGGCGCTGGGGCTCAGGGTGGCCCTAAACAAGACGGAGGCCCTACTTTTCCATGGGCCCCGTGTGAGGCTGCCCATCGGCGCCTCGATAGTGGTAAACTCCATCCACATCAGCATCCAGGCCCATATGAGGTACTTGGGTCTGGTGCTCGACGGGCGATGGTGGTTCCGGGAGCATTTCCGACAGATTGCTCCCCGGCTTGTCGGCGCGGCGTCCGCCCTTTCTCGACTCATGCCGAATGTGGGCGGACCCAGTTTTGAGGCCCGACGGCTGTATGCGGGGGTCATCCGCTCGATGGCCATGTACGGCGCACCCGTGTGGGCGAGGGCTCTGAACGCCCAGCTCAGGGCGGTTCTGTGGAGGCCACAGAGAGCCATGGCGGTCAGAGCCATTCGCGGGTACCGCACGGTGTCGACAGAGGCGGCGTGCCTGTTGGCCGGGACACCCCCGTGGGACCTAGAGGCGGAGATGCTCTCCGACCTCTACCGGCGGGTTATCACAGCGCGCGAGGAAGGTGGCTCCCCATCGTTGAGCGAGATAGCCACCTGGCGCGTGGATGCCCGCCGAGACGTCATCGCCCGTTGGGCTACGCGGCTGGAGAGGCCTAGGCACGGTGTGGAGACCGTTGAGGCCCTCCGGCCCGTATTGATAGAGTGGATGGAGCGGCGGCACGGAGTCCTCACCTTTCGGCTGGTGCAGGTATTGACGGGGCACGGGTGTTTCGGGTTGTACCTGCACAGGGTCGTGTATAGGGAGTGGACTCCGGCCTGCCACCACTGCAGGAGTGACGAGGACACGGCGCAACACACGCTGGAGGTGTGTCCGGGATGGGAGCGGCAGCGCCGTGACCTCGTCGCTGTCATCGGTGCCGACCTGACGCTGCCGGCCGTCGCGAGAGCGATGGTCGACAGCATCAGGAACTGGGACGCGGTCGCCGCCTTCTGCGAGGCTGTCATCTCGCAGAAGGAAGCGGCGGAACGGGCAAGGGAGGATTCCCGCGCCCCGGGCCGCCGCCAGCGGCCGGGGCGGCGCAGGCGCGAATACCTGCGCCTGATGCCGCCCTAACCGAGGCTTCGGGTGATCGGACCGGGGAATTGTCCGGTCACCCGACGTGAGGCCACCGCGTGAGGGCGACGCCCCGACGGCGAAATCTGTCGGGGCGTCGACGAGAGGAGCCCGCGAGGGTGAACCGCCGGGCGGGCCACCGAAGTTAAAAATCGGGTTCCGGTGACCCGCTCGCACGGCGAAGAGAGAGGAGTTTTACGGTGGGTCTATGGGGTCACGCGCCGCCTTTTCCGTCACCCCGGACCGATTTGGCGGGGCGAGACTAATCCATAGTCCACCAAAAAAAAAAAAAAAAAAAAAAAAAAAAGGTGTTATAAATGACTAGAGATTTGACTAAGTCCAAAAATTGGTAGAAATCGGTAAAGTTAGTAAAATATCCTCTAGTATATCTAAAGTTTGAATATCCTTCAATAATGATCTCCAGCTTCAATGACAGTTTGAACATAATATAAATCATTTCTACTATGTTTAAGATATAAAATTTAAAATTTCCCTTGTTACGAATGGCAATTATTGTGAAATATTAAGTTTTTAAATGTAAAGCACATTTGCAGTGCAATTTCTTGAGATTTACTAAACTTACAGTTTCACCAAGTTCTGTCGCAGAGAGGATTTTCAAATTAAATTTTAAAAAGTCAAAGTTTAGGCGTCAATTTTATCAAACATCATATTTTTTTAAATATGAAATATAAACAGCAATGATTTTAACATAAGAAGAACTTTAGAAGCTAATACAGCAGCTGTATAATTTGATACAAAAGTAAATAGAACAATCACCATCTTTCCCCAATTCTCGTAACTCTGTAAGTCTGAATCAAATCCTTATTTCTTTATACAAACAGAATTTAACGTTAACGAAGAGACAAATAAAAATATGTGTGCAGTGAGATTGCGAACACGACAGTCAAAGGAGGAGCCCGAGAACATGCAATAAATCAAATTCGAAGCAAAATTTCCAGCATTCAAAAGAAAACTAAGCTACTATCGTCTGTCTTACAGAAATCAAATTTTATGTTGTAATACTCGCTTTAGAAGTAGTTCTGAAGTAGTTGGTTTTACAAAATTTATAAGTATATTATTACGAATTTGAGCACTTGAGATTCGAATCCGATTGGGCATAAAAAAATGTTGAAGTTCTCTAGAGATTTTTTCGATTGCCAAAGATTTTCTTAGGAAATTCTAAGCTGCAGGCACGGAGTTTGGAACTGTGCCCAGTTGGCGGCAATAAGCATGCCGCCTTATACGTGGAACTAAGGATTATAGGGCGATATGTGTATATTTTACCTCAGGCTTACGATAAGCAATATTGGGGTATAAGGAAATGTTACTATAAAATAATAAGTTACTGTGTGGTGGCAACTACAAATACCGCCAACCCTTATATTGCTTGTGAATGTTGTAAAAGACGACTAAGACTTTTACATCGACCTTGGCCGATTCCATCTGATGCTGTCTGGTTAACAATAACATTCCCAAGGAGGGTTCACGTCTGGAAGGCGGCCAGTCATTAAACTATTGCCAATAACTATACCGCCTGCTAGACGTGAATCGTACGTACTGTATCGGGGGATAGAATAAAATGACGTTGGATATAGAATATAACCATTATCCTTAGGTCAAAATAAGCTTATAACCTATAAATGTTAATATATTCCTACGAAACGTAGGTAGTATTGACTAATCCGCTTACAAAGATAGATCTAGATTATTGACAATATGGTATTACATATTCGGAACAAATTGAACTTAATATACTGAATATGGTAAGATTTAGGTATATATATATATATATATATATATATATATATATATATATATATATAGGTATATATATAAAATATTATCTCTATGGAAAATCTGTGGAGTTAGGCTGATCGATCGCATTCGTAACGACAACGTAAGAGAGCGAGTAGGTATGAAAGAGAGTATCGGTGTAAAGATGCGAAAGGGTCCGATGGTTCTGATATGTGGAAAGAATGCCGAACGAACGTCTGGTTAAGAAGATATACAATGCGAAAGTGGAAGGATGTAGGTACCGGGGGAGACCGAGACTAACCTACTTAGACCAGATCGGTCATGTAATGAAGGAAGGTGGGGTCAAGAGTCTCTGAAACCGGCGAGCGTGTATGAAGAGAATTATGAATGTTGAGGAAGCGAGTGAAGTATGCAAGGATAGAGTTCTCTGGCACTCTGTTCTCTCTGCCTACGCTGCAAGGGATATGGCGTGATGATATGTATGTATGTAGGTATATATATATATTAGGTATAGGTATACTTATATAGGTTATATATGGTAAGGTATTTTTTTTTGCGGTGCACTATGGAAATCCAAATCGGTCCGGGGTGACGGAAGAGGCGGCGCGCGGCTCCATAGACCCTTTTTTTTTTTCTTGGTGGGCTATGGATGCGTCTCGCCCCGCCGAATCAGTCCGGGATGACAGAAAGGCGGCGCGTGACCCCATAGACCCACCGTAAAACTCGTCTCTCTTCGCCGTGCGAGCGGACCACCGGTACCCGATTTTTGACTTCGGTGGCCCTCGCCCCATAGACACACCATACAAAGCTCCTCTCTTCGCCGTGCGAGCGGGCCACCGGTACCTGATCTTTGTCTTCGGTGACATGGTAAGGTATAGCTGTGTGGTAGTGGCTACGAATACTACCAACCCTTACTTTGCTCGGGGATGTCATAAAAGACGACTAAGAGCCTTAAAATATCTTATAGGAGAATGATGATGACAGATGATCGATGCTGCTGAGCTGATGAGCTTGATCGTCTGTATATTTGTAATATTCATGTATGTATAGATAAAGGTTTTAAAATATGGAAATTAAACAAAATGCATCAATTATTATTATTTATTATCAAATGTTCAATTTTTTTGTCATAGGTTTAAGTTTTCACTGCTGTCGGTAGTTCTCATGACTGCTTTGTGTTATTTTTTTTTTAGAAGCAAGAAACAATTCTCTGCATTAAGAAACTAATCAATATATAGTGGGTAATTTTACAAACACAGACACAAAATACTTACAGGCTAATGACTCAACAATTTTTGAATTGTACAAAGTCTTATCCTGCGTAGGAATCGAACCTGTGACATTTGTTAAGGAAAGACAGTATTTTAATCATTAACTCATCTTTACCGTCGAGTATAGTGGTCGTTATATACTTACTCCAACGTCATATAGATGAGATATATCCCAAAAAAACTATTCACTCTAAAATTATATCAGCGTCATTTTAAAATAAGTGGAGATTCGTAACGAAATAGATGGACAATAATTATTTATGTTTACGCAAGTATTACACATCTATATATATATATATTTTTTTTATTTTTTAAATGGGACTAATCCCACCGCACATTCCCACCATTGTAACTCCTGTAAGCCAGGATCCACAATGGTCACTATAAATGACACCGAGGTTTGACCCTCAGGCAGTCCCGGGAAATGATTTTAATTGTCTTGGAACCCGCAACAAATTTAATTAGAAAAGTTAAAGAGGAGGAGTTGGAAAAGAGTGATTCCACTTCCCTCCCAGGCAAAGCGGGAGACAGAAAGCAATATTGACTAGTCAGCCAATAAGTAAAGGGTTGTACAGCTACGATAAGCGCAGCAGTACGGCACCACGGATATGGGATAACTTAACGGGGCCTATATGTGAGCCTTAAGATTGGTTGCAGTAGTAGGTATGGCAGAAACGCCTAAACGCACGGAAATTTTCTCGAGTTGCTACAAGATCCGTGTAGTATACTACTCCAGATGTTACTTGCAAACTGTCTAACATAAGGTCGCGCTCGTTACGCCAGAGATCGCACTCCCAGAGAATGTGATGTGCTGATTGTTCATACTCGCGGTTATTTGTAGAACATTGACATAGTGGTGAAGGTACGAGTTTAAAAGAAAATAATTTACTTTTAAAGTTGCCATGTCCAGTTAGAAATTGAGCTACAAAATGGTCAACCTCCAGCCACACTCTCTCTAGGCGCTCGCGGACGCATGGGAAAAATAGATAGAGGTGACGGCCCTTCGATGATGAATCCCATCTTTCTTGCCATTCAATTAAAAGTTTTTCATAGACAACGGACTGCGGTGCAAACAATCGAGCGATTTTATTACGGTCGCGCGGTAGAAGGAAATCTGTGTTCATATTTTCCCTTGTCGTGTAATACATTGATGCCCGTCTCTGAATCTCCAAATCAACCGGAAGTACACCCGCGAGTACCGGCAAAGCCTCGGTACTGACCGTCCTGTAGGCTTTACACAAGAATATTAAGGCCAATCGTTGGTTTTGTAATAATTTAAGGCGAGCTGCCCCTATGGTAGCCCTATCAGCCCAAACGGGTGCAGCGTAACAAATACACCCCAAATATGTGGCCATATATATAGTTTTCAGTGTATTAAAACGAAGGCCCCAGGTAGACGTTGATATTCTAGTAAGCGCATAGAAATTTCGTTTCGCTTTTTCACCTACAGTTTTAATATGCTCGACAAATGAAAAATTTTTTTCTAAGAGTAGACCAAGATAGCAAACTGAATCTTTCTTTTTGACTGTCATATTATTGAATTTTATACGCGGCAACGATTGTAAATTTCCTTTTAATAGAAGGTGATACGTTTTTTGTGGGGCAAATGTAAGCCGATTTCGTGTGCCCCATTCGAGTATATTATTGAGACAAATTTCTGCTAATTTCTCTAAACCGTCTCTAGTGTTGGATTCTACGAGTAGAAGACCGTCGTCGGCATAGCCGATCAATTGACAGTGTTTCGGCAGAGGTAATTCGAGGAAATCGTCAAAACCTAAATTCCATAGATATGGACTTAGCACCGAACCTTGGGGGCAGCCCATCGTCAGTGGCTTCGACACAGCATGGTGACCAAGTTTCAGTTTAGTCGAGCTTTGTGAAAAGTATGACTGTATAATTAGGTAGATGTTCCTATAGCACCCACGAGTCTTTAATTTAAGAAGTAGCATTGGCCACCAGGCGTTGTCGAAGGCGCCTGAGATATCCAGGAAAACGCCTAGCACGTATTTAAAAGCGGATGTATTAATAACTTTTCTCACCGCAATGGCTGCGTCGATAGTTGATTTACCGCGAGTGAAACCGAATTGTTTATGGTTGAATGTTGGTCCACCCGGCAATAAACGAGGAACAATTAGCCGTTCTAAGAGTTTGCCTAGTGAGGGCAATAAGGTGATTGGTCGATATGATTTCGGGTCATCTGGTGGCTTATCACCGCCTTTAGGAATTATCCGTATATATCCGCGACGCCATGACCGAGGAAAAATACCTTCAGATATACAACGATTAAAAACCATTAACATTGAGCTGCCCGATGCTCGACTAGCTTCTTTGATCATTTTATTTGATATTTTATCTTCACCAGCAGCTTTGTTGAGGGGAAGAGCTCTAACGGTATTCATAAACTCGGCAAAAGACGGAAGGTCAGACATAGGCGAGAGAGGTGGGTCAGCGGCCCACGCGCGTATTTGTTTATGGTGTTCGCTGTCGACTGATATGTTATCGTCTGGAATTAACGTATTTAATAAAACTTCCGTGGTCTCCTCAATACCCGTAGTGTGTTTATCATTCACTTTGATATTTTGTACGTAAGCTAGGTCGATTGAGCGATTTGCTTTAAACTCATGATATAGTGGAGACCACGGACCTTCACTTTCTAATTTTTCAACAATCCTATTTAATAAAGCGTCTTTCGACTTTTCCACCGCAGTTCGGTAGCAAGACCGGGCAGCTTTCAGTAAAGATAGAGATTCATCAAAGGCCGCTCCCATCCTGCATGTCTTTTTGAGTTTATTATGTTTCCTGCGCGCCTTTCGGAAGCGTTTGCGGAGCTCTACTAAGTGATTATTCCACCAATCACACCTCTTAGTGTTAGGCAGGGATGTTCGACCCAAAGCTATATCAGCACAGTATATTAGAGAGTTTGACATTATTTCAGCACTTTCTTCTGCGGTTAATTGACTGCGAGTGAAATCCCTAGCACATGAGGAAAAGAGCGAGCTGAAAAAATCCCAGTTAGCTCCTTTAGATTTATATCTAAAATTGTAGCTCTGTCTAGTAGGAGGATCCTGCGACAGACTCGATCCAAATTCGTACACGATCAGACGGTGATCACTACACGACGCGTCAGGGAGAACGCGCCATCTATTTAAGCGGACGTCTGCGCTTGAAAGCGTGACGTCAATAGAAGATTCACCCATAGGGCTGCAAAATGTTGGTGGTGCATCAGGTGTATTGTGGATGGACAGATTCATCTCAGCGATGAAATCTTCTATCGCACACCGCCGATCAGTGTCGGTGTATCTAAACTTGCCATACCAGAGAGTAGATGACGCATTCACGTCAGCACCTATTATAATTTTACGGCCCGTGAGAGACCGCAAAACATGGCGAAGATGGTGTAAATGTGGATTTACGGGGTCTGAATATTGAAAATAATAGCTCACAACGTAAACCCTACAGGATGAGGATGTAATCTCAGCGACAGCACAGTGTGACGTCATAAGATTTTGTAGTGACGTAACCGTAAATTTGGCACTTGCAACATAGATGCCGGCTCGTGCTTTGTTGTCCAATTGTACAACCCTATTACGTAAGCGAGTACTATGGTATTGTTCTTGTATAAGTACGATATCTAGATTATATTCCATAACTAGACGGTCTAGCTCTGATGTCGCTACCCTATCATTATGGAGATTTAATTGCCCTATATTTAAACTATCCATTTTTTTTTTTTTAATAATTTGTATTGAGTACTAATTGTTCTAACTTTAACTTGTAGGTGGGGCAGTCCGATGCGCCACATAGATGATCATAAGGTTTTTTAAAACGTTTACACGACGCACATTTTGGTTTAAAATCTGATTTGTCTTTATATGGGCAGGACTTCGTGATATGTCCTTCGGTACAGTGACCACACGTAGGTGTTTTTTCTGTACAGTACTTCGCGACATGACCGTGAACCTGGCAGTTTGAGCAACGTACTACTTCTAAATCATCGTAGAAGCGGCAGTTGGCCCAGTCTATAAATAGTTTTTCTTTTGTGGTTAACAGATGGACGCGCACTTCGCGATCAAGTTCGATGCCGATCCACTTCCGCCCATTCTGTAATTTTCTATTACGGATAATTTTCGTAGATTTAATGAATTCGTCCTCTTTAAGTGACATTTCGTCTTTAATATTTTGACGGTACAGTGCGACAAGGAACGCGTCGTCTTCCATAGAAATCGGCACGTCTTTAATTATTAAACGAGGACGTCTACCTTTCGGTTTTTCTAAACGTAGGCCAGCGGCCTTTATAGCGTCGACTGATTCCAGTTTTTTAATCTGTCTCTCATTAGTAACGCGAAGGACGACACCCGATTTCGCGGCTTTTTTGACGCCTACTATTTGGAAACCATCATCGATAGGTTTGATTGCCTTCAGTAACGCTTGTTTGGTAGCTGAAGATGACGCGTAATCAGCTGTACGTTCGGCCGTGGGATATGCAATTACACAGGGAGCGCGCGACGAGCGAACCTCGAACTGTGGCACCACATTTGACAGTTTTAATTTTTCGGCGTAAGATGGTTTTTTAATATCGTTTATAGGGAGCTTAGTTTGAACTTGGCTTAATTCTCGTTCGACGTTGGCCAGTTTAGTCTCATTACAAGATGATTTTAATGCTAAAATATATATATATATATATATATATATATATATATATATAAAAGAGGATGTTTGTATATATGACATCGCTAAGTTCAGAAATTATTTGACCGATCCTTATGAAAATTAGTACGTATATGTATTTTTCACGAAGGTTTATATGCTATATCCATTGATGTAACTCCCCATCAGGCGGCGCTGCGACATATCGACTTCTACAAACAAACTAAAGGGCTGGGTTTGCTAGTATGAAATAAAACTACATATTTAAGGCTTTTATGACGCTGGCACTTAATTTATACTTACCTTATATTTCAAATATTTTTCAGCATTCATAGACACGAGAGGACACGTCATATCAAATATAAACACAATAAAATCAGTAATAATCCGCCGTTTTGAAGCAACGGCCATCTTGGATTTCTATTATATAAAATTGATACTAAATATATAAAATGTATTGTCATTAGAACTACGGATGTGTACTAAAAATCAGATCAATATATCAACAGGAAGGGGATAAAATTTCAATTATTGAATTTGACCTAAATAAATAACAAACAGGTCAAACTAAATACAAACGTTCAATAATAAAAATAGTTTTATTTCATAGATAAAGATGGATGATACTGAGATTATTGCAAAAATTATATCAATACAGTATTATCCCATCAACTAAATTTTTACGACTCCTAACTATACAAGTATAGTACGTAATACGCCCGGGGTCACATATCACGACCAAATCGACGTAATAGTATCATACTTGCATATAACCAGCACACATGATCCCTGCTATTATAATATACAGTTGCATTTATAAAATACATCAAAGGTCTGTTTATTGTGGACATTGTATATTTATAGCTCAAGAATATGACACATTTGGGTCAAAGCATTTTGACAAGTCATCTTGACGAGTAATGTCAATTTTATTGACGTATGTGCCGTATCACAGAGTAATAGAGTTTATATGAGTTTTGAGTTTTGGGTATTGTTTGGTATCTTGTTGGAATGTCTTCATTTAAACGTACGCTGGGGTGTAATGATATGGGGTGAATAATGGGGAATATGCATGATATATTTTTATTTTTTTAAACGTTTCTATTAGTTATTACATTACCAAAAATAAATATAAGACATCTAAAATATAAACCATTAAGCTAAAAAAAATATATTAAAATCACTATCATTTTTGGGCGAATTAAACGCGGCTATTATGGCGATTTATTATTCGATTCGCAGATGATATCGTAGTCATGGCAGAATCCCTGAAGGACCTTAGCACCATGCTCAATGACCTCAGCAAGGTCTCCCAACTAGTAGGGCTGCAAATGAACATGGACAAGACGAAAATCATGTCTAATGCCCATGTCATTTCTGTACCGGTCCTGGTTGGGAATGCGATTCTCGAAGTTGTCGATCACTATGTTTACCTAGGACAAACAGTTCAATTAGGTAGATCCAATTTCGAGAAAGAGGTCAGCCGACGAATCCAACTCGGCTGGGCAGCGTTCGGGAAACTTAGGAGGATCTTCTCGTCTAATATTCCGCAGTGTCTGAAAACAAAGGTTTATAACCAGTGTGTGTTACCAGCGATGACTTACGGCACTGAAACGTGGTCTCTAAATGTCGGCCTCATAACAAGGCTCAAAGTCGCTCAGCGTGCTATGGAGAGGGCTATGCTCGGTATTTCTCTACGTGATAAAATCCGAAATACGGAAATCCGTAGAAGAACGGGTGTAACCGACATAGCCCTAAGGATTAGCACGTTGAAGTGGCAATGGGCAGGCCACATCGCTCGACGAACCGACAACCGTTGGGGAAAAAAGGTTCTCGAGTGGCGACCACGAATCGGACGACGCAGCGTAGGACGACCCCCCACTCGGTGGACTGATGACCTCATCAAGGTCGCAGGAAACCGCTGGATGCAGGTGGCACAGGACCGTTATAGATGGCATTCTCGTGGGGAGGCCTATGTCCAACAGTGGACGTTTACAGGCTGATGGATGGATGGATGATTATGGCGCGCTTCTGTGACGTCAGGTTCACGAAGTTATTGAAAATTAAAAAAGTGAATGTAAAGTCAACTTATTACTATGGAAAGGACAGAAAACCATATTATAAATATTGTGTCGTTTCTATGTGCCAAAATATTATCAAAACTGCACATAACAAAGTATATTTTCTTATGCCGAGAAATGTAATAAATAAGAAAATAGAACCTCCTCCTTTTTGAAGTCGGTTAAAAAATGAAGACAATATGTCGTGTTTGAGCAGTTTATACTGTTATGAAGATCATTTTAACGTAAGTAAACACATTAGAAAAGTGAAGAAGTACATAACAGAATATTTTTTCTTAATTACATGCACATTGTTTTATTTACAATCTTCGACGTACACATGACTACCTAGTTTACGTACAATTCTTAAAGATATATTCTCGATATCTAATAGGTACACAACCCATGTACCTATTAGATAAATCCATAAAAGTAATATATGTTTAGTCATCTATGATACCTATGAATGAAAACATGTAACTTATTAGAGTAAGAGAAAAGTTTGAAATTATTTATTATTTATCTTTCTGTTGGGTTTCAGATAGAAAAGGATACAGAAAATTATATGCAATACAAAATAATAGCATTAGAACAGGGACAAAAAGTGACATTTGTTAAGTCTCTCATTCACAAAGATTAATACTTGAACACAGAAAACTAATAACTTATGAAATAACTGGGTAACGATACAAAATAGTCACTAGAAACTCCTTGATACCAGAAGATTCGAGTGTACGATGACGTCACGTTTTGAACAACCAATAGCGTCGCGTTTTAGAAATTTGCGAGCGAATCTCAAAAAAGCCACTTTCTGATAATTAAATTTCACTATTAAATAATGATCAATTTCAAAAATAATTGTATAGGTACGTTTTTAAACAATAAAGATTACAAATAAAAATATATTGTACATTTTGGAGTCACGTGCATATTCCCCATTGAAACAATTGGTTCTGTCAAATATTGTTTGAATTTACATTTTTTTTTTTTTTTTTTTATTTTATTTTACGGACTTTGTCGCATAGCGACCACATCGTCCTATAAGAATAACAATTTTATAATACATATATGAAGCAACTAACATTATCTTAAGCCTAACTCTACTAACTTAACTAATACTTTCATCTTTTCAGATGTAGGATCTGATAGTAAATTATTAAGAAGGCCAATATCACTGGATCTAATCGTTTCGATACATGTCTTCCTATAACTTTCATTTCGAACACATTCCATTAGAACATGCTGTACATCCTCAATAGTTCCGCAGTCGTTACAGTTTGGAGATGGGACTTTTTTCATTAAAAATGCGAACAAAGTCCCATCTCCAAACTGTAACGACTGCGGAACTATTGTTACATTTAAAGAACGCAAAAAGAGTGGTATTATAAGTTTGACCTTACCTTATGTTTGTCTGTCTGTGGCATAAGCTCCTAAACGTATGGACCGATTATTAATCTATCAGCTTAATAATCCACCATTGGAGAAAACAAAAGTGGAGTCCCATTCGTGTTGCTAATTGTTGGTTGTATAAGAATTCAGTAAAGAGCTAATATTTATTCTCCTTGTGATCGTTCATGATTTGATTGCCACGATTTCTATGGGAAAGTAAGAGGTAGTAATACATCGTATTTTAAGTTCTTTCTGCACGAGGTTTCCCGTCGTCCATAGTACATAAATATATATATAATAAAACTCAGTCTTAAATCCACTTCATCTGATTCCTTAAAAACTTTATTCTCGGATTGTGCTATCCGTGAAATGTAATGCAAGTTCAAATCTTTAAAACATAATTTTAGTATATTATATACTATATCAGATACAATTTCAAAATTCTATAAACATTTGCAAACCAGGATCATTACTTATGAGCAATCATCCAAGCAGAATATTCGGTCATCTAAAACAGGCATCAAATTCCCATTTCATAGACTACCAAACAAAATATCGGTTTATGTCAACCAATTTCTTGCTTGAAAGAGTTTGAAAGGAAGCCAGACTGCAAACTTATGAGCTTCGACATCAAATAGCAAGTTATGGGCATTGATGCATCAAATCAAAGCGATGTTTGAAGGAGAATTATAAACTGAAATATTAGAATGTCTGAAGTTTGCTGTCGAAGTTGAAAGGTTTCTGATGATGTATTTATTGAGAGAAAGTTTTTAATATATTTGATAAAAGATTTTTTTTCTGATACTTGATTGACAGCATTGTACTTGAGAGCATTCTGGACCTAGCTGATATTATTGACTTTAAGTTTTAGGTTTTACCTAGCTTCGTAAGGAACGTGGCCGAGTGCAAACGACGCCTCGGTGCTTTGTTGCCGTGATGTTAAGATTGGTAGGTAAATACCTGAAAGGTTAATCCATTGGTTGGGTTAACGAATTCAAGTCATCGATTCTGGTGACTCGCTTAATTGGCGAAAAGGGTTAATATGGCAAGTGGAAATAGAACAAACTGTAAAGTTTTATTTGATGTATACAAAGTAGAATTTACTATACATTGAATTGATTTCAACTAGTATACGTTTTCCATGCGGTGACGGAGTAAGAATACTATTCACCATCCCCTATCTTACCCGTGAGTGATTGTAAAAGACGATAAAGGGATAAAATATGCACATAACATCTATGCAAGAGAAGGAAAACTCAAAATAAAACCCTGTACCAACACGCCTGACCAGCGTGGTGTAGTAGGTCAATTGAACTCCTAGCGTGGAGGAGGCTCGAGCCCAGTAATTGGACATATATGAGCTGGGATGATGATGAGTATATGAATATAATAATACATAAACAAAATACATAGGATTTTAGTTTAGTTTCTTTTTCCGACTGCATGTAAATATTTTCTGATGTTACAACACTTACGAGCATAAAAATAAGTGATAAGGTCTATTCTTATTCCTTCATCACACAAACAGTACTAAATAAATCTTGGTTATTACCGATTGGTTATGATTGAAAACGGCTGCCTTTTTAATTTACTATAGAAATCCATGGAAAAGAATTAATGAAAGGTAGCTTTCTTTGTTTCATGCGAGTCAAATGTTTTCCCATTTTTAAAATTAGGAAACTGTTCAAAATTGGTAATTAGTGAGACCAAAGTACTATCAGTACTGATAATCTTTTTCTAAATTCAAGGAAATAATGGAGGGTGACGTTGAAGAGTTTTGACTTTGGTGAGGCTGCAGATAAATCCCCTTCTGTATTGAATTTTGTGATTTTTTTCTAAATATGAAAGATAATAAAAAAGAAAAGTCCATTATGGCATATATTTTTAATTATAATATCTTTAAAATTACAAAGATTTTTTTTTGAGTTCGCTAAAATAAATACAGTATCGTATTTTGTCCAATTTGCTACATAATAAATGTGTATTAAAGTTCGTCTTTCCACTTGAAATCTTTGAAACTGAAATCCTTTAGTGGTTAGCAATTTTCTGCATCGCATCACTTAGTTTAACGTTTCAACTGTGAATTGTGAAATTTTCCACTGGGAGACTTGGACCGTCGAAAGGGTGCGCCTGTGTAGAAATGATGTTAAGTATTGCTATTCAAATAAATCCTTTGTATATCATCATTGTAGAATATTAGTATTATTTACACATAATTTGGAGATTTTAACCAAAACTTTAGAAAAAAATTAAGCATGGTATTTTTTTCCTTTTTTTTTGTGTGACTTAGTTGTTAGCCTCAAATGGCTATGACAACTTTACCCGGACTGTGGGTGAGCGCTGAGAGCTCACAACCCGAATTAAGCGTAATAGTCGTAAAACGACTACTTAAATTACTTATGACAATATATTCTTGGTTGTTATTAGATATTCCTCCGTATTGTGACCGGTTAAGAATGCTACTTGCTCCCTATTTTGCCGTAGGAATCGTAAAAAAATACTGAACGCCAGAAAAACGAAATGAAATCCAAACTTTATAATATTATTTGCTTTTGTAGTTCTATGTCCAACAGTGAACTGTTGGCTGTGTGTTGATGGAGAGACTAGACTATAGTGGTAGAACCACGCTGTTGACAGTTTTCTGTCTACAGGCGCGGGCCGATCCGTCCGGGGTAGTACCACACTCTCTCAGAAGATGAACGTCTGAGTAATGGCAATGTGCTATTGCGCTACGTTCGGTGAGAGAGAACCGGAAGCCCAACTGGGTGGGTTTGGAAATTTTATTGGTAAGCAGTGTCCTAAGCCTTGGTATTGCAAAGATCCATGGGCGGCAGTGACACTTACCACCAGGTGTGCTACTTGCTCGTTGGCCACCATAAGCAATAAAAAAAAAGAATATAAATATATATATTTTTTGCTAATTTATTTCTAATTATATTATACCCAACCATTCGAGATATAACAGGCAATGTGTTGCCCTATATTAAGCAATACTTACTTGCCATAGAAATCCTTTTGCTTAAAAACCTATTTTTTTATATTTTAAAAGCAAATTTTATGCTACTAAATCACTATAGTATAAACACGAGTTGCACCCGGACTTTGAATAACTGTCTGTGGTTAAACAAATATTTCGCACAGCATTCCATGCGTAAGCAGTAGGGGTAAAATAGCGTGTTCTCTGTCCAAACCACAACGATGCCCCTGCGTATAATTCCAAGTACACACTGAACTATAATGTTGTATGTTATACGTATAACAATTGTTTCAAAGAATATATGTTTGTTGTCAGTACAACTTATTTGTTTTAAAATCAATAACATAATTTTCTTATTTATTTACAAGCCGTTTACGTCATAGTGTTGAACTCGGGTTAATATTAATATAAAAAAAATTACTCTTTACCGCAGTGAAAGCTTTTGATTAATTTTTTTGTTCTGCAGTGGTGTAAACTTCGTCTCCTCAAAACATAGGTAACAATACAAGTGCACAGATGACGTAATAGTTAAGATACCAACCTATTGTGCCAGGTTCGTGGGTTCGACTCCAACACAAGACAATACTTTGTGTGATCCATATATTATTGTTCTAATGCTAGATGTAATTCATGTCTGTCAAATGATGAAAGGCTTAATAATATTTGTTATAAAGATAAAAGGCTTATCTATCTTCATTCATCATCATCATTAGCCCATAAATGTCCCACTGTTGGGCTTGCGTCTCCTCCGTAATGGGAGAGAAATTATCTTACTATACCGCGCTGGTCAGACGTGTTGGTATTGGGTTGTTTCGAGTTTTCCTTCTCTTGCATAGATGTTATATGCGTTTTATATCCCTTAGTCGTCTCGTACGATCACCCACGGGTAAGATATGGGGTGGTGAATCATATTCTTACTCCGTCACCACACGGATAATATTTTTATTATATCTTTATTAGTTTTCATCAAAATCTGGCGAGGCGTTACAACAAGAAAATCTAAAAACATGAACATGAGTTTTCTCATTCATAAGAGAGGCTTTTTTTTTTTTTTTTTTTGGTGGACTATGGATTAGCCTCGCCCCGCCAAATCGGCCCGGGGTGACGGAGAAGGCGGCGCGTGACCCCATAGACCCACCGTAAAACTCCTCTCTCTTCGCCGTGCGAGCGGGTCACCGGGACCCGATTTTTAACTTCGGTGGCCCGCCCGGCGGTTCGCCCTCGCGGGTTCCTCTCGTCGACGCCCCGACAGATTTCGCCGTCGGGGCGTCGCCCTCACGCGGTGGCCTCACGTCGGGTGACCGGACAATTCCCCGGTCCGATCACCCGAAGCCTCGGTTAGGGCGGCATCAGGCGCAGATATTCGCGCCTGCGCCGCCCCGGCCGCTGGCGGCGGCCCGGGGCGCGGGAATCCTCCCTTGCCCGTTCCGCCGTTTCCTTCTGCGAGATGACAGCCTCGCAGAAGGCGGCGACCGCGTCCCAGTTCCTGATGCTGTCGACCATCGCCCTCGCGACGGCCGGCAGCGTCAGGTCGGCACCGATGACAGCGACGAGGTCACGGCGCTGCCGCTCCCATCCCGGACACACCTCCAGCGTGTGTTGCGCCGTGTCCTCGTCACTCCTGCAGTGGTGGCAGGCCGGAGTCCACTCCCTATACACGACCCTGTGCAGGTACAACCCGAAACACCCGTGCCCCGTCAATACCTGCACCAGCCGAAAGGTGAGGACTCCGTGCCGCCGCTCCATCCACTCTATCAATACGGGCCGGAGGGCCTCAACGGTCTCCACACCGTGCCTAGGCCTCTCCAGCCGCGTAGCCCAACGGGCGATGACGTCTCGGCGGGCATCCACGCGTCAGGTGGCTATCTCGCTCAACGATGGGGAGCCACCTTCCTCGCGCGCTGTGATAACCCGCCGGTAGAGGTCGGAGAGCATCTCCGCCTCTAGGTCCCACGGGGGTGTCCCGGCCAACAGGCACGCCGCCTCTGTCGACACCGTGCGGTACCCGCGAATGGCTCTGACCGCCATGGCTCTCTGTGGCCTCCACAGAACCGCCCTGAGCTGGGCGTTCAGAGCCCTCGCCCACACGGGTGCGCCGTACATGGCCATCGAACGGATGACCCCCGCATACAGCCGTCGGCCCTCGAAACTGGGTCCGCCCACGTTCGGCATGAGTCGAGAAAGGGCGGACGCCGCGCCGACAAGCCGGGGAGCAATCTGTCGGAAATGCTCCCGGAACCACCATCGCCCGTCGAGCACCAGACCCAAGTACCTCATATGGGCCTGGATGCTGATGTGGATGGAGTTTACCACTATCGAGGCGCCGATGGGTAGCCTCACACGGGGCCCATGGAAAAGTAGGGCCTCCGTCTTGTTTAGGGCCACCCTGAGCCCCAGCGCCTCGATCCGCCTGACCATCTCCTCGGTGCCGAGAGTGGCCAGGCTCGCCGCCTCTTCGAGTGTCCTGCCCCGGGCTGTGACGAGCGTGTCGTCAGCGTAGCACACCAAGCTCAGCCCGGGGGGGAGACTACCTCTCAACGCCCAGTCGTACCCGATGTCCCACAGGGTCGGCCCCAGAACCGACCCCTGTGGAACGCCGCACGACATGGGCGTCCGCACAATGTCCCCTGCGGGACCCGCGCAGAGGATACTGCGGCCCTCCAAATAGTCTGCCACCAGCCGCCTGAGGTACAGGGGCACTCCATGGAACCGGAGCGCCTCCCTGATGCAGCCGAATGGCAGACTATTGAATGCGTTGGCGATGTCCAACGACACCGCCAACAGCACTCCCTTCCCGGCGACGGCCTCCGCTGCCGCCTGCCTCAGGCGTAATAGGGCCCCGATGGTCGAACGCCCCCTCCGAAACCCATACTGAGCGTCCGACAGATCGGGCCCCACCTCCTCCAGGTGTCGGACGATGCGGGCAGCGAGCACACGCTCCAGCAGCTTACCCACATCGTCGAGGAGCACGATGGGCCTGTAGGCCGACGGCAAATCCGGGGACCGTCCCGGCTTTGGCAGGAGAACCAACCTCCCTTCCTTCCAGCACTCAGGGAACCGTCCAGACGTCAGACAGGCGTTGAACAGCTGCCTGAGGCGAGGCTCGAAGTGCTCGAGGAGCGACGTCAGCACCCGGACTGGAATGCCGTCCGGGCCGGGGGCCGTGGTGGCGGAACGAATCTTCGCCACGGCCACCCCCACTTCCGACTCCGTCACGGGCGGAACACTCTCGTCGTCGTCGGCCTCCCGGTCCTGATCTGGCGGAGCCATGACCGGGGGCGTGTGTTCCGACTGCCGTGGAAACAGCTCCTCGACCACCCTACGAAGGAAGTCGGGCTGGAGGGTCTCGGTGAGGGGGGGGGCCCGCGCGCGAAGCTTGTTCAGTGCCGCGCGATATGGGCGACCCCAGGGGTCACGGTCGAGACCGTCCAGCATCTCCTGCCAACTCGCGCCCTTGGCGGCTCGGATGGCCAGCCGAAAGGCAGTCCGCGCACTGCGGTACGCCTCGTACAGCTGGCCCTCCCGCTCGACGTCGCGGTGACGCCGCCGGCTGCGGGTGTAGGACCTTCGGGCACTGATACACGCCGCACGAAGGTCCGCCAGTCTTGAGGACCACCAGTAGACCCCCTGCCTCGGAGGCGGACGCCGCCGCACTCTGGGCATGGCCGCATCGCAGATCTGCGTTAACGCACTGCGAATGCGGACAGCCTCAGCGTCCACTCCGTCCGCTGGGGGTGGTGAGGACAGCCACGTACTGACAATGGCCGCCTCCGCCAGTAGATCCCTGTCAAGACGACCCACAGCCCACCGCGGAAACGCGGGAGCTCCGTCCGCCCTGTGACCCCTACCGGGTTCCCGGGGGGAGACCTCCATCCGGATGTACCGGTGGTCCGACAGGGTCTCCGCCTCCTCCAGGACACTCCAGTTCCTCACCCGTGGCGCGACAGCGGGGCTAGCGAACGACAAGTCCACTATCGACCCGCCCTGCCGCCGCACACACGTGTTCACCGAGCCTCTGTTCAGAACACAGAGGCCCAGTGAAGCCGCCCACTCGTTGACCGCCCGCCCGCGGTCGTCCGTCGTAGGGGACCCCCACGCCGTGGATTTGGCGTTGAAGTCCCCCAGAACCAGGACGAGGCCCGGTGCCAGTCGCCGTATCGAGGCCTCCAAGGTGGTGAGTGAGGCCCCGAAATCGTCCATCCTCCTAGTGGGGGAGAGGTATACGCTGTAGAGCGTGACCCCTCCCCACTCCGCCGCGACAAATTCCTCGCCCCTATCCAAAAGGGACAAGGACGGGAAGTGCCGCTGCGTTGAGACGACGATTGCCGCAGTACCGTTTCGACTGACCACCCAATTGGGGCGATCAGGCACGGCGTACGGTTCCGCGACTACGGCTGCACCAATCGACCACTCCGCCATGGATTGCAGGAGGAGATCCTGCGCTCCGGCGGAGTGGTTGGTGTTGGCCTGCAGGAGGAGGTGCATGGCTGGTGTACCCATTATCGGGTTGTGTCCATGACCTCCTCGCCAGCGGGCGATCGGACCGCGCTAGGAGCGGGAGCGGCCGTGGTCGTAGGGCCGCCCCGCGCCTTTGGGGCCGAAGCTGGAGGTTTGCACGCCCCAGAGCCCATGCGGTGCTTGGCGGGCTTATTGCCCGCCGCACACGCGGGGCAGTGGGGCGGGGCGGCGCAAGATGCCGCCACGTGCCCGGTCTGACCGCAGCGGAAACACAATCCGCCGCAGTCGAAGCAATTAGTGCACGTCGGTCGAGTGTGTCCGACCGCCATGCACTTGTAGCACCTCGCGGGCCGGTGCTCAAGCACGGTTACCCGCGCCGAGCTCCAGCCCACGAGGAGCCTGCCTGAGCCGGCCAGTTGCCTGACCGACTCCACCGGGCACTGCGCCCAGGCAGCACCTACGCCACCCGGACCGGGACGAATGGCACCGACCCGGACGGTGTCTATGGGACACCCGGTTTTCGAGTGTCTTCCACCGTCACCGAATCGTCCAAACCCGAAATGCGCATTTCGGCGCACTTGACGGGCCTGGCGATCTTGATGCCACCCTCCACGGCGAATAAACCTCGCAGCTTCTCGGCCACGCTGTCGGCCGTCTTGGCGCCCTCGGCCCCTGGGAACTCGAGAATTCGAGCCCCCGTCCGGGCCTTGCGGGTCCTGGCTTCGACGCCTCCAATATCGGAGACGTCTAGCTCCCGCCGGGCCTTCCTCAAGACGGCCTCGTAGCTGAGACCCTTCTCGGCCGCCTCGGGCAGCACAGTGATCACCACTGCGGCCGTCTTCGGCGACTTGAGCCCCTTGCGCGGTCTCTTCTTCCGTCCGGCTCCTGCCTGTGGAGCGGGGACCTCAGCGGCGCGCTTGGCCTCCGCTCTCCTTCTTTGGCCGCGACTCCTTCTGTCGCGCTCGGCCACCTGCCAACCCTGTTCGGGTACGGCAGTCGTGCCAGACGCGGAAGGTCTCGTCGCAGCCTCGCTGGTCGTCGCCGGCGGTGTTATTGCGGGCGACTTCAGCGGTCCGGCAGGAGCCGGAGCCGTCTTCCTCCTCAGGGCGGGTCCCTTCGGAGCTGGGCCGGGGCCTTTGGGCTTAGGCCTGGCCGCGGCCGCGGCGTAGCTCCCCACGCGGCCACCCTGACAAGGCAGCGGGGCGGGGGCTGGTGCCACATGCGGCCGCTTGTCCGCGGCGAGAGGTGGTCGGACACGTGGTTCTGGAGGCAACCTCGCCTCCAGAACGGCGAAGCGCGCATCGACGAGCTTGCCCACTGCGCCGATGATTTTGGCGAGGGCCTCGTCCGATATGCCTCCCACCTCAAACGGGGTCGGCTGAGCCTCCTCAGGGGCCCGTTCTACGGCGCCTGGCGGCTTTGGCGCCGCAGGGGCGCTAGCCGGCGGCAAGCGGTCCGCGGGGAGAGGCGTTAACCTCACCACCGGGACAGGGAGTCTCGCCGCGGCGACTGCGCCAGCGTCAGCCGGCGGCGCGCGTTTCGCGGCGGCAGGCGTCTTCCTCGCCGCGGGGACGGGTGTGACGGTGACACCATCACCCAACGTCGTCGGCGCCGCAGCGCGAGGCGGCTTTGGCGCCGCAGCGGCCGCTGAGTAGCCGGTCTTGGCTGGTGGCGTGGCTGGCGCAGGCGACACGAACAGCGCCACCTGCGCCTTGAGGTCGGCCACGTCGATCAGCAACTGGCGGTTTGCCCGACGCATCTCCGCCAGCATGTCGCCCAGGTTCCTGTTTCGGGTCCGCAGGCCTGACATCTCGCCTCTAAGGCGGACATTTTCGGCCTGCAAATCCGTGGCGTCACCGGCGCGGACAGCGACCGCCGCCGCCCTTTCTACAGCCGAGGTCCCTCGCCCTCTTCGGGAGGCCATGATCTTAGGTGGAGGCATGTTGGCCACGCTCCCCTCGGTTTCGGCGCTCGAGCTGCCTCCCTTACTCAGGGGGCGCTTTCGCACCTGCGAGGGGAGGGCCTCCTCCTTCTTAGTCGCGGTCGCCGGCGGCGTCTTTGCTGCTAGACGCGCCGACGACCTAGTGGGGCCTTCACCAGCCGACCCGCTTTCCTCTTTGGACGGCCCTGCGGGAATATCACCGCCCTCGTCCATTCTGACGGTAGATCCGCCGCCCTCGTCTTCGGACGGCTCTGCGACATCGCTGTCGCCCTCGTCCGTCGACGGCTCTGCTGCGAGTCTACCGTCCTTCTTCTCTTCAGCGGCGGCAGCCTCCCTGCGCGCCCGCCGCTCCTCCAGCCGCCTTTTGTGGCTCAGGCCGTTGCCCCGAGATTTTCGAGGCGACCTCCTCTTCTTCTTCTGGGCCTCCACGATTTGTGCCGGGCCCTCGGCGGACGCCTCAAGTCCTGAGGACGAGGCGTCGTCTTGGTCAGTTTTTGATCGGCTTGACCGGGCCTTGGGGCGAGGATCGCTACAATCCCCGTCGTTGTTTTTATTTAATTTATCAGTATCCATTATTGATCCCACGATTATGGGAGATACAATACGTCGACCCGGGCAGAGATCCCTTTACCCGGGCAAGCCTACATTTACCAACCAGGGGGTCAGCCGGTACCCTGGCTGGAGCGTGCTAAGAACAGAACAACCCATCTGCCATGCATCTTCTCACCGCACGCCAGAACTTAAGATTCTGGGTGATTTCCGAGTCCGAATGTTACTTCGAACTCTTTATAGAGGTTGTCTTCCTCGCGGTCCGGGCGGTTAAGCCAAGACCCTCGCTCCTGAAACTAAGACAAGCAAAGAATCAGGTTTACGATGTGTGGGCGGTGGCATGTGCCTGCCCAGCCCTCAAATGAATGAGTGACTGAGCCCGTCCCAAAATTTCGCGTCCTATACCCTCTACTACGACTGTAGTAGAGTAAGGAGCGAAATCGCGCAGATATTCGCTACGGACGACAGTACAACAGAAGAACTGGGGACCGCCGCCCGCACCCAGGGTACACCGCGTGGAGGTTTCTGGGATAGTACCCCATTCATAAGAGAGGCTCAATATGTGTAATAATGCTGTGTTTTAGAGGGTAAGAATACTATCAACCCTCACTTTACTCGTGGATGTCGTAAAAGACGACTAAGAGCTTTACCGACCTGGGCCCAACTCTACCTGATGCCGTTTGGTCAACAATTACATTCCCAAGAAGGACTGATGTCAGGCAAACGGCCCGTCATAAAACTACTGCCAATAACTTTTGCAATATGTACAGGTACCTACATATTATGTCGACCTCAAGTAATTCGGATAAGAGCAGGTGAATGTTAATTTGACTGCACAGATGGCGTAGTGGTTAAGATACCGACCTTCCGTGCCAGTGCCGTGGGTTCGATTCCTGGACGCAGGACATTACTTTGTGCGATCCACAAAGTGCTGTTCTGAGTCTGGGTGTAATTTGTCTGCATTAATTGCATGTATGTAATGTCCCCCGCAATACAAGGTTTATTTCCTTAGTGCAGGGTGGTGTCATGAAAAGAAAAAATGTTTTCTAATAACTCAGTTGGGAATCTAAGGGCATTTTAAAATATTCCACAATTACAGGGACAAGCTAGAACAGCATTCATAAACATACTAGCTTCTGCCCGCGGCTTCGCCCGCGTAAAAGTCTTAGGCTAGTACTTTCCTGCCGGGCGGGCCACCGAAGTCAAAAATCGGGTACCGGTGGCCCGCTCGCACGGCGAAGAGAGAAGGTTTTACGGTGGGTCTATGGGGTCACGCGCCGCCTTTCCGTCACCCCGGACCGATTCGGCGGGGCAAGACGCATCCATAGCCCACCAATAAAAAAAAAAAGGCTCATACTTTCCTAAAATTTTTCATCCCCTATTTTTATTTTACCCCTTAAAGACAAATTTTTACAACATGTTAATGTCATATTTATTTGTATCTAATTGACAGCCTGAAAATAAGTTTCAATCTTCTGGCTTTAAAAATGACGATACGTTCTTACAACTTTTCATCCCCCTTTACAACCCCTTTTTGCATTGAAAAATAGCCTATGTCCTTTGTCAGGTTCTAAACTATCTGTGTACTACTGTGTAGATCGGTTCAGTAAATTTGGCGTGAAAGAGCGCCAGACAGACAGAGTTACTTTCGCATTTATGATATTCTCTATGCATCTACTCATTCTCACAAATTGAAATGAACTGTATTCTCAAATGAAATATATCATTAACTACTGTTAATAGCATTAGTCTAAATTCCATGCCAACACAATGCGGGTCCGGTCCGGTGTTAAAGTAATTATCACTTGCACAATTAACGTTGTATTCATCAATCATAACGGCTGAACTATGTAATTGCTCTATAAATGGGTGTGATTGATATTAACTAACAGTAGATGTCCTAATCTTCAAAAGCTTATACTTACTTTAAATTCAATATCTTGTACTAAAATAATTAACTGCATAGATGGTGGAGTGTTTCAGAAACCGAAGTAATTGGAAACCAAGAGAAAATTAAAATCAAGAGAATTATGAATGTTGAGGAAGCGAGTGAAGTATGCAAGGATAGAGTTCTCTGGCACTCTGTTCTCTCTGCCTACCCTGCAAGGGATATGGTGTGATGATATGTATGTATGTATGTATAATCTACCATACTAAAGTGTAGTAATACATTATTAGATTCACATATTGTTATTATGAGTTTGAATGTCAACTGTGTCTGTTAGTTGCATATTTGTAAAGTCACCCGCATTGCAAGGCTTATTTCCTTAGTACACGGTGTTAAATGGTCTGCCGGGCTGGCCACGGATGTCAAGGAAGCGGTAGCAGTGGCCGGCCCAATGGCGATAGTAAGAGAATACGGTAGGTTATAGGACCACGCGCTGCCCTTCCGTTGCCCCAGACAGAACGGGCGGCTGGTGTCCGGACCGTAGCCTACCCAAAAAAGGGTGTTAATTTACAAAAGAAAAAAGAAACTTCGTATTGTATAGAACTTACAAAAAAAAAATCATCAGATCTCCCAAGATTGTCGTTAAGGATGACTAAGAAATGTATCTAAGCAGAATAAGGAAGCCTCGAAAACCTATACCAACCTGATCAACGTGATGACAGAAACTTAAATTTTCTTTTACTGGAGAAGAAAAGATTGACATGTTATGGACATGTGATGAGACGGGATGAAAGTAATGTTGTGAGGAAAGTTTTAAGCATGAATGTTAAAGGCTTAAGGGGTAAGGGGAGAGCGAAGAAAAGATGGGATTGACTGCGTGCAATATGACATGGATAGACAAGGAGTGACCACAGAGATGACGTCTGATAGAGTTGTATGGAAAGAGAAGATATATTGCATCGACCCTAAATAAATTGGGATAAGAGCAAGTTGATGATGATGTGTTGCAAGCGAACATGGGTATTGGGGTTTTTATAATGTAATTTCAAAAAACCTTATTATTACAACATTCATGATGTCTGAAGTATATGTAAGTATTAAATATATAAAATCAACGAATGAATACTTATAGACCTCATACTATTGCATCCTCAGAGTCTTTATTATGGTCAATCATTTTGGGGTCATTATTGCTGTGTACAAGGAACACTACCAACCTTTACTGCGCTCGTGGATGTCGTAAAAAAGGACCAAGAGCTTTATCGACCTGGGCCATTTCCACCTGACGTCGTTACGTCAACAATTACATTCCAAAGCAGCGTTGATATCAAGCAGGCGGTCATAATACTATTGCCACTAGCTTTTGCAATATATACAATGGAGCAGGAGTATATACTGCGTCGACCCCAAGAAATTGGGATAAAAGCAGGGCGATGATGATGATGATTTTGGGATCGGTTTTCTATTCCAATCAGTGTCAGCGGAATACCATTTTTCATGAAGGGAATGCTATTTGAACACTGGAATCCAAATGTATAAAGTAACGATATTTTAGGATTTTACTGAAATATTATTTTATTTTGATTTTAAGAATAAGAATTTTTTGATTATTTTATCTATTAGGAGTAGAGAAAATAAAGTGCCCATCTAAACATGAACCTTTTCTATATCATTTCTTCTAATAAACAATTAAACATTAATGTTACCTTACGATGTAATCCTTCATTTTTAAACCAAAGCATTCATTAAATTTTGCAAATTAATACACGCACTTTCAAAAAGTCAGGTGTGCCGTGGAATCAGATCGTCTATACATTAAAGATATTAAAGAAAAACTAACATGAATGCTCTTTATTAGAGCAATAAAAACCAATAAAATAATTTTGTAAATTTATGCGTGTCTATCCGCATCACACAAAAAATATTACATAAAATTGAATGCAGTATTCATCGATGTATTGCTAGAGCTCTAAAGCATGGTATCATCAAAAATAAATAATAAACAAATCTCAAAGTAATAAATACTTAAATAATCAACGCTAGCAAAGTAGCGTTCAAGGTCAATTAGGAAACCAATTGAAATGTTCCTAATATTTCTTTACACAACAATAAACATTTGGGAATTTCTCAAGACGTCCATTCGCAGTAGTGGTCGGATAATAAATGATCACGGCCTTGCATCGAGACACGCTAGCACTCAAATATTAACAAACTACCCACTTTATAGCGATTCAAATGTACCCGTTTATTGCGATGGTTGCGAGATTCTACGAATAATGTCCACTACTATGTGTTTACTTTATTGATAGCTTTATTTACTTAACTGTTTGAATGTTCTTGGAATTTGTGTTTTGGTCTAAAAAGGTTTTGATGAACTCTTTTGGGTATAGTTTAGTTTTAGATCCAGGTAGAATTTATATGTGAAATATCAATGGTATTAGTATTTTGACTAATAGTTAATGATTTATAGTACAGATTTAATTTTAAATTATGAATTTTTGCGGCTAAAACTACATCATATGGATGTGGTTTTAGCCGAGATGGAAGGTACACCACTGATATAGAGCGAAGAGTGAATGCAGGAAATAGAGTGAACGGAGCGTTGGGACAACTTCTCGGTAGCCATCACCTCAGCCAGAAGGCACGTGTAGCAATACATAACGCTGTGCTTGTCCCAACATTACTATATGGAAGCGAGAGTTGGGTATGTAGAAAAGAGCATGAAAGCAAAATTAATGCGATCGAAATGCGATCTCTTTTTTTTTTTTTTTTTTTTTTTTTTGGGGGGGGTGGGCTACGGTCGGCGCACTCCTCGCACCACTCCATCCGGGGTGACAGAGGGGCGTAAGCGCGCACACCCGTAACCCACCCGTGACGTCGCCTTCGTCGTTGGGCCGACCACCGGAGCAGAGTGACTTGACGTCAGTGGTCGGCCCGACGGAATACCCCTGAGGAGTACCCTCTCCTCGACCGACATCCCCCCCTCGGGTAGGATGTCAGTCTTTCCTCACGCGGTCGGCCTCTCGGCGGGTGACGGACTAATTCCCCGATCCAGTCACCCGCGGCCTCGGCTAGGGCGGCATCAGGCGCAGGTAATCGCGCCTGCGCCGCCCCAGTCGCCGGCGGCGGCTCGCGCCGTCGAGGAGACGCTCCTCGCGCACGCGCTCCGCCGCCTCCTTCCGCGAGACTACTGCCTCGCAGAAGGTTGCGACCGCGTCCCAGTTCCTGACGCTGTCGAGCATCGCCCTGGCGATGGTCGGCAGCGTCAGGTCGGCACCGATGATTGCGACGAGTTCACGACGCTGCTCTGCCCAAGCGGCACAAACCTCGAGCGTATGCTGCGCCGTGTCTTCGTCGCAATCGCAGTGGTGGCAGGACGGTGTACTCTCCCTCCTGACGACCTTGTGCAGGTATTTGGCGAAGCATCCATGCCCCGTCAAAACCTGCACCAGTCGGAAGGAGAGCACCCCGTGCCGCCGTTCCAACCACTGCATCAGCACCGGCCGGAAGGCCTCTACGGTCCGCACACCGAACCGAGGCCTCTCCAGCCGGACTGCCCAACGGGCAATGACATCTAGGCGGGCGTCAACGCGCCAGGCGGTGAGTTCCCTCAAAGAGACCACACCGCCCTCCGCGCGCACCCCCGACACCCGCCGATACAAATCGGCGAGCATTTCCGCCTCCAGGTCCCACGGGGGACTCCCGGCCAACAGGCACGCTGCCTCCGTCGCCACCGTGCGGTACCCGCGTACAGCCCTGACCGCCATGGCCCTCTGTGGTCGCCACAGAAGAGCCCTGAGTCGGACAGTGAGGGACCCCGCCCACACCGGTGCGCCGTACAGGGCCATCGACCGGACGACCCCCGTGTACAGCTGTCGGCATGTAGCGCTCGGTCCGCCCACATTCGGCATTAGCCATGAAAGGGCGGACGCCGCGCCGACGAGCCGCGGAGCGAGCCTGCGGAAATGCTCCCGAAACCACCAATGCCCGTCGAGCACCAGGCCCAAATACCTCATATGGGCCCGGATGCTGATGTCAACCGAATTGACGGTGATCGAAACGCCGATGGGAGGGCCCATGCGGGGCCCATGGAACAAGAGGGCCTCCGTCTTGTCCAGGGCCACCCTCAACCCCAGCGCCTCGATCCGCCTGACGATCTCTTCGGTGCCGAGAGTCGCCAGGCCTGCCGCCTCCTCCAGCGTCCCACCGCGGGCTGTGACGAGCGTGTCGTCGGCGTAACAGATCACGCCCAGCCCGGGTGGGAGGCTCCCTCTCAACGCCCAGTCGTAGCCGATGTTCCACAGGGTGGGTCCAAGGACCGACCCCTGTGGGACACCGCACGTCATGGGCGTTCGCACAACGTCCCCTACTCGGTTGGTGTAGAGGACGCTGCGCCCCTCCAGATAGTCTGCCACTAGCCGCCTCAGGTAAACTGGCACTCCGTGGTATCGGAGCGCCTCCCTGATGCAGCTAAATGGCAGACTATTGAATGCGTTGGCGATGTCCAGGGACACCACCAACAGCACTCCTCCGCCGGCGACGGCCTCAGTCGCCACGGCCCTCAGGCGCAGCAGAGCCGCGATCGTCGAACGACCCCTCCTGAACCCAAACTGGGCGTCCGACAGATCGGGCCCCGTGCCAACGAGGTGCCGCTCGATGCGGGCAGCCAGCACCCTCTCCAATAGCTTGCCCGCATCGTCAAGCAGCACGATAGGCCTGTAGGCCGAGGCCAACTCTGGAGACCGTCCCGGCTTCGGCAGGAGCACCAGCCTCCCCTCCTTCCAGCACCCAGGGAACCGCCCGGACGCTAAACACGCGTCGAACAGCCCCCTGAGGCGGGGAAATGCGATCTCTACGGAAAATCTGTGGAGTTAGGCTGACCGATCGCATTCGCAACGACGACGTAAGAGAGCGAGTAGGTATGAAAGAGAGTATTGGTGTAATGATGCGAAGGGGAATGCTCCGATGGTTCGGACATGTGGAAAGAATGCCGAACGAAGGTCTGGTTAAGAAGATATACAATGCGAAAGTGGAAGGATGTAGGTACCGGGGGAGACCAAGACTCACCTACCTAGACCAGATTGGTCACGTGCTGAAAGAAAGTGGAGTCAAGAGTCTCCAAAACCGCCGAGCGTGTATGAAGAGAATTATGAATGTTGAAGAAGCGAGTGAAGTATGCAAGGACAGAGTTGTCTGGTACTCTATTCTCTCTGCTTACCCTGCAAGGGATATGGCGTGATGGTATGTATGTATTTAATTTTAACTTAATTCAATACAATTAAGTTTTGCAAGCAATAAAAGCTATTCTGAATTGGGTTTAGTTATAATAAAATATACTATAAATGACTCTAAGGTAATATGACAGGAAATGGCTTATCGAATGGATGTGATCGTAAAAACTTTACCGCATAAAATGTACTACTTCTATTAGATATTTGATCGTAAAACAAGAGTAGTAGCCATAATTTCAACTAAAATGAGCTTTCAACACTTTCAGCTAAGACAAACTTTGCATTTTAAAGTTGATATAAATCTTAGCGATTTTAAAGTTTTCATAGCAATCGCCGTACGCTTTAAAACTATATTCTGTAGCCGTGGTGGCCATAATAGTTTCAAGTCCCTTATATTATCATAGTTTTAAGTTTTAAGATGTTATCCAGTTTCAGAAAGATAATATTCAAAAATGACTTACACGAAATACTAAAACTGTTGGTGTTCACATTTATAGTGCTTTGAAGATAATCTGTAGAAGTTCAGATTATTTTAATAAATAAAAAACTTTAGACTAACATCATCATTCTCCTTTTTTTATCCCAATTACTTGGGGTCGATACAATATGTACTCTTCTTTCATAGTACATATTGTAGTAAAAGTTATTGGCAATAGTTTTATGACTGGTCGCCTGACAGACGTCAACCCTCATTGGGAATATAGTTTTTGACCAATTGGCGTCAGATGAAGTTGGCCCAGGTCTTTATAAGGCTCTTAGTCGGCTTTTACGACATTCACAAGCAAAGTAAGGGTTGGTAGAATTCGTAGCCGCTACCACATAGCTAAACCTTTACACTAACGCATAAAGTTAATAATATTGTCATCATCTCTGCTGCTATAGGTTCCTTTGATAGACCTGTTTCTTGAACGTGTGGTATTGTAGATGAATTTCAAAATAGAAGGGAAATTGACCTACAATACTGCGCTGTTTAAACGGATTGCTATAAGATTTTCAAGTTGCCTTGTTTTGTAGGAATATTATCTGCTTATATCTCATAAGCATCATCCTATCCTTTGCCGTATGTATCGTAAATTTTGATTATATATCATCATTTCAGCTCATATATGTCCCACTGTTGGGCTCGAGCCTCCTCCGTAATTGGGGGGCAGTTAACCTACTATACCACGCTGGTCAGACGTTGGTATAGGGTTTTGTTTCGAGTTTTTCTTCTTTTGCATAGATGTTATATGCGTTTTATATCCCTTAGTCGTCTCTTACGATCACCCACGGGTAAGATAGAGGGTGGTGAATTATATTTTTACTCCGTCACCATAGGGATAAGATAATGAATGATTATATATAATATATAATTACTATTGCATTCTTACTGCAGGCTAATTTTTAGATGGACGGAGTTGGATTGTTGATTTAGACATAGGCCTTTCTACAAACAAAATTCTTTACCTACACAAAATTATTAAGATTTATACGTAGTTAATTTTTCATAATTGAATGTTAATAGGTTGATAGATAGAGTTGGCTGATGGACTAATACATAGAGTTTGCCGCAAATCAATTAATCAGCTCAAAATTATGTATGTAATTATGTACGTTTATAAGTAATTAATTTTCCTTTGATACAGATGCATAGGCTAAGGTTGCGGTATTAGATATAGTTGGACTCCTTTTTTTTCACTCGCAAGGTGGACCATGGATGTCGCCGCACCCCGGCAAATCGGCCCGGGGCGACAGAAGTGGAGGCGCGCAAAACCATGGACCCACTCTGCAAACACCTCTCTTCGCCGTGCGAGCGGGCCACCGGTACCCGATCTTTGTCTTCAGTGGCCAAAAGAGCTTGACGGCGGTGAGATTTGAACCCACGCCTACGGTGCCTAAAACCAAGGCCTTAGACCACTCGGTCACGCTGCCTGCATATAGTTGGACTCCTACTCGTATTTCTAATTGGAACATAGTTTGAAAAATGAGATTCAAGTATTTAAATAGAATTCTCACAAATAAAACTTTTTCATACGGTGTCTCCAAACCGATTTTATTTTTATTTTAGGCATGCCACGACCAACTTCAACCAACTTTCAAAGTTGGCAAACTTCTTTGTGATTAAGTTACAAAAGAAATGGATCTATTTCCTAACTTGAGAATTTCAAGCGGAACTTTAGGTTTTCTGGTTAGTCGGCGATTTTTCAAGAACAGTTTGTGGAGAATTATTTTAAAAAGAATGCCTGAAATTTTCAGATTGTAACAGATGGGATATTTATTATATCGCTTTAACATAAAAATAATTAAAAATGAGAATTATCTTTGGAAGGTTGAATGTATTTTTATGGTACTTGTAAGGAAATTGAAAATTTGCTATGATTTAAAACAATTTTAAATCAGATAAAACCTAAGAAAGTTTCTACAAATTATAATAATAATATAGCCTTTATTTCCATATTTTCTATGTACATGTTATAATATAATTTACATATGAATTATATATCCATATATAGATGTATATATAACTTTTTCTATTTATATTTATGACATGGCTCCGCTCCGGATATAGGCCTCAACAGTTGCCATTTCTTTTTTCTACAAATTAGTAAGTACTATTTGTTTTAGTTTTTTTATAGTTTTTTTATTACTTTCCATGTGGTGACGGAGTAAGAATACTATTCACCACCCCCTATCTTACCCGTGGGTGATCGTAAGAGACGACTAAGGGATATTAAATACATATAACATCTATGCAAGAGAAGGAAAACTCGAAATAAAACCCTATACCAACACCTCTATCCAGCGTTGTATACTATACCAATCAAGGTCAATTTATTTTAAAATAGGTCAATTTCCCTCCCATTACGGAGAAGGCTCGAGCCCAACAGTGGGACATATATGAGCTGAGATGATGATGATTTATGATTGAATAGATGTAACTTATTTTCGTATCGAAACGGTGTATAACTAAAAGTCAGCTCTACGTTCGCCCGCCAATCTCTCGATAGGTAGTATCTTAGGCACCGTAAAATGCCCGTCGGGCCAACCACTGACGTCAAGTCACTCTGCTCCGGTGGTTGGCCCAACGACGAAGGCGACGTCACGGATGGGTTACGGGTGTGCGTGCTTACGCCCCTCTGTCACCCCGGACGGAGCGGTGCGAGGAGTGTGCCGACCGTAACCCGCCCCCAAAAAAAAAAAAAAAAAAAAAAAAAGGCACCGTAAAATGTTTACCAAATGTCTAGCTGAGAATTTCTATTGCCGCTTTAACAATAAATATTACTTATTCATAAGGTTTACTCAAGTATTGCATATATGGCATCTAAACATTTTTAATTTTAAGTTTATTGGGATAAAAAATAACAGTCACGCGTTCGTATCTGTTTTTTATATTGACCAGACGTTTTCGGCATCCTTCAGCATTTACAGGCATGGGAGAACGTAAAAATACAGGTGGAACTAAAAAAATAAGTATAAAGGCGATAGAATTCGTAAGAATAGTTTTATTTAAATTTAGAAACTTAAAATTAAAGGATTCCGAGTACATACTAATAAGAAACGTATTACTTGGCATTTTCATAGCGTAATATTTTCAAAATCATTTCTTTGCATCCTTATTAAAAGTATTTAGCCTATTCAGAGAATGGTTGTTCACTGTTGGACATACGCGTCCATATAGCAGTAAAAAAATCCATAATTGCCATGCTTGCTCAAAACGGCGATAGCAGTTTTAGTTATAATTTTCTTAGCAGAATTCTGCTAGCCATTTTTCTAATCCGTTACCAGGTATTTACTACTCCCACGAAAAATTAAAGGGGATGATAAACTATTGTATTCTTAACACAACAATAGGCTTTATATTAAAAAAATAAAATAGTATTAAGCCTTATATCAAGTAACAGAATCTAACGTAAACAAATTCGACGTGCTCTTGGATGTTTTAAAATAAAATAAGAATAGATACTACATACTAAGCAACCAGGGCCACTTAGGTCCTGATTGCTTACTGTATAGCCTAGATTGTTAACTTTAAAGTTATATAGGATTTATTTGACTAAATTAACGTTCTATTGCTATTCTTAGTTCAAAACAAGCGCGACTGCAACTGACAATGTAAACCGACAAAGTTCACGACACCGTAGATTATATGAAGCACTATTAACGGGAACACCACCCGAACTTGTTACGAGAACTTTATAAAATCACTTTAGTTTCGCTTACACCTGTGCGGGTATAATGACAGTTTCAATAGTGTTTTTGTTCGCGTTAAGTTTGACATTGTTTCTCTAATATATGTTGATATTTATCTTATAGGGTTATATTACAGATAATCATATCTATAATCTTGTCACATTATGTCTATAAGGTTTGGGACAGCGGCGGGGCGGGGTAAGGCCTCATAATCTACCGCATTATCTGAACGATTGCGGTGGCCCACCTAGCGGGTTACCCTTTCTGCCTTTCTATTCCGTTGACGTCTCGGTAACAAAGCGGAATGTCGCCCTCATATTTATGTTAATTTGCCAGTAAATATACTCGTATAACTGGTATTACTTCGACTGTAATTATTATATATATATATATATATATATATATATATATATATATATATATATATTAATTTTATCCATGTGGTAACACAATAAGAATAAGTGTTAATGACTATATGGTGTGTTAATGACATCGATATAGGAGAGGGGAAACTTTAGATAAGGCCTTCTTGTTTTTTTTTTTTGGAGAATGTGGTTGTTACTCTCCCTGCCCATTCCGTCCGGGATGACGGAAGGGTGCATGTGGCCCCATAATTTGTGTTCCCGCCATCGCTATTAGGCCAATCACTGGTACCGATTCCTTGATATCCGTGGCAAAATTGGCAGATCCTCTGCATGCTACATATAATAAATACAATAAAGGTGAAGGCAACTAAAATCTTGCAACAATCCGCCTAGATAATATGGCGGATTGTATAATACATCTGTTTACCTCCGATTTTAGAGGTGGCTCGAGTATAGCAGTAATTTTAGAGGGGCTGAGATTATGATGATGATAATGATATGTGACAACCTTCACTTACATATCTATCAGCTAATCAATACATGTTGGATAGAAGCCTGAGAAGAAGAGGGATAATTTTATAATTATTACTTTTGGTAATCGGTTTGGCAATCGCAGTTAGTGGTATGTCTTGTTTAAAAAAGTTATGCTATCCATTGTCTTAGTGTTCCCTTAGCCAAGTTTTTTTTTAATTGCTCTTAGTGGCAAACGAGCAAGCAGCACACCGAATGATAAGTGTTAGTGCCGCCCATGGACCTTTGCAATACCAGAGGTATAGCTACGCCGCTGTCTACCAATAATCCCAAAGCCACCCAGAAAGTTGGGCTTCCGGCTGTCTCACTCATCGGACGAAGCACAGCAGCATACTGCCACTGCTCAGGCGTCGATCTTCTGCGAGAGTGTGGTACTACCCCGGACGGACCGGCCTGCGGCTGTAGACAGAGAACTGTCAACAGTGTGGTCTCCTACCACTATTTTATGGAGTTTTACAACACATACAAAAAACTAATGGATAGTGACACTTTTTATTCTTAAATCGTATATTATATAAAATAATGATTGCGAATACTATACGTTCATATTATAATATGCAATTGTTGTATAAATACCTAAATTACATATAAGTTCGAAAATATTTTGCATAAAATATGCTATGAGCGATGGGATTGTATTCAATGAGTTAGGAAAATCGAGTTATCTCCCCTTAGTAGCGGGAAAAACATCTTTCAAAATTTTCAATGGCTTTTGCGTCACGGATCTTATGGTATATTTGACTATGTTACGTGTTTTAAGTATGATGAAAGTAACTAATATTAAGAACATAGTTTTTTAATTTTTTTATACCTAGATCAACAAACATAATTTTGTTATTTTTTATTTGTTTTGACATACAATATCAAGTTTTTAGGTTACTTAATAAGAACCTATCGAACCAAAAAATAATTCACACTACTGTTCTTTTACCTGCAAGGAAGAAAGAAGGTACTGTGGTAAATTCAAACATATTAAGACAAAGGCAGGTAGAACAGTAGATGATATATTAGTTCTATATTATATACTAGCGACCCGCCCTCGCTTCGCTTCGGTTACGTCAGTTCAGTTGTGTAGTTTACTTTCGCTACATAGAATTCCTGAAAAGAAATTAATCATCTGACCCCTAGAGGACAGAAAAATATCCATACTAAATTTCAAGTCTGTAGGAGCTATATTTAAAAAATGTATTTTTTACACCCCAGCAACCCCCTTTGTGGGTGGAGTTTCGTAAAATCGATTCTTAGGTGATCTCTATTTGACGAAAAGAATATTCCTACCAAATTTAAAGTCTGTAGATCTTATGGTTACAGAGATATCGTGATGAGCCAATACATAGGTGGAAATTTCTTGTATTTATACATATATTAATTTTCGTAAATCGTTGGTAGGTATATATAATATTTTATATCAGGATAATATACAAATAATTGTTCTTATTAGGTGTAATTTTTATCTCTTAATTTAATATTTATCTATTCCTCAAATTATACATTTATTAATGCGGTGTATTGCAGTAAAAAGCAATTATAAATTTACTTTTTATATAATTATAAATGTATAATATATGGATAGATGGTCTTTTATTTTTAGTGTATTTTTTTTTTGAAAATGTATTTAATATTAAAAAAATCGGCAAGTGCGAGTTAGCGCACGGAGGCTTCCGTAAAACTATAAAAAATCAAGTTTGTTGTATGGGGGCCCACCTTAAATATTTATTTTATTTTATTTTATTTTTAGTATTTGTTGTTATAGCGACAATAGAAATACATCATCTGTGAAAATTTCAACTGTCTAGCTATCACTGTTCTTGACATACAGCCTGCTGACAGACGGACGGACAGCGAAGTCTCAGTAATAGGGTCCCGTTTTTACCCTTTAGGTACGGCACTCTAAAAAAGATAAAATAATAAATACAATTAAAAGATAATTTAAAAAAATAAAATAATAAAACAAGAAAATGCAAGCATCGAAGCAGAGGTGTATGGTTTTCTCGATTTTCCAACTGAGTTATGCCTATTCTAAACGATAGCGACAAAATGTGCCTTTGTATTCGAATAATTTTCAGATAACGAAAAATAATTTCAATTATTATCTAAACACTAACAAAACGATATTTTCCTATTTATGAAATCTAATTTCATTTCATCTCATTACTTGCCTATACACGTCAGTCGTTCACTTTTTAACTCTTTCGTAATTAGTGCAATTTTTAAACCATCTCTTTTATCAATTTTCTTCACGGCATACATCCATCTCAGCATTCGCATCTGTGCTACATGCAGTTATCTCTCATCTGAGCATATTCATTCCACTGCAGGGCTCGAGCCTCCTCCACATTGAGAAGGAAGTTGACCTATTACGTCACATTGATCAGACAGTCTTTTTTTCGAGACTTCCTTATCTTCCTTAGGTGTTATTTGCATATTATATGCCATAGTCGTTTTATACGACACCCACGGGCAACAAAGTACGTGGTGACATGTTTTTTCCCCATCACCATACAGTACCATGGTAAAACGGATGAATAAGTCTACACTACACGGAAAAAATCAAACATCTTTCATCCATCCCTTTTTGTACCACACGGAAAAATATTATTAATACCGAAATCTTTTAATAATATGTTATTACAGTAATTACAGAATAAGTAAAACTACTACGTGATGTCCGGGTGTTGCTAAACTCGCTACAACCACGCCGCCATCTTTGTATGATTGATGCTCCGTGACACGCCGACCTGACAGGGCTGCCCCCAAATTAATTCAACGTCATTGTTATTAATTACGTTTGTTATGTTGAATTACTAATAGTGGTAGGATCACGCTGCACAGTTCTCTGTCTACAGTAGCGGGCCGATCCGCCCAGGGTAGCTACACTCTCGCAGAAGATCGACGTCTAAGTAATGGCAATCTGTTATTATTGCGCTTCGTTCGGTGAGCGAGAGAGCCGGAAGCGCAATTGGGGTGGGTTTGGGTTTGTATTGGTAGGCAGCGACCTAGCTGAACCTTTGGTTTTGCAAAGGTACATGGGCGGCAGTGACACTTACCATCAGGTGTGCTGTTTGTTCTTTTGCCACCATAAGCAACAAAATAAATGCAAACAAGTGTTATTTTTTTTTCTATAACTATCGAGATCTATATTTAGTACTGTCTTCACCATAGAGGGCTTCAATAGTTCATGATCGCTAAACTGTTTGCTAAGTGTGGCGATTATATTAATATTACCTCACTCCAGATAGGCTAGATTCAACTGTGGACGTAGAGAGGCTGGTCGATGCGAGGAATGGCCTATGTATGCAAGTTGTCATCGTCATTCTGTTGCTCTTATCGCAACTACTTGGGGTCGACGCAATATGCTCTCTTTTCCATACAGCCCTGTCAGACGTCATCTCTGTAATCACTCCCTGTCTATCCATATCATGCTTCATGCAGTCCATCCATCTTTTCTTTGGAAGTATGCAAGTTGAATGTCTATATTATTTATTTATGAATAGATAATGTAACGCAGCTGTGTGGTAACAGCTTCGAATACTACCAACCCTTGGTTTGCTCGTGGATGTCATAAAAGACGACTAAGAGCCTTATAACGACCTAGCCCGTCAGGCAGGCGGCCGGCTATAAAACTATTGCTAATAGTTTCTACAATATGTACTATGAAAGAAGAAAACATATTGCATCGACCCCAAGTAATTGGGATAAGAGTAGGAGAATGATGAGATAATGTAACGCATTTAATAAAATTGACAATTTTCGTATTGCGTCTATAATTGAGCAAAGTGATTATTTTTCATTCGCTCTAAAACTTCAGCTATTTATGATGCACGTATTTGCAAATATATTTTACCATAGAAATTTTAGTTTTATTTACTAATATCGAGTATTACAGTTCCAAACATTGCGTTTTCTTATAAGAATTTTGTGATTTAAATATTAAAAATAGTTTTCAGGCACCAAGATTTATATTCGCTATCAATCGCTTATTCTATGGTACTGAACGGACAAGACTTTAAAGGCCATGTAACAAGATCTCAATCCATGCCATTCAAAATTGAAGATGGGTCTTCGAAATTTTTCACTACTCTTAATAAATCCAAACACATTATAATTTATACTTTATAAATATTTATAAAAACTTGATTACGAGCTAATAATGCTTGTCACACACGGGATCCCATGCGTGACAGTCATTTTTCGCTCGTAATCAAGTTTTTATAAATAATAATCAAGCATGATGGCGTGATGATATGTATGTATGTATGTTAAATGCTAAATTTCAGTAATTTATAAATATTATAAAATTATGCATATGTTTGGTTATCATATTTATTTGTATCACGCGATTCTAAACCAAAATAACAATAGCAAATATATATTGTATTTCATTTTAGCGACAACCCTACGAAATGGCGTTCAACAAAAGCAGCAACGGGCTTTTAATAAATTATTCTACGGCGCCCAGTGCAGCTTTCAGAGCGGGTTTGAGCGAATTTAACTCCGTATCCATTTATTACCGGCCCCTTTCGAGATTCATCCAACACAACTGAATTTTGACGAAAATACAAATATACTAGAAGCCAATTGCATTGACGATTCTATTTCAGTATTTGTTTAAATGAAGTACGTTAATCATGACTTTATAAGTAAATTGTTTTACATATTTATTTGTTAGGTCTTTTCTTTCATTCTTTACAACACGTACATCGTGGAACAAGCTTTTTTTCTATAATAGGCAGTAACTGCTTTACTATTGATATAGAGCGTTTACCACGCTCTTTAGATGGAACATAGTACTATTTCGGGTTTTCTTCTCTAATACATTTTCATCTTTAACGAGACGTATGCTATATACCCGACATCGTTTACACATTGTACAGACTTAATACTTTAACTTTGCAGTTAGAATTGTATTAAACGATGTTACGACCCTGTTATTTAAATTACTTTATATGCTTGATTATTTATAAAAACTTAATTATGAGCGAAAAGTGAATGAAAATATAATACGATGCGAAAATTGAATGTCATACAACAGTTCACGTTGGTGTAAGTAGTAGCACGATTGGAACGGATTTCCAATAGGTGTGGGTTCGAATCTCATATGTGACAATCGTTTTTCGTTCATAATCAAGTTTTTATAAATAATCAAGCATATTAAATGATAAATTTCAGTAATTTGTATGGCATTAATTCTTAAGTAAAACAACATGGAGTATTAATGGACTTAAAAATGCATAGGTTAGGGGAGGACAGAGATAGGATCTTTAAATATATTTACATATATCATAATATAATCAAAGTCATAATAGAATTTTATTTCTCTCTTAAATCTTTTAAAAGCGATACAGGTAACATGACAGGAACATATAGCAATATTAACTTGTGAATGATTAATGACGAAGCTTGTCTGCATCGTAATAAGCGTCATATTAATACTGTGTCGAGTACCGGTGGCCCGCTCTCACGGCCAAGAGAGGAGTTCTTGCAGGGTGGGTCTCTTTCATCGCCCCCGACTGATTTGGCGGCGCGATCACATCCATAGTCCACCACCAGAAAAAAAAAGAAAAATAAGACTATATATATATTACTTTTTGTAAGCGAATGCTTAGCGAGCGAGTTAATCATTCGATTACAAGTGCTGTTTCAATAATTTTTTCAAATAATTTCAACGGACTTCTTATTAGAAGTCCGTTGAAAAAAATTGTGTGTGTGTGTGAAATTACTTTCTAGTTCCGTTAGATGTGGGTTACTTGTCTGCATCGTAATAGACGCCGTATTAATACTGTGTAAGAGTTTTTTAACATCTTGTTTAAAAAACTCTAAAATTATATTATTTTGATTTAATATGATATGGCTATATATAAAAACTTATTTGTAAGCGAATGATTACAGAAAGTGGTACTTCAACTTTATTTTTGTTAGAATTCCATTGAAATCAACTTCCTGTTGGATATTATAAAATATAATTGTTGTGAGTTCAGTTAAGCCCCAAGTGAGGTATTTACTGCTTGTAAATAAATATTATAAAAAAAGATCGTCACGTACGTCCCGCTCAAGCTTTTGCCGCAATAGGATGAAAATTGGCCTATTACACCATGCTGCTCAGAAGAATTGGTATAACTTTAGTTCAAGTCTTCCTTCTCTTATAATAAACTAATATAGCTCTCACTATGCTATGTGCTAAAAGGCTATAAATGCTACAAAGAGACATAAAAAACATAAATTTCCTTGACAAACTTTATATTCTGATATAAACAAAACAAGTCCAATTCAAAACGTCTTTAAAATTCTTCCTTAACCACAGTGCCATATATTGTACATCCCTTGGGTGGTATTCACAAGAAATACTGATAATTTTGCCTTAATCTTGAAAGTTAAACGATTTAAACTGTACATGGACAGACGTAGGGGTACAGGGTGTACTCATTCTGAAGATGTACGTCGATGTAATGATGCTTGAAGTTGAGTAGGACGTAGTAGTTTTAACGTTAGCTGCTATAATAGTGTATGGGCCAAGCATGAGCGTTAAGCGTTGCATATAATTGTCATTCATATGGTGTGTAGTAGCGGCTAAGAATACTACTAACCCATACTTTAAGGTTCTTTTCGTGTGGTGACGGAGTAAAAATACAATTCACCACTCCCTATCTTATCCGTGGGTGATCGTACGCGACGACTAATGAATATAAAACGCATAGAACATCTATGCGTGAGACGGAAAACTCGAAACAAAACTCTATACCAACACGTCTGACCAGAGTGGTACCAACCCAACAGTGGGACATATTTGAGCTGAGATGAGATGTAATGATACTTTAAGAGCCTTTTATCGACCTGGGAAAAATCCATTTAATGTCGTCAGGTCATTAATTACATTCTCAAGGAGAGTTGACATCAGCGGCCGGTCATAAAACTATTGCTAATAAACCTTTACAGTATGTACGATGAGAGAGGAGGACATATTGTTTCGACCCCAAGGAATTAGGATAAGAGCATGATGGAGTAAGAATAAGGTAAAAAAGCTTTGACTGCAGTAATGCCATAGTGGTTAAGATAAGACCAACTACTGTGCAAAGTATTGTGGGTTCGAATACCATGCAGGTCAATGTAGCAAATGACTATGTACCATGCACATATTGTAGTTCTGATTCTGGGTATAATTTGTGTCCGATAATTATATGTTATAGAGTATCCAGCAGTACAAGGATTATTTCCTTATTATATGGTGTTGTCTTGAAAAAAAAAAGCCGTATAAGTAACTAAAAAATAAAAAAAAAAAAATTCATTCAAATCTGTTCAACGGCTTACCTATGATTGAGTAACAAATATTCAAAAAATTATCATTTCTATATAAATAAAAATTAATAGCTGAAATGTATGTACGCACATAACTTGTGAACGAGTGCACCAAATTGGATAATTCTTGTTTTTTGTATTCGTTATCGTTAGGACAAGGTTTGTATAAAAGAAAATTTCAAAAATCTAACAGATTTTTTTATCTCATCATAGGTAGAGTGAGTGAATGATATAGAAGGCTGTGAGAAATTTTCAATATATTGACAAAACATTGACAGACAGCCGTTGATAATTTCAAAAATATTGACCATATTTTGATGCAAATTCATTTATTATTACAAGCCCTTCGAGGATATTTAGACATTGTTTAGCATTTTAAATCAATTCAATTAACTACCACTGGTTTCAAACCTAATCGCTACTGAGAAGATTCGGCAAGAAATTCAACAGGTTTGTCTATTATTATTATTTATTTACTGATTTTTTTTATAAATAATAGTACATGTTCAGTTTTTTTATGGCTTATGGTGGCAAACGAGCAAGCAGCACAACTGATGTAAGTGTTACTGCGACCCATTGACCTTTGCAATACCAAGGGTATAGCTATATGCTATAGCTAGGCTATAGTTAGGCCGCTGTCTACCAATACAAATTCCAAACCCACCCAGTTGGACATCCGGCTCTCTCGCTCACCGAACGAAGCGCAATATCACATTACCATTGCTCAGTCGTCGATATTCTGCGAGTGTGGTACTACTCCGGACGGACCGGCTGTAGACAGAAAACTGTCAACAGCGTGGTCCTACCACTAATAAAAGTCATCAGTAAGAATTATCTGCAGTATGATGCCATTCCATAATGTAATATAACCTTTATGGCTAGAGCAGGCTAGAGCAGGCATAAGCGACACCCGATCACGATTTAACTTCTGCTATAATTGTTATTAATTCGCTTATGAAATTAGATTCAAATATGAAATAAATTTGAACTTACGAATTGTAAAAAATGACGAACGAACGTCTGGTTAAGAAGATATACAATGCGAAAGTGGAAGGATGTAGGTACCGGGGGAGACCGAGACTAACCTACCTAGACCAGATCGGTCATGTACTGAAGGAAGATGGAGTCAAGAGTCTCCGAAACCGGCGAGCGTGTATGAAGAGAATTATGAATGTAGAGGAAGCGAATGAAGTATGCAAAGATAGAGTTCTCTGGCACTCTGTTCTCTCTGCCTACCCTGCAAGGGATATGGCGTGGTGATATGTATGTATGTATACAACGTGTTTAGTATTAGCTCCAGTAGTCTCTCGAACCAGAATGTATTTATTTTCCCTATTTCAAAATATCATCATCATCACAACCCATAAATGTCGCACTGTTGGGCTCGGGCCTCCTCCGCGATGGGAAGGCAATTAACCTACTATACCACGCTGGTCAGACGTGTTGGTATAGGGTTTTGTTTCGAGTTTTCCTTCTCTCGCATAGATGTTATATACGTTTTATATCCCTTAGTCGTCTCGTACGATCACCCACGGGTAAGATATGGGGTGGTGAATAGCATTCTTACTCCGTCACCACACGGAAAATTTAATGCAAGAATATTATGGTCAGATTGCACGAGTTATATATTAAAGCAGCTATTACTCCCGTCAACCATTTTAGAGAGAAGGGAGAGAACCTTCTAGAAGGCCTATGTCCCACAGTAAAAGTAGATAAAACGACTGGATAGATACCATAATATAACAATCAAACGAACATAAATTACTGAAATGTTCATTAAGTCCTGTACTCTGATTTTACGGAACCAATTATTACGCATAACGTTTTTGTTTACACAAAATCAGATTCCAATATAACAGATAACGTACAATGAATTTATAACCAATAGCTTTATTTGCGTTACATCAAAACCTAATCAAAATATTTATATAAATCCCGATTACGAATAGGCGCGGGTTCGAATCCCGCTTGTGACATCATTTTTCGCTTCGTAATCGGGTTTTATAAATAATTAAGCATATTAAATGCTAAATTTCAGTAATTTAAATAACAAGGCTGTGTCATCGTTTAATACAATTCTAACTGTAAAGTTTGAAGTATTAAGCCTATAACAATGTGTAAACATTGTCTGGTAGATAGCATACCGTCACCTTAAGACGTAAATGTGATACGAAGCGAAATTTGCATGTCCTACAATAAGTCACGGTGATGTAGTGGCAGCATGATTGGGCCGGAATCCCAATAGGCACGGGTTCGAATCCCGCTTCTGACATCATTTTTCGCTTCGTAATCGGGTTTTATAAAAAAAATAAAAGAAAAACCAATACGATTTGTTAATTAAAAGATAATAAACATACAACCTACAAAGTAACTAGTAGTAAATATAAAAAAGAACTAACAAAACGTAATTTAACATGAAAAGCTGACTCTTTGTTGTACTGTACTACGTTCTGTATTTATTTTAATCTTCCGTACAATGCATGTTTAAATAACAGGAGGGGTGAAATGTACTTGTAGGTAAATACCGAATAATAACACAGATATCCATTGGAGCGTATATTCTGCCCTAATCCATATAGGAGACGTGCCTTTGCGAATATTTATTGTTATCTTTATAGTGTATTAAAGAGGGAGTTATTGATAAAATATACAAAATGCGTAGATTTTATAGTACCCAATGGAAGATATACAAAGATATATAATATCTTCTGACTGCATAGATGGCGTAGTGGTTAAGATACCGACCTTGCGTGCCAGTGTCGTAGGTTCGATCCCACGCAGAACTATACTCTAGCCGAGGCATAGGGTGATCGGACCAGGCATTAGTCTGGTCGTCCGAAGTGAGGCCATGCATGAGGACGATGCCTCGACGGTGAAAGCTGCCGGGGCATCGACTCGAGAGGAACCCTTGAGGGTAAACCGCCGGGCGGGCCACCGAAGACAAAGATTGGGTTCCGGTGGCTCGCTCGCTCGGCGAAAAGAGGCGCATTGCGGGGCGGGTCTATGGGGTCGTGTGCCGCCTCCTCTGTCGCTCCGGACGGATCTGGCGGGGCGTGACCAGAAAAAAACAAAAAAAGGACTATACTTTGTGCGACCCACAAAGTGTTGTTCTAAATCTGGATATAACTTGTCTGCGTTAAATTGGATGTTTGTAAAGTCACCACTCAATACAAGGATTATTTCCTTAGTCCAAGATGGTGGTCTTTAATTAAAAAGGAAAACTTGTGCTTTAATAAGTTAATATGGATTAATAAAGATTGATTCCATGCCACACTGGTGCATTTTTTAGTAATATATTTCATATTATTTTCCGTGTGGTGATTCTTACTCCAAAGAATTAAATTAACAACCCTTTCTTTTGGTCATGGGACTACTAAGGGATATAATATGCATATAACATCAATTTAAGAGAAGGAAAACTAGATAGAATCTCCTGTGACAACACATCTGACCAGCGCGGTATAATAGGTTAATTTTCCTCGCATTGTGGATGAGGCCCGAGCTCAACACTAAGACTTATATGAACTGAGGTGATTATGATGAAATTAGCCTTTAATTTATCTGATGAAGAAAGAAATTCATGTGACAGATAAATGTGTCACTAACCTTTAATTTTGCAAGGAAATTGTAAAAATATGCTAAAGAATCACAAGGAAAATGGCCAATAGCATTCTTCTGGGTAATAACCTATGTCAATAGCCAGCCCGCCTATATCCAACATTAGATGCCAGAGAGATACGCCAGGGACAAAAACGTTTCGCCGAAGACAAAGACCGGGTTCCGGTGGCTAGCAACGTAATTTTAGTCGCTTAGGACGAAATTAACGGGGTGTGACCATACCATAGCACGGCGCTAAAAAAAGGAATAAAAACATCATATATACGCTATAACTGAAAAATAAGCCTGTATCATCATCATCACAGCCCATATATGTTCCACTGTTGGGCTCGGGCCTCGTCCGTAATGGGAGGGAAATTAACCTACTATACCGCGCTGATCAGATGTGTTGGTATAGGATTTTGTTTCGAATTTTCCTTCTCTTGCATAGATGTTATACGCATTTTAGATCCCTTAGTCATCTCTTACGATCACCCACGGGTAAGATAGGGGGTGGTGAATTGTATTCTTACTTCGTCACCACACGGATATGTATCATTGAAAATATATTTCGGACCCCGTCAAATTATTCAAAATATCTACTTAAACGCCCAACAATCATTATTTATATATCACATTTGGACACTATTTTTTTAACAGAACTAAACTGCGGTTGTAAAATTTAAACAAAAAAGTTGATGAACGGAAGCAATATGTCCCGCAGTTTAAAAATGCCGCATTTTAATCTAGACGCAAATAGGTTTTTAACCATTCCGAGTTTACAAACATCAGACAATAGCGTGCATGTACATTTTTGAATGCCATTTGCCAGTCTCATATGGCTGCGTTATTTTATGTGATTTTTTTTTGTCGCCCTTCCGCGGACACCGCCGCGACAATTTATTCACTGAGACGTATCTCGCGCTCGAGTTTTTGCCCTAAAGCTGTGTTTAAATAATCGTTTGTTCTCCTTTGTTTTTGTATATATCGCTGAGCATTTGTCAGTGATGTTCGGTTGGACTTTTTCAAGTGTGCTCGGAATTATATGTCGTTAAACTACATTTTAAACTGTAACTACATAATATAGTTGACTTAAGAGTTATTATTTAGTTTCACGTTTTTATATCCGAAGGGGTAAATAGAGATGTAATAAGCAACTAATTGCATCGTTTTAACCGACTTCGAAAAGGAGGAGTTTCTCAATTCGTCTGTATTTTTTTTATGTTTATAACCTCATAACTTTGGTCCAGTTCTGACAATGGCATCCAAGAGAAAAGCACATAAGTCTAAAATTAGCATTAAGTATGAGTGCGGCAAATGAATAAGTAGCTCAAGCCCCGCTACTAATAGAACAATCTATGTGGTGTCTGTAACACTAAAAAGTAAAAAATAAAAATAAAAACTACGTTTAAAAAACCCCAAATTCAAAAACGGAAAAGTACAAAATAACTTAAAATACTATCATTTGTATGTGCTATCTATTGATAGGTTTGAAGTTGGTGCCGGGATCCGTATGTTTAGTGTAGAAATTTCAATACAGTAAGTACCTAAGCTGTTTATAATTTAGTTTATTAGTAATGTATATTACTAATTAACTTAATTAGACGATAAATGGCGGTGATCGATTATTATTTTAAAATATGAAAAAATAACCTCTTGCTCACAGTTAATCTTTTTAATGTTACGCTACCTCAAAAATTTCAATTTGGAGTTTGACGCAGAATCAATATTTTGACCAAACAAATTCAATATTCGAAGTTATGCGACAAATTGCAAGTTGAAGTTTTAGAGGCTTGTCACATAAATGTAAAATGGCTTCCAATATTCAATTTCATATTGATCATATCCCATTTTCCTTCCTTTCTTGAGCTGTGCGGTATATTGAAATGTTAACCATGGGAAACTGGTCGCCATTTTTTCATTAATTTCAAATCTAATCTATATTATTGTTAATTGTAACATTGAAGGGTTTGTTGGTCCACTTACATGCTAAAAAACTATCATTACGTCAGATAACCTGCTTATTGAGACAAGTTATAATTTACAATACATAAAGCCATCAGCTATTAGTTAATATATAAATTAAATAATATATAACAAATATCAATGATCGATTTATTATGGATATTAGTAAGCTACCACCCGCGGCTTCGATCGCCTTTTTTTTTTTTTTTTTTTTTTTTGGTGGACTATGGATTAGTCTCGCCCCGCCAAATCGGTCCGGGGTGACGGAAAAGGCGGCGCGTGACCCCATAGACCCACCGTAAAACTCCTCTCTCTTCGCCGTGCGAGCGGGTCACCGGGACCCGATTTTTAACTTCGGTGGCCCGGCTTCGATCGCCTAGGTTTTTCGTAAAACCTATGTTCTTCCCCGTACTTCATCCGCGCACTCAGCCATGGTGCGTCATTGCATAGATCGGCCCTTCACCCCTGCTCTACGCACTGTCGACTTACATAATTATAGCAAGTTGGCTACATATAGCAAGTAGGCTTTTCACTCAAATTAATTTCAAGTAGTATATTAATTACAAATACTCCGTAATTTTTAAGTTTGAAACGCCAAAGTTTAATTTTTAAAAATCATAATTGTTTGGACAATCGTTTTGTTTTTTTGTTTTGATTGGTGCATATAGAGATAATATAATAGATTAGGAATCTTCCAAGCCCTTCCAAATTTCGAACAAGAATTCCCAAACAGGATAATTTTTTCTGTAAACCGACTGTCGGTTAAATTAGTTGTATATTTGAATTATCCCCAATGATACTATCTTGCCAATAAAAAAAAAATAATGTAACCGTAAGCGAAGGAAAACTGTCTAAAGAAGAATCGGTTGAGGCGTACTTTATCTGTTTACATAGCAAAATATCTCTCGCCGTTGACTCAAACAAATTGTGTAGCATGATAAGCACCTGATACGAGCCAACATTTTCTTTCATACCCAAGCCCTTGTAAATATTCAACATGCTACTTTGATCTTTCTATATATAATCTTATATTCGTATAATCAAGCTATGTACTGTATTACCTTTTCGTGTGGTGAAGGTGTTAGAATCCACCCTGTTTTGCTCGAGGCTATCGTAAAAGACGACTGAAGAATACAATAACCCTATGGCAAATGTTGATGAGAAGAAAACTCGAACTAAGACAATAGAGTTAGTTTCCTTCGTCTACCGGCGCGACTGAGCAGCGTGGTATAATAGATCACTTGCCTGCTTATTATGGAGGAGGCTCGAGCCCAACAGCAGAATGTATATGAGTTCTGATGATGTTGATCATGATAATGGCTATGTTACTTGCATGGTAAGTGTTAAGAATATAATATATACCCATATCTTTCAGTCACACTCCGTCCAAACCGCTGGGTGCGACAGCAAGGGCGGCGTGCAATTGCATAACTGCTGTATACTTCTTTTACTCAACATTTGGGTGGGCCACTGAATATGGTGATTGTGTACTGAGTCCTTGTCTTCGGTGGCCTGTCCGATGGGTTACGACCATACCATACTTCACGATAACCAGCGACCTGGGTGTAGCTCTGGTATTATAGAGGTCCATAAGCGGCAGTAACTGCTTGCCATCAGATGGTTTGCTTGCTTGTTTACCATCAAAATGCAATAAAACATCAATCTTCTCAATCAAGCTGTTTTCCCTTGGGTTAGAAGTTATAATCTGGGTGCAGTTCGTTCAACCGTCCGTGAAGGAAATGTGACTTCATAGCCTGCCGTGATTGCCTCCTACACCTATTGAATGCGCCTCCGATAGTGAGTTACACTTTTAGATTACTCCTATGATCTTGGCTGGTACGTGTTTCCCTTCGACGTTCCAGCTTAAGACTATACATTTACAACACGTAATAAGTATCAAAACACTCAAAAAATCCAGCGCGCAAAAGCGGAAATTTGCAAATAACACCTAATTCAAGCCTATATATACCACTTGGCTTAAACACTTTATTTCCCAAAAGTTGCCAACAAAATGAATTAGTTGAAAAGTGGGTCAAAGAGTGTCGTTCCGGCCCCTGTCAACCACCTGCGTATTTTTTGTCATAACGTAATTTTTATCTTAAGTTTGACGACAATATTAATTTATTTTCAACATAATCTTGTTTATATTTGAGAATGTAATAAACTGGTTTTTTAATTACGTACTTAGTGTCAACCCCACAATAAATGTTAAGATGGGGCAATGTAATTAAACATATTTTTTTTTATAGGCAATTATGCCAAACGATTAAGCAGCACACCTGATGGTAAATGTCACTGCCGACCATGGACCCCTGCAATACCAAGAGTACAGCTTAGGCCGTTGCCTACCAATAAAATTAAATCCCCAAACCCACCCAGTTGGGCTTCCGGCTCTCTCGCTCACCGAACGAAGCGCAATAGTACATTGCCATTACTCAGACGTCGATCTTCTGCGAGAGTATGGTACTAGCCCGGACGGACCGACCCGCGGCTGTAGACATAAAACTGTCAACAGCGTAGTCCTACCACTATTAGAATAAATTTATATAAATAAATAAATAAGTTGAACTGCACAGATGACTGTTCCGTGTGGTGACGGAGTAAGAATACAATTCACCACCCCCTATCTTACCCGTGGGTGATTGTAAGAGACGACTAAAGGATATAAAACGCATAAAACATCTATGCAAGAGAAGGTAAACTCGAAGCGAAACCCTATGCCAACACGTCTGACCAGCGTGGTATAGTAGGTTAATTTCCTTCCCATTACGGAGGAGGCCCGAGCCCAATATATATATGGGCTGTGATGATGATGATGATGCACAGATAATGTGATGATGAGATAGTGGGTTACGAAACCGACCGCTAGTGCCAAGTATTGAGTTCGATCTCTGAATAGGGCAATTCTTCATCTTTTTGTGTGAATCCCAAATGGTTGTGCCGAGTCTGGGTGTAATTAGCGTTCGTTAATTAGATATTTGAGAAGCCACCCACGACATAAGAATTTATTTTTAAGTACAAGGTCTTATTTTTTGCGTTTGGAATACAGATTTAAAGTTTAATAATATTCTAGAGTCTGTCTAATCTAAGAAGTGCACTTTGACAGCTGTCTGAGTAAGTTGTCTAGGTATGTGAACCAAATAATCGCCATCGAAAATATCCGATTTTACTGAGAAATCGATATTGATTCTTTATAATTAATAATTGGTTTATTTTTTATTTTTCAAAAAGGTGATGAATAAATTAAGTGCTAAATTAGTACTAAACAAATTTAATTATTTCAGCATAAAATCTATTCATCATATTTAGTAGGATTATGTTAATTAAAAACAAAAACTGGATTTGAAAATGGCTATTTATTTAGAATTACTACTATTACTTGAATTATCAGCGTCGCGAACATTAATAATTATTTCCTCATCAATCAAAGTGTCGAAATGTACATCTCTGTCAAAATCTCTATTCGATTAATTGTATTATTCTAATATTTTTACCGATTATTTGGATATTCGTGAATTGGAAGTTGTCAAGCACTACTGTATAGAACGTGATGAAGTGACATTGTTAGGTCGTGAACAATAATTACTATTTATCATGTTATTTTTATTTTAAATTATTTTCACGAGTTTCAACATTAGATTAATGGTCTTTGAAAGAGATGAAGCCAGATCAGATGTAAGAGTAACAATAGGTAATGATGTACTGGAGCAAGTGGATGAATTTGTATATTTTGGATGTGGATTTAGCCGAGATGGAAGGTACACCACTGATATAGAGCGAAGAGTGAATGCGGGAAATAGAGTGAACGAAGCGTTGGGGCAACTTCTCGGTAGCCACTACCTCAGCCAGAAGGCACGTGTAGCAATATATAACGCTTTGATTGTCCCAACATTACTGTATGGAAGCGAGAGTTGGGTATGCCGAAAAGAATATGAAAGTAAAATTAATGCGGTCGAAATGCGATCTCTACGGAGAATCTGTGGAGTTAGGCTGACCGATCGCATTCGTAACGACGACGTAAGAGAGCAAGTAGGTATGAAAGACAGTATTGTGTAAAGATGCGAAAGAGAATGCTCCGATGGTTCGGACATGTGGAAAGAATGCCGAACGAACGTCTGGTTAAGAAAATATACAATGCGAAAGCGAAAACATATATGGTACCGGGGCAGACCGAGACTAACCTACCTAGACCAAATCGGTCATGTACTGAAGGAAGGTGGTGTCAAGAGTCTCCGAAACCGGCGAGCGTGTATGAAGAGAATTATGAATGTTGAGGAAGCGAGTGAAGTATGCAAGGATAGAGTTCTCTGGCACTCTGTTGTCTCTGCCTACCCTGCAAGGGACATGGCGTGATGGTATGTATTATTGTACAAGAAAGTCACCCGCAATGTTAATTATGTAAATAACTTAATAGTTGTTTAAAATTTCAGATTTCGTGTTTACAATCATGTGTATACGTTTGACCGAAGTTATTGTGTATTAAAAAATGCAAAACGTCAAAATGCACTTCTTAGATTAGATGAACTATAATTATATCGTTTAAATATCCGATCCACGAATAGCATTTACAATAAATTATATTTATCAATAATATAATAACAATCTTAGAATGTCGTCATGCCTGTATAGATTAACAAGGTCAAATGTCGTTTCTTACGTAAAAAACAGGTTGTTAGATTAGAAAGCCGTCCGTAACAAAATAATATAGACTTATAAAGAGACAAAAAATTATATTTTTTTTTTTTTTTTTACAAAGATTCCACTCTGATCTAACGAAATAATTCTTGTTTTTCTTTAATTGCCTATGTTGGCTAACGAGCAAACAGCACACCTGATGGTAAGTGTCACTGACGCTAATGGACCTTTTGCAATACCAAGGGTATAGCTTAGGCCGCTGAATCCCAATAAAATCCTCAAACCCACCTAGTTGGGCTTTCGGCTCTCTCGCTTACCGAACGAAGCGCCATAACACATTGCCATTACTCAGACGTCGGTCTTCTGAGAGAGTGTGGTACTACCCCAGACGGACTGGCCCCGCGACTGTAGACAGAAAACTGTCAACAGCGTGGTCCTACTACAATTTGATATTATTCATTATAGATAATACCTTTATTTTTTTAAAAAGACCACCCCTTTTTTTTTTTTTTTTTTTTTTTTTTTTTTTTTTTTGCGGTGGGCCATGAACGTCGCACCCCGCCAAATCCGACCCCGCGAAATCAAACAAGGTCCGGGGTGACGGAAGAGGCGGCGCGCAACCCCATTGACCCACCCTGCAAGCACCTCTTCTTCGCCGTGCGAGCGGGCCACCGGTACCCGATCTTTGTCTTCGATGGCCATCTCATCCCTTGTAGTAATATTTTTATAACAACACATAGCGATTAAGCAATTTTTAATGAATGGCATTAGGAATACTGAACGTGATACTAATATGGCTTTTTTCAAAGAGCTACGAGTTTATAACTTCGAAATAATCAATCCTTTTAATCAATTACATGTTAGTTGTATCAAAAAAAAAATACTTACATCTACCACTTTGACTGTCATAATTGACACTCCTTCCAGTTGGATTGCAGGTGGTATTACAAGATTTTAGGAAAATCGCTTTGCTATGGGCAAATGCTCTTGGTGATTACTAAGCCAGATTTTAAAAGCTTCACGGATAAGCAAATCGTAGCAACAACTTATATACTTAGCTATACAATGTGTATTTATTACATGGAGTCTTAGGTCTCTTTAAAAATTACATTTCACTACGCTGTGATGTAAAATGTGGGCATGATATTTTTATTTATTTATCGCACGAAAAGTATTGAAAAGCAACAATACGTTTCAGAGAAAATTTTATTTACTGATAGATAAAGTGTCGTATTAAAAAAAATATAGCAAAACCCAGCTAAAAGCGCTATAATCCATGAGAAGTGCGAACACGGCAGAGGCGTGGCACTCTCAGTGACAAATGGTCAGTCGCCTACTCGAATGATGGTATTGATAGTAATGGCACCGACTAATGTAACGCTACGCGTTAGGCGAACACCGAGGGGTAAGGAATTTAGTAGTGGGTGATTTGTAATGTATGTAATGGTTGCTGAATTATAACCATTTAGCAGATTTTTTATTTTTAATACAGGGTGGAAGTGGACCGCTCCCGAAAACAAAGACAGGTGACCCTACTAGTCCTACTTGTAATGATAGGCTAGAAAAAAAATCGATCAGGATGAAAAAAAAATTTTTTTTCACTAATATTTTTAAGTTTTTTTCACATTCCATCGTATTAGGACAGTGCCATGTAACGATAACTCGATAAAAAATGCGTAACTATACTCAGATGAGAAAAGACGCAATCTATTCAAAACTCACGATCATATGTTCAAGAGTTCAACGACCTCGGGTAGTGAAAAAAATTTTTTTTCATCCGAATCAATTTCTTTTCTAGCCTTTCATTACAAGTAGGACTAGTAGAGTTACCTGTCTTTGTTTTCGGGAGCGGTCCCCTTACAACCTGTATATTAGAAAAATATTTCTAAAAATAATTATTTTATTCTGTACACGAAAATATTCTGATTAAAAAAAAAAAAGAAGTTCTGTCTTATAATTCTTACTCATCATTTCATATAGATAGATATATCACAAAAATTAAATGACCTGCTTCATAAATTGAGGGTAATTGGTCTACTCGTGCTGATCAAATAGGTTGGTATTTTTATATCTCTGATTACTTCTTCATTCATTCATCTGTCGATCGAGGGCTACATTTCGAAATAGGTGACGGGAATTCCAAGAAGAACAGCTTATCCCGCCTGCATGCAAAAGTTCTCTGCATCTTTCACAATGACGACAGTCCCGTACTGCACTGCGTCGTCTGATACGTAGTTGCAACTCGGGAAACTTTTTTCTAACACATCGATTTGTTGAGCGATGACCTGCTCATTGCTGCTTGAGCGTGCTAATCTTTCGGGCTATGACGGTTATATTTCTCCAAATTCCTGTATTCCCGCTTTATTTCGTAGAAAAATGCTCAGTATAGTTGTCTCCGCAGCACGCTGTACGACTTTTAGCGAGCCTTGCCGTGTGAAGCCTTATGCGGTGAATTATTATCAGGTGAGAGGGGTACGTTTATTAAATTCTACCATCTACCCCTGGCAAGTCTTGGCCGCCTTTTCTGGCGATCCTATCTCTATTGAGAGGGATACCTTTTCTCTACGACAGGTACACACAGAATAAGAGCGCGTCGTCGCCTCGTGTCAGCTTTACTAAGGTAATGGATTACTCTGGGACAAACGCTCATGAAGCCTGGAGGTGTCCAAAACCTTTCAGTACCCGGAGCTTCTCCTAGGGGACAGGAGGCTATTGTTGGATACATTACTTCTTCGCAGAAGGAGGCAATTCTTTCGAAACATTGAGGAATATTAGAAGAGAAGAACTTCTTGAAATGCTTGCCAGGGATCAGTTTTAAGTCTGTCTGCAAAAGATTAATACAATTTGTACTTAACAATTTTTACAAAAGAAAATACGAAAAATTATATAAATAATAATGTTTTTACAAATAAACAATTGAAGGACCTATTACAAACAAATGAAACACCTAAATTTGTTCATGATCAATCGCTATTAATTAATCAATATAGTTCTATTAATTAATTAAGGATGTAGTTACCGGGGAGACCGAGACTAACCTACCTAGACCAGATTGGTTACGTACTGAAGGAAGGTGGAGTCAAGAGTCTCCGAAACCGACGAGCGTGTATGAAGACAGTTATGAATGTTAAGGAAGCGAGTGAAGTATGCAAGGATAGATTCTCTGGCACTCTGTCCTCTCTGTCTACCCTTGCAGGCAGAGAGGCTTGACGATATGTATGTATGTAGTTCTATAAAAAAAAAAAACAAAAACGTTAAGACGAATATAAATAAGGTCGTTTTCTCACAATTGTATTTTATTTATAACTTCATTACAGAGTCTGAAGTATCTCGGCTATATCGACTCTGGCCACTACAAGATAATATCCGATAAATAAAAAGAAAGTTCCTCCGTCGAGTAAGCAGTTTCCTGAACGCCCTTACAAACAAAACTTTTCCCTTGATAATAATAGCGTTATTAAGGCCCCGCCATTTTTAATTTATCGACAAGAAACTTGAGACTCTGTGAACAGCGCAAGTTAGAATAGACGTTAATCATAAATATAAAGTAGATATAAATAACGCTGATGGTCACTTTTAACCTTTATCAGCACCTGCTTCGGGAGTTTAAATTAATTTTATTTTTTTACAGACTTGTAAATATCTATACTTTAAAGTGGTAAGGTATATTTGGTCAAGGCAGCTTTGTTTTGGTTATGGTTTGGACACACGCCGTCCATTCCGTCCGGGGCGAAGGAGAAGGGCGACGCGTAGCTCCATAACCCACCATATTCCCTCCCCATCGCTATTGAGCCAGCAATTGGTACTGCTGCCTTGACCTAAGTGGCCAGCCCGGCAGTCAAGGCTGCCTAAAGTATTACCTGTATTAGCTCTCTCCACCAATTGAGTGGGCCACCGAAATAGATTCAGGACACAGAGGCTTAAATTGGTAGGTACTTAATTTCTTCGACGATGACTATTTTTATGATTTTTTTACTTAAAGTTAATTGCTCAAAATGCATTAAGTGCTTAAAATTCATTAAACTAAACGATATTATCGAATTATTGAAGTTGTTATTCTGTGAGCAAGAAATTGTTACGTAATATAATAGTATATATCTATGGTATGCTGATTCAGATTTATAAAGATTATTTTTTAGCAAACTAACAAGTGTATTACTGTCTGGTATAAAAATAATGTACCTATTTACTTACACTATGGCCTTCAGTGAAGTATATTACATTAATCTATGCTATGTACTGGCGATCCAGGTCGTGTGTAAGATCTGCTGCTGGAGACTCCGACGGGTTCAGTGTTGGGGTTGGTCTGCACCAAGGGTCGGCGTTAAGTCCCTGCCTCTTCCTGTTGATAATGGATGCTTTAACATCGGAGATACAGGAAGAGGCACGCTGGTGCATGCTATTTGCTGATAAAGTTGTTGTTGCGTCGACCCCAAGTATTTGGGATAAGAGAATGATGATGGCCTCAGTGACATCGTTATAGATATTCCATTTCATCCAAACAAAATAATTTGTATCTTACTAAGTAATTAAGTAATGTTGAAAACAAAACATGCAACAACTTGATCGATACTATATTTTCATCTAAGTACAGTTTATATATATTATAAATATGATTGGTTTTCACTAGATTTTCATCATCATCTTCATAAGACGTACGGCTTGCTCATTTGCCATTATAAACAATAAAAAAGAAGTTTATACATACAAGCTGGTTAAAATTAATTGTGATGATCTTTAGCATTCGTCAGTTTATGTAATGCGTTTTAACTTTGATGTTAAACATTTCCAACTAAATCTTATTCTACTTTTTCTATTACGAACAGTATAAATGAGTAGGGTCTCAAAAAATATATGCATCGCGTTATTTCCGCCTGTCGCGCAATTTCGAGTGTGAAAGAAAAATCGTCCCTTGTTTTTATCGAGTGTTGCCGACAAAGTTTTACAGAAAAAATTGCCAACTTTATATTCTTACAATATTTTTTTACATGCTTTCTATTTGCGGCTACTGAATTAATGTGATCTTTTGATTGCTGTTTATGAAAGTGATAGATGAGAATGTTCTTTTTAGGTGTGCTGACCGACTAAATAAACAATTTAGTACTACTCATTCCTTTACGGCGGATGCCGTAACAGGCAACTAAGTAACGTATGCAGATAACATCACTGAAGTATGCTCAATGTCAATTTAGTTCCAAAACATGTCAATTTAGTTCGATAACATGACTGAGGTGACGACTGATAAAATGTATATGGGCTGTAAAGAAAGAAGGAAAACGATGATGAAAGTTATCACTTATTTTCATATTCATCATGAAAATTATTGACTTTTCCCAGATCATATATGACCTACTGGCACGGGCTTTCTCCAAATAAAATTAAGGGAATTAAGGAAATATAGTATAGTTAAAGGCAGAAGATGAAATTCTGGATGGCCTATTAGTAACTCATTAGATTTATTATAATTTCATCCATGTATAGATAGAGGAAATAAAATACTACATCAAAAACAAATTATCATTTAAAATAATATATAATTTTTACGTGCCAATGGGATTTTATTCAGAACTAGCTTTTGCCCGCGACTTCGTCCACGCAGAAGTCATCTCTGACAGAGTTAAATAGAAAAAGCAATGCAACGTGTTAAAGATTGTCGCTAGGACGATAATCAACAGCGTCAGAAACTGGGATGCGGTCGCCGACTTCTACCTGTTAGTTGTCTAACGGAATTAGGCAATAGGATGGGTCCAAGAGAAAATATTCTAGGTTGACACACTCTACCGTCAGTGCTTTGGGCGGTGCAAGCGTAAGTACCTGTATTGACGTTCACTGCATGAGGGCTTCGACTCGAGACGATACCCGGTTGCGGTGGCCCGCCCGCATAGCGTAGATGTACGTGTACGGCGCGCGTGTGTCTATATACCATAGCCGGTCACTAAAGAAAAAGGTGGTTCAAAGTTCTATTCATTCTACAAATTATATTGCCATTAATATACTATTTAAGGTATGACCATGGGATAAAAATATAATTATCGCCACCCTTTATTTGACTGTTTTGTTTCACCAGCAGAGTTGCGACCTCGTTAGATATGATTTATTATTTGAGTTATAGAGTTAACATTTTTAAAGTTAAATTTAACCTGCATCTTAAACCATTAGGCAAGAACCTATTGACGTCTACTATGTGTATCGTGAGAGCTCTCACGCCGGCACTGGTCGCCACAATCGCACTGGTGCAGGGTTGATGGAGAGGGAGAGAGAAACACGTGTTTATTTATTTTTACCGAAGAATATTTGTACGTATTTTGAAAAGAATCGATAAAGAAATTTTCTCCCTATACACACTTTGCCGCTTTGTTACACCCCCTTATGGACGGAATTCATAAAATCCTTTCATATTGAATCTCTATGTCATAAATAAAAACGTGCTTCAAAATTTAATGTTTCTAGCTTTAATAGTTTCGGCTTGGCGGTAATGAGTCGATCAACCCCTTTCACAGGCCTAATTTACACAACCAGAGGGTGAAAATCAACAAATGCTGAAACACGTGTTTATTTATTTTTACTGGAGAATATTTGTACGTAATTTGAAAAGAATCGATAAAGATTTTTTTCTCCGAACATTTTTTAAATTGACATAAATTTTTTATTTATAAACCAATTGACATAAAATAAAGCCTAAATGTTAAGTGAAGTTTACCACAATATATTAGTCAAAAACCGCGTCTAAATCGGATAAGCCGTTTCTGAGATTAGCGTGCACAAACACACAGACAAACAGATAAACAGACAAAAATTTTAAAAATCATTGTTTTGGGTTCTATTAGTGTTGATAAAGGTCCCAGTAATATTTTTTCTCATATATCTTCCATGTACAGACAGCGATCCGTTACATTTTTATTATATGTATAGATAGATGAGAAATATATTCAGAATGAGAAAGTGAAGAATGTGAACTACTATCTTATGTATGTCCTGACCTAGTTTGCCAGAGATTTGTATCGAGTATTCAATCACTTGCAGTGATCTAAGTACTTATTTAGAGGTCATTTACGTCACCATAATAAAAATAAGTATAATATATTCTTAAAGTTATCTATATTAAGTTTTGTATCACTCAGTAATGCTGACTGTACTAAACAGAGCATTGCAGTGATCTTCCTCTTCTCCTTTGAAAAACATATTTTTGTTATGATCCTCGAAAATAAAGCCAATCATGCAAGAGGGTGACTCGTGCCCTCTTTCAAATCAATTTCGTTAAATATTTATCTTATCCTTTACAAAGGAAAATGATGTTATATTATCTTAGAATAACTCAATAGATGATATCCATATTATGTATGGCATTGTTTTAGATATGTTATTGTTAAAGAAAGAACGTGTATGGGTATATTAGTACCTTTAAAACGTATCATTCATTCTCCTACTCTTATCCCAATTACTTAGGGTCGATACAATATGTACTCTTATTTCATAGTACATATTATAAGGCTATTGGCAATAGTTTTATGACCGGCCGCCTGCCAGACGTCAACCTTCCTTGGGAATGTAATTGTTGACCAAACGGCATCAGGTTATTTATTTATTTTATTTCCAATATTCTTAAAAAGTAAATCACTAATATAATAAACCGTACCACGTAAACCACAAAGGGTTTATGTGGGTTGCGGTGAGTCGTTGTTATTACAATTTGTATGTATCAATATTACCTATTATTCTTATTTATTACTTACATACATTTTTTTGAGTTGGTATTTTAAATTTTTATTTAGGATTTGAGTTGGCCTAGGTCGTCATAAGGCTAAGGTTATAAGGCTCTGTTTTTTATGACATCCACGAGAAAAGTAAGGGTTGGTAGTAATCGTAGCCGCTACCACACAGCAAAGTACCTTTAAAACGTATATTTTTCGAATATATAAGATCATTATTGCCATTGTTAATACTCCTTTTTGCTTTGTGTTTATAATAAAAGACAACTAATGGTTGACACAAAGGATCCCTAAAGTTAAGGTAGCACCTAGCTGCATGCGTAATAAAAAATATTGATCGCAGTTCTCATGTGACTATGAACAATGAAAAGTTTTCACGTTACGAATGTAATAAAATTTTGACTGCATAGTTGGTATAGTGGTTAAGATACCGACCTGCTGTGCCAGTGTTACGAGTTTGATTCCCATGTTGGATAATTTTTTGTGCGATCCACGAATTGCTATTCTGAATCAGGCTGTAATTTGTGTCCGTTAATTGTATTTTTGTGAAATCCCCCATAATACAAGGATTATTTCCTTAGTGTTAAAAACAATTAAAAGAGATATATAAGTATTAGATATCACTACATAATATTAATGCTGTGTCATTAAAAACACCATTCATTTCAGTCCATATAAGTCCCAATGTCGGGTATGGGCCTCCTCCATAATGGGAGAGAAATTGACCCACTATACCATTCTGTTCAGACGCGTTGGTATAGGTTTTTATGTCGGGTTTTTCCTTCTCTTATCTATATACCATATCCCTGAATCATCTTACGAGTATATGATATACATGGGAAAGAGAGAAGATGGTGAATTGTAATCTCACTCCGTTGCCAAACGAAAAATATCGCCATTGGTGTTATATTAAAAACTATTATTTAACATTAATTATCAGCAAATAATTTAATTAACTTTTAACTTATTTATATTGTCTTAAACTTTGCCTAAAATGAAAGAGTTATTAGTAAAAATGGGTATAAAGAACGTGAGCAAATAATATAACATCAAGAAAAAAACATTTGAAATAAAATCCTACATCAAATCGCTTGCCGGGCTGGCCACGGATCTCAAGGAAGTGGTACCAGTGGACCTCCCAATGGCGATGGGGAGGGAATACAGTTGGGTTATGCGGCCACGTGCTGCTCTTCCGTCGACTCGGACGGAACGGGCGGCGTTTGTCCAAACCACAGTCTACGCAAAAAAAAATAACACTAAACTGCTTGGTCAAGTTGTGAAGAAGCCTGTCTTTAATAGTGGACTTCAGTAGGTTGATAAAATATCAACTAAAAGATTTTTCCTAATTTGGGGTCGATATAATATGTACTCTTATTTCATAGGACATATTGTAAAAGTTATTGGCAGTAGTTTTATGATCGGCCGCCTGCCAGACGTTAACCCTCCTTGGGAAAATAATTGCTGACCAAACGGCATCAGATGGAGTTGGCCCAGGTTGTTATAAATCGTTATTTTCTTTATTATGATATAGACCAATATTATTCACCTATAGAATTTTGCTTATAAATAGGAAAACGTTTTGCTTCCAGCTAAAATGTTTACGTAAACACGTATACAAGAAAAAAGAAAGGGTAAACGATATAAACAAACCGCATTCCATCATTCACATAAATTTATAACGAACGCAAACATTTTAACCCGTTTTCTGCCCCAGAACAAAGGCTATATATTATATTTCGCATAAAACGAAAGAGACACGTTCACGTGTTTCTCTATTCGCCTAATTTTCGTCGTAGCAATCCTTACGTTGGGAATCGCGGTTTATTCTTTTAAAGGCAACATGGGAAGAATAAAGCGTCGGGTTCACTGGATATACTGACTGAGTTTGGAGGCTGTTTTTGTTTATTTTTGCTCTTATACTTTTATCATGTGGTTTGGTACTGATACTATACTCCTGCATGGTAATTTATATATATACACTAGCAGATCGGGCCACGCGTTGCTGTGGCTCAGGTTAGCCTCAGTAACACTTTTTATTTAATCTAACATATTTTAGCTTATATGAAGCGTTTGTACATTTAACATAGCGCCATCTATTAAATACTTACTGTATCCAGTCAACAGCTGCCGCCATCTTTTAAAATCCTTTTGATATAACATATGATTTTGACTGTCAAATATTAGATAAATAATTTGCAATAAAAAAATATTACTATAAATTGAGATTTAAGCTATTCTATCTTTTAAGTTGGATCAAACTACACATGCTGTGCAAATTTGGTTAAAATCGGTTAAGTACTTTATAGAGTCCATCGCGGACAAACAACGTGACACGTAATTTATATATATTAAGATATTATACATGTCTATTTAGGGCCGCCGCTGATTGCGACTTTTTGTCGACGTGACTTATTGTTACTGTCACCTGCTGTCACCCACGATGCGCTGACTTAATCTGTTCTTGGACAACAAATCGCGTTCATTTTTGTAATTCGTCGTCATTTTTGTAACTTCTTGTTGGAAATAAGAGTAAAATACTGTTTCCTCCCATAACCTTCTTTTTAAAATTACATCGGAATATTGCTTTAAGTCTTTTTGCATATAATGCAGGCCTCTTCTCTACCTCCTCTATCAATAATTCATTGTCAATATCTTCCTCTTGCAAAGAAGACAACATCTTTAAAAGCAAAACACAGCCATACTTTAAATAACATACATCTACTCCGAACGCGTGGCGCCGGCCGAGTGACAAAAAGTCACCAGTGAGTGGACTCTCATAGTAATGTACAGGGCGAGTGACAGTCACGTCACTCCGATGTTGCCTGCCGCTGCAACTATTTGTCACCATATTATCATGTCACCATAATGAGCGCACTCAGTATAGTTTTCATTGCACTTGAGTGAGTGACAAAAAGTCACGTCGACAAAAAGTCGCAATCAGCGGGGGCCCTTATAGTAAAGCGTATACTGTTTCTTTATCCATCATCATCATCTACGTCATTCTTTTCTTATCCTAATTAGGCTTGACGCGACGCTATATAGGTATATTCCGTTCCCATCATACATACTGCGAAAAGTTATTGGATTTTTTTATTGCTCTTAGTGGCAAGTGAGCAAGCAGCATAACCTTTTCAATACCAGGGGTATAGTAAGGGTATAGTATAGGGCCACCGAAGACAAAGATCGGGTACCGGTGGCCCGCTCATACGGCGAAGAGAGGTGCTTGTAGGGTGGGTCCATGGGATTGCGCGCCGCCTCTTTTGTCGCCCCGGATCGATTTGTCGGGGCGCGACCACATCCATGGTCCACCATGCAAAGAATAAAAAAAAAGTGGTATAGTTTGACCGTTGATTTCTTTTTTTGATTTTTAAATGATCTTTATTAAAATAAATAAAAGTGACACGCTATACATAAAATAATAAAAAAGATTAAGTTCACAACCATAACTTATAAGCTATTCTTTACAGACAGTACTTACTTACTACTAACTTATTTTTTACAGTTAGGCCGTTGCTTACTAATGAAAATTCCAAAAACCTAACTAGAAAGTTGGACTGCCGGCTCTCTGGCTCACCGAATGAAGCACAGCAGTGCATTGCCACTGACCAGGCGTCGTATTTGGTATTTTGACTGAATGCCTAACGTCAACTCTTTTTGGGAATATAATTATTGATCGAACGAACGTCTGGTTAAGAAGATATACAATGCGAAAGTGGAAGGATGTAGGTACCGGGGGAGACCGAGACTTACCTACCTAAACTAGATTGGTCACGTACTGAAGGAACGTGGAGTCAAGAGTCTCCGAAACCGGCGAACGTGTATGAAGAAGAAGAAGAAGAAGTAAGAATTATGAATGTTGAGGAAGCGAGTGAAGTATGCAAGGATAGAGTTCTCTGGCACTCTGTTCTCTCTGCCTATCCTGCAAGGGATATGGCGTGATGATATGTATGTATGTATGTATAATTATTGATTTGACAGCATCAGACATGTTGGCCCAGGTGGATCTAAAGCTCTCGGTTGTTTTTTATGAAACGTACAAGCAATGTAAGGGTTGGTAACATTCGTAGCCGCTACCATATAGCAAGGATGTTTAAGTCATATTGTTTCTTTATTGTTCATATAATATTTTATTCCCTTCAAGGCGAAATTCGATAAAGCAATTATAAGATGCAATTTAATACACCACTGCGGAGATAGAAGAACGGGTCCTCCATCTTCTAAGATTTCACACTTTGGTCTTTACTTCTACTGCGGCTGGTGAATAACCACTAATACCCTTCCGTTTAATCATTAATTTTCAATTAATATTAATGATATATGAAACGTATGATAAAATTTGTATCGAATTTTGGCGGGAATATGAAAGTGTCCTGGTTGGTTTCGTATTATATTCAATATCTTATTGTTGTAACGTGTTATATCAATAAATAATTTTGATGGCATTATATGTAATGTGCTGCGAAGGAACTGATGGGATATAGTAAATATGATATAAAAGTGCTTTACAACGTTTTCGTTTTCCGTCTAAAGTCTTACAAGATACCATTAAGGGTGTGGCCATAGCACAATTGATGACTTAGAATCGGACAATGATTAAAATGAAGAGACTGAAAACCTGAAGACAATTATAACTCGACACTGGCTACAATGGCTCATATATGTAGCTAATTGTCGATACTTAAGAAGAAGAAGAACTTTAGTGAATATTTCTAGCTATTCGGTAACATCAACTGATGTTGGTTCAAAATCTATTTTAATATATCTATACTAATATTATAAAGAGGAAAGGTTTGTATGTAAGTATGTTTGTAATGAATTGGCTCAAAAAGTACTGGACCGATTTAAATAATTCTTTCACCATTTGAAAGCAACATTATCACTGATTATTATAGGCTATTTTAATTGTAAGAAAAATATAAGGATCCCTACTAAAATTACAATAATGTTACCCAAGGTGTAAGAAAACGCCCATAAAATATCTTTCATCGCATGTGCGGCGAAAACTATTGATAATAGAACCAAAAATGTTCCACAATATTAAAGAACATATCAATATCTACAAAAAATGTCGCGATAGCATGTGTCTAACTATTATAGTTATGTCACTCTAACTACTTTTAAAAAGTTTAGAAACCTCAGTGAAATGTTTTTAAAAATTACCAGTTGATGTCATTTATTCTGTTTACTCATTTTGTTTTTAAACATCAACCCAAGGGAAGCCAGCGATACACTATTGCTAAATACATTATTATCTAAATAATATATACCTAAGTATGTCCTGCATTTACTGTACGTTTATGCCAAAATGTTTAATAAATAAATGTTCACCCGTGCGAAGCCGGGTCGGGCCGCTAGTTTTAAATAAGCGTATTAGGTTTTTATATACGTAGTTTTATATCATCTCATCTCAGCTCATATATGTCCCACTGTTGGGATCGAGCCTCCTTCATATCATAATTTTAAGCCTCGTTTGTATCCCACTGCTAAGCTCTATGAATATTATCAACTCCTAACGGTTAGACAATTGTTCGTTCTAGCCACGGCCCTAAAGCAGAGCACTCTCTAGCGCCTCTTGTGTGCAATTCAACTCGTCGCAATCATCTTATTGTCTCTTCAGTTCCAATTAAAACATCATTTTGCTGCAGGTTTTTTGTTTTCCTCGGACCTTATCTCTATAATAAGCTGCACAAAATTTTATCATTGAATTTTCATACCACTTACAAATGTAAAGTAATTTTGCAAGAATGGCTTCTTCAACAATCTTATGGTGATACTGAAAACTTTCTTGAGGTTATTATATGATCCTAGGCACATACACTTGTACGTGAATACACATGCATGAAGTATATGAGTACATGCGTATGCATACCCAAACACTGATATACAATACACTCAAATGTGTCACAGACATATAATGTATCACACGCATAATATGTAACACACGCATACACTCAAATGGCTCTAATACTCACCATACAAGCACTTACACATTTTCCTATTGACACCCAGTCCAATTGTATATGGTACCCGTGGATTGCCTGGTGACTTGTATTACAGGTAGTCTTTTTACCTACCACAAGCACCAGTAATCCATAATGATATTTGTAAATTTAGAAGTGTTATTGTGTACTGTAAAGTGTTATGGTGAGAAATAAATCAATTTATTATTATTATTATATCTCCATTTATTCACGGGATCTTCCGTAGGGAAGATACCCGGTCCTTTGGTAGGCTTACATAGGGATATGGATCCAACACGCAGAGGCCTTTAGAGAAATTTAATCTAAATATTGGGATGGGACACCTACCGATGACATTCCACGTCTGCACATAAGATACGTGGAATGCCAGCACTAAGTGTAAAACTATTGTGTGATGATGGTATCTAATATATGAATATGGGAGTGGGTGCTTAGTGGACTGGTTCATCTTATATCTATGAAATTATAAACTGTCGTCTGCCTTCAAACCCATGTTAAGAGATGAACGGTGGCAGACGGTGACTCGCCAACTCACTGAATGGGCCCCCTAAATAGTCGCCATAGACCCACTAGTCATACGGGCAACAGAGGGCAACATTGGTGTAAGTGGCTAGGGGTGTCGAGCGGTGCGGCGCCGGTTTCACCATTGAGTCTGCGATAAACAGACCCTTGGTTTCCCCGTAATTATGCCCTTGAAAATGACACTTCCACCCCCGAGCATATAGCTCTGGCGACCCCTCTCTGGGTTATTATTGGTGGTGGTTATTATTATTATTATTATTATAATTCTCCTGCTCTTGTCCCAATTACTTGGAGTCGACGTAATATACATATTAGAGGGGTACACCCCTTTTCCTACATACTGCAAAGGTTATTGGCAACAGTTTTATGACGGGCCGCCTGCCTGACATCAACCCTCCTTGGGAATGAATGCAATTGCTGACCAAATGGCATCATATAGTGTTGGCCCAGGTCGATATAAAAGCTCTTAGTCGTCTTTTACGACATCCACTAGCAAAGTAAGGGTTGGTAGTATTCGTAGCCGCTACCACACAGCAAGTAATGTTCCTAGTTCCTCCATAATGCGAAGGAAATCGACCTACTATACCACGCTGGTCAGACATGTTGGTATAGGTTTTTGTTTCGAGTTTTCCCTCTCTCGTATTAGATGTTATATGCCTTTTATACCACTTAGTCGTCTCGTACGATCACTCACGGGTAAGATAGGGGGTGGTGAATTGTATTCTTACTCCGTCACCACACGGAATAGTTAGTTATAGTTTAGTTATAGTTTTTACTAGAAAAGAAGTATGGTTCAACCAGATCATGTATCTGGACCCGATCAGGACAGAGTGAGGCATGGCGGATCCGGCAAACCCTATCACGACCCGGTCTGGTTCAGATCAGGATAGTCTGATGTGAAATAACATCAAGTATGGTAAGGCATACCGGATCAGGACCAGGTCAGGACCAAATAAGGATAGCTTGATATGAAATATCATCAAGTATGGTAAGGCATACCGGATCAGGACCAGATCAGGACCAAATAAGGATAGCCTGATGTGAATTATCATCAAGTATGGTAAGGCATAGCGGATCAGGACCAGGTCAGGACCAAATAAGGATAACCTGATGTAAAATATAATCAAGTATATGGTAAGGCATGTAGTATATCAGGACCAGAAACAGTTTTCGTAACACAAAGAGAAATATCAATCAAAATTCAAAAAAGTATAATATCATGATTGTCATATTTATGTCACGGTGTAAATTGTATTTGCATCAGAGGAGATTAATCTGAAATCTTTAATTTTTCATATTCATTTAATAATAATAATAATTAATAATACAAAAATAATTTATATTTAAAGTAAAGACAAAAATAAATAATAGGTACATTTGAAAACATAGATAGAAATAAATATAATAATATTGTAACAACCATTTTAACATTTAATGTTTTGGGTCATAATAAATTGTTGATGGCGTTAGTAATATGACGTCATTATCTAAATCGCGGTGTTAAGATTCTCCGAAGCGTAATGACATCGCCTAATATTAAATTAGTTATTATCGAATCAGATCAAAACAGATCGATCAGGTCATGAATGAGAAATTCAGGCGACAGTGAAAGTCGTTAGCATCTGGTGGTTACGCCCTAATTGGAACAGCTCACTGGGACTCTCTACTCTCTATATTAAGAATATAGCACTGCATTCGCTGCCTACGTCATATATTAATTTATATTTTTATTTATTAAACATGTTTGTTAAGATATTCATGTTTTTTAAAAGGTCCGGACAAGGCATACTCGTTTTGGATCAGGCAAGATATATAACGCAGATAATTGATTTGGATCCGATCAGTAAAATTTCATCCGGACCCGATCAGGAATGCCTAATCTGGACCCGATCAGGAATGCCTGATCTGGACCCGATCAGGAATGCCTGATCTGGACCCGATAAGGTTTTCCTGATCGGGTTTAGATATATCTTCTGCGTTACATACCTTATCTGGTCCAGATCGGGCATGCCCGGTCCGGTCCTGCTAAGGAAGACGAAAAAATTTCTAGTCGGGTATAGCTAGCCTGAATATAAATAATGCTTTTAATGAATAAAACTATTTTCTTTTCTTCTGTATCCGAGTTATCAAGACTGGTTATCGTGCAACTGAGATAAAAACCCTTTAGATTATAAATTGTGGTCAGTAATAAAGTACACGGTCTGAACAAAACGGCACTCCAACAACTATGAGTCTCTCAAGAGATCTTTTACAGTGAGCAGTAAATTTCCTATAAAATAAAATTTTCCATGGAGACAATGCGTGAATGTACAGTTATTTCACAGCGAGAGAGATTAATTTTTGTTTTTTATGCTATAGAATTTCGATATATTTAAATGTATTAATGATAATTATACTAGCTCTCCCTGCCCGCTTTGCATGGCATTTTGTACAATATTTATGTTGTTCATATGTAGAGGTGTTTAAAAAAAAAAGAATATAGGTCTTAATTTTAATATTCACATTCTGATATATTGCTCTTGCATAACAAAATATTATTCCATCATAATCATCATCGTTCCTTTGATCTTTTCCCATTTTTATGACAGGTGGGTTGCAAATCACAGTTCGTGTTATAACACGATACAAAATTGTTGAGTGGGAAACTGTCCCATTCAAGCATCTTTAGGACTGCCATAAATAAATAAGGCGTGGTAGTGTATTCTTAAATCATTCAACACACGGGGATGTAAGAAATTGCAATACTGTTGACATAATAAATTTCATAAGTGGGTGAACGACATGAAAGAAATTGATTTGATGCTGTCTGATCCACAGGTACATTCTCAAGGAAGTTTGACGTCAGGGCGATCCGTTATAAAAATGTTGCTAATTATTTTACAATATGTAGGATAAAAACAGAGTATATATTGCTTCGACCCAAAGTAATTAGGATTAGAGCAGGTTCATAATGGTGATGTTGAGGATGAGCATGGGCACACCTCTACTGAATCATCAAAGCAGTAGATGTTTATCTTACGACTCCATAACCTATCGTATTACCGCCCTATTCACATTTGGGTTGACCACCGTACCTATTGCTTAACGTCGGTGAATAAAACGCATCTTAACGTGAAGTCATTAAAATTCATGTGTTTTACGTCATCGTCATTCATTCTCTTGCTCTTAAACCAATTATTTGAGGTCGACGCAATATATAACTACTCCTTTTCCATCCTACATATTGCAAAAGTTATTGCCAATAGTTTTATAACCGGCCGTCAGCCTGACTTCAATCCTCCGTGGCAATGTAATTGTTGACTAAACGGCATCAGCTAGAGTTGGCTAGGCCGATATAAAGCCGGGCGGGCCACCGAAGGTAAAAATCGGGTCCCGGTGACCCGCTCGCACGGCGAAGAGAGAGGAGTTTTTACGGTGGGTCTATGGGGTCACGCGCCGCCTTCTCCGTCACCCCGGACCGATTTGGCGGGGCGAGACTAATCCATAGTCCACCAAAAAAAAAAAAAAAAGGCCGATATAAAGCTCTCAGTCGTCTTATACGACATCCACGAGCAAAGTAAGGGTTGGTAGTATTCGTAGCCGCTATCACATAGCTTTAAATATAGATTTATATATAAAATATAGTCATGCACGGTTGAAATAGGATATCTATTTTAATAACGCCTTAGCCGCTGCCTTTTATTGCATACGTATTTTTAATGCATAAGTGTCGTATGCTAGGAAAATGAGAATACGTGAGAAAAATTGGTTAGACAACTGCCTTGCTTCTTTACATTTAGAATTTTTATTATTTTATCGTGAGAAAAAATTACAAGTCTTGTGATAAATTTTACAAAGCCTACTAATATTATAAATGTGAAAGTTTATGAAGATGTTTATTACTCAATCACGCGTCAACCATTGAACAGATTTGGATAAAAACTGGCACGTAAATAGACCACTTCCTGAATTAATACAAAGGATACTTTTTATTGATTTTAAAGGGGTCTATGCGTGAATATGAGCAAAACCAAAATAATGGTCTTTGAAAGAGATGAAGCCAGAACAGATGTAAGAGTAACAATAGGTAATGATGTACGTATATGTATGCAAGTGGATGAATTTGTATATCTTGGATGTGGATTTAGCCGAGATGGAAGGTACACCACTGATATAGAGCGAAGAGTGAATGCGGGAAATAGAGTGAACGGAGCGTTAGGACAACTTCTCGGTAGCCAACACCTCAGCCAGAAGGCACGTGTAGCAATACATAACACAGTGCTTGTCCCAACATTACAGTATGGAAGCGAGAGTTGGGTATGCAGAAAAGAGTATGAAAGTAAAATTAATGCGGTCGAAATGCGATCTCTATCTCGTGAATGTGAGCAAAACCAAAATAATGGTCTTTGAAAGAGATGAAGCCAGAACAGATGTAAGAGTAACAATATGGTAATGATGTACTAGAGCAAGTGGATGAATTTGTATATGTATGAAAAAGAGTATTGGTGTAAAGATGCGAAAGGGAATGCTCCGATGGTTCGGACATGTGGAAAGAATGCCGAACGAACGTCTCGTTAAGAAGATATACAATGCGAAAATGGAAGGATGTAGGTACCGGGGGAGAACGAGACTCACTTACCTAGACCAGATCGGTCATGTACTGAAGGAAGGTGGTGTCAAGAGTCTCCGAAACCGGCGAGAGTGTATGAAGAGAATTATGAATGTTGAGGAAGCGAGTGAAGTATGCAAGGATAGAGTTCTCTGGGACTCTGCTCTCTCTGCCTACCCTGCAAGGAATATGGCGTGATGATATGTATGTATTTATACTTTTTATCCCAATAATATGTTCTCTTGGAATAATAAGTTCAATTTTTGAAAAATTACTATTCAAACGGGCTGCAGCTAGTAATATTATCTGTAAACTGTTGACTTTCAAGACACATATAAAAATTCTCATAAATATATCAGCTGTTTAATAATGGAGTGAGTAATACAATTCACCACCTGCTCTCTTATCTAGTGTGCATAGTAAGAGTCAATTAATATCTTAAGATATGCAGATAACATCTGTACAAGAGAAGGAAAACTTGAAATAAACCTCTATAGCAAACTAACTGACGAGCATGGTATGGGAGGTTTATATCCCTTAGTCGTCTCGTACGATCACCCACGAGTAAGACAGGGGGCGGTAAATTGTATTCTTACTCCGTCACCACACGGAAGTGTACCCTATTTTTTTTTTTCTGCGGTGGGCTATGGACGTGGTCGCACCCCGCCAAATCGGTCCGGGGCGACGAAAGAGGCGGCGCGCAACCCGCCCCGACAGCTTTCGCCGTCGGGGCGTCGCCCTCACGCGGTGGCCTCACGTCGGGTGACCGGACAATTCCCCGGTCCGATCACCCGAAGCCTCGGTTAGGGCGGTATCAGGCGCAGATATTCGCGCCTGCGCCGCCCCGGCCTCTGACGGCGGCCCGGGTCACGGGAATTTTCCAGGACTCGTTCCGCCGCCTCCTTCTGCGAGTTGACAGCCTCGCAGAAGGCGGCGACCGCGTCCCAATTCCTGACGCTGTCGACCATCGCTTTCGCAACAGCCGGCAGCGTCAGGTCGGCACCGATAACAGCGACGAGGTCACGGCGCTGCCCGTCCCAGCTCGGACATACCTCGAGCGTATGTTGCGCCGTGTCCTCGTCGCTACTGCAATGGTGGCAGGATGGAGTCCACTCTCTATACGCGACCGTGTGCAGGTACAAGCCGAAGCAACCGTGCCCTGACAATACCTGCACCAGCCGACAGGAGAGGACTCCGTGCCGCCGCTCCATCCACTCCATCAGTACGGGCTGGAGGGCCTCAACGGTAACAACACCGTGTCTAGGCCTCTCCAGCCGCGTAACCCAACGGGCGATGACATCTGAGCACGGAAGTGTACTCTACCACTATTACATTTATAATTATATTATTACAAATACATTTCTAAGGACATTGACCTCGAAAACTTTCAAAAGTCCGTAAAAGCTCATGTACATTTTTATTATTCTAATCGTGAACGATAATTCGAAGTATCCGACATGGAATTATCGATTTATTATCAAATAACGATTGTATTTGAACGTGTTAACATTTAACTTGCTATTGTGTTATCAAAATATAGCTAATTGTAATTCATCATGTATATGAATATTCTTGTTAAAACGATCGTTTATATGTACGTTTGTTAAATATTAACATTTAAGAAATAGTAGTAATATATAGTGTGTTAAAGAAGATGAAAATATTATCTTTATTTCATCTCATTCAACTCAGCTCATACACGTCTCACTATTGGGGATCAAGACTCCTACAAACGGGAGGGATATATCTACTATCACCGACGATAAAGATCGGGTACCGGTGGCCCGCCCGCACGGCGAAGAGAGGTGTTTGCAGGGTGGGTCTATGGGCGTTGCGCGCCGCCTCTTCCGTCGCCCCGGACCGATTTGGCGGGGCGTGACCACGTCCATAGCCCACCGTAAAAAAAGGGATATATCTACTATACCACGCTGGTCAGGTTGTTGATATGGGGTTTTGTTTCGAGTTTTCTTCTCTTGCATATGCTATATGCGTATATGTTATATGCGTTTTATATCCTTTAGTCATTTCTTATGATGGGTGATCCTTATGGCGGGTAAAATAGATGTTGGTGAAATGTATTCTTATTCCGTCGCCACACGGAAAATTATATAGAAAAATATTATCTTATAAAGAGGGATTTTTTAAAGTAAATAATCTTTCTTCTCCTCTTTGACCATTTACCTCTTAGTGTTAAAATCGGTGGAATCGGGTCTCGTTCTTTTTTTTTTTATTTTTTATTGGTGGGCTATCGGTGCGTCTCGCCCCGCCAAATCGGTCCGGGGTGATGGAGAAGGCGGCGCGTGACCCCATAGACCCACCGTAAAATCCTCTCTCTTCGCCGTGCGAGCGGACCACCGGTACCCGATCTTTGTCTTCGGTGATCGGGTCTCGTCCTAGTTAGGAAGAAGTTTGACATACTATACCACACCAGCCAAACGTTTTGGTTCTTTTTATTACTCATGCTGGCAAACGAGCAAGCAGCATACCTAATGGTAAATTAAAAAAAAAATTAAAAAAAAAGAATTACTACAGATACAATTGATGAAGAGATACTGATATTATTGATACAAGTGAAGGAAAACAGTGCTGTAGTGCTTTGTTCGGTAGTAGTAGCTCTCATGGTAAAGCAAGAGGTGCGGATTTATTGCATTCTAAATCCATAAAAGTGACCATATAGGCATTAGTCTCTCGTTATGAAAATTCACCATATCGGGGAGTGATGGTTACTCTAGTAGTTAAGTCGAAATCGCTAGTGGGATCAGGTCCAGCCATAATGTATTTATTTTATTTAAGAATTATATTATATCTTGTTTCATCTAGCTGTGTGGTAGCGGCTACGAACACTACCAACCCTTACTTTGCTCATGTATGTCGTAAAAGACGACTAAGAGCCTTATAATAACCTGGGCCAACTCCATCTGATGCCGTTTGGTCAACAATTACATTCCCAAGGAGGATTGACGTCTGGCAGGCGGCCGGTCACAAAACTATTGCCAATAACTTTTACAATATGTACTATGAAAGAATAGTACATATTGTATCGACCCCAAGCAATTGGGATAAGAGTAGGAGAATGATGGTTATATCTTGTTTCAAAGGGGATCATATTGAGTCTAATACTTACGAGTCATGTTGTATGAAAATTTATAAAGTAAATAAAAAAAAAATATCTTTTTGGTGACGGAGAATACAAGTCACCACCCCTATCTTACTCGTAAGTGATCTTAAGAGAAGACTAAAGAATATAAAACGCATATAATATCTGTGCTAAAGACGGAAAACTCGAAACAAAACCCTATACCAACACATATGATGATATACTAGGTCAATTTCTCTATTTTTATGAAGAAGCCTCGGACCCAACAGTGGGACGTATACGAGTTGAGATAATGATGATGATAAAAATAAAAAAAATAAAAAAAGTTGCTATTCAGCGGTAGTTATTTGGATTGATTTAAGGTAAAATGTTTTCTGTGTGGTGACGGAGTAAGAATACAATTCACCACCACCTATTTTACCCGTGGATGATCGTACGAGATGACTAAGGGATATAAAACGCTTATAAAATCTATGCAAGAGAAGGAAAACTCGAAACAAAACCCTATACCAACACGTCTGACCAGCGTGGTATAGTAGGTCAATTACATAAGTACATAATTATATATCAATTACATAATTATAGAAGAAGATAATACGAAAGATACAGATGTCTGTATCTGTAAAAATCAAATACAAAAGCGATGTAATTAGAGTTTTTTTAATTTCAATCATGATTCCAAAACATAAAAGGGCAGGTAAACTGACCAATTATTTCTAGACTCAGCATTTGAATGCAGGAACTTACTATCGGTAGAATGCTTATTGCAATGAAGCAAAGAGACGAAAAAATATTCAGAAACAAAAGTTTAAGAACAAAGACATGATAGGTCGCAAAAGATCGGAGTATTTGTAAATATTTTCATCCCCAGTAGAGGGTGAAAGGAAGATTATTCATCTATGAATTTTTCATTATTATTCGAAAATGGCACATGACACATCTTAAATATATTTGCTTTTGGAATGGATTTAAAATAAATTTTCGGGTAAATATTTGCTTATGTACATTTTCAGTATGTTTGTGTACAATTCAAAATATGACTATACAGTGGCGTAGTGATAAAGATTCTCTATCATGGGTTCGATTCTTATACAGGACCACATTGGGCGATTCACTATTTGTTTACAATTTTTCTTCTTTTATTAATGGTATTTATTAGTAATATTTATTAGTAATGTTTATCGCAATACATATAGAGAACAAGCTTGTCATTGTTTTATAATAGTGAATATTTAAACTACATAACTCATTATAAGCTTTTATTTATTACAATTTTGTTACATACATACATACATATCATCACGACATATCCCTTGCAGGGTAGGCAGATAGAACAAAGTGCCAGAGAACTCTATCCTTGCATACTTCACTCGCTTCCTCAACATTCATAATTCTCTTCATACACGCTCGCCGGTTTCGGAGACTCTTGACTCCACCTTCCTTCAGTACGTGACTAATCTGCTCTAGGTAAGTTAGTCTCGGTCTCCCCGGTACCTACATCCTTCCACTTTCGCATTGTATATCTTCTTACCAAATGTTCGGCATTCTTCCACATGTCTGAACCATCGGAGCATTCCCTTTCGCATCTTTACCAATACTCTCTTTCATACCTACTCGCTCTCTTACGTCGTTGTTACGAATGCGATCGATCAGCCTAACTCCACTGATTTTCCGTAGAGATCGCATTTCGATCGCATTAACTTTACATTCATACTCTTTTCTGCATACCCAACTCTTGCTTCCATACAGTAATGTTGAAACAAGCACTGCGTTATGTATTGCTACACGTGCTTTCATTTTGATCATGATAAAAAAACTGTAACATATAAAACTACAACATTAAACGTTAACATAATGTGATTAGTTTCACATCCGCAAGTCATACCAGAATTAAGGTAAAAAGCAGCGCTAGGGTTCTAGTCTGAAAAACGCTGAGCGATATCTTTTTGGGACTGTCGCGAGGCACATGAATTTTATATAATATAATTCATTTAATTTCTTTTATTTAATTCTTATGCTTATTTACATTTGTTTTTTTTTTCTATCTCAATCTCAATTTTCCTTTGTGTGCTTTTACCATTTGTGTTTTCTGGCTTCTGTGGCTAAACAAAATATTTTTTTGGTTATTCAAGCTGCATAATAGTTTATGCAAACCATGAGTATAGATATAATTTTTGTTCATTAATTATATGCTAGTAAAATCCAACGCGAATTGTTTATTTATTTCTAGCTGTACTCATCGCTTCGCGAGTGCTTCATGCCCAACAACCATCGAAATGTTATCTTTTTTCTGCAGGAAAACTATATTTCGGGCTGAAATATACTTTCTGGTCAAAATCTAATAATAATAGTTAGATAGTTTAGGTGTGAAAGCGTAATGTTAATTAATTATACAATGATATATGTATATAATAACATATTAATATTGCATACTCAGTGTAGCAGTACATCATCATTTCATCTCAGCTCATATATGTCATATTGCTAGGCGCGAGCCTCCTCCACAATGGGAGGGGAAATTGACCTACACCATGCTGGTCAGGCGTGTTGGTATATCAGGGCCCTTCTGCGACGCCCTCAGAGGGCCATGGCGGTGAGGGCTGTCAGGGGCTATCGTACGGTGTCATGGACCGCAGCGACGTTGCTGGCGGGCGACCCACCTTGGCCACTTGTGGCCGAGGCCCTGGCTGAGGTCTACCGGCTCCGTGTCGCGGCGCGGGCCAACGACGAGCAGGTCTCCGTAAGGAGACTGGGCAGAGTACTGGAAGTGGCCCGAAGGGGAGTCACTCAGCGGTGGAGAGAAGATCTGGAGTCCCCCGTAGCAGGGCGGGGGACTGTGGAGGCGGTTGCGCCACATCTCCACCGCTGGATTAGTAGAAGGCACGGCAGCCTAAGCTTTAGGATGGTGCAGGTGCTTACCGGGCATGGGGTCTTTGGTAAGTACCTGCACAGAATTGGAAGAGAAGGGGCCCCAGGATGTCACGAGTGTGGTGCGCCAGTAGATAATGCGCGTCACACTCTGGAGGTATGCCCTGCCTGGGGGCCCCAGCGCCACGTCCTATCGGCGGTCGTTGGGAGAGACCTGTCGTTGTCGACCATCATCTCGAAGATGCTTGACAGCGACAGGTGCTGGTCGTCGATGGCCTCCTTTTGCGAGGTCATCATGAAAAGGAAGGAGGCCGCGGAGCGAGAACGCGAGGCGCTTGCGTCAGCTGACTCGCTTCGCCGCCGGCGACCGGGAAGGAGGAGGCGCCGTTATGCGCACCTCCTCCCACCGCCTTGAGGGACGATAGGACGTGGCCAGAAAGCCAAGCGTGGGGGTGCTGGGGATCGAATGTCAGTAGACGATCTCTCCGGCTCCCCGTAAAAGCGCGGAAGGGGCCGCTGTGGTTTTAGTGGGTATTCCGGCCGCTAACATCTATGGCCGGTGAGTCCCACACTCCCCCTCGCCTGTGACCGGCGGGGGATAGCGCGCAAACGCGTTTCCTCAGCGAAAAAAAAAAAAAAAAAAAAAAGGCGTGTTGGTATAGGGTTTTGTTTCGAGTTTTCCCTCTCTGTAGCAGTATATAGAAAACTTTATCTATCATGTACAAATCGATATTAACCCATGTCCACATTAAATAAATTTTTAATTTGAAAAAACCTAACTAAATAACTTGTATTCATAATACTGATTAGGATAATCATCATTCTCTTAATCTTATCCCAATTACTTGGGGTTGATGCAATATCATCATAATATATGATTGTAAAAGTTATTGGCAATAGTTTTATGACCGGCCGCCTGCCTGACGTCAACATCAGATGGTGTTGGTCCAGGTCGTTATAAAGCTCTTAATCGTCTTTTACGACATCCACGAGCAAAGTAAGGGTTGGTAGTATTCGTAGCCGCTCCCATACAATATTAATTAGGATAATATGCTTGTCTATATATATTATATATATATATATATATATATAAGAGATTTCCACCTATGTATTGACTCATCACGATATCTCTGGTACCATAAGACCTACAGACTTTAAATTTGATAGGAGTATTCCTTTTGCCGAGTAAAGGTCAGCTAAGAAAGGATTTTACGAAATTCCACCTACAAGAGGAGTTGCCGGGGTGTAAAAATCACATTTTTAAATATAGCTCCTACAGACTTGACATTTGATATGAACATTTTTTCTACCCTTTAGAGGTCAGATGAAGTAGGATTTTAAGAAATTCCTTCTCCGAAAGTAATTCTATGTAGCGAAAGTAAGCAACAGAACTGAACTGACGTAACCGAAGCAAAGCGAGAGCGGGTCGCTAGTATATAATATAATTATCGTCATTAATGGGCAATTCAGTTAAAATTTAATATTTTAAATATAATTTTATTAATTATATTAGACGAAAACACAGTTGTTTTTTTTTTAAATTAATCACCAATTAACCACGCGATAAAATTAATTAAAACCGATCGTTAAATCAAAAAAAAAGAACCTACGTAAGATAAAACATAAGTGCTAAAGCGCACGCAATATGAAAGGTTTTTACCCATTTTACTGCACTTTTTACTGGTACCCGTTTATTATAAACTTTATGATACCATAAAGCATAAAATAATGGCGTATTTTTATAACCAAGTGCAGTAAAACACCTTTTATGTGTGCGATAACATCGGTATTGAGCATTCGGCATGGATATTATCAACATTAGCACACGTATTATAAAATGGTCAGGTTGATATTAATGCTAGGAATACGAATGATTCTCTATGGTTAGTGAATGAACGTTTTATATTTTAGAGCGGTAATCGCGTATAATCCGTGTGGTGACGGAGTAAGAACACAATTCACCACCCCTTATCTTACCCGTGGGTGATCGTACGAGACGACTATGCGAGAGAAGGAAAACTCGAAACAAAACCCTATACCAACACGTCTGACCAGCGCGGTATAGTAGGTTAGTTTCCCTCCCTTTACGGAGAAGGTCCGAGCCCAACAGTGGGGCTTGTATGGGCTGTGATGATGATGATGAATCGCGTATAATGTAATAATTTTATCAATCATTTGTACTTCTCTTTGAAAAAGATGCTATTCTTTTCTGAATAAAAGGTACCCTATATCCTTTTCTGCTTCTTTGACTATCGGTATGCTAAATTTCAAGGCGTTCGATTGAATAGTTAACACGTTAAAGCGTAACAAAAGAATGAGTTCCTTCACACGTATAACACTAATTATGAGTATTTCAGAAAATATATCTGTAAGTCTCGTAATTATAACCTTTTTTGCTTGGTAGGCTTTAGTCAGACAAAACTCGGCTGCCCATGATAATTGATGATAGATATAAAAACTCTTCATGCGACGTATTTTGAGTAGACCACCGACACCTCGCGTCTGAGTTCTTTAATAATTTCAGTCCCAAAGAAGTAGGTACAAGTTTAGCACGTAGGTAATTAATTATTATAAAGACTTTATACCTACAAGCGGTTACTGTTCTGAATACCCTGTTCCATTTCGTTCCATCAAGTAAGTATTTTCTAACTAAATCACACGAGATCTTTGATGTCAGAATAAGACGTCGAACGACTGGGCAGTCTGCAGTCGTACTATGGACAGTTCAAAATAATAGGGAGATTTTCAAATAAATTAACTAACTAACAAACCAGTCACTGTTGCTATAGTTATATCATCAATGCATCTTATATATAAAGTACAAATTTAAGATATGGGGCTTAATATAATACTGCGTAATAAAACTCCCTAAATATAAATTTAAAAAAATAATAATATTGAAATACCCCAACAGACAAAAATACTACTCAATACGTTTGTTATATCAAACCATATGGGTCAGCATATTTTAAACTTAATATATAATTTGAAAGAAACAAAGTAGGTATTAAGTTCTCATTGCGATATAGTAAAAGTACAATTCACCATCCCCCTTGTTTTACCCGTGACTATCGTAAAAGACGACCAAGGGATATAATATGCATAAAGCATGCAAGAGCAAGAAAGCTAAAACCCTATACCAATCCCTTTCACCAGCGTGGTAATAGGTAAATTTTCCCCATGTTTTGGAGGCGATTCGAGCCGAGCAGTAGCATGTATATAAGCTAGATGACGCTGATGATGATGATGATGAAGAATAAGTTACATAATGTACAATAAATAAAACATTTTACTTACAGAGAATAGTTTTCTCCGTCATACATCAAACAAAGATTTGAAGAGATTTTTGAAACACTTACATACACATAAACGCTCAAATAAAATCTAAAAGCATCTTTAAGAAAGCGAAGGGGTACCAACTTTGCTAATAAACAAACCCAAGTCTATTCTGAATTCAGCGCACACCCGCTCTGCTTGAAAATTTTCACCTATTTTCTACAAAATAGATTTTTAGTGAAGCTCTGAAACGCAAACAACGTTGACGGCTAGTTGTAGATATTTAGGTTTTTCGTGTGGTATATTCATTTTTGTAATTTAATGAATATATCACACTGGAGCTAATTCTTATTAAACATGTACCATTTTTTTTATAAAAGAAATTTAAAAGAAATAACAATAATAGACTAACCCGCTGAAATTTTTGCCGGATCTTCTCAGTAATGGTATAGTTCCGATCCGGTGGTAGTTTATTGGATTAATTTAATATGTTAAAACTTTAATGTTAAAATTATCGTGAGTTTGACACATATTGAACAATTGTATTTTTCAGTAATACTCATCATCAGGGCGAGTGCGTAGCTGAGTCTGCGAGCCCTAATGATGAGCATCGGACATGCTCGAAACCCGTGTCGACATAATCGATTCAAACGCGCGAGTATTGCCGAAAAGTACAATTGTTTAATATGTTAAAACTGACAATATCTAAGTGCCCTCTGGCAGGGTCTATGCATAATAAATGAATTTGAATATATTCTTTCACCGGCTCATATTCCAATCCAATAACAGACTCAAATAATAATTTAAGGAAATCTTAAACAATTATTTTGAATACACAAACCTGGGGTAGTACCACACTCTCGCGGAAAATTTACGACTGAGCGGTGGCAATGTGCTGCGAGGGAAAGTCGGAAGCCCAACTTAATGGGAGGAGTTTGGTTGGTAGATAGCAGCCTAACTGTACTCATAGTATTGCAATGGTCCATAAGCAGCAGTAACACTTATGCTACTTGCTCGTTTGCCACTATAAGTAATAAAAAAATATATACATATCATCACGCCATATCCTTGAGGGTAGGCTGGGAGAACAGAGTGCCAGAGAACACTATCCTTGCATACTTCACTCGCTTCTTCAACATTCATAATTCTTTTCATACACGCTCGCCGGTTTCGGAGACTTTTGACTTCACTTTCCTTCAGTACGTGACCAATCTGGTCTAGATAGGTTAGTCTCGGTCTCCCCCGGTACCTACATCCTTCCATTTTCGCATTGTATATCTAATAAAAAAATCAGAGTTGTAAATACAATATAGTTTCATAGATTTCACAAAACATCAAGAAAATCTTTCAAACATTTGGCTTTTCTTCGTAATGTTTTCTTTCAGTTATAATGAACGACAATAAACGGTTAACAAAAATATTTGTTGTTAATAATGGTTTTGTTTACTAAACACACATGCTACACTTTCTATATACTTTATAGAAAAAAAAAATAAAAAAAGAATACCAAAGACAGTGTTTCAACCTACTTTCAGAAATCAGGCAAAGCAATTGCAGCATATTAGTAAATGCAGTGATCCCAGTCGCCTTGAAGGAAGAACGAATATCGAGTTTCAGAATCTCACACCGCCAAATAATCCAAACAGTTAGAATGTCTCCAGATCATAGGCAGTCAATAAAGTTCCAACTGCCACAAGAAAATAAGTCGTGGTAAAAAAAAATATTTTTAACCCGTAAAAGAAAAACCGACTTGATAATTTAAAAAAAAATCGTTATAATGACAAATAAAATGTGCGTGATGTGATTTTGAGCTCACAACCTTTATATGGCAGCCGTTTTTACATACCTACATACATATCATCACGCCATATCCCTTGCAGGGTAGGCAGAGAGAACAGAGTGCCAGAGAACTCTATCCTTGCATACTTCACTCGCTTCCTCAACATTCATAATTCTCTTCATACACACTCGCCGGTTTCGGAGACTCATGACTCCACCTTCCTTCAGTACGTTACCAATCTGGTCTAGGTAGGTTAGTCGTTATTAGCCGTTTTTATGCTAGCCAAATATGAATTTACCGTAAAATAGGCATGATATGCAACTCACTGTTTACAGAGCCAGTCAACCCTTCATTTTATGACAAAAGATGCATAAAACTACTTATGTTAGTACATTATTCTATGGCGATCCCTTCATTCGTTTCTTCTAAAATCCTACCCAGACTCCATCAACACTAATGGATCCATTTATTACAAATCCTCTAAAACCCTCGTTTTCTCTTATATAAAATAAAAATAATCCTATGAAAAGCTTCAGGAAATGACATAAGAGACCAATGGAGACACTCAAGTGAACGTGTGTGGGGACACAATTTAATAATAACTCTATACTTCACATTTCTTTCAAGGAAAAAACGACTTTAAAGTGTCTTTAATTAAATAACGAAATGGATTGCTAATGTTGTTATGGGTAGTGACAATGAAATTAGCGATGCATTATAGTAGTGACAATAAAGATTTTGGTATCTTTATTTAAGAGAATTTTTTGTTTCTTTATAATTTTATTTTTGACTAAAAATTTATTTTTATATACTTAGTACTTATGTCATCATCATTATTATATCAACCCACATATGTCCCACTATTGGGATCGAGTCTCCTCCATAGTGAGAGGGAAATTGACCTACTATACCACGCTGGTCAGACGTGTGGATATAGGGTTTTGTTTTTTATATCCCTTAGTCGTCTCGTACGACGTGTCACCCACGGGTAAGATATGGGTTGGTGAATTGTATTCTTACTCTGTCACCACACACAAAGTACTTATATACTAAATATAATTTCAATCTTACAAATGATTCATTCTTAGTATTAGAACCTATATAGGCGGAAAAAGAAAACAATTTAGAGCATATAAGGATGTTATTTCTTTATTCTCTCACGTATATGCAGGATGTGGAATGAACTATCTGCTGCTTCTCGAGCGCTACGACATATCATTCTTTAAATGAAGTTTAAGAAGAGCATTTTTTCAAAGTAAACAGTGGTCTGGATCCTTAGAGGTAATACCAATATTAATATGGTTCATGGAAGGCAGTACAATTTATCATCAGGTGTGCTGTTTGCCCATTTCTCGTTATCTTACTTCCTACTAATATTATAAATTTGAAAGTGTGTGAAGCTATATCTATCTTATTCTAACGGTATGACGAGAATAATTCGTATACTAAAACATCAAAATGAAAAAATAAACTAATATTATATAAAATCTTACCAATATTGTTGCAAATCGGATGTTCATGATCATACCTGTAATAAAAAAATAATATTAAAAATTAATCAAACATCACACGACTGTATAGTATAGATTTAGATGAATTTTTTGTGTGTCTTTAGATAATTTCATTTGACAGTATGACCCACTAGGTAGCGCTTTTTTTTTTGTTTTTGGACTTGCACAAACAACCATTTGTTGGGTGAGCTAATTTTATATGATTCTGTATGCGTGAAATGCTAACTTATAATTATTAAAAGGTTTTTATGGAATTTCTTATTCTATGGATCTGTCTTCTATGAAAATGTAAAGAATTGTGTCACATTATATTCTTAAACTATCATCACGGATTTAAACAGCTATAAAACTACAAGCTAATGTGAAAAATTAATCTATTACACTTTTGCTTATTGTTTAAAAATTATCGTTGTTCAGTAAAGGCGTACTTTTATTATTAAAAAAACAATATTTTAAAAAAAGAAGTAAAATTAGAATAAGTTCAAATATAAATCGTTAAATGTGAATATTTTTCAAACAGATACATTATATCTAGACTCATAATAACTGAAATATACTTATTGATTAAATAAATCTTATACTAACGCTTGACAGCCCTGTAATTTAATAGACTCTGATTGGATAGTTCATATCACATTCGATGACGACAAGCCCGTTCGCATCATGTGATCAATTTCCTTTCCAATATCCTTCGTACTCGTATTTCATTTAAGTTACAGTGGCCGACCGGATCGGACGTCTAGTTTATAAATTAAATTTATTTCAGAAATTAATATAGTAAAGAAAACTGAAGGAAGGTGGAGTCAAGAGTCTCCGAAACCGGCGAGCGTGTATGAAGAGAATTATGAATGTTGAGGAAGCGAGTGAAGTACGCAGAGATAGAGTTCTCTGGCACTCTGTTCTCTCTGCCTACCCTGCAAGGGATATGGCGTGATGATATGTATGTATGTAATATAGTAAACATATATTTTTTTTAAATTTGTGAAGCAATAATTGGAATGGATTTCTAATGGATATGGACTGAAGTTTTCTATGTCGTGAATACTTTTGGCTTCATGGATTAATTTTTTAATAAATCATAATTATACTAAATCAACAACAAAGTCAATTTACTATCAATAAATTCATAAAATTATATATATTTTTAACTACGCTACTGGTAGCGTGGTATGATGCAGCGTAATTAAAAAATATACTTTAATAACAGGCGACAAATTGACGTACGGTAACGATAGCTAGGTGAATTGGATGTATTTTAATGACAGAATACGTGAGTACGACGTCTCGATGGTATTGCTACTGCGTCGCCTAAGATTAGTACCTAAAAGCGCAACGAGCCGAACGGGCTACCGGAATTAAACATTCGGTACCGGTTGACCAATTAATTGAGGGTGAAAGGTAATATAAAAGGATATGAGGTCGCACGCCCCCTATTCGTTGCTGCAGACGGTTTGGGTGAGGTCAAAAAAGGCTACTATGAGTAAACACAATGGCTTGCTCGAAGGGTAGGTCGAGAAAACTAGCTGGGTTATGGATAATCACGCCGCCTTACTATCACTTTATACGCTAGAGATCAACACAAATCCAGACAAAAAAAAAACTAGTTTCTACATACATAAAATGAAGAATTTTTTTTTTGTCGCAGTCACAACAAAAATGGATGATAAAATATAATATTTTAACAGCTTTATCCACATGATGAATAGGGGTTCTTTACCTGGCTATAATATGTGCATAATAAGGGAAGACCACTACCACATCCTGGTGGAGTGTGTACGGAATAAAGTTGAAAGAAAATTGTTTGAGTATCAGACAAACATTTGTCTAAGAAGGATTGGAGCCTGTAACAGTATTCTATTTTCGCCTTTATATGAAGAAGCAATATTATTATATAATGTAGTAAACATCATCATTTTCCTATTCTTATCTTAATTACTTGGGGTCAATACAATATGTACTCTTCTTTCATAGTACATATTGTAAAAAAAGGCAATAATTTCATGACCGTCCGCTTGCCAGACGTCAACCCTCTTTGGGAATTTAATTGTTGACAAAACGGCATCAGATGGAGTTGGCCCAGGTCATTTTAAGGCTCTTAGTCGTCTTTTACGACAACCACGAACAAAGTAAGGGTTAGTAGTATTCGTAGCCGCTACCACACAGCTAAGAATATATATAGTAAACATAGGATTAAAACGTATAAAAAATTAAATTTTAATTTTAATTATTAATTTGTAATTCTAGATTTTAATTATTAATTTGTAATTCTCAACAAGGATGACATGATCGCTTTGTGATCAAAACCTACCTTTTGGTAAATAAAGAAAAAAAATACAATATTTTGTAAAGTAACATTTTAGCGTAATATCAGCTTAAAAACTGACGCAAAAGTGCTATGGCGGTAATTCCAAAAGCCAGCCGTATAACAGTCGCATACACGATAGTCTAATAAAAGCTATGCTGTTATAACAAGTAATTGGCAACACAATTGCGATTCAATTGGCCGTAGACTTTAATTTAACTGCTAAATACTATTTCGTAGAGTTTTAACGAGTTTTATATTAAATGTTAACGAAGTGGCTAGATTTTGGGTCCATGGATACTCATTTACGTCTATATACTTTAGCAATACATATAAATAAAATTGATGTGTCTGTTTGTAATTCAAAATTAACAGGTTCACTAAATGCATATGAAAGTATATACACACCAAAAACATAAATTTTAAACTTTTTCCTTGTCTGCCTGTCTGTTTGTTCTGGCTAATCTCTGAAACGGCTGGACCGATTTTAACGGTACTTTCATTGGCAGATAACTGATGTTATAAGGATTAACTTAGACTACTTTTATTTTAGAAAAAAAAATAGAGTTCCGTTAAAACAAAATTAAAATCATTGTAAGACACCGAGTGACACCAAGTGCACGTCTGAAGCTGAGGAAGGACACAGGCTCCCTTTTTATCAACAAACCACGCGGGCGAACGCTAGTTGTAAATAAGTTCTAAATACTTAAATTTATTTTATCAAATGGAACTTTTGATAGCATACACTTTTTAAACCGTCTTTAAGATTGGTTTTTATTATTAAAATTTCTTTCAATGATAATTTGTAAAGACAGGTTTGTACAAAATAAAGTCATTTTAGGGTATAATATTAAATGAGTACAAGGAAACGCTTGACTGAGTTTTTGTTAAGGAACAAAAATATATTCTTCGAATAACAAAAGTACTTCGAAGTTAACTTTAGCGGAAGACATCATTAATTCTATTTCTCTAGTCAACAGTAAATTTCGCTCGATTGAGTTCAGTTAGATCAATTTTATGACTATCTTTTATGTAAAAAGTGAAGTCAGCAAATATAGGTTACGTTGTGGCCAGCATTACCAGCTGAGAAAAGCGCATGGGAAATAACAGTAACTATAAAAGTATACTCAATTTATATGACCACAATCGTATTTATTTACTACCTCTACTAAGTTTACGAATTAGCTCTTTACAGAGTTCGATGGTCAAAATGTATGCAGACACAGACTAAAATAGAAAAACATTTTAAATAATACTTTCATGGTTCTGTATTGATGAAAATAAAGCGCTTTTTAATACGCTTTTAATAGCTTAGTCTGTAGATATATATGAATGTAACGGAATCTTTTAAGACTATTTTCGAGTTCGAAATTTTTTGTACATTTATCAAGCATCGATTTTAATACATTAATATAAAAAGTTTTCCTATTATCTGTACCGTGTACTTCAAGGTTAATAATTTTGAAAATTGTTAATGTGGCCTTTGGCTCTTGTATTATTATTTTTTGTCCCAGCCCACGCCGGGTATAACTATTTTGCGGCGGTATAACTATTTTGCGGGCCTGTCTTACTTGAGTGTGATCAAAAGTGTGTGATGGTCACAACAACTTGAAATGTTGTTGTGAAGTGAAACTTTTTTATCGACGTTTTGGAGAAATTTTCTATTGTAACGTTTTTCTGTTACGTGCCATATTTATTTTAGAAAGAGAGAGAGATTTAAAAATTAGTTTTCCAAAGTTTCACTTCTGATATGTGTACTTTGTACGCAATACACATAATTTTGATAATAAATTGAAGTTTTTCTTTTCTATATGCTAATTTTAAAGTCACTAACACTTGTGTCACAAGACTACTTACAGTTCAATATTTTTTAACTACCATATTTAGTATTATTTTAAATTTAATAAATAGATTTTAGATAATATAGTGATTATTAAGTATAAAATAAAACATTAGTAAGTCTTTAAAAAAAATATGGTTTATTTTTCAATTACTATTTGAGCAGAACTAAGACTAATTAAATTGATATAAATATGCTATTCCTAGATTCATATTCAATCACCCTTTACGGGAAAGGGACCATTAAAAAGTTTATTTAAGCGCCATTATTCGTTCGGTGTCGATAAATTAATTGAATTTTCCGTCCCCAAACTTTATTATTAGGCTAAAGTTTCATAACTTGTACGTAAGTCAAGGAGCCTTTTGAATTGAAAGGAATTGATTTGGTTTTCGTTGTTGTTTATTCGGAAAATTTATTAGCTAACAAGCCTAATGAGCCGGGAAGTAATCACTTTGAAATTTTAATCTCGATATTATGTACAGTGGGGTTTGTTTAATATTAAATCAATGAATATTACGAGAAGCACTTCAATATTATCATGAAAAGTTTTGGATTTCAAAATAATTTTGATATTCCATTAAACAAATTTGAGTAACAACGCCATCTCTTATTATTTAGAATACACTACACTTGGAAAATATCAAAAAAATATTTATGATTCAAATCTATGACCTCATGACATGAGAGGTCACTGGTCGTGCTCTAACCAGGATGCTATCTATTTAGATGATTTTCTATATTAGTAATATCTAGTTAATACCAATACTACTTACATCATCATCATCATTCTCCTACTCTTATCCCAATTATTTGGGGTCGATACAATATGTACTCTTTGTTCTAGTACATATTGTAAAAGTTATTGGCAATAGTTTTATGACCGGCCGCCAGCCAGACGTCAACCCTCCTTGGGAATCCAAGGAGGGTTGACGTCTGGTTGACCAATACTACTTACATATATAAACATAATAACTCATCATCATCATCATTTTCCGTGTGGTGACAGAATAAGAATACGAATTACCACCTATCTTGCCCATGGGTGATCGTAAGACACGACTAAGGGATATAAAACGCACATAACATCTATGCAAGAGAAGTAAAACTCGAACCAAAACCCCATATCAACACGTCTGACTAGTGTGGTATAGTAGGTCAATTTCCCTCTCGTTATGGAGGAGGCTCGAGCCCAACAGTGGGACATATGTGAGCTGCTGCTGTAGATCATCATTTTCTAATCTCAACTACTTGGCGTCGACGCAATATGTCCTCTTTTCCTATACAGCCCTATCAGACGTCATCTCTGTAGTCACTGTCTATCCATATCGTGTTTCACGCAGTCCATCCATCTTTTCTTTTTAGTCTCCCTTTACCCCTAAAGCCTTCAATATTCATATTTAAAACCTTCCTCGCAACATTACTTTCATCCCGTCTCATCACACATCAATACCAGGTCAAACGTTCACATTAAACATAATAACTATAGTATATTATTTTCAACAATAATTTTAACTGGAAAATTAGTTTTGGAATAGCATTGATAACAATAACACTTCGATTCAATTACCCATTACAGCGGTTTATTGGTCATAGGGTAATATTGCCGACAATTATCGCGGCCTAATGGAGTATCATAGAACGGACCAAAACTTATCAGAGTGGTCTGATAAAGAAAGCCTATTAATCTTTCCTTATACGGAACCGGCAAGTAGTTATCAGTAACAGCTTCAAATTTATAAAAAATATGATTACGAAGCAAAAAATGATGTCACAAATGGGATTCAAACCCACACCTATTGGAAATCCGTCCCAATCGTGCTGCCACTTATACTACCGTGAATTTCAAACGAGCAGACAGCACACCTGATGGTAAGTGTCACTGCCGCCCATGGACTTTTGCCAATGGTATAGCTAGGCCGCTGCCTACCAATACAACCCTGAACCCACCCCAGTTAGGCTTTTTTCAGGCCCATTTTAAGTCTGGATGTAATTTATGTCCGTTAAATTGAATGTTTGTAAAGTCTCTCATAGTGCAAGGATTATTTACTTAGTATCGGTCTTGTCTTAAACTTTCCTAAGGATGGTTGATGTCAGGTAGGCGGCCGGTCATAAAACTATTACTAATAATTTTTGTAATATTTAAGATGTCTATAGAAGGAGTACAGATGACTTTTGTACGTAAGACACCTTAGTCCTCCCGTGACCATGATCACTGTAAAGTGTTCGAAACGTCGAGAAATTAAAAATCAAATACAAACGCGATAGAATCCGTAAAAGTAGTTTTATTTCAAATGTGTAATACTCGCGTAAACATTAGACCACATTATAGAAATATATATCTCAGAATATCAATTAAAAAAGTAATCAAAAGACAAAATACGATGCATAATAACACGATATTCCACCATACTTGTGATGATAGTCTCAAAATAAAATTTGTTACCACTCTTTTTTTAAAATCATTTTTGTATGTGATTTAGAACTATGAAGAAAGATGCGAAAGGGAATGCTCCGATGATTTGGACATGTGGAAAGAATGCCGAACGAACGTCTGGTTAAGAAGATATACAATGCGAAAGTGGAAGGATGTAGGTACCGGGGGAGACTGAGATTAACCTACCTAGACCAGATCGGTCATGCACTGAAGGAAGGTGGAGTAAAGAGTCTCCGAAACCGGCGATCGTGTATGAAGAGAATTATGAATGTTGAGGAAGCTAGTTAAGTATGCAAAGATAGAGTTCTCTGGCACTCTGTTCTCTCTACCTACCCTGCAAGGAATATGGCGTGATGATATGTATGTATGTATTTAGAACTACAAACAGATAAAATTTAACAGAGAAGTTAAATTTTAAAACCCTATGTGAACTAGTCTAACCAGTTAATGTAATAGGCATAGTATTCCTGAACAAGAAAGTAAAAGTATAACTCATTTATACTCACTACACCACCGTGTAGTGGCAGCACGATTGGGCCGGAATCCCAATAGGCGCGGGTTCGAATCCCGCTTGTGACATCATTTTTCATTTCGTAATCGAGTTTTATAAATAATTAAGCATATTAAATGCTAAATTTCAGTAATTTAAATAACAAGGTTGTGTCATCGTTTAATACAATTCTAACTGTATAACAATGTGTAAACATTGTCGGGTAGATAGCATACCGTCACCTTAAGACGTAAATATGATACGAAGTGAAATTTGCATGTCCTACAATTAGTCACGGTGGTGTAGTGGCAGCACGATTGGGCCGGAATCCCAATAGGCGCGGGTTCGAATCCCGCTTGTGACATCATTTTTCATTTCGTAATCGAGTTTTATAAATAATTAAGCATATTAAATGCTAAATTTCAGTAATTTAAATAACAAGGTTGTGTCATCGTTTAATACAATTCTAACTGTAAAGTTTTAAGTATCAAGCCTATAACAATGTGTAAACATTGTCGGGTAGATAGCATACCGTCACCTTAAGACGTAAATATGATACGAAGTGAAATTTGCATGTCCTACAATTAGTCACGGTGGTGTAGTGGCAGCACGATTGGGCCGGGATCCCAATAGGCACGGGTTCGAATCCCGCTTGTGACATCATTTTTCATTTCGTAATCGAGTTTTATAAATCATTTATACTCTGCAATGCAACTTTTGTTAATTATTTTTTACTTTCTCCAAAAAATACTTATTATACCCGCGTAAAGATAAGGGTTGTGGTGATTTTAATCTGTCAAATAGAATTATGTCTCCTTTAGTGTCATCATCATCTCAGCTCGTATGTCTCACTGCTAGGTTCGAACCTCCTCCTCATTAGGAACAAAATTGACTTTAGTATACCACGCTACCATGCCACGCTATGTATGTTGGTCATTTAGGCCGCGGGTGACTGGACCGGGGAATTAGTCCGTCACCCGCAGGCTGACCACGCGAGGAGGGACCGACGTCTGCCCCTGGGGGGGGGGGACGTCGCTCAAGGGGAGGGTACCTCTCAGGGGGTATTCTGTCGGGCCAGCCACTGACGACAAGTTCACGCTGCTCCAGTGGCCGGTCCAATGACGTAGGCGAGGTTCGTGGGGGTGGGTTACGGGTATGCGTGCGGACGCCCCTCTGTCGCCCCGGACGGAGTGGTGCGAGAAGAGCGCCGACCATAACCGGGGTGGGTTAAAAAAAAAAAATGTATGTTGGTAATTTATTTCGAGTTTTCTTTCTCTTGCTGACGTTAGATGTATATTATATCCCTTAGTTGTCTTTTATAACATCCACAGACAAGATAGGGAGTGATGAATTGTATTCCTATGTCGTCACAACAATGACTTCTTCAGTGTTTTTGTCATATATGGCCCACTTATAAGTATGGGCCTCTTCCTAGGAGGAAAATGTTCTCATATGGCCTACACTGGCTATATTAGTATAAAGTTTTGTTTGTAAATTTCTTTCTCTTGCCTACCTACCTACTTATTTCCTTTCAATAAATAAAAGAGTTACTTCTAATTGCGTCATCAGGCTGAAATTGGTCGATAGAGTTAATGAAATCGAGCTGGGGACTAAAATTAGCATCCAAGGATTCACAAACTTGATAAGCAATTTTAACAGTAATTAATCCAGTTACAAATTTTGTATCGAATCGTAATCGAGTTTGAAAGCACTAACCAATATGACAATTTACGCGCAGCCATCTGGGGTCCAACCGATTTATCATGTTAACGAAATTTCAAGTTTATTATGAACGATGAGATGGTGGCAAAGTTAATAGTAATAACATAAACAAATAATAAGTAATTTAATAATAAGGTATTCTATTTATACATATTATAAAACAAAATCACCGCCATATGTATCTGTACTTTTAAATCTTTTAAACTGCAATGGATTGTAAAGTGACATTTTCGTCAATAAACAAAGTGATTTAAGAGGAAATTTATATGTATGATACATGCACTATGTAAAACACCTAGTAGATAGACCAACAGAAAATGAAATAAAAACCAGTCAGAATCCTGCAAAAATTATGTCATCATCATCCCAGCTCATAATATGTCCCACAGTTGGGCTCGAGCCTCCTCCATAATGGGAGGGAAATTGACCTACTATTCCACGCTGGTCAGACGTATTGGTATAGGGTTTTCTTTCAAGTTTTCCTTCTCTTGCATACATGTTATATGCGTGTTATATCCCTTAGTCGTCTCTTACGATCACCCACGGGTAAGATATAGGGGTGGTGATTTGTATTCTTACTCCGACACCACACGAATGAGATGAAATTATGTATTTTTTATATATCTTGAATGTAGTACTTTTTTGATTATCAGCATAGCGATTACTTAAATAGAAAAAAACTCACAAGCACCAACTGTGTTCACCAATCCATCTGACAACCCTGGCGATTACAACATTATTATACTGTATTTTAACCTTTCTAATAGGCCGTACCCTGGACTAAGAAAATATAATCCTTGTATTCTAGTGAACTTCAAAAACCTGCATTGAGACTCAGAAGAAAGATTTATAGATCGCTCAAATTATTGCGTGAGAATTGAATGTCGGCACATGTCATTGTAGATGGTCCTTAACTACAACGACATTTGAGTAGCTAAGCTAGATTCGTCATTTGGTGATTTTCTGTTTCATCTTCGTCAATATTCACGAGAAGTGATGGAAATTTTTACTCGTGGTAGGACCACGCTGTGGACAGTTTTCTATCTACGGCCGCGGGCACACTCTCGCAGAAGATTGACTCCTGAGCAATGGCAAGGTGCTATTGCGCTTCGTTCAGTATGCGAGCGAGCCGGAAGCCCAACTGGGGTAGATTTGGGGTTTTATTGGTAGGTAGCGGCCTAGCTATAACCCTTGGTATTACAAAGGTCCATGGGCGGCAGCGACACTTCCCATCAGCTGGGCTGTCTGCTCGTTTGCCACCATAAGCAATAAAAAAAGAAGAAAAAAAGAATTGTAATTCTTCTGTAATCACCAACGACAAATAAAACTTCTGTGAAACTGTTATTAACTACCTATATAAAAATTATTCCATATTACGTAGTCTTAAAAATAAAAAAAGATCAAAGAGTACCATTTCTTTCTCCTCATTATTATTTAATGTGCATAATAAATTTTATATTCACATTTTTTAATATTAAATTTGGTGATCAAAGAACTCGGAAGGGTCGAAAACGTTGCTCGCTTTCGCGCGAGAACTGTTTTCTTTTACTTTTACACTTCATTATATTTTATTCCATTTACTTTGAAAGGTTTATTAAAGTACATCTACCAGGAAATTGTTTATTTTAGATTTATCTTCCTTGATCTATTTCGTTATGATAACAATTTGGTTATGCAACGGTAATTATTTTAAGTTTGTGAATTGTCTAGATGTTAAAAAATAAGGGATTCTGTTCTTTAAAACTTAAACTTTCTAATATTTGCGTGATATTACGCCTACACATTAGTCTAACTAACGTAACTTATAATGCAAGCCTCATAAGCGAAGCGTTAATGTGATGCTCTACTCTCGCTATATGAAAATCAAGCACTTTTCAAAACTAAAAATGACTGTATTTTTCTCACACTGCACTTATAGAACTATATTATCATACGTATATCAAGAAAAAAACGCTCGTTTAAACGTATTCGATATTTTTAAAAAGCAATTATTTTGTTTAATGTAAGAAAAAGGTTGATTAAAAAAAATATTCCAGGACGTCCGGATGTTAGCCGTACGGATCTGGCACTGTCACGACCGAAAAAATTAATGTATCGAAGTATTTTGTTCTTTAATAGCTTTTAAATGGCTTGGTAATTCTTTGTCGTTTAATTGCAATTAATAAAAAACTATACTGCTTAGCCTTTAGTGTATGTATACCTTATGATAATTGGGTTCGTTTATATTTTTTTGTTCGTCGATTTGGACAGGCAAACAAATCCCAATAGCCTATACAGCTATGTTTAGAACTACGTCGAGAATAGCACGAAATTTCAAAACTATTTTTATTCTCTCAATTTCATTTATTAAATGTCATTGACTAGTAAATGATAAATAATAAAAAAAAAATATGAGTCGTGCACTTTTGGATTTTCCAAATTATTACCTAATGTATTATGTGTGCCTATATGTATATAAGGGAATTTTATAATTTGTTAGCAATTCGTCTGATTTAAATTACGTTTTGTAATTTATATACATTTTTTTATTGATTTTAATACAATCTTAGTACACATTTTTAAAACAGTTTTTGCTTATTTTCTTGGTATTGATTTTTTTATTGTTTTAGATTTATCGTATGATAAAATATGCAACGTATTAAATATAACCAATTTGTTTTTGAAGGACAACATCCGTCAATAAGGGAATGATTCTTTTAATAAGACTTTACAAACATAATTTAATGGACACAAGATAACAAAACAACATTAATGGATTATACAAAGTATTGTCCTGCGTGAAAACTGGAGCTACGACACTGGCATGGTAGGCCCCTTAAACCACTACGCCATTTATGCACTCCATTAAAGCAATATCAAGCTATACAAGTAAACCAACCAACTTTCTGATATTACAATCACCACAGAGTTCACTAGTATTTAATCATACTTATTGTTTATTTTGTACTTACTTATCCTCATCATCATCATCATCTCAGCCCGTATAAGTCCCACTGCTGGGCTCGAGCCTCCTCCATAATGGGAGGGAAATTGACTTACTACATACCATGCTGGTCAGATGTGTTGGTATAGGGTTTTGTTTCGAGTTTTCCTCCTCTTGCATAGATGTTTTATGCGTTTTATATCCCTTAGTCATCTCGTACCCACGGGTAAGATAAGAGGTGGTGAATAGTATTCCTACTCCGTCACCACACGGTAAAATGAACCCTACCTGTATATTACTTACCCTCCCTACCTGTATATTATTTAGTTTACGTTATTCGTGTTTTATACAATTTAAATTTGTTTTTTTGTTACTTAGACCAAGATTTAACAGTATTATCAAAGTAGCTAGTTAATTTTAAAAGAATAAATCGCAGTTTTGTTATAGCAAATGTTAATCGGGTTTTTATAAATGGCAAATGTGTTCAGTGCTTGCACGGTATGTGAAAGCTATGATGTAGGTATATAGATTTAGTGATTACCATCATGATTTATTAGAGAGGATGAAGACCTCATCTATTAATAACAATATTCGTGTTGGACGGAGTAAGAATGCAATTCACTACCCATTATCTTACCCGTAGGTGAACGTAAGAGACGACTTAGGGATTTAAAACGCATATAACATCTATGCCAGAGAAGGAAAACTTAAAACAAAACCTTATAACAACACGTTTGACCAGCGTGGTATAGTAAGTCAATATCTCTTCTATTGCGGATGAGGCTCGAGCCGAACAGTGGCACATATACGAACAAACTATTCCACACCATAGAATTGCCTCGATAAGGTGTATTTTTTTGGAGACTTTTCATACCTATGGATTAAAATGGCGCTTCACAGATTAACCTGAATAACATTGTATAACATAAAAATAAATAGCTTGTTATATTTTTCCATTTGTTTTTATCAGTGATGTTCCGTGACCTAGTTATGTCAAGTTTGGTTATGTGAGTTCGTGCGAAAGACAAGAAATGGGACAGTAAAAATTAATGTAATTGCTACAAACGATAGTTATTTCGTGAATTTATCGATTGTTTTGATTTTTTTTTTGTTGGAGACAAATTAAATATTTATTTTTACTTTTTTTTTTTTTTTTGGTAGGCTATGGCCTGGTCACACGTCGCCCGCACCGTCCGGGGCGACGGAAGGGGAGCGCGTGGCCCCATAACCCACCTTATTCCCTCCCCATCGCCATTGGGCCGGCCACTGGTACCGCTTCCTTGCCTTCCGTGGATTTATTGTTACTTTAAAAAAAAAAAAAAAAAAAGATTGCGAATTTTTGGCAAATGTCATCGTGCCTTGAGCATTTTTTGCGACAAGGTCGGTGTTTAGAATTATAATTAGTTAGAGACAATAAGTAGGTTCGCTAACCATTATTTAAGGATTATGTGTCTTGTGTGGCGAAGCTGAGTGTGGGATTATTCGTAGAATAGGCGACATCACTCCTCGCGAGGAGATAACACGATAATTGCTGTACTTGGTAAGTGGGTTGGCGATCAAAGTTGGTATAAATGTCCTAGGAAAGTGCTGCTGACTATTCTTCTGATAATCCCTTAGTCAATTTTTACGACTTCGACGAAAAAGTATTCTAAATACATTTAATGATGCGTTGTGTTCTCAATACGCCAGAAACAGAACCCATATTTAGGCATTATTGACCTTTGGAAATAGCGACAGCGAACATTAATAGGCAAAAGAAATCGTGTTATGTATTTTCACTTTGGTTTGACGTGATAAAAAAGAATTAAAACGAATTACTGAAATTTAGCATTTAATAAGGATGTTGGTACAGGGAGACCGAGACTCACCTACCTAGACCAGATTGGTCACGTACTGAAGGAAGGTGGAGTCAAGAGTCTTCGAAACCGGTGAGCGTGTATGAAGAGAATTATGAATGTTGAGGAAGCGAGTGAAGTATGCAAGGATAGAGTTCTCTGACACTCTTGTTCTCTCTGCCTACCCTGCAAGGGATATGGCGTGATGATATGTATGTATGTGTATGTAGCATTTAATATACTTGATTATTTATAAAAACTCGATTACGAGCGAAAAATGATAGTCACAAGTGGGATTCGAACCCGCACCTATTGGAAATTCGTTCAATCGAGTTTTTATATATAAAAAAAATTAAAACGTCTAAAAATATACAGCGGTACAAAACCACACCAATAAGTCAACAATAAAACCTGGAGGGAGATCATGAAATGGAAGATGCAAAGCTCAGCCGATAACGGTAACTGGGTAAGCCGGGCAAGTCGCTACAGGTCGGCGGCGTGCCTCGCATAACATTACCGACACAAGGATTAAAGCCTTACTGTACGTGACACGGCAATGTGCCGGCTATATTATTTGTCATCGTTGAATGTTACTCTGTTCTTAATCTGGAATTATTCCAAATCAACGCTGGGGGGGTTAACTGTGGAAAATAATGGTTATGGGGATTGCGACGGCAGTTTAAGCTTAACGTTTGTAGAAATTTGTTTTGTACATTTAACTATATAGAATTTAAACGTTTGACAATTAATATGATAGTTTTCAAAGCGTTTATTTGTTTTATGATATAACTGATTAAACTAGTTTTTAACAGCTGAATAGATTTTAATTATTGTTTTGTGTCTCTGCAAATAATTAAGTTTTCAAATTAAACCCAGTAGGCGGCGCTTTGCCGAGGCGCGGGTGACCAGACCGGGGATTAGTCTGGTCGCCCAGAGTAAGGCCATACTGCGTGAAGACGACGCCCCGATGGCGAGACATTGTCTCGAGTGGATACCCGTGAGGGTAGACCGCCGAGTGGGCCACCGAAGACAAAAACCGGGTTCAGGTGGCCCACTCGCACGGCATCGATAGGTACGTTAAAGGGCGGATCTATGCATTCGCACCCCGTTCTTTCTAAATTCGTCCTATATCGTCCGATTATCCCGGATGGATTTAGAAAGGTTAGCGGTAGCGATAGATTTAGCGAGGTGTGACAACTCCATAGCCGCCGCTAAAAAAGAAAGTAAGCGGCGCTGTCATATAACTAAGAGAATGTAATAATTATTCTTTAAGATTTGTAGAAAACAACATATTGACCTATACGAAGAACAAAGTTACATATGATTATGATACCAAATCGTTTGTATTGTAGTTATATAGCTAAACTGATTTATATATAAAAGGAACTAATATTAGGAAATGAATCAATCCTATACAAAACAATTAAGAAAAATAATATTGCTGATTATGTGTTTGACAAATTTTAAATAGCTCTTCTCTAAAGTAATGATTATCCAGATGTAACTTTATTCTACAGATAGTTCGATCGATTAGGTCAGTTGGTAGGGAGATATATATCTACATACATACATACATATCATCACGACATATCCCTTGCAGGGTAGGCAGAGAGAACAGAGTGCCAGAGAACTCTATCTTTGCATACTTCACTCGCTTCCTCAACATTCATAATTCTCTTCATACACGCTCGCCGGTTTCGGAGACTCTTGACTCCACCTTCCTTCAGTACATGACCGATCTGGTCTAGGTAGGTTAGTCTCGGTCTCCCCCGGTACCTACATCCTTCCACTTTCGCATTGTATATCTTCTTAACTAGACGTTCGTTCGGCATGTATATCTATATATATCTATGAATCTGTAATAGTGATTCTAGATTAACAGAACTGCACTATAACGACATTCTTTATTACTTTTAATCCTAATATATAATAATACTAGATTCTGCCACCGGCTTCGCCCGCGGAAAAGGTTACTTTCCTAAAGGTTTTCATCTCCTATTTTTATTTTTCCCCTTAAAGGTAATTATTTACGTGTTAATGTCATATTTATTTATATCTAATCAATAGCCTAAAAATAAGTTTCAAGCTTCTGGCTTAAAAATGACGATACTTCCTTACAACTTTTCATCCCCTTTTACAGCTTTTTTTTGCATTAAAAAGTAGCCTATGTCCTTTGTCAGTTTCTAGACTATCTGTGTACCAAATTTCATTGAGATCGGTTCAGTAGTTTTAGCGTGAAAGAGCGACAGACAGACAGACAGAGTCACTTTCGCATTTATAATATTAGTAAGGATTATTTAGAAACATGTAATAACAATTTGATTTGTAATGACGACTGTCAATATAAAGTACGTTAGTTCTATATTCATTCATGACACGCGAATTATGACCATGTGCTAAAGAAAACGTCCTTGAGCTTCTAAATAAGTACTTAATACACTATAGATTGAAACTTTTTTTGTGTCTGTCTTTTAGCCGTTAGCTGCAGATGGCTGTCACAGCTTAACCCGGACTATGGTTGAGCGATGAGGGCTCTCAACCCGGTAAAAGCTTTAAGCATCGCACAAGGGTTCTCCCTGCGAAGAACGGACCTCGGCTTGAGGCGTGGCTCGTGGTTCAATTAATGACTTTTACGAGTCACGTCTTCCGACTCTGGCGGCGAAGTTTTTTTTTTTTTTGTGTGACTTAGTTGTTAGCCTCAGATGGCTATGACAACTTTACCCGGACTGTGGGTGAGCGCTGAGGGCTCTCAACCCGTAAGGCGGCGAAGGCGGAAGCGCGGATATTTATGGGTTATGGCCGCGCGGGCCGTGTATGCTCTTTCTTGAGCGATAGTAATTGAATCGTCGGAGTCCGTCAGAAGATGTCGAGGACGTCGCATCGCAGTAAGATTGAAACTGTCTTTGTCTATTGTTTATAACGTCGTTCCCGATAAAAAAAAATCGCCAGGCCAGAAAAGTGAAAATTTTGTGTATATTTATGTGTACCTACAACAGTCATGGCGTACACTTAATCAGTATTTCTGTAGTACGCTGGTGATCAATAATTGCAATGTATTTTTTAGATCATAGTTTATAAGAAAAAGTAATATAACGACATACCTATATAGGTATGAAAATTACTTTAAATCCCATCACTCAACTGATTGCCAATAAATTGCCAGTTTTCTGTCTAGAGCCGTGGGCCGGTCCGTCCGGGGTAGTACCACACTCTCGTAGAAGATCGATGTATGAGTAATGGCAATGTGCTATTGTGCTTCATTCAGTGAGCGAGAGAGCCGGAAGCCCAACTGGGTGCGGCCTAGCTATACTCTTGGTATTGCAAAGATTCATTGGCGGCAGTAACACTTACCATCAAGTGTTCTGCTTGCTCGTTTGCCACCATAAGCAATAAAAAAAGAAGATAATAGCTACGTCGCTAATGCCACATAAATACTAATAAATCAACGGAAAGGAATGTCATTATCGTGTTTGGATTAAAATTCGGATATACCTAACATTCGTTCGTAAGTTTGTGCCTTAATAGCTGAGATATGCTGTGTAGCTGAATTATCACTATACCTTGTTTATTTATTTTTTAAATGTATCCGTGTTTTATCAGAGTCAAAATACAATTCCTAACCTTTTTCTTGTCCGTGGTTGTCGTAACGACTAAAGGATATAATGTGCCTATAACGTTTATACAAGAGAAGAGAAAATCGAAACAAAAGCCTATACTAGCCCCCAGGAGCGGCTCCAGCACATGCAGCGCCCGGGTGCAATCAATTACCTGGCGCCGTCTTGTATCAAAATTCGTAAAAAAAATGGAATAGGTTGAAAGTTTTTGACACAAAATCAGGTAAACGCGATCGCATTATGAAGTAACAGTGAGCATGGCGACAAAGCAACCTACCCAAACCTGTCAAATAACACACCCATTACGACTATAGATGGTTAGGCACCCGATGTGGCGCCCCCTAACACTCGGCGCCCGGGTGCACCGCACCCTCTGCACTATAGGTAAAGCCGGCCCTGCTAGCCCCTCTGAACAGCGTGGTATGGTAGGTCAATTGCACTACTATTGTGGAGAGGACTCGTTTTTTTTTGTGTATCTTAGTTGATGACAACTTTACTCGGACTGTGGGTGAGCGATGAGGGCTCTTAACCCGAAAGAGCCCCCCTTTCCCTCGCTCGAATCCCCACTCGAGCTCTGCAGTAGGATATATACATATATACGAGCTGCGACGATGATGATGATCTTCTCACAAATGATTGATCCACTGCAAGAGCGTGTAACAATATATTTTTTCTAGTCATTCATCATTACCCTGCTCTTATACCAATTACTCGGGGTCGACGCAAAATGTCCTTTTCTTCCACTCAATCCTATCCGATGTCATCTCTGCGTTTATTCACTTTCTATTCATATCATTCTTCACGCAATGCATCCATCTTTTCTTCGGTCTTCCCTTACCCGTAAAGCTTTCAATATTCATACTTAAAACTCTTCTCCCAATATTACTTTCATCCCGTGTCATCACATGTCCATACCAAGTCTATAAATTCTTTTCTAGTATAGGGAAAAAAAAAAAAAAATAGTCTGACCAGATAACCTTGCTCAGCGGATCAGTTGCGGAAGACCTTGAAATGTTAGTCCTAGACCGTAACATTAAGTATTAAAACGAAATTATGAATAGTCTAATGTTTTTCTTTTGTTAAATAAACTAAACGTCGGAGAATAATTTAAACTTGATATCTATGTTTCCTATACCCACTTAAAAAAAAAATCCAAAAGCGTTAAAAATATCTTTACGGTTATGACTTTACTAGGACTTTTTATTTTTTTTTATTGCTTATAGTGGCAAACAAGCAAGCAGCACATGCTAAGTGTTCTGCCAGTCATGAATCTATGCAATACCAAGAGTATAGTTAGCCGCTGCCTACCGATACAAACTTCAAACCTACCTAGTTGGGCTTCAGCTCTTTTGCTCAACGTAAGAAATGCAATAGCATTTCGCCATTACTCAGACGTCGATTTTCTGCGAAAGTGTGGTACTACCCCGGACAGACCGGCCCCGCGGCTGTAGATAGAGAATTGTCAACAGCGTGGCCCTACCATTAATGAATACTACTGCTACCTCGATATTCCTTCAACCGGTTTATACGGCATACAAAAAATAATGTTACGTAGTGATGAAATAAAACTACTTTTACGGATTCTATCGCGTTTGTATTTCGTTTTTAATTTCCCGACATTTCGAACACTTTGCAGTGATCATTGTCACGCGAGGACTAAGGTGTTTTTTTTTTTTTTGTTTTTGTGTGTCTTAGTTGTTAGCCTCAGATGGCTATGACAACTTTACCCGGACTGTGGGTGAGCGCTGAGGGCTCTCAACCCGTCCCACTAAGGTGTTTCACTTCCAACAAGTTAATATTATAGTTTTATTTCAAATATATAATACTCACGTAAAACCTAAGAAATTATTGTTACGTAATGATATTTTGAAAAATATTTTGTAGCGATATTTTCTTCAAAAAAAAAACACATTCAAATAAAAATAAAATATTCATCTATACGTACTTTCGACCGAGGATATTGTAAAGGACGACTAAGGGCCGTTCATAAATTACGTAAGGAATTTTGAAGAATGATTTGGCCCTCTCCCATCCCAACTTACCGTAAGACATCATAAGATTGCAACTACTCCCTATTGATTAAATATAACTCCGTTTATTCTGAAAATATTTTTTATTACAATCTTTTTGCTACAAGTAGGTATGATTAACTCTCTGCAATAACATTAATCTTATTAATCTATCATCTTACGTAATGTTCACTACGCCCTCACCATAGTAAGAAGTTATAATATTCAGTCAACACCACCCTCCCCTAAACGACTTACATAATTTATGAATTCGCCCCTAAGGAATGTAATATGCAGTTAACATATATGCAAAACATGAAAAACTTGACTTAAAACCCTATAGCATATATAAAACCCTATTATCTGTCTGATTATCCTGTTATAGTAGCTCAATGTTCCTCCTATTGTAGAGGAGGCTGGAGCTCAGTAGTGAAATAAATATGAGCTGAGGTGATAATAATTATGTCTCTGTTGGGTACAATATTTCTCCACAATGAACGTGTATTATCTTACTACAATCTTTGCATATCAGGTAGAAGGGTTGGTTTACAATTTTATTTTGAGTTTTCCTTTTCTTGCATTTATCGCAACCAGCAGTCTGTTGGTCTCCAACTCGGCTATTGCTGCTTTTTTTTTAAAACATATGCTGTTACCAGGCAAAATTAAAATTAGAAAGCAACGAAAATCCCCTTCGCATCCTTCTTAAAATATTCTTTTATAATAAACATATGAAGGGATTAATTGGACTATGCAAATGTGAGTTGTAATTACTAACTGAATGCGTGTAGCTAACGATGTTGTAAGTAGGTCAAAGTTAGGTCGAATCCTGACATCAAGCTATCTTTAAAGCTCAAGCAAGTATCAATAACTATCAATGATTATTTTTTTTCATTAATTAATTTTAAAAATGGTTTAGTAGAACTGTAATTCTCAGTACCTACAGAGGTGAAGATTATGGCACTATCCCTTTTCATGGTGCGCGCTATATCCAACTTTAGGCATCATTGGACTGTTAAATGGATAAATACTTTATCGATATACGTTTATAGTGAAAAAAAAAATCCGTGTAGCGACGGAGTGAGAATACATTTCACCCCAATCCCTTTCTTGTCCACGTTTGTTTCGCAAAAGAAGACCAATGAATATAATATGCTAATTAGATTTATGTAAGAGAAAACAAATTTGAATTTCAACCTTGTACTAGACTGTCTAAACAGCACGGTGTGATAGGTCAATTTCTCTTGAGTAGTGGAGGAGTTTCGAGCCCAATAGTGGGGACAAATAGATATGTGAGCTGAAATAAATGAAATGTGAGGTGGCCTATATCTAATAATGGGCATCGATATACATACATACATACCATCACGCCATATCCCTTGCAGGGTAGGCAGAGAGAACAGAGTGCCAGAGAACTCTATCCTTGCATACTTCACTCGCTTCCTCAACATTCATAATTATAGGCATAGTTATAGTGTTAAATAAATAGATATTTTAGCGTAATATATCTAAAATAAACAATAAAAACTTATCGGAATAGTGGTAGTTAAAAACTGTATAGACGGGGCAGTAGTTAAGATATCGACCTACCGTGCCAGTGTCACGGGTTCGATTCCCACGCAGTATAATACTTTATATAATCTGCAAATTGTTGTGTGAGTTTCGGTTTATTTTTTGTCCGTTAATTATATGTACGTAAAGCCCGGGCATTACAAGGATTATTGCCTTAGTGCAAGATGTCTTTAAAAAAAAAGCAAACGAAAAAATAAACTTTGGATATTTAGCGTTAATATAGACGACAACGAAACATGAGCATAAAATGAATAAAAACAAATTATAAGATATTTCATAGCTGATAGCAAATGTTAATCAACTTTCATCCTAAGAAGAGATAATTAATTTAATTAAACAGGTAAATGTGACAGGGTTATGAAACATCTTAGAGTCCCGGTCAAAATGGCGTCAGATCAATAAAACATGGCCGTAACCTTCTTAATTTATGAAGTATAATTAATCATTTCAATTAATTTTCATTCTAAATTATAACAAAAGAATCCCTCATAATTTATAAGGTGGAATGATTAAGATTAACCCTATATCTTCACCTTGCCCGGATTTAACCGGGTGTCGTTTGACGTGCGTCGAATACATTAGCGAATGTTTCCGCTTCCGGCACGAGTTTCATCCGGATATCCGCGCACATGATTATCCGCGTTTCCTGGTTACTACGTAATTTGATCGTGTAAGGATTTTAATCTTTGTGATTGATCAATCGTTTTGACACGTGATGTTTTTATAAAAGTATTGCCTTGAAAATGGGTTTTATTTATAGAAAATTGAATATTAATGATAATAAAAAAAATATTATTGTTTAAATAATAAAGTTTTACAAATCTATTTAATATTTTTTGTGATATTACATATCAAAATAAGCATATTCATACTTCATAATCTTCCTTAATCTATAGTTCTGAGAGACATGGTATACTTTACCATATACAGTAATATAATTAATTTACACTTATATTTTATTTCCAAATAGAACTCTACCATACCAAATTATTGTTTATCAAATTATGTCAACATAATTTGAGATTTTAATTAGAGTATTTCTTCTCTTGCACAGATGTTATATGCATATTACATTCTTTTAGGAGACCCACAGACAAGATAGAGGTGGTAAACTGTATTTTAATTTCGTCATCACAAAGATATTATAATACATACATATACATATACGTATAATTATATTCTACCAAACCATATGTATATGATCGCAGTCAAATTTGGAAGTACAGTCGAGTAGTTAAATGTTTTCCTCACAGAAATTTTAGTTTATAGTAAAACCACAAACCGCATCCAGACACTTGTTTTATAGAACATTATTTTAGTCCAACTTTAGCTGTATACGAACAGATATAGAATTGAATATTCATATTAATAATAAATGCTGAAGTCACATGTATGCTATTCATAGTTGCTAAATTAAATTTCACATCATTTTAAAATTAGTTTTCTACGCGACTGTACCTTGTCATCGACTTATAATTCCCTGTCAATTTCCATACAGCGCAGAATACTGTAGATACAATCAAACACATTCCCATGTGAAATCAACGTACAAGCACAAACACAAGTGCTTCGCCTATCAGTACAGTCACGTATAACTACGTAACGGAGGTATCGGAGTATCAACAGACAGCATATTATGTATATTAGGTGTTATACATTCACTATGCGAAATAGCACTTGGTTTGTTTTGCTAGATCATATTACTTTCTTTCTACTATTTGTTGATTGGGTACGACTATTTCCAATTAGCTATGTAGATTCTCTTAGTGAAAAATAGTAGCTAAGTAATACTACTATTCTACTATAATATTACAAATGTGAAAATTTGTGAAGATGTTTCGATATTTGTTACTCAACCACACGTAAATTGTTGAACATATTTAGATAAAAATTGGCACATATATAGACCATTTTCTGGACTAGCATGTAGGTTACTTTTTACCCCGGTCATGTGTTTCCTTGGTATATAATAGTTCAATTTTGGAAAAAATACTTTTTACGCGGGCGAAACTGCGGCTAGAAGCTAATATATGGTATAAAATACAGTTGTCGCTAAACATTACTTCTCCGTAGAAGTCGCAAAAAACCGCTACAGCGCCTCGATGCGTTTGACAATCTCCAAGGTGCTGAGAGTTGCCAGGTGTATTGCTTCCTCTAGCATCCCACCCCGGTCTGTGATGAGTGTATTGTCGGCGTAGCAGATATAGTCTGCCACCAGCCGCCTTAAGTATACGGGCTCCCCTTGATGCCGCAGCGGCTCCCTTATGCAGCTGAATGGCAGACTATTGAATGCATTGACGATGTTTATAGACACCGCCAGCAGTACCCCGTCATCAATGACATCCTTCGCGGTCATGACCCTAAAGAGTAGCATGGCCGCTATCGTCGAACACCACATGCGGAGCTTACTCAGCGCCGCACGATAGGGGCAACCCCAGGGGTCATGCTCAAAACTTGTCGGCATCTCCTTCCGACTGACGATCTTATACTGTTGAATAGCCAGCTTGAAGGTAGACCGTGCATTGCGGTAAGTGTCGTATAGCTGGTCCTCCCACTCAGCGTCACGGCGACAGCGCCGACTGCTAGTAAAGGACCTCTGAGCACTGCGTACGCGGCCAGCCTCGGCGTCCACCCCGTCCACCGGGAGCGGTGACGACAGCCACGAGTGTACATTGGCTACCTTCGTCCGTAGATTCCGATCGACTCGACTCACAGCCCACCACAGAGAAGCAAGAGCTCCATTTAGATCTGTCACCGTACCAGAAAATCTCCTATCTATTTATTACTAAAATAGAAACTTGATTTCTCGGTTTGGGATCTCTGGAATTAGCCAAGGAGTTAATCTTTAGTCGCCAGTCATGTCCAGACACTCTAAAATATTAGTGGTTACAACTAAATCGTGGTAACGATTAAGACGCAAGGTAAAAGCGACTGCGATATTTAATATGAATAATTCAATTTTTTTTTCGCTAATTTATTAAATACGAAGATAATTATTCAAAACTATTAGTAAGAAATATTTTATGCGTATTAATAATAATATAAGTAAATTTTCCGTGTGGTGACGAACTAAGAATACAATTCACCATCCCATATCTTACCCGTAGGTGATCGTACGAGACGACTAAGGGATATACAACGCATATAACATCTATGCAAGAGAAGGAAAACTCGCAACAAAACCCTATACCAACACGTCTGACCAGCGTGGTATAGTAGGTTAATTTCTCTCCCATTACGGAGAAAGCCCGAGCCCAACAGTGGGACATTTATGGGCTGTGATGATGATGAAATTATTTCTAAGTTATTTAATTTGAAAATTTTATTTTTAGCAAAGCAAGGATTGGTAGTATTCGTAGCCGCTACCACACAGCTAATCTACATATATTTTTTAAATGATCTACTTTTATTTTTCTAACACTGAAATTTACACACTTTAATTTTAAAGTTTACTACCAAATAGTCGTAATATTATTGCTAATTTGCAACATAATCAAATGGCATTACGTGAATATTAGTTATAAAAAAGTTATCAATTTTAAAGATTAAATAATTAACTATTTATATTATTAATAATTATTTATATTATTAATAACTAAATATATTATTAATATAAAAACGCTCATTTTTTTTAACTTGCACAATCCGATGAACACCTTTCGTCGAATATCAAGGCAATGGCTACAGCTTTTAAATCGGCCGATTTATTTGTGTTCTCAACGTGGACAAGTGTAAAATTTACCTTGGAACCGCTTTAGCGCACCAATGGAACTAGATAAAATAGTTTCGTATGGTAAATACCTTAGTGCAATGGGATTGGTTCAAACGTGAATGATGTTAGTGCAAAGTGAATGAGATTTCTTCGTTATTTCTGCTCTTCGATATATAGTGTGAACAATTTGGTTCTATTTGTTAGCTGAAGGTTTTGCAACATCATTACAACTATTTCTCCGTGTGGTGACAAGATGAAAGTATGATTTGTCGCCTAATCTAACTCCTTGGAGTTCGTGACAACCTGTGACTACAAATAGAAATTTAAATTCCAACATGCCGGCATGTAGCTTCTGCATCGTGTATATGGTGACGGAGTAAGAATACGTAGAATAAATAGAAATAAAATAAAAAAGTGTGTGTGTCAGCTCCGACGCTCGACTGGAGTTTACTCCTAAAGTACGATTATCAAAACAGGTGCAAAAAATGCTCATTTGACTAAAAATAATATATATATATATATATATATTTATTTACAATTATTACTGTACTGTTCTGTGAAGTATTATCTCACGTCAGAAAGTGAGAGGTGCACAGCATAGGTTGCGCGCTAAAAACGTAACGAGGTCATTCGATCACTAGATTTTACTCCTCAAATTTTCTCATACCGGGCGCCTTTTATGAAATTCGATTCTTAAGGAGTAAACTCCAAAAATAAATGTATTCAAGGAAAAATGCACACTCTTACAATTAGTTGCTTCTGCTAAACTATATTACAGTTTGTTAGCAGATATTGCGCACTATGGCTTTCTTTCTCGTAGGTGACCGTAAATGACGATTATGGGACCATATGGAAAAAGAAAGAAGTATATCATTTCAAGAAAGTAGTATCATCATGTGGATGTGAGCAAAACCAAAATAATGGTCTTTGAAAGAGATGAAACCAGAACAGATGTAAGAGTAACTACTAAAATTTGTATATCTTGGATGTAGATTTAGCCGAGATGGAAGGTACACCACTGATACAGAGCGAAGAGTGAATGCGGGAAATAGAGTGAACGGAGCGTTGGGGCAACTTCTCGGCAGCCACCACCTCAGCCAGAAGGCACGTGTAGCAATACATAACGCAGTGCTTGTCCCAACATTACTGTATGGAAGCGAGAGTTGGGTATGCAGAAAAGAGTATGATAGTAAAATTAATGCGGTCGAAATGCGGTCTCTGCGGAAAATCTGTGGAGTTAGGCTGACCGACCGCATTCGTAACGACGACGTAAGAGAGCGAGTAGGTATCAAAGAGAGTATTAGTGTAAAGATGCGAAAGGGAATGCTCTAATGGTTCGGACATGTGGAAAGAATGCCGAACGAACGCCTGGTTAAGAAGATATACAATGCGAAAGTGGAAGGATGTAGGTACCGAGGGAGACCGAGACTAACCTACCTAGACCAGATCGGTCATGTACTGAAGGAAGGTGGAGTCAAGAGTCTCCGAAACCGGCGAGCGTGTATGAAGAGAATTATGAATGTTGAGGAAGCGAGTGAAGTATGCAGAGATAGAGTTCTCTGGCACTCTGTTCTCTCTGCCTACCCTGCAAGGGATATGGCGTGATGATATGTATGTGTGTATGTATGTAGTATCATCATTTTAGGTCATATAAGGTCAGACTACTCTAGGCTCGAGCTTCCTCCACTATAAGAGGGCAATCGATGTTACTATACCGCGCTGGTCAGATATTTTTTTTTTTATTACCTTTGGTGGCAAACGAGCAAGCAGCACACCTAAAGGTAAGTGATACTGCTGCACATGGACCTTAGCAACTCCATGGGCATAGCCAGGCTGATGCTTATCTTGAAGAAAGTGCTCCTCTTAAACCTCGTTTGAACAAGGACATGTCATAGCGCTCGGGACTGGTATATTGGTTTTTCTTTTTTTTTTTAATGTGTTGGTATGGAGTTTAATGCCGAGTTTCCTTTTTTTTCATATCTATATATATATATATAAATAAGAGATTTCCACCCCTGTATTGACTCATCACGATATCTCTTGAACCATAAGGCCTACAGACTTTAAATTTGGTAGGAATGTTTCTTTCGCCGAGTAGAGGTCAATTAAGAAAGAATTTTACGAAATTTCACCCGCAAGGGGATTGCTGGGATGAGAAAATCACATTTTTCAAATATAGCTCATTTGTGTTACGATACAGAGAGATTCCACCCCTAAAGGGGATTGGGTAAGTGTTAACCCAAAAAATCCTCATTTTCCAATACTGCACCTACAGACTTAGAAAGGTGTGGACTTTCTTTCTGCCCTGTAAAGGTCAGGTATGGAGTAGAATTTTAAGAAATTCCTTCTCTGAAAGGAATTCTATGTAGTGAAAGTAAACTACACAACTGAACTAACGTAACCGAAGCGAGGGCGGGTCGCTAGTAGCTTATATATGCGTATGCTTAGTCGTCTTATATGAATGGTAAATTGTATTCTTACTTCGTCACCACACAGACAAATAAATATTGACATATAGCAAATTATATTCACACAAATTATTAGCCAACAAACATTATTACTCATTCCCAACTTGTTTACAATTATAATTAGCGCTATAATTAGCAGCATGTAGCAATAGCCGTTATCATAACGTTTGACGTCGTTACAATATCAAATCGTCGGTTTGGAAGCCCTCCAAATATTCAGCGATAAACAATTGTTATATTGCTCAGAGCTGATAGCTATCTAAGTAACTATATTTGTGCTTTATTTAACTACCTACTACTTTTATGTGCGTTTGATAGTGTTTGGTTCTGAATTCTAGCGTTCAACATTATTATGTGACGTCATAGTTTACTGCTGAATTATATCGACCTAGGTCAACTCCACCTGATGCTGTTTGGTTAACAATCACATTCTCCAAGGAAGATTGACGTCAAATAAGCGGCCGATCATAACACTATAGCCAATAACCTTTTACACTGAGTACAGGGAGTACATATTGCGTTGTCCCCAAGTAATTGGGATAACAGCAGGACAATGATGATAATGATAGTTTATTGCTGAATAGAATTATTATTTTTGAGTTCTCATGGTTCTTTGAGGATATGTTGGTCAAAATGGTTGTAAAAGAATAAGAAGATAACCATTGAAGGTGAAACTCCATTATCGGCGTTGGAAAAAAATTTACTGTCACATTTTTCCGTTACGCGCTACCTTGTTTCGCAGGGAGACTTTTTTGCGCGCATGAGGGTAGATTTTTACAGATGAAACCCACACGCGGAACGCGCCACGCCTGAGAGAGAGAGAGGAGAGGAGAGAGAGAGCGAGAGAGAGAGGAGAGGAGAGAGAGAGCGAGAGAGAGAGGAGAGGAGAGAGAGAGTGAGAGAGCGAGAGAGAGAGAGAGAGAGAGAGAGAGCGAGAGAGAGAGAGAGAGAGCGAGAGAGCGAGAGAGAGAGAGTACACGCTATTTGTTGATGTATGTAAACGAGATTCAAAAAATAGTTTGTCAAAGTTTGACTTCTGATATGTGTACTTTGTACGCACGCATATTTTTTTTTTATCTTAGCTCATTGTTAATCTTGGTCTCTAATCTCATCCTCAATAGAAGGATAATTATCCTACTATACCACGCTGGTCAGATGGGTTGACATAAGGTTTAAATTTAGGTTTTTCTCCTCTTGCATAAATATTATATCCCTTAGTAATATTTTGCGATACTTACGGATAAGTTATATATATTTTTTTTTTCATTTTTTTTTTGACTGTATATAACTATATTGTATATGAAGTTAATTAAAAGGTACAATGGCTGTCGCAACTGCAGCGTATATAAAATGATTAAGATAAGAAAAAATGTAAATATGATATGCGCGCGCGCTAGACGACGATGTAACTTGTATTGTTGTGTGTGCGGTCGACGCGGCGAACAGCTGTTGATCCCCCCTTTCTGCGACGTCCCCGCCGTGGCCAAGGCAAGCCGAGTAGATGTCCTAACAATGGTGAATTATTTTACTCTGTTAATACACGGAACAGTTTATATTCATTTATAAGTCCATCAGCCTATCCATGTCTAATATAGTCCTCCCAGTGAAGCAGAACTAATATAGTAATTGCTATGGTTGCCAAGCGGATATGCGATTCAGTTAGTATTGGATTACCGAAAAGAGCATCACTTCTCAATGCCCCGTTGGTTCCTCAAACAGATTTTACTACAATATACGCTGTCGAGGTGAAGAAATGGGTGCAGATACATACATATATTTTAAACCATGAAGACACGGTACATTTATTACCTCTAATCTGAGACTGTACAGATTACGTAATGATTGAGATACTGATCTATCACAACAAGTGTTTCGATTCCCGAGCAGGTTTTTTTGCTATTCACAAATTGCTATTTTTACTCCGAGTGTTATTTATATCTTATTAATTGTATGTTTATAAAGTCCCCCGCAATAAGATTAGTATTTTAATGCAGTGTCTTGAAAAATACATACAATATCATCACGTCATATCCCTTGCAAGGTAGGCAGAGAGAACAGAGTGCCAGAGAACTCTATCCTTGCATACTTCACTCGCTTCCTCAACATTCATAATTCTCTTCATACACGATCGCCGGTTTCGGAGACTCTTGACTCCACCTTCATTCAGTACATGACCAATCTGGTCTAGGTAGGTTAGTCTCGGGGTACTATCCCAGAAACCTCCACGCGGTGTACCCTGGGTGCGGGCGGCGGTCCCCAGTTCTTCTGTTGTACTGTCGTCCGTAGCGAATATCTGCGCGATTTCGCTCCTTACTCTACTACAGTCGTAGTAGAGGTTATAGGACGCGAAATATCGGGACGGGCTCAGTCACTCATTCATTTGAGGGCTGGGCAGGCACTTGCCACCGCCCACACATCGTAAACCTGATTCTTTGCTTGTCTTAGTTTCAGGAGCGAGGGTCTTGGCTTAACCGCCCGGACCGCGAGGAAGACAACCTCTATAAAGAGTTCGAAGTAACATTCGGACTCGGAAATCACCCAGAATCTTAAGTTCTGGCGTGCGGCGAGAAGATGCATGGCAGATGGGTTGTTCTGTCGTTAGCACGCTCCAGCCAGGGCACCGGCTGCCCCCCTGGTTGGTAAATGTAGGCTTGCCCGGGTAAAGGGATCTCTGCCCGGGTTGACGTAGTGTATCTCCCCTACTCGTGGGAATCATATGGATACCAACTTAAAAAAAACCTTTTTCACCGACGATCTGTGTGATTCTCACACCACGGCCTTGTCAAGCCAAAGAAAAACTGACAACGACGCCTCGTCCTCAGGACTTGAGGCGTCCGCCAAGGGCCCGGCACAAATCGTGGAGGCCCAAAAAGTGAAGCGGAAGTCGCCCAGGAAGAGCCGGGGGCAGGCTTCCAGCTACAAGAGGAGGATGGAGGAGCGGCGTGCGCGGAGAGAGGCTGCCGCCGCTGAAAAGGAGGACGGTGGCAGAAATGCTGCAGAGCCGTCTACGGATGAGGGCGACAGTGACGTCGCAGAGCCGTCCGTGGATGAGGGCAGCAGATCTGCCGCTAAGATGGACGAGGGCGGTATATCCGCAGGGCCGTCCAGAGGAGATAGCGGGTCGGACGCTAAAGCCCCCGCTAAGTCGTCGCCGCGTCCTGTGGCGGCGGCTGAGAAGACCAGGGAGGAGGCCCTCCCCTCGCAGGTGCGAAAGCGCCCCCTGAGCAAGGGAGGCAGCTCGGGCGCCGACTCCGAGGGGAGCGGGACCATCATGCCTCCACCGAAGGTGCCGGCTTCTCGCAGGGGGCGAGGGGCCGCAGTAGCAGGAAGAAGGTCGGTGACTCCTCGGCGTGAGGCGGCGCCTGCTGCGAGCGACGGCCCCCTGGACCTGCAGGCTGAAAATGCCCGCCTTAGTGGCGAGGTCTCAGGCCTGCGGGACCTGAACCGCCAGTTGGGGTCCGAGCTGGAGTCGCTGCGTCAGGTAAACCGCATGTTGGCCAAAGACATGGCCGACCTGCGGGCCCAGATGGCGCAGCTCCTACCGCCTGCGCCAAAGCCGTCGGCTGCCGCGGTGAAACCCGTCCCTGCGGCGAGGAGGAAGCCCCCCACTGCGGAGGGCACATCGCCGGCTGAAGCCGTCACGGCCACCGAGCCGACACCTGTCCCGGTAGCGAGGAGGACGACTCGCGCCGCGGCGAAGAAGTCGCCACGCGTCTCGGAGCGGGCCCCGGTGGAGGCTCAACCGGAGGCGCCGACCCCGCTGCCGACCCCGATGCCAACCCCGCTGCCAATCTCGCTGCCAACCCCGCTGCCTGCGGTGGGGGGATTGCCGGATGAGTCCCTGCGCGCGATAATCGACGCAGTGGGCAAAATTGTCGATGCGCGCTTCGCCGTTCTGGAGGCAAGGCTGCCTCCAGAAACACGTGTCCGGCCGCCTCTTGCCGCAGATAAGCGGCCACATACGGCACCAGCCCCCGCCCCGCTGCCTTGTCAGGGTGGCCGCGTGGGGAGCTACGCTGCGGCCGCGGCCGGGCCTAAGCCCAAAGGCCCCGGCCCCGCTCCGAAGGGACCTGCCCTGAGGAGGAAGACGGCGCTGGCTCCTGCCGGACCGCTGAAGCCGCCCGCAACGAAACCGCCGGCGACGACCAGCGAGGCTGCGACAAGGCCTTCCGCGTCTGGCACGACTGCCGTACCCGAAGAGGGTTGGCAGGTGGCCGAGCGCGATAGAAGGAGTCGCGGCCAAAGAAGGAGAGCGGAGGCCAAGCGCGCCGCTGAGGTCTCCGCTCCCAAGGCAGGAGCTGGCGACAAGAAGAAGAGGTCGCGCAAGGGGCTCAAGCTGCCAAAGACAGCCGCAGTGGTGATCACTGTGCTGCCTGAGGCGGCCGAGAAGGGCCTCAGCTACGAGGCCGTCTTGAGGAAGGCCCGGCGGGAGCTAGACGTCTCCGATATTGGAGGCGTCGAAGCCAGGACCCGCAAGGCCCGGACGGGGGCTCGAATCCTCGAGTTCCCAGGGGCCGAGGGCGCCAAGACGGCTGACAGCGTAGCTGAGAAGCTGCGAGGTCTGTTCGCCGAGGAGGGTGGCATCAGGATCGCCAGGCCCGTCAAGTGCGCCGAAATGCGCATTTCGGGTCTGGACGACTCCGTGACGGTGGAAGACATCCGGGAGGCTATTGCCTCGAAAACCGGGTGTCCCATAGACACCGTCCGAGTCGGTGCCATTCGTCCCGGTCCGGGTGGCGTAGGTGCTGCCTGGGCGCAGTGCCCGGTGGAGTCGGTCAGGCAACTGGCCGGCTCAGGCAGGCTCCTCGTGGGCTGGAGCTCGGCGCGGGTAACCGTGCTTGAGCACCGGCCTGCGAGGTGCTATAAGTGCATGGCGGTCGGACACACTCGACCGACGTGCACCAATTGCTTCGACTGCGGCGGATTGTGTTTCCGCTGCGGTCAGACCGGGCACGTGGCGGCATCTTGCGCCGCCCCGCCCCACTGCCCCGCGTGTGCGGCGGGCAATAAGCCCGCCAAGCACCGCATGGGTTCTGGGGCGTGCAGACCTCCTGCTTCGGCCCCAAAGGGGCGGGGCGGCCTTTCGACCACGGCCGCTCCCGCTCCTAGCGCGGCCCGATCGCCCACTGGCGAGGCGGAGGTGATGGATACGGCCCACTAATGGCTGCAGATTCCATTCACCTCCTGCAGGCCAACACCAACCACTCCGCCGGAGCGCAGGATCTCCTCCTGCAATCCATGGCGGAGTGGTCGATTGGTGCAGCCGTAGTCGCGGAACCGTACGTCGTGCCTGATCGCCCCAATTGGGTGGTCAGCCGAAACGGAACTGCGGCAATCGTCGTCTCAACGCAGCGGCACTTCCCGTCCTTATCCCTTTTGGATAGGGGCGAAGAATTTGTCGCTGCGGAATGGGGAGGGGTCACACTCTACAGCGTTTACCTCTCCCCTAACAGGAGAATGGACGATTTCAGGGCCTCCCTCACCACCTTGGAGGCTTCGATACGGCGACTGGCACCGGGCCTCGTCCTGGTCCTGGGGGACTTCAACGCCAAATCCACGGCGTGGGGGTCCCCTATGACGGACGACCGCGGACGGGCGGTCGTTGAGTGGGCGGCTTCACTGGGCCTCTGTGTTGTTAACAGGGGCTCAGTGAACACGTGTGTGCGGCAGCAGGGCGGGTCGATAGTGGACTTGTCGTTCGCTAGCCCCGCTGTCGCGCCACGGGTGAGGAACTGGAGTACCCTGTCGGACCACCGGTACATCCGGATGGAGGTCTCCCCCCGGGAACCCGGTAGGGGTCACAGGGCGGACGGAGCTCCCGCGTTTCCGCGGTGGGCTGTGGGTCGTCTTGATAGGGACCTACTGGCGGAGGCGGCCATCGTTCACACGTGGCTGTCCTCACCGCCCCCAGCGGACGGAGTGGACGCTGAGGCTGTCCGCATCCGCAGTGCGTTAACGCAGATCTGCGATGCGGCCATGCCCAGGGTGCGGCGTCTACCTCCGAGGCAGGGGGTCTACTGGTGGTCCCCAAGACTGGCGGACCTTCGCGCGGCGTGTATCAGTGCCCGAAGGTCCTACACCCGCAGCCGGCGGCGTCACCGCGACGCTGAGCGGGAGGGCCAGCTGTACGAGGCGTACCGCAGTGCGCGTACTGCCTTTCGGCTGGCCATCCGAGCCGCCAAAGATGCGAGTTGGCAGGAGATGTTGGACGGTCTCGACCGTGACCCCTGGGGTCGCCCGTATCGCGCGTCGCTGAACAAGCTTCGCGCGCAGGGCCCCCCCCTCACCGAGACCCTCCAGCCCGACTTCCTTTGTAGGGTGATCGAGGAGCTATTTCCACGGCAGTCGGGACACACGCCCCCGGTCATGGCTTCGCCAGATCAAGACCGGGAGGCCGACGACGAGAGTGTTCCACCCGTGACGGAGTCGGAAGTGGGGGCGGCAGTGGCGCGGATTCGCTCCGCCACCACGGCCCCCGGCCCGGACGGAATACCAGTCCGGGTGTTGACGTCGCTCCTCGAGCACTTCGAGCCTCGCCTCATGCAACTGTTCAACGCCTGTCTGACGTCTGGACAGTTCCCTGAGTGCTGGAAGGAGGGGAGGTTGGTTCTCCTGCCAAAGCCGGGACGGCCCCCGGATTTGCCGTCGGCCTACAGGCCCATCGTGCTTCTCGACGATGTGGGTAAGTTGCTGGAGCGTGTCCTCGCTGCCCGCATCGTCCGACACTTGGAGGAGGTGGGGCCCGATCTGTCGGACGCTCAATATGGGTTTAGGAGGGGGCGTTCGACCATCGGGGCCCTGCTACGCCTGAGGCAGACGGCCGCGGAGGCTGTCGCCGGCAAGGGAGTGCTGTTGGCGGTGTCGCTGGACATCGCCAACGCATTCAATAGTCTGCCATTCAGCTGCATCAAGGAGGCGCTCCGGTTCCATGGAGTGCCCCTGTACCTCAGGCGGCTGGTGGCAGACTATTTAGAGGGGCGCAGTATCCTCTGCGCGGGTCCCGCAGGGGACATTGTGCGGACGCCCATGTCGTGCGGTGTTCCACAGGGGTCGGTTCTGGGGCCGACTCTGTGGGACATCGGGTATGACTGGGCGTTGAGAGGGAGTCTCCCCCCCGGGCTGAGCTTGGTGTGCTATGCTGACGACACGCTCGTCACAGCCCGGGGCAGGACACTCGAAGAGGCGGCGAGCCTGGCCACTCTCGGCACCGAGGAGATGGTCAGGCGAATCGAGGCGCTGGGGCTCAGGGTGGCCTTAAATAAGACGGAGGCCCTATTATTCCATGGGCCACGCGTAAGGCTGCCAACCGGCGCCTCGTTAGTCGTCAACTCCATCCAGATCAACATCCAGGCCCATATGAAGTACTTGGGTCTGGTGCTCGACGGGCGATGGTGGTTCCGGGAGCATTTCCGACAGATTGCTCCCCGGCTGGTCGGCGCGGCGTCCGCCCTTTCTCGGCTCATGCCGAATGTGGGCGGACCCAGTTTCGAGGGCCGACGGCTGTATGCGGGGGTCATCCGCTCGATGGCCATGTACGGCGCACCCGTGTGGGCGAGGGCTCTGAACGCCCAGCTCAGGGCGGTTCTGTGGAGGCCACAGCGAGCCATGGCGGTCAGAGCCATTCGCGGGTACCGCACGGTGTCGACAGAGGCGGCGTGCCTATTGGCCGGGACACCCCCGTGGGACCTAGAGGCGGAGATGCTCTCCGACCTCTACCGGCGGGTTACCTCAGTGCGCGAGGAGGGTGGCTCCCCATCGTTGAGCGAGATAGCCACCTGGCGCGAGGACGCCCGCCGAGACGTCATCGCCCGTTGGGTTACGCGGCTGGAGAGGCCTAGACACGGTATCGTGACCGTCGAAGCCTTCCGGCCCGTATTGATGAAATGGATGGAGCGGCGGCACGGGGTCCTCGCCTTCCGACTGGTGCAGGTGTTGACGGGGCACGGGTGCTTCGGGAAATACCTGCACACGGTCGTGTACAGGGAGTGGACTCCGGGCTGCCATCATTGCAGTAGTGACGAGGACACGGCGCAACATACGCTCGAGGAATGCTCGGGCTGGGACGGGCAGCGCCGCGACCTCGTCGCTATTATCGGTGCCGACCTGTCGCTGCCGGCTGTCGCAAGGGCGATGGTCGACAGCGTCAGGAATTGGGACGCGGTCGCCGCCTTCTGCGAGGCTGTCATCTCGCAGAAGGAGGCGGCGGAACGAGTCAGGGAGGACTCCCGCGACCCGGGCCGCCGCCAGCGGCCGGGGCGGCGCAGGCGCGAATACCTGCGCCTGATGCCGCCCTAACCCAGGCCTCGGGTGATCGGACCGGGGAATTGTCCGGTCACCCGACGCGAGGCCACCGCGTGAGGGCGACGCCCCGACGGCGAAATCTGTCGGGGCGTCGACGAGAGGAACCCGCGAGGGTAAACCGCCGAGCGGACCACCGAAGACAAAGATCGGGTACCGGTGGTCCACTCGCACGGCGAAGAGAGAGGATTTTACGGTGGGTCTATGGGATCACGCGCCGCCTTCTCCGTCACCCCGGACCGATTTGGCGGGGCGAGACGCACCCATAGCCCACCAATAAAAAAAAAAAAAAAAAAAAAAAAATGTAGGTTAGTCTCGGTCTCCCCCGGTACCTACATCCTTCCTTTAAAAATACTTATTAAAATTATGACTAAATAAAATTATTTGATATACCGTCCTGCAATGCAGTTCCTATAAGGATAAATAAGACCATATAAATCGACTCAAAAGGCGGGTAGCGTTAAAACCTATTAATGTGAACAGCACACGCTAGAATGCAGTTACAAGTAAAAAAAAAAAAACAATATACGAGCACACAAAACTACGGGCAAAGTTGAATGTTCTAGTCTTATTAAATAGTAACGCTGTATAAAACTTTCTCTATTTACTCTGTACTTGCTTCTGTGTGGAATTTCATTTTGTAGACTTGTGTGAAAATGACTTGTTATTATACGTTTATAAAAATAGTAATAGCTTAAAATTATATTATTCTAAACTGTTATTACTTGCAATCAATCGTAAAGATCCCTTAAATTTCGTCGTATTCATAGTGCCGCTGTGTGGTAGCGGCTACGAATACTACCAACCCTTACTTTGCTCGTGGATGTCGTAAAAGACGACTAAGAGCCTTATAACGATCTGTGCCAACTCCATCTGATGCCGTTTGGTCAACAATTACATTCACAAGGAGGGTTGACGTCTGGCAGGCGGCCGGTCATAAAACTATTGCCAATAACTTTTACAATATGTACTATGAAAGAAGAGTACATATTGTATCGACCCCAAATGATTGGTATTAGAGTAGGAGAATGATGATGATGATTCGCAGTGCCGTAGTACTATGTAACAAAAAATTTGATTGATTAAATAAATAAACTACTGCGCTTATCATAGCTGTACTGTAAGAGTATTTAATTATTGATTTATCAGTCCATTTTGCTTCACGTCTCTCTTTATCCAGGAAATTGGAAATTGAATAGATTAAATACACAGGGATGGCTGAAAATCTACGCTGTAGTTAGTGACAGCAAAAGCTGAGCCAATTCCTTTTTGCCTTCCAGTTTTAATTTTCTTTTATTATAATTGTTTCTTTGTAGTTTTAGTTTTGAAAAGTCAATAAATTATTATTATTAATAATAAATTGTAAAACTCATTATGTTTGACTATTGTAATTAAAATGATCTAAAAACTGTCAACATTGGCCCTACCATACGATATTCTATTCTCTTATTTTAAAAATAATACTGTGTTTACGTATTATTTTTTTACGTAATAAACTTCTTAATACTAAGTTGGATAAGCCTATAATTTGGCCTTACTAAGCACACTGACTAAGATCTGAGTTTTATATCGATTTTTTAATACATACATACATATCATCACACCATATCCCTTACAGGATAGGCAGAAAGAACAGAGTGCCAGAGAACTCTATCCTTGCATACTTCACTCGCTTCCTCAACATTCATAATTCTCGTCATACACGCTCGCCGGTTTCGGAGACTCTTGACGCCACCTCCCTTCAGTACGTGACCAATCTGGTCTACGTAGGTGAGTCTACGTCTCACCCGGTACCTAGATCCTTCCACTTTTGCATTATATATCTTCTTAACTAGACGTTCGTTCGGCATTCCTTCTATATGTCCGAACCATCGGAGCATTCTCTTTTGCGTCTTTACACCAATACTCTCTTAGATTGTTTAATAAATATTCTAAACTATATAATAACAATATCGCAAGAGAAGGCTCTTGCAAAAATATAATGATATAATTTAGTCATCTCTTCCGACATCTGAGGGAAAAGTGTTTTTCATTAATTTCCAATCAATCAATCTTTATTCATCTCTAAGACAATATTACTACCTCATATCAGCTTGATAATAATTATAGTTAATATCGCCATCATTTTTATTCTCATCAATTTATATATTTAAATTTCAGATACTTTTCACTGTACATAGTGGAAGTTCATTAATTGTAAAGTTTTCATTTAATATTCGTTACGCTCCATTGCTCTATAGCAACTGTTTATGGAAACGGATTTGTTAGTAATAACTTCCACTAACGGTTTCCTTTTATTTCTTAAGTACATAATTATAAATAGACTGTATCCGCTTTTAAACTTAAGCCTCAAAGTCCACTAGTAATAATCTGCTTATAATTGAGAGAATACAGATAGCTGTGTGGTAGCGGCTACGAATACTACCAACTCTTACTTTGCTCGTGGATGTCGTAATTATAGTTGTAATTGTAGTTACAAGCGATGACTTACAGCACTGAAACGTGGTCTCTAAATGTCGGCGTCATAAAAAGGCTCGCTAAAGTCACTCAATGTGCTATGGAGAGAGCTATGCTCGGTATTTCTCTACGTGATAAAATCCGAAATACAGAAATCCGTAGAATAACGGGTGTAATCGACATAGCTCGAAGAATTAGCACGTTGAAGTAGCAATGGGCAGGCCACATCGCTCGACGAACCGACAACCAATGGGGAAGAAAAGCTCTAAAGTGGCGACCACGATTCGGACGACGCAGCGTAGTGTGCCAGTGTCGTGAGTTTGGATCCTACGCAGGACGATACTTTATTCAATCTACAAAGTGTTGTTCTGACTCTGGGTGTAATTTGTGTGGGTAGTTTATAAAAAAAAAACTAAAGGCTAGCGATAGTTAGGTAAGAACTTCTTTTTTATTTGTGTTAACTTTTATAAAAAAAAAATTGTTTGAATTAATAATAAAACATAACACAAAAAGTATGTTTTTAAATTATTTAGTCCCGTAGGAACGTTTAAATAAATTGAATTGTAACTGTACCTTTAATTTTGTAATAACCATATCGTCCCGTAACTATTGCCTACGGGGCCATTTAAAACAAAATCTATGGTTCGTTGAAGCAAGTAAGCAACGCAAATAATGCTTAATACTAAGCAAAAGTTGAGCATCAAGCTTAATTTTAAGCTCTTAAGTGGCTCCGAGGGTGTTGTGTTAAGTTTTTACAACCTTCCAGCTTAAAATCTTCGTTAGTCTTGAAATAAAAATAAGAACAACTTTGTAAGAACAGTTTTCCACGCCTGGTGCTGCTAACAATTAAAAAGTTGTTTTATAATAGTTTAAAAAATTAATTAAATAAAAAAGTACTCCTTTTTGATGTCCCTTCTTGAGGTGCGTAAGGGAGATTGACCTGCACCACACAGAAAACGTAAGCTGAAAGCGTTTGAAAAAAAAACTATCATGTGCATTCTTTTTTATATAAAGTTTCATTGCAATGTTCCGTGGAATATCCATAGCATTTTTGTTCAGTTTAAGTCTCATAATTACTCTTTTAAATTTGCTTTACACATGGATACAGAAAATATTTACTGAGGCAAAGATCACATTCGGTCCAGCGGTTGCCTTTACCGTATAAAATGAAAATTACTTCGAGTATGTTTAACTGTTCGAATAATACTATCTTTTATAGCGAGAATTTAATGACGCTTGAAAATGTCGATTAGATTTTCTCAATTGAATGGCGGTATCATTTCACTGTTTTATGGATAAGATACCCTTAAAAGCTTTATCTATTTTTAAAAGCATAAAATAATTATTATAGATACTTAAAATTATTTTGTTTTGATTCGTATAAGGCCATTTTTTTGTGATTAACTAAAGGACGTGAACATAAAAAATTACGTTCTTCGTGCCAAAGTTGAAAAGCATTAATTTATTCAGTATACAATTGTAAAAATCAACTTAAAATAAATAACTAAGAGACAAAAAAATACTCTAAAAATAAAAAGCTATTAGCCTTTAAATTTCATTAAAAAAAACCTATTAATATTTTTAAGAAAAGAAACATCGTGGCATGGGCAACTTAAATAAAATAAAATTAGTTATATATACATACATAGACGTAACGAATAGAAAATAACTACTAGTTTCACATATGCAAATAAATTTAGTTTTATAGATCAATCTATCTTAAAAAGTCCCTGCAGTGTTTCGATACATAGTATCACATCAGCATGAGGCATTCGCTTGAAAGCCGCGTGTGATTTGATGTTTTCTTTTTTTTTTTTTTGGGGTGGGTTACGGTCGGCGCACTCCTCGCACCACTCCTTCCGGGGCGACAGAGGAGCGTAAGCACGCACACCCGTCTGCGATTTGATATGTTTCAATGGAATACATACTTATACGGACATATATGTACACATCTTATTATTTTTAATATTGTTTTTATTATTCTGATTTCATTTTATTTACTGAGTGGTCCCTTATGTGTATATTATATTCGTCTAAATTAAATAAATAGATTATTTTAATAAAGTTAAAAGGTCGATCGAAAAATTGTATTTTTTACTTTTAATTTTATGTTTTATTTTTAAATAGGGTATAGAGTGGGTTATTTAAATTCTTGATATTAAATGAATAGAGTGGGTTATTTAAAATTTTTAAGTTTATTTCTTTTCATACATTTTAATTAAGACGAATCTAATAGAAATCCCAGAGGATTTCGTCTGCTATCTTCAAGATTCATCATTAGAGTAGCTCAGTGGAGCCATTATATATGGTTGTTTCAGCCATGCCTCCAAACACATTCAAGACCGAGCAGCTAAGAGCTGATGAAACACCAGGACAGATATTCCTTAATTGTAACTAAGAACCATCTCGTTCACGTTAGCTATCAAATTAAAAAATCACAATATAATCGATCCATTCGTTTAAGAGCTATGATGACATAGACAGACATACAGCCACACAGACATGCCAAATTTAACACATCGCTTTTTTTTCGTCAAGAGTCGAAAAGTAAATGTATTGAATTACGAATGTTCATATTTGCATAATATATACATTACTATTTATAAAAAAAATCCTATTAATAAATTAAAAAATAAATTACATGAGGGTGTATTAGTGCAGAACTAAGTCATCATCAACTTGCTCTTATCCCAATCTATTTGGGGTCGACGCAATATGTCTTCTCCTTCCATACAACTCTATCAAAGGTCATCTCTGTGGTCACTACTTGTCTATCCATGTCATGTTTCACGCAGTCCATCCATCTTTTCTTCGCTCTCCCCTTACCCCTTAAGCCTTCAGCATTAATACTTAAAACTTTCCTCACAACATTACTTTCATCCCGTCTCATCACATGTTCATACCGTGTCAATCTTTCACTCCTTAACTTTTCGGTCACTGGTGCAACTTTCAAAACTAAGTGTAGAAATGAAAAAAAAATACATCAAGAATTCTCTCCACTTTTAAAATATTAATAAAAAAATATATATTCCAATTCTGTTTATCTTCAAACCAAACGTATCAAATACATAGAGATAATTTATAAGCATTAAAAACGAAATATCAATGCATTTATTTTCATTGTTTACATGTCAAAAACAACCCATTTCATCAGTCCTTTAAATATTCACCGCACAATCGCTAAACTCGCCAGGTGACGTTTAGATTAAGCAGGCGTTCCACAAATGAATAAATAATCGACTTTTCCGAAATTGGCCCAAATCTTTGGACACAACGAGTTGAGAAAACAAATAAAGGCCTGTTTCAGAAACTTATTATGTCGGCAATAAATAATATATGCAGAACGGGAACAGGGGTGTTTTCACTTTTAGGGTTGCCAGATGGATAGCATTTGTAAAAATTTAAGGTACCGATAATATTGAATTATTAAAAAAATTAAAATATGTGATGACGCATTACCCCGTATGGCAACGGGATAAGAATACAATTGTTGCCCCCTTTATTTGCCAGTGGGAGTCATAAAAATCAACTGATGGTTCTCTAGAAAAGCGGCTCTCTCATGGAAAACGTTTTAATAGTGGTAGGACCACGCTGTTGACAGTTCTCTGTCTACAGCCGCAGGCCAGTCCGTCCGGTGTAGTACCTCACTCTCGTAGAAGATCGATGTCTGAGCAATGGCAATGTGCTGTTGCGCTTCGTTCGGTAAGAGAGAGAGCCGGACGCCCAACTGGGTGGGTTTGGGGTTTATATTGGTAGGCAGCGGCCTACCTATACTCCTGATATACCAAAGGTCCATTGGCGGCATTAACACTTACCATCAGGTGTGCTGCTTGCTCGTTTGCCACCAAAAGCCATAAAAAAGCGTGTAACACCTTAACGCGATCGATAACCCGCCTGCCAAGCGTTGCAGTTATGGCATAATCCCTTTAGGTGACTAAATAATAACGACTACGCTTTATGAAGAAGGGCAAACCTTCCAGCAGTGGACGTTAAAATACTGGATGATGACGATGATAACGGATTAATAATATTGTGCCACATTTAATTTTCTATGGGAGTCATAAAAATTGGTGGAAGGATCACGAAGAAACTGGACAACGTTCTTCTAGAAGTATATAATCTACAATTACCGTTGCATTTGTCCAGCATTGTGATTATGACATTATTCACTGGTTAGCCATCGCTAATTGAGGGATAACTTCAAGACAATATAAATTGAATTCAACACCTCAGTTAATTCAGATCTAATTACTATCTTATTAATTGCTACCGCATAATTAAGGGTCCCGTAATGCACAAGGTAAACCGTGCCTGTATTTTAATCAAAAGATGCAGCGCTAACAGTTGACTTGTAATGGGTTACCTACAACAAACCACCGGTGCCCATCGTCTCTAACGGGTTTGGCAGTATATCATCAAGATCAATAGCATCATCAACATTTTAGCTCACATACGTCCCTCTGCTTAACTCGATTCTCTTCCATAATGGAAAGGTTGTTGACCCACTTAACACAGCTTATTTTACACTGCCTATAAAGCAGACATGTGATATTTTTTTAATTCCCATTTATTCTTTTCTAATTAAATTTATTGCGGGTCCCAAGACAATTAAAGCATTCCCCTGCCTGCCTGAAGGTCAAACCTCGGTGTCTTATATGGAGACCATTATAGATCCTGGTGGGAATTCATGGTGGGATTAGTCAAAAAGAAATTATTGCCCTACTATATCACACCGGCCAAACGGATTGGTATAGTGTTTCATTTCGAGTTTTCCTTCTCTAGTATATATGTTATATGTATATTATCTCTTAATCATTTTTAAGACACTCACACGTTAGAAATGAGATGGTGAATTATATTGTTGCTTTGTAATCAAATAATTATCCGTGTGGTCACGGAGTAAGAATATAATTCATCACCTTCTAATGTTACTTGTGGATGATCGCAAGAGGGCAAAGGGATTTAAATGCATATAGTACCTAATGCAAGAGAAGGAAAACTTGAAATAAAGCCCTATACTATACCAACACGTCTGACCAGCGCGGTATAGTAGGTCAATTTTCCTCCCATTATGGAGGAGGCTCGAGCCCAACATATATGAGCTGAGTTGACGAATCAAATAATATGTCTTTTTATAAATATATTTTGTATTATCATCACCATTTTGCTGATATCCTAAATTATTTCAATTCGATTCCCCCTGCCTGACGTGAACCCTGCCTGACGTGAACCCTCCTTAGGGATGTAATTGTGAACTAGAGGGTCTCAGATGCTGTTAGCTCAGGTCTATATATCTCTTACGAGAATTATAAGTAATATTCGTAGCCGATGCCACGCAGTATGAAACAAATTTTATATATATGAAGCTTAAATAATAGAATGCTTAATGGTAGTGATTGCTTCAATCATTAATAAACTAAAATTTATTTTATTGATAAATTGAAAACGCAATTTGCAAATTCATTACCATAATGAAACTGATATAATTAATTCAAATGTGCGTATTCTGATTTATGGTAATGTAATAAATATGAAATAAGCAATAGAATTGTAAATTCAGATAAAATTATTGTAGATACTGAAACAAATTATGAAACGTATTATTTTTAATGATAGAATGGCGTATTGTATACATTTGACTTCGTAGCGCATACAATCTTTTATAATCACCTCAGTTCATTATATTCCACTAGTGAGCTCGAGGTTTTGCCGCAATAAGAGAGATATTGATCTACTAAACCACGCTGTTCAGAAGTGTTGTTATAGGGTTTTATTTCGAGTTTTCCTTCTCTTGGATGGATGTTACTTACATTTTATTTTCCTTAGACGACTAACTTCCTTAAACGACCCCTGGAGACCCTAAAAGACTATTAGGGTATCCAAGGGCAAAGAGGCAATGATAAATTATATTAATCCAAGGATATTGCAATACCAGGGTTAAGCTAGACGGCTGCCTAGCAATGAAATCTCCAAATTATACCCAAAAACTTGGGCTGCCGGCTCTCTTGCTCACCGAACGTAGCCTAAGAGCAACTTTCCACTGTTCAGATGTCAAGCATCTACGGGAGTGTGGTACGATCTCGAACAGACCAGCCCGAAGCTGTAGGCAGGAAACTGTCAACAGTGCAACTCTACTCACTGTCAACATGCATTAACCGTTCAAAAAACAACCCATCTATAAATTATCCCACAACTGTTGTTAGCAGTTATGAATGACTATAATTACTAATACTTTAGCTTAATCCATATTTTATGAAGTTAGTATTTCAATAGCTTTTCATAGCACTGTATGATACGAGCCCTGCAGTTAATTCTTAATTTCCATTTTACGACTTTTTTAATGGCGGACGCTTTTTGTTTTAATTTGCATGCAGGCCGGATTTGTTGTTCATAATTTTGTGTTTCGAGTTGAGGGGAAAATAAAGCTTGGGTTATAAAAATGAGTTGAATTATATAACAATAATTTCTCTTGCCCCGGTTAAGGATTTGATTTTTTTAAGCGCAGTGAGAGATAATTTTCTTTTTATTTTCTTTTTTTAAATCATAACAAAAATATGTGCTACAAAGTATTTATGTTTGCCGTGTAATATATACTTAGCATTATTATCTGGAACGACTGCTTAATGCAAGGTACAGGAAGGCATTGGATGGGTCGGCATGGGGCTACACTCACGTGCGAGTACAGTCTTCAAAAAAGTTTGTCATTACAGACACCTTACTTTGCTCATGGATGTCGTAAAAGACGACTAAGAGCCTTATAACGACCTGGGCCAACTCCATCTGATGCCGTTTGGTCAACAATTACATTCCCAAGGAGAGTTGACGTCTGGCAGGCGACCGGTCATAAAACTATTGCCTTAACTTTTACAATATGTACTATGAAGGAATAGTACATATTGTATCGACCCCAAGTAATTGGAATAAGAGTAGGAGATTGATGATACAGACAGACGAATTGGACGTCTATGTGTTGGCGTATCAATTTTCCTCGTGATTGATATACCTAGTGCATTCCCGCACATTTATTGTTATTTTATTAAAGCATTGATTATAATCAAATCAGTTAACCAATTTCAAATAGACCGTGAAAGTCACATATATAGCCTATCTAGAAAAGCCTGCCTTCATAAGTATTCTTTATTTTATTTTTCTCTTTCATAGAACAATACGTTTCTTTTTTTTTTTTGGAATGACCACCTTGCTATAAAGCAATATTCCTTGTACTGCGGGGACTTTACAAACATGCAATTAACGCAGACAAATTACACCCAGACTCAGTGTTAAAGTGTTGTTACACTTTGTGGATCGCACAAAGTATTGCCCGTGTGAGAATCGAACCCACGGCACAGGCACGGCAGAATCTTAACCAATAAGCCATCTGTACAATCAAAAGCTTAATTTTATTTAAAATAAATTTTGTTAGTTTTTCTAAAATTGTAAATTGCCACAATAATAATTATCATAAATAAAACGCGCCATGCTTTAATAATAACAAATCACAAACAATATGAAATTTTATATATTTTCTTTTTGTACTGGCAATGAATTTGTATAAATTTGTATTAAAAATGTGGGTCAAAATTTAATATCTAGGGTAGATATAAAATTTCTGTAATAACAATGACATATTGGACGTAAGACACCTTAGTTTTCCCGTGATCATGATCACTACAAAGTGTTCGAAACGTCGGGAAATTAAAAATCAAACACAAACGCGATAGAATCCGTAAAAGTAGTTTTATTTCAAATGCGTAACACTCGCGTAAACATCAGAAATCATTATAAAAGCTTTTTTATATTTATATTATTTTAAGCAACCTTAAGAGTGCTGGTGTCTGTAGTAGTTACAAGACCTGTACGTCAGATCGCTAGGCCTCTTTATTTTAAGCCCATAGGTAGATGTTACAGATTCAAATATATATAAAACGTTAAAATATAACATAAGAATATGAATTATATATACCATATTCTACGTTTTGTTCGTGTAAATCGCTAATAATTTTGACTAGACGTATTAATTATTATAACATAGTTTATGTGTAAATTTTGCTATTGTGTTCATTGTTTGAAGGTCAGCGAAACCTTTCAATATGTTTACGTAAACTACAAGTTAGCTATACATCAAGTAATACAAAGTTATTTTGATTTAGTTCAAATTTATAAACATATTAATTGTTAAATTAAACTTTATATATAAAACACAAAAAATGTTTCTATGCACGTTATATACTTTAAAACCATATTGTGTTTTAAACCGGTTCCGTTAGAAAGGCAATAATGCGATGATGGTTTTATATCACTAAAATAATACATTAGAAGTTGATACATTACTGTATGGAAGCGAGAGTTGGGTATGCAGAAAAGAGTATGAAAGTAAAATTAATGCGGTCGAAATGCGATCTCTGCGGAAAATCTGTGGAGTTAGGCTGACAGACCGCATTCGTAACGACGACGTAAGAGAGCGAGTAGGTATGAAAGAGAGTATTGGTGTAAAGATGCGAAAGGGAATACTCCGATGGTTCGGACATGTGGAAAGAATGCCGAACGAACGTCTGGTTAAGAAGATATACAATGCGAAAATGGAAGGATGTAGGTACCGGGGGAGACCGAGACTCACCTACCTAAACCAGATCGGTCATGTACTGAACGAAGGTCGAGTCAAGAGTCTCCGAAACCGGCGAGCGTGTATGAAGAGAATTATGAATGTTGAGGAAGCGAGTGAAGTATGCAAGGATAGAGTTCTCTGGCACTCTGTTCTCTCTTCCTACCCTGCAAGGGATATGGCGTGATGATATGTATGTATGTATGTAGAAGTTGATAAATGGCGCTACGATCGATTTGAAAGTATTCTGTTTTTTTTTTAATTTCAACAAAACAGTATTTAATGGGCCAGCTAGTTAATATTAATGTATAATAATAGGCACAGGCTCACGCGCCACTCACACACATACACACACATAGACACACATACACACACACACACACACACACATACACACGAGTATACACGCGCACGCTCATATTCATAGGTAAATATGAAAATGCGGAAACATGTACATGACTACATATGCATACATGCACGGATATACTCAAGAATGCATGCATACATTTAAATACACACTATATAATTATTTGGGAATGGACTGGCCTCCACGACATAGGGTTTCCTAGTGTGGAGTCCAGAGCTAAACCTAATCTAGCAAATAGATATAATTGTATGCCAAAATTGTATGTTTGATTTAATTAATTTGATGTTCCTATTTAAATAAATAAATAAATAGATATGCAAGAATTTTCGTTACTATATATTATTTACATTGTAAATTAAAATTTAAAGTATAATAATAAAATTCAAGAATATAAACCATTATCACTCTGAATTTCTAGATATGGACGATAGATGTAGGGCCAAATCTAGTAGTTTTTCGTGTTGTTCAAACAAATTAACAGATAAATATTCTAAAAATAATTGCAATATATGACGTGAATAGAACATGTTAATAATTGTCTTGTCACCATATTTTTTTTTATATAACTTCAATAAATTAAAATATAAGAGACAAAATCTGTATAAGTATGGATTTGAAAATACCACCTGTCTTCAGTCATAAAATTCTCACAGTTCTTACATTTTCATCTCATCATTTCAGATCATATACGCCCCACTATAGGACTCAAATCATCTTACTTCGTTACCACACAAAGAATCATACATTTTATTTTTATTAAAATAAATCAACATCATAGCAAATTGCTACTATATGGCGATTTTCTGAGAAAATGTGGTACTATTTGGAAAAAGCCGATCCCTTAATGGTTCAAGGTAGAAAAATGACAGCTACCATCTATGTCCAACTACTACAACTAATCAATTTCTAGAACATCCACAGGCAATACGTGTATTACTCGTGGTCCATCACAAATTAAAATAAAAAAAATGTGTATTTCATCAAAGCGTAGCCTCCAGCAATTTTCGTCGCCAAGTGATTTTTTTTTTCATTTCGCTATGTGCATAAAGCTTTTTCGCTTCGACGAGCAAGCGTCGATAAAGGATTTATCGACAGATGTCACATCGGTGAGGATTTTCCAGAACAATATTTTGGTACACCACTTTGGATATTAAAAAAAGATGTTTGATTGGATTTTGTCTGTATATGAACTCCATATGAAATAGTGGTTTTCCGGATGAAACTGCTGTGTATTTGCGATTTTGAAAATATTATACATATTTTATTTTTAATCCATCCATCCATCAGTTTATCACAGTGTTGTTTATAAACCGCCCAATAAGAATAATATCATAATCGCAACAAATGGCATGATGGTTGGTGACTGCAGTTGTGATACTCGCATTGGAAGTGAGGGATTTTGTATTCATAGTCTGTCAAGGACATAATTTTATTATACTGACAGATGTAGTAAAGAATGGGATTATATTTGACCTTCTCTTCCTTTCTTATGGATATTAAAAGCAGATTATATAAGAATAGAAGAACTTAATTGGGATAAGAGCAGAGTAATGATGAGAAGAACATAATAGACGATAATATCTGTTACCAATATTTACTCCCGCGGGTTCCATACGGGCTTATTAGTTTATTTTCATTCAAATATCTTTGATTTGTTGATTTTATAATCTTAAGTTACTTAAGGTGTTATTAGATATCAATTGATTTTAATTTATTATTTGTAAAAAAAGCAATAACAATTAAAAAGTATGTATGTTTGCAATCTTAAATAACTGAAATCTTTATTAAATATTTATTAAATATCTATTTGATTTTATTTCACATTTGATATTGCTACAAGGAACCTGCTCTATCGAGCTGAACTCAAGACCTAAGTAAATAACTCAAGGCTAAGTTAAATGCAAATAGTCTGACAAGACTGTTAATTAATAAACATGTAAATACATTAACTTTAATTAATTCGACGTAGGTAGTCTATCACTAGAAAGAGAAAAAGTTTATATTATAAATTTACTTTCTAGAAATAAAAATTATTGTTTGTAATTTATGGGTTTTTAATTTATTTGCGGTCAAATAGTATTTTATAATATCTTAGGTATTATTATAGATTTCTTTAAAAATATTCATCATGCCAAAAGCAAGTATAGCTGAAAAATGTACTCAAGAGATTCTTGTTTAATTTTATGTCATAATTAACTATGACAGTAGGTAATGTGTTATTTATCGTCATCCTTCTCTCATCCTAATTACTTGGGGTTGATGCAATATATACTCCACTTACGTCGTATATATTGTTAACTTTATGTTCAGTTGTGAACTTTAGGTTCAGGACCAGCCGCTTGCCTGGCGTAAAGGGTTAAGCGTTCCCAAGGAGGGCCTTGGGAATGTAATTATTGATCAGACAACATCAGATCAAGTCTGTCCAAGTCGATATGAAACTCTTAGTCGTCTTTTACGACACCCACGAAGAAAGTAAGGCGCAGAGGTAGGCAGTATTCGAAGCCGCTACCTACCTACCTACGCTGAAGCACGTAATTATAAAAAATCATAAACAATTATAGTTTAAAATGTAAATAATATGTATAATACAAAAGAAACAAGTAAAAGTGGCAAGCAAATGTAAATAATACATATCAACAGACATTACTCTGTAGAAATTAAAAAAGAAATTGAATACTTTCAAATAGATCATTATTTAGTAAAAGTTTAAAAAAAAAATACTATCAGCAAATTATTATATAATCATCATCATCTCAGCTCATATGTCTTAGTGCTGCACTCGAGCCTCCTCCTCACTAGGAGGAAAATTGACCACATTGGTTAGACGTGTTGATATAGGGTTTTATTTTCAGTTTTCCTTCTTCTACATATATGTTATATGCATATTTGATCCCTTAGTCGTCTTTTACGATCATCCACGTGTAAGATGGTGATGGAGAGGGGGTGGTGAATTGTATTCCTCCACCATACGGAAAAATAATACTTATTATAAAAAATGTAATTATACAGGGTGTAAGGGGACCGCTTCCGAAAACAAAGACATGTAACCCTACTAGTCCAACTTGTAATGATAGGCTAAAAAAAAATCGATTCGGATGAAAAAAAGTTTTTTTTTCACCACGCGAGGTCATTGAGCTCTTGAACATATGATCGTGAGTTTTGAATGGATTGCGTCTTTTCTCATCTGAGTATAGTTACGCATTTTTTATCGAGTTATCGTTACATGGCACTGTCCTACTAAGATGGAATGTGGAAAAAACTTAAAAACATTTGTGGGAAAAAAAAAATTTTCATCCTGATCGATTTTTTTTCTAGCCTATCATTACAAGTAGGACTAGTAGGGTCACCTGTCTTTCAGCCGCGGAGGCTGTCGCCGGCAAAGGAGTGCTGTTGGCGGTGTCGTTGGACATCGCCAACGCCTTCAATAGTCTGCCATTCAGCTGCATCAGGGAGGCGCTCCGGTTCCACGGAGTGCCCCTGTACCTCAGGCGGCTGGTGGCAGACTATTTGGAGGGGCGCAGTGTTCTCTACGCGAGCCCCGCAGGGGACATTGTGCGGACGCCCATGTCGTGCGGTGTTCCGCAGGGGTCGGTTCTGGGGCCGACCCTGTGGGACATCGGTTACGACTGGGCGTTGAGAGGGAGTCTCCCCCCCGGGCTGAGCGTTATTTGCTATGCTGACGACACGCTCGTCACAGCCCGGGGCAGGACATTCGAAGAGGCGGCGAGCCTGGCCACTCTCGGCACCGAGGAGATGGTCAGGCGAATCGAGGCGCTGGGGTTCAGGGTGGCCCTAAACAAGACGGAGGCTCTACTATTCCATGGGCCCCGTGTGAGGCTGCCCATCGGCGCCTCGTTAGTCGTCAACTCCATCCACATCAGTATCCAGGCCCATATGAGGTACTTGGGTCTGGTGCTCGACGGGCGATGGTGGTTCCGGGAGCATTTTCGTCAAATTGCTCCCCGGCTGGTCGGCGCGGCGTCCGCCCTTTCTCGGCTCATGCCGAACGTGGGCGGACCCAGTTTTCAGGGCCGACGGCTGTATGCGGGGGTGATCCGCTCAATGGCCATGTACGGCGCACCCGTGTGGGCGAGGGCTCTGAACGCCCAACTCAGGGCGGTTCTGTGGAGGCCACAGAGAGTCATGGCGGTCAGAGCCATTCGCGGGTACCGCACGGTGTCGACAGAGGCGGCGTGCCTATTGGCCGGGACACCCCCGTGGGACCTAGAGGCGGAGATGCTCTCCGACCTCTACCGGCGGGTTACCTCAATGCGCGAAGAGGGTGGCTCCCCATCGTTCAACGAGATAGCCACCTGGCGCGAGGACGCCCGCCGAGAAGTCATCGCCCGTTGGGCTACGCGGCTGGAGAGGCCTAGATACGGTGTTATTACCGTTGAGGCCCTCCGGCCCGTACTGATGGAGTGGATGGAGCGGCGGCACGGAGTCCTCTCTTTCCGGTTGGTGCAGGTCTTGTCGGGGCATGGTTGCTTCGGCAAGTACCTGCACACGGTCGTGCGGAGGGAGTGGACTCCGTCCTGCCACCATTGCAGTAGCGACGAGGACACGGCGCAACATACGCTCGAGGTATGTTCGGGCTGGGACGGGCAGCGCCGTGACCTCGTCGCTGTCATCGGTGCCGACCTGACGCTGCCGGCTGTTGCGCGAGCGATGGTCGACAGCGTCAGGAATTGGGACGCGGTCGCCGCCTTCTGCGAGGCTGTCATCTCGCAGAAGGAGGCGGCGGAACGGGCCCGGGAGGATTCCCGTGACCCGGGCCGCCGCCCGCGGCCGGGGCGGCGCAGGCGCGAGTACCTGCGCCTGATGCCGCCCTAACCGAGGCTTCGGGTGATCGGACCGGGGAATGGTTCGGTCACCCGACGTGAGGCCACCGCGTGAGGACGACGCCTCGACGGCGAAAGCTGTCGGGGCGTCGACAGGAGAGGAGCCCAAGAGGGCATACCGCCGAGCGGGCCACCGAAGACAAAGATCGGGTACCGGTGGCCCGCTCGTACGGCGGAGAAGAGGTGCTTGCAGGGTGGGTCAATGGGGTTGCGCGCCGCCTCTTCCGTCACCCCGGACCGATTTGGCGGGGTGCGACGTGCGACGTCCATAACCCACCGCAAAAAAAAAAAAAAAGGGTCACCTGTCTTTGCTTTTGGGAGCGGTCCACTTCCACCCTGTATATGAAAAAGAAAACTTTATTCAGTTTCCAAAGAGGGCTCAAAATTAGTATTGTTGAACCCATGACAAAAAATACTTTCAATATTTCAAAAAAATTATAAAACGCTAGTGTATAAATTTTAGTCATATAAAACTTTAACTATTCCACAACATCTACTAAAAATGCTAGTGTATATAGTAGTTATTATATAAGTAACAAAAATCCGTATATGCTGAAACAGAAAACAACGTAAAATATGTGCTTAACATTAGTTTTCTTACCTTACGAAGCATTTCCTCGAGAGAATCCATGTCGACGGAGGCAGGCTCGCCGCCCGCGCTGCCGCTTACCCCGTTATTATTGTTCGTCATATGTGAGCCGCACTCCGTTTAACAACGCTTCCGCACATATGAATTACACTTATATAGACCGCCACTTTATTACCGATGCTTCGTCTATTTTTGAAATTCGTTGCATGTAGTTTGCACTTTATTTTAAGTATATGAGTAAAGAAGTTTTCAGTACACTATATTACTTAAAATGAGACTAATTTTGAGACTAGAATACGTTAGGAAGGTAGTACTTTATTCTGAAATAATATCATCAAATTAAATCTGAAATTTCTGTGGTTGACAAAGACTTCACTAAAATACTTATATTATTATTTGGCCCCAAAATACTAAGAATGTTTCAGTCTAATGGTTTTTTTTTCTTTATAACTTCCATGGAAAATAGGCTGTGTATTCTTGACAAAAGAACTCTTGCAAAGTGTTATTACAAAAGACGAACATTGAAAACATAATCACTAGTGTGGAGTACTTTTCTTTTTTTTCGGTCCGGGGTGACGGAAGAGGCGGCGCGCAACCCCATTGACCCACCCTGCAAGCACCTCTTCTTCGCCGTGCGAGCGGGCCACCGGTACCCGATCTTTGTCTTCGGTGGCACTAGTGTGGAGTACTGGATTTGTACTAAGTTTGGTTCTCATATACGTTGAGTGGTTATGAACCACCTCAAATAGAATAATGAGAGGTATTTAGTGCTGGTCGGACAGGTATAAGGTATATTTTTCAAAGTACCTTCTTTTAATAATATTTGAAGTTTACGCGAGTATTACATATTTGAAATAAAACAATTTTTACGGCTTTTAACGCTTTTAGTTTGATTTTTAATTGCCTAAGGTTTCGAATACTCTAAGATCACGGGAGTACAAAGGAGTCTCACGTCTAACCAGTCATTATTATAAGATTTATATCTACTCGCTACAGCATTAGTTATTCAATGTTGACCAACATTTTAATACAAATTCATTGCTGGTACAGAAACAAAATTATTCTATGTAAAAATGAACCTTCTCTTTTAGTGATGTCATATGTTAGCAAGTTTGTCTTTTTAATAATCAGACAAGAGTAAGAAAGGTTTGATGACATATTCTATTCGTCTTCTCCATCAAACGTAAAACTATATTTTAAACCTATTTCATTAACCATTTATAATTTTAAACGAAATTAAAATTTAAAATAACATTTTGTAAAATCTAATATAATAAAATTTATAGAACAATACTTAGTTAAAGTAAACGTTTTATATAATAATGGCCATTGATTTTCGCGAGCCAACATGAAAATTAGGGCCAATTAATCTCCATTCAAAATCTGCACACTTGATAACGAATTCATGGACTTTTAAACAGAAATCGCTTTCGAGTTTAATTTGCGTCCCTTCTGCATAAACAGAGATAGAGGGGGGGGACTATGGTCGGGGACACAGTGTGTGACTATGCATACATTAAACGTATTAGACGCCCCCCACGAAACCGCTTTGGTATTGAAATTAAATAATAATTAGAGGATTCTAGACTTACCAGTTTCATTTTGGATATATTGGTAACAGTGGTGACATTATTGTAATTTTTACGTTAGCTCATATATGTCCCACTGTTGAGCTCGAGCCTCCTCCATAACGGAAGGGAAATTGACCTACTATACCACGCTGGTCTGATGTGTTGGTATAGGGTTTTATTCCGAGTTTTTCTTCTCTTGGATAGATAGATGTTATATGCGTTTTATATCCCTTAGTCGTCTCTTACGATCACCCACAGGTAAAATAGGGGGTGGCAAATTGTATTCTTACTCCGTCACCACACGGAAACAGGAATATACATGACGAAATTGGAATACTCGTGTGGATAGTGATTTAAAATTATATTATTTTCAGACGTAAAATCTTTCCAATAGTGGTGATTAGGCATTATCCATTGGGAAGGCTTAAATCCAACAGAGGATATCTAAAGACTCATAAATGGTTGAATAAATGGGTAAAAGTTACGGTGCTATAAGAATTCTGAACGAACTTTTATTCGAGAACAATCAGGTAAGAGAATTTGAGTATCGGATATTATTATAATCGTCTTGCAGTTATGCTTATTATACATATATCCTCATTTACTATAATATAAAATATATGTATATTTTTGAAGTGAAAACTTCTTTAGGCGCGTTGAGCGTTTTTGGAGGGGAAAAACTTATACGTTCGCGTCACCGACATGCTAATGCTAATAGTATACCTATAGCTATGTGAAAACTTCTTTAGGCGCGTTGAGCGTTTTTGGAGGGGAAAAACTTATAGGTTCGCGTCACCGACATGCTAATGCTAATAGTATACCTATAGCTATGTGAAAACTTCTTTAGGCGCGTTGAGCGTTTTTGAAGGGAAAAACTTATAGGTTTTTATTTTTATATAAAAATTAGAAAATTATTATTATTTCAATTAGTCTTAAGTTAATAGTTTTCATTTCTATCGGCAGTCCCCATGACTGCCTGTTGTTTTTTTAAGCTATTGGTGGCAAACGAGCTAGCAACACACCTGATGGTAAGTGTTACTGTCGCCCATGGACCTTTGCTATACCAGGAGCATAGCTAGGCCGCTGCCTACCAATATTAACCCCAAACCCACTCAATTGGGCTTCCGGCTCTTTCGCTCACCGAACGTAGCGCAAGAGCACATTACCATTACTCAGACGTCGATCTTCTGCGAGAGTGTGGTACTACCCCGGGCGGACCGGCCCGCGGCTGTCGACAGATAACTGTCAACAGCGTGGTGCTACCACTATTAAATAATATATAATACAATGTAAAAGTCTATGATCAAGGTATAATTGTAATACTATATCTTCGGTTAAAAAGAACAGTGATATTTCTCAAAACGAACCAACGACGGTCCAACGACGAAGGCCAAGTTCCATTGTGGGTTATGGGTGAGCGTGCTTACGCCCCTCTGTCGCCCCGGGCAGAGTGGTGCGAGGAGGCGACGACCGTAGCCCACCCGACAAAAAACAAAAAAGGTGTTTATATTGGTAGGCAGCGGCCTAGTATTGCAAAGGTTCATGGCCGGCAGTGACACTTCCCATCAGGTGTGCTGCTTGCTCGTTTGCCACCACTAGCAATAAAAAAAAATTGGTCGTTTTGATTAATGTCTCTTTTTTAAGCGACGTCTCATCGAAGTTACAAAGGCTTTTTATGTAGATAAAAAGCCTTACACTTATTAACCCTAAACTTACTTATGAAATTACGTATGATAAACATCAAAAGATATATATACATTGATAGTATTTTATCAACTTAATAATTTGCTATTCATAGTCCTTAATAAAAATATTTATTTTAATTAATGTAAATCAAAGTAAAATTTTCGAAGCGAGCGTATTAGACAAACATTACAGAAATCACAGAGACCTTTCATACTACAAATATTATTAGAAAAGGATATCTATATAAAGTTAAGTTCATACAAGCATAGTTTACCGAATAAATATTATATACTAGCTACTTCTGCCCGCGGCTTCTCCCGCGTAATAGGTTACTTTCCTAAAGTTTTTCATCCCCTATTTTTATTTCACCCTTTAAGGGAAAATTAAAAAAAAAAAAAATGCCATATTTATATCTAGCCTTAAAATAAGTTTTAAGCTTCTAGCTTTAAAAATGACAATACTTCCTTACAACTTTTCAAACCTATTTATAACCCTTTTTTTAATTAAAAAGTAGCCTATGTCCTTCGTCAGGCTCTAGACCATCTGTGTACCAAATTACATTTAGATCGGTTCAGTAGTTTTGGCGTGAACGAGATACAGACAGAGTTACTTTCGCATTTACATATAATATTAGTAAGGATTTAGAGGTATGCATAGGTGTAATAATATCTTTGAATGGTGAAAAGTAAGAATGCAATTCACCGCCTTCATCACCACTGGATGTCGTAAAATACGATTAAGGGATACGGAGTAAGAATACAATTGACCACCCCCTATTTTACCCGTGGGTGATCGCACGAGGCGACTAAGGGATATAAAAGGCATATAACATCTATGCAAGAGAAGGAAAACTCGTAACAAAACCCTATACCAACACGTTTGACCAGCGCGGTATAGTAAGTTAATTTTTCCTCCCATTATGGAGGAGGCCCGAGCCCAACAGTGGGACATGTATGGGCTGTGATGATGATGATGATGATATGTCGTTTATCTACTACTGTATTTTTTTATTCAAATGAAATAATTGTTATTGGCCATCGAAAGGTACAAATGCCGAGATTATGCTCTGACAACATTGTGTCTGCCGAGTATCACTGGAGTTTTGGAAAGAATATCAAAATGACAATTAGTCTAAATAATAATCAATACTTTATTTTGTATTTTTTAATATTATATTGAATGATTTTGCTGGTATTTTTTGTAAAGTATTTTAAAAGGGATGAAGTGTAGTGAATATGATATAGTATTGAGTAGTTTACGAGTATTTTTAAGTTTGAACAAAATTCTCAAAGGAATTACTTGGTTGTCAGCGCTCAATTAATAGTAAAACATACTGACGGACTGTTGTTATGAACAAACTACCCTATAAAAAACGTAATATTATATGCTAAGTTATAAAGAATATTGTACAAGACTTTGTTATCAGATTGTTTAGCTAATAATGTATTGGACTGAATAACTTTGTATTCATAGTCGATGTTATTAAAAAAAAAATACGTCACAGTTGAGCAGTTTACTAGTATAAAAAGGATATAAATGGCGAACATGAAAGTAAACGATAACTAGTCTGTGCTAGGATGTAACAACCATTGGGCCACCGAAGAAGAAGACCGGGTTCCGATGGCCCGCTCGCTCGGCGAACAGAGGTACATGTAGGGCGGTTCTATATATAAGCGAAATAAAATCATATATCGTCATATCATTTGCAAAAAGAGATTGTAGGTTACATACAAAAAGCATATCTATTTCGAGGACCTACCAAAGATCAAACAGTGTGTTTAGCGGAAAGGCGGTAAAATCCTGCTTTGTTGTTATGATAAAATTCATATGAGCTCCTATTCTTTTCTTTACATTAAATAAATCAAACGTCAGTGTAGTATGATACGGCCCCATCCTTTTTTACTTACTGTTAGAACTTATATTTTACATTTTACTAATATTATAAACGTGAAAGTTTGAGAGGTTTGGATGTTGGTTACTCAATCATGTGCGTAAACTGCTAAGCTGATTAGAATGAAATTTGGCACCTTGATTATTTCTTGAATTAAGGCTTTTTTGGTAATGTGTTCGTTGGGATAATAGTTCAACTTTGGGCAAGTTACTTTTTACACGAACGAAGTTGTGGGCAAAAGATAGTATTATGTATTTTAAACTGTAATAATGACATTTATTCTGGACTCTAAAGTCTCAGAAAAAAGACTGCGCCGTAAAGACTTGATGATAGAAATTTCTTATCGCGTGCTAATGTTTCAATAAAATATGTTTACTGAAATAAAAAGTATGCATATATATTACGAAATATTTCTAATATAAGATGATAATAGGCTTTAGTTATAAAATATATTTTTAAAAGAATTTAGTATGAAATAAAGCGTCATTTCTGTGCGGAAATCCATATAAAAATAAATATGATATAGGTAAATCATCATCATCATCTTGCTCTTATCCCAATTACTTGGGGTCGACGCAATATGTCATCTTCCTCCATACAGTCCTATCATACGTCATCTCTGCAGTCACTCCCTGTCTATCCATGTCATACCTCACGCAGGTATGACATGGATAAATGTGAGATATAGGTAAATGTGAATTGAAATAAATTTGCCATCTTGATTGTAATATTTTATTTGATCTGAAATCTATATATTCTTGGCATCACTGTGTTACTGGCCCAACTGGTATAACTTCGAGACACTACACTCATGAAATCAAAGTGTTTAGTTAAAATTCATAGTTCTCTGTAGATGCAAAATATCTATTGAATTAAATTTTCATCAAATATCTATATCAATCATGTTAAAGTTAATTGATTTAAATAAACACAGTGAGATAACACGAGCTTCGTATAAAATATATATTTTATGAATATCTTGAAATTAATGTTAAAATTTTATAAATAACTAGGTTTTGGCGGCGTCTGTGTACATATGATATACGTTTATTTGGTAATGGCGTGCCTACATGGCGGTAGAGTTACGTGTATGCAGGTTATGGGATTGCACGCCATCTTTGCCGCCAACCAGGACGGCGACAAAGATGGCGTGCAATCCCAAGTTTCCTATTGAATGTGATTGCTGATCATAAAATTCTTATTGTAGTAGATTCATTAAACTTAACTAAATTTTACAATTATTTTTTTTGATTATAGTTTATAGGATAACTAGCTTTAGAATTTGGTGTAAAATATTTTTTAAACTACTGCCAGCTAGTAAAAAATAATACAGCCAAGTCATTCGATATATATTTTAACAACATATTCTTGAGATTAATGAAGTAAGCTAAGCTACCTAATTGCCAGTGTAAATAAGCTGTTAACCTAAGCGAAGCCAGCTTAGTCTGAAATATGGCTGAAGATTTATCTGGTGATAATAGGGGCCGGTTTATGGTTTCAGACGTATTTATAGTGAACTTAATTTGCGTTATTTTAGAAAGATAAAATAATATGCATCTTTTTAATAAACTTTATTTAATTCATAATACTAATAATTCCGTGTAATGACAATAAAAATACAATTCATCACCCAGTATCTTACCCATGGGTAATCTTAAGAGACAACTAAAGCATATTAAACGCATATAATATATATGTAAGAGAAGGAAAACTCGAAACAAAGCCACCAACACGTCTGACCAGCGTGGTATAGTAGGTCAATTGCCCATAATGAGGCTTGCGTTCAATCTGTTCTATCCGGGGCGACGGAAGGGCGGCGCGTAACCCGATAACCCACCGTATTCCTTTTTTTTTTTTTGGTTCTGTCCGTCCATTCGGACAGGCAAAGGGATCAAAGCCCATACAGCCAAGTCTTATTTAATTATTTTTTATACATTGTTCATCATTTCTTCATATTATGTAGCCTTAATAGTCATTGTCTGTCAGTAAGTCAAGTCGTTACCTAATCAATGATTTTCTTTGGGAATTTTGGACAAATATGAAAATACACGTAAACCACTATTATACCATATTCACTACACTTCAGCACTTTAACTGTACCATATTGCATAAAACACCAGCAAAATTATTCAATATAACACCACAAAACACTAAAGAAATGAATATAATACAAGAGCGTGACATGACATTTCCACATTCGCGCCAAAACTCACCGTATTCCTTCCCCATCGTCATTGCCAGCCACTGGTACTGCTTCCTTGAAATCCGTGGCCAGCCCGGATATTTTTTTTTTCCAAATAAACTCATTTGCAAAAAAAACGGGCGGTTTTGATTTTCATTCATATTTAAAAAGATACAATACCAAAAAGGTTTCAATCGTTTGTACACGTTACTGGCCGGTTTTAAAAATGCTGTGGTATTTAAAAAAGTACGTTCTAAATTCAATTTTTCATTTGATGTTCATTTTTACAGAAAACCCCTTTTTATCCTACATTTTTGGCGCGAAGTTCCAGAAGTTAACATCGACTTTCATAACTTTTATTCAATTTTTATCGATTAATTTCATATCCTTGACTGTCAAAGCTTTATTTAATGCTGTTTGGCTGTATCAAAAATGGTAGATAAAGTGGTAAAAGCTACCAAAATTATCGCGCTGCTTGAAGAGGGTTGCAGCCAATGTTTCGTGGCTAGGAGGCTAAATGGTAGTCGCTCGACAGTCCAAAGGACCTGGCAGCGATATCAGGAGACTGGTTCCGTCGAGAGAAGGCCTGGTTCTGGAAGAAAACCATGTACCCAACCACGGGATGATCGTTTTCTTGTGAGTCGCGCATTGAGAAATCGCAAATCTTCGTATGTGGATCTTAAGAACAACCTCCAAGAAGTAAGAAATGTGCATATTAGTCTATGGACGGTCAGGAGGAGGCTTCTCGCTGCCAATATACGCAGTCACCGCCCGGCCCGCGGCCCCAAATTACTCCGTGAGCACAGAGTTCACAGGCTTAGGTTCGCTAGAAATTGTGAATCATGGACTCAAGACGATTGGAATAGGGTTTTGTTCTCTGATGAAGCCAGGATATCTCTGTTCGGTGAAGATCGACGTCGGCGAGTGCTAAGAAGACAAGGAGAACGCTTTGCAGAGGCATGTTTCGAAGAAATCACACCTTATGGTGGGGGCTCTGTTATGTTTTGGGCAGGAATAAATTCAATGGATCGTATAGAGTTAGTCTTCATTGAAAACGGCTCACTGACTGGGCATCGATACATAACGGAAGTTCTAATTTCTCATGCACAACCCGCATTGGCCGCTCTAGGTGAAGACTCGATTTTTATGGACGACAATGCTCGCGCCCACCGATCCCGCGATGTTAATGCGTATGTGCAAGAGGTCGGCATTCGTCGTTTGGATTGGCCAGCTCGAAGTCCCGACCTCAATCCCATAGAGCATGTCTGGGACGTTCTGAAACGGCGTGTGAGATCAGTACACCCGGCTCCGCAGACCATCAGAGAGCTGAAGAATGTGATTACTGCGGAGTGGGAACGTATTCCGCAAGCAAGTATCCGGGATATACTCGCTAGCATGCCCAGACGAATTCAAGCTGTGATTTTAGCTAGAGGGGGTCACACTCGATACTAAACATTTATCTGCTTTTACTTTATTAAAGAAAAACAAACAAAAAAACTTTTTTATTTTTACTTCATGAGCATATGCACTACTAGCGAATATACACTACTAGCGAGGTTTAGCATTATTTCCCATAAATTGTATCTAAATTTTATGAAATACTGATGAAAACGATTATTTTCTTATTAATTTACCAAATTGTGTGGATAAAACTACCTATAATTATCAAACAAAGAAATATTAACATTTGAAATGGTTCATTGCTTAGGTGCCCGTTTTTTTTGCAAATGAGTGTATATATATATATAGCAGCCCGGATATTATAGATGAAACCATAATAAAATTTATTACGCAATGGTTCCTAATCTTTTTTCATGATGGCCACGCATAAGAAATGGAGTGGTGAATAATATTCTTACTCTGTCACCACACGGTGAAATAAATAAGATCAATAAGATATCATCGTCATCTTGCTCTTTTCCCAATTACTTGGGGTCGACGCAATATGTCATCTTTTTCCATACGATCCTATCAGAAGTCATCTCTGCCGTCACTCCTAAACTAACCATGTTATGCCTCACGCAGTCCATCCATCTTTTCTTTGGTCTTCCTTTACCCCTTAAGCCTTCAACATTCATACCTAAAACTTTTCTCACAACATTACTTTCATCCCGCCTCTGCACATGTCCATACCATGTCAGCCGTTCACTCCTTAACTTTGCCGTCACTGGCGCAACTTTCAAACTTCCTGTAATGTATTCATTTCTTACTTTATCCATTCTTGTCACACCACACATCCATCTCAACATTCGCATCTCCATTACATGCAGTCGTCTCTCATCCATCGTTCAATAAGATAAAAGAACGAAAATATATATGAAATAACACTTATATCTAATAATGTTATCGATAGTGGCGATCGCACAGACGGCGTGAGGGAAACAGAAAAAACACAGCCAATTCCGTGGGTTCGATACCCCCGCTGTACAATATTTTGTACGATAAACAAATTGTTTTTCTCAGTCTATGTAATTTGTGTCTGCTAATTGAATGTTTGTAAAGTCCCAATACAAGAATTATTACTCTAGTATCGTCATCTCGTTTCAGCTCATATAGGTATGTGCCACTGTTAAGCTCGAGCCTCCTTCATAATGGAAGGGAAAATTACGTACTATATACCACGCTCGTCAGGCGTGTTGGTATAGGGTCTTGTTTCGAGTTTTCCATCTCTCGCATATATGTTATATGTGGTTTATATCCCTTAGTCGTCTCTTGCGATCACTCATGGATAAGACAGGGAGTGGTGAATTGGATTCAGTCTCCACACGGAAGTAAGGTCAACCCTAGTGAAGGGCGTAGTATTTAAAAAAAATATTATGATAAAGTCAAAATGTGAAAATTAACAAAAGATTGTTAGTCATACATAAATGTGATTGACGAGAATTAAAAAAAAAATAGTATTTATTTTTTTATAATTATGAATATTTTGATTTGAACCACCAAACCCCATACTACTCCAGTCTCTCTACTCCACTGGCTACGTCTATACATAAAGGTAGTGCATAGTTTCGTAAAGTTAAAATCTAAAAGCATCATCTTATAGCATTATCCCTCTCTGGGGAGGTATACGTCTAGCAGTGAACGATGAAAGTCTGATAGGAAAAGTTTAATCAATTTTAAAATATCTATAATTCAATATTCTTTCTACAAAATCAACAAGCTATCAATATAGAACCCAAGCGCTATTAATATTCAATTATGTAGATTATATTGAACGCAATATGATACGTCATTCTTAAATATACAGACTAAATCTCAGGTGTTTGACTAGGATAATTGTGTTAGCGAAGCGATATGTCCATAATGTATGATGGAATGAATGATATGGTTTGATATCAAAATCACGTTAATATCTGTGTATAACTGTAATAATCTGTATATATACATACATACATACCTACCTACATATAATCACGCCATATCCCTTGCAGGGTAGGCAGAGAGAACAGAGTGCCAGAGAACTCTATACTTGCATACTTCACTCACTTCCTCAACATTCATATTTTTTTCACAGTGACGATAAATATGACTCACCACTAGAACCTACATATTGCGTCGACACCAAGTATACGATTATTGGGATAAGAACAGAATGATTATGATGACTTTTGAGTAGCATATACAGTTTATCAATCATTTATTTGCATAAAATTATGATAGTAAAAAGAGCGTAGGTCTCATTCTTTTCAAGGTTGCCTGAAAATGAGTTCAAGCTAGTGCTATATCACATACTTATTCGTCACACTCTTTTCACTTAAACGTGACGCTTAAGCTCTTTTTCTACCGAATATATCATTATATACATAGGTTCACAATCAGAATTTTAAATTTATTTGTGGTAGGTCCACGCTGTTGACAGTTCTCTATCTACAGCCGCGGGCCAGTCCCTCCAGGGTAGTACTACACTCTTACAGAAGATCATCGTCTGAGTAATGGCAATATGTTGTTGCGCTTCGTTCGGTGAGCGAGAAAACCGAAAGCCCAGCTGGGTGAGTTTGGGATTTATATGTAGGCATGTTTATATGGTAGGCAGCAGCCTAGCTAAAGCCTTGATTATAAAAAAGGTCGGCAGTGACACTTACCATTAGCTGTGCTGCTTGCTCGTTTGCCACCATAAACAATACAAACAAAATCTTCCAATAAAAAGTTTCAATTCAAAAATAATAAAGCCATTTCATGAGCAGATGTGTAGCTTAAGAATATTTTTTGTCAGTCATGATGCGCCTTCTAATCTTTAATAGTCAAAGGTTTGGAGGTCACAGCGATAAGTTCCATTGTGAGATCGATTACACAATGGTCTTAAACAAAACATGTTTTTGTACTTCAAGCGTAGGACGTTACAATCAAAGGGCTTTATATAAAGGTTCATTCAAATTCAATAGAGCTTTCAATACACGTAATTAATTTTTATTAATATATATCTTGTTATTTAAATCTATAAGTAAAACTATGTTTCTAAAAGGCACCACCCGGCACTGATGTAGTAATTCATCTATTGTGGGTGATTCTAAAAATTCATCATCATCATCATTTCAGCCTACATATGTCCCACTGTTGGGCTCGGGCCTCCTCCATAATAAGAGGGAAATTGTCCTACTATACCACGCTGGTCAGACGTGTTGGTATAGCGTTTTATTTCGAGTTTTCCTTCTCTTGCATAGATGCCATATCCACATAACATCCCTTAATCGTCGTTTACGATACCCACGAGTAAGATAGGGAGTGGTAAACTGTATTCTTACTCCGTCACCACACGGAAAAATTAACAGACACATATTTAAGGTTCATTGTCACAGGAGGAAAGTCCATTCATAACCAGCTGTAAAGTGCTCAACAGAAACGCGATAGAATTCGTAAAAAAGAAGTTTTATTTGACACAGATCATAATTACAAAAATATTGCTAAATATACTTGAAAAAAATTCTATAGGTCGCCAACCAAACTTTTTTTTTACCTGTAGCTGTCAGAAAAGACGACTAAGAAATATAATAATATGCAGACAGCATATCTCTTGTAATGGTATAACTCGTAATAAAACTCTATACCCATTCGTCTGACCATCGTGGTGTAGTAAATCGAATTCCTTCCTCTTGTGAAAGACGCATAAACTCAGCAGTGGAATATATGAGGCTATTAGAACCAGAGTAGCCTAACTGTATTTTTGCAACTTCTAACCTAATTGAAATTTCGTAAATTAAACATGTTAATCTAAAAAACCACAGCGGCCTAAAATTGTTTACAAGCTCTTAACAATAGATGGCAGCACATGTATATTTTCAGCTTATGTTCAAATGGATTAAATTTAAATTAATTTTAAATTCCCTTCATATTGTAGAACATGGTTTTTGTAGTTAGGCCACTCTGGTTCTAACAGCCTCATATTTGAACTGACGAAATAATATTAAAAAAAAACAAAAGTAAATTTCAAAAAGAATATTTTAACATATTTTACCAAAAAAAAACCTTCATCGTTCCTCCGCAAAGTTCCAATTCATTTTGCTTATGTAATTTACTTGAGGAAAGGCAAGGACAATGTTGCTAACATTGTAGTAATATATATTCGTACAACGTATGTATATTCTAGTTCAGTGCGACTCCCGCTGGGCTGCAATCTAGGGCCAGTGCCAAGTGTCAATGAACCCACGCTATTCAACGTACGTTGCGATGGCGTTTTATATAATGATACAGTTAGAGAAATGAATATTGCGTTTGTTTTAACAGCTTTATCATCCTTCTAGAGTTCTGATTGCATAGATGATGAGTATCTAACTTTCTTTTCGAATGTAGAGCGTTCGATCCTCATACAAGAAATTTCATCTTGTTTATTTTATTAAGAACAACACTCTGCACTAAGGAAATAATCTATGTTTTAGGAGGATTTTAACGGACGCAATTTACACTCAAATTTAGAACAACTTTTGGATTGCACGAATTATTATCTTGCATGGGAATTGAACCCATGACAGCGGTACGGTACGTCGATATCACAATCACTACGTCATCTGTGCAATCATATTTACTTTGTGTCCATAATAATTTCTAATGTTTATGCGAGTATCACACATTTGAAATAAAACTACTTTTACTAGTGGTCACGGTCCTCCCGTGATCATGATCACTGTAAAGTGTTCAAAAATATAAATCAAATACAAACGCGATAGAATCCGTAAAAATAGTTTTATTTCAAATACTTTATTATAAAGTTACCCAAGACAGATGAATCTATTTTCTAGTAAAAGTGTGGTCTTTATAAAATGCGAATTTCAATGCTGAATTTAATAGGTTTGATTGCACTGCAAAATAATTATTTCACTTTGTTTTTTTTGGGACTAATCCCACCGCACATTCCCACCATTGTAACTCCTGTAAGCCAGGATCCACAATGGTCACTATAAATGACACCGAGGTTTGACCCTCAGGCAGTCCCGGGAAATGATTTTAATTGTCTTGGAACCCGCAACAAATTTAATTAGAAAAGTTAAAGAGGAGGAGTTGGAAAAGAGTGATTCCACTTCCCTCCCAGGCAAAGCGGGAGACAGAAAGCAATATTGACTAGTCAGCCAATAAGTAAAGGGTTGTACAGCTACGATAAGCGCAGCAGTACGGCACCATGGATATGGGATAACTTAACGGGGCCTATATGTGAGCCTTAAGATTGGTTGCAGTAGTAGGTATGGCAGAAACGCCTAAACGCACGGAAATTTTCTCGAGTTGCTACAAGATCCGTGTAGTATACTACTCCAGATGTTACTTGCAAACTGTCTAACATAAGGTCGCGCTCGTTACGCCAGAGATCGCACTCCCAGAGAATGTGATGTGCTGATTGTTCATACTCGCGGTTATTTGTAGAACATTGACATAGTGGTGAAGGTACGAGTTTAAAAGAAAATAATTTACTTTTAAAGTTGCCATGTCCAGTTAGAAATTGAGCCACAAAATGGTCAACCTCCAGCCACACTCTCTCTAGGCGCTCGCGGACGCATGGGAAAAATAGGTAGAGGTGACGGCCCTTCGATGATGAATCCCATCTTTCTTGCCATTCAATTAAAAGTTTTTCATAGACAACGGACTGCGGTGCAAACAATCGAGCGATTTTATTACGGTCGCGCGGTAGAAGGAAATCTGTGTTCATATTTTCCCTTGTCGTGTAATACATTGATGCCCGTCTCTGAATCTCCAAGTCAACCGGAAGTACACCCGCGAGTACCGGCAAAGCCTCGGTACTGACCGTCCTGTAGGCTTTACACAAGAATATTAAGGCCAATCGTTGGCTTTGTAATAATTTAAGGCGAGCTGCCCCTATGGTAGCCCTATCAGCCCAAACGGGTGCAGCGTAACAAATACACCCCAAATATGTGGCCATATATATAGTTTTCAGTGTATTAAAACGAAGGCCCCAGGTAGACGTTGATATTCTAGTAAGCGCATAGAAATTTCGTTTCGCTTTTTCACCTACAGTTTTAATATGCTCGACAAATGAAAAATTTTTTTCTAAGAGTAGACCAAGATAGCAAACTGAATCTTTCTTTTTGACTGTCATATTATTGAATTTTATACGCGGCAACGATTGTAAATTTCCTTTTAATAAAAGGTGATACGTTTTTTGTGGGGCAAATGTAAGCCGATTTCGTGTGCCCCATTCGAGTATATTATTGAGACAAATTTCTGCTAATTTCTCTAAACCGTCTCTAGTGTTGGATTCTACGAGTAGAAGACCGTCGTCGGCATAGCCGATCAATTGACAGTGTTTCGGCAGAGGTAATTCGAGGAAATCGTCAAAACCTAAATTCCATAGATATGGACTTAGCACCGAACCTTGGGGGCAGCCCATCGTCAGTGGCTTCGACACAGCATGGTGACCAAGTTTCAGTTTAGTCGAGCTTTGTGAAAAGTATGACTGTATAATTAGGTAGATGTTCCTATAGCACCCACGAGTCTTTAATTTAAGAAGTAGCATTGGCCACCAGGCGTTGTCGAAGGCGCCTGAGATATCCAGGAAAACGCCTAGCACGTATTTAAAAGCGGATGTATTAATAACTTTTCTCACCGCAATGGCTGCGTCGATAGTTGATTTACCGCGAGTGAAACCGAATTGCTTATGGTTGAATGTTGGTCCACCCGGCAATAAACGAGGAACAATTAGCCGTTCTAAGAGTTTGCCTAGTGAGGGCAATAAGGTGATTGGTCGATATGATTTCGGGTCATCTGGTGGCTTATCACCGCCTTTAGGAATTATCCGTATATATCCGCGACGCCATGACCGAGGAAAAATACCTTCAGATATACAACGATTAAAAACCATTAACATTGAGCTGCCCGATGCTCGACTAGCTTCTTTGATCATTTTATTTGATATTTTATCTTCACCAGCAGCTTTGTTGAGGGGAAGAGCTCTAACGGTATTCATAAACTCGGCAAAAGACGGAAGGTCAGACATAGGCGAGAGAGGTGGGTCAGCGGCCCACGCGCGTATTTGTTTATGGTGTTCGCTGTCGACTGATATGTTATCGTCTGGAATTAACGTATTTAATAAAACTTCCGTGGTCTCCTCAATACCCGTAGTGTGTTTATCATTCACTTTGATATTTTGTATGTAAGCTAGGTCGATTGAGCGATTTGCTTTAAACTCATGATATAGTGGAGACCACGGACCTTCACTTTCTAATTTTTCAACAATCCTATTTAATAAAGCGTCTTTCGACTTTTCCACCGCAGTTCGGTAGCAAGACCGGGCAGCCTTCAGTAAAGATAGAGATTCATCAAAGGCCGCTCCCATCCTGCATGTCTTTTTGAGTTTATTATGTTTCCTGCGCGCCTTTCGGAAGCGTTTGCGGAGCTCTACTAAGTGATTATTCCACCAATCACACCTCTTAGTGTTAGGCAGGGGTGTTCGACCCAAAGCTATATCAGCACAGTATATTAGAGAGTTTGACATTATTTCAGCACTTTCTTCTGCGGTTAATTGACTGCGAGTGAAATCTCTAGCACATGAGGAAAAGAGCGAGCTGAAAAAATCCCAGTTAGCTCCTTTAGATTTATATCTAAAATTGTAGCTCTGTCTAGTAGGATCCTGCGACAGACTCGATCCAAATTCGTACACGATCAGACGGTGATCACTACACGACGCGTCAGGGAGAACGCGCCATCTATTTAAGCGGACGTCTGCGCTTGAAAGCGTGACGTCAATAGAAGATTCACCCATAGGGCTGCAAAATGTTGGTGGTGCATCAGGTGTATTGTGGATGGACAGATTCATCTCAGCGATGAAATCTTCTATCGCACACCGCCGATCAGTGTCGGTGTATCTAAACTTGCCATACCAGAGAGTAGATGACGCATTCACGTCAGCACCTATTATAATTTTACGGCCCGTGAGAGACCGCAAAACATGGCGAAGATGGTGTAAATGTGGATTTACGGGGTCTGAATATTGAAAATAATAGCTCACAACGTAAACCCTACAGGATGAGGATGTAATCTCAGCGACAGCACAGTGTGACGTCATAAGATTTTGTAGTGACGTAACCGTAAATTTGGCACTTGCAACATAGATGCCGGCTCGTGCTTTGTTGTCCAATTGTACAACCCTATTACGTAAGCGAGTACTATGGTATTGTTCTTGTATAAGTACGATATCTAGATTATATTCCATAACTAGACGGTCTAGCTCTGATGTCGCTACCCTATTATTATGTAGATTTAATTGCCCTATATTTAAACTATCCATTTTTTTTTTTTTTTAATAATTTGTATTGAGTACTAATTGTTCTAACTTTAACTTGTAGGTGGGGCAGTCCGATGCGCCACATAGATGATCATAAGGTTTTTTAAAACGTTTACACGACGCACATTTTGGTTTAAAATCTGATTTGTCTTTATATGGGCAGGACTTCGTGATATGTCCTTCGGTACAGTGACCACACGTAGGTGTTTTTTCTGTACAGTACTTCGCGACATGACCGTGAACCTGGCAGTTTGAGCAACGTACTACTTCTAAATCATCGTAGAAGCGGCAGTTGGCCCAGTCTATAAATAGTTTTTCTTTTGTGGTTAACAGATGGACGCGCACTTCGCGATCAAGTTCGATGCCGATCCACTTCCGCCCATTCTGTAATTTTCTATTACGGATAATTTTCGTAGATTTAATGAATTCGTCCTCTTTAAGTGACATTTCGTCTTTAATATTTTGACGGTACAGTGCGACAAGGAACGCGTCGTCTTCCATAGAAATCGGCACGTCTTTAATTATTAAACGAGGACGTCTACCTTTCGGTTTTTCTAAACGTAGGCCAGCGGCCTTTATAGCGTCGACTGATTCCAGTTTTTTAATCTGTCTCTCATTAGTAACGCGAAGGACGACACCCGATTTCGCGGCTTTTTTGACGCCTACTATTTGGAAACCATCATCGATAGGTTTGATTGCCTTCAGTAACGCTTGTTTGGTAGCTGAAGATGACGCGTAATCAGCTGTACGTTCGGCCGTGGGATATGCAATTACACAGGGAGCGCGCGACGAGCGAACCTCGAACTGTGGCACCACATTTGACAGTTTTAATTTTTCGGCGTAAGATGGTTTTTTAATATCGTTTATAGGGAGCTTAGTTTGAACTTGGCTTAATTCTCGTTCGACGTTGGCCAGTTTAGTCTCATTACAAGATGATTTTAATGCTAAAATCGATACAATGGCCGTAATGCGTTGGGTGTAATCCATAATGGCAGTTTTATTTGCGTTATTCATACGTGAACCCTGATCATTTACGAGCTCATTTATTTTTGACAAAAAAGTTGACGCCTCGGAAACCAGCTCGCAATAATCGGCTTTTCCCGTGTCACTAACACTAAGTGGAGACGAGTTATTCGCGATATGTACCGGTATGGATTTCGTCTCGGGTGTAACGTATGCCGGAGACGGCTCATTGTAAAGGGCACGTCTGCTGTTACCGGCTGGTGGTGAGCGAGGTGTTAACTGACTCAAACGAAATACGTCGGCGCCACGATCAGGCGGTTCGCTATCATTATAACATTTAGGCATTCTAAGTACAACGATATAAATTAAACGAAGAAAATAAAATTAAATCCCAATGTTAATAATAATATAAACCTACCCACTACTTAAGAAAAATAAAAACTTACCGATTTTAACACTATTAAAGCATAAACAAGAACAAATACTTATCGTAATACACGTAATCGCGAACAAAACACTACAAATCACAATTGGAAACACTGCACAAGCCGATAGAATATCCTTAAAAGGACAAAACTATTTTTATTCTACGCGCGAATCAACTTCGCACTGTACTAGGCTAAGGCGGGGAGGGGAATTATTTCACTTACGTATGATTATTATTATATGTAATTTATACTTATTATATTTTAATATGATAACACATTCTTGAACGGAAAAGGAATTATGAAAATCGGTTAATAATTCATCATCATCATCATAACTCATGCACATCACACTGCTGGGCTCCGGCCTCCTCTACAGCGGGAGGGAGATTGACCTACTACTACCCTGGTTACACGGGTTGATATGGCGCATTAAATCAAATTATCATTACTATTAATAGTTCCTCTTAAAAATATTCCTAGTAAAAAAAAAACTTATTAGCTAAATTCGGTTAATAGTGAAAATTGTAACGAATTAATACAGATACATTTATTGATTTCTGGTGTTTAGGTACGCAAATATTAAATATTTGAAATAAAACTAATTTATAAATACCCGAATACGAAACGAAAAATTATGTCACAAGCGGGTTTTTCGTTTCGTATTCGGGTATTTATAAATAATTAAGCATATTAAATGCTAAAAATTTCAGTAATTTGTAAAACTAATTTTATGGATTTTATCGCATTTGTAATTGATTTTCAATTTCCTGTCGTTTCGTATAACGCTCTTTATCACAAGATAGATAGAGATTTTATAATAAATATCATCATCATCATCTTCTCAGCTCATATATGTCCCACTGTTGGGCTCGAGCCTCCTCCACACTAGGAGGGAAATTGACCTACTAAACCACGCTGGTCAGACGTATTGGTATAGGATTTTGTTTCGAGTTTGACTTCTCTTGCATAGATGTTATATGCTTTTTATATCCCTTAGTCGTCTCTTACGATCACACACGAATAAAATAGGGTGGTGAATTATATATTATATATATTAAAAATATTTAAAAATACTACATATTATAACATTTCATCTAATCGTAAACACAAAGATTATAAATGAACGGAGTACGGTCTCATTTCGGTAACATCCTTGTTCGTATTCTCGTCAAATGTCACCTTGGTTAACAAGGAAATGTGACGTTTGTAACTAACGCTTAACTAACACGATGTCACATAGTTCATAGTACAATGTTATATTAGTCTAAAGGACACAATGATCTGTTCACAGATGATCTGGGTTTATGTTCGGATCGTTTTCGTTAAGAAAACTGGCGGATATTAGTTTAGAGACTGAACAGAATAAAACTTTAGTCTCGCTTAAAAGCTTTGTTTGGGCTGAAAATCAAAGACTGGGGGGTTCACGTGCATCTCTAGTCACAAGTTTAGTTTAATACAATTTTGTTTTTAATTTTATTTATTTGTATTTCTTTATATTTATCTGTTATGTCAATTTTCTTGAATCGTGAAAACAAAGGATGTAGGTACCGGCGGAGACCGAGACTCACCTACCTAGACTAGATTGGTCACGTACTATAGAAAGTTGGAGTCAAGAGTCTCCGAAACCGGAGAGCGTTTATGAAGAGAATTATGAATGTTGAGGAAGCGAGTGAAGTATGCAAGGATAGAGTTCTTTGGCACTCTGTTCTCTCTGCCTACCCTGCAAGGGATATGGCGTGATGATATATATGTATGTAGGGAGACACTGTTGACAGTTTCCTTTCTACAACTACGAAACGACGGTACGAAGTTGTACCTTATTTTCGCAGAAAATCGACGGATGATCAATGGCCATTGCGCTTCGTTCTCTGAGCTAGAGAGCCGCAAGCCCAATTTCAGTGGGTTTTGATAGGCGGCCTAGCTCTACTCCTAGTATTATAAAGTTCCATGAGCGGCAGTCACAATTACCATTAGGTGTGCTGCTTGCTTATTTTGCCATCATTAGCAATAATAATAATAATTAGATGAGATTACGTATTCATTATATGTACATCGGTTTTAATTAGTGGTGCGCGTAAAATAATTAAGAACATTTCTTTTGTAGCGTTGGTATGGTCGTCCCTCTTAGCTCAATCGATAATGAATACGTAGGTAGGTACATGTGCATAAGTACAGCTAGTGCGACTGAATTGATTCTATATGATTTGATTCTATATCATTTAATGAATGGGAGTACATCTGAACATATATATATATGTACTATTATTGGGCTCGGGTCTCCGCTATTATGGGAGAGAAGTTGACCTACTATACCATGGTAGTCAGACGTGTTCGTAAAGGGTTTTCTAACGAAGTAATCTATCCTCCACTTTGATCGTATATATTACAATAGTTTAGTTTAAAATGGTTTGGAAATATTATCAACTATTCCACCGCAAAAGCTACCGTTCTACATTTAAGTTGCATTATCACTTTATAGAAATATACGAGTTATTTTCAATAATTGGTAATTAAACTACGTTATAGTTGCGGTCAGAAGAGAACTTTTAAATAGCTCTTGATTAAATTAACCATAGTACATACGTTCCTGTCCACACTTAAGCCTGTCGAGAAAAAAAAACAAATTATACATCTATAACAACTTAGACCAGATCGGTCATGTACTGAAGAAAGGTGGAGTCAAGAGTCTCCGAAACCGGCGAGCGTGTATGAAGAGAATTATGAATGTTGAGGAAACGAGTGAAGTATGCAAAGATAGAGTTCTCTGGCACTCTGTTCTCTCTGCCTACCCTGCAAGGGATATGGCGTGATGATATGTATGTATAACAACTTATATTGAGAGAATAATCTCTGTATTGTGTGACAATAAAAATGACTGACTGACTAAGATTGCACAAAGTATTATCCTGCTCGGAATCTAGCCTAAGAATATGGCACGGTGTGTTGATATATTTACCACTGTACGCTTTACATTATATGTGTATGAATTTTTACCCGTCATCAACCAGCTTGTAACAAAATTACTTGGGATCGATGCTATATATGCTATGCTCTTTGCCCAACGTACTTATTACAAAAAGTTGGGCAATAATTTTATGACGGGCCGCCTGTTGACTCAATTCTCATTAGGAATGTAATTGCTATTCAGACAACATCAGACAGTATTAGTCCAGGTCGATTTAAAAGTTTTAGTCGTGTTTTACGATAACCGTGATTAAATTTGGAGATAATGTTGGTAGTATTCGGAGACACCGCCACGAAGCAACTGCGCAGGCATTTATTCTATTAAACGTTAATAATTAAAATACATTTTCTATTTTAAGTGGAATGTATTAAGGCTATTCTGCCAAGAACAGACTCTGTAAGAAAGGTTATTATAAAATCTCGGATTATCTGAGTGATAGTACAGATTAACTATGAGCAGCTCCTCATTTAGCAATTATATTGTCTTTGTAAATGATCTGATCCAGCCATTGGTTATTTTACATTGTAGGTATTTGAACTGTTGGGTTCAAAGGGCATCACACTGGAGCTATTTCTTACATAACATGTACTTTTAATTTTTATATAAAAAAACATAAAAAGATATAACAATAATAAACAAACCCGCTGAGTTTCTTGCCAGATTTTCTCAGTAGTGGTCCAGTTCTGATCCGGTGGTAGTTTATTAGATTAAATTAAAATGTTAATACTGACAATATGTAAGTACCCTTTCAGGGTTTATGCATAAGAAATAAATTTGAATTCGAATTCACCTTCCCTCATAGAAGAGATTTATACCTAACAGGATAAATGGACTATCCATAATGAAGCTATAACAAATATAAGAAAGTCTGAAATCGGAAAAAAGTTCCATTACTCCAAAGAACCGCGTATTATAACTTATGCCGTAAGAATCAAAAATTTGTAGTTATCAAAATTAAGTAAGCGGTAATTTACGAGATATTTATTGATAAAAAAAAACATACAAAATTATAGGCCAAGGATTCGTACCACGCATTATGTTAATTATAGTTGCAAGTCAACCGGTTGTCTAGCGTCCATTCATAAGCTTTTACATTCATTCAACAACACCTACACAAATTATGTATACCACTAAAAGATATGCGAGGATGTATTTCATAGCTTCTGCTGTTTCATATTTCATATTTGTGATAAGATAAATTATTAGATCATTCATATCATATATTAATATCATAAATTAATCCGTGTGGTGACGGAGTAAGAATATTATTCACCACCCCATATCTTACCCATGGGGGATCGTACGAGACGACTTAGGGATATAAAATGCATATAGTATCTATGCGAGAGAAGAAAAACTCGAAACAAAACCCTATACCAACACGTCTGACCAGCGCGGTATAGTAGGTTAATTTCCCTCCCATTACGTAGGAGACCCGGGTCCAACAGCGAGACATTTATAGGCTGTGATGATGATGATGATGAAATTATTAGATATACTTTTAATTGCGATTTTATTATATCATCATTATTTACTGGTTCGTATCCCAATTCTTTGGGGTTGATGCAATGTGTACTTGTAATAAAATGCCAATTTCCTGTTAGACTCGATATTCCTTAACATGTGTGTAGTTTTATAAAAAAAAAAAACTCTGAAAATATATTGTGTTAAATTATAGCTTTGAGTAGATAGCCGCCGCGTACGCATGAAGGCCGCCGGACGTTGAACGCTTTCCATTCGCCATTCATATAGCGTACAAAACGTCTGCCAGTATTAAGTAATCATGTATTATTTATCTGTTAGTGATAAAGATATTGTCGATTCAATATAAATGACTGACAGACTTACAATTTTAAAAAAACTTTACTAATTTTATAGAGGATACATATTAAGCCAGAAGACACGTGTAGCAATACATAACGCAGTGCTTGTCCCAACATTACTGTATGGAAGCGAGAGTTGGGTATGCAGAAAAGAGTATGAAAGTAAAATTAATGCGATCGAAATGCGATCTCTGCGGAAAATCTGTGGAGTTAGGCTGACCGACAGCATTCGTAACGACGACGTAAGAGAGCGAGTAGGTATGAAAGAGAGTATTGGTGTAAAGATGCGAAAGGGAATGCTCCGTAGTTCGGACATGTGGAAAGAATGCCGAACGAACGTCTGGTTAAGAAGATATACAATGCGGAAGTGGAAGGATGTAGGTACCGAGGGAGACCGAGACTAACCTACCTAGACCAGATCGGTCATGTACTGAAGGAAGGTGGAGTCAAGATTCTCCGAAACCGGCGAGCGTGTATGAAGAGAATTATGAATGTTGAGGAAGCGAGTGAAGTATGCAGAGATAGAGTTCTCTGGCATTCTGTTCTCTCTGCCTACCCTGCAAGGGATATGGCGTGATGATATGTATGTATATATATTAAGTAACAAATGTACTGTGTGATTACGAATACTATTGCTCGTAGTTCTCGTAAAAGATGACTAGGAGCTTTTAAATCGACCTAGGCGAACTTTATTTAATGCTGTCTGGTCATCAATTACATTCCTAAACGGGATTGACGTCAGTTAGCCAGCCAGTCATAAATTTATTACCAAAACCTTTACAATAGAGTACATCTTCCGTCGACCATAAACATTTAGGATAGGAGCAGGATAATGATGATGATATTAAATAACAAATGAGTCTCTATTTTAAATATAATAAAAAAGTATAATAGTGAGCTTTATTATTTTAATTAAAGGAATGGATTTCCTTTCCTACAAGATAAATATTTGTGTGATGATATTTTAAAAGGCATTGATTTTAGAAGACCAATTAGGCAAGAAATTGCAGTATGCGATTAGACCACCTCATTAATACATAAATAGTTGCATTTTATTTTATTTTTGTACTTAAAAACGGTATACAATGAAGAGTTATATACTCAATGTATCAAAATATTGTATTGTAGCTGGCTACGATACAATATTTTGATACATTGAGTAATTATATTGTGGTGTTATATTACCCGAATAGTTGGGCGTATAATTCTAAGGAATATTGTGAATACGTCGAAGTTTTTGTTACTTACGTCTTAACCTTCACCGATAATGAAATATTCGTACGATACTTCCATTCCAGTAATTAGAAATGTATAATAATATTGGTATACATCTAGAAAAATAAGTACTGTTCCTAAGGACTATAAAAACAACGTGCTTAAATATGAACTAAGCCGTAGATGCCGTACCCATAATTCAATCACAAATTATTTCTTGTTTCTAAGTTAAATTAATGGATGGATTCGATTTAATCCTGTAACCATTAAGGCTGATATAATGGCAAACAAAAGTCAAAATTCAATATTAATTTTATAAAAGACACCTGCTGAAAAGACCCTTTTTTTTCTTTTTTTTCCGCAGGTTGGACCATGGATGTGATCGCGTCCCGACAAATCCATCCGGGGCAACAAAAGAGGCGGCGTGCAACCCCATGGACCCACCCTGCAAACACCTGATGAAAAGACCCTGCACTAAGAAAATAATCCTTGTATTTCGGAGAACTCCACAAACATGCAATCAACGCATACAGATTACATCCAGACTCAGAACAACATTTTATGGACCGCATAAAGTATGGTCCTGCGTGGGGGTCAAAACCATAGCACTGGCGTGGAAGATCGATATCTTAATCACTACGCTATCAGTCATAAAATAAAATATGAAATTGAGTGTTTAATAATAAACTAATTTAAAATACATATCGACACGTGCAAACCTCTGTTGACTCCTAAACGATTAATTAACAATCAATACACGCAGGATATTCTGTAGGTACATCCGTTTCAATACTATGGCAGTATTAATTGTCGATTCTTTATTTGGTGCATGTTATCTTGATTAAATCAATAAGACGTTTGCCTTCTAACTCTAATGACGAGTAACATTATTAAATCATTTTGAAATATCTGTCTTAATAATGCTTAATTTTTTTTTATAGCTTATGGTGGCAAACGAGCAAGCAGCACACCTGATGGTAAGTGTCACTGCCACCCATGGACCTTTGACATAACCAAGGCTATAGATAGGCCGCTGCCTACCATTATAATCTCCAAACCCACCCAGTTGGGCTTCCGGCTCTCTCGCTCACCGAACGAAGCGCAATAGTACATTGCCATTACTCAGACATCGATCTTCTGCAAGAGTGTGGTACTTCCCCGGACGGACCGGCCCACGGCTGTAGACAGAGAACTGTCTACAGCATGGTTCTACCATAATAAAGTAATAATGGCTTTCAAATATAATAATTTATGTATTGTATTAATTATAATATAATAATGTTTGAGACCCCATTTTGAATACGATTTTCCTTTCTTCAGTATCATTCTGTTCTTATCCCAATCACTTGGGGTCGGTGCAATAGATATTCTTCTTCAATTGTACGTTGTATAAAAGTTTTGGCAATAGTTTTATTACCCGCCCACCGAACGTCCAACCTCTTTGGGAATATACATAGTTGTTGATCATATGGCATCAGTTGAAGCTGGCATTAGATGGAAGTGGCGGGTATGAATATTACCAATCCTTACATTGCTATGAGCTTTATATCAAACTGGGCCAAATCCATATGTTTTCATCTGGTCAATAATTACAAGGAGGGTTGACTTCAGGCAACTTCTTTGCAATATGTACGATAGAATAGAAGTACATATTATGTTCACCAAAAGTAATGTGGATAGTTCAACCGTAGACTTCCATAAGCCGATGAGGAACGAATCTAGAATATGTGCCATTTTACCGGCCATTATAGAGGTTGTCTTACCTAAAATGATTTAATATATAAAAGAAAACAGAATGCTTTTTACAGATATGTTAATGCAGCGCTTATTAAAAATCTTCATATTCTATGAGTGGCAGTTACCACTTTCCAATAAGTAACACGCTTGCTCGTCTATTTATCAAATAAAAAAAACCGACTTCAAGTCTTTTGAAGATGGTTTTTTTTTAAACGTACCTAGTTTTTTTTTAATTTTACTTTTTAGTGTTACAGACACACATAGGTCCTATATTATTAGCGGGGCTTGAGTTACTCGTTCATTTGTCGCACACATACTTATTGCTAATTTTAGACTTATATTGTTTTCTCATGGGTGCCATTGCGAGAACTGTACCAAATTGAGATGGGAGACCACACCGGAAGCACAAGCTTTCAAATAAAAAAGAATCATTAAAATCGCTTCGCCCAGTCGAAAGTTAGGAGTTAACAAACATAAAAAAAATGCAGACGAATTAAGAACCTCCTCCTTTTTTGAAGTCGGTTAAAAAAGATTATTTTCAACCACCTACCAATATAAAATCAATATTAAAGCTTGAACTATCGTCCTTGAAAAGGCTAGTATTATAAGCCTCTTATCAAGTACTATTTCGAATGCCAAATATATTTTCCCGAACAAAATTCAGCAAAGAATTATTATAGTCCAAGAGCCAGTAACAGATATATATGACCAAGTTCCTCTCAAGTGATAATTAGTAAAATGCATCAGAAAATGGAACCATAAAGTCTCGTGAACGTCAGCTAAGGCTCGGTGGGGGGGATGAGCAGAAGAAAAAAAAAACATTCACTCATTTCCTCTCGGCTAAAAGTTTATCAAATTATAGCTAACCCAATATCTCAACAAAAAAAAAAATCAGCTGGCTATAACATAGTGTATTGTACGTCAGCTGATGTCTCGATCATGGAAAAAAATCTTCACTTTCAGTGATATCCTCTCAAACAAAAATTTTCCTGATGATATTTATTATATGTAACTATTGATAAATATATACGTCAGCTGGCTGTATCTCGGTGAAAAAATCGTCAGCTGATAATTTGAAGGTAACGTAGAAGTTAGCCAGAAGCATTTACTGACTGCTGCATTTACTGACTTCTTATTGTAATTTTTCATAATTTTTTTATAATAAATATTTTTTATCAAGTAACTAGTTAATTTATACTAAGCAAATAGATTATTTAAATATTGAAATAGAACTAAAATTATTTGAATATACACGTATAAGTTTAAAAAATATTGATACGGAATATTTGTTTCACCTCAACACTCATATTGGAGTGCTATGCCGAATAATTAAAGAGATGTCATTTCCTCCCACATGAAAATTTGTGAGCTGATTTTAAATATGTTTCTGTGATAAATAAAAAAAATCAGCTAGCAGTAAGTCGAGGGAAACTTAGTCAGCTGATGCATTTAAATAGTCAGTAAATGCTTCTGGCTAACTTCTACGTTACCTTCAATTTATCAGCTGACGATTTTTCCACCGAGATACAGCCAGCTGACGTATATATTTATCAATAGTTACATATAAGCTATCATCAGGTAAATTTTTATTTGAGAGGATATCACTGAAAGTGAAGATTTTTTTTTCCATGATCGAGACATCAGCTGACGTACAATACACTATGTTATAGCCAGCTGATTTTTTTTTTGTTGAGATATTGGGTTAGCTATAATTTGATAAATTTTTAGCCGAGAGGAAATGAGTGAATGTATTTTTTTTTTCTTCGAGCGTGGGAGGTTACAACTGCTCATCCCCCCCACCGTGCTGCAGCTGACGGTCATAAGGCTTCATGATACTATTGTCTGATGCGTATCACCAATTATCTCTCGAGAAGAAATAATTAACCAAATTTTCACATGGCTCTCGGACCATTATCATTTATTCACAAAAGCACAGGGGCCTTTTGTCAGTACATTTATTTCTCATTTTAAATCCACTGAACCGGTCCATTTAACCGCAAATACCCATAGACCATTACAGTTTGGACCAATTAATTGCTCTAACAAATACATTTGTTTTAGAATTGTTTAAAATAATTATGTTATAAATATCTTCATCGGGTTTCCGTAGTTAGCTCTATTTAGTATTTGTTGTATACACTGAAGTTATATTTGAACGTTATCCGTGTGGTGACGGAGTAAGAATACAATTCATCACCCCCTATGTTACCCATGGCTGATCGTAAGAGACGACAAAGGGATATAAAACGCATATAACATCTGTGCAAAAGAAGAAAAATTCGAAACAAAACCCTATACCAACACGTCTGACCAGCGCAGTATAGTAGGTTAATTTCCCTCCCATTACGAAGGAGGCTCGAGCCCAACAGTGAGACATATATGGACTGTGATGATGATGATATTTGAACAAGTTATAAGTTTTTTAGCCCATGTACGGCCTATAAGTGGACAATAGCTTCTCTAAAGAGTGATTGGACTACACTATGCTAGATAAAAAGATTGGTATGGCGTTTTATTTCATATATTTTTGTTCTGTACAATATAAAATTCTTAGACCTTAATCAAACAGGGTGCCTAGGAACTCTAATTGTGAATCTAAACCATCCAGAGATTTTTGAATTTCAAACAATTTTTTTTCATCATATCTATTAAGCTAATTAGGTGTACAGCCATCAACGCATTTAGACTTTAAAAAAATATTTTTTGTTTTTATTTAAAAAAAAAAGACAACTCCCTGCACAAAGGAAATAATCCTTGTATTGCGGGAGACTTTAGAAACATGCATTTAAGGGACACATGTTACACCCATACTCAAAACAACAATTTATGGATCGCATAAAATATTGTTCTGTTTGGGATTCAAACCCAAGACGCTTGACATGGTAGGTCGGTATCTTAACCAGTACGCTTATGACATCGATAGTATGTTTGAAAAATTATTTTTTATCTCTCAGAAACATATACATCTTTTTAGATTTTTTTTGTGTGTCTTAGTTGTTGCCTCAGATCGCTATGACAACTTTACCCGGACTGTGTATGAGCGCTGAGGGCTCTCAACCCGACTTTTAGAGATTAAAGTTTTGTTTCTTAATGATTGGTTAATTACTTGAGGGATGAAAGCGTTACTACCGGGCGGGCCACCGAAGACAAAGATCGGGTACCTACCGGTGGCCCACTCGCACGGCGAAGAGAGGAGTTTTGCATGGTGGGTATATGGGTTCACGCGCCGCCTCTTCCATCACCCCTGTCCGATTTGGAGGGGCGAGACCACGTCCATAGTTCACCGCAAAAAAAAGGACCCTGTATTTTAAAACCATCATCTTGTGTTAAGACTACAGTCCTCGAGCGTGGGAACTTATGATTGAACACACACATTCACATTTTCTAATCACACAGGCGCATCGCACAGTATTAATACATGCACCCTGGAAATGAATAAATCTAATTTCCGGTGCTTGCATTAGTTACATATTTATTACACGCTTGTGTTAGTAGAATCTTCACAGTATCACAGAAAACACCCAATGTATTAGGCATAAGCTTGTCGCATCGCTAAGCCTGCAGTGAGTAGCCGGCAGCAAAAGGTGGAGTCAGAGTCTCAGAGTGTATGCTTTCTAGGTATTATACACAGAACAAAATACTTTAAGAGAAGAACGACAACTTCATACTGTAGAATTGCTCACACGGTGCACCCTAGCGCTCCAATTTATTTCATCGAAAACATTCGTAGTGCAGGTTACTTAAAAATGTGGTTATTTCAAAACAATATTCAGCTATCGAATTTCTGATTGCTGTGTTTGCACAATACAATTTAGGTCCATATATTCGAATGTATAAAGATTGTGCGAATTATGAAATCTCTAATCTAACATTAAAAACAATATGATATATAACTATAACAATGTGTAAACATTGTCAGGTAGATGGCATATCGTCACCTTAAGACGTAAATATGATACGAAGCGAAATTTGCATGTCCTACAATAAGTCACGGTGGTGTAGTGGCAGCACGATTGGGCCGGAATCCCAATAGGCGCGGGTTCGAATCCCGCTTGTGACATCATTTTTCGTTTCGTAATCGGGTTTTATAAATAATTAAGCATATTAAATGCTAAATTTCAGTAATTTAAATTAAAAACAATAGTTCCATATAGGTTGCAACTCCATTTTGATCATTTTTGCCAGTAAAGAAATGAATAATTTACTGCATAACTATACTTACTACTTTATTTTGAATTTAACTTTATTTTTTTATGTTTATAGTAATTTTCTTTCGGTTTCCCTATCTACCTGAAATACGATTTCGATACGATAACGATAAGTACTTGCATAGTGTTTGACAATTGATTCGGTTTACAAAAATACATAATTAAATTTGCATATGTATTATTATGTACCTTGATCTTTTATTTGCTCGAAGAATATAAATTGGTAGCCGAGTTCGACTCTGACACTCGTCGCAACCTACCCTTTTTTTTTTAGGTGTTGGCTTCGGTAGCGCTCCTCGCACCACTCTGTCCGGGGCGACAGAGGGGCGTAAGCACGCTCACCCATAACCCACCCATGAACCTCGCCTTCGTCGTTGGACCGGCCACCGGAGCAGCGTGAACTTGTCGTCAGTGGCCGGTCGCAACCCACCCTAAAGAAATTATCGTGTAGTTATGGAGCTCGACCCGAAAAACTAACGGACTTACTCTCACCTTGGTTACTGAAACGGCACTGATTATTTTTCTTTGGGCGTGCTTTATTATAATGCTGATTACAGGACGTTTTTGTTTCATAGTAAAATGTATGGATGATTTCGGCTAAAAAAATCAACGGTGTTTTATTTTATAATTTTTTGTTTTAAATTAGTAAAAAACTTGAATGGTATTATCCTTACTTTCGTCTCACGATTCAATTGAAAATATTTACAAATATATAAACGGAATAGCCTAGATAGCCATAAGAGCAAAGGTCGATTTCGATATTTTTGATCAATGTTGACGAATTTTTTCTCGAAAGTTAAGAATTATCTTAAAATTATGACGCGGTGTTTTAATAAACTCATTTGTTAAGCATTTGCGATATTTTTTTAATATAACTCAATGCAGTAAATTTTTAGATATATTTAAAACCGTAAGTGGCTATTCGCGCGTTTCTTAGAGACGCGCCCCTTAATACAAATGTAGATAGTGACCGTAGATACATACATATTTACAATCGATATGTTTTAGGTACACCCCAAGTAATTGGGATAAGAGCAGAAGAATGATGATGTTTTCGGTACACTGTTTAATACCGTTATCTTCCCATATTGAGAGAGTACATTGATTACATTTTTTTGTAGTCTATAAGTACATATTCCTCTGCTGTATACCCCTTCATAATTGGAAAGAAACTGACCTGTCACACTATGTTAGTAACGCGTCTTTGTATAAAGTATTACTCGTTATTGCATTGTAACTATTTAAAATAATTGGATTTATGGCTTGAAAACCGAAGTTTGACTGACCACTAATAATTTAGGACAAAAATCCGTTTGAACAATAGTGGTCGAAGCTTTATTTTCATGAATAACGAGCTGAAAACGTCAAAACTGTGAGTATTTCAAAGAAATGTTGAACAATGCTTTCACTGCACTCAAAAAGGAGTTACTACTGGTTCGCTAAAGTAATATGACTATTAGTTAAATGAAAATTAACTTAAAATTAAAATTCGTTGATCAAATTAAAATTACGAGCTATTTTTGAACATATTGTTTGTAATTTATGAGAGTATTAACTGATAATTTCATTGCATTGTAAATATTAGATTCAATTATTATGTGATTTTTGGTAATATCTAGGAATGGAAAGTAGAGTATTTAAAATTCTTTCATAGCTTGCTTTTAATTTTTATAAAACAGTAGAAATAATCAACGTTTCACATTTATGTTTTTTATTATTTATATTATGTTTTACACAAAGTTGATTTTTGTAATTATTATTTTGTTTTTTTTTTCAAGTACAATTGATTCAAGATACAAATTTATTTGTTAAACTGTTCATTTTCTAGGTCTAAAATGACGCTATAATTTTTTAGCCTATCCTTCTTAGAATACCCGAAAGTATACAAAAGTGGATGTGCCTGAATTATGTATATTTATTATCCTCTAATTAACAATTCATAATATATCTATACAACGTTAAAAAAGAAGAATATAAAAATCTAGAAATAAAAAAATAAACATCGAGAATAATTGGTAGGCCCTTACGCGAGAGAAATGTTTAAATTGAAACATTCCATTGTTATCGCCGTCCTTTTTGTCTGTCTGTCGCACTGCGAACCGTTATACAGACACGATGGACATATAGTAGAAATATGTAGTATATTTTTGATTAAAGATCATGTATAAAGTGTTAGATTATTTATAAAGTAACCCTTAACTAAATTAACATGTGATACAGTAGACATCGTAAGGGTCTCTTAGTTCAATCGATTATCGATTCATTAGGCTTTCCCCTCCACTTCTAGAAATAGTCCTTCTCTATATAATGTTATATAACGGGATCCTGTGTCGGCTGCATTCAACAGATCCATATAACTTTGACCAAGTCGTTAGTCCAACTGGCCTCCTAGTTAGGAATTATTTGATTTAAAAACTAATGCTTCAACATCTTTTGATAATGGAAAGCCATTATACTATTATAGATGGCATACTCGCTTTGAGTTTATAAGCTGTGTGATAGCGGCTACGAATACTACCAACCCTTACTTTGCTCGTGGATGTCGTAAAAGACGGCTAAGAGCCTTACAACGACTTAGGCCAAATCCATCTGGTGCCGTTTGGTCAACAATTACATTCCCAAGGAGGGTTGACGTCTGGCAGGCGGCCGGTCATAAAACTATTGCCAATAACTTTTACAATATGTACTATGAAAGAAGAGTACATATTGTATCGACCCCAAGTAATTGGGATAAGAGTAGGAGAATGATGACTCGCTCTGAGTTTATGTTATATTCAAGTTTCACTCCGTAATATGTTGTAAATTATTTGACAAATTCCATGTATGGTAACGAAGTAAGAATATAATTTAACATTCGTGGGTCTCATGAAAAACGACAAAAATATGTCAGCAGATAAAGTCACAGCAAAGGAGGAGATCCATCCGATTGTATAGGGGACTCATCCTCAGAGTAAAATGCAAGAGCTGCAACTGAAGAAAGAAGAAAATAATAGTACTAGATGTATTAAATTTATTGTTAATGGCATACCTATTATTTATTCATTATTCAATTATATTGTTAATAAAAGTGATTAAAAGCTAAAATATATATTAACTGATTCATTAATCAGTCAACCTTGACCACTTAAAAGTCTAGACTTTACGTATAGCAAGTCTACTAAAAACTAAAGGTTTACTGAATGTTCCACAGTAATGAGCTTTTATTACATATGAAATCAGAATTACGTTTATAGTAATGATAAAAAAATAACAGAGTTGTATTAAAAATAATTTTTTTATCAGTATTTAAGAAAATAGAAATAATTTACACTGGCTTAATAAAAAGCTATTTTTATTATCCTTACTAATCCTTACTAATATTATAAATGTGAAAGTAACTCTGTCTGTCTGTCTGTCTGTCGCTCTTTCACGCTTAAACTACTGAACAGATCTAAATGAAATTTGGTACACAGATAGTCTAGAGCCTGATAAAGGACATAGGCTACTTTTTAATGCAGAAAAAGGTTGTAAAGGGGGATGAAAAAATGTAAGGAAGTATCGTCATTTTTAAAGCCAGAAGCTTGAAACTTATTTTTAGGCTATTGATTAGATATAAATATATATGACATTAAAATTTTGTAAAAGAATTACCCTTAAGGGGTTAAATAAAAATAAGGGATGGAAAACTTTAGGAAAGTAACCTTATACGCGGGCGAAGCCACGGGCAGAAGCATTTTTTTTTTATATTTTATCTATTTCAGCATGTATTAATCACTCCTACTTTTAAAATAATAATTTAATTTATATTTTTACTTAATATATCTATTCTTACGGTTTTACAGTTACCAATAGTATTTATATTTTAAATAAAACGCGTGTTGAAATCAAGTTCCGAATCATCATTTTACTAAATCATGCCTTTTTTATGGATTTTATCGCGTTTATATTTGTTTTTCCTTTACAGAGGTTTTGAATAATTTTCAGCATCCTCGATCAAGAGACTTTTATTTTATATGTGCAATTCTCGCATAAACATCAAACATTATTATTATTTGTGCTGTCTCTACAAAGCAAATGAAACAAATACTTTAAATCAACTATTTACCAAAAAATATTTCATAATTTGTAATCGTTAGAAGACGAGAGTATCGTGTAACAAGATATTAAAATAGTTAAAAAAGATTGCCCGCCCTTGTCAGATATAAAGCTTCTATTTTATTTAATTATTCATAAAAAAAAATATCTTCTATCTCCGAATTTTATTTAATTATTTATATAGAAAATGAAACACCACCGAAATGAAATAATTACAAAAGTATAAACCTAATATTAAAAATACATTAAATCAAGATTAATTAGAAACATAATTATTAATTTTTTGCTCTTATCATAATTACTGAGGGTCGACCATTATCCGCGAGGGTAAACCCCCGGGCGGGCCACCGAAGACAAAGTTCGGGTACCGGTGGCCCGCTCGCACGACGAAGAGAGGTGCTTGCAGGGTGGGTCTACGGGGTTGCGCGCCGCCTCTTCTATCGCCCCGGACCGATTTGGTGGGGTGCAATCACGTATCATCATCACCGCAAAAAAAGGGTCGACCAATATATATTTCTCTTCCATCGTACAAATTGTTAAAGTTATTGGCAGACTATGACCGGCCGCCTGCCTGATGTGAACCCTCCTTGGGAAGGTAATTGTTGACCAAACGGCATCAGATGGAATTGGTCCAGGTCGTTATAAGGCTCTTAGTCATCTTTTACGACATCTCCTTACTTCGTAAAGGTAAGTATTCGTCGCTATCACACAGCGATATAAACATATACTGCTTTACTAATAAAAATGTTTAAAACAAGTGTTTAACAGCTGTGTTCTTAATCAATGAATAAGCTTTGAATAACCGTTACACACCGCTCTTACTAATAATCAGTGTGTAAGCCTAGGATACTTAAAAATTTGCTAATCAACGTTTACTGGCAACATTCACTACTAACGTTCGTAAACTATAATTCCTCAATACTATTCAATTTAATAATATGTGAAAATTCTCTTAAATTTAATTATTTAATACTAAAAAATAAAAAATAACGCCTAAATTATTGTTTGCCGCTAAACGAAGGCTATTATTTTCCTTATTGTTAATAAGTCTTGCTTTATACCTACCGTACTTCGCGTTTACGAACGGAAGGTTTCGAACGCAAATGACAATAGATAATAAGGTTGTTTGAATATTCGTTATTCTTTTGTCTGTTGCATCGTCTTGTACTTCTTATCGAGCCCACGTTCTGAGTGCAGTTGAATTTCTGCAGATAATATAATCCACCCCCACGATTTTCTTTTTCAATGACGCATCTAACTAATTCTACAATATTTCTTGTGTATATTTTACTAAATCTATATTTCGCGCGAAATTCTTTTTTCTCTAATGTAAAAGGATCATAACGATTTTTGTAGGACTTTTTTTTTCTTTGTGGTTCTTCACTGTCTAATTCATCAAACATATCGAAATATTGTAAATAATCCATTATCTGTAGATATAAATTTTTAAAACGCATTATATAGCCCAGAAACTCGAGGTTATCCGTTAGTTAAACAAGGGTCGTAGGATGAATAACAGTTGTATAAAATTCAAAAGAATTTACACAATCCTTATAACAGACGTATACAGACGAACTGTCAAATAGTGTTTATTGGTAACGTTGTTGTTATAACCCCGGTATACGTCGCTTGTAAAAGATTATTAGTAACAGCGTACATATTTAAGTATATTAAGATACTAATTGTGCGCGTGTACGTCAGCAAAGCAGAAGGCTTAGCTGAAGTTGATAATATATTTTTTTTTATCCTAAATGCCACTATGTTTGAAGTTAGACCTCTAGTAATACATCGGTGAAAAGTGAATTAAATTCTAAAATATTTCGTTTTAATTTGTAGAGCTCTAATAAAGGCCATTAAAATAAGTTTTCATTTTTGTTGTGTAGTTAATGGATTATATATAATATACTACATCTCAGTACTTCCTGCGCATTAAATTACATAAAATGCCATCAAAATTATTTAATATAAAACGTTGAAAGACTAAGAGATTGAATATTTACATGAGCACCAGATGACACTTTTTTCTTTCCCGCTAAAACTGCAAATTGTTTTCTAAGTTTCATTAATATCAATAACGTACAGGCATCAGTTATTTAAAGATAGATTATAATAACCCTATTAAATGTACCTCATAGATAAATAAGAAGCAGAGTGGAAGCGGCTGCGAATACTACTAACCCTTCCATTACTCGTGGATGTCTTCGATGTGGAATGACGACTAAAAACTTGGCCTGGGCCAACTCTATTTAATATCGTCTGGTCAACAATTACATGCCTAAAGAGAGTTATCATTAGGCAGGAGATCGTTCATAAAACTGTTGAGAATAACTTTTTCAGTAAGTATGATGAAATAGTACATATTGTGTCCACTCCTTTTTTGCGGCATGCTATGGTCTTGTTACACCCCGCTAAATCCGTCCGGGGCGACAGATGCAACGGCGCGCGACTTCATAAACCCGCCCTGCAATATTCCTCTCCACGCCGTGCGAGTGGACCACCGAAACCCGGTCTTCGTGAACTTTGTGTTCTGTTATTGCGTCGGCCCCAAGTAATTGGGATAAAAGCAATATGATTGTAATGAGAATAATATAATATGTAGACAACATTATAAATAATACGTAAAAGAATATAACAAAATTATATAATTTGTATTTCACATTTTAGATTAAAGTTCTCTTCTATTTGCGTTCATGGACGTCTCGGTGTAAGCTTATTAAAGAACTAAGTATTTCCTTTGTATATAGCTATATAAAGGAGCAATAGCGATGGCAATATAAAAAAAAAATACTTGTATGAAGAAAATACGTAATATTTCAGCATCATTATCATCATCACAGCTCATATACAAATATATAAATATCATATCTTCGTATAGTAGAATAAACCTATGACTAAGAGTAGAAAGTAAATCTGCTGAAGAAGATAAAACATTAGTACTGATCTGTTTGAAATTACCTAATACGTATATTCTTTCCGTGTGGTGACGGAGTAAGAATATAATTTACTACACCCTATCTTACCCGTGGGTGATCGTAAGAGACGACTAAGGAATATAAAACGCATATAATATCTATGCAAGAAAAGGACATTTCGAAACAAAACCCTATACCAACATATCTCCATCAAAGACAAAGACCGGGTTCCGGGGGCCTGCTCGCTCGGCGAAGAGAGGTGCATTGCGGGGCGGGTCTATAAGGTGCGCGTGCCGCCTCTTTGATCGCCCCGCACGGATTTGGCGGGGTGTGACCAAACCATAGCCAGCAGCAAAAAAAATATTAACACTTCTGACCAGCGTGGTATAGTAGGTAAATTTCCTCCCATTATGGAGCAGGCTCGAGCTCAATAGTGGGACATATATGAGCTGAGATGAATAAGAATCATTATCATCATTCTCCTACCCTTATCCCAATTACTTGGGGTCGATACAATATGTACTCTTCTTTCATAGTACATATTGTAAAAGTTATTGGCAATGGTTTTATGACCGGCCGCTTACCAGACGTCAACCCTCCTTGGGAATATAATTGTTACCAAACGGCATCAGATGGAGTTGGCCCAGGCTCTTAGTCGTCTTTTACAACATCCACGAGTAAAGTAAGGGTTGGTAGTATTCGTAGCCGCTACCACACAGCAACTGAGATAAATACGAATATGACTTTTATTTTGGTTAATAAAACATTATTGTACGCACTGTAGATTTCAAATTTAAATTTTATATAGTATTTCAACAAAATGTAAATCATAAATACGAGATTTTCTGCCATTGACTATCTAAATAAAATCAAAGGTACAACAACTTCCTTATGCAAATAAGCGAAGGCAGTAATTCAAAATAGAGGCACAATCGATTGGCAGTACAGTGCGGCGGGTAGCATGTATGAACCGCACGACTCAAGCCGCAGGTAGGCTCTATTGTGTACCGACTATGTCAAAGGCGAAGTTTTGTCGAGTGGCTTTAGATTACATGTCGATTTCATGAGTAAGAAAACCCTGCAGTAATATAATTCCACCTGCGCAATAGCTAAGCATTTGATACCCGAACACCAGGTCTTGGGTTAGCATTATTTATAAGGCAAAATATTATGGATGGCCTACTAGATAAAGACTAAAATTTTATACTGAGAGTTATGTAATGGAACAATCTCAACGAATGTTCAAAATAGGCTTCGAATACAGATATATTATGATAATAAAGACACTTGTTTCTTTAAGAGAACATTATATTATAATAAATAATAATTACGTATAGTTTATGGGTACATACATCAAGCTTTGTAACAATTATATATAAAAAAATATAATAACTGATACACGAGGTACTAGCAGGATACTTGAAGCCACTATACTATCTAAGCAATAAGAAAATGATGCGTCGACGCTTGAGAAAAAAATGTACATTCCCATTAGCTTATAAATTTCACATTACGTTTAATATAAAATTAAAAAATTAAGTTTTACTCGAAATAAAATTAAATCTCTGAGAAACAGAACTATCTAAGACCAATACAGCGAGCCCAATCTTGATGGGTTTACTAATAGGTAATAATTACCTTCTAGCTCGGTATAGTTATATGGATATTTTATATACAAAGTCATAGATATGCATGAAAATAAGTAATTTCCCATTTTACGTTTAAAAGCTCTATGGCAGGTAGTAAAAAGAGCTGGTGATCTTGAAACGCCTAAACAGATATTCATGAATTGTAACTAAGAACTCTATCTCTACTCTATCTAGATCCTGGCCGCTATCAAATAAAAAAAATTGCATCATAATCAGTCCATTTGTTTAGGAGCTACAATTCCACAGATAAATACACACATTTTAGACTAATAAGATCTCTCTTTTTGCGTCGATGGTTAAATTAAAGATAAATAATTGTTTTCGCTGACTGGCCTCAAACCGTCTCTTCATCTGAGGCGACTAAACAGCGGCGTGTAACCTCATAACCCGGCCGTATTATCCTTTTTCATTCATAAAAAGAAAAGATAGTTAGATATAAATTTAACATTGACATAATCACAATTGACTAAAAGGGTTTGATTTTACAGACCAGTAGATAAGAGAGAATATGAACAAAATTTCAAACGTAAACAAGTAAAACTATTTGTAAGGATTCTATCGCGTTTTTATTTGTTTTTTTAACTTCCCGACGTTTCGAACGCTTTACAGTGTTCATGGTCACGGGAGGATCACGAGCACTGTAAAATGTTTGAGACGTTGGGTAATTAAAAATCAAATACAAACGTGATAGAATCCGTAAAAATAGTTTTTTTTTTTCAAATGTGTAATACCTCGCGTAAACATTAGACATCATTATGTAACCAAGTAAATTTAGGTAATAGTTACCATTATTTAGGTACGTAATACATACAAAATAATACAATACTTATAGATTTTATCAAAAAAATACAAGATTTACAAAACATTAATAGTTTAAATTACGCACAATTTACATTATGACATTAATTACCACGAAGTAAACGTAAAATAATATCAATAATCATTAAAAAAATCAATGTATTTCAATGGTATATATTAATCAAGAAAAATATAGATAGTTCATTAATTATAATTATCTGTATATATTAATATTATAACTAAACCTTGTCTATAATTTGCTATACTATCATAGCTAACTAAATAATGTTTATGATTTGTTGTGTTGTAGCGGCTACGAATAATACCAACACTTACATTGTTCGTTCATGTTGTAAAAAAAACTAAGACTTTATATTGACCTCAGCCAACTCCACCTGATGCCGTCTGGTCAATAATTACATTCCCGAGGAGAATTGTCATCGGGCAGGCGATCGTTCTTAAAACTATTTTATTTTTAAAAGACACCACCCTGCACTAAGGAAATAAACCATGTATTGCGGGGAACTTTACAAACATGCTAAGTGCATGTATGCACGCAGACAAATTACACCTGCGTGGGAATCGAACCCACGACACTAGTACGGAAGGTCGCTATCTTAACCACTACGCCATCAGTGCAGTCATAAAACTATTGCCAATCACTTTTGCAATATATTCAACAAAAGATCATTACATTACAACGCCCGCAAAAATTGCAATAAGAGCAGGATAATACTGATTGTGTCCATGATAAAATCTTAAAGGTAATCTGGAAGGTACACCACTGATATAGAGCGAAGAGTGAATGCGGGAAATAGAGTGAACGGAGCGTTGGGGCAACTTTTCGGCAGCCACCACCTCAGCCAGAAGGCACGTGTAGCAATACATAACGCAGTGCTTGTCGCAACATTACTGTATGGAAGCGAGAGTTGGGTATGCAGAAAAGAGTATGATAGTAAAATTAATGCGGTCGAAATGCGATCTCTGCGGAAAATCTGTGGAGTTAGGCTGACCGACCGCATTCGTAACGACGACGTAAGAGAGCGAGTAGGTATGAAAGAGAGTATTGGTGTAAAGATGCGAAAGGGAATGCTCCGATGGTTCGGACATGTGGAAAGAATGCCGAACGAACGCCTGGTTAAGAAGATATACAATGCGAAAGTGGAAGGATGTAGGTACCGAGGGAGACCGAGACTTACCTACCTAGACCAGATCGGTCATGTACTGAAGGAAGGTGGAGTCAAGAGTCTCCGAAACCGGCGAGCGTGTATGAAGAGAATTATGAATGTTGAAGAAGCGAGTGAAGTATGCAGAGACAGAGTTCTCTGGCACTCTGTTCTCTCTGCCTACCCTGCAAGGGATATGGCGTGATGATATGTATGTGTGTGTAAAATCTTAAATAATAAAACAATATAATATACAAATGAATATTTGTGAAGAGTTTAGTACTATTTTTATTATTATAGGTTCAATATAGCCCTCAATATAATTAGATCCCTTCATTGTATTAGTGAGAAATTTATTTATGTAATTTGTTTATGCGGGTCCACGAGACTACTCAGCTTTCGGTGGCAAGAAACTGTTGAGGTTAAAGTAAGAAAAATATGATATATGGAAACATAATACGAACAAAGATGTCGCTATAGATAATATCTAAAATAATGAGTTTAAATTGAATGATCAAAGTTTATATTACTACAAATATTATAATCTTATCTTTTCTCAGATCACATGCGGACCACGGTATTATACGACCAGAATGAAAAGGTAATAATGTAATATCATATATTGATAGAACGAGTAAATGGATTTTATTTCGAATTATCTATTTTTGGATTATAATCATCATCTCAGCTTAAGAAGAGTACATCTTGTATAGACCCCAAGTAATTAGGATAAGAGTAGGAGAATGATGAATCATCATCTCAGCTCATATTTCTCCCACTGTTAGGCTCGAGCCTCCTCCATAATGGGAGAAATTGACCTACTATACCACGCTGATCAGACGTGTTGATATAGAGTTTTCTTTCGAGTTTTCCTTCTCTTGCATAGATGTTTCATATCTGTTAGTCGTCTCTCGTGGTGAATTGTATTCTTACTCCGTCACCACACGGATAATGGATTATAATTAGCCTTTGTTTATAAGAATAAAAGAAGGTTACATAATTTTTTTATAAGAGACAACATCCTGTACTAAGAAAATTTTCCTTGTATTGCGGGGGTCTTTAAAAAAATATAATTAACGGACACAAATTACACCCAGAATCAGAACATGAATCTGTGGATGACACAAAGCGTGAACAGTAGACTCTGGTAAGATAGAATAGTATCATAATCGCTATGCTCTCTATGCAATTATAATAAAACATTTAAAATAGTGGCCTTTGTATTTTCTGCCAATTTAATGCTGACTATTATTATAAAATAAGATTTTAATTTACATTTTATATTAGTAGATATTATAATATTACTGACTTCGAACAAAAAACTATTAATAAATTTGGAATAACAGAAAAATAATTGACTAACCGCTTAATATACGAATACATGCTTATATATTTTGTCATTGTTAATATAAATATAAGAACCAATTAATAACGATTTTTAAACACTGCTTTTACACAAAATTTCTCCCTGATAACTAATGTTCGTTTCATATACTTTAGTCTAGTTTTATAACACTCATATGAGAATCATTTCTATGAAGACAGGACAAGGACACAATATATCATCAAACATTTTTTTCCCGCGAGCCTTACAAATAACAACTGAAGGACGTAAACAAATAACATCATTGAATATTAAAGAAAATTCAAAATAATAACAATTGATAACATTTTTCCTCTCGCTAGATTCTTTACAGTGGGAAGTATGTGGTATAGAAGAAGAGTTAGTGTATATCAAAATCTAATCATATCCTTTAGACGTTCTAAGAGACCAATGTACAAAAATATTAATATCTAATTCCTTATCTTACTTCTATGGTGACGAGTATGCCCAATAGTGGACGTCTATAGGTTGATGAATGAATAGTCTCTTATTTATATAGTATACACAAAGTCTGAATTTGTGTCTAATGTATATAAAATAATAAAAAATATAACTCTTTGTTGTCAGTAGCATTTTTTTTTTGTTTTATGTAAAGTGAATTAATAACGAAAATTGTATTTTCATAAACAATGTCAACCACAGAATCTTCTTTTTATTACATATAACCTTGCGTCTTAATTCTTGAGCAACTAGGCTAATGTATAAATATTTTGTAAATTACTTTTTGTCCTATGTAAAAAGAACAAGTTTATTAATGTCCACCAAAATTAACAATTAGACTTAATAGTTGCTAATACAAATTCCTATACGAAAATCCCCATTAATACTTTTTGCTTGACTCAAGATTCGAAACTGGAATGTCACGTTCGGCAAATACATATGTATTAATAAAACTATTATTATATTAAAATATTGTACAAATTTTCATAAATTTATTCCCATAAACGTAAATTTCAAAAGAGATAATAGTAAGTCGTTCTTGTTGTATATTTACATAGCAGTAACGACACCTCTATATTATAGCTGACTCTATATTACATACCGTCACATTTCACACAACACAAACGCACTCAGTAAACATACGAAAAAATAAGAAAATATATATGCACTACACTCTGAATTTTTCGGCACAAAAAATACTCAGACGATATTCAAACACAACACCATTAATTAAAACACCTTTGGATTCGGACAAAAAAAGGGGGAAAATTCTCGCGAGAAAAACGCAGTGTGGAATGTGTGTGGGTTCGTAGCACACGACGCGCGTCTACGCGGTCGGCGGCCGCGGCGCTGACTGATCTGACGTTACTATAGCACCCGCCGGCTACGAGCCTTTCGTAGCTATGTGCTACGTCGTAGCTAAGTGTATATGTATAATTCCATTGCGGACAGTCTCCAACAATGTGTACAATTTTACAATTCAAATTATTGGCATACAATATTTTTTCACGGAAACAGTATTTTATTAAATACTACACAATACAAGATTCATTATTTACATCGAATACGTGTATAAGTTTTTTATAGTGTCACATCATCGTTCCCGAAGGCGTAAGCAGAGCTATTGTACTGTTATATTAGTCAAATTTCATGATTCATTATTCGTGACTCTCTCTCATTATTCTCGACATTAGACAGCAATCTCTATAACAATGGAAGAGTAATTAACTTAATGGTATGTATATACCCTAGACAAATAGTTTGGTCTAGAATTTTATTGAAAGTTATCCATCTTTTATAGTGATTTTATCTGCTTTTATATCTTAATCATCTTTTATCCTTGGAAAATTCAAGCGTAGTGAGATATATTCTTATGCCGACTTTTATCATTATAACATAATTATTAGTTAAATTACTGAAATTTAGCATTTAATATACTTAATTATTTATAAAACCCGATTACGAAATGGAAAATGATGTCACAAGTGGGATTCGAACCCGCACCTATTGGGATTCCGGCCCAATCGTGCAAATTAGTAGTATTAGTATTAAAGCAAATATTAAGCCTATAACAATGTGTAAACATTGTCGGGTAGATAGCATACCGTCACCTTAAGACGTAAATATGATACGAAGTGAAATTTGCATGTCCTACAATTAGTCACGGTGGTGTAGTGGCAGCACAATTGGGCCGGAATCCCAATAGGTGCGGGTTCGAATCCCGCTTGTGACATCATTTTTCATTTCGTAATCGGGTTTTATAAATTAATTATTATTCCCATTTAAAAAGTGTATAATTTACTAGACATTTTCTTCATGAAAAGTTGCAGTTAAACCTAATAATGCTTATAAAATTGGGTATACTAACTACCTAGTCTTAAGTTTGAAGTAAAAATGCTGCATTATCCTCAGTAAGCGAGTGGCGATTGAATCGGTTCTCCTAACAAATCAAAATAAACTACTAAGATTATTTACAGCTGATTGAAATAGAGAACATGATCGTCCCCATTTGTTTGATTCTGGCGATAAGATTTAGTACTAGTTAAAAACATTGCGTGTGACATGGGTTCGATATTCATACGAAAAAATAATAATTTACACGGTCCATAAATGATTTTTTTGGGTCCAGACCCAAAAAAATCAGAGAACATTGAACACCACAGAACATTGACTTCCTACCCAGAACATTGAACATCACAGAACATTGACTTACTACCCCTCTGGTCAGATGAATTTGTATAGTAATTTATTTCGACTTTTCCTTGTCTTGCGCAGATGATATATACATAATATATCCGTCAAGTCTCTTACGATTCCCAAGGCCAAGATAGAAGGTAGTGAATTGTATTCTTACTCCGTCACTACACGGCAATTGTCTTAGTTCTTACTTAAACTTTAGGAGTTAATGAAAACGGAGTTTCTTTGTTTTTTTTTGTTTTTATTGTTTTTGGTGGGAAACGAGCAAGCAGTACACCACACCTGATGGTAAGTGTTACTGACGCCCATGGACCTTTGCTAAACCAGAAGTATAGCTGGGCCGCTGCCTATCAATATATACCCCAAATCCACCCAGTTGGGCTTCCGGCACTCTCTCTCACCGAAAGAAGCGCAATAGCACATTGCCATTGCTTAAACGTCGATCTTCTACGAGAGTGTCGTACTACCCCGGACGGACCGGCCCGCGGCTGTAGACAGAAATCTGTCAACATCGTGGTCCTACCACAATGTATAAATGGGTATAAAACAATTAGTGTCCTTTATTATGCATACTTCGTATCTCAAAGAATTAGCATATAACATATAAATTAAACACAGGGCCGCAAATTAATAGTTTTGTGGGTGCTACGTAGGAGTTACTTGTGATAATTTGCATTCTAATAAGGCTGCGACAGTTAATAATTATGCAACTGCAAAATAGTTGCATGAATTTATTACAAAGATGCATAATTTACTGCATATATGGCGTAGCGGTTAAGACACCTATAGTTCTAGTGTCATGGGTTCGATTCCCACACAGGAAAATATTTTGTGGGTTCCACAAATTTTTATTTGAGTCTGGTTTTTTTATTGCTTATAAGAAAAAGAAAGAAAGAAAACTTATTTATTACTCCTTCACGGAAAGGACATACAGTGGTAAATATCAGCAACTGTTTAACAAAATCAAAAAATAAATATGTATAAAAAATAAAAGCACTAAATTATAAAAACATTAAAAAAGAAATCCCCTCCGCAAATGAGGAAAAGGAGGCTCAGCTTAATGTTATGGTATCAACTACAAAAGTGATACCACAACGCTGTTATTCTGCAGCGTCCTACGACGTCTGTCAGCAAAGAAGCAGCAGTGCAAAAAGAGAAAAAGAAAACAAACAAATTCATGTCCCAGAAATTACCCAATTACATCCATGAACCAACATTATACAACTTATTAATAACATATGTATATTAATATAACATATTAAAATTTAATCTTAGAAGTAAATATTGCTTTACAATCTACATCTTACTTATGATGGCAAAACAGCAAGCAGCACACCTTTTTTTTTTTTTTTTTTTTTTTTTTTTTTTTTTTTTTTTTTACGCTGTGGAAACGCATTTACGCGCTAACCCCTTCCCGCCGATGTCGTGACGGGAGGGAGTGTGGGACTCGCCAGCCGGCTAGTCAAACCGGAATACCCACTAAAACCACAGCGGCCCCCTTCCGCGCTTTTACGGGACGCCGGAGAGATCGTCTGCTGACATTCGATCCCCGACGCCCCAACGCTTGGCCTTCTGGCCACGCCCAGTCGGTCCTCAAGGCGGTGGGAGGAGATGCGCATAACGGCGCCTCCCCCTACCCAGCCGCCGGCGGCGGAGCGATTCAGCGGGCGCAAGCCTCTCGCGTTCCCGCTCCGCAGCCTCCTTTCTCTCCATGACGGCCTCACAGAAGGAGGCCATCGACTCCCAGCAACAAGCAGCACACCTGATGGTAAGTGTTACTGCTGCTCATGAAACTTTGCAATACCAGGGATACAGCTAGACCCAAGCTCTACCCAGAAAGTTGAGTTGCCGGCTCACTCAACCACCGAACGAAGCGCTACAGCACACTGCCACCGCTCAGATGTCGATTTTCTGCGAGTGTGGTGTGTGTTACCCTGGACGGACCGGCCCGAGGCTGTAGACAAAAAACTACCAACAATGTGGTCCTACCGCTCTGAGTATAATTTGTGTTAGTTATTTACATACATACATACATATCATCACGCCACTTGCAGGGTAGGCAGAGAGAACAGAGTGCGAGAGAACTCTATCCTTGCATACTTCACTCGCTTCCTCAACATTCATAATTCTCTTCATACACGCTCGCCGGTTTCAGAAACTCTTGACTCCACCTTCCTTCAGTACGTGACCAATCTGGTCTTGGTAGGTGAGTCTCAGTTTCTCCAGGTACATCCTTCCACTTTCGTTAGTTATTTACATGTTTGTAAAGTCCCTCGCAATACAAGGATTATTTTCTTAGTGAAGGCAAAGGAAATAATTAATATTTCCTAGACTTTTTCCGCGTGGTGACGGAGTAAGAATACATTTCACCACCCCCTATCTTACCCGTGGGTGATCCTACGAGACGACTAAGGAATATAAAATGCATATAACATCTATGCGAGAGAAGGAAAACTCGAACCAAAACCCTATACCAACACATCTGACCAGCGTTGTATAGTAGGTCAATTATCCTTCCATTATGGAGGAGGCACGAGCCCAACAGTAAGACGTATATGGGCTAAGATGATTATGATTATGATGAGTCTTAAAAAAAGTTTTATTAAGCGCATGGCGTTGGAGTACATAATTTAATATCCCTCTACACTTTCATCCATTCTACAACCTATAGACGTTCAATGTTAAACGTAGGTCTCGTCAAATAGAATAGTATAATCATTACACTTAATAAACAAATTCGTAATGGCAATCGGTGTAGATAATTTACCTAGGATAGAGCAGTGCCTGCAGTATGTTCTTCTGACAATTCATTAAACTATTTTTACTAATTACATAAAGTGAGGGACTGACATATTGAATACTTGTATTTTTAATACATGTGGCAATGTACAAATTAGTACAAATTCCTCTAAAGTGTATTTTCTCTTTTTCATATCCTCAGAGTTATCTCCTAAAAATAATTGATTAATAAAAATAATCTATGTTGAGATTTTAAGCTCAATGTTCGTTTCCGAATTATTTTAGTAAAATAAATTGTATTCTGAATAAAATGTTACAAATATATCTGCTCCAATTTGCCTGTATGCCTGACTCTAAATGTACATGTGCCCTAGTAAAGACTTGAATAGATTGTAAAATTTAAATTATTTATAAATTCTCTTAATGCTATTGTGAAGTTATACTTAATAATAAAGTTAGCTTAGTTTTTTGGACCGGGGATTAGTCTACTACCTTTATCGAGGGTGGACCATGCGAGGGCGACAGTAACTCATACCACCGAAAACAGGAACTTAGTACCGATGGTGATCAGCCCAAATGTCGACAAAAGTTACAATGTCATACATATTGGGACTGCACGCCATTCCCTCTTTCACACTGGACGATTTGGTGAAAGTGTACAGCGATTTGGGAAAACACCGTAGTCAAATACGGCCGATCAAAAAAGCTTCTTGTTTTTATTATAGAAATAATAAAGATGATATTTTAGAGTTTAATTCTATGAAAAAACACAATTCAAAATCTCCCAAACTGTGTTTAAGAGAATCATCATCGTCGTCATCTTGTTCTTATCCCAATTATTTGGGAAATCATGATTCATAAATCTCAGATGTCATGGGTCTACGAGGATCAATAACTTCAAATATCATGACATCTGGTCTAGTTTAATCCTAAAATATTGTTAAAACGTTGTTATTCGGAATTATACGACAAATATATCATTGAAAACTCTGGTAGAACTAAAAAGCCTCTAATAAAACTTAAAGTAATGAAGATCAGGAAAATGATGTATTTAACACCTTTGGCGCCAAGAATGATTTCCAAAATCATACACATTTTTTTTTTTTTTTTACTAAATTTATGATACCCCAAAACCCAAATAGACCAAAAGATTCGACCATGCCAAAGCTTTTTTATCTTTAAATAGATATATGAAAATCGTGAGCATTTATGATACACAACGACTTAAGCGCATTGGACACGGTGTATCATTTTTGATGCACTGGTGCCGAAGATGTTACACAAAAATATGTCATCGTGCATTTAAAATAAACATCAGTTACACTAGACCAACGTATCGTCCGTTGTCACAATTCATCACTCCCTTTCTTGCAGGTGAGTGTCGTAGGGGATAACTAGAGGGTCTAATATTCAGATCATACATATGCAAAAAATAAAACATTTGAAATAAAACCCCATATTACCGTCTTAGCGGGATAGTATAGTAGATTAATTTCCTTCCCTCTGTGAAGGAGGAGTGAGATCAGCAGTGAGACGTATATGTATGACGTAGTAAAGGCCCAATTCGTCACTCTCTTTCTGCCCGTGGTTGTCGTAAGGAATAACTAAAGAGTTATAATATTCAGATAATGTCTAAACCAGAGAAGTAATACTCGAAACAAAAAAGGTTCACTAAATAATATAATATTCGGATAGTGATCATGGTCACGGGAGGACATTCCTCCCGTGACCATGATCACTGTAAAGTGTTCGAAACGTCGGGAAATTATAAATCAAATACAAACGCGATAGAATCCGTAAAAGTAGTTTTATTTCAAATGTGTAATACTCGCGTAAACATTAGAAGTCATTATTCGGATAGTATTTAAGAAAGAGAAGGAACACTCGAAACAAAAACCTTTACCAACCCGTCTGAGAAGGGTGATATAGAAGCTTAATTTCCTTACTTCCGTAGGGGAGGTACGCACCCAGCAGCGGGCGAAATATGTTGAAATGATAATGATTTTAAAAAAATACAACACGAAATATTACATTACATTTCTATTTACCCATTGAGAGGTGAAAAAAATGAATCTTTAAAAATATTTAGATTAATATTCACCGAAGGAGTATGTATTGGTTTATATCCCAGCGTAAGATTTCCAAAGAAAGAAAATATCCGGGGTATTTTCTTTATTGAATTAGGGATACCCGTGAAGGATGACACATAATATTATTTTCTTATATGGCAACTCAGTTTCTGTTACATTGTTTATTTATCGTATAGGTTAAACGTTTAGTTTTAAAAATATTTACATTCTTCGGTATAGCCCAAATCTTACCTGAAACAAACAAAAAAATATTGTTAGCTTGCTGATGTACTAGACTTAATACAACAACATTAATATCACCAGCATAGAATTATGTATATAAACTCATCATTCTCCTACTCTTATCCCAATTACTTGGGGTCGATACAATATGTACTCTTCTTTCATAGTACCTACATATTGTAAAAAGTTATTGGCAATTTAGTTTTATGAGTGGCCGCCTGCCAGACGTCAATCTTCCTTGGGAATGTAATTGTTGACCAAACGGCATCAGATGAAGTTGGCCTAGGATATATATGTGGCTTTCACGGTCTATTTGGAATTGATAGACTGATTTGATTATAATCAATGCTTTAATAGAATAAAATAACAATAAATTTGCAGGAATGCTCTATATCAATCACAAGGAAAATTGATACGCCAACACATAGACGCCCAATTCGTCTATCTGTATCAGCATTCTCCTACTCTTATCCCAATTACTTGGGGTCGATATAATATGTACTATTCCTTCATAGTACATATTGTAAAAGTTAAGGCAATAGTTTTATGACCATCCGCCTGCCAGACATCAACCCTCCTTGGGAATATAATTGTTGACCAAACGGCATCAGATGGAGTTGGTCCAGGTCGTTATAAGGCTCTTAGTCGTCTTTTACGACATCAACGAGAAAAGTAAGGGTTGGTAGTATTCGTAGCCGCTACCACACAGCAAGAATTGTAAATTCAAGTACCAATTAATTATTATTATATCTATTTACTCAAAAATATAATATGTAAATATAATATGTTACTGCTTATCGCCGTCGATTATACAGCATGATAATTTATAGCTATTAAATACGAAAGAGTATTATAGATTATGGTTGTAAATTTCACAAGAATATATTCAGTTATAGGTATATGAAAGTACTAGTTTAGCACGTGCAGCAGACACATGCTACGAAGCAATTAAAGAAGAATATTTAAACTATCAATTAAGTAAGGTCTAATTTTGATAATAACAGCCAAATTTACACTCATATTCTAATTCATACATTTTAATTAAAAACACTGACAAATATATAGTGACAGATATTTTCTATAAATTAAACCTCCTACGTGTTAAATTTTATGGAAATCATTGGTACCGTTTTCATGATTCAAAATATATAGAAATATATAAAATTATAAACATAGAAGAATTGCTTGTTAAAAGATATTAAGAAAATTTAAAAAACTGACTCGTGCATTAGTATCGTAAATAACGTAATAGTTATTGTTCTTTCATATCTTCGAGGTATTCTATTTAAAAGTTAACACACTAAAAAACAAATCGTTGTGTCACGAAGAACTTTAAAAACATACACAGACACAGAAGACTCTCATAATTGTCATGCACTGGAATCGAAACCGCGACACTTGGCATGTAAGATCAATCTATAGTATCTCTTTTACGATAAAAGCAAATAATGGTTTACTAATTCTATTATCTCGTGTCATTAATTTAACCACTAGGTTATCGCTGTTTGAAGAGAGAAAAAAAAACAAAAAACAGACGCTTCAATTTTATAGGTTAGTTATCGCTATTTAAAGAGAGAAAAAACACGGAAAAAAACAGATGTTTCAATTTTATCTACCATATGTCTCAAGCTACTAATACAGAACAGATAATAATTATAAATGCATATCATATATATTAATAGCGTCCAAAGGCCAATAAGACGACAGATTTACTAAGAAATTCATTAACAAAGGGCTGAAGGGATTAAGTAAGGGTCTGGTACCGATGTCGGGTAGAAATGAATGACCAGTATTTGACTTATAGGTTCCGTAACTATGTTCTCTTGAATTAGTAGACATAATAAATATTAAATTTTGGGATTATTGAACACTTGTTTGATCTTTGCATTTTCCATGAATAGCCAGAGTTAGGATTGTATTCAGAAATCGGCGAAATTTGCTGTGTGGCGGCGGTTACAAATACTACTAGCGCTTATATTGCTCTTGGGCGTCCTAAAAGATGACTGAGGAGTTTACCTCAATCTGGGCCAACATTCATATTCTCAAAGACAGTTGATATGAAGCAAGCCGCAATCACAAAATTATTGCAAAATTTTCGCAATACGATGAAGGAAGAGTACATATTACATCGACCCCAAATAATTGGAATAACAAACGATGATGAAGTAGAAATAATACTAATAAAGGCAAGTAATCCATCTAAGCGATGCTGGCGCTACTGGTACATTTAAATATATATACATATTTATTTCTATAAATACTAAAGCTTTTATTTAAATTACCAGTCCCAATTAACGTTGCACTAACTAGATCTTAGAATTTCAACGACGCCAGTTAAATTTCTATAATAAATATAAATTTATGATATGTAAATATAGATAACTATTTAACATAGTTAGTACACTTGTTCTAAATAAAAAATAATTAAAAAAATAAAAAACCCGACTGCGTAAAACATGAACCAAACTGCGTACATAATAAAAAAAACTAAAAAGAAAAAACAAGCACTTAGATGCCCGTTGGTCCAGAATTCTATAATATATCATTGAATGAATACTATTGAAGAAAATAAAATATATTCTAATAATGGAACATAACAACAAAACAGTCGGGATTCATTATTTGACAGCCAATCTAATTTTTCAATTGAATAATGGATCCCGACTGTTTAGTTGTCGGCTCAGGCGTTTAGTCTGTATAGTACATACATACTTACATACATACATAGACTGTTAAACACAATATCACTCCTTTGCATCGCGCAGTCGGGTAATAACAATCCTCTAATATTAATTTGTCTATTAACTAAATTAAATATGCTGCCTAATACGAATACTGAAAAATCACAAAAATATATATATCCGACTTTGTTAACGGTGACATGTAATAATACGCTTTGATTTAAAGAAAAGAATGAAAGAAAAGTACTTCATCATACTTCTTCTGTTATTTGAATTATTTGGCTCGACACGATAAGTAAGCTTCTTCATTCATACATATTATATTTTGTCACCGGCCTACCTGACGTCAATCTGCCTTAAACTAAAAATTGCTTGCCTGAAATGAATATCTTACAAGTATAGTTGTTAAAATTTATTCATCAGCCCTTAGAAATTAACTGATAGACATAAGGCTCGCCACGAGAGTGCCATGCAGAACAGTCCTGTACCATCCGCATCCAACTATTTAAGATTTCGTCAGTCCATTTGGTGGAGGGTTATTCTACCCTGTCTTATCCGACTGGTGGTCTAAATTATATAAAGGCTTAGCCTGCAACGCATATCTCATAAGTTATTGTTGATTTAAAAACAATATTTTTAGGATATATTTCTGCAGCAACGCGTGTTCTTTTATCTTAACTTTTATTTAAAAATAAAAAACCTTTTTTTTTTCAATTAACGAAAATAAATATTCTCATTTTTACTTGTCCCAAAGGAATTCAATCACAAAGAAACATAAGAAATATATAAACATAGATGGCATCTATCAATATACCCAGAAGGTTCCCACGTAAATTGACGGCTACGTTAGATCTGATACAATCGAGTCATGATATGTATTTACTCGCCTACAACACTATTATTCAATAACCGCAACTAAACACTAACCTCTAAAATGTTACACGGCAAAATATATCTAAAAGTAGAAAGTACAGAGTCTATATTACAACAATGATTTGCAATAAGTATTGTTATCCTCTAAAATTATATAAACAAATATATATCTTGAAAATATATAGTATAAGTCTGATATTGGCTTGAAGTATTTTAATAGTGTCTACGAACGAATGCTTACCTGCGCCTACGCAGATATTACGGTGAGACCTTGAGACTACAAATGCTTAGTAACAGCTGAAGGAAATGAGGTTTACTGTACACGATAGCCAGGTCTAAGCAATTCTTACCGGATCTTGTTAATTATGTCCGCGTTCCAGTATATTGGTGTAGATCTAGACTTTATATTAATTAATTTAATAATTATTAAAATTATATTAACGTTAAAATTTAAAACTGTCCAAAATGACATCCATCTAAAATTGTCTTTCTTTTTTGAACTGGCAATTAATCCATCCATTCTATCGATATCTAGCATTATATATAAACCTACACAAAAGGAGATAGCGATATCTTTACATTTGGCAAGCAGGTTACCAAACGCAATTGGTGTTATAAATCCAAGAGAACGTTGATTCCCAATCCCGTGGTGTTCTTCTGATCTGTTTTATGGCTACCACAAAAATGAACAAGGTATTAACAGATTATGTTTTTATGCCATAAAGACACGGGGTTAACAATACTGTTTCAAAATAATTTTTAATAATAGTAGGACCACGCTATTGACAGTTCTGTTTGCAGCCACGGGCCGGTCCGTCCGGGGTAGTACCACACTCTCGCAGAAGATCGACGTATGAGTAATGGCAATGTGCTATTATGCTTCGTTCGGTGAGCGAGAGAGCCGGAACCCACCCAGGGTTTGGGGTTTATATTGGTAGGCCTACCTAGTTATAACTAGGCTATTGACCTTGGTATTGGGCGGCAGTGACACTTACCATCAGGTGTGCTGCTAGGTCGTTTGCCACCACTAGCAATAAAAAAAAAATTAGAGTTAATTATCTAAAATTATAGTTAGTGGATATGATAATTACGATGTATGCCCAAAATATAGTAGTAGTATAAATCCAAGTCCACTTGTAACCATGAATGCTATAAGGTATCTGAAAGTTCACTATCATCTCAGCTCATATATGTGCCACTGCTGGGCTCAAGCCTACTTCACAATGGAAGAGAAATTGAGCTACTATACCAGACTAGTCAAATGGATTGATATAGGGGTTTGAAAGCCAGTTTTTGGAGTTTACTCCTTAAGAATCGATTTTCATATAAGGTGGCCGGTATGAGAAAAATTTGAAGAGTAAAATCTAGTGATCGAATGAGCTCGTTACGTTTTTGGTGCGCAACCTATTCTGCGCACCTTTCACTTTCTGACGTGAGATAATACTTCACTGAACAGTTTTAATATTTAGTCAAATGAGCTTTTTTTTGCGCCTGTTTTGATAATCGTATTTAAGGAGTAAACTCTAGTCGTGCGTCGAGGCTGACACACACACTTTTTTTTTCGCTTGCATAAATGTCATCTACATATGTCCCGTAACGTAGTATTATATTGTAGTATTGATGGTAGTGGATTATATTTTTATTCCGTCATAACACGAAGCTATAAAGATTCAATAGGCATAATATTAAAAATACTTTTTTTTATATATATATATACAACAAACTTCACATATATTTTTGTCGGTTCGATCAAGGAAATGCTTGCCCTTTGTGTCAACTTCATTTTAATAATATAACAATTTAAAAAAACATTTTTGGTGTTCAGTGCGTCTTTTGTATCCCGACATCAAGCGGTTGCTAAGCAACGGCACGATCAACCGAAATTTCTAATTTTACCTCCTCGATAAGGCTTTGTTCTAAAAGGTGGGAGTAAGATACCTATTCAAATTGGAGTTAGCTGCTTCAATTTATTAAAGTAAAACTTAATTGAAATGGAACTTGAGTGTATAAAATGCGTTGGGTAAAAGTAATTTACCTACCTTGCCTACTTTAAGTGCGGTCAAGATAACTATATCCATATAAAGAAGTCCAGGTAGGTCCACACAGCGTGTTAAGGAGATATAAACTTCTCCGTATTTCTTTAAGAAGTAAAAGACGGAATACAGAGATGATTCCGGCCGGTGAGTCCCACACAAATCCCCCCATCTTCACAGATGGAGGGTAGGATGTAGATGCATTTCCACAGCATGAAAAAAAAAGGTCGAAATAAGGCTCTTAGTCCTCTTTTACGACATCAACGAGCAAAGTAAGGGTTGGTAGTATTCGTAGCCGCTACCACACAGTTACATATAGTGAAAATAATAAGTATATATTAGTGTTATTGATTATTAGGTACTGGGGGAGACCGAGACTAACCTACCTAGACCAGATCGGTCATGTACTGAAGGAAGGTGGAGTCAAGAGTCTCCGAAACCGGCGAGCGTGTATGAAGAGAATTATGAATGTTGAAGTATGCAAAGATAGATTTCTCTGGCACTCTGTTCTCTCTGCCTACCCTGCAAGGGATATGACGTGATGATATGTATGTATGTGTGTATTGATTAACATATTCCTATATAAGCCTATTGTGTAGCAGCATGGAGTACATTGTACATGTACTGAGAAAAAAGTATGAGAATAGTATTCGCTTATTCTAACGACCATAGAATATTCATAATACCTAACCCTTTACCGGATAATATTTTAAAGTTTGCCTACCGACAAGCTGTACTGCCAATTAGCCGCTGCAGGAACTACCTATTAAGCGCTTTATTTAATACGTTTTCTGTCGACAGATTAAAATACTGTGATAGCGTTTTAATTGGTAAAACTTTAGCATGTAATTGGTTTTTATGTAAGTTTATATAAAAACACTACGTTTAATGAGTGCGAAAGTTCAAATTGCTTAAAGATTGATTTAGATTTAAAAATGTACGTCTTTTTTTGCGTTGGACTATGGACGTGGTCGCGCGCCGCCAAATCGGTCCGGGGCGACGGAAGAGGCGGCGCGCAACCCCATAGTACCCACCCTGCAAACACCTCTCTTCGTCATGCGAGCGGGCCACCGGTACCCGATCTTTGTCTTAGGTGGCCTATAACATATACCCACATTAAGAACTTCTCTCTCACTTGATCTTTACATTTTTTTTTGATTTGCTAATATTTATTGTAACAGCTCTGTTTGTATCTTCTTATTTTTCTTCTCACTTTATACATGTCCTAATGTCCTCATGAAACATCACCGTAATGAAAACCCGTCAAAAGTGGAAGGGAACTTAACCTGCTATTATATTTCTCGGCTCAAACAGGTTGGCATAATATAGAGTAACATTTTGAGTCTATCTACTTTTACATTAGCGTGATCAGCTCAAGTCTTTTAATCGTCTTTTAAAATATACACAGGAAAGGAATATGTAATGAATTGTATTATTACGCCGTCCCCATACAGTGTATCTGTACGTTGCATCGTATTGTTATAGCGAAATATTATTCAGGGTTTCGTCGTTTACTGTTGGACGTAGGCCTACTACACAACGACACAAATAAGGGGACAGTGCCGTAAGTACCATGCTTGGCAGGTGGGCTGGCGATCGCAGTGAGGTGTGAGTTTTGCAGGAGAGAGTCTCACTCGCCTATTAAGGCGATTTCATAACCCCCACAGGCAAGCAAAGAATGACGATAATTGTAGTTTCATCCCGTCACGTATTATTATATTATGATTAGCGTATTCAAATAAACAAATAAATGAAAAAATCTATTATAGTAATATAATTTTATTTTTTATTATTTTTATTTTTACAATAATAAGTGCATACAATAATTCCATCTTATTTAAACTAAGATAGAATTGAAAATTGTTAAAAAAGAAAAACAAAAAGAAAACACAACTGCTTTTCAAAATGAGTTCATATTCTGTAGGAAAAACGTTATTACGTGTTCATATATTAGGCCAGGAGTACTTTTAATTGTAAAGAAGGGTTCTTTTTCTAGATTATAAACACAATTAAGAAGGTATCTATAGATCTATTCTTGTATTCTAATAAATAATAATTTTTTAAAAAGGTCCATATTACGGAAGTCAAACAATCATTTCCGGTGTCCCACTGAATTGGAGTGGGTTGCGTATTACCCATATGGCAGGTTATGATGCAACCGAAGACAAAGATCGGGTACCGGTGGTCCGCTCGCACGACGAAGAGGGGTGTTTGTAGGGTGGGTCCATGGGGTTGCGCGCCGCCTCTTCCGCCGCCTCTTCCGTCGCCCCGGGCCGATTTGCCGGGGCGCGACCACATCCATGGTAGCACCTTGCGAAAAAAAACAAAAAAAAAACAAGGTTATGAAGCAACACGTTCTCCTTCCGTTGCCCTGAACGATTTGGGCGTGTAGTTACACACCCACCACATACACACCATAAACTCTTAAAAGAAGAGAACAGAGTATCTATATCAAGAATGAAAATCTTCCTCTTGCTGGATGAATACAATGTGTTGTAACATTTTTCATGAAAGGGTTTAGGGTGCCGTGTTTTTCCGCGTATCTGTCACCAAGCTGTATCTCATGAATCATGATAGTTAGAAATTTGAAATTCTCACAGATGATGTATTTCTGTTGCCGCTATAACAACAAATACTAAAAAAGTTTTGATAACAGAGTTCAAAAATTGGGCATTTTATAGATAATGGTAGAAAACTGCGTGCGCGAGTCCGACTCGCACTTGGCTGGTTTTTATTATAAACGGATAAGGGCACATTAGACGAGTTACTCACAGCTCTCAGAATGGGAAGGCCTACATTCTAAAGTGAATATCAACAAGCTGATGGATGTATGGTAGCATCAATCAATTAGTAACCTATTCCCTACATCTTACAAGCACTAAGTATATGCTATCTATCTATTCATCATCTCAGCTCATATATGTCCCACTGTTGGTCCCGAGCCTCCTCCGTAATGAGAGGGAAATTGAGCTATTATACCACGCTGGTCAGACGCGTCGGTATAGGGTTTTGTTTCGAGTTTTTCTTCTCTTGCATAGATGTTATATGCATTTTATATCCCTTAGTCGTCTCTTAGGATCATCCACGGGTAAGATAGGGTGTGGTGATTTGTATTCTTACTCCGTCACCACACGGAATTTTTTTTAATTTTCTAAAAATAATTATATAATTATTCTTAGTTAGTGGTAGGTTTTAAGAGCACTCACAAAAATGAAAAACCACAAAGCGGTGGGACCGGACTGCATTGCTGTAGACCTGTGGAAACTGCTCGGAACCACTGCTGTAAACTGGCTAACAAAACTTTTTAACTTAATCATCATCTCCAAGAAGATCCCAAGTTCTTGGCGTCAAAGTTATTTGGTACCTTTCTATAAAAATAAAGGCGATGTCAGCGATTGCTGCAATTACAGGGGTATTAAACTTACTTCTCATACGCTGAAAATCTGGGAACGGGTGCTACAACTTCGTTTAGCCCAATTTATCTCAATATCTGATAACCAGTTTGGTTTTGCGCCAGGAAAATCTACTACAGATGCAATACAAACCATTAGAATACTCATGGAAAAATATAAGAGTAATAGGGAAGACTTACATTTAGTGTTCATAGACCTTGAGAAAGCCTTTGATAGAATTCCTCGAATTCTAGTGTGGCAGGCTATGAGAGCACAAAAAATTCCAGAATACTACATTACCCTGGTGCAGGATATGTATGACTGCATTAGCACGCAAGTGAGAAGCTTGGCAGGTCTAAGTGAACCTTTCGAAGTCAAAGTAGGTGTCCATCAGGGATCCGCGCTTAGTCCGTTTCTGTTTAATCTGTCTATAGACTATCTTACAAAAGACATTCAGTCCCCTCTGCCATGGACGATACTATACGCGGACGATGTTGTTCTCATAGACAAATGCGCAAACAATTTAAGTATCACTCTCCAGCGATGGCAACAAGCGCTTGAGCATAATGGATTACGCATCAGTCGAAGTAAGACCAAATATCTACAGTGCAGTTTCAGCAACCAGTCTACATTTCATTCACAGATATGTATTGACGGACAACCGCTACACAAAGTCGACGAATTTAAATATCTTGGGTCAATGTTAACTGTCAATGCAGATATAGGCACAGATGTAACCCATAGAATAAACGCAGCGTGGTTAAAATGGAGAACCCTAACGGGAGTCCTCTGTGACAAACGAATGCCAATACAGCTTAAGGGTAAGATCTACAAAACTGCAGTTAGACCTGTGATGCTATATGGCTCCGAGTGTTGGGCCGCCAAAAAAGTGCATGAGCAAATGGTGCATGTGAATGAAATGAAGATGCTGCGATGGGCAGCGGGAGTGACGAGACTCGATAAAGTGCGAAATGAGCACATCAGAGGTTCTTTCAAAGTAGCTCCTATTGTGGAAAAAATGGTTGCAAACCGTATGAGGTGGTTCGGACATGTCATGAGGAAAGATGATACATACGCCGTTAAAAAAGCTCTGGCCATTCCAGAAAAGAAGAAGAGCAAAGGGCGACCCTTGGCCACGTGGTGGACAACCGTTTCCAGAGACCTGGAACGGGCTCAATTAAATCCGCAGACAACCCAGAACAGGACGTCCTGGCGCCTAAAAACGAGGAGGGCCGACCCCAGATAATGGGACAAGGCAAGGAAGAAGAAGAAGATTCTTAGTTAGTGGTAAGACCACGCTGTGGACAGTTCTCTGTCTACAGCCGCGGGCCGGTCCGTCCGAGGTAGTACCACACTCAAGCAGAAGATCGACGTCTGAGTAATGGCAATGTGCTATTGCGCTTCGTTTGGTGAACGAGAGAGCCGGAAGCCCAATTGGGGTGGGTTTGGGGTTCGTATTGGTAGGCAGTGGTCTAGCTATACTTTTGGTATTGCAAAGGTCCATGGGCGGCAGTGACACTTACCATCAGGTGTGCTGTCTGCTCGTTTACCACCATTAGCAATAAAAAAAATATAAGCGATAATCTCTATTATCTAAAAATAATTATATCAGCAATATTAAGAGTTAATATAATTTAAATTTTATACAATACACATCAGAATCATAATTATGTTATACCTGTAATTGACGAGTCGTTACTAATGTCCATGGAATATGACCATTGCAAACGGACTCAGCGTACCGTTATTTCCACTTCATTTCTCATGTCATTTCCAGTCACAGACAATAACCAACATAATATGAGTCGCAATATTTGATATTTCAACTCTATTCTCCTTTATTAAATCGCTTATGAAGCAACCTTACAGGTCTATAAATATTGGATAGTTAGGAATGCTAGCCAGTACAACTTGAGCTTTATGTAAGTTTACCTTGCACTATTATTAAGCGAGTAAAGATTAAGTTAAAGGTCTAACTAAAATGGATTGAAGCCAACGGTTCGGAAACTCACGATAATGTTACTGAATTATGGAATTCAGCTCTCCATTTAATTTCTTACAGTTTGATATTTCAATTACAATTGAGATAATTTCATAGTTCTAAATTAAACATAAACTTTAATGATGATTCTGCTTAAAAGTTATATGTAAATACCCACATAATATTTGCGAATTAAATATCCTAATTTCCGTGTGGTGATGGAGTAAGAATACAATTCACCACCCCCTATCTTGCCCGTGAGTAATCATAAGACGACTAAAGGATATAAAACGCATATAATATCTATGCAAGAGAAGAAAAGCTCGAAACAAAACGCTATACCAGCACGTCTGACCAGCGTGGTATAGTAGGTTAGTTTCCCTCCCATTATGGAGAGCTGAGATGAAATATCCTAAGTTTGATTAAATTATTCATTCATCGTTATCCTACTCTTATCTCAATTACTTGGGGTTGACGCAATATGTACTCCTCTTTCATCGTACATATTGCATAAGTTATTGGCAATAGTTTTATGATCGGTCACCTGCCTGATGTCAACTCTCCTTGAAAACGTTAATCCGACGGCAGCAGATGATGTTTACAAATTATTGATTACATTAATTAATTATTATTACATATACATATTTATAATTTTTGTTTCCAATAATAAGACGCCATCTTATGAAAAATCCTTTATAATCGACCAGTGTTCGTGGAGTTTTTTCGTAGAATAATATTACTTTTCTTATCATCTCTACCTATTAGTATAGCATATTTACCGATTCAAATGAAAATTATTTTCCCATTACTGAGAATCATTAATTTTTCTAAACATCTCACAACGTGTACGCAAAATTTTATTACGATAAATTATGTAATTAAGGCGTATATAAAGTGTATATAAATAAATTTCCTCATACATTATATTAGTTACAATGTATCAAATAATTAAGTCAAAGGATCTGTCAAGATTATATAATATGACGTCAATTATGATGGCAGTACCACTAATCTCCTCCATGGTCCACTGCAAAAAAAACAGTACCACTAATCTACTCTTTTGCTACATTTTTTAAGTTATATTCTACTGCAGTCACGAGATACACGGTGATAGAAATATTAGCAGTCTTGTACACATACATACATACATATCATCATGCCATATCCCTTGCAGGGTAGGCAGAGAGAACAGAGTGCCAGAGAACTCTATCTCTGCATACTTCACTCGCTTCCTCAACATTCATAATTCTCTTCATACACGCTCGCCGGTTTCGGAGACTCTTGACTCCACCTTCCTTCAGTACATGACCGATCTGGTCTAGGTAGGTTAGTCTCGGTCTCCCTCGGTACCTACATCCTTCCACTTTCGCATTGTATATCTTCTTAACCAGGCGTTCATTCGGCATTCTTTCCACATGTCCGAACCATCGGAGCATTCCCTTTCGCATCTTTACACCAATACTCTCTTTCATACCTACTCGCTCTCTTACGTCGTCGTTACGAATGCGGTCGGTCAGCCTAACTCCACAGATTTTCCGCAGAGATCGCATTTCGACCGCATTAATTTTACTATCATACTCTTCAGTCAGCACTCTTATACTCAGCAGTCTTGTGAGTCTGTATAAAAATGTTATAACACTCTGTGTACTATAAATATAAATAAATAATTACTATAAATCACAAAATCACCTTACTTTTGTCAAATAATTATTGTTATATATTTATTATCTGTATTTCTAGTATAAAATTAAGACATTTTATGTAATAAAAATACATTACTTTTTATAGTGCCACAAGATTATATCACTGTCATTCCATTATCTAGTATCCAAATTAAATATTAAATAAAATATAAAGAAAATATTATTTTTAACGCAATAAATTACAAAAGTATACCCAAAATAATCTAAATTCACATTTTTACCATTTCCATCCTTTACGAAACACCAAATCCGAAAAATTCCAAGCAAATGGTAAACAGGCTGACCGTGCCACATTTACATAACTCTCAATTACATTTGGATTTAAAATGGCCGCCACGTGCGTCAAATAGAAATAAAAAAAAATATCGGTGCGATGCGTGCACGGAACGGCCGCACAAGATATAAAGTTTTACGATTTTTGTGCATTCCTGTAACGCAGTTAGCTGTGAAATGAAAGGTGGCTCATTATATTTTTATACAGCCTTAGTAAACTTTTTATGCCTTCGTTTAGGAGTAATATTACAAACAAAACTGAAAATTTACAAAAAATATTATGGTGATTATCAACCCTCACGCATTTTTAGCTTTAACGGAATGTTTTATGGTTTAAATCAACCTACGTTTATTATGAAATCTAAACTACACTTAGTAGAATCAATAATAAATACTAAAAAAATAAAATAAACCTTTTATTCCGATATCAAAGAAGGCCAGGCCAATAACAAGGAAAACTTCAGGAGCGAATTACGCATATATAACATACATACATAGCCTCGCGCCTATTTCGCAAAGGAGTAGGCAGAGACTACGGATTGCCACAAACCACGATCCTGACATACCTCCATCACTTCATTCACACTCATCACAGTCTTCATGCATGCTGTTCGATTGCGCGTACTCTTAATCTGAACATAAGCATATATAAGATTATTACATTATAGTTGTATGTGTATATAAAAATTTGATATTATTATTTCAACGATAAAAATGTTGATAGGTGTATAATAGTGAGAAATAATCGCACTATTATGATCTATTAAGACGTTGCTGTATTTTAAACTGTTAAAAATAATCTATCTAAGATAAATCACCTTCTTCAAATGAGAATTAAGCAATCGATTCAAATTATACATTTCAATTTATCCTTTGTATAGATTTTATTCTCTTAAGTTTTCTAATTAGTATAATTGACAATGTCATGTCCTGATCTTCTCAAAATTACTTGTTGTCGATGCAATATGTATTCTCATTTCATCGTACATATTTCAAAAGTTTTGAAAATAGTTCTAGAACTGGCCGTCTAACTGACTTCAAATCCCCTTCGGATTTTTTTTTCTTCATTATGTTGACCTTCGCAATACCAAGGATATAGCTTAGGCCGCTGCCTACCAATAAAATCCCGAAATCCCCCAGTTGGGCTTCCAGCTCTCGAATGTGATTATTAACCAGATGGCATTATATAGAATTGACTCAGGTCTATGTAAAGCAAGTAAACGACCCCCTTGAGCAGTATAAGGATTAGTAATGTTGTTAGCCACCATCACACAGGCTCAATCATTGAAATGGAAGTTGAGGCACAAAACATTTCTTCTTCTCAGCCTACATATGTCCCACTGTTGGGCTCGGGCCTCCCCTACAATAGGAGAAAAATTGACCTACTATACCACGCTGGTCAGACGTATTGGTATAGGGTTTTATTTCGAGTTTTCCTTCTCTTGTACAGACGCCATATGCATATTATATCCCTTAAACTTCTTTTACGATACCCACGGGTAAGATATAGAGTGGTGAATTGTATTCTTATTCCGTCATCACACAAAGATTTAGTACATACATACATATCATCACGCCATATCCCTTGCAGGGTAGGCAGAGAGAACAGAGTGCCAGAGAACTCTATCCTTGCATACTTCATTCGCTTCCTTAACATTCATAATTCTCTTCATACACGCTCGCCGGTTTCGGAGACTCTTGACTCCACCTTCCTTCAGTACGTAACCAATCTGGTCTAGGTAGGTTAGTCTTGGTCTCCCCCGATACCTACATCCTTCCACTTTCACATTGTATATCATCTTAACCAGACGTTACAAAAATACAAAGATTTAGTAATTATAAATAAGATAAATTAATAGGTTATTAATAAAAAAAACTGTCTTAAATCTAATGTTAGGTTTATCACCATTGTCATCATTGCAGCTAATATAAAACCTTCTTCATAATGGGAGGAGAAGTGACCTACTATGCCACACCGGTGAGACGGGCTGCTATGGGGTTTTGTTCCGAGTTTTCCCTCACTTATAAACGTTATATTACAATACCATAAATCGTTCATGATAAAATCGAACTAAATATTTACCGCACCAATCCGATGACGCAATAAATCACTTCGGTAATACAATCGTTTGGCCGTCGAAATTTGTATGTAACTTGGTGCCCCAGGCACCTGGGGGCCAGCTAACTAAATTAGCATATTGATTGTTTACAGACGTGTCCAGGCATGTAGGTGGCAAGGGTAGTTACAGTCCTTGGAGAATGGTCAATATTGGTAAACACAAATCGTTTCATTCATGACAACTAAAGTTACTGTGAAACATTAATTAAATATGATATCGAGATATGCGTAAGTATCATACATATTATTGATTAAAATGAATTAATTTGATTTTTTTTAAATTAAATCCTATTAATTTATGACTTCTTAAGACATATTATTACTTCATCATCATCTCAGCTTATATATATCCTACTGTTGAGCTCGAACTCGAAACTCGAAACTCCTCAGTAATGGGGGGTTTACCTACTTTACCACGCTGGTCTGACTTTATTGTTAGAGTCTGATTTTATTGTTTTATCAGTGTTTAAAATGTTATATTATTGTTTAATATATTCATATATATGTGAACGATAAATTGATTACAAGACGTAGCTCTTATTACTTTAATTGGTAAAACAGTTAGAACAGATTTCCAATAGATGTAGCTTTTAAATCCTGCATATGATAATCTTTTTTGCGTGCACAAATGAGTTTTTATATGAAAAACTTTTAACAATTTAAATACAAGTAATTTTATTTAATATTAAATGAAAGAAAACAATATAGAACAAATCGTAAGTTTAAACTTTTTTTTCATAGATGGCGTGTAAAACGTCTTCTATAAAGATAATGCGAGTAACAATTTGGTTATATGTGCCTCATTACCCGCCAGCCTTACTTCTAAAATAGATGGATGTATTTCCTAAAAATGTTGGTTCAACTTCCACAGGTAGTAAACATTTTTCGCTTGAAAGTAGGTTTTATAAATAACCCTGTTGTTTGTTTCAGGCAGGCCGTGGTGTGGTCACCTCACCCGATCCGTCTGGGCAATAGAAAAGAAGAGAAAAGAAAAGAAAAATGATTTATTTCTCCCTCGCAGAGGGACACATAAGGATCTAATCTCATCATCATTCTCCTACTCTTATTCCAATTACAATATGTACTCTTCTTTCATAGTACATATTGTTAAAGTTATTGGCAATAGTTTTATGACCGGCCGCCTGCCAGACGTCAACCCTCCTTGGGAATGTAATTGTTGACCAAACTGCATCAGATGGAGTTGGCTCAGGTCGTTATAAGTATATAATCTAGTTAGTATTAATAGTAGATGACACGAGATACTTAAAACACAACACATAAGAGCTGGAGTCCCACCCGCGAGCAAGTGAAAAGTAGTAAGTAAGGTAGCTGGGGTAGCTCTCATGAGAAACAACAACGCTGTTCTTCCGTAGCATCCTGTAAAATGTGATGTGTGACGCAATAGAAGTGATGGCACGCGACCCCCATAATCTGTGATATCAAGTCCAAGTGGGCAGGCGGACCATCGCGGCTCTTGTTACCAGTTGCCCATTCAGCGGCTTTTATATAAGCCTAAAATTTAAAATACTAAAATACAGTCTTATGGATATTATAGTAAATTTTAACAGCCCGTGTAAATTCCAGTATTGGGCATGACGGCTTTCTATGTAGTGGAATCAGATTTGGAACCACGCTCACTAGATAGGTCGATATTTTATTTAAAAAATTCTTTCTCTTGCAGTAATGTATAATCTATTTAATGTCGTATTCGCGAACAAAATATTACTGGTGAAACAATCAACTCCTACTTAGTCGCAAGTCGCGAAAGAAAATGAAGGAAATGCTCACTCAGAACAGCAATTTGTAAAACGTGCAAAAATCTTGCATAGAAATCGAACTTATAAAGTTCGCAGCTAAGCAGCGTGGGAAGTCATTACTTAAGTTAGTTTAAGTCAATGCCATCATGCAGATGTTTTTTTCAAAACTTCTTCATATTTAAGTCATTTCCATTGTCTAACAAAATATTCACGATTTTGTTCAACAAATATTTATTCAAATATATTTATCTTGTCGTCTTTAATATCTTTTTATAAAACATTTCGCCGTAAAACCTTCTATTGTCGTGATCAATTTTGCTGAGTACAGTGTAAAAGTCACCATTATCTCACAAGCGCTTAAAGCGTCATCTATAGCAAGTTGGCACTAATGGAGGTGTCATGTTTCTCTCTCGAATTATGTCGCCTTACTTACTTTTGCTGTTCCAAGCCTATGTCCAAAATACTTTGTATTAAATAATGCTCTTTTTATGTATACATTATTATTATTTGATTTAGTATTTAATGTATATAAAAGTAGTGACGCAGTATTAATAAAGTTTAACAACCCTCTTTATCTAGTAACGTAAAAAAACGATTAAAAAATGTAAATAGATAAATATTTAACAGTAGAAGATAATTATATGAACTGAGAAGAAGAGGAAGAATATTAAATAATTAACTACATTATCCATGTCGTGACGGAATGAGAATACAATTCACTACCCCTTATCTTACCCGGGGTGATCGAAAAAGACTATCAAGAGATAAAATGTGCATAAAACATCTATGCAAGAGAAGAAAAACTCCAAATAAAATCCTATGCCAACACATCTGACCAGCGAGGTGTTATAGGTCAGTTTCTCTCCTAGTATGGAGAGGCCCGAGCCCAGCAGTGGGACATATATGAGCTGAAATGATGATGATGAACTATATACTCATCATTCATCATTCTCCTACTCTTAGCCCGATTACTTGGGGTCGATACAATATGTACTCTTCTTTCATAGTACATATTGTAAAAGTTATTGACAATAGTTTTATGACCGGCCGCCTGACAGACGTCAACCCTACTTGTGAATGTAATTGTTGACCAAATGACATCAGGTGAAGTTGGTCTAGGTCGTTATAAGGCTATAAGTCGTCTTTTACGACATCCACGAGCAAAGTTAGGGTTGGTAGTTTTCGTAGCCGCTATCACACAGTCTGATGATGAACTATATAAGTGGTGCGAAAATTTCTCTATTGATAAGAATACAATCGCCTATATATTCTTACTTCGTCACCAGATCTAAAATTTAATATTATGATACTACAATATGTATTGAAGTACATATATATATCTGATATAATTATTATAGGCTAGCCATATGCTAACAAAACATTCAAATATAAATCCGTAGAGACTCCCATTCGCCGAATGAATCACAATTCAAACATGGTCAGCTGCAACTCATCAAAACTTTTCTTATGCATTGCTAAAAACTGAGAGCAAACAGAGCCAATGAGTACATTTATGCCACAGATATATTGTAGAATAGAGTTTAAAATAAAATCTAAATTATATCTATACATAGTGTAAAATAAATTCGCCAACTCGGTCTGTTACATCATTTATATCTGTTACTACTACTGAATGGATTTTAATGTGGTTTTCCAGTGATAAATAAATATTTCATCATTTCATTTAATCTATTCAGTAGCTTTTAGTAAATACTAAAAGCTTTTTTATCATTGATGGACCTCAAATACGTCAATTAATGAAAGACACCACTAATTTTGAGACTTCTATGAATGATCTGGAAAGGCTTTTTTGGAAATCTTTTGTAGCAATTGCACAAAATTTCCTCGGAAATCTTAAGGCTGTTAACTATGTAGAATTAGTAGAAGAAATGCTAGTTCGTTTCAAACATTTAGGCTGTATTATGAATATAAAATTACACTACCCCAATAGTCATCTAGATCAATTTCAACACGATTTAGGAGATTTAAGCGAAGAACAAGGAGAACGTTTCCATCGTCTTGATAAAAACGATGGAAAAAAGATACCAAGTGCAGTGGGACACTCATGCGATGGCTGACTATTGCTAGGGAATCATGCGAGATGGCCCACGTCAGTTTCATTCTAGAAAATCACTTAAAAGGCAATTTCTTAATGTTTAATACCAAAAAAATATTATTTTTTCGGAAAACTTTATTTTTTATATCTCTGGAACTAGAGCTGATAGAAAAAAAACCGGTAATATTTTTGATATCACCATGTAAGACATACTTAAAATCAGGTCTAAAATCCCCGGCACCAAAATCGTTGTTGGCCAGTGTAATTGACCAGCATTCTATTCATCAAATGTTGCCATATCTGTAAACCTTAAACGGTATCAATCTTGGTATCAGCCATATTAACGGCTAAAAACATTTATTGCTATTCCTTTTCTTGCCCAGCCCAAGGTTCCATTGGAACCAAGCCTGTTTAAAATTTAAGTAGTGATAGGACCACGCTGTTGACAGTTTTTTGTCTACAGCCGCGGGCCGGTTCGTCCGGGGTAGTACCACACTCTCGTAGAAGATCGACGTATGAGTAATGGCAATGTATTGTTGTGCTACGTTCGGTGAGCGAGAGAGCCGGAAGACCAACTGGATGGGTTTGGGTTTTATATTGGTAGGCAGCGGCCTAGCCATACCCCTGATAATACAAAGATTCATGGGCGGCAGTAACACTTACCATAAGATGTGCTGGTTGATCGTTGGTCACCGAAAACAATAAAAAATAAATAAAAAAAGCAGGTAAATTCACATACTGTATCGACCTGGTCAAACGGGTTGACATAATAAGGTTTTATATGTTATATCATATGCCTTAATCATCATTTACTACACCTATGAAAAAGAAATAGATTGGTGAATTCTACTCTTACTTCGTCATCGTACAGAAAATATCATAAAATTTTTATTATAATGATTTCTGATTTTTACGCGAGTATTACACATTTGAAATAAAACTAATTTTACGGATACAATTCGTAAAAATAGTTTTATTTCCAATTAATTATTTTTCAGATACCGACATTTCTAATTTTATTTCAGACTGTAATAGCTACATACCTACTCAAGTTCATTAATACGTCATGAATAAAACAAAAGCATGTCTAGTTGTTGCATCGGCTAGCCCACCGTTGAACTATAATTCAAGCGTAGAAATGCAATTAGCCGGTTAGGCGATAACATTTCTCCCGTATATCATTTCCTGAATATAACCTGTACTTGTTTGTAATAAAATGAATGATGTATTATGTAGGGGAATACCATGGCGTGTCTGGTGTACAACATTTCTATTATTATGTGAATTAAAATTTCTAGCAATATAATGTGATAAGAATGCTTCATTGGTTTAGAGATCATGGTATTTCGAGATATAGTTAGACATTGAGTTTTCATGCGGGCTGGAGTAAAAAGAATGATGGGGGTTTTACAACCAATGCTTTTCTTTCCTCAGAGTATCCAAGACTCTATTAGGATCTCAGGTATAAATCTGTAAATTATAAAATATTAACAAGATCATAATTTTAAATCCAAAAATTATAACCAACATCGTCAGCTTACACACATCCCAATTAGTTGGGGATCGGCGTAATATGTGCCTTTCCATTTTCATTGGATATATTTATTATTTAAAGCTAAATATATTGAGTTATATCGGGCGACCAGAAATATACAATTATCGTATACAGATTACAGAAACGTTAACATAAGGAAAAGTTAAGGCGTGAAAAGTTGACATAGTATGGACATGTGATGAAACGGGACTAGCTCTACGGAAAATCTGTGGAGTTAGGCTGACCGATCCCATTCGTAACGACGACGTAAGAGAGCAAGTAGGTATGAAAGAGAGTATTGGTGTAAAGATTCGAAAGGGAATGCTCTGATGGTTCGGACATGTGGAAAGAATGCCGAACGAACGTCTGGTTAAGAAGATATACAATGCGAAAGTGGAAGGATGTAAGTAACGGGAGAGACCGAAACTAACCTACCTAGACCAGATTGGTCACGTACTGAAGGGAGGTGGAGTCAAGAGTGTCCGAAACTGGCGAGCGTGTATGAAGAGAATTACGAATATTGAGGAAGCGAGTGAAGTATGCAAGGATAGAGTTCTCTGCGCTCTGTTCTCTCTGCCTACCCTGCAAGGGATATGGCGTGATGATATGTATGTATGTATGAAACAGGATGAAAGTCATGTTGTTAGGAAAATTTTAAGTATAAATGTTGAAGGTTTTAGGGGTAAGGGAAAACCGAAGAAAAGATAAATGGACTGCGTGAAACATGACATGCATAGACAAGGAGTTACCACAGAGAAGACGAGGGTTGTATGGAAGGAGAAGACATATTGCGTCGACCCCAAATAAATTAGGAGAGCAAGTTGATGCTGATGATTATATTCAGATTCGGAGCAATAATTAATGGATCGCACAAAGTTTCTGTGCAGTCAGAGTTTTATGACCGGCCGCTCAGCTTTCTTTTTTTTTCTTTTTCTTTTTTTTTTATCGCAAGGGGGACCATGGATGTGGTCGCGCTCGGCAAATCGGCTCGGAACGGGGCGACGGAAGAGGCGGCGCGCAACCCCATGGACCCACCCTGCAAACTTCGCTCGTCGCCGTGCGAGCGGGCCACCGGTACCCGATCTTTGTCTTCGGTGAACCGGCCGCTCATCTGAAGTCAAACCTCCTTGGAAATGTAATTATTGACCAAACGGCATCATATGGAATTGGCCAAGTCCAATTTAAACTTTGCATCTTTTACTTACAGCCGCTACCACACAAAACATCTGTCATATTTTCAAAAGCAATTAAAAAAAATATACGCTTTTAGAAATAACTAAGAATAGAACAGCAAATACCTAACCATATGTTTCAGAGAGAATCTTTTTTTTTTTTTTTTTATATCTCACCACAATCATGTATTTCGTTCAATTCTAATATATTCTGATATCTCGGCACATCTGAATGGGTTTTCCCAGTAGCCTTCATTTTATTGTCATAAAATATTCTATTACCTCTATTTTTTAGTGATTTCTATTCAAAAGTTTTGTCCGTTTATATTTCTAAATCTTTAGAAAATACAAATAAACTATTGTATTTTAATCTTTAGGGATTTCAGTGTGATTATAGCTTTGTTTAATAAACGATCATATAAACCATTGTTAATTGATAAATGTCACATCTGAGCAATATTTAAGTCACATGAGTCACCAATTACTGTAATTTGATTATCATAATTTTCTAATGTATTTAACATTAAATATAAAGGTATGCTTTTATGTATACAATGAAATCTCTGTGTGTAACAAAGACCGAGTTCCGGTGGCCCCATCGCAAGGCGTGGAGAGGAACATTGCGGGGCGGGTCTATCGGGTCGCGAGCCGCTTCATCTGTCGCTCCGGCCAGATTTAGCGAAGATCAGACCAGACCAAAAAAAGTGTGGTTCACTCACCGAAGACAAAGACCGGGCTGCGGCAGCTTACTCGTACGGTGAAGATAGGTTAGGTTACGAGTGATTAGGATAATAACATGTAGGGCGTGTCTATTGAAATTCAAATTCAAATTCATTTATTAAGTATAAACCCTGCGAGGGCACTTACATATTGTCAGTATTAACATTTTAATTTAATATAATAAACTACCACCGGATCGGAACTAGATCACTACTGAGAAGATCCGGCTAGAAACTCTATGGGTTCATGCACCGCTTCTTCTGTTGCCCAGGACGGATTTAGCGGGGTGTGACCACGTCCAAACAATCAGTCCAAAAAAAAAAAATGTGGCTTACTCGGATGTCACTAAGTCGAAAACAAATTATAGCTCCAGTGGCTAGTAGTCTAATTTAAAAATACAAAAGGATTATATGGCGGGTTATGAAACTCAATAATATTCTGTTGTTGTCCCTGATATGGTGCGGTTATACTATGGCCGGTCAAAAAACGCTTAAATCTATATTCATACATACATACATATCATCACGCCATATCCCTTGCAGGGTAGGCAGAGAGAACAGAGTGCCAGAGAACTCTATCTTTGCATACTTCACTCGCTTCCTTAACATTCATAATTCTCTTCATACACGCTCGCCGGTTTCGGAGACTCTTGATTCCACCTTCCTTCAGTACATGACCGATCTGGTCTAGGTAGGTTAGTCTCGGTCTCCCCCGGTACCTACATCCTTCCACTTTCGCATTGTATATCTTCTTAGCCAGACGTTCCTTCGGCATTCTTTCCACATGTCCGAACCATCGGAGCATTCCCTTTCGCATCTTTACACCAATACTCTCTTCCATACCTACTCGCTCTCTTACTATCTATATTCAAAATTTTAAATGTTAATATTAACATCTGTATAAGGTACATAATAGCTATAAAATAGATAATTATGTTTGCTATTGACCTATTTCGTTGTTTCTCTCTTTTATAGTACAAATATATCTATAGGTATTTAAGCAATAGATATACATTTTGTGTTAGTGAACCAAGTTGAAATGGTATAAATAACATACCACTTACCACTACTAAAACGTGTACCAGGAATTTTTTTCTAGCAGCCCCAAGATATAATTGTTACGATGAACTATATTTATTGTGAATTATATAAATAATATTTCTGTATTGGTGTTTTCTTTGTGTTTAAAAAGTCCGTACAGTAAATTCTTTTAAATTCAAACAAAACATCATCACAAAAATATTAATATTATATCAATATTTATGTTTGATATGCCGTTGTATTTTTCAGCTAATAATGAAAAACAAGTAAATATTACAAAATAAATATTTTCAATAAAAATTACAATTTAAAATTTAAATTACAAAACGCTATCTATTCACTTTAATTGTTGTAGCTAATTTTAAATAAAAACTTCTCCATCTGTTGGCAAATCCTAATAATCATTATAATTTTCACAAAAATCTTAAAATAGTAATCCTAAAATGAGCAAATATCTTACTTCTGCATGTCGAGAAAAAAGCAAGACGTGACAGTGCAAAGTACTTGTAAGAGGCATCTAAAATTCTAATAATTAAATTGTTAACAATGTTTTAAGGTTTTACCTAAATCAGTTAGGTATAACTATTACAACTGTATCTATATCTATTTATCTATCTATACATAGTATAAAATAAAGTTTCCACCGTTGTCTTTCCCTTGGATCTCTTAAACTACGAAATGGACTTTAATGTAGTTTTTGTTAATAGACAGATTGATTCAAGATGAAGGTTATATGTATAATACATGCATATTATAGTAGAGAAAGGCTGGGAATTTCAAAGATTTGTAAAGCAATATTATTAAAAACAACTTTTTGTGCGCTTATATTGCAAACGCTGGCCCAAAGAGTACAGTTATTAAACTGAAAAAGAGTGGCAACTCCATGATAAAATATGCATGTATGGAAGGTGCTGCTACCCAGAGTTTACGCGGTGAACTAAAGTTGAAGTGATATATATACATATCTACATGTGTATGTGTAGAATAGAAAAATAAAATAATAATATATAGAATTTTCTTTTACTATGAAAGCTACCCTGAAATATAAAAAAAACATATCAGCTGATAACGAAGCAATAATAATATCAGCTTAACAATGAAAATTGAGATAATTTTCAGAAAGTACATCAATAACCGTAAATAGATTGATGACAATAAGTACCTACGCTAGTAACAAAAAATAATAATTCTCAGTTGTCAAACGTTTGACATACAGGACAAAATGGCAGCCGTTAAGTTTGTACAAACAATCTGTAGGCGGCGCGACGGTCAGTAAAAATAAGTAATGTTTTAAGTGTGCCCCCCCAGCGCTGGCCTAAACCTTACGACATAGATCAAAATAATATACTACAGAACTGTATATCTTAAAAATATTTACAATAAAGTCCGTGATGGTATTGATCTATCTCCTAAGAATAACCCGTAATAATCATGTTTATCTTTTACATATAACTAAAAAAAATAAGTTTTTTACAAAGTTATTTTAAACAACGCAGTGTTATTTCTTATACAATTAAATACATTAAATATCATTCATCATCATTCTCCTACTCTTTTCGCAATTACTTGGAGTCGATACAATATGTACTCATCTTTCATAGCACATATTGTAAAACTTATTAGCAATAGTTTTATGACCGGCCGCCTGCTAGACGTCAACCCTCATTGGGAATGCAATTGTTGAACAAACGGCAACAGATGGAATTGTCCCAGGTCGTTATAAGGCTCTTAGTCGTCTTTTACGACATCCACAAGCAAATTAAGGCTTGGTAGTAATCGTAACCGCTACCATACAGCTAAAATACATTAAATATATGGTGTATTTAATGTAGAACAAAATTGGCGGCAGTGGGTCCCTAGTAGATTTAATATAAGCTGTCGATTCGTTGTACAAATACGCACCCTTTTAGTCGTGATCTTTTAGGATAAATATAATTTTCTTATCACAGACATAACATCATACACATTACCGAAACGATAAAAGTATCAACACAAATTGCAATTTAATCGCACTGCGCGAACGAACAGGTTTAGTAAGTATAGATATTTTTGTCGTTAATGTGTTGCAACTTACTGCCTATATACATCAATATGGTGATAGATTAAAAGTACAATTTCTCCCCTTTTTTCATACCCCATCATCATCATCACAGCCTATAAATGTCCTACTGTTGGGCTCGAGCCTCCTCCGTAATGGGAGGGAAATTAACCTACTATACCGCGCTGGTCAGACGTGTTGGTATAGAGTTTTGTTTCGAGTTTTCCTTCTCTCACATAGATGTTATATGCGTTTTATATCCCTTAGTCGTCTCGTACGATATGGGTGGTGAATAGTATACTTACTCCGTCACCACACAGAATGTTATACCCAATATTCAGATAATATTTTGACGAAGGAAAATTCTAAGAGCGTAAAATAAATACCAACCCGTCGAACCAGCGTGATATAGACATCTCTTCTACTATGAAGGAGGATTTCTAACAGTGGTACCGATATGAGCTGAGAGGATTATGATGATGACGATTAACGACCCATTATTGGGCACGGCTTTCTTATATATAAGAGAAATTAATCTATATAGACTGAAAGCCACAGCATTTTACTACCAGATTTCCTTATCTGTTTCCTCCTCTGCCTCTCTCTTGCTGTGTGGTAGCGGCTACTAATACTACTAACACTTACTTTACTTGTGAATTTCGTGAAAAACAACTAAGGGCTATATCGACCCGGGCCAACTCCACCTGATGCCGTCTAGTCAACAATTACATTCCCAAGGATTCCATTGATGGCGGCCGGTTATAATACTATTGTCTATAACTTTTACAATGGAAAAAGAGTACATATTGCTTCGACCCCAAATAATTGGGATAAGAATAGAATAATGATGATAAATGATGTTTTCTACTCTGCAGTGTTTTTATGTTGCTGAGTTACAGTTATATAAGCAATAAATTCTCTAAAAACGGTGCATAATAATAATCATAATAGTAATCATATTATTTTTTTAATAAAATCAATTTTTATTTCATAATAAATATTATCCTAATTTCTTATTAGAGTAGTAATCATATTTTTGGAGTACAATAAAGGCATTGAAATTTTCCCTAATAAAATTTCTTAAAAGTCGTTAACTCCGAATCTAACTTAAGATTCGTTGATGATAAATTTATTATCGTTTACAACACCAATTTACAACTGTCGAGTGAGTTCTATAGACTACAAATTACTTCATGAATAAGAATTAATGTGTAGGAAGTTTCTTAATAGTGTTGTATCTATACCATCGTATTTTTATCATCCATGATTATTTTGGTATTGCTGTCTTTTTTTGTAATAATAGACTAGAGAATAATAGACTTTTGTAACATTATTTTAATGTCATAAACAAAAAAGGTAAGTAGAACGTGAAAATGTCACGAATTCTTTTTTAATGTCAACGCTAAAGTAATAATCATTTTATTGCATGAGACTTTGCATATATACAATTAACGCAGACATATTATACACAGACTCAGAGAAATAATAGTTCGTGGATCGCACATAATATTGTTCTGCGTGTGAATCGAACCCACGACTGGCTCGATAGTTTCGTATTTATTGTTCACTAGTACTCCATTTGTACAGTTAATACTTTTAAATACGTTACATTAGTAATTGATAGAATTTTATAGAGCATATTGATATAATAATTCTACAGAGTAATTATGAAATAACAAACAGTTATTTGTATTTATATGATTCAATAAGGACTTTTGACGGGCATTTGAAAACGTCATGTGGTGCTCTTGTATTATATTCGATATCTTAGTGTTTTAACGTGTTATATTAGATAATTTTGATGGCATTTTAGGTAATGTGATGTGACGGAAATACTGGGATGTAGTGAATATCATATAAAAGTGCTTTACAACGTTTTCATTTTCCATCAAAATTCCCACAAGATACCATTAACAATGTGGCCATTGGACTGTTAATGGTGACAATTTGACTTAGACAACGACTGACTTGAAAGACTAAAAACGTGAAAATATTTATAACTTGACACTGGCACCAATAGCTCGTATATGTAGCTGATTGCCAATACATAAGAAGAAGAAGAAGATTCAGTAATAAATTATTTCCCTATAGTGACTGAATTACATTTAGCCGCTTTTTTGTAGGGTCACACTGTAGATAGTTTTCTGTCAAAAGCCGCGGACCAGCCCCTCCGGGGTAGTACCACACTCTCGCAGAAAATCAACGTTCGAGCAATGGCAATGTGTCATGTTTCGTGCGGTGAGCGAGAGAGCAGCTAGCAGCTCAAATTTTGGGTGGGTTTGGCTTTTTCAGGTGGTAGGCATTGATCGGCCTATGTTATTGTAAAAGTCCATAGGCGGCAGTAACACTTTGCCACAATTAGTAATTAAAAAAAACAATACATACGGCACTCAGTCTTAGAACAAGCATTCGTGGATCAAACAACGAACTGTCCTGCATGGGCATAAAATTCGCGACACTCGGCATAGGAGGTCAGTATTTAGACTGATACGCCATCTGTGTAGTCATAATGGAGATGAACAGTTAAATAATTGATAGAATTAGGCAAGTTTGGTGTCGTACAAAAATAGTGTGAAACCATAAAACCTAGGGGCTAATGAATTTGTGACCATTTTAACTCACGCCCATAAATTGGGATGTATCCATATTCGCGGACGTTTTCATCATTACTCTGTGTATTTTATAATGGAGTTTTATGGTTACAAATAGTTTGAAACTTAGTCTGTATTTATCGCTTAATCTTTATCTTTTATTTAATCTTTATCTGTTCTTTTTTTTTTAAATATATACCCTGCACTAAGGAAATAATCCTTGTATTGCGGGGGACTTTACAAATATACATATAATTGTAAAGTCACACTCAAAAATAAACAAAAAAATAAATAAATAAATTACTCTCAGACTCAGAACAATACTTTGAGCAAAGTATTTTTCTGCGTATGAATCAAACCCATAACACTGGCATGGGAGGTTGGTATCTTAACCTCTACGCCATCTGTACAGTCTTTAAAGATTATCACAGTATTTTGTTGAAACATATCGCTATCTCAACTCATATACTCCTGGGCTCGAGCCCTCGCCATACTGGGAGGGAACTGGTTTGTTAGTGGTAGGACCACGCCGTTAACAGCTGTCTGTCTACAGCTGCGGGCCGGTCCGTCCGGGGTAGTACCACACTCTCGCAGAAGATCGACGTCTGAGTAATGGCAATGTGCTCTTGCGTTTCGTACAGTGAGCGAGTGAGCCGGAAGCTCAACTGGGGTGAGTTTGGGGTTTGTAGGCAGCGGTTTAGCTATAGTTTTGGTTATAGCAAAGGTCCATGGGCGACAGTGACACTTACCATCAGGTGTGCTGCTTCCTCGTTTGCCACCATAAGCAATAAAAATAGGGAAATTGACCTTTTTTTTTGTTCCCGCTGTGGATCACGAAATGCATTTATGCACTATCCCCCTCGAGTCCAGTAGGAGCGATTTGTGTGGGACTCACCAGCCATTGAGAGACCGGTATACTCATTAAAATCACAGCGGTCCCTCCCGTGGTTTTACGGGGTGCCAGAAAGAGCGTCTAATTATATTCAATCCCCGACACCCTATGAGGGCAATTGACCTACTATATGCTAGTCTGACGTGTTGGTGCAAGGTTTTATTTTGAGTTTTCTTTCTTTTTACACATACATACACATACATATCATCACGCCATATCCCTTGCAGGGTAGGCAGAGAGAACAGAGTGCCAGAGAACTCTATCTTTGCATACTTCACTCGCTTCCTCAACATTCATAATTCTCTTCATACACGCTCGCCGGTTTCGGAGACTCTTGACTCCACCTTCCTTCAGTACATGACCGATCTGGTCTAGGTAGGTGAGTCTCGGTCTCCCCCGGTACCTACATCCTTCCACTTTCGCATTGTATATCTTCTTAACCAGACGTTCGTTCGGCATTTTTCTTTCTTTTTCTCATCTATAAATGTTGCATGCATGTTGTATCTTTTAACTGCTTCTTATAATATTCACGAGAAAGGAAGGATAGGTAAATGCTATGCTTATCACGGCACGAATAATGATATTATGATTTTAATTCCATTATGTAGCTATAAGAATACAATAAAATTGAATGAATAATATAAATAGAGGGTATGTGGATTTACAACTTTCACTTTAGCATTGAATACGATTTTGGGTTGAAATTCAACTCAAATCAGTTATATAAACAAGGTAATTGTCAAACTCCATTTTCTCTTATCTGGCTAAAAAGTTTAGGTGTTTATTTAATATATTACAGTTATTAGGTATTCTTATTAATTATAAAATTATTTTTCTAAATATTAATTATTAAATTATTATTAATTATTAAATTTTCTAAATATTAATTAAAATGCGGTCGAAATGCGATCTCTGCGGAAAATCTGTGGAGTTAGGCTGACCGACCGCATTCGTAACGACGACGTAAGAGAGCGAGTAGGTATGAAAGAGAGTATTGGTGTAAAGATGCGAAAGGGAATGCTCCGATGGTTCGGACATGTGGAAAGAATGCCGAACGAACGCCTGGTTAAGAAGATATACAATGCGAAAGTGGAAGGATGTAGGTACCGAGGGAGACCGAGACTAACCTACCTAGACCAGATCGGTCAGGTACTGAAGGAAGGTGGAGTCAAGAGTCTCCGAAACCGGCGAGCGTGTATGAAGAGAATTATGAATGTTGAGGAAGCGAGTGAAGTATGCAGAGATAGAGTTCTCTGGCACTCTGTTCTCTCTGCCTACCCTGCAAGGGATATGGCGTGATGATATGTATGTATGTATGTATATATAAACGTTGGTAAATATAGCACTACGAGTAAGTCTGTTTACTCATAGCGAATACGGGCTCATTCTAGCTCACGATATGGTTAAGACGTCAACAATAGTGCATACTCCACAATTAATAACTAAACAGTGCACTAACAAAGCAAACAATATTGAAGGCTGTTCAACCACCAACTAAAACAGCTTAAGTTACCAATAAACTACATTGAAAATATAAGACTAATATCTAAGTATTAAAGTTCAACATCGTTTGATCATAAATAAATGATTATGTTAGTAATTTGTACAGTACAAGAAAAGGGTATGGAGGAGGAATCACGGGTGGGTAGCTTTCAATTGGCAGTGTGGTTGGTTCACGTCTATCGAGTTCAATATATATACGTGCTTTATGGAGGAAGTTCTTGTCTGTTGAATAGTCGAGCTTTTGATCCGCCTTTTGTAATCAACTTGCGAGACGTATGCAGCTTAATAATGTAATATCTGGATTACCTAAAGCTTTGCTCGGTATTTTCTTTTTACGGTGTTTTGGAAGGTATATTTAAATATAGTAAAAATTCTTACTTCCTTACTAATATTATAAATGCGAAAGTAACTCTGTCTGTCTGCCGCTCTTTCACGCCAAAACTACTGAACTGATCTAAATGAAATTTGGTACACAGATAGTCTAGAACCTGACCAAGGACATAGCCTACTTTTTAATGCAAAAAAGTTTGTAAAGGGGGATGAAAAGTTGTAAATATCGTCATTTTTAAAGCCAGAAGCTTAAAACTTATTTGTAGGCTGTTAAATAAATGTCATTAAAATTTTGTAAAAAAAATTACCCTTAAGGAGGTAAATTAAAAATAGGGGTGAAAGTTTATATGGATATTAGAAGCTAGATTGACGAAGATTTTTTTTTGCTTTTGATTAGATATAAATAAAAATGGCATTACGTTGACCGGCTGCTGTCAGTAGCTCTGCGAGGTGCCATGCCTCGCAGGTCAGACGCATAGTTGGCTAAATACAAAATTGCTGTCACCTCCGATCAGCTTTTTGTTATAAATTTTTATGACATCTTATATTTTAATTAATATATAAATAAGTTAGCTATAAATTTTGATTTGTTATTTTCTATATTTTCCAATTTTTCTTATACCAGTAAAATCACTTATGTTTATGTTTCCTTTGCAAGCATATCCTAGATTAACATATATGATACTTTTATCCCGGTAATGTGTTCCCTTGCGATAATAGTTCAACTTTAGAATAGTAGCCTTTTACGCGGGCGAAGCCGCGGGCAGAAGGTAGTAAGTAATAAAATAACGAAAAAATAATAAAAATCAAAATCGTGCTGTCTGGATTAGACGGTGCGATTTTCCAACTGAGCTATGTCGTTTCTAAATGACAACGTCAAAATTTGCTTTCATATTTTAATGGTTTTGAGCCAACGAAAAATTATATTTCTGCGTTCCCCAAAAATACGGATAAAACGAGGGTTTACATAAACCTAGCTAGACCGATTAATCGTAACTGGAATCCCCTGCATGCTAAATTTCATGAAATTCGATAGAGCCGTTTTCGAGATCCAGATTATATACGTATACATATTTGTATATATTGAAATGCTCGTTTAAAGGAATTAGATTATAATATATGACAGTATACATTTATTCTTTCCGTGTGGTGACGGAGTAAAAATACTATTCACCACCATATCTTACCCGTGGGTGATCGTACGAGACGACTAAGGGATATAAAACCCATATAACATCTATGCGAGAGAAGGAAAACCCGAAACAAAAACCTATACTAACATGTTTGACCAGCGCAGTAGAGTAGGTTAATTTCCCTCCCATTACGGAGGCGGCCCGAGCCCAACAGTGGGACATTTATGGACTGTGATGATGATGATGATTCATTTATGTAACTATGAAATATAGAGTATAAAAAAATTTAATTAAAATAATTAAATAATTCCCGACATCTCATAAATGGCAGGGCCACACTGTTTACACTTTTCTGTCTGCAGCCGCCAGCTAGTTCGAGATAGTATCAGGCTGTGGCAAAAAATCGACTTTCGAGCAAGTGCTCGACGCTTTTTTCGGTGCGAAAGAGATCCGGAAGCCCTAATTTAGTTGGTAAGGGTTGGAAGGCAGCCTTGCTATACCTATGATTTTGTAAAGCATCGTGGGCGGCAGTAACGCTTACCATCAGGCATGCTGCTTGCTCGTTTGCTACCTATATATGTAATAAAAAAAATAAGAAGAAACTCTGTTAAAATGAAGTATTTTAGAATCACGTTAAATGCCATCGCTCGTCGATGAGAGTATCGTTGACAAAAAAAAGTTCTCGAGTAGCGACCGCGAAACGGACGGAGAAGGAAATTTTGAAATAAATCCCTATACCAACAAGTCTGATGAGCGTGGTATAGCAGGTAATTTTTCTCTCCTAGTGTGGAAGAAGTTCGAAGCCAACAGTGGAACAAACATATATGAGTTGAGATGATAATACAATAAAATTTCTTTACGTAAATATAAAACCATACATATAATCTCACAATATCTATACTTTCTGATATCTGTCATATTGGACTCAATATATGATCCTTGAATGATTGAAAACTTCCACCCCCATTATCAATAAGCAATCAACTTACAATGCGAACTTATTTTCATTCAAATCCCATCCGCTCAATCAATCATTCCGGATCTGGAGACTAGGCTAAATAAAGTATTAAAAACACATTAGGAACAAAAACTTTTTGTGAACGCGTCAAGCCACTACACTATACGCATCATAACGAGATACGCACATGTAATATTTGAAAGGAATTGAAATAAGAAAGTATTATTGGAATTTACTCCTTAAGAATCGATTTTCATATAAGGCGCCCGGTATGAGAAAAATTTGAGGAGTAAAACCTAGTGATCGAATGACCTCGTTACGTTTTTGGTGCGCAACCTATTCTGCGCACCTTTCACTTTCTGACGTGAGATAATACTTCACTGAACAGTTTTACATACATACATACATACATATCATCACGCCATATCCCTTGCAGGGTAGGCAGAGAGAACAGAGTGCCAGAGAACTCTATCTCTGCATACTTCACTCGCTTCTTCAACATTCATAATTCTCTTCATACACGCTCGCCGGTTTCGGAGACTCTTGACTCCACCTTCCTTCAGTACATGACCGATCTGGTCTAGGTAGGTTAGTCTCGGTCTCCCTCGGTACCTACATCCTTCCACTTTCGCATTGTATATCTTCTTAATCATATTTTTTTTTTTTTTTTTTTTTTTTTTTAACCATGAATACCTTGAACTGAACAGTTTTAATAAATCTAAATAAAAATATATATATTATTTTTAGTCAAATGAGCTTTTTTTGCTCCTGTTTTGATAATCGTACTTAAGGAGTAAACTCCAGTCGTGCATCGGAGCTGACACACACAATTTTTTTTATTTATTTTAAGCTACATCTAAATATTTTTTTTTTTATAGAACCCGATTACGAAGTGAAAAATGATGTCACAAGCGGGATTCGAACCCTTTATAAATAATTAAGCATATTAAATGCTAAATTTCAGTAATTTAAATAACAAGGTTGTGTCATCGTTTAATACAATTCTAACTGTAAAGTTTAACTAACTGAAAAGTTGTATTAAGCCTATAACAATGTGTAAACATTGTCGGGTAGATAGCATACCGTCACCTTAAGACGTAAATATGATACGAAGTGAAATTTGCATGTCCTACATTAAGTCACGGTGGTGTAGTGGCAGCACGATTGCGCCGGAATCCCAATAGGCGCGGGTTCGAATCCCGCTTGTGACATCATTTTTCACTTCGTAATCGGGTTTTATAAATAGTTAAGCATATTAAATGCTAAATTTCAGTAATTTATACATCTAGATTTACTATTATTTTATGTCTAATTTGTCAGATATTTTTAATCTAAGTATTAATAGTGGTATGTCCGCACTGTTGCCAGTTTTTTGTCTACAGCCACGGGTCAATCCATCTGAGATAGTACCATTCTCGCAGAAAATTGACTTCTAAGCAGTAGCAATGTGCTGCTACATTTCTTTCGGCAGTAACACTTACCATCCGTACCGTGTAGCTTGCTCGTTTGCCACAGAAATCATTAAAAAAAATAATCAGTAATAATTTCACCTTAGATGTGACAGTCATCATCTCAGCTCCTATGCGTCCCGCTGTTGAGATGAAGCCTAAAAGCCAAATTGACCTGGTCACTGAAGAAAAAGACTGCGTTCCAGTGAGTCACTGATATGGCATCGAGAGGTATGGTGTAGGGCGGGTGTACGGGGTCGTAAGCCGCTTTTTCTGTCGCCCCGAAGGGATTAGCAGGACATGACGTACCATAGCCTGCCGCCGAAAAAAAAAGGAGGGAAATTCACCTACACGTTGGTCAGACGGGTTGTAAAAGTAATCTTGTAAAGTTTGTCTACAATCTGAATGTTTTTTTTTTATTTTTTGTTACTAATGGCGGCAGGTCACGGGTACAACATGCGACCCCAAAGTACCCCCTAAATTAAAGGGTTAAATATATAAAACCCTAATAAAACCTGCTGTACTGTATGGATCAGCATGTTGGGCGACAAAAGCGACGGATGAGAGACGACTGCATGTAGCGGAGATGCGAATGTTGAGATGGATGTGTGGTGTGACAAGGTTGGATGAAATAAGAAATGAGCATATAAGAAGTTTGAAAGTTGCGCCAGTGACGGAAAAGTTAAGGAGTGAAAGGTTAACATGGTATGGACATGTGATGAGACGGGATGAAAGTAATGTTGTGAGGAAAGTTTTAAATATGAATGTTTTTTTTTTTTAAACACCACCCTGCACTAAGGCAATAATCCTTGTATTGCGGGGGACTTTACAAACATGCAATTAACGCAGACAAATTACACCCAGACTCAGATCAATACTTTGTGGAGCGCACAAAGTATTGTCCCACGTGGGAATCGAACCCACGGCACTGGCACGGAAGGTCGGTATCTTAACCGTTGCGACATCTGTGCAGTCGTCGTCAATGTTGAAGGCTTTAGAGGTAAAGGAAGACCAAAGAAAAGATGGATGGACTGCGTGAGGTATGACATGGATGGACAGGGAGTGACTGCAGAGATGACGTCTGATAGGACTGTATGGAGGAAGATCACATATTGCGTCGACCCCAAATAATTGGGAAAAGAGCAAGATGATGATGTTACTAATATTTTGATGAATTAATTCACTAAGAATAATTATCGAGACCAGTTATCCGCTCATTCGCTCTGAACGCTATATCTCCGTGCATAAATAAAGTTTTCAAGTCTATATTTGTATCCCATATTAAATGGTAATATTATTTGAAAGAAAAAATAGTTAAGACACCTAGATATTATTAAAATCAAATAGATAGTAATGAATATAGTTAAATTATTTTCATTTTCTACACGCAAACTACATAATGCTATCCAATATGCCACGCAAAGCGAGCAAAAATACAAATAATCTCTCATAATACTGCGTCCATATATTTAATTATTGATATGCTATTTTGAAGATTAATTTGCTCTCTAATGATAAAGAAATATATAAAAATATCAATGAATTTTTCAAAAAATACAATTTAAGACTTAGATTAATTTGCCATATACATGATAATTAATTTTCTCACAAGTATCAACCCTTAATAATGTATGCTTATCAAACTGTGTAAATATATTATTACTAAGTTATAGTTATATACATACATACATACATATCATCACGCCATATCCCTTGGAGGGTAGGCAGAGAGAACAGAGTGCAGAGAACTCTATCCTTGCATACTTCACTCGCTTCCTCAACATTCATAATTACATTATGAATGTATAGTTATATACCTAATAAAAACGCTACTAATTGTGCAAAGTATTCACGCGAATCTTCTGTTTCGAATTGTCCTCCGACTTTAATTAATTTAGTAAGTGTTAGGTGTTTTTTAAGTAATCTCCTAGACACCTCAGAGAATTTATCATATTTCAAATAAAATAGGTATATTTGTCAGATATATTTCAATGTATTTTTTTTTCGTTACATGTTTGCCGTCAAAACATGTAGGTAGCGCGGCTTACCAGAATCCTTTGAATAGAACTAACGATCCGTGTACCACAGTATTGAAAATTTATTCTAAGTACGCGAGGGCGTTTGATGGTAACTTATGGTACTACTTTTGAGACCACACCAGTTTAAAAAGATCCCTCGCTTTGTTACCACTGGCACCTTTAACTTGAACAGTAGATTATAGCGAGAAGTATGGTAGATCAAATATGATTGGTCGCGGTATCACGAATAAATGTTGTACAAGACATGTTGTGTGTACAGTGTTATTTTTTGGCGTATAAACGAGAGTTTATTTTATGATGGTGTTAACACAAGATGTAGACGGAATTTGTGAATGTATGCTCGTATGAATTGTATGGAAATTGTGCACGCAATTCATTTTAGATGGCGCTGAGGAACTATGGGGCTGTAAACCGTTTGCATGGGAATAAACTTTGTATATTATTTTATGGAAAAGATGGTGAATGCTATAAGTACGATGCCAGACTTTCAGCTACAAATTTACTTTCACTATATACTGATTCATATTCGATTTGTTTGTACATGTTTATATTTAGCTAGCAATGATTTTTATATATAGAAGTTGCTTGTTGCTAATCTCGCAAATATTTTTTCACACACTTTGCAATTTTGCCAGTTTTTTTTTAATCTAGAGATTATAAAACCAAATAAAAAAAAAACTATAGTACAATTTTTAAAGTAACCACCATAAACATTAAGGAAAAACTTCAATAAATAATATAAGATATGCGTGTTCAGTCCTAATAAAATCACACATAAATTAATAATTAAGTAACATCATCAATTTAAAAATGACCACAATAAAAAATAATTAAAGATTACTGAAATTTTTAGCATTTAATATGCTTAATTATTTATAAATACCCGTTTACGAAACGAAAAATGTGTAAGCATTGTCCGATAGATGGCATACGTCACCTTGAAGACGTAAGATATAATATGAATCGAAATTTACATGTCCTAAAATAGTTCACGATGGTGTAAGTGGCAGCACGGTTGGGCCGGATTCCCAATAGGCGCGGGTTCGAACCCCGCTTGTGACATCATTTTTCGTTTCGTAAACGGGTATTTATAAATAATTAAAGATCTTAAGATAAGGGTCTACGCGTGAATGTGAGCAAAACCAAAATAATGGTCTTTGAAAGAGATAAAACCAGAACAGATGTAAGAGTAACAATAGGTAATGATGTACTAGAGCAAGTGGATGAATTTGTATATCTTGGATGTGGATTTAGCCGAGATGGAAGGTACACCACTGATATAGAGCGAAGAGTGAATGCGGGAAATAGAGTGAACGGAGCGTTGGGGCAACTTTTCGGCAGCCACCACCTCAGCCAGAAGGCACGTGTAGCAATACATAACGCAGTGCTTGTCCCAGCATTACTGTATGGAAGCGAGAGTTGGGTATGCAGAAAAGAGTATGATAGTAAAATTAATGCGGTCGAAATGCGATCTCTGCGGAAAATCTGTGGAGTTAGGCTGACCGACCGCATTCATAACGACGACGTAAGAGAGCGAGTAGGTATGAAAGAGAGTATTGGTGTAAAGATGCGAAAGGGAATGCTCCGATGGTTCGGACATGTGGAAAGAATGCCGAACGAACGCCTGGTTAAGAAGATATACAATGCGAAAGTGGAAGGATGTAGGTACCGAGGGAGACCGAGACTAACCTACCTAGACCAGATCGGTCATGTACTGAAGGAAGGTGGAGTCAAGAGTCTCCGAAACCGGCGAGCGTGTATGAAGAGAATTATGAATGTTGAGGAAGCGAGTGAAGTATGCAGAGATAGAGTTCTCTGGCACTCTGTTCTCTATGCCTACCCTGCAAGGGATATGGCGTGATGATATGTATGTATGTATGTAAAGATCTTTTTAGGCTGATTGTTGATAATCAATTAAGCCAAAAAAAAAATCGAAAAATATAACAATAATAACTGTATTCTTGATAAATACGAAACAAAGATTTGAGAGTCCTAGGTAATAAATAAATATTCATTATCGTGGATGCCGATGATAATTTCTGAATATTAATATCACCGAATATTAATGTTGCTGAATTATGACTAAGCAATTTAACTTAATCCCTCAAAATTAGCAGTCGGATACTTATTCCAAAATTTACCTACAGAATAACAAAACCTTCCCCACGTGATCTTGGGTTAAAGTTACAATTTATTCTGAACAACATTTTGTGGATCGCACTGGGTCTTATCCTGCATTGGAATCGAGCTCATGACACTGGCGCAGTAAGTCGGCATTATAACCAATACGCCATTTGTGCAATCCGTGCATTTATACTTTACGTGTTACTGCAAGATTATTATGCTATCTGTTTATTTACTTATATCCCTTTTTTATGGCAAGTTATGTTCTGGTTATACTCCATTCGATCCTGGGCGCTGGTAAGGCGGCGTACAGCCCCATAATCGATCGTATCACCTGTCCATTGCCGTTAGGCTGACTACCAGTACTAATTCTTTAACTTCAAAGCCACGGGAAAGGAAAAGAGTTGGACCCTATTTAGTAACCACATGGAAATTTAATGTGCCAAACATGCCAAATTATAAAAAAAAGCATATTATTAATGTATTACTTATTAACCAGGAAACAAAACATTAGAATTTCGCAGATACTTATACTAATATTTTTATTCTGTGCGATCCCATCTGCTAAAAGTTAGTGTAAGAATATCCAATATTATGAAATCTTTGCAAATTCCTTTTTCCGAGTATTTCTATAGAATAATAAAATTGGTGTAAATATAAGCCGAGTTGAGATTATTGGAGATAAAATCAAATCCTCGTTTTCTTTAAGAATATAACGTATGATTAACGGTGATATGGTAATACAATATTTGTTATGAATCATAATTTTTATTAGTTTCACACTTTTATCGGAAAGGTAAGATATAGACTATATCTACTCACAATCTTTTACCTCATTTGCTTTTATTTTACCTCATAATCTTTAGTCTCACCTATTGCTTCTAAACAGTCACAGTCAAAATTACAAGCACAGTGAAGACTTGCAGAGAAGATTTTGGAAAACAACATTTTCGAAATCGTTGTTGCAATATTATACCTAAACCACTGGGCGAATAAGCAATTTATGGATCAACCATGACATTTAAAATCAATACCCTACAACAACCTCAAGATACAGTACAGTAAAATGTTATTTTATACTTAATTAGTTAAGCAACTCGAATGGATTGCCATTAGATGTTGAAATTAAAACTCCACTTGCGGTTGTATTATATATTAGTTTCACAAATAAGTTCAATATATATATAGTTCAATAGTACGTTTGATTTAAGCTCAAGTTTTAAAACTAGATGTTAAAATATCGGTCTTGGTATTATAACATCTGCGTAAACGAGCTTTGCTCGGTATTTTGTTTTTATTATATTTTAAAGATATATTTAGGTATAATTAAAATAATAAAAGGCATAATGTGATTAAAAATTAAAGTTAAGGATCCGAACCGGCGCTGTCTGGATTACACTGTTCGATGTTCCAACTGAACTGTCTCTATTCTTAATGACAGTGTCAAAATTTACCTTCATATTCTAATAGTATTCAGCTAACGAAATGTTTTTTCGTTGCCTGAAAACACGGCTAAAACAACGTTTTCTAAAGATGTAACCTAACTAGATCGATTAATTGCCCCCGAAACTCTCCGCATACTACATTTCATGAAAATCGTTGAAGCCGTTGCCGAGATTTAGATTATATACAACAATTGCTCGTTTAAAGGTGTTAGATATATCCAACTTTCAATAATTTCAAACATTATTATGGTAAATTAGGGTTAGCTTTCCAGACTAGGACAATTTCGTCAGAATATCACGTTTCCAAGAAGTGACTGCTATCTAACTTTTGTAACATAATTGAATATTCTGAGATTAATCCATACCATATTAAACCATATACATATTAAAATTTGAAAATTTCATTTTATTCACAACTCGTAGCGTAAGCTCTACCGCTCGTAGCTCCTATATCCCAGAAATCTGAGCTATTCACTACAGGTACAATACACAGTGTCGAATTATGTACGGACTAGCGAACGCATTCTGCAGAGCACAAAGCTGACTTGTGATTTATGATGGATGCCGGACTTTGCTTCGACATATTTTTCCCATTACTGTAGCGAGAGAAAAAGCGAGGCGGCGCATTGACGCATGTTGATTTCACAGATTCTTTTTTTCACGTAAAATTGAGGATGAAAATATAACTTTTGTACATATGATTTGATGTTATTGCATCTATATGTTAATGAAGTTCGATTTCGGTTCCATCGAGGTTGGAGTATTTTAACTATATATCTGATAAAAATGTATTATGTAAAGATTAGTATTACCTTCCAGTACAATTAATAAGTTAATGTACATTGAAATTTTTCATTCCCTACCAAGTATCCTATATAAGGGAATAATTTAAGTAATTATTTTTTATAACGGACTAAATAAAGGCTATTAAATAGGTTTGAATTTACTGTCAGTTCAATTTTCTGTTTCGAAAAGTTGATAATATTAGGAGGGTTACCGAATGTCCAACAATAGTTCACGGTGGTGTAAGTGGCAGCACGATTAGGCCAGACTCCCAATAGGTGTGGGTTCGAATCCCACATGTGATATCATTTTTCGCTTCGTAATCGGGTTTTTATAAATAATTAAACATATTAAATGTTAAATTTCAGTAATATGAATAACAAGGTTGTGTCATCGTTTAATGCAATTCTAACAGAAAAGTTTGAAGTATTAAAGGCCATACAATGTGTAAACATTGTGGGGTAGATGGCACACGTCTCCTTAAAAGACGTAAATATGATACGAAGCGAGATTTGAATGTCCAACAATAGTTCACGGTGGTGCACGATTGGGTCGTACTCCCAATAGGTGTGGGTATGAATCCCACTTGTGACATCATTTTTCGCTTCGTAATCGGGTTTTTATTCTATTTCCATTGAAATGATTGTAAACGGTTATCGGTTTTAGACTTTTATGTTTAAATTGCTTAATTTATCCTTTAGAAATTTGCGTAAATCTTGTACAAGAGAGGCTATAAGAATCTTCTATTCCTTGTGCTATCCCGGAAGAAAATCTGTTATCTCAGAACAGTTCTAAAAACCAGTTATTTACATTTCAAACTTGGCGAAATTGCTTACACTGGTCGATATATTTTTATTACTTTATTATTTGTTTACTTTTTGTTTCTTTTACTTTTCTTGATATGTGATTTGATCGAAATAATGATCTATTATTCGTTAACAAATTAAAATAGTAAATAGAAATATAATATATTCTTATTAAAAAACCATTTTAATAGCGTTTATCCCAATCTGTTACTGATATTATGAAAAATTGCTACCACCTCTATAATTAAATTCGTGACATTTTATAGGACGTTCGGAACAAAATTAGAAAACTTGAATCGCTACTTCTTCAAATTCTTTACGTCCAAAACATCTGACGAGTTTCGCAATAACATTTTATGAAGAATTTCTTTTAATATTTTATTTTTTGTATTCCTAAATTGTTAAAGCTATCATATAATAAAATTAGAGCTTTATTGGCACTACTTTTTTTTAGTTCTTCTTATTAATATTCTGTATTTGTAAATGTACAACATGTATTAGCTATTTATATTAAAATATACGTCGAACTGTGTGTGTGTGGTAGCGGCTACGAATACTACCAACCCTTACTTTGCTCGTGGATGTCGTTAAATACGACTAAGAGCCTATAATGACCTGGGCCAACTCCATCTAATGCCGTTTGGTCAACAATTATATTCCCAAGGAGGATTGACGTCTGGCACGCGGCGGGTCATATAACTATTGGCAATAACTTTTACAATTTGTACTATGAAAGAAGAGTACATATTGTATCAACCCCAAGTAATTGGGATAAGAATGATGATCAAAATATACGTCAACCTACCTACAAGTATAGAAAAATACGAAAAAATATATTTCAATAATTGAAACTGTTTACAAATGTCACTGGAATCAATTGAGAAATACGGCTTATAGAGAACAGCAACTGGACATCCAGACATATATACGAAAGAATTTTTTGCTCAAACTGAAACGAAAACACTACGCGTTTGCAACTTATAAAATACTTATCAACAATATATAATTCAACAATGACTGTTGTTGATTGAATTGTTTCTCAAACAACATTTGTAGGATTCTTATTCCAAGAACGTAAAATGTAAGTACATACTTCACTTCAACTAGACAATAATCAAATAGATACAGAAATAATAATACAGTTCCTTTAAGCATTGAGAAGAACTCATATCAAACAATGTACGCTGGAATACTCGATTCGAACATAATTTTAACTTTCACCCAATTAAAAATCAACGTTAACATTTACGAAATATAGTTGAAATTTGACTAGCACTTTGAGTAAGTCCAGTAAGCATGTTATTTGGCGCAGTTGTGTTGCCTACGGTGAGTTTTGAATAGTTTGCGTATTGGTTATGGTTTAATGAAAGCAGTAGAGTTGAAGCTTCGATACCTGTTGCGATTCGTTAACCATTATTGTAGAATCAAACGGTTATTATATGAAACTGACTATGAAGGCATATAATCATAATTCAATGAATAACTTACAATTATCTTCGTAAATATGATTTTCCGTGTGGGAGTAAGAACACAATTCACCAACCTCTTTCCTACCTGTGGATATCGTACAAAACGACTAAGGAATATAATATGCATACTACATCTATGCAAGAGAAGGAAATCTCTAAATAAAACTCTTATTTACTGATTTTATTAGCGCGATATAACAGGTAAATTTCGTTCCTATTTTGAAAGAAACTCGAGCCTAGCAGTGGGACGTATATGAGCTGAAATGATGATGATTTTCGTAAAGCGTATCCTGACATGTATAAGCAAAGACGCCAATATTGCTTCATTTTTTTTTTCATTACTTTGTCGTTTATCCAGATAAGGTTTTCAAAGTAGAAACACCCAATAAAATCTTTTAGTCCACCTAAAATGCGAACCCCAATCCTTATGGTCAACATTGACATAGTTACATTAGTCTAAGTCTCTAATCATTTTCTTCCTCGTTTATACACATTCGTATTTCGGGGCACAAATGTTCCCTAGAATCGGAAAATTAGGCTACCTAATTACCACATTGGTGAAACAAGTCGGCTGAGGTTTTAATATAGAGTATTTTTCCTGATGCAGTAACGTTCTTCTTACATTGTTTAAGCGTTTCTTATAGAAGGACGAGAGAAGTAATCGTGACCATTGTGATATCTATTACCACTGAGAAAGAATCAGTCAATAGAACGGTTCTCTCTTTTTCGAAAGAGTTCATCAGACAAAAACAATATAGCAAAATAAATACAAATAGTCTAACAAGTAACGTTACAGAGGTAAATAGGTGAAAGTTATAACAAGGAAGTAACGGAAGGCGGTAACTGGTAGACCTAACAAAAGTTCGTAATGAGATATCCCCTACAGCTAGGATTTACGATCAAATGTTTGTAGACAAACACCTCAAAGATAACAATATAGTGGGTTTATGATCTTTAATACGATAGTTAATCTGAGGTTTCTTTTTAAGTAGGTTTATTTTTCAACTTTAAGCACGAAAAGTATGACTATTTTTTTTTTCTTTTTAGATTACTTGTTTAATCGGAAAGGTTATAAATGATTAAGTGATTAATCATCACCAACCTAATAGACATCCAAATTAAACCCATCACAAAATATAACACCACAAACTCAGAGAAAGCAGGAAAAGACATCACAAGAAACCAATCACATCATCATCATCATAACTACATCACAGAGGACAACAACATCTATAAGTAGAAGGGTTTCACTAATAACAAGACCACCAGCGCCAAGAAGAAACCCCAAAAACACATGTTGGCACCTATCATCTATGACACATGAATTGCGCTCTTAAAGCTTTAACCAACTGTAATAAAGCCACTTCAAGAAAATTGATTTTGTAAACAAACCACCATAACAATTAAATTATACATAACCAGAACACGGACTAAAGTCTGGGGAATAGTTTAAAGTAAATACAAAAAAAAATGATTAAGTATAACGCTACAATTCATATTAGAGTCATAGTAACTATAAATATCAAAGAATCCGGACGGATTGTTGAGTAACGACCAAACTATTACCACTTCTTTGAGAAGGGCAATAGAATTATGTTATTAATGAAATTGTGGATATTAGTTTGATTATACTAAAATTACATTTTAAATCATATGTTATCCCACTTCTGATTTTAAATTACATATTATCTTACTTCTGATTTTAAATTATATATTATCCCACTTCTGATTTTAAATGTATAAATGCTATATTATATTTTTTATAGATTGATAGGTGGTAATTATTTTACGTTGCAAATATATGTGAGTTGTTTAAAAATAATCTTAGAAAGCAAGTCACGACGGAGATCATCCTGTATTTGGTCCCCTAAATGCGGTAAATCTCAGTTGTGATTAAGTAGATATTTCACGGGATGCATTAGTGAGGGGAGTTAAGCTTCAAGAGTTTACACACATCTGTTGTGGTATACAACTGGACAATGGTCTTAACTTTGGTTTATAAAGGATTATAATCCATCCATCCATCCTTGTCGACGTTCCATTAGACGTATGTCTCCTCAAAAAGGGATATTTGTTAGAATCGACAGATTTGGCGAGCGAGTTGACGATGGCACTTGATGTTACGATTTTCCCAGGAGAATTTTGCTAACCATTCCCCTGGGCTCTATTAAATGCTTTTTACTAGTCCAACGAGAAAATGACGAATGGTCACACATTGTATTCTTGATATGCCATCACTTGGAGCATATTTATGCAAGATTAAAAAGATTTGATGATTTATTAAGATAAGTGCAACGAACCGAGTAGATTAGTAGAAGATTCCAAAAGAAACACGAAGACTGTTACTTCATACAGCAAACAAAAATATGCTGCCAATTATGTTTGAATCAAAGAGATATTTTAGCGAAAAAACACCGTGTTGCAATTATGCTGGTATTTTTAAAGATGAAACAGTAAGCCTGATTTAGTAATTTAAAAATGTTTTATTATTTCACTTTTTTAATTACTCTGGCACTATTAGAGTGGATGTAAAGTGGGTTCACAACTCGAGCCGTTTATGAAGGTTTTGCGAATGCTTTTTAAAAGTACCGTAGATATATTTGCCTGTAGCCATCAAGTTAGTAATTACTTTGTGGAGGTTTTAATTAAAACCCTTGAAGTGAAGTTTTGAATATTTTCAATTTATTTATATCGAAATTGAATATTAGAAATTTACTATCCGTGTTTATTATCTTGAGTGAAGAATATATGTAGATATCCTGATTATCCGAATGAAATGTACAAATACTTCCATACTGAAGCAAGAATACAGTATCCCTGGATACAGCATTTTTTTTAAAGATGACATTTTGCGCTAAGGAATAAATCTTTGTATCAAAAAGTAGAGACCTATATTTAACAGACACGAATCATTTTAAAATATCTTACAAACTACCTAAGAATAAAGTGATCACATTTTGCATGGTAAGTTAGAAAGAATTTAAGAATATCTATATCTTTTCGTGTGGTGACGGAGTGAGAGTACAATTCACCACCCCCTATCTTACCTGTGGGTGATTGTAAAAGCCGACTAAAGGATATAAAAAGCATATAACATCTATGCAAGAGAAAGAAAACTCAAAATAAAACCCTATACCAACACGTCTGACCAGCGTGGAGTAGTAGGTCAATTTCCCTCCCATTATAGAGGAGGCTTAAGCCCAACAGTGGGACACATATATGAGCTAAGATGGATGAATGACATATCTTTATATTTTGAATAATAGTGAGACTAAAATTGATAATGAAAATCCTTTCAGATCAACTTGTTACGAGAAGTAGAACTATTTTCGTTTGAGGTTTGTTACTTAAGATAAATCACTGTGTGGTTAAAACAATGTTAACTCCTATAAATCACTTGCGCCATATCTTTGGAAGTGTCAAAACAAAACTTCATATTCATATCTGTAGGATAACGTTAAAACGGTTTGACATAGACTAAGCTCGTGTAGATATGACATTCGTGTGTCATACACGTTGTGAGAATATAAGAAATAATTCGATTGCACAGATAGCGTAGTGATTAAGATACCGATTTAACTATGGTAGGACCACGATATTGACAGTTCTCTGTCTGCAGCCGCGGGCCGGTCCGTCTGGAGTAGTACCACACTTTCGTAGAAGATCGACGTATAAGTAATGGCAACGTGCTATTGCATTTCGTTCGGTGAGCGAAGAACCGGAAGCCCAATTGAGTGGGTTTGGGGTTTATATTGGTAGACAGCGGCCTAGTTATACCCTTGGTATTGCAAAGGTCCATGGGCGGCAGTGACACTTACCATCAGGTGTGCTGCTTGCTCGTTTGCCACCAATATCAATAAAAAAAAAATACCGCGTCCTGGGTTTGATTTCTACGCAGGATAATACTTTGCGCGATCCTACGGGTTGAGAGCCCTCAGCGCTCACCCACAGTCCGGGTAAAGTTGTCATAGCCATCTGAGGCTAACAACTAAGACATACAAAAAAAAAATTGCGCGATCCACAAACTGTTGTTCTGAGTCTATGAGTGATGACCATTTATAATAGCAAATCTGAAACGCAAAGGAATAATAATGATCTAAATTTAACCAAAGATCAAAATATTGAATAGATGATATTATTATATTGACTACTACAGCTATTCATAGTAACTGGAATCGAAGGCTTAACTTGCTTACTGCATGACAAAGACTTTATAATAATCTGTGAGATTTATTTTTTACAAATGTACGTAAAAAGCTCTGCTGTTTTCCTTTACCCATAAAATAAGCACTAAAAAACAATTCACAATGATTTCTTATGTTTTCGCGAGTATTACACATTTGAAATAAAACTACTTTTTTTATTTACATATAACTAGCTTCTGCTCGCGGCTTCGCCCGCGTAAAAGGTTACTTTCCTAAAGTTTTTGATCCCCTATTTTTATTTTTGACCGTCGGTAATACAGTGCAACGGTATTACAATACTCAGGGTTAGAACTTCATTACTGGACTGCTAGATGGCGTTGAAGAAGCTAGATTTTGAGATTTTTTGACAAACAATTTTTTTATTTTTCATATAAAAATTTTGATTTTTTTTAATAAAAAGTATCCTATGTTACTTTTAATACCTCCAAAAATAAGTGTACAATGTTTCATGATGATCGGTTGAGTAGTTTTAGCGTGAAAGCGTAACAAACAAACTTACATTCACATTTATATATTAGTAGGGATAAATTTCTGTAATAACTATGACTGTTGGACGTAAGGCACTTTAGTCCTCCCGTGACCATGATCACTGTAAAGTGTTCGAAACATCGGGAAATTTAAAATCTAATACAAACACGATAGGATCCCTAAAAGTAGTTTTATTTCAAACAATTCACAATTTAAATATAATATCTAAATATGCCTGTAGAAGACTTAAAAATCGTTTTAGAGATCACTACACCTCACCAATGACAAGAACCAGGTACCGGGTGCCCGCTAATATGGTGTAGAAAGGTACGTGCACGACAAGTTATGAGGTTCCGCCCTCAGTTTCTTCGGTCACAAAAAAAGGATCCGTAGGACAATGGACAGTATATATCTTCAAGAAAAATTAACAGTGTACGTCGATCATCATCATCGTCATCACAGCTCATATGTGTCCCACTGTTGGGCTCAAGCCTCCTCCGTAATAGGAGGGACATTAACCTACTATACCATGCTGGTCAGACGTGTTGGTATATGGTATTGAGTTTTCATTCTCTTGCACAGATGTTATATGCATTTGATATTCCTTAGTCGTCTCTTACGATCACCCACGGGTCCCCGTCCGCCGTCACCACACCACGATCTACGTCGATAGGGTAGTGAATTCATTAAATTATTAATTTTGGATTTAATATCATGAAGTATTTACTCCGTGGAGGCTAAATCCAAAACTTCTACTTTATAAACTGTTGCTTCCACTAAGCCACAACTGCTTTAAGAAACAGTGAAAGAAATATACCTAATTTCACATCTGCATCTAACCCGGCCAAACCATTAGTATCTGTTGACCTCATAACACCAAGTTATTGATATTTCTTCCATGATAAATAGCGTTACTAACACGTGTTTCTGCGGACACACAAGTTCAAGTATTACCGATCACCTAAACTGGACCGATATTTTCGCAAAGTTCCCACGATATTTAATGTCAGAACGTATATTTCGAAGACAGCTTGGTGATTTATCTCGACCCTTTCCATTTGATAAGAATGCCTAAATTATCATTTTGCACGTAAATGTAATTTTATTTGAAATCTATATAAACCCGATTACGAAGTGAAAAATGATGTCACAAGCGGGTTCGAACCCGCACCTATTGGGAGTCCGGCCCAATCGTGCTGCCACTACACCACCGTGAACCAACCACCTATTTTAGGACCTTCAATTCTCGCTTCGTATCATATTTACAAATAGTTCACGGTGGTGTAGTGGCAGTACGATTGGGCCGGACTCCCAATAGGTGCGGGTTCGAATCCTGATTGTGACATCATTTTTCACTTCGTAATCGGGTTTTTATAAATAATTAAGCATATTAAATGCTAAATTTCAGTAATTTGAAATATATATTTTCTAGTGGTAGGGTGACACTGTTAGCGGGGCGTGACCGATACGTAGCACGCCGCCAAAAAAAAAAAAAAAAGGGTGACACTGTTAACAGTTTTCTGTCAACAGCCGCGGGTCGGTCCGTCCAAGTTAGTACCACACTCTCGCAGAAAATCGACATATGAGCAATGGCAATGTGCTGCTGCGCTTCGTTCGATGTACGAGAAAGCCGGCAGCCCAACTTTCTGGGTGGGTTTGGAGTTTTTTATTGTTAGGCAGCGGCCTAACTGTACGTCTAGTATTGGAAAGGTCCATGGACAGCAGTAACATTTACCATCAGGTGTGCTGTTTGCTCGTTTACCATCAAGAGTAATAAAAGAACTTAGCCAGTTCAATATTTTGCTAGGTGGAACGCGCTGGCTACTAAAGAAAAAGACTGCGTTTCAATGACTCACCCACACGGCGTCGAGACGTATATTGTAGCGCGCGCTTCTCTATCGCCCTGGACGGATTAGCGGGGCGTGACGTGAAAAGATGGAATGCGTTAACCTTAGAAACAAATTATAGGCTTTAAAAAATCCTGATTTGTATGTCATAGCCTGATATAGTGAAACGTTATAAGCAATAATATATAACTCTGTTACATGTAGGAGTGTAGTAGCGTCTTTAAATGTTAGCAAATTGGACAAAATATATAAACCAGCTACGCTTGAATTGGCTGTCAAATGTTCTGCTCATTCACCGTTATCATGACAACTGCTGAGATATTAAAAATTGTTATTAAAGTTTTATTGATATACAAAGTTCTTTGGGATATTTGCCAAGAATATGGAAATGTCAGGTCGCGCTCTTGAATTATATTCTTGTCTTTAGTATTTTGTATTAAACAATTTTTCTAGTATTTTATGTAACTATATACAGGTGCTGAATTGTAGTGAATATGATATAATAGTGGTTTAAATGTATTCTCATGATTTGTCCAAATTCCCAGACAAATATTTAGTTTTCAGGATTCAATTAATGGTAACGGCTTAACTTACTAACGAACAGTGATTATGAATAAGCCGTTCAATATGAATAGTTTATTAAACTATAAAAGAAATTGTATTACTTGGCTGTATGGTCTTTATTCCTTTTACCTGCTCGAATGGATGAACAGAACGGAAAAAACAACAAAAAATTATGTTTATATTTCATATACGTACTTATCAAATTTGAACACGAATCTCTACCACAATGACAGGCTAATCTTTTAGTCTATAATATACCAGTGTAGGATAAAATTCTCCTTTCTCTTTTTCCCGTGTTCTCTAGCCTAATCTACCAAAGAAATATTTCTATTGAAATTATCCAAATCATCCTGTCATTTTCGGGTCCTATCCCTTTACTATCGATAATAACCACAACGCCCGAAGTGTATAGATTTTAACCACTCTTTTACTATTGCAACTATAAACGAAATATGATACCATTTATATCCACGCTATAAAGTTAATAGCGTAGAGTGCCACTATACTACTCTGTATCTCGTAATTGGATATGATACTCGCCCTTTGACAGGTTAAGTTGTTAATTAAGCACCGTTTAATGTAACGAAACCTTCAGTCTACTTCCCAGACGTTGATGTAACGAATGCATTCAACGTTTAAATACTGTAAGATATTTTTAGTATGACATGCCTTTTTAACAGGCCTAGGTCTTTACACACACTGTATGGTAGCGGCTATAAATTCTATCAAACATTTCTTTGCTCAATGCAGTAAAAAAACGACTAAGAGCCTTTATCGACCTTGGCTAACTCCACTCAATGGCCTTTGGTTAACAATTAAATTTCTAAGGAGGGTTGAAATCAGGCAGACGCCCGATCATAAAATTATTACCAATAACTACTAAAATGTTTAGCATTTAATATGCTTGATTATTTATAAAAAAAAAACCGATTACGAGCGAAAAATGATGTCAGAAGTGGGATTCGAACCCACACCTATTGGAAATCCATCCCAATCGTCATTCACTAGAAATCGAGTCGCGTCGTTCACTAGAAATCGAGTTTTTTTATAAATTATTACCAATAACTTTTACAATATGTACGATGGAAGAGACATATTGTGTCGACTCCAAGTAATTGAAATAACAGAAAAAGAACGGTAATGATGATGATCTTTTCATTTACTTCCAGAACCATTGGGCGAGACAGAATTGTGAAATGATGCCACATAAGTTATCATAATTTTCCTCGTAACTCTATTAACAGACCAGCGAAGTCAATTGCTGATATTTAGTAGGGTCACATGCCTTCACACGCGAAAGTTAGTAGAAAAACGTAACACAACTACAATTCTTCATTTTAGTTTCAGATGTAGCATGGACAGTTGTGGCTTTCATGTCACAATTACTTTCAGGAGTTCCTGCCATACCTACTATTGTAGTCAATCTTACGACTCACATATAGGCCCTATAAGCTCTGTCATATCTGTGGCATTGCTACGCTTCTCCTAACCCTACTTCCACTTATTATTGGTTTATTACTAAAGTTAGCTGCTGATTTTTTATTATAATTGAATTTGTTGTTCATCCCAAGATAATTAAAAGCGTTTCAAGGATGGATCAGTGTTACGGAGACCAATGTGCACATTGCTAAGGTCAGTCAGGGTCCACCTTGGCTTAAAAAATTTACGGTGGCGGAAAAATATGGTGGGAAAGTAGTACAGACACTTAACCGTTTTATTTTGTTAAATTTAATATTGTTTGGAATGTATGGAAGCGAGAGTTGGGTATGCAGAAAAGAGTATGAAAGTAAAATTAATGCGGTCGAAATGCGATCTCTGCGGAAAATCTGTGGAGTTAGGCTGACCGACCGCATTCGTAACGACGACGTAAGAGAGCGAGTAGGTATGAAAGAGAGTATTGGTGTAAAGATGCGAAAGGGCATGCTCCGATGGTTCGGACATGTGGAAAGAATGCCGAATGAACGTCTGGTTAAGAAGATATACAATGCGAAAGTGGAAGGATGTAGGTACCGAGGCAGACCGAGACTAACCTACCTAGACCAGATCGGTCATGTACTAAAGGAAGGTGGAGTCAAGAGTCTCCGAAACCGGCGAGCGTGTATGAAGAGAATTATGAATGTTGAGGAAGCGAGTGAAGTATGAAGAGATAGAGTTCTCTGGCACTCTGTTCTCTCTGCCTACCCTGCAAGGGATATGGCGTGATGATATGTATGTATGTATGTGTGTAATTTTGTTTTATGTTGTTGATCTACAAAGAATTACACCACTCCCAGTTATCCAGGCCTGATAGCGGAGCGCCATACGACCTATACGTCTACTTTCGGTTTTCTCTATCTTTATATACACTACCGTCCAAAAGTTTGGAAGCACACCTGTTTTCAAACAAAACAAATAAATGCCGACTAATAGCGGTAAAAATTAGCAATAATCTTAAGTTTTACAACCTTTTACGACTGTCTACACAAACACAAAAGGATTATTATCCTACATTCATCAAGTTTTATGGAATTCCTTAATATTGACGAAACACGTGTTTTATGACTTAATCCGTCGGCTACTTTATCCTATGCAATGGTGTAGTTTTATTGATAATGTTTGCTGGTTTTAACTTTTTTAGACCTTATTCAGTCGCACTTGAGCATTGGCACGTGAAAGTTGTGATATTAACATTGTCTGTATTCGAAAGATATCGGCTACTACTTTGACCGTATTTTTTCTTCTGAAAATGGCAAAACGCAAGCAAATCACGCTTGAACAGCGAAGCGCTATTTGCACTCTACGCGAGGAAGGATACAGTGAACGTCAAATCGCAGAAAGGCTCGGAATTTCTTGTAAAGGTGTCCACTATACCCTTGCTAGAAAACAAGAAACGGGGAAAAATGAAGATAGCAAGAGATCTGGTAGGCCCAAATCCACAACAAATCAAGAGGACAACTTCATTAGAGTTCTTTCTAAACGGAATCGACGCTTAACTGCACCACAGATCACTGCAGCTCTGAATGATACGCGAGAAACACCCATTTCAACAACTACTGTTAAAAGACGCTTACTGTCTGCGGGATTAAGAGGATGTGTTGCTGCTAAAAAACCCAAACTAACAAATCGACATAAGAAAAATAGACTAGAATGGGCAAAAGCGCATAAAAACTGGACTATAGAACAATGGGAAAATGTCCTTTGGAGTGACGAATCAAAATTTCAGATTTTCGGATCCAATAGACGTGTCTTTGTACGCCGGTCAAAAGAAGAGAGGGCTTCAGAGGCATGTACAGTGCCTACCATCAAACATGGTGGTGGTAATGTCATGGTTTGGGGGTGTTTTGGCAACAGTAAACCCGGCAATCTTGTGAGGATAACCGGAAAATTAAACAAGGAAGGCTATTTAAAAATTCTCCAAGATTCTGCCATACCCAGTGGACTAAGTCTCATTGGTTCTGGATTCATTTTTCAACAGGATAATGATCCTAAGCATTCGTCTAAATTGTGCCAGAACTTTTTAAACAAGAAAAAAGCTGAAAACATTTTAAACATCATGCAATGGCCATCTCAATCCCCTGATCTTTCTCCCATTGAACTTGTTTGGGATGAACTTGACAGGAGGGTGAAAAGTCGTTGTCCTACGAGCTCAGAACATTTGTGGCAGCTATTAGAGAACGAATGGAACAAATTAGATAAAGATTATTTTAAAAAATTGATTAATAGAATGCCCAGAATATGTGAGAAGATTATAAAGGAGAAAGGTGGACACTTTGATGAAGCTAAAATTTAATCTAATTTACCATTGTATATTATTTTTTTATTTTGTTTAAGTTAGTTTCTGTTTGTTCTTTATTTTTTTATCAATACATTTAAATTTAAATGACTTAGTTTGGTTTTATTCGATTTTACCTTGCTGCTTCCAAACTTTTGGACGGTAGTGTATGTATATACTTCTTCTGTACGTGTGTTGACAGTGAACTCCTAAACGGCTGGATTGATTTTCTAGAATTATTTTGTGTGTGTTCGAGTGGATTCGAAAATGGTTTAGATTCGCACTTGGACTCGGTAGGTGGCGCTGTTGTCGGTATGTAAAACGGCAGGACCGATTGGGGTGAAATATTCTATGTGTATTCCAATGTGTCCTTAGATGATTTCAAAACACAATTGGACCCGGTAGATGACGCTGCTATCGGTGTATCGCTTAAAGGTTTTCCGGGCAGGACGACGTCTGGTGGGGCAGCTAGTTCCATATATAACCTGTTATTTCATAATAAGCCTCATATACAATGATAGGACCATTACACCGCACCGATGACAAAGATCGGGTACCGGTGGCCCGCTCGCACGGCGAAGAGAGGTGTTTGCAGGGTGGGTCTATGGGGTTGCGCGCCACCTCTTCCGGCACCCTGGACCAATTTAATTTGGCGGGGCGCGACCACGTCCATAGCCCACACCAAATTAAAAAAAAGGACCATTAGACCTGCTATAACTACACTATCAAAACCTTTTTTTGGTAATTTTTTTTATTCTAAGTGTCGTTTTATTGAAGTGATTTTATCTGTTTACAAGTCCATATATCACTGGGTCATCTCTCAAATCAGCTATGGAAAGGGAAGAATAGCAAACGTTGTCCGTAATATATTCTCGACTTCTCTCACGAATATCACATATCCGCTATACACATAATATATTCTAGCACAAACTAGAAATTCTCACCTAAATTTGTGGCCGAAGTGGCAAAGTTTAAATACGTTTCGCAATAATATCCGTTGGTCACACCATGTTTACGTAAAGTAATGTATTAAACTTGAACTGATATGTTTGTCTATTCAAATCTACTGAACAAATGAGTTGTGAAAACTTGTTTGTTCTAAAATAGTTTAGACATACAAAATTTAGTGCTATTCTCCTCTCGATTGAACAATGAAACTATAAATTATGTGGTACTAGCTTCTGTCCGCGGCTTCGCTCGCGTAAAAGTTTACTTTTCTCAAGTTTTTTATCTCCTATATTTATTTTACACCTTAAGAGAATTTTTTTTACAAAATTTTAATGTCATATTTATTTATATCTAATCAATAGCCTAAAAATAACTTTCAAGCTTCTGGCTTTAAAAATAATGATACTTTCTTACAACTTTTCATCTGCCTTTACAACCCTTTTTTGCATTAAAAAGTAGCATATGTCCTTTATCAAGCTCTAGACTGTGTAACAAATTTCATTTAAATCAGTTCAGTAGTTTTAGCGTGAAAGAGCGACAGACAGACAGACAGAGTTACTTTCGCATTTATAATATTAGGTTGCCTCCGTCGCCACCGTGCGGTACCCGCGTACAGCCCTGACCGTCATGGCCCTCTGTGGTCGCCACAGAAGAGCCCTGAGTCGGACGGTCAGGGACCCCACCCACACCGGTGCGCTGTACAGGGCCATCGACCGGACGACCCCCGTGTACAGCTGTCGGCACGTAGCGCTCGGTCCGCCCACATTCGGCATAAGCCATGAAAGGGCGGACGCCGCGCCGACGAGCCGCGGAGCGAGCCTGCGGAAATGCTCCCGAAACCACAAATGCCCCTCGAGCACCAGGCCCAAATACCTCTTATGGGCCCGGGTGCTGATGTCAACCGAATTGACGGTGATCGAAACGCCGATGGGAGGGCCCATGCGGGGCCCATGGAACAAGAGGGCCTCCGTCTTGTCCAGGGCCACCCTCAACCTCAGCGCCTCGATCCGCCTGACGATCTCTTCGGTGCCGAGAGTCGCCAGGCCTGCCGCCTCCTCCAGCGTCCCACCGCGGGCTTACTCAGCGCCGCGCGATAGGGGCGACCCCAGGGGTCTCGATCGAGACCGTCCAGCATCTCCTGCCGACTGATGTCCTTGGCGGTACGGACGGCCAGCCTGAAGGCCGACCGCGCATTGCGGTAGCCCTCATAAAGCCGGCCCTCCCGCTCCTCATCACGATGGTGCCGCCGGCTGTGGGTGTAAGCCCTCCGGGCGCGTATACATGCGGCCCGAAGATCCGCCAGCTCCCGGGACCACCAGTGGACAGCCCTTTTCGGGGGCAGACACCGTACACGGGGCATGGCCGCATCGCAGATCTGCGTCAACGCATTGCGGATGCGGCCAGCCTCGGTGTCCACCCCGTCCAACTGGTGGGCAGAGGACAGCCACGAGTGAACGATGGCTGCCTCCGCCAGCAGATCCCGGTCCAAACGACCCACAGCCCATCGCGGAAACGCGGGACGTCCGTCCGCCTGATGACCCCTGCCGGGCGTCGGGAGGATCCGGGAGAACTCCATCCGGATATACCGGTGGTCCGATAGGGTCTCAACCTCCTCCGCGGAATTTATAATATTAGTAAGGATTAGTACACATAAATAAGCACATACAGAATTTAAAACAAATGTTTCTCTAGTGAAGGCTTTAATTCTAGTGACAGCCTCAGCCTGTAGCCGTAAATTTATCAGCTCGTCTTGAGTAATACATTCTTGAAGGAAATCCACTTATTAGTAGAAGCAATTTGCTACTGCGCTTCGTTCGTTTAGCGAAATAGCTGGAGCTCACCTTACACTGGGCAGTAGCTATCACTTACCAACTGGTACTACTTTCTTGCACTTATACTATAAAAAGTAATTAAAAATATATTTTTAACTACCTTATTAGTCCATCGGTATAAATATGTAATTATTAAACCTAAACGTTATTTGAATTCTTGATCAAGAATTCTCGAAAGATATTCTCGAAAATTTACCTATGTCTACTAAATATTATCATTAATATATAAAAGCTTATAAGCTTAAAGCTGTGTGGTAGCGGCTACGAATACTACCAACCCTTACTTTGCTCGTGGATGTCGTAAAAGACGACTAAGAGCCTTATAATGACCTGGGCCAACTCCATCTGATGCCGTTTGGTCGACGATTACATTCCCAAGGAGGGTTGATGTCTGGCAGGCGGATATTTGAATGAGACACAACTCTAATCACTTCCCTGATGATGAAACAAAGACAAAAGAGTGGTGCGCATTTTTATTTACAAACAGAACATAAATTTTATTTTATTTTCTCAGTCTGCATAAAGCCCACATTTCGGTTTGAGCCTGCATCACAACTGCAATGAAACTGACCTTCCACGTATACTGGTAGGACCACGCTGTTAACGGTTTTCTGTCTACAGCCGCGGGCCGGCCCGTCCGGGGTAGTACCACACTCCCGCAGAAGATGGACGTCTGAGCAATGGAAATGTGCTGTTGCGCTTCGTTCGGTAAGCGAGAGAGCCGGAAGCCCAACTGGGTGGGTTTGGGGTTTATATTGGTAGGCAACGGTCTAGCTATAATCCTGGTATAGCAAATGTCCATGAGTGGAAGTAACACTTACCATCAGGTGCACTGCTTGCTCGTTTGCCACCAAAAGCAATAAAAAAAAAACGGTGTTGACTTAGAATATCATTTCGAGTTTTCTTCTCTTGTATCGTTATTTTATTATCGTATCAGTTAGTTGTCTTTTACAATATATACAGTAGCCCGCCAGGCAGCCCAGCGAAAAAAAGGACTTTATACCGGAGGTCAGTCCCAAAAACTATTAGGCTACGCGCCATCCCATACAGACCATAGAACTCAAAAAGAATCATTACATTATTATTAGAATAGAAAGGTCCATCACAACCGTAGAAAACCTTTGAACTATCATGAATAACGTTGGAATATAAATGCGTACAATAGATACACGATCTAATCAAAAGGACTTCCCGTTGAGGGACGCACCGGCCTACATTGTACCTTTGATATCACGAAATATTCATGACATAGTCTTTCATATAAATAACTATTGTGAAGTGACTGCATAGATGGCGTTGTAGTCTAAGCACCAACAGGACGTGTATAAATTTTATTGCCAAATCAAAAAAGGATTGAATACAAACAAATAGTAATCGTTAAGTCCTCAATAACAAAATATTAAATTTATCTCTAACTTGGGGATAGGAGATTTTAAAGAATTTGTTAAAAATAAAAATTAAAACACACCACTCCGTCCGGGGCGACAGAGGAGCGTAAGCACGCACACCCGTAACCCACCCGTGACACCTTGTCTTCGTCGTTGGACCGACCACCGGAGTAGCGTGAACTTGACGTCGGTGGCCGGCCACAATGGTCCGTCCTAAGACGAATCAAAGTGACAGTATAGCCATATGAAATCCCATAATGTAAAGTGCGACTTCTCAATTCTGCAAGCTGAATGGTAGTCGTAGAATAAATAATAATTTGTTAGTCACCGAAAATCCTAATTGTGGATCGCACAAGGAGCTGTCATTTTTCTTTTCTTGCGGTGGACTATGGAGGTGATCGCGCCCCGCCAAAACGGTCGGCGTGCAATCCCATAGATCCACTCTGCAAGCACCTCTATTCGCCGTGCGAGCGGGCACCGGTACCCGATCTTTGTCTTCGGTGGCCACAAGGAACTGCCCTACGTGAGGATTGAAACCATGATACTTGGAAGGTTGCTATGATATATTAATATAACATTATCATTATAATCATCTCAGATCATATACTCCACTGCTGGGCTTAAATTTCCTCCAAAATAGGAAATAAATTGATCTACTATACTGCGCTGGTCAGACAGATTGGTATAGGATTTTATTGTCAGTTTCAATTTTTTGGCTTAGATGATATCTGCTTATTATATCCCTTAGCTATGGTTAACTTTACACGTACACGATCACCATATGGAAAATAATGTTAATTATTATTATTATATTTATGCATCAATTATGCATTACCCAAAAAATTTATAAAAAAAATATATCAAGTACTCTACTATTATTCATTACGCTTTTCTATAAAAACAACAGCTCGTATTAAAGAAACAAATCTTAACTCGCGAGAGATTATACAAGCAAATAACACCCATATGTAGAATCACATTTACAGATCGGAGAAAAACTGTCCCCGAACTCCACGATAGAACCCATGGACACTGGGTATGACAGTTCTATGAACAGTCCCATGAATCCGTGGCATTAATAATAATATTAACATCCATAACATTAACTATTTTTAATATTTTTTTTATATCAGCAGTTGCTATGCAACAGCACAGATTGCTTGATGAACGATGTCCCATTAGCACCAAATTTTACCCGTTATGCTAACTTTTATAGACACTGCTTTGCTCCTACTTCTACGCCATCGGTGCAGTCTTTCAATGACTATGATGATATTACATACGAAAAAAATTGCACTTAATATCGCCTACACGTTCAATGTTACTAAATCACTTGACTATGACGCTCAGTGGCTACAAATATTACCAGTGTGCTGAGTGTGAGTTTTGTCGTTAACATGACGCGTTCTACAGCGAACGCGTAAGCATGTCATTTGTATGAAGAAATGTACAGCGCCACTAGCGGCGCGTTTTTGAAACTACATGTACAGCGCCACTAGCGGCGCGTTTTTAAAACTATATTGCTTCATACAAATGGCATGCTTACGCGCTCGCTGTAGAACGCGTTATGTTAACGACAAAACTCCCACTCAGCACCCATAACACAATCTCGGAATCGCCACCTTTCGATAGGCGATAACAAGCTTGATAAAAATAATAATATAGCTTTACCACAAATATTCCATTCAATATTCTTTTCCTTATTCTATCAAGCTCAGTTAAATATAGTTGTTTGTATGCAAGAGCACAAATATTAACCTGCTTTTGATACAGTTAATGTATCGATATATTCTAGAACAACGACTTGCAAACGACAGTTTTCTGCATTTTCCAATAATAAAATTATATTTATACCGTATACGTGATTCTAGTTTAGAATTTTATAGCATTTTAATAATACTTTTGATAATATCAATTGATTTGCAGTATTTATTACCATAATAGTGATCATAGTGTATGTTATCTATGTGGTGACGGAGTAAGAATACAATTCACCACCCCCTACTTTCCCCGTGGGTGATCGTAAGAGACGACTAAGGGATATAAAACTCTTATGACATCTATACAAGAGAAGGAAAGCTCGAAACAAAATCTATACCAACACGTCTGACCAGCGCAGTATAGTAGGTTAACCTCCCCTTTCATTACGGAGGAAGCCCGAACCCAACAGTGGGACATTTAGGGGCTGTGATGATGATGATGATCATAGTGTAACCACAATCTATATATTACTAGCGATCCGCCCTTGCTTCTCTTCTGTTTGAGCCGCTCGGGTTCCGCATTTTAAATCTCTTATAACTTTTACATACATACATACATATCATCATGCCATATCCCTTGCAGGGTAGGCAGAGAGAACAGAGTGCCAGAGAACTCTATCCTTGCATATTTCACTCGCTTCCTCAACATTCATAATTCTCTTCATACACGCTTGCCGATTTCGGAGACTTTTGACACCACCTTCCTTCAGTACGTGAGCAATTTGGTCTAGATAGGTGACTCTCGGTCTCCCTCGGTACCTACACCCTTCTTACTAAATAACTCACATCGTACTAAATAACTTTTACCGAGTAAGATGGTTGATTTAAACCATTCTTGAATTCACATAAACACAGACAAAAATTTCATCACTATTATTCCAGCCGTTTGGGAGTTCGACCAACTACACTTATAAAAGAATTACAAAGAGATATATATATATCTCCATGTTGTGACGGAATCAAAATGCAGTGATAAGTGATCCTTCCTTTCCTGTGAACTAAATTACTTCTAAAGAATAAAACAGTATACCAATCTGTATAGCCAATGTGAATTAGTAGGCTAATTTATTTTTTATAAGACACCACCTAAAACTATGAAAATAATTCTTGTATTGCGGGGGACTTTACAAACATATAACGCAGACAAATTACACCCAGACTCAGAACAACACTTTGTGGAGTACAGAAAATATTGTCATGCGTAGGAATCGAACCCACGGAATTGGCACTTAAGGTCAGTGTTTTAACCACTACGCCACCTGTGCAATCAATATTGACTCAATTGAAGAGAGTTAAAAGAATATATAAGAATTTTATTAACATTTTGTGTTACAATTTCTTGTATGTTTTAGAAATATTTATATCAGGGTTGAAATAGACCTATCCAGAAGTGATATGTAATTACATAATATATATAGTCTTTATAAAACTTCCTTATATTTATATAAATAAAAAAGAGTAATGGTAACTTAGGTATAAAACAAAATTTCGTGTTGTACCAAAATACCAACGATATTTATAGGAAATAATGTCTAAATAAATCGTCCAACAAATGTTTTATTTCGCGTTTTCAGCATACCCCTGCAAAATATTAGCATGCAACACGCCATATTCACGATTAATTTAATGGTCAACATCGTTTACGTACATACGTAATTTCTTAATTTATTAACCATGCAGTAATGAGAAAATGAAAAATAATCTCTATAGATGAATTATGCATGAACAAAAAATATAATGCTTTTTTAACAATATTTTTGTGTAGGTGTTGAAATAAGAAAGATATTTTTTTTTAATTTATTGTATCTGCTTTGATAGTCAGCAATGGCAAATGGGTTGACGATCGCGGTTGCTTTTATAACTTTCCCAGTCTCCTGCCTATTCTTTAGTCAGTTTTTACGATTCCTATCAAATCAGCAAAACTGGAAAATGAGTTGACGATCGCGGTTGCTTTTATAACATCCCAGGCTATTCGCCTGGGATTCTACAGCCAGTTTTTACGATTCCTATCTAAATAAAGAAATGGACATTGTATTCTTAAGCATCTGCACAAGAATTTTAATAAACATAAGCTCTTATCTAAAACAATTATTAATAAAGTTTAAATAATTCTTCTTCTCAGCTCATAAACGTTTCACTATAGAAGTCGATTTTCCTCCACAATGGAAGAGTTATTAATGCACTACACTACACCGGTCAGAAGAATTGGCATAGGTTTCATGTCGCGTTTTCTTTCTCTTATATAGATATGATGAACATATCATTCCTATTAGTTGTTTTTTTTTATGAAGTAGATAAGAAACGGTGTGGTGAATTTTATTCTTACTATAAATTTGCTGTCGAAATATTCCTCTATTCAATAAAATACATTGTTTTTGAGCCAGTTTTAATTTAGCTGTAAAATCTGAACCAGTCGTTGAATATTATAGACCTACGTGAAGTTTTTTTTGTTTTTGTAGTTTAGCATGATTTACTTGCTGCGTTATTTCCAAAGTGCTATGATATGTTCTTCTTTAATCGAGATTTAAGAAAATCTCTTTGCTCGCGGTAGGCAGTGAATTGGCTATATTCCAAAGCCTATAAAAAGAAAAACTCATAACTACCAATTACAAAGCGAAGTAAAAAGCTGTACTTATAGGATAGTACGTAAATAAACTAACAAATAGAAACGTAAAATAAACATTGTCCATTTCAACTAAAAATCCAAGCAACAACAAAATGAACTTAAAAAGCCAGAAATCAGAGCACACAATACCACACAGTCCCCTGTCTATTCTGACGATAATAATTGGAGCATGATGTATATAATAACAAGGAAGGCGGGCTTTTGTTGAACGAAATTAAAGGCTCGACTCCGTTGCTACGGCGACGGGACGGACGAACGTCTCCAGTCGCGTTTTGAGGAAAAGTCGTCTGGAAGCTTTTAATCTGTCAACTAATATTTTATATGTATATATGGCTTTCGCTTTTGCCTAGTTTCTTTCCAAACACGGATTTTTTTATTACATTATTTTGCAAATAGTTTCTATAATAATTTTTTTCGTATATAGATTTTATGTGTACCAGTTTTTAGTTCTTTTTTATGAACTATATTATTTTGCAATGTATTCATGTTATTAGGCCGCTTTATGCTTATACAAAATGTATACATGTATTTAAAATGTCTTTATACTTTTTATTCTCTATTTGACTACCCGTGAAAATGTTTGTTTTTTTTATATTGTTTGACAAAAATCACGAAATATCACAAGGGTGAGTGGGGGAATAGTAAGATATCACGTGTATTTATTTTTTCGTCACACGTTGCGATTTTTAAACTGAAAAGCGGCGTGTAGTGTGATTTTTTTTATTTGCCGTTGTCAGGCAACGAACGAAGTTTAGAGTAGATGATCTGTATGAAGACCTTTTTGCGCAGTATAAAAAAGCAAAAAGCCGAGAATATAATGAGCTGTGGGCTAGTTCTTTGTAGGTACTAAAAATTCACGTGTTGTTGGTGGGAAAAAGGGGATCATAGTCTTAAACCTCACCACATATCACCAAGATTGGGTTAAAAATGTTAAAAAAGATCGCGTGATTAATGGACGTCCCCTTACGAACAATAACTACAGAGTAGATGCAATAAATATTAGCTATAGAAACTACAATATTACCACTCAAAATAATGGGCGAAGCTTTGAAGAATTATGTTAAGATAACACGAAAGAATCGTTAACAATAAATGACGGACTTGGAGTAAAGTGAATTGAAATAAAGCTATAGTCACACCAGCAAATAAATGCATAGACAGTTAAGAATTTCTAGAAAAAAAAAACTTTTTTATCAATCTATTCATAATCGTCAATAAAATTTATTTTTATTTTCACACTTTCTCTTTTTTTTGCGGTGGGCTATGGTGTGGTCACGCCCCGCCAAATCGGTCAGGGGCAACGGAAAAGATGGCGTGCGACCCCATAGACCCACCCTGCAATACCTCTCTTCGCCGTGCGAGCGGGTTACCTGAACCCGATCTTTGTCTTCGGTGTCCCGCCCGGCGGTTTACCCTCACGGATTCCTCTCGAGTCGATTTTATTTACACCCTGCACTAAGAAAATAATTCTTATAGTGCAAGGAACTTTACAAACATATAACGAATATAAAATCAGGACACTAGTACAGTAGGTTTGTAATTTAACGCCATCTGTGGAGATAATGACATGACTTAAAATTATAATAAATACATTCCTTCATTATTGATTGGATATTTAATGATACAAATTCAACTATGATAAATTTTCATAGCGCACGCGATCCAGAGGTTAATATGTTTTAAATCAATGTACACAACACAAATTTCTAATATTTTGAGAATATTCTTTATTAGAAAGCTTAGATATGTAATTTAATCAAATGAAACAAGTTTTCCGTGTGGTGACGGAGTAAGAATACTATTCACCACCCCATATCTTATCCGTGGGTGATCGTACGAGAGGACTAAGGGATATAAAACGCATATAGCATCTATGCGAGAGAAGGAAAACTCGAAACAAAACCTTATACTAACAAGTCTGACCAGCGCGGTATAGTAGGTTAATTTCCCTCCCATTACGGAGGAGGCCCGGGCGCAACAGTGGGACATTTGTGGGCTGTGATGATGATGATGATGATGAAAGAAGTTTATTTTTCGATTACCCTGTGAAATAGCCTTTTTTTACGGTTGACTACGGATGCGTCTCGCCCCGCCAAATCGGTTCGGGGTGACGGAAGAGGCGGCGCGTGATCCCACAGACCCACCGTACAACTCCTATCTTCGCTGTGCGAGTGGACCACCGATACCCGATCTTTGTCTTCGGTGTCCACCCTGTGAAATAGCCTGCCTTCTAATATTTATTTTTATTATAATAAAATCTACCTAAAGTTAACTTTTGCATAGGGAAATCTTTTAAATACATACAATTAACATGCACTAATGTAGATCGCACAAAGGATTGTTCAATATGGCAATTAATACTTAGACCATTACTCCATCTGTGTTAATATTTCCATTAGAATTTTTACAATTTATGTCAACTAGAAAACGCAATTTTTCAGCGGTAGCATAGTAGATATTAATTACAACAAATATACAATAAAACCACCCACTAAGAGTAAGTATGAAACTCGCAAGACAAAGACACAGCACACACAAACTAAGTTACATCTATTTAGAATGAAAAGCAACCCCCAATATGTTTAACAATAACAACACTAGGTTGAACACAGAAGTGCCAATTCCACGAAAATAAGGGAACATACCAGTGGTAAAGAAACTTCACCCCTCAATAATTCTTAATTAAACCGACTATTGTTGCACCTTGCAGGCAATTCATAACAAATGTCAAGCGTTCATAACACAACTTGTGAAAGAAATGTGGTCCAGCTGAGTCGGTCTTCTCGGATAATTGGTTTCTACTTAGATTATACTGCGTTAGATAATATATAGTTAAAATATATTGCATTTGCTCTTAAAAATCTTTTTTTTTTCACATTTAAATATGATTTTTAAGTGCAAAATTTCAGTTTATCGAAGATAACAGCATTAATAATAAATAACACATGTTTATTAAGCGGTAAAAAAAAAAATATTTATGACTCAAAATTATGATTTTATTTATCAATCATAATTCCATATCTACAAAAAAAATTATATAATATAATATAATAATAAAATGGTTCGGACATATGGAAAGAATGCCGAACGAACGTCTGGTTAAGAAGATATACAATGCGAAAGTGGAAGGATGTAGGTACCGGGGGAGACCGAGACCCACCTACCTAGACCAGATCGGTCATGTACTGAAGGAAGGTGGAGTCAAGAGTCTCCGAAACCGGCGAGCGTGTATGAAGAGAATTATGAATGTTGAGGAAGCGAGTGAAGTATGCAAAGATAGAGTTCTCTGGCACTCTGTTCTCTCTGCCTACCCTGCAAGAGATATGGCGTGATGATATATATGTATGTACAAAAAAAATATTTAATCGCTTTAACAATATCGAATAGAGCCGCATTAGCAACGTTATGCATCTTCACAAGATAATATTTCTAAATTTAGTACAAAATAGGGAATTTTTACATCATTTTTACAAAGAATGTTATCATTAGTACAAATCATTATAACGTTTTAAAAATACGCTAAAAGAAAACTACAAAAATTTTATTTCTGATATATCATCATTGTCCACAAACACAAATCAACACAAATCATCATTCTCCTACTCTTATCCCAATTGCTTAGGGTCGATACAATATGTACTCTTCTTTCATAGCACATATTGTAAAAGTTATTGGCAATAGTTTTACGACCGGCCGTCTGCCAGACGTCAACCCTCCTTGAGATTGTAATCGTTGACCAAACGGCATCAGATGGAGTTGGCCTAGATCGTTATTAGGCTATTAGTCGTCTTTTACGACATCTACGAGCAAAGCAGGGGTTGGTAGTATTCGTAGCCGCTACCACACAGCTTTTTAATATATGTAGTAAGACAAATATAGCAAATAAATATAGTATCAACTTTATTAAAGTACCAAAGAGTAATAATATATATACATTAAAGCAAAATGAACAGGTTTCATGAACGCAGTTTGTTAAAATACATTAAATTATTTACTGCATATGGTATATTATTACTTAGTTTGCTTATTAACGGCTAAATAATATTAATACTGTAAATTTTATGACGAACATTTTATCACCGTACCACGCTTCACCGCATACCATGTTATGCGGCTACGAACACTACCAACCCTTACTTTGCTCGTGGATGTCGTAAAAGACAACTAGGAGCCTTGAATCGACCTAGGCCAACTTTATTTGATACCGTTTGGTCAACAATTACATTCCCAAGGAGGGTTGACGTCCGGCAGGCGGCCGGTCATAAAACTATTGCCAATAACTTTTACAATACGTATAAAAGAAGAGTACATATTGTATCGACCCCTAGTAATTAGAATAAGAGTAGGAGAATGACGATGACCACGCTTCACCGCAGCAGCGTTATACGCTGCTACACAGGATATATATATATATGGATAACCATATTCCTTGAAAACGATATCGTCCTAAATTGTACGGAGAGATTCATTTCTCTCACGTCCATACAGGCTCTGAAATGGTCTACTTACTTCAGCGCTCCTCAAACTTAGCAATTTTAAGAGATATGGATTTCCGTTATCCGTTATCTTATTATTAGGTGGTCTACTTGTCTGTCTATTCGTCGCTACCATTACAATAATTGTGATGATTAAGAAATGTGTATTACCTTTGTCTAGGTGAACGTAAGCAAAGGCAATACAAATTTCTTGCAGGGAAATATATCTGATGATATATTTTCCTGCAAGAAATTGTCAATAGCCACTGGCTGGTACTTACCAACCATGCCAACAGGCAAGAGTTCACAATGGCAAAGTGTTTGTACAGTACATTTATCTATCACTTAAATAAAATGAAACTCTTTTAAAAATCTCCGTATTATTTTTCTCTATAAGACTTTTTTTACCTAGCCTACCAAGCCCTATAAAGCAAAACATAAACCATCAAATTCTCACAAAATGTGAAAAATCCTTAGTTTGTCCTCTTTTAGTATGTCAGCAGGATATCCTAAGTTCTCCTAAGTTTTGTGGATACTGGTATAATGTTAATGCAATATACTGATCTCCATTGATACAATAAAGAGGAAAAATTCTGTTTTTAATTTGGATTTAAGAGGTAATCTTTCGATTTTAAACACAAAGACATCAACATTATGATTGTTCCTAATAAAATTCGAGTATTTATTGTGCAATTAATTGTTTTATTATGTTTTTAAAATAATAATGATAGATCTTCACAACAATACAAACACACGCACACACATACACACGACAAATGGTTAACAGACTATCAGGTCAGGTAAGTAAAATCCAGCGTGAGTTGACCTTGACTTGTACCAAAATCCAGGTTTTCTAGAAGAATCAATTAGTAGCTCACAAAAATAATTAATCTATCTCAAAAATTAATTACTGAATTTGTAGTTGGTAGATAAAAACCTCTGTAATAACGATGATAAATTGAACTTAAAATTTTTTGTCGTTTCAAGTCCACTATAAAGAAACGTCAGGTTTGTGAAAAATTAAACATAAAAAAGTTATCTACAAAAGTCTTACAATTAGTTACATACATACATACATATCATCACGCCATATCCCTTGCAGGGTAGGCAGAGAGAACAGAATGCCAGAGAACTCTATCCTTGGATACTTCACTCGCTTCATCAACATTCATAATTCTCTTCATACACGCTCGCCGGATTCGGAGACTCTTGACTCCACCTTCCTTCAGTACATGACTGATCTGGTCTAGGTAGGTGAGTCTCGGTCTCCCCCGGTACCTACATCCTTCCACTTACGCATTGTATATCTTCTTAACCAGACGTTCGTTCGGCATTCTTTCCACATGTCCGAACCATCGGAGTATTCCCTTTCGCATCTTTACACCAATACTCTCTTTCATACATATAAAAATTCATCCATTTGCTCTAGTACATCATTACCTATTGTTACTCTTACATCTGTTCTGGCTTCATCTCTTTCAAATACCATTATTTTGGTTTTGCTCACATTCACGCGTAAACCTCTTTTCTTACAATCTTCTGTCATTGTGTCGACAATTAGTTCTGTCGTGTAAAATTTAAGTGTTTAGAATTTTGAAGGAAAATATTTCTTATCCATGTTTATCGAGTCCAAGTTTATATTCCTTTCCTTTGGGGCGCAAAGTTTGGTGCTAATTGAATGCATCTATGACGTAGTTTTCTATTCAACCTCACTATTATTATAGGGACAGCTAAAATAGTGTCTTTGTGTACATTCTTTATGTTCGTTTAGTCATTTTGTGTATTTCCACATTTACGCTCCAATGTTTTATTGCTAATAAAATGAATTAACAAATGAATACCAGTAGCAATTTTGAAAGTTTATAGTTGTATCCAATGACCTGAGAGTGAATGATTCCCCTTGTAGTGATGGGTTGAGAATAGAATGTATCACTAGAGACGTATAGACTGATGTAGCTCCAAAAGAAGGCGCTAAAACTCTCTCCTGGAAAACATATATCACCATTTTTTTTATTGCTTATGGTGGCCAAGTTCGTGTGATCGGACCGGGGAATTGTCCGGTCACCCTACGTGAGGCCACCGCGTGAGGATGACGCCTCGACGGCGAAAGCTGTCGGGGCGTCGACAGGAGAGGAGCCCGAGAGGGCATACCGCCGAGCGGGCCACCGAAGATAAAAATCGGGTACCGGTAGCCCGCTCGCACGGCGAAGAAGAGGTGCTTGCAGGGTGGGTCAATGGGGTTGCGCGCCGCCTCTTCCATCACCCTGGACCGACTTGGCGGGGTGCGACGTCCATGGCCCAAAGCAAAAAAAAAAAAAAAAAAAATTGTGGCAAACGAGAAGACAGCACACCTAATGGTAAGTGTCACTGCCGCCCATGGACATTTGCAATACTAAGGCTATAGCTAGGCTAGCCGGCCTACCAAAACAATCCCAAACTTACCCCAGTTGGGATTGCGGTGCAATATTACATTGCCATCACTCACACGTCGATCTTCTGCGAGAGTGTGGTACTTACCCGGACGGACCGGTCCGCAGCTGTAGACAGAGAACTGTCCACAGCGTGGTCCTACCACACTGTAAACTGTTTGCGATAATCTTTGCCAAGCGTAGCGATTATAACATAATACCCCTTTGACTACGCCTATATCTAAAAGTGGGAGTTCATAGATAAATAGCCAACAATGGCACTTAAAGATATATACTAGCGACCCGCTCTCTCTTCGCTTCGGTTACGTTAATTCATTTGTGTAGTTTACTTTCGCGACATAGAATTCCTTTGGAAAAGGTATTTCTAAAATCCTACTTTATCTGACCTTTATAGGGCAGAAAAAGTCCACATTGAACTCCAAGTCCGCAGCAGTATTGGAAATATGGATTTTTTTTGGGTTAACACCTACGCAATCCCCTTTAGGGGTGGAATTTTTTAAAAAGTCGTTCTTAGTTTACCTTTGTATCGTAACACAAATATGCCTACCAAAATTCAAGTCTGTAGGAGCTATATTTAAAAAAAAAATGTGATTTTTACACTCCAGCAATTATTTCTGGAGGTGAAATTTCGTAAAATCCGTTCTAAGCTGTACTTTACTCGACGAAAGGAATATTCCTCCAAATTTAAAGTCTTGAGGCTTTATGGTTCCAGATATATCGTGATGAGTCCAATGCATAGGTGGTAATCTCTTATATATAGATAGTCTAAGTTAAGGTATCCGTTAGCTAATCCTCAATAAGCATAGAAATAAAAAAGCCCGATATCGCCGAATATAACATTAGACACGTTTTATTTCATTGTTAAACTTTGCAAATAAAAAATATATTGCGTGTCCTAACATAATATTCATGTTCCATGCTAAAATAGGTGTTTAAATGAACAACAAGTCAACTACAATATAAATAGCTGACTGAATACACGCAACTGATAATATGTGAAAATTATTTAGATATAGATTTAACTTAAATTACTAAAATTTAGCATTTAATATGCTTAATTATTTATAAAACCCGATTACGAAGCGAAAAATGATGTCACAAGCGGGATTCGAACCCGCGCCTATTGGGATTCCGGTCCAATCCGAACCGAAAACCGCTCATTAAGTTTCAAAAAAACTATCAACAAAATAGAAAAAAAAAGCTCTTTCTAATTTCATACATTTACAACACATGTTTTAGTTTCATACAAGTGCGAATTATGTATGTGCTAATAAATTATAATCAGTGATGGTTTAAATTGAATATTTTGATTTACTGTTCGTAAATATTAGTGAAAAAGTAATTCCTATCGTTTTCCAGTCCTTTTATTATTTTATTGTTATTAATTATTTTCATGCAATTAAAAACTATTTTTAATGATACCAAAAAAGTATAACTTCTCAAGCGCGTACATAAGTTTTTATTTTAGAGACATCACTCTGCAGTAACGAAATAATCCTTGTATTGCGGGCTCTTTATAAATATACAATTAACTCATATGATTGTCGCCACCGATACAATTATAACAACATTCATGCACGCACTTACTCTTCAAATCCATTACATTCATTAACACATTCACTTCACTCATACAGACTACGAGTCCGCCATCTTATACAACATTACACGAGAACACCGATACATTCGTACCAAAAATTGTCGGACTAACTATTTGTAGAATCTTATACAATATACAATTATTTTAAGATTCGCCTATTGTTATTCCTTTTGTTCCCATCGTGAACAATGATGATATAAAATATGAAAAAAAAAATAACTAATAAAATGTTTATTACTAGATTAAAATATTCGAAAGCATCCATCTCTCGTTATACAGTTGTTAAATAAGAAGATTACATTTTAATTTAATTATAAACATTTGAAAGTAGTTTCACTTTAATTAAAACTTGCGAGTAAATTTAATTTACCTTAATTTACTTTGTCACAGAGAGAAAAATAAAAGATACGAAATTGGTACTCGTTCGTATTATTTAAACGTTGCAATGGAGTTTCATATAGTATCAGAAACTAGTACACAGGAAGTTCTACGCGCCAAGTGATATTACGGAAATAGCGGCCATGTTGTAGAGATACGCGATATATATTTATAGGAGTAAATACTTTTCCCCCTGAAGGAAGTATATAATTAATTATATTTCACACAATTATTATTTTGATCCCATCGATTATAATTAACTGTCTGTAAATCAATTAAAAGAAACAAACTTACTTTTATATACTTATAGTTAGTGTTTTTACTAATGAGAATTGTATTATCAATTTCCAGTACGCGGTATCTAATCAAATGCTTGTTTTAATAAAAAAAAAGGAAAACAAATGCCAATGCTACGAATACTACTAATTTAGTAGTGAAGAACTGTAAAACCCGTTTAATAAAAAAATAGTAAAGTAGGCTTATTACTCTATATCTTTTAGACTACAGGCCCGTGTTGAAAAAAATATGGGTCATTTGAACCACCAGGTGATCTATCTAGAACGATATAAGAGCATAAAATAATAAGATTCGGCACTATGCCGTCACTTGTAAGCTGTCCAACTGAGTGCAGGTGAGAATTCAAAAGTACAGGTAGAGTGAGTACATTTTGGTCATATATGTACGGCATTCTTACCATCGATAGATCCATGAAAAATAATAAGAAAACGCGTAGTGCCGTAAAAAAATGATGCGCCACAAAGTCAGAATTTTTTTTTTATTTTCCTACATTTGCCAGGGTAAATTTTTATATTATTTTATATTATTTTTATATTATTTATTATATTAAATTTTATATTATTTATTAATTAAGATTCGATCCGCCACCACGGCCCCCGGCCCGGACGGAGTCCCAGTCCGGGTGTTGACATTGCTCCTCGAGCATCTCGAACCTCGCCTCAGGCGACTGTTCAACGCCTGTCTGACGTCTGGACGGTTCCCTGAGTGCTGGAAGGAAGGGAGGTTGGTTCTCCTGCCAAAGCCGGGACGGCCCCCGGATTCGCCGTCGGCCTACAGGCCCATTGTGCTTCTGGACGATGTGGGTAAGCTGCTGGAGCGTGTCCTCGCTGCCCGCATCGTCCAGCACCTGGAGGAGGTGGGGCCCGATCTGTCGGACGCTCAGTTTGGGTTTCGGAGGGGGCGTTCGACCATCGGGGCCCTGCTACGCCTGAGGCAGACGGCCGCGGAGGCTGTCGCCGGCAAAGGAGTGCTGTTGGCGGTGTCGTTGGACATCGCCAACGCCTTCAATAGTCTGCCATTCAGCTGCATCAGGGAGGCACTCCGGTTCCATGGAGTGCCCCTGTACCTCAGGCGGCTGGTGGCAGACTATTTGGAGGGGCGCAGTGTCCTCTACGCGAGCCCCGCAGGGGACATTGTGCGGACGCCCATGTCGTGCGGTGTTCCGCAGGGGTCAGTTCTGGGGCCGACTCTGTGGGACATCGGTTACAACTGGGCGTTAGGGGGGGAGATCCCCCCCGGGCTGAGCGTTATTTGCTATGCTGACGACACGCTCGTCACAGCCCGGGGCAGGACACTCGAAGAGGCGGCGAGCCTGGCCACTCTCGGCACCGAGGAGATGGTCAGGCGAATTGAGGCGCTGGGGCTCAGGGTGGCCCTAAACAAGACGGAGGCCCTACTATTCCATGGGCCCCGTGTGAGGCTGCCCATCGGCGCCTCGTTAGTCGTCAACTCCATCCACATCAGTATCCAGGCCCATATGAGGTACTTGGGCCTGGTGCTCGACGGGCGATGGTGGTTCCGAGAGCATTTCCGTCAAATTGCTCCCCGGCTGGTCGGCGCGGCGTCCGCCCTTTCTCGGCTCATGCCGAACGTGGGCGGACCCAGTTTCGAGGGCCGACGGCTGTATGCGGGGGTGATCCGCTCAATGGCCATGTACGGCGCACCCGTGTGGGCGAGGGCTCTGAACGCCCAGCTCAGGGCGGTGCTGTGGAGGCCACAGCGAGCCATGGCGGTCAGAGCCATTCGCGGGTACCGCACGGTGTCTACCGAGGCGGCATGCCTATTGGCCGGGACATCCCCGTGGGACCTAGAGGCGGAGATGCTCTCCGACCTCTACCGGCGGGTTACCTCAATGCGCGAAGAGGGTGGCTTCCCATCGTTCAACGAGATAGCCACCTGGCGCGAGGACGCCCGCCGAGAAGTCATCGCCCGTTGGGCTACGCGGCTGGAGAGGCCTAGACACGGTGTTTTTACCGTTGAGGCCCTCCGGCCCGTACTGATGGAGTGGATGGAGCGGCGGCACGGAGTCCTCTCTTTCCGGTTGGTGAAGGTCTTGTCGGGGCATGGTTGCTTCGGCAAGTACCTGCACACGGTCGTGCGGAGGGAGTGGACTCCGTCCTGCCACCATTGCAGTAGCGACGAGGACACGGCGCAACATACGCTCGAGGTATGTTCGGGCTGGGACGGGCAGCGCCGTGACCTCGTCGCTGTCATCGGTGCCGACCTGACGCTGCCGACTGTTGTGCGAGCAATGGTCGACAGCGTCAGGAATTGGGACGCGGTCGCCGCCTTCTGCGAGGCTGTCATCTCGCAGAAGGAGGCGGCGGAACGGGCCCGGGAGGATTCCCGTGACCCGGGCCGCCGCCCGCGGCCGGGGCGGCGCAGGCGCGAGTACCTGCGCCTGATGCCGCCCTAACCGAGGCTTCGGGTGATCGGACCGGGGAATTGTCCGATCACCCGACGTGAGGCCACCGCGTGAGGACGACGCCTCGACGGCGAAAGCTGTCGGGGCGTCGACAAGAGAGGAGCCCGAGAGGGCATACCGCCGAGCGGGCCACCGAAGACAAAGATCGGGTACCGGTGGCCCGCTCGCACGGCGAAGAAGAGGTGCTTGCAGGGTGGGTCAATGGGGTTGTGCGCCGCCTCTTCCGTCACCCCGGACCGATTTGGCGGGGTGCGACGTCCATAACCCACCGCAAAAAAAAAAAAAAAAAAAAAAAAAAAAAAAGGGTAAATTTGGTCATTTGATTTTGTATGGCATCAGTTTCATACTATTTCAATACTGCTTCTAATCCATTATTCCTCAACGCCGTACAAAAATCGTGCGACAAGTGGAAAAAATCGAGTGTTGCAACCCCCTCTCTTTCCGTGGTCCAGGGGTTGATCGGCAAAAAATGCTATACATAACTAAAGTTTTTGCCTTCATAATCTACTAGTCTGGCGAGCAAATTAAAGTAATCAAGGCAATGGACAGAGGTGTGGGGTTTTGTTCCTAGTTTACCTTGTTTTGCATAGATGTTATATGCGTTTTATATCCTTTAGTCGTCTCTTACAATCACCCACAAGTAAGATAGGATAGTGAATTATATTCTTACTCCGTTACCATACGGAAAACTATATGAGTATGATGAGACTAAATTCCATCCTTTTCTGGGTTAATGTGGCACTGCTCAGGCGGTTGTGTAACTGAGGATATGAAAAACAACAAACATCTAATATCGATTCTTCTTTTAAGTGGCGAATAATACGAATAATGATATATACGTAAGATAGTGTGGATATCTACCCACTTATGTATGATAACTAAATTATAACTAGAATTATTGTCCTCATCATTCATCATCATCATCATCCTCATATTGTTTTACATGCTTTCTATGAAAAAAAAAAAAATAAGTTCAATGTTGATCCGATGTTATGCTCTTTCTTTTTTTTTTGCGGTGGGCTATGGACGTCGCACCCCGCCAAATCGGTCCGGGGTGACGGAAGAGGCGGCGCGCAACCCCATTGACCCACCCTGCAAGCACCTCTTCTTCGCCGTGCGAGCGGGCCATCGGTACCCGATCTTTATCTTCGGTGGCCCGCTCGGCGGTCCGATGTGATACTCTAATGTTTCAACTGGAATTGTATTAAGCGATGGCACAATATAATTAATTCCAAAGTAGGTTGTTTTACATCTATTGAAGAAATTTCCAAAAGATAGAGGTTGAAGTCTCACTTGAATAAATGCCTATTTAACAATTTTTTCGTTGTAAGTTTTTTTACAAATAGCCTAGTCAGTCAAATACTAAATCTTAATAATAGTAATCTTAGTATTAGTTATGAATAATGATTCTCAAAACATCTGCTATAACTAATGTACATTTATCCGGGTTAATCATTTAATACCATGCATACATAACACATATGCCAAACAAAACCTTCACGTCTTCATTAAAAGCCGTCTCTCTTCTCTTTGTCGGCAAATAATCTCATACATAGTTCATTACGTTTTGTCACTGTTGTCATTACCGTAGACGACATACCCCACGTGAATTTCAATTAGATGCTTTTTAATTATTGCTTAAATGCGGATAATGTTTCTATGTCTGTTCAAAATTGTCAACATACTTTTGTGAATGAATTGTAATTTTATTAAAATAAAACTATTTTTTTTCAGATTCTATCGTGTTTGTATTTGATTTTTAGTTTTGAACCCTTTACCACCCATAAACGCTTCATGGTCACATGAGGACTGTCCTCCCATGGCCATGAATACATAGGAGGACTATCCTCCCGTGACGCTGAATGCTGTAAACTGTTCGATACGTCGGGCAATTAATTAAATTCAAACGCAATAGAATCTGCAGAAATAGTTTTGTTTCAAATGTGTAAAACTCGTGTAAACATTAGAGATCAATATATTGTAGCTTTTTCTTTTTGAGATCATGTACGTCTAAATAATTCTATGTTTTGAGGTCTATTTTCGTTCATTCATCATTTATCTCAACTTATATACATGCGTCCTACTGCTGAACTCGAGCCTCTTCCATAATAGTAAGGAAATTAATCTATTAAACAACGCTGATTGCACGGGTTGGTATAGGATTATATTTTTTTCTAGAAATCTTAATATATATAAATTACGTGTCACGTTGTTTGTCCGCGATGGACTCATAAAGTACTTAACCAATTTTAACCAAATTTGCACAGCAAGTGTAGTTTGATCCAACTTAAAAGATAGGATAGCTTAAATCTTAATTTATAGTAATATTATTTTATTGCGAATTATATGTCTGATATGACAGTCAAAATCATATGTTATATCAAAAGGATTTTAAAAGATGGCGGAATCTGTTGACTGGATTCAGTAAGTATTTAATAGATGGCGCTATGTTAAATGTACAAACGCTTCATATAAGCTAAAATTTTTTAGAATAAATAAAAAGTGTTACTGAGGCTGACCTAAGCCATAGCAACGCGTGGCCTGGTCTGCTAGTATTGTATAAATCCCTCTGTAACCATGAACACTATAAAGTGTTCTAAGCGTCAGGCAATTACTAATCAAATACAAAGTATGAACTTAGATTATAATGAAAAATATTTAATTGCAGGAACACATCTCCGTGTGGTGACGGAGTAAGAATACAATTCACCACCCTCTATCTTACCCGTGGATGATCTTAAGAGGCGACTAAGGGATATAAAGCGCATATAACATCTATGCAAGAGAAAGAAAACTCGTAACAAAACCCTATAGCAACACTTCTGACCAACGTGCTGTAGTAGGTCAATTTCCCTCCCATTACGGAGGTGGCTCGAGCCCCACAGTGGGACGTCTGTGAGCTGAGATGATGATTATGATAATATGTTTCCAAAGTAATCTTCATATAAAAACTCGAAGATCTTCAAATAATATATCATAATATAGTCTATAAAAATACACAGATACGATAGGACAATGTTCATGGTTTGACATGAGGTATCGATTCTTATAAAGGGACATTGTTAGATGTCCATTCTTTTAATGACTTGTCAGAAGCAGGTAAATTGCTACTAAAGATGAAACATTCGTAATATGATATTTGCTCGGCAGAAATAAATGTATACTTATTAACTTATATCGAACATTATACGGTATGATCATTTTATTTCAAGGGACAACAGATTCATTTAATTATCGAGCTTTTTATATTTTTTTTTATTTATTTTACAGAAAAACTGTTAACATATTTTTTTTATTGCTTATGGTGGCAAACGAGCAAGCAGACACCTTATGGTAAGTGTTACCGTTGCGGCTCTACTGCGCTTGAGGCAGACGGCGGCGGAGGCCGTCACTGGCGGAGGGGTGCTGTTGGCGGTGTCTTTGGACATCGCCAACGCATTTAATAGTCTGCCATTCAGCTGCATAAGGGAGGCGCTCCGGTATCACGGAGTGCCCTTATACCTGAGGCGGCTAGTGGCAGACTATTTGCACAGGCGCAGTGTCCTCTGCGCGAATCGCACAGGGGACATTGTGCGCACGCCCATGTCGTGCGGTGTCCCACAGGGGTCGGTCTTGGGGCCGACTCTGTGGGACATCGGTTACGACTGGGCGTTGAGAGGGAGTCTCCCCCCCCGGGCTGGGCTTAATTTGCTATGCTGACGACACGCTCGTCACAGCCCGGGGCAGGACACTGCAAGAGGCGATGAGCCTGGCCACTCTCGACACCGAGGAGATGGTCAGGCAAATCGAGGCGCTGGGACTTAGGGTAGCTCTAGATAAGACGGAGGCCATCTTGTTTCACGGGCCCCGCACGGGGCCACCTGCCGGCGCCTCGATAGTCGTCAACTCCGTCCCCATCGGTATCCAGGCCCATATGAAGTATTTGGGCCTGGTGCTCGACGATTTCCGATTCCGAAGACTTGCTCCCCGGCTGGTCGGCGTGGCGTCCGCCCTTTCACGGCTTATGCCGAATCTGGGTGGACCCAGCTTTGAAAGTCGACGGCTATACGCGGGGTTGGTCCGGTCAATGGCATTGTACGGCGCACCCGTGTGGGCGAGGGCTCTGACCGTCCGCCTTAGGACTATTCTGCGGCGACCGCAGAGAGCCATGGCGATCAGGGCTATCCGCGGATACCGCACGGTGGCGACCGAGTCAGCATGCGTATTGGCCGGAACGCCCCCTTGGGATTCGGAGGCGGAAATGCTCGCCGGAATATATCGGCGGGTGTCTTCCACTCGCGAGGATGGTGGCGAGGTTTCGCCTAACGAATTGGCCACCTGGCGCGAAGACGCCCGCCGGGAAGTCCTTGCCTGTTGGGCGACGCGGCTGGAGAGGCCTCGATTCGGACTTCGTGTCATCGAGGCCGTCCGGCCCGTACTGATGGAGTGGCTGGAGAGGCGGCACGGAGTCTTCTCTTTCCGGCTGGTGCAGGTCTTGTCGGGGCATGGTTGTTTCGGCAAGTACCTGTACACGGTCGCAAGGAGGGAGACGACTCCGTCCTGCCAGCAGTGCGGCGACGACGAGGAGACAGCGCAGCATACGCTCGAGGTCTGCGTGACCTGGGCTTCGCAGCGCTCTGCCCTCGTCGCCGCCATCGGTGCTGACCTCTCGCTGCCGGCCGTCGTGAAAGCGATGGTCGACAGTGAGAGCAATTGGGACGCGGTCGCCGCCTTCTGCGTGAGCGTCATCTTGCAGAAGGAAGCGGCGGGGCGAATCCGGGAGGATCTCCTCTTCGAGGATTCGCACCACCGCCGGCGACTGGGGCAGCGAAGGCGAGAATACCTCCGCCTTATGCCGCCCTAGCCGAGGCAGCGGGTGACCGGACCGGGGATTAGTCTGGTCACCCTTGGAGAGAGGCTACCGCGTGAAGACGACGCCCTGACATCGAGACATAATATTAGTCGAGATGGCAGGGCGTCGACCCGAGAGGATACCCGTGAGGGTAGACCGGATGGGCCACTGAAGAAAAGAACGCGTACCAGTGGCCCACCCGCAATGCGTAGAGAGGTACATTGTAGGCGAGTCTACGGGGTCGTTCTCCCGGCGCCCCGGACGGATTAGCGGGGCGTGACCGATCCGTAGCCCGCCGCCAAAAAAAAAAAAAATGGTTAGTGTTACTGCCGCCCATGGAACTTTGCAATACTAAGGGTATAGCTAGGCCGCTGCCTATCAATACAAACCCCCAGCCCAACCAGTTGGATGTACGGCTCTCTCGCTCACCGAACAGAGCGCAATAGCACATTGCTATTACTCAGACGTCGATCTTCAGCGAGAGTATGGTACAACCCCTGACGGACCGGTCCGCGGCTGCAGACAGAAAACTGTCAACAGCGTGCTCCTACCACTAAAAAACATACATAGTCTTGCGCCTGTTTCGCAGAGGGGTTGGCAGAGACTACAGATCGCCATTAACCACTATCATGGCATACCTTCATCGCTTCATTCACACTCATAACAAACAGTCTTTATGCTCTACGATCACGCATACTCTTAATATCTCTCGTCAACATATTGCCAATTTGGTCCAGAAAAATATGGTTTTCCATTTGTATTCATCCCATTCACGCTTACTTTATATATTTCCCTCGTCAACCTCTCCTCACTAATTTTCCCACGTGTCCAAATCTAAACAAAAATTATTTCATTTTAATATCTAACGACGATGTAAGAGAGCGAGTAGGTATGAAAGAGAGTATTGGTGTAAAGATGCGAAAGGGAATGCTCTGATGGTTCGGACATGTGGAAAGAATGCCGAACGAACGTCTGGTTAAGAAGATATACAATGCAAAAGTGGCAGGATATAGGTACCGGGGGAGACCGAGACTCACCTACCTAGACCAGATTGGTCACGTGCTGAATGAAGGTGGAGTCAAGAGTCTCCGAAACCGGCGAGCGTGTATGAAGAGAATTATGAATGTTGAAGAAGCGAGTGAAGTATGCAAGGATAGAGTTCTCTGGCACTCTGTTCTCTCTGCCTACCCTGCAAGGGATATGGCGTGATATGTATGTATGTTTAATATCTAGTGGATTTTAATATGTAATCCATTACTTAAAATATTTCTACACAGACATAAATAAGAATAATCCTAAAATTTCTCAGCGCTCAAACACTTAAACCACAGAAAAAACAAACTCCCTCTAAGTATTATATGTAGACCATACATGCACCTCAAAATCTAGCAAAACTCTAAGTCAAAAACTTTAACACGAAAACGTATTTAGAAGTTAGTCTTTCAAGCTACATGTAAAAACATATGAACTGCAAAACGCTGTCCCACTTCTAGTTCTCCAATATAGCGTTACTACCTTTGAACAAGATCCCTAAAATATCAGTGGACCATGTGAAAATCCGTATGTGTGACCGTAACTTTGACTGCACGAATCCCCTACCAAAGTTTTAGAATTATTAAACCATTTAAATATTAATTTCATCATCATCATCTCAGCTCCTATATGTCCTACTGTGGAGCTCGAGCCTCTTCCGTAGTGGGAGGGAAATTAACCCACTATACCACACTGGTCAGACGTGTTGGTAAAGGGTTTTGTTTTGAGTTTTCCTTCTCTTGCATAGATGTTATATGCGTTTTATATCCCTTAGTCGCATTTTACGATCACACACAGGTATATATATAGATATAGATAGGGGGTGGTTAATTGTATTTTTATTCCGTCACCACATGGATTTTGTGATTGATTTACTAATAATAAAACGAGAGATAAAATCTATACAGACCTTTAAAGCTGTTTGAGAAAAATATTATGGATTGTTCCTTTTTTTTTACCCAGGTGCTATGGACCTTGATGGCGAAATCCTTTAATATTGTAAGACTTTTTTATCTACTTATGTCTGGCGTACAGGGAATGACTTTCTCAGAGGCTGTTTGATCATTTGTGGAGAGTGTTGGAATCATTCACAAATCACATTCTAATGAATTTAAAGTTCAAATTACTGAAATTTTTAGCATTTAATATGCTTAATTATTTATAAATACCCGATTACGAAACGAAAAATGATGTCACAAGCGGGGTTCGAACCCGCACTTATTGGGAATCCGGCCCAACCGTGCTGCCACTTACACCATCGTGAACTATTTTAGGACATGCAAATTTTCGCTTCATATTATATCTTACGTCTTCAAGGTGACGTATGCCATCTATCGGACATTGTTAAACATTGTATAATTTAGAATGATAATAGTTCATACTCTGCAATAGTATATTATCATTTTAATAATAAGATATTGGATCAAAATATAATTCAAAATTCATGGCGGATGGATTTGCGGTAACTGCTAGTAATTACATATAAGTTTATATTAGTTAGCATAAAATTAAAATCCAAAGCATGTGCCATTTTTTTCAAATACATTCGCACAATTATTTATAAATTAGCTTTTGCTTACCATATTTCGAAGGCAACAGATCATCAGGCTTCCACTTCGGTTATATCAAATTATCATCCCATAGGATTATAACATTGACTAAAAACCTCTGTATTCCCTCACTCTGTACACATTCACTCACTCTAGTTCGGTATCTATAGATACTGCCGCCTGGCAGAGACGCGGTCCGTCAGCCATTACATAAACACTTGAATCTAAAATGATAATATGTCGAAATTGATTCGAAAACTAATGGTACCTTCAACATCGGTAACCGAGAATTTTATCTAGGTTATATTCGAACGTAATTCAAGTAATATGAGAAGTTCGAAGGAAACTAATACGGGGATTGAAATCCCAGCAGTATAGCTTAGTTTACATTCAACGTACATCACGTCCAAATCTTACTTATAATACCTACAAGTCTCAAAAGATTTAAAAGAATTACATAGATCTGACAGAAAATATACAATCACTAAGAGCCTATTTACAACCTTTTAGTTATTGATTTCAATAGTCAGACAGAAGTGTGACCATCATCATCATCATCACAGCCCATTGTTGGTCTCGGGCCCCTTCCGTAATGAGAGGGAAATTAACCTATAGTAGGTTAATTTCCCTACCTATAGTACTACCTACTACCTATAGTAGGTTAATTTCCCTACCCCTACCTCTACCTCCCTACCTTGCTGGTCAGACGTGTTGGTATAGAGTTTTGGTTCGAGTTTTCCTTCTTTTACATAGATGTTATATGTGTTTTATATCCCTTAGTCGTTTCTTACGATCACCCACGGGTAAGATAGGTGTTGGTGAATTGTATTCTTACTCCGTCACCACGCGGATAATAAGTTTGACCATAACTCTATAATAATAATCGCCAGACAGCAAGAAAAATTTCAAAGTTCGATCTATTAATGGCCACAAAGCCCCAATGGGAGTAACATTTATCAATTAAACGCAACTCTAGGAAAATTGATCCCTCTAGTAAGACGAATTAGCGTAGGGATTACGAGGCCACGATGGTCAGACGGGTATAGCATAGGGTATTATTTCGTAGTTTCCTTTACTTGCATTGCCGTATTCTGCTTGCAGTCGTCTTTTACGACACAAAGACAATGAGGTGGTGGTGATTTATAACATTCTTACTCCATTAATAAAAATCATTCTTCTACTCTTATCCCAATTACTTGGGGTCGATACAATATGTACTCTTCTTTCATAATACATATTCTAAAAGTTATTGGCAATAGTTTTATAACCAGCCGCCTGCCAGACGTCAACCCTCCTTGGGAATGTAATTGTTGACCAAACGGCATAACATCGAGTTGGCCCAGGTCGTTATAAGCCTCTTAGTCGTCTTTTACGACATCCACGAGCAAATAGTTGATAGTATTCTTAGCCACTACCACACAGCTATTATCAAACGAATAACGGATATCTAAAAATTCAATATTATAGGTTGTCACTTTGTGTAACACTAGTTGTATCCCTAACTTCACTCGCGTTAACGTAGTCTCTATATCATTATTTATATACCAACCTCTGAGGTGTTAAATTTCGAGTTTTCCTTGTCAGTGATGTTTATAATGATGGCAGTAACGACTAAGTAATCATTGCGATTAACAGAAGACAATCTAAAACCTGAAGCTTGAAAATGAAGGAGATCAAACACTAGCAGCTATTTTTTTTATTACCTAATCCAAGATTCGAATCCAGCACGATAAAATCGCATACAAATGTGGACAAATGTGGCAATACAGCTTTAATATAAAAAAAAATGTACTAAAAACGTGCAATGAGTATCATTGCTTTTCATGACTTCCTAAAATACTGACAATCTAATTACCATCATAAGACTATAAAGTATCCCGTAATATGCAAATGTAACATTGCTCAAGCCGAGATAGACACAATCTTCTCTAAAAATACGTCTGATCTTTGCTTGGTTGTTCTTAATCATTTTCTAGGCATCGTTATGTGAAAATTATACGTGGCTCTATTGTACAGAGCGTGGAAGTAGCTGTAAGATAAACTGGAGCAGTTTTGCTGTGGAATATAATAAATATTTTATGCTTTGATATTTAAAGAGTAATAATGAAAACTATTATTAAGTATTCACGTCTGTCTGTTGGTGGTCTATATTTTACGAGTTTAAATTTTTGTATATCTACTGTCATTATAACAACAATAAGAAAATTAAAATAAATTTATTTTTTAAAGAATAAGTTAAAAAAATTATAAAATTAAAAGTTAAGTTCGCCGTTCACTAAAAACTTGCATTCTTTTCATACGGAAGTATTTAAGAAGTAGGTAAAATAAGAAGTAAGTAATGTATTATACATTTTATCTATATAATAAAAATAAATACGAGTATAATGCCACCAGTCACGGATTACAATATAACACGACCAAGAGCGAGCTCATGGTTTTTGAGACTGGGGGTAAAAGTACTCAAAATATACCACCGATACGCCTCCAAGGTGGTGATTTGAAAAAACTGTTCAAATATAAATATTTAGGGCATTTATTGACTCCTGATCTCAAGGACGATGATGACTTGAAAAGGGAGCGGAGGGCACTGTCAGTGAGAGCGAGCATGATAAGCTCGCAGGTTTGCACGATGTACAAAACAGGTGAAAATTACACTGTTTAGAGCCTATTGTACATCATTCTACACATGCAGCCTGTGGGCTAGATATACTCAAAAATCTTACAATGCCCTCCGTATCCAATATAACAACGCGTACATGGTATTGTTGGGGCTGCCCCGCTTCTGTAGCGCTTCGGGGATGTTCGCCGAGGCGCGTGTAGATTGTTTCTACGCCACAATGCGCAAAAGGTGTGCATCCTTGGTGCGTTGGGTGCGGGCCAGCTCAAATAGTATCCTGGACATGGTTGCTAGTCGCTTGGACTGCATATATACATAAATCACTGTTGTGCAGTCTCTCATGGAGTTAAACAGCGGTGATTTGTATCAGCAGTATTTATTTTGTTATAAATTTGCATGTACGTTTTGATTTATATTTACTATTTTTAATTATGAATATTTACTAAGAATTTAGATTAAGTATTACTAACAATAATGAGTCTTTGTTACTTCAATAAATGAGTATTATTATTATTATAAAAAAATGAAATAAAACAAGTTTTTATTAAAATTATTAAGTTGGAAGAAAAATTATTGAAAGGAGAATGAGGATGGTGTCCGATGGTTTACTGTGTGAGACACAAGGAGGTTTCAGGAGTGGAAGGGGATGCATGGATCAAGTGTTCTCTCTGCACAACATTGTGGAGAAGCATCTGGCTCTAGGTCAGAGGGTTTTCTGCAGTTTTGTGGATCTGGAGAGAGCATTTGACACGGTTGTACGAAAGGAACTTTGGGACATTTTACCGGAGTATGGTATTAACGGTAAACTGCTACAGGCTGTGCAGTCCAGTTACATGGGCTGTAGAGCCTGTGTGCGGCTGGATGATGGAATGTCGCCTTGGTTTGACGTCAATATCGGCGTTAAGCAGGGGTGCGTTCTGTCAGCCAGGCTGTTTATCATATATCTGGATAAATGTCTCCAAAGGTTGAACGATATGAATGTGGGAGTCCAGATGGGCGACTCAGTGGTCAATGCTCTGCTTTATGCAGATGATGCAGTCCTGCTGGCACAGTCAGCGACTGACCTGCAGACCCTAGTCGACACAATGACAGAAGATTGTAAGAAAAGGGGTCTACGCGTGAATGTGAGCAAAACCAAAATAATGGTCTTTGAAAGAGATAAAACCAGAACAGATGTAAGAGTAACAATAGGTAATGATGTACTAGAGCAAGTGGATGAATTTGTATATCTTGGATGTGGATTTAGCCGAGATGGAAGGTACACCACTGATATAGAGCGAAGAGTGAATGCGGGAAATAGAGTGAACGGAGCGTTGGGGCAACTTTTCGGCAGCCACCACCTCAGCCAGAAGGCACGTGTAGCAATACATAACGCAGTGCTTGTCCCAACATTACTGTATGGAAGCGAGAGTTGGGTATGCAGAAAAGAGTATGATAGTAAAATTAATGCGGTCGAAATGCGATCTCTGCGAAAAATCTGTGGAGTTAGGCTGACCGACCGCATTCGTAACGACGACGTAAGAGAGCGAGTAGGTATGAAAGAGAGTATTGGTGTAAAGATGCGAAAGGGAATGCTCCGATGGTTCGGACATGTGGAAAGAATGCCGAACGAACGCCTGGTTAAGAAGATATACAATGCGAAAGTGGAAGGATGTAGGTACCGAGGGAGACCGAGACTAACCTACCTAGACCAGATCGGTCATGTACTGAAGGAAGGTGGAGTCAAGAGTCTCCGAAACCGGCGAGCGTGTATGAAGAGAATTATGAATGTTGAGGAAGCGAGTGAAGTATGCAGAGATAGAGTTCTCTGGCACTCTGTTCTCTCTGCCTACCCTGCAAGGGATATGGCGTGATGATATGTATGTATGTATGTGTATGTATGTATTAAGTTGGAGACTTATAGACTAACGTGGATAATTTTTTGTCATGTGCCTCAGAAAAACTTGGTTGGGGTTCCTGCAATGTATTAATCTTAGTTCTAGGCTACGTGCTTTTTCGATTAGCTATGGTCTAGACACTCCACGTTTGAAACATCCAGGATGATAGAAAGGCGGATTACTACCACATATCCTGTGTTTTACTTTCCCATCAATAGTTAGTCATATGCCTTAACGTTTGTGGTTCATTAGACGGATTACTCTTTCGGATACCAATTCCCTTCAGACTACGTGCGCTACATCATGTGGGCAGAGCATCAGTTCCGAGTCCTTATCTTTAAAGTCCACGAAGAACATATAAACCCAAAATAAGAACATCCATCATCATCATCTCAGCTCGAGTATGTACCTACCACTACCGGGCTCAAGCCTCGTCTACAATAGCAGGGAAATTGATTATTATACCATGCTAGTCAAATGGATTGGTATCGGGTTTTATTTAGAGTTTTCCTTCTCTTACATAGGTGATTTCTGCATAGCATCTATTAGTAAGCTTTTAAGACACCTAAGAATAATATTTTTTTTTTTTTTTTTTTTTTTTTGCGGTGGGCCATGGACGTCGCACCCCGCCAAGTCGGTCCGGGGTGACGGAAGAGGCGGCGCGCAACCCCATTGACCCACCCTGCAAGCACCTCTCTTCGCCGTGCGAGCGGGCCACCGGTACCCGATTTTTGTCTTCGGTGGCCCGCTCGGCACCTAAGAATAATATAGGGTGTGGTTAATTGTACACATTACGGAAATACATTTAAAACGGTTTTTTGTACAATCTGATTTGTCATAAACTAATTATAGTACCTTAAAGACAAAAGGGAGCAGTAGCAACTGGAGCTGAAATAGAGTTAATACGTTTAGGGTCCCAATCACGAACAGTGAGGTCCGACATCAGTACTCGTAACCTCATGAAAATGTATCAGAAAAATCAAGTAACCACTTCCACAGCTCTTGCAATGTAGTATGGCTTAAGACAAGAGATTTAGCGAATGGTGTATATATTTTTCTATATTATAATACGTTTAAATGTGATAACAAAATAAGAATAATGTACAACCCCTTCTATTCCTGTGGAAGTGGTAAAAGATTTAAAAAAAATATCAGATGCAAAGAAGCAAATCTGATTGGTGAGTAGGGGAAATTCTCTTCCATTGTGTAAAAGTCTAAAGTAAGTACACAATACAAAGAATGAGTTATATATAAATAGATAATACTTCGATATTGCGAGCACGAAGCGCGAACGGACCGTATTCGTATCAACTTGAAAATATTTTGATGCGTCTATCCGAATGACTTGAAAGACGGCAATTCTCCTCTATGGCTTAAACTTGTGAAACGATCCTTGTGAATCTGTCTCTCGTGTTGAAAAAAAAAATTAAAATAGCGGAGATATGGACCGGAAATATAAAAAAATCATATTTCAGCAATTTGATTTTTTTTCCGGGTAATGGTGTAGAGAGCTACATTGTAGGGCAGGTCTACGGGGTCGTGCGTCGCTTCTCTGTCGCCCCGGATGGATTAGCGGGGCGTGACGTACTGAAGCCCGCCGCCGAAAAAAAGGGTATATTAATATAATTAATTGGCGTATGAAACTACGTTTCTAAGCTCACAGAGGCACTAATTTGTTTTAATACGATTAAATGGCGCGTGGAACTTAGATACTCAATGAAGTTTATCGAACGTACACTTTATTTATTATTTTACATTTTCTAATGCGGTTAAAGCAAACAAGTAGAAGTATCCTTGGATAAAATTTTATATTTGCATCACAATTTCATTAAGATGTTCACACGTGTTCACTTGTACCACAAGCTCGGCATAAATATTCAGTGTGGGGCGAAGATCTCTTATTAATGAAAAAGGGTCGCAAGGTATTTTAATTCAACTACGTGTTGAGTATAGCACGGGGATACTTACGACCGGCTACGATGTACTACTATATATTATTAACAGTCAATAGTGAGTTGTTTTCGCCGAGATTTATATAGGTAGTTAAATTCTCCTAAGTCTCGTCAAATTTCTAATCGTATAAATTTAAAAATTTAATTTTTCTTAAGTGGCAAAGTACTAGCGGCTACGAATACTATCAACTCTTAGTTTGTTCGTGGATGTCGTAAAAGACTTACGAGTAGATATCGACCTAAGCGAACTCCACCTAATGTTTGGTCAACAATTGCATTCCCAAATAGGGTGGACGCCACGCAGGCGGCGTCAAAAAACTATTGCCAATAACTTTCGCAAAATGTACGAGTATCTACATATTGCATTGACCCCAACAGAATAATATATTATAACAGCCGACGAATCCAACTCGGCTGGGCAACGTTCGGGAAACTTAGGAGGATCTTCTCGTCTAATATTCCGCAGTGTCTGAAAACAAAGATTTATAACCAGTGTGTGTTACCAGCGATGACTTACGGAACTGAAACATGATCTCAAATGTTGGCCTCATCAAAAGGCTCAAAGTTGCTAAGCGTGCTATGGAAAGAGCTTTGCTCGGTATTTCTCTACGTGATGGAATCCGGAATACGGAAATCCGTAGAAGAACGGGTGTAACTGACATAACTAGAAGAACCGTAGAAGAACGGGTGTAACTGACATAACTAGAAGAATTAGCACGTTGAAGTGGCAATGGGCAGGCCACATCGCTCGACGAACCGACAACCGTTGGGGAAGAAAGGTTCTCGAGTGGAGACCACGAATCGGACGCCGCCGCGCAGGACGACCCCCTACTAGGTGGACTGACGACATTATCAAGATCGCAGGAAACCGCTGGATGCAGGTGGCGTGAAACCGTGTTGAATGGCATTTTCGTGGGGAGCCCTATGTCCAACAGTGGACGTTTACGGGCTAATTGATGGATGGATGGATGATATTATAATTTTTTTTTAATTTAAATCTAACAATTTATACCATAAAAATAATACCCCCCGCATACCCAATGGACGAACATATTATATAACGGGTTTATTTTTGCTATCGGTGTGAGCACGCCAGCTATTTCAACTGCTAACTAAATCTCTCGTGCTAACGAATTTATACCTACGTACTTTCAATACCAATTCGCTTTGTGATCTGAATGATGATGAATTAACAATGTTTATTTAAAGTTCTCTTACTCTCTTTACTCTCTTTCTAAAAGAGAGTATTGGTGTAAAGATGCGAAAGGGAATGCTCCGATGGTTCGGACATGTGGAAAGAATGCCGAACGAACGTCTGGTTAAGAAGATATACAATGCGAAAGTGGAAGGATGTAGGTACCGAGGGAGACCGAGACTAACCTACCTAGACCAGATCGGTCATGTACTGAAGGAAGGTGGAGTCAAGAGTCTCCGAAACCGGCGAGCGTGTATGAAGAGAATTATGAATGTTGAGGAAGCGAGTGAAGTATGCAGAGATAGAGTTCTCTGGCACTCTGTTCTCTCTGTCTACCCTGCAAGGGATATAGCGTGATGATATGTATGTATGTATGTATGTATGTATGTGTATTTAAAGTTAACATCATCATAAGCCTATTAGACGTACATAATTCGGTCTACGAAGAGGGATAATGCAATAACCGCTATGGTAGTTCCTGTTATAAGATTTAAAGGAGTGCTCTGATAATAGTAAAATCTTGATACACTTTCATCATGACCTAGATACGAATAAGCTATTCATTCAACAAATTGTGTACAAAAAGGATTCAAAGACGGTATTAACTCAAAATAGGTTTCCGCTGTAATCTTCCGACAATTGTTTCGAAAACAATAAGCATGCTCTAAGCCTCCAATCCTCTTAGTGCCGGAGGCACAATGAGTCAACTCATTATTAAATTAATTATTAAGTAATCTGAACTCATTATTAAAATAATTAATTATTATACTAAATTTTAGTACGTAGTTGTAAATAATAACAACTATATACCAAAATTTAGTAATATATAATAATTAATTTGGGATGAACATAAGTTCATCATGAAGCCTTTTAACTGTTAGTTATAGGTTTTACTCAGAATCAAAGTATTTACTTTGTATTTTCCAATATACACCGAAATTGACAGAGACCATAAACCCACGCTATTAAAAAAAAATCGCTTACTCATGTATTTCTACGCTGCCGAGGTAAGGAATCGGTGACTCGCTCAATTTCTTTATTTTTTTTTTAAGAGGCCACTAGCTGTCATTTCTTTGCTCTGGACAGTTTAAACGGGGTAAGATTAGATCATAAACTTTGAAAATAAGAATAAAACAGCTATTTTCTCATTTATTTTCCTTCAATTTCTAGCATAGCGAGCGTGATTTATGAAAAATAAACACCATTTTTAAGTCATTAACTTTAGCTTAGCCTTAGATATTTCATTAAATTTATCGTACAAAAAATTATTTATATCTACTAACATATTTTCCATGTGGTGACAGAGTAAGAATATAATTTACCACCCCTTTTATTACCCAAAAAGTCGAAAGGGAGACAAGCATATAACATCAGAGAAGGAAAAGTGTAAAAAACAATTCTATACCAACAATCAGCGTGATATCGTATATCAATTCCTCTCTCAATGTGGAGGAGGCTCGAGCCCAACAGTGGGACATATGAACTAAAATGATGATGAATATCAACGGTTGAGATTTCTAATGAATAATTAAAAATACTCCAATTTTCGTTATTTTTATTTGCACTCAGTGTGTCTCAATAATTCTTTTAAGCTTGTTACTTAACCATATTAAAACACATAAACTGTGTTTCTAGCAATATTATATATTTTAAGAATATATATATAAGAATATATATAATATATATGTTTATATATTTTAAGAATATTTATTTCATACAATTAAATAAAGTGCTGCTTTTAATTTTATTAATGACATTTTATAGGGGCATATATGTTTACATAGCAGATAAAATACAAATCTGAGCTGAGAGTAATACGTCTATGTTAATTGTGTACATTACTTATCTAAATTATTATATCCTTTAAAGTAAGTAAAATAATAATAGCATTACCTTATAACTAAAAAGAAAACAAGTGTAATATATACTTAATATACATTTAGTCTAGAGTACCTACCTTTTTTATTTTTGGGTCTATTCGTCCGTTCGGACAGGCAAAAGGAACGAAGCCCATACAGCCAGGTCTTATTTAATTTTCTTCATATATTATTTATTACTATCTTATTCATATTGCATAGGCATAATTGTCACTGTCTGTCAGTAAGTCAAGTCGTTATCATTAATTTGGAGCTGATAACCAAATTAATGTTTTCTTTGGGAATTTTGTGAAAACACGAAAATACACGTAAACCATTATTATACCATATTCACTACATTTCAGCATTTTAACTGTACCATATTCTATAAAATACCAGTAAAATTATTCAATATAACACTATAAAACACTAAAGAAATAAATATAATACAAGAGCGTGACATGACATTTCCATATTCGCGCCAAAAGTATCTAGAGTACCTACAAAAATGTTTGATGTTTAAAAATCATTAATTTTAATACCACTCTGTGCATATAATGGAGTATAAACTATCGCCTAATAATTTTAAATTGGAGGCAACAAATTACAAAAGTAAAAAAAATGTGAATTTGTAAACAATTATAAATAAAAAGAAAATCTCTAAATTAAAAATTAACTACATTCGAAACTAAAAAGCAACTAGCTGCAAACGGATGTAATAAGATTCGACTGTAAATTTAGAGGTTCTATCGATGGTTTGGCTTTGGTTCTGAAATCATTGATTGCAAGCACTCGACGTTTATAGACTGATGTTTGGATGTGCATTTGGATGTCCATCATGTGCATTTTATTTCTACTTAAATACTATAATTGCCAGTGGTTCACTTAAAACAGCGCATTTGTACAGCAGACCGTGGAACACGACCGGGTTCCGGTGGCCCGCTCGCACGGCGTGGAAAGGTACTTGTAGGGCGGGTCTATGGGGTCGTGCGCCGCTTCTTCTGTCGCCCCGGACGGATTTAGCGGGGTGTGACCACTCCATAGCCCGCCGCCAAAAAAAAAAAGACCGTGGAACACCACGCTGCTCTGTTATTATTCGAGATTATACGGTCGGGGAAACGTCATAGCAGCTACTCAAAAAATTTCAACGTAGAGTAGGTTGACGTACGATCACGACTTTTATATGCAGCATTCGAATCCACGCTCAGATTTGGTCTCATTTTGTTTAGCATTTTCAAAATAAGTATGCCATATTTGTTAAAGTTATCGTCCGCGTGGTGACAGAGTAAGAATACAACCCACCACCCTCTTTCTTACCCGTGAATGTCGTAAAAGACAACTAGGGAATATAAAACGCAGATAGCATTTGCGCAAGAGATGGAACACGTGAAATAAAATTCTATATTAATATCTGACCATTATGTAGTAGGTCATTTTCTTCTATTGTGTAGAAATTTCTAGTCTTCCAGTGGGTCGTATAAAAGCTGAGATGATGATGATTATGAATTGCTACGTTTGTCAGGTAATTCTAGGTTCTAAGTGATCGTAGTAGGTGTTCTAAATATCTCAGCCCATTTCTCCTGATGCTTTCGCAACCGGTTACTGCAACTACTATTTTTACGACTACAAAAGTGATACGTTCTATTTTTAAACTTTCATTTTTTTTTTCCTTTTTTTTTTAAACTTTTATAACTTGGGTAATATAGTATATATCACCTTCAAACGATATTCATGCCTATAAAAAAAAATACTCTACTGAATAATGTCTAATGAGTGGTCAACTAAATAATTCACTCTCAAAGCCAAGTTATACTACAAACAGCCTTCTAACCGTCCCCAACAATTACTCGGGTTGAGTATAAGGTCCAAATACTGTGTTAAAAGCCCTTAGGGATTCACTAGTACTATATTATCACCTATCATGTTTGACCTCTCTAACTAATGTAAACAGAACATTTTATGAGACATAAAAGGTCAAGTTAGACTGGATCCTTGAGCAAAATCTTACTGACGCGTTTACTGTATCTAAGATGTGATAACATTCAATTATCCATTTTGTACGCTTTATATTAAGAGTGGTTTTAGTTTGATCATATGGTGGGTAATAAATCAGGGCTGAATCTAGGACTTATCTACAGTATTAGAGTAATATATTTATTCAATGTCCGAATAAGATAACAGAAATTAGTGGCTTGGTATAAGCGCTACAGATCAGATGACCTTCCATCTTATAGGGATAGACGTAAGTTACTTTTTAGCATAAAATTAGGTTCTATTATTTGTAATAAACATGACCATGTTCAAAGGCATCATCAGAGCCAGCCTCTGCATTAATAACAACTAATACTTTTGTTATACTCAGAAATCAAAGAGCATGGTTGGTTAAGAGGCATCATATTGCCCTGTATTTCATATATATAGTAATCTATACTATTGTGTAGTAGCGGCTACGAATACTACCAACCCTTACTTTGCTAGTGGATGTCGTAAAAGACGACTAAAGCCTTATAGCGACGTTGGTCAACTCCATCTGATGCCGTTTGGTCAACAATTACATTCCCAAGGAGTGACGTCTGGCAGGCGGCCGATCATAAAACTATTGCCAATAACTTTTACAATATGTACAATGAAAGAAGAGTATATATTGTATCGACCCCAAGTAATTGGGATAAGAGTAGGAGGATGATGATGAGTAATCTATACTACTATGGAGAGCCAGTTTTTTGTTAGGTTAAACTGTATAAACTATAGAATCGATCGTAATAATACTTATACCAAAATATGCAGCGTGTTTCGGAGAAGGTATACGATATATTGGTGATTACTTATCCGGAACCTATATTATTTTTTGACTTATTGTTAGAAATAATTAATTTTTTTTTTTTTTTTTTTATTGTACCTATTTTTTTTTTCTATTCGATTGTCATTTTTTTTAAATAAATATTTTAATTTTATTGGTTGTTTTTGTTATATTATATGCCACGCGAGGCGTGCAATGATAGCTAGTTATAAAATCATATATCACAGAAAGTGGTATTAGAACATAGAAAAATCACGTTCACAAGTTAGACAGATACATTACCTTACTTTTATAAAACGATATAACTCTTATTTGCGATTAAATAAAATGAAATCTCACTTCGATTAATTCCAAACACAGCTTCAAAATCTCAAACCAAAATTTCTATCAACTTCTCAAACATAAATACTAAGATTATATCGCCAATAATTCCGTTCGATTGGCAGAATAACGTTTATTCCTAAATTAACTTCCTACCGTCTCAGATTTCCCCGGTAAATTTGGTCCAGGACAATAATCCTCTGAATGCAACGTCAGTTATATGAACAATGATCGGCTACCAATATATATTGAACCCTGAGAGATCTCCAAATATCAAAATCTGCAAGTTGAATTTTACGTAGAGAGAAAGATCAAGTTATAACAGCCGTATCTAGATTCCAAATCGGCTATTAATATAGATTTTCGATTGCTCTACCAATATGTAACGGCGTTTTGAGAAATTTGTCCCATAGCTAAGATTCCTTACGTTTTATTTGCGGGCTCCTCCTAGGGGTATTAGAACAATGGGGTACGATGTCAGAAACCTCCACGCGGTGTACCCTGGGTGCGGACGGCGGTCCCCAGTTCTTCTGTTGTACTGTCGTCCGTAGCGAATATCTGGCGCTTCGCTCCTAGCCTTCTATCCGTAGAAGGTGACCGGACGCGAATCCGCGACGGGCTCAGTCACTCATTCATTTGAGGGCTGGGCAGGCATGTTCCACCGCCACCGTCGTCAAATCGTAAACCTGATTCTTTGCTTGTCTTAGTTTCAGGAACGAGGGTCTTGGCTTAACCGCCCGGACCGCGAGGAAGACAACCTCTATAAAGAATTTCGAATGTACATTCGAATTCGGAAATCACCCATAATCTTAAGTTTTGGCGTGCGGCGAGAAGATGCATGGCAGATGGGTTGTTCTGTTCTTAGCACGCTCCAGCCAGGGTACCGGCTGCCCCCCTGGTTGGTAAATGTAGGCTTGCCCGGGTACAGGGATCTCTGCCCGGGTCGACGTAATAGTATCTCCCATACTCGTGGGTTTAACTATGGATACTCATTTCAATTTTAAAAGCTACGTGGATCATAGTGATTCCCACCTCAAGGCCCGGTCATGCCAACGGAAAACTGACCGAAACGACGCCTCGTCCTCGGGACTCGAGGCGTCCGCCGAGGGTCCGGCACAACACGCAGAGGCCCAAACAACATCGAAGCGGAGGTCGCCCAGGAGGAGCCGGGGGAAGACCTCCAGCTTCAAACGGCGTTTGGAGGAGCGGCGAGCGCGCAGAAAGGCTGCCGCCGCGGAAGCGAGGAAGGACGGCGGTAGAGCCGAAACGGAGCCGTCGACGGACGAGGGCGACAGCGATGTCGCAGAGCCGTCCGGAGAAGACGGGGGTGGCGGTTCTACCGCCAAAATGGACGAGGGCGGTGACATTCCCGCAGGGCCGTCCAAGAAGGATAGCAGGCCGGCTGTTGAAGCCCCTGCCAGGTCGTCAGCGCGTCTTGTGGCAAAGAGCCCGGCGCCGACAGCGACAACGCTGACGACCAAGGAGAAGGCCCTCCCCTCGCAGAGGAAGCGCCGCCTGAGTAAGGGTGGCAGCTCGGGTGCCGACTCTGAAGGGAGCGTGGCCAACATGCCGCCACCTAAGGTCGCCTCCCGAAGAGGGCGAGGGGCCTCGGGAGAGGAAAGGACGGCGGCGGTTGCTGCCCGCGCCAACGGCGACCCCCCCGACCTGCGGGCCGAAAATGCCCGCCTTAATGGCGAGATGTCCGCCATTCGGACCCGGAACCGGCAGTTGGGGGATATGCTGGCGGGGATGCGGCGGGCAAACCGCCAGTTATTAAAGGACGTGGCCGACCTAAAGGCGCAAATGGCGCTGCTCGCGCCGCCTGCGCCAGTTGCGCCACCGGCCAAGGCCGGCCACTCAGCGGCCGCTGCAGCGCCAAAGCCGCCTCGCGCCGCGGTGCCGACGACGTTGGGCACTGGTGTGACGGTAACACCCGTGCCCATGGCGAGAAAGACGCCAGCCGCTGCGAAGCGCGCGTCGCTGGCTGGCGCTGGCCCAGCCGCCGCGGCGAAACTGGTCCCCGTGGTGAGGATGACGCCTCTCGCTGCGGACCGCATGCCGCCGGCTAGCGTCCCTGCGGCGCCAAAGCCGCCAGACGCTGCGGAACGGGCCCCCGAAGAGGCCCAGCCGACCCCGATACTTGCGGTGGGAGGCCTACCGGACGAGGCCCTGCGCCAAATCATCGACGCAGTCGGAAAACTCGTCGATGCGCGCATGGCCGTTCTGGAGGCAAGGTTGCCTCCAGAACCACGTGTCCGGCCGCCTCTCGCCGCGGACAAGCGGCCGCATGTGGCATCAGCCCCCGCCCCGCTGCCTTGTCAGGGTGGCCGCGTGGGGGGCAGCTACGCCACGGCCGCGGCGGCGCCCAAGCCCAAGGGGCCCGCGCCAAAGCCAAGGAAGAGGACGGTACCGGCTCCTGCCGGACCGCAGTCATCGTCGGCAACAACACCGCCGGCGACGACCAGCGCGTCAACGACTGCGCCTTCCGCGCCTGTCGCGCCTGCTGCGCCCGAGGGTTGGCAGGTGGCCGAGCGCGACCGGAAGAGTCGCGGTCAGAGGAGGAGAGCGGAGGCCAAGCGCGCCGCTGAGGTCCCCGCTCCCGCTCCACAGGCAGGAGCCGGTAAGAAGAAGAGGCCGCGCAAGGGGCTCAAGTCGCCGAAGACAGCCGCAGTGGTGATCACTGTGCTGCCTGAGGCGGCTGAGAAGGGCCTCAGCTACGAGGCCGTCTTGAGGAAGGCCCGGCGGGAGCTAGACGTCTCCGATATTGGAGGCGTCGAAGCCAGGACCCGTAAGGGCCGGACAGGGGCTCGAATCCTCGAGTTCCCCGGGGCCGAGGGCTCCAAGACGGCCGACAGCGTAGCTGACAAGCTGCGAGGTTTGTTTGCCGGGGAGGGTGGCATCAGGATCGCCAGGCCCGTCAAGTGCGCCGAAATGCGCATCGCGGGTCTGGACGACTCCGTGACGGTGGAAGACATCCGGGAGGCTATTGCCTCGAGAACCGGGTGTCCCATAGACACCGTCCGGGTTGGTGTCATCCGCCCCGGTCCGGGCGGCGTAGGTGCCGCCTGGGCGCAGTGCCCGGTGGAGTCGGTCAGGCAACTGGCCGGCTCAGGCAGGCTCCTCGTGGGCTGGAGCTCGGCGCGGGTGACCGTGCTTGAGCACCGGCCTGCGAGGTGCTATAAGTGCATGGCGGTCGGACATACTCGACCGACGTGCACTAATTGCTTCGACTGCGGCGGACTGTGTTTCCGCTGCGGTCAAACCGGGCACGTGGCGGCATCTTGCGCCGCCCCGCCCCACTGCCCCGCGTGTGCGGCGGGCAATAAGCCCGCCAAGCACCGCATGGGCTCTGGGGCGTGCAAACCTCCAGCTTCGGCCCCAAAGGGGCGGGGCGGCCCTCCGACCACGGCCGCTCCCGCTCCTAGCGCGGTCCGATCGCCCGCCGGCGAGGGGGAGGTCATGGATACAGCCCGTTAATGGCTACACCATCCATGCACCACCTCTTGCAAGCCAACACCAACCACTCCGCCGGTGCGCAGGACTTACTCCTGCAATCCATGGCGGAGTGGTCGATTGGTGCAGCCGTAGTCGCGGAACCGTACTGCGTGCCTGATCGCCCCAATTGGGTGGTCAGCCGAAACGGTACTGCGGCAATCGTCGTCTCTACGCAGCGGCACTTCCCGTCCTTGTCTCTTTTGGATAGGGGCGAGGAATTTGTCGCGGCGGAGTGGGGAGGGGTCACGCTCTACAGCGTATACCTCTCCCCTACCAGGAGAATGGACGATTTCAGGGCCTCCCTCACCAACTTGGAGGCCTCGATACGGCGACTGGCACCGGGCCTCGTCCTGGTTCTGGGGGACTTCAACGCCAAATCCACGGCGTGGGGGTCCCCTATGACGGACGACCGCGGGCGGGCGGTCATCGAGTGGGCGGCTTCACTGGGCCTCTGTGTTCTTAACAGGGGCTCAGTGAACACGTGTGTGCGGCAGCAGGGCGGGTCGATAGTGGACTTGTCGTTCGCTAGCCCCGCTGTCGCACCACGGGTGAGGAACTGGAGTGTCCTGGAGGAGGCGGAGACCCTATCGGACCACCGGTACATCCGGATGGAGGTCTCCCCTCTCCGGGACCCCGGTAGGGGTCACAGGGCGGACGGAGCTCCCGCGTTTCCGCGGTGGGCTGTGGGTCGTCTTGACAGGGACCTACTGGCGGAGGCGGCCATCGTTCACACATGGCTGTCCTCACCGCCCCCAGCGGACGGGGTGGACGCCGAGGCTGTCCGCATCCGCAGTGCGTTAACGCAGATCTGCGATGCGGCCATGCCCAGAGTGCGGCGGCGTCTACCTCCGAGGCAGGGGGTCTACTGGTGGTCCCCAAGATTGGCGGACCTTCGTGCGGCATGTATCAGAGCCCGAAGGTCCTACACCCGCAGCCGGCGGCGTCACCGCGACGCTGAGCGGGAGGGCCAGCTGTACGAGGCGTACCGCGATGCGCGGACGGCCTTTCGGCTGGCCATCCGAGCCGCCAAGGGTGCGAGTTGGCAGGAGATGCTGGACGGTCTCGACCGTGACCTCTGGGGTCGCCCGTATCGCGCGTCGCTGAATAAGCTTCGCGCGCAGGGCCCCCCCCTCACCGAGACCCTCCAGCCCGACTTCCTCTGTAGGGTGGTCGAGGAGCTGTTTCCACGGCAGTCGGAACACACGCCCCCGGTCATGGCCTCGCCAGAACAAGACCGGGAGGCTGACGACGAGAGCGTTCCGCCCGTGACGGAGACGGAAGTGGGAGCAGCTGTGGCGCGGATTCGTTCCGCGACCACGGCCCCCGGCCCGGACGGAATACCAGTCCGGGTGCTGACGTCGCTCCTCGAGCACCTCGAGCCTCGCCTCAGGCAGCTGTACAACGCCTGTTTGGCGTCTGGACGGTTCCCTGAGTGCTGGAAGGAGGGGAGGTTGGTTCTCCTGCCAAAGCCGGGACGGCCCCCGGATTCGCCGTCGGCCTACAGGCCCATCGTGCTCCTCGACGATGTGGGTAAGCTGCTGGAGCGCATCCTCGCTGCCCGCATCGTCCAGCACCTGGAGGAGGTGGGGCCCGATCTGTCGGACGCTCAATTCGGTTTTAGAAGGGGGCGTTCGACCATCGGGGCCCTGCTACGACTGAGGCAGACGGCCGCGGAGGCTGTCACCGGCGGGGGAGTGCTGTTGGCGGTGTCGCTGGACATCGCCAACGCATTCAATAGTCTGCCATTCAGCTGCATCAGGGAGGCGCTCCGATTTCATGGGGTGCCCTTGTACCTGAGGCGGCTGGTGGCGGACTATTTGGAGGGGCGCAGTGTCCTCTGCGCGAGTCCCGCAGGGGACATTGTGCGGACGTCCATGTCGTGCGGCGTTCCACAGGGGTCGGTTCTGGGGCCGACTCTGTGGGACATCGGGTACGACTGGGCGTTGAGAGGGAGTCTCCCCCCCGGGCTGAGCGTGATATGCTACGCTGACGATACGCTCGTCACAGCCCGGGGCAGGACACTCGAAGAGGCGGCGAGCCTGGCCACTCTCGGCACCGAGGAGATGGTCGGGCGAATCGAGGCGCTGGGGCTCAGGGTGGCCCTAAATAAGACGGAGGCCCTATTGTTTCATGGGCCACGCGTAAGGCCGCCAATCGGCGTCTCGCTAGTCGTCAACTCCGTCCACATCAGCATCCAGGCCCATATGAAGTACTTGGGTCTGGTGCTCGACGGGCGATGGTGGTTCCGGGAGCATTTTCGCCAAATTGCTCCCCGGCTGGTCGGCGCGGCGTCCGCCCTTTCGCAGCTCATGCCGAACGTGGGCGGACCCAGCTTCGAGGGCCGACGGCTGTATGCGGGGGTGATCCGTTCTATGGCCATGTACGGCGCACCCGTGTGGGCGAGGGCTCTGAACGCCCAGCTCAGGGCTGTTCTGTGGAGACCCCAGAGAGTCATGGCGATCAGAGCCATTCGCGGGTACCGCACGGTATCGACCGAGGCGGCATGCCTAATGGCCGGGACACCCCCGTGGGACCTAGAGGCGGAGATGCTCTCCGACCTCTACCGGCGGGTGACCTCACTGCGCGACGAAGGTGGCTCCCCATCGCTGAGCGAGATAGCCACCTGGCGCGAGGACGCCCGCCGAGACGTCATCGCCCGTTGGGCTACGCGGCTGGAGAGGCCTAGACACGGTGTCGTCACCGTCGAGGCTCTCCGGCCCGTACTGACGGAGTGGATGGAGCGGCGGCACGGAGTCCTCTCCTTTCGACTGGTGCAGGTGTTGTCGGGGCACGGATGCTTCGGCTCGTACCTGCACACGGTCGCACATAGGGAGTGGACTTCGTTCTGCCACCATTGCAGCAGTGACGAGGACACGGCGCAACACACGCTGGAGGCGTGTCCGGGCTTTGACCGGCAGCGCCGTGACCTCGTCGCTGTTATCGGTGCCGACCTGACGCTGCCGGCTGTCGCGAGAGCGATGGTCGACAGCGTCAGGAACTGGGACGCGGTCGCCGCCTTCTGCGAGGCTGTCATCTCGCAGAAGGAGGCGGCGGAACGAGTCCGGGAGGAATCCCGCGACCCGGGCCGCCGTCAGCGGCCGGGGCGGCGCAGGCGCGAATACCTGCGCCTGATGCCGCCCTAACCGAGGCCTCGGGTGATCGGACCGGGGAATTGTCCGGTCACCCGACGTGAGGCCACCGCGTGAGGGCGACGCCCCGACGGCGAAATCTGTCGGGGCGTCGACGAGAGGAACCCGCGAGGGTAAACCGCCGGGCGGGCCACCGAAGTTAAAATCGAGTACCGGTGGTCCGCTCGCACGGCGAAGAAAGAAGGTTTTACGGTGGGTCTATGGGGTCACGCGCCGCCTTTCCGTCACCCCGGACCGATTCAGCGGGGCGAGACGCACCCATAGCCCACCAAAAAAAAAAAAAAAAAAAAAAAAAAAAAAAAAAAAAAAAAAAGGGGTATTAGAACAATGAGAATCAATAACCGTATAATAAGGATAGCTGAAGGAATGCAATAGAGATTACGAAGACAATGCAAGTTTCCTATTTAGTGATTTAATAGTTCACACTTCATACATATTTGAGTAAAAATAACCAAAAGCAAATATAGACAACTATTTATTAAATAAAGTAACATACTTATATATGTTTTTAGTATGATTTGAGTAGATACGAAGATTACAACGATGTTGATATAACCAAGGAAGACATTTGAGAAGCAAAATGTTCTATGTATTTAGTAGAACTGTAAGCTAAAATATTATATAATTTACCGTGTGGTGACGGAGTAAGAATACAATTCACCACCCCCTATATTACCCGTGGGTGATCGTAAGAGACGACTAAGTGATATAAAACACATATAACACATATATAACACATATGCGATTGAAGGAAAACTCGAAACAAAACCCTATACCAACACGTTTAACCAGCGTGGTATAGTAGGTCAATTGCCCCCCAATTATGGAGGAGGCTTGATCCCAACAGTGAGACGTGTGACGACGTGACGAGCTGAGATGATGATAATGAAGCTAAAATATATGAATATAAATTGATATAAAATTTTCTATAACTAATAATGAGGATAAAAAGAATTGTTACTCTTATCGCCACTAAGTTCTAGACGCTGAAGGACCAAAAATAGACTAGACTATTGATAGCAATCTGCACAATCGAGGAGGACTATAAATTTAATACGAACGTTATTAAATACTCGATATTTCGACATATGCAGACATTAAAAAGGTTTTTTCTGCTGTATGGTAGCGGTTCCGAATACGACCAATTCTTACTTTGCTCGTGAGTATTGTAAAAGACATCTAAGAGCTATAGACCTGGACTAACTTCACCTGATAAGATTTGCTTAATAATTACATTCCCCAGAAGGGTTGATATCATCATCATTTTAGCTCATATATGTCCCATTGCGGGGCTCGAGCCTCCTCTATAATGAGAGGGAACTTACCTATTATTACTTACTCCTCCTACCTACTATACCACGCTGGTCAGACGTGTTGGTATATGGTACACGGAAAGCGGGTTGATATCAAGTTCGTAAATGAAACCGCCGGTCATAAAACTATTCCCAAAGATGTTTGAAGTCAGCCAGATGGCCGGTCATAAAACTATGACCAATAGCTTTTGCAATATGTACGATGGAGGAGGAGTTCATATTGGAACGATGGGGATCCTCAAGATCAGGAGAATACTGACATGAAGACATTGAAAATATAGCTGGATCATAAATATAAAAATCTTAATGAAATCGTGATTCAAATTTTATATTATTAGCAGAAAATATAATTTCACATTCGAATTATTTGTGAAGTGTTTAGCTGGTAGCGGCTACGAATACTACCAACCCTTACTTTGCTCGTGGATGTCGTAAAGAACGACTAAGAGCCTTATAACGACGTGGGCCAACTCCATCTGATGCCGTTTGGTCAACAATTACATTCCCAAGGAGGGTTGACGTTTGGCAGGCAGCCGATCATAAAACTAATGCCAATAACTTTTACAATATGTACTATGAAAGAAGAGTACATATCGTATTCCCCCCAAGTAATTGGGATAAGAGTAGAAGAATGATGATTCGAATTATTTGTGAACTGAAAAGCTTTCAGTACAAAATACTTAATTAAGATTTTAATATAAGCTTTAGATGAATTGCTATCTAAAATTAACTCAGCAAAAAGATAAGAATTCACCGTATGAGAATTTTCTTACAGAACGACAAGTAAAAACGCGGAACAAGGCAATTTAATTAAACTGAATATCTTGGAGTAAAATTCGCAAACATCACATGAGTAAAGAAATCTACCTCTGACCATATATTTAAGCTTTCACTGAGCGGCAATAACAGTAAAGCGTCCTGAGGGAACACCACGCCAGGGCCGGATTGAGCGTACTTGAATAACGAACTTACTCCTTCAGTACTTGAAGGAATCAATGAAAACATAGCACTCGTTTTGACCTCGCCTGTACTACTCAATACTTGCGAAAGGGAAACACTTCAGTCTATAAAACCACACTGCCTTTTCATCTCTTTTCAGCTCTGAACGGATGAATATGGTGAAGTATGACAATAGCCAGTCCAAAAATAAAAGAAAAAGGTAATGAAAACTTTTTTCTAAAGAATTTCAATCAATATTTGTCCTAAATACCTATGCAAATTGGGGTATACTTTATGCGTAAGACTTGGTGCGATCTACAATTTTTTGCATCTGGGTGTCATTTATATCTATTAATAGTATTTTTATAAATTCTCCCACAGTATAAGTATTATTTACTTAGAACAGGGCGTTGTATTAAAAAAAATAAACTAACAGAAAACTGAATGTTATAAAATAATCACAATAAATGTAAAAAGCAATCAATTTATTTATATGCCCGTTTCGTCACGGTCCAAGTCCTGCCCTGCGCTCACTTCGGTCGAGATTTAAGAAGATAGGTATTACCTACGTTTGGTACTCAGAGTAGAGTGTCTCTCTTTATGGACACCTTAATGGCCTGATGGAGTAAATGCGAAATGTTAATGAAAAGTTCTAGTAGAGTGGTGAGAGCGATGAGGTGGAAAATTGGAAAGCCGTACGGATAAATAACTGTAAGAGTGTGGAATTTATTTAGGTCATGCGGTATATAGTTCAGTTTGTTGGAATGTTTTCGTATTTCTACAGCGTATGATAGTAGTTATCCGTGTGGTGACGTAGTAAGAATACAATTCACCACCTACATCTTACCCGTGGGTGATCGTAAGAGACGACTAAGGTATATAGAACGCATGTAACATCTATGCAAGAGAAGGAAAACTCGAAATAAAACCCTATACCAACACGTCTGATCAGCGCGGTATAGTAGGTTAACTTCCCTTCCATTGCGGAGGAGACCCGAGCCCAACAGTGCAACATATAAGATGATAATGATATGAAATGATGATGATGATGATAATGACGATGATGATGATAGTAGTGATTGAACTAGAGTATCTTAAACCTCATGCATAAGATCCGATTACGAATTATTATATTAACTATATATAATTATATATTAACGAATATTGCGGGGGACTTTACAAACATATAATTAATGCAAACAAAATACTAGGAATCGAACCTTTGGCACTGGCCCGATAGGCATTTCTTAACCACTACACCATCAATGCAGTCGCAATTCCTTCTGCTTTACTTTTCTAATTAAATAAATTTTTTGCAAGTCTCCAAGACAAAAGAATTTTCAAGGTCTTCCTGAGGGTACCGGCGGCCTGCTCGCACGGCGAAGAGTTTGCAGGGTGGGTCCATGGGGTTGCGTGCCGCCTCTTCTGTCGCTGATTTGTCAGGACGCGACCACATCCATGGTCCACATTGCGGGTAAAAAAAAAAGTCTTCCTGATGGTTAAGGAAATCGTCGGTGTCATTTATGGAGATGATTGTGGATGACTTACAGAAGTTATAGTAGTAGAAATGTATAATGGGATTAGTCCTTGAAAGTTTACTAATATCACAATAACGATTTATCCGTGTCGTGACAGAGTAAGAGTATAATAATCACCACCCTCTTCTGCTCTGTGGGTCATCGTAAACTACTACTAAGGGATACCAGCATATAAGATTACCGTAAGAGAAATATAACTCGAAATAAAACCTATATCGACCAGTTTCACTAGCGCGTTATAGCAGTTCAATTTAATTCAACTGTGGAGAAGGCTGGGATTTAGCAATAAGAGGTATATGAATCGAGATGATGATGATGATAATGATGCTTTATAAAACCCGATTACGAAGCGAAAAATGATGTCACAAGCGGGATTCGAACCCGCGCCTATTGGGAATCCGGCCCAATCGTGCTGCCACTACACCACCATGACTTCTTGTGGGACATGCAAATTTCGCTTCATATCATATTTACGTCTTAAGGTGACGGTATACTACCTACCCAACAATGTTTACACATTGTTATAGGCTTAATACTTCAAACTTTGCAGTTAGAATTGTATTAAACGATGACACAACCTTGTCATTTGTTGTAATTTTTTTTTATTTCATTTTCCTTGTGAATTTTTTTTTATTTCATTTTTCGCTTCGTAATCGGATTTTATAAATAATTAAGCATATTAAATGCTAAATTTCAGTAATTTAGATAATGATGCTATTAACTATTATTATGGATCTGCCAATAATGAACCGCGTCTTTTATAGTAGGTTAATTTGACTCCTGTTTTGGAGGAAGCTCGAGCCCAGCAATGAGATTTATACGAGCTGAGATAAGTAACGACACATTTCTTTTTTAACACGTCACACATTTTCAATTTCAGATATCCAAGTACCTGCACCACATCCATGCAATTTACATATGTTTTCAATTTTCCAAGAGTACTACTGCTCACATAATTTTACCATACGATTATGGACTATATAAAAAATATAGTCCATAAAACTAGCGATTACTTCGCTACTTTTATGGAATATTTAATTCAACTAGTAGATTTCCCTTGTATTACTACAAGGGAAAAGTAAATAACATTGTCGCAATCAGATAAGTGGGGGGATGTATAGGATACAATGGCCCATTTGTATCGATATTGTATCGGCGTTTTGTATCGGCAAATTGAGACAATAACATAATTTTTACGATACGTGTGGGAGGCAAAAACCTTTGAATAGAATCGCCACTAGCTTCTTTTTTTTTTGTAAATTAGCTAAGCATTACTTTTATTTTATAAATTTTATACAAAAACCTCACAGTGGGTTTTACGAATATTATCTTGTTGGTATTAATAATTAAGGTGGCGCGGGACCGTGTTGAATGGCATTCCCGTGGGGAGGCCTATGTCCAACAGTGGACGTTTACGGGTTGATGGATGTATGAATTATTAATGCTAATGAAAACATGTAATCTTTTGACATTGCCTAAAAAATATGGATTATATTAATGACCATATTATATAATAATAACTTTCCATATGATGATATATAAAATTCGTAGTATTATTCCTCATTATTCTACTCCACGCATTCCTTTCCCGTTAGTGTCATAATAGACAATTAAGGAATTAAGAAACTATGGTTTGGAAGGATTAGGAGATGTAAGTAGATAACGTATTAGCAATAGAAAGAAAACGAAATTAATCCTATTCCCCATATGGCTAACGTATTAATTCTCAGATATTCACAAACATATATGAAAAATAAAGAAGAAGAAATTACGTACGTATTTTTTGTTTTTTTTTTTGGGATAGGCTATGGTATAATCACACCCCAGCCAATCCATTCGGGCCGACAGACGAGATGACGTGCAACCCCATAACCGTTCCATACATACCTATCTACGCCGTGCGGGCTGGCCACTGAAACGCGCTGTTTGTAATCGGTGAAAATCATTTCGTCCTAAGGAAAACTATTTGTATTTTTTTTCATCATGCCCCAACAATTGAATAACTCAATATGGGGATGAGTACTTGTAACACTTTAAACCAACTAAGCCACACAGATATTACTTTAAACAATTATACCAGGCAACACTATGTCTATAGCTCTATAAAAAAATTGTTCTCTAAAAAGAAATCCCCCCCCCCCCCCACTCGGTGGACTGATGACCTCATCAAGGTCGCAGGAAACCGCTGGATGCAGGTGGCACAGGACCGTTATAGATGGCATTCTCGTGGGGAGGCCTATGTCCAACAGTGGACGTTTACAGGCTGATGGATGGATGGATGGATGGAAAAAAACCGGAGGTGTCAAGGGACACCCGGATGGAACGAAGTTCTATTTTAATTATATAATTTTTTTCTGCCTTAAGCGATTTTTATCGTTATATTTTAGCCAATTTGCAAAATATCTTTATAAATTATAGCCTATGTGTTATTCTGATGTGCAAGCTATATTACTATAAATTTCATCAAAATCCATTCAGTAGTTTTTACGTGAAAGAGCAACAAACATGTTCACATCCATACATTATTACAAACTTTCACGTTTATAATATTAATAATAGGATATACAATTCCACTAGACTACCAAAACTTTTCGGCCCCGAGCTCGAACGCGAGCCGGCCACGCGGCCCGGTCACGGGCGAAAATAATTTCGTTGCGCATTATTTTGATTTTGCTATATCTCTTAAGGTATTGATTTAATTTGCATGGTCTGAAGGAAAAAAAATATCTTCATGAAATGCTCAAGCCAACTAATGTATTTAAAATGATAAGGATTAATACAGTATTTGTGTAAATAGCTTTTCAATTACCGTTTTATAATAGAACATTTTTTAAAGTATTAAAATGGATATAGTATGTTATCCTTAAGAGATAGATATATACCATCGCGGACTTTTTTGTAGGCCTTTTTAAGCTGTATAATACTGTAGTACTTTATTTTGATCTATTTCGTAGGGTTCAGCCAGCGTTTGCAATGTAAGCGCAAAATAATGTGTTTATTTACGACATCACATTAGAAACCTCTAAAATTATCAGTGTTTCTCTAGTACATTATGCATATATTATATATATAAACCTTCCTCTTGAATCACTCTATCTATAAAAAAAATCGTCGCGACACCACACTGTTCAATGCGAAATAGAAATGAAAATATCTGGCTTGCTTTCTATAAGAGAGCCGACGAGCGACGCCGCACAGCTTACAATAGCTTACTATAGCAAAAAGTGTCGTGACAACTTTTCGTAAGAATTTTTTCCGTCTAGCCCCTTTTCACAACGCGCGATAAGGAACTTCGTTCCAAAAGAAAAAATATCTATAAAAATAATTAGAATTAGAGTATTTATTAGCTTGATAATAAGTACAATTATTGGTCTTATTATTAAATTACACACTTTTAACAAGTTATATTTTAGTAAGAATAAATAAATCTACTTTTAATTAGTTTCCTTCGTTATATTTTACACGAGTATCTAATTTGGTGTATGTACTTTAGTCTATATTTTGTTTTACTATGACAGAAACTGCCACGTTGAAACCTTCGTGGTAAGAGCTCAGCGCATTACACGAGCTTCTTCTAAGAAAATCCTTATTAATAGACGCAGACGACAACTGAAAGGATTCCAGACCGGATTGAGTGACAAAGATAAAGGACATTTTAATCCTGTTTGATGAAAAAAAAGGTTTAATATTTGAGCAAGAAAGTATATGGTGGTAAAGTAAAGATTAAAAATGCCGATCGTTACAGTTCGATAAATCATTACTTATTTAATGATGAAAAATTATTTATGTAATAAAAAAATGTTCAACATTAATTCTGAAACAATTACAATGACGTTGTGAATGAAAATATCAAGATAAATATACGTACATATACTGATTTGTATTTATATTTCTATCTATCTAGCTGTGTGGTAGCGGCTACGAATAGTACCTACCCTTACTTTGCTCGCGGATATCATAAAAGATGACTAAGAGCCTTATGACGACCTGGGCCAACTCCATCTGATACTGTTTGGTCAACTATTACTTTCCCAAGGAGAGTTGACGTCTGGCAGGCGACCGGTCATAAAACTATTGCCAATTACTTTTACAATATGTATAAAAAGAAGAGCACATATTGTATCGACCCCAAGTAATTGGGATAAGAGTAGGAGAATGATGATACTTATTTATACCTGATCTGAATTGATGTGATGCCTCTTGAAGTCCACTGTTAGAAAGGAGTCTCTTAAAGACGGATAGAGACATATAATCGAACTCTTGACACGCAGGTTGGCGATTGAAATTGATTTAATTGCTGCCTTTGTTATGTGGTGGCGGCTACAAATATCTGATGTTGTATATATATATATCTGATGTAATAGTCAACAATTATATTCCTAATGAGGGTTGACGTCAAGAAGACGGACGGTCATAGAACTATTGGGATATGTTCGATAGAAACAGAGTACATATTGCGTCGACCCCATGTAACTGGGGTAAGTATGATGATGATGATGATGTTGATGATGATTATAGTTGCTGCACATAATTTTCCTTTGTCGTAAAAGTTTTATATTTCTCTAGGGCAAATAAGGAATGACTAAAAATTGATGACCGGGATTAATTTATCGAGAATATTAATAGCTAAGTTGGTAAATCCAGCAGTAAATCTAGACAGCCCCGGTCTGATCCTTGGTTTTCTATTTTTTATTACATTTCTTTTTTAAATTTATCATTATTTCATCACTTATTATTTGTTTTATTTAAATTACCAGCTCATATCCTTATTATAAAGATATACAGTGAAAACTCGATTAACCGGACTAATTGTTGTCGTTAGACATTCGGATAATCGAAAATCCAGATAATAGAATGTATGAAGAAAAGTTGTTTTGTACATATTGCATAACATTATGCAGTAGTTAACAATAACGAATCGCGTGGAGCATAGGAACACACGAAGCTTGTATGGATAATGGCAGTTCCGACACGTTCCCTTGCATTGATTTGACTTGTATATGCAAGATCGTGATTGGTAGTCCGGATAATCGAATGGAATCCGTATAACTGAGGGCCGGATAATCGACTTTCCACTGTAATATGATTCATAGTACATCAGAGTGTAACTAGTATCTAAATATACTTCCTAAACTCTGTCACAACCTATAAATGTCTCAATATATTTGCCAGAAAGATATACAATTAATCAAGTTAGAAAGAAATTACCGAGCTAGGCACAGCCATCTTGATATTGTAGGATTATGCATTCAAAATAGTAAAAGTATATAATAATAATGATAATAAAACCATTGACTATCAAAACTAATATTACTCTACTATTAACAATGAAAAATTTTATTCGACTACATATATATTGCGATGTTATAGGAAGTGCTAGGACAAAACTTCACGTCTAAATTCAAGTAATAATTCTCGTGGTCTACACCAATCATTATTAGCAATGTCTCGTTCAGCCGTAGACACCTTTTACAATAAAACATTAGAAATAAATATTATTATTAATCAAAATGAACGTTTAACCGAATTATTACGAGACTATGGATATGACAGTTTGAGTGGATAATACGCGCTTGTCTCTTATTCATGACAAGATACAGCTTAGAGATCATTTTAAAGAGAGCAGGCAGTATCTCTAATATCATATATTTACAATAGTAATTTATTTATTACATTTTTCTTTATGTTGTCTACTAGCAAATATCCGCGTAAAATGACACTAATTTGATATTTAAGGCTTCCCTGTGAAGGATTATCGCATATATTTCTTGATGTAATAATATCAATTGTCAATTCGATAGATGATTTGTGTATATGTGCTTATGAATAAAGATTTTACAGATTTTTTATTTAGCTTGCAATGTATGTTCGGGTCAATTGTTGTCAATTGCTTTGTGGTAGCGGCTACTACCACCCCTTACGTTCGTGGATGTCGTTAAAGACGACTAAGAGTTTTATATAGACCAGGGTCAACTCTATCTGATTCCGTTTGGTCAACAAATACATTCCCAAAGAGGATTGATGTCAGGCAGGCGGCCGGTATTAGTGCAGTCATTCTAAATTTAATATGTTGGATGGTCCATGATGGTGGACTAACTATTTCTTGTAAACTCCCACAATATAGATGTCAAATAAAAGGACTTGCAAAGAATATGCAAATTAAATACCTTCTAGAGTTGGTGATCGCAGTTGGTGCTACGAATTTACCAGAAAAGTGCTGCCTCTGTTTTGGTAATGACTAACTTGGTTTATACTACTCCCGCGGATATCATTCACTTAATATCCTGGTGATATCCCAATTACTTGGACTTGATAAAATATGTCCGCTTCTTGCACACAATCGATCAAGATTCGTTCATTCACTCCCATTCTATCCATCTCATAATTCACGTAAATCTTTATTCAGTCTTCGTTAACCTCTAAATTCTTCCTAAATACAATTATACCAAAAAATTACCTCATAACATTACTGTCAACCCTTCTCATCACATGTCCAAATCACGTCAGATGTTCACTCTTTAACTTGCCGTCACTGATGCAACTTTCTTTTACTCTAATACTTCTCCTAATATACTAATCCTTCACTTAATAATAACAAAAGAAAACACAAGTTTTTTCAAGTACCTATATTAGATTTCAGCGCCCCGACTAGACAAACCTATTGACGACATATGTCGCTATACTCTGTAATATAAAAAACATTACTAAACTGTTTGCAGACAGCTGAAAATGAAAATATTATCAACAGCTACACTGAAAAATATTAACGCTAATTGTAACTAATATTTTTCAACACGCTAAAATATCTTTAAATGAATAATTCTTGTATATTTGTTATGTTGTTTTGTATATTTAATAGTGTTAGACCATATTGTTGACAGTTTTCTGTCTACAGCCGACGGCCGGTCCGTCCAGGGTAACACCAGACCACCGATGACAAATATCGGGTACCGGTGGCCCGCTCGCACGCGAAGAGAGGTGTTTGCAGGGTGGGTCTATGGGGTTGCGCGCCGCCTCTTCCGTCGTCCCGGACCGATTTGTCCATAGTTCACAGCAAAAAAAAAAGGGTAACACCAGACCATTGAAAAATTAGATTTGCTGTCGAATAAAGGATCCCGACTGTTCAGTTGTCATGTTCTATTATTAAAATATATTTCATTTTCTGCAATAGTATTTATTCAATAATATATTATGGAATTCTAGACCACCGGACATCTAAGTGCTTGTTTTTTTCTTTTTAGTTTTTTTATTATGTACGTAGTTTTGGTGACTTTTTACGCAGTCGGGTTTTTTGATTTTTTTAATATTTTTTTTTTATTAATTTGTATTATTTCATCAATTATTATTTATTTAAATATTCAGTTCATATCTTTCCTATATTGATAGGATATAAATATATTCATATTTCATTAATATTAAATTTTAATTTAAATATACTATGAAACTCCATCCTAACTCTTTAATACCTAAATATAATATCCAAAAATACTCATCATCATCAATCTCCCGCTCTTATCCCAATCACTCGGGATCGACGCAATATGTATTCCTCATCCTACATATTGCAAAAGTTATTGGCAATAGTTTTATGACCGGCCGCCCGCATGACGTCAACCCTCCTCGGGAATGTAATTGTCGACCACACGGCATCAGGTGGTGCTGGCCCAGGTCGTTATAAGGCATAATAACACATAATAATCCAAAAAAACTCATATTTATAAAAACAAAAAAATATCTAGCTAGACTCGGTCATCAAGATATTATTACGAGTATAATCTAGCTTTCTCCTACGAATTCACCTGGGTTATAATTTTCCAAAATTTAACTAATATCCTAAGTCAACACATTATCGAGATACAAAGTATGTTTTAATCCAGGTAATGATCTATCTATGTGCTAATTTTCACCCAAATCTGTTCAATGGTTAAAGCGTAATTGTATAACAGACATCCAAATATTTTCACAAACTTTAACATATATAATATTAGTAAGATGTGAGTCTATTTCCACGTCTTAACTACTCAACTGATCACGGTTGCATATGCGGTGTTTAGGTATAAAAATGGACATAAGGTATCTCGAATTCCAAGAAAAAAATATAAAAAAAAACACAAGGCCTAGATGGCCCTCTCAAATGAGATAGAGAGATACGTGTACGGCAGTTTATGGGGTTACAAACCGTTCTTACCGCTGCCCCGGGCGGTCTAGGCGAGTTGTGACCGGACCTTTCCCCAAAATGAAAAATTAAGATAGGAAGTGATAAAATATATTCTTACTCGTCACCACAAACAAACCAAACAGTTATGGCATTTTATTATATACGAAGTCTATGAATATCCATTCATCATCATCACAGCCCATACACGTTCCACTGTTGGGCTCGGGCCTCCTCCGTAATGGGAGGGAAATTAACCTACTATAGGTACCGCGCTGGTCAGACGTGTTGTGTACGAGCCAAAATTGCTCACACAGCGATTTGCGTGCTATAAGTGCTGCGACCTAGTTAGCATGAGGCAGTCGTATACAATCCTCCGTAGTGCACAAACGTGTGTAGTATTAACGTTACGAGAGGTGCGACTCAGATACACCGGGGTTACCGTAAGCTACGGAAAATCCCAAACATCTTTTGGTCCTTCGAGAATCTGTGGAATGCTTGGTGTGGAAATTCCCAGTTACGTTAGCAAATCGGTGCTTTTGGCTTCCCAGAAGAGGGTCTCACCAAGAGCATTGAGAAGGTGCACATAACGTAAAGGAGGGAGTGCTACGCTAAGTACCAGCAATTAACGAACCAGCGGGGATAACGTCTACTGCTGCAACAACTAAACTAACTATCAAATAACAATGTCAAAAGAAGTTGAATTTGTAGAGCTCATAAATAAACAGCAAAACAGCTACGAGAAAATCAAAGCTCTGCAAAGCAATTACAAAAAGGATTCTGTAAGTAGAAAATCTATAGATTACCTTAACAAACGCATCGAAACGCTACAATCTCTCTGGGATGAATTCTTATCAAACCATGAGATCTTGATAAAATATGAGTCGGTCAAGAGAGACCATGACTATTTTAAGGAGAACATTTTTAACATAACGAGAAGCATGTTTAACGAAACAAAAAAGTCTATGACTGAACTGCGAATCGAGGTTTTAACAGAGTCTGGATTTACGAGCATTTCAGCACCAAACAATCCTGGAACTAGTGGAACACCACAATCAGATGCATCGATAAGGCAACGGCTACCAGCAGATGAGACAAAAAAGCTTTTACGTCAGCAGATGTGTAACTTTAACGCCTTGGACCGAGCAGTGACCAAAATTAATCTTAATGAAATGAAAGAAAAGTGGCAATTTCAAGATCAACTAAACATCCTACAATCCAAGTGGGAAAACATCGACAAAATTCATTGGGAACTAAGCTACTTACTACAAGGAGACGACAAGGATTATGAGGCGAGATTCTACCATTGGGAAGAAGTCTATGACAACCTGAAGGCAGAGCTAAATAGAAAAATCTTTGAATCATCTCATTACGAAAAATTGACACCACGCATTGAATTGCCGGAGTTCAACGGAGTTTATAGTAACTGGGTTTCTTTTAGAGATTTATTCATCGAGATGATCCATAATAATCCAACACTAAACAAAACGCAAAAAATGAAGTTCCTAAAATCTAAATTGAGAGGAGAAGCTGAGAAACTGATAAAACATCTTTCTGTAAGTGCTGAGAATTATGACTCATGCCTAGATATAATCCAACATCGCTACGACAACAAGCGATTACTTTTCACATCATATATAGACACGCTTCTAAATCAACCATCTATCGATAAAGCGAACTCAGTTAACATAAAGAAGCTGCACGACACAACAAAAGAGTGTTTAAATGCACTGGAAAATATCAAAATAGATATTCCAGTATGGGGCCCACTCATTGTCCATTTGCTGTCGTCGAAACTGGATGACGAAACTTACGGTGACTACATACAGAGTATGAAACAATCAAGAGAGCTACCTGACTTAAATGAGTTTATGGAGTTCCTGGAATTAAGGTTCATGTCATTGGAAACAAATCGAACAAAAAAAGGGATACAGAAACAAAATTCAACGAATATACAACAAAAAAATTACAGCAATTACAAGTCAACGAACTTTAATAACTCGGACAAGTACACAAAAAGCTACCATGCTACATTGCGAAAATGCCCTCTTTGCATAAACGATCACGTGTTATGGCAGTGTCCTACATTTCTAGACTTGGATGTCGCAACGCGTAATCAAACAATACAAAAAATTAACGTGTGCAAAAATTGTTTATTTCATCACGGCAAATATAAATGCAATTCAACAAAACGATGTCGCACGTGTAATTTGAAACATCATACCCTACTTCATGATGATAATTTCAGAGGGCAACAATCGAGATCATCCACCTTAACAACAGCTGAGCGAACCTCGAACCACATCAGCGAGGAACAAGAGATACTCTTAACAACCCTTCAACTTCAAGTCAAGAACAAAGAAGGAGATTACGTCATCCTTCGGGCGTTACTGGATCAAGGATCTCAAGTAACATTGATCACAGAAAATGCCGCTCAACGCTTGAACTTACCACGTAGCAAAATGAACGCCGCCATCACGGGCGTTGGCTCTATAATGGGCACGAGTAAGGGGATGATTAAACTAGAATGTAAATCAATTCATTCTGAATATGCATTTCAAACTGAAGCACTAGTAATGAGAAAACTTATCAACAACCTGCCCAGCTCAACAATCAACGCGGAGAACTGGTCACACCTCGATAACATCAAGTTGGCTGATCCGGCATTCAACATCTCTGGGCCCATCGATGTATTGTTGGGAGCAGAAATTTACTCCGAAGTTATCCTAGAAGGAATGATTAAACGTGACACTAACTCGCCAGTAGCTCAGCAGACTAAATTAGGCTGGATACTGTGTGGTGCAACAAAGCAATTCAACTGTCTAGTTACCCTAACAGAGTTAGAAGATTTTTCCAAATTCTGGGAGACTGAAGAAATCCCTTCAGCACTCGAGACTACATCGAAGGACGAATACTGCGAAAAATATTACACAGAAACCACAGAACGATTAAAGAACGGACGATATGTGGTAAAAATGCCAATGAAAGCTAACTTTGAACAAAACCTTGGCAACTCTAAGTCTTTTTTTTTTTTTTTTTTTTTTTTGGTGGACTATGGATTAGTCTCGCCCCGCCAAGTCGGTCCGGGGTGACGGAAAAGGCGGCGCGTGACCCCATAGACCCACCGTAAAACTCCTCTCTCTTCGCCGTGCGAGCGGGTCACCGGGACCCGATTTTTAACTTCGGTGGCCCGCCCGGCGGTTCACCCTCGCGGGTTCCTCTCGTCGACGCCCCAACAGATTTCGCCGTCGGGGCGTCGCCCTCACGCGGTGGCCTCACGTCGGGTGACCGGACAATTCCCCGGTCCGATCACCCGAAGCCTCGGTTAGGGCGGCATCAGGCGCAGGTATTCGCGCCTGCGCCGCCCCGGCCGCTGGCGGCGGCCCGGGGCGCGGGAATCCTCCCTTGCCCGTTCCGCCGCTTCCTTCTGCGAGATGACAGCCTCGCAGAAGGCGGCGACCGCGTCCCAGTTCCTGATGCTGTCGACCATCGCTCTCGCGACGGCCGGCAGCGTCAGGTCGGCACCGATGACAGCGACGAGGTCACGGCGCTGCCGCTCCCATCCCGGACACACCTCCAGCGTGTGTTGCGCCGTGTCCTCGTCACTCCTGCAGTGGTGGCAGGCCGGAGTCCACTCCCTATACACGACCCTGTGCAGGTACAACCCGAAACACCCGTGCCCCGTCAATACCTGCACCAGCCGAAAGGTGAGGACTCCGTGCCGCCGCTCCATCCACTCTATCAATACGGGCCGGAGGGCCTCAACGGTCTCCACACCGTGCCTAGGCCTCTCCAGCCGCGTAGCCCAACGGGCGATGACGTCTCGGCGGGCATCCACGCGCCAGGTGGCTATCTCGCTCAACGATGGGGAGCCACCTTCCTCGCGCGCTGTGATAACCCGCCGGTAGAGGTCGGAGAGCATCTCCGCCTCTAGGTCCCACGGGGGTGTCCCGGCCAATAGGCACGCCGCCTCTGTCGACACCGTGCGGTACCCGCGAATGGCTCTGACCGCCATGGCTCTCTGTGGCCTCCACAGAACCGCCCTGAGCTGGGCGTTCAGAGCCCTCGCCCACACGGGTGCGCCGTACATGGCCATCGAGCGGATGACCCCCGCATACAGCCGTCGGGCCTCAAAACTGGGTCCGCCCACATTCGGCATGAGTCGAGAAAGGGCGGACGCCGCGCCGACAAGCCGGGGAGCAATCTGTCGGAAATGCTCCCGGAACCACCATCGCCCGTCGAGCACCAGACCCAAGTACCTCATATGGGCCTGGATGCTGATGTGGATGGAGTTTACCACTATCGAGGCGCCGATGGGCAGCCTCACACGGGGCCCATGGAAAAGTAGGGCCTCCGTCTTGTTTAGGGCCACCCTGAGCCCCAGCGCCTCGATCCGCCTGACCATCTCCTCGGTGCCGAGAGTGGCCAGGCTCGCCGCCTCTTCGAGTGTCCTGCCCCGGGCTGTGACGAGCGTGTCGTCAGCATAGCACACCAAGCTCAGCCCGGGGGGGAGACTCCCTCTCAACGCCCAGTCGTACCCGATGTCCCACAGAGTCGGCCCCAGAACCGACCCCTGTGGAACGCCGCACGACATGGGCGTCCGCACAATGTCCCCTGCGGGACCCGCGCAGAGGATACTGCGGCCCTCCAAATAGTCTGCCACCAGCCGCCTGAGGTACAGGGGCACTCCATGGAACCGGAGCGCCTCCCTGATGCAGCCGAATGGCAGACTATTGAATGCGTTGGCGATGTCCAACGACACCGCCAACAGCACTCCCTTCCCGGCGACGGCCTCCGCGGCCGCCTGCCTCAGGCGTAATAGGGCCCCGATGGTCGAACGCCCCCTCCGAAACCCATACTGAGCGTCCGACAGATCGGGCCCCACCTCCTCCAGGTGTCGGACGATGCGGGCAGCGAGCACACGCTCCAGCAGCTTACCCACATCGTCGAGGAGCACGATGGGCCTGTAGGCCGACGGCAAATCCGGGGACCGTCCCGGCTTTGGCAGGAGAACCAACCTCCCTTCCTTCCAGCACTCAGGGAACCGTCCAGACGTCAGACAGGCGTTGAACAGCTGCCTGAGGCGAGGCTCGAAGTGCTCGAGGAGCGACGTCAGCACCCGGACTGGAATTCCGTCCGGGCCGGGGGCCGTGGTGGCGGAACGAATCTTCGCCACGGCCGCCCCCACTTCCGACTCCGTCACGGGCGGAACACTCTCGTCGTCGTCGTCCTCCCGGTCCTGATCTGGCGGAGCCATGACCGGGGGCGTGTGTTCCGACTGCCGTGGAAACAGCTCCTCGACCACCCTACGAAGGAAGTCGGGCTGGAGGGTCTCGGTGAGGGGGGGGGCCCGCGCGCGAAGCTTGTTCAGCGCCGCGCGATATGGGCGACCCCAGGGGTCACGGTCGAGACCGTCCAGCATCTCCTGCCAACTCGCGCCCTTGGCGGCACGGATGGCCAGCCGAAAGGCAGTCCGCGCACTGCGGTACGCCTCGTACAGCTGGCCCTCCCGCTCGACGTCGCGGTGACGCCGCCGGCTGCGGGTGTAGGACCTTCGGGCACTGATACACGCCGCACGAAGGTCCGCCAGTCTTGGGGACCACCAGTAGACCCCCTGCCTCGGAGGTGGACGCCGCCGCACTCTGGGCATGGCCGCATCGCAGATCTGCGTTAACGCACTGCGAATGCGGGCAGCCTCAGCGTCCACTCCGTCCGCTGGGGGTGGTGAGGACAGCCACGTGCTGACAATGGCCGCCTCCGCCAGTAGATCCCTGTCAAGACGACCCACAGCCCACCGCGGAAACGCTGGAGCTCCGTCCGCCCTGTGACCCCTACCGGGTTCCCGGGGGGAGACCTCCATCCGGATGTACCGGTGGTCCGACAGGGTCTCCGCCTCCTCCAGGACACTCCAGTTCCTCACCCGTGGCGCGACAGCGGGGCTAGCGAACGACAAGTCCACTATCGACCCGCCCTGCCGCCGCACACACGTGTTCACCGAGCCTCTGTTCAGAACACAGAGGCCCAGTGAAGCCGCCCACTCGTTGACCGCCCGCCCGCGGTCGTCCGTCGTAGGGGACCCCCACGCCGTGGATTTGGCGTTAAAGTCCCCCAGAACCAGGACGAGGCCCGGTGCCAGTCGCCGTATGGAGGCCTCCAAGGTGGTGAGTGAGGCCCCGAAATCGTCCATCCTCCTAGTGGGGGAGAGGTATACGCTGTAGAGCGTGACCCCTCCCCACTCCGCCGCGACAAATTCCTCGCCCCTATCCAAAAGGGACAAGGACGGGAAGTGCCGCTGCGTTGAGACGACGATTGCCGCGGTACCGTTTCGACTGACCACCCAATTGGGGCGATCAGGCACGGCGTACGGTTCCGCGACTACGGCTGCACCAATCGACCACTCCGCCATGGATTGCAGGAGGAGATCCTGCGCTCCAGCGGAGTGGTTGGTGTTGGCCTGCAGGAGGAGGTGCATGGCTGGTGTACCCATTATCGGGTTATGTCCATGACCTCCTCGCCAGCGGGCGATCGGACCGCGCTAGGAGCGGGAGCGGCCGTGGTCGTAGGGCCGCCCCGCGCCTTTGGGGCCGAAGCTGGAGGTTTGCACGCCCCAGAGCCCATGCGGTGCTTGGCGGGCTTATTGCCCGCCGCACACGCGGGGCAGTGGGGCGGGGCGGCGCAAGATGCCGCCACGTGCCCGGTCTGACCGCAGCGGAAACACAATCCGCCGCAGTCGAAGCAATTAGTGCACGTCGGTCGAGTGTGTCCGACCGCCATGCACTTGTAGCACCTCGCGGGCCGGTGCTCAAGCACGGTTACCCGCGCCGAGCTCCAGCCCACGAGGAGCCTGCCTGAGCCGGCCAGTTGCCTGACCGACTCCACCGGGCACTGCGCCCAGGCAGCACCTACGCCACCCGGACCGGGACGAATGGCACCGACCCGGACGGTGTCTATGGGACACCCGGTTTTCGAGGCAATAGCCTCCCGGATGTCTTCCACCGTCACCGAATCGTCCAAACCCGAAATGCGCATTTCGGCGCACTTGACGGGCCTGGCGATCTTGATGCCACCCTCCACGGCGAATAAACCTCGCAGCTTCTCGGCCACGCTGTCGGCCGTCTTGGCGCCCTCGGCCCCTGGGAACTCGAGAATTCGAGCCCCCGTCCGGGCCTTGCGGGTCCTGGCTTCGACGCCTCCAATATCGGAGACGTCTAGCTCCCGCCGGGCCTTCCTCAAGACGGCCTCGTAGCTGAGGCCCTTCTCGGCCGCCTCGGGCAGCACAGTGATCACCACTGCGGCCGTCTTCGGCGACTTGAGCCCCTTGCGCGGTCTCTTCTTCCGTCCGGCTCCTGCCTGTGGAGCGGGGACCTCAGCGGCGCGCTTGGCCTCCGCTCTCCTTCTTTGGCCGCGACTCCTTCTGTCGCGCTCGGCCACCTGCCAACCCTGTTCGGGTACGGCAGTCGTGCCAGACGCGGAAGGTCTCGTCGCAGCCTCGCTGGTCGTCGCCGGCGGTGTTATTGCGGGCGACTTCAGCGGTCCGGCAGGAGCCGGAGCCGTCTTCCTCCTCAGGGCGGGTCCCTTCGGAGCTGGGCCGGGGCCTTTGGGCTTAGGCCCGGCCGCGGCCGCGGCGTAGCTCCCCACGCGGCCACCCTGACAAGGCAGCGGGGCGGGGGCTGGTGCCACATGCGGCCGCTTGTCCGCGGCGAGAGGTGGTCGGACACGTGGTTCTGGAGGCAACCTCGCCTCCAGAACGGCGAAGCGCGCATCGACGAGCTTGCCCACTGCGCCGATGATTTTGGCGAGGGCCTCGTCCGATATGCCTCCCACCTCAAACGGGGTCGGCTGAGCCTCCTCAGGGGCCCGTTCTACGGCGCCTGGCGGCTTTGGCGCCGCAGGGGCGCTAGCCGGCGGCAAGCGGTCCGCGGGGAGAGGCGTCAACCTCACCACCGGGACAGGGAGTCTCGCCGCGGCGACTGCGCCAGCGTCAGCCGGCGGCGCGCGCTTCGCGGCGGCAGGCGTCTTCCTCGCCGCGGGGATGGGTGTGACGGTGACGCCAGCACCCAACGTCGTCGGCGCCGCAGCGCGAGGCGGCTTTGGCGCCGCAGCGGCCGCTGAGTAGCCGGTCTTGGCTGGTGGCGCGGCTGGCGCAGGCGACACGAACAGCGCCACCTGCGCCTTGAGGTCGGCCACGTCGATCAGCAACTGGCGGTTTGCCCGACGCATCTCCGCCAGCATGTCGCCCAGGTTCCTGTTTCGGGTCCGCAGGCCTGACATCTCGCCTCTAAGGCGGACATTTTCGGCCTGCAGATCCGTGGCGTCACCGGCGCGGACAGCGACCGCCGCCGCCCTTTCTACAGCCGAGGTCCCTCGCCCTCTTCGGGAGGCCATGATCTTAGGTGGAGGCATGTTGGCCACGCTCCCCTCGGTTTCGGCGCTCGAGCTGCCTCCCTTACTCAGGGGGCGCTTTCGCACCTGCGAGGGGAGGGCCTCCTCCTTCTTAGTCGCGGTCGCCGGCGGCGTCTTTGCTGCTAGACGCGCCGACGACCTAGTGGGGCCTTCACCAGCCGACCCGCTGCCCTCTTTGGACGGCCCTGCGGGAATATCACCGCCCTCGTCCATTCTGACGGTAGATCCGCCGCCCTCGTCTTCGGACGGCTCTGCGACATCGCTGTCGCCCTCGTCCGTCGACGGCTCTGCTGCGAGTCTACCGTCTTTCTTCTCTTCAGCGGCGGCAGCCTCCCTGCGCGCTCGCCGCTCCTCCAGCCGCCTTTTGTGGCTCAGGCCGTTGCCCCGGGTCTTTCTGGGCGACCTCCTCTTCTTTTTCTGGGCCTCCACGGTTTGTGCCGGGCCCTCGGCGGACGCCTCAAGTCCTGAGGACGAGGCGTCGTTGTCAGTTTTTCTTTGGCTTGACAAGGCCGTGGTGTGAGAATCACAGGGATTCCCGTCGGTAAATGTATTTAATTTTAAGGTATCCATATGATTCCCACGAGTAGGGGAGATACACAACGTCGACCCGGGCAGAGATCCCTTTACCCGGGCAAGCCTACATTTACCAACCAGGGGGTCAGCCGGTACCCTGGCTGGAGCGTGCTAACGACAGAACAACCCATCTGCCATGCATCTTCTCGCCGCACGCCAGAACTTAAGATTCTGGGTGATTTCCGAGTCCGAATGTTACTTCGAACTCTTTATAGAGGTTGTCTTCCTCGCGGTCCGGGCGGTTAAGCCAAGACCCTCGCTCCTGAAACTAAGACAAGCAAAGAATCAGGTTTACGATGTGTGGGCGGTGGCATGTGCCTGCCCAGCCCTCAAATAAATGAGTGACTGAGCCCGTCCCAATATTTCGCGTCCTATACCCTCTACTACGACTGTAGTAGAGTAAGGAGCGAAATCGCGCAGATATTCGCTACGGACGACAGTACAACAGAAGAACTGGGGACCGCCGCCCGCACCCAGGGTACACCGCGTGGAGGTTTCTGGGATAGTACCCCAACTCTAAGTCTCAAGCCATCGCGCAATTTCTTCAGTTAGAAAAGAAAATGGCGAGACAAGAACACTTTGCAAAGCTATACAAGCAATTTATAAATGACTATATCGATTTAGGTCATATGAAGAAAATAATTGAAAGCACAAGTAAAGTACAAGCTTACTTACCACACCACGGAGTGTTAAAGGATAGCTCAACAACTACAAAACTACGAGCTGTTTTTAATGCTTCCATGAAAACAGACTCGGGCTATAGCCTTAATGACTTGATGGAAAAAGGGCCAAACTTACAAAAGGACATTTTATCCCTGATCATTAAATGGCGGAGCTATAAATATGTTCTGACGGCGGATATCGAAAAAATGTACCGTCAAATCCTTATTCATCAAGATCAACAATGTCTACAAAAAATATTTTGGAGAGAATCAGTAAATGAACCGCTAAGAGAGATGCAGCTGTGTACCCTAACTTATGGGACCAAAGTCGCGCCATTCATCGCGATGCGCACTCTCCAGCAATTAACTAAGGATGAAGGCAGCGCTTTCCCTTTAGCCCAGAAAGCTTTACAAAACGAGGCATATATGGATGACGTCACCACAGATCACCATAACATTGAAACAACGAAATTACTACAAAAGGAGCTCTACGAGTTACTTAGGAAAGGTGGTTTCACCTTACGAAAATGGGCAACTAATGAACCATCTATTCTCAAAGAATTACAAAATTACGAAAAGAGTCATTCTAAAGACTTTAACTTTAAACAACACGAGTTCAGTAAAATACTTGGACTCGCATGGGATTGCGCAAGCGACACATTCCATTTTATTAGCGAAGAATTTAACAAGTATATAAATTCGCCATACACGAAACGCAGGCTATTGTCAGAGATAAGCAAGATCTACGATCCACTCGGTTGGTTAGCTCCAATGACTATCCAAGCGAAATTAATCTTCCAAAAGCTATGGAGTGAAAACTACCAAAATATCGGTTGGGAGGAAAATGTACCTGAAAACATAACAAACGAATGGATAAAAATTAAATCTGAACTACCAAACATAAACAACATAACTCTACCAAGATGGATCAGAAACGAAAACAATAAACCCATCGAATTGCATGCCTTCTGTGACGCAAGCGAGCAAGCTTACGCATGCGTTATATACGGCCGAACTACGTCACGGAGCGGAGGGTTCGAAACTACTCTACTTGCAGCGAAAACGAAGGTGGCACCTCTAAAAAACAAAAGTACGATACCGAGGCTGGAACTAAGCGCCGCTGTTTTGCTAGCGACTCTCCTAGAAAGGGTAATCAAGGTTCTAGCAGACTATGAGCTAAGGATATCCTGTTGGACCGACTCTAAAGTCGTCTGAGCATGGCTTCAGGGCAATCAAACAAAATATGCAAAATATATAATAAACAGAACTACACATATAATAAATATCGTACCTGCAATAAACTGGGGTTACGTAAAAAGTAACGAAAACCCCGCCGACTGTGCAACAAGAGGACTTTCGCCGTCGAAATTAGTTAATTTCTCGCTATGGTGGGAAGGACCTCAAGGGCTCAAAAAACAAGAAAAACGAACTCGTCTATCAACTGAAACTTATACTACGGACGAGGGCTTTCTAACAAACTGTTACACAACAAACCCTACGGAACCCGTGGCAAATAAAAATGAATTAATTAATTCATTACTTGAACGATACAGCAACATTGATCGTATTACAAGAATACTCGCCTGGGTAATACGTTTTGCTGATGCATTACAAAACAAACAGAGGACAAAGGAGTGCAATGAACTGAACATGAAAGAAATAAACAATGCATTATGTTTAATTATCAAATCAATACAAGGACATTATTTTGAAAATGAAATAAAATTCCTCGGCGAAAACGGCAAACTGCCTAAAAGATGCACCATATTGAAACTCAACCCATTTTTAGACTCAAAAGGAGTACTACGCGTCGGAGGACGTCTAAAACACTCATACTTACCTGAAGAAACAAAGTACCCTACTCTCATCCCAGGAAAGGGGAGATTCACCCAACTAATAATCGAGAAGGCGCATCAGCAAACATTACACGGTGGAGCAAGATTAACGCTAGCTTCCACTAGAAATAAATATTGGATTATCAGCGGCAATCGAACCATCAAGAAGCAACTTCGACAATGCATCCGATGCCGTCGTTACGCGACAACACGAACTGAACAGTTGATGGGCAACCTTCCTATTGAAAGGATTACCCCATCAAAGCCGTTTTCACACACTGGCGTTGACTTTACGGGTCATGTAGATGTGAAGATAAACAAAGGCCGCGGGATAAAGACCTGCAAAGGTTACATAGCCATATTCATATGTATGTGCACAAAGGCAGTACATATCGAACTCGTTTCAGATTTATCCACGCAAACTTTTATCGCTGCGTTGAGAAGAATGTGTGCCAGAAGAGGCACTCCTACGCATATTTATTCCGATAACGGAACTAATTTCGTTGGAACTGCAAAGGTCTTACATGAAGAATTTCAATTATATAAAACAATGCTCTCTTCAGAATTCTTTAAAGAAATCAACGATATGCAAATCAAGTGGCATTTCAACGCCCCATCCTGGCCATCGGCGGGAGGCTTATGGGAAGCTGCTGTACGTTCCATGAAGACTCACCTAAAACGAGTTATCGGACAACAGAAGTTAACCTACGAACAATTTTCCACTCTTCTTACGCAAATCGAGGCGTGCATGAATAGTAGGCCACTATGTCCGTTAACCGAAGATGTGGAGGACCTGGATTATCTTACTCCTGGTCACTTCTTAACGGGAGGCCCAACGCTCGCATTACCACTTAATGGGTCTAATGAACTTAAATCGATAGACATCAGAAACAACTGGAAACTCATTGAACTCATGCGCCGACACTATTGGGATCGCTGGTCAAAAGAATACCTTCATCACCTATCAAAACAATCGACGCAGCGAATATCCATAACATTTACAAACTAATTTACGTCAAAGCCCGGCTTACCAAACAATACCTCCTCTTCGAACTACATATACCGTTACTAAGTGATGATGAGTATGCATTATACCGCAACATACCTATAAATATACAACGTACGTCGAACCAATGTCAGAAGATAACTACAACCACAGAATATATTGGTGTAAACTTTGCTAAGAATACGTATATACAGATGGAAGAAGCCGATCTTCATCAATGTACGATAATGATGGCGGACAGCTACATATGTCACACCTACACGTCGATAAACCACTTGGATGGAGCAGCAGCATCTTGCGAAGCGAAAATGCTGGGTCAAAATGTAAACATCGTCTGTGATTGGATATCACAACAATGCACTGACCAATGGATAAAGTTACAGAGACCAAACATATGGTTATATAACTGCGTCAATGAGTGCCCGACCCATATAATATGCGAGAATCAAATTACAACAACAATGCTTACTAAAGCGGGTCTACTCGCACTAGGTCAAGATTGCGTGATTCAACATAATGACGTTACCATGTACTCACATAACATTTTCAGCAGCAAAACTAACACGGGAATTACATTGGAAATACCTACTGTGGACTCCCCAAATGACATGTGGGATACGTACAACAGTACGAATATTATGCTTCCTAAACTAAACTTAGCGGATGACCACAAATTATTAGACACTCGGATAGCCGCACAAAAGGTACGAGAGAGCCTACCTAGCGACTTAAGCACCCACGACATTGGCCACTACACGATAAGCAGCTTGCTGGTGGGAGGAATAATCGTCGCAATCATAGTATGGCAAGTGAGAAGATGTGGTCCTGCGTGCACAAATAATAAGAACAGCGCAACAAATAAAACGCCAACAAGAACTCTAAATAGAACAGAAAACATAGAACTAGAGGAGATCGCTACCTACGCTGAAATAGGACAGGGGCAGTCGAAGAAGAATCCTCAGCTGACTTCAGAAGCTGGAGCAAGATTCAACCTATGATATTAATCAAATATTTAAGAATGTAAACTTTATATTTTGCTTATTTTGTATTTTGCTTTGATATTTTTATAACATATTTTTATATATACTTACCTACTTGTAACGCTTGATTAGGAATCTGAGTACGTATATCTTTCCCTCGGGAGCATGTACGAGCCAAAATTGCTCACACAGCGATTTGCGTGCTATAAGTGCTGCGACCTAGTTAGCATGAGGCAGTCGTATACAATCCTCCGTAGTGCACAAACGTGTGTAGTATTAACGTTACGAGAGGTGCGACTCAGATACACCGGGGTTACCGTAAGCTACGGAAAATCCCAAACATGTTGGTATAGGGTTTTGTTTCGTGTTTTCCTTCTCTCATAGAATATGAATATGAATATCCATTAAAAACATTAATTTAAATGATAAATAACTTCATAGTTGTATTTAGAAAATTAAATGAGAATAAAATTTCTGTACAACAAAAGAAATGACGTCAAAATTCACTTAAAACTAAGTTTACATTCTGCAAGCGGAGAACCAACACGGCATTGCACTTGTAAATTACCAAAACGTGTCTGAGTGTTAACACAGAGTAATGTTATGTATTTTAAGACTTTAGATAATATTAGTATATTCTTAAGTATTAATTATGTTGATATTGATCTTCTTCTTTTTATATAATATATATTGGCAAACAGCTACTTATACGAGCCATTGTCTCCAGTGTCGAATTATAATTCTATTCACGTCTTAAGTCTCTTCAGGTTAGTCATTATCCATCAGAAAGTCAAATCTCGCCATCAACAGGACTATGTCCAACTGTTAATGGGTACTTCTGGTAAATTTTGTAGAAAATTAGAACATTGTAAAGCACTTTTATATTATATTCACTACATCCCAGAAGTTCCGTCGCATCACAATGCCATCAATTTTTTTTTAAATATAAAACGTTAAAAAGTGTTTTATAGAAGCTATAATTGAAAAATATACTTTATTATAAAAAAAAACTTGAAGCTATTGCTTTTTACATTCAGGGGCAGGTATGAAATAAAAACTTTTGCACGTTTTGTAATACCCAACAGAGTATTTTAACTGCACACCTCATAAGCGAAGCGTTGAGGTCTTGCTCTACTATCGATATATGAAAATCAAGCGCTTTTCAAACCTAAAAATGATTGTATTTTTCTCACATTGCACTTATAGGATAATATTATAATATATATGTCAAGAAAAAACATTCGTTTAAACGTATTTGATATTTTTAAAAAGCAATTATTTTGTTTAAAGTAAGAAAATAGTTGATTAAAAAAAATATTCGAGGACGTCGGATTTTTTTTTTGTATCTGGCAGGATCACGACCATAAAACATAATGTATCAAAATATTTATTTATTTAATAGCTTCATAATCGCAACGCGTTGTTTCCTTTCGAAAATGGCTTGGTAATTCTTTGTCGCTTAATTGCAATTAATAAAAAACTAAAGTGCTTAGTCATTAGTGTATGTATACCTTATGAAAATTGGGTTCGTTTACATTTTTTTGTTCGACCATTCGGACAGGCAAAGGAATCCCATACAGCCTATCGTAAACAAACAGCTATGTTTAGTACTACGTCGAGAATGGCACGAATTTTTTCTTTCATTTTCATTTATAGTATTGCCATTAGTCAATACTATAAATGTATTAGTAAATGATAAATAAAATAATAATAATTTGTCACATGTCTGTTAACTTCAGTATCATAAAAAAATTGTATTTTTTTTATATATTGTTATATTTCTCTAACTTTTTGAAGTGAAACTTTTTTATCGACGAATGGGAGAAATTTTATATTGTAACGTTTTTCTGTTACGCGCCATATTTATTTTGAAGTGTAAAGCCCATGTGGGTTATCTGTGTGGTGACGGAGTAAGAATACAATTCGCCACCCCCTATCTTACGCATGGGTGATCGTAAGAGACGACTAAGGGATATAAAAGACATATAACATCTTTGTAAGAGAAGGAAAACTTGAAACAAAACCCTATACTAACACGTCTGACCAGCGTGGTATAGTAGGTCATTTTCCCTCCCATTATGGTGGAGGCGCGAGCCCAATACTGGGACATATATGACCTGAGATTATAAGCGCACGAAGGTAAAAATTTTACAGATGAAACGCGACACGAGAGAGGAAGGAAGAGAGGGAGGGAGAGAGGGATTAGAGAGGCAGGGAGAGAGAGAGGGGAAGAGAGGAAGAGAGAGCGGAAGAGAGAGGGAGAGAGAGAGAGGGGAAGAGAGAGGGAGAGAGGCGACAGGGAGAGAGAGAGGGGAAGAGAGAGGGAGAGAGAAGGGGCAGGAAGAGAGAGGGGGGAAGAGAGAGGGAGAGAGAGGGGGGTGAGAGAGAGAGAGCTCATAAAAACGTATCAATTAGAAAATGTAAAAAGAAACGATAATAAACTCATTTGCAAAAAAAACGGGCGGTTTTGATTTTCATTCATATTTAAAAAGATACAATACCAAAAAGGTTTCAATCGTTTGTACACGTTACTGGCCGGTTTTAAAAATGCTGTGGTATTTAAAAAAGTACGTTCTAAATTCAATTTTTCATTTGATGTTCATTTTTACAGAAAACCCCTTTTTATCCTACATTTTTGGCGCGAAGTTCCAGAAGTTAACATCGACTTTCATAACTTTTATTCAATTTTTATCGATTAATTTCATATCCTTGACTGTCAAAGCTTTATTTAATGCTGTTTGGCTGTATCAAAAATGGTAGATAAAGTGGTAAAAGCTACCAAAATTATCGCGCTGCTTGAAGAGGGTTGCAACCAATGTTTCGTGGCTAGGAGGCTAAATGTTAGTCGCTCGACAGTCCAAAGGACCTGGCAGCGATATCAGGAGACTGGTTCCGTCGAGAGAAGGCCTGGTTCTGGAAGAAAACCATGTACCCAACCACGGGATGATCGTTTTCTTGTGAGTCGCGCATTGAGAAATCGCAAATCTTCGTATGTGGATCTTAAGAACAACCTCCAAGAAGTAAGAAATGTGCATATTAGTCTATGGACGGTCAGGAGGAGGCTTCTCGCTGCCAATATACGCAGTCACCGCCCGGCCCGCGGCCCCAAATTACTCCGTGAGCACAGAGTTCACAGGCTTAGGTTCGCTAGAAATTGTGAATCATGGACTCAAGACGATTGGAATAGGGTTTTGTTCTCTGATGAAGCCAGGATATCTCTGTTCGGTGAAGATCGACGTCGGCGAGTGCTAAGAAGACAAGGAGAACGCTTTGCAGAGGCATGTTTCGAAGAAATCACACCTTATGGTGGGGGCTCTGTTATGTTTTGGGCAGGAATAAATTCAATGGATCGTACAGAGTTAGTCTTCATTGAAAACGGCTCACTGGCTGGGCATCGATACATAACGGAAGTTCTAATTTCTCATGCACAACCCGCATTGGCCGCTCTAGGTGAAGACTCGATTTTTATGGACGACAATGCTCGCGCCCACCGATCCCGCGATGTTAATGCGTATGTGCAAGAGGTCGGCATTCGTCGTTTGGATTGGCCAGCTCGAAGTCCCGACCTCAATCCCATAGAGCATGTCTGGGACGTTCTGAAACGGCGTGTGAGATCAGTACACCCGGCTCCGCAGACCATCAGAGAGCTGAAGAATGTGATTACTGCGGAGTGGGAACGTATTCCGCAAGCAAGTATCCGGGATATACTCGCTAGCATGCCCAGACGAATTCAAGCTGTGATTTTAGCTAGAGGGGGTCACACTCGATACTAAACATTTATCTGCTTTTACTTTATTAAAGAAAAACAAACAAAAAAACTTTTTTATTTTTACTTCATGAGCATATGCACTACTAGCGAATATACACTACTAGCGAGGTTTAGCATTATTTCCCATAAATTGTATCTAAATTTTATGAAATACTGATGAAAACGATTATTTTCTTATTAATTTACCAAATTGTGTGGATAAAACTACCTATAATTATCAAACAAAGAAATATTAACATTTGAAATGGTTCATTGCTTAGGTGCCCGTTTTTTTTGCAAATGAGTGTATTTTAAATAAACATCAATTAATTTTAAATAAATAATTTAAATAAACAATCTTCAGATTAACGCAGGAGAATGATGATGAAATGAAAATGAAAAAAAAAATCTTTAAACATAGCTGTTCATTTACAATGCTTGCAGCATTTTAAACCCATGGCTGTATGGGATTTGTTTCCTTCACGATAAATAATATAAAAATTATGAGGCGTGCGCTTTTGGATTTTCCAAATTATTTTAAAATATTGCCAGACCGGATTTTTTTAACTCAAAAAAGATTTTACATTCTAAATATTTACAAAATTAAAACTATTACCAATAACTTTTGCAATATGTACGATGGAAATAATTGGGATATGAGCAGGAGAATGATAAGTCTCTGCTGTGTATATGCCACTTGTACAAATAAGAAGCGTATTGATCCTTAGATGTCATCGTATAATTATTGGGACCTATTACTGTATTTGTTTTTTAACGTACCTACTTTGCTGCTACTTTGCTGACGGACGTTACAGGATGCTGCAGAATAACAGCGTAGTGGTGTCACTTTTATAAGTAGGTACCACAACATTAAGCTGAGCAGCTGGGACGCCACTGTTATTATTTCTATTACCTACTCTTTTTTGTTTTGTAAATGTTTTTTTCCTGTTTATTAACTTATACTTTTTAGTGCTTCTTATGTTTTATATACTTTTATTATTTATTTTACTTAAACAGTTATTGATATCGTTAACCATCATGTCGTTTTGTGTCCTTTCTGTGAAAGAGCAATAAATTATTTTTCTTTCTTTCTTTCTAATCTACGAAACCACTCATTAAAAAGGTTGGTATAAAGTTTTAGATCGAGTTTTATTTCTCTTGCACATATTATAAATACATATTACATCTCTGATTCGTTTTTGTGACACACACAGGCGAGATACAAGGTAAATTGTATTCTTACTCAGTCACCATATAGGCATTGAAATTGTTCAACCAGACAAACCGAAAGGGAGCACTATAGCCCTAATTACGACAGTTATACCGTCAAATAAACTAAATGTTATAAATTAAGATGGACGATTGCTTTGATAATGTATTTACCTAATTAAAACAGGACGGCAATGTGTTAGGACCACGCTAATTAACAGTTCTCTATCTGCAGCTGGGGGCCGGGCCGTTCGGGATAGTACCACACTCTCGCAGAAGATCGACGTCTGAGTAATGGCAATGTGCTATTGCGCCGCTTTATTCTGTGAGCGAGAGAGCCGGCAGCCCAACTGGATGGGTTTGCGATTGTAATGGTAGGCCGTAGTTATACCCTTGGTATAGCAAAGGTCCATGGGCAGCAGTGACACTTACCATTAGGTGTGCTGCTAGCTCGTTTGCCAACATCAGCAATAAAAAAAAAATAGCACGCTAAAAATGTCTGTCATACTTAAAATCTTGCTTATTAATGGACATTTTTATTCGTGTCTGAAGCTTAATTACCAAAAACTGAAAATAATAACATTGATACAGTTACCCTCTGAATTTACAAGTTACCGCCGGTGAACTCAAAAAAAAACAGTCAAGTTTGAGACGGATTCGTGAGCAAAAAGCTCCGTACACCATACATAGTTTTTGTAAAAGAAAAACAAGCCCAAAATAAAAACTTGATTACGACTGAAAAATGAATGTCACACATGGGACTAAAATGATTTTTTTCGCTCGTAATCAAGTTCATCCATGTGGTGACAGAGTAAGAATACAATTCACCACCCCATATCTTACCCGAGGCTGATTGTACGAGACGACCAAAGAGTAAAGTTATTAAACTGAAAAAGAGTGGCAACTCCATGATAAAATATGCATGTATGGAAGGTGCTGCTACCCAGAGTTTACGCGGTGAACTAAAGTTGAAGTGATATATATACATATCTACATGTGTATGTGTTCATCATCATCATTTCAGCCTATTGCCGTCCACTGCTGAACGTAGGCCTCCCTCATTTTACGCCACAGAGTGCGGTCCTGTGCCGCCTGTAGCCAACGACGCCCAGCAACCTTCACTAGGTCGTCTGTCCATCTAGTGGGGGGGCGTCCCACACTGCGTCGTCCGGTACGTGGTCGCCACTCTAGAACCTTTCTTCCCCAGCGGTTGTCGGTTCTTCGAGCGATGTGGCCTGCCCATTGCCACTTCAGCGTGCTAATTCTTCGTGCTATGTCGGTTACACCCGTTCGTCTGCGGATTTCCGTATTTCGGATTCTATCTCGCAGAGAGATCCCGAGCATAGCCCGCTCCATAGCACGCTGAGCGACTTTGAGCCTGGTTATGAGGCCTACATTTAGGGACCACGTTTCCGTGCCGTAAGTCATCACTGGTAACACACACTGGTCATAGACCTGTGTTTTCAAGCACTGAGGTATGTTGGATGAGAAGATCTTCTTAAGTTTCCCGAACGCTGCCCAGCCGAGTTGGATTCGTCGGCTGACCTCTTTCTCGAAATTGGATCTACCTAACTGGACTGTTTGTCCAAGGTAAACATAATGATCGACAATTTCGAGAATCGCATTGCCAACTAGGACCGGTACAGGAATGACATGGGCATTTGACATGACTTTCGTCTTGTCCATGTTCATTCGTAAACCCACTAGTTGGGATACCCTGCTGAGATCGTTGAGCATGGTGCCCAGGTCCTCCATGGATTCTGCCATGACGACAATATCGTCTGCGAATCGAAGGTGAGTGATGTATTCGCCATTGATGTTGATGCCGAGTCCGGTCCAGTCTAAAAGCTTGAAGACATCTTCCAGTGCAGTGGTGAACAGTTTCGGAGAGATGACGTCTCCCTGTCTCACGCCTTTCTGCAACTGGATCGGTTTCGTACTCTTATCCCGAATACGGACTGACATTGTGGCGTTCCTATACAAACACTTCAGCACTTCGATATAACGATGGTCGATTTGGCACCGCTGAAGGGACTGCAGCACCGCCCAAGTTTCGACTGAATCAAAGGCTTTCTCATAGTCCACAAACGCTATACACAGAGGCCGATTGTACTCCTCGGTCTTCTGGATAATCTGCCGAAGCGTGAGGATATGGTCTATGGTGCTATAGCCTTTTCGGAAGCCAGCTTGTTCGGGCGGCTGGAAGTCATCAAGCTTGCACGTGAGTCGATTGGTAATGACTCTCGAAAACAACTTGTAGACGTGGCTCAAGAGTGAGATGGGTCTGTAGTTCTTTAGAAGAGCTTTGTCGCCCTTCTTGAAGAACAGCACCACCACACTCCTGGTCCACGACTCTGGAACGTCGCCCCCGAGGATAACGGAATTAAATAGCTTCTGAAGGGCTTTTAAGACCGGCTTGCCGCCTGCCTTCAGGAGCTCTGCCGTAATTCCGTCATCTCCCGGTGCCTTACCGTTTCTTAGTTGTTCGAGAGCCATTCTGACCTCGCACAAGCTAATGTCCGGGATTTCTTCGGTATAGTGCCGAGTTAGCTTGGATCTGGGATCTTGGACCAAGCCGACAACAGGATTTCGGGATGTTTTATATAACTGTCCATAGAACCTTTCGACCTCTCCCAAGATCTCACTTTGGGATGAAATGACAGTGCCGTCATCGGTCTTCAGCTTAGTCATTTGGCTTTGCCCGATAGACAGATCTTGTGCGAACACTTTTGAGCCACGATTCCGCTCTATCGCTTCTTTAATACGGAGCGTATTAAATTGGCGAATATCGCGACGCACAGACCTGGAGATCTGCCTATTTAGCTGCCTGTGTTCGGACCAATCGGCTGAAGACTGTACTGTCATTTCTTTTCTCCGCTCCATGAGCTTGAGAGTCTGGTCAGAAAGTTTTTTAGGTCTATTAGCGCGGTGAGCCTTGAAAAATTTCGACCCAACCGCGTGGACAGTTTCCACGAACCTGTTGTTTATATCGTTCGGAGATTCGCACTCGTCTAGACATTCGAAGCGATTGTGTAGTTCGAGTTGAAAGTTTTCGAGGTTCTGGTATTGGACAGGTGTAGGTCGGAGGGTAGACTTCATCAAGCGTGACCGTTCGACTTTTGTGTGGATATTTAATGTGCCTCGTACTATTCGGTGATCGCTCCCAGTTTTAATCCGGCTGATCACTGAGACATCATTAAATATATGTCGTTTGTCCGACAAGATGAAGTCTATCTCGTTTTTTGTTGAACCATCGGGGCTAATCCAGGTCCATTTCCTTTGTGGCTGCTTTCTGAAGAAGGAATTCATCATAAAGAGGCTTTCCTTCTCCAGAAATTCAGCCAGTTTCTGGCCCCTCTGGTTTCTCTGTCCATATCCATGTTTCCCCACTCTCAACTCATCATCACTCCTTGTGTATGTGTAATTATATAGAATTTTCTTTTACTATGAAAGCTACCCTGAAATATAAAAAAAAACATATCAGCTGATAACGAAGCAATAATAATATCAACTTAACAATGAAAATTGAGATAATTTCCAGAAAGTACATCAATAACCGTAAATAGATTGATGACAATAAGTACCTACGCTAGGAACAAAAAATAACAATTCTCAGTTGTCAAACGTTTGACATATATGACAAAATGGCAGCAGTTAAGTTTGTACAAACAATCTGTAGGCGGCGCGACGGTCAGTAAAAGTAAGCAATTTTTTAAGTGTGCCCCCCCTTTTTTTTTTTTTTTTTTTTTTTTTTTTGCGGTGGGCTATGGACGTCGCACCCCGCCAAATCGGTCCGGGGCGACGGAAGAGGCGGCGCGCAACCCCATTGACCCACCCTGCAAGCACCTCTTCTTCGCCGTGCGAGCGGGCCACCGGTACCCGATCTTTGTCTTCGGTGGCCCGCTCGGCGGTATGGCCTCTCGGGCTCCTCTCCTGTCGTCCTCACGCGGTGGCCTCACGTCAGGTGACCGGACAATTCCCCGGTCCAATCACCCGAAGCCTCGGTTAGGGCGGCATCAGGCGCAGGTATTCGCGCCTGCGCCGCCCCGGCCGCGGGCGGCGGCCCGGGTCACGGGAATCCTCCCGGGCCCGTTCCGCCGCCTCCTTCTACGAGATGACAGCCTCGCAGAAGGCGGCGACCGCGTCCCAATTCCTGACGCTGTCGACCATCGCTCGCGCAACAGCCGGCAGCGTCAGGTCGGCACCGATGACAGCGACGAGGTCACGGCGCTGCCCGTCCCAGCCCGAACATACCTCGAGCGTATGTTGCGCCGTATCCTCGTCGCTACTGCAATGGTGGCAGGACGGAGTCCACTCCCTCCGCACGACCGTGTGCAGGTACTTGCCGAAGCAACCATGCCCCGACAAGACCTGCACCAACCGGAAAGAGAGAACTCCGTGCCGCCGCTCCATCCACTCCATCAGTACGGGCCGGAGGGCCTCAACGGTAAAAACACCGTGTCTAGGCCTCTCCAGCCGCGTAGCCCAACGGGCGATGACTTCTCGGCGGGCGCCCTCACGCCAGGTGGCTATCTCGTTGAACGATGGGGAGCCACTCTCTTCGCGCATTGAGGTAACCCGCCGGTAGAGGTCGGAGAGCATCTCCGCCTCTAGGTCCCACGGGGGTGTCCCGGCCAATAGGCATGCCGCCTCGGTAGACACCGTGCGGTACCCGCGAATGGCTCTGACCGCCATGGCTCGCTGTGGCCTCCACAGCACCGCCCTGAGCTGGGCGTTCAGAGCCCTCGCCCACACGGGTGCGCCGTACATGGCCATTGAGCGGATCACCCCCGCATACAGCCGTCGGCCCTCGAAACTGGGTCCGCCCACGTTCGGCATGAGCCGAGAAAGGGCGGACGCCGCGCCGACAAGCCGGGGAGCAATTTGACGAAAATGCTCCCGGAACCACCATCGCCCGTCGAGCACCAGACCCAAGTACCTCATATGGGCCTGGATACTGATGTGGATGGAGTTGACGACTAACGAGGCGCCGATGGGCAGCCTCACACGGGGCCCATGGAATAGTAGAGCCTCCGTCTTGTTTAGGGCCACCCTGAGCCCCAGCGCCTCAATACGCCTGACCATCTCCTCGGTGCCGAGAGTGGCCAGGCTCGCCGCCTCTTCGAGTGTCCTGCCCCGGGCTGTGACGAGCGTGTCGTCAGCATAGCATATAACGCTCAGCCCGGGGGGGAGACTCCCTCTCAACGCCCAATCGTACCCGATGTCCCACAGAGTCGGCCCCAGAATCGAACCCTGCGGAACACCGCACGACATGGGCGTCCGCACAATGTCCCCTGCGGAGCTCGCGTAGAGAACACTGCGCCCCTCCAAATAGTCTGCCACCAGCCGCCTGAGGTACAGGGGCACTCCATGGAACCGGAGCGCCTCCCTGATGCAGCTGAATGGCAGACTATTGAAGGCGTTGGCGATGTCCAACGACACCGCCAGCAAACAGCAAACAGCACTCCTTTGCCGGCGACAGCCTCCGCGGCCGTCTGCCTCAGGCGTAGCAGGGCCCCGATGGTCGAACGCCCCCTCCGAAACCCAAATTGAGCGTCCGACAGATCGGGCCCCACCTCCTCCAGGTGCTGGACTATGCGGGCAGCGAGGACACGCTCCAGCAGCTTACCCACATCGTCCAGAAGCACAATGGGCCTGTAGGCCGACGGCGAATCCGGGGGCCGTCCCGGCTTTGGCAGGAGAACCAACCTCCCTTCCTTCCAGCACTCAGGCAACTGTCCAGACGTCAGACAGGCGTTGAACAGTCGCCTGAGGCGAGGTTCGAGATGCTCGAGGAGCAACGTCAACACCCGGACTGGGACTCCGTCCGGGCCGGGGGCCATGGTGGCGGAACGAATCTTCGCCACGGCTGCCCCCACTTCCGACTCCGTCACGGGCGGAACACTCTCGACGGCCTCCCGGTCGTGATCTGGCGAAGCCATGACCGGGGGCGTGTGCTCCGACTGCCGCGGGAACAGCTCCTCGACCACTCTACGAAAGAGGTCGGGCTGGAGGGTCTCGGTGAGGGGGGGGGCCCTGTGCGCGAAGCTTATTCAGCGACGCGCGATACGGGCGACCCCATGGGTCACGGTCGAGACCGTCCAGCATCTTCTGCCAACTCGCGTCCTTGGCGGACCGGATGGCCAGCCGAAAGGCGGTACGCGCTCTGCGGTACGCCTCGTACAGCTGGCCCTCCCGCTCAACATCGCGGCGACGCCGCCGACTGCGGGTGTAGGACCTTCGGGCACTAATGCACGCCGCACGAAGGTCCGCCAGTCTTGGGGACCACCAGTAGACCCCCTGCCTCGGAGGTAGACGCCGCACCCTGGGCATGGCCGCATCGCAGACCTGCGTTAACGCACTGCGGATGCGGACAGCCTCAACGTCCACTCCGTCCGCTGGGGGTGGTGAGGACAGCCACGTGTTCACGATGGCCGCCTCCGCCAGTAGGTCCCTATCCAGACGCCCCACAGCCCACCGCGGAAATGCGGGAGCTCGGTCCGCCCTGTGACCCCTGCTGGGGTCCCGGAGAGGAGAGACCTCCATCCGGATGTAACGGTGATCGGACAGGGTCTCCGCCTCCTCCAGGACACGCCAGTTCCTCACTCGTGGTGCGACAGCAGGGCTAGCGAACGACAAGTCCACTATCGACCCACCCTGCTGTCGCACACACGTGTTCACTGAGCCTCTGTTTAGGACACAGAGGCCCAGTGACGCCGCCCACTCCACGATCGCCCGCCCGCGATCGTCCGTCATCGGGGACCCCCGCGCCGTGGATTTGGCGTTGAAGTCCCCCAGGACCAGGACGAGGCCCGGTGCCAGTCGCCGTATCGAAGCCTCCAAGGTGGTGAGGGAGACCCCGAAATCGTCCATTCTCCTATTAGGGGAGAGGTATACACTGTAGAGCGTGACCCCTCCCCAATCCGCAGCGACAAATTCCTCGCCCCTATCCAAGAGGGATAAGGACGGGAAGTGCCGCTGCGTGGAGGTGACGATTGCCGCGGTTCCGTTACGGCTGACCACCCAATTGGGGCGATCAGGCACACAGTACGGTTCCGCGACTACGGCTGCACCGATCGACCACTCCGCCATGGATTGCAGGAGGAGATCCTGCGCACCGGCGGAGTGGTTGGTGTTGGCCTGCAGGAGGTGAGTGGACTGGGCAGCCATTAATGGGCCGTGTCCATCATCACCTCCTGGCTTGCGCCGGGCGATCGGGCCGCGCTAGGAGCGGGAGCGGCCGGAGTCGAAGGGCCGCTCCGCCCCTTTGGAGCCGATGCCGGAGGTCTACACGCCCCAGAGCCCATGCGGTGCTTGGCAGGCTTATTACCCGCCGCACACGCGGGGCAGTGGGGCGGGGCGGCGCAAGATGCCGCCATATGCCCAGTCTGACCGCAGCAGAAACAAAGTCCGCCGCAGTCAAAGCAATTAGTGCATGTTGGCCGGGTGTGCCCGACCGCCATGCACTTGAAACACCTCGCAGGCCGGTGCTCCAGCACGATGACTCGCGCTGAGCTCCAGCCCACGAGGAGCCTGCCTGAGCCGGCCAGTTGCCTGACCGACTCCACTGGGCATTGCACCCAGGCGGCACCTACACCGCCCAGACCGGGCCGGATGGCGCCAACCCGGACGGTGTCCAGGGGACACCCGGTTTTCGAGGCAATGGCCTCCCGGATGTCTTCCACCGTCACGGAGTCGTCCAGACCCGCGATGCGCATTTCGAAGTGTGCCCCCCAGGAGACGACTAAGGGATATAAAACGCATATAACATCTATGCAAAAGAAGGGCAACTCGAAACAAAACCCTATACCAACCCGTGTGACCAGCGCGGTATAGTAGGTTAATTTCCCTCCCATTACGAAGGAGGCCCGAGCCCAACAGTGGGACATATATGGGCTGTGATGATGATGATAATGATGAATCAAGTTTATATAAATAATCAAGCATATTAAATGCTAAATTTCAGCAATTCGAGTCTATATTTATTTAATGTACAATTTAATTTTTGAATTCAACTTTAGCTCCTGACGCAAAAAGAGACGTTTTATAAGTTTAACGTGTCTTGTATCTATCTATGCCATCGTAACTCTTAGACGAATGCACCGATAATGATGTGTTTTTTTTTTGCGTTTGATAACTGACATTATCGAGATGGTTCTTAACTACAATTTATGAATATCTGTCAATGAATTGATCACCTCTTGTAAAGATCTTAAATGCATAATGGGTACTTACGTAATTTTCAAACATATGTGACGACGTTGGATCTAGAGTGATCTAAGTGACATTTTTGCCAATACTGAGGTTATTACACAATGGCATAGAAAAACCATAATTCTTCCATGCTACACTGATCTAAGCGCTCTTCAGTGCTTTTTTCCTTGAGGGATTGCATAGTGAAGGCATGCCACACTGATCTAAGTATGAGTTCTTAACGTTTATGGAGAACCAAAGTATTGTTATATTGTAACCTAACACTTGAAACCTTATGTGATGTTACAATTGAACTACTCTGATGATGGAGCTCAAAGGTAGAATACGAAATCCTGGATTGACTATTATTAAACCCATTAAGTTTGGGCTCATTACATTTGTCTTAACTAGTTCTGTTCAATTCTGGTGATGAAAAGAACGTGATGTTTCCTCGTTTAGAGTATTTTTCGTTCGTATCGAAAGGTACTCAAAATTTTATTATTTATATTTTTTTGGCTATAACAGGCACAACAAAATTTAACGGCTATCGTTCCCACTTAAGGTATACCTTTACCGTACGTATATCTTTACCGTATGCCAGCAAAGATACTGAAAATATAAAACTCTTATATATGAGCCTTATTTTTTAGTACCTTTGCTGGCATGCAAGCAGCCTACAATACCTAGGTCTTAGGAAAGTCGCTGCTTACTTAGAAGGATACACCGTGTTAAAAGCCTTTTCGTACGGAATCCCAAAAATGACAAGTATTACCTAATCACACCAACGCATGCGATTCTACAATAAATTATACAAAAAAAATGTTGGGGGATTATACAAAGCAATATTAACACAAAAACTCCGATTATGATTTAAATTTTTTTCTCATTACTGAATTCAATACATAGAAATGTAAGTTCATACTAGGCAAACTAAAACAATTAACTAGGACGTGGTCGTCGCCTTCTGCGAGACAGTCTTCTCGCAAAAGGAGGCGGCGGGGCCGCCGTCCGCGGGGAACTCCTCTACGGCGACACGCTTCGCCACCGGCGCCCTGGGCGGCGCAAGCGCGACTGCCTGTGCCTAAAGCCACCCCTCACCGAGGCATTGGGTGACTGAACCGGATATTGGACCCGTCGCCCGGAGTGAGGCCACCGCGTGAGGATGATGCCCCGATGACGAAAGCTGCCGGGACATCGACTCGAGAGTCCTCTCGAGTATCCATCCGTGAGGGTAAGCCGTCGGGCGGGCCACCGAAGACAAAGACCGGGTTTCAGTGGCCCGCTCGCTCGGCGAAGAGAGATACATTGCAGGGCGGGTCTATGGGGTAGCACGCCGCTATATGATAAATGAAAATTAAATATGAAAGATTTCAAAAGTAAAGTTTGCGACAAACTCTACGCTTTCTGAGTGTTCATCCTTAAAATCTGTAATTATATTGAAGAATTATTATATGTATAGATATAATGGCAACAAGTTTTTAATTAAGAATTATTTTATTCGTTATAAAAATTTCGACGCTATTAAAGCAATAAATGTGTCTTAATTATAAATATAGGATTACATGATATTTATAACATGGACGTGCCAGCAGGTAGGGAACCCCCTACCATGGATTACTTGTGTTAAAGCTTTATATTTTAATGCTGTTATTTGCGTGTGGTGATGAAGTAAGAATACAATTCAGCATCCTCTTTCTTCTCCATTTTCACCCTCTGGGGTTGTAAATGAGGCCTAAGAAACTGTTTGAACGACTCATTAGCGCCGAGTCCAAATTAATAAAGCTAGAAACACAAAATTTTGGCAGTAGTTTATTTTTATAACGTGGAGGTAAAGCCAAGAAAGGGTTTTACGAAATTGCGCCCCTAGGGGGTGTAACACAGTGGCAAAGTTTGTAGGGGGAGAAAAAAATCTTTATCGATTCTTTTCAAATTACGTACGTATACGTATTCTTCGGTTAAAATTGACACGTAGATAGATTACTTCCTGGATTTTTATTTCAGCAATATGTTCCCTTGGGACCAAAATTAAAGTATTAAGTTTGACTTAAGCTATGTTTTAAGCCGCCAGAAGCTGGATATAAATAAATATTACGGTCTTTGTTCGTTTGTAAGTGAATCTTGTACCACTTAACGTTGACTGTACTGGGAAACTATATTAATAGTTTAAAATTCGAACATCCACCTGGGCTGGATTTCGACAACAGAACGTTGATTTTTCGGTGTTCTGCTGTGGTTAATAATACAGTCGATTACCATTCATTGCTTTCACTTGCGAATCTTAAAGATATTCTCGTGGGAGTCATAGATATTGACCCAATCAGTAAGACAATAGGCAAGAATACTTTTCTAGAAAACTTACAAATAAAAACTACGACCGTCAACCCGCCTGTCCAGCGGGGCGATATTGCCTCCTTGGGGCGATCCATGTAAATAATAAACAACGATAGATTGATGGATAAAAGTGATTAACAGATAAATTTTGCGGGTGAATAACGAATTGAAAATACAATAAGTTTCTAAGTCCATCACCCCTTTCTATTCTGTAGAGATTAAGAGATAAAGAGACTAAAGATATGGTTCTTTCATTGTATATATATATATATATATATATATATATATAGTAATTGAGGTTACAACCTTGGATTATTTAAATCGTTCTACAGTACACGATGTAAATAAATAAATAATTTAAGTATCAAATATTATTAACCGCCATTTTGATAATAAAACAAAATGGCAGCGGCTAGACAAAATGTAATCAACTTGTATATGTTGTTTTTGTTATTAAAAATATAATATATATACGATTTAATACTATAATTTATTTCTTATGTGCTATTAACGAGCAGACAGCGTAGGAGTTTCAGAAGTCACCCTGTCTGTATTGCTAGTGTGTCAAATATTGTTCGCTAGAGTAAATAAAAATTGAATTATTGCCTTTTATTATATATATTTTATATTATTGTTTTTTTTTTGAAAAAAGACTTTGTTTCTCAGTCCATAACCTATGTACAGGTTGCCGATTTAATTAGTAGAATTCTTGAAGAGGGTGTATGAGATCATGATACACTATCCAAATCAATAAAAAAGAATAGTACCTAACTTTTGATTAAATTACCATACTGATAAGCGGTCAATACACTTGTACTATAAAAAATCGATGTAGGCATATTACTCATGCAAATGACATTAAACTAGTAGGCAAATAGTCACGCTCTCGCTGCGTTGACCGCCGCATAGCTGGTCGAAATGTATCTACAGGTCAATGCACGCTGACAAACCTACCGTTTTGATAAGAAATGAATCACTTTATCTCGGGATTGGGCAGAGCTAGGAGTCTGCAACTAATTTTAATGTTTTATATGGCGTCATTCCTACACCTAGTTTAAGTTATTCTAGTAATATAATCGGCACCCTGTATATATCGTCAGTTAAATAGAAAAATTATATTAATTAAAAAGGTCAAATTTGATAGTACAAGAGCATTTAAAGATTTTTCAGCAATCACAGTGGCGGTTTAACGTAGTATGAAAATTAAACTTTCATTTTTATTGCTTGCAGTGACGAACGAGCAAGCAGACCCCCTGATAGTAAGTGTTACTGCCGTCCATGGATCTTTGCAACACTAAGGGTATAGCTAGGCCGCTGCCTACCAATAAAAACATCAAACCCATACAATTGGGCTTCCGGCTCTCTCGCTCACCGAACGAAGCGCAATAGGACATTGCTATTACTCAGACGTCGATCTTATGCGAGAGTGTGGTACATACTACCCCGGACGGACCGGCCCGCGGCTGTACACAGCTGTCAACAGCATGGTCCGGCCACAAAAAAAAATTGTGACAGATCAGAGCTTAAAGACGTTTAATTTGACAATGGGGGTCATTTTCTATTAAAATACAAATGACAACAAAATGTTTTAACAAATATATATTCTTTTTTTGAGAAATATCACTCTCTTTTTTTAATCGATGATATAATAATATTTGATAACGCGTTAAAATGAGTAAAAAATGCGTAAATATGAGTAACTAGGAACTAAAAAAATAACATTATGTAATATAATAATATTATTTTCGTATGGTAACGCGTTAAAAATACAATGACACTACTCTTCACTTCCGTGGGAGTTGCAAAGATAATATTCTGAAAATAGAGTAGAAAGCCAAATAGGTTTGGGAATAGTTAAGAATCGAACGATGAAAGGCTTCGACGCCCACAACCATTAAGTCAATTTTTACGACACGCGTAACATTCATTGTATTTTTAGTCCTGATCTATGTAATAAAAGATACCTTCATTAGTTATTTAAATAATATTAGTTAATATACACTCATTTGCAAAAAAAAACGGGCACCTAAGCAATGAACCATTTCAAATGTTAATATTTCTTTGTTTGATAATTATAGGTAGTTTTATCCACACAATTTGGTAAATTAATAAGAAAATAATCGTTTTCATCAGTATTTCATAAAATTTAGATACAATTTATGGGAAATAATGCTAAACCTCGCTAGTAGTGTATATTCGCTAGTAGTGCATATGCTCATGAAGTAAAAATAAAAAAGTTTTTTTGTTTGTTTTTCTTTAATAAAGTAAAAGCAGATAAATGTTTAGTATCGAGTGTGACCCCCTCTAGCTAAAATCACAGCTTGAATTCGTCTGGGCATGCTAGCGAGTATATCCCGGATACTTGCTTGCGGAATACGTTCCCACTCCGCAGTAATCACATTCTTCAGCTCTCTGATGGTCTGCGGAGCCGGGTGTACTGATCTCACACGCCGTTTCAGAACGTCCCAGACATGCTCTATGGGATTGAGGTCGGGACTTCGAGCTGGCCAATCCAAACGACGAATGCCGACCTCTTGCACATACGCATTAACATCGCGGGATCGGTGGGCGCGAGCATTGTCGTCCATAAAAATCGAGTCTTCACCTAGAGCGGCCAATGCGGGTTGTGCATGAGAAATTAGAACTTCCGTTATGTATCGATGCCCAGTCAGTGAGCCGTTTTCAATGAAGACTAACTCTGTACGATCCATTGAATTTATTCCTGCCCAAAACATAACAGAGCCCCCACCATAAGGTGTGATTTATTCGAAACATGCCTCTGCAAAGCGTTCTCCTTGTCTTCTTAGCACTCGCCGACGTCGATCTTCACCGAACAGAGATATCCTGGCTTCATCAGAGAACAAAACCCTATTCCAATCGTCTTGAGTCCATGATTCACAATTTCTAGCGAACCTAAGCCTGTGAACTCTGTGCTCACGGAGTAATTTGGGGCCGCGGGCCGGGCGGTGACTGCGTATATTGGCAGCGAGAAGCCTCCTCCTGACCGTCCATAGACTAATATGCACATTTCTTACTTCTTGGAGGTTGTTCTTAAGATCCACATACGAAGATTTGCGATTTCTCAATGCGCGACTCACAAGAAAACGATCATCCCGTGGTTGGGTACATGGTTTTCTTCCAGAACCAGCCCTTCTCTCGACGGAACCAGTCTCCTGATATCGCTGCCAGGTCCTTTGGACTGTCGAGCGACTAACATTTAGCCTCCTAGCCACGAAACATTGGCTGCAACCCTCTTCAAGCAGCGCGATAATTTTGGTAGCTTTTACCACTTTATCTACCATTTTTGATACAGCCAAACAGCATTAAATAAAGCTTTGACAGTCAAGGATATGAAATTAATCGATAAAAATTGAATAAAAGTTATGAAAGTCGATGTTAACTTCTGGAACTTCGCGCCAAAAATGTAGGATAAAAAGGGGTTTTCTGTAAAAATGAACATCAAATGAAAAATTGAATTTAGAACGTACTTTTTTAAATACCACAGCATTTTTAAAACCGGCCAGTAACGTGTACAAACGATTGAAACCTTTTTGGTATTGTATCTTTTTAAATATGAATGAAAATCAAAACCGCCCGTTTTTTTTGCAAATGAGTTTATTATAAAGCGCTCTCCTATAAAGCTTTATAAGCCATCACTGACACAGATTGACGTGTAGTTCTCATGACGTCACTGGTTTCAAAATCACTAGTGCTCAGCGCCTGACGACGGACGGATGTAACCGAACCCCCTATTACCATAATGAACGGCCGACACTATAAAACTGTGATCGGGTCATCCAATTAATGATAGCTATATATATATATATATATATATATATATATATATATATATATATATATATATATATATATATATATATATATGTATATATATATATAGATATTAATATTTATAATATTTGTATAAGCTAAGAAAAATAAAATAGAAATGCTAACATCCAGATTTCGTTAAAGTTCTAAATAAGATTATTGCCAAGAGCTTCTTATACTTCCCACTAGTTACTAAGTATTATTAGTAATGCCAAGATAATGAATCTACTACTTTACTGGCATAGGATTTGATTTCAAATTGACTTCCCTTCGCAGTAATGATATTCATCGTTATCATGGCTGAGCCCATATGTGTCCCACTGTTGAGCCTCCTCCATAATGTAAGGGTAATTGATCTACTATACCACGCTGGTCAGTCGTGTTGATATAGGGTTTTGTTTCGAGTTTCCCTTCTCTCGCATAGATGTTATATGCGTTTTATATTCCTTAGTCATCTCGTACGATCACCCACGAGTAAGATAGGGGGTTATGAATTGTATTCTCACTCCGTCACCACGCGGAAAATGATATTATTTGCTTACAAATCTTTATCTTCTCATATGATCTCGAAGCGATGAAGGCACTCGGTGCCAATTCACTAACTTCTTTAGTTTCATTTCGAGTTTATCTCCGTTGGCCGTAATAACTTCTTATATCGTCTCCTCAAACATTCTCGGCAAAACCAAAGTGATGACGCATTTATAATCTATTTAGCTTTTGTCCGCAACTTCTTCCGTGTAGAATAATAATAGTAGTATCATCATTTTCCTACTCTTATCCCAACTACTTGGGGTCGATACAATATATACTCTTCTTACATAGTATATATTGTAAAAGTTATTGGCAATAGTTTTATGATCGGCCGCCTGCCAGACGTCAACCCTCCATGGGAATGTAATTGTTGACCAAACGGCATCAGATGGAGTTGGCGCAGGTCTTTATAAGGCTCTTATTCGTCTTTTACAACATCCACGAGCAAAGTAAGGGTTGGTAGTATTTGCAGCCGCTACCACACAGCGAATATTAATAGGTATGTTTATAAAGTTGCCCGCAACACTAGGATAATTTCCTTAGACAGGCCTTAAAAACAAAAAAAATCGAGCATAATATTATAAAAGGCTGAAGAAAAAGATGTTTATTTTATTGGGCCCAGTATTATCTAGCAAATAATAAAATTCAATTCTCTCAATTACTAAAATGGAATATATCTAATAAATAAAATTAAATTACGCTATTATGTCATACTAGTTGAGCTTGTGGATTCGAGATATAGATATATTTTTCATTGTCGAGTCACCGCCATAACAATAAGAGGCTATTTAATTAAATTTATAGCATGCGGTTTCAACAATGCCGTCTTTTACTGAATGTTTATTTGACAAAGAATGTTAAGTAATGGAAAACTAATAGTCAGGGCTACTAGGCTAACTGTTTTGAAAGTATTTTATTGCCTTATTACTAGGTAGAAAGTTCACCAGCCAATGGTAAGTAGTAATTATCGCTCATGGATCTTTCTGTGGGGTTTGAGCCTTCCTCTCTTACTCAACGAACGGTTACTCCAGACGAGCAGCTAACTGCAGGCAGAAAACTTAGAAGTTTTACACAATATATACTAGCTGATAAAACAGACACTGTTCTGTATAAATCAAAAACTAAATTAAAATGAAAGTGTCTAAAATCGATCACAACGCCACCTAGCGAGTCTAACTTTTAATCTCAACATATCTTGATTCCAGCTAAATACACTCAAAATATTTCTGACTGACAAAATTTGTCCAGAATGATCCAGAATAGGAGGAAGGGTGCAGGAGGGCCACACTGTCGAAGTAGTGGCAGGGCCACATTTTTAACAGTTCTCTGTCTATAGCCGTGAGCCGGTCCGTCCGGAGTAGTACCACACTCTAGCAGGCTCTAGGCGATACGTCACTCCATTCGGTGAGCGAGGGAGCTGGAAGCCTAACTTGGGTGAGTTTTGGTGGATAGGCATCTTAGCTATAGCCCCTGGTATTAAAAATGTCCATGCGCAGCAGTAATATTTACTGTCAGGTGTACTCCTTAGTCGTTTGCCAACATATATAATAAAAAAAACGAATTGGAAGAAATAAAAATAAAAAAAATAATATAATTAACAGGCAACAGAAAAATAGAAATTAAAAAATATATATAGATAGGAGGATTTCAGTCACAAATTCATTTTAGAAAATGTGGACATTTTTTTTATTACTAACAATGGTTATATGTTCTCTGGCACTCTGTTCTCTCCGCCTACCCTGCAAGGGATATGGCGTGATGATATGTATGTAACAAGGGTTCTATATCATCATCCACCCTAAGTTATCACACAATTTAGATGAGGTTAAAAGTTCATGCCTTCTTCCGCTAACATAAGTGAAAGAAAAACTAAACATGCTGAATTAAGCTTTAAGGACGCTTATCTATGAAATACAATACTGCCAGATAACATTCCCACACGTCAGCCAAAATATAACAGCATTTAAATGGAAGCATCCAGTATAACTAAATACTGAGTATTTTAATATGTTTAGGAGTTGACGTAAATTCAATCAACTGTCACATTCCAAAACATTACATTGTCCCACTTGTCACGACACCCTCACTAACTTGGCATTCCAGGAATCGAACCGCTGTCACGCCCCTCAAGGTTGTCACCGTTTCTGCAACCCCCTTTATGCGAGTAACTAGGTCAAAATCGCCGGCATATCTATCGGGAAAAATGTACCTCCGAAATTATTTGATCAATAGGCTGACGGTTGCCTTGTAACGGTAAGAATGATTTCTTTTGGTAGGTATTCCTTTCATTTCCTTTATGTCATTTAAAATATAACCGCTTTTGCAAGTCACAAAGGCATTTTGTTAAATACAGAAATGTGATTGAATTGTATTTTTCCTTTTAATCGCAAGTCAGCTACTTTTTTATTATTGACGTGTTTTAAAAGTGTTTAAATGTAGAATAAAAAGATATTTAATAAAAAACTATCATATTGTACTATCATTTGTATGTGCTATCAATAGATAGCACATACAAATGATAGTATTTTAAGTTATTTTGTACTTTTCAGTTTATGAAGTCGGCTTTTTTAAACGTAGTTTTTTTTTTATTTTTTACTTTTTAGTGTTACAGACACACATAGATTGTTTTATTAGTAGCGGGGCTTGAGCTACTTGTTCATTTGTCGCACTCATACTTAATGCTAATTTTAGACTTATATGATTTTCTCATGGATGCCATTGACAGAACTAATTAGACGCTACTGATTAGAAATTAGACACACGGGAAGCACCAGCTTTCAAATAAAAAAATAATCATTAAAATCGCTTTACCCAGTTGAAAGTTATGAGGTAACAAACATAAAAAAAAATACAGATGAACTGAGAACCTCCTCCTTTTTTGAAGTCGGTTAATAAAACTATTCTTATTTTGATACCTAAGCCTTATCCTAGCAAATAACTAAAAAAAAAACAGTAATAAAATAATTGTATGAAAAAACGAAATATATGAGGCAGTAAGCACCTTTGATTTTGTGGAATAAATATGCTTCTGCGACCGTGAGTGACTGGATTCAAAATCTAAATGGAGTATAGAAAGTATTATTCAGATTTTCCCAGATTTATTCCGATTCCCTTCTTAAGATTTCTCAGCTTGTTACTTATTTGGAATTGTAGTTAACAGTAACAAGCTTGCCCTTATGATCATCTATGATCATATACGACCCACTATTAGGCATGCTGCCTCCAAAAAAGAAGCGAAATTGATCTTCTATCGTATTTGAAAAAAAAAATCGAAATAAAACCCTATACTACTGTCTTACACAGTAATATAGTTTTTTTTCTATTAGGGAAGCTTGTGCCCTATAATGGACGTCAAAAGCCAAAGTATGGTGAAGATTTTCATATTTCATCTTGACCTTATATTTTGGAGTGTTTGATATTGTTAGAATACAAGAAGTTGGCGGTTATTTCCTTTCCATCCATAATGTAAAAATAAATAAATAATAACGAACGTCTGGTTAAGAAGATATACAATGCGATAGTGGAAGGATGTAGGTACCGGGGGAGACCGAGACTAACCTACCTAGACCAGATCGGTCATGTACTGAAGGAAGGTGGAGTCAAGAGTCTCCGAAACCGGCGAGCGTGTATGAAGAGAATTTTGAATGTTGAGGAAGCGAGTGAAGTATGCAAAGATAGAGTTCTCTGCCACTCTGTTCTCTCTGCCTAACCTGCAAGGGATATGGCGTGATGGTATGTATGTATGTAAAAATAAACGAGGATCACTACTATCTTTTAAACTTGACGGATATTTATGTACTGCATCACGCAACTTAATATCACGCTCCAATTTTAAGTGGTAAGCATTCCATTTTCTTAAAGCACGAATAGTGGTTGGTAAGTCCACACTGTTGACAGTTTTCTGTCTAGTTTTCTCTCATAGAAGATCCACATCTAAAGAGTGGCAATATGCAAATGCGCTTTGTTCGATGAACAAGAGACCCGGCAGTTCAAATTTCTGGTTTTATTTTAGTTAATAGGCAGCAGCCTGGCTGTACCTCTGGTACTGCCAAAATCCATAATAATTACGTAAGTAATAATTACAATTAGATGTGTTGCTTGCTCGTCTGCCACCATAAGCAATAACAAACAAATAATTTTTTGTTATTGTTGTTCTATTTAACAACAAAAAAAATGAAAAAATAAAATTATAAGAAATTTGTGTCCCAATTTTTCGTTTTCTTTTTATTTAAAATTTAGTTCGTTAATATGAGACATTAATTTCTATAGGTTTAACAAAATTTAATGTAATATGAAGATGCATCTTCTAATTAATATTATTAACAAGAAATGTGAAATTATTTATTTTTTTTGTTTCCCGCTTTATACAGAAAGGATAGAAAAGTTATTGACAGAATCTACATTAACACGAGTGAAACCGTAAGTACAGGTAGTACATTTATAAATAAAACAAAAATGTATTTGTACCCGGTATTTTATTGCTGACTTCATAATCATTTAAGCCTTTATTATTCTCGTTTGTGAAGAAATCGACATTCTGGACTAACCAATCACAACGCATTCTGCTGTGATTTTTCACGGTACAACTAGCACTTTCTCTCCGCATGTGCAGATATCTATAAGATTCTAATATTTTATTATTAGAGCACATATAGTTTTTTTTTAGTGTACTGAATGGTATCGACGTATTAAAAAATGTAAGGGATAGTGATACTCTATAATAAAAACAGATTCAGGTTTTTTCTACTGTGTGAGTTATATCGGCTGTCAAACATCTAAATTTTTATGAAAGCCTGGATCATATTTTCCAAGGCACGAAATTCAGATTTCTTAGACATTTTTTTTTTCTAAAACATTTATGCTTGCTACTTTTATCGTTATGTTATCTTACATTGTTATAGTAAATAATATTTCAAAAAAAGAGAGAAATTTCTACCATAAGCATTAGCTTATGGTAGACATTTCTCTCTTTTTTAAATAAAATGGAATTATCCATTTTATTTCTAAAATAACATAATCTATTTTTTTTTATAAACCACCCCGCACTAAGGAAATAATCCTTGTATTGCGGGGGACTTTACAAACATGCAATTAACGCAGACAAATTACACCCAGACTCAGAACAACACTTTGTTTGATCGCACAAAGTGTTGTCCTGCGCAGGAATCGAACCCACGGCACTGGCACGTAAGGCCGGTATCTTAACCACTACGCCATCTATGCAGTCAAATATAAAATAATGTACATAGAAAATCACTTATCATGAGTTTAATAGAATTTATCCTACTAATATTATAAACGCGAAAGTTTGTAATAATGTATGGATGTGAACATCTTTGTTGCTCTTTCACGCAAAAACTAGCCAATGGATTTTGATGAAACTTTACAGTAATATAGCTTACACATCAGAATAACACATAGGCTATAACTTATAGAGATATTTTGTAAATAGGCTAAAATATAACGATAAAAATTGCTCAAGTCAGAAAAAACGCCCATCTGCGAGCTATTTTTGCATACGCTGCAAAAATCTTGAAACTCAGACGAATGTTATGTATTGTGGAAATGTACCTCTTAAATAGTTCTACAAAAAAGTCCGCGACAGCATATATCTATTTTTAATATGTAAGCATTTATCGTTAAAATAGTAAATTAAAATTCAAAATAATTTTGCTATTTATTGCCGATGCACATTTTATAGTAACGAATTGATTCTTATGCAAACAAATGCTTTTATTGCTTTCGATATTTAAAGTACATATTTGTTGCCTTTTACCGTGTGTCGTTTGGTAGAGTATTTCAAAAGTTAGGACAATAAGAGTGCGCAGTGCTGTGGTCAGGCAGCAACCGGGCGCACTACAGAAATATGGCAAGAAAGAAGATCACCGATTGTGCGACCCGATCACAAGTAAAGATGTGAGAGCAGTCATCGTTGATGATTTTTGACAGCACTATCGATTTATAAATAACATACTATACCTGTATATAATAGATAGGTATTGGAAGTTTGTGATATGAAACATCTTTTTGCGCGCCTTGGCAATAAAATTGTATCGACTACTGGAAATGATAGATTGGTTAGGTACTAAGGCAAATGTGGTCACGCCGTGATACTACGCTGCTATTCTCTATTCATTTGTGTGTGCGCGCATATGACAGGGGTAGCTGTCTAACATAAATGTGACATTAAATAATTAAATATTACCTAATCCTTACTAATATTATAAATGCGAAAGTAACTCTGTCTGTCTGTCGCTCTTTCACGCCAAAACTACTGAACCGATCTAAATGAAATATGGTACACAGATAGTCTAGAGCCTAATAAAGGACATAGGCTACTTTTTAATACAAAAAAGGGTTGTAAAGGGCGATGAAAAGTTGTAAGGAATTATTGTCATTATTAAAGCCAGAAGCTTGAAACTTATTTTTAGGCTGTAGATTAGATATAAATAAATATCACATTAACATGTAAAAATTTACCCTTAAGGGGAAAAATAAAAATAGGGGATGAAAAACTTTAGGAAAGTAACCTTTTACGCGGGCGAAGCCGCAGGCAGAAGCTAGTATTAAATAAATTTCACTTATATTCTCATAACAGTGTCAAAAGAATACCAACTATAATACATATTATGAATAGTGCTTCACTAATCAAAATACTGTATAAACGTCCCATCTAGCAAAACATTCCAGGCAGTAAAGGACAGTGAATAGGTTATCTGGAAATAACGAGCTCCACGCTGGATTTTATTACCCGGTTGTGTTTCAGAGTTAAAGTAAATGTTAGTACTTAAACGCTTACAAAGTGCTATCTTCAAGCTTCCTTTATTTTTTCTTATGACCATCAACTAATGCTTCAACCATTTCTGCTAACGTTGTAATAGCTATTTCATAGATAACGGATTGTTTACACTACAGAAAGAATTTTCTTTAATAAAAAAATGGCAATGTATTTTTTTTGCACTAATTTTCATAGTTTATACATTTGAAAATTAACAGTTCTAATAATATTGAGAGAAGTGATTTTAAATAAAATAAAAATTGATGTGTGCTTAATATCACGACAGAAGTTGTAACTTCCTCAAAGCGGGGTTACGAAAATGCAAAATGCAAGATTTTTTTTTAATAATGTTGACAATATATATAATTATTACATATACATAAATTATTGTAGCTGTACTGTAGCGGCTACGAATACAACCAACCCTTACTTTGTTCGTGGATGTCGTAAAAGACGACTAAGAGCCTTATAACGACCTGGGCCAACTCCATTTGATGCCGATTGGTCAACAATTACATTCCCAAGGAGGGTTGACGTCTGGCAGGCGGCCGTTTATAAAACTATTGCCAATAACTTTTACGATGTGTACTATGAAATAAGAATAATATGTATTGTATCGACCTCAAGTAATTGGGATAAGAGTAGGAAAATGATGATGACGATACATAAATTACTGCGGTAAATTTTTCAATGACTCTAAAAATACTCACTTAGTTGATGAGAAATTACTCGAACGAGCGTTGCCAAGCCTTACGGCTTAGTCTCATTCAATACCCACAAAATAAAGAGCAAAGCATGCTGCAAGTTTTAATTTAAAAAATAAAAAAGTGTGTGTGTCAGCTTCGACGCACGACTGGAGTTTACTCCCTAAGTACGATTATCAAAACAGGCGCAAAAAAAAAAAGCTCATTTGACTAAAAATAATATACATACATACATACATATCATCACGCCATGTCCTTTGCAGGGTAGGCAGAGAGAACAGAGTAAACGAACTCACACAGTAAACCATCGGACACCATCCTCATTCTCCTTTCAATAATTTTACCATACACTTTTGCTGCCCAACTGGTCAAGCTTATGGCTCTGTAATTTGCGCAGTCATAACGTGAACCCTTGAAAAAAAAAATCTTAGATTTTCCTTACTATGCTCCATTTATAAATAATCTAAATGTATATAATTATGACCATAGTAGCTTGTAAATAAAAATGGGAGAAAAGCAAATTATATACAAAAGTGTAATAGAACACCAATTTTACAGACCGAAAAATAAGGGGTGCTTTATTATCACAAGACCCAGTTCAGGTTTTTTATTTGCGTAGTTCTTTAAAGATTATATTTCTTTTGGATAGGGCCTTTAGCAATCACAGCACGTAATCAAATTATTTACATGCCACTAAGCTTAGTTCCCGAGTTTTATCGAGCAGATTATTTATTAAACAAAAATTTAAAAATAATATTTCGCGTCCACAGATTATTTATATAGTATTTTGAAATGGCAAAAACTATGAGGCGATGAAAGTAATTCCTAAACAAAAAAAAAATAATATTATCATTCACCTATACTTATCTTAAATTACTGAAATTAAGCATTTAATATGCTTGATTATTTATAAAAAAACCCGATTACGAGCGAAAAATAATGTCACAAGTGGGATTCCATTTGTCACATCATTCTTCTCTCGTAATCGGGTATTATTTTCTTATTTACGGTTCTCATTTAAAAAAAATCCACCTTAACGTTAATCCTGTGGTTACTATTACTACTGGTTCAAATAGTTCTCTTTACCAAACAGTGATGTTTCTACCTATATCACTAACTTATTCAATCATCTCTTTTCATCTCAAAGCTACGGATTTTAATTATTATTGAACAAAATAATACCCAAGAAAAGTATATTTCAATAAATAAGAAAAATGTTTTCTAATTCTTTTGATTTACGACCACACGCTAACAAATAGCCCAGACAAGAATGGTGAGTCAAACTGAAAATCGGCGCCACATTTGTTAAAGACAGACTTGATCGTATTACTTGTAGAACAAGCAAACATCTCTAGCCTTTTAGTAAATACCAAACAATGCTTTGCGGACGGTTTTGTTCATATTATAATTCAATTAAGTGTCATTACATTATTTGTCTATTTCTAACCGACTTCATTAAAATATAAGATCTTCAGCAGTTTTCTTCAAAAACGTAATTGAATAGAAATATTTTCTTTATTTAAATAGAAGTTATATATAATTAATTATCATTTCAGAGATTTTTGAGCTATGGCCTGGCTTCAGCACGCGCAGCAATTCAATGCGACATGAGACCACAGAGGCCTATATGAAATACGTGGAACCCTAATATTTTTTTGCAACTGAAGTAATTTTACTGAAGTATTTGTTTCCGTGTGGTGACGGAGTAAGAATACAATTCACCACACCTATGTTACCTGTGGGTGATCGTAAGAGACGACTTAGAGATATAAAATGCATATAACATCTATGCGAGAGAAGGAAAACTCGAAACTAAACCCTATACTAACACGTCTGACCAGTGTGGTGTAGTAGGTCAATTTCCGTCCCGTTATGGAGGAGGCTTGAGCCCAACAGTGGGACATATATGAGCTGAGATGAAGTAATTGAACTAAATCATTGACAACATAAGCTATATGCCAATGTAATCGACCCATGTTTTTTTTTCAGAGGTTAAAGAAAACAATAGGAGAGACGTCTGTCTCTCCTATTGTTAACACAAACAAATAATATTACTTTTTTTACGCCATATACTTTGAAATATTTAAACTTGGGTCTCATTTATAATTAGTGGGCAAATTGATTTATTAAATCAGGCTGGTAAGAAAAGTTGGAAAAGGGTTTAAAATAACATTACTAAAATATTTTTTATATTATAATCAGAATGTTTATCATATGCCCATATGTATTAATTGAAAAAATCAATTATTTAGCCAATACAAACAGATATTTCAGTTTTATGTGTTTGTATAGATTTATGGATAAATTAATGTTGACTGTAGTGTTATTGGCCTCGTAAAATAGGGGTACGATTTTCAGATCGGACGAATACTGTTGAAGCCTGTAATGCAGACTTAAAACGGGTTTAAACAACAGCCAGAAGACTTGACTGCTACTAGTTATTATATGTGTCAATACTAGCATTTCTATCTATATTTAATTCCATGATTTCATCTTTAAGGCCTTTATTTTGAAACCAACAACATAATTAGAACAAAAAATAATATACTTAAAAAAAATCTTCTTACACTAAATATTAAACTAATTTTACAATTTATTTCGACTGAATCATGTGCATTTTTTTTTTCTCTTCTTTATTTGAAAGTGTTACTATTTTTTTTTACTATAGATTTCGGATAGTGAGAAAGACAAATAAGTATATTTTAAAAAATCTATCTATTTTTATACATTAGTTTGTAATGTGATATGTGATGCTGTGTGGTAGCGGCTACGAATACTACCAACCCTCACTTTCCTCGTGGATGTCACAAAAGACGACTAAGAGCTCTTTATATCGACCTCGGCCACCTCCACCTTATACCATCTGGTCAATAATTACATTCCAAAAAAGGATTGACATCAGGCAGGTGGCTGGAACTACTGAGTAGGTACATATTGATACATATCGCGTCAACTCCAAGTGATTGGGATAAGAGCAAGATAATGATGGATTAGTAATAGAACCTTGGATTCTGTCTAGACTGTACTCATCTTGAAATCATATTTTCTTTTCCTCAGTCGACAAGCCCACATCACAGAAAAATTCTTCCAATTGACAAATTTGCCGTTCGTGACGTTATTCTCTTTGGAGAGGTCTATGTCCTGCAGTGAATGGCAATATATTTATGGATGGACTGTCACAATTACTTACATTTACAAAGCTGTCTAATAATTAATAAGAGCACTTTACCTGTAACAAAAAGAAAATAACATTAATATCATTTTTCAACGTAAAAAAATAGTTTCGACATTTTAGCCCTAAATCACAGTAAGGAAATCTTAACGCAGTATAAATTGATAACGCCATCTAGTGAGAAAATCGGAACTAAAATCATAATAATTCTTTCAAATTAAAATTGAACGATTATTCCACCGGAAGGCACTACTGTGATTATAGGGTGTTCTAAGGTTAAGACATGCTATGGTTTGATATTGATAAGGTTCAGTTTGTTAAAATAACACAAGTTTTGTTAAAATAACATTAAAGTTGAACGATTATCCCAAAGGAACACGTCTGGGATACAATGTCTAAATTATTTTTTAATCCAGACCTATCCAGGTCTATCTATATGTCAAATTTCATTTAAATCTGTTCAACGGTTTGTGCGTGATTAGGCAACAGATATCCAAACATCTTCACAAACTTTCACATTTCCAAAAAAAATGTAATTTTTTAAAAATGAATGTAAAATTTTATTCGAGATTACTTCTCCAAAAATCAAGAAAATCCTTTCGATATTTTTTTCTTATTATTCGAACATTTAGAAAAATAGTCAAAAATTTTTGTAAATTATATTTTTTGAGGAAAAAAAATTTTTTTTTTCAATTTACAATTATAATTTCCTTTGTAACTATTTATATTCTAATTACTGAATTTTTTAGCATTTAATATGCTTAATTATTTATAAATACCCGATACGAAACGAAAAATGATGTCACAAGCGGGGTTCGAACCCGCACCTATTGGGAATCCGGCCCAACCGTGCTGCCACTTACATGGTGCGGGTGCGGGTTCGAACCCCGCTTGTGACATCATTTTTCGTTTCGTATCGGGTATTTATAAATAATTAAGCATATTAAATGCTAAAAATTTCAGTAATTTGAATAACAAGGTTGTGTCATCGTTTAATACAATTCTAACTGTAAAGTTTGAAGTATTAAGTCTATACAATGTGTAAACATTGTCCGATAGATGGCATACGTCACCTTGAAGACGTAAGATATAATATGATTCGAAATTTGCATGTCCTAAAATAGTTCACGATGGTGTAAGTGGCAGCACGGTTGGGCCGGATTCCCAATAGGTGCGGGTTCGAACCCCGCTTGTGACATCATTTTTCGTTTCGTATCGGGTATTTATAAATATTTATATTCTATAATAATATATATAATTATAAAAAAATAAAGCTACATATGAACGATTTCGTCCAAAATGTCAATTTCATGACCACATACACTCACATAATTCATATAAAAGTATAACATATAACACTGTAATAGTGCATGAACAGCGTTATTTCGTCAACTCCATAAAGTAGATTAAATTTAAATTGTCAATTCGGTTTTACGAGCGACAGCGGGAGGTTTGGGCTACGACGGTTATTTTGTACCGGTGTAAAGTATTTCGGGTATTTTCGGACATTTAACAAACATGTGCAACTTGGCTTAAGGAATTCTTGTTCAAATTGATAAGTAAAAGGGGTATTGAATAATGTGCGGGCCGAGATTTCGATTTTAAATCTGTATAATGTTACTTATTTATTAAAATATACATATAATTTCATATGAAATGGACAATAATTAAACTCTCTTGATCATCTAAGGAATGAAGAAACCTTTTGTTAACGGAATGAAGGATTAAGCTTACATTAATTTGGAGAAAGTTTTAATCTATATATACATATAAAAGAAAGTTGTGTTAGTCACAGCACTTATAACTCAAGAACGGCTGGACCAATTTTGAAAATATTAATATTGAATTAATCGAAATTTGCTCATTAATTCTGTTAGGCGGAACGAAGTGTACCGGGTCAGCTAGTTGATATTATAAATTCTATAAATTTTCTCAATGTTTCCTTGCGAGTGAGTTAGAAGTGTCATAAGATATAAGTTGCATATGAATAAAAAAAATATCTAAATCTCAAAATATACCTATTTGCACTTTACTTCAAGTATAAAGTATGTAAATTATTCAAAATTTTTGTTCTACAGCGAGTTAGGAATTATGGCAACGTTTAATCCTATCGTGATTGAGATTCTTCAAACTGTTCTCAAACTATTTTCAACTATAAACCGCCATAGCAATTTATAGTGATAGGCATCAAAAATAGTTCTAATTATTGCAGAGCTTCTAGATACTACCGTACCGTAAACTGGATTTTGTTAATAACAACTTTTTTAGCGTTATGTTGATTTCAAAACTTAATGTAACGCAAAATGTAATTTTTAATATAATGTAAATGAAACCTTTTAATTTCGGTATCAATATAATACCTATAAAATAATGACTTTTTCATTTTATAACCAATTGCAGTATCAAAAATGGGATAAATATTGGGTTGGTTTATACACTTTATATCAACCCAATATTTATCCCATTTTTGATACTGCAATTGGTTCATTATTTAGGAGGTTAGTTTTCTCAAGATATGACTTCAACTGCTTGTGAAAATATAACCGTACACAAGATCTTACAGCTGTTTTTTTTTCTGTTATCCAATATCTAAAATTATCCATGACTATGGACGAATTAAAGCATTTGTAACTACGGGATAAAAAAATCAAATTAAGTCTTACAGTGATGCGGAGGAATTTTTCGATGCCTGATTGCGGTTTTTGTTTCTCTTTTTATTTATTTATTTTTTATTCCTTATTCTATTTTCTTCTATTTTTCTGTAAATATTTTAATTTAAAACTTAGCTTTAATTGTACATATTAAGCGTTAAATAGATAAATACAATATAATGATTAGTATCAATATTATTATTATTATCACATCCTTACTAATATTATAAATGCGAAAGTAACTCTGTCTATCTGTTTGTCGCTCTTTCACGCCAAAACTACTGAACCGATTTAAATGAAATTTGGTACACAGATAATCTAGAGCCTGATAAAGGATTATAGGCTACTTTTTAATGCAAAAAAAAAGGGTTGTAAAGGGGGATGAAAATTTGTAAGGAAGTATCGTCATTTTTAAAGCCAGAAGCTTGAAACTTATTTTTAGGCTGTAGATTAGATGTAAATTAATATGACATTTATAAAATTTTGCAAACAATTTACCCGTAAGAGATAAAATATAAATAGGGGATGAAAAACTTTAGGAAAGTCACTTTTTACGCGGGCGAAGCCGCGGACAGAAGCTAGTAAACCATAAAATCCTTAATAATATGTTTAATTTTAATGCTTCAACTGTTCACCTTATTGTGAATATCGTAAACTAAATAAAATATTAGCTCACATAATTTATGATTGTGGTATATTGGTTAATATTCTCCACGCATTGGTTGTGATTTCCACATCACCCCTGTTTATTTACGAATTATTAACGGCTATAACTCTGCGTCACTAACTAAAATAAAGTGTGTGTTAAAATATTTATTTCATGCGACAGTTTTGAATAATATTGGCACGTTGATTTGCGAAAAAATTCACATTAAATTATTTATTAAATTATCGATGTTTTATATGGTTGAAATATTAGTAGTCGAGTCGAGTTCTTTTTTCTTAACTATAATCTTTTTTTTTTTTACTTTTATCCCGATCACTTGGGGTCGATGTAATATGTATATTGCAAAGTTATTGCCAAATAGCTTTATGATCGAACGCCAACCCTCGTCACCCTCCATGGGAATGTAATTGTTCACCAAACGGCATCAGTTGGATTTAGCCTAGATTTTTATGCTCTTAGTCGTCTTTTACGACATACACTAGCAAAGTAAGTGTCGGTAGTATTCATAGCCGATATCGCACAGCATTTTTCTTAACTATACCTAGTATCTGCGTTCCGTGAGATTATTGTTTCATCACACCCCTGGAATTTGCACTGGCCAGCGGCTTTTTATTACTCTAAGTGGCAAACGAGCAAGCAGCACATCTGATGGTAAGTATTACTGCCGCCCATGAACCTTTGCAATACCAGAGTTACAGCTAAGCCGCTGCCTACCAATGAAAACATTAAACCCATCCAGAAAATTGGACTGCTGGGTTTCTTGCTCACCGAACGTATCACAGTAGCACATTGCCACTGCTCAGACTTTCTGCGAGTATGGTACTACCCCAGACGGACCGGCCCGCGGATGTAAACAGAAAACTGGTTACCGATTCTTTGACATCGATAATTCGCTCGAGAGTGTACCCTTTCAAGCACCATACCAAGTCGACGCCTCGGTAAAAAATTGCTTGAGCTTTGACGCGCCTTAACTACACAATACGACAAAGTATTTGTAAATTAAAAAAAAATACCAACAATCTCCATAACCCACGGTAATACCACACCCAAATCATTACCATTAAAAATTACTTACAGGCATGTCACACGTCAAAATGGATTACATTAGCTAAAATATTAATGAAACAGGAATTAACGAGGCCCTCGTGTACAATTGTCATGGTACATGACATTTTATATGCTTGTACAATATATATATGTTATATACAACTAATTAATGGCTGGCAAAAGTTTGTGTATATGGAATAAACTATTCTTACCGATTTTATATATTCTTACATTCCTTATACAACTAATACAGTAACGGGTTGATCAAAACTTCTGTAATAACGATGACTTGTTAGACGTAAAATCCTCTGTCCTGCCGTGATCGTGAACGTTAAAAAGTATTCAAAACATCAGCAAAGTAAATATCAAATACAAACGCGATAAAATATGTAATACATACATACATATATACATATCACGCCATATCCCTTGCAGGGTAGGCAGAGAGAACAGAGTGCCAGAGAACACTATCCTTGCATACTTCACTCGCTTCTTCAACATTCATAATTCTCTTCATACACGCTCGCCGGTTTCGGAGACTCTTGACTCCACCTTCTTTCAGCACGTGACCAATCTGGTCTAGCTAGGTGAGTCTCAGTCTCCCCCGGTACCTACATCCTTCCACTTTCGCATTGTATATATTCTTAACCAGACGTTCGATCGGCATTCTTTCCACATGTCCGAACCATCGGAGCACTCCCTTTTGCATCTTTACACCAATACTCTCTATCATACCTACTCGCTCTCTTCGTTGCGAATGCGGTCGATCTGCCTAACTCCACAGATTTTCCGTAGAGATCGCATTGCATTAATTTTGCTTTCATGGTCTTTTCTGCATACCCAACTCTCGCTTCCATATAGTAATGTTGGGACAAGCACAGCGTTATGTATCAACACGTGCCATCTGGCTGAGGTGGTGGCTACCGAGAAGTTGTCCCAACGCTCCGTTCACTCTATTTCCCGCATTCACTCTTCGCTCTATATCAGTGGTGTACCTTCCATCTCGGCTAAAACCACATCCAAGATATACAAATTCATCCAGTTGCTCTAGTACATCATTACCTATTTTTACTCTTACTCTGTTCTGGCTTCATCTCTTTCAAAGACCATTTTGGTTTTACTCACATTCACGCGTAGCCCCTTTTCTTACAATCTTCTGTCAATGTGTCGACTAGGGTCTGCAGGTCAGTCGCTGACTATACCAGCAGGACTGCATCATCTGCATGGAGCAGAGCAGTGACCACTGAGTCGCCCATCTGGACTCCCACATTCATATCGTTCAACCTTTGGAGACATTTATGCAGATATATGATAAACAGCCTGGCTGACAGAACGCACCCCTGCTTAACGCCGATATTGACATCAAACCAAGGTGACATTCCATCTTCCAGCCGCACACAGGCTCTACAGCCCATGTAACTGGACTGCACAGCCTGTAGCAGTTTACCGTTAATACCGTACTCCGGTAAAATATCCCAAAGTTCCTTTCGTACAACCGTGTCAAATGCTCTCTCTAGATCCACAAACTGCAGAAAACCCTCTGTCCTAGAGCCAGATGCTTCTCCACAATGTTGCGCAGAGAGAACACTTGATCCATGCATCCCCTTCCACTCCTGAAACCTCCTTGTGTCTCACACAGTAAACCTCCAAATATGTAATAAAAATAGTTTTATTCTATATTTGTAATGCTCACTTTGAAGTTTAGTATCGTCTGCTACCAATTTTAATATCGCTCGTGGTCGTCATAAAAGACGACAAATTTGACGACATTAGTGAACGAACACGTAATTTATTAAATAGAAAATTACTAATTTTAGTCAAAACTGTGATTAATAATATTAATGTTATTGCAGTGATTTAATGATATCTACTTGTAGTAAAAAGATTGTAATAAAAGATATTTTCAGAATAAACGGAGTTATATTTGATCATATTTATATTTGATTATTATTATGTATCTCCTTTTTTCACGGGATCTTCCATAGGGAAGATGCCCGGTCCTTTGTGAGGCTTACATGGGGATATGGATCCAACACGCAGAGGCTTTTGGAGAAATTTAATTTAAATATTGGGATGGGACATCTACCGATGACATTCCACGTCTGCACGTAACAAACGTGGACTGCCAGCACTAAGTGTAAAACTATTGTGTGATGATGGTAGCTTATATCTGATTATGGAAGTGGGTGCATAGTGGACTGGTTCATCTTAAATCTATGAATTTTTAACTGTCGTCTGCCTTGAAACCCATATTAGGAGATGAACGTTGGCAGACGGTGACTCACCAACTCACTGAATGGGCCCCCTAAACAGTCGCCACTGATATATTATTATTATTATCATATTTATATCATCATTATATTTGATTTAGGTGGAGTCAAGAGTCTCCGAAACCGGCGAGCGTGTATGAAGAGAATTATGAATGTTGAGGAAGAGAGAAGTATGCAAAGATAGAGATCTCTGGCACTCTGTTCTCTCTGCCTACCCTGCAAGGGATATGGCGTGATGATGTGTATCTATGTATGTATATTTGATCAATAGGGTCTTTTCTTACAAAAATTCTTATGGGGGCTCAAAAATTCTTATTCTTATTTCTTAAGGGTCAGGGGAGAGTAGTTGTAATCTTATGATGTCTTACAGTAGGGGGGAGGGGACCAAATCATTCTTCAGAATCCTTTATGTAATTTATGAACAGCCCCTAAGCGGTAGTAACACTCACCGTCGGGTGTGCTGTTTATTCGTTTGACACAATAAGCAATAAAACAAAAAATACGGTAGGTACATTACGTCATTGCCTAGAGAAAGGCCTAAAAGTAGACTACGTCACAGAAACGAATGATGCCACAATACATTACAACAGCAACGCTTTTGTAATGTCGCCCTGGACAGTAATTCGTAAGTAACTGTTACATATTTAATGTGAGCGTTTTTTCAACAGCGCATCTGGGACTTGGTAGTGTTAAAAGGTGGACATGAGTGGGAATAATTTATACATTAATGGTCCCGTATATAATAATAAGTCATATACAACAATTTACAGTTCAATAAACTAAACTATAAAAAGGCGATCAACTTCATGACTCAAGACTCCTCCGAAACTGTAGGGAAATTAACTTACTATAATACCATGCTAGTCAAAGCTTGCTATATGACCTTATTTCGAGTTTTACTCATCTGGTACACATGTTATCTGTCTATCATCATTCTTCTTCATCAATTACTTGGGGTCGATACAATATATACCTACACTTCTTTCATAGTACATATTGTAAAAGTTATTGGCAATAGTTTTATGACCAGTCGCCTGCCAGACGTCAACCCTCTTCGGGAATGTAATTGTTGACCAAACGGCTTCGGTTAGAGTTGACCCAGATCGTTATAAGGCTCTTAGCCGTTTGTTACGACATCCACGAGCAAAGGGTTGGTAGTATTTGCAGCCGGTACCACACAGCTCTTGTAGCACATGTTACCTGTCTATCATATTTCTAAATCGTCTTTTACGGCACCCATGGACAAAAAAGAGGGTGATAACAGCGTTCATTATCCGTGTGGTGACATAATACGAATACAGTTTACCACCCCCTGTCTTACCCGTAGGTGATCGTAAGAGACGACTAAGGGACATAAACCGCATATAACATCTATGCGAGAGGTGGAAAACTCGAAACAAAACCCTATACCAACACGTCTGACGAGCGTTGTATATTACACCATTTTCCCTCCCATTACGGGGGAGGCTCGAGGCCAACAGTGGGACATATATGAGCTGAGATGATGATGATGAAGAACAGCATTCTTACTGTATCAATACATCAAAAAAAATATTGAAACCCATACCTAATATCACCTAAACTACGTCATAATGTTTCATGAATGCTTAATAGTTGTTTTCATAAAACCATTTACAAATATTTGCTCAATTGATACGAAATTTCGCTCAATTGAAACAAATATTAATTATATACTTACAGAATTACTATTTAATGCTTATATGTCAGTTAGTATTCATCAACTATTAACAAACATGAAGTATTTAGACAAAATCTCTTGCATTAATAATTGTATCCGTTTTATTTTCTGCTTAATATGACGATGATAATTGCAGAGAATACTGTTAATGGTAAGTTTTTACAAGAAGTTTAAATAAATGTGTCACTAATATCAGATTGTCTGGTATACGAATACTACTACTCCTTACTTTGCTCGTGGATGTCGTAAAAGACAATTAAAAACGTACGACTAACTCCACCTGATACCATCTGGTACAAAAATTACATTCCCAAGGACGTTTGACATCGGACAGGCGGCTGGTTATCAAATTATTTGCCAATAAATTTTGCACGTACAATGAAAGATAAAAAGTACATATTGTTTTGCCCTCAAGTAATGGAGATTAGAGCAAGATGATGATGATAATGTATCAGTAATATTAGAGACTCCATATACTTAAAATTATCCAAAGGATACATTGAACTACAAATGATATCGTGACCAATTTTTTTTTTTTTTTTTTTTTTACACTTATGGTCACTGATCGATTGATATATGTAGATTACAGTATTTTATTTTATATCAAGATTATTTTGTAAGAAAGTGTTTAAACGCTCTGGCATATCCTAAGATTGACCTTTTATCTTTATATTAGCTGATATTCAAAATAAAACGAATCAATGATAATAGGGCCATATTGTTCACAATTTTCTATGTACAGCTGCAAACCTGCCTGTCCAGGGTAGTACCACACTCTCGCAGACAATCGACGTCTTAGCAGTGGCAATATGCGGTTGTGCTTCGTACGGTGAGACCCGGCAGCCCAACTTTCTTTGTGGGTTGGGGGTTTGCGTTAGTAGGCAGCAGCTTAGCTGTACCCCCTAGTACAGCAAAGATCTATAAGCGGTAGTAACATTTACCATCAGGTAACTTTTTACTGGTCTACCACTATATGCAATAAAACTCACACACTGGAAATAGGTAACAAATAAAATTAATTGAATATCACATGTGAATGAAAATATGCATATTTTCATTTTGTTGTTGCGATGTTGCCTATTGTACATTTTAATAAAACTGTTTATACGGATTCCGTAGCGTTTATATTTCAAATACATATTCGTAAATATCAAAAATCATTACCTATTGTAGGTGCTATAAAAATATAAAAAGTTAGCATAAAACTGTAGGTAGGTACTATAATAGTATTAGCTGTGTGGTAGCGGCTTAAAATACTACCAACCCTTACTTTGCTCGTGGATGTCGTAAAAGAGGACTAAGAGCCTTATAATGACCTAGGTCAACTCCATCTGATGCCGTTTAGTCAACAATTACATTCCCAAGGAGGGTTGACGTCTGGCAGGCGGCCGGTCATAAAACTATTGCCAATAACTTCTACAATATGTACTATGAAAGAAGAGTATATATTGTATCGACCCGAAGTAAAAATTATGATAAGCGGAGGATAAGCGTAGGAGAATGATGAGATAGGTACTATAAAAATATACGATACGATAAAATGTACGAAATAATAATATATTGAAACCACTCATGGTTAAGAAAAGACATGATATCTATTCAGAATACGATTATAATATAACTGCATTAGATAGCGTAATTATGAAGAGACAGAACCACAGTGCCATGAGTCGCGGGTTCAATTCCCACGCAAGACAATACTTTGTAGAACAACAAATTGTTGTTCTGAGTTCTGGGTGTAATTTGTATCTGTAAATTGTATGTTTGTAAAGTCCCCTGCGATACAAGGATTATGTAATTTATTTACATATTATAGTTTCCACGTGACCCTAAACAAAAAGAATAACTCAAAATATGATTTATTTTAATAATACATACATATATACATATCATCACGCCATATCCCTTGCAGGGTAGGCAGAGAGAACAGAGTGCCAGAGAGCTCTATCTCTGCATACTTCACTCGCTTCCTCAACATTCATAATTCTCTTCATACACGCTCGCCGGTTTCGGAGACTCTTGACTCCACCTTCCTTCAGTATATAACCGATCTGATCTAGGTAGGTTAGTCTCGGTCTCCCTCGGTACCTACATCCTTCCACTTTCGCATTGTATACCTTCTTAACCAGATGTTCGTTCGGCATCCTTTCCACATGTCCGAACCATCGGAGCATTCCCTTTCGCATCTTTACACCAATACTCTCTTTCATACCTACCAATTTCATCTACTATTTTAATAATAGTAGATGAAATTCTCAAGTTAGTGAGAAGTGAAGTGGAAATGATGAATGTATTAATATCCATTAATGTAAATACAAAACCATATTTCTTTGCTGTTGATTTCAAAGCGAACGATGTATAGAAACGAAACCTGGAATGTCCTTTAAATATTCATTCGGCTTTTCGCAGTTCTCTACTGAAAGTAGACTTGCCTCATATATGAGGAATAAGTACTATAATCACCACGCTTATCAGGTGTGTTTGCGATCATTGAGGTGATATACATTCCACGAGAAAGATCCGCTGTCACTATTCCTGATCATAAACTTAGCCGATTTTTAAGACTCTCGTGAGCAAGTAATGCCCATTTCCATAAGGGGTGGCGATAATCGAATTCTTATGCTTTAGATGCTAATAATTGTAGAGTACAAATATAAGCCAGTTAATGTGTGACGTTTTATATATCAAATAACGGAACCCAAAAATAAAGGTAATAGTAGGCGTGCCTACGTAATATTAATGACGTGATTCTACACGTAGTAATAGACGTGTTTTAGTGACAATTAGTTATTTATTTTCCGTGTAGTGGCAGAGTAAAAATACAATACCCTTTTTTTGTCTATGGGTGTGGCAAAAGACAACTAAAAAGTATACTATCCAGATATAATAGTGGTAGGACCACGCTATTGACAGTTTTCTGTCTACAGCCGCGGGCCGGTCCGCCCGGAGTAGTACCACACTCTCGTAGAAGATCGACGTCTGAGTAATGGCAATGTGCTATTGCGCTTCGTTCGGTGAGCGAGAGAGCCGGTAGCCTAACTGGGTGGGTTTATTGGCAGGCAGCGGCCTAAGCTGTATTGAAAAGGTCCATGGGCGACAGTGACACTTACCATCAAGTGTGTTGCTTGCTCGTTTGCTACCATCTATACTAATATTATAAAGAGGAAAAATTTTATTGTTTGTTTGTTTGTTTGAATTGAATAGGCTTCGAAACTACTTGACCGATTTGAAAAATTTTTTCACTGTTGGGAAGCTACACTATCTCCGGTGAACATAGGCTATATTAAATTTTCAAAAAAGTTAAGGACCCATACTAAAACTCCAATAATGTAACCCAAGGTGTGAAAAAATTACCAAAAATCTTCCAACATTGCGTACGCTGCAAAAACTATTGATTATAGAACAAAATAATGTACAACTTTGGAGAACATATAATTATCTACAAAAAATATCGCGACAGCATAATTATGTCTAACTAATATAGTTGTCACAATAAGTTTTTTTTTTTCATTTCAAAAAATATATTCAAATGCCACCGCTATAAAAGTTCTTTTATTTATACTTTGGTATTAATCCTTAACAAAATGACTTCAAATTTTGTTTAATACCCGTGCGAAGCCAGGGCGGGCTGCTAGTAAGCAATAAAAAAAATAATAAAAAAAATAAAAAGATAACATCAAATCCTATGTCAATCTGACTGTCCAGCGTGGTATAGAAGGTTAATTTCCCACCCATTGTGCAGTATACTTTAAGTCCAATAGTGTGATGCATCAAGGCTCATAAAAACAAGAATGTATTTCAAACGTAGTATGTATATCATTCTAGATCTATCTGTCTATTTTTTTCAGCGAGCAATTCTTGTATATTTCTATATTTTGGGAATCTCGGTAACGGCACCAGCGATTTCCTTGAAATCTAGTACGAGGGCGATTTTGTGATCGATCTAACTAGCTCTTAACTCTAGGTTTCATCTATAGAAAATATCTTTTTATTAGTGTTTTGAACCAGTGAATCCAAGCGTTTTCTGTTATATGAAGGTATAATAGCACAAGTTTTCAACCTCTCATTGAAATGGGGTGTAATATATTGTAATTATAATAGCACCATTGTTTGGGACAGATTATGGTTCGATCCCTTTCCGTATAAACCGCCCATATGGTAGAAAGGACAGGGTAAAGCCCTATAACCTGCTAGTGTAGGTTATAGGATTTTAAGCTGTCCTTGTTAAAGAGGTAGTCTCTTTTCCACCATTTGGGTGAGCCACTGGTATCAAATACTTGTCTTCATTGTCGAACCTATTACCATAATGGAACAAATAACGTCGCTTTCCTTAATTAATGAACTACAAAACGCCTATCATAGAAATTTATGATAATTAAGTCAGATGAGCAGCCTAAAATATATTTTTTTTTACTAAAGCTTATTCTAAATTAATTGAAGAATCATCTTATACGTCTTTTTTTAATAGAAACAACAAAAAAAAATAACGGTCCAAAGAATAACGCCTGAAGGTTTTCAGCTTAATGGTGTTTACTTTCAATAAGGGTCGTTGTGTTTGCGTTTCGTGGGAAACTGCAGCTTTACTTTGTTGTCTATTGGTGCAAAAATATTTGAAAATTCATTAATATTGAGCCTTAAAATGGAATTTAATACCTACTATTCCTCTCAATACGTCATGCATTAAAAATACAAAAAAAAATCTACTGATTATTCCGTATAGTAGAAATGGCTGAGGGATCACCAGGAAAATTTATAAGACAAAATGCATTCACCAAGACAGCTGACATGTGGTGATTATGGAAATAACCCTCATTAGATAAAATGTCCATCATCAATCCCTTTAGGAGTACTTAGTAAGGTTTACGTCTAGCGGTAAACGTTAACAAACTGATAAATATATAGATAGATGGATGAATTAAGTATTAATTTATAATTATAAATTAAGTAATAATTATTTTAATTTAGTCGAAACGTGGTAGTAGCCATTATCCGAAAACACTCACTATAAATGGCGTAAACTATGAGGAGGGCAACGGTATCTGCAACGCGTTTAACAACTACTTTGGCAGTGTTTTTGTTGTGCCATCCAATGCCTCCGTAACTACTAACGAGGATGGGATGGACATAGGCAGTGTCATTGCGACGATGACCACTACGCAGGAAACGACTGCTAAGTTTCTGAAGTCACTAGACAAAAGTAAAGGTCCTGGTTGTGATAGAATTCCCGCTGTCTTTCTCCTGAATTGTGCCAAAAGTTTATCGTATCCTGTCACGCTATTATTCAACATGTTCTTGTCTGAATCTGTTTTCCCACATCTCTGGAAAAAGGCTCACATTATACCGATACATAAGAATGGATCTAAATCTAAAATAGACAATTATCGCCCCATATCTATACTTAGCACATTAGGTAAACTTTTCGAAAAGATAATTTATAGCTACATTTTTCCGATTATATCATCCGCTATACCCCATGATCAGCATGGTTTTATGAGAGGTCGGTCTACAACATCAAATTTGGCGATTTTTACTAATTACGTACTGCGTGAAATGGAGAGTTCGGGTCAGGTTGATGTAATTTATACCGATTTTGAAAAGGCGTTCGACCGCGTTGATCATGATATTTTAATATGCAAATTATACAAACTTGGTATTCGGGGTGACTTGCTGAGGTGGATTCAGTCATACTTGTCTAACCGTTCCCAGGCTGTGGTTCTTGGAGGTTTCAAATCTGATTTTGTTAGTATTTCTTCCGGAGTTCCCCAGGGATCGCACCTGGGCCCTCTTTTCTACTGTACCTACTTGCATGACATTGATAAATATTTTAAATACTCTAATCATCTTCTATATGCCGATGATACAAAAGTGTACATGAGAATACGCTCTCGTTTGGACTGCGAAATGGTACAGCGTGACTTAAATGCTTTATGGACCTATTATAATAAAAATAATATATCACTCAATATTGGGAAGTGTCAAGTTATTAGTTTTACCCGGAAAGCTAACCCAATCTCATATCTGTACAAGTTTAATAGCAATGTTATTAAAAGAACCGTATCGGTGAGAGATTTGGGAGTTCAATTGGACTCCAAGATGATACTCTCTGAGCATATTGAGACTATCACTGCCAGAGAATTTCGCAATCTAGGCTTTATTATTCGTACGTGTACGCCATTCAAAAAGGCCAGTACCTTAAAAACAGTATACTACGCCTACGTTCGGAGTATTCTGGAGTACTGTAGTCCCAGCTGGTGCCCTCAGTATATGGCGTATGTCGAAAAAATAGAGCGTATTCAGAGACGATTCATAAAACATCTGAATTATAAAACCCATAGACGCCACGATACATATGTCAACGACTGTAAGCACTATCAACTAACACCGCTTGCTGATAGACGTATAATGCAGGATATGTGTCTTCTGTTCGATATTTTACGCGGCGGTCTTGACTCCCCATCACTAGTATCCTCTATAAGTTTTAATACACCTAGAAAACGAACCAGAAACACTTCATTGTTTACTGTACCCCACCAGCGTACAAATTATGCTTGTAACTCAGTTATCCCCAGAATACTTCGCACTTATAATGACAGGTTTGATAACATTGACATATTCCAGTTGTCCAAAAGTAGTTTTAAAAATCATATTCTCCGAGACCTAACCGCCAATCCACAATCCAAGAATAGGCTGTAAATATTATGTTTTCCTTTATTTTGTCCTTTGTTTTCTTTATTTGTTTGTTGTTTCTTTTTTAAACATTTATTTTTAATTTTTATGTTCAAATTTTACTGCTGCTGTTTAATATTTTGAATAATTTATAACTAATAAATTGCTATTTTGTATCACCTCAAATTGTCTTGTCGTGGAACTCTGTAATTGGCTCTGCTTATTGTAAATGCAAACAGCTGATTCTGTTTGCATATTCATATATGTGAAACTGTTTTTGTTAAAAAGCTGTTGAGTTTCCTTAAATAAATAAATAAATAATTTACTCTGACTTTCTATATGATAGTTAAGTCCTAAATTGAGGCCATAAAGGGAAAAAGTTATTAACTTTGTACCGTTGTATGATAACGCAGTAGAAATTTAGTTCATAACCTTTTTTCTTATACCTAAGTAACATAAAAGACAATTAAGGCATATAATATCAATTAACATATATACAAAAGAAAGAAAATTCGAAATAAAGACCTCTATATCATCGTGTTCAGCCAGCATGGTATAGTAGATCAATATCCCCCTTATTCTGGTGAAAACACAAACAACGACATATATATATAAACTAAGATGATAACGAAATGCTACTTATCCAGTTAGGAATCTATGATTATAAATATACAACAATTGTCCAAAACCAAACTGGCAACGCAAATTTATTATTAAACCAGTTAAACTCAACAACTTCTGTAATATAAGAAGACCTATTAATCAAGTTGGAAATCACGGTGGGACGCCGAGTGAAACAAACATATTGCCAACTTCAGAATTATTAGCCGTTGCAGAGTTTAAATCGAAATTGGCGAAGGGCGTAGTTATAGGGCCCAGAGGATTTGAGAATTTGCAGCCCTTACTTCAATGCTTCAATGTTTATAGGATTTAGGTTCCCACCTGTTTTAGTTTTGAGTTTAATTGTAACTAATGTTTGTTTGATATTTCGTTAGGGAAATTTTATGGTTCAATAGTCTGGGTCTGCTCACGGGTGTTGGTATTGCTACTCAAACTATAAAGGTTAGAGAGTGAGATTAAGCTTATATAATATTAAGTAGGATTACACAGCTTGTTAATGTTCGAGTCATAACTACCAGATTGATTTTAGTACTATTTCATAGCATTTAATAGTGACAGCGCCACACTGTTGACAGTTCGGTATACAGCCCGGGCCGATCCGTCCGGGGTGGTACCACACTCTCACAGAAAATTGACGTCTGAGCAGTGGCAATATGCTACTGAACGAGACATCGTTCGGTAAGCGAAATAGCCGGCAGCCCAACTTTATGGGTGGGTTTGGGGTTTTCGTTGGTAGGCAGTGGCCTAGCTAAATCTTGGTATTCCATGGGCGGCAGTAACACTTACCATCAGGTGTGCTGCTTGCTCGTTTGCCAACAAGAGCAATAAAAAAAGTAATAAAATAAACAAATATTTAAAAATATAAATAATTTTCTTTTACATATGTCTTAAACAAAAATATTTTTATAAATTTTACATTGTCATAATGTTATTTCTGTCATTATATTGCTGCAGATACTTTAAGATTTTCTTTGCTATGGGAGAACAAAGTTATAGAACGTTCAACATAAAATCGTTATTAGTCATTCATTCATTCATCTCTCCTCATACGAGTATACGTCCCACTATTGGGGTTGAACCTCCTCTATACGGGAGGGATATTAACTTACTATACCACGCTAGTCAGACATGAATAGAGTTTTGTTGCGAGTTTGTTCTCTTGTATAGATATTATATTATTTACTATATAACTAACTACTTATCTTAGATTTTACTTACCTTCTAATTATTTCTACTCGTTATTTTATTTATTAGATAATTAATTAATACTTTTCTTTTTATCTCTAACATTAATTTACGCATTGTAATATATTCCATAATGTTGTGCACATCTGTAATTGATATGAACACTAGTTTAAAGGCACTGGAATGATCTTAGCATATGTTAGTGTTTATGTCGTAGATGAGCTTTTTATAAATAAATAAATATAGTCATATTTTTTTAATATTATTTGCTAGTGAAAAAGAAGTGTTCGAGACGTCGGTGTAGCAAAAACAAAATTAAAATGTGATAAAATCGTCAATGATATTTCTATAATTTTAATACGATTTTAATTATAGCAAATTATGTAAATTGTTTCGTAACTATATATAAATATATTTAGATTACTCTTAATAAATTGTTTTTTAAGTATTAAAGAAATTTCTGCGTATTTAATCAACAAAATACAATCTTTTTTAATATAATTTTATAATGTAATGAAAACAGTATAATGCAAATAAAAAGCAAAAGTAAACTACCACAAAATACTTTCATTTATTTGAAAATATTTCAAGATGAAAATGTTTTTCTTTTTCAATTAGACTAAATGTACATTTTATAAAATGAATACTAATAAATTTAGAGTCTTGCTAGAATTTTTTCTCACACAAAGGAATGCTTTGAATCAAAATTTTACATGCAATCTACTATGCATGGTTCAGTATGCATCTTCGTAGAATTTCCATAGCAAAAGCTTTAAAACTTGCATCTACAATCTAGTTTGCGCTTTGGATAAGGCAAACTAAATTACATAGTACAAGTATGTGTAAAGGATCTATTCAACCTTACATTGTTATGAAAGTTTAGTCTTTTAAATTGATTCTGTAATCTAATATTTCTTATTTATTATATTTCATGTCATAGATCAACAAATTCACTTATTTTTTTTTTCAATTCATTTGTTTTTATGAGTCGCCTCTGTCGCTCTTGGTAATAAAGTAAAGTATTTTTCTTTTAATATTAAGAACACTGAGAGAATACATAATTAATTCATGTCGATAAGTGCTTAAGATTAACTTAATAATAATTTTATCCGTGTGGTATCCCCTATCTTACCCGTGTGTGATCGTAGGAGACGACTAACGGATATAAAACGCATATAACATCTATGCAAGAAAAGGAAATCTCGAAACAAAACCCTATACCAACATTTCTGACCCATGCGGTATAGTTGGTTAATATCCCTCCCATTACGGAGGAGGCCCGAGCCCAACAGTGGGATTTATATGGACTGTGGTGAATTTTGCCTTAACTAGCAATTTCAGTTACCAGATGTATTTAAAATATCTATTATAATATAGATTATGAGATAGATTGATTGATTGATTCTGAATTTATATTTTGTAACGTTTTGGGATGCCCTGATATTTATCTTCCATAATACTACCGAAGTCTATTTTTGGACATATGCCTCCTCCTGGGAGATAATCAAGTAATCGCTATACTTGTCAACCAAATTGGTTATCATAGTTAGTGTTTGTAAGTTTCCCAGGCAAGTACTATTGCCCCTTCTCCTAGTAATCCCATGGCCAGTTTCTGGAACTCTACGTGAAAGTAGCGTAAGTAACATTACATGTATTGGTGATGGATTGGTGAAATAAGGTGACGGATTGCATTCATAATTCGTCACTATACGGAGAACACTACAGAGTTTAGATTCCCACGATAGCTGATTCATATCGCTATCTCTATAAATAATAATTTTTGTTACGAAGATTCAATAGCGACCTCAGAGATGCTCGTTTTAAACTGCCACCTAGCGCATATTCTTTGTTTGTTATTGCTTATGGTGGCAAACGAGCAAGCAGCACACCTAATGGTAAGTGTCACTGCCGCCCATGGACCATTACAATACCAAAAGTATAGCTTAGGCCGCTGCCTTCCAATAAAATTCCCAAACTCAACTAGTTGGGCTTCCGGCTCACCGAACGAAGTGCAATAGCACATTGCCGTTACTCAGACGTCGACCTTCTGCGAGAGTGTGGTACTACCCCGGATGGACCGGCCCACGGCTGTAAACAGAAAACTGTCAACAGCGTGGTCCTACCACTATTATTCAACCAGTAATTCTTAGAAATGATCATCATCATGAATCATCATCTTCATATTTTTATCTAAGTTTGTTTGGATATGGCACAGGATGTCTTGTTCCTTTAAATAGGTGAAAGAGCAAAACTTGCTTCGTCGGGTTTTGGTAAAGTTTTGTGACCGGCCGTCTATTGCTGGCAAACCTTCTTGCTATCCATGAAAATATAGCAAACATAAAAATCCGTTAATTCATTCATATTGAAACTAAATGTACTCGATTTTTCCTTCATCTTTGTACACTGTCGCCTCTTATAAAAAGACACTTTGACTGCTTTGAAGAACGTGTGATTGCAGCTTTATTGCAATTTCAAAGCATGCTGGTACCTCGCGCTTCCAAGATAAACCCTGAAAGGTTTTGTAGAATTCAATTCGTGGTCGCCTTTATCTGCGAATATAAGCTTTGAGAATGAATATTGGAAAGGAACCTTTGTTTTATAGTAAGAACATTGATTTATTTTTATTTTGTTACGAGAATATTTTCGTGCGGTGATGGAACAAGAATACAAGCAACCACCTCACACACGGCTCAAGCCCAGCAGTGGGTACATATGAGCTGAGATAATGATAATGAACGAGAATTAGTTTTTTTTATTTCCTATAAAATCAAGTTTCTAGACGGTATTGATGATAAGGTTATGTCAGACTTCTCGTACAAATTGTTATACTTGTATAATTTCTTGGAAATACATTTCGTTATCTCTTAATGGAACACAACAACACAGACAAGAGTGAGTGATAGTCAACGTCTTGCAATCTTGGACAAGTCTCCGACTAATGTAGAGTATTCTAGTTTACCCTCACCGAAAGCTGAATTGAAATAATATATCATGGATCTGCTAGGCAATGGATGCAGTGGACTGCATATAAAAAAAACTTGAGGTTTATAGCACCAGATGCCACCAAAATAACTACGCACCCAAATAGAAGTTGCAAATAAATCTAAAAATATACCTGTTCAATAAATCTTAAAGATAATTTGAAGGCTCCGTAAACATTCCAGCTCTGTGATTTTCCTCATTTTATCAAAATTCCAATGTTTCTAATGCTCTCCGTGGAGAAATCGGTGTGATGGGCTGTGACGTAAATGCGATTTGTCGAAATAGGGATGCGGTGAACGAGTTTTGTGAAGGTAGAGTATTACAGCTAAATATATTTTAGCACGTCAATATGAACAAAAAAAAATAATTCCTGGTAATGCACTCTATACCTATAACTGGCAGTCAGTAACATAAATGATAGAATTATTCCTCCTTCTCCGTCATCTTGTCCACTCATACTATATAAAGTTTGACTGCACATATGGCGTAGTGGTTAAGATACCGATTTGACCGCGTACCAGTGACCCACCCGCACGGCATCGCGAGGTATATTGTAGAGCAGGTCTACGGGGTCTTGCACCGCTTTTCCTGTCGCCTCGGACGGATTAGCGGGGTTTGACGTACAGTAGCCCGCCGACAAAAAATAAAAAAAAAAGGTACCGATCATCTGTGCAGTATCTTGGGTTCGATTCCTACGCAGGATATGTGCCATCCAAAAAGGTTTGTTCCGAGTCTGGGTGTAATTTTTCTGCGTTAATTACATCTTTGTAGAGTTCTAAGCAATCCAAGGTTTTCTTTTTTAGTGCAGTGTATTAAAATAAACAGAAAAAAAAATCATCTTAAAATTTACCTATTATAATGAATTAATCACGATCATCATTTATCCTTTCGCCGTCCACTGCTGAACGAAGACCCATGGAATGCTACATGGCGTGTTAATTCTTTGATGTATCACCATAATCACAAAGCTTGTAGAGCAGGTTGGCTCTTAGTAAGATTACTTAAGAGAATCTAAAGCACATTGACTCTCAGTAAGATTCCTTCAGAGAACCCTGCTGTCCACTCTCTTTGTAATTCCTCTGCCAATTTTTACTTCCTTACAGGCAGTATGTGGTGGTGAAATATTCTTATCGCCGTCATCGTTCCCACAAAAACAATGTAGTTACAAATAAAATACTTATATTGAAAATATTCTCGCAACATAGCAAAACTCATACAAAAACCATCGTAATTTTAGCACTTACATTAATAACGTTATACTGACGTTGACGTTGCTTGCAACCCCTCCCAACTAGGGCTGCCATCAGATAAACGTTACAAATAAAATATCTTTAAGAAAAAACAACAGGCAGTCATGGGGACTGTCTATAGAAGTGAAAACTATTAACTTAAGACTAATTGAAATAATAATAATTTTCTAATTTTTATATAAAAATAAAAACCTATAAGTTTTCCCCCTCCAAAAACGCTCAACGCGCCTAAAGAAGTTTTCATATAGCTATAGATATACTATTAGCATTAGCATGTCGGTGACGCGAACCTATAAGTTTTTCCCCTCCAAAAACGCTCAACGCGCCTAAAGAAGTTTTCACATAGCTATAGATATACTATTAGCATTAGCATGTCGGTGACGCGAACCTATAAGTTTTTCCCCTCCAAAAACGCTCAACGCGCCTAAAGAAGTTTTCACTTCAATAAAAACTATTGAAACATATAGAATAAAGAATTTATTTTAAAAAGCTTGCAACATAAATATTAAAATGGAAAATAAATAAATATTATAAGATAAAAAATATAGTGAATGTTGGAAGAACTTCGAAATAGAGACGTTTCTCAGTATAAGTTGCCTAGCTGTAAGCTTTGTATAAACTGTATCATCATTATTCTCCTACTCTTATTCCAATTACTTGGGGTCGATACAACACGTACTCTTCTTTTATAGTACATATTGCAAAAGTTATTGGCAATAGTTTTATGACCGGCCGCCTGCCAGATGTCTGCTCCTTAGGAATGTAACTGTTGACCAAATGGCATCAGATGGAGTTCGCGCAGGTCGTTATAAGGCTCTTAGTCTTCTTTTACGACATCCACGAGCAAAGCAAGGGTTGGTAGTATTCGAAGCCGGCTACCACACAGCTGAAACATATAGAATATATAATTTACTTTAAAAAGCTTGCAACATAAATATTAAAATTGAAAATAAATAAATATTGTAAGATAAAAAATACAGTGAATGTTTCGAAAAGCTTCAAAATCAGTATAAGTTGCCTTTCTTTTGCGGTTTATTATGTAGGTGGTCACGCCCCGCCAAATCAGTCCGGGGCGACGGCAGAGGCAGCGCGCGACCTCATAGACCCACACTGCAAAGCGCCTCTCTTCGCCGTGCGAGTGGGCCACCGGTACCCGATCTTTATCTTCGGTGGCCCGAGTATAAGTTGCCTTGCGGTAAGCTTGTATACACTGTGTATGCATATTATAATATGGTATATAGCCTTAGATGTATTTTACGACTCCCACAAGCAACATAGGGCGTAGCAAATTGTATTCCTATTCGGTCACCACACGGAATGGGTATATCGATTTAGAATCCTCGTTAAAGATCTGAACATAATCCAAAGCTTGCATTACTTTTTCTAAGATATAAAGAGCATATATTTAGTTGGCAATCAGACTTGGATTGAATATCTGTTCAGCTATAATAGATTGCTGTCCGATTGGATTATGAAAGTGACGTAATATATGAACATTTTGTTTGTATATATTTTGTGCTTTTGACTGATATTTATCGACGCTATTCGCCATAGACGAAATGCAAGAATATCTTAATATTATTGAAAGTAAAAGTAGTCGACCATCATTATAACTTTAGATTTTTTTAAGGACTTGAAATGACTTTTAATAAGCGGACAGAGAAAATGTGGCGGATTATGAAGCTGCAAGCTGCCGTCATACTGAACAATCAAGCGAAGTAAGGCCAGACCATTGCCGAGTCATAGAGAAAAAAAATTAAGAATTTAAAAATACCCCCAACACAAAAACCTCCCTTTATAAAAATAATAATAAAAAGAAACTCAATCTTAAAGTACCTTTTTTTTTTTTTTTTTGCGGTGGGCTATGGACGTCGCACCCCGCCAAATCGGTCCGGGGTGACGGAAGAGGCGGCGCGCAACCCCATTGACCCACCCTGCAAGCACCTCTTCTTCGCCGTGCGAGCGGGCCGCCGGTACCCGATCTTTGTCTTCGGTGGCCCGCTCGGCGGTATGCCCTCTCGGGCTCCTCTCCTGTCGACGCCCCGACAGCTTTCGCCGTCGAGGCGTCGTCCTCACGCGGTGGCCTCACGTCGGGTGACCGGACAATTAATCTTAAAGTACCTAAGGTATGTATTAATATTATAAAACAAACACTCGCATTGAGGGATGGTCATAATTATTTATTATTATTTATTATGTTTACGATTTTATTTGTTTATGTTGCTTAGTTAGTTTAGACTATTTGTAATTGAATTGTTAGCTTTGCAGCGGTCTCCATTTTCACCCCCACAACTTTTAAACGGCTTAACCGATTTTCATCAAACATGTCTAAGAACACTCGCATATAAACGCATGTGGTTGACTGGTAGAGAATGCCTCGGGCATTAAGTCCGCCAATGTACATGTTGCATGAAGTTTAAATAAATAAATAAATAAAAATAAATCACCTTTAATAAAAAAGAAATTAAATTGAAATCGTTTTATCCGTTCGGGAGCTATGATGCCACAGATAGACAGATAGACACAACAGATACACAGACACGTCATACTTATAACACCCCTCTTTTTGTTGCGTCGGGGGTTAAGAAAGAGAGGTATAAAAACTGAGCCGAGACTAGGACTAGACTTCGTCTAACAAAACAGATAACTGTTTTACGGTATTTTTTTATTCTAAAAGCGGACTTTTAAATCACACTTAAACGAGTAAATTTATTTCTCAATCATAAATGCTTATACAATAGGTACTGTAAAATGAAGCCTGAGTAATAATAATGGGCCAAAGACGTCCGAATAATTACTTTATAGACAGATATGAAGGCAGTGAAAGACTTAATGATTTTGTTCGTCTTCTAAGAATATAAAATTTCTTTCCTATTTCTATGACGCCTTGTAGTCTTAGTTCACACAAACATATTTAATAACTCTATATAGGTGATTGGCAACCCTAACTTATATCCCTTAATCAGGTTTATCGTCCATTAGCAGGCGCACTGAACATATGTGCTGTCATATTTATTCTATCGTATATTACAATGTTATAAATGGAGTTAGGTTTTAGTCAGGAAGTAGATAGGGGATGATGGACAATGTTGTCAGGCTCGACAGTGGTAAAAGATAAACGAATTCGATAGTAAAAAGCTTTGGTAGGGGTCTGTATAGTAAGTGTCGTAGATTCAATTTCTATACGGAGCAAAAGGTTTGCGTGATCAACAAAATTAGCTTATACTAAGAAACGCCATCATAATCTCGGTTCATATATGTCCCACTGCTGGTCTGAGACTCCTTCACAATAGGGGAGAAACTTATCTACCACACCTCGCCTGATCAGACGGGTTGGTATAAGGTTTAATTTAGTTTTCTTTTTCTTGGATAGTCTTCTTCAAATACCTAGCACTAGGGAAATAATCCTTATATTGCGGCAGATTTTATGAACAAATAATTAACGAACACAAATTATATCCAAACTCAGAATAACAATTTGTGAATCTCACAAAGTATTGTCCTGCGTGGGAATCGAATCCATGGCACTGGCATGGTAGGTCGGTATTTTATCCACTACGCTATCTGGGCAGACATAGATATTATTTGCATACTTAGTCGCGAGCAGGATGCGTGGTGAATTATATTCTTAATCACCACACGGAACACAATAAAATACTAAAATATTATTTATTTTAGATTTTATTTGAAATAAAAATAACAAAACTAAAATATAATTATATTTTAATTGAAATAACAATATTTGAACATTTTGTCACCACTTGGTTTATCCACGCGTAAATAAGCAGATTTTTTGATATATCGCTAACATGATAACCCATTTTTCACTAAAATACACCCCATCTGCTACCATCTCTTTAGGCATCGTTTAAACGAGATTCCACTCCCCCTCACCTACGCACTACATCTAAGTGCCGTCGATGATTGTTCCCATCAACATCAAAACACCTGCATCCTCTCCACTGAATCATTTTTCAGAGGCTTGTATGGATGTGACGTCATAATGATCACGTGTTAGCTAAAAGGTGCTAAGATATTCGTTTCATATTTAAAATATAATCCAAGGCTTCAGTAAAATGTATATCATTTATTAAATTCTTAAGCTATTTTAAGAAGTTTGTTTTTGTTGTTGAATTTTTTTTTAATAAAGTTGTGGTTTTCTTGATATGTTGGTAAAGTAAAAGGTTAAAAGTTTTAATAAAATATAATGAATCATTTTAAACATATTTTATACTTAGTTTTATACCTAGTTCTCAAATATTCTCAGCCTGGCATTTCGACCCTTACGCCATTCGCTTCGTATATATTACTAGTTATACTCGCGACGAATCATGGCGACCATAGTTTAGTTAAATAATTAAATTATTATTACTTAATTCTAAAAGTTCGAGAAAAATCAACAAAAAAAATGAGACCTCATACTATTTTATATTCAATATCTTCAATATAGGTTAGTTGTGTGGTAGTGTAGCGGCTACGAATCCTTACTTTGCTTGCGAATGTCGTAAAAGATGACTAAGAGCCTTATAACGACCTGGGCCAACTCCATCTGATGCCGTTTGGTCAACAATTACATTCCCAAGGAGGGTTGACGTCAAGCAGGCGGCCGGTCATAAAACTATTGCCAATAACTTTTACAATATGTACTATGAAAGAAGAGTACATATTGTATCGAACCGAAGTAATTGGGATGAGAGTAGGAGAATGATGATCCTCAATATGCAGAATTAATATCTGTACTGTTTCATTATAAGTACAGATAAGGCATAGACAAACTGTATTTTTGTTACACTCATAACCCAAATGTTGGTAATACGGAATAACCAGAGAAGATCAGACGCCTGATCAGCTTTACATGCCTGCCAATATATTGCAACCAAGCAGCAATTTACGAATAAATACACACACATTCTAAATGTCTGCGATACAATTATAGTATTTTTGAATTTTTTTTTTTTATTTATTTATTTTAGGTCGCTATTTAACAACTTCGGTCATTAACGACCACAATTAGAATATTACATTATATTAACAGAAAAATTAAACTAGTTTATAAACATTAATCATTTTCAAAAATTTTAAGGTTTGCATATATCCGCTTTTATTCAAACAGTCTACAAGGTTATCTGGAATAATACATAATTGTTTCTCTCTATCAAAAGCTAAACATTCTACCAATAAATGCTTTACAGTTATTTCTAGTCCACATAGACATTTGTTTTTATCACTTTTAGTAATTAGATGAATATGTGTTATATTTGTGTGTCCAATGCGTAATCTGGTTATAGTTACTTAGTCTTTTCTGCAATTGAAAGATGTGGGAGATTCGTCAAAAATAGATTTTCTGATATTAAATAAAACTGTTGAATTTTCTGATTTCCAGTAGGCATCCCAATAAGTTCTAATTTTGGATTTAACGTGTTTTTGTAATTCACATGGAGTTGATTTAATGAAATAACAATTTTCATTTACGTTTGCTGCATGTCTCGCTTCTTTATCTGCTTTTTCGTTGCCATGAATGCCTTGATGGCTTGGGATCCATATAATTTCAAATTTATAGCAATCATTAATGAGATTTATAATTTTTTGTTTGATTTCAATAATAAGAGTGTTATTATTATTTTTATTCTGCAGTGCTAAACATTAAAGCTCAATAAAAATATTATTATAAAAGAAAATCCTTTAGAACACAGTATTAGCAAGTAAATATTTTAAGACACCTTGACAGAATGCATATGTTATCAAAAAATATATCAAACGCCATACTTTCTTATGATGACATTTAAATATAACAATTAAATAGTCCAAATAAAAACTCTAAAATAAACGCTCCCATTTTATTTTGCTATAAAATATTTCACATTATTTCATCTTAAACTCGAAACCAACAACGCATTTTTCTCGTATCACGCGTCATATATCAGCTGTGAACGATTTCAACCATCAGACATCCAAGGTACCTGCTTTCCCGCCCTTTATTGAGTCATATTTCATGAGCGCAAGATGCATTGGACCATCATAGGGTTTGTACTCTAAAATATAGTGCCGAGTTTCAATATTGACTTTTTAATAGTTTGAAAGTAAATGGCACGGATGCAATTTATTGAGTTCTAGATTGGTGTATATTTTATATCTATACATAGTATAAAATAGTCTACGTTTAAACTAGTTATGATAATTATTATATTGTTGCAATTTACTAGTATTTTAAACTAAAATTAAATAAAAAATAAGTAAATTACCACAATGTAATAATCATCCGTGTGGTGACGAAGTAAGAATACAATTCACCACCTATACCCCTACCCTATCTTACCCGTGGGTGATCGTAAGAGACCACTAAGGGATATAAAACGCATATAACATCTATGCAAGAGAAGGAAAACTCGAAACAAAACCCTATACCAACACGTCTGACCACCTCGGTATAGTAGGTTAATTTCCCTCCCATTACGGAGGAGGCCCGAGCCCAACAGTGAGACATATATGGGCTGTGATGATGATGATGTGATGAATAATCATCATAAATTACATGTTTAAAAATAACTGATCGTAAATAATATAAAATTTATATAATGATTTTTTGTACTGGTTCTTTACCAGTACGTTTGCATCAAAAATGTGGGTCAAAAGGTCGGAAAAATATAAATCAAATACAAAGGCGATAGAATCCGTAAAAATAGCTATTTAAAATGTGTAATATTCGCGTAAACTTTAGGAATCCATTATATTACTCCTTATTCAATTAAATACAAATACTTGTATGTATCATATATTTAATGTTCATTAAAATTGGATTTTAAAATGAATATTCTAGAAGTTATCAACATAAAATGCGGGGATACAGCAACCGAACAATCAAATACTGAAGCGAAGCGAATGCGTCATGGCACAAAGTCATTATTCTACCAATAGACAATTTATATTCACTATTGGATATTAGTTTCTTCTTCACTTTAACTTAAGGAAATTAAAGGAAAATTGACCTACTATACCAAGTTGATCTAATGTATTGATATAGAAGTTTATTATGAATTTTCTTCCTTTTAGCAATGAATAACGCCATAGTTCCCACTGGGTTCAAACCAACTCCACAATGGGAAGGAAATTGACCTACTATATGTTTTCCTTCTCTTATATAGATGTTATATACATATTATCCCTTAGTCCGGGTACGATAGGGGTGGTGAATTGTATTCTTACTCCGTCACCACACGAATTATGTAACATATATGTTCTTCAAACCTCAATGCATTGTAAATATTTTTATGTCTACCTTCAATCATTCTTTCTCGCTAATACATCATCTATCTTCCACCCCACTTGCATGTGAACGTACTCGAGTGAGAACTATACGTCAACGTTGTCCACAATTATCGGTACCATCAGTTTACATGAACGCAGAACAAAATACCTTACGTTAAATATTAAAGAAGTTTTTTTTTAAATAAAAAAACGGAAAATATTAAAATTAGTACTGATAATAAAATAAACAAATAAGGCTTTCAAGTCAATATAGTGTTCAGTTTTTTTTTAAGAAATTTTATGTCATGGTTGCTATGACATTTATTTATAAATTACCACTTCGTTTAGTTATTCCCCGTTAGTAAGTCAAATCGTAGTATCATTAATAGTATCATCGCTAGTCTTGTGGGACTTTTAGTGACTAACAAAAGCAGCATGTTAATCACTGTTATATCATATTCTCTACATCCCGGCATTTCACCCGCATCACATTACATAAAATGCCATCAAAGTTATTAAATATAACAGGTTAAAACACTTATGTTAAATGTAATACAAAATCGCCATATCATAGGATTTTTTGCAAGTTCATGTTTTGTCGAGGCAGCGGGTGATTAGACCAGGGATTAGTCTGTCACCCTAGAAGTAGCCGACCGCGACATGGCGACACCCCGACGGCAAAATGAGTCGGGGTGGCGACGACCCAAGATGGTACTCGACAGGGTAACCCGCCGGATAGGTCACCAATGGGAAGCACCGGGTACGGCCCGTCCATATAACGCTAGAAAGGTTATAAGTTTACCCGATGATACTATTCTGCGATGGAAATTGATCCGGTTTTTGCGACCTCTATGGGCAATTAGAGAGTGACGATATACATATTCTTAATGTATACAGTACACATACATACCATCACGCCATGTCCCTTGCAGGGTAGGCAGAGAGAACAGAGTGCCAGAGAACTCTATCCTTGCATACTTCACTCGCTTCCTCAACATTCATAATTCTCTTCATACATGCTCGCCGGTTTCGGAGACTCTTGACTCCACCTTCCTTCAGTACATGACCAATCTGGTCTAGGTAGGTTAGTCTCGATCTCCCCTGGTACCTACATCCTTCCACTGTCGTATTGTATATCTTCTTAACCAGACGTTCGTTCGGCATTCTTTCCACTTGTCCAAACCATCGGAGCATTCCCTTTCGCATGGTTGCTATGACATTTATTTATAAATTACTACTTCGTTTAATTATTCCCTGTTAGTAAGTCAAATCGTCGCCTTCAATAGTATGATGGGCGCTAGTATCTTGTGGGACTTTTACTGGCTAATGAAAGTATGTAAAGCATTGTTATATCATATTCTCTACATCCCGGCATTTCACCCGCATTACATTACATAAAATGCCATCAAAATTATTCAATATAACAGGTTAAAACACTTATGTTAAATGTAATACAAGATCGCCATATCATAGGATTTTTCGCGAGTTCATGTTTTGTCGAGGCAGCGGGTGACTAGACCGGGGATTATCCGATCGCGACAGGACGACGCTCCGACGCACTATGGTCAAGCCCCATACAAAGCCGTCTCAAAACCATTTCATGTGAAAGGCGTTGTAATAGAATAAAATTAATAAATTAATATAGTCTAATAAATAAGCTTTCTTTTCGCAATTTTTTAGTTTTTTTTAGTTAATCATAATGTATATAAATAGGCATCAAAGCTAACTCATGTTTAATAACGTAATTTTGACGCAATACGTTACTACAATTCAACGCCACATTACTCAGAAGTTTTTCATTAAATATACAAGTATTATACATTTTTGGAATGCTTATGATCTCCTCATAACGTTTCATAATTAATATTATAAATATTGGTTTAATAAAATACAATTAACCAACATAGTTTAAGATGGTATATTTTTAGTGTTCATTTTTTTTTTAACGAGACTTTTACCCTTTACCGCTGCTTGCCGCTGTCGAGATATTTATTGTTTTAAGATCTTTATACATTAGTAAATGCAAGGCGAATAAAAATTTTTTTTTTTTTCTACGCACGGGGCCAAAACATATCGCGTATTAAAAAAAAATATCAATTTTGTTTTACCTTTCATAAAATTATTGTGTATCTATTAAGGTCGAATTGATTACAGTGCAGTTTTTGTGGTTTTGATACAGTTTTGACCACTTTACTTGATAATTTATGGCCACTTATTATCTATTAAGGTCAAATTGAAAACAGGTTATGGGAAGAGTGCAAGTTAGTAGTTTTTGCACATATCACTATTTCATTGGCCTATAAAAGGAAGGCGAACCTTGAAACATTCTGAGTTATTGGTTAGACATTCAGTTGCCCTAAAAAGCAGAAGCACTTATTTTCAAATATTGGCAGAAGTTGACTGATTTGAAAAATGGGTGAATTTGTTTGTAGCAAACGAGAGTTGTGCAATTTATTGATAAATGGTCATAACATAGAAGACTACATACAAGAAAATTTCAATCTGTCACCAGAGGATATGCCTACTGTGGTCTCCTACATTCAAAGAAACTTGTTATCTAAATGTAACGAACGCTGGAGAAATGCATCTCGAATAAAAGAACGCTTTGAAAGTAAGAACGCCAACTGGTTAGATGGTCAATTTCGTGTTCCACTAGAGTGTCGAGTCACAGTTACTGACCCTAAAACGCCTGGAAGTGGTGGTGGTGGCAGACCTTCGAAACCATACGAAGCATCTTCAGAAAAAACAAAGAAACGAAAAAACATGGAATTGATACAAGAGTACGGACTGGACTGTGTGCTCAATGCATATGCTCAAGAGTTACGGTCTATGGGTGAGACGGAGGAGGCCACAATCGTTAATATTATATGAACTTCATCAAGAAATGATAAGAACAAATTTCTTAAATATATAACTGAGAACCCTGAAGACGTTACACCTTTTACAAAGGAAGAAGCACTACGGACATTTATTGACTTAGACCTTAACAAAGAACAGTATGGGAAACTTCGACTTTGTTTGAAGGACAAAAACTGCTCAGTGTTTCCTTCTTATCCAACTTTACTCGAAGCGAAGAAGATGTGTTACCCCCCAGATTCGAGCATAACCATTACTAACATAAGTGCAAAAGTGAATCTGCAAGACTTGTTAGATCATACTGTGGCACGTATATTACAAATTGGTTCAGTTTATAAAAACGGTTTAAGAAAGTTGAAACTATTCTGTAAATGGGGTTGTGACGGGTCATCAGGGCAGAGTGAATACAAGCAAGTTTTGCCCGAAGAAAGCGATTTTATATCAGATACAAACCTTTTTATTGCTTCACTTGTACCCATTAGACTCATAGATGAGACAACTAATACTGTTGTTTGGAAGAATGAAACCTGCTCATCTGTTAAATATTGCAGACCTATATTGTTAGAGTTTGCCAAAGAAACTCCTGAAAAAACCACGTCTGTTGTGGCTGATATCAACGATCAAAAAAAAAACTGTCTCCTTCCCTGATAAATAAGAATGGTGAGGTAATCGAAATTACGCATGACCTATTTTTAACCATGATTGATGGTAAAGTGGCACAAGTTTTAACTGAAACTCGTTCGAGCGCTTCTTGTACAGTTTGTGGAGCTACTCCTCGGCAAATGAATAACTTAGAGGCAGTTAGGACACGAGATGTTAACGAAAGTTCATTTCAATACGGACTGTCAACACTGCATGCTTGGATTAGGAGTATGGAGATGATCTTACACATTTCCTATAACTTGTCTTTTGAAAAGTGGTCAGCTACTACACCTGAAAATAAAAAAATAAAAGACGAAAAGAAAAAACTGGTGCAAAAGCGGTTTAGGGAAGAAATGGGACTGCTTGTCGATAAACCTCGTCAAGGCACTGGCAATAGTAATGACGGAAACACCGCTCGGACATTTTTTCAGAATTACTCGTGCTCTGCAAACATTACAGGTGTAGACGTAGAACTTATAAAACGAATGTACATAATACTACAAACTATGTCATCTGGTATGGCTATTGATTCAAAAAACTTCGGTGAATACGCATATAGTACAGCCCAACTATACGTAAATAATTATAATTGGTATTATATGCCTTCTTCCATACATAAAATACTTATTCACGGAGAAAAAATCATTGAGTACTATGCTATTTTACCTATCGGTCAATTGTCCGAAGACGCGCAAGAATCCCGAAATAAGGATTACAAAAAGTTTAGACTGCATCATTCTAGAAAGTGTTCAAGAGCGGCTACCAATGAAGACGTGTTCCATACCTTATTGTACATTTCTGATCCATATATATCAAGTTTGAGAAATACCTCAGAAACAATATCGAAAGAACTATTAGATGAAGCCAAGGCCCTTCTTGCTGTCAATGAAAATCTGTAGGAGCTTGCTGAATTGTGTATATAATTTTTTTTTTCTAGTTTGGTACTATGTTCTACCATTTTATCTAAATTAAACAAGCATATTTTGTATTTTTTTCTTATATAATGCATGTCTTTTTTATTTTATTTTTTTAAATTAATTTATAAACAGAATTTTTAAAATCAAAGTTATTTCATTTAAACCTTAAACATTCAAGTATATGTTTGCAAAATTACAGCTCATTTAGTTTTGAAACAACTGAGATACGGAGTTTTGAGCCGAAACATACGCGATTTTCCCACTGTGCGACGGTAAAAATCAGACGGCGTGGCGACCCAAGATGATACTTGACAGGATAACCCGCCGGATAGGTCACCAACGGAAGGTAAGGCCCGTTCACACAGCGCTAGAAAGGTATAAAGGGGACCTCGATCGCCCCGGATGGATCGGGCGAGCTGTGACTACATCATAGCCTGCGACAGAAAATAAGAATGGTATAATAGCATAATCGTTACTCTGGGCAGGCGGCGAACGTATTGGTAATAAAAGTTTGCCAGATGATTCTATTCTGGTGATTGAAATTTATACTGTTTTTGCGACTCCTATGGGCAATTAGAAAGTGACGATACACATATTCTTAAGGTATACAGTATATACAGAAAATTTGTAAAACTTTTATTTTTAATGCTCGTTTTCTTTTAAATGACTATTTTCTAGAGAGAGAGACAGAAAGAACTCTTTCTTTAAATAGATATAATTAACGAACAGTATATCCAAATTCGCCACATTTATTTTTGCATCCCAAAAAATAATTATCCTGCGCTAGAATCGAATCCTATACCGTAATTAAGATGTACTTAAGATAGTCATTTGTGCAATCTTCAGTTATTAAAATAAAATAAAAATCTTAAACGAATATCCCTTCGTGTTTTTTCACACTAATCGTAGAAATGCATTACTTTATTAGGTGTTCAAACGTCGGTACATCCGTCAAAGTTGCTGCAGTAGGGACCGTTACAACCCATTTTACCGCAATTTGCAGTTGTCTCCGAGTAACAACACTGTTTGTTATAAGAGAAAGCGATTTACAAAAAAAACTATTGTTTATTTGAAAAACAAAACTATATTTTTAATACTGATTTTGTCGCGTTTGTACTTGATTTTTTTATATCCTGACGTTTCGAAACTTTTTAGTGTTAATGGTTACGAGATCAGTCCTCTCTTCCGGCAGGGGACTGTCATTTCAAAAAAAGATATATTTTAATCAAACCAAATCTCTATATATATATATATATATATATATATATATATATATAAGAGATTTCCACCCATGTATTGACACATCACGATATCTCTGGAACCATAAGGCCTTAAATTTGGTAAGAATACTCCTTTTGCCGAGTAAAGGTCAACTAAGAACGGATTTTACGAAATTCCACCCGCTGGGGTGTAAAAATCACATTTTTTAAATATAGCTCCTACTGACTTGAATTTAAGTAGATATACTCGTATTTGTGTAACCGAAGCGAAGTGAGGGCGGGTAGCTAGTGTGTAATACTTGGGTAAACTTTATGAAACGTTATGTGAACCTATTATTACCATCGTCATAATCATCATCATCTCAGCTCATATAAGTCCAAATGCTCAGCTCGAGTCTTCTTTATTTAGCAATTTTCTTTTCCATGTTCGACTAAATACCCACTCGTATCTTCTAACTTGGATCACTAGTAACTGCAGTAGGGTTCTCTCCCTAGAGTTTCAAACCGCAACTCCATGCAGTGGCGTCGGTGATTTGTCTCTACCCCACGATGATTAAGAAATTGTCTTGCGGTTTTATCAAGTATAGAGCATTAGAAGAATAAGATTTATGATAGCATTTATTTGATAAGGTTACGTTATTGTTGATAAAAATAAAATACTAATGATAAAATTCGTTATTTTTATATTAAAATTTAGTCAAGTTCTTTTTTACACATAAATAAAAGACACTTCATCATCATCATCACAGCCCATAAATGTCCCACTGCTGGGCTCGGGCCTCCTCCGTAATGGGATGGAAATTAACCTACTATACCGCGCTGCTCAAACGTGTTGGTATAGGGTTTTGTTTTACATCTCTCGCATAAATGTTATATGCGTTTTATATCCTTTAGTCGTCTCGTACGATCACTTACGGGTAAGCTATGGGGTGGTGAATATTATTCTTACTCCGTCACCACACGGAAAAAAGACACTTATAACTAACATATTGCTGTTTGGCGGTGACTACGAATACAACGAATCCTTATTTGCTCGTAGGTGTCGTAAAAAAAGACTAAGAGCTTTACATCGACCTGGGTTAACTTCTGATGTCATCTGGTTAACACTTACATTTCCAAAGAAAGTTGACGGCAGATAAGACGTCGGTTAAAAATCAATTGTCAAAACTTTTGCAATATGTACAGTGGAAGAAAAGTAGGTACATATTGTATCAACCCCATGTAATTGGGATTAGAGTAGGATGATGATGGTAACAATTATGGCATTCGTAGATAATGTACATTTTAGATCAACCTATTTCATTCATTCGTGTATTGTTAGAACCAACAATAATTGTATAATACTATGAATTAGAAATAACAAAAGCTATTATTTAAAACGCCAATAAAAGCACTGAATGTGTGTAACGTCAATGTTTTTAACTCCATGTCACTTTACATTGGTTTACGTTATTATTTAACGTTTTAATTGCGGTTAATTTCATCATTTTTTAATAAAATCATACGCGTCCCTGTTAAATTTGAAAAAGGTATAAGGTAGGTAGGATATTACCACCGCCGAGCGGACCACCGAAGACAAAGATCGGGTACCGGTGGTCCGCTCGCACGGCGAAGAGAGAGGATTTTACGGTGGGTCTATGGGATCACGCGCCGCCTTCTCCGTCACCCCGGACCGATTTGGCGGGGCGAGACGCACCCATAGCCCACCAAAAAAAAAAAAAAAAAAAAAAAAAAAAAATTAGGTAGGATATTACCACATTGACTCAACAGCTTGTATTATAATTTAGGTTTCCTTCTTTTTTAACTTTACACTCCTTTAGTTGAATCTTACCGTGAGTAAGAAAGGTATGGTGGAGAGATAACGATTAATGTCTAATTCATCGCTACACGAATCTAAGATAATTTAGGACCAATTAGGTCAATTAAATATTATCGAGTCTTGAAATAAAATTATTAATGTTCTCTAGAAAATGTCAAAACAATATGAATGATTATTTATAAGCCAACTATATGCTGACTTTATGTAGTTGTTAATTAGACACCATAGACATCAAAATAAATAGATAGCATGAGTTCGATCCTCTAAGCATAGCCTTAACTTTAAATCTAAAACATTCACATCCATATCTATTTTTTTTTTTGTTGAGTAGTGGCAAAAGTACGGGCTTACCGTTTGTGAAGATCCTGGTACTCTTCTATATTTTTTTTGTCCATTCTCTTTTTACAAATTCGCTGCTAACTTGTAAGTAGATACATAGAAAAAAAATATCGAAAATAAGTAGCTAGGATAAACCATTTAGTCAGCCTGCACTAAAAAAGAATATATACCATTCCACCTCTCTTAAAATATATCCATAGCTCCATTTACTCAATGATTAGTTCCATTCAAAGAACGTAGCCCATTTGAAACAATGACCAAAAATCACGCAGACCTATCAGAATATGACGCATTATCAAATATATATATTGTCAGGAGGGCTCCATTATCAAATAGGCCGCAGGACTTTTATCAGTGTCAATAAATCCAAGTCGGTCGCAAATTGCATCAGCCATCAATCTAAACGGTGTTATGTTGTTACGCACCCTACTGTTGGGATGTGATCGGTATGGCTACAATGATAGCGTGCTGAACGCTTATCTTAATGAGCGGATTTATATATATCATCTGGATAAGATTTATATATAACATCTGGATAAGATAGCGTGCTGAACGCTTATCTTAATGAGCAGATTTATATATAACATCCGGATAAGAATTCCGCGTGATGACGGAGTAAGAATACAATTCACCACCCCTATCTTATCCGTGGGTGATCGTAAGAGACGGCTAAGCGATATAAAACGCATATAACATCTATGCAAGAGAAGAAATACCCGAAATAAAATCCTATACCAACATGCCTGACCAGCGTGGTATAGTAAGTCGATTTCGCTCCCACTATGGAGGAGGCCCGGGCCCAATAATGGGACATATGGGCTGAGACGATGATGAGAGACCTCTAGAAATTTAATGACGTATTTTTAATAGTCTTGACACCCGCAATAAATTAAATTAAAATCTTTTCTAGTGTGCTTAAAACATATATAATATTAAAGCACAATACTTATGTATATTAATCGTTAATTGAAATTAATATCCCAAGCCTTTTTTAAACCATCATAATCTTCTTCAATCATCTATCTTCTTCTTCATCTCTGTCTATGTAAGTCCCAATATTGAGCATGGGCCTCCTCTAGATTAGGAAAAATTAACCTATGTATGCTGCCTAAACGAGTTGGCATAAGTTTTAATTTATTTTACGATACCTGCATAAGAGGAAGGCTTGGTCAATACCGTAATGTTACGCCATCACGACACGGATAGCCTATATATAGATTTTTAGAACCTAAAATTTTAAATTCGTGCCATGAATAGCTTCTTCATATGAGCGTTATTTGTTGAAGAATACAATATGTTGAAAAATACAATCAAGTCAAATTTTTCATAAAAGAAATAGGAATAGTAGGTACAAGTTATCGGCATTGCAAATAAAATAAAAAAGTACAAGCATGCAGTGTTAGTTTTGTAATAATTTTAAGTACTGCTTTCATTTAATTCTCTTCTAAGAAATCCATTAAATGGTACTAATAAAATGATGTACCTTAGCGCTATCCATATTGCGCTACAGATAATACTTAAATAACCACGTATCAAGCAAACATTTTCTCATTGTAATAGTTTTTAATGAAAATATTTAGATTAATTAAACTATTAACCTGACTTATCTATTAAATTATTTTTTTAATTTAATAGATAAGTAAGGTACTTATCCATTAAATTAAAAAAATAAATAAATAGGTTAAGTACGATCATTGACCTTCTTCAGAATGTTTTTTTTTTAAATTTGGAAGCCGTCGAATGTATATATAAACACTGGCAAATAACGGCTAGTATGACGTGGAACTACTTATTCTGATAACGAAATAAAAACTCGCTCACAGTGAAACTCCAACTCGAAGTCCCCCAGGCTAAAGACACGCAGTATTTACACAGTTATTTCTCTTCGTTAGACGCCGATTTGTCATGAATACTTTACAGATATTGTTTTTAGATTGAGTGCTATCTAATGGCGTGTATAGGGCGAGGGATGCGGTTTCATTGTTTTAAGGGTGAATTGATTGACGCAATTAGTGTTATGAATGTTTAGGTGGGTGGAAATATAAATATCGCTTTTCATATAATACATATAATTAGCATAACAGTAAGTGTATTGATATGAAATGGATCGAATATAATGCAAGATATAAATGTAATACTTTTAATAATATTTAGATGAAACTCTAAAGCTTTCCATTTCTAAATTATTATTGATGTTAACATAAATAACAAATGTAATATCTTATCTTCTTAATATATATAAATTACGCGTCACGTTGTTTGTCCGCGATAGACTCCCAAAGTACTTAACCGATTTTAATCAAATTTGTGTAGTTTGATCCAACTTAAAAGATAGGATAGCTTTCATCTCAATTTATTGGCGCAATATTATTTTATTGCAAATTATTTGTCTATTATTTGACAGTCACAATTATCTGTTATCTCCAAACGATTCTAACAGATGGCGGTATCTGATGACTGGATTGAGTAAGTATTTAATAGATGGCGCTATGTTAAAAGTACAAACGTTTCATATAAGCTTCAATTTATTAGCATAAACACCACATGATACTGAGGCTACCTTAGTCACAGCAACGCGTGGCCGGGTCTGCTAGTAGCTTATAGATATTATCGTATTTTATTAAAATTTCTCACTATCACGAAGTTCCTAATATTTTATAGAATTCTTGTCTTTATCGTGTCAATTAATTGAAGCATTAAAACAGATAAATTATTATCTATATTTTATTATACACTATAAGTGTGAACGGCTAAACGAGTTGTTTCAAGTTTTACTTCTCCTGTAGTGAGGATAACTATTTAAATTTGTAGTCTACCTTCACAATTGACATCAAGTGAGCAGCTTCTCTCTAGGAACTCTCTATTTTAAACAAAGTTGCAAATTCGTAGAAGACGGCCTTATTGTTAATTCTTAGAAGACAACCTTCACCACGTTCAGTTTCACATTTGTAGTTACTATAGATCATGGCATTTTAAAATTGATATCTATTCAATTTGAAATTAATATATTAACTTCAACTAAATCACAAAAAAAAACTAGAATAAATTTTTAAAGTTTTTGTAATTTGAAGAGGTAAAGTTTTTATTTTTATTTATTTATTTATTCATACTAGTACATCAAGTGCTTAAATCTATTAAAAGGTGTAGCCAAAAACCAGTTTAGGTGTATCTGTACACCTTTTTTTTTTTTTTTTTTTTTTGCGGTGGGCTATGGACGTCGCACCCCGCCAAATCGGTCCGGGGTGACGGAAGAGGCGGCGCGCAACCCCATTGACCCACCCTGCAAGCACCTCTTCTTCGCCGTACGAGCGGGCCACCGGTACCCGATCTTTGTCTTCGGTGAGTGTATCTGTACACCTAGGAGACGTCGACAATATTTACAAGAATCACTTATATGTAATGTGTGTATGCAGCGCGCCCGCACCGCATCTTTATAGATATACCCTCAAGTTATTACATATTAATAATGTGACACAGATACAGCATATTTCCATTTCTATTTATTTAATATACATTGATTAGTGAGTGTCATTTCTTCTATGTAATGATTTTTTAATTTATTAGTTAAGTTTTTTGGTGTAACTTCTTTTTTTAATTCCGGTGATAATTTATTGATTAGTACCGGTATGATGTGACTAAGACACATTTGACCAAAGAAGTTTTTAAAAGTAGGTACTATTAGTTTTGTAAATGTATTACGTAGTGTCATATTAGGTTTAGTGTTATATTTTTTTAAGACAGTCATTTATTTTATGTCATTTATTTATTTTTTATTTTTAAGTGAAAATATTACTCTCCTTTCGTAAGAAATGTTTAAGAGACGTAGTTAGATTATAAAAGAAGATCTATTTAAAAGAGTCGCAATGGTTACCAGCATCAAATCAAATACGTTCTTAGCACGGAAGAAGCTTAGCAAATGTTACAACGTAAATCTCGTGAGAAAAATCATACGCCCAAAAATATTCACTCTTAATGACAACCCTATTCGTGTTTACAAAAAAAAAAACCTTTAAAAAATAACCCAATTCTGTAGTCCCAAGTCAATACCACGCAGTGCACTTAGATGCATCTTTGGCAATAAATAATTCAGAGTCGAGTGAGATAGATAACGTTAATAGAGGGCATCACTCACCGTGTAGCACGTAAATCGTCTGGAACTTTCGATTGCATGGAATACGGACGCCCGGTTTTATAAAACGTTACAGGTGGGATTATAGTGGGGAATCATTGAGATATATTATACTGAGATGTATTAGGGTGTATTCTTCGTGTATGCAAACTTTGTTTTGATAAAATATAATATAACCATGTATTTTCACACTGTGAAATAATATTCTCTCGCACACAGTGTCAAAATTTGAATCATACCCCGCAAACAGTGTCAAAATTCTATCTATCCGGCTAATATTTTTAATTGAATAATACTTGTATATCTCTGTATTTTCAAAATCATAGCAACGGCACCAGAGGTTGCCATAAAATTTAGTATGCAGGAGTTTTTAATTGATCTGACTTAGCTTATTTAGATTTAATTTATGGAAGATATAGTTTTGTTAATGTTTTCAGCCAACGATTTTTTTTTATTAAAGTATGTAGGCCAAATTGGCGGCTATCATTTAAAATAGACTTAGCTCAGTTGGGCAATAGAGCAGCCTAATCCAGGCAGAACCGGTTCCAACTTTTCCCTCTTTTTTTATAATTTTATAATTTTCTTCACGTCCATCACGCCTTGCCCAGTTAGGCGAGTCGAGAAGAACGGAGTGCCGGGTGGGCACGTGGAATGTAAGAGGTTGTGTGGAAGGTAAGTTGCACGAGCTGATATCCGTCATGGCGGACAAACAGCTAGACGTGCTGTGTGTAACAGAGACCAAGCGAAGGGGCAGCGACGCCTGCGATCTTCCTGGTGGCGGGATGGCTCTGTGGTCTGGTGTACCACAGAGCGATCGAGCCAGCATGGGGGTAGGAGTGCTGTTGTCCTCTCGCTTGGCCTCAGGTGTGAAGGATTACAGAATGTATGATCCCAGACTTCTCTGGGTCCGTATAAAACTAGGTGTCACCAAGGTATTCATGGTTGTAGCATATGCTCCCGTAGGATCCTCGGTGGCATCAGACCTAGAGAAGTTTTGGGACAATGTTAGGGAAGTTCTGGATATGGCAGAAACCAGTGAACGCGTTATTGTATGCGGAGATTTGAACGGATGGGTGGGGACCAAGCGTCCCGACTATGAGGACGTACTTGGTCCATTTGGTGATAAGAGAGTGAACGACGCAGGTAGGCTCATAGCGGATGTATGCATGGAGAGAAACCTTATTGTGTCAAACACATTTTTCCAACATAAGGACATCCATATGTATACATGGAGAAGGAATGAACAGAAAAGCATAATAGATTTAATTTTGGTAGACAGTCGCCTCCGAAGCAAAATATTGGACGCAAGAGCCTACAGGGGCCCCACAGTCGACACGGACCACTATCTCGTTATTGCGAGATTTAGTGGTCTGTTCAGAAAGTGGAGGCACTGGCGAGAGCGTGTCCACTTCGGAGGGCTTGAAAGAATAAAGGTTGAAAGGTTGCAAGAAGAGTGTGTAAGAGAAAAGTATGCAGAGGGTGTCCGAGAACGGCTGACGATGGCAAGCCAGCCGCAATCGGACATTGAAGAATGCTGGAGAGTATTGAAAGAGAGTATGGTAGATACAGCGAAAGAAGTATGTGGATGTTCAAAGAAGCATAGAAAAACAAATGGTGATGCATGGTGGGATGCGGAAGTGGCAGCTTCCGTAGAGCAAAAGAAGAAAGCGTGGCTGGACTATGTCTCTTCTTTGAAGAGAATGAAGAGAATGAGGATGGTGTCCGATGGTTTACTGTGTGAGACACAAGGAGGTTTCAGGAGTGGAAGGGGATGCATGGATCAAGTGTTCTCTCTGCGCAACATTGTGGAGAAGCATCTGGCTCTAGGTCAGAGGGTTTTCTGCAGTTTTGTGGATCTGGAGAGAGCTTTTGACATGGTTGTACGAAAGGAACTTTGGGACATTTTACCGGAGTATGGTATTAGCGGTAAACTGCTACAGGCTGTGCAGTCCAATTATATGGGCTGTAGAGCCTGTGTGCGGCTGGATGATGGAATGTCGCCTTGGTTTGACGTCAATATCGGCGTTAAGCAGGGGTGCGTTCTGTCAGCCAGGCTGTTTATCATATATCTGGATAAATGTCTCCAAAAGTTGAACGATATGAATGTGGGAGTCCAGATGGGCGACTCAGTGGTCACTGCTCTGCTTTATGCAGATGATGCAGTCCTGCTGGCACAGTCAGCGACTGACCTGCAGACCCTAGTCGACACAATGACAGAAGATTGTAAGAAAAGGGGTCTACGCGTGAATGTGAGCAAAACCAAAATAATGGTCTTTGAAAGAGATAAAACCAGAACAGATGTAAGAGTAACAATAGGTAATGATGTACTAGAGCAAGTGGATGAAATTGTATATCTTGGATGTGGATTTAGCCGAGATGGAAGGTACACCACTGATATAGAACGAAGAGTGAATGCGGGAAATAGAGTGAACGGAGCGTTGGGGCAACTTCTCGGCAGCCACCACCTCAGCCAGAAGGCACGTGTAGCAATACATAACGCAGTGCTTGTCCCAACATTACTGTATGGAAGCGAGAGTTGGGTATGCAGAAAAGAGTATGATAATAAAATTAATGCGGTCGAAATGCGATCTCTGCGGAAAATCTGTGGAGTTAGGCTGACCGACCGCATTCGTAACGACGACGTAAGAGAGCGAGTAGGTATGAAAGAGAGTATTGGTGTAAAGATGCGAAAGGGAATGCTCCGATGGTTCGGACATGTGGAAAGAATGCCGAACGAACGCCTGGTTAAGAAAATATACAATGCGAAAGTGGAAGGATGTAGGTACCGAGGGAGACCGAGACTAACCTACCTAGACCAGATCGGTCATGTACTGAAGGAAGGTGGAGTCAAGAGTCTCCGAAACCGGCGAGCGTGTATGAAGAGAATTATGAATGTTGAGGAAGCGAGTGAAGTATGCAGAGATAGAGTTCTCTGGCACTCTGTTCTCTCTGCCTACCCTGCAAGGGATATGGCGTGATGATATGTATGTATGTATGTATAATTTTCTTTTATTGTCGTATCATTTTTTTTAATATCTAAATATATTTAAAAAAAAAACGCTAAAAAGAAAAAACCCCGCTAAGCTGGATGACAGCATCCAGATATATATTTATATAATTTATATTATACCAGCTGATCCAGCAGACACTGATCTATACAAACTAAAAAAAAATTCTTGAAATCAACTGCAGTGCCGCCTACCGGGTCTTGATGCAATATTTCAGTGGTTTATTTGTTTTTTAATTATCCTGTTTATTTTTGGAGTTTTGTTTACCCTTATTATTTTAATTTTAGAATTATGACATATAACAATGATGACAAGATGGTGAACTGTAATTATTACTCTTTCGCCACATAGAAAATTTGATTAATAAAGTATGTTTCAGTTATTTTCAAACGAATAATATTAACAACGAAAATAAAACAAAATAGTTTATTTTAATACAGCTTCTATTAGACTTTCTTTATTGAATTCCCATCTGCTGCCGTGGTATGCATCGTCTGCCGCGATGCCTCACTATTGCACCATTTTACGATAATATTCAAGTTATAAAGATAAATACGAATGGTGGAAATTGAATTACCCAAAGCTTTTATTCAAAACATTTGTTTAGATATTTTTTATTTATTTATTATTTATTTGGATTATTTGAAACTTTGTGTAGTTTTTTTTTTCAAGTATTTTATACTTGTAAGAAAACTACACAAATGATGTAATGATTTAAATATTAAACGCTCTTGGCTTTGACTCTTGGATTATTATGCCGGACAGGGTTACCATTTGTACCAACAGACGGGCTACCGGAATCTAGACTATAGTGATCTAGGTCCGTTCAATAGACGTAATAATACGACAGATTACGAAAGCCGTCATTCTATCAGCCTGATTACATACAGAGTGATCTATATAGTTATTCTAAGTTCAAACGTAGTTTAACTTAATTACTCAATTTATCATCATCATCACAGCCCATATATGACCCACTGTTGGGCTCGGGCCTCCTCCGTAATGGGAGGGAAATTAACCTACTATACCGCGCTGGTCAGAGGTGTTGGTATTAGGTCTTTATTTCGAGTTTTTCCTTCTCTTGCACAGATGCCATATGCATATTATATCCCTTAATCGCCTTTTACGATACCCACGGGTAAGATATGAGGTGGTAAATTGTATTCTTACTCCGTCACCACACGGAAAGTTTATAGCCATGGTATTTTGGCTTTCAAAGAAAATAATAAAACTGTTAGTCATAGAACTAAGTGCAATACAGAATTTTTTTTTTCACAGCTTTTGTAAAGCTGTGAAAAAAAAAATTATATATATATATATATATAATTATTATATATAAATATAATTTTTAGAGATATTTTTAAAGATTTTTTATTAGAATTTATTTTTATCAACGCAATATAATATTTTTTTTTTTTATTTATTGACGTATTTTACTGATAAAAATAACGATATAGACCAGTTTTATAAATATTAGTTGATTTGTTCTTATTTATACAGAATACAATATCGCCACACTATATACATGATGATATTCAGCTAGAGCGAATTGAAGTTGTAAGTTCAAAATTTTTGATATTTGATTACTGTAGGTGCCGTCAATGATTGAGCTGACATACGATAGATACACACGCATCAGTATATGTTTATCTGACCATGATGTCCCTGCAAGTTTTATGCATTTTCCTCATCCCAAACGAGCCCAACGGATCGAAAGAAGTTTTCTCTTCAAAAATGTATTCATCAACTATGTTTTTGCCACAATCCAATTATCCAAGGTTGTAAAATATATTTCTATTCACTCAAATACATTCCACACTCATTCCTTTTTTTCACACAATCCTCACAACCACGCCAGTTTAAAACCAACACAATAAACCTATTTTTTGTGTGACTTAGTTGTTAGCCTCAGATGGATATGACAATCTTACCAGGACTGTGGGGGAGCGCTGAGGGCTCACAATACGAACAAAATACCTACAATTTACACAGAGATATAATCGTAAAACTGAGACATAGGTACACGCATCAATATTCTCTCATTATGCGCGGTCACAGACAAGCGATTAAGCGTTGCGACACGCGTGAAGGCATGCTCGATTGTACATTGATAATGACATACCAAATTTGAAGCTATAATACTTAATAGACTTAAAATAGTCACCCTCTGATCTATGGTGCATACTAATGATGAAGGGGTGTCTTTTATTGAATATCTTTTGGATTTGAAACGACAAAAGCCCGTAAAAGTTACGGTGACCTTAGCATTAAACTATAATTTTATTACTCATATCAAAAATTTAAAATTTTGTATGTTACCACGTAAAAAGTGCGGAATTCTGGCACAAATAGCTTATAGCGGGATTTAAGCCAGATTAATACCCAAACGTGTGGTGACAGAGTAAGAATACTATTCACCACCCCATATCTTACCCTTGGGTGAGACGACTAAGGGATATAAAACGCATATAACATCTCGTACGAGACGACTAAGGGATATAAAACGCATATAACATCTCGTACGAGACGACTAAGGGATATAAAACGCATATAACATCTATGCGAGAGAAGGTAAACTCGAAACATAACACTATACCAACACGTCTGACCAGCGCGATATAGTAGGTTAATTTCCCTCCCATTACGGTGGAGGCCCGAGCCCAACAGTGGGACATTTATAGGCTGTGATGATGATGATGAATGCCCAAACTACTATAGATAAAAGGCTATTCATAGAGAAAGAAACAAACCACGTAGTTACAAGCAATAGTTTATAATTTGGACAATAAATTTATATGATTTGTTTAATCATTATAATAAATGAATGACTCGGAGATTTATAGTCAATTTACGTCATACGTAGCTCATTTATTCGTGTTTCTTATGTGTCATTGTTTTTCATTAAATGTAATTAATGTAATTAATATAAATTAAATGTCAGCAATGTGATAAAACGAGCGTCCGATGAAACGAAAATGATAAATACATATAGTAAAACTCTAAGGCACTTTGTCTGGTAATCAACATTTTTTTTTTGGGACAGCGCCATGGTTATAAGCAAAAATAGGCTGTATTTTATTTTTATAAATTTGTTTATGTCCGTGTGATGACCGATCAATAATATAATATGTTACTATTATCAGAAGATTGAATAGCAACACTTCTGCAAAACGTATAGCGCCAACTGCAATCGCTAATCCAATGCCAGGCTTGCCAAGCTTTTTTAGAGACAACACCCAGCACTAAGAAAATAACTCCTGTATTGCAAGGGACTTTGTAAAGATATAATTATCGGGTAGAAATTACTCAGGTCATGTACTAAAGGAAGGTGGAGTCAAGAGTCTCCGAAACCGGCGAGCGTGTATGAAGAGAATTATGAATGTTGAGGAAGCGAGTGAAGTATGCAGATATAGAGTTCTCTGGCACTCTGTTCTCTCTGCCTACCCTGCAAGGGATATGGCGTGATGATATGTATGTGTGTATGTAGAAATTACTCCCAGATTTCTGAATCTGGGTGTAATTTGTGTCTGAGATCGTACAAAGATTTGTCCTGCGTGGGAATCGAATCGGGGGGATAATGTCATAATATGACTCTGACTGTAGTAGTCGTAGTGTAGTGTCGGACGGTGCAGTAATTGGTTGTATTCATACCGCCACCACATAGCACATACAATACTTAAAATGCTTCACTTATCTATGGAGCAACAGAGATTTATTTTCAAAACCATTGTAACTCGACCATCAAAACAGCTTAAGAGAGAGAGAAGATTTGAAAGGGGGAGGGGTTTGACAAAAATCACGAAGTCCTAAACCTTCATAGTCTTAAACCTCACCACGTATCACCAGGGGGGGAGGAGGTTGGTTAAAAAATGCTAAAAAAAAAGATCACGTGATTAATGGACGTCCCCTTAGTACAATTGTATAAAAAAATATTACGAGAACTTTTCATTATTGTGCAACACTTTTTTCTTAAAAAACGTCAGTCATATTTTTTGAAATAAATAAAAATAATATAATATTTTGTTTAACGATCATTAATATAAAAAGTTAACCGTACGCGCTTCACAAAATTCAAGTCTTCCAATTCGACACTCAGATTTCCACGTTAAGCTTGCCTGAAATCTGCTCTGAAAGTTATGAAGTTTAAAAAATTCAGTTATTTATCAAACAGTTGAATATCGATGAGGGGAAGCTTTACTCCTTTACGATACTCTCATTGCAATACGAACTTTTGAACTGTTGAAATATATGGAAATGCTTTATAGCTAAATAGGAGAATTTAGTAGGAAATTTGAATACTTGATATCCATGTATAGTTAGTGGCTGCCACTAAAATATTGTTTATAATGTGTTAATTGATGATTATAACTGCATTGTACTGCACAAATGGCGTAGTGGTTAAGATACCGACCTTCCGTGACAGTGACGTGGGTTCGATTCTTATGCAGGACAATACTTTGACGAGACGTCATTGCCCATTAGGCAGTCCGGCTGGAGAGGCTTCGGTACGGTGTGCGGACCGTGGAGGCCTTCCGGTCGGTGCTTATTCAGTGATTAAATCGGCGGCACGGGGTGCTCTCCTTCCCACTGGTGCAGGTTTTGACGGGGCATGGGTGCTTCACCAAATACCTGCGCAAGGTCGTACAGAGGGAGAGTACACCATCATGCCACCACTGCGATTGCGACGAGGATATGGCGCAGCATACGCTCGAGGTTTGTGGCGCTTGGGCAATGCAGCGCTATGAACTCGTCGCAATCATCGGTGCCGACCTGAATCCAGGGCGATGCTCGACAGCGTCAGGTACTGGGACGCGGTCGCAGCCTTCTGCGAGGCAATAGTCTCGCGGAAGGAGGCGGCGGAGCATGTGCACGAGGAGCGTCTCCTCGACGACGCGAACTGCCATCGGCGACTGGGGCGGTGCAGGCGCGATTACCTGCCCCTGATGCCGCCCTAGCCGTGGCGGCGGGTGACTGGATAGGGGAATTAGTCCATCACCCACCGAGAGGCTGACCGCGTGAGGAAAGACCGACGTCCTCCCCGAGAGGGGGGACGTCGCTCAAGGAGTGGGCCTCAGGGGGTATTCCGTCGGGCCGGCCACTGACGTCAACTGGCCCAACGACGAAGGCGAGGTGTCACGGGTGGGTTACGGGTGTGCGTGCTTACGCCACTCTGTCGCCCCGGAGTGCGCCGACCGTGGTCCACCCCCCAAAAAATAAAAGGACAATACTTTGTACATGTAATATGTCTGCGTTAATTTCATATTTATAAAGTCCCTCACAATACAAGGATTGTCTCCTTAGTGTAGTGTGGTGTCTTTTAAAACGAAATTAAAAAAATATAAAAAATCTTAACCTGTTCTATTCTATAATTAATCGGTATTGCTATGTGCATTCTCTTCTCATACTTAAGTAGTTGCTAGAGCTTTGTAATTAATACGTGTAACTAGTGAAAACTCCCTAAATATATCCAACATTTTAGTAAATCTTAAGAGATATCATTTATTCTTTCGCACACAGTTAATTAACCTAACAAATACAAACTCTACATATGCATTTTCTATTTACATTATGTGAACGGCGTAAGAATACAAATCACCTCTTCTTTTTTCGAGATTGTTGTAGAAGTTCGGGGAGATAGGCCTCGTTAGCATTGGGCTGCAACCTATCTAGGAGAAGGAATACTCCGAAATATAACCCGGGGAGATGAGACTCGTTAGCATTGTGCTGCAACTCATCTAGGAGAAGGAAAACACCGAAATATAACCCGGGGAGATAGGCCTCGTTAGCACTGATCTGCAATCTATCTAGGAGAAGGAAAACTCCGAAATATAACCCCCGATCCAAGGTGTAAACCGACCCGTGCTGAGGGATTCGCGGCCAGAGGGTAAGCTGGTCGAAAACGGAGGGTGCATGTGTTGGTGGTCACAGGGCACAGCAGAAATTCCATCTTACCTCTACACAAGGGCACTGTGGGGGTGGACCGTTTAATACCCTAATACTCGTGGGAATGCTATGAATTATACTAAAAAATTTAAAATTCCAAATGACGGCGATGCGGCTCGCAACCCTTCACGTCTCGTTCCCAATGAGGGCGAAAAGCGGTCTACGGAGTGCCGCTTTGCCACGCTAAATGTAGGAGGAGGAATGAAAGAGAAATTAAATGAGGTATGTCAAATGATGGATGATAAAAAGATTGATATTCTCTGTGTGAATGAGACGAAGCGAAAGGGATGTGAGATTACTAGTCATGGACCCTACACGGCGTACTGGTCCGGGGTACCAATGACTAGTAGAGCCTGTCAGGGAGTTGGTCTCCTTCTTTCTCCTCGAATGGCTCAATGTGTGAAAGAGTATGATTGTGTGAATGCTAGATTAGTATGGATAAGGATGAAAGTAGGTCTGACTCGTATTTTTGTTGTGGGAGTATATGCTCCTGTGAACATGGGATTACATAACAATAAATGTGAACAGGATGCAAGAGAGAAATTTTGGGAGGAACTGCGGGATGTTTTGAGGTTATGTAATTTGAATGAAAGGTTGATTTTGTTAGGGGATTTTAATGGATGGGTAGGAGTAAGCAGAGAAGGATTTGAAAAGGTTTTAGGAAGGTTTGGTGATGAAAGCGTGAATGAAAATGGTCGAAGTCTGCTAGAAGTGTGCTTGGAATGGAATCTTTGTGTTACAAACACTATGTTTGAGCACAAAAAGATCCATATGTATACACGTAAAGCAAAGAATGTAAGAAAGAGTATAATTGATTTTGTAATAGTAGATGAAAGGCTCAGAAAGAAAGTACTAGACACTAGGGTATATCGCGGTATTGGTATTCATACAGACCACTTTCTAGTAATGACTAGAATAAGTGGTCTTATGAAAACGTGGCGAAACCGGATACATAACCCGAAAAGTGTGCTAGAAAGAATAAAAGTAGAAAATTTGCAAGATGAGTATATTAGAGATAAATACAAAAGTAAACTAAAGGAAAAGTTTTTTCATGCGGCTGATATTTGTAGTATGGAAGAATTATGGAAGACTTTTAAAAAACAGGTGGTAAATGTTGCTACAGAAATATGTGGTGTGACTAGAAGAATGAAAGTAAACAAGGTGAAGAATATATGGTGGGATAAAGATGTGCAGAGTGTAGTTCGTGAGAAGAAGAAAGCCTGGGTAGATTGGCTTGCTGTCAGAGCCAATGAGAGAATGAAGAAAGCAACGAATGAAGACATAGATATAGCCAAAGAAGAATATAAGAGAAAAAAAAGAGATGTGAAAGAAATTGTTAGAAGAAAGAAAGAAGATCAAGAAGACGAGTACGATAGAAGATTATCGAAGGATTTCCAAACTAACTCGAAGATTTTCTGGAAGTCCATAAGATCGGCTCGAGGCAAAGCGCAAAATACAGAGCTAGTCTCGATCAGCGATAAATATGGAAGGACAGTGTATGGAGAAGAATGTATACTACAGAGATGGAAGGAATACTTTGAAAGCTTATTTGAAAGAGAAGAGCCACAAAAATTATCATTTGCGAATGAAAGGGATCTCGAGGAAGGAGAATGCATAAGTATGATAGAAATTACAAATGCATTGAAAGGTATGAGAGCGGGTAAGTCTGCAGGATACGACAGGATTACAGTTGAAATGCTGACGGCTGGAGAAGATATTACAACTAACATCCTATACCAGCTCTTCAATCTTTGCTGGACTAATGGCCGAGTACCTATAGACTGGTGTCAGGCGGTAATTGTACCTCTCTACAAAGGGAAAGGTTCACGGCAAGATTGTAGAAACTACAGGGGCATAAGCCTCCTTAGCATTGTCGGCAAACTGTATGCGAAAGTGTTGATTGAAAGAGTAGTGAAAGTGACCGAAAAGAAAATATGGGATGCACAAGCGGGTTTTCGAAAGAGTATGGGTTGCACGGATCAAGTTTTCTCCTTACGATGCATGGCGCAAAAATTTTTGGCTAAAGGTCAGAAAGTCTTTTGCGCTTTCATTGATTTAGAGAAGGCTTATGACAAAGTGAGGAGGAATGAACTGTGGTCGGTACTATCTATGTATGGGGTAAATGGCCATCTTATTCAGGCGCTGAAATCCATTTATAAGGATTCCAGAGCCTGCGTAAGGATAAACGGGTCCTACACTGAATGGTTTAACATTGATAAAGGTGTCAGACAGGGATGTGTAGCGTCACCGTGGCTGTTTAACCTATTTATGGATAGCTGTTTGCAAGATTTGAAAAATAATGAATGTGGTTTAAGAATGAATGAGTTACTCGTCAAATGTCTTCTTTATGCCGATGATCAGGTTTTACTTGCATCGTCGGCTGAAGACTTACAGGCGATGGTAACTACTATGCATGATGCTTTTGAAAGAAAAGGTATGAAAGTAAATGTAAGTAAGACGAAAGTAATGGTCTTTGAAAAGGATAAATGTATGACGGAATGTAATATTTTTATAAATGGTGAGGGATTGGAACAGGTGAAAGAATTTGTATACTTGGGTGTACTGTTTACTAGTGATGGTAAAAGTGATGAAGATGTTGAAAGACGAGTAAATGCTGGTAATAAAGTGAATGGGGCATTGTACGCTTTTATGAAAAGTAGGAATGTATCTAACAAGGCACGCCTAGCTGTACATAAGGGAATATTAGTTCCCACTCTCATGTATGGCAGTGAAAGCTGGATTTGGCAGGGAAGACATGAAAGTAGCATAAATGCTGTAGAGATGAGAGCTCTTCGTAGTATGTGTGGTGTAAGTCTGAAAGATAAAATTAGGAATAGTGTTATAAGAGAGCGCTGCGGTATGAATGAAGAAGTAGTGACAAAGATAAAAAAGGGTATGCTGAGGTGGTTCGGACACGTGGAAAGAATGAGTGAAGAAAGGTTGACTAAACAAGTATACAAAGCGAGTGTGAGTGGGACAATTACAAGGGGAAGACCACGTCGTACTTTCCTGGATCAAATCGAAGATGTGTTAGTGAAAGGTCAGATTAAGAGTACGCGTAATCGTAGAGCATGCATGAAGACTGTGATGAGTGTGAATGAAGCGATGGAGGTATGTCAGGATCGTGGTTTGTGGCAATCCGTAGTCTCTGCCTACCCCTCAGGGAAACAGGCGTGAGGCTATGTATGTATGTTGTAGAAGGCGACTAAGAGTTGTAAGCAGAAAACGTTACCGCAAGAAAGAAAAACTCTATACAAACTCCCTTGACCAGCGTGGTGCAGTAAGTCACTTTGCACCCCAATTGCGTCAAAACCACATTCTCAATAGTGGAATGTCACGAATTGTAAGAATGAAGAAGAGAAGACGATCTGTATACCCACTTTTCATAATCGCCTATTGAATATAGACCAGTTTCAAAACACGAGAGAATTATCTTGTGTCGATATTATCAAACCACAAAGATGCAGTGACTTTTAACTATTTCATAAGTACTGCCCGCAATCTTGGATATCAAGAGGAATAATATGGGTTATAAATATATAAGGGTCATTCCATGCCAAATCGACAATATTTTTACCTGACCTCCTTCGATTTCACTATTTTATTTTATCTTTTTCTACCCCCTAAAGTAATTTTTCAGTATCTTCCTTATTAATAATCAACAGTTCATGAGTATTACGTTATATCAACTGGAGCTAACTTTTAAGCCCATATCATTTTTGAAGTTTTCATATTTCAGTACAAGAAAAAGAACGTTTGAAAGAGATGAAGCCAGAACAGATGCAAGAGTAACAATAGGTTATGATGTACTAGAGCAAGTGGATGAACTTGTATATCTTGGATGTGGATTTAGCCGAGATGGACGGTACACCACTGATATAGAGCGAAGAGTGAATGCGGGAAACAGAGTGAACGGAGCGTTGGGACAACTTCTCGGTAGCCACCACCCCAGCCAGAAGGCACGTGTAGCAATACATAACGCAGTGTTGTCACAACATTACTGTATGGAAGCGAGAGTTGGGTATGCAAATAAGAGTATGAAAGTAAAATTAATGCGGTCGAAATGCGATCTCTACGGAAAATCCGTGGAGTTAAGCTGATCGATCGCATTCGTAACGACGACGTAAGAGAGAGCGAGTAGGTATGAAAGAGAGTATTGGTGTGAAGATGCGAAAGGGAATGCTCCGATGGTTCGGATATGTGGAAAGAATGCCGAACGAACGTCTGGTTAAGAGGATATACAATATGAATGTGGAAGGATGTAGGTACCGGGGAAGACCGAGATTAACCTACCTAGATCAGATCGGTCATGTACTGAAGGAAGGTGGAGTCAAGAGTTTCCGAAACCGGCGAGCGTGTATGAAGAGAATTATGAATATTGAGGAAGCGAGTGAAGTATGCAAGGATAGAGTTCTCTGGCACTCTGTTCTCTCTGCCTATCCATGTGCCGTCTGCAGGGGCAAAGGACATGGCGTGATGGTATGTATGTAAAAAGAACGTTCTTAAGGGTGAAAAAATAACATTAATAAGGGAAAAGAATTATTTTTTTTACTTTTATGAAGAAGAAAAAAACGATTTTTTTGTATCACTTAAAATTCTAAAATAAAATTGAATTCTTCAACTTTTGAGGTTATACGAGGAAAAAAAATATAGCAAAGTTATATAGAATATGCCATAACTGAAAAAAACAATTCTTTTAACCAAAAAAAAGTTAAAGTCACATCTTCAAAATGGAGAGAAGTGTATGATCTGAAAAGAAGATAGGTGGGTTTTACGATCATGGATTCTCTCGCAATTGCACCAAAAAGGAATTAAAACGGCATGAAATAGGGTACTTAGACCACTACATCAGACAGATTCCCTCGATACAGGATTTTAACGCAGAATTAAATCCCCAAAGGCCTCATGCACAATAGACCAAAGTAGCAGTTTTCTATATTCTTTACGCGTAAAATCCATATCAAAATCTAAGCCCTATACGTGCTTTCAGTCGAGTTCACACCCCTACACCCTAAGGGTGTTTAGCTAACAAAATTGAATTCCGCAGAGCGTTCTCGGTATAAACTATCGCAAGGCGGTTATGCAAAGATGGCCGCCATAATGACACGTGCCATTTGAATGTAATGAACACCGCCTGTGTAGAACTGCCCTTAGTATTATAATTGAATTCATGATAACGTCATGATAGTGTGAGAATTGATAGAATTGAGAGGTCAACGACTGTTTTATAGCATATATATATATATATATATATATATATATATATATATATATATATATATATATATATATATATATATATAAAATACACTTAAATACTACATCGATTTTTAAAAACAATATACAGTTTGTTTCCATATTGAGCTAGTTATAAATATTTTTAGTTTCTTAATTAAAGAGAGAGAGAGAGAGAGCAATACAAATATTGTGACGTCAATTCTTCAAACGCTATACTAATCTGCGTCTGCCCATAACAAACATCTTTATACAAGAAAGTACTTTACGCGGTCTTTACGAGGGTTTTGCGTACCACTATGGTAGGACCACGCTGTTGATAGTTTTCTACCTACAGCCGCGGGCCGGTCCGTCCGGGGTAGTACCACACTCTCGCAGAAGATCGACGTCTGAGTAATGGCAATGTGCTATTGCGCTTCGTTCGGTGAGCGAGAGAGCTGGAAGCCTAACTGGGTGGGTTTGGGGATTGTAATGGTAGACGGTATAGCTATACCCTTGGTATTGCAAAGGTCCATGGGCGGCGGTGACACTTACCATTAAGTGTGCTGCTTGCTCGTTTGCCACCATAAGCAATAAAAAAAAGAAAGAGATAGAAAATAATTTGAAAAACTGTAGTAACCTCTTTGTTTGGTTTTTTTTCAAATATTAATGCACATTATCCTCAATTTATATGCGTTATAAAAAAATATTAATAATATTTTTTGATATTTACGCGAGTATTAATTTTGAAGTAAAACTATTTTTATGGGCTGAGGACTGAGGTCCACCGGTGGTTATTAACGTTGTAAAGACTGACCGAAAGGCTGACCGACCGCATTCGTAACGACGACGTAAGAGAGCGAGTAGGTATGAAAGAGAGTATTGGTGTAAAGATGCGAAAGGGCATGCTCCGATGGTTCGGACATGTGGAAAGAATGCCGAACGAACGTCTGGTTAAGAAGATATACAATGCGAAAGTGGAAGGATGTAGGTACCGAGGAAGACCGAGACTAACCTACCTAGACCAGATCGGTCATGTACTGAAGGAAGGTGGAGTCAAGAGTCTCCGAAACCGGCGAGCGTGTATGAAGAGAATTATGAATGTTGAGGAAGCGAGTGAAGTATGCAGAGATAGAGCTCTCTGGCACCCTGTTCTCTCTGCCTACCCTGCAAGGGATATGGCGTGATGATATGTATGTAAAGTTTTTAAAACTACGAACAATTAAAAATCGAATACAAATGCGATAAAGTCCGTAAAAATATGTTTTTTTTTTTTCAAATCATTTAATATCTTGCTATGTAATCCGTCTGACGACACTGGTCATAAAATATGTCTCAATAGGTTTTAATTTCAAGCTTCCTTTTCTTACATACATATCATCACACCATATCCCTTGTAGGGTATGCAGAGAGAACAGAGTGCCAGAGAACTCTATCCTTGCATACTTCACTCGCTTCCTCAACATTCATAATTCTCTTCATACACGCTCGCCGGTTTCGGAGACTCTTGCCTCCACCTTCTGTACGTGACCAATCTGGTCTAGGTAGGTTAGTCTCTATCTCGCCCGGTACCTTGTTCTTTTTCTTGCATATATATTTTCATAATTGTCTGTTACTACACCTACAGAAAAGAAAACAGGTGATGACTTGTATTTTCACTCCGCCACCAAACAGAAGCTACCCAGTACTAAGCAAATGTTTCTGCAAATACTACTCAATCGTTGAAGTTTAAATCATTAATTTGAAACCTTTGAACAGCAGTCAAGCATGGAGCAATATCAATCTGTTATTATAACAAGTTGAGAACTGACTTGGAACCGAGTTATGTCGACATATTGACGCTAATTGGTACAAAGGACATGTTTTGCTTTGATTACCTCGGCAGTCTATTTGTATAGTGACATGTTTATAATATATTTCATATAGATATTAAAATCTGTATAGTGACCGAGAAAGAATACAATTCACTACCCTGTCTTACCCATGAGAATCATAAAAGGGATTAAAATAGACATATAGCATCTATGCAATGGATAAAATATATATATAAACACCTATAAAGATATCGTTATGGTTAAGATACCGAACTACCACGCCAGTGTCATGGGTTCGATTCTCATGCAGGATAATAATTGTGTGCTATGTGTGTGTGTGCGGACCACAAATTATTATTTCGAATTTGTATGTAATTTTTATCCGCTAGTTGTATGTCCGTAAAGTTCCTTACAAAACATGGATTATTACCTCAATTACGAATGTTGAACTGACACAATCAAAGGCGAGTATTTAACTTAGATACTGTAGGATCATGACTTTAAATAAAGTGACGATTTGTAAATAAAAAATAAAACTCGATATTGACAACAATGGACTTGTATTGGTGGCCGATTGCCAATACAAAAAAGGATAGAGAGAATTAAAAGATCATGTAATTAGATTAAGTATATATATCATCACGCCATATCCCTTGCAGGGTAGGCAGAGAGAACAGAGTGCCAGAGAACTCTATCCTTGCATACTTCACTCGCTTCCTCAACATTTATAATTCTCATCATACACGCTCGCTGGTTTCGGAGACTCTTGACTCCACCTTCCTTCAGTACATGACCAATCTGATCTAGGTAGGTTAGTCTTGGTCTCCCCCGGTACCTACATCTTTCCACTTTCGCATTGTATATCTTCTTAACCAGACGTTCGTTCGGCATTCTTTCCACATATCCGAACCAATGGAACCCTTTCGCATCTTTACACCAATACTCTCTTTCATACCCGTAAATATGATACGAAGCCAAATTTGCATGTCCTACAATAAGTCACAGTGGTGTAGTGGCAGCACGATTGGGCCGGGATGCCAATAGGCGCGGGTCCGAATCTCGCTTGTGACATCATTTTTCGCTTCGTAATCGGGTTTTATAAATGATTAAGCATATTAAATGCTAAAATTTCAGTAATTTAAAAAAAGTCTCAAAAGCATAAAAAAGAAATAAAAAAAACTATGAAAAAAATTGTGTGTAAATAAATCAAAAATTTAAAAAAAAACCAACTCAGTTGTTAAAATTTAGCCCAGCCATTAATTAATAAATTAATATAATATCCATTACTAAAATTAAAAAATCACTTAGTGAAAAACAAAGTGTATTGTGTTTATTTAGGTATGCAAATCCTTTGAAGAAATGAGTATGGGTTCTAAGTTTGAGAAAGGTAAACACGACCCGTCTTTCGGTACCATAATCGTCTTATCCGATCCTAAGAAGGTATAAGAAAATGTGTTTCCAGAAAAATAAAATAAGGAAAATTAGACCACTGAAAATGTCCACGTGTCACACCTTGTCACTCAAAAACGCATCAGCCCTTCTTTTCATAAATAAATATAATTTTAATAGTACAACCTTTTTCACTATTCATAGTTTAGTAAATACTGTCTTCTAAATCCAATTACTTATTTTTGTTGGTAGACTATTTTTATCAAGAGAGACATTTTTCAATAATATAGCACGTGTAGCAATACATAACGCAGTGCTTGTCCCAACATTACTATATGGAAGCAAGAATTGGGTATGCAGAAAGGAGCATGAAAGTAAAATTAATGCGGTCGAAATACGATCTCTACGGAAAATCTGTGGAGTTAGGCTGACCGATCGCATTCGTAATGACGACGTAAGAGAGCAAGTAGGTATGAAAGAGAGTATTGGTGTAAAGATGCGAAAGGGAATGCTCCGCAGGTTCGGACATGTGGAAAGAATGCCGAACGAACGTCTAATTAAGAAGATATACAATGCGAAAGTGGAAGGATGTAGGTACCGGGGGAGACCGAAACTCACTTACCTAGACCACATTGGTCACGTACTGAAGGAAGGTGGAGTCAAGAGTCTCCGAAATCGGCGAGCGTGTATGAAGAGAATTTTGAATGTTAAGGAAGCGAGTGAAGTATGCAAGGATAGAGTTCTCTGGCACTCTGTTCTCTCTGCCTACCCTGTAAGGGATATGGCGTGATGATATGTATGTATGTACATATAACAAGCGAGACATACTTCTAACCTGTTGTACGCCCGTTTCCCACAACTTTGTGTATTTCATTTCAGAGACCCTACTACTTCTACTTACTCTACTCAGCGACTTACTGTTTCGATTATCTATTACCTTGACTAGAATTCTGCTGTACAACAAGATGTCGCACTTACACGGTGTGCTTTGAGAACAGCGGACATTCTCCACCCATTCTTGTCCCGTGACAGTTGTTAGAAGTGGCTAAAGGAGCACCAGAGAAACGGGCATCATCATGTTCTCCTACGTAAAACAACTACTATCCTCCCAAGTCTAAGTCCGATACAAGATTTATAGGCTGATGGACAAATAATTTCTAATACATCCATCTGTGTTCTCAAAGCTAGAATGTGACCTGGTCCAAGTATTTTCGTCGAGGAGGATATCGTATATGAGGTTACTTTATTCTACAGATCAACTGATCTGTTTATGGTATTAGATAAACGCGGCAAATATCATCATCATCTATACTCATATATTATGTCCCACTACTGGACTCGAGTCTCCTCCACAATAGAAGGGAAATTGAGCTACTATACTAATAAAAATCGTTTTGGTATAGTGTTTTTTGGAGTTTTCCTTCTCTTGCACAGATGTCATATGCTTAATATATATTATGCTTTATTATATTATATTAACATATATATCCCATAGTTGCCTTTTACGATACCCGCGGGCATCATAGGGGATGATCAATTAACATACTGATCTAATCCGTTAACATATGAAAAAACGCAAGGAAAAAGAAGAAATATTGAAATTTTGAATTATGTTAAATATTACACAAAAGTTATATATTTCCTGTGTGTGAGGAGGAAATAGAATAATAAATAGCTAGACGACAGATATGCGCCATAATTGTGTATCATGAAGATCAAAGAGCGGACATCAAAAGAGTGCCTTATAAATTCAACTGTGACTAATAATAATATCGTGGAAATAAATTCCTCTTGTGCTGCAGTAAAATGCAAAAAAAAAATATTTTATTATTTCCATTGCGGACAATTTTCTGCACTTGTAAGCCTTCAGTAATTTGAAACGTAAATATTGCTCCCAGTGATCCATCCTCCCAGGATTGCACTGTCACGAAAGTTAACATACCTACATTATTTTAAGATGATTTGTTTTATGTTAATTTTGTTTTGAAGGAAGGTGGAGTCAAGAGTCTCCGAAACCGACGAGCGTGTATGAAGAGAATTATGAATGTTGAGGAAGCGAGTGAAGTATGCAAGGATAGAGATCTCTGGCACTCTGTACTCTCTACCTACCCTGCAAGGGATATGGCGTGTTGATATGTATGTATGTATGTTGTTTTTAATGTTGACAATCGTACTACGACAAATAATGAGTGCAAAGCAATATTTCAATCCTATCTAGAAGCGTCATTATATTCTTCTATCTTGATTATTTAGCTGGTAGATGGCAATATGGTACTATTATCCTACGCTCTTATATGTGTATCTAACTCAAAAGTAACGTATAAGATTATTTCTCCCTATATTAATTTCTTTGGATAGTGTGAAATTAATTATAATATAACATATTTTTTTCTTTACAGAAGTAAAATGAGTGGTACACTAAACACTAATCCAAAAAAAATAGACTCTCGACTCCAACCTCTTTCCAGACTTTTTTGTCGAGGTTAATGCAAAGCTCTTAGTCGTGTTTTATGACACCCATCATTTGCCTACCCTCATCCCACGCTAAGTGGGGTTGGCACAATACGTTCTTGCCTTCCACAAACTTCTATCAGCCTTCATATCTGCAACTTTCATACATATATCCACTTTTATACAAACCACCCATCTCTTTTTGGGTCTGCCACGATTCTTTCGTCTTTTACGACATTGGTTCTGGACCAATTAAAAGTTTGGTATTCGTAGCTTCTTGCTTATCCATGCCCGTGATCCGTCCTTTGCTTATCCGTGTGGTGACGGAGTAAGAATATAATTCACCACCCCCTATCTTACCCGTGGGTGATCGTAAGAGACGACTAAGGGATATTAAACCGCATATAACATCTATGCAAGAGAAGAAAAACTCGAAACAAAACCCTATACCAACACGTGTGACCAACACGCTATAGTAGGTTAATTTCCCTCCCATTACGGAGGAGGCCCGAGCCCAACAGTGGGACATATATAAGCTGTGATGATGATGATAGAATTTACATTGAAGTATAACAATATAAAGTTACCGGTCAATCACCACAGATATTTTATTACAAATCTCAAAATATAAAAAGTAAAAAATATCTTACATTTCGTCAACAAAGTTTTACTTAATACAAACTTTCAACTTTTATACCTTTAAATTCATAAAACGAAGTATAAAATCTTCTATATTTTTACAAATTGTCTTCAATTTCTTCTAAATATTTATGTAATTTCTTCATTGCAGTTAAGAAATGGAACTTTCATTTTAATATTTTGGAAAGAAAATTGAAAACGTATGTTCCTTATACAGTCGAGTGTATAATTATTATGTTATATAAGAGTATTTTTTTGGGTCTCCCCGATTCTTTTGTCTTTTACGACATTGATTCTGGATTGGTCCAGTATAAAGGTTGGTATTCGTAGCTTCTTGCTTATCCATACCCGTGATCCGTCCTTTGCTTATCCGTGTGATGACGAAGTAAGAATGCAATTCACCAGCCCCTATCTTACCCATGGGTGAGCTGCGGCTAAGAGATATAAAAAGCATATAACATTTACGCAAGAGAGGGAAAACTCGAAACAAAACCATAGGGTTCAGCCACGCTGTTCAAACAGTCAGTTTGAACAGCGTGGTAGGTCAATTTCCCTCGCATTATGGAGAGCCCAACAGTGGGACATATATGGGCTGAGAAGAGATTTTCCTTTTAACAGGGTAATACAACTTTACAATCTGTCTCTTTGGATGATGAAAATTAAAAAAAAATTCAAATTTATTTTATAATCTGCTTCGAACTGCTTCCGTACGACTATCGTTAGCTATTTCATCGTGCGTGCATTTATTACTGCGTGGTCTGATTCTCCGACTATCAAGAGTTTTAAAATCATCATCATCAACTTGCTCTTATCCCAATCTATTTGGGGTCGACGCAATATGTCTTCTCCTGCCATACAACTCTATCAGACGTCATCACTGTGGTCACTCCTTGTCTATCCATGTCATGTTTCACGCAGTCCATCCATCTTTTCTTCGGTCTTCCCTTACCCCTTAAGCCTTCAACATTCATACTTAAAACTTTCCTCACAACATTACTTTCATCCCGTCTCATCACATGTCCATACCATGTCAATCTTTCACTCCTTAACTTTTCCGTCACTGGCACAACTTTCAAACTTCCTCTTATATGTTCATTTCTTAATTTATCCATTCTTGTCACACCATACATCCATCTCAACATGCGCATCTCCGCTACATGCAGTCGTCTATCATCCGTCGCTTTTGTCGCCCAACAAAAAAGTAGGAAATGGATATTTTGTTTTAAAGAGTTTAAGTAACATTTAGTTAGTTGTGGTTACCTGTAAATGAAAGAGCAAAAAACATGATCCATGTGATTCTATTTTTACTATATTGTATGTTTGGGTATTTTTCGTTGGTAATCCTAAAAAAATAAATAAATAAACATGCTGATCCATACAGTACAGCAGGTCTTATTAGGGTTTTATATATTTGACCCTTTAGTTTAAGGGGTACTTTGGGGTCGCATGTTGTATCCATGACCTGCCGCCATTTCATCCATCCCACATCAATTCTGTGCTTCTCCGCACGATCCAGGTCGCCTATCAAGAGTTTTAAAATATACGATGTATATAATAACCATTTGCGCTTCAATATGTGCAATTTTCAAGCTAATGCAAATATTTTTGTGGACTTTTAATATATCGGCTTATTTCTTCTCTTTTCAAACATATACCTACCAATATCGAGCCTCTTCTGCTGAAGGTTGGTATCTTAACCACTGCGCCATCTGATCAGTTTTCTTTTTCTTGAACCGATTTTATCTGAATATCATTTCCTTAGTCGTCTATTTGAACGCCCACTGGCAAGAAATTTCAAGTGTTAAATACTCACTCCATCTCCAAAGAGAAAGACGTTTGTTACATGAAAATACATACTTTTAAGCATATTAAAATATATAGGTTGACTTACTCTAATAACTACTAAATACTTATAATGGTTACGGCTATTGGATGCGGGCGGCACAATACCGGTTTTTTTGATGAAATATGAGGGAGTAGGCCTCCATCAGCAGCGTCCAGCAGTAGATAACAAAAGGCTGAATGATGATGATGATACTATAATACTATTTTACAATCTTAAGTTACACGTAATATTTATAACTAACAAGACTTAAATTTTAAACATAAAGAAATTCTTCAAGCATTTATACAACATTCCATTTGCCTAAGGAGTACTTAGGCTTCAATAATCTTACTATAACAATACATATATATGTACTTCATTTAATATCCTATTCATGAACAGTACAAAGCAGCTCGAGATATGTCAACTTGTCACAACAGAAGCACAGCCTTAGGCACATAAATATCATTTCGAAGCTACTAGTTCCATACACAACACACTATACTATGCAAGGGTAAATAATAATATAACTTAGAATACTCTTTAAACTTATAGACATAGAATACAATTTTAAAACTTAAAATATTTCTAATAATTTATGGTAATATTATATTTTTATTTGTGGCAGGACCAAGCTGTTGACAGTCCTCTGTTTAAAGACGCGGGCCGGTCCGTCCGGGGTAGTACCACACTCTCGCAGAAGATCGACGTCCAAGTAATGGCAATGTGCTATTGCGCTTCGTTCGGTGAACGAGAGAGCCGGCCACGGCCCAACTTTTTAGGTGGGTTTGGGATTTTTGTTGGTAGGCAGTGGCCTAGCTATAGCCTTGGTTACAGCAAAGGTCCATGGGCGGCAGTGGCACTTACCATCAGGTGTGCTGCTTGCTCGTTTACCACCATAAGCAATAAAAAAAGCATAACGCCGTGACTAATCTATATCAATAAAAGAGAATGTTTGTATATATAACATCGCTAAACTCAGAAACTATTTGACTGAAAATCGTATATATATATATATATATATATGTATTTTTTCACGGAGAAGGTTTATATGATATATACCTATTGATTTAACTCTCCACCAGGCGGCTATATAGACTTCTGCAAACAAAGCAACGGTCTGAGTTTGCTAGTAAGTCATAAATCGAAAAAAAAAAGCGTTACTAAGCGAATGCTATTGTAATAACAACGACGCTATTAACTAATTCGTATTAAACTGTATATGCTGATATGTGGTAGCAGTGACGTATACTGCTAACACTTAGTTTGCTCGTGGATGTCGTAAAAGACGACTAAGGGCTTTCTATCGACTTAGGCCAATTCCATCTGATATCGTTTGTTGACAATTACATTCCCAAGGAGAGTTGACATCAAGCAGGCAGGCCAGTTCATAAAACTATTGCAAATAACTTTTGCAATGTGTAACAGCACCTACATATTACGTCGATCTCGAATAATTTGGATAAGAGTAGGAGAATGATGATATGGAGTAGAAGTAAAAGATACAAAGTATAATAAAGATTTATTAAATAGACGGACATGTGGAAAGAATGCCGAACGAAAGTCTGGTTAAGAAGATATACAATGCGAAAGTGGAAGGATGTAGGTACCGGGGGAGACCGAGACTAACCTACCTACACCAGATCGGTCATGTGCTGAATGAAGGTGGAGTCAAAAGTCTCCGAAACCGGCGAGCGTGTATGAAGAGAATTATGAATGTTGAGGAAGCGAGTGAAGTATGCAAAGATAGAGTTCTCTGGCACTCTGTTCTCTCTGCCTACCCTGCAAGGGTTATGGCGTGATGATATGTATGTATTAAATAGAAGTATTGAATGTAAATCTTGCTAACCGATAAAAATACAATGACATAGTATTTTAATGCTGTTGTCATAAAAACTATTGTAATTAAAGAAATCGCAGTAAAATTCAATAATTTAAAATAAATTGATGAGTACTTAGAATAACAACAATAAATACGTAAGAAATGCAGAATAGCTGGTACAGTTAGTATATAATATACTCTGAATGCCGTAGAGAATAATTCTGAGTGCACGGTTCGTCTGTCAAGTTGACAGACGCAGCCCGCGGCTCAAAGATAACAGAAACTTCAACCCCATTCAAACACTAGCAGTAACTAAAGGGGGGATTACAAAACGTTGCGTGTAAATGAACAAAGCTAAAAGATAAAAAGTTATACAAGTGTAGTTCCAAAATATAGTTATTTGTTTCAAATAGTTTTAAAATATTTTATATGAAAAGTGATTAACATATCAAATGACTTCAGTACCTAGCGTGTTTACACTTTAATCATTGATGTATTAAAAAACCCAAAGGGGTTTTTATATATCAATGACTTTAATTAACTTATATTCGTTAAAAAATGTCTTCAATTAAATAGTAAAATCTTGGCTATAAAGCTAAAACATAGCCATTGTAATTTTACTTAAATTTAAGCAAAAACATTAAAAATTATTTAATAATTGAAAAAACCATAACAACGGAAATGCCATTTCATCTCAAAAATTACTGCAAATCATAAATCTATATAGCCTTTAAAATATATATCAAATACAAGAATACAATATAAACATATAAAATAGGATAAAATTTAGATATTGTCATTCACAATAATATACAAATTAAAAAAATAAAACTACATGTGTCGAAAGGTAGGATTAATAATTTAATAGAATTTTAAAATTTTCAATACAATCCTATTCTAAGCCTAAAACTTTTCAATAAACTTTCAATAGACGTTGAATAAAAAGAGAGGTATGCTATCCAGGTTGGCTGGAACTGGCAATAGCAAGCATTAGGTGGTACGTCCCCACCTCCCAGCCGACACTTAGCAACGCTCGTGTCGGAATTTTTAATTCAATTATGATAGCGATCATGTTTAATGACCGTCTTCTTATAGCCAAGAACGCTTGCCCCTCCATTCGACCGTACCTACATTTCTTTTTTTCCTCCACCCTAAATGAAAAAAATGTGATTCCAAGTTTTAATGTTTTGGAAAGATTGATAAATTTTCATTATTGTTTACGTGGAGATATTTAGCCGGCATTTACATTTTTTGTATAAGAATGATTGTATCCATGCTTTTTTTACTCTTTTTAAATACATATATTTTATAATATACATCATATATATTATCTATATATGCTACCTAGACCAGATTGGTCACGTACTGAAGGAAGGTGGAGTCAAGAGTCTTCGAAACCGGCGAGCGTGTATGAAGAAAATTATGAATATTAAGGAAACGAGTGAAGTATGCAAGGATAGACTTCTCTGGCACTATGTTCTCTCTGCCTACCCTGCAAGGGATATGGCGTGATATGTATGTATGTATGTATATACTTGACGTTGGCGTGTACCATCCGAAGTTAAACCACGAATTAGTTATCATATAATAAAGTAATGCTACCAAATAAATCTTCATAGCACTTACTATTAGGTAGAATTTACAAACTATAGATTATCACAAAATAAAAAAGGTAGAATTTAGATAAGCAATTTTTTTTTTGCGTATTCCAACAATAGCCTTATAAAATTTTATGAACATTTGAACTATTGATATAATTTAACTTCTAAAAGATAAAAAATAATACAAGATGTAGCTATTGGTTCCAAATATGCAAAATTATCATCATCATTCCCCTACTCTTATTCCAATTACTTGGGGTCGATGCAATATGTACTCTTCTTTCATAGTAAATATTGTAAACGTCATTGGTAGTAGTTTTATGACCGGCCGCCTGCCAGACGTCAACCCTCTTTAGGAATGTAATTGTTTACCAAGCGGCATCAAATGGAGTTAGCTGAGGTTGTTATAAGGCTCTTAGTCCTCTTTTATGATATCCACGAGCAAAGTAAGGGTTGGTAGTATTCGTAGTCGCTACCACACAGCCATCCAAATATGTAAAATATAACTGTTAATTTAGAATATAATAAAAGACTTCAAGTTCCTTGTTCAATTAAATTAAAAATCCATCCCAAGGTTCTCTGAAAGAAATTACAGTATGCCATAAGACCGCCTAATTGTACCAAAGTTTATTATCCTGTCTTTTCTCTTTTGTATTCCTGTATATATGGTGTACAATAAAGAGTTATTATTATTGGGATCTTCCATAGGAAAGATGCCCGGTCTTTTGGAAGGCTTACGTGGGGATATGGATCCAACACGCAGAGGCCTTTGGAGAAATTTATTCTGAATATTGGGATGGGTCATCTATCGATGACATTCCAAGTCTGCACATAAAATAGGTGGACTGCCAGCGTTAAGTGTAAAACTATTGTGTGATGATGGTAGCTAATATCTGAATATGGGAGTGGGTGCATAGTGGACTGGTTCATCTTAAATCTATGCAATTTTAAACTGTCGTCTGCCTTCAAACCCATATTATTATTATTATTATTATTAAAAGACATTTGAGTTATTTGAACAAAAATATATTAAAACAAACATCATAAAAACTCAAAATATAACAAATCATTGTTACCAAACAATCTTGTAAAAATGAAATAATCAAATCGAAAAATGGCAATGTGGCCTCCCAATAACAAAAAATAGAATTTCAAAGTTTAACTTGGTTTTTATGAGTCGGATGGCCGCAAAAATCTTATGGCGATAAATTTGTCAGACGAGGCCTGAAACTTTCAAGTTAATTCAATCAAACGCCCCGCCTGGCTCAAATTTGATGAAGGAAAACCTTCATAATTTGGTATTTTTTTAATTTCCAAAAACGGCAAAACGTTTTATATCTCTATTCGGGTTTTGGAAATTTATTTTTGTTTAATCGATTTTATTTTAATACTAAATGCGAAAAGGAAACTTTGTATACTGTGGTAAAACTAAATGAACGTTTGACCTGGTATGGATATGTGATGAGACGGGATGAAAGTAATGTTGCGAGGAAGGTTTAAAGTATGAATGTTGAAGGTTTTAGATGTAAAGGGAGACCAAAAAAAAAGATGAATGGATTGGGTGAAGTATGATGTGTATAGACAAGGAGTGACTACAGCGATGACGTCTGATAGGGCTGTATAGGAAAAGAGGACATATAGCGTCGACTCCAAGTATTTGGGATAAGAGCAAGAAAATGTTGATGATGATAAATTACTAAATAAAAAATGACTAGAATCTGAAAACTAGCCAAATCAAATGTTGAGGTTAAATAGATTATAAACTATTTGCTTTATATATGTAATTGCATTATTGGAATTTAAATCGAATTGGAATTCCAATTAACAAATAATAACCATTTTTGTATCAAAAAAAAAAACAAGGTAAAGTGTGTTTTTAAATTTAATTGTGAATGTTCATTCATTAACGTACATACATACCATCACGCCATGTCCCTTGCAGGGTAGGCAAAGAGAACAGAGTGCCAGAGAACTCTCTATCCTTGCATACTTCACTCGCTTCCTCAACATTTATAATTCTCTTCATACACGCTCGCCGATTTCGGAGACTCTTGACTCCACCTTCCTTCAGTAGATGACCGATCTGGTCTAGGTTGGTTAGTCTCGGTCTCCCCCGTTACTTACATCCTTTCACTTTCGCATTGTATATCTTCTTAACCAGACGTTCGTTCGGCATTCTTTCCACATGTCCGAACCATCGGAGCATTCCCTTTTGCATCTTTACACCAATACTCTCTTTCATACCTACTCGCTCTCTTACGTCGTCGTTACGAATGCGATCGATCAGCCTAACTCCACAGATTTTCCGTAGAGATCGCATTTTGACCGCATTAACTTTACTTTCATACTCTTTTCTGCATACCCAACTCTCGCTTCCATACAGTAAGGTTGGGACAAGCACTGCATTATGTATTGCTACACGTGCCTTCTGGCTGAGGTGGTGGCTACCGAGAAGTTGCCCCAACGCTCCGTTCACTCTATTTCCCGCATTCACTCTAAATCTAACTACGACTAAATCCACATCCAAGATATACAAATTCATCCACTTGCTTCAGTACATCATTACCTATTGTTACTCTTACATCTGTTCTGGCTTCATCTCTTTCAAAGACCATTATTTTGATTTTGAGCATTCATTAAAGATTCTTATAATAAACAAATTTTAAAATTTTCTATAGAACTTTATACCCATAATAGATCTAAAGTCTTATCGGTGAAGTAGATCTGCCATAAGTATATATTGAAAAATTAGCTCCCATTTTTACATTTATATTTATAATAGAATAAAATCTACACAATAAAATTTTCTAAAGTTTAACTTATTTCTATTATAACCTAATTCTAATAATAACATAACAGTTCTATTCTTTTCCGTGTGGTAACGGAGTAAGAATACTATTCACCACCCCATATCTTACCCGTAGGTGATCGTACGAGACGACTAAGGGATATAAAGCGCATATAACATCTATGCGAGAGAAGGAAAACTCGAAACAAAACCGTATACCAATACATGTGATCAGCGCGGTATAGTAGGTTAATTTCCCTCCCATTACGGAGGAGGCCTGAGCTCAACAGTGGGACATTTATAGGCTGTGATGATGATAATGATTACAATCTAAGCTGATGAAATTTGTCAAATTAGCATGCCGATTAAAGTAGCAAAACAATTTAGAAATCTATGTTCGTTAATATCAAAATTAAACAGCTAGTTTAACGCGAAATAGCGCTTATCGACTATAATGTTATTTAAAATTATAATGTTGTTAAGTACTAGTTTATCTTGGTTACATTTGGGTCAAAATACTTCTAAAGCGCATGCATTGTAATGAGGCGGAAACTCAAAATATTTTTATTTACTCCCTATCCGATAATAAAAGAAAACAGTAATATAAACATTTTACAAGAAAACTTTACATTATAAATTTTACGCCCAAAAATATAGCATGTCTTCATCAACCACAATTTTAAGCTATTAATAATACCAGAAATAGTTAGTACAACATAATTTAGTCGGCCCAATGAATTATAACTAAAAAGTTAAACTAATAAATACGCTCACGCGACCCATCATAAATGATTTATAAATAAGGAATGCAAGTTTAGTCGGATAATTAGTATTCAACATTCAAAAGCTATTTAACGATAAAGTATCAAACGACGCCATATTGGATGTTTGTACTACGCACGTGACGAATGAAACGTAATTTTTAAATTTAATTTACAAATTAAGGTAAAATAAAAATTAATAAAATAATTTAAAAAATTAATTACACATTTGAGACTTGAACCCACATATATTAGAAGTCCGTTCCAAGTAGGCCAGTGTTGGTAGGTGCGCATATGGCAACCAAATCGTGATTCGCATTATCGTATTAACGGGAGACGTGATGTAAGACATTTCCAAAGTGTGCGAATCCAAGTCACAGATTTAGTAATCATATTTGGTATTATGATCATACAGGTTTTTTTTTTAATTTTTTACAGATAGCCTAGCATGTCAAAAAGTAACAAGCAAAAAACGGTCGCACAGCTACTGCTTTGTGCTGCCATTTTTAGCTACTGCTTACCGTTAGCTCCAGACCAGTTTGGCAGCAAAAGTGTATGGAAAAATTATTGAAAGGAGAATGAGGATGGTGTCCGATGGTTTACTGTGTGAGACACAAGGAGGTTTCAGGAGTGGAAGGGGATGCATGGATCAAGTGTTCTCTCTGCGCAACATTGTGGAGAAGCATCTGGCTCTAGGTCAGAGGGTTTTCTGCAGTTTTGTGGATCTGGAGAGAGCATTTGACACGGTTGTACGAAAGGAACTTTGGGACAGTTTACCGGAGTATGGTATTAACGGTAAACTGCTACAGGCTGTGCAGTCCAGTTACATGGGCTGTAGAGCCTGTGTGCGGCTGGATGATGGAATGTCGCCTTGGTTTGACGTCAATATCGGCGTTAAGCAGGGGTGCGTTCTGTCAGCCAGGCTGTTTATCATATATCTGGATAAATGTCTCCAAAGGTTGAACGATATGAATGTGGGAGTCCAGATGGGCGACTCAGTGGTCACTGCTCTGCTTTATGCAGATGATGCAGTCCTGCTGGCACAGTCAGCGATTGACCTGCAGACCCTAGTCGACACAATGACAGAAGATTGTAAGAAAAGGGGTCTACGCGTGAATGTGAGCAAAACCAAAATAATGGTCTTTGAAAGAGATAAAACCAGAACAGATGTAAGAGTAACAATAGGTAATGATGTACTAGAGCAAGTGGATGAATTTGTATATCTTGAATGTGGATTTAGCCGAGATGGAAGGTACACCACTGATATAGAGCGAAGAGTGAATGCGGGAAATAGAGTGAACGGAGCGTTGGGGCAACTTCTCGGCAGCCACCACCTCAGCCAGAAGGCACGTGTAGCAATACATAACGCAGTGCTTGTCCCAACATTACTGTATGGAAGCGAGAGTTGGGTATGCAGAAAAGAGTATGATAGTAAAATTAATGCGGTCGAAATGCGATCTCTGCGGAAAATCTGTGGAGTTAGGCTGACCGACCGCATTCGTAACGACGACGTAAGAGAGCGAGTAGGTATGAAAGAGAGTATTGGTGTAAAGATGCGAAAGGGAATGCTCCGATGGTTCGGACATGTGGAAAGAATGCCGAACGAACGCCTGGTTAAGAAGATATACAATGCGAAAGTGGAAGGATGTAGGTACCGAGGGAGACCGAGACTAACCTACCTAGACCAGATCGGTCATGTACTGAAGGAAGGTGGAGTCAAGAGTCTCCGAAACCGGCGAGCGTGTATGAAGAGAATTATGAATGTTGAGGAAGCGAGTGAAGTATGCAGAGATAGAGTTCTCTGGCACTCTGTTCTCTCTGCCTACCCTGCAAGGGATATGTCGTGATGATATGTATGTGTGTATGTATGTGTAAGTTCTCGTAAGATTAAGTAAGGTATTTAACACCGAACTATAGAGAGGTGCTGTATGGGATTAGTCATCTTGATATTACAAAATTATAAAGAAATGGGATGATCAGATACTATGTCTGTCAGTCCATGATCATATATCTAGGGTTGTTCTAAGTTAAAAGTCAAAAATTATCATTATGGTCAAATTAATTGAAACCTATAATAATCCTAATCTATTCATCATCCTATTGATTTCCATTGTCTTAAACCTTCAAAACATAGAGGGATATTTGCCACATTTGGTAGGTGCGCTAAGGAATGCAGTTGGTGTTATAAATAGAAAAGCAGAATGTTGCTGACTCAGCGGATTCTTACGACTCCAAAAGACCGTAATGTAATAAATACATTGAACTTAAGCCAATAGCACACAAGAAATCAAACAATATATATTTGATTTTTATATCTATAATAAACTTTATTAATCAATATCGATCACAGATAAAGTACATTTTTTAATGTACTAGATATTTATTGTATACGATAATTGATTTTATGCTTATTTTTTTTTTATATTTATGGCTTGGTTACTAAGACGATTAAGCCAAATGTTTATTTAAAAAAATAACTTAAAGTCATTGTCCGTCAGTATGTCAAATGGCCACACTGTTAAAAGTATACTTTGTCAATTTTGGTAGAAAGCTAAAACATATCTAAGGCATTGTTACATCATATCCATAGACGGGAGTATACCATAGCCGACCGCAAAAAAAAAAAACATCAAATCATAGAGATTACTTTGCGAGTTTGCAACATCAATAGCTCAGTATGCCCCACATGTATTTTAAAATTAAAACATGTATTAAGAAAATAAATTTGTACATACCAGACCACCCGGTAAATAGTTTAAAAAAAAATTAATTAGCATAATAAAACAATCTAATCGTGAATTTTATAATACGAATGTAATGTAACGTTATGATAGTGTGACATTAATTACAAAAAAATACCAGTTATAAGTCAATTAACTTTTATCATGATATGGCGGCTATATAAATGAAGTAAAAATGAAAGTTTAATTAGACTTTTATTATTTTCATGAGTTATTATTATTAAAAGCAGTTTATTTTACTTTTATTTTTTTAAACAAAGAAAATGGCAATTATAGGTAGCCATTTGTTTTTATTGTTTCTTATATTATTACTTTACATTATTTTTACTCAAATAAATGTCAAGGTGAATGGTAATTAATTTAATTTTCATTTAAAACATACCATATTTTTATTTAGGTTTAAAATATTTACAAAATAGTTCAAGAATCCGCATTTAAATATTCTAAATTTCAACATTTATTAACCCGTATAATAAGTTTGAATTCTGACGTATTTTTGTGTGGTTAATATAGAGCATGAGGGTTATACCCATTGGGTATAGTTGTGAATCTAAGTAGGTAATACAGCAACCCAATCAAATACACATAAAAAATTTCACTTAAATCACTCGTTTCAGAGAAGTTCTGACTGTATATAAGAATTAAATACATACAAATATTATATAATATTACATACATAATATATACAATACATAGGCATATTATTCTCTACATTTTATAATCTACCATATATGCATAGATAACATACATAAACCTACAACATACCATATCAAAAGGCTAATATTACATTACAAAATATTTGCTGTGTGGCAGCGGTTAAGAATATTAACAACCCTTATTTTGCTCAAGGAGACTAAGAGCTTTATATCGACCTACAACTCCACCTGATATCGTTTGGGCAACAATTACACTCCCAAGGAGGGTTGACGTCAAGCAGGCGGCCGGTCATAAAACTATTGCCAAGAACTTTTGCAATATGTAAAATTTCATATCCGCATCAACCCTAAGTAATTGGGATAAGACCTGAGTATTAGAAAATTCTGATTACGAAGAATTGTAATAATAAATTAAATTTGTCGACGATGGAAATTTGATTCCGTAACTGATGTTCGGAGAATCCATCAATTATCCACTACAGACAATATTGCATTTCTCAAAATATAAACGAATACAAGAATACTGAGAAAGCAATGGTAAACAAGGAAAATATCTCACTCCGATGTAATGATGAGTACCTTCAGAAATTGTGTCAGTATTATTACGAGGAAATATCGAATATTGATTCCACATAGATTTCGCTTCTGAACAAGGCATCTCTACAACTTGGCAAAAATGTTCATATAAAAGCAATAATGCCTGTATATAAACACATTATTTTCGCTATATGTTTTCGCAAACAACATCGTGACCTACTTCCCTAATCACCAAAACTCTGAAGTAATAGCTACAACCCTTACTTTACCGATACCTCCAATTAAGCGTCATAGGTAATCGAAAAAGCATTAGCCCCTGTAATTAAGAGAGCATGCGCGCAGAACGTATAAATTTGCATGGCCTGCGGTCAGCGAACACTCGGCAGCTGGAGTAAGAGTTAAGTCATAAGCTACAGCGATCTTAACGATACGAGTTCTATATAACAATAAATAAAATAATTAAGAAAATTGTAATATTTAAATTTACAGTTACAAAATAATTGTTTTGAAATACAAAATATGAACTTAACATGAAATATAGTATATGAAAAATTGCCAATAATAAGATTATGATATTAATTAATTTTAGGAAAGTATACTCAATATTTATCAATAATGTATAGATAAAAATAGGAATAAATGTATTAAACATATATTTATTCTCATATTCATTTATCTAATAATAGTGGCAGGACCATGCTGCATACCGTCCGGGGTGGTACCACACTCTCGCAGAAGATCGACGTCTGAGTCTGAGTAATGGCAATGTGCTATTGCGCTTCGTTCGGTGAGCGAGAGAGCCGGTAGCCCAAGTGGGTGGGTTTGGGGATTGTAATGGTAGGCAGCGGCCTAGTTATACCCTTGATATAGCAAAGGTCCATGGGCAGCTATGGCACTTACCATCAGGTGTGCTGCTAGCTCGTTTGCCACCATAAGCAATAAAAAAAAAGAAAATCTAAGCTATAGCGTATAATAACATATTTTTTTAGAAATGACAAATGTAATTTTTTTAAAGAACATTCGTAGACTATTTTATTTTCCTGGGCGAGCATCATCACAGCTCATATATGTACCACTGCTGGTCTCGAGCCTCCTCCATACTAGGAGAGAAATTGACCTACTACACCACGCTAGTCAGACGTGTTGTTATAGAGTTTTATTTCGAGTTTTCCTTCTCTTGCATAAATTTTATATGCATATTTTATCCCTTAGTCGTCTCTTACGATCACCCAGGGTTAAAATAGGGGTATAGTCTGCCATTCAGCTGCATCAGGGAGGCGCTCCGATTTCATGGGGTGCCCTTGTACCTGAGGCGGCTGGTGGCGGACTATTTGGAGGGGCGCAGTGTCCTCTGCGCGAGTCCCGCAGGGGACATTGTGCGGACGTCCATGTCGTGCGGCGTTCCACAGGGGTCGGTTCTGGGGCCGACTCTGTGGGACATCGGGTACGACTGGGCGTTGAGAGGGAGTCTCCCCCCTGGGCTGAGCGTGATATGCTACGCTGACGATACGCTCGTCACAGCCCGGGGCAGGACACTCGAAGAGGCGGCGAGCCTGGCCACTCTCGGCACCGAGGAGATGGTCGGGCGAGATTCGCCCGAAATAAGACGGAGGCCCTATTGTTCCATGGGCCACGCGTAAGGCCGCCAATCGGCGTCTCGCTAGTCGTCAACTCCGTCCACATCAGCATCCAGGCCCATATGAAGTACTTGGGTCTGGTGCTCGACGGGCGATGGTGGTTCCGGGAGCATTTTCGCCGAATTGCTCCCCGGCTGGTCGGCGCGGCGTCCGCCCTTTCGCGGCTCATGCCGAACGTGGGCGGACCCAGCTTCGAGGGCCGACGGCTGTATGCGGGGGTGATCCGTTCTATGGTCATGTACGGCGCACCCGTGTGGGCGAGGGCTCTGAACGTCCAGCTCAGGGCTGTTCTGTGGAGACCCCAGAGAGTCATGGCGGTCAGAGCCATTCGCGGGTACCGCACGGTATCGACCGAGGCGGCATGCCTAATGGCCGGGACACCCCCGTGGGACCTAGAGGCGGAGATGCTCTCCGACCTCTACCGGCGGGTGACCTCACTGCGCGACGAAGGTGGCTCCCCATCGCTGAGCGAGATAGCCACCTGGCGCGAGGACGCCCGCCGAGACGTCATCGCCCGTTGGGCTACGCGGCTGGAGAGGCCTAGACACGGTGTCGTCACCGTCGAGGCTCTCCGGCCCGTACTGATGGAGTGGATGGAGCGGCGGCACGGAGTCCTCTCCTTTCGACTGGTGCAGGTGTTGTCGGGGCACGGATGCTTCGGCTTTTACCTGCACACGGTCGCGCAAAGGGAGTGGACTTCGTTCTGCCACCATTGCAGCAGTGACGAGGACACGGCGCAACACACGCTGGAGGCGTGTCCGGGCTTTGACCGGCAGCGCCGTGACCTCGTCGCTGTTATCGGTGCCGACCTGACGCTGCCGGCTGTCGCGAGAGCGATGGTCGACAGCGTCAGGAACTGGGACGCGGTCGCCGCCTTCTGCGAGGCTGTCATCTCGCGGAAGGAGGCGGCGGAACGAGTCCGGGAGGAATCCCGCGACCCGGGCCGCCGTCAGCGGCCGGGGCGGCGCAGGCGCGAATACCTGCGCCTGATGCCGCCCTAACCGAGGCCTCGGGTGATCGGACCGGGGAATTGTCCGGTCACCCGACGTGAGGCCACCGCGTGAGGGCGACGCCCCGACGGCGAAATCTGTCGGGGCGTCGACGAGAGGAACCCGCGAGGGTAAACCGCCGGGCGGGCCACCGAAGTTAAAATCGAGTACCGGTGGTCCGCTCGCACGGCGAAGAGAGAAGGTTTTACGGTGGGTCTATGGGGTCACGCGCCGCCTTTCCGTCACCCCGGACCGATTCAGCGGGGCGAGACGCACCCATAGCCCACCAATAAAAAATAAAAAAAAATAAAAAAGGGTTAAAATAGGGGTGGAGAATTGTATTCTTACTCTGTCACCATCAGATTACTGGGAGATAACATGTAAATTTACTCAGTAGAGCTGACTTTGAAAACTGAAGACAATATCCATTTTTTTATGGTGGCAAACGAGCAAGCAGCGTATCTGATGGTAAGTATTACTGCTACCTAAGAACCTTTGCAATTCTGCAATTCTGGGGACTACGGCTAGACTGCTGCCTACCAATTAAAACGCAAATCCACCACGAAAATTGTTCTCTCAGCTTTCTCGCTTACCGAGCAAAGCGCAACTTCACATTGTCATTGCTCAGACGTCATTTTTCTGCGAGAGTATGGTATATACTACCCCACACGGACTGGCCCGCGGCTATAGACAGAAAACTGACAACTGTGTAGCCCTATTAATATATTTTTTTTTTATTAACGATTTTTGCAAGAATATAGTTGTGTGGTAGCGGCTACGAATACTACTAAGCCTAACTTTGCTTGTGGATGTCAAAAAAGACGTCTTATAACGACCTGAGCCAACTCCATCTGATGCCATTTGGTCAACAATTACATTCTCAATTTTTGTTGACGTCTGTCAGGCGGCCGGTCATAAAACTATTGCCAATAACATTTACATTTACAATATGTACTATGAAAGAAGAGTACATATTGTATCCACCCAAGTAATTGGGATAAGATTAGGAGAATGAAAATTTGCAAGAATATTTATAATAAGATATTAAAAAAATGGCTTTAAAATCGTAGCTAGTTAGCATTTCTAGGCAACAAAAACTATCCATTATCAGCAAAGGAGGGCTCTATAAATAATATTAATATACTTACGTATTAAATTTTATGAAAAACTTTAAAATGTATTAAGAGCGCATGTGTACTCATTACATAAATTTACATGCCCTGCGGTCATCGAATAGTCGGCAGATGTTCCGTAGTACAAGTTATAGGCGAGCGTTTCTTTGTGAAAACCACAAAAAAAAAAACATTTTGATTCATTGTTTGGATTATACCTTTGTTCAATATTCCATTCCATTGTTTTTATATACAAAGCAGTGATATTTTTAGTCACCAGCAGATGACCCAACAATCTGGCTGACTTAGTATCATGTGACTAATAACTACATAGTCCGCATGGTAATGAAAATATTTAACCATGAATCCTTTCTTTCTCTAAAAATATTCCAAGTTTTTTTTTGCTTGTGGTAGTAAATAAGCCTAAACCCCACGCGGCTGTACACAGAACTATCAGCAGCATGGCCCTACCACTAAAGTTTTGCAAAGAATTGCTTTTCCTTATATCCTATCATGCCTTAATCCTGCCCATATTCTTTTCTTTCTTTAGTTGTGCGATACACTGATTAACCGTTAAAAAATAATCAAACTCCTTCATTAAAAAAAAATGGTGAAATAAATTCTTTAATAAAATGTGTTTAACTATGATTACATCTAAGCTTAGAGTATACGAGTACAATAACTAACAAAATCCTCATTTCGGAACTGGGTTAAGTGTAAAACCAGTGCAAGACGATATGCAGTTTCATGCAGGCGACGTTACATAAACGTGCCAAGTTATTGTTACGGCTACGTACCAGTAAATGGCTGCATCGACTGAACTCAGACTCGGTTAATGTTCTATGAATAAGAATTACCTAATATTTTTAAACTATCGTTCGCTGTGAATTCACAGAATATTAAAATAATAATTTGGAAAATCCAAAAGCTCACGCCTCATAATTTTTATATTATTTATCATTTACTATTAGTCAATGCCATAAATGAAAATGAAAGAAAAAAAAATACTTTAGAAATGTCGTGCCATTCTCGACAGAGCTGTTCGTTTACAATAGGCTGTATGGGATTTCTTTCCTTTGCCTGTCCAAATGGACGAACAAAAAAATTTAAAGTTACGAAACCAATTTTCATAAGGTATACATACACTAATAACTAAGCAGTTTAGTTTCTCATTAATTGCAATTAAACGACAAAGAATTACCCAGCCATTTTCGAAAGGAAACAGCGCGTTGCGATTATGAAGCTTTTAAAAAAAGAAAATTTTTGATACATTCAGTTTTACGGTCGTGATCGTGCCCGATCCACAATTAATACCCGGACGTCCGCGAATATTTTTTTAATCAACTACTTTCTTACTTTAAACAAAATAATTGCGTTTTAAAAATATAAAATATGTTTAAACGAATGTTTTTTCTTGACATATGTGTGATAATATTATCCTATAAGTGTAATGTGAGAAAAATACAATCATTTTTAGGTTTGAAAAGTTCTTGATTTTTATATAATTATCGAGAGTAGAGGAAGAACTCAACGCTTTGCTTATGAGACGTGCAATATTTGTGTATTCAAAAGTTCCATGAATGGCAGTAACATTTAGCATCTAGCGTGCTGCTTGCTCATTTGCCATCATCAGCAATAAAAAAGTTTGCTTTATACGTCGGCACCTTATAATAACGTGATTGATAGTATGAAGTCATTAATAAAATTATATGCATACACCTACCTATGGAATCTAAAGCAAACTAAGTGATACCGCTACTTAAAATGTTCTCAAGAATTTTTCAGCCTCGTTGATCGAGACGAAACCTACGTAAAATTCAATATGCCAACGAGATGAAAGTCGCCCACGATCACAAAACCTTAATACGTTATTACAGTTTTCATTTGGAATTTACAAATTTGTGTAGGCTTCTCTAACATTTTGATTTAAAATTATCTTGTGATATTTGAAACGTGAAACGAAGTCACCGGGTTTTAATTAAAACGTGGATTAGACATGTAACATTATTGCTATTAAGACTAAAGATGTAGACGTGTGATCAGCAATTATGTCGTGGATTTACGTTGTACGCTTCAAATGTTTTGTTCTTAATGAGTACCTTAGCTAGGCATCTTAGTATATATTAAATTTAAACTTATAATTACTTTTCAATTCTTTGTGTGGTGACAGAGTAAGAATACATCACCCCTTATCGTGACAATGAAAGTTGTCAAAGACCACTAAAGAATATAATGTCCATATATGACGCGCAACAGAGGAAAATCTCGTATATATACCAACACGTCTGACCAGCGTGGTATTATACTCGTATGTCGATTCCCCTTCTATTATGGAGGTGGCTTGCATCCTTGAAATTATTCATCATAATCATTCGCCTACTCTAATGCCAATTACTTGGGGTCGATACAATATGTACTCTTCTTTGATAGTACATATTGTAGAAGTTATTGGCAATAGTTTTATGACCAGCCTTCTGCCAGACATCAACCTTCCTTGAGAATGTAATTGTTAACCAAACAGCATCAGATGGAGTTGATCCAGGTCGTTATAAGGCTCTTAGTCGTATTTTACGACATCCACGAGCAAAGTAAGGGTTGGTAGTATTCGAAACCGCTACCACACAGCATAAGACGACTTAAAAATATAATGTGCATATAACACGCGCAACAGAAGAAAAAACTCGGAATTAAACCATATACCAACACGTCTGACCAGCGTGGATCATACGTCGATTTCCCTCCTATTATGGAGGCGGCTTGCACCTTTGAAGTTATTTATGTAGGATAAATAAAAATTGGAAATGCAGGCTATAGGCGTCTTTTGCAACTTAAATGATCAATAGTTTTATGACCGCCTACCTGATGTTAACCCTCCTTGGGAATATAATTGTTCCAGACATTATATATCATTCCGGAATATAATTGTTCAGGTGAGCTCAGGTCAGTAGGCTCAGGGCGATATAAAGCTCCTAGTCATTTTTTACGAGAAGATTTTTTAACCGACGAAAAAAAAATGGAGGCGGTTCTTAAGTCGACGCATATATTTTTTCTTATGTATGACCACGCACAATTTTTTATAGAATAGTCCGATTTTTATAATTCTTTTTTATTAGAAAGAGTATACCCGAAAGTTGGTCCCATATAAATTTGGAAAAAAAATCAATCCTAAGGGTAGGAAAACAGGGGATGATTTATAGTTCATTCACAGATTTAAAATAGCCACAAAAATAAAAAATAAAACGTTTTAACAAAAAAAAATAAACCGCCAAAAAAACTGAAAAGCAAAAACTAAAAACTAATTTAAGTACACCTATGTAATTTTGAGTCGGCGTCAAACAATCAATGAACAATGATCACTAAATTACCTCCGACGCCGACTCAAAATTTTATATAAAATTACTTAGGTACTTAAATTTGATTTTTATTTTTGCTTTTCAGTTTTTTCGGCGGTTTTATTATTTTTGTTAAAAAGTTTTTAAATAGGAAATATGCATTACGAGGTTTAGTTCGATCTTTTAAATAATATATTTACACATCTATAAAACTTACGAAACCTTTTATTTGCTTTTTACAGCATGTATTCATACACGAATATCCCTAAAATAGTTATGTATTCAATAAACGTAGATATAAATCAAAAAACTAATACATACTGTTATGGTCAACGTCTTTTAGGTAAAATATGTTCTTCGTAGAAGACTAACTGTTAAATCGATTGATTTATTGGGACTTGGCAAGGACGTGATGAATTACTCTGTAGAGATTTGGCAATAGTAATTTGTTAGAGATATATTGGTAGATATTTCGCATAAAGAGCGAGTGTAATATTCAGTGAAAATTTATTCTATATTGTAATATAATAATTTCATGTTATTTCTGTCTGAGGAAAGAAATATTATCATTATCATCTCAGCTCGAGCCTCCTCCATAATCAGAGGGAAGTTAACCTACTATACGCTAGTCAGACGTTTTGGTATAGGGTTTTGTTTCGAGTTTTTCTTCTCTAGCATAGATGTTATATGCATTTTATATCACTTATTCGTATCTTTCGATCACCCAAGTGTAAGATAGGGGGTGGTGAATTGTATTCTTACTCCGTCACCACACGGAAAAGAGAAAGAAATATAAACATTAGTAATTTTTCCAACTAATTTAAGTGTTAATCATTTATAAAATCCGATTACGAAATGAAAAATGATGTCGCAAGCGGGATTCGAACTCGCGCCTAATGGGATTCCGGCCCAATCGTGCTAATCGTGTTAATCATTTATTAAAGATAATAAGATTACTAAATATACTTGCCCGGCTGGTTTAATTGGTAAAACGGTTAGATCGGACTTTCAATAGATATAGGTTCAGTTCTCGTGTGAGATTCAAAAGCCATGTACAAATGACCTTATATATGTTTACGCGAGTATTACACATTTGAAATGAAACTGTTTTTACGGATTCTTACGTGTTTGTATGTAATTTTTAATTTCCTTACGTTTCGAACATTTTACAGCGTTCAAGATCATAGCAGGACTGAGTCCACCCGTGACTTCATTGTAATAGTTTTATTTTTTATTGCTCTTGGTAGCAAACGAGCAAACAGCACACCTGATAATAATGTCACTGCCGCTCATGGACCTTTGCAATACCAAGAGTATAGCTTAGGCCGCTGCCTACCAATAAAATCCCCAAACCCACCCAGTTGGACTTCCGTCTCTCTCGCTCACCGAACTTAGCGCAATAGCCCATTGCCATTACTCAGACGTCGATCTTCTGCGAGAGTGTGGTACTACCCCGGACAGACCGGCCCGCGGCTGTAGACAGAAAACTATCATGTCCTACCACTATTAAGTATTATTCCAAATAGTTTTCTCATTTAATTTATTCAGCTTTAATTCTCTTGAACTAATATTAACAATTTGACTGCTTACGTCTTTCACGATACCAATGGTAAAAGTTTGAGTAAGTGAACTGCGTTGCTGATTCATCACAGAAAATATCTAGAGTAAGAATACAATTCACCACCCCCTATCTTATCCGTGGGTGATCTTAAGAGAGGACTAAGGGATATACAACGCATATAACATCATGCAAGAGAAGTAAAACTCGAAACAAAACCCTACACCAACACAACTGACCAGCGTGGTATAGTAGGTTAATTTCCCTCCCATTACGGAAGAGGCCCGAGCCCAAGAGTGCGACATATATGGGCTGTGATGATGATGAATATTATATAAAAACAAAACTTATGAATAACTTTAAACAGTATCAATGTAATTGTAAGTCATTTCGATGTTACGTCACAATGTTCCACGGCAACATACTTTTCATCGTTTCCAATGCTAAATCGATCACCGTCGACTTAAATCGGTCTCGAACCGATCCCAGTTGTTGACAGTCGTTAAAACTTCACAAATTGCCTCAAACGACGTTTACGGAAATTTCCTTTACTTAATTAAAAGTTTCGACTCTCAGGTCCATAAGTTTACAAGTCATTCAGCAAATTTGAATTGTTTGTCATTTCGTTGCATATAATTGTATGCTTAGTTAGAAATTAATCGATTGCCTGTTAATTGACGGAGTAAAAATACAACTCACCATCCTTTTATTTCTTTCGAGTATAGAATGAAGAAGAAAATAAAGATGAAAGCCGAATATATCAGGGCATAGAAAATTCTATGTTGATCTAACTGGCTAATTGTCTTATAATTATGAAAGAAGCTAGAGCTGAACTTCATAGATAAGATACGATATAAGGTTTTAACTTAAGAATCTATACAAGAATTGTATTTAAATAAGAGAAATAAATACATTTGTAAATAAAACTACTTTTACGGATTCTATCGCGTTTGTATTTGATTTCTAATTTACGGACGTTTTAAACACTTTACAGTGATCCTGGTTACGGGAGGACACCGAGACCATAGTCACTGTAAAGTGTGTAAAAAATCAAATACAAACGCGACAGAATCCGTAAAAGCAGTTTTATTTACAAATGTGTAACTCACGTAAACATCAGAAATAAATACATTCTAATACAATATCTTATAATGATTAGGTGATAACCTCCAGCCTTTTTTTTTGTTAAAGACATCACCCAGCACTAAGGAAATACATACATATCATCACGCCATATCCCTTGCAGGGTAGGCAGAGGGAACAGAGTGCCAGAGAACTCTATCTTTGCATACTTCACTCGCTTCCTCAACATTCATAATTCTCTTCATACACGCTCGTCGGTTTCGGAGACTCTTGACTCCACCTTCCTTCAGTACATGACCGATCTGGTCTAGGTAGGTTAGTCTCGGTCTCCCTCGGTACCTACATCCTTCCACTTTCGCATTGTATATCTTCTTAACCAGGCGTTCGTTCGGCATTCTTTCCACATGTCCGAACCATCGGAGCATTCCCTTTCGCATCTTTACACCAATACTCTCTTTCATACCTACTCGGTCTCTTACGTCGTCGTTACGAATGCGGTCGGTCAGCCTAACTCCACAGATTTTCCGCAGAAACTAAGGAAATAATCCTTGTATTGCGGGTTATTTTACAAACATACAATCAACGCAGACAAACTATACCCAGACTCGACAGAACAACAGTTTATGGATCTAATACTATCCTGCGTAGGAATTGAACCCACAAATTGATACGTAAGGTCGGTATATTAACCACTACACCATCTGTGCAGTCAAGACTCATTCAATAACAAGAAAGTGAATCACTATAATGTAACAATCAGAAAACTTCATTACATATCTACCAAGGTAATTGGTTCTTAAACTGGTGTATCTATGTCTACATAGTTCTAGGTATTAGAAAACACCTAAGATCCATCTGCAAATGACTTAAGTATCATTTCCATTTTTAAGCCCCGGCGCAAGAACTGGCGTTATTATATTAACTTTGAAGTGTCTTGTTGTGTGTCATATGTATGTCTGTCTGTGATATCGTAGCGCCTAAAAGAATGAAACGATAATGATGTGCTTTTTCTAAAACTGACGTGATTAACACAATTCTTGGCTACAATTTATTCGTTTCGGCGTCTGAAGGCTATTAGCTTCTTTTTAGCTGCCGTAGAGATTGTAGTCATTTAATGGCTTTTTTTTAAACATAAGACGAAATCGAATATACGTCTAAATATATAGGTGGTAGGACCACGCTGTGGGCAATTTTCGGGCTTCAGCCGCGTGCCGGTCCTTCCGGGGTAGTACCACACCCTCGCAGAAGATCGACATCTGAGTAATGTCAATGTTCTATTGCGCTTCGTTCGGTGAGCGAAAGCGCCGGCAGCCCAACTGGGGTGGGTTTGGGGTCCGTATTGGTAGGCAGCGGCCTAGCTGTACATTTGGTATTGCAAAAGTCCATAGGCGGCAGTGACGCTTACCATCAGGTATGCCGTTTGCTCGTTTGCCAACATAAGCAATAAAAAAAATTAGGTAACCCAATTAATTTGGGTCCATAGTACATAGTGAAAATAGTTATTAGCAATAGTTTTATGATCCGCCTGCCAGAGCTCAACTCACTTTGGGAATGTAATTGTGAACCAAAATGTATCAGACGTAGTTGGCCTAGGTCGAGGTAAAGATCTTAATTGTCCTTAACATTACACACTATCAATGTACGGGGTGATAGTATTCGTAGCCACATTCGTAGCAACCACCACATGCTAGTCTTGCTTGCTCACGAACCGAAAAGAAAAATAGCATATAATTTTATTTCCATATCTGATAAACATCAGGTATTGATTCTGTTCATAGCTTCATACTAAAAATTCTTCACATTAATAATACATTCATTATCAGATATGCATATAAAATTATTACATATAAATTATACGCGTGATGACGGAGTAGGAATACAATTCACCACCCTATCTTACCCGTGGGTGATCGTAAGAGACGACTAAGGGATATAGAACGCATATAACATCTATGCAAGAGAAGAAAATCTCGTAACAAAACTCTATACCAGGGGTCGCCAACCTTTTGAGACGGAAGAGATTTTTTTTTTTTTTTTTTTTTTTTGCTGACAATAATTTATGCCTAATCCTTTTTTTTTTTTTTTTTTTTTTGCGTATAGAACTAAAGAACCGTAACTTCACATCAAAAGAGCCGCAGGTTGCTGACCCCTGCCCTATACCAACACGTCTGACCAGCGCGGTATAGTAGGTTAATTTCCTTCCCATGACGGAGGAGGCCCGAGCCCAACAGTATGGGCTGTAATGATGATGATGATGATATAAAAATTTTGATGATGATATAAAAATTGATTTAAAACATCTTTCTCTCATATCTATAGCTATAAATAAACAATAATTAAAACTTGTCTCCTTATATTTAACTTTCAAAAACAATCGATAGACAAAACAATTCTTGTAGTTATTCCTTAGAATAGAATAAGACAGCCTTTAAGGGGCCGTCCAATAATCACGTGAGGTTTGAAAGGGGAGGAGCGGTTTGACAAAAATCACGAAGTACTAAACCTTCATAGTCTTAAACCTCACCACGTATCACCAAGGGGGAGGGGGGTTAAAAAATGCTATAAAAAAGATCACGTGATTAATGGACGAAAACGAGAAGGAAGCTTTGTTTTTAATTCAGTTAAAAATTTACTAAAACCTTCAAGCTTAATAGAAAATAAAAACATGAGGTTAGCTTATAAAACAAAATATCCATCACGTGACATAACCATATTTCTCCAGCCGCAACAATAACGCTCCCGCAGTCGGCGGCGTCACCGCGACGCTGAGCGGGAGGGCCAGCTGTACGAGGCTTACCGCAGTGCGCGGTCTGCCTTCAGGCTGGCCATCCGTCAAGCCAAGGACGTTAGTCGGCAGGAGATGCTGGACAGTCTCGAGCGTGACCCCTGGGGTCGCCCCTATCGTGCGGCGCTGAGTAAGCTCCGCGCGCGGGGCCCTCCCCTCACCGAGACTCTCCAGCCCAGCCTCCTCACCAGAGTTGTCGAGGAACTATTCCCACGTCGGACGGAACACACGCCCCCGGTCATGGCACTGCCGAATAGTGACCGGGAGGCCGACTACGAAAGTGTTCCGCCCGTTACGGAGACGGAAATGGGGGCAGCGGTGGTGCGAATGCGTGCCAAGACCACCGCTCCTGGGCCAGACGGGGTACCCGACCGGGTGCTGGCCCTGGTCATCGAGCATCTGGGTCCACGCCTCGGGGGACTGTACAACGCGTGTTTATCGTCTGGGCAGTTCCCTGGGTGTTGGAAGGAGGGGAGGCTGGTACTCCTGCCGAAGCCGGGACGGTCTCCGGACTCGGCCTCGGCCTATAGGCCCATCGTGCTGCTGGACGATACGGGTAAGCTGTTGGAGAGGATCCTGGCTGCCCGTATCGGCCAGCACCTTAGCGAGGTTGGCCCCGATCTGTCGGACGCCCAATTTGGTTTCCGAAAGGGGCGTTCGACGATCGCAGCCTTGCTGCGCCTGAGGGCCGTAGTCGCGGAGGCTGTCACTGACGGTGGGGTGCTGTTGGCGGTGTCTCTAGACATCGCCAACGCATTCAATAGTCTGCCATTCAGCTGCATCAGGGAGGCACTCCGGTATCACGGAGTGCCTGTATACCTGAGGCGGCTGGTGGCAGACTATTTGGAGGGGCGCAGCGTCCTCTATAAGAACCGAGTAGGGGATGTTGTGCGAACGCCCATGTCGTGCAGTGTTCCGCAGGGGTCGGTCTTGGGGCCGACTTTGTGGAGCATCGGCTACGACTGGGCGTTGAGAGGGAGCCTCCCGCCCGGGCTGGGCGTAATTTGTTACGCCGACGATACACTCGTCACAGCCCGGGGTGGGACGCTGGAGGAGGCGACACGCCTGGCAACTCTTGGCACCGAGGAGATTGTCAGGCGGATCGAGGCGCTGGGGCTAAGGGTGGCCCTGGATAAGACGGAGGCCTTATTACTCCATGGGCCCCGCACCAGTCCACCCACCGACGCCTCGATCACCGTCAATTCGGTTCCCATCAGCATCCGGGCCCATATGAGGTACTTGGGCCTGGTGCTCGACGCGCGATGGTGGTTCCGGGAGCATTTCCGTCGGCTTGCTCCACGGCTTGTCGGCGCGGCGTCTGCACTATCCTGGCTTATGCCGAATGTAGGCGGACCCAGCGCTACGTGCCGACTGCTGTACGCGGGGGTGGTCCAGTCGATGGCCCTGTACGGCACACCCGTGTGGGCGGGGTCCCTGACCATCCGACTTAGGGCTCTACTATGGCGACCACAGCGGGCCATGGCGGTCAGGGCCATACGCGGATACCGCACGGTGGCGACGGAGGCAGCATGCCTGTTGGCCGGAACACCTCCGTGGGACTTGGAGGCGGAGATGCTCGCCGGACTGTACCGGCGGGTGTCAGCGACGCGGGCAGGGGGCGGCACCGTCTCGCTTAGTGAGATGGCCGCTTTGCGGGGCGACGCCCGCCGTGACGTTATTGCTCGTTGGGCAATCCGGCTGGAAAGGCCTCGGTTCGGTGTTCGGACCATCGAGGCCTTCCGGCCTGTGCTGATGGAGTGATTGGGTCGACAGCACGGGGTCCTTTCCTTCCGGTCACACGGTCGTGAGGAGGGAGAGTACACCGTCCTGCCACCACTGCGATTGCGACGAGGACACGGCGCAGCACACGCTCGAGGTCTGTGTGGCCTGGGCAGAGCAGCGCCGTGAACTCGTCGCAATCATCGGTGCCGACCTGGCACTGCCAACCATCGCTAAGGCGATGCTCGACAGCGTCAGAAACTGGGACGCGGTCGCCGCCTTCTGCGAGACAGTTGTCTCGCGGAAGGAGGCGGTGGGGCGACTCCGAGAGGAAATCCTCTTCGGTGAGACGCTCCGTCGCCGGCGCCTGGGGCGGCGGAGGCGCGAGTATCTGCGCCTAATGCCGCCCTAGCCGAGGCCACGCCCTATGGGGCCACGCGCTGCCCTTCAGTCGCCCCGGACGGTACGGGCGACGTGTGACCGGGCCATAGCCTACCAAAAAAAAAAAAAAAAAAAAAAAAGCCGCAACAATAATACCTGAAAAAAATATTACAACCTCGTTTGTCCTTCGCAAAATGTTACGGTGAAAACTAATTTACCGTGGAATTATAACAAAAACCTAGGATATTGGCGTCTTTATCCCCGGCTTATGGATATCATAAATGCTTCAGGGTATGTATTTGCTTGCGAAGGTAAATTCCTTTTGTTTTTCGGTCATATCGGTTCTTATAGGCGACTGGTTTTATGGTATTTCATAGCAGTGATGTATGAAACATTATATATTATATTGTTCACAGGTCGCTGGGCTTATGTAGCCGTAAGGGATTGTAAGTAGGCTATATTCGTCTCGGCTCATATACATCCCACTGCTGGGCTCATGCCTCCTTCTCATTGGGAGAGAAATTGATTTACTATACGCTATTCAGACGGATTGATATAGGATATTATATGCATATTATTATAATATATGCATAATATATCCCTTAGTCGTATTTTCCCACACTGACGGGTATGATAGGGTGTGGCGATCTGTATTCTTACTCCGTCACAAAACGGTATATATTATATGTACTTAAGTTCAAATTCAAATGGGAATCTGGGCGTTAGGATATGTATAATAATGTATATATTCAACATTTTTACACTTTACCTCAAATTAGTTCATAAAACTATTACACCGGATCGGAGCGTGACCGCTAATGGGAAAATTCAGCTAGAAACTCAATATTTTATTTTTGTTGACATACAATTGGATGCAGAATGTTTAGTAAATATTAGTTAAGATATAATTCAATTCTCAAATATAAAGCAAAAGAATATGCCTAGACCAAATTATATAATGACCGGGTTCCGGTGGCCCACTCGCATGGTGAAAAAGAGATACATGTAGGGCGGTTTCTATGGGGAGGGTACCTCTCAGGGGGTATTCCGTCGGGCCAGCCACTGACGACAAGTTCACGCTGCTCCAGTGGCCGGTCCAACGACGTAGGCGAGGTTCGTGGGTGGGTTACGGGTATGCGTGTGTACGCCCCTCTGTCGCCCCGGACGGAGTGGTGCGAGAAGAGCGCCGACCATAACCCACCCCTAAAAAAAAAAAAAAGGGCGGTTTCTATGGGGCCGCGTGTCGCTTCCGTCGCGCCCCGGAAGAATTTAGCGGGATGTGACCATTCCTTAGCCCGCCGCCAGAAAAAAAAGAACACGACGAAATCATATAAGCAGCACCGAATCACGAGTAGATACTACTAAAACTACCGTCACTCTCCTTATCTTTGGAGTGTTAAGATCAGACCCGCTTTGCATACCTTTCGCAAGTAGTAAGCTCAAAGTCAACGTTCTATAAAGTGGGTCAAGTTCAGGATTTATCTGCGAGATAAAAATTTTATTGTGGTAGTACCACGCCGTTGACAGTTCTCTGTCAGCAGCCGCGGGCCGGTCCATCCGGGGTAGTACCACACTCTCGCAGAAGATCGCCGTATGAGTAATGGTAACGTGCTATTGCGCTTCGTTCGGTGAGCGAGAGAGCCGGAAGCCCAATTGGGTGGGTTTAGGTTTTATATTGGTAGGCAGCGGCCTAGTTATACCCTTGGTATTGCAAAGGTCCATGGGCGGTAGTGACACTTACCATCAGGTGTGCTGCTTGCTCGTTTGCCACCATTAGCAATAATAAAAAATAAAAAAAATAAAAATCTGTAAGGAAATCCGCAGAAGAACGGATGTAGCCAAAACATATCACGAAGAATTAGCACGCTGAAGTGGCAATGGGCAGGCCACATCCCTCGACGAATCGATAACCATTAGAGAAGAAATGTTCTCGAGTGGCGACTGCATATAAGACGACGTAGTTATTAGTCGTTTAAAATAAAAGTAGTTTTACCTATTTTAATTTATTTTCAACTTTATTGTCATATTATTTCAAGATCGTCATTCACGGGTAAGATAGACAATGGGGAATTGTATTCTTTTGACGTTACCACATGAAAAATATCAATGAATCAAATTATATATATCAAGAACTTATGAAATCTTATCGCATGTTATATTTTAAAAACAAACGTACCTATACAGCTTAACTTCCAAAAAACGACACGAAAGCATTATACCGCAACCATTTCAGGGCCATCACGAGTAACTTAACCGGTACCACGTCATCTGTTCTTTATAGCTCCGGATTTAATTTTGCACAACGTTATTCACCCTTGGAACTTTTTTTGTTCCGCCGACTTACTAAGAAAGGACTTCAATGATAAATGTTTGATACATTTTTCATCGACACGAAGCGTTATGAAATATGTAGTAGTTTTGCTTGTAAACAACGTTTTGGTTTTCTCCCAATGCGAATAGATGTTGCTGAAAAATAAATATTTTTTTGATATACGCATAAAGTAAAATCGATTCTGTCATGTCCCATGAATATTTGTGTGCTGTATAAATATATTTTGACATGTATTTGTAGGGGACGCAAAAAAAATACTTATGTTCCAAAGATTATTATGACTTAATTATTTATTTGACAGAATTTCGTTTGGGTGCGTTCTTTGAGCTAATAACCATCGGAGCATTACCTTTCGCATCTTTACACCAATGCTCTCTTTAAACTAAAGTTAAAAGTCGAAATGTAAAAAATCTACTACATAAATGAAGCGAATATTTCTAATGCATTGTTTTAGTAATCTAAAATCAAAAAAGAAAAGGCAACAATGCAAAGGGCATTAATGCCTTTCTTGCCTGACTTGACAGGAGAGTAGACCACACCTTTTATTAAGTTTCTCAATCCTTAGCCGCATTATTACGATTTTTACGACCACGGGTAGGCGAAATTTACATTCTAATCCTGTCGCCTTACGAAGAAATCTATTTCTACTCATCATCGTCATCATCATCCTGATCTTATCCCAATTGCTTGAAGACGACGCAGTGTATACTCTTTACATCGCATTCATTGCAAAAGTTATTAGGCAATAGTTTTAAGAGTGGCCGCCTGCTTCAACGTCAACTCTTTGAAAATCCAATAGTTATCCAGGCGGCTTTAGACGATCGCCCAGATTGAAAGCTCTTAGTCGCCTTTTACGACACTTAAGAGCAAAGTAAGTATTTGTAGTATTCGTAGACGCTACCACACAACAATAAGAAATCCATTACTATTTGATCAATATTTAACTATCATATTATAGCGTAATTATAACATATTCTAACTGTTTTATCAACCCTTAAGTTGAACGTATCCAAACCCATATATCAAAATATTAATAACCCGTCTAATGTAACAAATTGACCTACAAGCAGCATAATAGTGACGTATTGAAACACGTGTTTATGACGTCACGAGTGAATGACGTCGGCCTCGTCAACGATATTTATAGATCGTTAAATATAATTAAATTACATAATAGATATTATACAAAACCATTGTTCTTATAGATTCTTGGTATTTCATTATCATCACCTCGGCTCATATACGTTCCACTGTTGGGCTTGGGCGTCCTCCAAAATATAAAAGACCGAATACATAAAAGACCACGCAGGTCAGATATGTTAATATAAGAATTACTTCGAGTTTTCCTGTCTTACATATATATTATCTAGGAATTATATCCCTTAGACGTCTTCTACGGCATTCACCATCATCATCATCATCATTTCAACTCATATATGTCCCACTGTTGGGCTCGAGCCTCCTTCATAATGGGAGGGAAATTGACCTACTATACCACGCTTGTCAGACGTGTTGGTACAGGGTTTTGTTTCCAGTTTGCCTTCTCTTGCATAGATGTTATATGCGTTTTATATTCCTTAGTCGTCTCTTACGATCACCCACGTGTTAGGTGGTGAATTATATTCTTACTCCATCACCACACGGAGTACTACGGCATTCACGAGCAAGGAAAAGAGTGGTGAATTGTATTCCTATTCCGTCACCACAGGGGAAAGTCTTGGTGTAGTATGCAACTAATTGACTGCACAGATGGCATAGCGCTTAAGATACCTTAATAATGTGGCAGTGACGTCAATTCGATCCCCACGTAGGACAACTTTCGTGCGATTCACATGTTGTTTTTCTGTGTCTGTATGTAATTTGTGTCTGTTAATTGTATTTTTGTAATGAACCCCGCAAAACATAGATTATTTCCTAGGTTGTTGCTTTTACCGCGTGAGGGGGCTGGAAATGGTAAATACTCGAAAGAGTAACCGGTACAGCGCGGCGGTAACAGAAACCAGGTACCAGTGGCCCGCTCAAATAGCGTTTAGAGGTACCTTCATAGCAGACAATGAAGATTTCTGTTGCCTCCACGGATCGCGCATGGTGTGCTCATACCATGGTGGGCCCAAAACAAATATTATTATCTTTTAAACAAAAAAAGAACTCGAACAATTATACCAAAGTAATAAAGTTTATCTAGGTCTTATAACGACGACTAAGCTGAACATGTCCACGCGTGTAAGTCATACCACCTATGGTGGAACCTGCTGTACCTCAGTACTTTCAATAGTGACTAAAGTTACTACGTGTTATTACGTAATAAATACAAAAATCGTATAACCATTTATGGAATAGACTTACGCTCAGCAGTGTGACATGAAATGGGCTGTACAGAAGAGAAAGGCTGACTGATAACATCAGGAAATTAATTATTAACTAAACTCGTAAAGTAAACTCGATAGGTACATATAATTCCTATTGTTACGCGAATATTATAGATTTGAAATAAAACTGAAGGATCATGAATAGGGGATTCGATCCCGGTCGATTTTTCTAATCCCGGGATTTCGGGATTATCTACAGTTAATCCCGGGATCCCGGGACAATCCCGGGATTGTATTGGTAATGGAAAATGGTAACAAAAACTTAGTAAACATATCAAAATCAATTTTTGAGGACATAGAATATTTAAGTTTTAAATCCCTCAAAAGGCGGTTAAACAAAATTATACTTTTTTTTATAAACTTTCTTCTTATAAAATACCTTACCAAACTAGGCACTTCTGTAAATAATTTCTGAAACCAACAATAAACTTCAAAAAATCAACTTCTTTCTACTTATGTTTATAGGTACTTATATTTTAAATTAAATTGAGCAGAAACTTTATAGATTACTTATTTAAACCACGAAAATTAAATCATTAATGCATTTTTGCTTTTTAATAATTTGATTATCACCAATTAATAAAAAAAACATCAATACTTACACGAAGTGAAGCGGAATTTTTTACAAACTTTTACGCATAATCCGGTCGTTAACAAAAACAAATGAAATTGCTTAGTATGAATCAATTAATAATATGTGTATTATAAGTGAAATCAGCCATGTAAACAAGGTGGCTGTTAAAACGTCAAATCAAGGTTAGTGCGTTGCGTCTCACACACATTTTAGTGACTAATTTAAAAAATGTATCAATCCCGAAAATCCCGAGATTCATTAAATTTAATCCCGAAAATTTCGGGACCAAAATATGACCGGGATCCCGAGATCCAGGATCCCGGAATCGAATCCTCTAATCATGAACCATTTAACAGTGGACGCTATGAAGTGTTCGAGAAATTGAAAATCATATACAAACGCCATAAATATCGGTAAAAAAAACCATCTATCTATCTATTAGCGCTCCTGCACACGATGCCGCCACGGCGCCGTCACCGTGCCACCGCCGCACCTTTACACTGGAGATACGCGCCGCGTAAAGCCCGCCACCGCGCCGCTCCGGCGCCGTCAAAGCATAATTTTACCGGTCCACTATACTTGTGGAAGTGTGTGTACGAAAATCATACTCAAGTATATAAGATCAAGTAACACACTCGCAAAATAATGTTTAATTTAAAGAAAAAGAAGTTGGTGCTTGCTTACTATATGTATAGAAAATTGCAAAATTAACGTCGTAAGTCCGCTAGAAAGCTGTGAGTGCATCCTATGCTGTCAGTAAGGGAACAATATGGTGAATTTCATACACTTTACGAAGATCTCCGAAAAGACGGGACGGACGGGGGCGCGAGAGCGGCGCAGGGGCGGCGCGGGAGCGGCGCGGCAGCGCGCTTTACGCAGCTCGTATCAGTATAAAAGCGCGGTGTCGGCACGGCGACGGCTTTGGCATGCTATCCGACGTCCTCGACACGCACTGACCGACGTTGACGATGAAATCACAATCGCTCAAGAAAGAGCCAACACGGCCCGCGCGGCCATAACACATAAACACTCGCGCTTTCGCCTCCGCCGCCGGGGAAGGAAGACGCGACGCGTAAAAATCAATATTTCAAACGTGGGCACACCCACTTTGCCACCAGCGACGCCCCGAGCCGAGGTCCGTTCTCCACAGGGAGAGCCCTCGGGCGTAGTCGCTTAAAAGTTATACCGGGTTGAGAGCCCTCAGCCTTCTAGCCACGGGGCTAGCGAGTCCCACACTCCTCATCTGTTTTTCCGACAGGCGGGGGTTAATGCGAAAAATGCATTCTTGAACCACTGCGTTAACAAAAAAAAAAAAAAAAAAAAACGGCGACGGCGCGGTGGCGGCATCGTGTGCAGAAGCGCTTAGTGTTAAGCAGTCATTACACCCTTACTTTTATAAATTACCAGTACTAAAACCTCGCAACCCAATAGTTGGGTACTAAAAGTCTTTCGATTTCCTTCTTGTGCGCGATTTTACACAAAGAATCGAAACTATCGTTGTTGGATTGTACAAAGAATTAATCAGCATGTAAACCAAGACCTATCTGCCACCCAACATTAGGTCATTACTTAAACTACTACGCCTTGACGGCGTGGTACAGTCATATTTTAATTTATTTCTCAATTAATTAAGCTTACCTTATCTCTGAGCATATCTCTAACTCGAGTCGCCTGATGCCTACTGCGATGCAGTTCAAGCTGCAACTCCAGACAGCGTTCCTGCCAGTTGATGGAACCCACCTCCGGTAGTTCGTACTCCAATGGGTCTAGTCGTGAGGAATGGGCAATTGGCCTACAACAAAAATAACAATCAGAATTCCTATGTATAAATGATCCAATGATTACACTATTTTATATTTATGTTATAGGATTTCGAGCTATCATGGTCATTAATACTGGCGTGTAAATGGGGATTTATATAATATATTTTATTACTTTCCATGTGGTGACGGTATAAGAATACAATTCACCACCTACCTAAGATAGGGATCTTACCCGTGGATGATCCTAAGAGACGACTAAGATATTACATAATGCATATAGCCTTTATGCAAAAGAAAGAGATTATGAGAATAATGTCTACATAAAGGCCATAGACATATATAACAAACTACCAAATACATTTAAGGAATTACCTTCAGCTTTATTTAAACGAAAATTAAAATTGTGGCTAATAGAAAAAAGTTTTTATTCCTTAAATGAATATATGACACATACGGAAATAATGAACTAATGAATAATTTCTATAATTGAATAATGTTAAAAAAAAAAAAACTAATCAATGACGCTGACAGATTTTTATTATTGACCGTTCAAAATATTTTTACCCTGACATTTATTATAATAATTATTTCAATTTATTTAATTTCGTTTCTATTTATTATTATATTTTTTTTGACATTAATTGATTAACCCGTAGACATTTAAATTTAGAATCAACTTAGTTATAAGGTTAATATTTACACACCATTGTTATGGTAGAGTGTAACGGCACTGTACAATTTTATTGACCACCAACATGTAACCACACTTCTAGTAAATAAATGAATTTGAATTTGAAAGAAAACTCGAAACTAAACTCCATACCAACATATCTGACCAGCGTGGTATAGTAGATCAATTTCCCTCCCATCGTGGAGGAGGCGCTAACCCAACAGTGGGATATATGAGCTGAGATGATGACGATGATTTTATTACTTACAAGTTTCTGTTGCAAACGCCATAATCACAGAAGAACTATTTATTCTTCAGTGTTTCAAAACCCCGGTAATGACAATTTCGCGAATTTTATATATATTATACATTAATTATGTTACTGCCTTATTGAATCGCTCTCGTAATAATGCAACAAGAGTGAAGTTTCAATTTACAGGTCATTCAAATTAAACTCTCATTAGAAAACCAATAGTTTATGTGTTAACCAGGTGATAGTAAATTATGCCCTCAAATTTGCCAGATAATCATTATGATATGTATGACTGCAACATGCATTAAAACAAAATAAATTTAAATATTATTGTTTTGGCGTCAGTTCCATGTCGCAACAGTTTTAATTTTATTTATAGTTTCAATATATTTCTTTTAGTTATTTACAAATATTTCTAAATGTATCAAAACGATCTATCGTTGTATAAAAAAAATATATTTTGGTAATTAAAAAATTCTAAGTCATAGACTTTTATTTTTATAAAATTACAAGCTGTTATTTTATCTTATCGTTAATTTAAAAATTTTACAAGACATCTAGGGCGTATGATTTGTTGTATTTACACAATAAAAACAAGAAATAAATTATAATAGTTTGGATTGAACCCAATTTATACGGACTTGAGATAGTATGCCTTCATAACGTAAGCGATAGATACGTAAATATTTTTAGCAAAGTTTTAAGATTAGCCGGGTCAACTCTCATATGACTACGGCATAATTCAATGTCTAATTCGTATAAATGGCTGCATAATCGCTCATAGTTGTTCTCTTTTTATTAATATTCTTATTATATTAAAAAAAAACTTCAACCTACAAACCTTTTTTTTTTGTTTCGCTGAGGAAATGCTTTTGCGCACATCCCCCGCCAGTGACAGACGGGGGGGGGGGGGGGTTTGGGCGTCTATCGACATTCTATCCCCGGGACCCCTACGCTTAGCCATCTGGCCATCTGGTCAACCTACAAACCTACCAACCTACAAACCTACCAACAAAAAGGTTGTTATTAGTTTTATCACATTGTTTTATATTTTTGCCTTACTGTAAACTAGATGATTAGCAGTCAACTTTTTCACATATTCTGTGAGACAGTATAAATATATACTTTATTCGATAGGGATTACACGAAAACATAAATTCTGTCCACGTAATAACCCAGCTTCGTCCAAAAATGTACAGAACACTCATAAATATTTCGCAGCTTCATTAATTTAAATGTACAATATTCCACCCCCACTATAAATACTTAAACGGGGTTTAAACAGCCCAGTTGGTAGCTTTCATAGGATTAATGCGAACAAATGAGATATTATTAATATTAAATGATTAATTTGCGAGGTTCCAACAAGCGGGATTATCTGTTCAGATCATCAGATTGATCAAATTCAGTTAATGGATTTGTAATATAGCACGTAATGAAATTTGGACTTTGAAGTTTTCCATATATGTATCTAGTATTAAAAATTGAGGCTCAGTATTATTAATCTAATAATATAAATAATACTATTTTCTTTTTCAAAAAGACACCACTCTGCACTTAGAAGTTAGTTCCTTAGTTAGTTCCTTCGAACTAAGCCTTGTATTGCGGGGGAAATTACAAACATGCAATAAATGCCGATAAACTACACCCAGACTCAGAATAACATTTTGTGGATCGCACAAAGTATTGTTCTGCGTGGGAATCGAACTCACGGCACTGGCACGGAAGGTCACTATCTTAACTACTGTGCCATCTGTGCAGTCAAGATCATGTGTTGACGGGGGATGAATACAATGGCCCTTGTGCTGTAGGGGATCACAAAAGGCGCCTCAGAAACACAAGCAAAGGGCATTACTGCGGAAGACGGAAACCTCGAAATAAAACCCTATACCTATATATCTTACTTGAAATCTACATAACTATTAGTTCCCCGGACCTATCAGCGAGCATCATAAGAGATGAAGCAAAAAAAACTATCGGATGGAAAGGAAAAATAAAATAACTTCCCATAGGAAAACCTTTTCACATCAGGGGGATACTGTAATCGAGTATCTCATTCCATTGCATAGGAGCTCGTTGTCTAGAAGCAATTTATTCAGCTGTAAGTCTTTTCAGAGTAGCTAAATATGAACAAAGCAACATCCGTGTACTGAAGGACTGAAGATATTCTGTTGGTAGATATAGTTAAAGACGTTTTACGGAATAGTAAGTAAGAGAACGTGGTAACGTAAGAGTATACTATGAGTGGCCACCGAAACGGGAGGGGGGTTAAAATTTGTAAAAAGTGTCGCATGGTATGATGAGTACGTTTCCTTATATATACAAGTGGTGCAAAGTTCAGAATAAAATCATATGCAGTTTGTATTGTAATCCAATAGCCCGTCTAATTCGGAGGTATCGCATGCCCTGAGTGAAAGTAATAGCTTTTCATCGGATAATACGAAAACAACTTACCTAGGTGGCGGGGCTGGTGGATCTCTCGCTCTTCTCGGCAACAGTCGGGGACTGTTCGGAGTGCTAGCCGACTGACCAGCACCACTAAGGTCCGTGAACCGCGCCAAAGGATCGAAGATCTGCGACAACCGCCGCGACCTCTCCTCGGACATTTTAACACGCACAAACACAAACACTAAACAATTATATTTATATCACATTACGACTTTGCACTGTCACAGTTAAATCACAAATGACTATTTGGAACGGTCCGAATGATTCAAATTACGGAAGTGGTTATCGTTCGCTGCTGACAGATGGCGCTGTCGGCGACGTGAGATTTGGCGCGCAATACCCGCCGCCATCTTGATACCTCTGATCTTTTTCACAGTTTAATTTGCCTTTGCGCCACTGCCGCCATATTTAGAACGCTGAAAAATAAATAATATGTATTAGTTGACGTGTCATCGTTAGCTGAGAAGGTAAGGAAATAGGGAAGTTAATGCAATTAGCTGTAGGTTCCCCGAGACATCTTGGACCGATGTCAAAACTAATGCCGACAGTTTGTCGTTAACTAAACGACTGTTGTATTCGAAATATTTTTCAACACTTCATATATTTTGTTTCAAATTACGGCCAATTAAAAACAGAAAGTAAAAATTAATGGTAGTAAAAACTATTATGGTTGTAGAAAAGCTTGTTTCTCTGTCCGTATAATTAATTAAACGTGTTATAAAATTTAGTTTTATTAATTAAACTTGGGTACATTTTTCATGTGTCGATAATCCGGTTTCATGTACGATCATAAATATCTGAGTTCATAGATAGATAAAGAATTTATTCTGTCCCATCGGTTCAATGGCATAAGCAGGCGGCTCAGTCAGAAGTCTTAATTACCCATTATGGGTTTTACAAGTATTATAAGTTGCTTTGACTGATTTTTTTACAGTTTACAGCAAACAAAATACCTTTAGGTTTGCTCTGTATTACATGAGAAGAAAAGTTGGCAAAAATTAGTAAATCTGTGAGAAAGTGAAAATACGATGAAAATTTTACCTACTTTTACAGGATTTTACTTTTGCAGGATCTTTGCTCCTATTTAAGTTAAACTTGGTGTGTAAAAATCTGAAATTCCATAAATACTTGAAAGCAATATTTTTTTGCCAACAAGAGAGCGTTAGATGATTTTTATGTGGTGACAAAGTAAGGATACAATATCACCACACCTGCCTTGTCAGGTTTCCGTAAAAGACGACTAACATGGTTCGGACATGTGGAAAGAATGCCGAACGAACGTCTGGTTAAGAAGATATATAATACGAAAGTGGAAGGATGTAGGTACCGGGGGAGACCGAGACTAACCTACCTAAACCAGATTGGACACATACTGAAGGAAGGTGGAGTTAAGAGTCGCCGAAACCGGTGAGCGTGTTTGAAGAGAATTATGAATGTTGAGGAAGCTAGTTAAGTATGCTAGGATAGAGTTCTCTGGCACTCTGTTCTCTTTGCCTACCCTGCAAGGGATATGGCATGATGATATGTATGTGCATCTTTAAAATCGAACAACGCCCATAATTTCTGGGAGACTGCTGGGAGGTTAGAAAATCGCTAACAAACTGATGAATAATTTATGTAAGAAAAGTGTAACATAATATAAAGAAAAGTTTTGTAAAAAAGATAAACTGAGCCAACCACAAACGAGAACAGTGCGAGATGAGCAAACAGTTACATTTACCTAGCGGTCGCTTGTCCCGGAATAAAAGACGACAAATAAAAAAAACATTAACTCATACTTGTTAAGATTTAACGATTCCTATAAAACTATTTTTGAGTGCATTAGCTTGGCATGAAATCGTTAAATATATTTTGTTTTATTAGGTTTTAGGTTAAACGCATGTCGTAAAAATGCCCTCCGAATAATATTACGGAATTAAGAAAGCATTGGGTTTTTAAGTTCTCGTCCACATGGCAGAGAATTCAACTGTGTCAGAACATTATTTAGAAGATTTTTACTATAGGTATAATAAACCGATTCAAAATAAACGAATATATATATATATATACGTAAGAAAATATTTAGAGTTTATTTAAAAGGAAAATTTTCGTTTAGATAAAGTGACCGACACCTATTACTTTGCTGTGAGAGTTATAAAATAGCCGAGGGACAGCAGGACAGCAGCAGCCTGACTTAACAACGCCGCCAATTGTCATTACGAAACGATGAACGACGAATTAACGATGGTTAAAATGCATCAAACTAATGATCATAAGCCGCTTAATACCTCGATGCCTTTCCCATTAATTCTAAGAAATATTAATATCTGAACACAGTGATTCTGCTTTACTGGCGTATTATATATCTACACTAATATTATAAAGCTGTAGAGATTGTTTAATTGCAGTTTTAATCTCAAAAACTACTAGTTCAAATTGGAAAAAAATCAAAACAAGAAGAACGCCTTAAAACGCGATAAAATCACTAAAATTATTAATAGATCCAAATATAATTTATTCTCATTTTACCATCAATGATTATAAATATTCCTGTTTTTGGTATTAAAGCTACTAATTCGAAATATCACTAATTTTATTAAGATTTTCCCTGTGGTTTATGGAATAAAAATACAATTCACCACTCCCTATCGTACCCGTGGGTGATCGTAAAAGACGACTAAGAGATATAAAACGCATGTAACATCTATGCAAGAGGAAGAAAACTCAGAGCAAAACCCTATACCAACACGTCTGACCAGCGTGGTATAGTAGGTCAATTTCCCTCCCATTATGGAGGAGGCTCGAGCCCAACAGTGGGACACATATGAGTTGAGATGATGATGATGACATTTAAATTATTATGAAAAAAATCCGTTATCATTTCTTTTTTGTGTGTCTTAGCTGTTAGCCTCAGATAGTTATGACAACTTTACCCGGACTATGGGTGAGCGCTGAGGGCTCTCAACCCGGTTTCGGTATCATGGTATACTCCAAGATTTAATAATTGGTTAAAAAGTTTCGACTCAATTAGTAAAAATTATAAGATCTCTGCATGATATATAGTTAAGTTTACCCCATGTAGTAATAGAGTAACAATACAACAATTATCAACCCTTTCGTTGTCGTGGTACCAGACCGATCAATTAAAGACTCTAAGAAGAAAACAGCTTAGTAAGAAAAGAAAAACTCTAAATACACCATGGCTACCTTTTTTTTTTTTTTTTTTTTTTTTTTTTTATTGGTAGGCTATGGGTGCGTCTCGCCCCGCCGAATCGGTCCGGGGTGACAGAGAAGGCGGCGCGTGACCCCATAGACCCACCGTAAAATCCTCTCTCTTCGCCGTGCGAGCGGACCACCGGTACCCGATCTTTGTCTTCGGTGGTCCGCTCGGCGGTTTACCCTCGCGGGTTCCTCTCATCGGCGCCCCGACAGATTTCGCCGTCGGGGCGTCGCCCTCACGCGGTGGCCTCGCGTCGGGTGACCGGACAATTCCCCGGTCCGATCACCCGAGGCCTGGGTTAGGGCGGCATCAGGCGCAGGTATTCGCGCCTGCGCCGCCCCGGCCGCTGGCGGCGGCCCGGGTCGCGGGAGTCCTCCCTGACTCGTTCCGCCGCCTCCTTCCGCGAGATGACAGCCTCGCAGAAGGCGGCGACCGCGTCCCAATTCCTGACGCTGTCGACCATCGCCCTCGCGACAGCCGGCAGCGCCAGGTCGGCACCGATAATAGCGACGAGGTCACGGCGCTGCCCGTCCCAGCCCGAGCATTCCTCGAGCGTATGTTGCGCCGTGTCCTCGCCACTACTGCAATGATGGCAGCCCGGAGTCCACTCTCTGTACACGACCGTGTGCAGGTATTTCCCGAAGCACCCGTGCCCCGTCAACACCTGCACCAGTCGGAAGGTGAGGACCCCGTGCCGCCGCTCCATCCATTTCATCAATACGGGCCGAAAGGCCTCGACGGTCACGATACCGTGTCTAGGCCTCTCCAGCCGCGTAACCCAACGGGCGATGACGTCTCGGCGGGCGTCCTCGCGCCAGGTGGCTATCTCGCTCAACGATGGGGAGCCACCCTCCTCGCGCACTGAGGTAACCCGCCGGTAGAGGTCGGAGAGCATCTTCGCCTCTAGGTCCCACGGGGGTGTCCCGGCCAATAGGCACGCCGCCTCTGTCGACACCGTGCGGTACCCGCGAATGGCTCTGACCGCCATGGCTCTCTGTGGCCTCCACAGAACCGCCCTGAGCTGGGCGTTCAGAGCCCTCGCCCACACGGGTGCGCCGTACATGGCCATCGAGCGGATGACCCCCGCATACAGCCGTCGGCCCTCGAAACTGGGTCCGCCCACATTCGGCATGAGCCGAGAAAGGGCGGACGCCGCGCCGACCAGCCGGGGAGCAATCTGTCGGAAATGCTCCCGGAACCACCATCGCCCGTCGAGCACCAGACCCAAGTACTTCATATGGGCCTGGATGTTGATCTGGATGGAGTTGACGACTAACGAGGCGCCGGTTGGCAGCCTTACGCGTGGCCCATGGAATAATAGGGCCTCCGTCTTATTTAAGGCCACCCTGAGCCCCAGCGCCTCGATTCGCCTGACCATCTCCTCGGTGCCGAGAGTGGCCAGGCTCGCCGCCTCTTCGAGTGTCCTGCCCCGGGCTGTGACGAGCGTGTCGTCAGCATAGCACACCAAGCTCAGCCCGGGGGGGAGACTCCCTCTCAACGCCCAGTCGTACCCGATGTCCCACAGAGTCGGCCCCAGAACCGACCCCTGTGGAACACCGCACGACATGGGCGTCTGCACAATGTCCCCAGCGGGACCCGCGCAGAGGATACTGCGCCCCTCCAAATAGTCTGCCACCAGCCGCCTGAGGTACAGGGGCACTCCATGGAACCGGAGCGCCTCCCTGATGCAGCTGAATGGCAGACTATTGAATGCGTTGGCGATGTCCAACGACACCGCCAACAGCACTCCCTTGCCGGCCACAGCCTCCGCGGCCGTTTGCCTCAGGCGTAGCAGGGCCCCGATGGTCGAACGCCCCCTCCTAAACCCATATTGAGCGTCCGACAGATCGGGCCCCACCTCCTCCAAGTGTCGGACGATGCGGGCAGCGAGGACACGCTCCAGCAGCTTACCCACATCGTCGAGAAGCACGATGGGCCTGTAGGCCGACGGCAAATCCGGGGGCCGTCCCGGCTTTGGCAGGAGAACCAACCTCCCCTCCTTCCAGCACTCAGGGAACCGTCCAGACGTCAGACAGGCGTTGAACAGTTGCCTGAGGCGAGGCTCGAAGTGCTCGAGGAGCGACGTCAAGACCCGAACTGGTATTCCGTCCGGGCCAGGGGCCGTGGTGGCGGAGCGAATCCGCGCCACTGCCGCCCCCACTTCCGACTCGGTCACGGGTGGAACACTCTCGTCGTCGGCCTCCCGGTCTTGATCTGGCGAAGCCATGACCGGGGGCGTGTGTCCCGACTGCCGTGGAAATAGCTCCTCGATCACCCTACAGAGGAAGTCGGGCTGGAGGGTCTCGGTGAGGGGGGGGCCCTGCGCGCGAAGCTTGTTCAGCGACGCGCGATACGGGCGACCCCAGGGGTCACGGTCGAGACCGTCCAACATCTCCTGCCAACTCGCATCCTTGGCTAACCAGGACGAAGAAATCATAGATCTCAAGGGCCAAATTAGCGAACTCACCTCACAGCTACAGGCAGCGCACGAGGAAATTAACAACTTGAGTATAGAAAACATTGACTTAACGAAAAAAATTGAGGATTTGAATAATAAACATAAATTGGTCAAGAAAGCAACAAAAATGTTAACAAATGAAATAGGAACACCAAATAGGATTAAAAACATAAAGGTGTCGACCCCCTATAGACCGTCTAACTCACAAGATAACAGGAATTTAATTACAACAGTATCTCCGAGGTCTGCTCATACTCACACCTGCGTAAGTAAAACACTTCAAGAGAATACAGATTCTGTGAGTAGCAGCAAGCCATTAAACACCAGTGAACCACAACCAAACCCATCAAACACACCATCTAACGAAATATATGTACCTGAAATAAAAGATCCACATATATTCATAGTGGGCGGACAGCAATGTGTAGGTTTAGCTTCAGCCTTAATAAACTCAAGGAAAACCTCAAAATTCCAGAATTATACTGTCACATCCACAACAAAACCATTTGCAACATCGGAGGAAGTACTGAAACCATGCTATGAAATAGACGACTCACCTGGTAACTATATTGTATTGTGTATCGGCGAAAACGATAAAAATCCAACAAGGATAATGATGGAATTTTCTGCTGTAGTAAAACGATTTAAAGACACACAAAAAATTGTACTAAGTGTTAAGCACAACCATTATTTAAATGAATATAAAATAAATAACCTCTTAAAGAATCTATGTACTAATTCAGAACGATGTAAATTTTTACACATTTCAGATTATGTCCATAATAGTTACATCAAAAAAATCTGTAGAAAAATCAATTATATTGTGGATTATGATGAATACTATAATAAATATCTCAACTACAAAACGTCAAAAAAAATTCAAATAGACGTATCTACAAAAATAGATAAGATCAAAAAAGGAACCATTCCATATTACTTTAAGCCAATTTCAGTTAACAGAATTAAAGATAATTGTGACATTGTGTTTACTCAGCGCCTCGGGCAAGGTAGGTTAAAGATAAATAAAACAACTAACGAAATAATTTCACACGCGCAACATTCAAATGACACTAAAACAACTCGTGAATCCTCAAAAAGTACATTTCGTTAGCACGTGTGACATATTATACCAAAATATTTGTAGTGCTAAGAATAAGCTTCATTTATTACAATCTATTGTTAAAGAAAGAGAAAATATAAAAGTAATATGTCTTACGGAAACATGGATCAAACAATCTCAAATAAATTTATTGCATCTAGATGGATATTGTCTTGCATCATTATATAACAGAAAAAAATATTTAGGAGGTGGCGTATGCATACTTGTAAAAGATAATATGGAATTTATAGATCGTAAAGACATAGTAAAAATGTCTGTAGAATATATAATTGAAATTTGTGCCATAGAAATTGTGAAAAAAAATCTGGTTGTCTTAGTTTTGTACTGGCCTCACAAGAATAGACAACCAGACACTTTCTATGATACCCTTAAAAATGTATTTACAAAAACTAACCAAAAGCCTTAAAGACATTAGAAAGGATATATTGATTGTGGGTGACTTCAACATTAATATCTTGGAACATTCAAGTAGCAAATGCCTTCTGTTAAATCTCATGAATAGCTTTAACTTTTACCAACATATAAAAGCCCCAACTAGAGTGACCTCCAGAACTGCTAGCTGTATCGACTTAGTGTTTACGAACTTCCAACAGAAAGGCTTCACTAGTACAGTAAAAGATTACGGACTCTCTGATCATAAGGGAATATTAATTACTATACCGAATATGCCCAAAGAGCGTGAGACCTGGTACATAAATAAACGCTTATTCAACGATAATAATACGAATGCATTTAAGTTAGAATTAAAAAACACAAAATGGGCGTCAATTATTTCTGATCAAAATAATGTAAATATAAACTATAATTTATTTCACTCTACTATAAATAATATATTAAATAGATGCATTCCAAAAGTACGGCTTAAAATAAAAAATATAAACAAAAAGACGTGGTTAACAAAAGGACTCAGAAAATCTTGCAAACATAAGCGGCAATTAAAAAGTTTTCTCTCCATTAACCACGCCCCGATTTTAGACATATATTATAAAAAATATGAAAAAATTTTAAAAAGGGTAGTTATACAATCTAAGAAGTTAGATTACATCCGGAAAATCAAAAAAGTAATAACTTAACTAAAACTATGTGGCATATTATAAAAGAGCGTACTAAGAAAATTACAACTAAAAGTAGGCAAAACATAAAATTAAAATCAGAACTTAAAATCATTGACAACCCTAACCGCATTGCAAAAATATTTAATAATTTCTTTGTTGAAGTGGGAGGGGTACCTGGCACACATTATGGTTATCCTGTTATAAAACAAGGTGAGAACTCCATATTTATTTCACCAGTAAACTCTCTTGAAGTTTATAACATTATTACTAAATTGAAAAATAAAAATAGTTTCGGACATGATGAACTACCACCGAGTCTGATAAAAAAATGTGGTATGGAACTAGTACAACCTTTAACGTTTCTAATAAATCAATCCTTCTCAGAGGGTTTAGTCCCGAACTTACTAAAATGTTCGATTATAAAACCTGTGCACAAAAATGGCGATCGTACAGAATGTACAAATTATCGCCCCATATCTCTTTTGCCTACCTTCTCTAAAATCCTGGAAACAGCTATGTCAAAGCGTCTCTATTCGTTTTGTGAAAAATATAACATTTTTGACGAAAGACAAAACGGATTTAGAAAGAATCGATCGACTATTTACGCGGTTTATCAATACATACAAGAAATTTTAAATATATTAAATAAAAGAAAATATGCCATAGGTATACTCCTTGACATGAGTAAGGCGTACGATAGAGTATCATCCAATATTCTATTAAATAAACTAGATGGTATTGGAGTACGAGGAATTTCTCATAAATGGTTTGAGTCTTACCTCAAAAATCGCACGCAATTTGTGGAAATAGAATACCATAATTCTGAAACTGGTCACATAAGTAATATAAGATCAGAAGAAATTACTATAAATAATTCTATTCCCCAAGGAAGCGTGCTTGGGTGCTTGTTATTTCTGATATACATAAATGATTTACCTAAAATAGTAAATTCCGTTAGCGTACTTTTTGCTGATGATGTATCTGTGGTCTTACCATGTGAAAATGAGCTTACTCTAAATAGAGATGTAAGTAAAATACTTGCTGATATTATAGATTGGTTAGAGGCCCATAATCTTAAGTTAAATTTTAACAAAACTAAAGTTATGCAATTTCATCCATACCAAAAACGTCCATTAAATACTGCTTGCACATTTAATAATATAAATTTGGAATGGATTAACAAATTTAAACTCTTAGGTCTGAATATAGACAGTCATCTAAACTGGAAGTCCCACATTGAAATCATAAGTGGGAAATTATCCAGTTTTACGTATGCCCTAAATGAGTTGAAAAAAACAACAGATTTAAAATCAGCTATTAACGCTTACTATGCCTATGCACACTCCTGGCTTCGATATGGCATATTACTATGGGGGAATAGTACACAAGCAGACGTTTTATTTGTTATCCAAAAGAAATGCATCAGAATATTAATAAATGCTGATAGAATGGCAAGCTGTAGACAGCACTTCAAAAATTTAAATATATTAACTTTGACATGTTTATACATTCTTGAAGTATGCCTGTTTGTAAGAAAACGCCCAGAGTTGTTTCCCCTTACTAAGGACCACCATAAACAGGACCGTAACTTAAGAAATAAAAATAGACTTGCTATGCCTACATCTAGTTTGTCATTATTTCATTCAGGACCTTATGTTATGGCTATAAAAGTATATAATAAATTACCAAAAATACTAAAAGATACAACAAATTTCAATATATTTAGAAATAATTTAACTAGATACCTTAATCAAAAGTGTTACTATAATTTAAGAGAATTTTTTGAGGACATGAATGAAACCAAGATACGTTAATATATTATGCCATGAATGTATATGTAATGTTTGTACAAAAAAATTAACAATAATTTTAATAAAACGACGTATAATAGTATAATTATTTATTAAATTGACTTTGACATATTAAATTAATAAAGGATAATATAGTTATAATTTGGTAATGAAATAAATTTATATAGACATATTATATTAATAACATTGTATTAATTAATTGATTGACATTATATTTTAGTAACATTATGTACAATAAATTATTAAATATAACAAAGAAAATATAATGACAATCTTAACTTTAAAAATTGCTGTGCCCTATCAGGGTTCATGTTGACCTGTATTATGTTTATAACACCAATTTGTACACATGAATGCAATAAAGAATTTGAATTGAATTGAATTGAATTGAATTGGCGGCTCGGATGGCCAGCCGAAAGGCAGTCCGCGCACTGCGGTACGCCTCGTACAGCTGGCCCTCCCGCTCAGCGTCGCGGTGACGCCGCCGGCTGCGGGTGTAGGACCTTCGGGCACTGATACACGCCACGCGAAGGTCCGCCAGTCTTGGGGACCACCAGTAGACCCCCTGCCTCGGAGGTAAACGCCGCACCCTGGGCATGGCCGCATCGCAGATCTGCGTTAACGCACTGCGGATGCGGACAGCCTCAGCGTCCACTCCGTCCGCTGGGGGCGGTGAGGACAGCCACGTGTGAACGATGGCCGCCTCCGCCAGTAGGTCCCTATCAAGACGACCCACAGCCCACCGCGGAAACGCGGGAGCTCCGTCCGCCCTGTGACCCCTACCGGGTTCCCGGGGGGAGACCTCCATCCGGATGTACCGGTGGTCCGACAGGGTCTCCGCCTCCTCCAGGACACTCCAGTTCCTCACCCGTGGCGCGACAGCGGGGCTAGCGAACGACAAGTCCACTATCGACCCGCCCTGCTGCCGCACACACGTGTTCACTGAGCCCCTGTTAACAACACAGAGGCCCAGTGAAGCCGCCCACTCAACGACCGCCCGCCCGCGGTCGTCCGTCATAGGGGACCCCCACGCCGTGGATTTGGCGTTGAAGTCCCCCAGGACCAGGACGAGGCCCGGTGCCAGTCGCCGTATCGAAGCCTCCAAGGTGGTGAGGGAGGCCCTGAAATCGTCCATTCTCCTGTTAGGGGAGAGGTAAACGCTGTAGAGTGTGACCCCTCCCCATTCCGCAGCGACAAATTCCTCGCCCCTATCCAAAAGGGATAAGGACGGGAAGTGCCGCTGCGTTGAGACGACGATTGCCGCAGTTCCGTTTCGGCTGACCACCCAATTGGGGCGATCAGGCACGACGTACGGTTCCGCGACTACGGCTGCACCAATCGACTACTCCGCCATGGATTGCAGGAGGAGATCCTGCGCTCCGGCGGAGTGGTTGGTGTTGGCCTGCAGGAGGTGAATGGATTCTGCAGCCATTAGTGGGCCGTATCCATCACCTCCACCTCGCCAGTGGGCGATCGGGCCGCGCTAGGAGCGGGAGCGGCCGTGGTCGAAAGGCCGCCCCAACCCTTTGGGGCCGAAGCAGGAGGTCTGCACGCCCCAGAACCCATGCGGTGCTTGGCGGGCTTATTGCCCGCCGCACACGCGGGGCAGTGGGGCGGGGCGGCGCAAGATGCCGCCACGTGCCCGGTCTGACCGCAGCGGAAACACAATCCGCCGCAGTCGAAGCAATTGGTGCATGTCGGTCGAGTGTGTCCGACCGCCATGCACTTATAGCACCTCGCAGGCCGGTGCTCAAGCACGGTTACCCGCGCCGAGCTCCAGCCCACGAGGAGCCTGCCTGAGCCGGCCAGTTGCCTGACCGACTCCACCGGGCACTGCGCCCAGGCAGCACCTACGCCACCCGGACCGGGACGAATGGCACCGACCCGGACGGTGTCTATGGGACACCCGGTTTTCGAGGCAATAGCCTCCCGGATGTCTTCCACCGTCACGGAGTCATCCAGACCCGAAATGCGCATTTCGGCGCACTTGACAGGCCTGGCGATCCTGATGCCACCCTCCTCGGCGAACAGACCTCGCAGCTTCTCAGCTACGCTGTCAGCCGTCTTGGCGCCCTCGGCCCCTGGGAACTCGAGGATTCGAGCCCCCGTCCGGGCCTTGCGGGTCCTGGCTTCGACGCCTCCAATATCGGAGACGTCTAGCTCCCGCCGGGCCTTCCTCAAGACGGCCTCGTAGTTGAGGCCCTTCTCGGCCGCCTCAGGCAGCACAGTGATCACCACTGCGGCTGTCTTTGGCGGCTTGAGCCCCTTGCGCGACCTCTTCTTCTTGTCGCCAGCTCCTGCCTTGGGAGCGGAGACCTCAGCGGCGCGCTTGGCCTCCGCTCTCCTTCTTTGGCCGCGACTCCTTCTATCGCGCTCGGCCACCTGCCAACCCTCTTCGGGTACGGCAGTCGTGCCAGACGCGGAAGGCCTCGTCGCAGCCTCGCTGGTCGTCGCCGGCGGTTTCGTTGCGGGCGGCTTCAGCGGTCCGGCAGGAGCCGGCGCCGTCTTCCTCCTCAGGGCAGGTCCCTTCGGAGCGGGGCCGGGGCCTTTGGGCTTAGGCCCGGCCGCGGCCGCGGCGTAGCTCCCCACGCGGCCACCCTGACAAGGCAGCGGGTCGGGGGCTGGTGCCGTATGTGGCCGCTTATCTGCGGCAAGCGGCGGCCGGACACGTGGTTCTGGAGGCAGCCTTGCCTCCAGAACGGCGAAGCGCGCATCGACAATTTTGCCCACTGCGTCGATTATCGCGCGCAGGGACTCATCCGGCAATCCTCCCACCGCAGGGGTTGGCATCGGGGTCGGCAGCGGGGTCGGCGCCTCCAGTTGAGCCTCCACCGGGGCCCGCTCCGAGACGCTTGGCGACTTCGTCGCCGTGGCGCGAGTCGTCCTCCTCGCTACCGGGACAGGTGTCGGCTCGGTGGCCGTGACGGCTTCAGCCGGCGGCGTGCCCTCCGCAGCGGGGGGCGTCCTCCTCGCCGCAGGGACGGGTTTCACCGCGGCAGCTGTTTTGCGCGCCTTGGCCGATGGCTTTGGCGCAGGCGGTAGGAACTGCGCCATCTGGGCCCGCAGGTCGGCCATGTCTTTGGCCAACATGCGGTTTACCCGACGCACCGACTCCAGCTCGGACTCCAACTGGCGGTTCAGGTCCCGCAGGCCTGAGACCTCGCCACTAAGGCGGGCATTTTCAGCCTGCAGGTCCAGGGGGCCGTCGCTCGCAGCAGGCGCCACCTCACGCCGAGGGGTGGCCGACCTTCTTCCTGCTACTGCGGCCCCTCGCCCCCTGCGAGAAGCCGGCACCTTCGGTGGAGGCATGATGGTCCCGCTCCCCTCGGAGTCGGCGCCCGAGCTGCCTCCCTTGCTCAGGGGGCGCTTTCGCACCTGCGAGGGGAGGGCCTCCTCCCTGGTCTTCTCATCCGTCGCCACAGGACGCGGCGACGACTTAGTGGGGGCTTTAGCGTCCGACCCGCTTTCTCCTCTGGACGACCCTGCGGATGCACCGCCCTCGTCCATCTTAGCGGCAGATCTGCTGCCCTCATCCACGGACGGCTCTGCGACGTCACTGTCGCCCTCGTCCGTAGACGGCTCTGCAGCATTTCTGCCACCATCCTCCTTTTCAGCGGCGGCAGCCTCTCTCCGCGCACGCCGCTCCTCCATCCTCCTCTTGTAGCTGGAAGCCTGCCCCCGGCTCTTCCTGGGCGACTTCCGCTTCACTTTTTGGGCCTCCACGATTTGTGCCGGGCCCTCGGCGGACGCCTCAAGTCCTGAGGACGAGGCGTCGTTTAGGTCAGTTTTTGATCGGCTTAACCGGGCCTTGGGGTGAAGATCGCTACGATCCCCGTCGTTATTTATTTTTAATTTTTGCGTATCCATTATTGATCCCACGATTATGGGAGATACAATACGTCGACCCGGGCAGAGATCCCTTTACCCGGGCAAGCCTACATTTACCAACCAGGGGGGCAGCCGGTACCCTGGCTGGAGCGTGCTAAGAACAGAACAACCCATCTGCCATGCATCTTCTCGCCGCACGCCAGAACTTAAGATTCTGGGTGATTTCCGAGTCCGAATGTTACTTCGGACTCTTTATAGAGGTTGTCTTCCTCGCGGCCCGGGCGGTTAAGCCAAGACCCTCGCTCCTGAAGCTAAGACAAGCAAAGAATCAGGTTTACGATGTGTGGACGGTGGCAAGTGCCTGCCCAGCCCTCAAATGAATGAGTGACTGAGCCCGTCCCGATATTTCGCGTCCTATAACCTCTACTACGACTGTAGTAGAGTAAGGAGCGAAATCGCGCAGATATTCGCTACGGACGACAGTACAACAGAAGAACTGGGGACCGCCGCCCGCACCCAGGGTACACCGCGTGGAGGTTTCTGGGATAGTACCCCACACCATGGCTACCTGCCAAATCAATATAAGATAGGCTTTTTTTGGTGCTACGCTATGGTTACATCCAGGTCGAGACGACAGAGGGAGCGGCGTGCGATCCCTTAAAACCACTCTTTAAGTCCGTGCAAGCGGGCCACCGACACTCAGTGCTTGCCTTCGGTGACCTGCCCGGCGGGTTACTCTAGCGGGTATATTATCTTACGTCGACGTCCCAGCAGCTTTCATTGTCGGGGTGTCGTTCGTGTGATGTAAGCTAAAACTAAAGTGAAGGCTAATTTGCTTCATCCAGAAGATGCACACATATCCAACTGAGGCTTGCACTTCTACTATTATCCATTACATTACATTATTCTATGATACAGAAGAAAATAATAATAATATTTAATTTTTTCTCAAATTATATAAAACTTTGGCACATTTCCATCTTTATATATATAATTCTTATGTACGTGTGTATGTCACTGAACTCCTGGTAAACGGCTGGACGGATTTTGTTGAAATTTATTGTGTATGTTCAAGTGGATTCGAGAATGGTTTAGATTCGCAATTGGACCCGGTATGTAGAGGCTGCGAACGAGTTGTAGCATTTTTACTTTTCATACATTGACTGTTAGGTGGAACAAAGTTTGCAGGGTCCGCTAGTAGCAATATAATAGAAAATAATAAACCCTATTTCAAAAGAGTAACATTGCAAACACTTCATGAAAATTTATTTAACATTAATATAAACGAACATCAAAAACATTGATTAGAATAAAAGACGAAGAAACTACTCGCAACGGTAGTAATAATTGATTGCCTACGACGCCGCGACGGTACAGACTAACATCTAATAAATTAAGAGACAGCGACAACTCTATACCGTTTGATATTTAAATTCAATTCGTTATACATTTATGAAGTGAAGCTATGATTCTAAAATGTTTAAATTGCAATGATTAATGAAGAATGATTGCACTATGTTAGTGGTTAAAAAACAAAGATTAATTCCTTAGTGCAGGGTAACAGTTACAAAGACAACCAGTCTTAGTTATAAAATAAGAAAGAAATGTATGTCACACAATTCGTTGACCACACAGTTTCATCGATAATTTGAGCTATATGGGTGATCAAAAGTGATAAATGTTTAAGTGTGTCTTTAGGGGCGTCAACAAATAATTAAAAAAAATAGTGTGTGTGTCAGCTCCGACGCACGACTGGAGTTTACTCCTTAAGTACGATTATCAAAACAGGCGCAAAAAAAGCTCATTTGACTAAAAATAATATATATATTTATTTACATTTATCAAAACTGTTCAGTGAAGTATTATCTCACGTCAGAAAGTGAAAGGTGCGCAGAATAGGTTGCGCACCAAAAACGTAACGAGGCCATTCGATCACTAGATTTTACTCCTCAAATTTTTCTCATACCGGGCGCCTTATATGAAAATCGATTCTTAAGGAGTAAACTCCAACAATAACACAAAATAAAAACAACTTTTTAAAAAAATATTCTAAAATATAAAATACACTACCGAGTTTACATCGACAATTAAAAAAAAACATAATGAACATCATCAATGTAGATCGTTAGTTTACCAAATACGCATTATGATTAAAATTACTCTAAAACAGGTCAGATTTGGATTAACTCTCCTTTTTTTTTTAAATCAATAACTAAATCTATTCTTACTAAAGGAAAAACGAATATAGACATTATTCCTAGTTTTTCCCCAACGGTCCTGCCGCGGCACAAGCGCCAATGCTCTGATTTAATTTAAGAAGACACTTGTAGCAAACTCAAACTGTCCCTTTGATTCAAAAACGTGCACACACTGAAAACTGTAAATAGCGAGGCAAAATAAAGAGGCGGCGGGACCTTCGAAGTGATCTTAAGTACAGGAAAACTGAGCAGAAGATTACTTCTGTGATAAGATCTGCTGACCAGACCCTAGATAAAATTGATTGTTGAAAGCATGGTCAACAAATCTAACCCTAACTGTATCCGAAAAAAAAAATGCATACACGTAATAACGAGAAAGATTGTTGTAATTCTCGTTTAATCTGTTGGTAAAGCATCAATGCATTTTCTCAGCGAATAAAAGAATTTCTTAGTAATACCTATACGCAAATACAAAAACACAATAAATTTAAATATAAAAACCTGATTACTTCGCTCGTAGTATATTTTTTATAAATAATCAAGCATATTAAATGCTAAATTGCAGTCATTTGAATAAATTCAAACTTTTCTATCGCCCTTAAAATATTCTTCGCTCATTCATTCATTATCACTAAAACAGTTACACTTAAATTTAAATGGTCGCTACGCTTTGAGAACTATCATATTTCTTACTTCTCAATTGAATGAAATGCTACTACAAGTAAAATATTCTTAGATATTTATATTTCACTAACAAATTTCGCGTGATTTTCCCCGAGTAGTTCCTATTCATGTGGGAATATGATTTCTTTTTTGAAACTTACTCTTTGAAAATGTAGCTTTCCATTAGTGAAAGTATTTAAAAAAAATATAGGTTTTGTGCTTTAGGCTTGAAAATATTATAATACCTCATATGGTTTAAGTATACAATAAATCGCCCTCACAGTTTACCGTTGAAATTATAACAATTAGCTAAATGACAATCAGTTCCGGGCGGACCACCGAAAACAAGGACTCAACACTGAGAGTCCAAAAAATTGGCAATAGGTAGCTATAGCTAGCCCTTCTATCATCCTGGACAGATTGGGTGAAGTGTGATCAGCCCATACCTTGTCTACAAAAAAAAGCAGTACCAATTTAATGAGCAATGGCGTTTCCTAGAAAATTCGTAACACTAAATACTATCGATAAATCGCCTGTCAATTATAATACTATCCCGCCCAGGAGAAGCATATATCTGACAATGTCTGAAAGAGCTTGATAAGTCAAAATAGTATTAAGATAAAATATTTTGAATATATATTATAGCAATTTTTAATACTGGAAGCAAAATAAAAATGCCTTCATACAACCGATGTGTTTATTTCCCATCATTCAATACATCAATATAAAAGATTCATTTTTATCTTTTATAATGTATAATATAGAGCTGGGGTGCTTTAAAAGCTTATTTATATCCCTCTTTGTTCAAGAAAGCCTTTGAGATACACGATCGTAGGACATTACGTATTTAAATTAAGTCTAGGTAATATTTATTTAAAAATGTCGTTATGAAGAGTAACCTGAATTTTATACATCTGCTCAAAAATATATATGTAAGAAATTCGTAAAACTCAATATTATATCAGTGAGATTAACAATATGGCATCATTTTCTTTAGTGGTAGGCCCACGCTGTTAACAGTTCTCTGTCTACAGCCGCGGGCCGGTCTAAATCCTCATCCGGGGTAGTACCACACTCTCGCAAAAGATCGACATCTGAGTAATAGCAATGTGCTATTGCTTTTCATTCGGTGAGCGGCAGAGCTGGTAGCCCAACTGGGTGAGTTTGGGGTTTGTATTGCGCCCTTTTCCGTGTGGTGCTGGAGTAAGAACACAGTTCACCACCCCCTGACGGCGACTAAGGGATATAAGACTATAATATCTATGCAAGAGAACGAAAACTCGAAACAAAACCCTATACCAACACGTCTGACCAGCGCGGTATAGTAGGTTAATTTCCCTCCCATTTTAGAGGAGGCTCCAGGCCAACTGTGGGACGTATATGAGCTGTGATGATGATGATGATGATGATTGGGCCTAGCATTGCAAAGGTCGGCAGTGATATTTACCGCCAAATTTAAAATCAAACACAAACGTGATAGAATCCATAAAAATAGTTTTATTTTAAATGTGTAATAGTCGCGCAAACATCAAATATTATATGTATATTGTGTTCCAGTATTCATAAACTAATGAAATAAGCGCAAATACCACAGTGGTCTCATTACCAATATTTTTTACCAAGTTTCATGGGCTTGATTCTCAAACAGTCAAACAGTATTATTATTTGCCTAATGCATAAATTTTCCGTGCGGTGACGGAGTAAGAATACTATTCACCAACCCATATCTTACCCGTGGGTGATCGTACGAGACGACTAAGGGATATAAAATGCATATAACCTCTATGCGAGAGAAGGAAAACTCGAAACAAAACCCTATACCAACACGTCTGACCAGCGTGGTAGGTTAATTTCCCTCCAATTACGGAGGAAGCCCGAGCCCAACAGTGGGACATTTATGGCCTGTGATGATGATGATGAATGCCCATATTATGCTTGTTTTAAGTCGGATTCAGTTATTATGTGACCGTTAATTGTATAGTTGTTAAGTTCCCCGTGCATTAGGTACTGCTTAGTGCAAGCTATTTGATAAAGTTATATCATCATTCTCCTACTCTTATCCCAATTGCTTGGGGTCGATACTATATGTAATCATCTTTTATAGTACATATTGTAAAAGTTATTGGCAATAGTTTTATGACAAGCCGCCTGCCAGACGTCAACCCTCCATGGGAATGTAATTGTTGACCAAACGGCATCAGATGGAGTTGGCCCAGGTGGTTATAAGGCTCTTAGTCGTCTTTTACGATATCCACGAGCTAAGTAAGGGCTTGGTAGTATTCGTAGCCGCTACCACACAGCTATTTGATAAAGTCACTTTTGTTTAAGAACCATAATTCTACACTCCGGTCAGTTAGTGCAAACTTCCGAAGAGAATATTATAATAACATATTTTCGCAAGCTTTCGCTAAAGCAACGAGGTAGTACAATCTAAAATTGAAGCTTCAATGAGATTTATTTGTCAACAACCTACCTGAGCTCCTTGTCCCTAAATTCGATAATGTTTATTATATAACAGTCGAACTGAAAAATTGCCAAGGAAACTGAAATTACAGGGGCACTGACCAGAAAATTGACGGCGCGCCCCGAACTCTACAGTTATATGCTTTGATTAATGTTATCAAGCCTGTTATCTAGGGGCACCCCTTAAATTGGGGTCAAACCCTTTTTTAGAAATTTGGGCCATCCGAGGAAATTTTTATCTATAAAATTATTTCTGTTAATTTAAAACGGTTTTTGTTTTTAGCTCATTCCAAAGTTGTAACTCTCTTCCGTCTCTCTTGGGTTCACGTTGTTAGAATTGTTGTTTTGTCAGTGTATGGTCTTAATTTGTGAATTTTCAACCCTATTTATAATCATTTGAAGTTGATATTTTATATTTATAAGAAAATTAAATACGTTCGTTAAGTACTTTTTTGTACTGAATGCCGATTTTAAACCATATTTTCGTCTTAAGAGCTTAAGCCCTCCTACCATTTTCAAAGGACGCTAATATCCAGTACTTATTCTAATTTTAACGGATTTTAACTTGTTAATCCAACTGCCTCAGTATGCGTCTGCCGTTTCTGCAGTTTTTGTGTTTGCATATTAGGTTAGAAAAAGGGACATTATATTAGTTTGCTGCCAAATTTTAACAATTTTAAAGGTTTAAAAAGGAAAAAAAGTAAAGCAATCTATAGAACCCCTTTTTAGATTTATAGAAAAAAAATTTACAACAAACACATATGAATTTTCAAGATCTGTTTTAACCCAAGCGTATGACGTTTGCGAACACTATTTTATTGCAACTAACACCACGCTTAGATAAATTTCTTTGCAGACTTAATAGAGTTGCTACACAGTACTGTATATTAGACAGTTGCTGCCTAGCCAGATGCCATGCGATCTTTAATTAGAATTAGATTATTAAAATCTGTTTAGTAGTTTACCGAGAAACTGAAACAAGTAACCATTCAAAAATTCGAATATATAATATAGGAACCCACTAGCTGTGCACTGATACCTTCCATGGCGATTTTTTACTTATAATTTATTATAGATTTTTTATTTATTATTTTAAGTTTGTCTTTGTACAGTTGTTATACTCATATCACAACCCCTTAGTCGTAGTTTACTATACCCACGGGTAAATAGAGGGTGGTGAATAGTATTCTTACTCCGTCACTACACGAAAAAATAAGATGTCCAAAGTTTCATATGATCTAAAATATAAATTCAAATTTCGACGCCGTTTGTGGTCAAGATATCGTAGCATCGAACCAAATAGTCTACATAGATATAAAGAAGGTTGTTTGTGCATATGATATCGCGAAACTCGGAAACTATTTGACCGATCAATATGTACATTGGTATATATGTTTATTTTTTCACGGAGAAGTTTCATAACTCACTACTAGGTGGCGCTGTGATATATAGAATTTTATAAACAAACCAACGGACTGGGTTTGCTAATTCTAATATAAAGGAATCTAATCTATTGTATTCTTATTCCATATCCACACGAATATTAAATTAATAATTACTCATCATTATCATCTTGCTCTTATCTCAATTACTGGGATCAATGCAATATGTACTTTTCTTCTATCGTACATATTACAAGTTTTGGCATAGTATTATGACAGGCCGCCTTCAGTCAACCCTCCTTCGAAATATTGCTTTCCGATATTCATTACATTTAGTCTAGATGGCATCAGACGAAGTTGGCATAGGTCGATGTAAAGCTTTTAGTCATATTTTACGACAGCCCACCACTAAACAGCAAAATTATTAATTAATAATTACTACTTAATTTATAAAACCCGATTACGAAGCGAAAAAATAGTAAAGTAATCGGGTTTTATAAATAATTAAGCATATTAAATGCTAAATTTCAGTAATTTAAATAACAAGGTTGTGTCATCTTTTTTTTTATAATTCAATAAATTTGAATTATAAAAAAAAAAATTAATTCTAACTGCAAAGTTTGAAGTATTAAGCCTATAACAATGTGTAAACATTGTCGGGTAGACCGCATACCGTCACCTTAAGACGTAAATATGATACGAAGCGAAATTTGCATGTCCTACAATAAGTCACGATGGTGTAGTGGCAGCACGATTGGGCCGGAATCCCAATAGGCGCAGGTTCGAATCCCGCTTGTGAGATTATTTTTCGCTTCGTAATCGGGTTTTATAAATAATTAAGCATATTAATGCTAAATTTCAGTAATTTAAATTACTATTTAAGTTAAATGAGACACAAGATCTTAATTACAAAATCTACGTACTCTCATGCGACTAATATAAATTTGACACGAAATTAACATTACATATAACAATTTACAACTACTATAAAACAACAAAATGTAATTCAACAAAAATATTTTCAAAAAAAAAAACCTCCGCAAAGTTTTCACCTCGCATTGAACATTATTTCAGCGAGTTTTCGTTCCACAAAGCCGTGTATAAAGTGTGTCACTAATGAGACTGTGCCATCAGTCATTAGGCTCACCCAGAAGGGTCGTAGCTTGTACAGTACTACTTAGATATACAGTTATGGGAAGCTTAGATCTACTGTGTGAACAGGCACTCGGTTTGTTGGCTTGATACAATGATACATATGGATTAGTTTGCTTGTATATAAGGGCTATAGTCGCATAAATGTTGTAGTGTAGTCTCATTATTACATGAAAACCTTTCGTTATATAAATAAATAGCTTGTATTGTTTCTTTATATTAATAGAATTTAGACGTAGTGTCGGAGTAAGAATGCAAATTCATCTCAGCACATACTCGTATATATCCCACTGTTCAGCTCAAGTCCTCCGTAATGAGAGAGAAATTGATTTAATATACCGCGCTGGTTAAACGTGTTGATATAGGGTTTTGTTTCAAGTGTTCTTTCTCTCGCATAGATGTTATATCCCTCGTGTCTTACGATCACCCACGTGTAAAATAGGGGTTGATGAATTGTATTCCTACTCCGTTACCACACGGCAAATGAATGCAAATTGATCATCTTTAATCTTGTCTTTAGATATCATAAAGACGATTAAGGATATAATATTTATTTAACAAACAACACCAATAGAAGTAGGACCACGCTGTTGACAATTTTCTGTCTACAGCGGCGGGCCGGTCCGTCCAGGGTAGTACCACACTCTCGCAGAAGATCGACGTTTGAGTAATGGCAATGTGTTATTGTACTTCGTTCGGGGAGCGTGAGAGCCGGAAGCCTAACTGGGTGGGTTTGGGGATTTTATTGATAGGCAGCAGTCTAAGCTATATCCTTGGTATTGCAAAGGTCCATGGGCGGCAGTGACACTTATCATCAGATGTGCTACTCGCTCGTATGCCACCATAAGACATAAAAAACCGCTATTAAGGCAATAATCCTAGTTTTGCGGGAGGCCTCACAAACATAATGGATACAAATTATACCCAGGCCCATAACAACCATTTGTGGGTTACACAAAGTATTATCCTAAACGGGAATCGCACCTACGGCTCTAGCACTATAGGTCTGTATCTTAACCACTTCGCTATCTGCAGTCAATATTCATATAACAAAAGTGTTACAGAAGGCAAACTCAAACTAAATTTTTATCAATTCATCTGACCAATGTCACCTACCAGTGATCACTATAAAGAATATCATCTTATATATTAATTAATTAATACGAATATGTATAAGAAACAAGATATTTATATATGAAAAATAAAACTTCTAAAATTGGTTTACTAAATTATTTAGTTAATTACTATACCATGAAATGCACTCAATTTTTGTTCTCTATCCGCCTGTTTTATGAAAATATCAGTAATATAAGTACGAAAAGGCAGACAAAAGCGCCTAATAGCATGCAATTATGATAGACGACCAACAGATAAGTGGACTTAGTAGCCACAGACAGATTTAAAATCTGTTCTGAATAAAACTGAGCACAAAAAAAGTATAAATATTTTTTATATTTCCTCTATATTAATAAACCATTATAACTGTAATCGCACTAATTCGAATTTATTCTCATTTTCCTATCAAAAATAATTATTATGCCATGAAAATTCACAAGTTTATAAAATTTACTGATTTAAAATTCACTTGTAATTATAACATTTCATCATCACTTTGTGTTTAGGATTAGCACTATGATTTATTCCAACTTGGAATCATCATTCTCCTACTCTTATCCCATTTACATGGGGTCGATACAATATGTACTCTTGCTTCATAGTACATATTGTAAAAGTTATTGGCAATAGTTTTATGACCGGACGCCTGCCAGACGTCAACCCTCCTTGGGAATGTAATTGGGGACCCAACGGCATCAGATGGAGTTGGCCCAGGTCATCATAAGGCTCTTAGTCGTCTTTTACGACATCCACGAGTAATGTAAGGGTTGGTAGTATTCGTAGCCGCTACCACACAGCTAATCCAACAAGCAAGCCAACTTGGAATATAGCCCCTAAAATAAGCGGTCACTAATTAAGCATCATCGTTTAATTAATTCAATAAGCCCAGTGAATAATACCTACGACAGATGCAAAATATAAGCACATAAGAATTATCATTCATCTCACCTGATATACACCCACTGCTGACCTCGAGCCTCCTTCATAATAAGAGAGAAATTGACCTAGTACACAACGCTAGTCATACGAGTTGAAGTATAAGATTTTATTTCAAGTTTGCTCTGTCCTGCATAGATGTTATTGCATGTTTTATTGCTTATTGAAAGAATGCCGAACGAACGTCTGGTTAAGAAGATATACAATGCAAAAGTGGAAGGATGTAGGTACCGGGGGAGACCGAGACTCACCTACCTAGACCAGATTGGTCACGTGCTGAAAGAAGGTGGAGTCAAGAGTCTCCGAAACCGGCGAGCGTGTATGAAGAGAATTATGAATGTTGAAGAAGCGAGTGAAGTATGCAAGGATAGAGTTTTCTGGCACTCTGTTCTCTCTGCCTACCCTGCAAGGGATATGGCGTGATGATATGTATGTATGTATGTATGTTATTGCTTATTTAAGATTACGATAATCACAGACAAGATGGGGTGGTGAATTGTATTCTTGCACCGTCACTACATGGCAAATACGTGGTATATTATTTGGGTACGTACATGCATATATTCGTGTCTGTGTATGTTCATTCTATGTGGAAACATGAATGCATACATTTGCATGTGTATATAGAATGTTATATATTTATATGAAATATTTCTATACTGATTACTTTAGGCTACCTTTTTATGGTTGAAAATATCAATTTTACAGGAAGCGAGAACATCTATAGCCGCTCGAAAACTTAAAATAATAAATATTCTTTTTTTAAGTAAACCCAGACATAAAATAGAATTGTAGTGAATAGAACTAGTTAAGATGAATTCAATAAGACCAAACTTAAAGAGTTTGCTAATAGACAATTCAGAATATCGTCCCCTACCTTCGAGATAACACATTTGGTCCTTTCAAAAGATATGTAACAGAAATGTTTGAATGGAAAATAAATACCCATTATGTTATTTAAGATCCCTACGGCAGCTAACAAAGATATTAATAAATTGTAACTAAAACCCATCTCGATTACATCAGCTATCACACAAAAAAAAAACATCATAATCGGTCCATTCGTTTTGAAGCTACGATACCACAGACAAATACACAGACACACAAACACGTGGAACATATAACAGGCCTCCTTTTTTTGTCGAAATAAATAAAATTAAATAAAATATGACCATCGTAGTAAAACTTTGATATATTAAGAAACAATTTAGTTTTACATTTTGATCACCTTCTTACGGAACAAGTTTCAGACAGCTAAAGGTATGTGCTATAGATGTTTTTGTCTAGTAATAACTCTCATTAGAGACGTACAATGCAGCTGTCATTACAGGCTTTTTGCAAGATGGCGGACGAGTGATGTTTTTTATACCATGTTACAAATGAATTGTTCAGGTGTCAGAGGTTTTGTTGTTTTTTTTTATTGTTGTAAAATGTCGTAAGTACTAATGAGATTTTTTTCTGTTGTGTTTCGTGTTTATCTTTCACTGTGATGGACTTGACGAGGGAGCGCAAAATAGGTGTGTTGTCGCTCACTGTGTATACTTGTTTTGTTAATGAAGCTTGTCTTATTACAAGCATGCAATTGCCGATATAAGATCGGGCTTAAATTTGTATTTCTGAATAAAAGCTAAAACCTTGAGGATTTCCTTTCGTATTCTAGAGACAATTAGACTATAAGTATAACTAGTTCTTGCTGCCATATCTTATACTATATACATCTGCACACACACACACACACACACACACACACACACACGCACACGCACGCACACACAATAAATTCACGGGGATGGCTTAAAATCAGTGTTGTAGTTGTGACAGCAGAAGCTGAGCCAATTCCTTCTAGATTTAATTTTGTTTTATTATAATTACTTGTTTTTAGTTTCTGAAAAGGCAATAAAATATTATTATTATTAGCATATCGCTTCAGAGATATTTTTCAATTAGGATTTTTTTTATTGCTTATGGTGACAAACGAGGCAGCAGCACACTTGATGGTAAGAGTTACAGCCGCAATAACAGGGATACAACTAGGCCATTGCCTACTAACTCAAATCTACCTTTTTTTTTCACCTCAAGGTGGAGACCATGGATGTGGTCGCACCCCGACAAATCGATTCGGGGCGACAAGAAAAGGCGACACGCAACCCCATGGACCCACCCTGCAAACAGTTCTCTTCGCCGTGAGAGCGGGCCACCGATACCCGATTTTTTTTTCTTCTTTGTCTTCGGTGAACTCAAATCTACCTAGGCATTTGGACTTGCGGCTTTCTCGCTCACTGAACTAAGCACATCAGCACATTGCTACTGTTCAGACGTATATTTTCTATGACTGTGACACGGTCGTAGACAGAAAACTATCAACGGTGTGGCTCTACCACTCCTAGTAATTGAGGCTGACATAACTCATATTTGTGTTCCACAAAGAACTGGTCTCAAGCAAAAGTCTTTGATTAGAACTAATCTAAGTCGCTACTAAGATAACTAACTATATTAATGATATTCATAACTATTTCTATAGTATTTTAATATTTTATACAGTCATTTATAGGCACGATTATTTGTTTTTTTTTTTTGTTTGTGTCTTAGTTGTTAGCCTCAGATGGCTATGACAACTTTACCCGGACTGTGGGTGAGCGCTGAGGGCTCTCAACCCGTAAATTGTAGGCACGAAACACGCATAGCACTTATAACGACCTGGGCCAACTCCATCTGAAGCCATTTGATCAACAATTACATTCCCAAGGAGGGTTGACGTCTGGCAGGCGGCCGGTCATAAAACTGTTGCCAATAACTTTCACAATATGTACTCCTTCGAAAGAGTATATATTGTATCCACACCAAGTATTTGGGATAAGAGTAGGAAGAAACAGCAATCTGGCTACAAGCCAAAGAAACGCTAATCAAGTGAAGACAAACTGCAAGTTGGGTAACTTTCGAACACTTGAATGCGAGAGGCGTTACACTAAAGTAGAGCAGTAGTTTAAATGATCATTTTAAACAAGTGTTCAAGGTTTAAATTTTGATGAGATAAAATAGTAAGGCTTATTACTTCATTAACTATATATTTTATTAAGAAACACTCATCATCATCATTCTCTTTACCCAATCACTCGAAGTCGACGCAATATATACTGTTCCATAGTACATATTGTAAAAGTTATTAGCTGTAGTTTTATGAGCTTGCCTAATGTCAAACCTACCTGAGAATACAATTGTTGACCAGATGGTGTCAGATAGAGTTGACCCAGGTCTATATTAACATACATACATATCATCACGCCATGCAGGGTAGGCAGAGAGAACAGAGTGCCAGAGAACTTTATCTTTGCATACTTCACTCGCTTCCTCAACATTCATAATTCTCTACATACACGCTCGCCGGTTTCGGAGACTGTTGACTCCACCTTCCTTCAGTACATGACCGATCTGGTCTAGGTAGGTTAGTCTCGGTCTCCCCCGGTACCTACATCCTTCACTTTCGCATTGTATATCTTCTTAACCAGACGTTCGTTCGGCATTCTTTCCACATGTCCGAACCATCGGAGCATTCCCTTTCGCATCTTTACACCAATACTCTCTTTCATACCTACTCGCCTATACATAATATACCTACCTACCTATTTTATGACAAGCACGAGTAATGTAGTGGTTGGTGATATTTGTTGCCAGTACTATACAGTTTTTCTTTATAATGAGACTATTGGTTAGTAAAATCACCCTTTTCATTACCAAATAAAAAATATATTTTATTTGATAAAACTTGTGACCACATCCCAAAAGAATTCTGCAAAAAAATATTTTTATGGCTATAATTATTTATAACAATAAAAAAAATGTTCTAAATAATAAATAAAAAATATTTGATTACAAAAAACGAGTAAATATACTTTTAATAAAGAGTTATATATACTTTTTTAATTTTAATTATCTATAATAATAATTATGAACATATGTTTTGTAACAACAACTTTATATTTAGCTGAGTACTTTTTGTATGACAAAAAAAAGTATGTTATAATGTAAAAAAATATTCTATATTATATTTTTCCTACCCAAAGTTTTACTAAATTCAGAAAAGGTAATCTACATATAGAATATTGTTAATAATAATTAACGATAGATAGATATATGTACAATTGTACATCTATAATCTCGGATATATAATTAAAACAACCATTAACCACTAATTATAAAAAAGAAAAGAAAACAGAAGAAATAAAAATCACGTGTCCAAATCGTTTCTTAATGACCGCCGATATTTTGAGCGACCATTTATTTATAAGGTCAATCGTGTTATCGTGAACATGCTCGAGGTAAACGAGCCTCAGGGGTGAGTGCAAGATGGTCGAATAAGGCTCGCATCATAGCACAAGCAAAGCTAGCTTAAAGCTATTTTTTTTTTGTGTGACGACGAAGTAATAATACAATTCATCACCCCTTATCTTTCCCGTCGATACTTAAAACAATTGGCATTATGATGAGTGACAATATAATGCTGGCCGATTTGCAGCTCCACGAACGGTTTTAAAAAAATATCATTTTATATGCCAATATAAAAATAAAAGAAAAATATTTTCTTTTTTTTTTTAAATAAGACACCACCCTACGCTAATGAAATAATCCTTGTATTGCGGGGGACTTTACAAACATATAATTAACGAAAAGAAATTATACCCGGATTCAAAACAACATTTTGTGGATCGTACAAAGTATTTTTCTACGTGGGCATCGAACCCATAGCACTGGCACGGAAGGTCGTTATCTTAATCACTACGCCATTTGCAATCGACAGTTTTATGTTGTTGGCTAGCATTGGCGCCAAGGCTCCAATCAAGTGGTAAATTATGATTATTATTACTAAATAAGAATAACAGAGATATATTTATCTTTTAACTAATGGAAGAGAAGGATTGTCATATTTCGCATGTAGGTAACATCAATCTTATACCAATACTATTGAACTAAGAAAAAAAAATGCATTAATATACACAAGCTCCAAAGGAAAGCGTAGATGCCATTGGAAACGAAACCTGAAATTTATTTATATTAAAATAAATGAGGATTCAGTAGCAATGCATCCGTATGGTAGAGTCAAACTGTTGACAGTATCGTGTCTATAGCCGCAGGCCGGTCCGTCCGAGGTAGTACCACACTCTCGCAATAGATTGACGTGTGAGCATACTGCCACTGCTTCTGCGAGAAGATCGTTAAGCTTCATTCACTAAGCGAGACAGACGGCAGCCCAATTTTCTGGGTGGGTTTGGGCTGGTAGGCAACGCGGTCTAGTTGTACCGTTTGTATAAACCAATAAAAAATATATATACCACCAATGTATGTATCACTTACGTATATATTTCTTATTTGACATTATAAATTAATAATTATTATAGTGATTAATTTATCTGTTTGCAAAAATTAAAGAAATATTTCGTAAATATAAAAATGTATTTAAATATCATAATTTTATAGCTTAGCGTAGCTTAGTTTATGAGAAGATGGTTTAAATAGGCTAGCCGTATCGCGAGATATTTAGGCGCCCCTAAAATTAGGGTAATCGATCCTTCGTGGGGTAAATGAAGAACAATATTAAGGCAGTTGATAACTCTATAGGCCATTTTTTACCGTTTCAAGTGCTTTTAACGGTGTTCCACCTTGAAATTGCTTTAAAGAATTTTTAAAGTTTAGATTAATAAAAATGTATGTCATTTTTATAATGACGCTTTTTGTTTTTTTTTTATGATGTCTTTATCACTTTAAATTGATAACAATGTTAAATTAATTGTAAAAAATAAGACTTCAGACTCATTCTTTCACTCAGACCATGAATGAGTCAGTCATATAAAATAGATGGACAAACATTAGCACAATTATAGAGACTGTCAGGCTACGCACACGCTACGAAATACTCAATATCACGAGTACATCAAAAACGTCCACTAAGGATCAATGAAGATGCCGCAAAAATAATGAATGAATGGAGATAAAAACATCAACCATAACGGCTGGGTCATGCAAATAATTGCATTTCAAAATCAAAAAGCCTAAATGTGAAACATCATCATCTCATCTCAGCTCATATACCCCCCACTGCTGGGCTCGAGCCCTATCCCACAGTAAGAGAGAAATTTAGTATAAGGATAGGCAGACAGATAGACAATTTGGTATAGGGTTTTATTTTGAGTTTTTCTACTCTGACTTACTGAGTGATATAATATGAAGATAACATTTACCTGCATATTATCCCTCAGTCGTATTTTTCGATACCCACGGACAAGATAGGGAGATGAGTTGTATACTTACTCTGTCACCACAGGGATTATATACCCGCCGAGACGTCATCGCCCGTTGGGTTACACGGCTGGAGAGACCTAGACACGGTGTTGTTACCGTTGAGGCCCTCCGGCCCGTACTGATGGAGTGGATGGAGCGGCGGCACGGAGTCCTCTCCTTTCGGCTGGTGCAGGTATTGTCGGTGCACGGTTGCTTCGGCTTGTACCTGCACACGGTCGCGTATAGGGAGTGGACTCCGTCCTGCCACCATTGCAGTAGTGACGAGGACACGGCGCAACATACGCTCGAGGTATGTCCGAGCTGGGACGGGCAGCGCCGTGACCTCGTCGCTGTTATCGGTGCCGACCTGACGCTGCCAGCTGTCGCGAAAGCGATGGTCGACAGCGTCAGGAACTGGGACGCGATCGCCGCCTTCTGTGTGACTGTCATCTCGCAGAAGGAGGTGGCGGAACGAGTCCGGGAAAATTCCCGTAACCCGGACCGCCGTCAGCGGCCGGGGCGGCGCAGGCGCGAATATCTGCGCCTGATGCCGCCCTAACCGAGGCTTCGGGTGATCGGACCGGGGAATTGTCCGGTCACCCGACGTGAGGCCACCGCGTGAGGGCGACGTCCCGTCGGCGAAAACAGTCGGGGCGTCGACATGAGAGGCACCCACGAGGGTAAACCGCCGGGCGGGCCACCGAAGACAAAGATCGGGTACCGGTGGCCCCCTCGCACGGCGAAGAAGAGGTGCTTGCAGGGTGGGTCTACGGGGTTGCGCGTCGCCTCTTTCGTCGCCCCGGACCGATTTGGCGGGGCGCGACCACGTCCATAGCCCACCGCAAAAAAAAAAAGGATTATATACGCATAATTATAATCATCCTACAACTGCTATTCCATTCAATACGGGGTCGACGCATTATGTACTCCTCTTCCATTGTCATCCAAAATAAATATGTGAGCAAAATTTCATCTCAATCACATCGGGTTGAGAGCCCTCAGCGCTCACCCACAGTCCGGGTAAAGTTGTCATAGCCATCTGAGGCTAACAACTAAGTCACACAAAAAAAAAATCATTTTATTCGGTTAAATGCTGCTCTTGACACAATTCCTGCTCTTGACCTAATTACTAATATGTACGAGTACATATTACAAAAGTTACTAAAAGTTTTATGAACGGCCACCTACCTAACGTCAACCCTCCTTGGGAATTTAATTATTGATCAGAAGGTATGAGATGAGGATGATAGGTCGAAAAGCTCTTAATCGTAGTTTATGACACCCTGAGCAACGTATAGTTTAGTAGTACTCGTAGCCGCTACCACACAGCACAAGATCCTGAATACGACAGAAATATTGTAAAACCGTATATGTGATAACAATAGACATTATCTTTGCTTATACAAAACAATAAAATCAACCACTTAGATAAGAGAGATATACCAAATCGCTTAGAAAAAAAGTCGATGTAAAAATACCGGAGTAAGATTGACGAGTTCCCGATGTCTGTAGCTGACGTAAGCAATTTAAATGATTCCGCATCGGAACCGGCTATCATTCAAACAATAAACACCGATAAACCCCGTATTTTTTACTCATAGGGAAATGTGAGCTACAAAGAATTTATATTAGACGATAAAAATAAAAACATAAAAACAGACTATTTACATGTGTAGATATGTACAGGTTGTTATTGAATTATTTGGTGGAGGGTATTAAAAAATAGACAGTACGTGATGTAAATATACACGATAAAATTGTTTTTTTTTTTATTATTACAAAACAATTTAATTATCGATCAATAATTTTTGAATAGCATAAATTTTGTTTATCATTCATTTAATTATATGTAGAGAATTGGGTCAGGCACGAGTGAAAAAAATGCGGATATAAAGTTGCAAATGCCCGTACTAATCATAATTACTTTCACAGCTATACCAATCACAGCTTACACGTTAAGTGAACTCATGGAGCAGACCAAAGCAATCGCCTTTGTACAAACAACTATATGGTATAGAAGAAAATGACACAGGACAGTCTTTCCCGTGCGACCACGGGACAAGACTACAACCGGCGCCACCCCTTTACCTGCCCGTGTATTCCTCAGCCAAATTGCCCAAAGGTTCACCAAGAGAACGAGCAACAGCTCTTCGCCGGGATACGTACAACACCCACCGCTCCCGCCAGACCCCCTGCCAAGAGCGGCAACCATGGCACCACTCTCTCATACGAATGACAGCATGAGAGAGGCCCACATGGATAGCGTAAGTTAGTAAGTTAGTATGCGATGTACGGCATGTGCACCGTGCCACTCGCGGACCTAGACTGCCAGACGGATTTTTTTTTGTGTGTCTTAGTTGTTAGCCTCAGACATGACATGACATGACAACTTTACTCAGACTGTGGGTGAGCGCTGAGGACTCTCAACCCGAAGCCAGACGGAACTCGATAGCATTCTTTTATACGTGTCTTAAAACAAGTTTGCGTGGTGGGGAGCGAATGACGCGCCAGGTGGTGCGGTCAGTGAGAAATTTGTTAACTTGTTTCCGCTTAGCACGTACGATAAACAAGCAAAACCAGCCCGTTGGTTTGTTTGTAGAAGTCGATATATCGCAGCGCCATCTGGTGGTGAGTTTTATCAATGAGAATAGCATATAGACCTTCTCCGTGAAAAAATACATATACATACCAATTTTTATAATGATCGGTCAAATAGTTTCTGAGTTTAGCGATGTCATAAATACAAACATCCTCTTTTATACATACATATCATCACGCCATATCCCTTGCAGGGTAGGCAGAGAGAACAGAGTGCCAGAGAACTCTATCTCTGCATACTTCACTCGCTTCCTCAATATTCATAATTCTCTTCATACACGCTCGCCGGTTTCGGAGACTCTTGACTCCACCTTCCTTCAGTACATGACCGATCTGGTCTAGGTAGGTTAGTCTCGGTCTCCCTCGGTACCTACATCCTTCCACTTTCGCATTGTATATCTTCTTAACCAGACGTTCGTTCGGCATTCTTTCCACATGTCCGAACCATCGAACATGTCCGAACCTCTTTTATATTATAGATATAAATTATGTCTCGCTCTCTTCAAGTACTCGAGAAAAAAAAGTGCGAGCGACTATTATATTACGTACTTATAGTATTAATCGCACAGTTTTAAGAGTGTCACGCAGTGCTCATCTGAAAACGTTGTGGATTACAATTTCACAACTCTTCCATAAGCTTTTTCATTTAAAAATAATTAAATTGATTGAGCAAAAATAGAATATGTTTCCACCTATCCACTATCATCTAAGGAAAATATACGTTATGATTTCTGACCATTACACATACGAGTATGGCATAAAACTTCATATTTTACAAATTCAACCGTGCATTGTTTTTAATTTTTACTTTCACGATGTTTCGAATCGTTTAAATTTCAGTCTTCTCATGACCATGAAAGCTAAAAAGTATATGTAACGTCGTTTATATTTCACAAAACACACATTTATATAATTTTGTAGGACAGAATTAGAAACACAGCTCTCACGACTGACAATCCCATGTTTTCCACCACTAGATCAACATGACAAACTTATACCCGATTTATGTTAAATTAACAAATTTAAATCATCCTATATAATCTTTCACGTATAAAACAAAGCATTTATATTAAATGGACTATACAATTTATTTGTGTTTACGTAGGCTGAGTCACAATGATGGTAGCTCGTAGCGGAGTTTACTACGCTATTGTTACTCTTGCATTTTGCTACGTAGGCTGTATTTAATCATGTGTGTATAGTTACAAAAGGCTACTCCCGTCTAGTCCTATTTATTACGTATGATGTTGGCCAGGTAATAATAGAAACACAATAGACCTTGTCGGTGTAGTGTCTGTGTAAGAATACATTAACTACTCACTTTCTTGCACAAAGCGACGAAAAGACGTGCAGACAGTATATATGCAAAAGACGAACTCAACTTAAACCCTATACTAACCCGTCTGATCACCGTGGGATAGTAGTAATAAGTCCGTCTCTTTATGGAGTCGGCCTGAATACAGTACGAAGGTGAACATGGTTTGAAAAGAAGAAGAATATAGGCCTTGAAATCAAATTGCATTTTCAAACTTATGCATCAATTGAACATTACAACTCAAACAGACAGACTTGGTGCACAGCACACCAAACTTCATACTACATTGAAGTTAAAATTTGCCCCAATAAAAGGTAATTTATGTATTTTAGACAAAATATAGAACGACAGAAAATTAAGAAAGAAAAGTACTATTGAAAAAAAATTAACTATATTCAACCACCTTTATTTTTTTTTGCGTTGGTCTATGGACGTGGTCGCGCCCCGCCAAATCGGTCCGGGGCGACGAAAGAGGCGGCGCGCAACCCATAGACCAACCCTGCGAGCACCTCTCTTCGCCGTGCGAGCGGGCCACCGGTACCCGATCTTTGTCTTCGGCGAACTATATTCATCCACCTTGAGACAACCATTTAAGCAGCGTAACATAAAAGGGGCAAAGATATTCTGGATTATTCTATCATTCTAAAATAATTCTGGGATTACAATCAAGATATTTAAGAATACTGCCATAAACTGTTTTATTTTCTTTCGTTCGCCCACCTGATGTAAGAGGTAACCGCCACTAACAGACTTCAACAAAACGAGATGTACAGAAAGTAATTCATTGAACATCGTAAAGGAACTGGGTGGTCACTCAACACCTGTTATTATTATCCTAATTACTTCTACTCTTTTTTGAAATAAAACTACTTTTACGGATTCTATCGCGTTTGTATTTGATTTATAATTTCCCGAATTTTTGTTAGTTTTGTAAAAATTGTAAAATTGCCACAATAATAATTATCATAAATTAAATACCTTAATAATAACAAATCATAAACAACATAAATTTTATATATAGAATCATTCTCTTTTTGTACTGGCAATGAATTGTATTAATTTTGTATAAAAATGTGGGTCAAAATTTAATATCTTATAGGGTAGATATAAATAAATTTCTGTAATAACAATGACATATTGGACGTAAGACACCTCAGTCCTCCCGTGACCATGATCACTGTAAAGTGTTCGAAACGTCGGGAAATTATAAATCAAATACAAACGCGATAGAATCCGTAAAAGTAGTTTTATTTCAAATGTGTAATACTCGCGTAAACATTAGAAGTCATTATACTTCTACTCTTTTTATAGTTGTTCTACTTATTGTTTATATAATATGTAGTCTTCTTCCATATTGCTCGAATACATTGCAAAAATTTGATAATAATTTTATAACGGGCAAACATTCTTAGGTTAATTGTTGACCTCGCACGGCGAAGAGAGGTATTTGCAGGGTGGGTCTATGGGATTGCGCGCCGCCTCTTCAGTCGCCCCGGACCGATTTGGCGGGGCGCAATCACGTCCATAGTCCACGGCAAAAAAAAATATTGTTAATTGTTGACAGCCACCGACGATAAAGACCGGGTTCCGGTGGCCCCCTTGCAAGGCGTGGACAGATACAATGCGGGGCGGGTTTATTCGCGCACCACTTCATCTGTCGCCCCGGACGGCTTTAACGGAGTGTAATCAGACCATAGCCCACCGCAAAAATAAAGGTTACTTGTTGACCAGACGACATCAGGTAGAGTTGATCAAGGTATATGTAAAGATCTTAGTCGTTATGTACGACACCTATGGGCAACGTAAGAGTTGATAGTATTCGTAGCCACCACACAGCAGCTCGTATTCTAAATCAATGCTAAATTAAAATTCAAATCGTTACCGTATAATTCTAAACAGACATTTTATATAACGATATCTATCCAGCTTTACTACCTTGCCGATGGGCTGACAACCCTTACCACTTACTAATGTTTAATTCACCGGACATTGTGACCCTTCCAAATATTTAATTAAGAGCCGTACAGAAAGATTCCTCTTTTACCCGGGGTTGTTCATTTCAATTCTAACCTTCAGATTTTAAATGTTTCGTCAGGTAAAATTCGTAATACTGATTTATTAAATACTTGTTATATTTTACATTCAAAGTATTTTCAACTCACAGACTCGTATTTGCATCTATTTCAAATTTTATTTGAAAGAAAAGAGGATAAAAATTCGTATAGATATTTAAAAACTTATTTGCAAGCGAAAAATTATTACCACACATGGGACATATATTTTGGAAATCCATTCCAACCGCCTCAACAATTAGACTAGTGTGGGTATACTAATTGGTATGTAAACCAACCAAATTACAATTCGCATTTTCAACTTTACAGCAGCCTTTTTTTTGTTATGGCGTTTGGAATATATGTCCCATAGGAGTATATCCAAGTCCCAATGCTATCTTGTAACGCACAGTATGACTTATTACATTATTAATAATATTACATTATGGAAATAAGTTATTACATTATGGAAATAAGTTGAAGCTTCGTTTCTACACTTTATATTGTAAAGCTTTCACTTTTTTCTGGCATCCCTAATCGGCACTCTTGTTTTGTTCTACAAGATTCTAGCAGTACCTCAAACGAGACACCCCGTTCATAACGACGTACAGGAAGCTGTCAGCATCATAGTAGTAGCCGTCCAAAACGTGGACCTTATATCGTTGGTCAGCCTAAATAGAAATATAGGTACAATAATGCAGGCTAAGAGACTCCACATCATCCCTTTCGCTGCTCCGTCACAGTTAGAGTAAGGCGTCAACAGACCATCATCATTACCCTGCTCTTATCCTAATAAATTAAGGTCGACGCAATATGTCCTTTTACATACATACCTTCACGCCATGTCCCTTGCAGGGTAGGCAGAGAGAACAGAGTGCCAGAGAACTCTATCCTTGCATACTTCACTCGCTTCCTCAACATTCATACACGCTCGCCGGTTTCGGAGACTCTTGACTCCACCTTCCTTCAGTACATGACCGATCTGGTCTAGGTAGATTAGTCTCGATCTCCCCCGGTACCTAAATCCTTTCACTTTCGCATTTCATATGTCCTTTTCTTACACACAATCCTATCCGATGTCATCTCTGCGTTCAATACCTTTCTATCCATATCATACTTCACGCAATCCATCCATCTCGATAACCATAGCCTTTTAAAAAATAGATTAGCACTGTCACTATAAATATTGCCAATCCTTTGTTTCTAATCCAATTTAACATATGTTATGTTAACTGGTCTATATATCAATATGTGTTATAATGCACTAAGACATCGATTTGGCATGGTGCCCAATATCGACTATTTAGGTCAGCTCCAACAAGCCTGTAAACTTAGCCACTTAACGCTACTTTGTAATGAAAGCGAGTTAATACTTTAAAAAAATATTTCTTGTTTTTCATTAAATAAATCTTGAGTATTTTTATTTTCCGTGTGGTGACAGATTACTTTTATCTACTTGTGTTTTAACACCATTTAGCAGTAGGACCACGCTGTTGACAGTTTTCTGTCTACACCCACGGGCCGGTCCGTACGGGGTAGTGCTACACTCTAGCAGAAGATCGACGTTTGAGTAATGACCATGTGCTATTGCGCTTCATTCTGTGAGCGTGAGAGCCGGAAGCCCAACTGGGTCGGTGTGGGGTTTATATTGGTAAGCAGCGGCTTACCTATAGCCTCGGTATTGCGAAAGTCCATGGGCGACAGTAACAATTACCATCACGTGTGCTGTTTGCTCGTTTGCCACCACTAGCAATAAATTAAAACTCTTCATCGTTAAAGAAAACGCTATATTAATAGTTTACCATTTTATACACATAGTTTCGAGCAGTCGGAGGTACGTACCGTGACAATCGAATCGAGACATCACCACCGTAGCCCATTCCATCACATTGCCTTCAAATAAAATACAAAATGATGTAAAATATGAAACTTGTGTGTGAGATAATTTCGAAACATGAAGTCATCTTATCTCTGTAATAAGTATTCCAACTTAAATGTAGTCTTTAGCAAAACACGTTCACAATACACATTCAAATCCTGGCACTGCGTACAAAACCCAAAAGGCAGATTTTAATTACAGCCAATGCCGCAAGGCGTACCATTGTGCCTTTGTACAGGCTCGTCTCTGTTTGTGAAACAACTGAAACTCGCTTTAGACAGTCAAATTTATTAACTGATTTTTAAACATTTACATCAGGTTTTTAAATAAAGATATACATATATACATACATATCATCACGCCATATCCCTTGCAGGGTAGGCAGAGAGAACAGAGTGCCAGAGAACTTTATCTCTGCATACTTCACTCGCTTTCTCAACATTCATAATTCTCTTCATACACGCTCGCCGGTTTCGGAGACTCTTGACTCCACCTTCCTTCAGTACATGACCGATCTGGTCTAGGTAGGTAAGTCTCGGTGTCCCTCGGTACCTACATCCTTCTACTTTCGCATTGTATATCTTCTTAACCAGACGTTCGTTCGGCATTATTTCCACATGTCCGAAACATCGGAGCATTCCCTTTCGCATCTTTACACCAATACTCTCTTTCATACCTACTCGCTCTCTTACGTCGTCGTTACGAATGCGGTCGGTCAGCCTGACTCCACAGATTTTCCGCAGAGATCGCATTTCGACCGCATTAATTTTACTTTCATACTCTTTTCTGCATAACCAACTCTCGCTTCCATACAGTAATGTTGGGACAAGCACTGCACTGCACGTGCCTTCTGGCTGAGGTGGTGGCTGCCAAGAAGTTGCCTCAACGCTCCGTTCACTCTATTTCCCGCATTCACTCTTCGCTCTATATCAGTGGTGTACCTTCCATCTCGGCTAAATCCACATCCAAGATATACAAATTCATCCACTTGCTCTAGTACATCATTACCTATTGTTACTCTTACATCTGTTCTGGTTTCATCTCTTTCAAGGACCATTATTTTGGTTTTGCTCACATTCACGCGTAGACCCCTTTTCTTACAATCTTTTGTCATTGTGTCGACTAGGGTCTGCAGGTCAGTCGCTGTGCCAGCAGGACTGCATCATCTGCATAAAGCAGAGCAGTGACCACTGAGTCGCCCATCTGGACTCCCACATTCATATCATTCAACCTTTGGAGACATTTATTCAGATATATGATAAACAGCCTGGCTGACAGAACGCACCCCTGCTTAACGCCGATATTGACGTCAAACCAAGGCGACATTCCATCATCCAGCCGCACACAGGCTCTACAGCCCATGTAACTGGACTGCACAGCCTGTAGCAGTTTACCGTTAATACCATACTCCGGTAAATTGTCACAAAGTTCCTTTCGTACAACCGTGTCAAATGCTCTCTCCAGATCCACAAAACTGCAGAAAATCCTCTGACCTAGAGCCAGATGCTTCTCCACAATGTTGCGCAGAGAGAACACTTGATCCATGCATCCCCTTCCACTCCTGAAACCTCCTTGTGTCTCACACAGTAAACCATCGGACACCATCCTCATTCTCCTTTCAATAATTTTACCATACATTTTTGCTGCCAAACTGGTCAAGCTTATGGCTCTGTAATTTGCGCAGTCATAACGTGAACTCTTGTTTTTAAACAAAGGCACGATGACTGCGCTATTCCAGTCCCCGGGAACCATTCCCGAGCTCCAACATAAATTGAGGAGCAACAGGAACGCCTCCCAGATACAGGAGCCACCAAGCTTGATCATCTCGGCAGACACCATATCAATGCCCGCTGCCTTACCATTTTTCAAATTTCTTATCGCCCATTCAACTTCATCCATACTGATGCCATCGGAGGACGCCGTTGTCGAATGTTGATCTACTAAACCACATGCAACACCGGCGCCAACCGTAGCATCCGCATACATATCGCCAAAATATTCACTACATCGGCTTAACACGTCTTGTGTTTGTGTAAGAATGTCTCCACCTTTAGACCTTATTTTATTCATTCTGAAGGCTGACCAACCACCCCGAGACTTCTTCACCTCCCTCCAAAAGAGTTTGGTGTTACCCTCGAAGTTTTTAGTCAGCCTATCTTCTGCATTCATACTTGCTCTATCACGTTGCTCTTTCACTAAGGCCTTGGTGTCATTCTTACATTGCCGATATATTTCTTTCTTCTGTTCAGTCATACTGTCATTCAGATTCAAAGAAGAGATATAGTCCAGCCACGCTTTCTTCTTTTGCTCTACGGAAGCTGCCACTTACGCATCCCACCATGCATCACCATTTGTTTTTCTATGCTTCTTTGAACTTCCACAAACTTCTTTCGCTGTATCTACCATACTCTCTTTCAATACTCTCCAGCATTCTTCAATGTCCGATTGTGGCTGGCTTGCCATCGTCAGCCGTTCTCGGACATCCTCTGCATACTTTTCTCTTATACACTCTTCTTGCAACCTTTCAATCTTTATTCTTTCAAGCCCTCCGAAGTGGACACGCTCTCGCCAGTGCCTCCACTTTCTGAACAGACCACTAAATCTCGCAATAAGGAGATAGTGGGCCGTATCGACTGTGGGGCCCCTGTAGGCTCTTGCGTCCAACATTTTGCTTCGGAGGCGACTGTCTATCAAAATTAAATCTATTATACTTTTCTGTTCATTCCTTCTCCATGTATACATATGGATGTCCTTATGTTGGAAAAATGTGTTTGATACAATAAGGTTTCTCTCCATGCATACATCCGCTATGAGCCTACCTGCGTCGTTCACTCTCTTATCACCAAATGGACCAAGTACGTCCTCATAATCGGGACGCTTGGTCCCTACCCATCCGTTCAAATCTCCGCATACAATCACGCGTTCACTGGTTTCTGCCATATCCAGAACTTCCCTAACATTGTCCCAAAACTTCTCTAGGTCTGATGCCACCGAGGATCCTACGGGAGCATATGCTACAACCATGAATACCTTGGTGACACCTAGTTTTATACGGACCCAAAGAAGTCTGGGATCATACATTCCGTAATCCTTCACACTTGAGGCCAAGCGAGAGGACAACAGCACTCCTACCCCCATGCTGGCTCGATCGCTCTCTGGTACACCAGACCACAGAGCCATCCCGCCACCAGGAAGATCGCAGGCGTCGCTGCCTCTTCGCTTGGTCTCTGTCACACAGAGCACGTCTAGCTGTTTGTCCGCCATGACGGATATCAGCTCGTGCAACTTACCTTCCACACAACCTCGTACATTCCACGTGCCCACCCGGCACTCTGCTCTCCTCGACTCACCTGACTGGGCAAGGCGTGATGGGTGGCGGCCCCCATCGCCGCAACTGCCGATGTTCGTACCGACGGCAGCGGGTCGGTACGCGTCGCCTCCGGGGGACGCCCTAACCCGCATTGCGGTACGCATATCGAGCCGGATTAGCAGTCTAATTAGACTGGCAGGGGACGCGAACGAGCACGCTCTGGACTATGCCCAAATAATATATTTAGTTTAAATTTATATAATTAGTTTAAATTGTTCGAGAATACGACGTGAAGGATTTAGGTTTATTGGATTTGTATTTATTAAATCATCATTCTTCTACTCTTATCCCAATTACTTGGGGTCGATACAATATATACTTTTCTTTCATAGTACATATTGTAGAAGTTATTGGTAATAGTTTTATGACCGGCCGCCTGCCAGACGTCAACCTACCTTGGGAATGTAATTGTTGACCAAACGGCATTATATGGAGTTGGCCCAGGTCGTTATAAAACTCTTAGTCGTCTTATACGACATCCACGAGCAAAGTAAGGGTTGGTAGTATTCGAAGCCGCTACCACACAGCTAATTTGTGTTTATCAAAATGATACAATATTTAAATTTTAAAATATCATCATCATTCATCTTTTCGCGTTCATTCCTGGACTTAAGCCTGCTTCATAAAGGAGGGGATATTGTCTTTGTCTCTCTCTCTGTCTCTAAACGCCACGCTTGATAGGTAGGTTGGCGATAGCAGAGAGGAGTTATATATTTCCCAGAAGATAGCGGCTGTTCATTCTCCTGGTGAAACCCTTAGCCACTCTTCATAAGTTCCATAGCTAAGTAATGGTTGCCCAACAAGTGGCAGGGGAGATTTATATTGAGCATTGATGACTCAATAATAAATTAATATAATTACAGCATTTTATTTTATTAGACAACACTCTGCACTAAGGAAATAATCCTTGTATTGCGTGGGACTTTACAAACACACAATTATGGGACACAAAATATAACCAGACTCTAAACAACTATTTGTGTAACGCACAAAGTCCAAAATGGGAATCGAACTCACTACACGGGCACTATAGATCGGTATCTTAACCACTAAGTCATCTGTATAGTTAAATTAAAATTCAAAATTAGAAGTAAGCGACTTCCTACGCGTGTTATCGATCGTCTATAGGAATAACACATTTCCCGGATAAAATTAGGTTATACCTAACATAATTATATAATTAAAGTTAATATATTGATTTTATTAGTCGAGCGTTACGCTGTATAAAAACCATAGGGGCGAAAGACCGCAACGCATTATACGATTGACGAAATTTATGTACGTGTAATGTGACGTATGTGTCTGCGACTACGTGGTAAACCTGTAGTTAACCTTGAAAATTTATAATAATAATTAATATTAAATAAATTAATGATAGCTATATATAGATAGTATGTGAAGAAGAAAAAAAATATTTTATACCTTTTTGTGACGTCTTATCCCAGCATTAAATTAAATTACCGCATAACACAATGGAATTTTCAGAAAACTGAACTGGTAGATAATGAAAAGAACAACAAATAAATCGCTCTATGTATTCGTATTTGTATTCTATCTCATTACCTCGGAAGGCAAATCGTTTAAGGGGTCTGCCCACTACATCGTATATATACATGTATACATGTGTCAGGTTAACGTGTCAGATAGTATTTTCTTTCCGAGTAGTGACTTAATAGGAATACGATTCACCACCCCCTAAATTGTTCATAGGTGTCGTAAAAGATAAAATAAGAAATACTCGTAGATAAGAAAAATAGATAAGAAAATAGATAAAAATAGATTGTATCCAGCGAGAGAAGGAAAAGTTAAAATAAAACCCATTTGAGTACCTTGGTATAGCATGAAAATCCCTCCCATTGTGGACAAGAGTCGAGAAGCAGTGGGACGTATGAGCTACGATGATAATGATTGTGATTAAAAAGTATATGAGACTTTTACTAGTAGACCATTCTGTCACCGATCAACATCGTTAGACCATGGCCGTGGATCGTCAACAACTGTCCGAGTATATTGTACCGATTGCGCTCCGCTCCAGTCTAGTGAGCTAGATAGTTAGTTCATGTAATGCCTTGCCATACTTGACACGTAGCTAAAATGGTCATAGTCTGAAACGTGGACAGACTCATTTTAAGTATGTACTACGTAACAGCACAGATGGCGTAGTGGTTAAGACACAATCCATGCCAGTGCCGTGCGTTTGAATCTCACGCAGGACAATACTTCGTGTAATCCGCAAACCGTTGTCCTGAATCTGGGTGTAATTGATCTGTGTTAATTGCATGTTTGTAAAGTCCTCCGCAATACAAGGATTATTTCTTTAGTGCAGGTCGGTGTGTTTTTAAAAGAAAAAAAAAGTATATATTGCACATGGATCTTTGGTAAGATACAATCCACTAATTTCGGCTTCGTAGCGCACAATACATGTGTGACATGGCAAGTGCCACTGATATACATATATGCATATACACTTTTTTTTCGGACTGGACATAACTGCATGCTCTCGCACTAGTAAAACAACTGACAAATGTCACACAGATAGTGTGCGATAATGACCGCGCATTACGAAGCCGAAATGAATCGATTGTCTCTTCAAATTACTGAAATTTGGCATTTAATATGCTTAATTATTTATAAAACCCGATTACGAAACGATTGTCTCTTTCTAAAGTTCGATGTGCAATATTTACTGCCAGGTATACTGTACATAAATACGTTTTTGTATCACTTTTGCGTTACCTAGAAAGAAACTTTTTCTTATTTTGAAAATAAATATGTTTCTATAAACAACCAATGAAATAAAGCTGCCTAGTATACTTAGTACATGGAGGTTTATTTCTCATCCCACTACGATAATAGCATCCGCTACGGGCGTTTTAATTACGCTTGTATTTGATTTTCATTTGCGTTCAGTACGGCACTGTACAATTTCAGTAAATAGTGTTTGCTGTAAAATCGATTGCTGCTTTGATTTACATTCGAAATCGTTTATAGCATGTTAAATTACGTTCTATTCATCTTACATTTTGTAATTCATTTATCTTCTTCAAGATCTATGTCAATTATTGTTTTTCTAGTGTACTGTACTGGTTCGATGAAAAATTAATAAAATTTAGTCATTTAATATTGAGGTTCAATAGATAATAAATTATTTGTTATTTTCAAATTTAAATAATAATATTTTAAAATTAGCAAATGTTTTGTGTTTTAGAAAAAAAATCCTGAATTTATGTTTAAAATTTGAAAATTATATACAGAGCTATATTCCGATTTAAATCTCATTTACTCAAATTACATACGTCCCACTGCTAAGCTCGAGCCTCCCCCACAATGGAAAGAAATGATCTACTATAGTACCTACTATACCACGCTGATCAGATTGATTAGTATAGGGTTTTATTTCGAGTTTTCCATCTTTTGCATATATAAATAGATAGATAGATAGAAAATTCTTTATTTGTACACCAGTTACAATGAAAACTTTACTTAACAGCTAGTCTACTATGTAATGTACAAACGGAGGCCTTATCACTTTAAGCGATCTCTTCCAGGCAACCTCAGGATGAAGCATATATATTCACCATCATCATCACAGCACAAATATGTCCCACTGCTCGGGCCTCCTCCGTATTGGGAGGGCAATTAACCTACTGTACCGCGCTGGTCAAACGTGTTGGTATAGGGTTTTGTTTCGAGTTTTCCTTCTCTTGTATAGATGTTATTTGCGTTTTATATCCCTTAGTCGTCTCGTATGATCACCCACGGGTAAGATAGGGGATGGTAAATTGTATTCTTACTCCGTCACCACACGGAAAATGCATATATATTATATGCATATTATATCATTTATTCTTCTATGACATTCACGGACAAGATAAGAAGTACTGAATTATATTCTTACTAAGTCACTATACGGCAATATTCAAATGAAGGCAACAACCAAACCATAAATCATAATATTGATTTAAGCTTATATTTTCACGTTAAACTTCTAGTGGAGTCCCAATTAATCAAAATTTATAAGCAGAATCCAACATATGCAAAGTGGTTTCAATTTAAAAATGAAGAAAAAGGTGGTTAGGTATAGAAGAAACTGAAAACCCGGTCTTAGTCTTCGGTGGCCCGCCTGGTGGTTTACCCTTACGGGTATCCTCATCTAGAAACTATTTAACAGAACTTTGAACGAAACACAGTGAAATAAATACCTTGAAACTCGATACCTTGTGTTATAATAACATTTTTTAAAAATTATGTCAGTTATTATACTATACTAGTTTTTTCTATAAATATTTAAAAAGCCTGAACCTTAACTCATTATTTAGATCCAGTAGGATCTAGTCGTAATAATATGACACACTGCAACGCACATAAAATTTTCATACTAATCTATCTAGCTATTTAGAAGGAGTTCAGTCACAAACTCATAGAATAATTATTTACATAAACACTTCAACTCCACAAGCTTAAGCGCCTTAATTGTTATTTTTTTTTATTATAAATAATTACGGCAACGCGCATCAGTTCTAAATTTGTTCAGTAAAAGTTAATTTGGCAGACGAGGGGAATTAGGCAACGTTTACAATGTCCATGGCGCCATGATTGATAGAGCTACGTGACAATGTAGGACCAGAAGGTTAGCGAATGTTGCCAGTTATCTCATAAAGGTATATCATGATATATGTATACATTTTTATACTAACTACTTGTACATATTATGTTTTGGTTTATGGTTTAGTTATTAGTTTGCCCGCAAAACATTATTAAAGGCTAAGCTGAGGTCAGGTTAAGCTACCGTAAAGGTTCATCTTTCTAAAGCGGAAAGCTGATTGTGACATAAGTGGAGTTGTCACTTGTGGAATGCATTGCAGCAAATTGAAGTGACTTAAACCATAAGCATTTAAATCTATTAGACGCATATTGACTTATAGGTAAGCCGATTAAGCCTAGCTCTGAAGCGGAAATAGAATGAATTACATATGTATTTCAAATGATTTGATTTTTCGTTTGATTTATTTATTTATTTTTTTATCATCTCTGTATCTATAATGAGTTCGACCTATTGTTTAATAAAAGTCTCCAAAATATTAGATTAAAATCTTTGGGAAATATAATAAGCATTTATCATCGTAATCGCCGCTTTTCATCGATCCATAATTAGGTAAAACTCTTCTCTAGGATTGTCACAAATGGCATAATGGTCTAAGTGCATAGTAATCTAACATAATAGCAACAACAACGGTCATATAAAGTACGCGTAACCATATAGTGTGCATGAAGATTGAATGGGTGTGAATGAAACGATGAATGTATACAAGGATCGTGGCTTTTAGCAATCCGTAGTCTGCCTAACCCTCTGCAAAAACGCGCGTAAGGCTGCGTAAATATGCAATTTACCATTCCGAGTGTTATGGGTTTAATTATCATGTAGGACGACAGATCAAAATTATTTAAACTAATTGAAGATCATCTATAAACAGATAAACAGAGTTCTTTTAAGACCATGTTTTTATGTTGGTTTCTGTATTGCACAAGATAATCGAGTAATTCAAGGCAAATTGCTATTATTAAGATTATTTTAATTATATGAAGAATGAAACATAGAACCTCCTCATTTTTTGAAGTCGGTTAAAAATAAGGTACAGAAATATCATTTAATTGAATTTTTAATTACAGAGAAATTTCAAGACTCACTGTTTCGAATATTTCAGAGATACTGCAACTTATGCGAGAAAAAGTCTGAGAAATAATACATAATTCGATGCCTAATTTGTCTACATATAAAACATTTTTATTTTATCTTACATACGAATTTCCGGATACACCATCGTATGCCGCAAGCGTTGCTCATACAACGTTTTACTCTTTATCGTACCTACCAGATAAGGGACCCAAAAACCTTTATCAAACATATTATCACGATTTAATACTCTGACATTTTACGCCGCGTATTTCATGGCCCCTAACTAAAACGGGGCTATAAACGTGAGCGTTAAAGTTTACGACATCAACGTTTGACAGGCTGTCTGATAGACGATGCGATGATCTAAATAAAAATTCTCAACGTTTGATTGAATTTGTGTTAAAGATTTGAAATACTTTAGACGGCGATTAGAGGCGAAGCTATCCTACTGACTTCTTAACTTTTCCGTGTGGTGACGGAGTAAAAATACAATTCACCACCCCTTATGGTAAGATAGAGTAGGTGATCGTAAGAGATGACTGAGGGATATAAAACGTATATAACGTCTATGCAAGAGAACGAAAACTTGAAACTAAAACCTATACCAATATGTCTGATTAGCGTGGTATAGTAGATCAATTTTCCTCCCGTTATGAGAGGAGGGAGGAGGAGGTTTAAGCCAAACAGTGGGGCATATATGAGCTGAAATGATGATGATGATTCTATTAATAGGTATTATAAATTTGAAAGTTGGTGAAAATATTTGGATGTTTGGACATTTGAGGTTTGTTACTCAATAACGCGTAAATTGTTGAACATATTTGCATAAGAAAAAAAGGTAAAAAAAAATTAAATTACACGGTTTTATTGTAAACAGTCATGGTAATTTTGCAGATAAATATACTAAAAGCTAAAAAATAATTCTATAGATACCAGTCATGGGTACCAATTAATATAAAATAAAATAAAAAAAAGGTTGATATATGGTTTTATTTCGGGTAATCCTACTCTAGTCCATCCATCCACCCATCAGCCCCTAAACGTCCACTGTTGGACATAGGCCTCCCCTCGAGAATGCCATTCCAAACAGTCCCGCGCCACCTGCATCGAACGGTTTCCTGCGACCTTGATAATGTCGTCAATCCACCTAGTGTGAGGGCGTCCTACGCTGCCAATTCGTGATCGCCACTCGAGAACCTTTCTTCCCCAACGGTTGTCGATTCGTCGAGCAATGTGGCCTGCCCATTGCCACTTCAACGTGCCAATTCTTCGGGCTATGTCAGTTACACCCGTTCTTCTACGGATTTCCGTATGCCAGATTTTATCACGTAGAGAAATACCGAGCATAACCCTTTCCATAGCACGCTGAGTGACTTTGAGCGTTTTTATGGTCTCCAAAAGACCACGTTTCAGTGCCTACACTAGTATAAATGTTGTATTCATATCTATTACCTAAATCGCCACAAGCAAGGTAGGAGGAGTTGAATTGTGTTCTCACTCCATCACAATACTGATTGTTTACAAATATTTACTTTATTTATCACGGAATAATAAATTTTGTTGTCGAAATAATATCAATATAAAACGATTACGAGATACATAGGTAGATAGATATTAACTATAATTAGCTGTAAGCGTCGATTTAAAGCCGGAAATATATTTAGGTTATTCGAACGCGAACGGATGTGGCTGATCTTTTATTGTAAATTCGTAATGGATATACTGCAATCGTTATTTTAAAATGATCACAAGGTAAATATATACTCAAATATATTTCGGCATTAATAATTTATTAAGTACTTATACAATATTCTTCAGTAGTTAAAAGCACAGTTGTGATTTGTGTGTGTTACTAGCGATGACTTAAGGTGCTGAGACAAGATTTTCATACTGCGAATGAACCATTGGAGCCATTCCTGTAGCTAATACTCTCAAATATCTATCTAGTTAAGAAACGTTCCAGCGTAATCAATGATAGCTCAAATATATCAAGAACAGCCTTTTTTTTTTTTGTGGACTATGGATGCGTCTCGCCCCGCCAAATCGGTCCGGGGTGACGGAGAAGGCGGCGCGTGACCCCATAGACCCACCGTAAAATCCTCTCTCTTCGCCGTGCGAGCGGGCCACCGGGACCCGATTTTTAACTTCGGTGGCCATATCAAGAACAGCCTGCCACTGCTACAGATTTAAAATCCAATTTGAAATGTTAAATTTCAAGCTAATAATCAAGCATCTCATTTACATTGTGGTAAGGAAATAAGTATACAATTCAACACCCCCTTGCCCGTAAGTATCACAAAAGACGACTAAAGGATACTTATATATAACATCTATGAGAAGGAAAACTAAAAATAAAAGACTGTACCAACACGTCTGATCAGCTTGGTATATTAGGTCAATGTCTCTCCTATTGTAGAGCAGGTTCGAATCTCACCAATGTGATGTATATGAACCGAGATAATGATATAAGAAGCCCGTAAGAGACGACTAAGGGATAAAAAAGGCATATAACATCTATGCAAGAAAAGGAAAACTCGAAACAAAACCATATACCAACACGTCTGACCAGCACGGTATAGTAGGTTAATTTCCCTCCCATAACGGAGAAGGCTCGAGCCCAACATATATGGGGACATATATGGGCTGCGATGATGAGGATGAATAATTCCAGTACCGCAGAGGCCACGTAAGCTATTGCTGCACTTCCCATCGGCCTTTGATCGTAAAGAAATGAGAAGAGCATCTATGTTTGCGCAGATAATACTGGCCACATTAAAAAAGAAATAAATACTAGTATTAATTATTTCACATAAAGTAGAATTGCTAAATGTGGTAAGAATTCATATTATTGACAACCCTTACTCACCCTTGTAACTCATAAAAACTGGCTAAGTGTCTCACCAAGAGAATAGATAGCAGCTATCTCTTGGGAAACAAATAACATTGCGATAGCGAACGGGCCCGTCAAGCGTGGCCATCCACAATAGTGAATAGCAAGAGGCTGAATGATGATAATATAATTGAGTCGTCTCATACAAGTGCCACGGTTTCTTTTTTTTTGGTAGGCTATGGTCTGAACACACGCCGTCCATTACATCCGCGGCTAACAGTCGTAAATCACGCGGTCGGCCTCTCTACGAGTGACAGACTATTCTCTGGTCCAGTCAGCCGCCCTTATACCATGCTAGTCAGACGTTCGTATAGGCTTTTATTTCGAGTTTGCCATCTCGTACATAGATATTATATTTACGATCAAATAGCATCGATGAGTTGTATTCTTACTCGGTCACCACACGGAAAATGTGAAACAGAATCTATATTATATTAATCCTTTAAAAGATAATTACCGTACATTTAACTGGCTATTAAGAATTGACACTAACATTAATTCAAATAATAGATATACATGAATTACTTAAAGTATATACGTATACACAGTCACTCACTTTGATAATGCCAACTTCACTGCATTTCGTTAATCTACTTACAGTACAGTAATTTATTACGCAACTAAAATGTAACTACTAGTCATTGAATTTGGGCATTAAATTGCAGATATAAATGACTTTACATCATCTGAATTACGCGTAATATGTGGTAAGTATACTAACATTTTATTTTGATTCCAACATGTGATAAGTATTTGATTTACATATAATTGGCCAGCGCATCTCTATTTTTCAGAAGGAATACTCATTATTCAAATAGTACTGCTCTATTTTGTGAAGAATTTTATGGTATACAAAAAAAGTAAATGTTTTATTTAATACGAATATATAATAGTATAATCAAATTACTTAAATTTAACATTTTATATGTTTGATTATTTATAAAAACTCGATTACGAGCGAAAAATGATTGTCATAAGTGGGATTCGAACCCACACCTATTGGAAATCCGTTCCAATCGTGCTGCCACTTACCACCGTGAACTACTGTAGGACATTCAATTTTCGCATCGTATTATATTTTCGTCTTTAAGGAGATGTGTGCCATCTAACCGACATTGTTTACGCATTGTACAGATAATAGTATAATGATATTCTCTATTCCACGAAAGTAAATCTTTCATAAATATAAACCAAGATACACAAATTACACCAGACTCAAGATATTGCCTTTAATTGAGGTTGAGGTATGCCACTGTCAAAACATATCCCTACATTTTATCCCTTTTTCTGCATTACATTACATGGAAATGCCAATAAAAGTATTTAATTTATAAAAATAAAACGCAAAAATTATAAAAAGAGTGCCACATGAAACAAAGTAAAAAACAACTAACTGATATAATATGCATACAACATGGAAGGGAAGAAAACTCGAAATAAAACCCTAGACCCATCCGCCTATCGGGTTTCGGTGGCCCGCTCGCACAGCGAAGAGAGGCGCATTGCAGCGTCGCCTTGGACCGATTTGGCGGGGTCGTGACCACACCCTAGCCAACCGCAAAAAAAAAACAAAAAAAAAGACCCACGCGTCTGACCAGCGTGGTGCAATAGGTTATTCTCCCTCCTATTGTGAAGGAGGCTTAAACTCACAAGTGAAACTTATAAAGGCTGAAATGATGATGATTATGAGAGACTCCGGGTTGAGAGCCCTTAGCGCTCACCCATAGTCGGGGCTAAGCTGTAAAAGCCAATCTGCGGCTAAAAACACGACACAAAAAAGAAAAAAAAAGTGTGTGTGCCAGCTCCGACGCACGACTGGAGGTTACTCCTTAAGTACGATTATCAAAACAGGCGCAAAAAAGTTCATTTGACTAAAAATAATATATATATTTATTTACATTTATTAAAACTGTTCAGTGAAGTATTATCTCACGTCAGAAAGTGAAAGGTGCGCAGATAGGTTGCGCACCAAAAACGTAACGAGGTCATTCGATCACTAGATTTTACTCCTCAAATTTTTCTCATACCGGGCGCCTTATATGAAAATCGATTCTTAAGGAGTAAACTCCAAAAATTATGAGTGCTTTTATCTATTTTTATTATATTAATTTTAATAATTTATTTGTATTAATTTATATGTAATAAATTTCCATCTCCATATCCAACACTTAATGAAGTTTCAACAAAATCGTTTGATAAAAAGAATGGCTGTAAATAGCAGCCACCAAAGGCTATAAATAATAACAATAAACTAAGATAGGTGGTTGTTCGTGAATGTAGCCACTTCTGAGACATCTCGTGGGTGTAATAAACTTGAAGATGTCGGTATCAACGCTGGAGAAATAGCGAGGTGTTAAAGAATGAAACTTTAAAATTTCGCTTTGTTGAATTCTTTAGCGAAAAAATGTGTTTTGACCAAATAATCTTATATTAAGAAATACATATGTCAGGACGGGTTCAGAACACAATTCACCAAAAACGTTTATTATAACGCGGTATTGGCAAAAATCGGCTACAGACAATAGATGAATAGCCGACGATGCAATCACCAATTCGCCTGTTAGGCGTGGCGATTATGGTAAGCCAGACTTATTTCCAACCAATAATAATCAGTACACGCAATGGAACCTCTCAAAATGATTATTTGGCCCCAATTTTGCAAGTTTTTTCATTGATCCTCCGCTCTTATTGGTCGTAGCGTGATTTTATACAGCCTTCCTCGATTAATAGGCTATCGAACACTGAAAGAATTATTCAATTTGAACCAGTAGTTTCTGAGGTTAGCGTGTTCAACCAAACACAGAAATTCATCGATTTATAATATTAATATAAATATAAAACGTGCAAACAGAGAGTACTTTTATAATACGATTCGAAACCACTACTTGAACTTACGGACTTACTTAAGGACACAGTAGATATCTAAGGAAAACATGTACCTAAATGTACTATCATTTTTTTACTCAATCGTCCTTCCCAGATAAAATATGTAGGCTTACATCTACATGAAACATGCGACGAGATAACGGGCTGAATAAAATCTGTCCATTCAACCGCACCGCTGTGGTCATGTGAAAAATTTAACGATCTTTCGACGGGCCATCGCCTACGTTAAATCAATATTTTAAAATGCCCAACGGCACTCAATGCTTGTTTTATACATTTTCTTTGTTAACGATCACTTTTTTATTTTCCGAATACGTGTTCTGAAACAATTTTATTATTTTGTGTTACGTATTTTATTATAATTATGAAAACATTAATCGTATTGTTTATTTTTAATTTTCCTTTTTTATCTCGTGACTTCACTTGCCTTGATGCCTGATTCCTTTAGAATTATTATATTTTCTTCGAAGTCTGGTCAAATAACGTCTAATGTTTATGTACTTGAAGCATCACGTTCAAGTATGTTGACGTCAGTGGTCCTCCACACCGAATAACTGTTCAATAAGTCCATGTGGTGACGGAGTAAGAATACAATTCATTAGTTTACGCCACTGGCTCTCTCACTCACCAATCAAAACGCAGTAGCAAATTGCTGGTACTAAATTCAATTTTCTGCTGGAGTGTTGCTATTCTGCACGAGTTGGGTTATTTATAGCTTCAGAAATATGTCAGGAGTGTACAGCTACCTGCGCCTAATGCCGCCCTAGCCGAGGCCGCGGGTGACTGGACCGGGGAATAGTCCCTCACCCGCAGAGAGGCTGACCGCGTGAGGGCGACGCCCCGGCAGTTAGCTGGGGCGTTGACGGGGGATGGTACCCGAAAGGGTAACCCGCCGGGCTGGCCACGGAAGGCAAGGAAGCGGTACCAGTGGCCGGCCCAATGGCGATGGGGAGGGAATACGGTGGGTTATGGGGCCACGCGATGCCCTTCCGTCGTCCCGGACGGTACGGGCGACGTGTGACCGGGCCATAGCCATAAAAAAGGAGTGTACAGCTGTACACAGTACACTAAACAATATATGTAAAATATTTATAGGGCGATAAAATATGGCGATATGTATTATATGGTCGTAATACATATACCTCCTCTCAGTTGTCCGTGTGGTGACGGAGTAAGAATACTATTCACCATTCCATATCTTGCCCGTGGATGATCGTACAAGACGACTAAGGGATATAAAACGTATATAACATCCATGCGATAGAAGGAAAACTCGAAACAAAGCCCTATACCAACACGCAGATGTGTGGTCAGAACCAGCGCGGTATAGTAGGTTAATTTCCCTCCCATTACGGAGGAGGCCCGAGCCCAACAGTGGGACATTTATGGGCTGTGATGATGATGATGATGATATATCTCTCAGTGACCCACCCGCACGGCGTCGATAAGTATATTGTAGGGCGGGTCTACGGGGTCTTGCGCCGCTTTTCCTGTCGCCCCGGACGGATTAGCGGGGTTTGACGTACCATAGCCCGCCGCCAAAAAAAAATGGCTCTATGTATGTCTATAACGCGGCATCTAAAATAAAAACTTGAATTAAAGCATAAAGTTTCAATAGAAACTAAATGGCTTAAAAGTCTTACGAGAACTTCTAGTTCTCGTAAGACTAAAGCTTAGTGCTCTGTTAATATTCCTCTTTAGCTCCATTAATAATGTATGATTTAAGAAGCAATTGATTCGAAGACTGCTTTAATAGTAAACGTTTGAAATTCAGTCCGAGCTCGACTTCAAACTTACTTTGAGTTACGATCTTTGATTCACTTAAATTATTAAATACTTAAGTACTTTTAAAATCTTGAATGATATCTCAAATTTATACTTTGGGGAAGCTGTGTGATAGCGCCTATTAATACTAACAATCCCTACTCTGCTTTTGGATGTCATAAAAGACGATCAAGAGCTATATAATGACCTGGGTCAACACCATCTGGTACAATATTAATCAACAATAATAACTTTCCCAAGGAGGGTTGTCGTCAGGCAGGCAGTCGGCCAGCAATAGGAGAGAAATTGACCTAATACACGACGCAAATCAAATGGTTTGGCGTTTTATTTAGAGATTTCCCTCTATTGCATAGATGTTATATACATTTGTATCTCTTAGTTGTCTTTTACAACATCCACGGGCAAAATATGGGATGGTCAATTGTATACTTACTCTGTTACCACACGGCAATGGATAGATTGATATTCATCATTCTCCTACTCTTATCCCAATTACTTGGGGTCGTAACAATATGTAGGTACTCTTCTTTCATAGTACATATTGTAAAATATAACATATTGACAATAATTTTATGACCAGTGATCATCATTCTCCTACTCTTATCCCAATTACTCGGGGGTCTATATTCTTTTTTCATAGTACACATAGTAAAAGTTATAGGCAATAGTTTTATGACCGGCCGCCTGCCAGACGTCAACCCTCCTTAGTAATGTAATTGTTGCCAGAACAGCATCAGATGGAGTTGGCCCAGGTCGTTTATTCGATGGATTGTTTGATATTATAGAAATTATTATTATTTTAACGCGACGGGTGTACTTTTTGTAGACGTAGAAATAGGAATAAACAATCTATGCAAGTGAAATTGTAGTTATAGCTAATTGATTATATAATAAAATATACCTACATTTACTATTTCATCTACTATTAATGCAACTTCTGTTGCGACAGTTCCCTAGATTTGTGTTAAATTGGCCTTCTCGTTGCCTTATGAGCAAAGCGTAATTAAATCTGTTGAAATAAATACGAAATAAATATTATTAGCTAATTGTAACAATTTCGACACGCTTTTTATTGTTTGAGAAGCAGTAAAAAGATAGTGAAAGTTATTTGTAAACTTGACGATTAAAACATTGTGCCACTTTGGAGAAACCTATATCCAAAAATGGACGTCGCTCGGCTGATGGACGAAATTATACTTTTAAAATAAAACTATTTTTACAGATTTTATATTATTATGATTTTTAATTTCTCGACGTTTCGAACACTTTACAGTGTTCACGGGAGGATGAAGGTGTCTCACGTCCAACAAGTCATCTTTATTACAAAGATTTATTAAACGCTACAGTATTAGTCTTTAAATTTTGACCGACATGTTTGATACAAACTTATTGCCAATATTATAGAAAAAGAAAATGATGAATGATATATAAAATTTTAAATTTTTTTATAGCCGAGGCAGCGGGTGACTGGACCGGGGATTAGTCTGGTCGCCCGATGCGAGGGCACATCGCGTGAGGACGATGCCCCGACGGCGAAAGCTGCTGGGACATCGACTGGAGAGGATACCTGTGAGGGTAAACCGCCGAGCGGGCTACAGAAGACAAAGACCGGGTTCCGGTGGCCCGCTCACTCGGCGAAGAGAGGTACATGTAGGGCGGGTCTATGGGGTCGCGCACCGCTTCTTCTGTCGCCCCGGGCGAATTTAGCGGGGTGTGACCACTCCACAGCCCGCTGCCAAAAAAAAGGCATATTATATTCCTTAGCCGTCTTTAACTACACCCATGGGTAAGTAGAATTGTATTCTAAGTAAATCACCACACGGATTTTTAAGCTATTGCATAGCTTTTATCGCGGGCTTTGAGCGCGGCGACCAAATCAAGAAATTCCATAACGAAAATAAAACCTAAGATTGTATGGTTGAACAGTTAATTTTGCACTTACTATACGTAGGCAACGTGACCGAGTGGACTAAGGCGCTGGTTTTAGGCACCGTAGGCGTGGGTTCGAATCTCACCGCCGTCAAACTCTTTTTGCAAAATTTATTTATAATAATTTAATAATATTATAAATAAAACAGTTTAAAAACGTGCTTACTTTAAATATTTTATTAAATTAGTAGTTTTAATAAATAGATGTAACTTGAATTAATACCAAAGAATAAACAAACTTGTTATTATTATCAAAAAAAAAATACTGCATAAATAAAAAATAAATAAATAATCATAATTGCATAAGTTGATAAAAATGCTATGCAATAGCTTTACGGCGGCAGTCCCCGAGTGCAACACGTATTTTTTTTTACTTTAAATTATTTGATACACTTTGAATATAAATTATTTTTCTAATATTCACGATAAAGAAAAATGCTTTTACGAAATATAAAAATTAGCATCTCTATTTCAGGTTGTTGAATTTATTAGGACGAATGACGAGGTTCGTAAAATGCGCTCGTTAAACTACCTTTTAGGTAATATAATACTGGATGGTTGAATATAGGAATGAACCAGAGAAATGATGGATATGAATAAAATTTTCCTTATAATTTTTGAGTATGTAACTTATTTTACTTGTCACCGTGTATATGTCCCAGTATTGGCCACAAGCGTTCTCCACTATTCATTGCTATGGTAGACCTCGCAAACGATTTAGTAAAGATTATTCTTGAATTTTTTTCTATTCCTGCAGGGATATTACATCTCCTAATTTATTTTTACCATAGTTACGGGAAAGCAAAGCGAGACAGGTAAAAAAGTAAAGATACGAATTGTTCGGTATGAGTCTCTAGGAGATTAATAATAATGATAATAATGATGATACCGATTAGAAAGGTCTGAAAGACTCTGTAGCAAAATAGCTGTCTATTCTCTTATTTATTGCCTGAAGTCAATTTTACTTCTGGTCTCCCGCATAATATAGGAGGCAAGTGTTTTTGTTTATTTCTAAAAAGACCATACCCAGCACTAAAGAAATAATTATTTTACTGCCGAGGACTTCATAACCATATAATAAAAGGACACAAATTACACCCAGGCTTAGGACATCAATTTATGGATAACACAAAGTATTGTCCTACGTGGGAATCGAACACTTAGCTCAGCAGGTCGGTATCTTTACAGCTACAATATATGTGCAGACAAAATGGATTTTTTTTCCAATAATTGCTTCTTTATACTTTCTCAATAATTAAAAGCGTTTCCTAATGGTTAGGCTGGTAGTCCCAAGACACCATTGCAGCAGTGACGAGGACACGGTGCAACACACGCTGGAGGTGTGTCCAAGCTGGGACGGGCAGCGCCGTGACCTCGTCGCTGTTATCGGTGCCGACCTGACGCTGCCGGCTGTCGCGAGGGCGATGGTCGACAGCGTCAGGAACTGGGACGCAGTCGCCGCCTTCTGCGAGGCTGTCATCTCGCAGAAGGAGGCGGCGGAACGAGTCCGGGAGGATTCCCGCGACCCGGGCCGCCGCCAGCGGCCGGGGCGGCGCAGGCGCGAATACCTGCGCCTGATGCCGCCCTAACGGCAAGCACGGCGAGGCTTCGGGTGATCGGACCGGGGATATTGTCCGATCACCCGACGTGAGGCCACCGCGTGAGGGCGACGCCCCGACAGCGAAATCTGTCGGGGAGTCGACGAGAGGAACCCGCGAGGGTAAACCGCCAGGCGCCGCCTTTCCGTCACCCCGGACCGATTTGGCGGGGCGAGACGCATCCATAGTCCACCAAAAAAAAAAGGCTGGTAGTCCCAGAAAACGTGTGTCAGAAACTTTGGTTTTATCTATTTATGCTATTGCGGATCTAGAGTTACAAGTTGATAATGTCTGGTAGAATTAGTCTCTATCAATTAATAATATCTATACAAGAAAAATAAAGTCAAAGTAAAACCCAATATCCCTCCGCGTGGTGACGAAGTAAGAATACAAATTCACAATATCTTAGTCGTGGGTGATCGTAGGAGACGAGTAAGTGATATAAAACGCATATAACATCTATACTAGAGAAAGAAAACTCGTAACTAAACCCTATACCAACACGTCTGACCAACGTGGTATAGTAGGTCAATTTCCCTCCCGTTATGGAGGAGGCTCGAGCCCAAAAGTAGGACATATATGAGCTGTGATGATGATGATGAGATTATAAAGCTTCTGCTCGCGGCTTCTACCACGAAAATATTCCCAAAATTATCCCAATGTGTTATTTGTTATCCAGAAAATTGTCTATCTATATGCCAATTTTAGTAAAATCTGTTCAACAGTTTACGCGATTGAGTAATATAGATAATAATATTAGTAGGAGATAAGACTGGGGAGCGGGTTAGAGACCAGTGTAGATCACTCGTCTCTCTTAAAACTCACAAGAAAGGAAAGGAAACATCCTATTCTGCAATACAATATACATATCATAATACATACATACATATCATCACGCCATATCCCTTGCAGGGTAGGCAGAGAGAACAGAGTGCCAGAGAACTCTATCCTCGCATACTTCACTCGCTTCCTCAACATTCATAATTCTCTTCATACACGCTCGCCGGTTTCGGAGACTCTTGACTCCACCTTCCTTCAGTACATGACCGATCTGGTCTAGGTAGGTTAGTCTCGGTCTCCCCCGGTACCTAAATCCTTCCACTTTCGCATTATATATCTTCTTATTCTGCAATAATTAATAAATTTCTAATTTCACTGACATTTATATATTTAATCAATAGAAATTAATAATCACTTCATTAAATTTTAATCACATTATTTTGACATGTCATGGATTATATAATTTGCATACCGATGACGGTTAGATATGGCATTGAACTTATTGCATTAATGACTTATTATCTTTATTGTTAACCCATATATATTCTGCAAATAAATTATCAATCAATCAATTTGCATAATATATCAAAGTAGATAGATTTAAGTTACTGAAATTTAGCATTTAATATGCTTAATTATTTATAAAATCCGATTACGAAATGAAAAATGATGTCGCAAGCGGGATTCGAACCCGCGCCTATTGGGATTCCGGCCCAATTGTGCTGCCACTGCACCACCGCGACTTCATTTTTCATTTCGTAATCGGATTTTATAAATAATTAAGCATATTAAATGCTAAATTTCAGTAACTTAAATAACAAGGTTGTGTCATCGTTTAATACAATTCTAACTGTAAAGTTTGAAGTATTAAGCCTATAACAATGTGTAAACATTGTCGGGTAGATAGCATACCGTCACCTTAAGACGTAAATATATTACGAAGTGAAATTTGCATCTCCTACAGTCGCGGTGGTGCAGTGGCAGCACGATTGGGCCAGAATCCCAATAGGCGCGGGTTCGAATCCCGCTTGCGACATCATTTTTCATTTCGTAATCGGATTTTATAAGTAGATAGATATTTAAGATTGTGAATATTTCAAATAAACTCAATGCTTTAGTAGTCCTCTATGGGCTTATTAGAAACCACAGTCAAAAGTAATAAAATAAGATTTAATGGTTATACTTCTAACTGTTCTTATGTTCTCGCTTTATTGTAGACAGTTAATTATCGTTATTTATTGTTATGGACGGTAAATGTCAGCTACTTTTGCTTTTAATTATACTAAGTACACCATTGCTTCACTTCTTCAAAAACGAGAAAGTAAAATATCTCTTATTTTATATTTATCAATATCAGCGCGTTTCCGTTGAAATAAAGTATGTAGGCGCATGATGAGTTACGGTCGATGTTCACCTGAAATCAGGTTGAAACCTCAGTCTACTGAACGGGGTACTGCCAGGTCATAATCCGGTGCCACCTGCCGGTTCCCACATCACCGTAAGTGGAACCTCCATTGTTGTTGGTTCGACTCTGAGATACCTCGGTGTTGTGCTTGACAGCAGATGGGGATTCGAGGCGCACATGAGGCAGCTGTCTCCTAAGTTAATGCGGGCCACAGCTGCACTTAGCCGATTACTCCCTAATATCAGAGGAGGTGATGCGAACTGCCGCCATCTTTATATGTCAGTAATACGCTCAATGGCCTTGTATGGGGCACCGATATGGGGCGGTATCTTAAAACCTCTGGAGAGGGCAACGCTTAAGAGGGTCCAAAGCATTATGGCTATAAGAGTGTGCAGAGGTTACCGCACGCTGTCACATGAGGTGGCCTGTGTACTCGCCGGATCCCTGCCATGGGATTTGGAGGCCGAAGTAGTATCTGCAGTCTTCTGGCGTAAAGTGCAAGCACAAGAGCATAGCCAACGACCCTCACCGCAAGATGTAATAAGGTGGCGTAGCGACGCTGAGACGGTGGCCATTAATACATGGCGAGAACGGCTTCTTGCGATAAATACGCGAAGGGGTTCAGGAGCCCACCGGTTGCTCGAGGCGATAACGCCTATACTTACAAAGTGGCTCCAACGGAAACACGGGTCGCTTACTTTTCGACTTACACAGATCCTTTCGGGACACGGGTGCTTCGGGAGGTATCTGTGTAATGTTGTTCGTAAGGAGGAGACTCTAGTGTGTCGCCGATGCGGCTATGAGGAAGATACCGCCCAACATGTGCTAGAATCGTGTCCTGCAGAAGCGGGACCACGACATCAACTGTCCTCGACCTTGGTTTTGGAGCTGTCCTTGCCCACTGTCTTAAATAAGATGGTGGATGATGAAGGTTCGTGGCAAGCAATGGTCATCTTCTGCGAAGCTGTTGTTTCGAGCAGGGAGGCTGAGGAACGGGAGAGAGAGGCAAATTTTCTCCCCTTACCGCTTCAGAGAGCGCAGAAAAGAAATCGAGCCAGCCTAGCACGTACCTCTACTCTGCGAATGGGATCTAGGGCACCGGTTGTAAGGGTTTCGACCGGCGTCCCACCCCAAGCATAAGGCCCTAAGGAGGTGTCAGCGCCTGTTCCTAGGCTTTACTTAAGTGAGTGGCTAAGGGGAGAGAGTGGTACTTTCCCGAGGTGAGTTCGCGTACTGTGGACGTGTCGGCCCGGCGAAGTTGCGGTGCATGTGAAAACGGTCCCATGACTTCGCCATAACCGTGAAGAAGGAATAGCGTGTGGTTTTTAGCAGGTAGTGGCGCTACAGTTACCGCCGAGCCCGGCATATCCCATCTCTCTCCTAAAAGGTGGGCATGCGTAAAGGCATTTTCCCACGCAAAAAAAAAAAAAAAAAAAAGGTCATAATCCGGTAATAAAACGACCAACTACCGGCAATTTAATGTTTGTAGCTATGACGGACCGATTCTTTTTTTTTATTGCTTATTGTGGCAAACGAGCAGACAGCACACCTGATGGTAAGTGTCACTACCGCCCATGGACCTTTGCCAATGGTATAGCTAGGCCGCTGCCTACCAATACAAACCCCGAACCCACCCCAGTTGGTCTTCCGGCTCTCTCGCTCATCGAACGAAGCGCAATAGCACATTGCCATTAGTCAGACGTAGAAGATCGACGTCGAGAGTAGGGTAGTACCACACCCTGGACGGACCGGCCCGCGGCTGCAGACAGAGAACTGTCCACCACCACTCTTTCCTCCGGGATAATATCAAACTCTCGCAGCAAATTAATGTCTGAGTATTCGCAATTTGCTACTACGCTTCGTTTGGTGAGCGAGAGATGCTGGCAGCGACTTGACTATGCACTTAGTAATACTGAAGCCTGAAGTGGGAGTTACTACTTACAATTAGTTGGGCTGCTTGCCTGTTTACCACCAAAGGTAATAAAAAAACTGATAAACAACAAATACCACAGCTACCGCCAACATATTAATTAGCATTGAATTAAAAAAATAAAATTTAAAAATCTTTCTTTTGTTACAAAAATGTAAAAATGTATCAAAAATCACTTTAGAGGATTTTGAAACTACATATATATTATCTTTCATTTCAGCAATTAACACGATTTATTCTTAAATAATATTAATGTCAATTATCAAAAATAAACTTAAGTTCATTAAAATAAAATCACGTTTTCTTACAAAAGTATTTTCATCTTAAGAAGTATTTAGAAGATACCTACCTATTCTGTATCTAGTATTTCAGATAATATTTTCAAAAGTATTTTGTATCTAGTATCTGAAATACTTAATTTAAAACTATCTTACATTTTGTATTTCAGATACTTTGTACAGGGTATTTTGTACATCTCTGGCCATAGTCGCCACGCTTGGCGGTCTCCCAGGCAAGCGCACCTGCTTATAGCCCTAATGATCACTAAGTCGGTATTTATAACTCCCAAAGGGATGTAAAAAATGGCAATAGACTGTATTCTACAACGTTACCACAGTTGTATTTCTACTACTTACTTACTGTTATATTACGTAGTATTATTTTCTCAGATATTAGGAATAAAATGGACGCACTAGCTGTGTCAGCAGTACCGTTTAGGTTGAGAAATGCCGACGTAATATTATTTTAAACACCCAAATCGTCGCATAACATTAATAGTAATATTAACATAAATAACATACATAATAAGTCATCATTCTCCTACTCTTATCCCAATTACTTGGGGTCGATACAATATGTACTTTTCTTTCATAATGCATTTTGTAAAAGTTATTAGCAATAGTTTTATGACCGGCCGCCTGCCGGACGTCAACCCTCCTTGAGAATGTAATTGTTGACCAAACGGCATAAGATGGAGTTAGCTCAGGTCGTTATAAGGCTCTTAGTCATCTTTTACGACATCCACGTGCAAAGTAAGGCTTCGTAGTATTCGTAACCGCTACCAGACAGCTGAACATATATAATAAGTATAAGAAAAAGTTTAAAATTATGAGGCAAGTTTTATATATCAATGTTAAAGGTTTTAGGGAAGACCAAAGAAAAGGTGGATGGAATGCGTAAAACTTGACATGGATAGACAAGAATTGATCACAGAGAAGATGTCTGATAAGGTTGTATGAAAGGAGAGAACATATTGCGTCGACCGCCAAATAATTGGGATAAGTGCAGGATGATGATAATGATTTATATTAATAATATTTACAATACATCAATCTTCATTTTTGTTATCTTCGCAGTTGTTATGCAACGAGGAAAACGTAGAGAATATTTGATGCGAGATGTCCCATTTCAAAGGAATTTTGTTAGGTATTTGTCGCAGTGTTATGTATTATAAACCATTCTGGATAAATAGTCTATCTTAAAGGATAAGAATAGATATTTGAAATATAATTGGTATTATTGCCGAACGAACGTCTAGTTAAGAAAATATACAATGCGAAAGCGGAAGGATGTAGGTACCGGGGGAGACTGAGACTAACCTATCTAGACCAGATTGGTCACGTACTGAAGGAAGGTGGAGTCAAGAGTCTCCGAAACCGGCTAGCGTGTATGAAGAGAATTATGAATGTTGAGGAAGCGAGTGAAGTATACAAGAATAGAGTTCTCTGGCACTCTTTTGTCTCTGCCTACTTTGCAAGGGATATGGCGTGATGATATGTATGTATGTATGTAATTGGTATTAAATAACATTAGCGCGCCAAATAAACAAATTAATCTCTTCAGGTTTGCAACAATAATGTAGATATGTCACATCATTCTAGATACTTCTTTTTTTTTTAAAAACACCACCCTGCACTAAAGAAATAAACCTTGTATTGCGGGGAACTTTATAAACATGCAATTAACGCAGACAAATTACACCCAGACTCAGAACAACACTTTGTGGATCACACAAAGTATTGTCCTGCGTGGGAATCGAACCCACGGCACTGGCACGGAAGGTCGGTATCTTAACCACTACGCCATCTGTGCAGTCTATTAAACATTCATCTCAGCTCAAATATATCTCACTGCATGAGCCTCCTCTACCTCCTCAAGCTACTATACCACGCTGAACAGACGGGTTAATCATCATCATCTCAGCTCATATATGTCCCACTGTTGGGCTCGAGCCTCCTCCATTATGGGAGGAAAATTGAACTAATATACCATACTGATGAGACTGTGTTATTATTGGGTATTGTTTGGAGTTTTCCTTCTCTTCCATAGATGTTATTTGCGTTTTATATCCCTAAGTAGTCACTTACAACACCCATGGGCGAGATAGCAAATGATGAATTGTATTCTTAGTCAGTCATCACACGGGAATACTACTGTTTACATTTCCATAATTCAAAAGCCAAACAGCAAACATTGTAAAATGGTAAACAGTATTTGCTTTCGAAAACAAATAACTGTTTACGTACTCATAACCTGAAAATAAGAATTTAATAGTTTGCAATAACAATGAAATACAAAGAGTACTTATACAGGATGAACAAACAGTATTACAATACATTGTTAGTTTACGGCGAAAAGATTATCAACTTTTATACAGAGTTGTAACTAAAAGAAAAAAAATAAAAATGAAGTGGAAGATAATGATACTATTTTTAAGAATTTTTATTTTAATTTTCCGTCTATATTTCATATTTTAATTAGCCAACTTTTCGAATATTTTACAGGAAAATACTACATGAAGCGAGAGTTGGGTATGCAGAAAAGAGTATGAAAGTAAAATTAATGCGGTCGAAATGCGATCTCTTCGGAAAATCTGTGGAGTTAGGCTGACCGACCGCATTCGTAACGACGACGTAAGAGAGCGAGTAGGTATGAAAGAGAATATTGGTGTAAAGATGCGAAAGGGAATGCTCCGATGGTTCGGACATGTGGAAAGAATACCGAACGAACGTCTGGTTAAGAAGATATACAATGCGAAAGTGGAAGGATGTAGGTACCGAGGGAGACCGATACTAACCTACCTAGACCAGATCGGTCAGATACTGAAGGAAGGTGGAGTCAAGAGTCTCCGAAACCGGCGAGCGTGTATGAAGAGAATTATGAATGTTGAGGAAGCGAGTGAAGTATGCAGAGATAGAGTTCTCTGGCACTCTGTTCTCTCTGCCTACCCTGCAAGGGATATGGCGTGATGATATGTATGTATGTATGTAAAATACTACATCATGAATTCTGTGTTTGAAACGTTGGAAAATTAAAAACAAAGAAACGCAATAAAATGGGTAAAAATATTTTTATTTCAAATGTGTAATACTCGTGTAAGTATCAAAGATCATTAGAAAATAATGCTTTCTGATGTTAGATAAAAATATTTATTATAAGGATAACTTGTTTGATGTGAAACGCCTTCCGTGACTTTGTACACTGAAAAATGTTCGAAACATCGCGATCATAATCAAATACAAACGCGACATTCGTTTACCCGTGACTATACGCTTAAATGTGTTCGGAATATAGAAATCAAATACAAACCTAATAAAATTCGTAAAAACAATTTTATTTATTTATGGGCATACCGCCGAGCGGGCCACCGAAGACAAAGATCGGGTACCGGTGGCCCGCTCGTACGGCGAAGAAGAGGTGCTTGCAGGGTGGGTCAATGGGGTTGCGCGCCGCCTCTTCCGTTACCCCGGACCGATTTGGCGGGGTGCGACGTCCATAGCCCACCGCAAAAAAAAAAAAAAAAAAAAAAAAGACGTAAAACTTGCACTAAGAAAATAAATCTGAAATTGCGGGGATATAACAAATATGTTAATTTTACTAACGAACACACATTATCGCCTATACTTAGAACAACAATTTATAAATCGCACAAAGTATTGTCCTACGAGAAAATCGAACACTGCCACGGTTGGTTATTTTAACCATCTGTACAGTTAAAAAAAGTTTTAGTTCATAGCTGCTACAGTTATTCTTATAGTTGTTTATCAACAACTAGATATTATCTATTAAGAATGCTATATGATCAAGGCTCAGGCAAATTTAGACCACCGTTTAAGGTCTCGTAAAAGATAAATAAAATATGAAAGAGTAAGAACAATCAATGTAAGTCTCCAATATAAGACCGGGTTCCGGTGGCACACTCGCACAGCGAAAGAGAGGTCTCTAAGGCGGGTATAGACCCGCGCGGGACGGGGACACACGCCGCTTCTGTCGCCCCGGAGGGATTCAGCAGGGTATGACCATTGCATAGCCCGCCGCCAAAAAAATATATAGGTATCAACCCATCTGTTTGACCAGCATGGGTCAGTATAGATCAATTTACCTTTCACTATCTAGGACGTGCAAGACCAGCAGTAGAACGAACATATTATATCGTTTGGGAATAACAATAGACAAGGCTTGAATTGTGAAAGTAGCCATACGTCATATCAGTGTAATATAATCTTTTACTGTAATAAATTTTAAAATTAAAGACGGGCCCTTATTCATAAAAAGTGTTTATTTGACAGTTATGCTCAATACGAATAAAGGCAACGAATTTTTAAATATTTATAAAGTTATTTTTATTTATTATAACACTGAAAAACCTAAAACTTCTTAAGCACATAATTCTTTTAGGTCATATTTTGATATCTTTATCTTCAATACAACTTTGTATTTTCATCGCTAAATATTTGAAATACACGATACAAATATGTAAAATGCGTAACAAATACATAAAAATGCCATTCTACAACATAACAACTTTAATGAAGATATTACGAGATATTATTCAACAAAAATAAATAATTTTCATAAAAAATTCTGTCATTTGAAAGGTCGGAGAGTCATTTGATTCGTATATCTCAACGGCGATATTGGTCTAGACATCTTAAATCTTGCTCGTATATGTTTTGTCACGTTTATTTGAAAGTTTTGAAACACGCCGGCACACTGAACGCCACATACCCTATTTATTCAAAGTTTTTAACCGACTTCTTATTGTTAAAATCAGCATCACAATATACTGCAAAATATATACCTATCAAAATATATACCTATCTACCTTCTACTAAAAATATTTTTATTTTGCACCATAGCGACAGTTAAGAGCAGTGGCAGCATAGGATGCAAAAAAAAACCGATGTAGGATAATATAATTAAATATTAATTTAAAATTACAAAATTAAGAGATTACTTATTATAACTTATTACTAAGTTATGACTACGTCGGCGATCGACTAAATAGTGACGAGCGTTCACATAAGAATTCATCAATTCAGTTCACAAAAGAATTCATCATTTTGTGTTGTCTTCGACAGGTGTTCCTGTGTCAGCATTCTCTGTATCCACCTGTGTTGAGTATTGCAATTGGTATATCTGATATTGAGGCAACGTGATTAACTAGCGATGTGCCTGACTACGTCTGCGTAACACGACCATCAATATTATATACCAACAGTAAGATTTATTTGGATTGTACACATCGACTACGAGTTCTACATCAAGGCAGACAACACCACCCAGTACCACGGAGTCAACAATAATTGCATTCTTAAGGACGGTTGACATAAAGAACGCGATCATAAATCCTATCCAAAACTAAGTCCTTTACTCGCCACTCAAATCTCTTACACCTACAAGCCAAGTACTACTAAGCTGAGTATTTACCGCATAATGTCATTCTATTAATTAGTGTCACCACGTTGCTAACAAGGTGTAGGTACTTCAGAGGTCGCATTCATTGTTACACTTTTTGCGTCATCCTGACCTACATGTGCGAGCATTTGTTAAGCATTACCATATTCTTCCTAAGGACAATAAACTTCTTACGTAATAACTATTATGTTCAGGCTAAATTTAACTCTGAACTATAATATCTCGATGATAGAATTTAGTTGAGTATTTTTTTTTAGGAAAATGTGCTTTTTTTAGGAAATTATATTTAGATATTAAAAGTTTTTTACTGAGTGGCCGTCCCAGGGAGATATTTAGATACAAATTACATCCTGATGAAATATGAATATTTTTATAATCATATAAATGTAATAAGAATCATCATCATTCATCATTCTCCTACTCATATCCCAATTACTTGGGCTCGATACAATATGTACTCATCTTTCATACTACATATTGTAAAAGTTATTGGCAATAGTTTTATGATTGCCTGCCAGACGCCAACTCTCCTTGGGTATGTAATTGTTGACCAAACAACATCAGATGAAATTGGCCCAGGTCGTTATAAGGCTCTTAGTCGTCTTTTACGACATCCAAGAGCAAAGTAAGGGTTAGTAGTATTCGTAGCCGCTACCACACAGCTTAGATGTAAAGTGATTATTTAAATAAAATTAAATAAAATAATGACAAATAATAATGAAAGTTAAAATTAGGTAAATTATTATAATAAAAGAAATATCCAAAAATCTAACTAAGGGTGTCTCGATAAAGGGACTGCTTGATTGCCCAACTGAGCTATTATTGTTCTTGATTGCTAAATTTAAAACATATAATATCTGTCGCCTCCGAAGCAAAATATTGGACGCAAGAGCCTACAGGGGCCCCACAGTCGACACGGACCACTATCTCGTTATTGCGAGATTTAGTGGTCTGTTCAGAAAGTGGAGGCACTGGCGAGAGCGTGTCCACTTCGGAGGGCTTGAAAGAATAAAGGTTGAAAGGTTGCAAGAAGAGTGTGTAAGAGAAAAGTATGCAGAGGGTGTCCGAGAACGGCTGACGATGGCAAGCCAGCCGCAATCGGACATTGAAGAATGCTGGAGAGTATTGAAAGAGAGTATGGTAGATACAGCGAAAGAAGTATGTGGAAGTTCAAAGAAGCATAGAAAAACAAATGGTGATGCATGGTGGGATGCGGAAGTGGCAGCTTCCGTAGAGCAAAAGAAGAAAGCGTGGCTGGACTATGTCTCTTCTTTGAATCTGAATGACAGTATGACTGAACAGAAGAAAGAAATATATCGGCAATGTAAGAATGACACCAAGGCCTTAGTGAAAGAGAAACGTGATAGAGCAAGTATGAGTGCAGAAGATAGGCTGACTAAAAACTTCGAGGGTAACACCAAACTCTTTTGGAGGGAGGTGAAGAAGTCTCGGGGTGTTTGGTCAGCCTTCAGAATGAATAAAATAAGGTCTAAAGGTGGAGACATTCTTACACAAACACAAGACGTGTTAAGCCGATGGAGTGAATATTTTGGCGATATGTATGCGGATGCTACGGTTGGCGCCGGTGTTGGATGTGGTTTAGTAGATCAACATTTGACAACGGCGTCCTCCGATGGCATCAGTATGGATGAAGTTGAATGGGCGATAAGAAGTTTGAAAAATGGTAAGGCAGCGGGCATTGATATGGTGTCTGCCGAGATGATCAAGCTTGGTGGCTCTTGTGTCTGGGAGGCGTTCCTGTTGCTCCTCAATTTATGTTGGAGCTCGGGAATGGTTCCCAGGGACTGGAATAGCGCAGTCATCGTGCCTTTGTTTAAAAACAAGGGTTCACGTTATGACTGCGCAAATTACAGAGCCATAAGCTTGACCAGTTTGGCAGCAAAAGTGTATGGAAAAATTATTGAAAGGAGAATGAGGATGGTGTCCGATGGTTTACTGTGTGAGACACAAGGAGGTTTCAGGAGTGGAAGGGGATGCATGGATCAAGTGTTCTCTCTGCGCAACATTGTGGAGAAGCATCTGGCTCTAGGTCAGAGGGTTTTCTGCAGTTTTGTGGATCTGGAGAGAGCATTTGACACGGTTGTACGAAAGGAACTTTGGGACATTTTACCGGAGTATGGTATTAGCGGTAAACTGCTACAGGCTGTGCAGTCCAGTTACATGGGCTGTAGAGCCTGTGTGCGGCTGGATGATGGAATGTCGCCTTGGTTTGACGTCAATATCGGCGTTAAGCAGGGGTGCGTTCTGTCGCCGGGCGGGCCACCGAAGTTAAAATCGAGTACCGGTGGTCCGCTCGCACGGCGAAGAGAGAAGGTTTTACGGTGGGTCTGTGGGGTCACGCGCCGCCTTTCCGTCACCCCGGACCGATTCAGCGGGGCGAGACGCACCCATAGCCCACCAATAAAAAAAAAAAAAAAAAAAGAAAGGGGTGCGTTCTGTCAGCCAGGCTGTTTATCATATATCTGGATAAATGTCTCCAAAGGTTGAACGATATGAATGTGGGAGTCCAGATGGGCGACTCAGTGGTCACTGCTCCGCTTTATGCAGATGATGCAGTCCTGCTGGCACAGTCAGCGACTGACCTGCAGACCCTAGTCGACACAATGACAGAAGATTGTAAGAAAAGGGGTCTACGCGTGAATGTGAGCAAAACCAAAATAATGGTCTTTGAAAGAGATAAAACCAGAACAGATGTAAGAGTAACAATAGGTAATGATGTGCTAGAGCAAGTGGATCAATTTGTATATCTTGGATGTGGATTTAGCCGAGATGGAAGGTACACCACCGATATAGAGCGAAGAGTGAATGCGGGAAATAGAGTGAACGGAGCGTTGGGGCAACTTCTCGGCAGCCACCACCTCAGCCAGAAGGCACGTGTAGCAATACATAACGCAGTGCTTGTCCCAACATTACTGTATGGAAGCGAGAGTTGGGTATGCAGAAAAGAGTATGATAGTAAAATTAATGCGGTCGAAATGCGATCTCTGCGGAAAATCTGTGGAGTTAGGCTGACCGACCGCATTCGTAACGCCGACGTAAGAGAGCGAGTAGGTATGAAAGAGAGTATTGGTGTAAAGATGCGAAAGGGAATGCTCCGATGGTTCGGACATGTGGAAAGAATGCCGAACGAACGCCTGGTTAAGAAGATATACAATGCGAAAGTGGAAGGATGTAGGTACCGAGGGAGACCGAGACTAACCTACCTAGACCAGATCGGTCATGTACTGAAGGAAGGTGGAGTCAAGAGTCTCCGAAACCGGCGAGCGTGTATGAAGAGAATTATGAATGTTGAGGAAGCGAGTGAAGTATGCAGAGATAGAGTTCTCTGGCACTCTGTTCTCTCTGCCTACCCTGCAAGGGATATGGCGTGATGATATGTATGTATGTATGTATAATATCTGCTTAGCATAGCGATTACGAAACTACCGTTTCATTTGTGAAGGAGACCTACGCATGACAGTGGACTGAACGATTGACTGACGAAGCCTGTTTGATGATGATATAAATTTTGAAACTATCCAACCGATATTCATAACGTTTTTATTAGAAAGACAAAAAAAATATTATGGTTTTAGGTCACTAAAGCAATCTGATTTGGTAAATGGCGCTGCGATCGATTTCAATTACACCTTTTTTTATCCTTGCGGTGAACTATGGATGTGGTCGCGCCCCACCAAATCGGTCCGGGGCGGCAGAAGAGGCGCCGCGCAACCCCATAGACCCACCCTGCAAGGACTCCTCTCTTCACCGTGCGAGCGGGCTAGCGGTACCCGATCTTTGTCTTCGGTAGCATTTCAATTATATCTTTATTATTATTTAATTTGTACAAAAAAAGTGTCGAATTAGTGCACTAGTTTGAAATAAAAAAATAAAAAAGTTACAACGAATTTATCTAGCCGATAACATGATAGTTTAAACTATATTACCTTCATCAAACCTCCTTGGGAATGTAATTGTTGACCAGACGGCATCAGATGGTAATCGTTTTGTCATTTACAAATCCGTTAATCTATCCATCAACCACACTACAAACGGTTCAACTTACAAATGTAATTAGTAAAATGTCAATCATTGGCAGAAAACATATCCTCGTTACGGCAACTATTAACTTTTAGGTCAAAAGATTTCCTCAACACTAAAAGTTGAATGTTTCAATTAGTAAAATAAATGGAAATAATATTTATCCGTGTGGTGACAGAATAATAATATAATCCACCACCCCATATCTTAGCCGTGGGTGATCGTAAGAGAGAGTATTAAGGGATATAAAATGCATATAACATATATGCAAGAAAAGGAAACTCAAAATAAAGCCATATACCAACACGTCTGACCAGTGTGGTATAGCAAGTCAATTTCCCTCCCATTACGGAGGAGGCTCAAGCCCAACAATGGGATATATATGAGCTGAGATGATGATTAGAATAATATTTCATAACATAATAGTGGTAAGGCTGTTAACTGATTTTGGTCTACAGCCGCAGGCCCACCGGTGCCGGGTAATGAGCAGTAGCAATAAGCTGTTGAGCATCGTACGGTGAGCGAGAGAGCTGGCAGCTCAACTTACTGGGTAGGTTTTGGGGTTTTGGGGTAGTAGGCGGCGGCCTACCTGTACCACTGGTATCAGCCCACTACCACTGGTACCACTGGTCTGTAAGCGGCAGTAACGCTTACCGTCATAAGTTCTGCTCGTTTGTCTCCATAAGCACTAAAAAAAACAAATGCATAATAATTATTCATAAAAATAATATCTCTTTATTTACTTAAAATATACTATAATACTTTTATGGTGATAAAGTGAGAATACATTTTATCTTGCCCAAGAGTGTTGTAAAAGACGACTATAATATTTATATAATATTCATATAGTAGGTATATTGTAAGAGAAGGCAAACTCGAAATTTCAGAAGACAGCTTTCGTCATTTGGCGACGAGAGTTGATTTAGTGACAACTGTACTGACGGTACTTCTAACCAGGTATTATTAGTGTTTTTATTTATTTTATGTAAGCGAATAGATGAATAAACCCGGAAGGTCATCACCCAGCGGTCAAGAATTCCATGGGTTAGATGGAACCTCCATAATATCACTACATCAACAAAAGCAGTCTATATATCATAAGATTATTGTGTTATGTTTTTATATATTTAGAGAAATTGCCAAATTATGGAAAAAATTAACGTTGAGAAATCATTTCTTGTTTCACAGAAGATAACTAACATAAAACTATCTATCACAGGCTATACCCAGGTTTACAACAAACACTCGCACATAAAGATAGCTTGTGTGAGAATCAGACCAATGAAAATGAGTACGGAAGGTTATTAAATAACTCTGCTGCATAGTGAAATGGAAATTATGTACCCAACATTAAACACAAAATCTCGACTCAGAATTTCTCCAATAAAAATAAGTAGTTGTTTTATAGTTTTGTTTAGTAAACAATACACTTTTAGACGTACAACTATCGGCCAAACAGTTAAGACACCATAAATCGCTTCACGAGCCACTTAACGAATGAACTGAAAAACTTATCTGACTCTTACGGCCTATGTACTTTGGAGGCGAAAAGTGATAATAGTTATCGGAACGATGAGTTTAATGGTTCGAGAAAATAACGAGTTCTTATTACGAAATAACTATACAAACAGCAAATAACTAGTGATCTTTTACATATACAGTAATGTTCTACAAATAACCGCGAGTATGAACAATCAGCACATCACATTCTCTGGGAGTGCGATCTCTGGCGTAACGAGCGCGACCTTATGTTAGACAGTTTGCAAGTAACATCTGGAGTAGTATAGTATACGGATCTTGTAGCAACTCGAGAAAATTTCCGTGCTTTTAGGCGTTTCTGCCATACCTACTACTGCAACCAATCTTAAGGCTCACATATAGGCCCCGTTAAGTTATCCCGTATCCGTGGTGCCGTACTGCTGCGCTTATCGTAGCTGTACAACCTTTTACTTATTGGCTGACTAGTCAATATCGCTTTCTGTCTCCCGCTTTGCCTGGGAGGGAAATGGAATCACTCTTTTCCAACTCCTCCTCTTTAACTTTTCTAATTAAATTTGTTGTGGGTTCCAAGACAATTAAAATCATTTCCCGGGACTGCCTGAGGGTCAAACCTCGGTGTCATTTATAGTGACCATTGTGGATCCTAGCTTACAGGAGTTACAATGGTGGGAATGTGTGGTGGGATTAGTCCCATAAAAAAAAATAAAAAAAAAATACAGTAAATAGCAATTTTTCAATGCCCATAAAAGTAATTTCGACATATGTTATAATGAAAAAGAAATAAAAACGTATATTTATTTTACCTTAAAAATATCATACACTTTAAATTAATGGAAAATACATTCGCTAGAAAGTCAATTTTAGCAGATAGAAGATAAAAAGTAATCTTCCCGTAACCATGAACGCTCTAAAGTGTTCGAAACGTCGGGCAATTAAAAACCAAATACAAACGCGATAGAATCCGTAAAGATTTCAAACAAAAAAACGCATCAGTATTCTGACGTATGATCAAATATTTATATGAATCATTTATATAAAACTAGCAGATCCGGCCACACGTTGCTGTGGCTCAGGTATCCTCAGTAACGCGTGGTGGTTATGCTAATAAATTTTAGCTTATATGAAAAGTTTATATGTTTAACATAGCGCCATCTATTAAATACTTACTCAACTCAGTCAACAGATACCGCCATCTGTTAGAATCGTTTGGAGATAACAGATAATTGTGTCTGTCAAATAATAGACGAATAGCGACTATAAATTGAGATGGAAGCTATCCTATCTTTTAAGTTGGATCAAACTACATATGCTCTGCAAATTTGATTAAAATCGGTTAATTTAGGAGTCCATCGCGGACAAACAACGTGACGCGTAATTTATAGGTATATATTAAAATTTATATAAAATTCATATGAATTAAAGATTTCTATGAAAAAACATAACCCAGGTTATTAATTAAAAAAATATATGAAAATAAAACTTAAACTTGATCAGCGGACAATGTATAACGTAAAACGAGCCATAAACGACATTAAATAATCTGATGGTTACCATGACATAATGTAAATAAAAATAACCTAACAATGCGATATTATAAAAACCCGATTACTAGTGAAAAGTGTTTGTCAGAAGTGGGATTCGGCTCCACACTTATTGGAAATCAGTTCCATTCGTGCTGCCACTTACACCACCGTGATCTATTGTAGTACATTCAATTCTCGCATCGTATTATATTTTCGTCTTTAAGGAGACGTGTTTGAAATATTTTAAATGCTAAATTTCAGTCATTTGAATGAGATATTAAATATGTATTACTTATACTTGCTTTCCGTGTGGTGACGGAGAAAGAATACAATTCACCACTCCCTGTCTACCCGTGGGTGATCGTAAGAGACGACCAAGAGATATAAAACGCATATAACATCGCGAGAGAAGGAAATCTCGAAACTAAACCCTATACCCACACGTCTGACCAGCGTGGTATAGTAGGTCAATTTCCCTCCCATTATGGAGGGGGCTCGAGCCCAACAGTGGGACATATATTAGCTGAGATGATTACTTATAAATTGAATATAATATATATTTCCAACAGAATGTTACGATTTTGATTTTAATAAGTTCAAATATAACCTTTGACAGTTTCAACTGGATAAGCGTTACAGCTCTTGACGTGAATTTTAAAGTTACCTGAATCAGTCACGTTAGTTTAAATGCAAATTAATATTTTAACTAATCTAATTTTGTAATGATGCAATAAAACTTTTAAATAATCCACTTAAAATTAACATAATATATTCGGAGTTGTTAAGATTAAATCAAAGGTTAAAAACACAAATATTTTTCATAAAAAATTGCAGTAGAGCTCAACAAATATTTGGCAGTAATATAGTACATATAACGCTATTAGTTTCTTGAGCGCTATGACATGTCCTTCTTCAAAAAAGAAAAGCACTTTCTTCACGTTAGGCAGCGGCCTGGCTATGCCCCAGATACTGCTCCATATGCAACAATATCGCTTGCAATCAGGTGTGCTGCTAGCTCGTTTGCCGCCATAGGCAAAAAAAATGTAATTAAGCTTAATTCTCGACAAAGGAATATTCCTTTTTTCTATATTCCTAGGTGTAAAACTAATCTTGGCATGAACTCTCCTATCTCAAGATTAATGTCTACTTATAATAATTGGTGGAAAATCTTAGGGCTTGATATTTTCCACGATCAGTCTACAAGATTTAAAAAAAACGTTACTTGATTCATAATTTTTTATTATTAGTACTATTGCTATATCTATTATAGGTTCACTTCATTGGTTAGTTAGGAAATATGGTTATTTTATAACATTATGCATGTTTTACAAATTCTAGTCGCTAATTTTTACGCATTACTTACATCTTACTTATATTATATATTTTTTTTTTTTTTTTTTTTTCTATATAACTAACTACATACTTATCTTAGATTTTACTTACCTTCTAATTATTTCTACTCGTTATTTTATTTATTAGATAATTAATTAATACTTTTCTTTTTATCTCTAACATTAATTTACGCATTGTAATATATTCCTAAATGTTGTGCACATCTGTAATTGATATAAACACTAGTTTTAAGGCACTGGAATGATCTTAGCATATGTTAGTGTTTATGTCGTAGATGAGCCTTATATAAATAAATAAATAATTTAGTTAATCACTGCCTTATCAACTCTCTTCGTCTTTTTCTTTATTGGTTATGGTGATAAACGAGCAAGCAGCACACCTGATGGTAAGTATTACTGCCGCTCCTTTGGACCTCTGCAATAGCAGGATAGGCCGTGGCCTACCAACCCAAACCGATACAGAAAATTGGATTTTCGATCTAGTGCATTAATCATGCAAGTACGAAACTAATTTAGATTCCGAAAAAATAAAGCATTTTTTTTTAAAGCCTAACGCTTTATTCCTTTATTCTATCCGAAAGCATCATTTATTTTTCTGTATAACACAAATAAAGCGAAATATGCGTCTTTTTCTAAATGAATAAATAGCAAAATTAAAGAAACAATGTGTTATTCTAATTTCCATCTCAATGGAGACAATGCTTACACAAAATTTGAATATAATAACACGAACACGAAAATGTAATCTCAAATAATCACCTTGTATTTCAAGGTAAAAATAAATATATCGAAACACCACTGTGGTCAATTGTACAGAGGCGGCGTATAAACAGCCATATCGATGGGGTTACCTCCCCTAATGTTCGCATAAATAATCATGTTGAGATCTTATCAATTGAAAATACGACCTGGAAAATAGTTTCCTTCGACTTACCTCCCCCTTACTAAACAACCCACTGGGTGGCATAGAAACGCGGTATTTTAATTAAGAAACCTTCCGCACAATGTATTACCACTACTAAGGTAAATCAAACATTTTAACTTACTCATAGAATAAGCATAATTTTCTATAAGATTGTCTGGAATTAGGGATAAATTTCTATCCTCAAATAATAGTGTCATTAAGCACTATGACGTGCGTCTGGTAGTACCGCCTGTAAGCCAGGATCCACAATGGTCACTATAAATGACACCAAGGTTTGACCCTCAGGGAGTCCCGGGATATGATTTTAATTGTCTTGGAACCCGCAACAAATTTAATTAGAAAAGGTTAAAGAGGAGGAGTTGGAAAGAGTGATTCCACTTCCCTCCTAGGCAAAGCGGGAGACAGGAAAACAATATGACTAGTCAGCCAATAATTAAAGAGGTGTACGGCTACGATAAGCGCAGCCGTATGGCACCACGGATACGGAAGAGCTTAACGGGGCCTATATGTGAGCGTTAAGATTGATTGCTACAGTAGGTATGGCAGAAACGCATGAACGCACGGAAATTTTCTCGAGTTGCCACAAGGTCCGTATAGTATACTACTCCACGGGTGACTTGCAAACTGTTTAACATAAGGTTACACTCGTTTCGCCAGAGATCGCACTCCCAGAGAATGTGATGTGCTGATTGTTCATACTCATGGTCAGGTATGAAACATTGACATAGTGGTGAAGGTAAGAGTTTAAAAGAAAATAATTTACTTTTAAAGTTGCCATGTCCAGTTAAAAATTAGGCCACAAAATGGTCAACCTCTAGCCACTCTTTCTCCAGGCGCTTTCGGATGCATGGAAAAAATTGATAAAGATGACGGCCTTTCGATGATGAATACCATCTTTCTTGCCATTCAGTTAAAAGCTCTTCATAGACATTGGATTGTGGCGCAAACAATCTAGCAATTTTAATTCGGTCGCGCGGTAGAAGGAAATCGGTATTTATAGTTTCCCTTGTGGTGTAATACATTGACGCTCGTCTCTGAATGTCCAAATCAACCGGAAGGACACCCGCTAGCACTGACAAGGCCTCGGTACTAATCGTTCTATAGGTTTTACATAAGAATATTAGGGCCAATCATTGGCTCAGTAGTAATTTAAGGCGAGCCGCCCCTATGGTGGCCCTATCAGCCCATACAGGTGCAGCGTAAAAAATACACCCCAAATATGTGGCCATATGGTTTTAAGTGTATTAAAGTGAAGGCCCCAAGTAGATGTGGATATTCTAGTAAGCGCGTAGAAATTGCGTTTCGCTTTTTCACCTACAGTTTTAATATGCTGAATAAATGAAAAAAAATTTTCTAACACTAGGCCGAGATAGCAAACTGATTCTTTATTTTTGACAGTCAAATATTTGAATTTTATACGCGGCGCCGATCCTTTATTGATTACGAAGGAAATACAACACCATTCGTAATCCCTTACCCAGATTTTAGAACTTCTACGAGAAATTATTGAACCTTTCTATTCTAATACCAGACACCACATGGTTAAAGAATTCAAGAGTAACTATTATATTATTATAAACTTTTGGTGATGGTATTAGATACCACGAAACATACTGCATTTGGTGCTGCATCTATTCTAAGGCGAACCGTGATGAAGCATGGTTCGCCTTCAATTCAATGAGATCCAGCATTTTCAGATGCTGTTCAAAAATGAAACCCGTATTGAATCAATATTCGAAGTTCAGCCAAAATTTACAAGGTCAAGTTTTGGAAGTTGCTCATCACAAGAAGTCCTTTGACCCTATCCTTTTCTATTTTGAGGTGTGCGATATATATTTTTAAGTTGTGAGTTTTCATTCCTATACTCTTTTCTGAAAGGAAACTCGAGTAAAAGTCTCTAAAATAGGATAAGAATAACAGTGTTATTCTAGATAATAAACAATATTTTGAGTATCGAACGATATTTTAATCTAGAATTCGTATTTTCTCCTCTTATCAAAACACAATAAACAATAATAAATAATAGCTGAGATGTTAACTTACTTCCCTCTCTTCCCTTCTTTCTTCTTCCGTAGGAACTATCGAATAAAACATGTAAGCAAATTATATGAGTAAACGATGAAGGAAGTCTCGAAATAAAATACAAATCTATTTCACCTGTACAGTTTTGTCTCATCTAGGGTTAACCTATGCCCCGCATTAGAGTTAAATCCGTGTAGTGACAGAATAAAAATACACTTTATCACCTCTTTCTTACTTTTTTTTTTTTTTTTTTTTATTGGTGGGCTATGGGTGCGTCTCGCCCCGCCGAATCGGTCCGGGGTGACGGAAAAGGCAGCGCGTGACCCCATAGACCCACCGTAAAACCTTCTCTCTTCGCCGTGCGAGCGGACCGCCGGTACTCGATTTTAACTTCGGTGGCCCGCCCGGCGGTTTACCCTCGCGGGTTCCTCTCGTCGACGCCCCGACAGATTTCGCCGTCGGGGCGTCGCCCTCACGCGGTGGCCTCACGTCGGGTGACCGGACAATTCCCCGGTCCGATCACCCGAGGCCTCGGTTAGGGCGGCATCAGGCGCAGGTATTCGCGCCTGCGCCGCCCCGGCCGCTGACGGCGGCCCGGGTCGCGGGATTCCTCCCGGACTCGTTCCGCCGCCTCCTTCTGCGAGATGACAGCCTCGCAGAAGGCGGCGACCGCGTCCCAGTTCCTGACGCTGTCGACCATCGCTCTCGCGACAGCCGGCAGCGTCAGGTCGGCACCGATAACAGCGACGAGGTCACGGCGCTGCCGGTCAAAGCCCGGACACGCCTCCAGCGTGTGTTGCGCCGTGTCCTCGTCACTGCTGCAATGGTGGCAGAACGAAGTCCACTCCCTACACGCGACCGTGTGCAGGTAAAAGCCGAAGCATCCGTGCCCCGACAACACCTGCACCAGTCGAAAGGAGAGGACTCCGTGCCGCCGCTCCATCCACTCCATCAATACGGGCCGGAGAGCCTCGACGGTGACGACACCGTGTCTAGGCCTCTCCAGCCGCGTAGCCCAACGGGCGATGACGTCTCGGCGGGCGTCCTCGCGCCAGGTGGCTATCTCGCTCAGCGATGGGGAGCCACCTTCGTCGCGCAGTGAGGTCACCCGGCGGTAGAGGTCGGAGAGCATCTCCGCCTCTAGGTCCCACGGGGGTGTCCCGGCCAGTAGGCATGCCGCCTCGGTCGATACCGTACCCGATACCCGCGAATGGCTCTGACCGCCATGACTCTCTGGGGTCTCCACAGAACAGCCCTGAGCTGGGCGTTCAGAGCCCTCGCCCACACGGGTGCGCCGTACATGGCCATAGAACGGATCACCCCCGCATACAGCCGTCGGCCCTCGAAGCTGGGTCCGCCCACGTTCGGCATGAGCCGCGAAAGGGCGGACGCCGCGCCGACCAACCGGGGAGCAATTCGGCGAAAATGCTCCCGGAACCACCATCGCCCGTCGAGCACCAGACCCAAGTACTTCATATGGGCCTGAATGCTGATGTGGACGGAGTTGACGACTAGCGAGACGCCGATTGGCGGCCTTACGCGTGGCCCATGGAACAATAGGGCCTCCGTCTTATTTAGGGCCACCCTGAGACCCAGCGCCTCGATTCGCCCGACCATCTCCTCGGTACCGAGAGTGGCCAGGCTCGCCGCCTCTTCGAGTGTCCTGCCCCGAGCTGTGACGAGCGTATCGTCAGCGTAGCATATCACGCTCAGCCCGGGGGGGAGACTCCCTCTCAACGCGCAGTCGTACCCGATGTCCCACAGAGTCGGCCCCAGAACCGACCCCTGTGGAACGCCGCACGACATGGACGTCCGCACAATGTCCCCTGCGGGACTCGCGCAGAGGACACTGCGCCCCTCCAAATAGTCCGCCACCAGCCGCCTCAGGTACAAGGGCACCCCATGAAATCGGAGCGCCTCCCTGATGAAGCTGAATGGCAGACTATTGAATGCGTTGGCGATGTCCAGCGACACCGCCAACAGCACTCCCCCGCCGGTGACAGCCTCCGCGGCCGCCTGCCTCAGTCGTAGCAGGGCCCCGATGGTCGAACGCCCCCTTCTAAAACCGAATTGAGCGTCCGACAGATCGGGCCCCACCTCCTCCAGGTGCTGGACAATGCGGGCAGCGAGGATGCGCTCCAGCAGCTTACCCACATCGTCGAGGAGCACGATGGGCCTGTAGGCCGACGGCGAATCCGGGGGCCGTCCCGGCTTTGGCAGGAGAACCAACCTCCCCTCCTTCCAGCACTCAGGGAACCGTCCAGACGCCAAACAGGCGTTGTACAGCTGCCTGAGGCGAGGCTCGAGGTGCTCAAGGAGCGACGTCAGCACCCGGACTGTTATTCCGTCCGGGCCGGGGGCCGTGGTCGCGGAAGGAATCCGCGCCACAGCTGCTCCCACTTCCGTCTCCGTCACGGGCGGAACACTCTCGTCGTCAGCCTCCCGGTCTTGTTCTGGCGAGGCCATGACCGGGGGCGTGTGTTCCGATCACCTCTTTCTTACTTAAGGGTGTTGTAAAAGACTACTAAGGGATACAATATGCACATAACATCTATGCAAGAGGGGGAAAGTTCAAAATAAAACCCTATACCAACCCTCCCTAATCTGATCAGTGTGGGATAGTGGATTCATTTCCTTCAATTATGGAGGAAGTTCGAGCTTAGTGGTAGGATGTAATAGAGCTAAGATAACGATGATAATGATAAAATAATCAGAGACAGTCTATCATCTGCCGATTTAGAGGTGAGAATTTGCGCTAAATGGCAGCTTCGTTTGTATCTCTATAATGCCGATATCGATTTACCGGTTATAAACGCCAATTATCACCTACCATAAAATAGACCACTAACTCAGCTGCTAGCTAAGCCAATGAAATAAAATAAAAAAAAACACCATTTCGTTTTCACGGCCTATTAAAAAAAGTAATATTTGAAGTAAATAAAAATGAAATGCTGATGAATTTAGGCCGCCCTTATGTGGTTTCATTTGCATATAGAGTGATGGTGAATAAACTTTTATGATAATAAATGGTTAAGCTTGCAACTTCGCTAACGAAGAATACATAACGACTTATACTTTTAGAAATAAAATCTATTAGGTGGCCACAGACAAGACAACCAAGACAAAAAAAACCAAGGTAAAAAAATTGTTGCAGCAAGACAAAAGAGAGAGTAACAGCGTAAAAGAGTGATAGCTGAATATTTAAATTCTAATATGACTTATTTTTTTTTTACCGCAACCCCTCTTCGTCTATTAATCGGAACACCGGCATCGTTGCATTGAGATTAGCAAACTGGGCAGCGGATTACCCTTTCGAGTGACCCTCATTGACAACCCTGATACATTTCTAGATTATCGTCAATATTACCCATCCTCTTACCAAATGTATAAGGAATCAATACAGCATGTGTTTTTCTTATAACACAGGCGAAAGAATAGTAGAAAATAGTGCATATTTGTTTTATATAAATCCTGGGACCAGTCGCTTTCTTGACACATGATCGCTATCGTTTGACTACACGATAATAGAGGCTTTACAACACCTACGCTAAAGAATTCGTGGTTGTCGTCACCACGAATGACGCACCTTCACCACGAATGACTCACCTTGCTATTTATTTCTATCATCATCATCATCACAGCCCATAAATGTCCCACTGTTGGGCTCGGGCCTCTTTTGTTTTGGGTTTTCCTTCTCTCGCATAGATGTTATATACGTTTTATATCCCTTAGTCGTCTCATACGATCACCCACGGGTAAGATATAGAGCGGTGAATAGAATTCTTACTCCGTCACCACGCGGAATTATTATTTATTTCTATAGTAATTTTAAATTGAGGTATAATTGTAAAACGAATTACTTTTTTAAAGAAAATGAAGAAAACTTTATTCTAAAACATCTACAGTAATCTTAATAATACATTTGACGGACCATGTACAAAGGTAGGACGTATATTGCGATTAGAACTATGTTTATTCATCAAGATATCCTTGATTAATACAACAACAATAATTTTAAAATATACAAAGGCCGCCGTATCATTAGTACCTGGTAATTCGTTGTACGATATGAAAAATATTATTGCCATGAGCGGCCATACATCTTGCGAGCTTATTATGATCGAACATAGAGTAGCTAAAATGTAGAGGTTTAATATTTTTCATAATTATAGTCATTTATTCCTTTCCGTGTGGTGACGGAATAAGAATACAATTCACCACCCCCTATCTTACCCGTGGGTGATCGTACGAGACGACTAAGGGATATAAAAATGCATATAACATCTATGCGAGAGAAGGAAAACTCGAAACAAAACCCTATACCAACACGTCTGACCAGCGTGGTATAGTAGGTCAATTACCCTCCCATTATGGAGGAGGCCCGAGCCCAACGGTGGGACATATATGGACTGAAATGATGATTCCTATGTAGTGACCGAATAAGAATATAATACACAACCCATCACACCCGTGGCTGTTGTAAAATACGACAAATATAGGTGATATGCGTATAACATTTATGCAATCTCTTGCGAATCTCTTGTTTTCCTCCGAAAACTCGAAATAAAAATTTATAGCAACCCGTTTGATTAGCGTAGTGTAGTAAGTTTAACTTCTCTTTTGTTTCGAAGAAGACTCTAAACCAACAGTGGCGCGTATATGGGCTGAGATGATGATAATAATAGACATTTGAAATAAAACTACTTTTCGGATCCTATCGCGTTTGTATTTGATTTTTAATTTCACGACGTTTCGAACACTTTACAGTGATCATGGTCACGGGAGGACTAAGGTGTCTTACGTCCAAAAGTCATCGTTATTACAGAAATTTATATCTACCCGCTACAGTAACAGATATTAAAAGTGTGGGTCAAACATTTATAGATTAACAGCCTTATTACAAAACGTAGACTAACTAAAGTACCGGTAATAAACCAGGTATCAAGAATAATTGTTATTACAAAACGAGATTTATCGCTAAATCTTAGATCATCTATGGTACTAAAAATAAACCACAGCCGAGCCTAGTTTAACTATGGTACTAGTGTGATTGACACATGTTTGTTTTCTAGTTTAAGGTTAACTTATTCGTTGTTTGATTTGATTATAATCTTTACTTACTTTTAATTAACGTACCCGCCCGATTTTTAGTTTATTGTAAAATCAATTAAAATGGATACATATTCTGTCGATTTAATGGACATTGAAGATTTAGAATTACTAGAGACAGTCCGCCGGCCGAATAAACATCGGGTAAGAGTGGATCTATTTGAACTCGATGATGAAGATTTTAAAAAAATATAGGTTTATATAAATAAATTTATAAATAATAAAGTTATAAATAAATATATTATTAATGATAGGTCCGAATTACAGCACACTATTGTGGTAGGACCACGCTGTTGACAGTTCTCTGTCAGCAGCCGCGGGCCGGTCCGTCCGGGGTAGTACCACACTCTCGCAGAAGATCGACGTATGAGTAATGGCAACGTGCTATTGCGCTTCGTTCGGTGAGCGAGAGAGCCGGAAGCCCAATTGGGTGGGTTTGGGGTTTATATTGGTAGGCAGCGGCCTAGTTATACCCTTGGTATTGCAAAGGTCCATGGGCGGCAGTGACACTTACCATCAGGTGTGCTGCTTGCTCGTTTGCCACCATTAGCAATAAATAAAAAAAAAAAAAAAAAAAAACACTAGGCACTTGTACTGAGACATAATAGACATTATAGACTATAATAGACACATAGACTATGTTGGTCCTGATGTTATGATAAGAATTATTTTTATTAAACGTTTACGCTGTTACTAATAATCTTTTACAAGCGACGTATGTATACCGGGGTTATAACAACAACGTTACCAATAAACGCTATTTGACAGTTCGTCTGTATACGTCTGTTATAAGGATTGTGTAAATTCTTTTGAATTTTATACAACTGTTATTCATCCTACGACCCTTGTTTAACTAACGGATAACCTCGAATTTCTGGACTATATAATGCGTTTTAAAAATTTATATCTACAGATAATGGATTATTTACAATATTTCGACATGTTTGATGAATTAGACAGTGAAGAACCACAAAGAAAAAAAATCCTACAAAAATCGTTATGATCCTTTTACATTAGAGAAAAAGGAATTTCGAGCGAAATATGGATTTAGCAAAATATACACAAGAAATATTGTAGAATTAGTTAGATGCGACATTGAAAAAGAAAATCATGGGGATGGATTATCTGCAGAAATTAAACTGCACTCAGAACGTGGGCTCGATAAGAAGTACAAGACGATGCAACAGACAGAAGAATAACGAATATTCAAACAACCTTATTATCTGTTGTCATTTGCATTCGAAACCTTCCGTTCGTAAACGCGGAGTACGGTAGGTATAAAGCAAGACTTATTAATATAGTCCATCTAATTTAAGAAGTGCATTTTGACGTTTTGCATTTTTTAATACACAATAACCGCGGTCAAACGTATATACATGATTGTAAACACTAAATCTGAAATTTTAAACAACTATTAAGTTATTTACATAATTAACATTGCGGGTGACTTTCTTGTACAATAATCTAATGTTGAAACTTGTAAAACTAATTTAAGATAGAAATAACATGGTAAATAGTAATTGTTTGTGACGACCTAACAATGTCACGTCATCACGTTCTATACAGTAGTGTAGTACTTCCAATTCACGAATATTCAAATAATCGGTAAAAATATTAGAAAAAAAACAATTAATCGAATAGAGATTTTGACAGAGATGTACATTTCGACACTTTGATTGATGAGGAAATAATTATTAATGTTCGCGACTCTGATAATTCAAGTAATAGTAGTAATTCTTAATAAATAGCTATTTTCAAATCCAGTTTTTGCTTTTAATTAACCTAATCCTACTAAATATGATGAGTAGATTCTATGCTGAAATAATTAAATTTGTTTAGTACTAATTTAACACTTAATTTATTCATCACCTTTTTGAAAAATAAAAAATAAACCGATTATTAATTATACATACATATCATCACGCCATATCCCTTGCAGGGTAGGCAGAGAGAACAGAGTGCCAGAGAACTCTATCTCTGCATACTTCACTCGCTTCCTCAACATTCATAATTCTCTTCATACACGCTCGCCGGTTTCGGAGACTCTTGACTCCACCTTCCTTCAGTACATGACCGATCTGGTCTAGGTAGGTTAGTCTCGGTCTCCCTCGGTACCTACATCCTTCCACTTTCGCATTGTATATCTTCTTAACCAGGCGTTCGTTCGGCATTCTTTCCACATGTCCGAACCATCGGAGCATTCCCTTTCGCATCTTTACACCAATACTCTCTTTCATACCTACTCGCTCTCTTACGTCGTCGTTACGAATGCGGTCGGTCAGCCTAACTCCACAGATTTTTCGCAGAGATCGCATTTCGACCGCATTAATTTTACTATCATACTCTTTTCTGCATACCCAACTCTCGCTTCCATACAGTAATGTTGGGACAAGCACTGCGTTATGTATTGCTACACGTGCCTTCTGGCTGAGGTGGTGGCTGCCGAAAAGTTGCCCCAACGCTCCGTTCACTCTATTTCCCGCATTCACTCTTCGCTCTATATCAGTGGTGTACCTTCCATCTCGGCTAAATCCACATCCAAGATATACAAATTCATCCACTTGCTCTAGTACATCATTACCTATTGTTACTCTTACATCTGTTCTGGTTTTATCTCTTTCAAAGACCATTATTTTGGTTTTGCTCACATTCACGCGTAGACCCCTTTTCTTACAATCTTCTGTCATTGTGTCGACTAGGGTCTGCAGGTCAGTCGCTGACTGTGCCAGCAGGACTGCATCATCTGCATAAAGCAGAGCATTGACCACTGAGTCGCCCATCTGGACTCCCACATTCATATCGTTCAACCTTTGGAGGCATTTATCCAGATATATGATAAACAGCCTGGCTGACAGAACGCACCCCTGCTTAACGCCGATATTGACGTCAAACCAAGGCGACATTCCATCATCCAGCCGCACACAGGCTCTACAGCCCATGTAACTGGACTGCACAGCCTGTAGCAGTTTACCGTTAATACCATACTCCGGTAAAATGTCCCAAAGTTCCTTTCGTACAACCGTGTCAAATGCTCTCTCCAGATCCACAAAACTGCAGAAAATCCTCTGACCTAGAGCCAGATGCTTCTCCACAATGTTGCGCAGAGAGAACACTTGATCCATGCATCCCCTTCCACTCCTGAAACCTCCTTGTGTCTCACACAGTAAACCATCGGACACCATCCTCATTCTCCTTTCAATAATTTTTCCATACACTTTTGCTGCCAAACTGGTCAAGCCTATGGCTCTGTAATTTGCGCAGTCATAACGTGAACCCTTGTTTTTAAACAAAGGCACGATGACTGCGCTATTCCAGTCCCTGGGAACCATTCCCGAGCTCCAACATAAATTGAGGAGCAACAGGAACGCCTCCCAGACACAAGAGCCACCGAGCTTGATCATCTCGGCAGACACCATATCAATGCCCGCTGCCTTACCATTTTTCAAACTTCTTATCGCCCATTCAACTTCATCCATACTGATGCCTACGGAGGACGCCGTTGTCGAATGTTGATCTACTAAACCACATCCAACACCGGCGCCAACCGTAGCATCCGCATACATATCGCCAAAATATTCACTCCATCGGCTTAACACGTCTTGTGTTTGTGTAAGAATGTCTCCACCTTTAGACCTTATTTTATTCATTCTGAAGGCTGACCAACCACCCCGAGACTTCTTCACCTCCCTCCAAAAGAGTTTGGTGTTACCCTCAAAGTTTTTAGTCAGCCTATCTTCTGCACTCATACTTGCTCTATCACGTTTCTCTTTCACTAAGGCCTTGGTGTCATTCTTACATTGCCGATATATTTCTTTCTTCTGTTCAGTCATACTGTCATTCAGATTCAAAGAAGAGACATAGTCCAGCCACGCTTTCTTCTTTTGCTCTACGGAAGCTGCCACTTCCGCATCCCACCATGCATCACCATTTGTTTTTCTATGCTTCTTTGAACTTCCACATACTTCTTTCGCTGTATCTACCATACTCTCTTTCAATACTCTCCAGCATTCTTCAATGTCCGATTGCGGCTGGCTTGCCATCGTCAGCCGTTCTCGGACACCCTCTGCATACTTTTCTCTTACACACTCTTCTTGCAACCTTTCAACCTTTATTCTTTCAAGCCCTCCGAAGTGGACACGCTCTCGCCAGTGCCTCCACTTTCTGAACAGACCACTAAATCTCGCAATAACGAGATAGTGGTCCGTATCGACTGTGGGGCCCCTGTAGGCTCTTGCGTCCAATATTTTGCTTCGGAGGCGACTGTCTACCAAAATTAAATCTATTATGCTTTTCTGTTCATTCCTTCTCCATGTATACATATGGATGTCCTTATGTTGGAAAAATGTGTTTGACACAATAAGGTTTCTCTCCATGCATACATCCGCTATGAGCCTACCTGCGTCGTTCACTCTCTTATCACCAAATGGACCAAGTACGTCCTCATAGTCGGGACGCTTGGTCCCCACCCATCCGTTCAAATCTCCGCATACAATCACGCGTTCACTGGTTTCTGCCATATCCAGAACTTCCCTAACATTATCCCAAAACTTCTCTAGGTCTGATGCCACCGAGGATCCTACGGGAGCATATGCTACAACCATGAATACCTTGGTGACACCTAGTTTTATACGGACCCAGAGAAGTCTGGGATCATACATTCCGTAATCCTTCACACCTGAGGCCAAGCGAGAGGACAACAGCACTCCTACCCCCATGCTGGCTCGATCGCTTTGTGGTACACCAGACCACAGAGCCATCCCGCCACCAGGAAGATCGCAGGCGTCGCTGCCCCTTCGCTTGGTCTCTGTTACACAGAGCACGTCTAGCTGTTTGTCCGCCATGACGGATATCAGCTCGTGCAACTTACCTTCCACACAACCTCTTACATTCCACGTGCCCACCCGGCACTCCGTTCTCCTCGACTCGCCTAACTGGGCAAGGCGTGATGGGTGGCGGCCCCCATCGCCGCAACTGCCGATGTTCGTACCGACGGGGGCGGGTCGGTACGCGTCGCCTCCGGGGGACGCCCTAACCCGCATTGCGGTACGCATTTCGATAATTATAAAGAATCAATATCGATTTCTCAGTAAAATCGGATATTTTCGATAGCGATTATTTGGTTCACATACCTAGACAACTTACTCAGACAGCTGTCAAAGTGCACTTCTTAGATTAGACAGACTATAATAAGGAAAATAATAGACTTCCTTTAGCAGCAAACAATAATTTAGGTGTTATTTTTTATTTTGCAGTATTAAATAATTAAATTTAAAAGAATTTTCACGTATTATTAAATTGAATAGTATTGAGGAATTATAGTTTTCGAACGTTAGTAGTGAATGTTGCCAGTAAACGTTGATTAGCAAATTTTTAAGTATCCTAGGCTTACACACTGATTATTAGTAAGAGGAGTGTGTAACGGTTATTCAAAGCTTATTCATTGATTAAGAACACAGCTGTTAAACACTTGTTTTAAACATTTTTATTAGTAAAGCAGTTAGTATTTACGAAACTAGAAAGCGATAACAGCGATATTAATAGAAATAAGTAAATTTTAAAATAATAAAATATTAATGTTCGTGTAACTAATATGAGAATTCAAATAAATATTTTTCATCCGATTTCTTCGCTTGGTAATGGTTTTTCCTTTTTGACAGAGACCTAATTATAGGTGCTAACGAAAAGCACGGATGAAATTAGTATTTTGAAAATATCAGTTAAAGTATGAAATCGAATTCAATATAATTGAGTATAATAAAAGCTACAATGACGAAATCGAAGATATAGGTATTATAATGCCTACAGAATTTTAGACGATTATCTAGCATTAATGCTGTATTTATGTCGTAATGAAAACAAATGAATGGTGTTAAATATGGTTAAATAAACGAACGCCTTTTATTAGAATATAAATTCGAAAAAAAAAAATTGCGTTATTTCATCATTTCGCATTCATTCGAGATCGATAACAATATTATGCACCGTTCATTCTCTGCGCGCAAACTAACCTATATTCTAACCCTATGATATACGTGGTCGGTTAGGCCCGTGCAAATGAGCGGGCGAGCCCCACTGACGAATGCACGGTATTTGTTTGGTGCTCGTTTGTTAACCTACCACTGCGCATGGAATTACCATCACTACCCCTCGCGCGATCAACTCTAATAAATTGGATATTCCGGCTCATAAGTGTGGACTTTTTTGTTGCGATAAGGCCAAAGGTATGCAGGTTTTAATTGCCAATGAAAAATAATTGTACAGCTATGATCACATGGTTTGATAACACTAGCATTCTACGTATAAGGAAAAATATAAATTTAACGCAACTGAGTTTACCAAAATTTTGTTATGTTAAAAACATGTTTTATAAAAATGCTTTGCAACTATGCTAATGCTGGTATATACAATATTAACCTTTTAAATTTTTTTTTTTTTTTTATGTTACCAACATAAAAAAATACCTTATAAGCAATTCGCGTTTCAAAATCTCAGGTAAACTTTATCTCTTCTTATTACATAATGAGTAAATCATCTCGGCTCATATATGTCCCACTGTTGGACTCGAGCCTCCTCCGTAATGGAAGGGAAATTGACCTACTATACCACGCTGGTCAGACGTGTTGGTATAGGGCAGGGGTCGGCAACATCCGCCGAGAAGTCATCGCCCGTTGGGCTACGCAGCTGGAGAGGCCTAGACACGGTGTTATTACCGTTGAGGCCCTCCGGCCCGTACTGATGGAGTGGATGGAACGGCGGCACGGAGTCCTCTCTTTCCGGTTGGTGCAGGTCTTGTCGGGGCATGATTGCTTCGGCAAGTACCTGCACACGGTCGTGCGGAGGGAGTGGACTCCGTCCTGCCACCATTGCAGTAGCGACGAGGACTCGAGCTTGAGAGGGCTCGAGGCTCGAGGTATGTTCGGGCTGGGACGGGCAGCGCCGTGACCTCGTCACTGTCATCGGTGCCGACCTGACGCTGCCGGCTGTTGCGCAAGCGATGGTCGACAGCGTCAGGAAATGGGACGCGGTCGCCGCCTTCTGTGAGGCTGTCACCTCGCAGGAGGCGGCGGAACGGGCCCGGGAGGATTCCCGTGACCCGGGCCGCCGCCCGCGGCCGGGGCGGCGCAGGCGCAAGTAACTGCGCCTGATGCCGCCCTAACCGAGGCTTCGGGTGATCGGACCGGGGAATTGTCCGGTCACCCGACGTGAGGCCACCGCGTAAGGACGACGCTTCGACGGCGAAAGCTGTCGGGGCGTCGACAGGAGAGGAGCCCGAGAGGGCATACCGCCGAGCGGGCCACCGAAGACAAAAATCGGGTACCGGTGGCCCGCTCGCACGGCGAAGAGGTGCTTGCAGGGTGGGTCAATGGGGTTGCGCGCCGCCTCTTCCGTCACCCCGGACCGTTTTGGCGGGGTGCGACGTCCATAGCCCACGGCAAAAAAAAAAAAAAAAGAAAAAGGGGGGTCGGCAACCTGCTGCGGCTCGCGAGCCACATACGGCTCTTTGGCTGTTTAGTTAATTTCTATACGCAAAACTTTATTTTATAAAAAAAAACCGTTCTGAATTGATTAAAGAGGCACAATTTATTGTTGGAAAAATGTGGCTCTTTAAAAACTTTAGACTTTTGTAAATTGTAAATTTTGGCTCTTCCGACTTATAAGGTTGCCGACCCCTGGTATAGGGTTTTGTTTCGAGTTTTCCTTTTCTTGCATAGATATTATATGCGTTTTTTATCCCTTAGTCGTCTCTTACGATCATCCACAGATAAGATAGGGGGTGGTTAATTGTATTCTTATTCCGTCACAATATTGGATGGAAAATATCCAAAATTATTGTTGATGGATTATTGAAACGAAAGTAGAGCAAATAAGTTATATATTTCATAACTGACATCGATTAAATTGATGACATTGTAAAGGGACGTAACGCCTTCGCCTTTTTGTACTAAACTGTTCATGATATAACCTGTAAATATCCAATCTTAAACAGCATTATTCGTTATATTCTAACCTCAAATGGTGATGATGGAGTAACAATATAATTAAAGCTCCCTTCGTGCCCATGGATGCGGTAATAGACGGTTAAGAGACGTAATATACATATAACACTTATGAAAGAAAAAACCTCCAAACCAACGGGCAAGCGTGGAATAGTATACCAAATTCCCACCTTTTGTAAAGAAGCCTCGAGCCCAGCACTGGAACTTATATAAGCCGACATGATGTGATAATAATATCCGTGTGGAGACGGAGTAAGAACAAAATTCACTATAAAAAGACGACTAAGGGATATAAAACGAATCTAACATCTATGCAAGAGAAGGAAAACTCTAAACAAAACCCCATATCCACACTTCTGACTAGCGTGGGTAAGTCAATTTCGCTCACATTATGGAGAAGGCTCGAACCCGACAGTGGGACATATATAGGCTGACATGAGATGAAGAACCACAAAGGTCTGTCTATTTGTGGAATTGGCGTTAAATTGTAATGAATAAAATCAATGAAAACATTATTCGGTGAATACTTTTGAGATATATGTACCATGCAACGGGGAATACAGTGCATGAGTGCCTAGAACATTACTTTATTCTAGTGTACCAAATGATAACACTTAACTATATGAGATTGTTTAGTGTCATATTCTAACGTAGTATTTACTTACTCTGTGGCTAAGTGTGTTATTTTCTCAATGCCACATAATATTTAAAAGAACGACTGCACAGATGGCGTAGTGGTTAAGATACTGACCTTCCGTGCCAGTGCCGTGGATTCGATTCCCACGCAGAATAATACTTTTTGCGATCTACAAAGTGTTGTTCTGAGTCTGGGTGTAATTTGTCTGCGTTAATTGCATGTTTGTAAAGTCCCCCACAATACAAGGATTATTCCCTAAGTGTAGGGTGGTGTCTATTGGCCACCGAAGACAAAGATCGGGTACCGGTGGCCCGCTCGCACGGCGAAGAAGAGGTGCTTGCAGGGTGGGTCAATGGGGTTGCGCGCCGCCTCTTCCGTCACCCCGGACCGATTTGGCGGGGTGCGACGTTCATGGCCCACCGCAAAAAGAAAAAAAAAAAAAAAAAAAAAAAAAAAGGGGTGGTGTCTATTAACAACAAAAAAAGGTTACACTATATGGGGCTAAACAATGCAGAACAATAAAAATATAACAAATTAAAGTAAAAGTCACTTCATATATCTGTTATTTAAGGCGAATGTTAATTTTTGTCCCTGTTAAGTTTCTGGCCTTTTTACAAATCTTTTTCTTTTTTTTTTTGCGGTGGGCTATGGTGTGGTCGCGCCCCGCCAAATCGGTCCAGGGCGACGGAAGAGACGGCGCGCGACCCCATAGACCCACCCTGCAATGCGCCTCTCTTCGCTGTGCGAGCAAGCCACCAGCAACCCGATCTTTATCTTCGGTGACCGCCCTTGTACATACCTAAGAATTTAATTATTTTCATCTATTTAGCATATATACGATCAACTTTTGGTTTCGGACCTTCGATAGATGAAAAAAATTAGCTTATTGAGCAGCATGATGACCAGACGTGTTGACATAGAGTTTTATTTCATATTATTTTTCTTCTTGTCTCTGTAACGACGGAGTAAAAATACAATAGTCACCACTCCTTTCTTTATCGTGGGTGATCATAAAATATGACTAAAAGACGGAAGCAAAAACCATTACTCAAAGGGAACTTTTGAAATTAATAACTGTACCAACTTAGCTAGGAGGAGTATGATATACAAGATCATATTCTCGCCCACTAGAGTAAGATCGAACTTAATAACGGGACTTAGGACGTTTCTCTTTGATCGAAATCATTTTTTACCAGATTTTCACAATCACCAAAATGAAAGGAAGGTAACTTTTATTTAATAACTTCATCGTTATGCGTATAATATAAGGAAAGGACAATGGCATATACTCGTCAAATACGATCATAAAATCCCTGAACATATACAAATACACCGACGCCGTCATACCACCCGATCTGCCCGAGACTCTATACCTGTCACACACCCAGGCAGAGAAAGAAAGCTTCAAGGAAAAGGGATACGGTACCGGTGAGGGCTCTGAACTGCGAACCATCCACGAGACACAGGGACTCGGCGCACCTAACGTCATCATAATTCAGACTAAAGACTCGGTGCAAAAGTTACATAACAGCATACAACACGCCGTGGTCGCCATCTCCAGGCATACCAAATCCTGCACTTACTACACAGACACCCGTGAAGATGCCATCTGGAAACTCATGAGGAAGTCCATAGATCAGGATTCTGGTACTATACTGGAATACATCAAGAAGATGGCGGCAAAACATAGAGACGAAAGGGTAATGAAAGAGCTTGGTCTACTACCCCATTAAATTAAAGTCAACACAAGCGTGGAGTCAATTACCATCAACCTAGACATAGACTTCCAAATTAAACAAATCATAAAATAAAACGTCACAGACATCATTATCATCATAACAACATCACAGAGGACAGAAACATTACAAATAGAAGGGTTTCACCAACAACAAGACCACCAGCGCCAAGAAGAAACCCTAAAAGACATGTTGTCGCTCAACATCTATGACACAGGAATTGCGCTCTTCAAGCTTTATCTAAATGTAATAAAGCCACACTTCAAGAACATTAATTTTATAAACAAACCACCATAACAATTAAATTAAACATAAAAAGAGCACGGACAAAAAGTCTGTGGAATAACATACTCATAATAAAAAATAAAAAAAAATAAAAATATAAGGAAAGGTATATACGAAAAGAATATACATTGTAAGCCTCCCTACCACCTTCTCTAGCTCCTATATCAACACATCTGATTCCCTCCCAGTGTGATGGACACTCAAGCCCAGCTGTGGGGGTATATATGAGCTGAGATGATAAAGATAATATATTGTAAATTATTTCAGTATAGTGAAGGAGTAAGAATACAATTCACCACCTCCTATCTTACCCATGGGTGATCGTATGAGACTAAAGGATATAAAACGCATATAACATCAATGCAAGAGAAGGAAAACTCGAAACAAAACCCCAACACGTTTGACCAGCGTGGTATAGTAGGTTAATTTCTCTTCCATTACGGAGGAGGCCCAAGCCCAACAGTGGGATATATGAGCTGTGATGATGACGATTGTAAATTAAAAGCTGCTTAACTTTTTTACGTTAAATAAAAATATTATTTAATCTAAAAAAAATACTTAATACATCGTCGTTTCATTACAGCAGCTGACCAATTTATCTCAAGAGTTGTGCTCGACGATGATTTCCTTTGGGGGATGGTTTTCTCGATACTAAAGTGAACGTCTTTTAATTTTAAAGCTTAAAACATTTTATAGTAGTCATCCATTTTGGAGGATGCAATTTAACAACTGAAGTTTTTCTTTGAAGAACACTCAAGTTTGTGGCTTTTTTTTTAAATTAGCTTAAGGTTTCTTGCTCAAATGCCATGGTCAGTTCTAAGGAAATAGAATGTAGACGGATTGAAGAGGCTTAACATTCCGTATTTTCTCCTAAATTATATGGATAGTATAATCCAATTACACAGATGGTGCAGTGAAAGTAGTGATCTCCCATGATAAGCGTCTAGGGTTCAATTCCCACAGAGAACGATTCATTGCTCAATCAACAAATGAGTGTTCTGAGTCCGAGTATGTTTGTATATGTGATTATATTTTTCTATAATTACAAGGTTTTATTCCTTAATACACTGTACATGATGTCATCTTTAAAATTCGGGCATATCTTGAAAAGAATATATATTATGTACTATATATTTATATGACAATGTGTCCAAAAATCTTGTTATAAGGCAAAGGGGCATCATTAATGGGCTATTGGCAATGGGTACTAAAGCACATTAGTTCCATATTAGGACCAATATTTTGAGTTTCTTATATTGCTTATGGTGGCAAAAGAGCAACCAGCACACTTGATGGTAAGTGTCATTACCGCTCATGGACCTTTGCAATACCAGGGGTAGAGCTAGGCCGCTACCTACCAACCAAAGTCAACCTAGAAAGTTGGATTTTTGACTCTCTCACTCACCCAACGAAGCACAAAAACACATCCAAAGCTGAGACGTCAATTTTCTGCCAGAGTGTGGTACTACTGTGGGCAGACCCTCCCGCGGCTGTAGACAGAAATCGGTCAATTGTGACCCTACCACTATAAAAGAGAATGGAAATCTGTTAAAGTTGGATTTCAATGCCGGGTAGTTTTCTACAAAAAACATGAGACAACTCTAAATGACAATCTTTTGGTTTACTACATACATACATACATATCATCACGCCATATCCCTTGCAAGGTAGGCAGAGAGAACAGAGTGCCAGAGAACTCTATCTCTGCATACTTCACTCGCTTCTTCGACATTCATAATTCTCTTCATACACGCTCGCCGGTTTCGGAGACTCTTGACTCCACCTTCCTTCAGTACCTGACCGATCTGGTCTAGGTAGGTTAGTCTCGGTCTCCCTCGGTACCTACATCCTTCCACTTTCGCATTATATATCTTCTTAACCAGACGTTCGTTCGGCGTTCTTTCCACATGTCCGAACCATTTAGTTATTTACCATTTTTTTAGTTTACTCACACATTTTTAAGACATCAAGAACGAAATAAGCCGGAGGACTTTACAAACATAATTAATGAATACAAATTATACCTAAAGTCAGAACAACATTTTGTGGATCACATAAAGTATTCTTCTGTGTAGGTCCTGTATGGGAATCGAACTAGGACACACGATAGATCGATATCTTAACCACTACGTCATCTGTGCACTTTATTGATACTACTAACCGAGATTTTTGGGGCAACAAAAGTTATTTCCTCGAAATTAAATACAAAACACATTAGCTATCAAGTTCTGCTACTAAAAATAAGCACACTGTTGTTACAATCCTTTTATTTGTGAGAAACCTATTTGACTATGTGTATTTTCTGTACAATTTTGTTCCACGATACAAGACGGCAGGTGCACGGCGAATTGCAGGCAATTTCCTAAGAATATATCGCAGCAAATTATTGCATATTACGTTAGAAATAAATTTTGACCAGTTAAGATCTAAATGTTTTTGTTTATAGAGGAATACTTGTTCCATATAGTATGCCTTTTAATGAATATGATTAGATAGGCTATGCAGTTGTTATAGAAGTAGGTATAAGCAAAGGATAATCGATATTGAGTTCTTAAGTTTACATAAAACAAAAATTTATTTAACGATGATCAAATACGAAGTTTTGGAACTACGCCTTTTACTTTTTTTTGCGGTGGACTATGGATGTGGTGGCGCCCCGACAAATCGGTCCGGGGCGACAGAGGAGGCGGTGCGCGCCACCATAAACCCACCCTGCAAAGCGACTCTCTTCGCCGTGCGAGCGAGCCCGATCTTTGTCTTCTGTGGCTTGTAACTATGCCCTAAGAACCGCAATATGCTCCTCCCTTAATACGTGATCTTTAAAAATATATGTATATTAATTTATCTGCACTCAGTTATTTGAGGATTAATGCAGGTTTATAAAAATAATAAGTAAACTTATTCACATAATGACGGACTAAGAAAATAATTCAGCACCCTTTTCTGTCTCGCAGTTATCAAGGTAACTAAGGCCTGTAATAAAATAACATCAATGCAAAAGAAGGAAAACCTGAAATAAAAACTTATAGATATATTTTTAACAACTTATAGTGGTAGGACCACGCTGTGGACAGTTCTATCTAGTCCGGGGTAGTACCACACTCTCGCAGAAGATCGACGTCTGAGTTTCGACGAGAGACGTCTGAGAACGAAGCGCAATAGCATTTTTTTTTCACATTGCGCTTCGTTAGATGAGCGAGGGACCCAATTGGGGTGGATTCGGTGTTTGTATTGGTAGGCAGCGGCTTAGTTATACCCTTGGCAAGGGTCCATGGGCGGCAGTGACACTTACCATCGGGTGTGCTGTCTGCTAATTTGATACCATACGTAATAAAAAAAAAAGAAAATCCATTTGACCTACATAAATAATTCATTTGACGTACACGAAATTATAATTCAGTATTTACTTCCATTCAAGAGAAGACCTATGCATATTAATGGGACTTAGGTATATCAGCTGAAGAAGAAGAAGAATAAAAGCTAAAAGTGTTTGCTATACTTTCAATCTCGGGGAAAATAAATCTGAGTAGAACAATGAACTGCATGCAATGAAATCATCAGTCAATGCCCTCTCCATTGCATTCCCTTACTGCGTTTGCATAAAATAATGATCGTTCGCTGTCATGGCCACTAGACCGTATACACTATTTTAAATAAACCCTTCTTTAACAAACTCTATATATTAGTTAAGTAAATACACTAGTTATAATGGATTATATCGCATTATAATTGGACAGGATTAATAAATAGAATTTATAAAGGATTAATAAATCCTCCGTGTGGTGATGGAGTAAGAATACTATTCACCACCCCATACCTAACCCGTGGGTGATCGTACGAGACGACTAAGTGATATAAAACGCGTATAACATCTATGCGAGAGAAGGAAAACTCGAAACAAAACCCTATACCAACACGTCTGACCAGCGCGGTATAGTAGGTTAATTGCCCTTCCGTTACGGAGGAGGCCCAAGCCCAACAATGGGACATTTATGGGCTGTGATGATGATGTAATGAATCAATAGAATTATTCGTGTGGTGATAAGGTAAGAATATAATTCACCACTGACCAGCGTGGTATTGTAAGTTAATACCCTCCCATTACGAACGACGCTTGAGCCCAACAGTAGGCATATATCTATGAGTTGAGATGAACATAATATATTTAATATAAATAATACAATATTTAATAGTGATAGGACCACTATGCACAGTTCTCTTTCTACAGCCGCGGGCCGGTCCGTACGGGGTAGTACCACACTCTCGTAGAAGATCGACGTCTGAGTAACGGCAATATACTATTGCGCTTCGTTCGGTGAGCGAGAGAGCCGGCAGCCCAACTCTCGGTACTCTCTCGACCTAGCTATATCCTCGGTATTATAAAGGTCCATACGCGGCAGTAGCACTTACCATCAGGTGTACTGTCTGCTCGTTTGCCACCTTAAGCAATAAATATATATATATAGATAGATAATGAAATAAAAATAGATACTATGGTCACTAATCCAACCCTTCATCTGGTCATCGATAGCTCATAGTCGATCAAAAGATTCAAATGGGTCATCCAGTCACTGCAAGAAAAAGAACACCTACTCGAAATAAAATCCTTTCCAAACTCTTATCTGCAGATCTTTATAAAGAATGAAACTATGGAAATTTGATTTGAATTTGAAACTATGGAATTTGTACTGCAAAAACGAGCCATTAGGACCATCATGCGTATACCACAAAGAGAGAGTTGTCAACAGTATTTTAAAACTTTGAATATCCTTACTATTCCAAGTCTATATATCCTAGTAGTTTTAACAAATTTCTCTAAATACATAAATAATTTTGAAACAAGTGAAGAGAGACAAGTGAGAGATGAAACTCGTAGAAAATATTTTAAAACAAAAATGAATCCCAAGTATGATGTTGTCAGACACGGCCCGCATTATCAAGCTGTACAGTTATTTAACAAGTTGCCTAAAGATTTAAAAAATGCTGTTTATACAAATAAGTTTAAGATAAAATTAAAGAAGTACCTATTAAATAGATGTCTATATAGTGTAAATGATTTGTGATGATGCAAAAATTTAATTTATTTATTGACTAATATTCTAATGACTATTATATTACTAAGCACTATTGTATTAATATCTATCACATTTTCAACACAATTAAATATTGTTCAGAAATAAATAAATAAATAAAAATAATCAGTCGAGATATAAATTAGTTTAGTCATCCTCATTATTATCATCTCAACTCATATACGAGCCGTATATGAGTAGTGGACTCGAAACTCCACAACAGTAGAGAGATTGACCTACAGCTGCTTAGATAGGTTGGTTAATGTTTTATTCGGCGTTTTCCTTCTTATTAAGTCTGTATTAATAATTAAGTGACATCTTCGGTCGCGTTTGAAATAAAACTCTATTCTATCGCGTTTGTATATCATTTTTAATTTTCCCACGTTTCGAAAACACAGGGTTCATTCAGCGGGAGAACTCCTACCGTGACAATGAACGCTGTAAAGTGTTATTTCAAATGTAATCATTACTTTTATTTTTAACACAATAACGTGGATGAAATGATTTTTAATAATTATGCGAGTAAATAATCCTTTCGTTGAGGCTATTGTAAATCTCGTCAGTTTAATTTTTATCCTCAAGGGATGAGAAAAAACAGTGTTTTATTTTTGAATGAATTATGAAAGGTACAAAATATCCTCTTATGAATTACTGACAAAGTGTATCTATGTAAAATTTCTTGTTTATTGATCAAATAGTTAAATAGTAAAAGTGTGTACAACATGTCCACATTTATTTATTTAATTTCTTTATTGCTTACAGCGTGCCATACACAATAATAGACAATATTTTTATACATACTGAGGAGAATAACATATTATTAAAGATGTATTGATTAATTACAATAAAGATAAAATATAATAAACTTGGATCAATATATACTACTGCCAATGATCAGTGCCTCCACATACTTCTCAGCTACAGACATAAAACATCTCTCTGTACAAGAAAATAAGTCTAGTGAAGGTTCAGAGGCTAGTATCTCATTGATGTAGTGTAATGCGCGAGGAAGCGGTGCGAATTGTCCTATGCTAGTGCGCGCCGTATGTGACATAATGTATGTATTTACGATATTCATTTATAATATGCTATGTAGTAACAGCTACGAATACCATTAATCCTTACATTGTTATTAATTAAAGACGACTAGAAGTCTTACATCGACCTGGACCAACTTTATCTTGTCCGTCTGGTCTACAATTACATACCCAAGGAGGATTGACGTCAGGCGGTCAAAACATTTGCAATAAGACGGCAGATGGGCACATATTACGTACACTCCAAGTAATTGGTATAATATAAAATGATGAATAAGAAAGTACTTAATCATACTTGTATTACTTATTTTATATATTACTAGCTTCTGCCCGCGGCTTCGCCCGCGTAAAAGGTTACTTTCCTAAAGTTTTTCATCCCTTATTTTTATTTCACCCCTTAAGGGTAATTTTTTTACAAAATATTAATGTCATATTTATTTATATCTAATCAATAACCTAAAAAAAAGTTCTGGCTTTATAAATGACGATACTTTCAACTTTTCTTCCCCCTGTACGACCCTTTTTTGCATTTAAAAGTAGCCTATGTCCTTTATCAGGCTCTAGACTATCTGTGTACGAAATTTCATTTAGATCGGTTCAGTAGTTATGGCGTGAAAGAGCGACAGACAGATAGAGTTACTTTCGCATTTATAATATTAGTAAGGATTACTTTTAAATTAGGTGAGCCTGTAGGTGAAATCAAATTTGAAAATAAAGCAACAATACATGAATAGTATTATCTTAAATGTTTATATATTAAACACAAGAGGTTACAGATAATAGAAAATAATTCAAACGTTACCAGCAGTAATCCAATTAATGCAATGAATGAACACAAAAGTGTTTTAAACCACAAAACATCGGCTTCATTACGATTCGGCGTATCTAATCACCAGTCACACACAGACTGTGCTTCAAATACATAGATATACGAAAAAATTGATAGGGCAAAATATTATTTATTTATTGTACCTATATTTTTCCTTCTCTTTCCTTTTCTTTGTATTTCAAGTCGCAAGTGTTGAGCAATCCTTATAAATAAAGACCAACGTGACAAGGCAAATTAATTTCCCTTCTACGGCGGAGGAGGCTAGAGCCCATTAGTGGCAGGTATATAAGTTGAGATAATGATGAAATAATGAGTTGAAGACGAGAAGAGAAACCAACCCTTTGGAATGTAATTTTAGCACAAACGACATCAGATGGAGTTGGCCCAGGTCGTTATAAGGCTCCTAGTCGTCTCTTACAACATCCACGAGCAAAGGGTTGGTAGTATTCGCAGCGCTACCACACAGCAATTACAATATAAACATCAAAAAAAAATCTTCTGAACAATAACGTCTATTTCCTCTTTAAAAGTAAAATAAAGATATATTTTCCTTGTTTATAAATAATTAAATCTCCTTACAATTGTAAAGAACAACAAACTAAGATTAACAATGAATAGAATCCATTACATTTTATCTTTAACCACCACATCCATCTGATTTGCTGTTCTTCAAAAGAAACAAAAGGAGCGTTGTAGCTCAAGGGACGGCAAAAACGAAAGAACGAATGAATGAACGAATTGAAATATCAACGCACACAATACCGATTCAACGATTTCGAGATTTGCACCGACGATTTTCTCGAGTACCCACTCGTTACGAGGGTTTAACAGATTATTTAAATTTAATGTTGTTGTGGTTATATACTAAGAAATTATTACGTCTTCATAGCACATTACCACTGTATATTATGCTATTATTGAGTGAGTGGATTTGTGAGATATTCAACTATACATAATTATATGGTCAAAACAGTATACGACTTAACTAATGTGCATATTCGAAGATTCAATAATAAATAATGTGAAGTCTATTAATATATATTTTCATTTTAGTACAAATTATTAGTGGTATATATATATATATATATATATATATATATATATATATGTACATATATATATATATATGTATATATATATATGTATATATATATATATATATATATATATATATATGTATATATATATATATATATATATATATATATATATATATATATATATATATATATATATATATGTATATATATATATATATATATATATATATATATTATTAGTGGTAGGACGACGCTGCTGACAGTTTTCTGTCAACAGCCGCGGGACCGTCCATTCGGGGTAGTACCACACTCTCGCAGAAGATCGACGTCTAAGTAATGGCAATGTGCTTCGTTTGGTGAGCGAGAGAGCTGGTAGTCCAACTGGGTGGGTTTGGGGATTGTAATGGTAGGTAGCGGCCTAGCCCTTGGTATAGCAAAGGTCCATGGGCAGCAGTGACACTTACCATCAGATGTGCTGCTTGCTCGTTTGCCACCATAAGCAATAAAAAAAACAAATCTATTTCACATCATTAACACACACGGGATTTCTACTAATATTGGAACTCTCTTAATTTTCATAAGACAAAACCTGTGAAAACACCCAACAAAATCACAAAAAAAATATCTTACTTGGGAAACGATTCCATAACATTAGATTGCTACAACATATGCGCCCAAAATTGTAATCTTAATTGATCAATTCAATTTTTATAATATAATGTTATTTCCTTTGTAAAAATAAAGATCTTTTCTTTCTTTCTTTCATCACACAACTTGCCTCATCACTAAATAACTAATAATTAAAAAAAAATATGAGTATAATATGTTATTATACCTATTATAATTATTTCTGATGTTTACACGAACATGACACACTTGAAAGAAAACTATTTTTACGATTTTTATCGCGTTTGTATTTGATTTTTAATTGCCCGATTTATTTTACAAATTTTATCTTAGATCATATTTTTTTTTTTTGTGTGACTTATTAGTTAGCCTTAGTTGGCTATGATAACTTTACTCGGACTGTGGGTGAGCGCTGAGGGCTCTCAATCCGATAAAGTTAAGCGACCGATCCCGAGGGCACCCCTTGTGGGGTACGGACCTCGGCTCGGGGGGTTGCTGGCAAAGTGGGTTCATCCACGTTTATGATTTTAACGCGACACGATTTCCGTCAGACTGTTTAAATGTCAGAGCCCGCGTGCGCTGTGATGGCGGCCGAGTGGATGCCTAGTTTCAATTTAGAATATGTTGCGATGTAATATTCGCAACAATAGCTGGAGTGCGGTCTACACGGTGGAACGCGCGCGGGCGCAGTATCGCCACAGGTACGACCCATACAACTTGCACAATAGCTTCGCCGTTAATGGACCTACCTCTAATAATATTTTTCAATTCTGCAATACATTGCAATTTATCCCCTATATATATATCCTATCACCCTCCTTTTACGCTGGTGTCGTACATATCAACTAAGAAACGAAATGCTACCAACATGGATGCAATAGAAAGAAACGTATTTATATAAAATACAAAAAATATTTCTAGGTTTACTCCGACTTCGACGGCAATATCAAATATTTTTAATTTCACGATATTTCGAACACGTTTTCAGCATACATGGTCACAAGAGGATTAAGAATATTACAAATAAAATATAAACGCAATAAAATACATAAATAACATTTTAAATAACTATTATATTATTAATCAAAGAATACTTATTCTTGATATACACATATGGACATTTAAATTGTTTAAAACGAGAGAATTTTACATAAAGTTCGCATTACAAAGATTTATGAACATAAATATAAAAATAAAATAAATAAAATCAAACATTTAATACCAATAACGTTCACATTACGAAACGAACACGCACTTTATAGAATCTCACCAATATTGAAGTACCACAAAGAATATACATAAAACACATCGTAATAACATCAATACTGTAGTAAAATACGGATTAGAATATTTCTGAGCCGTTTCGTGAAGTTACCAACATTTTTTTCGAGCCACAGAGTAATAATAATATATAGCATATTTGTAACAAATTGTTTCGCAAAAAAAATTATTGCCATATACGCGATTTGAAACCACATCTTTTGGAAATTGATTCCAATCGTTTAGCAATTAGACGAGTGTGGGTCTATATAAAACAACCAAATTCTTGCTTGTATTGTCATCGTCTTGTCGTCGTCGTTTTCTGATCATCTATCAGTGAAGTATTGTGTGAAGCACACGTCATCTATCAGAAAACGATTATATATTGTTGCTATTTAATAGTCTAACTTTTCAGTTAGAATTGTATTAAACGATGAGGACTCAATTATCTAAATTAATGAGACAGCATTTTATATGGTAGGTTATTTAAAAAAAACTTGTATTGCGAGCAGAACAGCTTGCTAGATTTTTATTATTCTTTGTTGATAGATTAAGAATACAATTTACCATAGTCGCTTCTGTCTCTGTATTTAAAGATGACTGAGAGAAGTAAGATGATTGATATTTTTAAATGCAAAAGAATGAGAATTTGAAATATAAACCCTATGCCAAAATTTAGCAAGCACAATACATTAAAAAATGTTTCTCACATTATAGAGTAATCGCACCCAAGATGATAATATTTGTATTCGAATTGCAAGATCCAAATGAACTAATTAATTAAACTGGCGACGGAATAAGAATACAATTCAACACCCCCAATCTTGCACGTGGTTGTCGTAAAAGACGTCTAAGGGATTGCAATATGCATATAACAGCCAAAGAAAAGAAGGAAAATTCGAAATAATACCCTATAGCAAGAAGCAACACGTCTGACTAGTGTGGTTATAGAATAGGTCGACTTCCCTCCTTATGTGAAAGAGACTTGGGCCCAGCCGTGGAACGTATATGAACCGTAATAGATTGATATTTTTTTTTTGTTTATTAAATCTGCAATCAGTAAATGTTCCGTTCATTTTACTATATAATATACAACCAGATGATCTGTAAGGAAACTTGACGGTGTAAGAGACATGTCTAATGACTGATCTCATTAGTCAACACAAGCCCTGCTTCATTACGTCAGTCTGTTTCAACTAACATAATAGATCGCCTATTGAGATGACCAGTTTTATTGCAGTTTACTCCTTAAGAATCGATTTTCATATAAGGGCACCTTATATGTATGAGAGAGAGAGTAGGTATGAGAAAAAATTTAAGGAGTAAAATCTAGTGATCGAATGACCTCGTTACGTTTTTGGTGCGCAACCTATTCTGCGCACCTTTCACTTTCTGACGTGAGATAATACTTCAATGAACAATTTTAATAAATGTAAATAAAAATATATACATTATTTTTAGTCTAATGAGCTTTTTTTGCGCCTGTTTTCATAATCGTACTTAAGGAGTAAACTCCAGTCGTGCATCGGAGCTGACACACACACTTTTTATTTTTTTTTCCAAAACCTTCTGAGCAATGTGGTTGAGATGATGCGTGAGGACATTTAGGTGTTGTTGGATTTCCTTAATAGATATAAGCAATGGAGTTTTGGAGATTGTAAAACTATATTGTGGGTGGAGGATCTCTATTGTAGTATTTTTTTTTTAGGTAAGGCTATCGTCTGGACATACGCCGTCGATTCTGTCCGGGGCGACGGAAGGGCAGCGCATGGCGCCATAACTCACCGTATTCCCTCCCCATTGCCATTGGGCCGGCCACTTATATACCGCTTCCTTACCATCCGTGTCCAGTCCGGAATATTACTAATACTACCCTTAGATTTGAATTCTGTATGTCCAAATTAGCTTTAGGATGGCTTTATAGATATAGATCTATTTCCTATGAGCCAGAATAGTTCCTTGTATCGGAAAATAGATAAAAATGAAGTAATAATATTAACGGATATGCCGCAATAAAAATACAATTCACTATTCCTTCCTTATCTTGAGTATCATAAAATATGATTAAGAAATATAAGCGGATAACTTAATGTTATCCTGCAGTGGTATTAGGGGCCGTCCATTAATCACGTGAGGTTTGAAAGCGGGGGGAGGAATTTGACAAAAATCACGAAATATCACAAGGGGGATGGGGGTTGTAGTAAGATATCACCTGTATTTATTTTTTCGTCATACGCTGCGATTTCAGAACTGAAAAGCGGCGTGTAGTGTGACTTTGAATGGCCGTTGCCAGGTAACGAACGAAGTTTAAAGTATATAAAAATAGTACTAAAAATTCACGTGATGTTGTTGGGGGAGGTGGGGGGTCGTCATAGTCTTAAACCTCACCACGTATCACCAAGGGGGAGGGGGGTTATAAAATGCTAAAAAAAGATCACGTGATTAATGGACGTCCCTTAGATAGAATATTCGAAATTTTACCAACCAGTTTTTACAGCGTGGTATAGTAGATCTACGGCACACGTGTCTTAAAGTATCCAAACAACACGATTTATATGTATCAAATAACAAGAAGAAATGGGTATTCATGTTCTTAGCAGTGGTTAAACTACAAGTCCTCTTGCAATTTTATAATTTATGTGGATTCAGCATAGTATCTCTTCTTCTTTTAACACAAATGGAATACAAAGAAAACATGTTAGTGGCTGTATAGAGTATCATCTAGGTTTAAAGACACCTCGGTTGCCTGACGTCAACTATTGAGAATGTAATCGACCACAAGACAGTAGATAGAAATGCACTTGTTTACTTTAAAGAAAATTAGATAATATACCTTATACCAACCAGCGAAGTATAGTAGAAGCATTTTCTTTCCAGTATAGAGGCTCACGACCAGGAGGAGGAGTGGAGAGGAGTATCATCATGCACCTGCTCTTATCCCAATTACTTAGGGTCGACACCATATGTACTCTACTTCCATCGCACATATTGCAAAAGCTACTGGCAATAGTTTTATGATCGGCCGCCTGTCTGACTTCAACCCTCCTTGGGAATGTAATTGTTAACCCGACGGTATCAGGTGGAGTTGGCCCAGGTCCATATAGTTATAAATAAATGAATACTTGGAAAATATTTCTTCTTGAAAATTGAATACTTATGTAATATGAAAATAAAGTTAAGCTTATTTTTCAGACTACTGTGTAGCAGTATAAGACAGACGCAGAAATAATAATTTATTAATATATTAATATATACTATAATAATTTAGATAATATTAAAAAAATAAAAAAACACACTTTCAATAAAAATAAAGCGCTAATGCTCTATTTAAAGGCACGCTACACAGAAAAAAAATGTTTAATTATTCCACAGTTCCGGAATGGTCACAAATAACCGAAAAAAGTCGAAAATAACGAATAAAGTTGCGTTCGTATCTAGATATTGCCCACAAATTACTGTAATTGTTTTGTTTTAATAACTCTGTGGCATGCCACCGTAGAAGCTCACAACCACTGTATTATATCATCATTCACCCCTGCTTTTGAACGATAATAAAATGGGATATAAAGTCATTATCTTATTACATATAAAAATGTTTGTATGTTCTTTATCCACGCGCTCATAAACTACTCAACTGATTCAGTTATAATATATATCAATAGTGGTAGAACCACGCTGTTGACAGTTCTCTGTCTGCAGCCGCGGGCCCACACTCACGCAGAAGATCGACGTATGAGTAATAGCAATTGCTATTGCGCTTCGTTCAGTGAGCGAGAGAGCCGGAAGCGCAACTGGGTGGGTTTGGGGTTTATATTGGTAGGCAGCGGCCTAGTTATACCCTTGGTATTGCAAAGGTCCATGGGCGGCAGTGACACTTACCATCAGGTGTGCTGCTTGATGACTGGACGTGGCTAGAGATGGCCAAGCGTAGGGGTGTCGGGGATAGAATGTCAATATACGATCTCTCCGGCATCCCGTAAAAGCGCGGAAGGGACGGCTGTTAGGTTTAAATGGGTATTCCGGCCGCCAACATCTCATGGCCGGCGAGTCCCACACAGCTCCTCCGTCTGTCACTGGCGGGGGATGTGCGCAAAAGCATTTCCTCAGCGATAACAAAAAAAAAGGTGCTCGTTTGCCACCATTAGCAATAAAAAAAGTTATAACTTTGCATAATTGTAATGCAAACGTGATGATAATGATGAAGAAAGAAATAACTGTTAGAATCTTATTCTTATATTCACTACCTGCGGAACTATGTGGGTAGCTCGTATTAAAGAAAAGTGAGGAAGTTATTAAACTATCTTTATAAAGATAAAATATCTATAATGGATGAAGTGGTAGCTACAGATGCGAATAAATTTTGCAAAATATATAATAGTCAAAATGTTTAAAGCAAATAAATTTAAGCGACAAAAATAATACCATTTGAAGTACCAGTAAGTAAGTATTTGAGTACATTATACAAAACTAGAATTCACGGTATAAGGAGAATATCGTTCAGAGCATATAAACTATAAACAAAATTAGGTTAATAAATATTTCGGAGCTTCGTAGGAAATAAAATATAGACAACAATTAATTCAAGGCATGCTACTGGAACTGTTGCGGGACAGTCACGCTAGTCCCCAGCGCGTTACTATGATTACTCGAACACAAATGCTATCGAGAATATAAAAATAATAATTTTACATACATACATACATATCATCACGCCATATCCCTTGCAGGGTAGGCAGAGACAACAAAGTGCCAGAGAACTCTATCCTTGCATACTTCACTCGCTTCCTCAACATTCATAATTCTCTTCATACACGCTCGCCGGTTTCGGAGACTCTTGACTCTACCTTCCTTCAGTACGTGACCAATCTGGTCTAGGTAGGTGAGTCTCGGTCTCCCCCGGTACCTACATCCTTCCACTTTCGCATTGTATATCTTCTTAACCAGACGTTCGTTCGGCATTCTTTCCACATGTCCGAACCATCGCAGCATTCCCTCTCGCATAATAATTTTATTTCATAATAATTGTGTATTTATTGAACTAAATTGTCGACTATATTTTATTTATTAATAAAATCATGATATGGTTATTGATGATTATCGTGCATATGCATCATGATGATTACCAACTGTTTGGGGTTGAAACAACATGTACTCCTCTTCCATCGTGCATATTGCAAAAGTTATGGGCAATTTTTTTTTTTTTTAAAAGACACCACCCTGCACTAAGGAAATAATCCTTGTATTGCGGGGGACTTTACAAACATGCAATTAACGCAGACAAATTACACCCAGACTCAGAACAACACCTTGTGGATCACACAAAGTAATGTCCTGCGTGGGAATCGAACCCACGGCACTGGCACGGAAGATCGGTATCTTAACCACTACGCCATCTGTGCAGTCAATTGTTTTATGACCAACCACCTGTCTGACATCAATTCTCTTTGGGAATGTAATTGTTGACCAGACGGCATCAGGTTAGTTAGCAGAGTTCGGTATAAATCTCATAAACATCTTTTACGATATCCATGAGCAAAGTCAGTGTTAGTAAAATTCGTAGCCGCTACCGCATAGCAAAATATTTGGTAGAGAATAGGTAAAATTATTCCTAATTGATTTTTTATATTTTCATAGTGACAAACAAAGTGAAAACATTTCAAATTATTTGCCGGTACAAATACACGTAAATCTCTAATGAGAAATAATATTGATATAGCAAGCTAAATAAATCGAATTTAAACGTACTCCTGTAAGCAAATAATGGTATATCAACAAGAATCCCTTAAATAAAAAACGACTTATAAGTAATGTTAATTTATCCAATATAAATCGAGAACCCATAGTAACTAATAGTGACTTATCTGGAAATTAAAATATTTGTCGCCAACAAAATAATTTATACGCCAATGCGACAAAATGGTCAACAACACGGTACTTTCGGAATCCATTTTGTTACATGAACTCATTCTAAACTGACACATAACATGATTGCGTGTGAGATCAAATACGTTTTTTTTTTATACCAAAAAGTATATATTTAATAAACATGCTTTACGAATCGTCAATCAGGCTTTGATCTGACTTGTAGCAATTTATGCTTTCCAACTAAGGACCGATAGAACATTGATATTATAGATATTTCACTTTTCAGGTACCTATTCTCTGGACGTATTTTACTTAACTCCTTATGCGATAAGTTTTATTGTAATTGATTAAGTATTCTCGATCAATACACCTGTAACTTAGGGTTCACATTCAGTTCTCTACTCAAATTAGGCTACATCAGCCGGACACAGCGCTAGTCAATTATTTAAAAATATGATTACTATTTCGCAAAGTCTTAGCTTGCATCATAAATGATTTGAAATATGTTCTTAATCACCTTATACAAATATGAGTTGAAAAAAATTATTTAAAAATATATTTCTACGTCAACGTATGCATAGGGTCTCCCCAATCCAATTGTTGATAAAATTCGTGGTCGACAGTAGCATAAATGCGCTGAAGAAGAAAAAAAACACATGCAATTATGTGCTATTTTTCGGATTGCCGGTCTAGCAAAATATTTAAACTCTAAACATCAAACCCCCAATTAGAATTTCACGAACATAACATACGACATAACGACTTTTAAACTTCGTCAAACTACGTTGTTTAAATAATACATCAAGGCTCAAAAGTTCCCATTGAGTACAAGTCACAACCGCAACTTGCAAGTCTCATTGTTGTACGCAAACTTGACTGCAACTTGCCTGAGGACTATACAGCATGTTTTGAAATCATATAGATGATAATAATTAACAAGTACTAGACATGCTTGTTTATTAACTTAATTGTGAAAAGTTTATTTGGAAATTGAAAATAATTACTACACTTGGATCTTGCACCCAAATTGACCGAAATTGAATCGAAAGACGATTAGAACGGATTTCTAATATCTATCAGAAATATAATCACAGAGTCCAAGTCTCACGTTTGATAATCACTATTCTCTCGCAAATAAGTATTTATAATAGCAAGTCAAATGCTATAGTCTCAGTAATTTAATTATTGAATTTAAATTTACGATCTTCTGGATATCCGTTCTTACTTCTAGCCAACTACTTCTACCAAATAAGCCATTGGGTATAAAAATCACTACGTTATAGTAATCATTTGCATACTAAATCTCTTAACAGAATCTAAACCTTATATTTTTTTTATTTCAAATTGAATTTAAATATTTCAAATGATGAGTAATAAATATAAACGAACGTCTGGTTAAGAAGATATACAATGCGAAAGTGGAAGGATGTAGGTACCGAGGGAGACCGAGACTAACCTACCTAGACCAGATCGGTCACATACTGAAGGAAGGTGGAGTCAAGAGTCTCCGAAACCGGCGAGCGTGTATGAAGAGAATTATGAATGTTAAGGAAGCGAGTGAAGTATGCAGAGATAGAGTTCTCTGGCACTCTGTTCTCTCTGCCTACCCTGCAAGGGATATGGCGTGATGATATGTATGTATGTATGTAGTAATAAATATTTTTTTAGTAATTGAAGAACTTATGTGCCTGCTATTATGATTACTACACTCTCAATTTATCAGTAGTTAGGACTAGGAACATTAATTTCACCAAATATGTTCAAACCATAACCTGGCAGAAAAAAAAAGGATTTAAAGTATTCTGAGTTTGACATATATTAGCCAAATGTGTATAAAAAAACAATACTCACTCGTTAGAATCTATTCTGTCGACCCGGGTTTAGAGTATATCCGATGCTCATCATCAGAGCGAGTGTGCAGCCGTATCTGTGAGTCCTCAGCATGCAGTGCATTCTAACGCAGTTTAAATACATTTGTTTAAAATTAATTACTGTAATGAAAACAAAAAAGTGTAGTCTGGAGCAGCTGATAATAATATAAATGCACATTTTTTAAATCAACCTGTATATTTGAACTGGATAAGGAACAAACTCTCAGAGACTTGTGATTTATGCAAGTCTGAACTTTCAATGGCTGTATATAGCCTTTGTGATGTGTAAAAAGTAATGTTTTAAAACTTTAATGTGTTCTAAGTATATAAGTTCGAAACGACAGTGTCTGCATTTTCATCGTCAAGGAAAAACTTTTATTCCCTTTGATAACAAAGTACAGACGGTACTTTAGATTTAATTATCTATGGCCAGTCTCATCAGCATCAATCTTGTCCTTATTATAAGCCAAGAGAGACCCAGGGCGGTGGATGACAGTACACTCCTTAGTCATTCCTACCATTAAATGTGATCGCCAATCCTCCTGTCAAAGTAGGAATTATAATATTATCCATCTTAAACAGTGCGCGTCTATGGGCTAACTAATAAATAGGACATTAGATCTGGTATCTAATATTCACGATAAAAATCAAATGTGGTCATAGGTTTTCCTCATTAACTCAACAATCCGTGGTATTATATGGTATTTATGCTAGTGGCATATTTTAATTTTTTATTTTTTGCGTGTGCTTACAAATTTTTACGTCAAAAGTCTAATACATAGTTACGCATCCAAATATTGAGTGCTAGAAGTGCTTTTAACTAATATAGTTATTCTGATTCTAAGTTTAATTTGGGTCTGTTAATTGCATATTACAACATAAAAGCAGCTTACAAAAATGTATTCCTTAAAGTAGGGTGTTTTCTTAAAAAAAAAGTAAGAAACTGGAGAATGACAGATAACCATAGACTAAAAATATATAAATTTTGTTATAAAATATTTGAAAAATATTATTTGTTTTAGACAAAGAAATAAAGCTTGATATTTAAATCGAATTAACATTTAATTATTCAACAAAAAGGATTATCTAATTGAATCACAAACGAGTTTGTGAAGATTTCTCTCTTTTAAAATTAAATTCCTTTAATTTAAAGAAGATAAAACGGACGCAATTTAAATAAGAATGAAGACTTTGCTTTGCATTGCTTACTTTTTAACTTTCATGTTTTATTTAAACAATAAACTTCTTTTCTCTTTCTTCTTTTTAAAAATAAAAACAACTGTGGAACAAACCTTTAACATCGAGGGGAACTCGGCAAAGTTTCCAATTCACGAGTAGACAAGGTTTGAACTTATAAAAGAAAATATTTTTTTAATTATGGAACCATCAAAATTGCATGCATATAACGAGTTTGTTGGCAGCATTTAAACGTAAAATCAAGCAGCATATAAAGAGTATTTGCAAACAAATAAATATTGCAGTGCTTAATAAAACCACAGGATTTTAATAGGCAAATCAGTGATGATTGAACAGATTTCGTAGTGGTTAAGATACCGGCCTATTGTGCCAGTGTGATGTGTACGACTCCCATGCAGGATAATATTTTATTCCGTCGGGCCGGCCACTGACGACAAGTTCACGCTGCTCCAGTGGCCGGTCCAACGACGTAGGCGAGGTTCATGGGTGCGTTACGGGTATGCGTGCATACGCCCCTCTATCGACCTGGTGCGAGAAGAGCGCCGACCATAACCCACGCCTAAAAAAAAAAAAAAAAAGATAATATTTAATGCAATCCACAATTTATCGTTCTGAGTCTGAATGTAGTTTGTATCCGTTATATTATATGTTTGTGAAGTCACTCGCTATACAAGGCTTATTTCCTTAACTCTGGGTGAAGTCTATTTTAAAAAATTAGAGAAAAAAATAAAGGAAATATTTTACTGTAACATAGGATATTAGTAAAATATGAATAGCTAGCTAGCTTATGCCCGCGACTTCGCTTGCGTAAAAAGTAATTTTCTTAAAGTTGAAATATTATACTAGGGGAACACTATCCGGAATAAAAAGTATCCTACGTTTTAATCTAGGAATTGGTCTATCTATAAGCCAATTCTCATCAAAATCTGTTGAACGGTTTATGCGTGATCAAGTAACAAAAAACGTCACAAACTTTCAACTTTGTATTTATAAGGGTCTAGATTAATAAAATAGGATATTAATACCAGGCTTTCTTATAATTAATTGCACAGATGGCGTAGTGACCTTCCGTACCAGTGTCGTAGGTTCGATTCCTACGCAGGACAACACTTTGTGCGATCCACAAAGTGTTGTTCACATACACAAATTACACCTAGATTCACTGATTGTAACTTGTCTGCGTAATTATATGTTTGTAAAGTCCCCTGCAATACAAAGATTATTTCCTTAGTGCAGGGTGGTGTTAAAACACCGAAGACAAAGATCGGGTGCCGCTGGCCCGCTCGCACGGCCAAGGGAGGCATTGTGCAGGGTGGGTCTATGGGGTCGCGCGCCGTCTCTTCCGTCAACCTGAACCGATTTGGCGGGGCGCGACCACCTCCATAATCCACCGCAAAAAAAAAGAAAAAGGTAGGTAGTTAAAAAAAAATTAAGATGCTTTTCGCACACACTGTATATATATATATATATATATATATATATATATATATATATATATATATATATATATATATATATATATATATATATATATATCTTGTTACGTAATATAAGTATCTAAGATGAAATCTCTATAAGTAAATTCTCTAAAACATAAGAGATTAAATGTTTAATGTGTTTCACGTAAACATAACAAAAGTTAGGATTTGTTATCCGGTTATGACTTGAACACTTAAATAGGTAAGTACCTACCTACTTGGACGTCGTAATGTTGACTTGCTTCAACTTATGAATTTTGGGGGACTAAGATTAAATTATATGCGTTAACATTTCTTTTGAAACTGTGTATTGAAATTTGTTATTAAAGATGGACAAATACTTTTCTTTTATTTATTATTATTTAATTGAAATTTTGTGAACTTTAAATCTCTATATAGGTTTACCCTTTTCCTTTATCTTAATCGCCTTCTTTCTTTATCCGTGTGGTGACGGAGTAAGAATACAATTCACCACCCCCTATTTTACCCGTGGATGATCGTGGATAATCGCAACGACGACGTAAGAGAGGGAGTAGGTATGAAAGAAAGTATTGGTGTAAAGATGCGAAAGGGAATGCTCCGATGATTTGGACATGTGGAAAGAATGCCGAAGGAACGTCTGGTTAAGAAGATATACAATGCGAAAGTGGAAGGATGTAGGTACTGGGGGAGACCGAGACTCACCTACCTAGACCAGATTGGTCACGTACTGAAGGAAGGTGGAGTCAAGAGTCTCCGAAACCGGCGAGCGTGTATGAAGAGAATTATGAATGTTGAGGAAGCGAGTGAAGTATACAAAGATAGAGTTCTCTGGCACTCTGTTCTCTCTGCCTACCGTGCAAGGTATATGGCGTGATGATATGTATGTATGTATGTGATACTTTTTATCCCGGTAATGTGTTCCCCTAGTATAATATTTCAACTTTAAGAAAATTACTTTTTACGCAAGAGAAGCCGCGGGCATAAGCTAGCTAGCTACATATATAATTCACCACCCCGTATCTTACCCGTGGGTGATCGTAAGAGACGACTAAGGGTTATAAAACGTATATAACATCAAGTCAAGAGAAGGTAAATTCGAAACAAAACCCTATACACACGTCTGACCAGCGTGGTATAGTAGGTTCACTTCCCTCCCATTAAGGAGGAGGCTCGACCCCAACAGTGAGACATATATGAGTTGAAATGATGATGATGATAATCTCCTTTATTTTCTTTTAAAGACATCACATCTTGTACTAAGGAAATAATCCTTGTATTAGGAGGAATTTTACAAACATACAATTAACACAGATAAATTACACCCAGATTCAGAACAACAGTTCACTCCTGCGTGGGTATCGAACCCATAACACTGACATGGAAGTTCGTATTTAACAAATTCACCGTCCCTGCAGTCGAAGGTTATCTTAACCATTGGTCATACATAGGTCAATCTTAACCATTACGCCATCGATGCAATTTTTATAACAACCATCATCGTTATCATCTCGACTCATATATATATCTACCACTACTGAACGCGAGCCTTCTCTACATTCATCATTCTCCTACTCTTATCCCAATTACTTGGGGTCAATACATTATGTACTCTTCTATCATAGTACATATTGTATAAGTTATTGGCAATAGTTTTATGACCGGCCGCCTGCCAGACTTCAACCCTCATTGGGAATGCAATTGCTGACCAAACGGCATCAGTTGGAGTTGGCCCAGATCGTTATAAGGCTCTTAGTCGTCTTTTACGACATCCACGAGCAAAGTAAGGGTTGGTACTATTCGTAGCTTATTTATTATATTATAAAATAAGATATAATACAAAGAAATAAGGATACTCAAAATATTTTTAATATTTTCATTCTCACATATATTTAAACATACTCCTTAAAACATATTTTGGTGTACGCATGTTTATCTCTAGCTACAACAAAAAAAAAACACCCAAAATGTTACTCAAAATGGACGGGTAATAAAAAAAAGAAGTGAAAGAGCTGTCGTCCGTCGAGATAAGGCTTCGAGAGACAAAGATGGATGGTCCAGGACGACAGACGTGTTATCACTGCCTACGTTATCTGCGACGGAATATTTTGTTTAATTACTTACGCTTTTATATCGGTCCTACAAAATGAATGATGGTTTTAATTTATATATAGGTCACGCTGGTTATCTGAGATTGTGCTAAATTATTTCCATTAATGATTAAATTTAAGTGAATAAATATATGATTCTGCATTGTATCTAAATATATATATTTTTAAGACAACAGCATGTGCTAAGGAAATGATATTTGCATTCCGAGGGACTATTTTTTTTTTATATTGCTTATGGTGGCAAACGAACAAGCAGCATGCCTGATGGTGTCACTGCCACCCATGTATGTACCTTTGCAATACCAAAGGTATAGCTTAGGCCGCTACCTACCAAAAAATATCCAAATCCACCCAGTTGGGCTTCCGGCTCTCTCGCTCACCGAACAAAGCGCGATAGCACATTGCAATTTCTCAGACGTCGATCTTCTACGAGAGTGTGGTACTACCCCGGACGGACCAGCCCGCGGCCACGCTGTACACAGAGAACTGTCAACAGCGTCGTCCTACCACTATTGAAATCCACCTACAAATATTGGTCTTTACAAACATGTAATTAACGGACTAAGGGATCGCACAAAGTTTAGTCCTTTTTTTTTTTTACGGGTGGGTTATGGTCGGCCCTCTTCTCGCACCACTCCGTCCGGGACGACAGAGGGGCGTACACACGCATACCCGCAACCCACCCATGAACCTCGCCTACGTCGTTGGACCGGCCACTGGAGCAGCGTGAACTTGTCGTCAGTGGCCGGCCTGACGGAATACACCCTGAAGGGTACCCTCTCCTTGAGAGAGGTCCCCTCGCCCCCGGGGCGGACGTCGGTCCCTCCTCGCATGACACGAAGTTTAGTCCTGTGTGGGAGTCGAAGCCATAACAATAGGCACGTTAGGTTTGTATCTTAACCACTATGCCATTTATGCAGTTAATTTATTTTGATCTACCATACGGCACTGTTGATTATATTCACTTCAATTGATTTTAATAAAATACGTAAAATAAATTACATATATTTTTTTCATTTAATTAGAATCCTCACTGTTGGTTTCGAGTCTCCTCCATAATGGGAGGGAAATTCACCTACTATACGACACTGGTCAGACGTGTTGGTATATGGTTCTATTTCAAATTTTACACTTGCATAGATGTTATATGCGTTTCATATCCCTTAGTCGTCTCATACGATCTCCCACGGGCAATCACAGTCGAAGTACGATCACGGTGGTGAATTGTATTCTTACACCGCCACGACACGTACAGATTTAATTAGAATAACTGTAATTAAATTATTTATAACTTATTTAAACAAGAATATTAAAAAAAATATAATATAACATATAATATTGCTATACGGATTATTAGAGGAAGTTTAAAAGTTGCGCCGGTGAAGGAAAATCTAAGGAGTAAACGCTTAACATGATATGGAATGATAACATGGGATGAAAGTAATGTTGTGAGGAAAATTTTAAGTGTGGATGTTGAAGGCTTTTGGTGTAAAGGACGACCAAAGAAAAGATGTATGAACTGCGTGAAGCATGACATAGATAGACAGGAAGTGACTACACAGATGTCATCTTGGAACTGTAACTATGGGTAACTAGGTAATCCAAAAGCCGTTACAATAAAAACAAAATTAAATTGCGACAAAAACCACAATAAAAATACGCAGTTTATAAGTTTATTTTTTAAAAACGCAATCCACCACCTATTTTAAACTAAGCAATTTCACAAATCTAGTTTGTCGTAAACCCAGCGTATACAATAAAAATGTTACGATTATTTCGTTCACGTTATCTTCACATCCGTATCCGCTTTTAATTGCCTCCCATTAAGTACGGCTGCTATAAAACAACATAGTTTTGTAACAATAATTTTACGTATTATATATTATATATAAATAATACTACTATGATTTTCTACAACCGTTGAATGTCTTAATGAATTAATAGTGGTAGCACCACGCTGTTGACAGTTATCTGTCAACAGTCACGCGCCGGTCCGTCCGGGGTAGTACCACACTCTCGCAGAAGATCGACGTATGAGTAATGGCAATGTGCTATTGCGCTTCGTTCGGTGAGCGAGAGAGCTGGAAGGCCAACTGGGTGGGTTTGAGGATTTTATTGGTAGGCAGCGGCCTAAGCCCTTGGTATTGCAAAGGTCCATGGGCGGCAGTGACACCATCAGGTGTGCTGTTTGCTCGTTTGCCACCATAAGCAATAAAAAAAAATGAACATTCCCTTTTTAAGGTTCTGTAAACAAAGGGTAAAATGACGCCCTATTGCCCCTATTATTAAGACTCCGCTATCCGTTTGTCTGTCTGTTACCAGGCTGTATCTCATAAAACGTGATAGATAGTTGAAATTTTCATAGATGATGTATTTCTGTTGCCGCTATAACAAAAAATAGTAAAAAAACACTAAAATAAATAAATAAATTATTGCTCGTGTTTGCCTCGATATTGATTACGGCAACAGCTAGACGTTTGAAATATTCGCATTATATTTAGTTATATACTCACTTTAAAAGTAAATAATAAAATTTAAATAAAACAAACACTTAAGTGGGGCTCCCATACAAAAGAAATAGTTTTTTTTGCCATTTTTATAGATAATGATATGGGATACTTCTCGCGCAAGTCCGACTCGCAATTGCCGGTTTTTATTTTTTTTACGACCATAAGCTGATCCGTCTCTCGCCCAGTTGTCGCCAGTGACAGATGGACGACGAGGTAACATAACCATTTTTTTTTAAGGAAATACCCCGCACTTCAAAGAATAAATTCTTGTGTCAGGGGAGATTTCTCTCAAACACTATTCACCAATCAACCTGCTCTTATCCAACTTACTCTTAGCCTAATTACTTGGGTTTGGCCTTAACTATATGTATTCTTATTTCATCATATTTATTCTTCTATTTCTTTATCTTTTTTTCACCCTGCACTTACTTAGTGTAAATAATTTACTTAGTGTAAATAATTCTTGTATTGCGGGGAACTTTACAAACATGCAATTAACGCAGACAAATTACACCCCAAACTCAGAAAATCAACACTATATAAATCGCACAATTAAAATGAAAATGATAAAAAATTAGTAAAATACAAAAACGAACAAGACGGCACTTGAAGCGCATAAAAATAAAACCCACAAAAGAAATGCATATTGCAGCTAACGTATACACCAAGTTGGACCAGTCAAACTTGCCAAGAGAATGATAAATACTCGCATACGGGAAAAAAATGTGTATAATAGTTTCCATTGCGCAATGTTTTTTGCCGAGGGAGTAATTTGGAGTGGGGTAGAAGACATAAAAATGTATCATAAAGTACTGCAAAAATAGATGCATAATATTTTACTCATATAATGTCTTCTATTGTTTACGCGAGTATTACACATTTGAAATAAAACTACTCTTACAGATTCTATCGCGTTTGTATTTGATTTATTTCCCGACGTTTCGAACACTTTACAGTGATCATGGTCACGGGAGGACTGAGGTGTCTTACGTCCAATATGTCATTGTTATTACAGAAATTTATTTATATCTACCCTATAAGATATTAAATATTGACCCACATTTTTATACAAAATTAATACAAATTCATTGCCAGTACAAAAAGAGAATGATTCTATATATAAAATTTATGTTGTTTATGAATTGTTATTATTAAGGTATTTAATTTATGATAATTATTATTGTGTCAATTTTACAATTTTTACAAAACTAACAAAAACTATTCAGCTACTACCGGATCCGAACACGGCCATACTGAGAAAGATCCGGCGAGAAAACTCAGGAGGCATGATACTAATTTTATTATTGAATTTTTAGTGGCGGCCTACGAGTTACTTTCGCATTTATAACATTAGTAAGGATTTTGTTTCTGCGCTGTGAGATAATTATTAGATATTATATGCCTACAGCAGATAATATCACACAATAATATCACTGTAAAAAAACAAAAAAAAATTAAATAAGATGCTATACCGACGTCTGACTTGCATAGCAGTTCAATTTTAATTAAAAGAAAACCACTCTTATCCAATCTTAACTAACATTATAAATACAAATATGAGTTTGTTTGTTTGTTCGTTACGCTTTAACGCCGAAACCACTGAACCGATTTTAAACATTCCTTCACCAACAGAATGCTAGATTATTAGCGAGTGGTACAGGTTATATTTTATCCCCGTAATTTCACAGGTATGGAAACTATGCGGGTGAAACCACATGAATTTACTAGTACTATTATAAAGCTAAAGAGTTGATTTATTCGAACACGCTAAATTCGGGTAGCCTACTGCCATTTAGATTCGAAATAATCTTATTGTATAAAATAACCAATTTTTTTAATATAAGGTTAGATATAACGCTTCAACAAATAGGAGCGCAGCAGTATCTATAAGGTAACATGTGGCCAAAATTTGCTAACAATGGAACGCACTACATAAGCTCCGTGCAGTCACCGTAGCATGACAACCACTGAGATAACAAAAATGGTAAATGATGTATCGTAGATATTATTAATGGTGATACATACATACATAGTCTCACGCCTGTTTCCCAGAGGGGTAGGCAGAGACTACGGATTGCCACAAACCACGATCCTGACATACCTCCATCGCTTCATTCACGCTCATCACAGTCTTCATGCATGCTCTACGATTACGTGTACTCTTAATCTGACCTTTCACTATCACATCTTCAATTTGATCCAGGAAAGTACGACGTGGTCTTCCCCTTGTAGTCGTCCTACTCACACTCGCTTTGTATACTTGTTTAGTCAACCTTTTTTCACTCATTCTAATGGTGATATTATTATTAAAGCCACAAGACGTGTTTAAGCTTAGTTCATCCATGTTAACGAAGCTGCTGGTACACATATTTGCATTATATAAATTATTAGATATTAATATATCAAGAGATTAATGAGACCGCTGCTGCAGCTAGCTCGAATTGACTATTAATTTAACCCCTATTTTATAATCTTGATAATGCATAATGAAAGCCGTGGTGAACAAAGGCCTACTTTTAAAAAAAATAGGATAAGCGACAATACATTTGTCGTAAGTAATAAATTTAAAAGATAGAATTACTTGAAAAGAAAAAAAACTCGATTTTAAACTCTATGCCATCAGAATAGTGGGATATGTAATTTTCTTATGTATTTGGAAAGAGTCTTGCGCATAACACAAAAAGTAACACTACCTTTTAACCACTAAATTCAAACCTATTTATTACAGAACGATATGAGGCGAGCTATTCATATTCAAAAATAGAACCCAACCTTTTTTTTTTTTTTTAAAGTCTCCACCTTGCACTAAGGAAATAAACCTTGTATTGAGGGGGACTTTACAAACATGCAATTAACGCAGACAAATTACACCCAGACTCAGAACAACACTTTGTGGATCGCACAAAGTAATGTCCTGCGTGGGAATCGAACCCATGGCATTAACACGTAAGGTCGGTATCTTAACCACTACGCCATCTGTGCAGTCAAAAGTTTAAAAGAATCAAAAATACAAAATCTACACTTCATCACATACACAAAATCTACTTGCAACAGTTCTTTTACTTATTTTCAGGCGTTCACATCCCACTGTTGGGCGTAGGCTTCCTGAGCGAAATTATTACGTCAGGCCCACCGCCGGGTACCGGTGGTCCGCATGCACGGCGAAGAGAGGGGAGTTTTACGCTGGGTCTATGGGGTCACGCGCCGCCTTTCCGTCACCCCGGACCGATTTGGCGGGGCGAGACGCATCCATAGTCCACCAATAAAAAATAAAATAAAAAGGCTGATCAAATGAATTGGCATAGAATTATATCCCGAATCCACATTTTAAAGCAATAATGTTATCCTCTTAAATCTCTTAATCAATCCTTACAATTTCTACAAGAAAAGAAGGGGCAGTGACCATTGTGTTGTTGCTATCTAACTACCCAGTTTGCACGGTTCAGGCTTAATATATTGCCAAAATTTTCCAAAACAACAACAGTGATATATCAACATAATAAAGTATCCAATAATGGCAGACATTACAATAGCACCCACTCAAAATACCAAATCACGTACACATCTAAAGTAATAGTTGAGTGTATAAATCAGAAGAACTACCATTCAACACCCGCTAAGAACTTTCCCAGCTAAACAAAACAACAAAACTAATAATTGTTGGGCCGCAACATTGCCTGCGACTGTAAATAATGTTCCAACTATGTAAGAAGAATGTGTCAGTTATTGCCACATTATGAAGAAAACCTTCTAGTCTTTAGTATCTTTACGCAAGAATAAATATATGAAATAAAATATTATGAGAATCTGTTTTATTTTTGAAGCTATACTTCTTTAGGCGCGTTATGAAAAAAGTATGAGAATAAAACTAAGTTGCGGGCGCATCACTGTATGTAACATACATATGTGCTAATAAATTATATTCAGTAATTATTTAAATTGAATATTTTTATTAATAAATATCATTTACTATTCGTAAATATTAGTTAAAAAAAATTATCCTATCCTTCTCCAATCCTTTTATTATTTTATTGTAACGAATTATTTGCATGATTTTTTTTATATTAAAGCTATGAAAAATCTTTAATAAAAATTCAGTCACAAACATACAACAATTATATAAATAAAGATAAGAATAAAAATAAAATCTCAAAGCATTCCCTAGATCTTATCTTAAGTAGTAGACAGCAGTTAACTTAAAAACTAAGCTAGATTTTTCTACTGTTAACAATTACGAAACATTCTAATTGGCAATTGAAAGATGATGCACTTTTATAACTATAGTTTTTTCATCATCATCATCATCATCACAACCCATATATGTCCCACTGTAGGGCTTGGGCCTCCTCCGTAATGGGAGGACAATTAACCTATTATACCACGCTGGTCAGACGTGTTGGTATAGGGTTTTGTTTCGAGTTTTCCTTCTCTTGCATAGATGTTATATGCGTTTTATATCCCTTAGTCGTCTTTTACGATCACCCACCGGTAAGTTAGGGGGTGGTGAATTGTATTCTTACTCCATCACCACACGGTATAGTTTTTTTATGTATTCTTATACTTCAGAATCATACATTCATATCTGCCAGGCAAAGATAATGAATAAGATAAATTTTAAATATCCCCACATCTCTGTTGTGCATAAGGCTTCTTAGCAATGACAGGCAAAATAGTTGACTATACCAATTCAGATCGGTTGACATATATATATACACTACCGTCCAAAAGTTTGGAAGCACACCTGTTTTCAAACAAAACAAATAAATGCCGACTAATAGCGGTAAAAATTAGCAATAATCTTAAGTTTTACAACCTTTTACGACTGTCTACACAAACACAAAAGGATTATTATCCTACATTCATCAAGTTTTATGGAATTCCTTAATATTGACGAAACACGTGTTTTATGACTTAATCCGTCGGCTACTTTATCCTATGCAATGGTGTAGTTTTATTGATAATGTTTGCTGGTTTTAACTTTTTTAGACCTTATTCAGTCGCACTTGAGCATTGGCACGTGAAAGTTGTGATATTAACATTGTCTGTATTCGAAAGATATCGGCTACTACTTTGACCGTATTTTTTCTTCTGAAAATGGCAAAACGCAAGCAAATCACGCTTGAACAGCGAAGCGCTATTTGCACTCTACGCGAGGAAGGATACAGTGAACGTCAAATCGCAGAAAGGCTCGGAATTTCTTGTAAAGGTGTCCACTATACCCTTGCTAGAAAACAAGAAACGGGGAAAAATGAAGATAGAAAGAGATCTGGTAGGCCCAAATCCACAACAAATCAAGAGGACAACTTCATTAGAGTTCTTTCTAAACGGAATCGACGCTTAACTGCACCACAGATCACTGCAGCTCTGAATGATACGCGAGAAACACCCATTTCAACAACTACTGTTAAAAGACGCTTACTGTCTGCGGGATTAAGAGGATGTGTTGCTGCTAAAAAACCCAAACTAACAAATCGACATAAGAAAAATAGACTAGAATGGGCAAAAGCGCATAAAAACTGGACTATAGAACAATGGGAAAATGTCCTTTGGAGTGACGAATCAAAATTTCAGATTTTCGGATCCAATAGACGTGTCTTTGTACGCCGGTCAAAAGAAGAGAGGGCTTCAGAGGCATGTACAGTGCCTACCATCAAACATGGTGGTGGTAATGTCATGGTTTGGGGGTGTTTTGGCAACAGTAAACCCGGCAATCTTGTGAGGATAACCGGAAAATTAAACAAGGAAGGCTATTTAAAAATTCTCCAAGATTCTGCCATACCCAGTGGACTAAGTCTCAATGGTTCTGGATTCATTTTTCAACAGGATAATGATCCTAAGCATTCGTCTAAATTGTGCCAGAACTTTTTAAACAAGAAAAAAGCTGAAAACATTTTATACATCATGCAATGGCCATCTCAATCCCCTGATCTTTCTCCCATTGAACTTGTTTGGGATGAACTTGACAGGAGGGTGAAAAGTCGTTGTCCTACGAGCTCAGAACATTTGTGGCAGCTATTAGAGAACGAATGGAACAAATTAGATAAAGATTATTTTAAAAAATTGATTAATAGAATGCCCAGAATATGTGAGAAGATTATAAAGGAGAAAGGTGGACACTTTGATGAAGCTAAAATTTAATCTAATTTACCATTGTATATTATTTTTTTATTTTGTTTAAGTTAGTTTCTGTTTGTTCTTTATTTTTTTATCAATACATTTAAATTTAAATGACTTAGTTTGGTTTTATTCGATTTTACCTTGCTGCTTCCAAACTTTTGGACGGTAGTGTATATATATATATATATATATATATATATATATATATATATATATATATATATATATATATATATATGATATTAGGGGGTCATAGTCCGGAGCGTGCTCGTTCGCGTCCCCTGCCAGTCTAATTAGACTGCTAATCCGGCTCGAAATGCGTACCGCAATGCGGGTTAGGGCGTCCCCCGGAGGCGACGCGTACCGACCCGCCCCCGTCGGTACGAACATCGGCAGTTGCGGCGATGGGGGCCGCCACCCATCACGCCTTGCCCAGTCAGGCGAGTCGAGGAGAACGGAGTGCCGGGTGGGCACGTGGAATGTAAGAGGTTGTGTGGAAGGTAAGTTGCACGAGCTGATATCCGTCATGGCGGACAAACAGCTAGACGTGCTCTGTGTAACAGAGACCAAGCGAAGGGGCAGCGACGCCTGCGATCTTCCTGGTGGCGGGATGGCTCTGTGGTCTGGTGTACCACAGAGCGATCGAGCCAGCATGGGGGTAGGAGTGCTGTTGTCCTCTCGCTTGGCCTCAGGTGTGAAGGATTACGGAATGTATGATCCCAGACTTCTCTGGGTCCGTATAAAACTAGGTGTCACCAAGGTATTCATGGTTGTAGCATATGCTCCCGTAGGATCCTCGGTGGCATCAGACCTAGAGAAGTTTTGGGATAATGTTAGGGAAGTTCTGGATATGGCAGAAACCAGTGAACGCGTGATTGTATGCGGAGATTTGAACGGATGGGTGGGGACCAAGCGTCCCGACTATGAGGACGTACTTGGTCCATTTGGTGATAAGAGAGTGAACGACGCAGGTAGGCTCATAGCGGATGTATGCATGGAGAGAAACCTTATTGTGTCAAACACATTTTTCCAACATAAGGACATCCATATGTATACATGGAGAAGGAATGAACAGAAAAGCATAATAGATTTAATTTTGGTAGACAGTCGCCTCCGAAGCAAAATATTGGACGCAAGAGCCTACAGGGGCCCCACAGTCGACACAGACCACTATCTCGTTATTGCGAGATTTAGTGGTCTGTTCAGAAAGTGGAGGCACTGGCGAGAGCGTGTCCACTTCGGAGGGCTTGAAAGAATAAAGGTTGAAAGGTTGCAAGAAGAGTGTGTAAGAGAAAAGTATGCAGAGGGTGTCCGAGAACGGCTGACGATGGCAAGCCAGCCGCAATCGGACATTGAAGAATGCTGGAGAGTATTGAAAGAGAGTATGGTAGATACAGCGAAAGAAGTATGTGGAAGTTCAAAGAAGCATAGAAAAACAAATGGTGATGCATGGTGGGATGCGGAAGTGGCAGCTTCCGTAGAGCAAAAGAAGAAAGCGTGGCTGGACTATGTCTCTTCTTTGAATCTGAAAGACAGTATGACTGAACAGAAGAAAGAAATATATCGGCAATGTAAGAATGACACCAAGGCCTTAGTGAAAGAGAAACGTGATAGAGCAAGTATGAGTGCAGAAGATAGGCTGACTAAAAACTTCGAGGGTAACACCAAACTCTTTTGGAGGGAGGTGAAGAAGTCTCGGGGTGGTTGGTCAGCCTTCAGAATGAATAAAATAAGGTCTAAAGGTGGAGACATTCTTACACAAACACAAGACGTGTTAAGCCGATGGAGTGAATATTTTGGCGATATGTATGCGGATGCTACGGTTGGCGCCGGTGTTGGATGTGGTTTAGTAGATCAACATTCGACAACGGCGTCCTCCGATGGCATCAGTATGGATGAAGTTGAATGGGCGATAAGAAGTTTGAAAAATGGTAAGGCAGCGGGCATTGATATGGTGTCTGCCGAGATGATCAAGCTCGGTGGCTCTTGTGTCTGGGAGGCGTTCCTGTTGCTCCTCAATTTATGTTGGAGCTCGGGAATGGTTCCCAGGGACTGGAATGGCGCAGTCATCGTGCCTTTGTTTAAAAACAAGGGTTCACGTTATGACTGCGCAAATTACAGAGCCATAAGCTTGACCAGTTTGGCAGCAAAAGTGTATGGAAAAGTTATTGAAAGGAGAATGAGGATGGTGTCCGATGGTTTACTGTGTGAGACACAAGGAGGTTTCAGGAGTGGAAGGGGATGCATGGATCAAGTGTTCTCTCTGCGCAATATTGTGGAGAAGCATCTGGCTCTAGGTCAGAGGGTTTTCTGCAGTTTTGTGGATCTGGAGAGAGCATTTGACACGGTTGTACGAAAGGAACTTTGGGACATTTTACCGGAGTATGGTATTAACGGTAAACTGCTACAGGCTGTGCAGTCCAGTTACATGGGCTGTAGAGCCTGTGTGCGGCTGGATGATGGAATGTCGCCTTGGTTTGACGTCAATATCGGCGTTAAGCAGGGGTGCGTTCTGTCAGCCAGGCTGTTTATCATATATCTGGATAAATGTCTCCAAAGGTTGAACGATATGAATGTGGGAGTCCAGATGGGCGACTCAGTGGTCACTGCTCTGCTTTATGCAGATGATGCAGTCCTGCTGGCACAGTCAGCGACTGACCTGCAGACCCTAGTCGACACAATGACAGAAGATTGTAAGAAAAGGGGTCTACGCGTGAATGTGAGCAAAACCAAAATAATGGTCTTTGAAAGAGATAAAACCAGAACAGATGTAAGAGTAACAATAGGTAATGATGTACTAGAGCAAGTGGATGAATTTGTATATCTTGGATGTGGATTTAGCCGAGATGGAAGGTACACCACTGATATAGAGCGAAGAGTGAATGCGGGAAATAGAGTGAACGGAGCGTTGGGGCAACTTTTCGGCAGCCACCACCTCAGCCAGAAGGCACGTGTAGCAATACATAACGCAGTGCTTGTCCCAACATTACTGTATGGAAGCGAGAGTTGGGTATGCAGAAAAGAGTATGATAGTAAAATTAATGCGGTCGAAATGCGATCTCTGCGGAAAATCTGTGGAGTTAGGCTGACCGACCGCATTCGTAACGACGACGTAAGAGAGCGAGTAGGTATGAAAGAGAGTATTGGTGTAAAGATGCGAAAGGGAATGCTCCGATGGTTCGGACATGTGGAAAGAATGCCGAACGAACGCCTGGTTAAGAAGATATACAATGCGAAAGTGGAAGGATGTAGGTACCGAGGGAGACCGAGACTAACCTACCTAGACCAGATCGGTCATGTACTGAAGGAAGGTGGAGTCAAGAGTCTCCGAAACCGGCGAGCGTGTATGAAGAGAATTATGAATGTTGAGGAAGCGAGTGAAGTATGCAGAGATAGAGTTCTCTGGCACTCTGTTCTCTCTGCCTACCCTGCAAGGGATATGGCGTGATGATATGTATGTATGTATGTATGTATATGATATTATTGACGCATTTTCAGGGTTCCGTACCTCAAAAGGAAAAAAATCGAACCCTTATAGGATCACTTTGTTGTCCATCCGTCCGTCCGTCTGTCAGTCTGTCTGTCTGTCAAGACCGTTTTTCTCAGGAACGCGTAGAGGTATCAAGCTGAAATTTATATCAAATAGGTACTCAGGTCTACTGTCCCTTGGAGCTGTGAAAAAATCAAACTTCTAAGCTAACACAATCAAAAGATACAGCTGTTTATTTCGCAAATTTCTGCAACTTTTCGACACACGCAAGGGAATCAAAATCTACAGGGTACTTCTCGTGAACTCAGAATCTTGAAATTTGGTATGAAGCAACGTCTTATAGCCCAGATAAGGGGCTGTCTATTAATCACGTGGGATTTGAAGGGGGGGCGGGGGAGGGGTTTGACAAGAATCACGAAATATCACAAGAGGGAGGGGGGGTGTAGTAAGATATTACGTGTATTTATTTTTCGTCAAACGCTGCGATTTCTAAATTGAAAAGCTGCGTGTAGTGTGACTGACTTACCGTTGCCAGGCAACGAACGAAGTCGTTTAAGTAGGTGATCTGTATAAAGACCTTTTTGCGAAGTATAAAAAAGCAAAAAACCGAGAATATAATGAGCTGTGGGCTACTTCTTTGTAGGTACTAAAACTCGTGTGATGTTGGTGGGAGAGGGGGGGTCATAGTCTTAAACCTCACCAAGTATCACCAAGGGGGAGAGAGAGTTAAAAAAATGCTAAAAAAAGATCACGTGATTAATGGCTGTTCCCTAAAAGAAAATTGTGAACACCGTAAATTTTTAATTACATTATGTATAAAAAATATTTAATAATTTTAAACTCACTACCCCTTCCCTCCTGAACGCGTAGTGGTATTAAATTGAAATTCATATCAAATACTTAGATCTATAAAACCTTTAAGCTGTAACAAAATCAAACTTCTATGTCAACGGAATCAAAAGAAATAGCAATTTAAGCTGCATATTTTCAAATACGCAACTACTCGCAAAGGAAATCAAAACCTAAAGGGTACTTCCAATCGACCTAGAATCTTAAAATTTGGCATGAAGCAATGTTTTATAGCACATATAAGGGAAAAATTCAGAAAACCTCAAATTTTTACTTACATCACATATTTTTTTAGTTTTACGGAACCCTTCGTGCGTAGTAAAACTCGCACTTGGCCGATTTTTTATAACATAGTGACGAGCCTTAAAGTTACAAATTCAACAAAAATATGACCCATTCAGCTAAATCATAACTTTTCATTTCAAATATATTCATTAACCATTCTATAACATTAAAATCATTCAAATAACAGTATCCCATCCATTTTAATTGATAGGTAAATATTTCACTGCTAAGAAACAAACAATTCAAACGAGAGAAACACAAAACATAGGTAAGTTCATCTGACTGAATTACATTTGCCCATTAACTCAAAAGGTCTTCAAAATTTACAACAGTCCTTGGCAATTCCGTTTTATTAAAATACACAAACATTATATGGCTCCCTTCGAATCCTTAAATAAAATTTTAATTCCATCCATTCTACATTCGAGAACAGAGATTTTTTACGATTTTTCGTTAAATGGACTATTTTTTATCGAGTCTCTAATCAACGGTTGAGCAGATCCAACTGGGATAAATTGTACTGGAGAGTTTACGAGTCGTATATTTTGCGAGTAAGCCCTTGTCCCATCTGATAGTTAAAAATTTAATTAAAATCTGTTTTTAGATAACATAACAAATCTGATTCGGAAGAAAATATTATGGTCGGCTTTAAAAATCGTTTCAAATTAGGGCCCAGCGACTGCTTATCTGTTTTGTGCCGATTTTACTTTTTCTTCTATGGACAACGCTGAAACTGTTTTTAATCTTTCGGGTCTTTTTATTACAAAGCTTTGGGTCAAAGCAATTACTTGTTTGCAGTTTTATATCTGCGAGATTTACGACCGTTATAATGATGTAACCCTTTGATATCCTACATTTCTGTGGTAGAAAATAATTAAGTAAAGTATTATTATATGGTAGTATTCTACTACGAAATATAATTAAAACTTGAATTATCTTATATTCAATTACAATTGCAAAATGACATAGCTTTTAGTTTAAAAGACACAAAAATGTGAACAGAATTGTCTTGTAAACAATTAAAGTTTTCAACTGGTAGATTGTTTTGTCATTAATTTAAATCTACTACGTAGCGAGAAATTTAAACACTGTGAGATAATAACGCTGTCATGAATATAATGAGAGTGAATTTCGAAAACAACTCAACTGTGAATTTAATGTTCAACGAGGAATTTTAATAGTAAAAAAATCATGACTGTTGAAACGTATACCGTTATTATGTAACTGGTAGTATTCGGAATGATAAATGATATCCAAGATTTTTTAGAATATTGCACAATAATTATTATTTTAACCTTGTTACACGAACCTCGTTGGATCACCTGAATTATGTTAAAAATTTAGTAAGAAGTCACAACGTTGGCTATCCTATAAATTTCATTAAATTTAATCAATCATGAGGTGGACCTCAACCAAACATTACCCCTGTGCTGAAACGCAACTTCTGCTAAACCAGACAAATGCATTACGAAAATAACTGTCAAGGAAAATATTGACAGCGCATAAATAAGACAGTAGGAACAATTAGGGTTCGAGAAAGTTCTACTGTTTTCAATGGAATTGAAACGACAGGCGACAATTCCAGTGCAAATCTCCCAGAGCCAAGTTGGCTTGCATTAATCACAGTGAGTAGACGATAACCGCAAGGCGTGCAGAAATTGCCGCACTTAAAATAATTTAAGTCCTGCCGGCAAAACTTGGGCCATAAAGAACCGAGGACAAAGTCCCTAGACATTTTTCATTACACCGGTTGGATTTTCTCGCTAGTATTCACTGTAAACAATTATAAAATGTGTCCGGTTGTGTTAATTACTCTCTTAAGTCGTTTGTTTGCCGTATTATTTTATAACATTGTGTTTAAATAATAGACATTTTTCTGAAGTTATTTTTTAATAATCTCATCTCATCATAGCCACAATAGTAGGGAAATTTAACTACTATACCACGCTGACCAGACGTGTTGGCATAGGATGTAATGACCCGTTTTGTTACATAGATGTTATATTCTTAACATATCGCTTAGCCATCTATTACGACATCCAGGGAAGAGAAATAGGGTGGTGAATTGTGTTCTTACTCCATCACCACATGGATTTTTTTTTAAGAAATCATATGGAAATATAAGGTAAAATCAAAATCCTATTATATTAATTGAATTTAGTGTATATCCATCAGACGATGTTTACTGTTCGACATATCACGCCATGTTAATCGTGAACAAGATAATAAAATGATAGAGGACAAGAAAAGCAAATCCTAAACAATGGGAAAAAATCTCGTTAGAGAGAGATTATCATAAACTTAAAAAGAAAGAAACATAAACACAAGAACGAAACATAAACAAAGAAAGAAACATATACACAAGAAACGTAAACATTGATATATATAAATAATAAAACTTTACTAAGATTAAAACTTAAAACTTTACTACCTGGTGAAAGGCAGCTTATTGTCGTCTACGAAGGGTAATAGATCTATTTTGTACTTACTCTTTCTTAACGAAATAATTATGAACTAACCAAACTCCATGATGCAAAACCATCAGGTGTAAAAATATATAGGTACAATAAATGTAATACTAAAAAACAAATAAACAAAGAAATCTATCCAAAATTTAAATTCTCAATCCAAGATGTATACCAATAATAAAACACACATTTATTAGAATAACATTGAAAACACGGCAATACGAAGAAAAGCGGCAAGGAACTCCAGACAAAAATAGGAAATGAAGATTCTAAATGAATACAAAAGAAATCCTTCACTAAAGGAATTGTAGTGGAAATATCCCCTCGTACTTTTTATCAAGACAGAACAAAAACAATTTACGGTATACTACTTACAGATAATGCATCTGCTCCAACCAACCTGCAACAGAAAAAGATGATATTTATTATTTATGCAGTTAACGTCTTTTATTTAAGTTTTAAGTTTTTTTTTATTTGTAAGTAATCCTTGTATTGCGAAGGACTTCCTAATAAATATTAATAAAATTAACGAACATAAATTACACCCAGACTCAGAGGATCAATTGTATTATGCTTGCACAGGAATCAACCCCACAACACTCGCAAGTTAGGTCGATATCTATTACGCTATCTATGAAGCCAAATAGATTTTATTTTACTGGATACATACACATATATATATATATATATATATATATATATATATATATATATATATATATATATATATATATATATATATATATATATATATCTATACTAATATTATAAAGCGGAAGAGTTTGTTTGTTTGTTTGTTTGTTTGTTTAAACGCGCTAATCTCAGGAACTACTGGTCCGATTTGAAAAATTCTTTTTTTGTTGGATACTCCATTTATAGAGGAAGGCTTTAGGCTATATAACATTACGCTGCGACCAATAGGAGCAGAGCAACAATGATGAATGTGTAAAAATCGGGTTTATGTTTCCTTTTGAGAGCTTCCGCTGCGTAAACGGTTAAAGTTGCGCAAAAATTATGTACTACATAATTGTTTCCCTTTCAAAGTTCTAAATAAAAGTCCGCGACAGCATATGTCTATCTTTTAAGATTGGCTCACTATAACCTTTTTTATGCTAATCAAATTTGTTTTAAAATAATGTAATATTTTCGAAGGTGTTTTTATAAACATAATATTAATCCTTAGCCAAATAAATGAGTTATTCATCACAAGTATTTAATTTAAAACAAAATTGCTCTTTACATTATTTGATTTCAATGAATATCTTAGGAAATATCGCAGTTTAAAAATAACTTCGCAGCAAAATAATGATCAAGTACTGGGCGCGCATTTACGATAAAAATACTGGATCTTATAATCTTATATTAAAAAAAAACTCAAACTAATGTTATTTCAAAGTACTTCTGCACACACTACATTTTTAGTTTTGTTTTCTTCTCATGACCTTCCGTCGGCTTTACACATCCTAAATAATAATAATAAGTATAGGAAGTATTAGTGCCTGCCCTCATGTATGGCAGTGAAAGTTAGATTTGGCGGAGAAGACATGAAAATAGAATAAATGCTGTAGAGCTGACAGCTCTTCGTAAGCTGTGTGTGATGTAAGTATGAAAGATAAAATTAGGTATAATGTTATAAAAGAGCGCTGGTATGCTGAGGTGGGTTGGACACGAAGTGGAAGAAATAATGAGTGGGCAGAGGTTGACGAAGCAAACATATAAAGCAATCGTGAATGGGACGAATACAAGGGGAAGACCTTTTCTGGACCAAATTGGCGATTTGTTCACGAGAGGTCATCATCATCATCATTCTCCTACTCTTATCCCAATTACTTGGGGTCGATACAATAAGTACTCTTCATTCATAGTACATATTATAAAAGTTATTGGCAATAGTTTTATGACCGGCCGCCTGCCAGACGTCAACCCTAATTGGGAATGTAATTGTTGACCAAACGGCATCAGATGGAGTTGGCCCAAGTCGTTATAAGGCTCTTAGTCGTCTTTTACGACATCCACAAGCAAAGTGAGGATTGGTAGTATTCATAGCCGCTACCACACAGCGATTTCATACACATTAAAAGTATGTGTAATCGTAAATAGGCGTAAGTGTATGTATGTATGTATAATATACATACATTGTATATATCTATAGAAAGTATAGATAAGACCCAATACTTTTACTTGCATTACTTTATATGGTACTACATTGCATTATATGGATTACGTCAAACTTGAATCACTTTTAAATACTTACTTCGCGTAACTACAAATACACACAAAAAAAAAAGAAACACATACATGCACGCACACTACATCACAAACACACGCACGCCACACACACACACACACACATACACATACATACACACATACACACACGCACACACACACAAACACACACACACACACACACACAAACACACGCACACCACACACACACACACACAAACAAACGCACAACACACACATACACACGCACACACACACACACACAACGTGTGAGCGCGCTCACTAACACGTTAATTCTCACTCATTCATTTATTATAGATTTCTTTATCATTAGTCTTTATTTTACACATATTAACGAATATTCTGTGCACTGTAATAATAGACTTAAATTAATTAACTTACCTTTGGTATTTTCACAATGTGTGAACAAAAATTGTAATAATGCCGAACATAAATTAGAATTAGATAAAATGTACAGCAACATTATTTCAATTTTAAGAGAGAGTGCCATGCAGACTTTTGTAAAAAAAAATGTAAATAAACGTAGGAATTTAATTGGTTGGAATAGACATGTAAGCTCTGCTCATAGGGACGCTCGGTTGAAGTTTCAGGTATGGGTGTCCAGTGGTAGACCGGTACATGGGGAAATATATGATAATATGTATGAGAGTAGAAAAAAGTTTAAGGCTCGACTTAAATGGTGTCAAAATAACCAAGATCAGGTTAAAATGGACATCATCGCGAGTCAAAGATCTACCAAGAATTTCGTAGAATTCTGGAAGAGCGTTGGTAGACTGAACCTTAAGTCGGGCCTCCCTGTGAGTGTAGCTGGTGAATCAGAAAAAAAAAGTATAGCTAATTTGTTTAAGAATCACTTTTGTGTGAAGTCTACTAAATATTCTGTACCGGTGTTCGACTCTGAGGAGTGTCGTGACAAGGAAAATATCTTTATATCTGCCAAAGAAGTTACCGATGTAGTTCAACATATGACCAGGGGTAAATCTCCGGGTCACGACGGTCTCAGCGTTGAGCATCTGCAGAATGCAGGTCCTCACTTGCCTAGAGTATTAGCTACGTTCTACTCACTATGTATTGGTCATTCCTATCTGCCTCAAAACTTGATAAAAACTATAGTGGTGCCAGTACTCAAAAATAGAACGGGTGATATCTCAGATAAAAATAATTATAGGCCAATATCATTGGCTACTATTATAGCTAAAGTATTGGACCGGCTTCTTGATAAACACCTCTCAAAGCACCTACAAATACATGATGGGCAGTTCGGTTTCAGACCGGGTCTGTCCACCGAGAGTGCTATAATGAGCTTTAAATATACAACTAGATATTACACGGACAGAAAGACGCCGGTTTATGCTTGTTTTTTAGATCTTTCGCGGGCTTTTGACACAGTACGTTATGACATACTGTGGCGAAAGCTCCGTGATACAAGTTTGCCCAAAGGGATATGTTCTATTTTTGAGTATTGGTACGCCAATCAAATTAATGTTGTAAAATGGTCTGGGGAGTTTTCTAATCCATACGGGTTGGAATGTGGAGTGAGGCAAGGGGGAGTAACCTCTCCCCACCTCTTCAACCTTTACGTCAATGAATTAATAGATGGTCTCAGCAGACAACCGATTGGATGCTATATTGATGGTACTTGTATCAATAATATTAGTTATGCTGACGATATGGTGCTGCTGGCACCATCTATTAGTGCTCTTAGAAAACTATTGAGTATATGTGAAAAGTATGCTGAAAGCCACGGGTTACATTATAATGTGCAAAAAAGTGAGTTCATGGTATTTGTACCTAGGGGCAAAAACTTAGCAGAGGTACCGTCAGTGATGCTATGTGGGACTGCATTAAAACGGGTAACCCAATTCAAGTATTTGGGACATGTCGTCTCTGAAAATCTTAGCGATGAGCTGGATATAGAGAGGGAACGAAGGGCGTTGACCGTGAGAGCTAACATGTTGGTCCGTAGGTTTTATCGATGCTCGCGGGAAGTCAAAATTACTTTGTTCAAGTCTTTTTGCCAAACTTTTTATACGAGTGGTCTATGGTCCACATATACTCAAAAATCGGTCAACACCCTTCGCGTCCAATATAACAATGCCTTTAGGTTACTGTTGAGGCTCCCGCGATTCTGTAGTGCATCTGGTATGTTCGTCGAAGCGCGCACTGACGGGTTTCATGCCTGTATGCGAAAAAAAAATTGCGTCGCTGCTATGCAGAACCTGTGCGAGCACCAACACCATTCTAAAGACCCTAGCCTCTAAATGGGACAGCCCTTTTTTTAAACACTGTGTTCGGATATTGATGGCATAGGACACTGTTCTATCAGTTTTCGAATACTGTTGTTATTATTTAATTATTACTTATTTTTAAGATTGTAACATGATCTAACATAGGTTAAGTTTAGTTACTAACAATACTATGGATCTCTGATGTCTGATATAAATAAATTATTATTATTATTATTATTTTGTATCTCCTTTTAATTCACGGGATCCTCCATAGGGAAGATGCCCGGTCCTTTGGGAGGCTTACATGGGGATATGGATCCAACACGCAGAGGCCTTTGGAGAAATTTAATCTAAATATTGGGGTGGGACACCTACCGATGACATTCCACGTCTGCACTTAACATATGTGGAATGCCAGCAGTAAGTGTAAAACTATTGTATGATGATGGTATCTAATATATGAAATATGGGAGTGGGTGTTTAGTGGACTGGTTCATCTTAAATCTATGAATTTATAACTGTCGTCTGCCTTCAAACCTTAAGAGCTGAACGGTGGCAGACGGTGACTCGCCAACTCACTGAATGGGCCCCCTAAATAGTCGCCACAGACACACAAGTCATACGGGCAACAGAGGGCAACATTGATGTAAGTGGCTAGGGGTGTCGAGCGGTGCGGCGCCGGTTTCACCATTGAGTCTGCGATAAACAAACTCATGGTTTCCCCGTAATTATGCCCTTGAAAATGACACTTCCACCCCCAAGCATATAGCTCTGGCGACCCCTCTCTGATCAGCTGTTTAAGGCAAGCCAGAGCTGAGAGTCCTTCGGGCACTCTTCGGTTTCCACTCTAGCCAGCCAATGAAGGCCAGCTGGAGACGAGTCCCTGATCGACTCTCTGGAGTATTCAGGACCGCAGTGTCGCCACTCACATTCAGCTCGCCACAAGCTGCCCTGCGGTTTATTGGCTTTCCTGTAAATCTTGTGATACATTTTTTTTTTATATCAAAAGAACTTAGGGAGCCAAATAATGTTCCTCCGAGTTTTGCGTTAGCCTCATGGTGAAGTAACGACTGGCCCGGAGGTTTTATTATTATTTAATTATTATTATTATTATTATTATTACGTAAGATATATATATATATATATTCATTATTTATAATGTATGTTACTGTAAAATAATTTGATGTTCAAGATTTATGTATTTCGGGAAGGAACTGTCTCTTGAAACACAGGTATTACCTAATTCAAGAGGCAAAGACATCTATGTCAACTGTCATATGTATTTAGTTTTCAATAAAGATTATTATTATTATTTTACTTAAGGTTAAATGTTCTACTCTTACTAATAAAAGGGTCATGTAGGTACCTAAAACAGCTTTAACGTATGTATTATTTAAAAATATTTCCACCTTTTACGTAAACGAATTCGCGAGTTGAAGTTAACGTTAGCCCAAAGTAACCATTCCACGCGGACGAAGTCGCGGGCAGAAGCTAGTATATATATATATATATATATATATATATATATATATATATATATATAATTAAATATATTATATATAAACTACTTTTATAATATATATTATTATTTTTTTACGCTATTTACTTTAATAGAAGTACTATCAATAAACTTTCTTTTTGTAGGTGGGCTATCATCAAGCCGGCAAACCGTCTTTTCGTTAATATTTCGTTTATTTATGACCGTATATACTATATATACGGTCACAAATAAAATAAAACTTGTTTATTATTCTGCTTTTGTATTATTAGATTTAATAATGATTAAATTGTTTCTCTTAATTAACCTTTTGAACTGAATTCAACTTGAAAGCAGCTATCCGAATAATTCAAGTCTGAATCAGCATGTAAATTATAATCTCAACAATATTGTAATAGAACAATTTTGCGTAACGAAGACAACCGTGGAGTCGACGAATTATACAAATGAATACAATTTAATGCAGAATGGACAATTCAATCTGTTACAATTATCTGTATGCAAATTAGACGAGTATCACATTGATGGGAGGTGTAGTGACTATAACTTGAAGTTTAAGATTTGAGTGACATTTAAATGCAAATGCTGTAGGTAATATAGTCCATGCCGTTGATGGTAATAAGTTGCCGAAATAGAATTCTGGAACTACGACTGCATAGATGGCGTAGTGGTTAAGATAACTTTCGTAACAGTGACGTGGGTTCGATTCCTCATCATTCTCCTACTCTTATACCAATTACTTGGGGTCGATACAATATGCACTCTTTTTTCATAGTAAATATTGTAAAAAGTTATTGTCAATAATTTTATGACCGGCCGCCTGCCAGACGTCAATCCTCTTTGAGAATGTAATCGTTGACCAAACGGCATCAGCTGGAGTTGGCCCAGATCGTTATAAGGCTCTTAGTCGTCTTTTATGACATCCACGGGCAAAGCAAGGGTTGGTAGTATTCGTAGCCACTACCACACAGCAAATCGTGGATTCGATTCCTATGCAGAACAATACATTTTGCGATCTACAAATAGTTATTTTGAATCTGGTCGTAATTTGTCTTAATTATATGTTTATAAAGTTCTCCGCAATATAAAGATTATTTAGTGCAGAGTGGCGTTTAAAAAAAAAATCGTTTGATAATTATCTACAATGTTAAAGTTTAGACTTAGGCGTTAATTCTAAAAAAATCACTACTTTCTGTCCTGACATTATCTTTTCAAAGATACTTTTTCTTTATAACAAAATTCAAACAAACCTTTATTTCAATCAACGGTTCGCAGAGCATTTTTTTGTACAGAAGTCTCAAAGTGTAATTTCTCAAATCTGGCCGAAATCCCTCAAGCAGTAGCACCAAATTTGGGCCTAAACCAGGCTTTGGGCAGCGTTCGCGAAACGTCATTAGTTAAAATTACTGAACTCGTGATATCGCTCCCTGGGAGGCAGTTGACGAAGTTTGCAAAAGGGTCCAGGATTACCCTTTTGCTTGTGGTCTAAGGGTTATAAAGTAGCGTTGATTAAGCTTACTAGAACGATAACTTTTGTTTTCCTTCTCTAGGGAGCGTGGTAATTTTTACCTACTGTATTCAACGTGGGAAAATATCTCTACTTATAAATTCTGCTACTTAATTTTAAATTTATTATTTTACCTATTATTCCCAAATTGCATTAGAGTGGAACTTTTTAGTGTAAAATAGACTTGGAAGAACATTATTCCTTTAAAAAATCTTGAAAGATGCTTTGTCATTACTCATAACGAAATTTGTGCGTGTTATAAATGTTAAAAATGTATTTCATCTTTGCTTAGGCTTTCAAAGAAAAGTATGAAAATATTAAAATAAAAAAAACACTAAGATATATTTTTGATTACATAAATGACATAGTAGTTTGTATAGGGTTTTATTTCAAGTCTCCTTCTTGGGCATAGACATTATTTGCAAATGATATCCTTTAGTCATCTTTTACGATACTTACAAGTAAGAAAGAAAGCGGTGAATTGTATTCTTCCTCCATCACTACACGGAGGATCTTCGGTAGTATAACGACCACTCACATTTGTTTGTTGTTCCGAAAAATTGTTCACTTCGTTTCCGGTGCCGATTTTATTTCTGCCAAAATTTACAAATCTGTTTCAGTTACAATATTGCCGCTGCATTCATAACATGAATCCGTTTGACGTGTCCAGTTTAGTAGCCTAGTTTCTCTCTAAAGATGGTCATGCCCTGCAGTGAAAGGTATGTGGACTTGAAAGAGGAATATTGCCTCGGCGATCAACGTATTATACGCTTGCTTCTAATAATTGAACCACACAATTATCCAGCGCAAGACGCCTACAGTTCCCTTTAAACCAAGCACAATATTTTAATTATTCTAGACTAGAAACATTTCAGTTACATAGTTCTGTAATTATTAAGTTCTCACCCTCGTCGACTGTCAGTATTTACACTTTATTTATTTCTCGATAGAGATTAATTTAAACACATCTAATGCTGGCAAATTAATGTAATTTTATTTTCATTTATATATATGTAAATAACACAAAGATTTTAGGTTAGATCCTTTTTAATTTGGCCAGATTACTGTCGATTTTGTTTTATTTTTTATTTATCTTCTATACTATCATTAGTTAAAATATATCCGATCACATAATTTTTATGATTTTGTAACGAAGATCCATCGATCACCGCGATGCCTTATATACGAGGCCTTTTTTTTTTTTTTCGCAAGGTGGGACCATGGATGTGGTCGCGCCCCGGCAAATCGACCCGGGGCGCGACGAGGCCTGCCGGTAGATACGGTATATACGAGGCCTGCCCACAAGATAGTTAATGCCATAATTACCACACTTGATAGACGGGTTGGCGTTGGCGGCAGATGTTATAAATGTCAAGAGAACGCTACTATTCATGCCCTTTTTTGGCAGCGGGCTATGAAGTGACCACTACGCTAAATCCGTCCTGGGTGACAGAAAAAGCGGCGCGCGACATCATAGACTCGCTCTGCGATGTGCCTCTCGACGCCGTGCAAGTGGGCCACCGGAACCCGGTCCTTGTCTTTGGCGGCTCGTCCGGCGGTGTACCGTCCGGCGGTGTATCCTCTCGAATCGATGCACGGACAGCTCGACCTACACCTCGCCATCGGAGCATCATCCTCACGCGGTATGGCCTCACTCCGGGCGATCAGACTAATCTCCGGTCCGGTCACTCGCTGCCTAGGCTAGGGACCATTCATGCCCCTGGAGAATTCTGTCACCACTATTCACGCCCTGGAGACGAGCGAAAAATTGTAGCACATGGAACTTGAACCCACATCTATTGGAAATTTGTTCTAAGAGATATGTGTATGAAGTGGTGATGTAAGGTAAATAGCAAAAATACAGCTCTTTTTTTTTTTTTTTTTTATAGGGGTGGGTTATGGTCGGCGCTCTTCTCGCACCACTCCGTCCGGGGCGACAGTGGGGCGTACGCACGCATACCCGTAACCCACCCACGCACCTTGCCTACGTCGTTGGACCGGCCACTGGAGCAGCGTGAACTTGTCGTCAGTGGCCGGCCCGACGGAATACCCCCTGAGAGGTACCCTCCCCTTGAGCGAGGTAAGGGGGCGGACGTCGGTCCCTCAAAATTCAGCTCTGAACATTGATTCGACACGTGTGTCAAACACGTCTCAAGTCTCTAGGCAATTATTATATCTTATTCCACCTATCTCATAACCATTCCTTTCTTGAGGTGTGCGGTACAATGAATCATCGTAGAATAGTGGTGGGTATCTTTTCCTTCCTCCATTTCAAAATGACTTGTACTACTTCCACAAGAACGTAAGGGATAACGATGCTTTGTATTTTGAGCTGCCACCATATAAGTGACTACAGCGTAATTTTTTTATTTACCTTGTTTAGTCCCCGGTAACTATAACTGCTATAAGCTGTGTGGTAGGGGCTAAGAATACTACCAACCCTTACTTTACTCGTGGGTGTCGTAAAAGACGACTAAGAGCTATATAACGACCTGAGCCAACTTCATCTGATGCCGTTTGGTCAACAATTACATTCCCAAAGAGGGTCGACGTCTGGCAGGCGGCCGGTCATAAAACTATTGCCAATAACTTTTACAATATGTACTGTGAAAGAAGAGTACATATTGTATCGAGCCCAAGAAATTGGGATAAGAGTAGAATAATGATGAGTGCCCTGTAACTATAACTATAAATAAATAAAATACAGAAGAATATTTTTATTTCATAAAAGTAATCATTCGTTCATCACTCTATTGTTCTAATCCCAATCGCTTGGACGACGTTGATACGACCCGTATGTAATATGTACTCGTATATATATATTGCAAAAGTTATTGGCAATAGTTTTCTGACCGGCCACCTGCCTGACGTCAATCCTCTATGCGAATGTAATTGCTGACCACACAGCATCAGGTGGAGTTGACACAGGTCGATATTAAGCTCTTAGTCGTCTATTACGACATTCACGAACAAAGTAAGGTGTTTAATTATATATTTAATATATTTAAAATAATAGACATTCTTCCATTCATGTAATATTCATCTGATTTTTATATTTTGGCGTGTGTTACGGTCGGCGCACTCCTTGCACCACTCCGTCTGGAGCGACAGAGGGGCGTAAGCACGCACACCCGTAACCCACCCGTGACGTCGCCTTCGTCGTTGGGCCGACCACCGGAGCAGAGTGACTTGACGTCAGTGAATATTCATCTGATAGTTCTATTTTCAAACATATATTTCTTCTAATTATAATCTAGCTGCCAATAATAATAACCAATAAGTATTTACCTTAAATGATATAAAAACTTAATATAACATAAGGGTTGGTAGTATCGTAGCCGCTACTACACAAGACTATTATTTCATAAAATAATACTCGCAATTATTACATGTCAGACGACGTCACGGGTGGGTTATGGGTATGCGTGCTTACGCCCCTCTCAGGCCCCAGACGGAGTGATGCGAGGAGTGCGCCGAGAGTAACCCACCCCCCCAAAAAAAAAATGTCAGAGATAATTACGAGCAGTGTTATTAAAACAATATGCAATTAATATTTTTAATCTGTACGCTAGCGCAAATGAAAAAATATTTCATAGTTAAAATATAGAATAGCCAATCAAACTTCAACTATACTAACAATAAAACTAATTTACTAACAATACTAAGAATACAAATTTACAATTGGTATACTGATTGATCAATCCTTACTAATATTATAAATGCGAAAGTAACTCTATCTGTCTGTCTGTATGTCGCTCTTTCGGGCCAAAACTACTGAACCGATCTAAATGAAATTTGGTACACAGATAGTCTAGAGGCTGATAAAGGACATAGATTACTTAAATAAATACAATAATATAATAAAATAAGGGTTATTTAGGGTGATGAAAAGTTGTAAGGAATTATCGTCATTTTAAAGCGGAAGAATCTTTAAACTTATTTTTAATCAATAGATTAGATAGATATAAATAAATATGACATTAAAATTTCGTAAAAAGTTTACCCTTAAGGGGTAAACTAAAAATAGGGGATGAAAAACTTTAGGAAAGGTACCTTTTACGCGGGCGAAGCCACGGGCAGAAGCTAGTCAATAATACGTTTTTAAAGAAACAATACAATTAGTAATAAGTTTACTTTTAATAAAAACAATTCCGTTTCAAACTGCTCGTCGAAGTCATATCGCTGAACTTATTTAAAGACAGAAAAAGCTGTAAAAACTAAAAGATCTCAGTAAACATAAGTCCAAGTTTTCCATTTATGAGTTTCGGGACACAATTTAAATGGTATACTAGACCGAATATACGTTAAAGAGGTGTATACACTATTTTTTTATTACTTATGGTGGCAAAACACCAAGCAGCACAGCTGATGGTAAGTGTTAGTGTCGCCCATGGACTTTTGCAATACCAGGGATAAAAATTGATGCCTACCAATGAAACCCCCAAACCCATACAGAAAATTGGACTGCCGGTTCTCTTGCTCACCGAATGAAGCGCAACGGCATATTGTCTCTGCTCAAAGGTTGATTTTCAGTGAGAGTGTGGTACTACCCCGGACGAGCCGGGTATGGCTGTAGATAGAAAACTATTACAGTACCAAATATAATATACTAATGTAATAAACTAGAAAATGTTTCCGCAATGGTCACTGTCAAACATCGTTTGCATGGTGACAGCGGCGTCAGGAGTTATCGTAATAACGATGACTTGTTGGACGTGATATACCTAAGTCCTCCCGTGACCATGATCACTGTAAAGTGTTCGAATCGTCGTCAAATTAAAAATCAAATACAAACACGATAGAATCCGTAAAAATAGTTTAATTTAAAATGCGTAATACTCGCGTAAATATCAGAAATCATATTCACGCACAACTAACGATATAAATTTGTATATATATACATAGCCTCACGCCTGTTTCCCAGAGGGGTAGGCAGAGACTACTGATTTCCACAAACCACGATCCTGGCATACTTCCTTCGCTTCATTCACACTCATAATAGTGTTCATCCATGCTCTACGATTACGCATACTCTTAATATGACCTCTCGTCAATGCATCGCCAATTTGATCCAAAAAAATATGACGAGGTCTTCCCCTTGCATTCGTCACATTCACGCTTGCTTTATATATAATTTCTTCGTCAACCTCTCCTCACACATTCTTTCTAAGTGTCAAAACCACCTCAGCATACCCTTTTTGATCTTTGTCACTACTTCTTCATTATAAGTATTATTATCATAAATTTATATAAGAAATCTTATTTATTTATAAAAACACGATTACGAAGCGAAAAATGATGTCACAAGCGGGATTCGAACCCGCACCTATTGGGAGTCTGGCCCAATCGTGCTGCCACTTACACCATCGTGAACTATTGTAGGACATTCAAATCTCGCTTCGTATCATATTTACGTCTTTAAGGTGACGTACGCCATCTACCCGACAATGTTTACGCATTGTAAGCTTAATACTTCAAACTTTGCAGTTAGAATATTATTAAACTATGACACAACCTTGTTTTTCACGGTGCGGGTCCGAATCCCACATCATTTTTCGCTTCGTAATCGGGTTTTTATAAATAATTAAGCATATTAAATGCTAAATTTAAGTAATTTGGAAAACTTATTTAATTTACAATGAACTTGATTATTTTACCACAAAAATATAACGTTACAAAGTTTGTACGATATCTTAAATTTTACCAAATGTATACACCATTTTATAGTTCACGAACGAAAAGGATACGCGGATAATAAAAACTTTATATTATAGGAATCGGATTGCAAAAAGGAAATTGTGTGAGAATCGGTACGAGACGCGTAAATATTGAGTATTTTGTATCGGTTGGTTACAATAAATGCAAGTTGTTTCGCAGTTTGACCTTTTGTGGGTGCGAATATATGGAACTATAATATGAATATAAGTGACACTAAACGCAATATACGCGGTTTAGTGTTATACTTTATAAGAAAAAGTATTTAACAATTTAGACACTATACATTCTCAGACATAATCGACTCTATCGCGTGAGTCTTTAACGGCAATACTGACGCGTTAGAGTCGATTATGTCAACTCGGATTTCGAGGATATCCGATGCTCATCATCAGGGTGAGACTCTAAAGCGTGAGCATTGCCGTTTAATACATTTTCAAACTCACGATAATTTCAACACCTAAAAATATAAAATACATACACATACATACATATCATCACGCCATATCCCTTGCAGGGTAGGCAGAGAGAACAGAGTGCCAGAGAACTCTATCCTTGCATACTTCACTCGCTTCCTCAACATTCATAATTCTCTTCATACACGCTCGCCGGTTTCGGAGACTCTTGACTCCACCTTCCTTCAGTACATGACCAATCTGGTCTAGTTAAGTTAGTCTCGGTCCCCCCCGGTACCTATATCCTTCCGGATTTTATTTACGGATTTTATCCGCGTTTGTATTTAATTTACACGATAAAATGCGTAAAAATAGTTTTATTTCAAATGTGTAGTAATCGCGTAAACATCACAAATCATCACTAGGCTCTGTATCATTATACAATAATCATTATACATATATAGTATCTGGAATTAATGTAAGCTTGGACTTGGACCTTCCAAGTACTAAATTGACGAGTAATCTCTTTTATTAGCAAAATTAAACCTTGGGCAATACACTATTACGTTAACGTAAATATTAGTCCTTAGTGTTGGTTCACATTATTGAATCCCTCTGGATTTTATATACCATAAAGTTACGATGATTCAGCATAGTTTTCAAGTGGCACTTTTTATGAGCAGATTTGAAATTCTGATTCGCCATCTTTTTATATGACGAAAAGTTTGGTGGGAAAGAACTTAACCGCGTACTTACGAGTATTTGTACTTTGAAGTGAAAAATGATTTAAAATTAAATTTCCCTCTTTCTGTAGAGGAGGCTCGAGCCCAGCAGTGGGATGTATATGAAGTGAGATAATGTAACAGTCTCTGTTATTCAAAAGTGATTGATGGATAACTAAAATGTTATCCTTTAATATGTATAAAAGTTTTAATACGTGTCATCTATACGTCACGAATTGCATAATTCTTTTAAACCAATTTTTTTTTTATTGCTTATATTGGCAAACGGACAAGCAGCACACCTGATGGCAAGCGTCACTGCTGCCCGCGGACCCTTGCCATATTAATGGTGTAACTAGGCCGCTGCCTACCATTACAATCTTCAAACCCACCCAGTTGGGCTGCCGGCTCTCTCGCTCAACGAAAGAAGCGCAATAGCTCATTGCAATTACTCAGACGTCGATCTTCTGCGAGAGTGTGGTACTACCCCGGACGGACCGGCCCGCGGCTGTAGACAGAGAACTGTCAAAAGCGTGGTCCTAACACTAATAAAATTTTCTTTTATATGATTATTACGTACATAATGGTTTAATTAAATTAAAAACGTATTAATATATAACTAGGAAAGCGGCCCATTTTTGAAAGGTCCATACTCACAGTCAGATATATGATATTTACTATAAACTATTCTAAGAAACAACTTTATAATGGTAAGGTGGTGGTGCGGTTTTCTGTCTACAGAAACGCGGCCCGGTCCGTGTGGGGTAGTACCACACTCTCACAGAAATCGACGTCTGATTAGTAGCAATGTGCTACTGTGGTAGAAACGGAAGCCTAACTTTCTGGGTGGATTTGGGTTTTTCATTGGTAGGCAGCGGCCCAGCTATACTTTTTAAATTACAAAGATCTATGGGCGCCAGTAACATTTACCATCAGGTGTACTGCTTGCTCTTTTGCCACCAAGAGCAATAAAGAAAAGGAATAAGACAAATACCTTTATACTTTTTTAAAAGACTTGCAAAAAATCGCTATCAACTTGGTAAGTATGGTTGTACAAAGTCCTTCGTCGCCACATACGTTTATCCTGTACAGAAACCAATATCATAATTACTCAAATTTATGACATAGAAAAATTTAAAAATCCTAAATAATTTCCGTTAATAATATTTCCAATAATTTTTCATCAAAAACAAATAAATTATTGATGGCAATTTAAGATGGCGGATATGACGTCATCGCAGCGTCCGCCGGAAGCACTCAGGGGGCCAAAACGCCGAAGGTCCTTAACGCAGCAGGGTCACTAATGCTCTCCAAGGCCATTATAGAAACCTTTTGGTGGAAGTTAATAGCTCTCGCTGAAAGGACAAACGGGTATAGAGCCGAAAAGTTACAGGCGAATATAAAATATTCTGTAATAATATATATATAATCACATTGTAACGTGCTGAGAATTCATCTTGAAAAAAGTATAAAATATTTTTTTGTTTTCTTAATTTAAAAAACTATTATTTATTTTTTAATGGAAAGACAACATTCGGCTCTAAGAAAATTATCCTTGTACAGCGGCGGACTTTACAAACAAACAATTAACAGACACAAATTACACCCAGTCTAAGAATAACAATTTATGAATTACACAAAATATACACACACGGGAATCGAACACGACACAAGTGTGATAAGTAAGTCATTAATCATAGTATTTCATTATCTCAACATGTGCTTATGACCATTGATCACGACACTATACACTTTCCTAGGTGCAATTGCGTTTGACGCAAGAAACAACAGTGTTGCCGGGCAACACAATTGTTTGTTGCCGGAGCGTTGATGGAGATAATACCTGAAAAGGTAACCCGCCGGACCAGTCACGGACGTCAAGGAATCGGTATTAGTAATACTTCAAAATACTTCAAATTCATTTATTATGCATAAACCCTGCGAGGGCACTTATATTGCCATTTTTTTACATTTAAATTTAATCTAATAAACTACCACCGGATCGGAATGAGACCGCTACTGAGAAGATCCGGCAAGAAACTCAACGGGTTTGTCTAATTATATTTTATCTCTGTTATTATTATTTTTTTCATTCTTTATAAAACAAAATAGTATATGTTTATTATTTAATTATCTCCAGTGGGATGCCCTTCGAACGCAATAGTATAATTACAATATAAAAGACCATGGCTGGACCGGATCCCAGAAGCATTAAGTTATTGCCCCAATGGCGATGTGACGGGCAGTCAATGGTTATGGAGCCGCCCTTTCGTCGCCCCGGGTGGACCGGACGGCGTGTGTCCAGACCATAGTATGCCAAAAAAAGCATGTTAAATTATACCTACAAAACAGGTTTTGTCGCAAATGAAGTAAATAACAAGTCTGAAATAGATGAATAGCTTCATTCATGTCTTCATCAAAGACTTGTTCAGAATGTACATACTTTCAGCTCTGTAATTTGTATAATTAGCCTTGCATTATGTGAAATATTCTAAAAAATGTGTATTAACTTATTACGTATATTTATTATTTATTAGTTATATTTATTAGTGGTAGGATCACGCTGTTGACAGTTCTCTGTTTACAGCCGCGGGCCGGTCCGTTCGTGGTAGTAACACTCTCTCGCAAAAGATCGACGTCTGAGTAATTGCAATGCGCTTCGTTCGGTGTGTAAGAGAGCCGGAAGCCCTACTGACTGGGTTTAAGGTTTATTTTGGTAGGTAGCGGCCTAGCTATACCTTTGGTATTGCAAAGGTGCATGGGCGGCAGTGATACTTATCATCAGGAGTACTGCTTGCTTATTTGCAATCATAAGCAATGAAAATAGAGATCATAACAAGTCCATTATACTTATAAGACTGATTATGTCGCGAATGAAGAAAATAACGTCTGAGATAGATGAATACCTTCAATCATTTCATACAAGGACTTGTTATTCAGAATATACATACTTTCATCTCTGTAATTTGTATAATTACATTGTATGAAATGTTCTACAAAATATGTATTCATTAATTACGTTACTTGTGTTTGAAATAATAAATGAACGCAAAATAAAGGAAAACCTTATTAAATATGAAACAGTACCTACTCGCCGACTATTTTTTTTTTGCTTAAGTAAATACTAGATTATTTCTATTCTACTTTAAAGTTTACTGCTACTGCTTTATTTCGTTGATGTAAAATTAATTATTTTATACAATATTTTAAATGTTGACATACACACACATACACATCATCACGCCATATCCGTTGCAGGGTAGGCAGAGAGAACAGAGTGCCAGAGAACTCTATCATTGCATACTTCAATCGCTTCCTCAACATTCATAATTCTCTTCATACACGCTCGCCGGTTTCGGAGACTCTTGACTCCACCTTTCTTTAGTACGTGACCAATCCGGTCTAGGTAGGTTAGTCTCGGTCTCCCCTGGTACCTACATCCTTCCACTTTCGCATTTAAATGTTGATACATTTGAAATTAAGGTTAGCTAAAACCTAAACTGTTTTTAGTTTTTTTAAAGACGCCACCCTGCAGCTGCCTAAGGAAATGTGTGTGTGTGATGTCCCCGGCAATACAAGGATTACTTTCTTAATGCAGGGTGGGATCGTGGGATCTTTGGGCCACCGAAGACAAAGATCGGATATCGGTGGCCCGCTCGCACGGTGAAGAAAGGCGCTTTGTAGGGTGGATCTATGGGCTTGCGCGCCGCCTCTTCTGTCACCCCGGACCTATTTGACGGGGCGTGACCAACTCCATAGTCCACCGCAAAAAAAAGGGCGTGGTCTTTAAAAAAAAATAGTATATTACTAACCTCAACTTATCAGGACACCATTAATAACTGATAAGTTGCTTTGATTTCATTACCATACCTCACAATCATACAAACAATATTTTTACCACTAAAACATCTACCATATTTATTACAGCACGCTCCAAAGCAAATTATCTACACTTATTTATTCTACACACATTTTCGTATACATTAAAATTAAATAAACTATTGCAATATAATTTCAACATCACACATATAAGTTGAAAGATATACTAAGCGTCATACGGGAGGACATTTCAATAAAAACGTTTTCAATTGTGCCCATACGAGGAGCACGTGGCACGCCTGTCTAGCGAATATTAACATAATAACAAGACTATACAATATATAACAGTGTTGACGTATGTTCAATGTCGACATACTTCTTCTGCTTATTTACATACGTTCTAATACATTTTCTTTTAAGACACCACTCTGCGCTGGGGTCCCACGGGGAGTTCTAGTCAACAGCCACGCTGCTTCCATTCACATCGTGCGATATCAGCGCATGGCCTTGACCGTCATGGCCCTCCGTGGTTTTCTCCTACACGCTTAGAGATTTTAGAATATAAAAATAGAGACTACCTAAAAATACATACGTTTTTTTTAAGATTCCACTCTGCACTAGTGTAATAATCATTGTATTGCGGGTGACTTTACAAACACATAATTAAAGCAGACAAATTACACCCAGACTCAGAACAATAGATTTTGGATCACACTAAGTATTTCTCTCCGTAAGAATTAAACCCACGATACTGGCACGAAAGGTCGGTATCTTAACCAGTACGCCATCTGCACAATCAAATATTAATTATATTATAATTTATTGTGCTCTTGCACAATAGAAGGCAAATCGACCTGCTAAACCAACCTGATCAGCTTTTTTTGGCAGACCATGGTCATGGACACATGCCGTCAGACAGATCGGACGGAATCTACACGGCTTTTTTTGCCTTCCGTAGCAGATACGAGTAAAGCAGTCTACTTTCTGGCCCAGAATTACAATCAAGTTGCGGCTACTTAGGGTTAGAATAAGAGGGGTATTGATTGAGAGCCGAACGGCAATGTAAGGAGTTTTGGGATTCTTGTAGGGATAATGTCATAGCAGGCTTCTCCAAAGTAATAAAATGGGAAATTGACGAAATGAGTTGCTGTTATACTTTTACAAAAACTGCTGCTGCCTGTTCTCAAGACGAACACTCAGCGGGTTTTTAAAATTTTAATATAAAAACGAAGGAAGGGAAGGCTTAAGTGACACGTTTCATTCTTAATCTTTCTCTGCACCTGGATAATAAAAAGATTAACTATGGAAGATTTTTAACATACATTTATAATCGGAATTATATGCAGAAACAGATGCGTTCCAGATTCTGATGTTCTCAGGCACCTTCTTATCGACGGTCGACAGCCTCAGGCGGCACGATGATTGCAACGAGTACGGCCAGCCTCCAGGTCCCATGATGTTCTGGTAAATAATCACGCGGCCTTCATTCCCATCGTGCGATATCAGCGCAAGGCCTTGACCGTCATAGCCCTCTGTGGTTTTTTTCTACCCCTTCAGAGATTTTACAATATTAAAAATAGAGACTACTTAAAACAGACTGTTAAAATATTAAGAACGATTTTCTTTTACGATAAGATTTCAACTCTATTTAAAACGTAGTATCTTAAAAATAAAACAAGAAAAGCTAAAACCCATTAGCAACTGAAACTACAAAGAGGATAAAGCTCAATTTGAATACTAACTCCCATGAAACTATTTCAAAAGCTTTCTAGAGAATACATTTTCGTTTTAAATATATAAAATGAGGGTAGATTTAAATCTAATAGAGCCAAGGAAAGATTTCATTATTTCTTCGAAGTTGCAGCTTAGATAAATATGCAAAAATGTTTTATAGATTTCCTGATGAAGATTACTAAAATTCATATATTTTATAATACGAATAAAACCCGTACTAGCATTAGGCGGCACATGGCAGAAAGAGAGGAAGGGAGACCCACCATTTGTTCACGGTTACTAAATATAGAAAAGCAAGGAATACGTGATAGGATCAAGAAGGAATAAGATATAGTATATATAGAAAGTCTTTACTTCCTTCCGTCCTTACTCCTACGTGATGAGCAACCTTCAGAATTTGCCTCAGAGCTTCGAATATGGTTCTACACGTGTTCGTCTCTGAATCAGGATCGTCTTAAGGATATTGTTTAACCGTGAAGTAGTGGGTCACCCTTCCTTTCCTCCATTTCAAAATGATCCATGTAGTGACGAGTCAGAATATGTCACCACCCATTATTTGAAAACCGGCTAAATGTGAGTCATTAGAGAATGAACTTCCCTACGCAAATGTAGATTATGGCGTTAGTCCTCTTCTGTGCGGAGGTCCATGTTCAACAGTGACCGTCAATAAACTGAGAAATGGATGATGATTAATTGAAAATAACGTAAGTAATACTTCCAAGCCTTTGAAATAAATCCAATGTGTCTGTCTAGCTGACGTGGAACATTAAGTTAATTTGCCTGTCTATTATGGAGAAAGACAATATCAAATATTTAAGCTGTAAAGTGTCTTATTTTTTAATTTTCATTTTATTCCAAACGTTGGTTTCTGAAGATTTGGTGATAATGTTCCTAGTACATCGTCTTACACTGAAGAAAAAGACCGCGTTCCAGTGACCCACTCGCACGGTGTCGAGACGTTTATGTAGGGCGGGTCTACGGGGTCTTGCGCCGCTTTCCTGTCGTCCCGGACGGATTAGCGAGTTTGACGTACCGTAGCCCGCCGCCAAAAAAAAAAAGGACATCGTCTTAAGGAAATTTATGATTTTTTAACTTTACGCTCTATCACAAATGCGATATAAAATCGGTAAAAATATTTATATTTGAAAAGGTTTATACGAATATAATAACAAATTCACCTAAAATATAAAGTTAATGTTTAGTATTTTTTTTATTACTTATGATGGCAAACGAGCAAGCAGCACACCTGATGGTAAGTGTTACTGCCACCCCATGGACCTTTGCAATACCAGGGTACAACTGGGCCGCTGCCTTCCATTAAAAACAATAAATCTACCCAAAAAAGTTAGGCTGAAAATAACCATTGCTCAGATACCGATTTTCTACGAGTGCGTTGGACCTTGTAGACAGAACTGTCAACAGTGTGGTACCTACCACTGTTATTTTATATTTGCACGTTTATAAATTTACATATAATTAGTTCTCTTTAAAACGAATGATTCAGTTTTAAGAATTATTTCACTATAAGGCAGCTATATTATTCAGAAGCAATAAAACCTTTCTAAAATCTCAGAAAAAAGCCAACATTTCGATCCACAGAAACCACGCAATCCAGTTAACTATAATATTAAGGGAAACATTAATCATATTATTCATGTCATATTCATGAAACGTTTAATAATAAGTTGTTTGGTTTATTATAAGAGGCGAAGTTAGTTTTCCCTTTGAGTTACAAGAACTAATCGACTTTGTGGTAAGATACACAGTTGAGACTGAACTTGGGAATAATAGTTTGTGTTTTGTATTAAGCGGGAGACACGACACTACTACAGTCGCTAGGTAAACTAATAAAAGTGTCAGACACAAATTTCTTGATATTTTGTGCCCTGTTTATCTTATTACAATGTTCATATCGTATAATTTCTGTCACTGAAAACTATATCTATACTAATAAATGGAGAGACAGATTTTTTTGTTCGGTTATACTGCGAAAACTACTGAATCGATCTGAATAATAATTATACTATAAGATGCAACGTGTTACGGAGAAGGTTTTAGTACATGATATGTTGGTGATTACTCGTACAGAACTTATATTTTTTTGACTTAGAAATAATGAAGTTTTATTGTAACTAAATTTATTCTATTCGATTGTCATTTGTTTGTTATGGTTAAGTACATAATATACCACGCGAAACAGGCAAGGACAGCTAATATATATACAAAATACGAAAAATGAATCTATATTCGTTATAAACTAAGAAATTTATCAATCTATATGCTCCAAATGAGTTTCATTAAAAAGCAACAATGCGTAAAAGAGTTTATGTCATTAATACAATGCAATAGGACCCGATGCATGGCGCTGTGAGAGCCTTTTTGTGTGGTGATGGAGAAAGAATACAATTTGCTACCCTTTATAGTTAGTTGTCTATTAGAACACCCACAGGAAAACCTGTGGGTGTCCTAACAGACAACTAAGGGGTATAATATGCATATAAAATCTATGTAAAGAAAAGGACAACTTGAAACAAAATCCTATACCAATACGTCTGACCAACGTAGGTCAATTTCCCTCCCATTATGGAGGAGGTTCGAGCCCAACAGTTGGGCGTATATGAGCTGAGATGATGATGAATGCCTACATTAGCTTTTATAATAATAAAACAGATAATTTTCTCCGAGGTTTTAAACATTTTTCAGCGTCCTTAATCACGACAGGACTAATGTGTTTTTCGCCCTGTGGACTGCCGCCATTGGCATTCTACTGGAAAACCGCTGTTTATATTCAATAGCAGTGTTTCTAAGAATAAATAAGTATTTAAAAGAAATTACATAAACTTTTTGTCACTAGTTGTCTAGGCTTGTCAGTTCGCTTTATGTAGTACTTTGTGTACTCAACCTTATGTTGACAGGCGTACTTAGTACTAAGAGACAATATCAAGTTGATAAATGATGTGTAACTTACATCTCAAGAGCCCTAGACATATTTCTACTAGATCCGAGCGGGCCACCGAAGACAAAGATCGGGTACCGGTGGCCCGCTCGCACGGCGAAGAAGAGGTGCTTGCAGGGTGGGTCAATGGGGTTGCGCGCCGCCTCTTCCGTCACCCCGGACCGATTTTGGCGGGGTGCGACGTCCATAGCCCACCGCAAAAAAAAAAAAAAAAAAAAAGACATATTTCTACTATAATAAATGCGAGATCATCATTATACTGCTATTATTCACACAAGCCTCCTCTGTAATTGTTAGAGAAATTGTCATAACATCCCACTCTAGTCAGATAGATACGTAGATATAGTGTTTTAGTTCAACATTTCCTTCTCATACGATGATTTACGACATCTGAGAAAAAGACAGGTGCGTTAAAATGTATTCTAATTCTGTAAGCACAATTTTATACACCAGGTACGCTTGCTTATTTATTGATATTTTTTTTATATTATATAGTAATAATCTGTAGTGGTCGGGCCACACTTGACAGTTTTCTGTGTACAGCTGGCGAGTCCGCCCAGGATAGTATCAGACTCTCGCAGAAAGTCGACGTCTGTGCTATGACTTCGTTCTATGGGCGAGAGATCCGGTAACTCTTTTTTTATATGTGACTTAGTTGTTAGCCTCAGATGGCTATGACAACTTCAACTGGACTGTGGGTAAGCGCTGAGGGCTCTCAACCCGAACCAGCAACCCATTTCTGGGTGAGTACCAGGAGTATTTCAAAGGTCCATTAGCAGCATTGATACTTACCGTCAGATGTGCTACTTGCTCCTTTGCCTCCATAAGCAATAAAAAATATATACTAAGTATTAACGTGACGTTTTAGGCGAATTTGTTATCTCAGCAGTTATTATGACGCAACATTAACGATTATGCGGAACGCTTGCTGTCTTTTCTCAATTGCAAATTGACAACGGTAACTATCCGTGTGGTGACGGAGTAAGAATACAATTCACCAACCCATATCTTACCCGTGGGTGATCGTAAGAAACGACTAAGGTGTATAAAACGCATATAACATCTATGCACGAGAAAGTAAACTCGAAACAAAACCCTATACCAAAGAGTAAAATTATATTAACTGAAAAAGAGTGGCAACTCGATGGTAAAATATGCATGTATGGAAAGTGCTGCTACTTAGAGCTAAGGCGGTGAACTAAAGTTGAAGTAATATACATATATACCTACGTATTTACATATTGTGTGTATGTAATTATATAGGATTTTTCTTTACTATGAAACGTACCCTGAAATATAAAAATAACATATCAGCCGTTAACGAAACGGCAATAGTATAAACTTAATAATGAAAATTGAGATAATTTCCAAAACGAACATTAATAACCGAAAATAGATTATTGACAATAAGTACATACGCTAGGAACAAAAAATAAGAATTCTCAGTTGTCAAACTTTTGACAATTACAACAAAATGGCTATGCTATGTTTGTACAAACAATCTGTAGGCGGCGCGACGATCAGTAAAAATAAGTAATGTTTTAACTGTGCCCCCCCAGCCCTATACCAACACGCCTGACCAGGGTGTTATAGTAGGTTAATTTCCCTCCCATCACGAAGGAGGCTTAAGCCCAACAGTGGGACATACATATATCAGCTGAGATGAGACAATGATGACTAAATAGTAGTGTAGTCCTATTTATCGCAGTGCTATATATAAATTCCTTTATAAGATAGAACTTAATTAATACACACGCTATCTGACAATATATGTTTTTCTGAAATGCAACTGATAATTTTCATGAAATTAGCACATGGTTTGTTTAAACTGTTCAGATTTATATTAGTAATAAAGATTATTAATGATGAGACCATATTTCTCCTTGGTCTTTCTTTGTACATACATACATATCATCACGCCATATCCCTTGCAGGGTAGGCAGAGAGAACAGAGTGCCAGAGAACTCTATCTCTGCATACTTCACTCGCTTCCTCAACATTCATAATTCTATTCATACACGCTCGCCGGTTTCGGAGACTCTTGACTCCACCTTCCTTCAGTACATGACCGATCTGGTCTAGGTAGGTTAGTCTCGGTCTCCCTCGGTACCTACATCCTTCCACTGAAAGGACTTCGGACTTCCATCCGTCTTTCTTTGTATTTATTAATATCACACTCTCAGTCCACATATAGGGACCGACCAGTAATTAACTGTCTGAATTGAAATTCCCAAGCTACGGGCGGGGAAAAATCTTTCAATAAGGCTAATATATCTAAATTTAGTTCCAATTTTGTGCTTAGATTACTGCTGTGTAAATACTAGATTTTTATCATCTCATCATATCAGCCCATATATGTCCCACTGTTGGGCTGGGCCTCCTCAATAATGGAAGGGTAATTGACCTACTACACCACGCTGGTCAGACGTGTTGGTAAAGGGTTTTGTTTCGAGTTTTCCTTCTCTCGCATAGATGTTATATGCATTTTATATCCCTTAGTCGTCTCGTACAATCACCCACGGGTAAGATAGGGGGTGAATTGTATTCTTAGATCTCCACACGGCAAACTAGATTTTATAGTCTCATAATCACGAACGCTAGGAAATACAGGATATCAACAATATTTTAGTTGTTAAGTTATTAAGCATACGGATAAATGCTCCGTATAACTTGAAATCGAATATTATATAATCAAATGTGGGTGGGACAACTTTATTTATATAAAGCTGTGACATCTTTATGTAGCTTTTCGACAGCTGTAGTCATTGTCATCATCATCATCGCAGCTCATATACGTCCCAGTGTTGGGCTCGAGCCTCCTCCATAATGGGAGGGAAATTGACCTTCTATACCACGCTGGTCAAATGTGTTGGTATACGTTTTACTTTCGAGTTTTCCTTCTCTTGCTTATAGATATTACATGCATTTTATATCCTTTTACGATCATGCATGCATTTTATATCCTTATACGATCACCCACGGGAAAGATAGGGAGTGGTGAATTTTATTCTTACTCCGTCATCACACGAAAAAACTGCAGCTGTAGTTTCTCTTGAAAAAAAATTCTTAGCTAGTAACGTAAATATTTAGGTATCTTAAAATGATAGCGGTCCACCCAAAATCGAAGCAATGGTTCCAGTAGCACTAAATAAGTGGAGACTATGAATACATAGGAGACTCAAGCCACCTTTCCAAGATCCCAGAATACTGGGATGGTTGTAGCTGAAACTTAGCCGACCCAAATAAAACATAAATTAACATTATCCTTTTTTGTAATTAACAACAAGTGCACTCTAAATCAAAGTCCTAACAAGAATCCAATCGCATGAAAAAGCTTCAATTCCTTAACTTACACACCAATCACTTAGCGAAGCACTTCGTTTTAAGTCCAAATATAATTAAAATCCTCTAAAACACGAGGACCAAACTGCCTGACGAGGGGATGTAAGTAATTTGGACGGATTTCGTGAAAAGGCTTACATAATATATTCTAGAGAAGGAAAAAGTTGACTAAAAAGTTGGCTCTTTGTACAATGGATTTAATTGTATAGAGATTTAGCAGGATAAAGCAAGCTTCAATATAAAGAAATAATATATTTTACTTTACGTTTTTTTTCGAACATTCTGTACTAGGTCGTCCATTAATCACGTGATCTTTTTTAGCATTTTAATAACACCTCAAAGTGATACGTGGTGAGGTTGAAGACTATGATATGTTTTTTTAAGACACCGCTCTGCACTAAGGACATAATTCTTGTATTGCGGGGGACTTTACAAACATGCAATTAACGCAGACAAATTACACCCAAAGTTACACCGAAGATTTCATCATCTCACCTAATATTTGTCCCACTATTGGGCTCGAGCCTCCTCCGTAATGGTAAGGAAATTGACCTACTATACCACGCTGGTCAGACGTTTTGGTATAGGGTTTTGTTTTGAGTTTTCCATCTCTTGCATAGATGTTATAAGCGTTTTATATATGTCTGAGTCGTCTCTTACGATAATCCAAGGGTATTGAGAAATTGTATTTTTACTCCGTCACCACACGGATATAGAACCGAAGATTTTTTTACAGTAAAATATGATTTTACAGTAAATAAATCTTCTCATTGTCAGTAAAAATCTTATTGCTGAGTTCGGCCCTTCTAGACTATTAATTGAGAGACTGCACATATGATGTAATAGTCCAACTTAATAAAAAAAGTAATAGTCTGCAAGTTGTATTGATTTCCGGTTGCCTGCCTGCACGACGGAGAAGACCCCATAACCTGCCTTGTACGCACAAGGCAAGTTATGGGGTCGCTAGCAGTTTCCTCCGTCGCCTAGGACGGATCGGCCGCGTGTGACTATACCATAGCATGCCACCAAAAAGAAAAGTTATATGGCTTTAGTGTAATCTGTAAATAGTTGTTTTAAGTTTGGGCATAATTTATTTGTCAATTATCAAAGTACTTATCCCTCATGATACAGTAGTTAACCTTGGTACAAGTTATTACCTTTAAAAAGGAAAATTGGCGAGTTCGAATGATTGAATTTCTATTTTTAATTAGATCATTTCATAATCATTATCATCATCATCATTAAGAATTTTGCTGTACATTGCTGAATTCCTCATATTTCACCACAAATTGCAATTCTGTGCCGCTCTCATCTAACGCAGCAGCAGCTTTAACCATGTCGTAGGTTCACCTGGTGCTGCGGCGTCCGATACATAGTCGTTATTTAATAACCTTTCTTCACTCAGCCTCAATAATAATATTTCCCCTTTATTACATAATTCTACTGCTAAAATAGACCTATAAATTTAAAATATATTAATTTGTATAAATACACTTTTCTCTAATTTACAATGATTTCGAAAATTATTAGGTGCACATTTCTAAAAGGGAGAACCAAAAACCTTATCCAATGAGAGTGCATAAATTAAAAAAGAACCCTTTCTTATAAACAAAAAATAAACTATCATTGTATGTCACCTATACACACTATCACAGCAACGAACTCGAATATTTTACGGCTGCCCAAAATCAGGTATTTTAACAGAAAATCATAAAACAGATCCCACTTTCTACTAGAAACGTCTTTATATGTGACAAAAAGAAGCACTTACAAGGGTTATCTATGTGTCGCGGCATAATACGACCCAGATAAAGGGCTCCACCTCGGGTTTAGGGTAGCAACGCATCAAAAATACCAGACGATGATAACGTATCATTGAGACGGCCAAACAACCAAACTAACAGTCGTAAACTTGCTCTACATGAAGATGCAGTGGGCTTTGTTTACAACGAACCGGCGACTATTCAACAACTCCGTCAACTCTCAAAAATCTTGTGAGGTTGATATTTTCTTAAAGATATTTATATATTTTTTCCATAATGTGTTTATGAATTTTCTTCTACAAATTTATATGAATATTAATATTTTTATTGCGCTATTTTGAAGATTATTTTTTACTATCTACGAAATATCAGCAAATATCTCAAAATTAATGTATCACTCTGATCTTAAAAAATAACATTAAAAATAACAAATCGCACCATCTATTGACAAATCCTAATAAACCTCATGACTCTTACACAACTTATTTAGTAAATGTAAGATGAGCAAATAGTTATAAATAAAAGAAAAAACATTTTCAGGCCACAAACAGTCGACGATACAAGTCGCTCGTCTGTGGTATTTTTTAGAACCTTTATCATTACACATTCTGACTCCCACCCATCAAATGGGCGAGACCCCTATAAATAAGCTACGGGGCCTCCAGATTGCCGGGTTATAAATGAAAGGGTGCAGGAAATTAGGGTTTTTTACAACGGAACCCTAAGTCGAAAGCATGTCTCTGTCGCAGTAAACAATTTTTCATACCGTGTAAAAGGCGGTATGGCTATATTGAGTAAATAACCTTTATTTGGGATGATGGAATATTTTTGTAGCGGGCCATAATAGATGATTACCGACGTAATATTACCTTCTAAAATAAGCTTTTAGCTTAAAACTTTTTTAAAACGGCTACGATTTTAAACTGAAAAACGGATAATTGATATTAAAAATAAACACAAGGTACACCACTGATATAGAGCGAAGAGTGAATGCGGGAAATAGAGTGAACGGAGCGTTGGGGCAACTTCTCGGTAGCCACCACCTCAGCCAGAAGGCACGTGTAGCAATACATAACGCAGTGCTTGTCCCAACATTACTGTATGGAAGCGAGAGTTGGGTATGCAGAAAAGAGTATGAAAGTAAAATTAATGCGGTCGAAATGCGATCTCTGCGGCAAATCTGTGGAGTAAGGCTGACCGACCGCATTCGTAACGACGACGTAAGAAAGCGAGTAGGTATGAAAAGGGGTATTGGTGTAAAGATGCGAAAGGGAATGCTCCGATGGTTCGGACATGTGGAAAGAATGCCGAACGAACGTCTGGTTAAGAAGATATACAATGCGAAAGTGGAAGGATGTAGGTACCGGGGGAGACCGAGACTAACCTACCTAGACCAGATCCGTCATGTACTGAAGGAAGGTAGAGTCAAGAGTCTCCGAAACCGGCGAGCGTGTATGAAGAGAATTATGAATGTTGAGGAAGCGAGTGAAGTATGCAAAGATAGAGTTCTCTGGCACTCTGTTCTCTCTGCCTACCCTGCAAGGGATATGGCGTGATGATATGTATGTATGTATGTAAAAATAAACACATGCATCTCTAGCATTGAGAAAAGTACAGGTACTGCCCTAGGAATAATTGTTTGTATCGCGAGAACTATATACACAAACGCAATTAACGGGCACAAATAATATCCAGACTCGGAACAATAATTTGAGAACACACACAACTATCCTGCGTGGCATCAAACCTATAACACTAGTTAAGTCCTTGATAACTTAAAATCAAGAGATTGAGATAGAATAGTGATAAATATAATCATCCTACTCTCATCCCAATTACATAGAGTCAATGCAATATCTAATCTTCTTTCATCGTACGTATCGCAAAGTTTTGGCAATAATTTTATGACTGGCGCCTGCTTGATGTCATGCCGCCTTTTTTTTTTTTTTTTTTGCGGTGGGCTATGGCGGCGCGCAACCCCATTGACCCACCCTGCAAGCACCTCTTCTTCGCCGTGCGAGCGGGCCACCGGTACCGATGTCATGCCTCCTTGGGAATGTATTTGTTGACCATACGGTATCGGATGGAGTTCGCCCAAGTCGACGTAAAGCTCTTAGCCATCTATTACGATACCCACGAACTATGTAGGGATGTGGTAGCATTAGTAGCTGCCACTACACAACATACAAATATATAGAGAAGTATACAATAGTCTATTGAAATTTTCCATGTGGTGGCGGAGTAAGAATATAATTCACCAACCCCTATCTTACGCATGGGTGAACGTAAAAGACGACTAAGGGATAAAATATGCATATAACATCTATCCAAATAAAGGAAAACCCGAAATGAAACCCTATACGAACACATCTGACCAGCGTGGTGTAGTTGGACAATTTTCCTCGTAGTGTGGAGCAAACTCGAGCCCAGCAGTGGAAGATATAGGAACTGATATAATGATGATGAGTCTATTTAAACAAGCGTTCCAAAATCTATGTTTCTGAAGGTTAATTTGTACCAGATATGAACTACACACATTGTTTTGTCTTGCTATATTACAATCAAATATAACTCCCAATGAGGATGGGCACTGTTTTATAATTTGAAACCTTCGAGGGACGGAATGACGTCGAAGTATAATTGAGTAATACAATGTGAAATATATAACAGGTGGGTGAAAACTGCATTACGTTACAAAACGTTCCTTTAGTGAGGGTTAAACTCATTTCTTTCCCGTGTGCGTCGTATGACACGACTCTCTAATTTATAGTGTATTATCTATGGACACGAAGAAGGGATTCAAAAAGTTAACACCACTCTAACCCCTGTATTCTAAGTCGTAACCTCGAAATCGCCTCCACTCACACTCAGCTAAGGAAGTTTCGAGGATCGCCTCGAACCTTCCTCAACATCGGTATTCATAATCGTAAACTTGAGGAAATTTTAAGATTCCTCCAGTAAGGAAGAGTGGAGGTAATACGTCACGAATGACGTCGTAAATTTAAAGAAATTTGCTTTATTATGTTGGCACTTTAAAAATTTATGGTAACATTTTGTTCTCTGGCTTGTCCAAACGAAAAAAATGGATTTTTATTTGTATATGAGAGCAAATCAATACATCGTATTACACCGGGAAATACTGCAATACAGTGAAATGATATTTTTACGTTTAGTTAATCTAAAGCGTTGGCAAGTTTGGTCACAATTCTTGACACTATTGATTGGCTGATTTTATGCAAATCATGAAAAAAAATATCTGAAAATATTAAATAACGGTTACTATGATAGTGCCTACTCCATTCAAAGTTATAATTTTAGCCAATCACTTGAAAGTTTCCTGTTATATAAAATCGTAAAGCAGTTAGCACTTATATAGTGGGCGGAATTGGTACCTAAGCGTAGTTGGTTGTTACGTTTACGTAAACTTTTTAAAAATTCGTATGATATTCCTTTAGATCTTTTGTAGAATGCAAATAGCGTCAAGTTAAATAAATGTACGAATTATCATACAAATATTCAATAAACTCATCCTAATTTGACAATAAATTATATGTGAAAACCTCCTTAAGGTATCCTCAAGGCGTATCGCAACGTACCTTACTTTGACAGATGTTTCCTCGACTCAACCTTACCTCACTTGAGGAAATGTTTAAAGGTAAGGATGAAAATGACAACTGTGAATACGAAACGTCCTCATTGAGGATGAGTCGAGTCGAGGAAGTTTCGAGGTAACGACTTAGAATACGGGGGTAAGATTCGATAATAATAAGGCAAATTGTTTGGTTGGTATTTTATAGGACAATTTCTTTATAATCACGGAACCTGTCAACTAAAAAAGGGACGACGGACGATATGCGTTTTAATAAATAAATCTAAATTAAAAACGATAGCCACTATTTTTTTTAAAAACAGCAATTCGCACAAGGCAAATTGTTTGGTTGGTATTGTATAAGACAATTTCTTTATAATCACGGAACCTGTCAACTAATAAAGGGACGACGGACGATATGCGTTTTAATAAATAAATCTAAATTAAAAACGATAGCCACTATTTTTTTTATAAACAGCAATTCGCACTAAATAAATCCTTGTTATTTAAATTACTGAAATTTAGCATTTAATATGCTTAATTATTTATAAAATCCGATTACGAAATGAAAAATGATGTCGCAAGCGGGATTCGAACCCACGCCTATTGGGATTCCGGCCCAATCGTGCTGCCACTACACTACCGCGACTAATTGTAGGACATGCAAATTTCACTTCGTATTGTATTTACGTCTTAAGGTGACGGTGTGCTATCTACCCGACAATGTTTACACATTGTTATAGGCTTAATACTTCAAACTTTACAGTTAGAATTGTATTAAACGATGACACAACCTTGTTATTTAAATTACTGAAATTTAGCATTTAATATGCTTAATTATTTATTTGCATGTCCTACAATTAGTCGCGGTAGTGTAGTGGCAGCACGATTGGGCCGGAATCCCAATAGGCGTGGGTTCGAATCCCGCTTGCGACATCATTTTTCATTTCGTAATCGGATTTTATAAATAATTAAGCATATTAAATGCTAAATTTCAGTAATTTAAATAACAAGGTTGTGTCATCGTTTAATACAATTCTAACTGTAAAGTTTGAAGTATTAAACCTATAACAATGTGTAAACATTGTCGGGTAGATAGCACACCGTCACCTTAAGACGTAAATACAATACGAAGTGAAATTTGCATGTCCTACAATTAGTCGCGGTAGTGTAGTGGCAGCACGATTGGGCCGGAATCCCAATAGGCGTGGGTTCGAATCCCGCTTGCGACATCATTTTTCATTTCGTAATCGGATTTTATAAATAATTAAGCATATTAAATGCTAAATTTCAGTAATTTAAATAACAAGGTTGTGTCATCGTTTAATACAATTCTAACTGTAAAGTTTGAAGTATTAAGCCTATAACAATGTGTAAACATTGTCGGGTAGATAGCACACCGTCACCTTAAGACGTAAATACAATACGAAGTGAAATTTGCATGTCCTACAATTAGTCGCGGTAGTGTAGTGGCAGCACGATTGGGCCGGAATCCCAATAGGCGTGGGTTCGAATCCCGCTTGCGACATCATTTTTCATTTCGTAATCGGATTTTATAAATCCTTGTTATGCAAAGGACTTCACAAATGTAGTTCCTATTTATATAAGTTACACAATTAAGGGGTACACCTAGACCAACAACAATCATTTGTAAAGCACACCAAAAACTAGCCTGCGCGCATATAGAACCCACGACATTAGGGATTTGACTGCACAGATGGCGTAGTAGTTAAGATACCGACCTTCCGTGCCAGTGCCATGGCTTTGATTCCCACGCAGGACTATACTTTATGCAATCCATAGAGTAGTGTTCTGAATCTGGGTGTAATTTGTCTGCGTTAATTGCATGTTTGTAAAGTCCCCACAATACAAGGATTGCAGGGTGGTGTTTTTAAAAAAAAAATACTATTTAGCTCACTACGCCAATTATACATATTTTTTATACTTAGCACGACATCTCATCCCTTATCCTCCGGCGTTTTTCTCTTGCATCGCTTCAGAATACTCTCACATAAAAAATCAGCGGAAAAACAGACTGCGTCTATATCAACGTGTTCTCTAATTACATATTTGTAACACAACGATTTATTCATTAATACGAAGACTATTTGAAAAATACCCGACTAGAAAAAAAGTATGGTTCAACCAGATCATGTATCTGGACCCGATCAGGATAGAATGAGGCATGCCGGATCCGGCAAACCCGATCAGGAACAGGTCTGGTCCTGATCAGGATAGCCTGATGTGAAATAACATCAAGTATGGTAAGGCATACCGGATCAGGACCAGATCAGGACCAAATAAGGATAGCCTGATGTGAAATATCATTAAGTATGGTAAGGCATACCGGATCAGGACCAGATCAGGACCAAATAAGGATAGCCTGATGTGAAATATCATTAAGTATGGTAAGGCATACCGGATCAGGACCAGGTTAGGACCAAATAAGGATAGCCTGATGTGAAATATCATCAAGTATGGTAAGGCATACCGGATCAGGACCCGATCAGGACAGAATGAGGCATGCCGGATCCGGCAAACCCTATCAGGACCAGGTCTGGTCCTGATCAGGATAACCTGATGTGAAATAACGTCAAGTATGGTAAGGCATACCGGATCAGGACCAGATCAGGACCAAATAAGGATAGCCTGATGTGAAATATCATCAAGTATATAGTAAGGCTTGTAGTATATCAGAACCAGAAACAGTTTTCGTAACACGAAAAAATATCAATCAAAATTTTAAAAAGTGACATGATTGTCATATTTATGCCACGGCGAAATTGTATTTGCATCAGAGGAGATTAATCTGAAATCTTGAATTAATCATATGTATTTAATAATAATAATAATAACGTTTAATTAATAATATAAAAATAATTTATATTAAAGTAAAAAACAAAAATAAATAATATATATATAAATATAAATGTACCTAACATTTGAAAACACAGATAGATAGAAATATTATATTGTAACAACCATTCTAACATTTAATGTTTTGGGTCATAATAAATAGATGGCGTTAGTAAAATGACGTCATTATTTGAATCGCGGTGTTAAGATTCTCCGAAGCGTAATGACATGGCCTAATATTAAATTAGTTGTTATCGAATCAGATTAAAACAGATCAATCAGGTCATGAATGAGGAACTCAGGCGACAGTTGCAGTCGTTAGCATCTGGTGGTTGCGCCATAATCGGAACGGCTCACTGGGACTCTCTATGATAAGAATATAGCACTGCATTCGGTGCCTACGTCATATATTAATTTATATTTTTACCTATTAAACATGTTCTTTAAGATATTCAAGTTTTTTAAAAGGACCGGTCCTTTGGAAGGACTGGGCATACTCGTTTTGGATCAGGCAAGATATATAACGCAGATGATTGATTTGGTTCCGATCAGTAAAATTTCATCCGGATCCGATCAGGAACGCCTGATCTGGACTCGATCAGGAATGCCTGATCTGGACCCGATAAGGTTTTCCTGATCGGGTCCAGATATATCTTCTGCGTTACATACCTTATCTGGTCCAGATCGGGCATGCCCGGTCCGGTCCTGCTATGGAAGACGAAAAAATTTCTAGTCGGGTATATGCCTCATACAGGTGTCAATTGAAATATAATTAGCTATAAAACAGCAATCTGTTTTTCTCAAAATCAGATCAGGTATAAATAGACAGGTAAAAAATAACATTAGACAAGCACTCACTCTCTTGTATAATCAAGAATGTACTCTTGACATAAAACTCAACAGAACGTATACTTAAGTAAGAGCAAAACCACAAGAGAGCATGCTCGTCTCGAACTTGAGCGATGCATTAATTAATTCATAATTAAATACTAACGCCGGCAGCGAAGATAATTATATACTGCAGTTTTAGAGTTTCAACACTAACAGCGCTTTATATATTTTGGTAAGTAGGGTACATTTATTTGCACAAGTAATAAAGCATTTAAATACGTTTTGAGCATAGAACTTAAAGGAATCTAACCTGGAAGGGTTAGAGAATAATGCATCGCCAACTCTTAATTTAATAGTGGTAGGACCACGTTGTGGACAGTTCTCTGTCTACAGCCGCGGGCCGGTCCGTCCGGGGTAGTACCACACTCTCGCAGAAGATCGACGCCTGAGTAATGGCAATGTGGTATCGTACTTCGTTCGGTGCGCGAGAGAGCCGGAGGCCCACCTGGGGTGGGTTTGCGGTTTGTATTGGTGGGCAGCGGCCTAACTATACCTTTGGTATTGCAAAGGTCTATGGGCGGCAGTGACATTTACCATCAGGTGTGCTGTTTGCTCGTTTGCCACCATAAGCAATAAAAAAAAACTTCCCCGTAGAAATAATCAAAATTGGTTAATGGCATTAAAGGGATGGACAACAGCGCTTCCTATATGTCCAAAATGGACGCAGATAGGCTAATAAAAGGCTGAATGAACTCAAGAGAGGTCATAATGTGTCTTCGAAATGACAAATGGACGAATTGATATGGTGGTATAGACAATTAGACTAAAGTTGTTAGATAATAAGCTGTAACGCTGAACGAGTTCGTAAGTCTTATAGGGATCAAGTGTACCAGTTATGTCGTAGTCCAATTATCATCCACCGTAGTTGACTATTCCACAGGGTCCCTGATGACATGCAAGTACATGTCCCATTATTAAGTAAAATCAAACTTAAAACTATTGTTTTTTATTTTTTTTTACCTCTCAATATATATCGTATCGGGTTTGGGTCTTCACCACAATGGGAAGGAAAATGAGTTACTATATCACAATGATTACGTAAAATTGTGTCTTGTATCCCCTCTTTTGCATCGATGATACTTACATATCATAAACCTCAGTGGTGTTTTAGAACACCCATAAGGAAAATGATAATGAAATGTATTCTTATTCCGCCACCACACAGTTCTTCATTTTACTGTGATATTCTTTTTTAAATTAAAAAAAAAACCCAATGCAAACTCGTCAATCTCTATAAATTGTTAAAGCATTTCTATATTTTCTATCACTGGTGAGCAATTTCATAGATAATTACAAACCCTGGTGCATGTGTGTGAATGTCCGAATGTGTCACGAAATATTTTTAATTTGGCAGCTCGAAATTTATTTCATATAAATTGATGTTCTCTGTACAAGTCAAGATAAATGGTAAAATGCATTATATCAATCTGATGACCAATCAAATGATAGGGAAACTGTAGATATAAGCGTAGAGCATTAGACGTGATAGCTTGATAATAAATTAATGTATAGATTATATACAAAACAAAAATAAACTTTTATCTTCAAATTTCAATACCCTCCAACATAACCTTGTATACATTAAGGTATCTCAGTAAATAATTAGCTACCCTTAACACATTTACAAACAGAATAAAGACAACCAAGAACTTCAAAGATGATATAAAAAACCCCTAAGTTACGAAAAACATTTAAAATAAATTCTATTACTTTACTCTATTAAATGTGTAAGCATTGTCCGATAGATGGCATACGTCACCTTGAAGACGTAAGATATAATATGATTCGAAATTTGCATGTCCCAAAATAGTTCACGATGGTGTAAGTGGCAGCACGGTTGGGCCGGATTCCCAATAGGTGCGGGTTCGCACCCCGCTTGTGACATCATTTTTCGTTACGTATCGGGTATTTATAAATAATTAAGCATATTAAATGCTAAAAATTTCAGTAATTTGAATTCTATTACTTTAAAAATTAGGTCGATTTTTTTATGAAAGCGTCTGATTTTAGTCAAATGACAATGTATTTCTATGTCCCAGTAGTGAAATGTACTCTAATAATGAACTATGACCTCTGGACCGTAATCTACGGGGTTCCTCCGTTACAAGTTTAAATTGCATCGTTTTCCCTAATTTGAACATGTCACGAAATGGACAACGCATGTTAATAGCTTGTTTTATTCATGTCATTGCACTTTGTCTTCTAGTAGGGTGGCAGGAGTGTCTTCATTAGGTTAATTGTTATTTAGGAGATTTTTGTCTACTAGACAAAATATATTCACCGTAATTTGTAAGAAAATGTTATTCATAAGCTTAATGAATGGAAATTATAATATGTACAGATTTTTAATTCATTCCCAAAAATTGGCAAGCTTATGGCAAAATCTTTTTTTCTTAATATACGGCAACTGATAAAAGACTAAAAGCTATAGTAAATACAAAATCGCTATGTTCTCAAGTACTAACTTTTCAATCATATATGGTAAGCGTAACTAATCTCGTGAAAAGTCTACTAGTAGATCTAAACTCGTCTAAACAGGATTTGTGAAATTTAGGAGTCTTACATTGTGCAGCTCATAGTATAAGCTGAAAACAGAAGTCAACTATCATCATTACAATAATATACATAATTGCTGTGGCAGCGGCTATGAATATGACCAATCTTTACTATGATTATAGATGGCGTAAAAGACGGTTTTGTATGGACCTGAACCAACTCCTTCTGATATACTGTTTGGTCAACAGTTACAATCCAAAAAGAAGGAATCCAAAGGAGGCTTTACGTCATACAGGCAGCTGTTCATAAAACTAGTGCCAATAACTTTTGCAATATGCACAATGTAAGAGGCGTACGTATTGCTTCGAAAGTAATTGGATTAAGAGCAAAATAATGAATACAGATAAACAACCAAATATTTTAATCCTGGTACGAATAAGAACTATAATTTGCTTTGCAAAAATGACTCACAAGAGAAAGAGTCTAAATCAATATGCTTTCATTTCGACATTGAAACATCTAAAATACGCCTTACAAATTACAATTCTATCATTCTTTTAAATTTAGCGAAACAGGGACCACGGTATCATCCATTACAAAATGCATTGGAGAGCCAATCGGAAATTCAATTTCCGTTATGATACGATCTGCTAAGAGATTGCTGAAATACTATTGCTTACCGATACTCGGAACGTAAACGATATCCACTCGACCTGATAAACTGATCCGGTATTCCACTGGCCCGTAAGAAAGATACAAAACGATATAACATAGGTTATTTATATTTAAAAATATCTATATGTATTTAAATGCCTTCCTCTTAAAGAGTTCCCTAACATCGTAAAAAATACAAAACTACTTAAGTTTTAATTGATACATCATCATCATCATCATCATCATCATCTTAGGTCGTATATGGCCGACTGCTTGGCTTGAGCCGTCTCGTCAATAGGAGGGCAATTAACATACACCACGCTGGTGAAACCAGTTAGTATAGGGTTTAATTAGGAGTCTAACATCTCTTGCATAGATGTTATATGTATATTTTATTCCTTAGTCGTATTTTGCGACACCCACGAGCAAGGAAGTTGGTGATGAATTGTATTCTTACTCCGTCACCACAGAGAGAATTTTAAATCGATTAAACAAAATAAATAAAAGAAGGGCTATAACAACTTATAAATATTAGCAAATTCATCATCATTATCTCAGCTCATATACAAGTATGTTATGTCCTACTGTTGGGCTCGATCTTTCTCGATAATGGGAGGGAAATCGACCTACTATAGCATCCTGCTCAGACGTGTTGGTAAAGGGATAAGATTAGCAAATTAAATAAGTTTATTACTATTGTTCAACTGGCAGTAAAATGTAATCAATCTGGCCAATTACATACATACATATCATCACGCCGTATCCCTTGCAGGGTAGGCAGAGAGAACAGAGTGCCAAAGAACCCTATTCTTGCATACTTCACTCGCTTCCTCAACATTCATAATTCTCTTCATACACGCTCGCCGGTTTCGGATACTCTTGACTGGCCAATTACATACATACATATCATCACGCCATATCCCTTGCAGGGTAGGTAGAGAGAACAGAGTGCCAGAGAACTCTATCCTTAAATACTTCAACTACTGGCCAATTACCTTTTACAAAATTTATAAGATATAATCTGCTGACAGTCAGCGGACTTACGGAGGAGCGAACAGACAGCGAAAACTTACGCGAACACGTATATGCGTAAAAGAATTCAATAGCGCCTTTGATACATGATGATAAAAATAACAAGTACGTAGATATAAACATTGGAAATATTTATTAATATTACAATTCCATATCCGAATTAATTCTCCAATTCCACAATCGCTTAAAAGATGAAAAATTTATATAAAAATTTGCAATCATGGCTTTGCCTATTTTTTTCAAAATATTGGTATTCCTTTTTTTTACACTCCTCTTCAATATTAAAGGTCTTAAATTATACTCTTTGCAAGCTGTTAACTCTTGAGATGGTTTCAATCTATGACGGCTTTCTTTTATTATGATATTCTTATTTGATGGTTTCAATTTTAAATATTCAATTTTAGCCTTTGCGTTTTCAATACTGATTTCAGAATAACTTGTCAAGTTTAAGACGTTAGTTTCATCTTCAGACTGTGCTGATAGTTTACTAGCTAAAACAGCTTTCATTGTTTGCCTAGAATCAAATACAGAGCACTTTTTATAACTAAGACATAAATACTTTTAATGGGAAGGATTTCACTAACATACAATTAATGAACACAAGTAACTCCTAGACTGCCTAAAATCTTTTATGGACCGCGTAAACTGCCCCATGTGGGAATCGAGTCTACGACACTCGGCTTGGAAATTCATTACACATTTTACCATGCCATTTGTCCATTCGTTGTCGATAATCATTTTTCACATCCTCATTTTCAAATCACAAAAGAATTGTAGAAAGAAAAGAATTGCCTAGAATTAATCCAAAATAAAATATCTCTTTTTTTTAAATTGACTCAAACTTGTAGACGATTTGATGACGATGAACAATCATCCTCATCTTTCTCTTATCCCAATTACTTAGTGGACACAATATATACTCCTCTTCCATCATACGCATCGCAAAAGTTATTGGCAATAGTTTTATGACCGACCGCCTGCCTGACGTCAACCAATGGGAATATAATTGGCAACTAGACGGTGTCATATAGAGTTGAATCAGGTCATATGAAACTCTTAGTCGTCTTATACGACACCCATTAGCAATGTCAGTGTTGGTATTATTCGTGGCCGCTCATACAAAAAATCCAAAGACGTATTATATAGTGAAAGACACCAAACATACAAACAAATGTTATGAGTTATAATTTTCTGTCTTTTCTCAGCCTATAGATACGCCACACTGTTGAGACACGAAGACACTTCATAAAGACTCTTATACCACGCTGGCCAGACGAATATTCATTCTAATGTGGCGATATTTTCTATTTATTACGCATGACAATGTACCGATAAATAACATAGTAAAACATTTGCCAGATGACGAAAAATGAAACGAGAAGATGAAAATTTTAATGATAAATTATTTACTACAGGTAATACTTATCCATTTACAAATATTTCTATAAAAATCCTACTTATACCAAATGCGAAATCACCTAAAAGTAATCAAGGAAAATATTATTATTATAGGGTTTTGTTTAAAGTTTTCCTTCTTTTGCGTAGATGTTACATGCATTATATCCCTTAGTCGTCTCTTACGATCACTCACGTGTAAGATAGGGGTGATCAGCTGTTTCCTTACTCCTTCACCACACGGAAATTATCTTTAAAAATAATTATTATATACTAGCTTTAAAAAGAAAATATTACCGAACTGTGTCGGCAGAATTGAACTCCATTGGTCCTAAATCCTTTAAATAATCAAACGAATGATCTCGACTTAGAACTGTCGTTGTTGATGTCACGGTATTTATTTGGCCATCATCACTTTGTTCCGTTACATTCTCTTCCATATTTTTATTGTAATTTCATAAAATGGTAAGAATAGAAAAAAATCAAAGAAATAACATTTTTATATTTATGACACTTTGGTGACAATTTAAGAAGAAAGTAATGTCAGAATGAGAGTCATAGATAAAATACTAAAAAAACTAAGTTATTTTTGTGTTGAGATTAACTCTACAAAAATAATTTCGTATTGTAGTAATTATTGCTTCAGCAGAAGCTGGACTGCACAGATGGCGTAGTGGTTAAGATGACCTTCCATGTCAGTGCCATGGGTTCGATTCCCACGTGGGACAATACTTTGTGCGATCCACAAAGTGTTGTTCTGAGTCTGGGTGTAATTTGTCTGCGTTAATTGCATGTTTGTAAAGTCCCCCGCAATACAAGGATTATTTCCTTAGTGCAGGGAGGTGTCAATAAAAAACAAAAAATAAACAAAAAAAAACAAAACAAAAAAAAAAAAAAAGAAGCAATTAATGAAAAAAACAATTATTCAAATTACTGAAATTTAGCATTTAACATGCTTGATTATTTATAAAAACTTGATTACGAGCGAAAAATGATTATCACACATGGGATTTTTATTTTCGCGCGTAATCAAGTTTTTATAAAAAAATTGTAATACAAATTTGTAATGACAACAGGTGAACGCAGATTTTTTTGCTTTTTGTGTCTTGTTTTTGTTTTAGAAACAAAACTCTATCCTTTTTTTTGGTGGGTTACGGTCGGCGCACTCCTCGCACCACTCCGTGCGGGGCGACAGAGGGGCGTAAGCACGCACACCCGTAACCCACCCGTGGCACGTCGCCTTCGTCATTGGGCTGACCAACGTAGCAGAGTGACTTGACGTCAGTGGTCGGCCCGACGGAATACCCCCTTAGGAGTATCCTCTTCTCGACCGACATCCCCCCTCGGGGAGGACGCCGGTCTTTCCTCACGCGGTCGGCCTCTCGGCGGGTGACGGGCTAATTCCCCGATCCAGTCACCCGCGGCCTCGGCTAGGGCGGCATCAGGCGCAGGTAATCGCGCCTGCGCTGCCCCAGTCGCCAGCAGCGGCTCGCGTCGGAGGAGGAGACCGTCCTCGCGCACGCGCTCTGCCGCCTCCTTCCGCGAGACAACTTCCTCGCAGAAAGCTGCGACCGTGTCCCAGTTCGAGACGACGCCTGACGCTGTCGAGCATCGCCCTGGCGATGGTCGGCAACGTCAGGTCGGCACCGATGAAAACAATGCCCTGTCCTAAGGATATTTATTTATATCCTTAGGATATTTATTTATATCCTTGTATTGCGGGGATTTTACAAACATAATTAAACGAACACAAATTACACCTTAAAATATAGCTTGATCTCTGTGACAGATAGCGACAAAACCGATGAAGTAATTATGAATACGCGTCATGCTTACAATTTTATTTTGTATCACCTATATTTTCATTCTTTACGTGCCAGTTATATCTCAACTGAATTATGAATATAAAAATATAAATATTTACACCAAAACTTGTACCTAATATGTTTTAAAATACTAAGTAACCATTTTATAAAAATATGATGCCTACGCAAGCACAAGGTGATACTGGACTAAGAATAAGATAGAGATGGGGCAATCGATAAACGTAAATCGATAACATTCTTAGTAATTATTTATAAGACAAGTAAAACCCATACATTACCTATATAAACCACATGGTTACTCTATGAAATAAGTAAATTGCGTTAATTTAATATTCAGACATCAGTAATAATATTAATAAGACCATCTTTTATATTAAAAACCTACATTTCTTTTATAAAATAAACATGATTATTTATGAAATAATCTGTGACCAAGAACTCATCATCAACCTACAGGAATGCGCCAGCGATGATGATAATAGTGACGATGAACTTGGATGTATTCTTTTCGAATAATAAAAAGAATTAATTAAAAGCTTTAGTTTAAATTAATAAAATCCATTAATTTAAATTCAATAAGATTTTCATAGATTGTTTTAAATTTATAATCGAATCCATCCATCCATTTGATTGAAATTCAATAAGATTTTCATACATTGTTTTTCAATTGCAGTAGCAAATAATTTTAAAAAATAAGGAATTATATCGACAAAAATACGGACTGTATCGTAAGCGTGCGGCACTAGTGAGAACTGTCACAGAGATCATGCTATATTTTATAGACTATAGACTCAGAAAAAGCGTTTGTGGATTTCACAAAGTATCGCCTTAGCTACTAAGAAATATTTTTTTCTTTGTGGTGGTCTTGCCAAACATACAACTAACGCCGACAGATAGCACATAGATTTAGAATCTTTTATGCAAAGAATTAGAAAATTAGCAAGAAATTCTGAGAAATCCAATGATCCAATGATAGAGCATGCAATACGCCACCTGTACATTCCAATTAACAATATTTCTAGGATTAAATGCAAATAAACATAGATGAGGTCCCATAATACCTGTCTAGACGTGAATATAAAGAAAAATGTCGTCTTTAGAATTTAATTAATCAAAATCTCACAATGTTGCGTATAACCAAAATACATAATTTAAATAAAGTCGTGGAGAAACTTGGATGGTAGAGCGTACCTACTACGGAACATTTCATTGCGCTGGTTACGACTCACAGGGGAACGATGCTTAATAAGCTTTATAATTTAACACAAATTCACCCCCCCTTAGAAACAACACAAAGACTTATTAGTGGTAGAAATACGGTAGTACAAAATGAAATACAGGTTCAGTATTGCTAAATTCTTAAGTCTTATCCGTCTGGTAGATTAAGATAAAGTGTCATAATCCTTTCGTTTCCGCGGATGTCGTAAAATATGATTAAATGATTAGCTGATGACATCATTGCAAGGGAAGGCAAACTCAAAAGCAAAATCTATACCACTACTTTTTTTTTACCTTGCGGTGGACTATGGAGGCGGTCGCGCCCCGCCAAATCGGTCCGGGGCGCCGGAAGAGGCGGCGCGCGACCCCATAGACCCACCCTGTAAGCACCTCTCTTCGGCGTGCGAGCGAGCCACCGGTACCCAATCTTTGTCTTCGGTGGCCCACCACCAATACCAACATCACTAAAACTATTTCTTTTTAAAATAAATCCTTGTCTTATAGTAATTGTTAACATAAACAATAACGAAACCGGCGAGCGTGTATGAAGAGAATTATAAATGTTGAGGAAGCGAGTGAAGTATGCAAGGATAGAGTTCTCTGGTACCTACTCTGTTCTCTCTGCCTACCCTGCAAGGGATATGGCGTGATGATATGTATGTAATAATACCTTGATACAGAGCAAACATTTATAAATATTCTTATACAACTCCAGCGTTGGTATCGAACCCGCGATATTACATAGGAGGTCGCTACTTTTACGCAGTGAAGGTAGTCTATTAATGAGAAGAAACATCATATTCATATTCAATCATAATCTGGAGTGCTAATCTGAAACGCATATTGGTAGCACAAACAAGGTAATTGAATATGGCATTGGTCAACCAGTTACTACCGAAACTGGTTTCAAATATGCCGTTATTACATTATTACTCGCATATAAAAGTTACTAGTAGTACAAATATAGCTTTAAATTATATATATTTTTTAAATAATTAGGAATCAATACATCATCATCTCAACTCATATATGTCAAATTGTTGGGCTCGAGCCTCCTCCATAATGGGAGGGTAATTGACCTTATCTTTATTTTTTTTCTTTTTTTTACTTTTTTTTTTGTGTGACTTAGTTGTTAGCCTCAGATGGCTATGACAACTTTAACCGGACTGTGGGTGAGCGCCGAGGGCTCTCAACCCGTGGTAATTGAACTACTATACCTCTATAATATATAATAGTCTCCTCCATAATAGGAGAGAAACCGACCTTCTACACTACGCTGGTCAGACGTGTTGGTATAGAGTTTTGTTTCGAGATTTCCTTCTCTCACATAGATGTTATATGCGTTTTTTATCCCTTAATCGTCTCGTACGATCATCCACGGGTAAGATAGGGGGTTGTGAACTGTATTCTTACTCCGTCATCACACAGAAAAAAAGGTGTGTGTGTCAGCTCCGACGCACGACTGGAGTTTATTCCTTAAGTACGATTATCAAAACAGGCGCAAAAAAAGCTCATTTGACTAAAAATTATATATATATATATATAATATGTTTTAATAAATGTAAATATATATATATATATATATATTTACATTTATTAAAACTGTTGAGTGAAGTATTATCTCACGTCAGTAAGTGAAAGGTGCGCAGAATAGGTTGCGCACCAAAAACGTAACGAGATCACTAGATTTTACTCCTCAAATTTTTCTCATACCGGGCGCCTTATATGAAAATCGATTCTTAAGGAGGAAACTCCAAAAATATATATACAATATCTTTTAATTGCACACAATTTCTAAGTACAGGAAAAGAAATGTGTGCGTCTCGGGGCGCCCGACAGAAGTGATAACTTAAACTAAACTACTACTAAAACTACTAAAACTTGAGAAAACTTAGGTTATTACTTAAATTTTATATATATATATATATATATATATATATATATATATATATATATATATATATATATATATATATATATATATATATATATATATATATATATATATATATATATATATATATATATATATATATTAATATCATAATGTACGGAAAGGTTATTTATTAATAAAATCTTTTATTAATTATAAAATATATTTTTTAATTTTGTTACAATTCTTGAATATGTACATTAGAATTTTGTGTATGTACATTATTAGTATCATTATTTAATCCTACATAGCGGCCAGACAGAATGACGTCGTTACGCGTTACGTAACGAAGCGGTTTACCCTCCCATAAGAAGTTATCACTTTAAAACAATAATTTAACGTTAGCTCAATTAGGCAGACTTATCGCATACAATTAACGAATACACCCAGCCTCGCTAAAAAACCTCAATCGAAACCACGGCACTTGAAACAGGCAGTCGTTATTTAAATCTCTCATACATCTATATAGCTTATTTAAGATAAATAATTTAATTTAGATTATAGATATTTGTATATTAACATAATACATCTATTTATGTGTCTGAGCTAAAATTGATATAATACGCTGGTAACGAAGACTACAGGCCATAACCGCCACTCTTGACAGGCGTATTGAACAAAAGCAATTGATTTAACGAATTTCCCAGACAAGTGCCCGTTCTAAGAGATAGTTCTTCTTCTTATATATTGGCAATGAGCTACTTATACGAGCTATTGGTGCCAGTGTCAAGTTATAAATATTTTCACGTTTTTAGTCATTCAAGTCAGTCGTTGTCTAAGTCAAATTGTCGCCATTAATAGTGCAATGGCCACACTGTTAATGGTATCTTGTGGGAATTTTGATGGAAAACGAAAACGTTGTAAAGCACTTTTATATGATATTCACTACATCCCAGTAGTTCAGTCGCTTCATATTACATAAAATGCCATCAAAATTATCTAATATAACACGTTAAAACACTAAGATATCGAATATAATACAAGAGCACCACATGACGTTTTCAAATTCCCGTCAAAAGTCCTAAGAGATAGTTTCAAATTACATTTTTATCCGCGTCACCATACGGCGATATATAATTCTAAAAAGTTAGAGATGCGCGCCGTGGGATGCAAATTTCAAACCTCTATCCGTCAGACTGTATGAAGCCTCCCATCGCAGCTATTTAACGTCGCCATCTTTACAAAACTCGCTCAATAAAAAGAGGTTTCATTATAAAACAAAGAGATTAAGTTTAATTATAACCTGAATTGACAAAGGAACTTTTTAAAAGGTAACCGCGGGCTAGAACTGAACAAATAAGTAGCACATTTGAAGTATTCTCTAAGCCATTTTCTACAAAGTCTCGCATCTGTGTCACCTATTTTTATAATGGAATAGTCTGTTTATCCGAAGCGGGGCTTTATTTCTACTTAATCGCTTCAGTATACTCGTAGAAACTTAAGGTATCGCTCTCTGTCTTACAGTTTTTTTGTGTGTTTTAGCTGTTAGCCTTAGATGGCTTTAACGGCTTTGCTCTGACTATGGCTGAGAGGCCTCATCTCAACCCGGAAAATGTTTGAGCGATATCACCCAAGGGCTTCAAGTCTGTGTGTAACGGACCTCGGCTTGGGCCCTCGCTGAAGCGAAAGTCAGCTTGCCCACCATCTTACGTATTTATTTAGGTTTAATATTCTAAACGCGTAATATCGCCTGTTCCTTGTGGCGACTGACGTAAAATATGTATAACGAATATCATTTTTCTATTTACAATAAAAAAAGAGACAAAATTTGTACATTGAATATATTTGCAAAAAAATAATATAGTAGTATTTAGAATATTGACACTATAGACTATAGAATATTGCTGTGTGGTTAGCGGCTACGAATACTACCAACCTTTACTTTGCTCGTGGATGTCGTAAAAGACGACTAAGAGCCTTATAACGACCTGAGCCAACACTACCTGATGCTATTCGGTCAGCATTTGCATTCCCAAGGAGGGTTGACGTCAGGCAGGCGGCTGGTCATAAAACTATTGCCAATAACCTTTGCAATATGTAGGAAGTGGGGTACATATTGCGTCGACCCCAAGTAATTGGGACAAGAGCAGGAGAATGATGATGAATGATGATGTTAATGATTCTTAAACACTATGATTTTTTTTAAAGTTATTGTGCTTCTATGTATTAGTATGCGCCCATCCGTTGAACCACCACAGAAATCACCACAGAAGTGAAAAATCAGAAATGTAAAATCAATCAAAAAAAAAAACATTTCTTTTTTTTTATTTCAATCATTTCTTTGTAATGAATGTACGAGTATATATAAACTCGTTTCTTATGTTAAGGAAAAACGACAATATGAAATTCAAACAAAAACGACTCGGCCGAAGTCATTGACACATCTAGAGCTAAAACAAAATACAAAACTGGAGGTTTTACCATACTGTTTATGTTGACGGAGTGTGATTCGGCTGAAGCAAGCCCATCTGTTCGCCCGCTGGATGAAGAGAAGGCACGGCAACTTGTACTTCAGGATGACACAGATACTTACCGGACACGGGATCTTCGGTAACTATCTGTACAGAATCGGACGGGCAGAGGCCTCTGCCATCCAGAGGCCTCCGGGCGTCCGATTCAGTATAAGTGTAACGTGCAAATTGACGAAGCGCGTCATACCCTGAAGGTATCTCCCTCCTGGGGGCCCCAGCGCCACGACCTGTCGGCCATCATAGGAATAGACCTGTCGTTGTTTCATAATTTCTACGATATTTGACAACGACAGGTGCTGGTAGTCGATGGCTTTCTTCTGCAAGGTGGTCATATCTTCGAAGAAGGCCGCAGAGCGGGAACCTGAGTCATTTGTCCCCGCAGACTCCACATTCGGCGACCAGGGAAGGGGGCCATTATGCGTAGCTCCTCCCACCGCCTTCACTATCGATTGTACGCGGCCAAATGACCATCTGGCCACGTCCAGCCTAGCGTTAGGGTGTCGGGGAAATGTCAACAGACGACCTCTCCGGCACCCCGTAAAAACGTGAAAGAGACCGCTGTGGTTTTAGTGGGTGTCGGTCGAGCAGTCGGTCGGCGAGTCCCACACACCCCCGCCAGTCACCAGGGCATAAATGCATTTCTACATCGTGAACAAAAAAGGCCTGTCCGTTCATTAGTATCGCAGGTATTATTTTACTTCAATATGATAACACCACGACGTATACCAAACCGCAATTACGCTATTGGGGAATCGCTATCTTGGGATTTTTAAAACCATTCACTTCTAAGTAAATTATTCAGACTTTAGCCGTCTACTTCTAGACCTAGTCCTCCCTCACAAACGAAGAGATTGAGCTATAATCGCCACGCTTAACAAGTGGGTTGGTGACCACAATAGCCGTCTACTTTCATGATAAGATCCTTAGCAGATTTTTACAAGTATCACAGGCAAGTAAGAGGTGACGCCATTTATATTTGTATCCCGCCGCAACACGAGGAGTTAATTTGTATTCCAAAATAATGCTGCATTAATTACACGTACTCATATCCAACGGTGGGCCAGATTAACGTGGACGCTCTCCTCCTTGTTGTACTCGGTTGGCCGTAATCTTAGCCATTTCTATAGAGCCGAATAAGGAATAACAATTACCATTACGAAAATATTGTCAAGATTATGGTAAAACAAATATTCATCGTATCTGCACAAATTTCGACTGCACAGATGGCATAGTGGTTAAGATACCGACATTCCGTGCTAGCGCCGATTCGATTCCCACGCAGGACTATACTTTGTTGCCGGGCTGGCCACGGAACGCAAGGAAGCGGTACCAGTGGCCGGCCCAATGGCGATGGGGAGGGAATAAGGTGGGTTATGGGGCCACGCGCTCCCCTTCCGTCGCCCCGGACGGTGCGGGCGACGTGTGACCAGGCCATAGCCTACAAAAAAAAAAAACAAAAAAAAGGATACTTTGTGCGATCCGCACACTGTTTGTTCTGAATGTGGATGTAATTTGTCTTCGTTAATTGCATGCTTGTAAAGTTCCCTGCGATACAAAGATTATTTCCTTAGTGCAGGTTATAGTCTTACACCACCGAAGACAAAGATCGGGTACCGGTGGTCCGCTCGCACGGCGAAGAGAGAGGATTTTACGGTGGGTCTATGGGATCACGCGCCGCCTTCTCCGTCACCCCGGACCGATTTGGCGGGGCGAGACGCACCCATAGCCCACCAATAAAAAAAAAAAAAAAAAAAAAAAAAAGGTTATAGTCTTATAAAAAAAAAGAATCTACTTAAATTAAACCTTGAGTTATATTGTTTTCATTCTAACATCAATAATATAGATTTTTGCTGTAATATTTTTACTGTCGATGTGCTTAACGAAAAAATATATACGAGTATATATGGAAAACTAGCTTTGAACGATTATCGCTCGCAGTACTCAAGCACAATGTGTGTGCATATGTGTGCAAATTGGCTATTTTATTATTGGCATAATAATAAACTGTGATTTAGTGTCGCGTAAAATGTAGATGTATGCTGAATGGATAAATACTATTATAGCCACGTACTATCGAGCCAGGTGGTACCGAAACAATTCACCTTGAAATTGTTTGACAAGCAAAATATTTTTCATATAAGAGACTGCGCAGATGGCGCAGTGGTTTAGATACTGCCTTACAATGTTAGGTATTATGTGTTCGATTCTCATGCAGTATACTACTTTCTGCGATCCACAAATTGTCCAATTGTTCGTTTACAGCGAACGCTCACATTTAACTATCGTGGTCACGGCAGACCTGGAGTCCAAGAAACGTAGGTAATGTAGTGTATGCACATTTAATATAATTCGTTAATGCGGGTAGATCGAATAATATGGGTATAAGAGCTCTGTAGAGACTTGTCGCGGGGCATTTGTGCGTTGCGGATCATTGAGTACGGTTGTGCAATAGTGTGAAATGTGTCTAGAAGTTAAGCGTGTAATTCTAATATTACACGCATACACTACAAATGGCGACGAGGATAAACGTGAGTACACTGTAAAAAATATTAAAATTAAGGAAGGAATAGGTAATGATTGCCTGTCGGTGGTTTACGTATAGCCACGTTTCTAATAGCGTATTAGAAATTGTGGTATTATAATAAAATAAATATTGATTTAAAATTAATGAATGCTCATTATACAATGAATTATAAATAGCTTTTGAATAATAATCAGAATAATCAATTTATTGGTAAATATAGTATTTACAAGTCAAAAATCTACATAAACTATCATCAAACGCAAAATAATTTCATTTTTCGTGATAATTCGTTGTCATAAATAATATAATATAAATTAAATTGTAATAAAATATTAAGGAATTAATGCATCCTCATAAATACACAGGAGTCAACGTGTTTGACACAAAGATGATACGTAAACAATTGTTTCTGACAAGCAAATTCTTACTACTATCCTTTCTTACTAAGGGCCATGCTTTGTATCAAAAATAAGGTCATGTAAAACTATGGTTGTTTAACTACCCATAAGAAATAAAAAAATAAAAAAAATACCAACGTAATATATTGTCGTTGTATACGTAATAGTTGGCATTTTGAGCACCTAAATTTTAAATTTTATTTTAATGCCATATTTATTATTCTATTATTAAACGCGTCTTTAGATAATGACAGTTAAATCATTATTGAATTATTATTCAATTTTGTCTAGATGAAAATACAATTCTATTCGCATGTTAGCTCAATTTAAGTGAATCAAAATAGCTTTACTTAAAAACTATCCAATGTGTAAAAAAAAAAAAAAGGCCACGCATATCAATCAATAACCTTAAGGGACTGTATTATATACAAGTCCACGCCATAAGCACTTTTAAATTATAAGAGCGACGAATTATAATAAGTCATGCAAAGTCAATTAAGTGACAATTTTAAGGACTATATACGTTTAACATAATTACCAAATTATATTAGGTCTACCCCATAAATATTTGCTTACCGAAATGTAACACGGTCAAATTTCAATAAAAGCCACGTAGATCAATTGACTATGTTAAGAACTATGCTCGCACATTAACTTTTATAATTCATTAAATAAGACGTTTATCTAACATAAACACAAAACTATAATTAAGTCCACGCAATGAGTACTTATAAACATATAAATATAATGCAATTGTAAGACCATTGTTGATTTCGTTCTTTGACAATAGTCGCGTCAAAACCGGAAAATAAAGTCAATATATTTAAACCCGGTATTATAAAAATATAATATAGCTATGCAGTTAATATACTTATTGATTTTAAGTTAAAAAGCCACGCAATAATAAGAGTATGTATTTGACTCGCGCATTATAAACATATAATATGGCTATGCATTTAAAATAATATTATTGATTTTAAGTAAAAAGCCACGCAAAAATAAGAGTCTATATATTTGACTCACGCATTAAACATATAATATGGCTATGCAGTTAAAATAATATTATTGATTTTAAGTAAAAAGCCACGCAAGAATAAGAGTCTATATATTTGACTCGCGCATTATAAACATGTAATATGGCTATGCATTTAAAATAATATTATTGATTTTAAGTAAAAAGCCACGCAAGAATAAGAGTCTATATATTTGACTCACTCATTATAAACATATAATATGGCTATGCATTTAAAATAATATTATTGATTTTAAGTAAAAAGCCACGCAAGAATAAGAGTCTATATATTTGACTCACGCATTAAACATATAATATGGCTATGCAGTTAAAATAATATTATTGATTTTAAGTAAAAAGCCACGCAAGAATAAGAGTCTATATATTTGACTCGCGCATTAAACATATAATATGGCTATGCAGTTAAAATAATATTATTGATTTCAAGTAAAAGCCACGCAAGAATAAGAGTCTATATATTCGACTTACGCATTATAAAAATATAATATGGCTTTGCAGTTAAAATACTGTTGTTGATATTCGGTAAAAGTCATTCAAAAATATGAGACAATATATTTGACTCGTTCATTTTATAAAAGTATTATTAATTTTCAGTAAAAACTATGTCAAATTACCAAAATATAAAATTAGGGCTATGCTGTTGTAATACGGTTACTTATTTTCAGTAAAAGCCACGCAAACAAGTAATTTAAACAACATATTTGATTTTAGTATCATTCATATTTACCAACTAATAGCCAGGAATAAAATATCGAAATATGATGTAAAAACGTTTACTGGCAGATGCGAGTGTGGAATTTAGAGCAGTTAAATCAATATTTGAATGTATTAAACAGAATAAAATAAATTACACATGAAACTCGCATGCGCACAAATACCTAAATAATATGTAGTCTATGTATGTTAAACTAAGAACAACAGCTATAATTTTATTGGTTAAAGTTTTTTAAAATAACAATAATAAGTATTGAAATGAATAAATACAAATAATCCGTTGGAATTCAGTTTCTGTTGTGCTGGTCGGCCAGAATGCCATAAAGAAAAACGATTTAGGTGGTAATTAATTGCACATATTTCTGTAGCTAAAGCCAAGATATGAATACGGACTCCTAAAACAGTGGTTTTATACTGTGGTCGATCGACAATGACGCGCACGTGTTTACAGTTGTAGACAGGTTGTCGTTGGATATGAACATTATTTTACATGGAAAAATAAATATACATACACACATACATATCATCACGCCATATCCCTTGCAGGGTAGGCAGAGAGAACAGAGTGCCAGAGAACTCTATCTCTGCATACTTCACTCGCTTCCTCAACATTCATAATTCTCTTCATACACGCTCGCCGGTTTCGGAGACTCTTGACTTCACCTTCCTTCAGTACATGACCGATCTGGTCTAGGTAGGTTAGTCTCGGTCTCCCTCGATACCTACATCCTTCCACTTTCGCATTGTATATCTTCTTAACCAGGCGTTCGTTCGGCATTCTTTCCACATGTCCGAACCATCGGAGCATTTCCTTTCGCATCTTTACACCAATACTCTCTTTCATACCTACTCGCTCTCTTACGTCGTCGTTACGAATGCGGTCGGAAAAATAAATATATATATTTCTAAATTTCTGGCATAAATTATCATTAAACTGTACAATTTTTATACCTACGTCTTGATTGATTAAAGTTCAAATAAGCTTAAAATCGGGTTGTAGGTTAATACGTTGCTTTTCTTATTGCTACGCTGTTATCAATAAGAAAATTGATTGAGAAATTAATAAATAAATAACTATGATTTGAATATAAATGTATTCGATAAAAAAAAGCCGTTGTGTGACATAGAGATTTAACAAAATAAAAATAATAACTTGACAAACAAAATAAAAATAATAATTGACAAAAATTAAGGTTGATGTTGAAAGTTGACGGGCAGTTTGGCTCGCCAAATATTACTTGGATGACCATTTGTATAACACTAATAAAAGCAAAATTAAAACCAAGACAAACAAGTAGTTCGATAATAATCGAAACCATACATATAAAATTTCATTAAGTGACTCTATGAATACTAGAACGTTACTTACAAAACTATCAATTTAGTTGTTTATGGATAGTCCCAAATATAAATTTACTTAAAACTGTAAGGGTTGAGCTAGTTATATTCATGGCAACAAACTGAACTACACCAAAAAAAAATATAGCAGATTGTTGACCATGTCAACAGTGTGATTCGTTCACACTACGGACAGTGTATTGTTTCAATAAATTGCTGACTATATATTGTTGCAGTATGTTGAGGCCAATATATGTAAGAACTCTAATGCAGCCAATATATCTAATTGTAGACCATTTTATAATAAGGCAAAGTTCAAATGCACAGCATATTTAAATTTTGTACAACCTCCTCTATAAGAGTTTTGTCTTTACAAATTTCAAAAGAAAAATAAGCATGCGATGTATATTGCGAAATTCCAAATTCTTTGAAGAAAGTATTGCTTATGAATTGTTAATACTCCTATTCGTCCACCGATTTTCGTTACATTCTAAGATAGTGGCAAAGTTCCACAGCCGAACTTTCAGATATATAGTGCCAAGAGTTATAATTGGAAAAATATAATTAATACGCCCTCATCCTTAGAAGTAAACACGTTAAAATTCTACAGCGGCATGGTGGTTGAAAGAATTAGACTTAAATGATGAAGCTGTAATTTGTATGAAATTTAGCTACCATATTTTGTGTATAGCAGTAAACGGAGGAAGAGCCTAATAATTCTTTGAAAGAATGTAGAATAGAAAAAGAAACCTGAAAAAAGCATGTTTAAATAATAATTTCTAATTCCTTGCATTAATAGGCGAGGGCAATTCTATTTTTTAGTTTTGCTGATAAGTGACAATTCGGGGTCATTGGTATACAGATGCTGCAGTCTTCGGTTGGTGAGACTTCATAATATTGTTTCACGTTTTCACAACTTTGTGAACTATGTTCAATTGGCCAGAGGTGTGGAGCATGATGTATTATGCACATTGTGTATACACATTTATTGAAATTTCCCTATTTTATTATTGATTATATCTAGTCGTATATCAAGTTGTCTTTGCACAACAGTTGACTGGTGCTATGGTTCGGCACACGTTCTGCCCTCGCGTTATACTTCATCACGTGAGAGTCCCAGGTTATAAAGTACATCATTCCATAATAAGGCGAATGGAGGAGGAGTACAACGCGCTAAAAGTACACCTCTAATCTAGAAATTAAATAAACTGAATCCACGGTGTCATTACAAAGCCTAGCGATTTGAAGCTTTCTTTAAAAATGATTGTGATGTGTGTGGTTACAATATATGCGTAGACGACGTTTTAGATGAGTCGGTGATCTGTAAGTCTTCTGTTAAATCAAAAAGATAATTGAGACTACAAATTATAAGACCATCTAGATACTGCAGAGCAGCGTTAGATTCTAGATTTAATCTACTTTTGCATCTAATTATAAGACCGAACAGATTTCACAGCGCTGGTGTACAGTCTAGAAGGTCCTGGATTCGATACCTGCGAGTGGTCTTCCAGAAACAATCTATTTGATTCTTAATTTGAGGTTTTGTATTATTTAATGTATTGTTCAAATGTGGTATGTATCTCTCACACAAACTTCTTTAAGAGTAAACTAAAGGGAGAGGGCTATGTCGTAAAATAGAGGATAGTGAACCAGAGCTGGCATCGTACGTCTTTACAGTATTTAGTTTCATGATGTGGTAATTCTCTCTAAAGAGCTGTATCTGTCAATCTAGTAATCGTAGTAAACTAGTCTAGTAATCGTAGTACAGATATTGCAACCATCAGAGAAGATTGATCAAGTTCTTTCTTAGCAAATTTAATTTTAAATAGAATATTCATTTAAATTTAAAATCAAATAGTAAATGTAGATTTTAAACAAAAGTAATATTGGAAAAAGTATAATGTATTTAAATGGGATGTCTGCTTCCTTACACGGTAATTAATAACTTCGACTAACATAACAAAAACAAATTAAAACAAGGGGGAGATGTAGTGTATGCACATTCAATATAATTCGTTAATGCGGGTAGATCGAATAATATGGGTATAAGAGCTCTGTAGAGACTTGTCGCGGGGCATTTGTGCGTTGCGGATCATTGAGTACGGTTGTGCAATAGTGTGAAATGTGTCTAGAAGTTAAGCGTGTAATTCTAATATTACACGCATACACAACAGGTAAATTAAAAATCAAATACAAACACGATAGAATCCGTAAAAATAATTTTATTTCAAACGTGTGATACTCGAGTAAACATCAAAAATAATTTTATTGTCCCAAGCCTTGTGTATAATTTGTGTCCGTAAATTCTGTATTTGTAAAGTCCCCCGTAATAAAAGGTTTCCATAATGAAGGGTGTTATTTAAAAAAAATACAGACGATCAAACTTTATTTATTTATAATATATAATATTATTTCTTCTTTTTCTTGTGAGCTCATATACCGTAGTAATAGCAGAGATCAGAGATGGAAGATCAAATAAAAAAATAGACAGCCACATATCCATGCTATGTACGGACGGGGCCTTTAAAATATCAGCCTGAAACAAAATTGCATCTAAGCATAGTCAGTATACAGTCACCGATGGTGGTGAAGGGCTTTAAAAACCTAAAAAAAAATACGTATACGTTCCTTTATACGCATGAAACACGTCGACCTTTCCGTAGAATAAAGTTACATCTGCATAATCATTACTTTAGAGAAGATCTATTTAAAATTTGTCAAACACAAAATCTGCAATATATTTTTTCTTAATTGTATAGGATTGATTAATTTCCTAATATTAGTTTATCTTATATTATCTAGTATCATAATCAGATGTAACTTTATTCTTCGTATAGGTCGACATGATTTCACTCTCAGAATCTGATGGTAAAAATATTTCACAATCATCATTCTCCTATTCTTATACCAATTACTTAGGCTCGATACAATATGTACTCTTCTTTCATAGTACATATTGTAAAAGTTATTGGCGATAGTTTTATAACCGGCCAGACGTCAACACTCCTTGAGAATGTAATTGACCAAACGGCATCAAATGGAGTTGGCTCAGGTCGTTATAAGGCTCTTAGTCGTCATTTACGACATCCACGAGGGTTGGTAGTATTCGTAGCCGCTACCACACAGCTAGGTCAAAATATCTCACAATATCAGAAAGAATTATACGCATTAGCATAGAAAATCTAATAATATTATCTAATATCGATGGAAATTATGCATTCAAATTCAAGCCTTGAAGGCTTCGAATCAACAACCCGTACTACCAAACGGGTACTTAATACACGAAGGCTCTCTGTGATCATTAATAGCGCAGTTCTCGTAACAGCTCGTTAGCCCTTTGACCATATACCACAGTTTCTCCTTTGACGGCTGACCCTTACAGAGTTACGACCGAACTTACATTTTATAAAGAGACTTATAATTATAAAATTGAAAGGAGGGCAACAATAGGCAACTGTTAAGATCTTCGGTTGACAATTCTGAAGAATTAAAACTGTAGACACGGTTCCGTCTTTTTGATTAAGGACCATGGCTTTAGTAGCAAATATCATTAGAGATGGCTTGTTTTTGAGAGCTTAATGCCATGCGCGCTTCATCATTTTGTTTAATTGCCTGTCTACAATATTAAAATAATTTCTTTGCCGTAGGAAATTAAATCTATAATTTTCTTAAAAAAACCTATAAAAATCACGTGTCATGGTCTTAATAACACTATTAGAAATTATCCCAAAGATTTCAATACAAATCATAATATAAAAGAAAATTCAAGAAAGGAATCTTCAAAGAAATTTCATTAAAGATTATATAGAACATATTTCAAGACAGTACAGAGTTTAATTATTTGACTAAATAGAATTTTAGTGGTAGCACGCTTACTTATAGTAAAAATAGTTTACTTGTATAAATTGATTTTATCTTCTAGTCATCGTTCTCCTACTCTTATACCAATTACTTGGGGTCAATACAATATGTAGGTACTCTTCTTTCATAGTACATATGGTAAAAGTTATTGGCAATAGTTTTATGACCGGCCGCCTGCCAGATGGTAACCCTCCTTGGGAATGTAATTGTTGACCAAACAGCATCAGATGTAGTTGGCTCAGGTCGCTATAAGGCTCTTAGTCGCCTTTTACTACATCCACGAGCAAAGTAAGGGTTGGTAGTATTCGCCGCTACCACACAGCTTGATTTTATCTTCTAGTAAATGTATAAAAACCATGTATCACAGTGTTTGATGACACTATACTCGAAAACTTAATTTAAAGAAATTAAATTACGACTTTTATTAAGTTCGTATTTCATTTTTAGTTGCCAGACTTTTTGAACACTTCATATCGTCATGGTCACGGGAGGACGATGAACACTGTAAGGTTTTCATGTTAAAATCCGTAAAAACAGTTTAATTCTAAATGTATAATTACCCGTAAACATTAGAAATCATTATAGCAACGTAATCGTTTATTCAGTATTAACGTTTATATCACATTCATTTAGATGGGTTCAGTAGTTTTGGCGTGCAAGAGCGACAGACAGACAGAGTTACTTTCGCATTTATAATATTAGTAAGGATTATCTGGACCATTATATTAATTCTTTATACACAGTTTCTATTATAATCTTGAATGTTATAGTGTACTAGCAAACTCAGGCCGTTAATTTGTTTCTAGAAGTTGATATATCGCAGCGCTGCCTGGTGGCGACTTATGTATATCAATGGAGATAGCTTCTAATGGGGATAGTCTTCTCCGTTAAAAAATACATATATGTACATATCAATTTTAATAATGATCGGTCAAATAGTTTCTAAGTTTAGCGATGTCATATATACAAACATCCTCATTTATAGATATAGATTTCATAATCTTAACTTGACAATTGATTACTTTTGATTTAATCCAATTTATGTGATTTCTAGGCGCCTTAGATTAATCTGCGGAAACAATAAATGATCTTCACTATAATACTAGCTTAAGATATTGATAAAACAGCGTATTATCACGATACAGTCAAGGTAGAAACATTGCTGTTTGGTAGCGGCTTCAAATACTACCAACCCTTACTTTGCTCGTGGATGTTGTAAAAGACGACTAAGAGCCTTATAACGACCTGGGCCAACTCCATCCGATGCCGTTTAGTCAACAATAAGATTCCCAAGGAGGGTTGACGTCTGGCAGGCGGCCGGTCATAACACTATTGCCAATAACTTCTACAATATGTACTATGAAAAAAAGAGTACATATTGTATCGACCCCAAGTAATTGGGATAGGAGTAGGTGAATGATGAGTCAAGGTAGAAACATCTAAATTTTATTTGGATCTATTTTTAAACATATTTTATGAAATAATATTTTCATAACACTAAAGTAAAAATCTAAGAATTCTTATTCCTTATACAATTGGTGAGAAGAAACTCGAACAAAAGTATTGCGAACGAACGTAACTTGAAGAATTAATTTAAAAATAAGCAGCACAAAGTTTAAAATGCAACGATGAATCTGATGATCTGATATCGTAGGGAGAAAATCTTAGGGTGTTGGAGTTGCACCATCTTCCGTATTTACTTTGGAGACATAGATAAAAGCGTTCGTCCGTAGGATTTATACAATGGATATTTGAAACCCGCTCAGATAGTATTGGAAGATAAGATTGGAATATTAAAATGGAGATTTATATTTTTCTAAAAATTCGGTTCGCAGAATAAATAACCGCAAAAAAAGTGAATAAATTCATTATTTATTTACTTCATTATACACATTTTAAGCTAAGATACTTTATAAATTCATCACTATAAATGATAAAAAGATTGTTAGATACAAGGTTCAAGCTACCATATACCTGTTGAAGACTCACGGTTACACCTCAGACAATCAACCGCTGGGGATGATGCTCATTCTCTTCCTTCTTCAACCCACGGCCATTGTCTAATTGCTGTGGGGTTATATTTATAAATTGCCCCGCCATATAAAGATTTATTCTTCTAACTAAATTATAAATTTTAAAAATAATTAAATACATACATACATATCATCACGCCATATCCCTTGCAGGGTAGGCAGAGAGAAAAGAGCGCCAGAGAACTCTATCCTTGCATACTTCGCTCGCTTCCTCAACATTCACAATTCTCTTCATACTCGCCCGTTTCGGAGCTTTTGACTCCACCTTCCTTCAGTACGTGACCAATCTGGTCTAGATAGATTAGTCTCAGTCTCCCCGGTACCTACATCCTTCCACTTTCGCATTGTATATCTTCTTAACCAGACGTTCGTTCGGCATTCTTTCCACGTGTCCGAACCATCGGAGCATTCCCTTTCGCATCTTTACACCAATACTCTAAAGCGATACTCTCTACTAAAATAATTAAAGCGTTTAAAAAATAAAACTTACAATTATCTTATCACCGCGTCTAGGTAACCATATCGGCAAATCCCTGTGTATTATGTATCTATACAGAAATATATTTCTAAATAAAGTTCTAGTAATCGTTTCCATTATAATATATACAGCCTTTTCAAATATAATTCATTTATTTAGAAATTTTAAAATACATACACCGATCTGCAATATCAAAATAAATATAATTTTAATCCACACTAATTCCAGTTACATACATCAACTTGAAGAAGCTGTGTGGTAACGGCTACGAATACTACCAACCCTTACTTTGCTCGTGGATGTCGTAAAAGACGACTAAGAGCTTTATAACAATCTCGGCCAACTCCATCTGACGCCGTTTGGTCAATAATTACATTCCCAAGGAGGGTTGACGTCTGGTAAACGGCCGGTCACAAAACTATTGCCAATAACTTTTACAATATGTACTATGAAAGAAGAGTACATATTGTATCGACCCCAAATGTTTGGGATAAGAGTTCCTACTCTCATTCTCCTGAATGATGATGATGAATTATGTGAATAGCTAATACTAAAAAAAGTGACGAAATTATTAAACTACTTTAACACAGATAAAATATCTACAATGCATGAAGTGGTACAGCTACAGATACGAATAAATTTAGCAAAATATATAATAGCCATTATGTTTAGAGCAAATAAATGTAAGCGACAAAAATAATACCATTTGAAGTACGAGAAGTGTGAGAGTGTGTAAGAGTGTGAATACATCAACTTGAAGAAAAGTTACATCAAACTCTGAAGAATTGATGCCGAGGCCACTTTTTTTTATAAAAAGCCACCACACACCACCCTTTTTTTTCTTTTTTTTTTGCAAGGTGGACCATGGATGTATTCGCGCCCCGACAAATCGGTCCGGGGCGACAGAAGAGGCGGCGCAACCCCATAGACCCACCCTGCAAACACCTCTCTTCGCCGCGCGAGCGGGCCACCGGTACCCCGATCTTTGTCTTCGGTAAAGCCTAAGGACTAGCACTAAGGAAATAATCCTTGTATTACGGGGGACTTTACAATCATGCAATTAACGCAGACAAAATAAATTTTATCTGCATATTAAATCCCTTAGTGATCCTTAATACACCCTTGGGCAAAAAATATGGTAGTGAATTATATTTATACTTCGTCATTACACTGATAAAGTTCATAAGCTTTACTCATAGAACTTTCAGACGTATTCAATATTTTCCTTACCCCAAAGAACAAGGATACAATAATAAACAATATACCATTTCATCACATCATCACAGCCCACATATGTCCCACTGTTGGGCTCGGGTCTCCTCCGTAATGGGAGGGAAATTAACCTACTATACCGCGCTAGTCGTCTGACTACTATACGTCTGTATTGGTTTAGGGTTTTGTTTCGAGTTTTCCTTCTCTCGCATAGATGTTATATGCGTTTAATATCCCTTAGTCGTCTCGTACGATCCCCCACGGGTAAGATATGGAGTGGTGAATAGTATTCTTACTCCGTCACCACACGGAAATAAAATATACCATTTAATATTCACTTAACTTCAAAAGAATTTCTTTTTCAGAAGTCTCTGTGAGTTAGAAATTAAGATGGAAATCTATTAGGTTACACCACTGAACTATTTATCTTAAAGCTCTAAAACAAGGCAATAAACCGTTTTGTTGCTCCGATAATATCCGAGTACATAGTAAAGATACCCAGACAATTGGTCTAGTTACAACTTCATCGGATCGTAAATCGATTGATGATTAGCTCTCAATTAATGTCTATGAAGTCGTTATCGTGATATTGTAATTATATATTGCAGAAGGCATTAGGATAATTTGGAAAGTTGGCCAAGCCTGTAGTTACACGCGTATCATAAGTATCGGCTATCAGTTTTATTGATGTGTTAACTTTATTAACATTACAAGGTCAAACATGGTGGTAGATTAAAAATGCAAATGCTCTGTAAAATAATAAAATATCGCTAAATCATATAACCAATTTTCTTCGGACCCTATGGTGGTACATATATTAATTAAGAACAACGTCATTTCTACATTTAATATATATAAATTACACGTCACGGTGTTTGTCCGCGATGGACTCCTAAAGTTTAGGAGTCCATTGCGGACAATTAGCGTAACCACCACGTGTTACTGAGCCTACCTTAGCCCACAGCAACGCGTGGCCGGGTCTGCTAGTTTAATACAAAATTTTCTCAGTAATGTGTTTATCTAAGACAAAATAACGCACATTCCTTAACTTTTTATTACATATTGAATTCAATCGAGAACCTATTGACCTCTACAGGATGCTATTTAGACACCCTAATCATGCTTAATCCTGAGTTTACTAATAGAACCACATATAATCGATTTATCCGCCGCAAGTTTCAAACTTGTGACTTTATTGTGACATGAATACGATATTAATACTAAAAGGAGATTTTCAAGAGGAACAAATTCACAAACTGATTTCCTGACGTTTAATTAAAATCACAATTAAACCACTAAAGGTATAGTTATAAAACTATACCCCTCAGTATATTTACAGAACACGCACTACACAAATCACAAGGAATTTACATACCAAAGGAAGTATATGTAAAACTGTTCAAAACCCCATACATATACGCACACACACACACACAAATCAGCCTCATATAACTGTAAATAATGGATGTGCCCCCAAATCCATTGACAAGTTTCTATAAAAGCCGCTTAAATCATATCGCACAATAGATTCAGGAATGCATTGAAAGCCAACAGAAGCCAGAATGGTGTGTGGAACGTTGAACTGGAAATATTGTTGTATTTGACAATATTAAATTATATTTTTATTCAATAATGCATCAATTCAAAATATATTTTTTTTTGCATACCAACGATTGTTTCTTAAGTGGATATGAACTGATAACTACTAAATGACAGAAATCTAACATATTTATCTTGCCTTTTTCCTACTCATAATAGCTTTTACTCAGTTAAAGGTGCTCTTAATATAATAATATAACATTAATATAACATAAATATAATATAACATTAAAAATAAAGTAGGTATTATAAGAGTTCTTTGTGTAAAGCCTTACATAAAAGGACAGAAAAAGTTTGAAAGGCAGAAACCAAACGAAAATATTTTAGATTTGTCTTTATATAGAGTTTATTCTAAAAAATTATAGTAGAGTATGCGCATAAATAATATAACCATAACCGGTTTCCAGTGGCCCGCTCGCACGGCGTGGAGAGGTACATGTAAGGCGGGTCTATGGGATCGTGCGCCGCTTCTTCTGTCGCCCCGGACGGATTTTTCCGGCGTGAACACTCAATAGCCCGCCGCCAAAAAAAAAGAGTATGCGCATAAATATAAATAAATATTGAAAAATTTAAACGCTTACAGAATAATTTTGACATCAGGATCAGTACCAACCTAAATAATAATGCGCACTAGGAAATATTTATATACATAGGCAAGGCTAGTTAGAGGGTCCATAAAACGAAATGTTACTTACAATAACGGTAACTGTCGTCACAACACTGCATAAACATATATTTGGCTTTTTCATTATATATTCTACGTTTTATAGATGTTTTTCAACTCTTCTTCTTATGTATTGGCAATCAGCTACTTATACGAGCTATTGGTGCCAGTGTCAAGTTATAAATATCTTCACGTTTTTAGTCTTTCAGGTTAGTCATTGTCTAAGTCAAATTGTCGCCATCAACAGTGCTATGGCCACACTGTTAATGGTATCTTATTGGAATTTTGATGGAAAATGAAAACGTTGTAAAACACTTTTATATGATATTCACGACATCCCAGTAGTACCGCGCATCACATTACATAAAATGCCATCAAAATTATCTAATATAACACGTTAAAACACTAATATATCGAATATAATACAAGAGCACCACATGACGTTTTCAAATTCCCGTCAAAAAAAAAAATTCTTTTTGGTTTAGGCTATATAGATCATTCAATCATCAACATTACTTCACAGACTAAAAAGATAACCATAGAGTAAAATAATATACTGAAAATACGACAGTCACAATATTTAAATAAAACTCTGCAGCCACAGAGTAACGACATGTCACACGCGGAGACAGGTTAGTGGCAAACACTACAATAATCAAAAAGTGATGAAAACTAGTCCAAAAAAATGTATACACGTATATATAACTATGGCTGCAAGGACATTATTTAAGAGTATCTGCAAATTAGACACTGACTTCATAAGTCCAACGTCCAACTGCCTATCAATATCTACTGGACTGGAATTAAAATTCCGTCCCAAGCCAAAACATAGTTTTAGTACTGTCACGCCACTGACAGTTTCCTTTGCAGTCATAAATGTGTCGCCTTGTAGGGAGTAGTACTAAACTCTCGAATAGACGTACGAATAGTAATCTTTTGATATAACGCTTCCTTCAGTGAGCTAGAGGGAGCTGAAGAACCAAAGATACAAACCAAGATAGGGTAGGGCCTTTCCCTTTCATTCTTGACTATATTCGCTCCAACAATGCTCCTTCGGGTTGATTGTACTCCTGGTATTACTGAAGTCCATGGGCGACAGAAACCACGTACCATTAGGTGTAATTGCTTACCTGCCAACTCTTTGTTGAAAAAAAGAATATTCATTACCATTCAGCTGACAAAGAAATACACTCTGAAATTACAGAACGTACAGAGGCTCCAATTATACTTAACGGAAAAAAGAAACAATCGTAGAATCTATTATTTTAAACCTTTGCCTACACAGCACTCTCTACTACCCAACTTTATTCCATACTCATTCTAGCGCCTATCGAATTCGTTTCAATTTTATAAAAAGTAAATAAATGAACATTTAAGTAAAGTAAGCGTTTACTACAAGCCCCGACGGGTGAGCGATCTTAAAGAAATGAATAGAAGCAAATTTTATACAAGTTATAAGTAAAATGATGTGATTTGAGTACGCGTGAATCCGAAGCGAGGTTTATTTTGATGTGTTACCTGAGTGCTCTCTGAAAAACGAGATGAAAGCTTGGAATGATGGACCATTTTCGCATATTGAAAAGCATTTTCAAGTAGGCAAGGCTTGTAAACCGTATTAAGTTATATTGCCTTGGATTCTGAGCAAAGAGGATTATTATTAAAATGAAAATTTTAACCGAGAAAAATATTTGAATTAAGTACAGTTTCTGCTCTTAATGAAAAAAAAAGCAATAAATTGCCTAAGTTTTTATAAACAATAAGCACCGAACAACGTAGTATATGAAACCGCAGCAATATAGGGGAAAAATACATACAATGAAACATAGAACCTCCTCCTTTTTGAAGTCGGTCAAAAATGCAGAATAGGTGTATTTATTTATAGTCTATAAAATATAGCCTGATCTCTGTGACAGTTCTCACTAGTCCCGCATGCTTACGATGCAGTCCGTATTTTTGTCGATATAATTCCTTATTTTTTAAGTTATTTGCTACTGCAATTGAAAAATAATACATGAAAATCTTATTAAACTTCCAATCAAATGGATGGATGAATCGATTATAAATTTAAAACAATTTATGAAAATCTTATTGAATTTAAATTAATGGATTTTATTTAATTTAAACTAAAGCTGTTAATTAAATCTTTTATTATTCGAAAGGAATACATCCAAGTTCATCGTCACTATTATCATCATCGCTGGAGCATTCCTGTAGGTTGATGATGAGTTCTTGGTCACAGATTATTTCATGAATAATCATGTTTATTTTATAAAAGAAATTATCTTTTTAATATAATAGAAATGGTCTTATTAAAATTATAACTGATGTCTGAACACTAAATTAACACAATTTACTCATTTTATAGAGGAACCATGTGGTTTATATAGCTAATGTATTGGTTTTACTTGTTTTATAAATAATTAATAAGAATGTTATCGATTTACGTTTATCGATTGCCCCATCTCTATCTTATTCTCAGTTCAGTATGATCTTGTACTTGCGTAAGCACCATATTTTTATAAAATGGTTACTAAGTATTTTAAAACATATGAAGTTACTAGTTATGGTGTAAATATTCATATTTTTATATTCATAATTCAGTTGAGATATAACTGGCACCTAAAGAATGAAAATATAGGCGATATAATCAATTGTGGTAGAACCACGCTGTTAACAGTTTTCTGTCTACAGCCGCGGGCCGGCCCGTCCGGGGTGGTACCACACTCGCCGAAGATCGGCGTCTGAGTTATGGCAATGTGCTATAGCGCGTCATTCGGTGAGCGAGAGAGCCGGAAGCCCAGCTGGGTGGGCTTGGGGATTTTATTGGTAGGCAGCGGCTCAAGCCATACCCTTGGTATTGCAAAGGTTCATGGGCGGTAGTGACACTTACCATCAGGTGTGCTGCTTGCTCGTTTGCCACCATAAGCAATAAAAAAAAATACAAATTAAAATTGTAATAATGACGCGTATTCAAAATTACTTCATTGGTTTTGTCGCTATCTGTCACAGAGATCAAGCTATATTTTAAGGACTATAAGTAAGAAAATGACATAATTGTTTTAAATTTTATTAGTGGCAAGACCACACTGTTGACAGTTTTCTGTCTACAGCCGCGGGTTGGCCCATCCAGGGTGGTACCACACTCTCGCAGAAGATCAACGTCTGATTAATGGCAATGTGTTATTGCGCTTCGTTCGGTGAGCGAGACAGCCGGCAGCCTAACTGGGTGGGTTTGGGGTTTGTATTGGTATGCAGCGGCCTAGCTATACCCTTGGTATTGCAAAGGTTCATGGGCGGCGGTGAGACTTACCATCAGGTGTGCTACTTGCTCGTTTGCCACCATAAGCAATAAAAAATAAATAAAAGCACCAAATAAATACCAAACTGTTTATGCTTGTGCAATGTTACACAGGTGCTGTGTGTTTGCGAAAGAGACAGCGCTCTACGAAGCCGAAATGATTGTCTCTCCCCAAGGGCCGACGTGCAATATTTACTGCTGTGTAATTATTTAATTAAAACTAGAAAAGTATTCCTATTGTTTTCTATTTTTTAACATTAATAATGTTATTACATAAGAAAACTTCAAATTACCATACGTCTTAGAAACAACAGCTTATATGTATAACAGTTTCCAGTGATTTTTACATGTTTAAAAGTCACATCCTTCAATAATTAATATTTTTACCGCGTGAGAACTAACAAATATAATGATTTAGATATTGATAACTTTACGACTCCACTAGACCAGAACGCGAGTTGAATAGAAAAAAGAGGTTACAACTCCAAAAAGTAAGAAAGGTTATTGAAATTCTATATTGCTCTTATTTTGTAATTAAAAGAAAATTGATAGTCCCAATTATTACAGTAATAGTAGAAAGCTATAGCACTGACTCCTAAGTCACTGAATTAAATATTTTCACGAGTCGGGATTGGTATTCGTTACATTACATAATCCAAATGTTCCCTACAAAATGTGTTCTTTAGTAACAAATGCCGAACTTAAAATATGTACTAAATCCTTGTTAAATGCCGAAAACGCTATGAGCGAAAATGTCGCAAAAGGTCACAGACATATTTTATAGCAGGTCTTTAACAAAAGTGGGCACTATAAAAACTATTTTCTTTGGCTTCATTATGAAATTATAACTTAAAATAACATTAGTCCTTACTCCTAGGTCATCATCATCATTATTCAGCTTTTTACCGTACACTACTAAACGTAGGCCTCATTCATGCTTCACCACGAGAGCCAGTCCTATGCCGCTCACGTCTAACGATTCCCAACAACTTTAAACAAGTCGTTGGTCCACTTAATGAGGGTCGTCCTACACCATGTCATCTGACACGCGATCGCTACTCGAAAATCTTTCTTGACCATCGGTTATTGGTTCTTCGAGCGCTGTGGCTTGCCAATTGCCACCTCAACCTGCTAATTCTTTGTACTATGTCGGTTACTCTGGCTCTTTTGTGACTTACCATGCGGTTTCTATCTAGTAGGAAAATCCCGGACATAGCCCACACCATAGCACATTGAGCGCATTTTGAGCGTATTTATTTATAAGACGTACTTTTAGGAACTCTCTACTCTTAAGTGCCAATGTATTATTATTCTTCTACTCTATAGTTAGTCCTTAAAACAGAGTTAGTTAATTATTTATATTAACACTTCCATCTTTCACTATAGAGTACGTAACAACTAAAAATTAACAGGTAATTGACATCTCATTTAAAACTTTTTTTTTTGCGGTGGGCCATGGAGTGGTCACGCCCTGCCAAATAGGTCTGGGGCGACGGAAGAGGCGGCGCGCAACCTCATAGACCCACCCTGCAAACCGCTTCTTTTCGCCTTGCGATCTTTGTCTTCGGAGATCCGCCCGGTGGTTTACCCTCGCGGGTTCCTCTCAAGTCGATGCCCCGACAGCTTTCGCCGTTGGGGCGTCGTCCTCACGCGGTGGCTGCACTTCGGGTGACCGAACTAGTCCCCGGTCTGATCATCCGATGCCTCGGCTAGAGCATTTCATACGAGGTCCGTGTGTTATAAGAACGAGTACTCTCAAAGTTAGTTAAAAACAACAAGGAACATTAACATATACGATAGACTATATACATACTCGTAGATAATGTGTATGTAGACAATATATATATATATATATATATATATATATATATATATATATATATATATATATATATATACTCGTAAATATGACTATATATGACTATGACTATATATTTGTAAAAGTAAAAATACGGATTCTATCACGTTAGTATTTGATTTTTAATTTCCTAAAGTTTCAAACACTTAACAGCGTTTATGGTCACGGAATGACTGAGGCGTCTCACGTCCAACAAGGCATCGTTAATACTGTCTTTCATGTTAATCTCGCTATAGAATCCGTGAAAAAAGCTTTATTTCAAATGTGTAATACTCGCGTAAACTTTTTTGGTTACTGAAAGCCTTGTTAAAGATATGCTATTAAACCAACAAGATAGTTAACCTCTAGAGTAAATCTAAAAAAAAAATCAACTATCGTAAAACCTTTTCTACTCATCGATCAACTTAACTCAATTACTTACGTCGTAAGCTCGTAAATAAAACACATTCCCTAAATACATCCCATTTACTATTATCCAGTAAAAAAAAATGTAAGACAATCGTAGAAGAACGACAAATAAACAATAGGAAACTATTTAATACAGTCTTGAGGGAGCAACTGGTACGAAGCGACTAAATGGTTTTGTAAGGAAACAATTCAGTGGACACCTGTGCCTTTGATAGGGAAGGGACAGTTAATAGACTCCGAGTGGTATTACTAAAACTAAAATGACGTATATTTTGAGATTATTTTTATTTAGAAGAAATGTATCATTTAATAATAATAATAAGTTTTTTATTGTTTTTCATGTCACATGCAAATTTTACAGCACGATATTTACGGAATATTATAAATTTATAATAATAATAATGACTTCATCATTATCATCTAATTACCATCATCTCAGCCCATATATGTTCCACTGTTGGGCTCCTCCATTATAGAAGGGTAATTGACCTACTATACCACGCTGGTCAGATGTCTTGGTTATAGAGTTTTGTTTCGAGGTTTCCTTCTCTCGCATAGAAATGTATAATAAAATTATTGTTATTATTTTTAAAAATAATAATACTTTTATATATATATACATACATACATACATAGCCTCACGCCTGTTTCCCTGAGGGGTAGGCAGAGACTACGGATTGCCACAAACCACGATACTGACATACCTCCATCGCTTCATTCACACTCATCACAGTCTTCATGCATGCTCTACGATTATGCGTACTCTTAATCTGACCTTTCACTAACACATCTTCGATTTGATCCAGGAAAGTACGACGTGGTCTTCCCCTTGTAATCGTCCCACTCACACTCGCTTTGTATACTTGTTTAGTCAACCTTTCTTCACTCATTCTTTCCACGTGTCCGATATATATATATATATATATATATATATATATATATATATATATATATATATATATATATATATATATATATATATATATATATATATATATATATATATATATATATATATATATAGTGTTTTTAATGTACCTCAAAACTTAAGACTGTGTGTGTGATGTTCTGTTTTCCGTGTGGTGACGGAGCAAGAATACAAATAGATATTAAAGCGTTTTATATCCCTTAGTCGTCTCGTACGATCACCCACGGGTAAGATATGTATAGGATAGATTCCGCAAACATAAATGAACGCGTAACTAAAACATAAATGTAACGCTTTTAATAAAAATAAGTTTCTTCAATACAACTAAGTTTAAATTGCCATCTTTTATAGATCGGACGTCGGGTTTTTTTTCTATTCAAATTGAATCGCCACGTCTGGTGCCGTCTGTTGCTCAAGGGAACTCCCGAGATTAATTGAGGTCGTTGCTTTGTGCGATATGAATTATTGTTAAGTTGTTATCCAACACTGGTTAGATGGACTAACGCAGGCGCTATGTGGTTACTTATTTGTATTACTTACGTTTTCCGTGTGGTGACGGAGTAAGAATACAATTCACCATTTCACCATCGTAAGAGACGAGAAACAAAACCTTATACCAACACTACTGACCAGCGCGGTATAGTAGGTTAATTTCTCTCTCATTACGGTGGTGGCCCGAGCCCAACAGTGGGACATGTATGGGCTGTGATGATGATGACAATTTGTCACCTTGGAGGCTTAGGTCTACAAGGTTACAGTTTAATTTAAAATAGTAAAGTTATCATACATGGGATTTGAACCTGTGCCTTTTGATACTATCCACAATAAGCTACTGTAGATATCACTGGTAATATTCGAATCCAATTCCACTATCTTCCTAAGAAATACTTTTCATAATGAAGTAGCAGATTGTTTCATGTTTTTGCTGAAAGGGAGAGTTAATTAATATACATACATACATTCATATCATCACGCCATATCCCTTGTAGGGTAGGCAGAGAGAACAGAGTGCCAGAGAACTCTCTATCCTTGCATACTTCACTCGCTTCCTCAACATTCATAATTCTCTTCATACACGCTCGCCGGTTTCGAAGACTCTTGACTCCACCTTCCTTCAGTACGTGACTAATCTGGTCTAGGTAAGTTAGTCTCGGTCTCCCTTGGTACCTACATCCTTCCACTTTCGCATTGTATATCTTCTTAACCAGACGTTCGTTCGGCATTCTTTCCACATGTCCGAACCATCGGAGCATTCCCTTTCGCATCTTTACACCAATACTCTAATATAATCTATTCATACATATGTCGCACTAAAAATGTCCTTGTAAATACGTATGACATATGGGTAAAGGCAATACAATAATGTTTGGACTCAGTCTTACCCATCCTTCTGTTCTTATCCTAATTACTCTGTATCGACGCAGTATGTACTCGTATATATTACAAAAGTTATTGGCAATAGTTTTACGACCAGCCACCCGTCAACCCTCCTTGGGGATGTAATTGTTAACCAAACGTCATTAGATGAAGTTGGCCCAGGTCGATATAAGCTCATTGTCGTCTTTTACAACATCCACGATCAAAGTAAGGGTTGATAGTATTCTTAACTGCTACCGCACAGCACTCAGTCTAACTCATAAATTAATTAATTTGATGATCCTTAAAATCTTCCATTCCAGTAGACCATTAACACAAATTGCATTAAAGCATCAACTTTCATCAAAACAACCGGCGAAACCATATCAAACCACTATTTATTTACTCTGATGGACGGGATGGATAAAACGAAATAAAGTCTCGCAGCAACAACGTAACAGGGCAAAACCTCGTGGGGTGTGCTTAATTAAATACAGCCACGATTGAAACCTCACGCTTTGAGAATTCAATATTCCTTATACCTTTTTTTACCTTAATATAAATGAAAGATGATAAGATTGGCATAAAATTTCAAGATAGAATTAATGATTGTTATTGCTAGGTTATAAACCGTAACATACATAGGTTCTGTTTTTGTGACTAAAACTTAGGTGATGAGATTCAATAAATTTCATCAACATCATCTTAGCTCATATATGTCCCACTGCTGAGCCACCCGACTAGAAATTTTTTCGTCTTCCTTAGCAGGACCGGACCGGGCATGCCCGATCTGGACCAGATAAGGTATGTAACGCAGAAGATATATCTGGACCCGATCAGGAAAACCTTATCGGGTCCAGATCAGGCATTCCTGATTGGGTCCAGATCAGGCGTTCCTGATCGGGTCCGGATGAAATTTTACTGATGGGAACCAAATCAATCATCTGCGTTATATATCTTGCCTGATCCAAAACGAGTATGCCCAGTCCGGTCATTTTAAAAAACATGAATATCTTAAAAACATGTTTAATAGGTAATAAAAAATTATTTTATAAAAAAAACAAAAACCGACTTCAAAACTATGCCTACGATAAACGACATACAATAAACTTACACTAAAAAGTAGAAAATAATTTATTTTAATTAGTTTAATCTCAAAAGAATAACAGAACAATTTACGAAATTATAGTATACCTACCTATTTACAGGTAGGTATGTAAAAACTTATACTATGTCAAGAAAAATGGATAATAATATTATATTTTGTATTTCAAAGTAAGGAGCTTTGAAATATAATAAACGAAATTATTAATATTTATTTACAAGTAGTATTTTTTTGGAGTCGGTGCCAGCCAAGGACAGTTTTTCTACTTTGCGAAAATCACGCGGCTCACGCAGTACCTACCTGACCTACGCAAAGATGGACGATCACTGCGAATAGGGCGATAGCCGGAGCGAGGCAGGTGCGAGAAAAGAGGGGCGATGTCTGACTGAGTGAACTACCCGAACGCGGGCAGATTTCGTTGATGATTTAATGCACTTAAAAGATTTATGCAAGGGAATTTAATTTTGATTTAGCTGGCACCGACTCCAAAAAAATAGTACTTGTAAATAAATATTAATAATTTCGTTTATTATATTTCAAAGCTCCTTACTTTGAAATACAAAATATAATATTATTATCCATTTTTCTTGACATAGTATAAGTTTTTACATACCTACCTGTAAATAGGTAGGTATACTATAATTTCGTAAATTGTTCTGTTATTCTTTTGAGATTAAACTAATTAAAATAAATTATTTTCTACTTTTTAGTGTAAGTTTATTGTATGTCGTTTATCGTAGGCATAGTTTTGAAGTCGGTTTTTGTTTTTTTTATAAAATAATTTTTTATTTGCCGGTTTTTAGTGGAAAATAAGTGAATTCAGATTTTTTTTAATAGGTAGACCTAGTAAACGGGCTGCTCGAATGAGACAACACCGTTTGGAAGATACGAGTGACGAGAGAGACACTCGTTTAAAGAAAAATGGGGTTAGGAAATGGGATAAATATTACAAATGAGAGTGACGAGCAGCGGGTCAATAGGCTTTCTCAGATGAGGGCATACACAAACTTATCTAGGCGTAATGAAACTACAGAAAGTAATTCTCAGCGACTCAGTTTGATTCGCGAACGTTATCAAACCAAATCGAGGAGCAACGATCTCAACGTATTAGCTTAATACACGAAAGTTTAACAAAATTGAAACAAAAAAATATAATATTTAAAAAAATAATTAATATTAATTAAAAAAATATATTTAATTTTTTTTCACTTGTTTTTACCTATTTTATACTACTTATACTACCCCTTAGTAGTGAAATTTTGAAAAAACGCTAACACACATTCTTTTATTTCTAAAAAGATATAGGTGTGCGAAATTTCGTACTTAACTACTTTGAAAATGATAAACTTCCATATAAATGTTCATCCCGTGACCCTTATTTTACTCCTTAGTAACATTGTTGTTTTACCAGCTAAAGCTCATAAAGATAATCTCCATACACAAATAATCAAACTATAGTCTGTCTAATCTAAGAACTGCACTACGACAGCTGTCTGAGTAAGTTGTCTAGGTAGGTGAACCAAATAATCGCTATCGAAAATATCCGATTTTACTGCGAAATCGATATTGATTCTTTATAATTAATAATCGGTTTATTTTTTATTTTTCAAAAAGGTGATGAATAAATTAAGTGCTAAATTAGTACTAAACAAATTTAATTATTTCAGCATAGAATCTATTCATCATATTTAGTAGGATTAGGTTAATTAAAAACAAAAACTGGATTTGAAAATGGCTATTTATTAAGAATTACTACTATTACTTGAATTATCAGCGTGGCGAACATTAATAATTATTTCCTCATCAATCAAAGTGTCGAAATGTACATCTCTGTCAAAATCTCTATTCGATTAATCGTATTATTCTAATATTTTTACCGATTATTTGGATATTCGTGAATTGGAAGTTGTCAAGCACTACTGTATAGAACGTGATGAAGTGACATTGTTAGGTCGTGAATAACAATTATATCATGTTATTTTTATTTTAAATTATTTTTACGAGTTTCAACATTAGATTAATGGTCTTTGAAAGAGATAAAGCCAGAACAGATGTAAGAGTAACAATAGGTAATGATGTACTGGAGCAATTGGAAGAATTTGTATAACTTGGATGTGGATTTAGCCGAGATGGAAGGTACACCACTGATATAAAGCGAAGAGTGAATGCGGGAAATAGAGTGAACAAAGCGTTGGGGCAACTTCTCGGTAGCCACTACCTCAGCCAGAAGGCACAGGTAACGCAGTGCTTGTCCCAACATTACTGTATGGAAGCGAGAGTTGTGTATGCAGAAAAGAATATGAAAGTAAAATTAATGCGGTCGAAATGCGATCTCTACGGAAAATCTGTGGAGTTAGGCTGACCGATCGCATTCGTAACGACGACGTAAGAGAGCGAGTAAGTAAGAAAGAGAGTATTGGTGTAAAGATGCGTAAGGGAATGCTCCGATGGTTCGGACATGTGGAAAGAATGACGAACGTCTAGTTAAGAAGATATACAATGCGAAAGTGAAAGGATGTAGGTACCGGGGGAGACCGAGACTCACCTATCTAGACCAGATCGGTCATGTACTGAAGGAAAGTGGAGTCTAGAGTCTCCGAAACCGGCGAGCGTGTATGAAGAGAATTATGAATGTTGAGGAAGCGAGTGAAGTATGCAAAGATAGAGTTCTCTGGCACTCTGTTCTCTCTGCCTACCCTGCAAGGGACATGGCGTGATGGTATGTATGTAAGTATTATTGTACAAGAAAGTCACCCGCAATGTTAATTATGTAAATAACTTAATAGTTGTTTAAAATTTTAGATTTCGTGTTTACAATCATGTGTCATCAACGTTTGACCGAGGTTATTGTGTATTAAAAAATGCAAAACGTCAAAATGCACTTCTTAGATTGGATGAACTATAAATTATGTACAGAGGCGTCAGAAACAGCATTTTTGCCCTACATTTTAAGGAATTACTCTCGATTTTCCTAGGATCCCAGCATCAGATCCTGATACCCTGCATATGGGACCACACTTAAAGTATCCTCTTTCTAACAAAGAAAGAATTATAAAAATCCATCCATAATTGGCGTTGCTATCGCGTAACAAACATACAAAAAAAAAAAAAAAAAAAAAAATAGCGTTCGAATTGAGAACCTCCTCCTTTTTGGAAGTCGGTTAAAAATATAAATTAATATATGATGTAGGCACTGAATGCAGTGTTATATTCTTATCAAAGAGAGTCCCAGTAAGCCGTTCCGATTATGGCGCAATCACCAGATGCTAACGACTGCAACTGTCGCCTGAATTTCTCATTCATGACCTGATCGATCTGTTTTAATCTGATTCGATAACAACTAATTTAATATTAGGCGATGTCATTACGCTTCGGAGAATCTTAACACCGCGATTCAAATAATGACGTCATTTTACTAACGCCATCTATTTATTATGACCCAAAACATTAAATGTTAGAATGGTTGTTACAATATTATTATATTTATTTCTATCTATGTTTTCAAATGTACCTATTATTTATTTTTGTTTTTACTTTAAATATTAATTATTTTTATATTATTAATTAAACATTATTATTATTATTAAATACATATGATTAATTAAAGATTTCAGATTAATCTATATAATTAATCTCCTCTGATGCAAATACAATTTCGCCGTGGCATAAATATGACAATCATGTCACTTTTTTGAATTTTGATTGATATTTTTTTCGTGTTACGAAAGCTGTTTCTGGTTCTGATATACTACAAGCCTTACTATATACTTGATGATATTTCACATCAGGCTATCCTTATTTGGTCCTGATCTGGTCCTGATCCGGTATGCCTTACCATACTTGATGTTATTTCACATCAGGCTATCCTGATCAGGACCAGACCTGGTCCTGATAGGGTTTGCCGGATCCGGCATGCCTCATTCTGTCCTGATCGGGTCCTGATCCGGTATGCCTTACCATACTTGATGATATTACACATCAGGCTATCCTTATTTGGTCCTGACCTGGTTCTGATCCGGTATGCCTTACCATACTTAATGATATTTCACATCAGGCTATCCTTATTTGGTCCTGATCTGGTCCTGATCCGGTATGCCTTACCATAACTAATGATATTTCACATCAGGCTATCCTTATTTGGTCCTGACCTGGTCCTGATCCGGTATGCCTTACCATACTTAATGATATTTCAGATCAGGCTATCCTTATTTGGTCCTGATCTGGTCCTGATCCGGTATGCCTTACCATACTTGATGTTATTTCACATCAGGCTATCCTGATCAGGACCAGACCTGGTCCTGATCGGGTTTGCCGGATCCGGCATGCCTCATTCTATCCTGATCGGGTCCAGATACATGATCTGGTTGAACCATACTTTTTTTCTAGTCGGGCAAGGCTGGCCGGCTCAAGCTTCCTTCACACTAGGAGAGAAATTGACCTACTACACCACGCCGGTGAGACTTGTGTATAGGGTTTTATTACGAGTTTCCCTTCTCTTGCATAGACGTTACATACATATTTTATTCCTTAGACGTCCTTTACGATCACCCACGGGTAAAATAAAAGGGGGTGGTGAATTATATTCTGACTCCGTCCGTCACCACAGGGAAATCAATACATTTATTTATATCAAATAGAAAGATTAAATTCTGACTATTTTAGTTACGTTGATAAGATGTTATATAAAATTAGATTTTAAAACATCAAGTGTCTTTAATTAGTGGAAGGATAAATGGAAGTGCATAATGTATCTAACGAAAGAAACAGGCACTTAGAACAATGCGCTGAATGCTTATTACTCCCTAAAATTTGAATTCTAAAAATAAATAAAGTGTAAGAATAATTTCTTCCACGAAAATCGTAAGATTAAAAGTAATCTATGTAACTTAACATATTTCCCATTGAAAAATATAAAGCTACTTCATTAACACACAGTTATTTCCTTCTTCTGCTACAAAACCTCGACGAGAAAACGTTTGTTAGAGCATTTTTCGTATATAAAAGGCGCGTTGACGTTTCTTTATTAAAAATTCAAATACTAGGATAAAACCTCAAGCCTTAGGGCTCCGTAAGTGATCTCCAACATCATGATTGAACATTTTATATTCACTACGGTGTTTCAGTAACGAGAGAATTATTTTACCGGCGTCGTAATTACGGGGAACTTTCGGTAAATTACTTGAGTCTTGAGACGCTTAAGTTCATGAGGTTAAATGGTATAAACTGAATTGAAAATCACCTTTCATTTAAAAAAACGTATCCTTCGACTCTGTAATGACAAGTTTGTTTTATTGATCAAAATCAAAATCTTTACTACCAATCTGAACAATATAGACCACAACATTATAAAATTTTCAAATATCGTAAAGCTTCTTCCAAAAAAGTATTGTCCCAAATTAATGGGAAGCGGTCTTTGAAACGTTTTATTTAATAAGACAGTACAGCCCTTCGTACATAATTGTAAATTAATTGCGCTCTCTGGAAAAAGGGACCTTTTAATAGCTAATTAGGCAAACGATAAATAAATTTGAGTAGGAGGCATTTTAGTTTTTTTTTTTTACCTGCCTTTTGAATGAATTATCAGTTTCTTCAGGTCATTAATGTTCTAATACTGTTGTTATAAGATACGAATTTCCGCTACAATTGACGCGAAATTAATCTATACCACGTTGGCCAAACGAATGTCTTACAGTTTTCTTGCAGTCTTGCAGTGATTACTCTGTTTACGTCCTTTGGACGATTTGCACAACAGCGGGTAAGGAGAAAATATGAAATATTATTTAACAAAAAGTTTATGGTAAAGTTACCATACTAATAAAACTAGAAAATCTGAATCAGCAAGCAAGTATATTATTTTAGTAGTCTAATTACAATTTAATTAAAGTCAACTAAAGCTCACGTGAAAGTTATTCAACTTGGCACATGTTCACCAACCCAGCGGGCGATCCAAAATTGTACAGAAAAGTGGGTAATAAATTACTTGTACTCTATAACTTATAAAACATAATAGCAAACATATTTTATTTATGACTGTTAGTGAATATAATTTCAGTATATTATAATAATAAAAGGCTGAAAAATATTAATAAATTGGCCCCACGTTGGGCGCCAAAATTGTGCGACCTACGGCGGTTTCTACTAAAATCTAGAATTTTCATCACAGCTTCATTAAAGTGAAGCAGTTTACGCTGGGTCGATGCTTAGTGCACTGCATGTTTGAGATACTGCCTCAGCAGGAGGTTTAACTATGCAAAACAATGCTATGAATTGTGAAATAAATGCAAAGTACTTGTACAGTAAAGCTAATTATAACGAGCATCACGTACTTGGTATCACGAGAAAAGCGAAGTTGAGTTTTACTAACGAATAGTGTTCGGTACCAAATACTTTTATTATAGTTTAATAATTAATACCATGTAGGGTAGTTCTTAATTCTTTGGTTCGCGGTTGGCTCGGAGCCGGCCGAGACTTGCGTTGGAAGTAACGGTCGTGTACGCATATATTTTGTTATCTAAAACCGTGAAATCTTGTTTATAATATCGCGCGCCACGATTTGTTTTGTGTGCCGTTAATGTACGCGAGTTGATTCGAACTATATATTTGTGAACATTTAAGTTGTGTGTGCAAGTAGCAAGCCCAAGGCTCTGAGATGTACGAGGCCGCTGTCGTCACCGCGCCTTTGGACAGAAAGCTAAGTGACACCTCAGTTAGGTTCTATTTGTCTGGCCAGACCGAACGCTGAGTTAGGTTACGTTATAGCTATCTCCGCGGTACCTACTTGTAAGTTTCAAAAATCGGTTCTTGTACTAACATGTAACAAAACTTTCAAATAGCCTTGTGTAATCGCAAGCCATTGTTATTACCCATTTTGTTACCCTCACTGGCCCGGTGTTCCCTTCCACTGCGCATCCTAGGTCAGTGGGGGACGGTAATGTACAAATTGTATGATTAAAATCTCATTAGAAGCAGCTTATAATTACAAAAAAAAATGTAATTTATATACTATTGCATTCACTAATTCATCTGAACTTATATACCTACGTCCAACTGCTGGGCTCAACCCTCCTTTATAGTGAAGAGAAAATCACACCACACTGATGAGACGTGTTTCGAGTTTGCCTTCTCTTGCATAGATGTTATCTGTATGTCATTTCCCTTAGTCGTCTTTTGCAACACCCACAGGCAAGAGGGGATGGCTAATTGTTGTAACTACCTCACCACACGAATATCTATATACTGTTAAAATTTATAAAAACTAAAGAGTTTGTTAGTATGAACGCCCTCTCAGGTACTACGATAAAATTTAAAAAAAAACGCATATAATAGCCTATTTATCAAAAATGTTTTAGACTATAATACATTTGGCGGGGCGTGCCATCGCTAAAAAAAAGATTATAATACATTAGATTGAAAATAGGCGTGATAAAATGTCTAAGCATTAGCGAATCACGCCAAATTTAGTATCAATGGGTCATCGCTATCGCGCATTAAGCGTTACGCTCTGTTGCATAGCAACTGCTGGGATAACAAAAACAGTGATTGACGTACTGTGATTTTTATTATTGTTAATACCACGTACCCGTCGTAACTAACGATCTGGATGTTGAAACAAAATAATAAAATTAAATATCTAAATACTGAAGTCTTACAAGCGTAACTGCTAGCACAGCTAAAATATTATGTATATCTTTGAAAGCTAAAAACCTTGTGATAATTTCATCGCACTTACTTATTGCACATATAGATCGTAACCACCAAAAGCATAATGAGTTATAAACTTCTTCTCAGGCCATATAAGTACCACTACCGGCCTCTCCTGTAACACACACTGGACGGATGAGCTGGCTATTTCAAGTTTAACTCCTCTTGAAATGATTTTTTCTACTTTAAGGAGTACAAATACTCCTTTTTATACAAACAAACAGATTCAGACATTCAAACAAAAATCCGGATAAATTGTATTCTTAATCCGTCGTCACCCGTTTTGCGTGTGGTGACGGGGTAAGAATACAATTCACCACCCCTTATCTTACCCGTGGGTGATCGTACGAGACGACTAAGGGATATAAAACGCACATGACATTTATGCGAGAGAAGGAAAACTCGAAACAAAACCCTATACCAACACGTCTGACTAGCGTGGTATAATAGGTCAATTACCCTTCCATTATAGAGGAGGCCCGAGCCCAACAGTGGTACGTATATGGGCTAAGATGAGATGAGATGAATCCGTCACCATATAGAAACTAAGTACCTACCTAAGATTAATTTTAATTTAAATATTCTATTTAAAGTATTGCTCAACTAAAGAAAACTCGTTACCTACACGAGAATATGTATAGGTAAGTAGGTATTTCATCATCCCAGTTCATATATGACCAACTACTGGGCGCTAGCCTTCTCCAAAACAAGGGTAAATTGGTCAACTATACCACGCTGATCAGATGAATTGGTATATTACTTAATTTCGTAGTTTGATTTTGTTTGATTCTTTAGTCGCCGTATATGACGACTCTCACGGGTAAAATAGAGAGTGAAAAATCACCACGCGATTGGTATTTAATAATAAAAAAAAAAACAAAACGCATGGAAATAATAATAAAAATAAAATAACACTCAGTAACATATCAAATAAAATAGTATTTCCGGTAACGAGGTTGCGCTAAAAATATATATGCATCCTAAATATGATTCATGGCCACCTAAATAAATAAACGTACATCAAAAGAAAATGCTACACGCGAAACATATGAAGATAGTTGAAGACAGTAATTTTACGCATTATATAACCCGTCCCAGGGCAAAGATGTGGACATTCGTCATCCGACTGCTGGGCGGTGCGGACCTGCGCCACATTCTCTTATTTCGAAAGGATGGATAAACTTGTATACGCAAACGGATTTATTTTCCCCATATAAATTATACCGCTTAGCTTGGATTTATATGTCCTTTCAAGTTATAAATTTTATCTTAGCTGGTGCAGTAGTTGCGAAGGTTAACGAACTGAACCGAATTGAGAACTGAAGATAGCGTAATAGCCTAAATAACAACTTCCTTTGTCAAGAGTTGTTGATTCTATTCCCACGCAGAATACTTCTTTGTGTGATCGACGAATGATTTGCCTGTCTGGGTGTTATTTATGTATGTTAATTGTGTGTTAAAAGTGTCTCAAAACTTAATGATTTAATTCTTAGTGTCCTAAAAGAGCCCTGGAACGAACTAAATATTATGCAAAATTTAAATATACGTGTAGTGATGGAAAAGTTCTTGAGGGCGACTTTGATATCAGTAAGGAATATAAGCAGATATCCTCACAATAAGAGAAGGCAGACTATGCCTACATATATAACTCGTGTGGTATACCAGGCCAATTTTTCTTCAATTAAGCAGGACATTCGTGCCAAGTAGTGAGTTGTTTAGACAAATATATTGTACGCAAATATAATACATATCAATATTATTCAAATTCTTAACTAATCAACATTAACCTGCTATTATCCCAATCACTAGAGATCGACTCAGATACTCTTCTTGCATAGTCATCTCATCATCATCATCTCAGCTCATACACATCTCACCGTTGGGCTCGAGCCTCCTCCATAATAGGAGGGCAATTAACCTACTATACCACGCTGGTCAGACGTGTTGGTATAGGGTTTTGTTTCAAGTTTTCCTTCTCTCGCAAAGATGTTATATGCGTTTTATATCACTTAGTCGTCTCGTACGTTCACCCACGGGTAAGATAGGGGTGGTGAATTGTATTCTTACTCTGTCACCACACGGAAAATTGCTTGCATAGTACATATTGCAATAGTTTTCGCAAGTTTATGGACCGGTCGTCTGCCTAATCTCAACCCTCCTTGGGACTGTAACTGTTGATCAGTTGACATCAGATTGGCCCAGGACAATTTAAGCTCTTAGTCGTCATTTACGACAACCAACAGCAATTAATACTACGGAGTGAGAATAGACTGGTTATCAACACTTCCCTTACCGTGGGTGATCTTAAAACACGACGAGATATATATATATATATATATATATATATATATATATATATATATATATATATATATATATATATATATATATATATATATATGTATATATATATATATATATATATATATGTATATATATATATATATATATATATGTATATATATATATATATATGTATATATATATGTATATATATATATATATATATATATATGTATATATATATATATATATATATATATGTATATATATATATATGTATATATATATATATATATATATATATATATATATATATATATATATATATATATATATATATATATATACATATATATATATATATACATATATATGTATATATATATACAGGGTGTCCCAAAATTCAACGATAAGCTGGCACCAGCAGGTGGACCTACATATGACTACTCGAGAACAGAAAAGAAAAAAATTCTACCTTGATTTTTTTTTTCATTACGACAAAAAAACCAAAATCTTTAAAAATGGACATCTTTTATTATATTATTAAGTGCTATTGCTACAGTTTTACAAGTAATTCTGTGATTTTTTTTGTATTGGCAAGGTAAGTAGCACTACTATCGATCACAGCCATTAAAAATTCCAGAATATCTATAGTTTTTACACAAAAATCAATCAAAACTATGTTTTTTTCATAAATTATGTAAGATTTTGACTTTCAGCTCACTTTCACTCATCATAGTGAAAAAAAAAAGTATGGACACTACTGTGGCAAATAGTATTAAAAATTGGCGCAACTAACTACAATTCTAAAATGGTATAACATTCAAGGCAAACTAGCTACAAAAATATACTTAGGTGTACTATTTCAAAATAACAACCATATTTCGAAAATTGTTAGTGTTGATAGTAATCACTTTTAGTAAGTAGCCAAAATGTTTTTGTAGCAAGTTCCCAGAATTTGAATGAGACATGTGCGTAGTCCGTAGATCCACAGTCTGAATTATTTTATGGCGAAGCTCGTCCAAGTTTGCAATCGGTTTTGTGTAGACTCTGTCCTTTAGACAACCCCAATAGAAAAAGTCCAGGGGATTTAGATCGGGTGAACGGGGTGGCCACAAGATAGGACCAAGTCGACCGATCCAACGCCCTGGGTACTCTTGGTCTAAGTACTCTCGCACAGGACGGGCATAGTGAGCTGGGCAACCATCGTTTTGAAACCACATGGTTTGCAAATCACTTAAGGGCACATCTTCTAATAATCCTGGCAACTCATTTTGTAAGAAGTTTAAATAACTATTGCCATCTATGTTTCCTTGTAACTCAAAGGGCCCTATCACTTTGCCATTTATTATGCCAGTCCATAGGTTAACCTTAAATTGGTATTGGGATTGTCTTCTCTCACCAGGTGCAGATTTTCATTGTTCCAGCTATGAAGATTGTGAAGATTTAAATATCCATCTTTCTTGCAGGTTGTTTCATCACGACGACGTGACGTTTTAAAATTCTATGTGCAGTACTTTTTGGGATTCCCGTTGCTGCTTGTACAGCACGTACAGAGGTAGTTGAATCGTTTTCTATTTCAGTGAGAACTTCTTCATCGTGTTCCGATCTAGGTTTTCCAGCGTTTCGCCTGTCAGATGGTATACGATCCTCCGAAAAAGCTTGATACACGTTAATAAATACGCGATAATCCGGATACCTTTGAAGATTAGGGTACCTTGCTCGATATAATCTGCTAGCAGCGTTGGCATTGCATCGGCATTCTCCTTAAATTAGGTGCATATTAGCGTATTCTAACGCTGTGTATGGTAGCGGCATGATGAATGCTAAACACTTGAAAATAAGGCAAAACTTCTTTAAAAAAAAACACAAAATCACAGTCTAAAATAATGCCAAGTCAGGTCAATTTCCAGGTCACTTAATTCAATCCAAAAGTCGTCAGTACCAGAGCCACTTTAATTAAAACAGAACGGTGCGCAGTAAACAAAGAAGTAGAGCATACTGACTTGCTGTGCTGCTGAGGACATTAATTACTTCTCCACCTGCATTAATGTTACTAAACAATTAGCATCTATCTATCTCCCTCTAACGTATAATCTCTCTGTCTCTGTCTAACTTATTTTATCTTATGGACTACGCACATGTCTCATTAAAATTCTGAGAACTTGCTACAAAAACATTTTGGCTACATAGTAAAAGTGATTACTATCAACACTAACAATTTTCGAAATATGGTTGTTATTTTGAAATAGTACACCTAAGTATATTTTTGTGGCTAGTTTGTCTAGAATGTTATACCATTTTAGAATTGTAGTTAGATGCGCCAATTTTTAATACTATTTGCCACAGTAGTGTCCATACTTTTTTTTTTCACTATGATGAGTGAAAGTGAGCTGAAAGTCAAAATCTTACATAATTTATGAAAAAAACATAGTTTTGATTGATTTTTGTGTAAAAACTATAGATATTCTGGAATTTTTAATGGTTGTGATCGATAGTAGTGCTACTTACCTTGCCAATACAAAAAAAATCACAGAATTACTTGTAAAACTGTAGCAATAGCACTTAATGATATAATAAAGGATGTCCATTTTTAAAGATTTTGGTTTTTTTGTCGTAATGAAAAGAAAAATCAAGGTAGAATTTTTTTCTTTTCTGTTCTCGAGTAGTCATATGTAGGTCCACCTGCTGGTGCCAGCTTATCGTTGAATTTTGGGACACCCTGTATATGTATATATATATATATATATATATATATATATAAAATAAGTTAAACTCTAAATGAAACCCAAATCCTCTGATTATTGTATAATCATAAGTAATCATAAGTCATTTTCCCTTCAGATGTAAAAGAGGCTTGAACCCAACAAAAGTTATTGAATATAACCTCTTCTAATCCTTACTAATATTATAAATGTGAAAGTAACTCTGTCTGTCTGTCTCGCTTTCATGGCAAAACTACTGAACCGATTGAAATGAAGTTTGGTACACAGACAGTCTAAAGCCTGAGACAGGAAATAGGCTACTTTTTAAATGGAAAAAGCGTTCTAAAAAGTTGAAAAGGGAGATGAAACATTGTATGAAAATATTGTCATTTATATTTTAGGCTGTTGATTAGATATAATTAAGTAGGGTATTCATCTTAAGAGATATTGCAATTTTAAAACTACATCACAGCATAATAATGATCAATTACTGCGTGGGCATTTATGATTAGCTTCTGTTCAGGACTTCGTCCGCGTGGAATAGTTACTTTGAGCTAACGTTAACTTGCGACTATTCCACGCGGACGAAGTCGCCGGCAGAAGCTAGTGTTTTATAAACATTTGCCGTTTCAAAAAAGCGTAAACTTTTTACAATACGTAAAACCTATAAACTGTTGAAACTCATATATGAATATGTGACTTGCATAATATTGCGTTCTCTACCAACAGATCCGCTTTAATTAAAAACGTGACTTAACAGTACAGTACAGACCTAATAATCCGCATTTTTACATAATCCTACTGTTGTAACATACTTAGAATACATAATGTCATTATTTTGTTTCAACCATGTATTTAAATAGTTATTTTTGTATGCATAATTCATTTATTCCGTATAGTGACGAAGTAAGAAAGTTCACCATCCTCTATCTTTCCCGTGGGTATCGTAAAAGACGATTAAGGGATATAATATGCATATATCATCTGTGCAAGAAGAGGATAACTCGAAATAAAACCCTGGGGGTGGAAGGGTATCTTAACTGCTACGCCATATATGCAGTCATATAAAAGTTTCTAATTATTTTAACCAAGAAAAATATTGCTATGGAAAAGATATTGAGGAAGTTCGTGACTATTTAAGATCAAAAATTTTGCCTAGATTGTACATGTTACCACTAGCGAAAGGACCGGGTATCGCTGACCTGCCTATGTGGCATTGAGAGACACATGTATGAAAGGTTATGGGATCGCGCGCCGTCCTCTTTGTCACCTTGGACAGGTTGGCGGAGTGTGACTAAACCATGGCCTGTCCCTAAAAAAAATGATTATACATGTTGGTCTTTTTGATTTTCTTCCTTTATTTTAAATATAGAATATAGATGACGTATAATAAGACTTGTGATTCCAAAAGTCTATGAAGAAGATCAACAATAGGCGAATTGCTTAAGATATTTAACATTTTCCTCATACCCTTTAATATTTTCTTTCCATACACGTGGCAAATATAGAAAACAACAAAGTAATATTTTAACAGAAATCGTGTACCTATTACAAGTCACGTCTTATACGTATCAAAGATAAAACGTATTATTTGAAAATAAGGTAAAGAAGAATCATATCAACATGTTACATGAAAGGCAAGTATTTCTTTGAAGGTACGAGTTTGTAAGCCCCCTGCGCTTGACTCTACAACTATTTGAATCCCCTCCTCGACGAGATGGCATCTCTTTATCGAAACAGCGCTCTGACAGGGGACAATGATACATATTTATCTAATAATATTTATTACATCCATGAAATATTGCCACGATTTTCTTGTCTGTTTTGTTATTTAAAGTTTGGATATTTTATGGATGATGGATTTTTATATGTATCAGGGTATGATGATATATTTTAAACAATAATAGAACGTATGTAACATATATATGTATGAACATATAGGGTTAAGAGAACGGGTGAAATATTAATGTAACTTATTTTAATATAATGAAAATATAATATCTATAACATTAATATACACACATAATATAAAAAAATGAGATATTATTTTTAACACATTATAATTCGCTGGCCCGCAATAAATGCTGTCGCAACTCTAGAAAAGGGCAATTTTCATTATATTTCAATTTATGGAGGTGTGAGGGATTAATATTGTAAGTTCTTTATCAACTCTTCGTCGAAGTTCTTAAGGAAATTATGTAGATGTTTGTGCAGTACAAGATTTTTCGGGTTGTGTCACATTTCTTGTGGGCCAAATAGTCAGGTATGAACATATTATGTTCGTACCTACCTCTATTCAAAGTAAGATCTGACATTCCAAATGTATATTTTATTCGAATAATGTAAATATGATTTTAGCATCGACATTTATAAACTATGCTAATTTATAATCTAGTAATATTTACTACACGGCTACTTAAAAAAAAAAGAACAGCTAGAAAAAGTAACACAGAAAATATAAAAAAAAGTTAAAAAAAAAAAACAGATCTTTACAAAATTTAAATGGGATCGTTTCGGAATAAACCTTATTCAAAAAAAGAATTTTGCAAATCAGTCTATATATGACGGATTAGTGCCAATAATTTCGCAACATGTACGATAGAAGAAGAGTAGGTACATGTTTCTTCAACCCGAAGTAATTGGGAAAAAAAATATCCTTATGGTGACGGAGTAAGAATACTATTCACCGCCCTTATCCTATATTACCAGTAATAGACGACTAAGTGATATAATATACATATATGTATCATATTTGCAAGGGAAATTTGAAACAATACCCTATACCAGGGGTCGGCAAGCTGCGGCTCGCGAGCCACATGCGGCTCTTTGGATGTGAAGTTGCAGCCCTTTAGTTCGATACGCAAAAAAAAATATTTTATAAAGAAAACATTTAAAAATGGTTCTGAATTGATTAATGAGGACTAGGTACAAATTATAGTTGGCAAAAAAAATTGTGGCTCTTTAAAAACTTTAAACCTTTATAAATTCAATTTTTTGTCTCTTCCGACTCAAAAGGCCTTCCATTGTGGAGGAGGCTCGAGCCCAACAATGGGACATATATGAGCTGAGAAATGAGATACATAAATAAAAAAGTGTGTGTGTCAGCTCCGACGCACGACTGGAGTTTACTCCTTAAGTACGATTATCAAAACAGGCGCAAAAAAAGCTCATTTAACTAAAAATAATATATTTTTATTTACATTTATTAAAACTATTCAGTGAAGTATTATCTTACGTCAGAAAGTGAAAGGTGCGCAGAATAGGTTGCGCACCAAAAACGTAACGAGGTCATTCGATCTCTAGATTTTATTCCTCAAATTTTCTCATACCGGGTGCCTTATATGAAAATCGATTCTTAAGGAGTAAACTCCAAAAACATAAAAAATCCAAATAAAGAATCTTCTTCTTTTTGAAGTCAGTTAAAAAGCCTTACATTGCAATTTTCTACACCATAAACTTATCTTAGATGTTCGTCCAATACGTCATATTCTCCTATCATAACATCGCATACCTATTGAGGATCAAGCGTACGTATATCATACGCACCAAAGGTTTATCGTGTTAAGGGGGTCAGTTGAGCTCAAATCATCTAGAAATTTGTCTAGTGACGAGATATTATCAAAAAGTATACCTTTTGTGGGCAACAGTTTGACAAATCGATTCTTGTGTCAAAAAAATGAGCATATACGGTGAGTAAATTATAGATAAATCAAGAAGTCGAAATATTTTTGACATATTAAAGATGTTATTTTTCTTCTTCTTCTTCTTATGTATTGGCAATCAGCTACTTATACGAGCTATTGGTGCCAGTGTCGAGTTATGAATATCTTCACGTTTTTAGTCTTTCAAGTCAGTCATTGTCTAAGTCAAATTATCACCATCAACAGTGCAATGGCCACACTGTTATTGGTATCTTGTGGGAATTTTGATGGAAAACGAAAACGTTGTAAAACACTTTTATATGATATTTACTACATCCCAGTAGTTCCGCCACATCACATTACATAAAATGCCATCAAAACTACTCTAACTAACTCGACACTGGCACCAATAGCTCGTGTAAGTAGATGATTGCCAATACATAAGAAGAATAAGAGTAAATTATATCGTCCCAATTATATTATTCGCCACAGATGATATAATACTATAGCAACGTAACCTATAACTACTTTGAGATATAAACTAAACTTTTTTTAAGACGCCACCGTGCGCAAAGGAAACAATCCTTGTATTGCGGGGACCTTTACAAACATATAATTAATGCAGACAACTTACACCCAGACTTAGAACAACACTTTGCGGATCGCACAAAGTATTGTCCTGCGCAGGAATCGAACCTTCGGCACTGGCACGGAAAGTCGGTATCTTAATCACTACGCTATCTGTGCAATCATTCATTAATACATATTAATTAAGTTGTTTCAATAATAAAAGAATGAAATTCTATAATTGAAACGAAATGAAATTATTTTATTAAATATTGAAACGAAATAAAATTCTTTTATTAAATATTGAAACGAATGAAAGTTTCTTGTGTAAACGGTAATTTATTAAGTACGGAAGTAATAAACAAAAGAGACGTCCCTCAACTTCAAGGATAAAAGGGTCATGACTTTAATTTAAAACACTACCACCAACCATGGTAATATGTAAACACTTTTTCATTGAAACTGTATATGTTACATTGTTACATCAAACAATAGCTCCCTCCATAAAACAAGTGCCTCGGGAAGCAGGTGGACTACTGCGATGAATTACTCGAGGACAGATGTTCAGTACGCCGGCTTTTTAACTACCTAATATGCTTTTAAACACACGTCATTTAAGTAAGGCCTTTTGAATGAAATATATAACATGTTTTTTTTGTGAGTTGTGTGTGCGAATTAATGTTCTTAAGAGTCTAATATAAGTTTTTTTTTAAATTTAAAATAATTGTAATACATATTAACATTACGCCACGTAAGAGGCAAAAATAAACAGCAGTCATGAAAACTGACGACATAAGTGAAAACTTAATCCTGTGAAAAAAAAATAATTAGAAAAAATAAGAAAGCGTGCCGCAGAGTACCTACTCCCTGGGACACGCTTTTATTTTTTTATATTTGTTGTATGTATATAACCATACCATAGCCAACCGTCAAAAAATAACTATAAAAAACTATTGAACAAAAACTATTGATAATAATTAATAGTAACAATTATTACATATAAATTGAATATAGTAAAACACAGCGACACGACAGTAAAGAGCAACTGACTGTATTTTTCTCGCTCGGGTACACTCGACGATTCACCTGATCGAGCCTTTCACCTCAGAGCCTGACGGATCAGACTTACAGCCAAGGAAAAATCTACATACGGTGCGCCAAAAGACGTTTTCACTTCAAAAAACTTGTATTGGTCAACCGTGGGTTTATGTCTTAGTCAGTACAAACACCATGCTCTGATCGTATATAATAAGAAACAGCCAATCAGCCAGTTTTAACTCTGGCTTTAGCTACTAAAATAAATATATTTAAGGTTGAAACTCGAAACGACAGTGACAGTCCACCATTATATCGCGTAGCCATAAATATTTCTTTATTTTGTGCTACTTAAGCAAACAATTCCCTTGAGTATCCATTTTCTTATCATCAAGAATTCTGTCTATAAAAATCAAATAATCTCAGCGTCCTTTTTAAAGTCCATTTATTATTCAATGATTTCAAATAGCCCTCCGCTCCGTACTGAATGCTATTTATACAACCAATTACAAATACATCACACTAATGTTCCCAAAGCGACACCTTGTATTTAATGCTGATATTAATACAAGAATAATTGTTCTTAGTTCAAAATCTGGCGGGAAAGTCTGTATAAATAATTCACATCGAATTTAAAACTGTAATATAATATTCTTACCGGTGTTATTCGATTTTAGGTCAAACTAATTTCGTCAAGACCGAACCTAATTTAGACTGTGCGTATAAGTATATTGTTCAATATTTCAATGTTCATCACAATTACATTAATTATTCTAAATATCGTTTAGGTATTTTGTTGCTACTATAAAATAAGGTCCTACTTTGGGTAGGAACTAGTTAGTGTTGTCATTAATCGTTTAATTTTTCAATCGATTACTTATTTTGATTAATTTTAATCGGATTAAATTTAATCGTGATTAAACTTAATCGTGATTAAATTAATCTGATTTAAAATATGAATCGTAATCGCGATTAAAAAATCAATCATTAATCGTTAATCGACTGCACAGATGGCGTAGTGGTTAAGATACCGACCTTCCGTGCCAGTGCCGTGGGTTCGATTCCCACGCAGAACATTACTTTGTGTGATCCACAAAGTGTTGTTCTGAGTCTGGGTGTAATTTGTCTGCGTTAATTGCATGTTTGTAAAGTCCCCCGCAATACAAGGTTTATTTCCTTAGTGCAGGGTGGTGTTTATAAAAAAAAAAAAAAATTGATTAAACAGTTTAAAGAATACATGTACTTTTAATAAATAATATATAAATGTACTTTTAATGACAAGCAGAAAATTACTTTTACTACATTTTAAGCTAAAAGCTTATAAAGTAGAGAGAAATAGTAATGTGTAACAAAGTAACTAAATGGCTGTACATGCTAAATTTACCTAAGTCTCACAAAATATCATATGATTTATGTGAGAAAAGGGTTATTATGAAATGTAATTTTAATCATTTAATTTGATATACAAAATTTTTATATCGCTGACAGTGACCGCTGCTCTGCCCTAGCGCTCACAAACGCCCAGATTTTTTTATACTTATTGTTATAATTTAGGTAATATATCTTTATAAACACGATATCTTTATAATTTGTAATTTATTTGTTAATCTGATATATATGTATACTAGCTTCTGCCCGCGGCTTCGCCCGCGTTAAAGGTTACTTGCCTAAAGTTTTTCATCCCCTATTTTTATATTACCCCTTAAGGGTAAGTTTTTCCAACGTGTTAATGTCATATTTATTTATATCTAATCAATAGCCTAAAAATAAATTTCAAGCTTCTGGCTTTAAAAATGACGATACTTCCTTACAACTTTTCATCCCCATTTACAACCATTTTTTGCATTAAAAAGTGGCCTATGTCCTTTATCAGGCTCTATACTATCTGTGTACCAAATTTCATTTAGATCGGTTTAGTAGTTTTAGCGTGAAAGAGTGACAGACAGACAGAGTTACTTTCGCATTTATGTGGAAAAGTTCGATTATTGTGGAAGGACCACGCTGTGGACAGTTCTCTGTTTACAGCTGCGGGGCCGGTCCGTCCGGGGTAGTACCACACTCTCGCAGAACATCGACGTATGAGTAATGGCAATGTGCTATTGCGCTTCGTTCGGTGAGCGAGAGAGCCGGAAGCCCAACTGGGGTGGGTTCGGGGTTTGTATTGGTAGGCAGCGGCCTAGCTATACCATTGGCAAGGGTCCATGGGCGACAGTGACACTTGCCATCGGGTGTGCTGTCTGCTCGTCTGCCACCACAAGCAATAAAAAAAAATAAAAAAAAAAAAAAGTTTATAATATTAGATTTAATGTCACACTTATGTTAGACAGCTGCCGCTGTCATACGCGCGCACACACAAATGAATAGCGAATAGCGGCGTAGTATCACGGCATGACCACATTTGCCTTAGTACCTACCCAATCTATCATTTCCTGTAGTCGACACAATTTTACTGTCATCATCAACGATGACTGCCCTCACGCCTTTACTTGTGTTCGGGTCGCACAATCGGCGATCATAGATTTCTAGCCATATTTCTGTAGTGCGCCCGGTTGCTGCCTGACCACAGCACTGCGCATTCTTATTGTCCTAACTTTTGAAATATTGTACCAAACGACACACGGTAAAAGGCAAAAAATATGTACTTTAAATATCGAAAGCAATAAAAGCATTTTTTTTTTTGCATAAGAATCAATTAGTTACTATAAAATCTGCATCGGCAATAAATACCAAATTATTTTGTATTTTTAATGTACTATTTTAACGATAAATGCTTACATATTAAAAATAGATATATGCTGTCGCGGACTTTTTTGTAGAACTATTTAAGAGGTATAATTCCACAATACATAATATTCGTCTAACTTTCAAGATCTTTGCAGCGTATGCAAAAATAGCTCGCAGATGGGCGATTTTTCCTGTCTTAAGCAATTTTTATCGTTATATTTTAGCCAATTTACAAAATATCTTTATAAATTATAGCCTATGTGTTATTCTGATGTGTAAGCTATATTACTATAAAGTTTGATCAAAATCTATTTGGTAGTTTTTGCGTGAAAGAGCAACCAAGATGTTCACATCCATACATTATTACAAACTTTCGCGTTTATAATATTAGTAGGATAAATCCGTTCATCAGTTTTTGCGTGATAGAGTCCCGAACATCTATAAACCCTCACAATCTTTCACGTTTATTATAGTAATGGGATTAATTATAATAAATATTCGATTGTACCTATGTTTTTCATAAATATTTAAATGGAAAACGTGATTATCGTGATTAACGATTAATAATCATTATCAAATTTTTTTTGATTACGATTAAATTAATTTTAATCGCAAATGTCACGATTAACTTTTTAATCGTAATTTTTAATCGTTAATCAGATTAACTTTTTGCCAACACTGGTACTAGTCCAAATGCGTAATATGGTTTAAACCGATTGTTTTATGCCCAAAATTAGAGTTTTTTTTTAGGTTTATTTTTTAGATTAATGAAATAATGGGGAAATTAATTAATAAAAATGTCACTTTTGGGGCATTTATGTAACAAAAGATATGAAATGATTTTATAAAAAATCTAATCTAATTCTGCAGTCTAGGCGAGAGAATTGGGATTGCTAATATAAAAGTATGTATTTACATATTATGTATTTTGTAGTAGGTAGTAGTATGGAGTGGGCGGCGTCACTGGGCCTCTGTGTCCTAAACAGAGGCTCAGTGAACACGTGTGTGCGACAGCAGGGTGGGTCGATAGTGGACTTGTCATTCGCTAGCCCCGCTGTCGCACCACGAGTGAGGAACTGGCGTGTCCTGGAGGAGGCGGAGACCCTGTCGGATCACCGTTACATCCGGATGGAGGTCTCCCCTCTCCGGGACCCCAGCAGGGGTCACAGGGCGGACCGAGCTCCCGCATTTCCGCGGTGGGCTGTGGGGCGGCTGGATAGGGACCTACTGGCGGAGGCGGCCATCGTGAACACGTGGCTGTCCTCACCACCCCCAGCGGACGGAGTGGACGTTGAGGCTGTCCGCATCCGCAGTGCGATGCGGCCATGCCCAGGGTGCGGCGTCTACCTCCGAGGCAGGGGGTCTACTGGTGGTCCCCAAGACTGGCGGACCTTCGTGCGGCGTGCATTAGTGCCCGAAGGTCCTACACCCGCAGTCGGCGGCGTCGCCGCGATGTTGAGCGGGAGGGCCTGCTGTACGAGGCGTACCGCAGTGCGCGTACCGCCTTTCGACTGGCCATCCGGTCCGCCAAGGACGCGAGTTGGCAGGAGATACTGGAGGGTCTCGACCGTGACCCCTGGGGTCGCCCGTATCGCGCGTCGCTGAATAAGCTTCGCGCGCAGGCCCCCCCCTCACCGAGACCCTCCAGCCCGACCTCCTTTGTAGAGTGGTCGAGGAGCTGTTCCCGCAGCAGTCGGAGCACACGCCCCCGGTCATGGCTTTGCCAGATCACGACTGGGAGGCCGTCGAGAGTGTTCCGCCCGTGACGAAGTCGGAAGTGGGGGCAGCCGTGGCGAAGATTCGTTCCGCCACCACGGCCCCCGGCCCGGACGGAGTTCCAGTCCGGGTGTTGACGTTGCTCCTCGAGCACCTGGAACCTCGCCTCAGGCGACTGTTCAACGCCTGTCTGACGTCTGGACAGTTCCCTGAGTGCTGGAAGGAAGGGAGGTTGGTTCTCCTGCCAAAGCCGGGACGGCCCCCGGATTTGCCGTCGGCCTACAGGGCCATTGTGCTTCTGGACGATGTGGGTAAGCTGCTGGAGTGTGTCCTCGCTGCCCGCATCGTCCAGCACCTGGAGGAGGTGGGGCCCGATCTGTCGGACGCTCAATTTGGGTTTCGGAGGGGGCGTTCGACCATCGGGGCCCTGCTACGCCTGAGGCAAATGGCCGCGGAGGCTGTCGCCGGCAAAGGAGTGCTGTTGGCGGTGTCGTTGGACATCGCCAACGCCTTCAATAGTCTGCCATTCAGCTGCATCAGGGAGGCGCTCCGGTTCCATGGAGTGCCCCTGTACCTCAGGCGGCTGGTGGCAGACTATTTGGAGGGGCGCAGTGTTCTCTACGCGAGCCCCGCAGGGGACATTGTGCGGACGCCCATGTCGTGCGGTGTTCCGCAGGGGTCGGTTCTGGGGCCGACTCTGTGGGACATCGGTTGCGACTGGGCGTTGAGAGGTAGCCTCCCCCCCGGGCTGAGCGTTATTTGCTATGCTGACGACACGCTCGTCACAGCCCGGGGCAGGACACTCGAAGAGGCGGCGAGCCTGGCCACTCTCGGCACCGAGGAGATGGTCAGGCGAATTGAGGCGCTGGGGCTCAGGGTGGCCCTAAACAAGACGGAGGCCCTACTATTCCATGGGCCCCGTGTGAGGCTGCCCATCGGCGCCTCGTTAGTCGTCAACTCCATCCACATCAGTATCCAGGCCCATATGAGGTACTTGGGTCTGGTGCTCGACGGGCGATGGTGGTTCCGGGAGCCTTTTTTTCAAATTGCTCCCCGGCTGGTCGGCGCGGCGTCCGCCCTTTCTCGGCTCATGCCGAACGTGGGCGGACCCAGTTTCGAGGGCCGACGGCTGTATGCGGGGGTGATCCGCTCAATGGCCATGTACGGCGCACCCGTGTGGGCGAGGGCTCTGAACGCCCAGCTCAGGGCGGTGCTGTGGAGGCCACAGCGAGCCATGGCTGTCAGAGCCATTCGCGGGTACCGCACGGTGTCTACCGAGGCGGCATGCCTATTGGCCGGGACACCCCCGTGGGACCTAGAGGCGGAGATGCTCTCCGACCTCTACCGGCGGGTTACCTCAATGCGCGAAGAAGGTGGCTCCCCATCGTTCAACGAGATAGCCACCTGGCGCGAGGACGCCCGTCAAAAAGTCATCGCCCGTTGGGCTACGCGGCTGGAGAGGCCTAGACACGGTGTTTTTACCGTTGAGGCCCTCCGGCCCGTACTGATGGAGTGGATGGAGCAGCGGCACGGAGTCCTCTCTTTCCGGTTGGTGCAGGTCTTGTCAGGGCAACCATGCCTCGGCAAGTACCTGCACACGGTCGTGCGGAGGGAGTGGACTCCGTCCTGCCACCATTGCAGTAGTGACGAGGACACGGCGCAACATACGCTCGAGGTATGTTCGGGCTGGGACGGGCAGCGCCGTGACCTCGTCGCTGTCATCGGTGCCGACCTGACGCTGCCGGCTGTTGCGCGAGCGATGGTCGACAGCGTCAGGAATTGGGACGCGGTCGCCGCCTTCTGCGAGGCTATCATCTCGCAGAAGGAGGCCGCGGAACGGGCCCGGGAGGATTCCCGTGACCCGGGCCGCCGTCCGCGGCCGGGGCGGCGCAGGCGCGAGTACCTGCGCCTGATGCCGCCCTAACCGAGGCTTCGGGTGATCGGACCGGGGAATTGTCCGGTCACCCGACGTGAGGCCACCGCGTGAGGACGACGCCTCAACGGCGAAAGCTGTCGGGGCGTCGACAGGAGAGGAGCCCGAGAGGGCATACCGCCGAGCGGGCCACCGAAGACAAAGATCGGGTACCGGTGGCCCGCTCGCATGGCAAAGAAGAGATGCTTGCAGGGTGGGTCAATGGGGTTGCGCGCCGCCTCTTCCGTCACCCCGGACCGATTTGGCGGGGTGCGACGTCCATAGCTCACCGCAAAAAAAAAAAAAAAAAAAAAGTAGGTAGTAGTAGTATTTAGAAGTAAATATGTAGTTACATACTATTTAGTACGCAATGTGCACAGTGATTTCTGATGTTTATGCTAGTTATTACACATGGGAAATTAAACTATTTTTATGCTTGTTATCGCGTTTTTATTTTTTATTTTAGTTGCTGAGTCTTATGAACACTTTTCAGTGTTAATGGTCACGGGAGAACACAATCTTCCTTGTGACCATAGTTTTAATTCAACTAAAAATATTTCATCACTATTCACATAATGAAGAAAGTCGATAATATTAATAAAATAATATAACTACGGCTAAATATTATATAAAAAATCTTTTGGGACTCGTTTTTTTTATTCCTTATGATGGCAAACAAGCAAGCAGTACACCTGAGGGCAAGTGTTACTACCACTCATAGATCTTTGCAATACCAGGGATATAGCTAGGCCAAACGAAACCCACTTCTTACTCTGCCGGCTTCTTACTCACCGAACAAAGTGCAACAACACATCAACACTGCTCAGACAATCGATGTTCTGTGAGAGTATGTTGATGTTCTATGACTGCACAGATGGCGTAGTGGTTAAGATACCGACCTTCCGTGCCAGTGCCGTGGGTTCGATTCCCACGCAGGACATTACTTTGTGTGATCCACAAAGTGTTGTTCTGAGTCTGGGTGTAATTTGTCTGCGTTAATTGCATGTTTGTAAAGTCCCCCGCAATACAAGGTTTATTTCCTTAGTGCAGGGTGGTGTCTTTTTAAAAAAAAAAAAAAAAAAAAAAAGTATGGTATCACCCTGGAGGGACCGGCCCGCGGCTGTATATAAAAAACTGTCAACAATGTGGCCCTACCTCTAGTCCGCGTAAGGATGTAGCAGCCATCTGAAGCTAACATCCTCAGTCCAACAAAAAAAAAATGTGGCCCCACCACTATTAAATAGGGCCTGTGTATAATAACAGACAAATAATACATGTGTAAAGAATACAATTCACTACATCCCGACGAGTTTTGAAAAAGCATACTAAAATCTGTTAGCAGATAATATCACTATATAACATAATCACGCAAGTAAATCTAGAAACAAAATCTTAAGCTAGACAGACCAGCGTAGTATAGTAGTCATTTTCCCTCCCATTAGGGTAAAGTCCCGTGCCCAATAGAAAGAAAAATAAAGACATATGTGTGTTAACGGATATAATAATAAAAATAAAACAAAACTAGAAATTTAAATTGGTTACACAGGAAATGTAATAATTTTTAAAAGTAGATTTTGTTAAATAGTACGGAACTATTAAAACTATATTTTGGCAATAAAACAAATATTCAGCATCGCCTAACAAATATAGGTATGTAACGCTTAGGAATAAAAACATTTAATAAAAGCCCATCTCGTAATAACTTACGGCAATTTCACTAAATCAAAGACACGCGACACTTCCGCGAGATGGCGCTGTGAATAACCATTTCCGTGCGTATTATTATTGCTCACAAATTCTAAATCTTAACGACTGAACGACGTGGGAGAGCCATCAAAATCCCTTTCTATGTTTAAAATAAAAATTTTACCCTAAAGGCAGTTTCATTTTATGAAAGCACTTTATACCCGGGGTATGGTAGATGTATTTATTTGTTCCTATATACAATTATTGTTATAATGTATCATATCTTTGTTTTTTTTACAGATGATTCCTCAATTATATTGTCCTCGTTATAAGTCCTACGTACCTACATGTGAAGCATGAAAAATTGTAGGACATGAGACTATTAAAAAATAATTTGAATTATAAATATAAGAAATGGATTTCTCGTTCTTTTTTTTTTGTAATGGCAATTAGCTGCTACATTTTTTTTTTTTGGTTCTGTTCGTCCATTCGGACAGGCAAAGGGATCAAAGCCCATACAGCCAAGTCTTATTTAATTATTTTTCATACATTGTTCATCATTTCTTCATATATGTAGCCTTAATAGTCATTGTCTGTCAGTAAGTCAAGTCGTTACCATTAATCGGGCGCTGATAATAATCAATATCAATGATTTTCTTTGGGAATTTTGGACAAATATGAAAATACACGTAAACCACTATTGTACCATATTCACTACACTTCAGCACTTTAACTGTACCATATTGCATAAAATACCAGCAAAATTATTCAATATAACACCACAAAACACTAAAGAAATGAATATAATACAAGAGCGTGACATGACATTTCCACATTCGCGCCAAAAACTCCAGCTGCTACATACAAACCCATTGTTGCCAGTATTAAGTTTTTATACAGGGGGTCCCATAAGTCAATAAACAATGATCGGGCCGACCAAGGACTTCACGATAATCGACGTAGTGCAAGAGTCAGTTTGTGAAAATCCTACCCAGTCCATTCGTAAGCGTTCCAGTGCATTAAATATACCCAGATCGACGTTACAGCGCATTTTAAAGAATGATAAGAAATAATAAGTTGCAGAATTTTTCAGGTTTCAATACCCGGACCCGGTTTCAACAAGATGGCGCAACTGCCCATACCTCTAACACCGCTATGCCTGTCGTCCGTAAACTTTTCCCTAACAAAGTAATATCTCGAAGAGGAGACATTCCCTGGCCACCACGTAGCCCGGATTCGAGTCCAATGGACTTTTTCTTATAGGGTTACCTTAAGTCTAATATCTACGAAACAAATCCGCGGTCAATTGATGAACTAAAAGAAAATATCCAGCGAGAAATGTCAAGCCTTTCAGAGCGTAATTGCCGTGCAGTGATAGAAAATTTTAGTCGTCGTTTACAGGAGTGCCAAGAACGAAATGGAGCACATTTAGATGAAGTGATTTTTAAAAAATAATTCCCTTTTAATGTAAAGTACTAAACAATAAATAAAAATTTCATAATATACATAGTTTTTTTTTATATATTTTTTTTCAGTTCAAAGGACTTATGGGACATCCAGTATGACAAGTCTTTATGTATAAATGTATCACTTCATTTAAAATAATTGTCCGTCGCCGCGTCGGTTAGTCAAATCGTCGCCTTCAATACTGCCATGGCTACACTATTCTGGTACTTTCTAGGAAATTCGGTGCAAAATGAAAACATTTGTAAAGCACTGTTATATCATATTCACAATAGTCTATACCCCAGCACTGCCTATGCATCACATTACATAAAATGCTATCAAAATTATTTAATATAACACGTTAAAACATTAAGATATTGAATATAGCATAAGACTACCACGTACCGCTTTCACGTTCCCGCCAAAATTTCAAGAAAGGATGAAATGAACGAAACGAATTTTGTACTATCTACTGATATTTCATCAGCAAACTTAACACATTTTGTCCGTCCAAATTCCACGTAAGAATTCACAATTAATAATCACATGCTGGACCAAGGAAACAGACTTTGATGCATAAAATAGTTATGGATTTGCTTTTTTAATAGCCCAGATACGGTTAGCAAATAATGTAATAGATGATAAAAAGCCTACTACGAGTTGGGCCCATAACATCTGCGGTTTGATCAACGATTACATTCTCGACGAAGATATAACTCAAGAAAGCGGCCGGTAGTGAGACAACCAGAACCGTATAATGTTTTTTTTTTTTATTTTGTTTTCAATTATATTAAAGCTGGCAGACATGAGGAAGGTCAGATAAAATCACTGGTAAACTCGTTTAACGATTTCAAAACTACACAGATGGCGTAGTGGTTAAGATACCGACCTACCGTGCTAACAACAGTACAAATTGTTGTTCTAAATCTGTCATTTGTGTCCGTGAAATTCATGTTTATAAATTCAACACCCCCTGCAATAGAAGATTTTTAGTACAGATATAGTCTTTTTAAAAAAAATTACCGTATCGATATTCATATTGTATGGATGGATGTGTTTGCTTGTGTAACGGCGAGGTTACTCCTTACTGGGACTCCCTACTGCCAGTGGGAGTCGTAAACACCGGCTCAGGGTCTCACCAAGAGCGTAGATTGCAGCTGTCTACTAGAAAAGTTTCAACAGTCAGAGAGAGCCATTGCATACAGGTCGCACAGGATCGTTCTAACTTTCGTGTGTAAAGTGTATTCTCGTGAAGAATACTATGTACAACAGTAGAGGTCTACGGGCTGATAAAAAAATGTATATGATGAAAGATAGAATATATTTTAATGGAAATTTGTCATAATTCTCCTACTCTTGTCCCAATTCCTTGGGGTTGACGGAATATGTATCCCTCTTCCTACATAATGCAAAGGTTATTGGCAATAGTTTTATGACCGGCCACCTACCTGACATCAACCCTCCTTGGAAATGTAAAGGCTCTTATTCGTCTTTTACGACACCCACGAGCAAAGTAAGGGTTGGTAGTATTCGTAGTCGCTACCACACAGCAGTTTAATGGAAATTAGTACGAGTACAATATTATAATGCAGTAATAAATATTGCACGTCGATCTTTAGAAAGAGACACTCGACTAATTTCGGTTTCGTAGAGCGTTGTCTCTATCGCAGATTGAGAAATGTAATCCATAATACGTTAACAACTCTTTAATTTTTTTTACCAAGCGAAACATCAAAATGTTTCATCTCAACTATAAACCTCTTCAAGTATGAAGAAGTTTATAAATACCCGATACGAAATGAAAAATGATGTCACAAGCATTCACAATCATTTTTCGTTACGTATCAGGTATTTATAAATAATTAAGCATATTAAATGCTAAAAATTTCAGTAATATGAAGAAGTTGTTAATTTTCTTTTTGCACTTTCCATACATACACAAGCATATATGAATTTTGTTATAAAAAGGTAATATAAGAGGTACATAACGGGCTTCACCCGCAAGGCTTAACCGTTAAATTAAATCCAAGATTTGATTTTGTAAAGGGACGTATTTTCCTTAAAAGTGTTGACACAACCGAAATGAAAAATACGGTACTATATCTTTATTAGAAAGTTTAAGCATTTTGTTTTCTCTTTTTCTTTTATTTCTTTTTAAGGACAACGCCTACACAAGAGTATAAATCCTTGCGCCTTAATTTCTTGTCTTGAGTCAGTTTAAAAGCACATAAGTAAAAGACTCTACTTATGTGAAAATTTAGATCAAATATATGGTAAGTATACAGGCTTAACGTCTTACTATATTAAAAAGTATATATCAAGCTAAATATAATAGAACATATTTTAAATTACTGAAATTTTTAGCATTTAATATGCTTAATTATTTATAAATACCCGATACGAAACGAAAAATGATGTCACAAGCGGGGTTCGAACCCGCACCTATTGGGAATCCGGCCCAACCGTGCTGCCACTTACACCATCGTGAACTATTTTAGGCCATGCAAATTTCGATTCATATTATATCTTACGTCTTCAAGGTGACGTATGCCATCTATCGGACAATGTTTACACATTGTATAGACTTAATACTTCAAACTTTACAGTTAGAATTGTATTAAACGATGACACAACCTTGTTATTCAAATTACTGAAATTTTTAGCATTTAATATGCTTAATTATTTATAAATACCCGATACGAAACGAAAAACGGTTGCACGGTTGGGCCGGATTCCCAATAGGTGAGGGTTCGAACCCCGCTTGTGACATATTTTCCTTTTTTTTTTAATATTTTATATAACTTGGAGAAAATACTAAAGTTAAATTGCTACAACGAAAAGCTGAATATAATATTACATTTAAATTGCATCTGAGAACTGAAGAAGATGCTAATTCAAACTGCTTTGCCAGGTGGTAATCAATCAAGAATACAATTCACCACTTCTTTACCAGCTCGTATCTCAAAAAATAACTAAGATATATATATCATACTAGCAGACCCGGCCACGCGTTACTGTGGCTAAGGTAGTCTCAGTAACACGTGCTGTAACATTTATTAGCATAACTAATAAATTGTAGCTTATATGAAACGTTTGTACGTTTAACATGGCGCCATCTATTAAATACTTCCTCCATCCAGTCAGCAGAAACCGCCATCTGTTAGAATCGTTTGGAGATATCAGATAATTGCGACTGTCAAATAATTTGCAATAAAATAATATTGCGACTATAAATTGAGATAGAAGCTGTGCAAATTTTATTAAAATCGGTTAAGTACTTTAGGAGTCCATCGCGGACAAACAACGTGACGCGTAATTTATATATATTAAGGTAAACAGATAACACTGATGCAAGAGAAAGAAAACCCGACATAAAACTCTTTGCTATTCATTTGACAGTCACGATAGTAGGACAATTGCCGTTGTATCGTGAAGCTAGCCCGAACCTAGCCTATTTTTTACAAGAAAGGCATAATATGTGGCATTTGTTCGCGACGGCTGACAACACTCAAAATGTAAAATGTCGCTCCAGGGACCGAAAGTAACTCCAAAATCGTGCACGTTTTTATACCTTACATCCACAGAGCAAGAAAATATACCTTACTGGCTACGCTTAATGTGATTCATACTCTGTGGTTAATCTGATATTTTGATTTGTTTTGTTATTTACTAAAAAAAATGCTAAAGGGTTCCTATATCCCGTCGGGCTGATCAAGGATGACACGGAACCGGTCCCACTGGCTGGCCCAATGGCGATGGGGACGAAATACAGTGGGTTATGAGACCACGCTCTGCCCTTCCGTCGCCCCAAACGGAACGGACAGCGTGTGTCCAGATCATAGCCTACCAAACAAAAACAAAAAAAAAGCGTTCCTATATCTTCACTCTTCCCATGGGTTATAGTAAGAAAAGACTGAGAGACTTAAGATTGGCATCAATGACGATGAAAAGATCAAAACTCATAACCTGTCTTATCAAAATTATTGGGCAGGGCTTTTAGAACCAGCAGTGGGACTGATATGTCCTGTAAAGATGTTAGAACACAATATCAAGAACAACTTGTTACCTAACAATGCCATTTACATGCAAAAGAAAGAGACATGTTCCAAATTTCGGAGGTTTCAAATAAAATACACGAATTCCCCAAGTTAAAATGCTGCCTGCCAAACTCAATTCGATGCCAGCTCAATATTTCATAAATATTGGAAACAAGAGATGCTTTTAAGATCGTTCTAAACGGCTCGTTGGTTTGGCTCCTAGTACGAACGGTAGGAAAGCTATTCATATTTTATTTTATACAAATAATTGTTTCTCAGAACTATCAATGTCTTCAAGGATTATTCGCCTATATGCATCTCATTATTAGATAAGAGTCTAAGAAGATATACAAAACAGACTAAACTGGTAAGTATAGTTTTACTTCAAGATTTTCTCTCTTGTAATAATTCTAATGGCTTGTAAGCTAAACCATTCTCGTCTCCTATGACACCTGCAAGAATGGACGAACCGGTAGCGATTACCAGATAATACAAAAAAAAACCGATTGATTGCTCAAATATATATTATATTCTGATACTCATAGAAATTTTATAAGATTACAACGAAAACTACTTGCTTTTGTCTTACATATTATTGCACTTTCACAATCTAAATAACTTAGATTTTATTTAAATAAAAAACACTACTTTAAGAAACTAATCCTTTTATTATGGGGGATTTTAAAATCATAATTGACAAATTGACAGAAAAAATAACGCCTAGATTCAAAACAAAAATTTGTAGATCGCACAATATTTTATTCTTCCTTGGAATCGGAACCCGCGACACTTGGCACGGTATATTAACCTCTACGCCATTATTGCATTCAAATATCTAATAACCTAATAATCCTTGTCATGTAGGAGTAGAACACAATTCACTACCCCTTATTCTGTCCGTGGATGTGTTAAAATACTACTAAGAGATATGCATATTAAAACTTTTCCATATACAGGGTGGAAGTGGACCGCTCCCGAAAACAAAGACAGGTGACCCTACTAGTCCTACTTGTAATGATAGGTTAGAAAAAAAATCGATCAGGATGAAAATTATTTATTTTTTCCACAAATATTTTTAAGTTTTTTTCACATTCCATCGTATTAGGACAGTGCCATGTAACGATAACTCGATAAAAAATGCGTAACTATACTCAGATGAGAAAAGACGCAATCCATTCAAAACTCACGATCATATGTGCAAGACTTGGTGGTGAACCTCGCGTGGTGAAAAAAAAATTTTTTTTTTTCATCCGAATCGATTTTTTTTCTAGCCTATCATTACAAGTAGGACTAGTAGGGTTACTTGTCTTTGTTTTCGGGAGCGGTCCCCTTACACTCTGTATAACTTATATAAGTTAAAGAAGGAAAATTATAAGTAAAACCTTACACCAACACCTCTTAACTGCATGGTACAGTAATATGACGTCAAATTCCTCCTATTGTGGAGGAGACTGGAATCCAGCTGTGATCAATGATGATGAATGTAAAAATCAACAATATAATAACAATTTATTTCATCGACGCTAGTAGAGTTCGTCATAATAGTGATTGTACTTTAGTTCATTTCTTTTTTTTAAGATGTCCTGCAATAACTCATCCTTTTATTATGAGGGAATTTACCAACATACAATTAACGGACACAAAATATACCTAAATTCGAAATAATAATTATGTAGATCGCAAAAAAAGAATTAATTATTCACTCATTACTTTTAAATAGACTTGATTGTGTTTAAGGTTAATTATTTATATAAAAAAATATGGAAAAGCGTTTGTCTCACTGCTCTCAACTTCTTTTTCTCTCCTAAAATTTTTGTCACACAAAAATACCGCGCATCGAAATTTCAAATCCCTTCCATAAAAAGATTTATTTCAATAATATAACACTAATTTAATAGTGGCAGGACCACGCTGGTGACAGTTCTCTGTCTACAGCTGCGGGCCGGTCCGTCCGGGGTAGTACCACACTCTCGCAGAAGATCGACGTCTGAATAATGGCAATGTGCTATTGCGCTTCGTTCGGTGAGCGAGAGAGCTGGAAGAGAGGAAGGGTGGGTTTGGGGATTGTAATGGTAGGCAGCGGCCTAGCTATAGCCTTGGTTATAGCAAAGGTCCATGAGCGGCAGTGGCACTTACCATCAGGTGTGCTTCTAGCTCTTTTGCCACCATAAGCAATAAAATAAAAAAACTGCAGATGCTATAATAGTAGTAATTATAATAATTTACCTGATTATTCATCTTCTCATAATATCAATTTTGAATTTATCTAATGTGGTGAAAGATTAAGGATATAATATGTTACCACTCTGAGATTCATAAGAACCAACCAGAATCTCACCCGGAAAGGAACAGGAACACTTTCTTGGGAAAGTTAAACAACCACGATTACCAAGCGTGGCGGAGCTAGCTTTATCACGACTTGGCGAGGCCTTGGTCCAACAGTGGACATCAATAGCCTGTTGGATGGATGAAACCCTTATGCCAGCAAATTAAGCAACAATATGCAACACCCAATGTCGTTTAATTTTGTTATTTATAGCTTTAAATCTGTTTAATCCCAACAATAAACAAATCGTTATAAAACTATATTTTTTATTATCATACAAGTCATAGATCCCATAAATCAGCCCACCATTACGCCAATTACGTAAGAGTCAGGCTTTCCTTAATCCGTATGCTCAGTCACCATGTTAGAAAAAGGGCTCAGTAGCGACCCAACTTATACCGAGCCTCTCCCATGACTCAAATTGATTTATGTCCGCCGATAAGCAGATCGAAAAGTTGCCCAACTAACCATTTTCAGAAGCCTTGGCTCACACGGATCTCGGAAAAACTATTGTTTCACTGCTCCGAGTTGCGTAACGCCGAGTGCTATTGTGATAAGTTATTGGTAGAAGGATTTGTGGGTATAACTTAGCCGCGCACGATGCCCTGATTCCAGAGATATTGATCTCCCCGACGGACGCTCATTGCGACGACGGAAGAAAAATGGTCACAGTTTAACGAAAGTAAATGCCAAAATCTAATTAAATCGTGACTTGTTCAATATTTTTGAAAACTAAATGCTTAATATATTAATTAATCAATCATTTAACAACGCTTATTAGTTTCTACTATGATTCAATATAACAAAAAAAAATAATTAATAGTTTCAATGATATATTATTTTGTATAACAAAAGAGTGTACAAGGATGGAATGAAATAAATATCTGTCGGAATGTAGTAGCCATTTTGCGGAAAATGCGCCCTTATCCATCATGGGTAATCGGAAACGATCATTGCTAAAATGAGTATAATTTACTGTGAGCTTCGCATTTTACAGCCGACCCAAATTGCTGTCATTATATAGTACATGACACTGCGGTACACCATAACTACTATCCATTCTGCTGCATAAGTTTTTTTTAACCCAATGATACTACAATTACTGTATTTCTATTTTATATGACTTTTTTTGTTTTCTTACAAGCAGGTCCAGTTAATAATTTGTTGTCACTCTGGCGTTTTTTTATGGACACAACATTTTTAATTGAATTCTCGATAGCTATTCTCTCTGTCACTCGGTACTGTTTTTCCGAGAAAGGTCTTAGCACTGCAAAGCTTATACCCAAAGCCTTGCCTTTTAGAAGATCCTCTCGTAAGATGCTATTTTCACCCAAGCGATTTTTGAGATAGTTTAAAAGTTTATCTAAATCTGAATTATTTATTTTAAATAGTGCAGTTAAAGCGATTTTATCGTGATCGTCAGAGTCCTTCATTTCTACTTCTAATTTAATATCATCGACACGTACAGGATATATTATCTCTTGAAGTAGAAAGCGATTAGGGCCAGCTCCTACCATCAACGCACACCTGAACTCATTTTGCCTACCAACCACTGAATTCAACCAGTTTGAATTTCTTTCAAGCGCTGCAAGTAAGAAATTAATGAAATCGTTTACTTCTTTCTGTATTTTATAAGATGCGATAGCTGCTAAAGCGACTTCCACTACTTCAGAAGATTTTTCAATCAGTTCACGAGGCTTTTTGTTCGGTGTTCTCTTACTTGCCATTGTAAATGATAAACACTTAAACAAACCCACAGCTTTGCTGTATATATTTTTCACAGGATTAGTCCTAAAACGTAAAATTTTGCCGTTTTTCATATAAAAGTTAATCAAAAATATTTTTATAATTTTATTTTTTTTAGCATAAGTACTTATGTCATTTTTGAGGCCGATATAATTCGCTATTTTGTCATTTTAATAATGACCGTTTTCACTTTGATTGCGGAATCAACTGTAAATAGGTTTAATATCACTTAAATGTCGCTTATTATATTTCTATATACCAAATGTAACCCAGAATCGTTCTTTTCGTTTTAAACAATTTCTTTTTTTTATCAATGGTTATTTCATTTCCTAGTCAAGATATAATCGAAGCTTATTTAAAAGTGATTACAAGGTAGTAATCATAAGAATAAACCATAGAATTCAAGAAAACAGCTAGTTTAAATTTAAAAAGGTATTAGTAATATAAAAACTACATTAATATATAATTTATAAACTTAAAAGCAGTTCGCCTACGCTATTCGCCTACAAAACTTCCCACAGACGAATCTAGTAGGTACCGTTATATTTATACAAAAGTTCGAAATGCGTAACCAAGATAATTTAGTTGAAAACTTTATTTAACCTTAGATGAACAGCTTTTCATATGTGATGACGGTGTAAAAATACAATGGGTGAGTGTCTTGACGACTACGGGATCTAATATAGGTACATACATACATATAATCACGCCATATCCCTTGCAGGGTGGGCAGAGAGAACAGAGTGCCAGAGAACTCTATCCTTGCATACTTCACTCGCTTCCTCAACATTCATAATTCTCTTCATACATGCTCGCCGGTTTCGGAGACTCTTGACTGCACCTTCCTTCAGTACTTGACCAATCTGGTCTAGGTAGGTGAGTATCGGTCTCCCCGGTACCAAAATAAAACCATATACCAACACATCTTATCAGCGTGGTACAGTAGGTCCACTTGTCTGTATTACGGCAGTGCATCGAGCCTAGTAGGGACTTAGGGAGACAAATATAAACTGAGACGATAGAAATGCCACTGTTGGGTGTGGGCCTCTCACATTTTGGGTTAATGCCATAATTTAGCGCCAAGTTTAGCTGACAGATTGGCGAACGTAGTTGTTGCAGGTAGAATCTTAAGCAAATGTTGCAGTCCACTGGCTTGATGACCCTTCAATCAATATTTACGAATCTCACAGGAAAATAAATAGTTCTAACGCATAACGCGGGGTTGATATAGATGGCGCTAAATTAACTATTTTAGTAAACATAATTAAGCACGCGATTGTAAAAATGGTAATACGAATTGTATTCTTAATCCGTAGGCACGAGAATATCAAGATATGTTCGTTCAAATAATTCTTAATGCCGGGCAGTCTTGTCTGCTCCACAATAGAAAAGCAATTGACCTAATATACCACGCTGATCAGACGAGTTGCAATAGGTTTTTATTTCAAGTTTTCATAAACACTATAGGTACCTATATATTCAAAAGTCATCATCATCATCATCATCAACCTGCTCTTATCCCAATTTATTTGGGGTCGACGCAATATGTCTTCTCCTTACATACAACTCTATCAGACGTCATCTCTGTGGTCACTCCTTGTCTATCCATGTCATGTTTCACGCAGTTCATCTATATATTCAAAAGTAAATGATGTTTGCGAGATATTTTTATCTATATATTCAAAAGTAAATGATGAATAAATAAATTGTTTCCCTGTAATACAAAAGTATTATTTCTATCGTGTGTTTTTCTAGTCTACCTAGATTTTTTTTTATTTATATAATACCCCGCACTAAAGAATAAATCTATGTGTCACGGAGGACTTTACAAACATCCAATTAATGTATACAAATAACATACAAAACAATCAAAATAACATTACAACTTAAAACAATCATTTGTAGATCTCACAAAAACTGCTCTGCATGGGATTAGAACTCGTGATACTTGGCATGTAAGGTACTCAGATCGCCCTCACTGGCCGTTATACTTACATCCCTTATCAAAGTCTAAGGAAAGAAAGTGATGTGAATTTAGACTCTTAAACACACATTACATATATCAATGATTTAACATTTATATTAATAATTGAATTTCTAATTGTATAACAAATCATTTCACGCTCGAAAAACCAACATTTTTTTTCGCAAGCCTCTCTATACATCGTTATTATTCCATTCAATAATATAACAAGAATACAACAACCATGTAAAAAAGAAAAGAAAAAACAAGGCATAGTTACATCTCGTAACACATGTTCAATCTATGGTGAATGCATCAGAGTTGAGAATCGTTCGATTTAAAAATGATTATAACCTTATAGCTCCAAGCATAACGAAGTCCGTTGACCTCGCATCTACAATATATGTACATACATAATAGGCAATTATTATTAACAGTATTTGACTATAGTTATAGTATTTTTTTTTTGTGTGACTAAGTTGTTAGCCTCAAATGGCTATGACTACTTTACCCGGACTGTGGGTGAGCGCTGAGGGCTCTCAACCCGATTCCGTGTGGTGTAGTGATTTGAGTAAGAATATAATGTGTTTATCAGCATTTCCCTTTCTTATAGGTGATAGGAAAAGACGACTAAGATTCGCAGATGAACTAATGGTAATGATTATTAGGCAAATAAATAAGATTCACTGCGGGAGAAAGAAAAATCGCAATAAAACCTACTCAATCTAGCTTGGTGTGTAGGTCAATTTCCTTCGCATTGTGGAGAAGGTTAGAAGGAAGGTTTTGAGTATGAATGTTGAAGGCTAATGGTGGTAAAGTGAGACCAAAAAAAAGATGGATAGACTGCGTGAAGCATGATATGTATAAACAGGGAGTGACTACAGAGATGACGTCTGATAGGGATGTATGGAAAAAGAGGACATATTGCGTCGACCCCAAGTAGTTGGGATAAGAGCAAGAGAATGATGATGATGATGATGATGATGTGGAGAAGGTTAGAACCCAGAAGTGGAACGTATTGTGGATTTGACGATACATATAAAAAAAATATAGATATATCGTCTTGCTGTAAATTCAATAGATTAATAATTATTAAATTTACCTACGTCAATTAAAAAACATGAGATATATTTTTTTGGGATTTTTTCTAGTTTCTAGTATTCGTAGTCGCTACCACACAGCAGCAATAAGTTCATTTATATAAACAACATAATATGTGCCTATATTAAATTTAATTGTGATAATCTGATAAATACTAAATTGTGAATTAAAAGATTTTGATATATTTACAGTGAAAGGAGGGTAAATAGCCAGTCTTGTAATTACGTTCCATCAGAAAATATATAGGGATTGACATTTTTTATATTATAATAATAATTATATTAACTTAGGAACAAAATGTTCTAGTTAGGTAAATGGTAATTTTCAAGTTTTTACGGTAAAAATCATTTTCGATGGGTCATGATTTCGGCCTACTTTTAAATATTCTTATCGCAGCGTTATTTCAGTTAAAATCCAAGTGGTAGTCTTGATATTAGAGCAAAACAAAATGTTTTAAACGTATAATTGTAAATATAGTTTGACTATTTGCGATAGTTTATAGATTAGATTACCAAGATGAGAAGATGCATCCCATTACTCCAAATTGTCAAATATCTACGCACCTTATCATTCGTGGAAAGAAGATACTCCATGCATGGAACCTTTAGCCTTAGAAAATTTTCAAATAAACAATAGAAATCGTTATAAATAGATCTTAAAATTATTTTAGTGATCATTCATCATTCTCCTTCTCTTATCCCAATTACTTAGGTTTAACGCAAAATGCACTCCCCTTCCATCGTACATATTGCAAAAGGCATAAAAGTTTTATGACCGGCCACCTGCTTGAAGTCAGTCCTCCTTGGGAATGTAATTGTTGACAAACAGCATCAGGTAGAGTTGATCCAGGTCGATATAAGCTCTTTGTCGTCGTTTACGACATCCACGAGCAAAGGGTTGATAGTATTCGTAGCCGCTACCACGCAGCATGTTTTAGTGTTTTGTAGATACATATAACCAAATACGACACGACCTAGTCAAAATCATGTGAGAAAAACTTGCATAATGGTTTCCGAACAGTGCATAAATCTTGAAAGTCAAAGAAAATCATAATTTTAAGATTCGTATTATTTGGAGAGGGTTATGGTCGACCTCAGTGACATAACGATAAGAAGAAGGAATATTAGCATTTAATTATTTATCAATCAATAAACCAATCAGTTCGACCAATAACACAGATGATAACAAAATGAGACTAAAGTCATATACTTATTTATATTTATAATATGCAAAAGTTCTTAAATATATTTGGTGTTTTTACATTCTTACTCATTAATGATTAAGGATTATCTTTTTTATTTTAATGGCAACAAATACGTTTCCCTGTGTTAATAATATAATTTTAACTAAGCCTTCCTTTTCCGTAACGATGTTAGAAAACTACTGGATGAAAAAGAATATTTGAAATAAAATTCTATACCAAGCAATTATATTAGGATGGTAAAGTAGATTAATTTCTATCAAATGGAGTGGAGGAGCCCAGCAGTGGGAAGTATATACGTACCAAATGAAGATGCCGTAAATAATATGAGAAAAATTAGCTTACAGTCAGGTTTAAGAAACAGATTACAAACTTTATTCCAATTTTTTATTTATTTTATACAAGTGGACTGTTAGGCTACATATATCATCGTGGACAACTTCATGTCAATGTGATTGATATGGATAAAGTCTGTTAAAATATTAAATGTGAAAAGAAGACAACGATATTTGGTTAAAGACTTTCTCAGAGCATGTTTTAAAAAAGATATGTATTCCACAAAGACAGACATAAAATCTCTCCGTTTCGTTCAATTTGTTAATAGGGAATGATAATAAGAACGATAATACGTAGGTATTCCACGCATTGGATACTGGATAGTACGGCAATAACCAGTCTAACACAATAAATAACAATTATAAACTCCATAAAATCTATTAGTGCAATAAACAGCAATAATAAACATCATAGACGTCCGACTAGTTATAATATTAAGTATGTATGTATATTAATATTTTAAACACTAATAAATACTTTGAACGTGTGATTTCTGATTCATGTTGTCAATTCGCGCGTAAAACCGGTTTTGTTAATGTCATCTTTATTTTAATATTATCTGGTGTAATTTTGATGATCTCAGATATGTTATACCAATTGTTGGTTTTGGTAATCACTGTTTATTGTATGTTCCGAAATATAGGTACTTATGGAATCTTAAAATAGCGAGAAAATCATATGTCATTCTAAATGCGATTTTAAAGGATATTTGGAGGAAATTTTAAGACAAATTATTGTTTTTCTGTTATGATCATACTTATTGTCTTTCCAAATGAAAAGGTTAAATTCTGAGAAAGGAAAATTTATCTTTTTATTTGCGAGTTGCTTTCTAATTTGTGGATTAGCATATTTTATTTTTTAAATAAATTATTTATTTTGTGCTCTAAGCTTTATTTTATATACCTACTATATGAATACCATCAACTTATGTCTTATAGAAAAATATAGGTACCTACTTATTAGATAGGTCATCTCTGACGACTGATTGCAATAAACTATGCAACATTGATAGGCTGGATATTGTATAGATACCTAATACTAGGTGATGGTTAAAAAAGATACTCCTTACTTTCTTAACCACGCACACTTATTCCAAGATGATTTTTTTTTTCAGATGCAATGATGGAAGTGAATGAATAAATAGGTGCGTAAATACCAAGATCCCTACGTAGGTACCTATGTACGTACTTGATAAAAAAATCTACTTCAGGGCCGATACAAGCTACCTAGGCACGTAATATGTAATAGCAACAGGTCTTTATTCTACTGAATTCAACTCATTCTATCTATAACTTTTTTCTACACACCGAATCTAGGTATGAAAGAGAGTATTGGTGTAAAGATGCGAAAGGGAATGCTCCGATGGTTCGGGCATGTGGAAAGAATGCCGAACGAACGTCTGGTTAAGAAGATATACAATGCGAAAGTGGAAGGATGTAGGTACCGGGGGAGACCGAGACTCACCTAGGTACCTAGATCAGATTGGTCACGTACTGAAGGAAGGTGGAGTCAAGAGTCTCCGAAACCGGCGAGCGTGTATGAAGAGAATTATGAATGTTGAGGAAGCGAGTGAAGTATGCAAGGATAGAGCTCTCTGGCACTCAACAGAGTGCGAGTGAGAACACTCTCTGCCTACCCTGCAAGGGATATGGCGTGATGATATGTATGTAATTGAAAGATAATAGAAATCAATTGGCAGCGGCATGCATGATGCATGACTCTAGAATTTTAAATTGTTTCAGCGATTGTTCAATTATAGTTTATAATTAAGTATAGCGCTGCTGAAAAATAGTAAATAAAGGTAACTATCAAGTATCCGTATCTAATGAAACTATGAATTTATAGACAATTCAAGCAAGGTATAAATCTCTTGGAGAAGTAAATGCATTTTCAATTATTGTATCTACTTACATAAGTAAAAAATTAGAATAGTAATAAGGTAGGTAAGTGGCTTATTTATTTTATTAAGTTCGCAAAATCGTTAGCGTCAAAGGTACTGGAAATAAATAATCAGCTGGATGTGAATATTAGTAATATTCAACCTTATTATTTAGAAAATAAAGGTGATAAGACCAAAGGGATAACATATTTTATATAAATTTTAAATCTGCATCATTTTAGTCACTAATAAAAATTTATTAATCAAAGAGTACATTCGTGTGAAAACATCACGAATAATGCAGAAAAAAAAATAGCTCAAGAAATTGTCTTTAAAGGAAAATAGCAAACGGGATCGAATAGCGTATCGAGGTCAAACATTTATAATACGTAGGTATAACGTTTCGACGCAGGCATGAGCTAAATAGGTTATGTCCAACATCAAAAAACAATATAAAACTTACCGAAACTAGCATTCACATCCAATAGCTACTTATGCCGTTACAAGATTCGCTTCAACGGTCGTCGGCAATGCTGTCACTCACTCACACACATAAATACACAGTAGTAAACGTCATAACTAACGTTTACGTCGTTAATTAAACTATTTGGCGACGTTTTCCGATATTGCCAACAATATATCACATGTAAAACAACGTTAACTTGCACGTACAACGCCCAGAAGCCACAAAAACTTGGTGGATCATAGAAAAAACGTATTTTTTTGGCAAAGACAGACCTAATCACCACTCCTTTTCTCTCACGGGTTTCTGTGATAGCGAACAGCTGCGGCGTGTTTTGTACCAAAACAAATACTTGTACTGCCATCTATTAGCAACATATAAACAATAAAAATAAACACTGACGCTTAAATAACTGGCATAGAAGAGCTAGCGCTTTAATACAGATTGCACAGATGGCACTGTACACATCTTTTAAATAGTAAAACTATTAATATCATAGGCAGCAAAAACATAAATAAATTTATTATTAAAATTATTATTTATGAGCCATTATTGCAATTATCGACGAACACTTTACAGTGTCCATGAACCCGGGAGGCGGGAAGACTGTGGAGTCCTTAGTCTTCCAGTGTAACGCTATAATGCTGTAGAGTGTAGAGTTCGAAACATTGGATAAGTAATTAAACATGATAAAATCCATAAAATAGCTATATTTTAAATTACATATTTAAATAAACATCAGAAATCATTAAACCATCGACGATTTATAAAAAACTTTGTTTTAAATTATTTACTTTCTATAACTACTAATACTAATGTCCAGCAAACATCAACCAGAAAGATATTTTATGGTAAATAATATTAACCAATAAATTGCAAAAATTTCAAAAAGATGGCTTCGCCGTAACAGTGATTAACACTGCCGTGACCAGGATTCGAACCTGGGTTACTACGGCCACAACGTAGGGTCCTAACCACTAGACGATCACGGCTATCGAAGCAACTGTAAAATTAGCTAAAATATGTTATTATAATCTAAATCAACAAATCACGTCAATTTATAATTATTTTAGACATAATAATTACCTACAAACAAACAAACAAATATAGTACAAACAAAATAAAACAATTTGACTGATTTTCTTTGATACTGTTTGAAAACAAAAGAGTATTATAAAATAATTTCGTAAACTGCTATTATGCAACGATAATTCGCAGATTCACCAATTTTATTATGCTCATACACTTGTATATTGCTCATACATTGTACATAATTATAAGTTTATTGTTGTAACTTGGTAGTATTTAAGCTACGAATAAATTATTCTTATTCTAAAAAAATACTTGGCGTGTGAGGAGTGAAGTACCTACCTACTACCTACCTACCTACCTATTTTCAAACGTTTAGGTACTTCATAAAACATACACTGTATGTTATTTAGATGTACATACTTAAGTATATAACCTACTCTATATATGTTGTCCTAATAGGAAGCATAAGAAACACATTTATCTTCAAAAAAATTACACATTTATCGTAATACTTCGTTTTATTATGAACTAACTTTCGACCGCGTGAAAAGTAGTTACTTTTCACGCGGTCGAAAGTTAGTGCCCAAAGTTTAAAATATCCCAATTAAACATACATTAATCATATAAAAAATATTCTATGTGTTAATCCAAGATATGTCATTATTCATCCAAAATGTGTTTAACGGTTTACGCGTGATTGAATTATTAATTAATAAACATCCAAACATTTTTAATAAAGCTTTCTCAATAATTTGACACTAGTACGACGAATACCTTTTCAATACTGGTACCTAATGACTTTTCAGACATCTGGTTGTCATATAAATACAGAGTATGGAGGATACCATACAGGGCCACCGAAGACAAAGATCGGGTACTGGTGGCCCGCTCGCACGGCGAAGAGAGGAGTTAACAGTGGGTCTATGGGGTCCCGCGCCGCCTCCTCCGTCACCCCGGACCGATTTGGCAGGTCGAGACGCATCCATAGTCCACCGTGGAAAAAAAAAATAAAGGATACCATACATATGTCATCTCAACTCATAGGTAGATATATATATATCCCACGGTTGAGCTCGAGCCTCGGAAGGAAATTGACCTACTATATACCACGCTAGTCAGACGTGTTGGTATAAGGTTATGTTTTTAGTTTTCCTTCTCTTGAATATACGTTGTGCATTTTATATACCTTATTAGTTGTCTCTTACGATCACCCACGGGTAAGATACGAGGGTGGTAAATTGTATTCTTACTCCATCATCACACGGATTTGCGTAGGTACCTACGTCTAAAAATGAGAATGTGTTATGGCGGTTTTCACCAATGACCCTCTATATTATAAGTAACACGGCAATATAGATGGCACATAAAATTAATGTTACGAATCATATATGTCACTTTAGGTGTTACCGTGTTACTGAAACCTTAAATTTTATTTAACTTCAATGGACATGAAAAAATAAATTAGCATTAACGTTAGGTATATGTCATTCATATTGCTCATGTCACTTAAAGAGGACGAATTCATTAAATCTACGAAAATTATCCGTAATAGAAAATTACAGAATGGGCGGAAGTGGATCGGCATCGAACTTGATCGCGAAGTGCGCGTCCATCTGTTAACCACAAAAGAAAAACTATTTATAGACTGGGCCAACTGCCGCTTCTACGATGATTTAGAAGTAGTACGTTGCTCAAACTGCCAGGTTCACGGTCATGTCGCGAAGTACTGTACAGAAAAAACACCTACGTGTGGTCACTGTACCGAAGGACATATCACGAAGTCCTGCCCAAATAAAGACAAATCAGATTTTAAACCAAAATGTGCGTCGTGTAAACGTTTTAAAAAACCTTATGATCATCTATGTGGCGCATCGGACTGCCCCACCTACAAGTTAAAGTTAGAACAATTAGTACTCAATACAAATTATTAAAAATAAAAATGGATAGTTTAAATATAGGGCAATTAAATCTCCATAATGATAGGGTAGCGACATCAGAGCTAGACCGTCTAGTTATGGAATATAATCTAGATATCGTACTTATACAAGAACAATACCATAGTACTCGCTTACGTAATAGGGTTGTACAATTGGACAACAAAGCACGAGCCGGCATCTATGTTGCAAGTGCCAAATTTACGGTTACGTCACTACAAAATCTTATGACGTCACACTGTGCTGTCGCTGAGATTACATCCTCATCCTGTAGGGTTTACGTTGTGAGCTATTATTTTCAATATTCAGACCCCGTAAATCCACATTTACACCATCTTCGCCATGTTTTGCGGTCTCTCACGGGCCGTAAAATTATAATAGGTGCTGACGTGAATGCGTCATCTACTCTCTGGTATGGCAAGTTTAGATACACCGACACTGATCGACGGTGTGCGATAGAAGATTTCATCGCTGAGATGAATCTGTCCATCCACAATACACCTGATGCACCACCAACATTTTGCAGCCCTATGGGTGAATCTTCTATTGACGTCACGCTTTCAAGCGCAGACGTCCGCTTAAATAGATGGCGCGTTCTCCCTGACGCGTCGTGTAGTGATCACCGTCTGATCGTGTACGAATTTGGATCGAGTCTGTCGCAGGATCCTACTAGACAGAGCTACAATTTTAGATATAAATCTAAAGGAGCTAACTGGGATTTTTTCAGCTCGCTCTTTTCCTCATGTGCTAGGGATTTCACTCGCAGTCAATTAACCGCAGAAGAAAGTGCTGAAATAATGTCAAACTCTCTAATATACTGTGCTGATATAGCTTTGGGTCGAACACCCCTGCCTAATACTAAGAGGTGTGATTGGTGGAATAATCACTTAGTAGAGCTCCGCAAACGCTTCCGAAAGGCGCGCAGGAAACATAATAAACTCAAAAAGACATGCAGGATGGGAGCGGCCTTTGATGAATCTCTATCTTTACTGAAGGCTGCCCGGTCTTGCTACCGAACTGCGGTGGAAAAGTCGAAAGACGCTTTATTAAATAGGATTGTTGAAAAATTAGAAAGTGAAGGTCCGTGGTCTCCACTATATCATGAGTTTAAAGCAAATCGCTCAATCGACCTAGCTTACGTACAAAATATCAAAGTGAATGATAAACACACTACGGGTATTGAGGAGACCACGGAAGTTTTATTAAATACGTTAATTCCAGACGATAACATATCAGTCGACAGCGAACACCATAAACAAATACGCGCGTGGGCCGCTGACCCACCTCTCTCGCCTATGTCTGACCTTCCGTCTTTTGCCGAGTTTATGAATACCGTTAGAGCTCTTCCCCTCAACAAAGCTGCTGGTGAAGACAAAATATCAAATAAAATGATCAAAGAAGCTAGTCGAGCATCGGGCAGCTCAATGTTAATGGTTTTTAATCGTTGTATATCTGAAGGTATTTTTCCTCGGTCATGGCGTCGCGGATATATACGGATAATTCCTAAAGGCGGTGATAAGCCACCAGATGACCCGAAATCATATCGACCAATCACCTTATTGCCCTCACTAGGCAAACTCTTAGAACGGCTAATTGTTCCTCGTTTATTGCCGGGTGGACCAACATTCAACCATAAGCAATTCGGCTTCACTCGCGGTAAATCAACTATCGACGCAGCCATTGCGGTGAGAAAAGTTATTAATACATCCGCTTTTAAATACGTGCTAGGCGTTTTCCTGGATATCTCAGGTGCCTTCGACAACGCCTGGTGGCCAATGCTACTTCTTAAATTAAAGACTCGTGGGTGCTATAGGAACATCTACTTAATTATACAGTCATACTTTTCACAAGGCTCGACTAAACTGAAACTTGGTCACCATGCTGTGTCGAAGCCACTGACGATGGGCTGCCCCCAAGGTTCGGTGCTAAGTCCATATCTATGGAATTTAGGTTTTGACGATTTCCTCGAATTACCTCTGCCGAAACACTGTCAATTGATCGGCTATGCCGACGACGGTCTTCTACTCGTAGAATCCAACACTAGAGACGGTTTAGAGAAATTAGCAGAAATTTGTCTCAATAATATATTCGAATGGGGCACACGAAATCGGCTTACATTTGCCCCACAAAAAACGTACCACCTTTTATTAAAAGGAAATTTACAATCGTTGCCGCGTATAAAATTCAATAATATGACAGTCAAAAAGAAAGATTCAGTTTGCTATCTTGGACTACTCTTAGAAAAAAATTTTTCATTTGTCGAGCATATTAAAACTGTGGGTGAAAAAGCGAAACGAAATTTCTATGCGCTTACTAGAATATCAACGTCTACCTGGGGCCTTCGTTTTAATACACTGAAAACTATATATATGGCCACATATTTGGGGTGTATTTGTTACGCTGCACCCGTTTGGGCTGATAGGGCTACCATAGGGGCAGCTCGCCTTAAATTATTACAAAGCCAACGATTGGCCTTAATATTCTTGTGTAAAGCCTACAGGACGGTCAGTACCGAGGCTTTGCCGGTACTCGCGGGTGTACTTCCGGTTGACTTGGAGATTCAGAGACGGGCATCAATGTATTACACGACAAGGGAAAATATGAACACAGATTTCCTTCTACCGCGCGACCGTAATAAAATCGCTCGATTGTTTGCACCGCAGTCCGTTGTCTATGAAAAACTTTTAATTGAATGGCAAGAAAGATGGGATTCATCATCGAAGGGCCGTCACCTCTATCTATTTTTCCCATGCGTCCGCGAGCGCCTAGAGAGAGTGTGGCTGGAGGTTGACCATTTTGTAGCTCAATTTCTAACTGGACATGGCAACTTTAAAAGTAAATTATTTTCTTTTAAACTCGTACCTTCACCACTATGTCAATGTTCTACAAATAACCGCGAGTATGAACAATCAGCACATCACATTCTCTGGGAGTGCGATCTCTGGCGTAGCGAGCGCGACCTTATGTTAGACAGTTTGCAAGTAACATCTGGAGTAGTATACTACACGGATCTTGTAGCAACTCGAGAAAATTTCCGTGCGTTTAGGCGTTTCTGCCATACCTACTACTGCAACCAATCTTAAGGCTCACATATAGGCCCCGTTAAGTTATCCCGTATCCGTGGTGCCGTACTGCTGCGCTTATCGTAGCTGTACAACCCTTTACTTATTGGCTGACTAGTCAATATTGCTTTCTGTCTCCCGCTTTGCCTGGGAGGGAAGTGGAATCACTCTTTTCCAACTCCTCCTCTTTAACTTTTCTAATTAAATTTGTTGCGGGTTCCAAGACAATTAAAATCATTTCCCGGGACTGCCTGAGGGTCAAACCTCGGTGTCATTTATAGTGACCATTGTGGATCCTGGCTTACAGGAGTTACAATGGTGGGAATGTGTGGTGGGATTAGTCCCAAAGGAAAAAAATTCATATTGCTTTATATAGGTAACGTAAAAATTAAGGGTTATTGGTGAGAACGGGAATAACAGCTCTAAAAATTTTAGAATATGTGAAACAGAAATGACGACCTATTTCACTTATACTGTTTTATATGATATTGTCATCTCGATGTCGTTTACATTCTACAAGATTATAAAATTTTCCCTCGATTTCCATAGGCAACTTTATACTCGTACCAACGCATAAATATATTTAGCGACGCATAATGCTCATCGATAAACTGCCCAATCAGCTCGTTCACATCCAAACAATAATTTATATATTGAGTAAAAATCCTATTTTAACCGTTAAAGATGTCTTATGTCCCTTTTCACCAACGTCACCTAAATTTTAAATAACAACTACGACAACAGCATCGTTTACTTAAAAATATTCTAAATTCGTGATCATCATTCTCCTACTCTTATCCCTATTGCTTGGGGTCGATATAATATGTACTCTTCTTTCATAGCATATATTGTAAAAGTTATTGGCAATAGTTTTATGACCGGCCGCCTGCCAGACCCTGCTTGGGAATGTAATTGTTGAGCAAACGGCATCAGATGGAGTTGGCCCAGCTCGTTATAAGGCTCTTAGTGTATATGTAGGTACCGGGGGAGACCGAGACTCACCTACCTAGACCAGATCGGTCATGTACTGAAGGAAGGTGGAGTCAAGAGTCTCCCAAACCGGCGAGCGTGTATGAAGAGAATTATGAATGTTGAGGAAGCGAGTGAAGTATGCAAGGATAGAGTTCTCTGGCACTCTGTTCTCTCTGCCTACCCTGCAAGGGATATGGCGTGATGATATGTATGTAGTCGTCTTTTACGACATCCACGAGCAAGGTAAGGGTTGGTAGTATTCGTAGCTGCTACCACACAGCGAATTCGAAATTCGTGATAAAGAAAACAAAAAAAAGCGGTAAAGTTGTTTTATTTCATGTGTCACGTAAAAATCAGGAGTCGTTAATGAAATGTTTTGATTATTTAATAATGTAATGTAACTATAGTCTATAAAATATAGCTTGATCTCTGTGACAGTTCTCACTAGTCCCGCACGCTTACGATGCAGTCCGTATTTTTGTCGATATAATTCCTTATTTTTTAAAGTTATTTGCTACTGCAATTGAAAAACAATACATGAAAATCTTATTGAACTTCAATCAAATGGATGGATGAATCGATTAACAATTTATGAAAATCTTATTGAATTTAAATGAATGGATTTTATTTAATTTAAGCTAAAACTGTTAATTAATTCTTTTTATTATTCGAAAGGAATACATCCAAGTTCATCGTCACTATTATCATCATCGCTGGAGCATTCCTGTAGGTTGATGATGAGTTCTTGGTCACAGATTATTTCCTAAATAATCATGTTTATTTTATAAAAGAAATTATCTTTTTAATATAATAGAAAAAGTCTTATTAATATTATGACTGATGTCTGAATACTAAATTAACACAATTTACTTATTTTATAGAGTAACCATGTGGTTTATATAGCTAATGTATTGGTTTTACTTGTTTTATAAATAATTAATAAGAATGTTATCGATTTACGTTTATCGATTGCCCCATCTCTATCTTATTCTCAGTTCAGTATGATCTTGTACTTGCGTAAGCACCATACTTTTATAAAATGGTTACTAAGTAATTTAAAACATATGAGGTACTAGTTTTGGTGTAAATATTAATATTTTTATATTCAGTTGAGATATAACTGGCACCTAAAGAATGAAAATATAGGCGATATAATCAATTGTGGTAGGACCACGCTGTTGACAGTTTTCTGTCTACAGCCGCGGGCCGGTCCGTCCCGAGTAGTACCACACTCTCGCAGAAGATCGACGTCTCAGTAGTAGCAATGTACTATTATGCTTCGTTCGGTGAGCGAGAGAGCCGGAAGCCCAACTGGGTGGTCTTGGGGATTTTATTGGTAGGTAGCAGCCCAAGCTATACCCTTGGTATTACAAAGGTTCATGGGCGGCAGTGACCCTTACCATCAGGTGTGCTGCTTGCTCGTTTGCCACCATAAGCAATAAAAAAATATACAAATTAAAATTGTAATAATGACGCGTATTCATAATTACTTCATCGGTTTTGTCGCTATCAGTCACAGAGATCAAGCTATATTTTAAGGACTATAATTATAAATAACAAATTACTGAAATTTGGCATTTAATATGCTTGATTATTTATAAAAACCCGATTACGAGCGAAAAATGATTGTTACAAGTGGGATTCGAACCCATACCGTCCGTCCGTCCGATCCGTTCCAATCGTGTTGCCACTTACACCACCGTGAACTATTGTAGGACATTCAATTCTCGCATCGTATTATATTTTCGACTTTTAAAGAGACGTGTGCCATCTACCCGACATTGTTTACACATATTTCCAATAGGTATGGGTTCGAATCCCACTTGTGACAATCATTTTTCGCTAGTAGGTAATCGGGTTTTTAAATATAACAGTAAATTAATATTGGAAGAAACAGTCCTCATTAGGTTATATACAATGCATTGCTGGAATTGAGCTACCTCCATAATAGAAGGGAAATTGACCATACTATGCCGGTGAGAAGTTTAGTAAAGGATATCATTTCGAGGGTTTTTCTCATACAGAAATGTCTGCTTGGGTCCCTTAGTAATCTTTTAGGACCACCCGCTGGAAAGGATAGTGGGGTAACCAATGTGTAATTTCTCCATCACCAAACGCAAATATATGATATATCTAGGTATTCTTTATAAATGTAATAAAAAAGCATTAAAGATATACACTACCGTCCAAAAGTTTGGAAGCACACCTGTTTTCAAACAAAACAAATAAATGCCGACTAATAGCGGTAAAAATTAGCAATAATCTTAAGTTTTACAACCTTTTACGACTGTCTACACAAACACAAAAGGATTATTATCCTACATTCATCAAGTTTTATGGAATTCCTTAATATTGACGAAACACGTGTTTTATGACTTAATCCGTCGGCTACTTTATCCTATGCAATGGTGTAGTTTTATTGATAATGTTTGCTGGTTTTAACTTTTTTAGACCTTATTCAGTCGCACTTGAGCATTGGCACGTGAAAGTTGTGATATTAACATTGTCTGTATTCGAAAGATATCGGCTACTACTTTGACCGTATTTTTTCTTCTGAAAATGGCAAAACGCAAGCAAATCACGCTTGAACAGCGAAGCGCTATTTGCACTCTACGCGAGGAAGGATACAGTGAACGTCAAATCGCAGAAAGGCTCGGAATTTCTTGTAAAGGTGTCCACTATACCCTTGCTAGAAAACAAGAAACGGGGAAAAATGAAGATAGAAAGAGATCTGGTAGGCCCAAATCCACAACAAATCAAGAGGACAACTTCATTAGAGTTCTTTCTAAACGGAATCGACGCTTAACTGCACCACAGATCACTGCAGCTCTGAATGATACGCGAGAAACACCCATTTCAACAACTACTGTTAAAAGACGCTTACTGTCTGCGGGATTAAGAGGATGTGTTGCTGCTAAAAAACCCAAACTAACAAATCGACATAAGAAAAATAGACTAGAATGGGCAAAAGCGCATAAAAACTGGACTATAGAACAATGGGAAAATGTCCTTTGGAGTGACGAATCAAAATTTCAGATTTTCGGATCCAATAGACGTGTCTTTGTACGCCGGTCAAAAGAAGAGAGGGCTTCAGAGGCATGTACAGTGCCTACCATCAAACATGGTGGTGGTAATGTCATGGTTTGGGGGTGTTTTGGCAACAGTAAACCCGGCAATCTTGTGAGGATAACCGGAAAATTAAACAAGGAAGGCTATTTAAAAATTCTCCAAGATTCTGCCATACCCAGTGGACTAAGTCTCATTGGTTCTGGATTCATTTTTCAACAGGATAATGATCCTAAGCATTCGTCTAAATTGTGCCAGAACTTTTTAAACAAGAAAAAAGCTGAAAACATTTTAAACATCATGCAATGGCCATCTCAATCCCCTGATCTTTCTCCCATTGAACTTGTTTGGGATGAACTTGACAGGAGGGTGAAAAGTCGTTGTCCTACGAGCTCAGAACATTTGTGGCAGCTATTAGAGAACGAATGGAACAAATTAGATAAAGATTATTTTTAAAAATTGATTAATAGAATGCCCAGAATATGTGAGAAGATTATAAAGGAGAAAGGTGGACACTTTGATGAAGCTAAAATTTAATCTAATTTACCATTGTATATTATTTTTTTATTTTGTTTAAGTTAGTTTCTGTTTGTTCTTTATTTTTTTATCAATACATTTAAATTTAAATGACTTAGTTTGGTTTTATTCGATTTTACCTTGCTGCTTCCAAACTTTTGGACGGTAGTGTATATATATATGGGTACTTCACGCAGCATCCTTTAAAATAGGTAAAAATAGGTCAGAATCTGAATATTCTAGATCTCGGACAGTATCCATAATCCAAGATAGAGTCGCAGACAGTGACCGCTGCGACTTACTCCGGCAATAAAAATGCACCGTTAGATGACAATAAAGATACTTATTCATTTATTAATTCCAAATAAATTTATTTTATAAATTAATTTTACAAATATTGAGATCTTAATACTACTAATACTATGTGATAGTAACCGTTGTCATAGCAAATTGTACATACATACATATCATCACGCCATATCCCTTGCAGGGTAGGCAGAGAGAACAGAGTGTCAGAGAACTCTATCCTTGCATATTTCACTCGCTTCCTCAACATTCATAATTCTCTTCATACACGCTCGCCGGTTTCGGAGACTCTTGACTCCACCTTCCTTCAGTACATGACCGATCTGGTCTAGGTAGGTTAGTCTCGGTCTCACCCGGTACCTACATCCTTTCACTTAAACTTCCTTTCACTTTTATCATGTAATTATGATAGGTAATTAAGGTATTAAATTTTGATAAAGGGAAATTATTGTATATCGTTGTTAGGAAGGGCTCTCAAAGTCGCTTTAAACTGTGAAGATCCGAGACGAAACACTCCCCTTTAAAAATTGTCTGCCATTTGTAAGCGGTTTACGGTTGCTAAATTTTAGTTAATATATTCTGGCGCCATATTAACAATTCACATTGTTCAAAAGTGTTCTATTCTTTGGGTTATATTTTTTTTCCATCCGTTTACCGATTAAATTACCCATCAACATTTTCTCCACGGACATATCCATAAATAATTTTATGACATTTTATTGTTGCTACAACTGTTTGCAACACTCCATTGCAATCTCATTAGACATACATAATTCGTCTTTTTTTTTGTCACCGCATACGGGGGCCACACGCGACAGCCACAAACGCCGCTACGAGAAGCTAGAAGTGGCTACAAATACGCGCGACAACTGGCCGGTGGTTGACACTTGTCGTCGGTGGCTGCTACTTTTTTTAACACATGCGCCCTGTACTTTTTCGCCCTTATTACTATAACTATCACTTTTTGAATCCCAAATCGCAGAACGGGATTGAATCTCTGATATAAATAATTCTATATCCATATTTATTTCAATCAACAACAGACTACGTACGTACGTGCAGCAGCGTTTTCTATCAGTGAATCAGTGGCCGGTGCGGGCCACAAGACGCGAACAACGACGATTTGTAGCGTGTGGCGGCCACCGGCGTCAACCGTGTGCGGCGAGTCCATATAAAATGTAGGAAAATTACAAGAAATATACCGGTGGCGGCTAGGTATGCGTCCGATATATCAAAACGAATCTGAAATCGGATTTCAGTCAGAAATCGTATCGTATCGATATTCAACACTATACAAACTGATTTTAGAAAACGTATTTCGGCAGAAACTAAATCAACACATATCAAAACAAAACGACGAAAACGCAAACTAATAATAAATCTAATCATCGCGCAATCGTTTTCTATTGCTAGTTTTGCAAACCAAACCAATATTTGAAAACTTACTAACTATCTCTTTCACTCCGCTAAGCGATCGCTTAGTCAGAATGAGAAAAAGCGAATTTCATTAAAATTCGCCTCCTTTCATTCTAACTAAGCGATCGTTTAGTGCATTGAAAGAGATGAAGCTAATTGTCATCTGTTTTGGAATTTGGCGGTTTCTAAGAAACTCAGAATGGCAGATGGAAACGAAACAGAATTACAAGAGTCAGGGAATAAGATCTATATTAGAATGCAACTACTTCCATGATAATATTACACAATACTTAATGATAGTAGTTTAAGTTTTGTGTTTGTTAAATAGATTTTTGAATTATGGGAGAGTTTTTGCACACTTGACCTTGGTGACACGTGCGGTGTGCGCGTAATGTTATTTTTGTGATCTCGTGAACTATATAATTAGATAGGTATTTTACGATTCAATACTATACTAACGTATGTTAGTATCATACATACGATTTGATGATAAATAAGAAATAACTATTTAATGTAAAAAGGTAAGATTTTCGCTTCATAATCGGGATTAATAAAAAAAAACCATACAAAAAAAATGTACATTATATAATCTAATCATGAAATAATTGTAAATATGACGATTTTTAAATACGCAAGAAAGTTTTGTATCATATCCAAAACAAAACATTTTTGCTAGTCTAGTACTCTAGTTAAGCCTAGATAAAGCATGAAGGAAAATCGTACACCTAAATCCAATCAACAAAGAAATTATAGAAAAATTATTTGAATGCGTTCGTTCGATTGCGTTTTTCGTTTGCTACGCTAAAATAACTAAAAACATCGAATATCGATCGAAACTAAAGTAAACCCGCTCCGTCAACCGCTCTGGAAATCGATTTCTGAAATCGGTTTTTAAAATCGATTTAAATATCAGAAATCGAATTTGTATCGGTTTGCGTAAAAATCTGAAAACGCCCATCTCTAGTGGCGGCGTTTTGTGGTTGATTCAATAATATACTCTGCTAGGTTTTCAGGCTTCATACAATCATTATTTCAAACTTTAGCATATGGTAACTACCACTAAATTATAATTATATATCACAAATATAATTTAAAAAATATATTAATTTATATTATTTCTCAAAATATATTATGTATTAAGTCTACAAATTAATATAGACAAAAATAATGCCATTTCCAATGTCCATGTCATTCCTGTACTAGTATCAGTTAGGAATATTGAATTTTCAATTACTATTTTTAACACTTCAATATAAACAAACAGACAGATAGGTAAAGCAAATTTCCAGAAAGAGATCCGACGAAGAATTCCGGATAGTCCACCCGGCATTCTTAGGAGGATATCCTTGTATTACATTCTCCAGTGTATGAAACAGCAAGTCTGTGCACCAGCACTCATCTATGACATAAAAACGTAGTCTCTAAACGTGACCTCACAACTAAGCTCAAAATTGCACTGCGTGCTTTGAAGAGAAATCGAGGAAGAGGACGATCGAGGCTCTCGGGTTCCGCTCTATGATAGCGAAAATACGTATAAGAACGGTTGTGATCAACAGTTCTAAGATTAAGCAAGCTGAATTAACACATCGCTTGATAAAAACAGCTGTTGGAAAAGAGTTTATATGACAATTAAGGTTATAGTCCACACAATGTTATACTTCCTCCTACCAGGTGGACCGACGTCAAAGTTATGAAAAGTAAAAGCATCAGACACAGCACAGCGATGTGTTCTTAGCTATTATTTCAAAATATTGGCGGCCATTTTATTATACTAAATAGTTATAAGTAATACTGAAATCTATTTTACATTACATAAAATACTACGGCTCCACTTCATATTTTTCAATCCTTTGTTCCATGATTTTTATAAATACATTAAACATATCCTTATCAAAATATTCTTTCAACCATGTTCACTGTCATTACCATTCAAATACCTTTGTATGCTCGGTGACAATGTTTCAAAAACACTAACCATTCTACCCAAAATACTTATAATTTTTTCGTTTTGTTTAATTCTAGCCATTTCTCTTTCATGTGCCAATTTTTCTCTCTCCCGTTCGAAAGCAAAGTACCTATCTGTGACATCTTTTACTTCGTCATTAAAATTCTTTTTTCTTTTCTCAGATCGTTGAGATGCTGTGGAATCTGAAGCTATGGAAGATATTGACTTTCTACGCCGCGATGCTGAACCATTGACGTCGCAAAAATTTTGTGGATCTGGTGACTGAGTTCTCGGATATTCATTCAGTTCTGTTTCTTCCTGAAAAATAAATAAACATTAATATTCTATTTTAGTTTAACTAAGGCCTAACTAAATAAGATCTGTATCCAGTACCGTCTTTATTATAATAGTATATTTCTAATACATATGGCAGTGGCCTGGCTGACCCTGGTTTAGCTGAAGTCCATGAATAACAATAATCACTTATCATCAGGTGTGCTGCTTGCTCATTTGCCAAAATAAGCAACAAAAAATATTTTATATGATTATAGTGAGGAAATATTTGAAAGCTTTTCAAGTTATTATAAAATGTTTTGATATTGAATTGAATGATTATGGCATATAATCAGTAAAGCATAGCTTCGTCTAGCAGTGGTAAAATAGCAAAACATACTATTTACTTGTATATTTTGGATAAGTGTCATGTTCAGCCATGTGTTAAAAGCAACCCTTTATGGGATTGTATTCATTAACCAGAGAGCGCCCATAAGCAGTGTTGGTAGTATTTGAAGCTGCCATCACAGGGCCCAAGTGAATCTATCTATAACTAGTAATCTCATCATCAAGTTATGAAAGTCCACCGTTCAACACAGGCTTCCTCACAGAGGTGGGAGACAGAGTAATGGTATAATCGTCAACGCTTGAAAGGCGAATTGGCGATTCCAGTTAGTGTTGTAAATTCCCCAGAAAAGTGCTGCTGTATATTCTGCTGATGATCCTTTAACCAATTTTTACGCCACCCATTGTTATAACTTCCCCAGAAAAGTGCTGCTTTCTATTCTGCTGGTGATCCTTTAACCAATTTTTGCACCACCCATGGTAGAAAAAAAGTAGTGACACATATCCTAACCTTTAACCACACAGGTATCTAGTAAATTATCACAAGATAAATTATATTCATAACATAATCAAACCTTAAAAACCAATTCATTATCGTCTTCAGATTCTGATGTCCTCTTTGCCTCCTGTTCACTTAATAATTTCATAAGTCTCCTCTCTACCTTTGTGATGCCAGGGCCTTCGCCTCCTTGGTCTTTTATCTTTTTTAATTTTCTTTTTGTATTATTTTTAAAGTCACTCCAAGCCTGGAAGTGCATGCAAATGAAATATTTATTATAAATCCAAAAATTAGCTCATAAGGGAATGTAACAGTACTTTGTGACCTGTTCAGGAGTTTCTTCAAAAATACAATGTTGAAAAAAAATTAATAGAGGAAAGGGGGTTAAAAATTATAAAATATGCGTCACATAGTATGGATAAGTTTCCTAATATAAATTACTAATATTAAAACCTGTATGCAATCCTTACTAATATTATAAATGCGAAAGTAACTCTGTCTGTATGCCGCTCTTTCACGCCAAAACTACTGAACTGATCTAAATGAAATTTGGTACACAGATAGTCTAGAGCCTGACAAAAGACATAGGCTACTTTTTAATGCAAAAAATGGATTGTAAAGGAGGATGAAAAGTTGTAAGGAAGTATCGTCATTTTTAAAGCCAGAAGCTTGAAACTTATTTTTAGGCTATTGATTAGATATAAATAAATATCACATTACAATTTTGTAAAAAAAATAGCCTTAAGGGGTAAAATAAAAACAGAGGATGAGAAACTTTAGGAAAGTAACCTTTTACGTAGGCGAAGCCAGGGCCAGGGAATGCCAGGGCAGAAGCTAGTATATTATAAAGTAAAATTTTGTGAAGCAATCTGCTGTGCTTTTTATTCAATGCTTAATCTATTGCATAAAAAGCACAGAAGTTTGTTATAAAACTTTTTAACATGTTTTAAAACTCTAATATATTTATATATAGATTAGGTTTAGTGATTATATATTACTATAATAATATATAGTGTTTTCTCACACCTTCATTCGCCTTATAATCAGATTATAATTATGTTGTAACATCATCATCAACATGCTCTTATCCCAATTTATTTGGGGTCGACGCAATATGTCTTCTCCTTCCATGCAACTCTATCAGACGTCATCTCTGTGGTCACTCCTTGTCTATCCATGTCATGTTTCATGTTTCACATTGTTGTAACATTATATAATATTTCACCATTCTTTTATACCTTGGGAATAGGATTTCAAAAACTATAACTTACACGTTTTTTCATAACTCTATTTTCGAAATATACATTTCATACACTTTTCTTCACGTTATTTGTGGAATTTATAAAAATCCTCTATCCTACTGAGCTACAGTATAAAAGGAATCCATATGAAAATTTACACCCTTTTACTGAGATTTAGCTTTTAAAATATCAGATTATTTATAAAACTTTAAAAAATATTGTCACTTGTGGGACTCGAACCTATACCTGTTGGAAATCTGTTCCAATCGTTCTACGACTTGGACTAGTGTGAGTTATTGTATGACAATCAATCAATTTCAAGTGATTCTAATTTTTATTTGTACAAAACAGCGTGTGCCGGGTCCACAAGTATATGTATATAAAAAGGATGAATAAGTAGCATAGTTTGTTAGGTAAAAGTGGTTTTCTCAGTCATCATAAGTTTAAGCACATAACTCCGACTACATTTTTATTTGGTGACATGTTAAGAACACAATGCTTGTGGTGGTACTAGTCCTGCTTGACCAGTAGTTCAGAATAATTATTTATTTCATATGTCACCTAAATTCAAGTAATATCTACAAGCTAATAGAATAAAGGGCAGTTACTGAGCATAATTATCAAGACACTAACAATAAGTAAAATATTTTATAGCCTTTTTAGAAATTACCTTCCTCCATTTTTCCAATGCTCTAGGTTCACCCCTAGCTTTATTCAAGAGATCAGCTAGTTCTAGCCATTTCTGAAGGTTATCTAGTCGACCTTGTGATCCTGGTGGTGGTTTGCTTATATCGCCATTCCTGAATATATAAATATTATATTGCCATTAAAAATACATAATTGCTTTTAGTATCAAACCTATACTCCCAAAAGGGCTAATATGATTTTTAATTCCACTAATAGAGGCCCTCCCAATAAAGTGATGGGTTAAGAATTGATGCTCACTTTCCCATAGGAGTTCTGAAAACAGGTTTGAGGGTCACAGGGTAAATAGGGAGATCTGAGATGGGATACTCTGAGAAAACCTATAACACCTACAATCACTGAATTATCTACCAAACATGGTGATAGGTCATTGTTCTACTTTGTGGACACAAATAAAATACCAAGACTTAGCTCATGAGAATGTCGACATGTGGGATGTAGACACGGCAATCATCGTACTGATAGTAATTTCGACCAATGGTCTAATAGCCAAGAGCCTCGCTCAACATCTAAAGAGGCTCACGTCATGTAGTCGGATAAGGCGTCTGATGCAGAAGGAGGTGTTACTCGACACAGCACGCATAGTGAAAAAGTTTTTCTCTTTGGGGCCTTAACCACCGGCAGCTTGGTCCTTGTATTCGCTGTCAGTGGATCAATGCGCTTTTTATATTTTTAAATATATATATTTTTTAATATTATATTTAGAAATTTATTAAGTAGTTATAAGTTTTAATAAAGATAATAATAATAAATAAATAGCCAAATTGCAGAATTAAACTCTGCAATTGTGTGCTACATATAAGCAAGAGAAGAAATTGTGAAACTAGATCTAGGTATCTGCAAGTAGTCTCAAGATAGACAGTTGAATGTTTAAACGATTTAACCAGAAGCAGTAGCTAAGTTTATTTATGGTATGATTTGGGTATCTATATGGAAATTCTAAAACAAAAGACTAATTTAATATCTAAATTTATAGCAGTATATACGAAACAAGATAGGTCTAGTTCGATATATGTACTTACAATATTATATTTGAGGATTCTCATTCAGATTTTTACTAGGGCGCAAAATTATTACCGGTAATTTGAGTATGATAATTACCGGTCGCAATTATTATTAAACTGATAATAAACTTATTACAATTATTACTAAGTTTAATACTTACTTTTCCATATAATCTATCATAATTGCAAATAGGACCTGAGATCCCTTGTCCCTCATTTTAATAATAATGTAGAAAGATCTGAAAATTCTAACCAGTTACTACTGCAATACTGTTTTGGTGTACCAAATACATTTGTCATGTATTACCTACGTTTAATACAGATTGTTATCTAATTAATTAACAATCAATAATTAGATTTTTTTTGGAAATTGCAATTATTTTATTATGAACAAAACAAATAAACTACACAGAGCAAGCAAGAAGTAATGAAGTATATGACGTTACGTCGAAATTGCTCTGTGCCACAAGAGCTATATGATCATCTTGCGACAGTAAGCACGCGGCTATGGCCAAATGTTTGTTGACCAAGCCAAGTTCACATAAATATTCAAAATCTCGTACATTAACTTACAAACCTTGTTAATTCATGAAACAATATCCTTAAATCTGTTAACGAGCAATTAATGTTGCAATTTCCTAACTTGTTTTATACATAACGCAAAATAGTATTACACAGTATACTTACAACCAACCGCACTGAAACATTTTTTCCCACTATAATTCGAATATCAAAGCACCGTCAGTATAGAGGTAAAATTACCGAAGTTGCCTTGGAATAACACTGTAGGCTAACATTTAAATGTAAAATATAAATCGATTGCGCTCTATACCTACTACTACTCTACTTAGTATTATTTAGCTTCAAAAGATATTACATATTAAGCTTATCAAAATCTTATACATTTTTGTACGAGGTAGTTGATATCTTCGTATCTCGTACGTTGTTTGGAAGGGGTCGATCAACACTGCGACTTGCGATACGTGGTCGCCACTCTAGAATAGGGGTGTCCACTTTGAAAAAACATCGATGTTTTTATCGATTCGATAAATCGAAACTGTACATCGATGTCTTTCGATGTATCGGATGAAAACATCGATGTTTTGTAAACATCGAGTACTTTTTCTAAAATATATTACAAAGCTAAAGTCATATCAAAAGGGATACTTCTCAAAACAGGTCTTCTTTCTAGAGTGAAAATTTTTGTATTTGAAAGTTATGAAAAGAGCTAAATCCATTATTTTATTACAGTTTAAGTAATTCATAGACAATTCACTGACTCTTTCTTGCTTGCGTAGTGCTGCCAATATCATCAGTGCTTCCAACTGCCTACATCATTTCTATGTTGGCCAAACCGGCACGGCCAGATTTTTTAAAATCTTTATTGGTATATTTTATTATGACTTTATTATCGATATTATAAAAAAAAAATTTTTTTTACGTTTTGTGGCATTTATATTCATTTTCACTTTAAAACAGCATTTACTTAATGCACAATTACACTGTCTTATATAGTGCGACATTTCGATACTCTTAAAAATATATTTATTTTATTAAATATTGCCAATTTTATTTATATTATATATGTATGCATTGTTGTTATACTTATGTTAAAATTATTCATACATCGTTACACACAAACACACACTCTGACACTTTTTATACTAGTCATGTTTTTAATAATTTCTTTAAAGTGTTGGCAGAATATCAGCGCTATTTTTACCCGACTGCGCAACGCAAAGGAGTGGTATTGTGTTTAACAGTCTATGTATGTATGTTTGTATGTTCCTTTGAAACACTATATAGATCAAACGCCTGGGCCGATTTGCATGATTCACACGTCAATCCATTTCTCTTAATCCGGCGAGTGTCACTAAAGACATGACGTTAGTGAAAATTCAAAATGGCGACTACTGGACGCCATATTGTGAAAATGAAAAAATTAGTCAACAAACTATATCAAGTGGGGTATCGTTGAATAGGTATTTAAAAATCATTTTTAGTTTTCTCTCAACATTTTTCGATTCGACTAACCGTTTAGGATCTATATTGATTTAAAGTTTCGTAACAACCTTTTTCACATACAGGTCTTTAGACAATAGAAATTTACGATCAAAAGACGAAAAAATCGTATGACTGTGCGTGTGAATGTGGATGGACATGTACTAAAGTATTTAGTAGGTATATTGGCCTACCTAAAGTATCTAATGTCTGACGCGGTCGCCCATCTTCAACTTCTAACGATTTAGTACTCAACTTCAGTCGAAAAACTATATAGTGTTATATACCTACTTATTAATAAATAAAATAACTGTAGCCACCTAGGTATTCATAACTAAAAGTATGAAATAAAAAAATAAATAAAAAAATAAATAAAAAAATCAAAAAACCCAACTGCGTAAAAAGTGAACCAAATTACGTACACAACAAAAAAAAACTGAAAAGAGAAAAACAAGCACTTAGATGTTCGGTGGCCTAGAATTCTATAATATATTATTGAATGAATACTATTGCAGAAAATAATATATATTTTAATAATGGAACACAACAACTGAACAGTCGGGGTCCATTATTCGACAGCAAATCTAATTTTCAATGGATCCCGACTGTTCAGTTCTTATGTTCTATTATTAAATCCATCCATCCATCCATCCAAGTGCTTGTTTTTCTCTTTTCTGTTTTTTTTGTTGTGTACGTAATTTGGTTCACTTTTTACGCAGTTGGGTTTTTGATTTTTTTAATTATTTTTTTTATATATCATAAAATAGCCATAGCTGAGGCAATAGCCTTTTTTGTTTCTGGTTAAAGACATTTTATACCAGAAGTTGTTTTCTTTAGTTATGTTTATTTTCATTAGTTTTTAACGAGAACAAAATAAATGTATTTTTTCTTTCATTTATACCCATTCCGATCCCTTATAAAACTGTAATTTATTATAAAAAAAATATTTATATTACTTTGAAATATCATTGAATCATTTATTTAAACATAATCTTGAGTTTTTGTGACATTAACTGGTGGTCATCGATTCGATGTTTTATGAAAAAACATCGATACATCGAGTATATCGATAGCTTTTCAAAACATCGGATCGTTTTGATGTATCGCATTGTAAACATCGATGTTTTCGATGCATCGATGTATATCGAATATCCCTACTCGAGAACCTTTCCTCCCCAACGGTTATAGGTTCGTCGAGCGATGTGTCCTGCCCATTGCCACTTCAGCGTGCTAATTCTTCGTGCCACGTCGCTTATACCCATTCTTCTGCGGATGTCCATATTAGGGATTGTATCTCATAACACGCTGAGCGATTTTGAGCTTGGCTTGGTTGGTGGACCACGTTTCCGAGCCATAAATCATTAGTGGTAACACACACTTGTTACCAGTGTTAGTGATTGAATATTGATATTGCTTGGTTCCATTTTGAAGGAATGAATATTTTTTATTATAAAATCGTTATGTACTTATAGTATTTGACAGTTTTCCCCTTTGTGGTGATAGGTTAACAATACAATGTGTCAACACCTTTCATTCGCCGGTGGACGACGTAAAAACTACTTAAAGGACCTCCAGGAAAATGAGCGGCAACACTCTCCTGGGAAATTTTAACACCATGCGTGCTCTGTCCGCTAACCTGTATGCCAAGCGTGGCGGTTATGGCAAAGCCCCATTGGGAGGAGTATGTTAAACGTGTAACGTGAATAAGTTCACATTATTGATGACATATATTCCGAACGAATCATTTTTTGCCAGTTAGTTGCATTATGTCAACTTCTCCAGATAACCAATGCATTCTCCATCTATAACGCGAATCATGCTTATCTAATAAATCCTAATAATAAAACGGGAAATGCATAGAATAGTGCTTAGTAATAGAGAAAACCTTTATTTCAAACTATTTTCTGTGCTGGACTATTTCCATTATTGCCAATGCTATTATCAACACATAGAAACGTGTTAACTGTTCATTGCTATAGTCTTCAAATTTTAGACTAACTTATCAATTTTCAGATAGCATTACAGTCCCAAATAGTCTTTCAAAACTTTGACTAGAGTTTTTAAAGGACTCAATGTAAGTTAATAGAAAATTTACATACGAACAGTCATGTCAAATGGATGTCATACTATTTACATATCCAATGCATGCAATTCTCAAAGACATCTCGTTGGTTTTTCTATATACATCTTTCAGCCTTTAGCCGTCTACTTCTAGACGTAGGCCTCCACCATAAATAAAGAGATAGTGTCGTAATCACCACGCTTAGCTGACTGGTTGGCGATCGCAATGTTGACGAACCTTTCCCACAGCGGAGCTGCTCACCATTTTCCTTATGAGACCCTCAGCCGGTTTTTACAATTTCTATGTTAAAGAGGTGGCGATTGTATTCTTATACTGTCCCCACATGAGTAACTTGATATTGAAGAATATCTTTGATACTATTGAAGATTTTCTTGGATACTATTGAAGAATATCTATGCAGCAAAACATTTTTCTTTTCAGTGATAACTATTTTGCCTTTAAAAAGGAAATTGCCCAAATGTAAGTAAAACACACATCAATTGCTATCGTTTATTGATTTAAAATACAAAACTTAGTGACATAAAGCTCTATCCTTTTATTGTTACAGTGCCTGCGAACTGACAATCCGATAGGAAATAAACATTAGCTCATCGCGTCGCGCACCACACACCATCTCACTCACACCTCACAATCCCACATGTCACAGTACAAATAAATAGTATAAGTATATTACATTCGCAAGCGCAAACATCTAGGGGCCATCCTTTTGAGTAATGTAGTCAAACGTTACAACTATATTCATATGTTGGTGTTTTACGTGTCATTCATTCACATTAACATCCAGACTAGTTCGCTTCACATAAACATTGTCACGGCAGATTTCCGACGTTGAATGAACCCACAAGGCTTGTTCACAAAAAAAAAACAATGTCTAAGTCTCATACATGTAACTAAACCACATAACTTGTATTTATACGGTGGATACAGAGCATCTATTTTTAGCATACTAAAAGGAACTAAACGTTAAAAATAATAATTAATAATGTATTTATACAATTAGGTACAATTGATGAACACAATTTTCTAATGTTTTACAAATACAATATGGAAACCTGCCCGTCGATTACTTCGTTATTGCTCTATCATAAACATTATCAAATTAAATGTGTATCCCATACTTATTCTTTACATTCTTTCTAACAACCCTATAACTCATGAAGCAGAAAAGTATTACAGTAAATATTATACAGATATTTCAAAAAATGTATAGTACAAAAACAGCGAGATTAGAAATAGATTCAAATCTACAATTAAATAATAGTGTTATTTTTTTTAACCACAAACTGTTGGTTATAAATTAACTATAGAAAAATACTTTAATGCTTCATGTAAACGAATAGCTGTATCATACATGTTTCGTTTATTTAAAATAAATCCGTATATTAATGTATTTTATATAAAAAATTCGCAATAATAATTCTGCGATAAGAAATAATTTGCTATCAGTTGCAATTTGTCCGTTAGCCGCTTTATTCTGATACAGTCACTTCAGTCAAGTTTCAACTAAAAATAATTAAAATTAAAAATTTCACTATGTCACGACATGATCAGAATAAAGTAGCTAACCCGGGGCCGCTACTAACTAAACAAACTTGGAGTCAATGGACCATTTTCTATAATACAAATGCCACGGATATCTACAATATGAGATAAGTCCATATAAATATCATTTGTTCACTTTATTTTTAACGGATCACGTGCCACACACATAGATGATCCGTGAATCTTAAACACAATTTAAGATTATTACAATTTAAAAGTCAACAAATAACAATATATTTATATGAAAAACGATTTCATATTTAATTGAACAGCCGTGAGTCCAACAAGCGTGTATATAGTACAGTTAGTAGCAGTCCCCTATACACATAAATAGTACCGGCACAATAAGGCAGTGATTCAGTGTACGCTATACAAAATATCTCCCTTTAGAAAGTTTCAACCAGTCTGTTGCAATGAGGTTAGTCTATTGTAGATTCAAATCCAAAAAGGGGTTGAACAAGTCATTAATTCAATTTATTAACTCTTATTTGAAATACCCATTTTTTTTATATATGTTTCAACATTCTCGTAACCTACAAGTACATTTTGTGTTTTATAGAATTACCTATATCCTATTCTCTGTTTTACACTTCGTCTGAGTACAAATGGGTCCGAAGTTAGCTATATGCATTAAAAAAACAACACTTGAGAATTAATCATAAGCGTTATACAATGGAAATAAAAGTTTACACATTATACAATTCTGAAATGCGAGGGCATAGTTTTTTTTAATTAAATAATTTAAATATGTGTGTGTACAAAAAGTGTCGTCGAGTCGAATCAATTTGTGCATTAACAAAAATACTTAGTCTATTATTTCGTTTGTATAAACAAATTCACATTGGCCCTTTGAATTTCAGTCATCAGTTGCCGACGCAAAGAATATAAAGCTTGCGATAATTAAAACCGAACGAAAGCCTAACTAGCACAGATAATTAACTAAACTATAGATTATCCAGCTTACATCGCAGTCTGTATCGATCGGTCTAAATTTTATGTACAATATTTATTTTCTACCATATTGCGTCCTTGATATGCATCGCGTAACAATAAAAAAAAACGTAGCTCTCATGCTCTCAATGCGCGTCCGGATGCGGAGAGCGTGCTCGTCGTCGGCCACCGGAACGGCTAAGTACTGTCAGGTGAAGCGATCAAGAAACAAATAATACAAACACGTAGAACGTAACGCATCGTCACCATCGTATATGTAAACAGTCAGACTTATCGTGTTAAATAAAAATATAGAATGATAAATATCGGATTCAGTCCAGTAGTGCGCTAGTGGATGGCCACGGGGCTGTGGCACACGGCGGCCAACAGTTCGTCATCACGCCGTACAGCCTCCACTTCCATGCGCTCGGCGAACAGCCGCCCGGCCGCCGCGCCTCCGCCGCCGACACCGACCCCACCCCCGCCCGCTGCAACACACACAAGCACAAACTGTAACCACTTATACTTCCACATACCAACACTTGGCTGTCATCATATATTAAAACTATTGATCAGACCAATTGCATATACATATACCCTACATAATCTTTAAAGGTATTACCCAAAGAGTCAGTTAGTCATAGAATCATTAAATGACCAAAAACGTATAGCGATGCTAGACTTCTTTCATCTGTCTCTAGAGAGACAAGTCATGTTGTGCTGACTGATATTGGTATATAATGGCAAGAGGATATTTCTTAAACGAATCAATATAAATTTATTGTAATCATCAATTTTACTTTGACTAATAATTAAATCAGTCAATTCAAAAATGTTATTTAATATAAGGACATTTAAGAGTTGGCATGTTGAAGCATTTTGTAAATATGTATCTTTGTTCATCAATGACACACATTGCAATAACTCTGTCTTATTTAATACTAATTTAAGAACCTCTTTTAAATTATTTTAAGTCACACCTTGCACTAAATATTAAGATCCTTGTCTGGTGGAGAACCTTATAAACATCAATTAGACTCAGAACAACACAATTTCAGATCGAATAATTAATTGTTTTGCGTAAGGATCGAACCCACGACACTCGTGTTATATTGCGACCTAGAGCACTACGCCACCCATGCAATCAAACTAACGTTTTCATTCATATGGAATGATATTTCTATACCAAGTTAATTTATTAGTAAAATGATTGTGACGCTTTTTCATTATTAAATCATAGATATGATGATTGATATTTTTTTAATAGATAGTAATTCTAACGCTCTTACGCGAAACCATGCAGTAAAACCTTTCTTACATGAATCTCTATTACGAGCAAGTATCAATATGCCGTCGTTAGTATATAATATTTGCAACAACCGAAATTAAAAGCCTACACTAGAGTACCAATAGAGAAATTTGTAATACTCAATAAGTTGTATTACCTGCGTAAATTTAAAAAAGCGGCGCTACAAATTAGTCCCGTCTCTAAACAAAACTGGGGACGAATAATAACTGCCACAGAGACATATCAGACGACTTTTGAAATTTTGGAAAATATTTGTAATGGGACTTGACGTTAAACCATTGGTATCAGCTGTCACGAATATCTACGACGCTCTTTATGGAGAGTATGTGGCTGCTGTGTAGTAGCGGTTACGAATATTACCAACTATTAGTGTGCTCGACGTAAAAACAATTAAGAGCGTTATATCAACCTGAATCAACTCCACCTGATGTCGTCTGGTCAACAGTTACATACCCAAGGAGGTTTGATGTCAGGCAGGCGGCCGGTCATAAAACCATTGCCAATAACATTTGCAATATGTATCAAGAAGAGTACCTACATATTCCTTCGACCCCAAGTAATTAGGATATGAACAAGAGAATGATGATGATATAAGGAGAGCTACTATTACCAAGTTAAGAATACGAAAGGAAATGGTTAAATTGTATTTTGGCATTATTCGTCATTACGATTAAAAGCTTGACCCTTAAAGTTAAACTTTAGTCATAATTCATCTAAAGATTTTGTTGAATGCTTCAAACTCATCACGTAACAAAAATGCATTAGGCATTTTTTGATAAAAAAAAAAGCTTATTTGGGTATTCATGTTAAAAAGGTTTTATTGCCACTAAAATACACCACCCCTAAGCGGGTGTAATCTAAATATATATTTTTTCTTATATATGTAAGTAAATATATAGACAGGTTAATATATATGGTACATAAACAGATATTAACATACAAATATGAGTGGAAGTTGTGTTATATAAACATTAATCAGTATCTACAACATCAATTACAAAAACACATGGAAAGATGTATAAAGGAATAAAGCAAACCGTACGGCTGTTGTTTATCGACGTTATAAAATATAATGGTTAATAACACCCTAAAAAGTTTAATCTAAAATAATCTTTGAGATATTTTTTAAAGGGGGTAAATAATATACTCTAATAATGACATGAAAACCAAATCAGAAGTTGTATCAGTAAAATTCGTAATATAATATTATAAATACATATAGCTCTACGGAATCGGATATTTCATTTTATTCCAGTATTTTTGTTTACACACCACCCTGCACTAAGGAAATAATCCTTGTATTGTGGGGGACTTTACAAACATGCAATTAACGTAGACAAATTACACCCCAGAGTCAGAACAACACTTTGTGGATCGCACGAAGTCCTGCGTAGGAATCGAACCCACAGCACTGGCACGGAAGGTCGGTATCTTAACCACTACGCCACCTGTGCAGTTTTGACGATATAAAATTCATCATCAAATCATCCGTCGCCTTCACTGCAGAATACGATAGTTAAAAACCATTTCGATAAACAAAACCGGATTTGGTGGTACATTTTAAAGCCATGCGTGATATAAGGAGCATGCTAGAGGGGTGTAACGTATAAACATTCCTAGTATATAGTTAGCAGACCTGGCACGTAATCGTTAGGCACTAGAGACGGGGCTAGTGATGCGGGCCGGGGCCCCCGGACCGCTCTAGTCATCGCGAGTCCGACGAGGCATCTGCCACAATGCCTATGTTAACATCTATACGTCAACATTATTAGGGCTTGCTTTCAAAAAAACCAACGCCCTCATGGGTATACCTTGTAGGTAATAATTTGGTGTTTGAATATTCGATTAATATTTTAAACATATTTTCATATCTATTAATTGTTTAGCCATCTCTTTCTTTAAGAGTATGTAATCGTAAATCTTGGAAGATTAAAAAAATATCATTGCCTTTATTAATTTAATACAATTCAACTTAGAATTGTGTTATTGCATGAAAATCTTAAGATTTTAGGAATATAATCATAAAAATGAATTTGATCGAATATTCAAACATCCATGATTATTAAAAATACCCAAGTATATGATCATGGAAGTTACATAATATGCTATAAAATATAATTACTTAGCATTGAGACAGCTTTACATTATGAAAAATATATCAAGACTAATAATTTAATGTGCCAATATATTAAGTCTCTATTAAATTTTGTTCTAATGGTCTGCGTGAAATTACCTATATTGGTAACTTCCATGTAAAGTTGTGCATTATATTTTTATTATACAAAAGAAATATCTTTTTTTGTTAAATCAATTAGAATGATATGAAAGCATTATGTTAGCCAAATAACACGACATAAGCTCGAAATGATCATGTAATTTTTAAATGATTATTAGACACAATTAAACATACAAATAATAAAAATTTATTCAAGCATCATCGACTCGAGATCAAAGTTAATTAAACTCGTAGATCAACTTTTCGAAAGATGGAGGTAAATTTTAATTCAATTTAATCTATTTGTGAAAATTAAAAAAAAAAACAAGGTCCTATAAAATAAAACTCTTATCACATAACGCCAATTTATGCAAATCCAAAACAATTCTATTACAAATCTTATGTATGTTTTGGACATCTAGAACTTTTTCAGCCAGAAGTTTTGTTATATTCAAATTTTGAGGTTAAAATATTGGAATTTTGACATAAGTGTTCCATTTCATGCTTCAAACAGATGGCGTTGTACACTGCATTAGAAACGCACTATTGCATTGTTTTAGAAACAATATGGTGATGATTTTCTTCCGGGATGAGAGCCGTCAGCGCTCACCCACAGTCCTGACTAAGCTGTGAAAGCCATCTGCGGCTACAGCTAAAAAACACGACAAAAAACAAATGATGATAAAAAAAATTTCGAAACCGGACAATGAGAGATCATTGATATATTTATATTGTCTACGTAGTTTATTTCAATGGTAACCAAGTCGGCGACTTATTCTAGTCGGCATTGCCTATAATTAAATAACATACAATTTTGCTTGTCGTACGATAGAAGCAGTAAACTAACCATGTTGATGATGCGACTGCGCTTGTTGTGTGTTAGTTGACTCGTCCGCGGTCCTCTTGAAGAAATTGTGTTGGAACGCGTAATACGCCGTCACACGTTGTTTGGGGTCATACTCCAACATGCGGAGGATTAGGTCCTGTAAATAGCATGTTCTTATTAGATACTGTTTTAATTTAAAGTACCCCCAATGGAAAGCGGAATCCTATGTTAAAGTTTATTAAAACAGCGTACAGGGCAGGATAGAGACGTTGACGCAACTCAAGCATGTACCAATTAGTATAGCACTGAGCCATTGCGGTAGGTGTTCGACCAGGGGTAATTGGGATCCCCGTGGGACCTAGAGGCGGAGCTGCTCTCCGACCTCTACCGGCGGGTTACCACAATGCGCGACGAGGGTGGCTCCCCATCGTTCAACGAGATAGCCACCTGGCGCGAGGACGCCCGCCGAGAAGTCATCGCCCGTTGAGCTACGCGGCTGGAGAGGCCTAGACACGGTGTTGTTACCGTTGAGGCCCTCCGGCCCGTACTGATGGAGTGGATGGAGCGGCGGCACGGAGTGCTCTCCTTCTGGTTGGTGCAGGTCTTGTCGGGGCACGGTTGCTTCAGCAAGTACCTGCACACGGTCGTGCGGAGGGAGTGGACTCCGTCCTGCCACCATTGCAGTAGCGACGAGGACACGGCGCAACATACGCTTGAGGTATGTTTGGGCTGGGACGGGCAGCGCCGTGACCTCGTCGCTGTCATCGGTGCCGACCTGACGCTGCCGGCTGTCGTGAAAGCGATGGTCGACAGCGTCAGGAACTGGGACGCGGTCGCCGCCTTCTGCGAGGCTGTCATCTCGCAGAAGGAGGCGGCGGAACGAGTCCGGGAGGATTCCCGTGACCCGGGCCGCCGACAGCGGCCGGGGCGGCGCATGCGCGAGTATCTGCGCCTGATGCCGCCCTAACCGAGGGTTTACTTTCGTGTTTCTCTCTTTCGCAACGATAATAACCGCTTTCATTTTTACAAAACTCGTGGGGAGTAAAAGTGATCAATTGTTTTCACTCTGTCCTCGCACAAAAGAATTTTACTAGTTCAGTATAAATCACCCGATGTTAATTTACAGTTAAGTTTTTATTTAAAGAATAAAATAATACGTGATATCAGTAACTTGAGTTGAATGTTTTATACACATGCGGCCATTAATAAAATAGTTTATGGAATTGAAGGCACTTCATCCATCAGCCTATCTATGTCAATTGTTGGATATAGATTTCCCCGAGGAGGGAGAATGCTATATTTGCAACGCTAGGCAGTTAATAAGTTGCCGAGAAGAGCACCGCTGGCTACTCTCTCCAAGCTAGTTTTCACGACTTCCACATAAGGGTATTGATACATTAGCTACCGTAGACAAAGGCTCTGTGCTGGTGGCCCAGCCAAATAGCGATAAATAGGTACGTATACGTTATGGGGTCGCACGCAGTTCTCCTGTCCCAAAAAAAAAGATAAAGGTTACACTAAGAATGTTGTAGATATGAAATTCCGGATCTGGATATGGATATTAGAATATCATTATATTAGTTTCAGATATGGTTGCGTATATGAAATTATTTCGGATAGTTTCTGGTACAGATATTTGCATTTTTATGAAATTGTTAAAGGGAAATGTTAAGCGTGATGATTTAGGATGTCAGTTTAACTGGTTGAAAACTTGTCGAAATGTGTCTCATATAGACACTGAATATATACGGAGATTATTCTAAACTTTTATATCGGTTTCGATTTCGAATATATTTTCGATTCGAGTAGCCGGATAATATTGGTTACGCTTACACGGAGATCCACAACATCCCAAGTTTATACATTATATTTATACCCGGTCAACACAGAGGCGAGATATAAATAATGACGTACCTTAAATTTGAGATAATCAGATACTGAGTGGCCGGGCTCGCCTCGACGCCGCGCGGCTGGTCCACCACCCTCCACACCAAGTATATCGTGAAGCCGCCGCGTGCCCGGCGCACGGTACTTCCTGTAACCACTGCACACATGTCAAACACACATATATTTCCACATTTTATTATTCACATTCTTATTAGGGTTGTCTATCTAATATAACTATAATCCAGAAAAAAAATCATTTTTCCACGCAGTTTCTTCCTTCTGTTCTAAGTAACGCCTGGATAGACAAGATACTGATAATTTAGGGTAATGTCTTCTAGTATTAACAGTCAGCTATGTTCATTACAGACATGGGGCATGTTTCAACGTTCTGTCAAAGGTACGGATTTAAGCATTTATAAACATTTTTACCTTATTTTATTATTATATAATATAATTATTTAGAGAATTGGTGTTTTCCTTTTCTCCTTCTAGCGATTTTATTCCCCACCGCTAAAGTAATGAATGCAGTTTGTAGCAGATTTAGATTAGCTACATAGAAATTAGACGACAGATGGGACAGTTTTAAGTATTGTTGTTATCTTCTTATGTCTCTTAGTTGCCTTCTACAAAACTCATACAAAGAAAAGAGATTGGTGACACATTGTATTTTAAACAAAGGCCAATTAATTCTAATTATTCACGCAGCAAAACGTCTTTAAACATAATCAAATTTCAACAGTTACCTTCCGTCCTTTCCATTGACTTTCTTTAAAACGTAACCACCACCTTCTGACGCTGGTAATTTGTCAAAGAATTTCCTCGTTTTGTGCGCCTGTAAAAAATAAATGTTTACTATTAAATTGTGTGTAAATTTTTTTTTCAAGTTATTGCAAGAGTTATATATCTATTCACTTATCTTGCCAACCCTACAACAATGACATCAGGATACGCGTCGCGGCATAGATTTTTTAATTGAGTTTTTTTTTAAAGTGATAATAACTACCTAAATTCCTTAGTCGTCTTTTAAGACACCAATGGTAAGTAGAAACTGAGCATATTGTATTAGATTATAATAAAACAAATACGGAGATAACAAGATAATAGATAATAAAGAAATACTATAATAAGAAAATTATTTCCAGTCTTTTATCGGCATATGCTATGTAGGATTCCCCCAGAGAACGCCACATAAAGCGGTGCAGCGCAATCTATATGCAACAGCTCCCTGCGATTTTCACTAAGACATCAGACAATAGACTTAAAGAGTTAAATATATTGAAATATACAAACCTGATCTAGTAAACTATCAGGTGGCATTCCGAGGACCTCGACGATTTTGTTCATCTGGTCGACCTCATTGGCTCCACTGAACAGCGGCTCACCAGTGTGCATCTCTACGAGTATGCAGCCGAGGGACCACATGTCTATTGCGAGGTCATAAGGCACGCCCAACAATACTTCAGGCGAACGATAAAACCTTGACTGAATGTATTGGTATATCTGAAATTAATTCAACATCACGTTTAACATCGAAATACATCGTTGATGCAGTGGCATAAGTGGCATTTTATTTGTAAATACCAGTAAATGAAATTTCTTATGTATGCATGTCTGTAACTTCTTTTACTTTTATGCAAATATGCGGACGTTTTCTTCCGTGTGGAGTAAGAATGCAATTCACCATCCCCCATCTTACCTGTGAGTGATCGTAAGAGACGACTAAGGGATATAAAACGCATATGACATCTATGCGAGTGATGGAACACTCGAAACAAAACCCTATACCAACACGCTTGACCAACGTGGTATAAGTAGGTCATTTTCCCTCCCATTACGGAGGAGTCTCGAGCCCAATAGTGGGACATATATGAGCTGAGATGCTGTGGACATTTGTGTGGATTATATGTAAACTAAAATTATTTAATAAGATTTTTATAGTAACACTGTAACATGTAACTATTTTATGTCTGCAATAAATAAAATAAAAAATAAGCGTACGCCTGCCAACTATATGATCCCGAGTTCAAATTCTAGGTTCGTACAAAACATGTTGATTTTCTGAAAACTTGATAGATATTTGTGATTTTTTATTAATTTTACTCGCCCACTATTTGGTCGGATAACGAAATATTAAGGACAACGCATATTTTTTATTGTACGTAAAAGCGTATCGTTCATTTGAGAGATCAAATAATATTATCAGATGTTAAAAAGAAAACTATATTAAATAATTGATCCTTCTATCGCAGCAATTTTACAAATACAATTAATGGGACAAACATAGCATTGAAAATCAGTACTATCGCAATTGTTTTTAAGAAAAGGTGTTTAGACCTTAACGGAAGGTCAATAACGGACCAGTGGACTGTATTTGTTAGATTTATTGCAAGAAATATATATGTACAGTTTTATGGAAGTGCCAATAAGTGCGCGATCTTGTCCTCGAGGCTAGCGAGTGTGACTTCATACTCAACGCGGCGCGAGCGCAGTATCTATACCCCTCCAACCACATCGTCTGGGTTCAGGTGATTTCAAGTGCACCGACAAATGGTATAAGGATATTTGGACTGCCTATTGATTAGTGTATAATTATAGATACTTATTACAGACGAGAACAATAGCATAACGTGCTTCTTGTGGTAAACGGTAATGAAACATTCTCAGAGTATTAGACTAAGTGTATTATTCACCTATGTGTATATGCTTACAAACTATTTTAATATATATTACGTCATACCTGTTGCTAGCCAAGTTTATAAAATCTATCGATCGTTGTTTATTTAACCTTAGATCAGTGTATATTAACGGGCGTACAGTAAACGAAAGATAATGGGGGTCAAGTCCAAACCATGACCCTCATTTTACTGTAACCAGAGAATTGATAAAACGGAAGATTTTTTTTTCGCCATTGTTGAACATTATGTATCCACTTCAGCATGAGAGTAAGACATTAACAAGACATCAACAAATCTAATAAACGAAAATAGTATTTTTTTTTTCGACAAATAAGAGATTTTCTTTCAGAAAGCATTCCACCGGGAAGAATATGAAGGAGCAATGGAGAGAAGTTATAGCACGAGGTCTGAAAAGGGGTCGAGGTCGAAAGATCTGGAGTTCCATACTCCAGATCTTTCTGCTTTCATGACAAAACTGATTAACACTTTACTTAACACGATATACAAATTCGAGCCCTGACAATCGGCAGTCACAAGCATGAATTAAGTTAGTTTATAAAGAGATAATATAATTAATATTAAAGCAATATAGCATAGCAGTATTTATAAAATCATTATGGTTAATAATTATGATAAACATTGTCGGCAAATTATGAATGAAGAGTAATGTTATAATATTCTCTGTTCGACAATGTATATAGCCCAGAGTGTTTAAGCTTCGTATACATAAGACATTTAACTGTAAGGAATTACAATACGGTACTTTATAAATATTATTGCATTGTATTAAAACGACACTAACATCAAAGTGTAGTGAAATTAATAACATCTTGGACATCAAGTCACCGTCAATATTGATTTCTGATGATTACGTATTTGAAATTATTTGAAAAAGTATTCTTACGAATTTTATTGTGGTTGTACTTAATTGCCTTAAGTTTCGAATAGCTTTCAGCGTTCATGATCAGGGGAGGACTAAGTTGTTTATTTTTTGCTTGTGGTGGTGGCCAACGACCCAGCAGCACATCTGATGTTAAGTGTCACTGCCGCCCATGGACTTTTGCAATACTAAGAATTTAGCTAGCCCGCTGCCTACTAATATAAACCGCAAACCCACCCAGTTGGGCTTCCGGCTCTCTCGCTCACCGAACGAAGAACAGCACATTGCCATTACTCAGTCGTCGATCTTCTGCAAAAGTGTGGTACTACCCCGGACTGATCATCCTGCGGCAAAGACTGTCAACAGCGTGGTCCTACCACGCACAATGTCTTAGATCCAACATATCGTCATTGTTTAAGAAGAGGTTTTTGAAACCTCCGTAAGAGATTTTTGAAATCTAGACAGTAGACATCGAAATTTTAGCAAATTAAACATTAAATACAATCTGCGATAAGATTCGTAAAAATAGTTTTATTTCAAACCATGAATATTGTAAAAGATCATTAATAATTTAGAAATTTCATCTACTTCACTGGTATGTGTATATATGATTTTCATCATTGATTTGACCACTAATGTACCTAGTTAAGATAATATGTGCACAGGCTCATAAAAGATTGCTATCTTAAAAGAGACAATGCGAGCAACATATTGGCCATTACTGAATATGAAACTTCTGCCTAATAGGGAATTTGTCCTTTTATATCACGCTCGGCAGACATATTAATATAAAAATGTTTTATTTCGATTATTTTCTTTCTTTTGCATTGATATTATATGCTGCCTTTTCTTAGAACTACATCAGTAAAATAAGAACAAGTGGTGTATAGTAAATTATATAGATGTACATATTATCATCCTCCTGCTCTTATCGCATTTACTCGCGGTCAACGCAATATCTACTTTTCATTAAAAAAAAATGCAAATAGTTTAGCAATACTTTTATGACCGGTCACCTAGCTGACGTCAACCTTAAGGATTAAGGTAAATATAATTGTTGACATATAAAGCTACTTACGCAGCTTACGATACCCATGAGCAATTTAAAGGGGTAGTACTCGTAGCCGCCACCACATAACTAATAATACAAAGTTAGCATTCATTTTTTGCGAGTATCGCAAAATGCAATTAAATAACATGAACAAATAATATCAATGCAGCAGAAGAATCTTGAACTAAAACCGTACACATATATTGTATGACAAAATGTCACTAGTGTATAGTAACCATTAAGTATTAAGTTAAAGTGTGAGACGCACTAATAGATAACCTCGACCTCTTCCACTACTGAATCACACCAGCACGATGTGATTTATCTGAACAATTAGCGTGAACACCAGGCGAATGTATAAATTAGTTGGATCGGTTTCAATGCATTAGAATATTTTATTAATTTGCGCCAAACTATATTTAAATTTAATTAAAATTATTTTTTCATAAAAACACCCGCTCTATAATCGCGTAGCGGTTGTATTTTTATTAAAAAATATAATGTTTATAAAGACCGAACAACTGATATAAAATAATGATACTTGATGTTTATGAGAATATGACATGTAAAAAAGCTACTTTTGGTTGTGTCCGCCCCTAACTTGCGTTGAATATTTAAGATTTATTATATTTTTTTATTCTAGATGAGATCTTGTTTTAAGTTACATCTTTAGCAATATATCATCATCATCACAGCCCATAAATGTCCCACTATTGGGCTCGGGCCTCCTCCGTAATGGGAGGGAAATTAACCTACTATACCGCGCTGGTCAGACGTGTTGGTATAGGGTTTTGTTTCGAGATTGCCGTCTCTCGCATAGATGTTATATGCGTTTTATATCCCTTAGTCGTCTCGTACGATCACCCACGGGTAAGATATGGGGCAATATATCGATGAACACTATTTAATTTCATGTAGGTGGTAGGAACACGCTGTTGATAGTTTTCTGTCTACAGCCGCGGGCCGGTCCGTCCGGGGTAGTACCATACTCTCGCAGTAGATCGACCTCTGAGCAATGGCAATGTGCTGTTGCGCTTCGTTCGGTGAGCGAGAGAGCCGGAAGCCCAACTGGTTGGGTTTGGTTCGTATTGGTCGGCAGCGGCCTAGCTATACCTCTGGTATGGCAAAGGTCCATGGGCGGCAGTAACACTTACCATCAGGTGTACTGTTTGCTCGTTTGCCACCAAAAGCAATAAAAAAAAATGCTGTAGTTTTTACAGACTAACAGATAAGACACAGACTTCAGTTGCTTTAATAAAGAGTATACCATATATGGTATTATTATAATAATTTCAATATCTATAATTAATGTCTATACATTATAGATATTGAAGAAAAAAATGCCTGATACAATTTTAGTATAGGTTTATTATGTATATATGTAGATATGACGTATCCTTTTCAGCATTCTTGAATATAGCAGTTATAAAGTATTTGTTTTCATAGTTATTACAAGAGGTTTTCATGTACGCCTACAGCATCACTAATTAAATCTTTTCTCGTTTTGTTAAAATACTAAACTACCAAAAGAAAATGAATAAAAATTGCTTGGGGTCTTTGAAACAAAATCGTGTTTAGATAGTGTTTCTCTTTTACTCGTAAAAGTAAATGAGCTCCAAATATAATTATATAATTAATTAAAAGAATTATACGTCACTCAAATAGAAATGTATTAATTAAATAAAGGAAATAGCACTATATTTTACCTATAGGATAATTAAAATTTCACGAGAACTTTACTTTTAAATATATAATTCTGTACCTAAAATTTATATTAATTTTCTGTCTAAATTTAGTTGGTAAATGGTAACTACGATATAATTCTGTAACTAAAATATTTAATTCTCAATCCCTGTCTAAATTTCGTCATCATCATCATCATCATCACCATCATCACAGCCCATAAATGTCCCACTGGTGGGCTCGGACCTCCTCCGTAATGGGAGGGAAATTAACCTACTATACCGCGATGGTTAGACGTGTTGGTATAGGGTTTTGTATCGAGTTTTCCTTCTTTCGCATAGATGTTATATACGTTTTATATCCCTTAGTCGTCTCGTACGATCACCCACGGGTAAGATATGGAGTGATGAATAGTATTCTTACTCCGTCACCATACGGAAAAATTCGTATATAATACTAAACGGTAACTGAAAGTTACGTTAAACAAAAAATAACGTTTTTAAATGTGATTAAAAATTTACGTACATACATATATACATATCATCACGCCATATCCCTTGCAGGGTAGGCAGAGAGAACAGAGTGCCAGAGAACTCTATCTTTGCATACTTCACTCGCTTCCTCAACATTCATAATTCTCTTCATACACGCTCGCCGGTTTCGGAGACTCTTAACTCCACCTTCCTTCAGTACATGACCGATCTGGTCTATGTAGGTTAGTCTCGGTCTCCCCCGGTACCTACATCCTTCCACTTTGGCATTGTATATCTTCTTAACCAGACGTTCGCTCGGCATTCTTTCCACATGTGCGAACCATCGGAGCATTCCCTTTCGCATCTTTACACCAATACTCTCTTTCATACCTACTCGCTCTCTTACGTCGTCGTTACGAATGCGGTAAGTCAGCCTAACTCCACAGATTTGCCGCAGAGATCGCATTTCGACCGCATTAATTTTACTTTCATACTCTTTTCTGCATACCCAACTCTCGCTTCCATACAGTAATGTTGGGACAAGCACTGCGTTATGTATTGCTACACGTGCCTTCTGGCTGAGGTGGTGGCTACCGAGAAGTTGCCCCAACGCTCCGTTCACTCTATTTCCCGCATTCACTCTTCGCTCTATATCAGTGGTGTACCTTCCATCTCGGCTAAATCCACATCCAAGATATACAAATTCATCCACTTGCTCTAGTACATCATTACCTATTGTTACTCTTATATCTGTTCTGGCTTCATCTCTTTCAAAGACCATTATTTTGGTTTTGCTCACATTCACGCGTAGACCCCTTTTCTTACAATCTTCTGTCATTGTGTCGACTAGGGTCTGCATGTCAGTCGCTGACTGTGCCAGCAGGACTGCATCATCTGCATAAAGCAGAGCAGTGACCACTGAATCGCTTAGAAATTAAATTAAAATTATTAGAAATTTAATTAATAAGAAATCAAGGCAAATGTAATATGCGTTTTGAATTGAAATTAATAAGACAGCATACATCCAAATAATTTTAAGGTGTAATAATAATAGTGCCTTCACACAGACTTACCCTTTGACCTAGCTGACACGAGCTTCCGAAATCCACAATTTTAATGGCGGACCTCTTGGGATTGCATAGTAGTATATTTTCGGGTTTAAGATCACAGTGAATTATATTTAGTTCTGAAACATACAAAATACAAATATTAATATTCACGATAATTATTAACTGTTAAGGTTTTGACAATAACGACATCCAAGAGAGAACTGCTACGAATATAAATTAAATAATCTAATTATGAAAAATACAGAGCCAATAAACTTTAGTACAAATAGTATTGAGAACAAAGTATTTTATTTGTCTGTCTAGTTACTTATTCAACAAATATTGCAAGTAATAAAACGAAAAATAAGTTACTAAAAAATCAACATCGTCGGTCATCGATTTGCATTACGCCACGTGAAGTCTGGCACTAAACAATTTAAAAATCCTAGCTATTTTAGGATTTTAATCATAAATCTAGGAAGGATCACCTTCCGACATCACTTTAAAGTTTTTGCCATTTCGTTTCTTATAATATTTGGTATTTATAAAAAGATACAATAATTTCAGAAATGCCTAAAGTGCTTATCAGTACTAGTCAGTTATAGTGTACCCCCTCGGCTCGTAAATCCTGGTTATGAACCTAAAAGATTAACGAAATAAGACCTTATCAATTTTATTGCCAAAACTAATTCATATCGGACTGTTATTAAAGATACTAGTAGATTTATTTGCATCGAATTTTGTTTTGGTAGATTATTATTAGTAAAATCAATAAAGATAACAGCGCACTGTCGAAAGGAAATTCGTTACAGTAGCTGTTAATTAGGATTTGTTTCGAATTACAACGACCGAGTTGGGTGGTATATAATTAGGTAGACCTGTCGTAATCAACAGATCATTTCATTGGTGCTGAAGTTGAGCCTATTGGCATTATCTTCTATAGCAACAAATGATAAGCGATGACATATTACCTCTGACGAAGCCCTACTTGTCTGTTTTTGTCCAATACATTGTTATAAGCCAGGTGAAGCAGTAATGGTTAGATTCTTATCATTTTTTTACTTCTGACAGCATGATGACGTCCTAAATCGCCATTATTTACTATCAGGCTCCCAAAGTCTATGAACCGTGATGAAACTGCCAACATGATGACGGCCATTGCGTCATTTACGTGCTAAAATATACTATTTTAAGCGCAATGATTCATCATAATATTTCAATGACGTTAAGATTGCAAAATAGTTCATTTGAGGCTGTGTTATACAATAATAAAAAATAATTAATTTAGTAAGATAACCCGATCTCACTTTATTAATATTAAAAGAACTTTCCTTAAGTTACAATTTATTCCTCCATCAGCCTATCGACGTCCACTGTTACACATAAGTTTCCCTAACGAAAGAGGGATAGTGCCATTATCTACACGCTTATTGTTGTTTCCAGGAGGGTGCTATTGCTCACTCTTTTAGTGTTCTCTTAGCCTATTTTTGCGACTCCCTCAGGCAAGTAAGAGTTGGCAACATATTGCATCACCAATCCATCACCACATAGACAATCAATATTAAAAAAAAATACCGTGTTAGTATTTTAAAACTAAAATGGTATGATAATTACCGCGGCATAACTCATTGTGAAATTACACAGCAGGGATTTACGATTAGTTTTAAAGAAAAATAATATAAAATGTAATAATAAGGCTTCAATATATAGGTTATATACTGACCAGGTTGACTAAGGAACAATAGCGCAGTGCATAGTTGCTGCGCAAACTTGCGCGTGAGGTTGAGCGATACCCCTCTAAAGTTGGTGTTGCGCAGCAGATCGTATAAGTTATATGACAGCAGCTCGAACACTAGGCACAGGTGATTCCGCCACATAAAGTGACATTTCAGTTTTACTGCAAATATAATTAAATATTAATGCAACTCGCCCGTCTAGCGACCGACCGAGATACATAATTTCGGAACCCAATTTCAGTATCGTCGTAAACCCTAACTTAGATATGTAAGTCACAAATAATACACGGTGAGGATCAAGGGCGGATACGGCCCACGTGTCAGGGTAGACATATTGATTATCCAGCTTTCGTATTAAGTCTCACATCACGAAGATGATTTACTAGATCCAGTGAGGGTTTATAATCATCATTATTTATGAAAAGGAAACTCGGAATAGCATATGAGAAGTTGTCATCACCATCATCTGAGCTCATATACATATCACTGCTCAGGTTCCACAATAGTAGGGAAATTACTGTTGGTACTGTACCATGCTGGTCAGACGGATTGCTAGAGTGTTGTATTTCAAGTTCACCTTCTTTTGTGGAACCTGAGCAGCTTCTCATATTCCTTAGTGGTTAATTATATTCTTCGGCATTTGAAGCCGAACCGTCCTGAGGATGCCTCGTATAGAGGCGAAACACGTGTCGAATCATTATTCGAAGTTCTACGGAAAATTGCAAATTGAAGTTCTGGAAGTAAGATTTCCTTATATCCTATTCCACCTTGATCCCATCCCGTATTCCTTCCTTTCTTGAGGTGTACGGTATATTGATTAACCGTGGGAAAGTGGTGGGTCTTCCTTCCGCTCCTGCATTTTATAATATTTATATTCTTACACATTCGCCACACGAAAATGTACTATACCAGTATTTGATTTGGTTAATTGGTTAAATAACTAGATTTAAATTAAGTAAAGTAAGTGAATAACAAACTAGTAAGAAATCTATTTCGTAATAACATAAGTACGTACCTATATAATACTTATTATCAGGATCTGCCCTGTTCATCATTTTTAGTAACTTGACTTCTATTTGTGCCTGATTTAGGAAGGGTTTCTTATTCTTAATTATTTTAATCGCTACTTGACACTGCTCCTCGTGGTCATACGCTTTCACAACCTAAAAAAATAATATAGTAAAATGTAAAAAAAAAGATATGTTTAGGCAGATATTAGGTACTCTAACTCAGGCGACAATTGGAATGAAGGTATTATGATATATCTTAAAGTTTGGATCAAGGAATAAGAGCTGGATCCTAACGTACATGGGTTATTCTTCTTATATGTAATATCCAGCGATTTGAAGTCACCATCTAGTAAAATAAAAGATCGAGTCCTCGTTTACGACTACAAATTTTTATTCATCCCTCTAACAGTCAGCATCACGAGAATGAGACGTAGAACGGTCCTCTTCCACCTGAATCCAACGATTTCCAGACTTTATTAAACTACTAGCTTTCGCCCGCGACTTCGTCCGCGTGGAATAGGTACTTTGGGCTAACGTTAACTTCACCTCGCGAATTCGTTTACGTAAAAGATGGAAATATTTTAAATAATACATACGTTAAAGTTGTTTTAGGTACCTACATGACGCTTTTATTAGTAAGAGTGGAACATTAAACCTTAAGTAAAAGTATTGGGTCTTATCTATACTTTTTATAGATACATACATACATACACTTACGCCTATTTTCGATTACGCATACTTTTAATGCGTATGACCCCGCTGTGTGGTAGCGGCTACGAATACCTACTACCAATCCTCACTTTGCTCGTGGATGTCGTAAAAGACGACTAAGAGCTTTATAACGACCTGGGCCAACTTCATCTGATGCTGTTTGGTCAAAAATTACATTCCCAAGGAGGGTTGTAGTCTGGCAGGCGGCCGGTCATAAAACTATTGCCTATAACTTTTACAATATGTACTATGAATGAAGAGTACTTATTGTATGGACCCCAAGAGTAGGAGAATAATGATGATGATGACCTCTCGTGAACAAATCTCCAATTTGGTCCAGAAAAGTATGACGTGGTCTTCCCCTTGTATTCGTCGCATTCATGATTGCTTTATATATTTGCTTCGCAAACCTCTGCCCACTCATTCTTTCTTCCGCTTCGAGTCCAACCCACCTCAGCATACCAGCGCTCTTTTGTAACATTATACCTAATTTTATCTTTCATACTTACGTCACACACGTTACGAAGAGCTGTCAACTCTACGGCATTTATTCTACTTTCATGTCTTCCAAATGTCTTCAAATCTAACTTTCACTGCCATACATGAGGGCAGGCACTAATACGTCCTATACTCATTATTATTATTTAGGATGTGTAAAGCCGACGGAAGGTCATGAGAAGAAAACAAAACTAAAAATGTAGTGTGTGCAGAAGTACTATGAAATAACATTAGTTTGAGTTTTTTTTTAATATAAGATTATAGGACCCAGTATTTTTACCATAAATGCGCGCTCAGTACTTGATCATTATTTTGCTGCGATGTTATTTTTAAACTGCGATATTTCCTAAGATATTCATTGAAATCAAATAATGTAAAGGGCAATTTTGTTTTAAATTAAATACTTGTGATGAATAACTTATTTATTTGGATAAGGATTAATATTATGTTTATAAAAACACCTTCGAAAATATCATATTATTTTAAAACAAATTTGATTAGTATAAAAAAGGTTATAGTGAGCCAATCTTAAATCTAATCTCGCGGACTTTTATTTAGAACTTTGAAAGGGGAACAATTATGTAGTACATAATTTTCACGCAACTTTAACCGTTTACGCAGCGGAAGCTCTCAAAAGGAAACAAAAACCCGATTTTGAAATATTCTTCACTGTTGCTCTGCTCCTATTAGCCTTAGCGTGATGATATATAGCCTTCCTCGATAAATGAGCTGTTTAACACTGAAAGAATTTTTCAAATCGGACTGGTAGTTCCTGAGATTAGCGCGTTCAAACAAACAAACAAACAAATTCTTCAGCTTTATAATATTAGTATAGATAGTATAGATGTGTTGGAGTGCAAGGTCTTCGTCCTTCAATTCGTTATCGTCAGAAGGAGAACTTTTCTTTACAGACATCATTTACTCTTATTAAACACATCATTTACATATTAATGAATTCTATGTATAATAGCATCGGTGTTCGCTTTCTTTATTACAGCTACTTCTTTTTGCTTTTAATAATATTATGATATATTAATTTTATTATAAACCAGATGTGAAGTGTGTACTACCGTAGTAATAATACTCTTGGAGACTTTAATGTATGCACCATGTACACTGTAGTTACCTATACAGTTTAATGATTAATTATGGTCCCAATTCAGTCTCATATAAAAACTCCACAGTTCCTCCTAGTGCCTGCTATTTTTTTAGATGGCATATCCTTCTCGAGCAGTATTAGTATAAAACTGCTTAACCTCAATATTAAAGCAACTAGATAATCTTTGTTCTAAGAATTCGATGTTATTTACATATTAGGCAGGTATATTCCGTGAATTCACCACTGGAGTGCAATCTACACGCTATACATATTCTGAGAACACTTTAAAGGCACCTGATAACTGGTTTGCTTCATTAGAACTCGTATCAATAATTTTATCCTCAAACTAATATTTTGTGTGGGCAAAGTTCAAACCTAACCTTTATTTTATGAAAGACTTGGCTCCCGTTCTGGCTTCGCACATACGGCAAGCAAAAAAAAAAGGATGGATGACGTTTCTTAAGAATATTTTTTTCACGGCTATAATAAAAGTGTAAAGCTTCTGAATAATAATGAATATTTTAGGAACACGTACAGTTACAAATATAAGGAACGATTCATTTTAAAATAACATTTTTAAGTATGCGTCATATAATTTAATAGCTATTGATTTTTAACGATTAATGATTAATATAGAGACTATAGTTATTTGGGCTTAATAAGTTTCGTATTTTCACACTTGTAGGTCGACCACGAACTGATAATAGCATTAAAGGTACCGTTTGCCGTCTAATAAACAACAAAGTGACTGGCTTATTTTGAAGATTAATCGTTTGCTGATGATGGTTCATTGAAAAGATTCTCGTTTCTCATCTTTGCTTTTAAGGATTTTTTTGAAAAAAAAATTGTGTAAGTATATTCCAGCTCTTTATGCAAATTTGCAACGGATAGTATATTTCGGAACGCTTGTACACTGAAATACATAAGGTATTTTAGTGTACATTATGATGTCATTTATATTATTATGAAATACCAGAAGGCACGTGTAGCAATACATAACGCAGTGCTTGTCCCAACATTACTGTATGGAAGCGAGAGTTGGGTATGCAGAAAAGAGTATGAAAGTAAAATTAATGCGGTCGAAATGCGATCTCTGCGGAAAATCTGTGGAGTTAGGCTGACCGACCGCATTGGTAACGACGACGTAAGAGAGCGAGTAGGTATGAAAGAGAGTATTGGTGTAAAGATGCGAAAGGGAATGCTCCGATGGTTCGGACATGTGGAAAGAATACCGAACGAACGTCTGGTTAAGAAGATATACAATGCGAAAGTGGAAGGATGTAGGTACCGAGGGAGACCGAGACTAACCTACCTAGACCAGATCGGTCATGTACTGAAGGAAGGTGGAGTCAAGAGTCTCCGAAACCGGCGAGCGTGTATGAAGAGAATTATGAATGTTGAGGAAGCGAGTGAAGTATGCAGAGATAGAGTTCTCTGGCACTCTGTTCTCTCTGCCTACCCTGCAAGGGATATGGCGTGATGATATGTATGTATATATGTATAAGTTTTAGGACTGGTCGCCCGTCTGAGGTCAACCTTCCTTGGCAATGTAATCCTTGATCACAAAGCACTAGAATAATTGGCAGGGGTTAGTGTAGAGCTACTATTTTCGTTTTGACGACATCTAAGCAATGTTAGGTTTAGCATTTTTCGGTGGTTGATACTGCTTGAAAACAAAATCTCGAAACTTAAGGACTACAACACCGTTGTCAGTATTCTGTGTACAGTCATAAGCCGGTCGGTCCGAGATAGTATCACATTCGCGCAGTAAATGGACGCGTGAGCAGTAGCAATGTTCTGTTGGGCTTCCTTCGGTGAACGAGAGCCGGCAGCCTGAATTTCTGGTGGGTTCTGATTGGTAGACAGCGGTCTAGCTGTACACCTGATATTGCAAAGGTCTATGAGTGCCAGTAACACTTACAATCAAGTGTGCTGTATGCTCGTTTGCCACCATACGCTATACAAAAAAAAATACTTCGACATTGAGATTTGGTACTGAGGATTTGTTTATGATTTCTTTTTAAAAAAAGACAATCTCCTTCACTGAACAAATAACTACTAACGCCATCTGTGCAGTAATTCTAGTTATTAATATCTATTAAACTAGAAACGATAGATGTCAGTGTAGTTGTAGCATTGTCCAGTTTTAATAAGCCGGAAGACGTGAATGAATGTATAAATTTCGTTGCGTTTGAGAATGCGTTTCGTTCTGCAGAAAAAGTTGCTGATTCAATCCCTTGCCATATCCCAAGACAGGCTTGGTTCTACTTTCGGTATCACTAAAGGACACTGCTAACTTCAACTGATGTTACAATTATGAAATTTTAGATAAGTGTTTACCTGTCCGAAAGATCCCTTCCCAATAGGCGAGGAGATCTCATACCGATCGAGGAATTTCTCGCCCTGTTTTATAATGTAGTCATGGTTATCGTCATCATAACCATCATTATAAACCTTCCGCTCCTTTTTGTGCGAGCCATCCTCGCCCAGGTACTGTTGCGCTCTCCGCTTTTTCTTCGCGTAATACACCTGAAACAAACATAGATTGATTTCTTAAGTTGGAATAAAATAATTTTATAGGTTTTATGAAGTTTTAATATCCTTGCATGTTTTGGATGCTTTTCGGCTATCATGGTCAAGGGTTGTCCTTCCATGAGCAATGAATTTATTAGAATTTTAAAGTATTCGTCCAAACAGCCCTCGTGAATCAGCCAAGCCTTTACACTGACTTAATCAACGATTAAGTACATAGGTGCCTAACGTTTACAACGTTAGGCACCTTATTACTAATGTTGAAAAGAGTTTATTATTATGAAACATTTCTATTAAACATCACCTCATTGTAATTCGAAGATTTATTATTGCCCACTTTTATTCCAGATTTATAATTTTGGTTTAATAGATATTCTTTTTTATTGATATTTTGGTCCCATAGTGACAGTGACATTAGTTCTGACATTATTTCCAAAGAGTGCAAAAACCACTACGTTTTATTATACGTCATAGATATATATTTTTTCTTTAAAAACTAAGTTGACAATATTGTTTATCGTTATCCGACTTTAGAGCCAAAGGCGATGTTCACCGTTTAGTCAGATTACGCTGAGGCTACGCCTGTATACACATTTTTAAAATATAGCTAACCTTTTAAATATCATTCTAACCTTTTTTGTAATCTAGAATTGTGTTATCCTATAGTCACATTAACTTATTAATTTACTTGATTACTTTAATAATATAATAAGGTAAATACGCTCTGTCATAGTTACTAATAAAAAGGAGATATATGCTGGGATCAACACAATCGCCCCCAAAAAATTGTATTAAATATAAAAAAAAATCTCAACCATTACGACTGCGCTCACTCTAATAGTGATCTTTAAAAAAATAATATGGTCATTAATTATCTGTGAATATAGTCAATACATATATCAGGCTAAAAATTATATCGAATTTAATATAAATAATTCTAAATTAGATTATTAATACAGGTACATAATGGTATTTATTATACATACTCCTATATTTTTCTTGTTGTGTAATACCTTGAGTTAATCTAACTTAAAATTGAACATGTTGTTTAGATTTTAGTAAAATTTGCACATATGTATATAATACAGAGCACAATAAACGGCTCGTATGCATTATAGGAAATGAAGAGTAGCCGAACGCGGGAATTCTCGGTTGACGGACGTTGACCCAAATATGCGGTTGACATTGATCGACGACGGGTCGCGATATGCTTATATAAAACATTTGTGCCGCCCGCCGAACGACAACGATGTACCCAACGCATGATTTTAGGACTAGGAAGTTCATTGCTACCGATTTTTTACAAGGTACCTCGAGACTAGTCTCGAATGAGTCATTGTTTTGCGAATGACAATAACTTCAGCTCTGAAAATATTTCTTTAACTTGGGCGACGCTACTTGAGTGATTACGTCATTTTATATGATCTATATAAAGTGATGACTAAGTAGAGGTTCAGTATTACGTGCCGCTGGAGCTTGTAGGCAATAATATTGGCGAGTGCAGAGCATAACATTCGCATCGTAGCGGTACGGAAGTGTCGCATATCGACGCGGCTAAACGATAACCCAAATTTCTGACAGCGACCTACATATTACATTGTATGTTTTACAAGCGAACGAGCGCGCCTGAATAACTGGCAAGGCTTCGAGGCTTCACATAACCATACTCTGCACCTGTTAAAGTAAAATATTTATACTTATTTATTGACCAATTTTTGATTGATAGTTTGATTATATTGATTTTTACTTTTATACCGTGCTATGTAAAGTGAACCAAATCCAATGTAAAATGTATAGCGTTTTTTTTTATATCGTGGTAGCTATAACATTTAAGCGACGTTCTTATTACGGTTAGAAGACGAATGCTGATGATGTCGGATGAGGATGATGGTATGGTGACTCAGGCCAGTGACCGCGGCACGTGGCCGCGAGATGAGCGCGTCGGGCCGGGTAGAGACGGCGCGCGGCGGCTGTCATTGATTTTCCGTGTTTCCCCCTACCCCGAGCCTGGCTCCCTCCCCACCGCGTCTCACCCACTTCCAGCGCCCGATAACGAGGTTAACGGGCGACGTGAGCGTCTCCTAAACTTTAATTATACCCGTACACCCGTCGTGCATGTTTAACCCGGCCTCTATTCAGCGTTTTGTTTGCAGCGCACCTGATAGCGGGACGTGATCCATTATTTGGTCGACGGTTAACTATCTAATGAATGTGGTCGGAGATGGAAACGCGAGAAGCACAATTTGTACAACCTGTAGATAGAAAGTTATACGTGCAAACGCAGACTGAGCTCAAAACGCCTATTCAGCTCATAAAGTTCGGTTTGCCGCAAACTATCATAATAAAACCAAGTATTGTTATAATTCTTATAACATTCCCAATAATATTTATACTTCAGCACGTATATCATGATTAATATTAACAAGTCGGATATACGTACTATAAGTTTTGCGCGATAATATTCTGTTAGCATGGACGAGGTGAATAATACAGGAACGCGTCGCTTCGTTTCCTTTGACACATATTTGCCGTGTAAACTTGACGAAATTTCAACATAATATCTCTCTAAGCAATAATTATTGTGACAAGATTTATTGCTTCAAGCAATAGATATAATGTATTTATGTTATTGAAGAAGTTGATAATGTTAACCGATTGGTAATATATGAGAGAAAATCCGATCAAAATACTTGACTTGTTAAGATACATTTAAAATATTATGGCTCCTAATGAAAAGTCTTTTTATAGAAGAGAATTATGAAAACGACCAATGCACAGATGCATAAACTATCATAAATATAAAACGGAGTCGTTTCAGATTATTAAGTATATCTGATACTGATGGAAATGAGACAAGACAAGAGCCCTAAGAACAAAGCAACTATTTCTGAATAGTTCAAATATTTGTCAAGTGAGGAATCGAATCTACGATACTTGCCATATATCACGTTATTTATCACTTCTTTATGTTTAACTAGTTGACCCCGCAGACTTCGTACTGCTTCCCTTTTTTTTTTATGAACGTAGTCTTTTGACAAGTACCTAAGATTTTTTTAAAATTATCGTTTATAGAAAAATTCTCGCAATGTTTCCATATTTTCACACCGTATAAACCTTCCCTGGACTTCCACAAATATTTCAAGACCAAAATTAGCCAAATCGGTCCAGCCGTTCTCGAATTTTAGCGAGACTAACGAACAGCAATCAATTTTTATATACATATATGTATTTCATAAGGTCTGATCATTAGAAAACGGAAAATAAAATAAATTATTTTAATTTTTAAATATGTATCAAAATAATATAAAGATAAATATAATATTTATCCAGGGATTGGGTTCGTTGAACTGAAATTATGTTATTTGGCACCAGTCGAATTTATAAAAAAATACCTGTGATTAATGACATTATTCTTTTTAAATATAAATTTAAACTATAATTTTTATATTACTTATACAAAACTGAAAAGTTTGTTTGTTTAAAAATACATAACGCTGATATAAATAGGAACGGAGCAGTGTCTTTAAATATAAGCAAAATGAATAAAACTTAGGACATTGCGCATCAAGGATTTTGCGCAACTGCTGTTGTCATAATAACTGATGGCATAAAAATGGTGATCGATGTATCATGAATATTGCTAGTGTTGATATTATTATAATATCATGGGACGAGGTGGATATTCCTACAAAATAATAGCATAAAATAGATACGTAAAACCTTCAATTTTCAAATGTGGTTATCATTTTCTTGCTCGCAAATGAGTTTTTTTAACAGCCTAGAATGTCATTTGCATTCAAATTTCATCTTAGTAATATAGCTATGTAATCCACCCAAGCGAAGCTGCTGACTAATTAACTATTAGTATCTAGCTATTAATTAGGTATAACATAGTTTTAGTTTTGGCCGTGAGTCTAGGAATAATTGATTGTCGAATAGAGCAAGTTGCATGGGTTCATATATACGATATATATTCTTCTATCCAAATTTAATCTAATCCGTAAATCTAATCCGTTAATCACTCTAAAGCGTTTATATCAAAATCAGTTTGAAATTTGAAATCCTCATAAAAACATGGGGGTATGAAACTGTATCCATAGCGAAAACCGGTGAATAGAATTCTGTAGACGATTGAGTGTAATCGCCGATAATCGCAAGGTTGGCGCGAATGTAGCAAAGAGCAGGCAATGCTCGATAAACTAATACTGTTTCTAGCTAAACATCTTAATTTTTCAAAGAACGCTAGTGTGTCTAACTGTTGGAAAGTAGTACCCCAACTGAGGCAACCACCAGGCACAGTACAGACATACGACGTATTATTTAATAAAACTCATCATTAACATAAAGTACGCCCGTGGGTAAAGGTGATGACACATTGTATTCGTAGTTCGTCATTACTAAGATTACCTAATGTTAAGTGTTACTGCTGATATTGGAACTCTGCAATACAAGGTATACATGTAGGCCGCTGTTTACCAACCAAAACCCACCCAGAAATTAAGGCTTGTGGCTTCTTCCGTTCACCAAATGAAGCGTCACAGCACATTGCCACTGCTCAAATGATGATTTTCTGCGAGACTATGATAATACCCTGGACGGACCGTCCCGCAGATTTATTTATACTTTAATTACTCAACGCACTGGGATCTAGAAAAAGCCTTGGGGTATTCCTGTAGGGAACAAAAATACTATGCTCGAGGAGGTATATATAACAACTTTTGGTGCATTATAATACAATAATATGCTAGCATAAATAAATTGTATCGGTATCGCATTGTACTAGAATAGAAAAAATAAGCAAAGAACCGATAACGAGAAAGCAAATTGATAGAAATCTTGAAAATATTTCACAAGCAAAACCTATTAATAAGTAAAGTCGATCACCCAAAATTACTATTTATGACTGAATGGCTTGGCGAGACAATATTTCAATTGAATGTCCCAATTCGCAAATGTTCTTTTAACTTTAAAGAACATAGTGGCGATCTATAACTGAGTCTGAGAACTGAGGAGTGAGTCGTTCATTGCCCTTACATTTGATTTCGTAGAAAGACTATTCTTTGTACGATTCATTGCCGACGTATAATACTAGTAGTATCTTTGAAAATGTCAATGTCGGTTTTTTTTTCTGGAGACAGGCTTAAGTACGGGCACACCCACCCAGACTGTCCTGGGCGGTAGAAACGACGTCGTTTAAACCCATAACCTGCTGCACTAACACTATCGTTCTATCACAGTTTGGGCAGGTCACCGGTACCGATATTTTCCATGCGCTCTGACATGTCCTTCTTTAAACGAGGTTTGACTTGAGCATTTTATTTATGGTAGCCAGCGGCCTGCTGTTTTCCTGGTATTGCTGAGGTCTATGAACGACAGTATCAGCTAGCTACGCACCCATTGGCAAAAAAAATCGAGTCCTTGTTTTCGGTGGTTAATATGACTGTTTCACAATCCTCGATTATAGGGTATATCGAGTTACCATTGTTTTTTTTTTCTAATATATTTAAACCCCTTACCCTCTAAAACAAATTAGATTAAAACAAGCAAGGTAAATATTTGTATGACGTGGATTAATAAAATTTTGATTGATAAAATCCAGAAAATTTGTTATTAAAGCATTGTTGTTATGTCAGCATTCGCTATGACAACGGTGACTGTGCAGAACGCTTGATGCGCGATGTATCTGCTACCAAATTTTGACCGATTTAATAACATTTATAAACATTGATTCACTCCTATTTGTTACAGTTTAATGTACCTGAAACCTTAAATAAGCTATTTTACACAAAGTTTTTTTTCGAATCCAAGTCGTTTCTCGTAATTAGTACTTTTAAACAAAAGACTAATCAGCTTTAGAATAGTAATAGATTATCGATCCACTCCTACTTGTTGCAAATTTATGTATTAATCCCTATAGAATTTTTCGATAAACAGAACACAACATGGTTTTTTTTTATATCCAATCAGTAGCTCCTGAATATAGCGTGTTCAAACAAACTCTAAGTCTAATACTTCATAATATAATAGCAATTTAGATCATAGTGGTGCTCCCACGCGAAGCATATCTAAGAAAGTCCAAGTAATCTATCTCCAATTGTTATTATGAGAATTTCTCCAAATTCTATCGAAATATAGAGCGGAGTCAACCCGAGGCAGGACGAAGTAACAGGAGTAGATATCATTCGGCTACAGTCTTCCACATGTGTTATCTCATTGCACTTCCTAGAGAGTATGTACAACTCATTACGTCTTCGAAAACTTACTGAAGTTTGAAAAACTAACGTAGCAAAAAGTCCGATTTTATGAGCCACAAGTTTGTAAGCCTTCTGTCGCCAAAGATTACATCGTAAATCTACGAAGCTCGTTGAAATTGTTAACAAATTTCGATGCGAATATCGCTGAACGATTTCTGAAATAAATGTAAAGACAGTGGACTTTTAGTGAGAGAACAGTGACTTTTAGTATATTATTGTATATGTACGTGTATATTAGAATATATAAATGAATGCAAAAAATGATGTCTTATTTAAATCAGTAATATTTCTCAAATAGCGAAAGATGTACTTGATTGGTAGTGATAGATTTCTTTGAGAAGCGTAATAACATTAAACAGTCTCTATCAATATTTATTCAATTAATATTGGCTAAAAATAACAAGTGAGCACGATTCACCGCTGTGTAATAATGATTATTCTCAGTGCACTTCCTGAGAAGTGGAGACACCGAGGGTGGCTTTGATTTAATACTCTACTGTCGAACTTTTATGTCATGCCGATAAACGATCACTGGGGTTTGTTTTATGATCGTTGTTATGTATTGTTTATGTGAAAATTTGAATTTCAGGTCACATTTTATTCATTGCGTTAATCAATCATCGTGTTTATGATGTAAACGATTTGTGAAACTTTATTATTATTGAAGTTGGGTAAATATTATTTAATATTTGGTGAGCTTATAACTTTTAGTGTGCTGAAGAAATAAGAATACAATTCACTTTCACCTCTCTTGCCTGTGGATGACGTAAAAACAACTAAGAGATATAATAAGCACATAACATCTATGCTAGAGAAGAAAAACCCGAATTCAAACCCTGTATCAATCCGTCTGACCAGCGTGGAATAGTAGGTGGATTACCTTTTTATTGCGGTGAAGCTTTAAACCCAGCGGTACATATATGAATGATAGTAATAATGAGCTGACAACTGTGAGTGCAGCACATTTTTGGTCGCTTGTCGCTATCGAGTTAAGCTAATGCTTGGCTTTCCGCTAATGTTATTGACTCGATCAAAACTAATAAACATTTTATGCCTGAATATAGGTAGAAAGAAATATTTATAATCGTTTTCGACGATCAAACGACAAGCATACACACTATTTAGATCTGCCAAGAATAAACATTTTTTAAATTATATTTTATGAGATAATAATTTAATGAAATAAGTAGCTAGAGTCTATACTCTCGTCCGATTATGACGTGCTTGTATTTGGAGTAAAAAAGTACATGAAAATTAATCAATTAAAATGAACTCCGAAGTGATATAAATAAAGAAGCATGTGTCACAAATGTATGAGAAGTGGATATAAAATTAAAAGTTCTTCGAAGCGTTATTTTGTATTTGTGACACAGGATGACGGTTAGTCTGTAGATGGGACGCTGTTATGTGAGATATACGACAAATTATTATATTTTTATTAAGACTTATAAAATAATCTGATTTGTTAATGATATTTAAGTACAATCATGAACTCGTTATAATCCCTGCATGGGTCTTCTATGACGATGAATATAATTATGTGGCAAGCAGAATTCAATAACAGTCATATCGTTTATTTTAAATAAAAAGCATAGTTTGAAACATTGCACCTACATTTAAAGAGACTTTGAGATTATAATAGATAGAAAATAAATATTATAATCTTTATGGAACTCAATTCATTTGATGGCATAGTTTACTACGTGGATGGCAACTTTAAGACAGAGGTTGCAGTCCTATTTTCTTATGCTACATAAATAATATCTATTGGAAAGCCAAGTTATATTTTCAGACCATCAACAGGCAGAAAATATTATTGAAATCACAAAGAAAATACCAATTTCTGTATGGTTCGCAGAAATGCACGCGATATATCATATAATTTGTATGGAACAAGATGTTTGAAAGCGTTCATTGTGTGGTCTTTATGCCAAAACGGGTGCATTTATGACAACATTGCCACTTTTATTGTATGTTTATATAGGGTTTGCAGTGATGTTGGCATCATAACTCTATATTTATACGCATTGCGCTATGACGTCATTGATGATATCATGCGAATGCATTCGATGACGCAAGCTCCATCATTGTGGTATGAATTAATATATCACAAAGTAATATGATTATTTTTCTGATTTCTTTACAATTCATTTGTGAGCATGAGCTTCAGCCAAGATTTGAGTTTGAGTCTACAATGTCCAGAACCCTAGGATAGACAGGTAGCTACAGAGTTAAATTTCAATATATCTGTCTGTTAAGAGCAAAAAGGAAATGGGTAGAACTGTGTATTATTACTCCATCGCCATATGGAGACTGATATTTCGATAACAAATAAAAATATAGATACGATATTCATTGGAACGTTGTCTTTAGTTTTTCTATAATTCTTTTCGAGTGTGAGTAGTTGCTTGTGCCAAGACGCTGATTGCTTGTAATATCGGCAACAAAAATGAATGCTGAATAAAATATTACAATCGACCATCCGGTGGATGTCTCGAGATAAAATACATAAAAATATATGCGTAAAAATAGAACTATAATAAAAGGAAAACGCAGACGTTCGTTTGTTCAAAATCTTAAATCTTCAAACGTTTGAAGTTTTGCCACCATTTTTCACTATATTTGTATCGGCAAAGAACCTCTAGAAATTGTCCAAGCATGTTATGGAGGGCAACTAATCATTTTTAAAACTAATTCGTCTATATGTTTTTTATAAGTGATTAGCTTTACTAGAACCGTAAATTTCGATGATTGATGCGGTTTGAAGTTTCTATTGTATAGTTATGTAGGTTTTAATTAATTAAAAACAACAGTGCAGTTCGGAAGTATTACTAACTACAGTTGTTAAACTATATTACTATACAGTCCGCAGTTTATGTCAACGAAGTGATGGGCTCAATTACTAGGTATAAAATAAAGAAGCACAGTGAATATCCGGTTCGTCTGAGCCAGGGTGATTGATAAACTTTTGTATATATGTAAATTATACACTCTTTTTCACAATCGTAATAACATCGCAGTTTATATGGGACTGGGCTAGTATGTATTCTTTCTTTAAAGCGGATGGATAAATAGCAAAACAATGCACAAGGTTTGGTTAAATTTTACGACCGGGGAGACAGGTCGTCGACGTTAATCCTCCTTAGAAGCACAAGTGTTGACTACATAGCATTAAGTTGAACTGGCACAGGTCCGTGTTGTGTTCTTAATCGGCTTTTACGACACACATGAGCTATGTGAGAAATCTTAATATCCGTGGCCGGCTACCAAATGACTTTAACACTTTCTATTTAGCTCATCAAATACTTTATTTTTTCTATCGTAAAAATATTTGAACTGGTTATTGAGTAGTGAAAAGCAGAAGATAGTGACGTAAACCCTAAATGAGAATACGTCGCGCTAATTAATTTTTCATACAACCGCCAACGACGCCGTGGTGATATGGAAATGAGAATTTATAGCACATTAGGTAGGTACTCTGGTCCCCAACTTATCATGTCGTCGAGTATCAATTAAACGTCGGCACCGCACAACTTTACATCATTAACACCATAAAAAGACAGTTATTGCTAGAAAATTTGTGCAATCAATTAGGAGTTTTAAGAGGGGTTGGGGGTGTATGCGTGTAGAGTGCAACGGGGGGTGTGGCAACTGGGTGGGGGGTTGAGTCGGTCTCGGCGCGCGCATCTGTGTGCATTCGGCATATTTACCCCGATAGTGGGCGGGTGGGTTCATTGACCCGACCCAATGCAAGGCTCTCGCGTACGTAGGCCGCCGCAACGCACACGCTGCGCCGAGGTCCGTTTCATTAGTGCACACAGTACACAAACATGCGCAAAAAAAAAAACTAACATTGCGTTGAGATTATACCACAAACATATTTATTAATCACCGCCTATACAGCTCACATAATACATGACAGTGACATTATTTGAAGTAGTAAACATGGTGGTAATAGACTTATTACGCAACGTCAGAATCCTAACATCACTCGTGATCATCGTAAAATCAGACTAACAGCTGTAAACAGACGCGTTTGCTGAAGGAGTGTCCACTTTAGGCAGACAGTCCGTAGCAAGATTAAATCCAAACACCTAACCAGGGCTGATTTTACTCTTCTTTCCCCTGTGTTATAAGATCGAGCTATTCTTATATAAAAATTATGATAAAAGCTTGAATATGATGATTCTCCTAGTGCACGTATAATTCAAAACAGCTCAACTACTAAAGTTTCTGTAGTAACCAAAGCACTATCGATCTCATGATTATTTCTAATTAGATAACTTATTAAAAATGTACAAGTAAAATAACAGCATGATAGGATGATAGCTTATTAGTTATGAAATACTTCATAATTAATATTTATATACTTCATAATTAATCCTTACTAATATTATAAATGCGAAAGTAACTCTGTCTGTCTGTCGCACTTTCACGCCAAAACTAATGAACCAATCTAAACGAAATTTGGTACACAGATGGTCTAGAGCCTGATAAAAGACATAGGCTACTTTTTAATGCAAAAAAAGGGTTGTAAAGAGGGATAAAAAGTTGTAAGGCAGTATCGTCATTTTTAAACCCAGAAGCTTGAAACTTATTTTTAGGCTATTGATTAGATATAAATAAAATAAATATAACATTAAATTTTGGAAAAAAAATACCCTTAAATAAAAATAGGGGATGAAAAACTATAGAATAGTAACCTTTTACGCGTGCGAAGCCGCGGGCAGAAGCTAGTATTTACATATATTTTAGGGAACATTGTAAACGTTGCAAAGCATTGTATAAAACAAGTGCATGGCGTAAAGGAACAGCTAAACAAACCGCCATAATTGCACCGCAGCATTCATAAATCCAGCGATTAGACAGACACAGGGCTTGTAAACTATAAATCTAGGTATACTTATGCAAAACCACCCTTGCAGTCGGCGGATCGGTGAATGCAATACCATAACCTACCCCAAGCGTTCCCCTCGTTGAGGTAGGTCCGGGCAGACGCCTTTGATGAGCTATTTACCATAACAACCGAGCGAACAGACACTATTCACTAATAAATAACATACATCGAAAGGTATTTATTATGTTTACTCTTACTTGATAAACAACTATGTACAGACAATTGCAATCTTAAGTACTGTTTCATTTAATTACATTACGAGTGATAATGTATTTATTTAATGTGCTGATTAATTGTAATTTAGTATTCACATTTTTATTTTAAACGAAAAAATTAGAACTTGAAATATGCCCAATTGATGAGTACGTATTGCCAAACGGTTCTAGATGGTAATACTTCGTTTGAAGCTAATTTACGCATCACGGCATGGGCAGGAGTATCCTGCACAATGGAAGTTTGGTATTGTTTTATTTTGAGCTTTCCTTCTTTTTTTTAAGTGTGTGACTTAGTTATTAGCCGCAGATGGCGATGACAACTTTACCCAGACTGTTGGTTAACTAACGCTGAAGGCTCTCAACCCGATGAGTTTTCCTTCTATTGCAGTGATGCTATTTATTTACATTTCGCAGTCGTCATTTACGAACCCCGCAGGAATATAATTTAGTTATGCATTGCTTCTATTACTAGAGAAGTGGTGTAGTGATTCTTTTTAGAACTGCTGCATTTATAAATATTTATAAGGTTCAAGAAAGAAATAGTCATATATTTTCAAAAATAATTTCATAACAGATGTGATATATTTTAAACAAATTTTATAATTTTTCACAGACCACATACATTTGACTATTACTGTTTGTTTACATCGAAAATTATGAATTGAAATTTATCAGACAGGTAGACGAAACTGTACGCTATCCCGTTGGCGTAGTAATACCGGGAATATTTGTTTCAATTCGTGGAAATGAGTGCAATGCTGTTACTGGCAGACAACTATAGCGGTGCATAGATATATGCCATTGCCTATCTGATGAATTATCGTAAGAAATTAAATTAAAATGAACGACTAAATACAGTTTTATTGTAGTAATGTCTTCTTTTTCTCAGCCCACTACGTCCCATTTTTAGGCATAAGCCTCCTATAAGTTGCAATAAATTTGTTTTTATAATAATTGATTGTATATTATTTTCTATGGTATAATTTGTAGTGTAGATTTATTCACGCCATAAATTAGGTATGCAAAATCCCAAAATAATCTACACGATTTTTTTCGAACACAATTTTTTTTTTTAAATCTTTAATGTGCATATACATGAAAATTATTAATTTAAGTAGAACTTTAGCGGATATTTAGATAATTTTAAATACGTAGTCATAATCAATAAAATGTTAATACCTACTTATAAGCTAAAAGTAAGAAAGTGTAGCTTTTTAAATTCCATATAAAAAAAACTTCAAAGCTGTTTTTAAACACCAGTGAAATTTGGCTGTTTACAACGCTACAAATGCCTTCCGCATGCAGTTCAAAATATTCGTATATCGATCTGCAGCTGTTGTATTGTGCGATGACGTCATCAATATACAGCGAAAGCTGCGCGTGAACATGCAATTTATTGTTTTACAATACCCGCATTATGTAATAAATCCTTACATCGCTTATAATTTTATAGAATTCAGTTACAGAAACAAAGTTCATCAGTTACAGAAACAAAGTTCATTTAGACACGGTACAATTATTATATTTACATATATGATTTATATTTGGAACAATTTTTTCTTTCCGTAGTAATCGAAAGCTCACTTAGGTAAACAAAATTCACGACCATGTTTTAGAAGTCCATTAATTTTATTCGTGTTTTCACCTTTAATACGTCTTACTTGTTAAACACGAATCTCCTCTAAATGAAGAAATTCTCTCCGTAACCACAGGGGTAACCATGAATTACAGATTCGATATTTTAAGTAGAATGAATTCAATAAAGAGTTATTTTTAAAATTCGAAAATACTATTCAAATATTGAAACTTTGGAGCTTGAAATTACATTATTTCTGTAAATTAAATAGCCAGCTAAAATAGATACGAGACTCTGGTAAATAACATTAGTTTGCTTATAAAGGACAAAAAATACAGCCAAGGAGCTATGCCACAAATTTGATTTGATTTTCTTGTTCGAATACAAAAAGAAATATACAAAAATAGATATAAATGTTTTATTTATTTCGTTATAAATAATTTGCTTACATAAGAAATCAAAACAGTTAACACAATGAGTGTATTAGAATTTCAATGGAAATCTTTTTTCTGCGACGTATCATATTACAGCGGGAAAAACGCACAAGGCCTTCATGAACAAAGGCTGCTTTTTTGTAAAAACTCATTAGAAATGACAATTTCTGATATTTTGAATTTCAATACACGCATAAATTTTAGTACATCCAAAATCAATTTACAATTTTATTGATTGAGGAATGATTTATAATTGATCTGAACAATTGTTGAACCCATATGCTTCCACAGGAATAGTACCTATATATCTAAAGTTTTAAATAGCCATTATCTTACATGAGATCAGATTTAACAATTAGCAGCGCACCTAGTTGTATTTATTCCAACACACGTTTGTATAGAGTATGAAGTTTAAAGAAATACAATAGTATTCCTTAGTATGAATAATAATTCATCATCATCATCACAGCCCATATATGTCCCACTGTTGGGCTCGGGCCTCCTCCGTAGTGGGAGGGTAATTAAACCTACGATACCGCGCTGGTCATACGTGTTGGTATAGGGTTTTGTTTCGAGTTTGCCTTCTCTCACATAGATGTTATGCGTTTTATATCCCTTAGTCGTCTCTTACGATTACCCACGGATAAGATAGGGGGTGGTGAATTGTATTCTTACTCCGTAACCACACGGACAGATATTATTAAGTCATAGTATTTTAATCCTAATCTTATTTAAAAAGAATTACTATTCGTATATATGTGTATTTATTCAACAATTATCACTTGGCGGACGAAAATGTCTCGGTTTTCCATCTGAGCTCTCTCGAGTTTTATCAGATTATAGTCTCATCGAATTATGAGTAAAGAAAAGTGTACAAGGCATCTGTGCCTGCGCATACACGAGTAGGATACACGTTATAATACGTCTGCTAACATTAGTTTCCGCCGTGATGCATATATGCGATTGGGAAGGACATCATAACAAATATTTTAGAATGGTAACAGTTAATAATAAAATTTCGTTTGCGTGCCAACGAATTTAGAGTATGTCACTTCTTAGTTATATGGTGAAGTTGAATGTATCTTTGGTCCCATCTGATCTGTCACACATATCATAGAATGTGGTGGGAAGCTTCGGCTGCGATATACTTAGCAGCCATTTTAGTAACTTACACCGCCAAGTTACTTAATTATTATGTTTACTTAATTTAGATAAAATATATACTCGAAGCTGTGTACTATATTAAACCTTTGCCATTTACCATTATAATAATGAAACCATGTCAAGCAATGATTAAAAAAAAAACTCATTAAAATTATTATAGGAGAGTCAAAATTTGAAAATTGTTTGCTCCACACCTGTCGTTGTTCGACCATGCCAATCGCCTTTAGCCAATAAATTAATTAATCTAAGTCATTGGCAATTACTTAAATCTCCAAGCATCAATACCAAGTCATTCAATCTGCCAATTTGGTGTGCATTATTAAATGTTCAACGAACCAATGCATTGAATTAAAGCGAGCTGTTTGTATTATAGTCAAGGCATTGCATTTGTATATTAAATACTCATTAGTAATGAAAACGATGCATAGTCCTCGGGACCTACCGCAATACGGCCTGCCTTATCTCATAGGTCAGGGATCAGTGAACTAAATAATGTAATGTTGTTGTACATTGTTATGTAGTTTTTTTTTTTTATCTGTGTTGCGTTACGAAATGTGCACAGTGCTTTGAGTATTGCGAGCCAGTCTACGTCGATAAAGGTTGTAACGCAAATAGCTCAGCCTAGAATAGAATGCATGTTGCTATATTATGTTACATATAAAATCTCAATGACATTGAAGTAAATTTTGAAAAGCGGACAATTTCATTTTACTGATTTGATAAGAATAAGATGATCCTTCTCACGATAACCTAGTTATGGAAAGAAATAATAGCGTATACGGGTAATCACCAACTAAAATAAAAAGACTTTCTTTTACTGTTAAATTTATTGCAACTTATTCGTATGTCGTATTACAACAATAAACGGCAATGGCATCTTCTAAAACAAGTGCCTAGTAATATGGAGAGACGAAACAAACTGTCAATAGGGCTTGCTGCTGAGATATTTTGTTCCTAGAAAAGAGTCGGACTGTCCTGTTGGACACTCCAAGTTATCTCACGAATGAAGTAGCTTGATTAGTGTCGGACTCTTACCCATTAAAATTATTTCCTATCCTATATACTAACAATAAGTATATGACTTTTTTAAATTGACTTTATTTATTTTTTAATAATTCGGTAGCTGTTCCATATTCTGCCTAATTAATATGTGCTCAGTTATCATTTACAGTCAGGTGTGCTGCTTGCTCGCTTATCTCTCACATGAAATAACAAAAAGGGCACCATTATTAACCCCTATCCTGCATGTGAATGTCGTAAAAGACTACTAAGGGATACAAACATCTGTGGAAGATAAGGAAAATTGGCTATAATACCCTATACCAACCCGTCTGACTAGTGTGGCTATAGTAGGTCAATTGCCCTTCTATTGTGAAGGAAGCTCGAATCCAATAGTGACATTCATATGAGTTGAGGTGATGATCAAATGACCACCAAGGAGAACAACCAAGAATACCACAAGAATACCATAAGAACAATTCCTTCATCATACACAATTTTACACATTGCAATGCTAATTTTATGACAAGATACCTATAGTAGGTATTTTATCTTGTCTTTGTATGTTTTCTAAGGATGATTAGATAATTGCATGATTGTACAGGCAGGATCTTACCAGAACTTGGTGAGTTAAGAGGCAGCTAAAGTACAGTTAGCTATATACAGAAATGGTTTATTTTTTTTATCCATGAACAAGTTTTGCAGTTGAAATTTACGCATTCGAGTTGTTATTAATAGAGATTAAATAAATAAATTCACATTAAACACAATGTAACACAATCATAATCGGCCTATATTGAAATCTTACTAGAATCCAGCCTCTCAAATCGCAGGCTATGGAACTTTGACGAGAACGTAAAATATCACAGTCTTATATTCAATAACTTTGTGTTTTAAAGTAATATACTGAATAAAATTAGATACATTTTTTATAATGCCATGCCGATGAAGTGTTCAAGTGAATGTTCATTGAATATGAAATAACAGTGCTTGAAGGCGAAGTTCATTTTATGTCTAAAACTCCTTCTAAAAAAATATTAGTCCAACTGGTTACCGAGGTGGTAGAGGCGGAGCCTTGACAAGAACATGAAAATTACATGGGACATATATAATATTGTAATATTTAAACTGGCAGCCGCCGCTCCTACTAAATAGCTGATTATTGAAAATAAAAAAAGAAGAAATTCATACTCAATTGTTATCACATTTTTTGTCGCGCATATATTGGTCCAACAATTGGACACGAATTTCCTTTATAATAGGTGAGAAAGTACCATTCTATACATACATACATACATATCATCACGCCACATCCCTTGCAGGGTAGGCAGAGAGAACAGAGTGCCAGAGAACTCTATCTCTGCATACTTCACTCGCTTCCTCAACATTCATAATTCTCTTCATACACGCTCGCCGGTTTCGGAGACTCTTGACTCCACCTTCCTTCAGTACATGACCGATCTGGTCTAGGTAGGTTAGTCTCGGTCTCCCTCGGTACCTACATCCTTCCACTTTCGCATTGTATATCTTCTTAACCAGGCGTTCGTTCGGCATTCTTTCCACATGTCCGAACCATCGGAGCATTCCCTTTCGCATCTTTACACCAATACTCTCTTTCATACCTACTCGCTCTCTTACGTCGTCGTTACGAATGCGGTCGGTCAGCCTAACTCCACAGATTTTCCGCAGAGATCGCATTTCGACCGCATTAATTTTACTATCATACTCTTTTCTGCATACCCAACTCTCGCTTCCATACAGTAATGTTGGGACAAGCACTGCGTTATGTATTGCTACACGTGCCTTCTGGCTGAGGTGGTGGCTGCCGAAAAGTTGCCCCAACGCTCCGTTCACTCTATTTCCCGCATTCACTCTTCGCTCTATATCAGTGGTGTACCTTCCATCTCGGCTAAATCCACATCCAAGATATACAAATTCATCCACTTGCTCTAGTACATCATTACCTATTGTTACTCTTACATCTGTTCTGGTTTTATCTCTTTCAAAGACCATTATTTTGGTTTTGCTCACATTCACGCGTAGACCCCTTTTCTTACAATCTTCTGTCATTGTGTCGACTAGGGTCTGCAGGTCAGTCGCTGACTGTGCCATTTGTTTACTACCATTCTATACATACATACATAGCCTCACGCCTGTTTCCCAGAGGGGTAGGCAGAGACTACGGATTGCCACAAACCACGATCCTGGCATACTTCCATCGCTTCATTCACACTCATAATAGTCTTCATGCATGCTCTACGATTACGCATACTCTTAATAAGACCTCTCGTCAACACATCTCCAACTTGGTGCAGAAAAGTATGACGTGGTCTTCCCCTTGTATTCGTCCCATTCACGCTTGCTTTATATATTTGCTTCGTCAACCTCTCGTCACTCATTCGTTCTAAATGTCCAAACCACCTCAGCATACTCTTTTTGATCTTTGTCACTACTTCTTCATTCACACCACAGCGCTCTCTTATAACATTATTCCTAATTTTATCTTTCATACCATTCTATGCTCGTGATTAAGAGTTGGTGTAGGTTTCGTCTAATGGGATGACAGTTCGACACAACGATAGAGATCCGATGCATTCTGGCCGTTTTATCGGACCTCCAAAACAGCGCAAAAGAAATTATAATTAATGAAAATATATTGGGGATAAATATAAAAATCACTTTGAATAGCAACACATTTACAACACAAATATTATCTTATAACAAATTTGATATCTTAGTACTGACGGTCCTAGATTTTATCAACATTATGTACATGTAATTGCCTACTAAAGGAGCAGCTACTAATTACTGTAGAAGACATAAGAAAATTATTTATGTTTTCTTATCCAGAAATATATCAATTAGTCTAGTCATATATCAATCATTTTGACTAAATAAAAATTATGGCTTCAAAATATCTCCAGAGCACATTAGATGACTTTTAATGACAATCTGTGACACAAGCGTGCCTATTAAATCGTACGGGCTCGAAAAGTCTGCACTGAGCGCGCGACATTTCAAAGTTTGACCTCGCAATTACTAAAATTGGTTTGATTTACCATTTTAATTGTAACAAAAAGCTTATTTTTTCCAACGGCGTGGACGGCGGAGGAGTCGTTGTAATCTCGACCGAGTGACTTTCGGTCGGAGGGTCCATTAGGGATCGGCAAGAGGACGCGGTGTTCGCGACGTAGTTCGCAATTTTAAGCTGTGGCGTCATGCGGTTAAGGCGTAGTTTCTGTTGGAGGTGTTCGGTAGGCGCTAGAGGAGAGCACTCGAGGTCGGATGCTGAGTGCGGGGGTGGCGGGGTGGCGCGGGCGTCGAGTGGGACAAAATCGATATGTCGGGCGGCGCGCGACGTCTTGCGCTCCCCTCCCGCGCCACCGACCCTCTAATGAATGAGAGCGACCATAGTCATCTCTGCGGATGGCGGCTCGACCGACCACCACTAGACTCGGCTACGCTGCCGACCCCTATGTATTGCTGTTCGCCACGATATCGAATACAGCACTCTTCGAGCCACACGAGATACACTACAACAACAATCACGTACCAATTGCTGAAATTTTATAGCATTTATTAGCCTAGCAATTAAACGAATCCTGACATATCATATGCAATATTATTTCAAATCAAAGAATTTTAAAACATCTCAGTAGCTGTCATTAGTTATTTTTACTTTTATATTACTTTTGACTTATCTCATTACATATTGCCAACTTTGAAACTTTTATAAGCCAGTATCCATAAACATCGCCACGACCCCAAGGTTTAAATTCAGCAACATAGAGTGAGCTAAATTTTGTCTTATAATTCACAACTACAAATAAAAAAAGATATTACCTACTAATTTTCTTAATGGAAAAAGTGCAAGACTCAAAGCAGGTTATGGATACAACATGACCAATCATATATTATATGTAGTTACATAAACACGTCAACATTTTGAAAGTTACAACAGATAATCTCAGAAAATCATAGTTATAAATTAAGTTTAGAAGCAAATTTTAAAGCGAAAATTTTGTCAGAAAGAGACTGAAGATTAAACAAAGTTATTTTAGAGTTAAAGCATTCCTAACGTTTATTACGATGACGTTGAATTTATCTATAGCTGTAAATTATTGCAGACGTACGTATTATACTTTCGTCCGATATTTCCAACATCAGATAAAAGTTATCCGTATAAATTATAATTTGATCAAATACAAAAGTGAAACCAGTCAACTATTTCATTTGGAGACAATATTTTTTTTAATTTATTAAGCTCCATTTTTAAGAATATCTTTTATATCATGATTGCAAAATCAGCTCAAAGGAATAATATTTGGATTAAACACGAAGTAGGCGCCTTCTAGCCTCACCCCTACACCACCTCAAGACGTGGGTGTTCCTAAGGACCACACATTATATTCATCAAAGGCTACGTATATCAACGTTCCTATTTTTACATAGGCTTTATTCTCAATAACAAAATATTGTTGACGGGAGGAAAGTAACCGTCGTCGTCCCAATCAAGGAGCTCGTCTTACCGAGAAATTCAATTAAGTACATTTATTTCCTTCAAAGAAAACCCAATTACTTATTTCCAAGGCGTATCCAGTCACAAGCAGGAAACAGTACTAATTAAAAATAACGTGTTAACGATATAGAATACCAACATTATAATTTAGCATACAAGATGTTCACATGAACGTTATAGTATCTAGATTCATTGATTAATAACCGGTTTACAATTTATATTATTTTGCTCAAACCGTGAGATAATAATTAAAGTACCTAAATATATTGTAATCCCGTCGCATATGAAATAAAAATACGCCAGAAAAAAAAAGATTTTAGAAGTTAAAAGAAGTAGTTTTTTTATTTATTACACTTGTTAGAAAATCAGGCAAATTAGCGCCTAAGAGTTGTTGAATCGATTTTCTCTTAAAACGAAACAAAATCAAAGAAAATATTGAATCGCAAGTAACGAGATAAACAATTTGAATTATTTCATTAATTATTTCATTCCATTTGTTACACAGTTTATTATTTTTTTTTTTATAGTTTCACGTCCTTATCTCTGAAGGGCTAATCAAATGTGTAGTAATACACTAACATTTCGTCACGTAATAGAAGAGAAGCTCATTGTCGATAACTAAGACAGTTCAAAACTGAGCCCTTGCTATTCTTCCCGTGAAAATCTTAAATATATCAGTAAACCACTATATTAACTTTGCTTTAGAATCTCATAGACGATAATTACATACTTATGCTACTAAATCAAAAAGGGCAGTCTGTGGTGATTATTATAGTAGACCTATTATTATAAATAGCACACAGACACTATCATTAAAGCCGAATCGCGTCGCGAATAACGAATAAAGGGCTAAACACATTTATTCAGCTCTATTTAGCTTTTGTCCGCACTAAACTGGTTTCCTTATACAGTTTATAAGAATGGTAAAACATACTTTACAATTATGTTTGCTTTTAAAAATGAATAGGCGCGAAAATCTAAATGGATGTGTACACGTGTAAATAAAGAACCACCGTGTTAGCGTGTGTAAAAGCAGAATCGGTCTGAACGAACATGCAGTAAGTACCCACCCTATGACATCATCATTCTCCTACTCTTATCCCAATTACTTGGGGTCGATACAATATGTACTCTTATTTCATAGTACATATTTGTAAAAGTTATTGGCAATAGTTTTATGAGCGGCCGCCTGCCAGACGTCAACCCTCCTTGGGAATGTAATTGTTGACCAAACGGCATCAGATGGAGTTGGCCCAGGTTGTTATAAGACTCTTAGTCGTCTTTTACGACATCCACGAACAAAATAAGGGTTGGTAGTATTCGTAGCCGCTACCACACAGCGATTATAAGTACCCTATGACAATTATTGTAATATATAATACGGCAATAATTTTGCTCATAACACCAAGTACAGCTATGTATAATTCAATTAGTAATGCTACACATATATCTACACGAATTATAATCCTAGTTTGTAAAGAAACCTTACACTAATAAGTTATTGAAGTGAATATTTTTGGCACGTTTTAGAATCTAGATCACATTAAAAAAAAAAACAGAAGTCATCGTAAAAGCGTCAAGATACTCTAAACATATAGGCGCAGTGTATACATGTTGCCCTTTTCTAACGCGAATAGAATTGAAAGGATTCTTAATTATTTATGTCTTCAATTTAGTTGTATATAACTTACATATATTATATAGCTAAGAACAATTTAGTTTTCAACAAATGCTATAATCTAAAACAGCTAGGATAAGCGTAAATTTTTTGTTGTAGTTTAGATAGATTTAAATACATACTTTAAATTCTAGACCAATCAATCGCAAACCATTCGTTAAAATGTCATTTAATAGTGCTACAGCGCGAGATATTCTCTCCAAGAGCCGGAAAAGTTGCCGCGAATGTATAAAATACGGAATGAATATAAGAGTGAGCTTGTGTAGGTACTACGAAATAATATTTTTGATGGGTCTAGTAACTAATCTCTGCGAGCTATGTTTTATAATGTAAAATTGAATCTGTTTCTTACCTAAAAAAAGAAGCGAATGTATGATCTAATCTCATTATTATAATCAGTACCTATATTCCACGTGTTCTCGATGTAGTCATAGTAACATTAGGAAGTGAAGCATATCTAAGGCGATGACGTAACGATTTTTCTGAATTTAATCGATATTATTAGAACGTATCTGTAGCTACAACTATTGACAATGTAAAATTCATGTGGTATACATACCTATTGCAAGGTCTAATTAATTTTTCTAAGACCTATTTGTGAGACGAAAAACGTGTGTGGAAAATGTGGAAATGCAATTCACGTCTATTGGAAATCGATTTTAATTGATTTTACTAATATAGCTACAGTGATAAATAAATGTTGTAGTAATATATATATATATATAATATGGCATATTCGCCCTGGAAAAATTATAGCACCAACTGCAATATTATCCTCCCTTGGGGAGTAATTTTTCTCAAATTTAAAACCAAAACTCATATCAGTCTGGCATTCGTACTACGCCATTATTGTCCTAATTACAAGACCAAAAGTCGCGAGATTAAGAGTCGTGAGACCAAGATGAGACGATCTTTTGGAAAACTTATAACACCAGTTACGATCAGCTTGCGAATTGCAAAGAAATGTAAGCGTGGTGAATATTGCATTTGGGCAATACTATTATAACCCATATGCAAGACTAAACGCAAAAATAAATGAGTTTGAGGTCTATATTCAACATTGGGCATCGATAGGCTGGTGAATGACCTAACATTTTCAAGTTATCAAATGAATTACTATCGGCGAATCCGTCATCAGCTGAGAACAGATGTGAGCCAACGCTCTTATTTTCGAATTCAAATTCTAAGAAAATACCAGCCTAGTTGCATTCATAAGGAAGTACATTTATGAAATGAAATTGCGCCAATAAATAATAAAAATAAGTATTTGAAATAAGTATAGTACAATATATTTATTCATCATCATACAATCTGGTCTTAACTCAACAAGATGCTAGTTATAAATAACCAGCGCTGGTTTTCCGTGAGAATCGGCAAGTGATCTTTAACTCGGTATGAAATAAAATAAAGACAATTTACCTATGAAATTTATTATGTTGAAATGTAATGCTACAAACATAATAGTTAAGATAAAGAAAACTTAGTGTTTTAAGTTAGTTTTACATTATGTTTGCGAGATAGCCAGGTAATAGGTTCTGTTTTAATCGGTTTAGTTGAAATGCTGAGACATTATAAATCAAATTAGAATAAATAATGGATTTTTGAGGTTTACGATAATACCAAAATAAAACTTAAAAATTGAAGGACCAAAATATAACAGTTACTTTGTATTACTTATTGAACATAGAAAATCTTGGTCTGCCAATGATCACAAATGCTGAAAAACATTCGAAGCTAAAACAAATTAAAACACTTTTTATCGGACATTACTCATCCTCGTGTGAGATTCAAATGATAAAGTATTAAGATTACTTTTGTGTAGTTTACCTAATTATTATTCTCTGTGTTCTGCTTCTTTTATTTTATGTGCCTACTTAGACCTCTATATGAACAACTGTGCTACGTTTAATCGATCATATGATCAGGTCTTGCTTTATATGTCCCAAACGGTAGCAGCAGAATCAGTTACCGATTTGGTGATAAAAATAATCTGATGCTCATGTATTTACTAATATCATGAACCCAGCCAAGTGTATGTACACCTTGACGTTATGCCAATTAGAAACGAAAGTGGATACCGGGGCCGACCTTCACTTCCAAGCTGAAAAACTATCAGTAGAAATTCTGTACCAATTGAGAACTATCATCCAATACCAAATCGGTTTGGTTTTGAAAACTAGCCTTAAATTTAAAAGCTCATCAGTTCAAAATGCTTTTTATATGACTAAGCTGAAAAAAATTGGCGATTAGGTCAGTAAGACTCGGGTTCATTCTGTGAAGCCACATCTAGTCACCAATATGGCATGAGCTAACATATTCTACATGTACTACCTATTTAAGCGGTATTAGCATATGACTACTGATTGTGAGAAAGTAACAAATTAGAAACCAAGTTCAGTCAGAAAAGTGTCATTGTTTAAAAAAAAAGGGTGTCCTTTAAAGAAATCTAAAGGAATTTTTCAGGAACCGTATTAGTGAACTATAATATTCTCGCCTCTTATTATGTTAGACGTTAGATAGCAAATTGTGTGGGTATAGGTGACGTCTAATAAAGTCTTTTTGATATATACGTATAGGTCATTATTAATAAACAGTTGCAGGCTGCGGTGGGCCACGATACACGGCTATGAACCTCGACATCATGAAAAGCCGTGAGATGTAAATGGGTTAAGAATACAATTCACACATCCGCTGGTGTCGCTGGTGACTAATGGAAATAATAAGCAGATAACATTGATCCAAGAGAAGGCCAACTACAGAAAACACTATGCCACTACGTCTAAACAGTGTTACCACACGTAAATAGGTCAATTTCCTTTCTATTGTCGAGCAGAGCTGAGACCAGCAGGGGAACTTATATGGACTGTAGAAGATAATAAATATACAATAAATTAGCTCATATTTTTAAGTAACAAATGCATCGTATATGCTCATTTGTTTGAACTAACTGAACGGTTCATTTGTATATGTCAATATCATAATGTTTTTAACAGTCAACTTTTAGTTGATATGTTAATTTTAATTGACATTTCATGTACACGTTTGGCTACAAGGCATGTTGTTGACATTACAGTGTTAAAGGACAAACAAATTGAACAAAGTTACTGCGTAATATATATAATTAACGTTGAGCTGATTCATGTTGTATATGTACAATGCAATATCGGTATCTAAACTGCAGTAAAGACAATGCAAGATATGGCACGGTGTTAGTAAGTTTGTTTACGCAACGTGATCTATGCCCTTGAGGTCAAAGAATGTGATAGATGCTGATGTGTGTATGAGAACGCACCGAGGCGATCGGTTGTTTTTATAATCGCATGGTTACTAACGTGACAACACTATATGGTCACAAACGTGCCTTAAGTATATCGATGATTAATTCAAACTACTGTAGATATGAATTGATTAATTATCAGATAAAATTTCGGTTTCCTGTAAATCCCACACAATGCCATGACGTCAATTCGGCGAGAGCCAAACATTATTATTAATGACGATAACAATACAGTTGTTCACACCTGTGTGTGTATTGTAAAAGTAATAATAGAATTAACGCGTTAATATTTTTAATTAAATTCTTATAATGAGTGGTCAATCAATGTGTTGCTTACCGAACGCACTATAGTGACGGCTCGGAGGGATTGCCAGCGAAGCGTGTCCGCTAAGTTCCTGAACAAGGTACCTCTGGCGTTCTCCCCTTTGCGCACCATTGTCCCTTCTTCACGCACGGCTGGTGGGTCACTGCTCACTTGTCAGCTAAGGCATTCGTTGCACTCAGTCTATGCTCATATACAAGTTCATCCCCCACAAGATTCTACTAGACCTTTGTTAATGCTAATTATATTTTCATTGGTTAAAATAATAAGAGAATAAATATATTGATGTAGCAACCGCAATAATCGGCTGCGAGGACACGACTGGCCCGTTATCGCAACTATACCTATTCTCCAGCTTTTAAGTAGACGATTCCGCATATGTGAATAAAGATCGACCTCGTTGTTTTGGTCAGTTGACGCGCGTCCCACATGTGCCAGTTCTGGAGTGTACGCGATTTTTTTTACGTCAACGCGTATAAAAAGGTCGGTATTTTTCGGTGGGTGGTATAAAAACAAATTTTAAAGAATTGAAATGTATTCTGTTGTCCATGATAATGTGGCTTGGAGTCAAGTATTGGAGTTAAATTTTTTTGATAGTATATCTCTTCTTTTGGGTGAAAGTGAACAGAGTTTATTACTATATGAATTGTTGTATTGGAAGGTATAGAACGAGTTATCGAACTCGGCGGCCTTAACAAGTCAATGTGTTGGAATTGTAACGATTATCGCATCATACACGATATAATAAAGCTTCTAACAGCTCATTAATCGCATCATGCTCGGGTTAGTGTAAGCAATTTTATTCCTTGGCAGTATTAGCATGGAATTGTTTATTCTATGAGCAAGAGGTTATAATTAGCTGGGCGCCGGGATCGTGGCAGGAGTCCAGGTCGATCACTCGGGTAATATAACGGGTCCGTACTATATCGGGTGGTCGGTCGTTGACAGGAGCATTTTTATGAAACAGCAAACGGTCAACATTCCTCGGCAATATCGGCATATAAAATTTATATAATTATGTGAATATTATTAGTATTTGAAAAATAAAATATAAAATCGTAAAACGCCGTTAAAAACTCAGCTTTCATATTTTTTTCGGTGGAATTTCATACCGCATATAAGTCATCGTGTTTGTCCGTAAAAACTACGAAATTACTCATCCGATCTTAAAGACATTTTGCACAGTATATACGAAGGAGATTAAAAGATACTGCGAGGATTTAGACTAAAATCGGTACAATATATCCATCCATCCATCAGCTCGTAAAAAAAAATAAAAACTAAACTAAAAAATAGGCCTATCCATGAGAATGTTATTCATAACGGTCCTGTGCCACCTGCATTCAACGGTTTCGGTAACGACAGTACAATATTTACTATTAATAAATAATCATTTTGATTATTATTATTATCATATAAATTAAGCAAGAAAACTAGACAGGTGAAGATATATAAACATTCCAAATTTATAAGCATATGAAACACAATGTTTATAAGAAAGAGACTCTATTACCTGTGTCTTTCAAAGAGCTTTCAGTGGATATGTACATGTTCTTTATAGACAACGTATAATAATCTAATGAAGGGTGGATTGTTATTTGCTAAGTAATTTATTTCACAAGCTTTTTAATGTCATTTATTTTGTTTCTTGACAACTAAAGTTTTTTTTTTTATATTGACAAGTTTTTTTTTATTGCTTTTGGTGGCAAACAAGGAGGCAGTACACCTGCTGGTAAGTGTTACTGTCGCCCATTAACGTTTGCGATAACAGAGGTACAGCTAGGCCGCTCCATACCAATAAAAATCCCAAACCACCCCAGAAAGTTGGGGTTCCGGTACTCTCGCTTACCGAACGAAGCACAGCAGCACATTACCACTGCTCCGGCGTCGGTTTTCTGCGAGAGTGTGGTACTACCGCAGAAGGATCGGCCCGCGGCTGTAGACAGTAAACTGTTCAACAGTATGGTCTTAAAACAATTAAAAACGTGTGATTGGGAACGTTGGCTGTCAATTCAAAGAATGTCGGTGAATATTAATTTACAGTAATATATATCCTCACTCTGACGTCACGTAAAGCTGTAATAATGTTAAAGGTTTAAATATATGTTATGTAACTATATAAAAATTAGAGGACCCTACTATAACTCACAAGCCTAACAATTCCTATGTCTCTAAGCTTCTACGTTACCTATGTGATAAATAAATATATTAATATTTTCCGGATGCCTGCACCACGCGATCTAAGATTACAGACGGAGAGTACACAGGATTTTCAGTTTCAGAAATGGTATACTCACTGCCAGTCCCGCACTCACAAGACTGAGAGATAGCTAAAGGTGTCTTTAGCCACAATGAACGGTGATGAGACAAGAACATAAAATTCAAATGTGATTTATTTACTGATCTGATTTATTTGTAATTATGTTACGACTTACTACTTTATCTTAACACACACTAGCATGCGAAATCGGTATCCTATGCGTGTAAAATGCAACCATCGCTATCTTAACTGGGACGCGCGTCAGCCGGACCGAATGCTGAGTCAATGTCCGAAGGTATTAAACAAATACGTTCGCGAGTTTATTTATTATATTATAAGAGTTTAACAAGAGTTACGTGGTCGTTGGACTAGTTCAGAATGAGACTCGGACAACGCCTCGTCGATTTTTAATAAGAAACTTAGATCAGTAATATAAGTACCTACACAGTACCATCATTTGGTGAATGTCTGACAGTCAGCATTTACTTGACTGTAAGTCATGACCAGGCGGAGTGGTAAAGGGTCATTTAGTTTTTATTGCCTTTTGGTGACAGAATAGCCAGCAGCAGATATCCGATGGCAAATGGCACTCATAGACCCTGCAACAGCAGGGTCAGGCACCATAAGGGAGTATGAGCATCCAGCTCTCTGGTTCTCTGATAGAAACGCAGTAGCAAATTGCTTTTACCTACACGACGATATTCTGTGAGAGTGCGGACACCGAATGAGCTGATCTATTTATGGCTGCGGGCATCTATCACCACTAGAATCACTACTTCAGTGTCGTGCTATCACTACCTATCGGTGATCTGCTTACAGCATTTAATCGTATAATACGACATCCACATGACGGCTGGTGATATGCACTTATCATTACTCCACGATATTATTACATTCTTATTAGATTATAGGATATAGATGCGAAAGTGGAAGGATGTAGGTACCGAGGGAGACCGAGACTAACCTACCTAGACCAGATCGGTCATGTACTCAAGGAAGGTGGAGTCAAGAGTCTCCGAAACCGGCGAGCGTGTATGAAGAGAATTATGAATGTTGAGGAAGCGAGTGAAGTATGCAGAGATAGAGTTCTCTGGCACTCTGTTCTCTCTGCCTACCCTGCAAGGGATATGGCGTGATGATGTGTGTGTGTGTGTTATAGGATATAATAATATCATATCTTATTTATCATGCAAAACGCTAAAATCGTTACACTATTTCTTTAGTTGAAGGAGACAGTTTTCTTTCTCGCAATCGCTACCTAAATAGTTCAGATCTTCGCGGCCAAACTATTTTACAACGCAAGCAACATTAGAGTAAACAATATTTAATTGTAAATAAAATCAATTTATGTAAAACCTTTAAGAAACACAACAAATTGAAATGGAAACGTACAAAGTACGTAATCCCTTGCGGTTTCTTTGTCCATTAGGCTAAATGAACTCAAATCAATGTTTTATACATTATATATATATATATATATATATATATATATATATATATATATATATATATATATATATGTACAATATATATATATATATATGTACAAACACGTGCAAATAAAGGAAATACATATATGAGTCGACGTCTCGGCCGCCACTGAATATGCGAACTATTCCTAAATAGATAGAGCACGCATTTCAAAGAATTTCATTTCATCCGGTTAAGATTATAACGATTTAAATATTATATTTCTATTGCGTTTTAAATCAGAATACATAATCAATAATATCTACTGCATGCAATCTTATCGTATATTTGCAAAATTTAACGCCTAATCGGAAGAACAAGACAGCTAACTATGATGTTTTTTTTTCTTGCGGTGGACTATGGATGTGGTCGTTCGCGGCCTGCCAAATCGGTCCGGGGCGACGGAAGAGGCGGCGAGCAGCTCCATAGACCCACCATGCAAGCACCTCTCTTCGCCGTGCGAGCGGGCCACCGGTACCCGATCTTTGTCTTCGGTGGCCATAGCGGTCTATTCCTAGCAGAAACCGCTCGACTTATATCAGATTATGTTTAAATAAATATTATTTCATTATAAAAATCGTATCGATAACAGTTTCATGTGAATTGAATATAAATAACCGAATTGTGTACAAGCCATTATTGCTTTATTACACACAAATAAGCCTATGGGTAAAGCGGAATTCGTTTTAAATTGTAGGTGAGAAATATTCATTAACGCGTTCAGCCCGATATTTAGTGATGTTATAATGTCACAAAATTGTTTTTTTTTAATGATATCGCGTGTACGACTGCTTATTGGCGTGTATTAATAAGGAAATATATTAAAGCTCGTTAGGGTTGCCGGGGTGAAAACTCAGCGAAGTGTATATGCCCCGTAATTAACGTCAAAACGTTTGTCGAGATAATATGGAGCATTAGCGTAGTTCTAAGGATATTTGTAAAATGTTTGAGGTCGTCTTTCTTCGATGTTACCGATATTCGGTCCATTGTCGGGTACAAACTTCATCTATGAGGGATTAAAATGGATCTATTATATCATGTCGATAAGAGAAGAGGGTGGAGAGGGGACGGTTTTTTTTCGAGTTACCTTCTCATTTAGTATTGTTACTCACGACCATCCCTCAGTCATCTTAAGCGGCACTCACGGGAAAGAAAGGTTCACTACCTTTCAATCAATGTGTGCTCTAACTCTACATCGTACTATCCTCTGTAATGAAACATAATTAATTTTCAATGCAGTGAACACGGATGTCAACCATAAAGACCAAAATGTCGAGTGTGGTATGTTTCGGAACTAGATATGTACATATTTTCTAACCTATAAAATAAATTTGACGAAGACTGGAGATATTTTAAAAACCTATGTTTATGAAAATCAATTAACTCGCGTATTCATTAATATCGATTACGACGAGCCGAGTTTCAAGTATATCCGATACTATCATCAGCGCGAGCTCGTTTTATATATATTTCTAATACATTTCAAATTCACGATCATTTCAGTATTAACACAGCATATCAGCATATCAACATACATTATGATAACTCATCATCATTACCCTGTTCTTATCCCAATTACTTGGGGTCAATGCTATATGTCCTTTTCTTCAACTCAATCCTATCCGATGTCATCTCTGCGTTCATTCCCTTTCTATTCATATCATGTTTCACGCAATCTGTCCATCTTTTCTTCGGTCTTCCCTTACACCTAAAGCCTTCAACATTCATACTTAAAACTTCTCTCACAACATTACTTTCATACCGTCTCATCATATGTCCAAACCAAGTCAGACGTTCACTTTTGAACTTTTCTGTATTATGATAACTAAATAGATATTTATTTTAAATCAACAACTGTTTAGAAAAACAATCTTAATACAACTTGTAATATATTTAATAACTTGTCTAATTCATATTCAAAATTTTTCAAACACATTCATAATCAAAATATTTCATATTCTTAAGAATATGAAATATTTTGACGCATCGACATATAAACCATAAAGACAAATAAAATTTCTATAAAGATACTTAATAGCTTGTCTTAAAAAATAAGCTAAAAAAAATAATTAAAGAAATCAAAAAACCCGACTGTATAAAAAGTAACCAAAACTACGTACATAATAAAAAAAACTGAAAAGAAAAAAACAAGCACTTAGATGTCCGGTGGTCTAGAATTCCATAATATATTATTGAATAAATACTATTGCAGAAAATAAAATATATTTTAATAATAGAACATGACAACTGAACAGTCGGGATCCATTATTAGACAGCAAATCTAATTTTTCAGAGTATATGTCCATTCACATCCAGTTATATGAATTTTTCGTCTTTTCATCGTAAATTTCTACTGTCTAAAAAACCTATATGTGAGAAAGGTTGTTGTTTGTTAAACTTTAAATCGATATAGATCCTAAACGGACGGTCAAATCGAAAAATGTTGAGAGAAAACTAATAATGATTTTTAAATACCTATTCAACAATACCCCACTCGACATAGTTTGTTGACTTTATTTTTTTTAATTTTCACAATATGGCGTCCAGTAGTCGCCACATTGAATTTTCATTAACGTCATATCTTTAGTGACACTCGCCGGATTAAGAGGAAACGATTGACGTGCGAATCATAAAAATCGACCCAGGCGTTTGGTCTATATAGTGCTTCAAAGGAACATACAAACATACATACATACATAGACTGTTAAACATAATACCACTCCTTTGCGTTGCGCAGTCGGGTAAAAATGCACAAGTGCAGTGTATACTATGTTAAAAAAAAGTCCTATGTTTAAAAATGAATTGGCATGTTAAATTAAAAACGTATCATTGTAAACAAACTCACAAGGTAGAGGATAACAGTGTTTTATTGGAACAAGACCGGGAACGCGAGGTATTCATTCATTATGCATGAACTTTGGTTCACAAATGAATATGTTATTACCTTACAGAAGAATTATCCATTTAGCTTGTTATCGGCTACAATTTTACACTGCGAATATTCTACAGTAGTAATATTTGAATCAATAGGTAATATATGCCCTGTGAAATATATGTCAGGGTAGTCCCGAGTTTGACTCGTTACTATGGCTCGACTATTGTGTATATTTGTGTGACTCGAAGACTCGGCTAAGATATCATCAGAAGAATGAGCACCAGCACTTCTTTGGTAAACTGATATCGCTAACTGCGTTTGCTAACTCTATTATAGTTTAATTACCCAGCTGTGTAAAGAAGTCTATATCCGAACAATGGATGTAGATGGGCTGATGAATGGATGGACATACAATTATAAGTAACATCACACTGTACCTGCTACAGTTATATGACAGACATCATCGTTATTGAGTCTTTCGCCATTCATTGCTGGACATAGGATACCGCCACAGACTGCCACAATCATTGCAGGGTTCATTACCATAATCGTTCGTGGCAAACGAATATAATACAGAGTTTTCTTTCTTTTACAGCGATGTTGTCTGCACATCAACAAATAAGAAATGAGGTGGCACATCGCCATTGACAATGAAGCTTAAAATCAAATGACGTAGATTATTAGATTTTTTATTTAGTATATTATTATATTACAGTATTGTATACTGTATAACTCTGGCCTATTCTCATTTTTTAGTTCCAATTTATTATAAAAAGAAGCTTTATTAAACATTTGTACACCAGTACACTTATATTTAAAAGTTTAAAATATCGAAAATCTGCCTATTTCTAATTAGTAAGTGTCCCGTATATTGACTAGTTAAGAATATAATGTTTCACCACACCTATTTTAAAGTTTTGGATATCGATTACCAATAAGTCTGCTAGGCGTGGCAATGGCCAAAAAGTGGCAGTGGGGTGGAAAAAAAATAAAAAAGGCGTGGCAATTAAGGCATTTAGACAGAATTTCTAACAGATACGGGTTCAAGTCTGATCTATTTTAGTCAGTTCACAAATAAGTTACAATTATATTAGTAGTGAGTAAACAGAGGGTTCACAATAGCATTTAATGGTTGAAGGCGTTATTCCCAAAAGGCTTATTTCCTGTATATTTATCTTGTAATCAAGCGTCAGTACTAAAAAAAAAGAATCAAGCAAAAATCTCGTATATAATGAGGAAACGACTTTAAAACGAAAAAAGGCCTTGACAGTTACAAGAAGTGGCAAATTAATGAAAAACATACGTACGTTCATGTGAAAAATTGCTCAAGCAACCACACAATTCGTCAAGTCGGCCAAAGTATTAACGAAGAAGGCTTTAAAAAAAAGCCAAAAAGAAGCCGCCGCCGCCGCCGTTCAGTCATGTGCGGTATTTTGCATAAATTATAGTGGTGCAGTGAACGAGTTGGATTTCGGAAAAAATAAACGGGCGTAAAATAAGCGTCGGTGGTTGAATGCAAATAACACCATTATATGCTAATGCGATATGCGTATTACGTAACCGTTTGTTTCGTGCATGTAACAGGCCTTCCCGAATACACATTCCAGAAATACAACACAACCACTGTATAAATACATTAACTACGGATTAGTATAATGTGTATGTGACTAACTTTCTCCTAAACGGCTGAACCGAATTTAATGAAATTTTTTGGGTATTCACGTGGATTCAATAATGGTTGAGCTTCACAATTGTACACGCTAAGTGGCGCTATATTGTAATTTTCATTAGATTTTTATAGAGCATGTCTGTTGGGTCAGCTTCTAGTAAGCTGTCTTTTTGGTGACGGGATAAGAATACAATGTGTCACTATACCTTTCTTTTTCTTTTTTTTTATTGCTTGTGGTGGCAAACGAGCATACAGCACACCTAATGGTAAGTGTCACTGCCGACAAAGCAGTCATGAGAACTGCCGACAAAAAACACAAAGCAGTCATGAGAACTGCCGACAGAAATGAAAACTTAAGCCTATGAAAATAATGAACATTATAAATTAAAATAGAACAACAAGTACGTATTTCAGCTAATTTCACGACGCTCAAACTGTATACTTCGCTGCATAGCAAGAATACCATACCCATGTGCTTGGGATCTATCGACTCACTCTCTTTATTTCTCCTACTTTATACCTTTGTGTATCTTTCTTTCTCTCTCCCTCTTGCGCTGGAATATTGGACGCTACTCGTTGCTAACGGTCGCGCTGGCCTGTAACAGGTATACTACGCGCATGCGTTCGAGTGCCATTGCTTTAAACGTTTAACGCACTACTAACTTTGTTGGAAGTCGCATTAGAAGTTTCACTTCAAAAAGAACATGTCATATCGCTCGGACAATACTGCAGCAGATAGTTCATTCCAGTGCAAATACAAGATTATGGCTTCATTCCCATTGCCAGTTTGCAGGTCAGGGCAGTTTGTATGAAATGCAAATGTGATCTATTATCATTAAATGTGATCTATTATCATTAATATACATACATACATATCATCACGCCATATCCCTTGCAGGGTAGGCAGAGAGAACAGAGTGCCAGAGAACTCTATCTCTGCATACTTCACTCGCTTCCTCAACATTCATAATTCTCTTCATACACGCTCGCCGGTTTCGGAGACTCTTGACTCCACCTTCCTTCAGTACATGACCGATCTGGTCTAGGTAGGTTAGTCTCGGTCTCCCTCGGTACCTACATCCTTCCACTTTCGCATTGTATATCTTCTTAACCAGGCGTTCGTTCGGCATTCTTTCCACATGTCCGAACCATCGGAGCATTCCCTTTCGCATCTTTACACCAATACTCTCTTTCATACCTACTCGCTCTCTTACGTCGTCGTTACGAATGCGGTCGGTCAGCCTAACTCCACAGATTTTCCGCAGAGATCGCATTTCGACCGCATTAATTTTACTATCATACTCTTTTCATTAGTTAACTATTTTGACTCTTCATTATAAATTAACAATGTATTGGTATAGCATAAATATAGTATTTGCAGGGAGTTTTCATAATGTAAATTATGAAACTCATTTTTCTGTAAATATCCTTACGATGGCACAAGTATGTCTATTGGACATACAGCCTACTATGTAACATTGATCAGACAGGTTGATATGGAGGAGACTTGTTATGTATATTATATTCCCTTCCTATGCATATTATATTCTTAACTAATAGGTCACTGCTGGGCTCCAGTCTCATCTACAACAGCATTGAAATTGCCCTACTTATTATACCACGATGGTTAGATGGGTTGATATATTCAAGTTTTCTTGCACAGATATTATATTCCTTAATCGTATTTTACAACACTCACAACCAAGAATATAATGCAACACCCCCTAGGTGGTGAATTATCGGGGAATAGTCCGGTCCGGGTGACCGTGAGGCCACCGCGTGAGGACGACGAAAGCTGTCGGGGCGTCGACTCGAGAGGAACCCGCGAGGGTAAACCGCCGGGAGGACCACCGAAGACAATGATCGGGTACCGGTGGCCCGCTCGCACGGCGAAGAGAGGAGTTTGCATGGTGGGTCTATGGGGTCAGGCGCCGTCTCTTCCGCCACCCTGGACCGATTTGGCGGGGCGAGACGCATCCATAGCAAAAAAAGGTGGTGAATTATAGTCTTACTACGTCACTACACGGATAAATATATATTATAAACAATAATCTAAAGCTAAGCGTTTTAGTTACTTTCGACAGGAAGTTGTTGAAGCCATATTAGTAGGCGTCTAGATTAGGCAAGTTGACTATGGCTCGACCTATTTCAGCGATCACATTGATATAGTGCGCGAACGGTCAAAGTAGGTAGTACTGGCGGCTGGTTACGGCCATTACAACTCGATCTATTCGCGATAAATACAGGTAGACATTTACACGCCCACAAATCGCCGACAAAGGGTTAAATTCGTAACTCGTATCTCAACAGTTGAAATTACTGTTTGCAGCAAGCGGTACACGGTCGAAAGTTTCGATAACTCATTGTATTATTTCTCAGGCTACAATATTTAAATGTTCTAGTGGCTAAAGTAATGTAGTTTAATTTTAGGGAGTAGAAGTTTTGCTTATCCGTGTGGTGACGGAGTAAGAATACAAATCATCACCCCTATCTTACCCGTGGGTGTTGTTAACAGACGTCTAAGGGATACAAAACGCATATAACATCTATGCAAGAGAAGGAAAACTCGAAACAAAACCCTATACCAACACGTCTAACCAGCGTGGTATAGTAGGTCAATTTCCCTCCCATTACGGAGGAGGCTCAAGCCCAACAGTGGAACATATTATGAGCTATGATGAGATAAGAAGTTTTGATTAGTATTTGATAAAAATTGTTTACATTTTTGTAGGTGGGACAGAGCCTATATGTTAGAAAGCAAAATTTGGTGATTATATTTTCAAGGCATTATATCAAAATACAAATTACATTTACGACCTCGAAGATGTGCATTAACAAAGAACTATACTGAGAAGAAATGGACTCGCGGAACTTGAGCTCGATATTTAAATTGTTATGCGAGTATATTGAAAGCAACATCTTTTAGAAAAATGATTGCACAAATGACGTACTGGTTATGAGATCGACCTTCCGTGCCAGTGACAACACTTTGTGCGATCCACAAAGTGTTATTCTGACTCTGGGTGTAATTCATTTGCGTTAATTGCATGATTGTAAAGTTCCCCGCAATACAATGATTATTTACTTAGAACAAGGTGGCGCCATTAAAAAAAAAAAACAAAATAGTTAAGAAAAAATTTAGTCACTAGGTTCGAATAATATATTACAGAGGCGTCGCTTCAAAAGCTTACGAATTCCATTGATTACGATCAAAGTGAATACGAAAACGGCGACCAAGAAGATTAGTATTCAATAAGAAGTCACCGTTTAACATTAGTGTCCGTTATAAATATGTAGGTTAAATGCTTGTATGAGAAAAATGTTTAGTTACGATGACTAGGCAAAATTTAATTCACAAAGCATCGATAGATGAGCCCCAGACGTTGGTAAATTGCATCGGGCATTTGGAATGTCGCAAAAAAAATTTCAATTTGCGTCGGTAAGATTCAATTGTCCGCAGGCGAAGGAAACGCGTGAAACATAAGAAGTTAATTTCCTCTGGGATGAAGTTCGCCTCGGGAAATCCTTGTCTATGGACGCAAACTTCATTGAGGACGTCCAATGTTTTTGTTTATATATTAATAATATATCCTTGACGGCATTACGTCTCAGGTAGATTCAAACTTATTTAATAAAAATATAGAATTGCGTGTGGTATAAAAATTAAGGGATTAACATTAAAAACGGCTTACTATATTTTTAACAACATAAACAAAGGAATTACTCTTGTGATAGATTAGATAACATTTATTTCTAATAAAAATTAAAATAAAATAAATGAAGTTCTGGTATTTTCTATCAAAAAATCAACGGCTATTAAATATAAAAAAATGTCCAGTAAACCAAAGCGGTGTGGAGAGAAGTGTGAAAAAGCGTCGGTAAACATTTCATTGCGTTTTGTTTTTCTATTCAGTAATAATTCGCGTGCCGCGTGCGAGACGCGTGTCTGCGGTGCCAAAGCACGTCTTGAGAGATCAGAAGGGAGCCGAGGCAGTCGCGTGTGCATAATGTAGGGCCGAGTGTCGGCGGAGTCCCCCGCGGCGCCGGCGTCAACGACCCGAGCAAGTCAAGGACGCGTAGCGCCCGCCCAGTGACAGAGACGCGCCACGGACAATACACCGATAACACCGCTGTTATCCGAACGCAATAGAATAATTCACATGTATTTGTATGTAGACTCTGATAAATTTAATATCATCCTACACTTATCGCAATTACTTGGGGTCGATACAATATACTGTACTCTCTTTCATAGTACTAATTATAAAAGTTATTGGCAATAGTTTTATGACAGGCCGCCTGCCTGATAAATTTAATAATCGTTAATGAATTGCAAAATTTAATAATCGTTAATGAATTGCGAAAATTGGAGAAACGTGATGAACGTTTCAATTATACTATCTCTTATAAATTTCTCATCTGTATAATAACATGATTTTTTAATTTTTTTTTCTATATCATACCTTTGTTCCAGTTATACACTGGACACACACCTACACTTCACCATGTAGTTTTTAAATATAATAAATAGGGCTCCTATTGTTGTCTATTAGAAAAACAATATTTTAACCAGAAAGATTCAATAACACATTTTACCCCCATCCAGGATTAGAGCGGGGATCTTGACGATTGACGGTCGTATGCGGGCAAATCAAGTGGATAATATTAGATTAGAACATTAAGGAAATCATAAAATGAAGAAAGAGAAATCTGTAGTTTCATCATTCATGTAAGCAAATAAGAATACAAACAAAATATAAGAATAAAATAAATTTATTTGTTTCGTGTAGAATGAAACCACCGCGTGGCGTGGCAAATTCAATCTTAAATCAGTGTGTTCAGTTCAGTGTTACAATTAAATTCTTAATACCATATACTAAGGTAACTACGACACCTACATAATTTGTTATTATTTAACTTGTTCAATATGGATAAAAATTAAAAAGGCGAAGGATTACTTATAAAATGTTTCACCATTATTTCCTTTCCAAACAAATGTAGCAAGTGACGATTAAGATCGAAAACTTTAAAAGCTAGTAATCCGTCTGATGGTAAGTGGTAACTACCGCTCATTAAGTTGAACAATCAACTAAGTCGCTGCATACAGAAGGTGAGAAAGAATACTCACCCACCCTTCTTGTACGTTTAGACCTCCGGCTCTTTCGTAAACCAGATTGCAATAATAAAAGCTACTTATTTTTTCACAATTATTTTTTTATAACGCAATATCCGAAAACGGAATATTTAAAGGTAATATAAACGATATCGCATTATCGTTTACTGTATTAGATGCAAACTTAGTTTATGCATTAAATCTACAGAAAAAAAATGTGTAGTGATCAAACAAAGTTCACATCAAATGCTTATTCAGGTCGCAGAGGGGTGCAATAATTATACGGCCATTTATTCGCTAAATTGGCTTCATCGATAACCGCTCGCGAGTTGGAGACGCCGCAAATAATTTCCATTATTTTATTCGCTCGATGCTAGACGCCCTACGGCTGTGTCGACGAAGACAACACAGTTGTCAAATCCACACGCTCAGATTAGTAGCTATTGTCTTATTGCTGTTTATTTTTGGCATCACAAGTTGAACCTACATTTTCACATATGTACGTCAAATTATTCTATGGTCACCGCGTATGCAATTCCATCAATAATTTACATAATAACGAATTTGTTTTGAGTCACTCCTTCACTTCCATAGTGTCCAGCAGGAGTCTTCCGACCTCTTGGATATAAACGTCTCCGAAGGGAGATAACGACATAATCATCACGTTTGCCAAGCGGGTTAATTACAAATTGTATTCCTAAACCATAACCATACGGGGACTACTATTACATGGGACTAATAAATTTAATGCCCTAATATACACAAACGTGTAAACGATACCGTTTATCATTTAAAATGTATGGTATATGCAAAAATAAAATATAACAATATTCTCAATATAAATTGCAATGCCGATAGAAACGGAATGCCAAGAATTCTTGGAAACGTGCTGTGGTTCGTATAGGCCGCGGGCCATCGGATCGCGTCACAGCATCGAGATACCATCTCGGGTTTAATAGAGTTCTTTTTTGCGTTCAATCATTGCCTCAGTTATTTTGCAGTTGAAGCACAAATAGTGTAGACACCACAAAATGAACAATTCTTGAAAATAAACCCTTGATCAAATATGAAACGTTCACAGAGAAAATGAAACTTTTATTTAGACATAATTTTATAACATACGTGAAGAAATTAAATCAAATGCGGTCCGGTTTTAGTATTAGATTATCAAAGAATAATACGATCACATTGGTGGTACCAAAAATAGATTATAGTATTAATCATACTAATAACAATATTTATATATCAAAGTCAGTCTTGTCGAATCAGGTCGACCACCCCTTGGCGTGTATTAGAGCGATCTATAAATTCATCAGTTGGCAATATAACGTACAATTCAAGCTATTAGGGTTGGCTAGAGACAAGACTACAGTAAATTCCTCGGTGACGAACGCCACAGTACGAACGGCCTTCAAGCCGTGCGCTAATATTTGAATAGAAATAGACATGGATTAGTTTATTATGTATTTATTATATAACGAAATGTATAATTATGTAATATTATGAAATATATAATAAATCAAAATGACGAACTTTATGAGCTCATAAAATAAATTATACCGGTGTCTAATATGTATCAAGTCCGGCATGATGATAAGAGTTAATTAACATCTTAATACATTACATAGGCACGTGTAAGTTATTATTTTAATTCTATAACATTGCTATGTAACCAAATATATTTAATATAAATATTATTTACAAAAGATTATCACGTATCCAATGTAGATAATTTATAAATTTGTGTGTTCGAATATCGTATCATAACGACAGCACTCAACGATTGGGTTGCTAATAAACATAGGTGCGTCGTGAACCCGACGACTGGCCTGATAAAGGCGTCTGAATGTCAACGCACCCGCCGGTCACCTTGAGTCGTTGAAACACACCAACTCAAGTGAACAATAGAATTTTGGCCAATGTCATAATAGATTGTAGTAATTTAGCAATAGTAGTATTCGTCAAATATCTGATCTGTATAAGATATTAAAGAAAGTTTATTAGGCGTTATTACGCTTATTTTACGTGTGGTGACGGAGTAAGAATACAATTCACCACCCCCTCTCTTAACCGTGGATATCGTAAAGTCGATGAAGGTATATAATATGCATATATCATCTGTGCAAGAGACGGAAAACTCGAAATAAAACCCTATACCAACACGTCTGACCAGCGCGGTATAATAGATCAATTTCCCTCGCCTGGAGGAGGCCCGAGCCCAACAATGGGACATATGTGGGCCGAGATGAATTACGCTTGACCAGCATGATATAGAAGTAAAATTCTCTTACATTGTAGAGGAGGCTCGCGCCCAATAGTGGGACGATAATGACGATGACGACGTTTCAAAAATAACCACTTAATTGCAATAGAATATTAACATAACTATCGATAATTACAAAACGTTATTTGATATCGTAATTCGTAAAGCTAAATGTGTGGATAGTACTTATAATGTGACAGAAGTAAAGTTCAGGTTAGCAACAAACAACACATTATCAGTTAGTTGTATAACAAATGGCTCGACGATGTATGTATACATATGCTTACGTCACAATCAACGTCCACGCGATCAGATACTGACGTGAAAATGTAATAATGAGACATATAATAATGAAACTAGGTGTGCCAGCAACTTGGCTTGCGTAGATTAATTACCCAAGTAATTAATGTTATTATTTTGTTTAAACATTCATATCGTCTCGTGGCATTAATAACATTCACAAAACATCAATCACAATTTTTGTTATCACAGCAGTTGCAATGCAACGATGACTGGCCTAAAAGCTTGATGCGCGATGTCGCATTTTTATCAAATTTTGCTGATTTGTCGTCTTATTTTTTTGATAAATAAACACAATTAGGTGTTTTACTACTCAAGTTGTAGTATCTGAGATTAGTACGTTCAAAAAACAAACTCTTCAGTTTTACTTTAATATTAATTGCAGATGACATTAATTGCAGCGCCGACCCCGCATTCAGCAGATTCATATGTATCTTTAAATTTTTTGTAATCATAGCCATTGCTTTGATTGAAGCATTGCGAAAAATTAAACTAAATAATCAAATAAGGTGCCTATAAACCCGAAGGGCGAGTGACGAATGATATATTCACAATATACATTTTTAATGGTACATCAAACGAAGCAAGCAGTTGGGCTGCCGGCTCTCTCGCTCACCGAGCGAAGCGCAAGAGCACATTGTTATTACTCAGACGTCAATATTCTGGTAGAGTTTGGCACTACCCCGGACGCACCAGCCCGCGGCTGTAGACAGACAACTGTCAACAGCTTGGTCCTACAACTAAATTTATATTATCTTGAGCCTCGCATACTTCTAGATCAAATTAGTAATACGATTATACATTAGGTATTTTAATTTCATTATGAATTTAATAAAAAGTTACACTAAATGTTGCCTATCTCGCCAGTCGAATCAATCAAGACTAAAATATAATTTAAATATTTATTGGCATCGTTAAATATTATGTGATCCGAAGATCTATCTTGCAATCGTTGAATCTGCATAATGCATCTCAGGTGCCAATAAGGCTGCTCCAGTTTTCTGGCTCGGATCGATGTCGACGGGCCGAAATAGCTCTCGCGCCCGCTCAGAATACACTCACAAGGTCGTTAGTCGACCTGTGCCCTCTTTATGACCCATCTTGTGTCAAATACCTTAGATTTGAAGTGCACATATAATCAATTACATATAATATCTAAAAAAATTCAATTCAAACAAGAATTTCCAACATTTTATTTATATTAAAGTCGATTATTCTTTGATGTGAACCATTAATTAGATATATAATGAATTACGTTACAATTGCCGTGATACAACATTGGACAGTAGTAATAAAACTTTTAAACGCAGGAAAGTGCATAAGAAAGATACTTGTCGCAAACGAACGCACGTTAAGCACTAAATGAAGCTTTCGTAGCTTGAATTACGATGGTAAACAGTGGACAAATTAAAGGTCGGACGCCTACTACCAAAAGAAACATGATAAATACATATATATATATATATATATATATATATATATATATATATATATATATATATATATATATATATTGTTACGCGTTCCAGATACCTAGTCAATTCGACATAGAATTTTCCAGTCTCCGGTTCATTAAAACAGCAATGAGGTCAGTACCGAACAAAAATATATTGTTACGAAAAATGAAAGACGTAAACACATGACGATTCATTTCATTCTGTAATTATAGTACTTGTTTCTAAAAAGAAATAAGAGTGATGATCGGTCTGTTTGTTAAATAAACTAGGCCTGCAGAGAAACAGCTAAATTAATATAACTCTCCCGAGACGTTTTAATGAATTCGCTTTTCATAATAACTACGTCGTACGTAGTAACAAAAAAAAAATAAGATTTACTTGAAATTCCTGTTGCCAGTTTGTCTGCACGGATGGTGTAATTGGTTTAGTAACATTTTAAGAAAGTATCACGATTAATATTAAAATATATATAATTATTTGTGTCATACACAGTTTTAGGTGAATTTATTTTTATTACCTCAGCGACAGTAACATTTCAACAACTATGAAAATAAAACGAACATACGTATTTAAGAAATGGTTGATATCTATTAGTACATTACAGAAATAATACGATGCAGCGATTAATTAGTAGCAGAAATGTGACAAGCTTTATTTATAGTAAGTCAAATTTATTTATAGTTTTATAGCATTGGTAATATTGAAGTGGTAAATGTATACAAATTCTCTTACATTTTTTAGGTAGGTCAACATCACTGTTATTCTATGTTGATGCACGTACAATAATAACAAAAATAAACAACTGTCGTCATGCCTAAGCACACGACATGAGTGGAGCAGGCGTTAAACTGATAATTCTTTATTTAGATTTGGGCGTTGAGCGCGCAAAGTGGTCTTCTATTTAAAGCTAATTTGGCGCTTATTTTTAGAGTAAAATACATGACTCACTGGAAGTAGCATTCAGTAGAACGAGATTGTTTCAAAGTAAATATATCGACGCCGTGTATAAATAATAGTGAGGCATAAATCAAAATTATATTTTGTTGTTTGGATCACCAGTGACATCCAAAATATTTTACGGTTTATCTCGTAATACTGGCAGCATTAAGACTATACGATCGTCGGGTTGGTTAAGTGTGGATACGTAATAATAAAATTTACATTGTAGTAGTTTGACGACGTTTGAGCAGTGGCAATGTGATGTTGCACTTCGTTTGTTGAGCGAGAGAGTATTCACACAATCTAAATATGAATTAACTTTTGGTTTATTAATTATGTCTGCTATATTTTACTATTCATTATTATTATTATTATACATTAAATTCACTCCTTTGCAGGCTCATTAAAAAAAATCGAATTATTTTACATTACTCATTCAAAGTAGCGATATTTATTACAACAAAAGATTGAAAGTGAAAGGCATAATGTAGTTATTTAAATTCAGGCCGTAAGGATAATGTCGTTATTTAAATTTAGTCATAGTATTAAGCCTGATTATAGTATGCAAAAATCTTATAGTAAGTACCCCTTGTATAATGATGTATCTGGTTGGGTAGGTGCGTAGACGCCAGCAACTGGAGCGTTGCGGCGCCAGTGGCGGCTACTGTTGGCTGAACGAACGGGTGGCGTGCGCTTGCGCACATTGTTCCACCACTGCTTTACCGCTATGATGACGTTTTGAAATTCAAATTGCATATTACCATTATCATAATCTTAATGCACACACGCCCGTTGAGCAATAAGTAACGTCATTAATTGAGCTATAAATCATACGGGTTAACTATGTAGTAGGATTTGCCATATGCAAGCACTTAAATGTCTCATAAAATATATTGATTAATTCAATTCCAATGATGATTGGTTGTGTAGTTAAGCCGCATAAGTGTAATAGACAAATACACATTCGCTTTTATAATATTAGTTATCCTAAAATATGCTAAATTAATTCGATCGAAGTTTGAGGTCCAGCTCTCGAGTTGAAGGAACTAGTCAATGTAATTAATGAGTTACTAAAATATTATACATTTACCACCACTACGCGTCGGTGGTATTACCCAATTACTCAAAACGTCGAAGTTAGATCACATAACATGATTAGCTGCAAATGCATATAGGGATTTTATTCCTCACCACGCCACCGAGTCCATCAAATAGATCGGGGCCCGCGATACGGTCTCAAAATAGTCGTTCGGTAGTGTACCGTCGTGTTTCGCATTACGTTATTGGCCTTCCTATCAATTTTATTCGAATAAAAGTTGAATTTGTAGTTTTGCGAGTGCATTTTGTTGATTAATAATGTAAACAAATAAATTTAATTCAAATAACACACAAATTATTTAATATATAATTATAAACGAAATCGTTGAAAATGATTCCTAGAACCATTTGCACCAAGGTAGATTCTTAGAAATGGCTTTAATTATAAATCAAAAGCAAAAGTATTATATATTTCAATCAATACGGTTAATATATTAATGGTTTAAGTTAAAATATAAAAATAATAATATACAATGTGCAAATAAAAAGTAGTAAATTTCTGTTAAACAATTGCGATGGCTACATGATTATCAATATACCGTCCACAATATACTTGTCCACAACTAAGAGAAATCTTTTCACAACGCATGTAAATTATAATTAATTTTAAAAATATTTAATAAGCATTAGTCCGTGTGGTGACGGAGTAAGAATACAGTTCACCGCCCCCTCTCTTACCCGTGGGTATTGTAAAAGACGATTGAGGGATATAATATGCTTATATCATCTGTACAAGAGAAGGAAAACTCGAAATAAAACCCTATGCCAATACGTTTGACCAGCGCGGTGCAGTATGTCAATTTCCCTCCCATTATGGAAGAGGCCCGATCCCAACAGTGGGACATATGTGGGCTGAGATGATGATGATGAATAAGCATTATAATTATTGCGATACAGGTTTTATAGTATATATAATATGGGATCAAAAGAAAAATAACACTATATTGCATTGTTTGCAATTGCTATCATTTTGTTTTTTTTTTTTCTATGTGGCGCATATTTCTTTGTCCACTCAATGTGGCAGACGGCTTGATCGATCTGGGAGGTCAAGGTTTATTATTGTTAAAATGTGTATGGAGGTGGCTCTTAGTGACTTTCAGTTTTGGTGTGCCAACAGGCAATAAGTGCCTTGGGGGGGTTCAAACAACGCGTTACGTAACACTGTTAGTTTATTAAATAAAAAGCTAAGGAATTAAAATTTCCTAAATTGCCAAGCAAATTTTATTTTTTAGATGACGAATAAACAATATGCACATGAATTGCCAGTTTGGAAGCTGTTTTTTTTTTAATTTGTTATTGCCGCAAATACGTTTAAAAACGGTCACTTGGGTGTTACGTAACGTTCAGGGAGGGGAAGGGGGTACAGAGAAACGTTACGGCGCGTTACATGAGGGGAGGGAGTATCAAAAATCTTCAAAAATTGCGTTACGTAATACTTGAACGCCCCCCTAACAGTAAATATCAGTCATCTTCATCATTCTCCTACTCTTATCCCAATTACTTGGGGTCGATACAATATGTACTCTTATTTCAGGTACATACTGTAAAAGTTATAGGCAATAATTTTATGACCAGCCGCCTGCCAGACGTCAACCCTCCTTGGGAATGTAATTGTTGACCAAACGGCATCAGATGTAGTTGGCCCAGGTCGTTATAAGACTCTTAGTCGTCTTTTACGACATCCACGAGCAAAGTAAGGGTAGGTAGTATTCGTAGCCGCTACCACACAGCTACAACAGTAAATATCAGTATAGAAGGAATTAATAGGTATAGAAGAAAAACCTCAATATAAAATCTGATGTAGGTACATCTGATCAGCGTCGTATAATTTTGGTCAGTTTCCATCTCACAATGGTTGCTCTTAGCATCTTACATAATAACAAGGCATTTGACTAAATATCATATTATATTTTTGAGACAGATTAGTACAGTTTTTTGTTTAGCTTTTCCTTCTCATATAACGATGTTATGTACTTAAATTCCTTAGTCATCCTATACGAGAAAAGGCCCATATGATGTTGAATTATAATTTCACTTTATCACCACACCAACCATAATAACTATACACTAATAAATCTACAATTATAGCACAGGAAAATATAAATATAGTCAAGCGGCTAAAGCTATAATAAAAATTTAAATTTCTTCTTCTTCTTCTTTTTTTATTGCTCTGTATTTCATTTATTCTGACTGGTTTTATTTTTAAATTTAATCTTTTAGTAATATATATATTCTTTAGAGAGTATCTATATGTCTGGTAAGACACGTAAACAAGTCCTGTATCCTATTTTTATATTCCGTTAATAAGCGTTTCAGGAAGTTATGTTAACTAATTTTGGTGGCATATCAAGCAATGTATAAGAAGTGCTAAAGCAAAATAAGTACAATATAACAGTGGTAAACCATAGTCCATCCTTTGTTTCTAAATTCTAACAAATTGCCCAGAGAAACCTTTCAAATGAGTAATCATGGCTTTACCTGTCAAAGGTGTTCGAGCCAAAATATCTATATAATTGACACAGATTTAGATGTAACTATTTAAAATATGAACATAAATAATGAATGTTATTTTATATATTAACCGTTATAATAAAAGTGAGTAAAGAGTGAGAAGAGAGTAGAGGGTGAGAATTTAACGTATAAATTTTCCTCTAAGTTAACACTTATACGTTAGTGCACTATTATTTAAATGAAATCCGAACATTTCCATTATTAATATAATATAGATCATAAGCTAGAAATAAATTAATTTTATGATAAAAAATAAAAAAATAAACTTTGTCTTACTCATTCTTCTTTGATCATTGAACCTTTTGTTGTAGATAATAAATAACAAATATACTATCGCGTCTATATTTCAGTTGTAATATTAGATTATCAATCTTTGGGCCGGTGCTATAGTGCCGATGTGATGGTTTCTCAGCCGGCCAATTGAAATAGGTAGTGACTAACCACTATATGACAACCATAGCGAAAAATTATATTTGGAATATACATATAACTGATTAAAATACGCCAATTATCCGAACTATTGTACAATACATTGTTTGCTTTAATTCATTTTAATGGATCACAACAACATCGATTTAAATTATTATCTCGTTGGTGCCCGCTATATAGCAGTATTTACTTTATAAAGAGCGAGGCAATTGCCTATATCGTCGTTAAAAAGAAAAGTGTCAATGTTCGATTTTTTTTAAATTGGTATTACTGTTTAAAACGTTTTGTTATTTAATAAAAAAAAAGATAAATAATAAAATTAAATGTCAAAAACTCGCTATCAAAAGTTTGATTCTATGTTAAGCCACCCATTTGTTCGTTGAAAAAAATCTTTAAATACGTGTACTGTTAAATTTGGTATTTTCCTATTTAAGCGACGATATGCCTATCGGCTGCAGTTTCAGTTTCCTTATATACTGAGATTTACATGATGGCACATTAATATTTTATAAGATCTAACATTTCATAGCTACCAGAAGTATACTATATTAGATCAATGCGCGAGTTATTTAAAAAATCGTAAAAGAATAATAACATTGTAAATTTTAAATGAATGAAAAAGAACCAAATGCACATTACTCATATCTCGTAAATGCAATATGTTTGACTAAGCATCGATTTTTAATTATTGTTCATAAATTTTTTACATAGAACTTTATGGGAAAACAAAGTATTTTCGGTTGTTTGACTAAAATAATGTTTTTCAAAATTTATTCAGTCGAAACACAAGCTCTTGATAAGTAAATTCTATTTAATTATTTAAAAATCTAGTCAAATATTAATAAGCATAGCGTGTAAGTACAATAACTCATTTTTATTCATAGTTACGCTTTGATATCCGTAAATAAAATTTACTGCTCCATAGGTATATCCAGTTGCGTGTCTTACCTGAAACAAACAACAGTGCTTTATTAATAAACATAGTGTATTTTTTTTATATTGAAGTATAAAACTGTGTAAAATGGGTTGGCGGCTACGGTGTGGGATCGATACGGGATCGCCGGACAATCATGCAAGTCATTCAGGTCATCAGCATCGTCGTTGTTTGACGTACCCGACACCATAATGACGTATACATACTAATATAGTATATATAGCTACTATTATTTAGGATCAACAGAGGGGGAGAAGATTTATTTTTCACAAAATGACGTTTTCAAATAATGATTTATGTATTCTGACGTTATAAACTATTTAGCCTGATTTTGTTTAATTACAAGGAGCTCTCTGTTTCGTGATATATTAGTCTCCTCTAGCCAAATCACTTATTTAGCAATTGATACTAAAAGAGTCTACTTATATGTCACATTTTCTTTCCATATACATAAAAATGTTGTGTATATTTTATAATATTAGATAAATTTCTTTTGTTAGTGAGAAGCTAAAACTGCATATCTAAATTTTTAATTGATGATACCGATTTGATTAAGACTTATCTTAAGGGCGGCAATTAGCCTGTCATCAATTTATTGGATAAATTTTTGGAGGGAGTGCAAAGGGAGTATATTTCTAAATATCATTTTTACTATCAGAGGACCATAGAGTTTCCTGCCGAAAATTGCAAATTCTATAGGTATACATCACACAATATAGAAGTATTTTCCATTTCTTTATCTGTCCGAATGAAAGCGTATGCATCATCTTTCATAAATACTAGACTATGTGGAAGGCATCCGTAGTTTTGTCTGTAGAATATAACTGAGGGCTTACATATAATATTGCTACTAGGATAGATAAAGTATTTGCGACATTAAATGATAACTGGAAAGCTGTTCCGCATCATGTCACGCACGTTTAACTTTAACATAATATTATGTTCCATTAATGCAATATCGATAAAGTATTTAGCTCAATTCCAATAAACAAACTCCTACGCATATGAAAGATAACAAATCACATAACGACGATGACGGAGCCGCTGACGCAAGTAGAAAACGCACCAGTGACGAAAGTTGTTAATGTATTATCAACTACATAGATACAATCGAAATAGAGAATCTATCAAAATCAAATGACTGCACAGATGGCGTAGTGGTTAAGATACCGACCTTCGGTGCCAGTGCCGTGGGTTCGATTCCCACGCAGGACATTACTTTGTGTGATCCACAAAGTGTTGTTCTGAGTCTGGGTGTAATTTGTCTGCGTTAATTGCATGTTTGTAAAGTCCCCCGCAATACAAGGTTTATTATTACCTTAGTGCAGGGTGGTGTTAAATAAAAAATAAAAAAAAATTGCTATCCTTTACGGACTAAAAGAGCACTTAATGAACCCACTTTACAATATCTGCGTGGGATCAGGGTATTAAAACAATATGACTTACAAACTTGTGACGTAACAAGTTAAATGACGTGGCGCGTTATTGAAATATCATCTGCAGTGATATCAGGAGCCAGTCATGTAAATGTTACAGCTCGTAAGGTTTACACGAGTAAAACAAATCACCAATCGGCAACCAGCAAGTGTGTAAGTCGATTGCGTCATTTATAACTCCAATACGTGGAACAATAAAATATCCATCCTTCAATCCTCATCAACTATCACAATCACAGATCTTACTGAAATAGCATTACAGTGTAGTATTATAGTCTCGGTACTCTCTTGTACTCAGTAGTCTCATTATCTTCATAGATCAGAATCTAACTAAAACTGCCAAAGAGTTATTAATATGTCAAGACAAGAGAGTGATGTTTTTTTGACCTATATCTATCACTATTTGAAGATATACTTCTTTAGGTGCGTTATGAAAAAATGATGAGAGTGAAATTTTAAGATGCGCGCACATCATTGTATCACTAAAGTAACAGATTGATGTTGGCCGCAAAACCGCTCATTGGGCCTCGAAAAAAGCTACCAACAAAATAGAAATAGAACCTCTTTCTGGTTTCTACATTCACAACACATGTTTTAGTTTCATACAAGTGCGAATTATATATGTGCTAATAAATTATATTCAGTAGTGATTTAAATTGAATATTTTGATTAATATTAATTACTATTCGCAAATATTAGTGAATGAAAATTATTCTATTCTTTTCCAGTTCTTCTCTTATTTTATTGTAATTAATTATTTGCATGCAATTAAAAACTTTTATTTAATGATGCCAAAGAAATATAACTTTTTCACGCGCGTACATAAAGTACACGCACTCATTTCTTTTTTTTTTCTATTATATTATGGATTTTGACTTAAAAGATCTCGAGTATAGAACTTTTATATAGGATAATGTGCGTCTTTCTAAAATCTAATCATCTATTTTCAGTCTCGTATATCAAATAGTAATAATACATTGAAGTTAATCATTATAACACATATTTGTTTTACTGTTATAGAGTTTTGGATGATAAATATTAGGACAAATTGCGTATGTCCGATTATCCCAACGGTTCACAGCGTGAGGCCCTGCACGCGTGCACCCTAACATACGGAATTGTCTAATTTATCACAAGAGATTTATGTAGGCATCGACGCGCCCGCATGCGATGTGTACACACAGCTTATATTGGTCCCATTATATATAAACTTATGCGAGGGATAGTCCCTGGTCAGTGACAATGAAAAAGTTATTAGTGGCATTGTCATGCTGACACGCGTTGTTCCACGATCAATATATATACACTTAGTTTAATTAAAATATTGTAATATTTAGATGTTCTGCACAGGAGCAGATTAACAGTAGTATAAATCTTAATTAAATAATGACAAACTGATGAGATTGTGGATCTCGTGATCGTGTTTAAGGAGATATGATATACATATTAACATTGCATAAAAAAATTAAGCCATCTATCTATATAGAGAGGGAATAGGAACGCAAGAATTTCAATATGTTTTACTAATTGCTTGCTTGTATTAAGTCAAATTTCTTTATTATTTTCAGTATTACGGGATATTAATCTGAATATCTGCCATCATCCATAACGATAATCTAACACAGAATCGGCACAATACAGCAACAGACAAAATCCGGCAAGAAAGTCAGCAGGATCGTTTTTTTTTTTATAAATAGATTTTTTATCTATCTAATCTATTTAAAATTTTAAATTATTAATGTCTTTACATTGTAAATATAGAACAAATAAAAAAAATAATTTGATTATCCTTGTTAGAGCAACAGAAGCCAAAACAACAATTTGTGACATTTTCGCCTTGAAATGGAATTCTATGCAATTTACACCGAAGTATAATTAGATGTCTAATTTAAAACATGATGCTGTTTAGGATAAAAAAAAGAACAATAAATTCTAAAATAAACATATAACTAAATCTTTAACGCAAGCAAAGCAGCGAGCACAATTTGTTGCTTAGATAGACAAATGACAATAATCAAAAATACCAAATTTTACGTTACACGCCTTTAAAGTTTTTTTTTCAACGAACAAATGTGCGGCTTAACATAGATTAACACTTCTGACTGCACAGTTTTTGACATTTAATTTGATGATTTAAATTTGTTTTTTTATTAAAATACAAACGATAACAAACCGTTTTAAACAATAATACCTAACAATTTTCAATGTTTTTCGAGAAATTTCAATTTTCTATTTAAGCGACGAAGTAGTTCCAAATAAGATCCGATTACGTCACAATAATAAACCCCCACAACATGAGTTCGGACATATCAATGTATTGTCATTAAACCTACACACGATATTAATTTATTTTTCTCAATAAAAATAAGTCCATATAATAAGTTTTTATATGTAGCAATAGGCAATCAAGTTGAGTTCATCAAATCGGAATAAGTGACTGTCCATGTTTCCGAAACAAAATAACGAACAACGGATACACGCCGTACAGCAATCAAACAGCATTTATTTCTATTTCTTATCATTTGTAAAGAAAATAATATAATAAGACGACAGTTGCTGTATTTTGTTTTTTCTCATCCGATATAAGTGCTACTGCTGGACGTGGACCTCCTTTACAATGAGAGATTAATTGGTCTATCACAGAGCGCTCATGGGACGGATTGGCATATGGTTTTACTTTAAGTTTTCCTTCACTGGCACGAATGTGATCTGCGTATCATATCTCTTAGTCGACTTTTACACGCTTGCCTGTGACAAGAAAGAGAGTGGTGTATATAACATTGCAGTAATTATAAGATTAAATTTACTTTAAAATAAAGGGAGAGGATTTATACTATGTGACGGACTAAGAATATAATTCACCACCCGCTATCTTCCCCTGGATGATCGTAAGAGACGACTAAGGGATATAAAACGCATATAACATCTATGCAAGAGAAGGAAAACTCAAAACAAAACCCTACTATATTAACACGTGTGACCACCGTGTTAGAGTAGGTCAATTTCTCCCATTATGGAGGAGGCTGGAGCGAGTGGGACATATATGAGTTGAGATGATATATATGCTATAGTTATATATTAGATTTATACACAGACACATCAAATTAAATTTGATATAGAATTAACATATAGTTATAATTATCAAATAATTTAAAATATTAGCCATTCTTATGACGAATAGTTTTCTAATATATCGAACGCAAACAACAGACTCGTAAATTTTTGTAGGCATACGTGATATTATTCTACGACCTTGTTCTAAAACTTTCTTGAAACAAAATTATTCACATTGCCTGTGAGCTAAGTTAATTATCGTTTATTTATACATCAGCCTATCAACTGTCTCCGACTGTAGACTGCTGAGCACAGCTCTCTTCAAGGACGAATAATGCTATAATCGACACCCTAAGCAGACATGTTGTCTGGTGATTCTGAAAACATAGCCCACTCGTCAATATACTATTATCGACTAAGGGTTACAATGCTAGACTTTCAATTATTATGGCAAATTATTATTTCAATTTATTATGGAAATATACTAGGTAATAGTAATTAGTATGTAAATATTTTCATATAACAGTAATATTCAATACCATCATCATCCTTAATTTTATACCAAGTGTGACTAAGTTACCTCTATACCCTATCTTTTATATGCTGCGTGGTGGCGGCTACGAATACTACCAACCCTTACTTAACTTTTTTTTTTTTTTTTTTTTTTTTGTGGACTATGGATTAGTCTCGCCCCGCCTAACCGGTCCGGGGTGACGGAGAAGGCGGCGCGTGACCCCATAGACCCACCGTAAAACTCCTCTCTCTTCGCCGTGCGAGCGGGTCACCGGGACCCGATTTTTAACTTCGGTGGCCCAACACTTACTTTACTTGTGGGTGTCGTAAAAAACGACTATGAGCTTCATATCGACCTGGGCCGACACCATCTGATGCCGTTTGCGTCAGGCGGCCGATCATAAAACTATTGCCAATAACTTTTGGAATATGTAGGAAGAGGTGTGTACTACATTGCGGCGGCCCCAAGTAATTGGGATAAGAGCAAGAGAATGATGATGACCCTATATTTTATATATTCATTTCAATAAATATGATTTAATTAGGCTCTTTTAAAAACATTATTACGCCCAAAGCATTCTGCGCAAACTGTAAATTAACTTTTATATCATCGCTAATTAGGAAAATTTGTTACCGCTATATTGTATATTTCAACGGGTAAAATTGTGCGCGATCGATTCAAAGCCAATTTGTTGGTCATGCTTTAAAAAAACTTTTTAACAAAAAAGTTTTTAATTTAATTTTTTTTTGTGGCCATAATGTACTTAATTACTACATGCTTAATTTTTAATTACTTTTAAAATACCTATCTACCTACCTTACTAGACCTGTTATATAATTCTACTTTAAATGATCTCTTGTTTTCCTACCCTTAGGGTTGGATTTCTTGCCCAAATTTATATGGGACCAATTTCGGGATATACCCTTATCAATAAAAAAAAAATATATCAAAATCGGACTATATAGTTTGTTTGAATTATTAAAAATTATATGTAAATACAGATTTTCTATTTCACTATAACAGAAATTATATTGATAGGATCCGCTGTAATCAAAACAAACAATAAGAAACCAAAAGATTAAATTAGGAGTTCAACTAAACGAGATGTTCGCAGCAGTTACTAGACGCGCCATTTAAATGAGATGCATGCAGTGTATTTATAAACTTATGCCTCAATAGTAGCTACGCTAATAAGATATAATTAGCTTTGCGTGAAACCTACAGGATGTAACGATGTCTTCTATTTTTTCAATAAGTTAAACATAAGCCATGAAACAATATGATTATCAATTTGAAATCGAAGATGCTCAGAGATATATACGCCAACTGCAAAAAAGCAATGAATATTTTATTACGTCGATGTAAATTCGCAGTTATTCATAGCGTTTATTGCAAGATCTGATTATTTATTAATAAGATTCGTCTACGCCATTGAATTATGCAATTCTTTGTATAATTAGGGGTATTGTTTCGCATTTCATACACCCACATCAATTTACCTACGCGCAGACGACACTGCTTACTGCATTCTAGATCGATTGTGTAACGGCCTTGCGAAAAGTTCAGATTGAATGATAGGTCAAACCGAAATTGAACACACGTAAGATTACATCTCAATTGATTAATTTAGAAGTGATATATATATTATTGAGTTAAATTAAAATACATAATATCTTTTTCATAAAGAATCACATGGTCGACAGTTAGTTTCTACTTCTTCATCAGGTCCCGCTTCATGGAACGTACCATCCTATCAAGGAAATCAGCTTATATTATGCTGATAAAACGAGATGTAATAGGTCTTTATTTGGATATTTTTTTTCCAAACTTTGACTGCTGTTTAAATTCAAATGTCATCATTTGTGTTCATTCATTTTGTAGCCGAATCTAATGCTGTCTAAAATTTTATTGGCTACATTAAGCCGATGTAATTATCCTAGATTGTATAAAACTAAATTAACATTCTAGAAATAATGTACTTTTGAATATAAAATCGAACTATTACTGTTTAGATTGAAGAAATATATATTTTAAACATCGAATTCCTAGACGCATCAATAACGGAATTTAGAATAAAACAATATATACATTGTTAGGGATTTATAGGAAGAAATGCAGTCGAGACAACGTCGTTAAAACCAGATCGTGTCTGGAGCGAAAGTTGCATCGGCTAAAATCAGATGCAGACAAGAGAAATTTAAGCGAAGTACACTCGATACAGGTCTGTTCCCGTAACAACCGCAACCGTCGAGTGACAATTAGCACTCGTTGTAAATGTCACGCAACTGTCGCTGCGAAACTCCCCGACCGCACCGAGTGTTCCTCTAACAGTTTCACTAAAGAAGAATGTCGTCCATAAAATGCAGTTTTATTATCCATCCTCGAAATAGGTCAGGGAAATGTATTATATTAACTGCAATAGTCAGTATCACGTTTCAAGATTATTTTTTTTGCTGATTAAGTAGTTCTGCAATATAGATATGAATGTATATGTGGAAATTTGTTTACTGCCACAGACAGACATTATTATTTACTTTAAGTTTTTCCTCAGGTTATTACGAAAAAAAAATTTTAACGTCTCAAAGGAAATTACTTTAAATTTTGTTTTAGAATCGCCCAAACATTTACACAAAGGTGGTCGTAGTTGTCTAAATAATAATATAGTTATTAATACGGATTCCCATGTCCGAAAATTACTTGCAGTTTCCACAAATAGCCTCCCTAAGACCTAAGTGTTAATTGCGTATGTTTAACACAATAACCCATTCCTTAGTTTGTCTTAAACAGAGAAAAAAGCAAAATACAGTTATACCAGTGGAGAATCAGGATCCGACGCATTTACAAACTTTGTATATACATTACGACAACAAAATTACAAGTTGCAAACAGATCGCATGCAGTGTAAATGGAAATTATATATTTATAACTGTACACTGTACTCATCGGTGTAGCTTTATAGCCAAACAGTCGTGACAAGTAACAAGCTATTTCTGTCTGTCTACATCCCGTTTCGGAGCATTAGCATACACTGAACTGGGTATAAATAAAGGCACTAAATATAAATAAAGGTACAGGGCGGGCGACGTTTAGCACTCCTTTTGTTTTTAGGGTTCAATAACATAAATCGTAAAAAAAAAGAAGCCCATGTTAAAGTCCTATAAGAGATTTCTGAATGTTGTTCAGTAAGCTGTAGTAATTCTAACCAAAAAAAAAACTTAGTTCATGAGTTGATTGCAGTTAGCAAAACGTGTTTTGCACGGGTAGTTGTGCCAGGAAGATTTATGTAAAAATCGCAGTTTCGTATAATCTGACCATACAAATCTTTACAGTAGGTAACTGTATATGATTCGTATAGTCAGATTAAATACCCATTAAAATTGAATATTTATACCAATTAAGTACCTTTAAGTTTATACATATTTGAATAACCACTAAAGCGAATAAATTTCGTTACATTCGTCAGAACTAGTCCGTTAGTAGCCCGATCATAGATGGTCAGAACACTGAATGAACCATATAAGTATTCATTACAGACACCTTTGTTCAGATAAGGTCCATTACATTTATTTATAGGCCTTTTTTTTAAATATCACCTACTCAAACATTAAACAGCGGACTATACCTATACACTATTTAAATAAAAATACCATTTCATTATTTTCTAAGCTTGAGTTGGAATTTATTTTGTAATTTGAGCTGGTATCAGTGATATTGCCGCCGCAATTGGTCCAATCATTGCAGACATTAGTTCAGAACAAACAGAAAGATATTGTTATATTTAAATATATATATACGTATATTAAAAGCTCTTATGTTTAAGTTATAAACAAGAACCTAGGTAAAACATTCTTTGCCACCGAAGACAAAGATCTCGGTGGCCCGCTCGCACGGCGAAGAGAGGCGCATTGCAGGTGGGTCTATGGGGGTCGCGCGCCGTCTCTCCCGTCGCCCTGGACTGATTTGGCGGGGCGTGACTACACCATAGCCCACCGCAAAGAAAAAGGTAAAACATTCTTTATCTGTGAATTACATATAATAGATTCCCTCTATAGGTTTCATGTTAGATAAATTATTCGAATAATTATTTGAGTACAATGATTCGAATAATATTTATTCATAGTTGCGCACCGCTAATGTGTATGTGAGTAATATTAGAGACTTTATTATGAATGTCTTCGTTTCGTGCTCGATCTGTTTTTTTTTAAATTTATGTTCATATACATTTTGTAGAGAATACACCTGTTGGTTAATTTATATCGTAACGGGTATTGAATACTTATCGGTTTCATTGCTGGTTTACACAATGTATGCAAATTGATGAAGGAAGCTTTCGCATACTACTTCGGACGGATATCATCGAACAATTTTTGCTTGTCTGCTTTTCACTGCGACACAGATTATTAACAAGCGCTAGTTAAGTTTTACTCGTATAGTGACGGGTTAAGAAATCAATGTGTTGTGTTATCTGTTATCGTCCCAGGTTATGATCGTATGAACTATATATATCTTATATCTTTAAACGAGCAATTCTTGTATATATATATATATATATATAATCTGGATCTCGGAAACGGCACCAACAATTTTCATGAAATTTGGCATATAGAGGGTTTCGGGGGCGATTAATCGATCTAGCTAGGTTTCATGTCTAGAAAATATTGTTTTGTCTGTATTTTCACGCAATAAAAAATAATAATTTTTCATTGGCTGAAAACTATTAACATATGAAGGCAAATTTTGACGCTGTCATTAAGAACAGACATAGCTCAGTTGGAACATAGAGTAATCTAATCTCAACAAACCGGAGCACGGTTCGGATCCTTAGCTTCCTTTTTATCATTTTTTGCCTTTTTCATTATTTTATTAATTACTAACATTTGCCCGCGTTTTCGGCCGCGTAGAAGGTAAAAATGGTTCTAATAGATTTTTTTTTGGTTTTTTACGTTATTAAGTTTATTATTTTTTATAAATTATTGTGTTTACATGTTTGTATACTTATAAAATATTTTGTTATATGTATATTATGGACACGAGGCTTTTTTCTTAGGAGGCTACGTTTTAAACAGCTGCGCCCATTGACCGAGGTGACGGAAGGGCAGTGTGCGGCCCCATAACCCACCGTGTTTAGCATCGAAATTAGGCTGACCTCTGGTACCGCTTCCTTGACATCCATGGCCGACCCGACGGGTTATCCTTTCGGGTATCATCATTACAGACGCCCCGGCAACAAACAAATGTGATGCCGAGGCGTCGCCTTCATGAGGCTGAGCTTTCTGCGGGTGACGGACTAAACCCGGTCCATGCACCCGCGATACTACACCAACTGCAGTATTTCTTTGTAAACAATATCTTTTGTTTTCCTTTCGGATTGAAATGAGAATTACCAGGCTTCTCTGTGAGCTTACTCTGAAGCATGTCACATACAATTGCCCACGGCAAGAGCAGCTCTCTTTCAAGTCTACTCCCGCTACCTTAAGAATTTGACCTCGAGCTTTGTTTATGGTCATTGCGAAGTAGACTTCGATGGCAAACTGCACTCACTGAAATTTTAAGAGATAATTTGATCGCATTTGGAGAATCTTAGAATGTTTTTTCTTGCAAACTTGCAAACATTGTATAATTTCGGCGCGCCAGCTCTCAATTTTAAGATGTGAGCTGGGATACCGGGAGGCTTCGGTGTATTCAGGAACTCGACCGGTTGTTTGAAGCGGGGTTAATCAGTTATTCAAAGGATTTATTTTGATATATAACCCCTTCGAATGTTTTCAAATATTTGCAAGTAAATGGTTTAAAGAAATTGAAACGATTGTAGTAGCGCACATAGGTAAATCATGGGGTCTTGCGACCCATCTGATCAATATGCTGTCTCCGTATCGTATCTTATTGATTGTTCCTAATATAACTCAACCTTTTCGTCTCAATTTTTGCAAATATGTTGATTAAGAGCTGACTAAACAGCGAACAAAAATATAGCAAATGACTATCTTCTCCTTTCCTAATCATTATACGGTAAAAATACCCTCGCCAGAGTCAAATAAAAAAACGTTTAATGCATCTTATGAGCGATGGATTTCAGTTAGTTCGATGCAATGTGTTATCATGGCTCTCAACTATAATATTCGGCTTAGAAAATTGCTGTCCAACAATTTAATAATTTCAAACTCCACGTTCCTATGACGCCTTGTCCTAAAAGTGTATGACCTCTGTAAAGCTTAGAATCCTTCAAATGCCGTATTAATACAGTATTGTGACTTTCGAGCCATTCCAATTTTAAAGAGTATTTCCATTGTACTAAGCTTTTATGGGAGTTCAACCTTTTCAGGGTTCTGTACCCAAAGCTTAAAACAAAGCCCTATAACTAAAACTTCGCTGTCCGTCCATCCGTCTCTCTGTCACCAGTCTGTATCTCATGAACCATGGTAATTAGACAGTTGCAGTTTTCCTAAATGAAGTATTTCTGTTGCCGCTATAATGACAAGTACTAAAAAACAAAATAAAATAAATACTTAAGGGGGCTCCCATACAACAAACGTCACTTTTGCTCCTTTTTGCTCGACTTTTTTTAGTTTCTATTTTTATTTTTTGCCTTTTTGATTTGTTTTGTCATTATTTTTATTATATTTAAATATATCTTCCAAAACACATTAAAAAGGAACTACCGCGCAAGGCTCGGTCATCCAGATATTATATATAACTTATGATCACACGCTCCTACTAAATCTGTGGATTATGGTATTATTGGCCCTTCGTAGGTAGGCCTCCGTACAGCAATAGACATTATGATTCAATAGGCTGACAGATGGATAATAAATTTACAAAAGAAAAAAGTATAGTTTTTTTTTTCAGAATATGTTCATATGAACGATAAAATCATTGAATACATATATTACGTAATTATTTCATAATATCCTTCTTCTTTACTAAAATAATGTCGATAATTACCGAATCATGTTAATATAAGATATTAATTAATTCTGTAGTCATTGAGTTGAAACTAATTCCTATTACAGCAAATGTGAATGATATTCATTCGAGAGTGTTAGTTGTAATTTATAAACGAGCGAGTAGCACACCTAATGGTAAGTGTTACTACCGCTTATACACTTTTGTCATACCAGGGATACAGCTAGGCCGCTACCTACTAATGAAAAGCCAAAACCCACACAGAAAGTCGGCTTCTGACTCTCTCGCGCACTGAACGGAGCACAACAGCATTGAGCATTGCCATCGCTCAAACGTCGATTCTCTGTGAGAGTTTGGTACTATCCCGTACGGACCGGCCAGACAGTAGACAGAAAACTGTCAAAAGTGTGGTTCTACCAATAATGAAATTCTACACAAATTTTCTAAAATCTTAATAATAAGAAAGTTAATATGTAAGTTGTATGCATACTAATAAGTATTAATAATATACACATACTAATAAAATGCAGATCAAAAACTTGTCAGAGTATCTTGACGCATTGAAAGAATTAACGAAAACAGTCGATTAGTTATCAGAAAGAAATTTATTTCATAACACGATAAGATAAGCAATATTTGGCGGCATAGTTTACTAGGAAGTGTTTATAAATTCGAGACACACGCCTTTTTTTTTTCTTGCGGTGGTCTATGGATGTGGTAGAGCCCTGCCAAATCGGTCCGGGGCGACTGAAGAGGCGGCGTGCAACCCCATAAACCCACCACCACCCTGCAAGAACACCTCTCTTCTCCGTGCGAGCGGGCCACCGGTACCCGATCATTAACTTCGGTGGCCCTCCGAGATACAAGCCTCTCGAAACACAGTCTGGGATCTTTACCTTAAATACTTCGTACGACAGCAGCGAAAACGGAGTAATGACAAAAATAATCATAGAATTTTCATTATAATACTTAAAACTATAATATATATAAATACATTATAATCCGTGTGGTGACGGAGTAAGAATACAATTCATCATCCCCTATCTTACCCGTGGGTGATCATAAGAAACGACTAAGGGATATAAAACTCATATTACATCTATGCGAGAGAAGGAAAACTCGAAACAAAACCCTATACCAACACGTCTGACCAGCGTGGTATAGTAGGTCAATTTGCCTCCCATTATGGAGGAGGCTCGAGCCCAACAGTGGGACATATATGAGCTATGATGATGATGAAATACATTATACTCGTAGCTATATAATATATATCGATAATATACTTCTTTACAAAGAAGTATATTATCGATATTGGCTCCCGTTTATTTTCCATTAGTTATTTAGTAGATTAGCACCCATATATTTATAAATTAAATGTAAATCTACCGAAAGCAACAAAGTTAATTAATATTTCAGACGTAAAGCCCCTTGCCTCTAGTTTTACTTAAATGTTATAATGGAAAGTTCGTGGTTTTCTAAGTTATACAGTAGAAGGAAGTTATTTCATTAATATTTATAAAAAGTACACAATCCAAAGTAGCCAACTTTGTAAATAAACAACAACCTATTGGTTATTTAATACATAATTAACTATAAATAAAGTGGATTTTCTAACGTACTTGGAACACGAGTCCCATGAATAAATGAATAATGGCGGTCGACTGGAACATGCCCCTGGCATACCAATTTGTCCTCCAAGATGTTAATAACGCGCGCATTTTTCAACCGCGCACCTCCCAATAAGATCCTTTTTCATCGACTGACGATAACACAAAGATTGCTTTTTGGCATGTCGTAAAGTAACCATTATCTCTTAAAATTAATAGAGTAAACAGTCCTATGGTCCCATTTAAGGGTACATCCCCTCGAATCTTTTACTGTTCCCGAGTATATGAGGGTCGGTTATGTAATCTCATCAATATCGGCAGAATTGGTTAGATTTTTTCACAGAGCGCCAGGTTGCTACCAGTCATCTGTAAGTCAAATGTATAACGGGTATTTGAAGATTAACCACATGCTAGGATATTTGAGGTTAGGTACTAAATCGCCATAACGACTGTCATATCAGTTTATGTTAGCCGGGGCTAACGGCTAAGAGGCACGTATTCCTTCCTTAGATTCTTAAAAATATGTTTCCTCAATGATTTCCTCCGCCGTTATAGAAAAAGATAATTAAAATGACTGAAATTTAGCATTTAATATGCTTAACTATTTATCGTAATCGGGTTTTTATAAAAGATAATTAATTACCATAAACACACATATACAAAGTCTATAAAATCATAGGGTTTGCATGTTTTGGAGACTAAACCTGAGATCAGTAGTGGTAAGATCACATTGTTGACAGTTTTCTATCTACAGCCGCAGCGGCCTAGCTGTGCCCCTTGTATTGCAAAGGGCCATGGGCGGCAGTAAGACCTACCATCAGGTGCGCTGCTTGCTCGTTTGACACCAAAATCAATAAAAAAAATAAAGATCTTTGGGTAGCACCTCTCAACTTTTACTGATCTGGTGTACCTATAGATTCGGATTTAGTGGCATAATCTTGTTAACTTTCAATAAAATAAATCGAATTAGTTGGTTATAAAATTGCCGGAAACATGAACGCATTCTAGGAGCTTTTTATAATCCAATAAAATGAACTGGTGCGAGGGCCGGCACGCGCCCCCTTAGATTCCTATTCCATTAAATGTCGCCTCGCCGCACAATTTGCAAATGAAAACAACTTATTGAAATTCTTTCTCAGGCCGCGTGGCGGGAACACCGACCGAGAAGCATCTGCGATATTCGACGTGGCAACGGACTCATACATAAATTGTCAGGCTACTTGGGCAGTTACTACTATTAGTTTGTGCCTATAGCCTATTAAATAATATTGTCAGTAACCGATGCTTAATCTAAATAAATAAATTAAGAAAACTAAAGATATATATCTAATTAATTGCGTCCATATTTGGAAATGATTTGAAATCATTTCATGGTAAATTTAATTCAATGGTCTGATCATTTCGGACAAATTGATTAAGTTTCTTTTATCAGGACGATAAAATTAACATATTTTTAATTTGAAAACACAAAACTTGTACTTCAATGAACCAAAGTATATAAACAAAGAGTCTGACCAATAAATGTGATTCATATTCGTATAATAATGTTCTCGGCAAGAATTGAAGCTATAATAACGGAAGCGAGATGTCGGCAAATAAATCGTTACCTCATATATAGTTAAATGTTTGAACATATACGAATATGTTGATAATTCTAGTTTCGATGGCGATACATTAAAGGGACTTAACGACTAATTGTACGAAAATCGCGAGAAGGGCCAGTAATAAGAATTTTTGCGTAGTCACGCGATAAGTGTGAATACATGTGTATAGTGTGACAAGTTGAGTGTCAATTTGGGTCGGCTGTGAGTGTTTGCTGACCGGACGGATGGGTTGGTTCCATTTAGGCGCCTCTCACAAATACGTATATTAATATAACATATAATGTAGATAAGTAATATATGTGGTGTGTATGTGACGAAACCCCTTCACAAAAAAAAAAAAAAATAGTGAAAAATGAATATGTGAACTTATATATTATCTATGAAAAAAAGGTATGCTACGACAACCGTGTGAGGTTATGAGTTCATATCTTGGATCGAAGAAAAAAGTGATCATAATATAACAATTACCAAACGTTAATCATTACTAATAATTCATGAGGCAGTCTGTTTTAAATTTATACACAATACACTTTTCTGCTGGCATTTAATTCTATATAAAGATATGGGTTTAAAAAATTACTAATACCATAAAAAGGTACATGAAACTTCTGTATTAAGAATGACATGTTGGACATTAAACACCTTTGCCATGTAATAATGGTTGCTGTCAAGCTTAAGAAACGTCGTGTTAGCAAAATTAAAGTAACTCGCAACAAAATCCGTAAAAAGAATATTCCAAAAGCAAGCTGGAAGTTTAGACCGGTGATAAAAATTTTATGGTCAACCATATATCAATATTTCCTTCGGACATGAAGGTGCCATTCTTTATGTCCGACTATAAATATAACAAATAATACAAAATTAACTCGTCATTATTGTAGTTCGTTAAATAAAAGTGGTATAAAGGAACGCCTAAAGCATTTAGTTCAATGTAATTTCTTTCACTTAGAGCGATAAAAGATTTTCAATATGTCTGATAATAATCAAATAACTTTAAAGGAATCGTGTAGTCTATTATTGTGTTGTTCAATAAATATATGTCTAACAGCCATACACAGTAGATTATTGACAGCATAAAATTGATGAATGAAGAGGAGCTTGAGTTGCACGGGCAATTGCAGATACGGGATATTGTAATTAATAACTTTATACACAAACTAATAAAATAGATGGTTAAAATTAGTCATTCTATTTTGGGTTAACTATGTAATAGTTAATAATTATTTAGTAAACTTTCAGTGGACTGTGACAGTGGAATTGAACATATCCATGCCTCATATGTTACTTAAAAAGCAGATTGTTTTTATAGAACAACAATCGTTAAGTTAGGTCAGACTTAATTAAGCTGCTTTTAAATAATTCTGAACAAAATGACACAACAAAAAAGATGAACAATACTATTTAACACAACCAACAAATAGCACAATAGTATTTTTATGAGCATTCAATTATAAATTGTAATAATATATTTTTAATAGTTACAATTTATAATTGAATATCGAGCCTCGTTCCTATAAAACAACCTGCGGTAAAAGTTAATGTTTCAAACAAATTCAAACCGATAAAAAGTGTTTTCTATATCCATTAACAGTGGCGTTAGTTTACAAAACAGAGAAGCCCCAATGTGTACAGAATATTGAATTACATGTTACCCTGTTTCGGTGATGATAAACGATACAACGCTTGCTTTAAGTCCATCATTTCCCAACCTTTTTATTATTGTGACGTCGTCGATAGTCATTTGTCATCTATTTATGCAGTTTATATGAAAACAAGGTTAGTTAGGAAAGTATTTGCCGAAACAAATTCAGCCTTCAATTTATAACTTATCAATAAATAATTTATCGTCTAAAGATATTAGAAAATGGCATACATATACAAATTTTCGTTATAACTATTTTTTTTCCAATGAAACACTATTTTATCAAGTACCTATATTAATTATTAAATATATTTTTAAAACCAATGTATAATAACTTGTCATTGATTTCGCACAATACTCTAGAAACGCTAAAAGTGTAGATATGAAAGAAGAAGCTATATATTGAATATTGGAAAATAGAATTTTATAAAAACATTATTAAAAAAAAAAGATTTAATTTGAAATTTGTGACAATGTCTTTAAGATTTAGACAATATATCGTATTTATACTATTCTGTGTAACATGAATATGCAATAGAATTGTACTATTTGCAGTTCCCATGCAGATTTATTTGTGTAGCAACAGAATATTGGTCAATATAGCTTGTGTTTCATAATTAGTACTAAGTTCTTTCCCTGTTTACATCAAATATATAACAAACTGTTTAATTACTATGAGAAAAAAATATTTTCTATATTAATTAAAGCTAGTCACCATATCTATATAATAAAGAAGAGAGAAGAGAATATTGATGAATATTAATGTGAGATGGATAAACAATTTTATCAATCTCACATTTTTTTTCAGATTTAACATAAAAATGCCGACGATAGTCTACCGTTAACATTTTATAAAAATGTGTTACCTATAAAAGTTTGCACCTAACTGTGACTCAGTTAACGACTTTAAAATTGTTTCCATTAATATTTTAATGTATTGAAACATCGCTTATGATCTAACGTTATTAACAAAGCCACATCTTTATTAATGCATTAAAATGTTGAGATCATTTGCTTAATTAAATAATTAACGCTTTAATTAAGCGCATACCAAGGTGGAAGGTACATTCCATGTAGTGACAGACAATATATACAATAGGTATATAATGTGACACCATTTCTATCTCCCTCGCGGATATCGCATAGGTGACAACTAAGGTATGATATAACACCACTACAAAAAAAGAATTACTCGCGTAGTAACAGAATAATAATACAATTCAAAAAGACGACTAAGAGATATGAGATACAGATAACACATAAGCAAAAGAAGGTAAAGCTCGAAATGAAGACCCTATACCAGGGGTCGGCCACCCTTTGAGTCGGTAGAGCCAAAAGTTATAATTTATAAAAGTTTAAAGTTTTTAAAGAGCCACAATTTTATTTTTTATTTTTGGCAACAATAATTTGTGCCTAATGCTCGTTAATCAATTCAGTACCATTTTTAAATATTTTCTTTATAAAATATTTTTTTTTGCGTATGGAACTAAAGGGCCGTAACTTCACACCCAAAAATCCGCATGTGGCTCGCGAGCCGCAGGTTGCCGACCCCTGTCCTATACCAAACCACCGGACCAGCGTCGTATAGTAGGTCGAAATCCCTTCCATTTTGAAGGAGGTTCGAGCCCAGCATAGGAACGTAAATAAGCTAAAATAAGAAGATAACAGAAAACAAATTCCAAACAAATTCAACGCATCTGGCCAATGCGATACAGGCATCTTTCATTTTGAAGACGAATCCCCGACTAGAAAAAAAGTATGGTTCAACCAGATCATGTATCTGGACCCGATCAGGATAGAATGAGGCATGCCGGATCCGGCAAACCATACCACGACCAGGTCTGGTCCTGATCAGGATAGCCTGATGTGAAATATCATTAAGTATGGTGAGGCATACCGGATCAGGACCAGATCATGACAAAATAAGGATAGCCTGATGTCAAATATCATCAAGTATGGTAAAGCATACTGGATCAGGACCAGGTCAGGATAAAATAAGGATAGCCTGATGTGTAATATCATCAAGTATGGTAAGGCATACCAGATCAGGACCAAATAAGGATAGCCTGATGTGTAATATCATCAAGTATGATAAGGCATACCGGATCAGGACCTGATCAGGATAGAATGAGGCATGCCGGATCCTGCAAACCCTATTAGGACGAGGTCTGGTCCTGATCAGGATAGCCTGATGTGAAATAACATCAAGTATGGTAAGGCATACCGGATCAGGACCAGATCAGGACCAAATAAGAATAGCCTGATGTGAAATATCATCGAGTATGGTAAGGCATTCCGGAACAGGACCAGGTCTATACCAAATAAGGACAGCCTGGTGTAAAATATAATCAAGTATATGGTAAGGCATGTAGTATATCAGGACCAGAAACAGTTTTCGTAACACAAAAAAATATCAATCAAAATTCAAAAAAGTATTATATCATGATTGTCATATTTATGCCACGGTGTAAATTGTATTTGCATCAGAGGAGATTAATCTGAAATCTTTAATTAATCATATGTATTTAATAATAATGTTTAATTAATAATATAAAAATAATTTATATTTAAAAAACAAAAATAAATAATAAGTACATTTGAAAACATAGATAGAAATAAATATAATAATATTGTAACAACCATTCTAACATTTAATGTTTTGGGTCATAATAAATTGATGGCGTTAGTAAAATGACGTCACTATCTGAATCGCGGTGTTAAGATTCTCCGAAGCGTAATGACATCGCCTAATATTAAATTAGTTGTTATCGAATCAGATCAAAACAGATCGATCAGGTCATGAATGAGAAATTCAGGCGACAGTTGAAGTCGTTGGCATCTGGTGGTTGCGCCCTAATTGGAACGGCTCACTGGGACTCTCTATGATAAGAATATAGCACTGCATTCGCTGCCTACGTCATATATTAATTTATATTTTTATCTATTAAACATGTTCTTTAAGATATTCGTGTTTTTTATAAGGACCGGACTGGGCATACTCGTTTTGGATCAGGCAAGATATATAACGCAGATGATTGATTTGGTTCCGATCAGTAAAATTTCATCCGGACCCGATCAGGAATGCCTGATCTGGACCCGATCAGAAATGCCTGATCTGGACCCGATAAGGTTTTCCTGATCGGGTCCAGATATATCTTCTGCGTTACATACCTTATCTGGTCCAGATCGGGCATGCCCGGTCCGGTCCTGCTAAGGAAGACGAAAAAATTTCTAGTCGGGTCATATATAAAGTAAAGTGTGTTGTGACGATTGAAATAGATGTAACAGTAGAAGAGGCAATGTAATTATGTTTTATCGCAAAAGTAGCTTTAAGTTACTAAGTTAGATACATTGTTTCAACGCAATCACTTTGAACGATAAACTGTTTCATCAAGTGATTGCGGGCATGAATTTGATTAAATTATTGGTACTCCCCGTATTAGGTTCACAACGAATGTAACGCTTGTCTGTATCAAACGTACATTTATATCAGTGACATCAACACGTGCAATGATTGTCTTACATTGTCACACGGTTATTTAGCAATGGTTGTAAGGGCACGTCGCCTTTATTGTGAACGACGTTTACGCAATGTTATTATTTTCACATAAACATGTAATTTTAAATGATTATATTCCTTTTTTTTAAACGGGCGATGTCACAAGTCACAATTATTTGTCAAATTTACACTGTTAAACAATGGATATTATAGTTTGCGTGTATATTAAAATTAGCTTAGGGTTTACCTTCCTCGTTTATTTTTTTATATGTAATTGTAAACAATTCTATTTAGTGATTTATTTTTTTATTGCTTATAGTAACAAATGAGCGAGCAGCATACTTGATGTTAAGCGTTACTGCCGCCAATGGAACTTAGCAATAGTTGGGGTATAGTAAGGCCCCTGTCTACAAACCAAAACCCGTCCAGAAAGTTGAGCTGCCGGATCTCTCGGTCACCGAATGAAGCGCAATAGTACATTGGCATTGCTCAGACATCGATTTTCTGCAATACTACCCTTCACGAACTGGCCTGCGATTTTAGACAGAAAACTGTCCACAGTGTGGCCTTACCAATATTAATTTCTTTTTAGATCGACAAAAGTAATCTTGGATTAAGTCTAAATCTAAATCAATAACATTGAAATGATCACATCTGCGAATAACTAATTAAACGAGATATTTGGAAAAAGAGCATTAGTCTTTTAGTTTGTGTTTCAAACGTAGCCTCAACATTTGACATATTTATCAAAAAAACATTCCAACCGTGGAAGCGGCTCTCAGATACAAATCTTTTTATATTTCAAAATGTACAAATATCTAAAAATGAATAGTTGCAATGTATGTACGCGCATAACTTCTGAACGAGTGTTCTTTCTTCTTGCTCGCTTTCAGTATTCTTCTGAAGTTAATCTTTGAAGTCGCAATTTTGTTTTGATTAGGTTATTGAGAAATAAACACAAGTAGTATATAGAATAACTACTACAAATATTTTTACGTTAGTTATCTGATGTTATTTGACCAGAAAACACGCTCTCTATAGCTCAGAACTTAAAGTCTGCGTTTTTTACATTTGAGTTTATTTTTTAAAGAAAATGGGTAAAACTAAGGAATAGACTAATATCTCAAGAGATCAGAGACAAAATAATCGGCCTTCATATAATTCGGTAAAAGTAATCGTGAGATATCAATACTATAGAAGATACCAAGACAAACTGTTGACTACATCGTTAAGAAATTTGGGGCTGAAGGAACAATTTGCAACAAGCCTCGTTCAGGCAGACCAAGAGCTACAACTTCGAGTGAAGATTTAAGTATAGTTATATTAATAACTATACTTGCTATTAAGCAAACGGAATAGAAGTTGAACTGCACTGGAAATAACAGCACAGTTTAATGTGGATCGTGATAAACCAGTCAGTGTACCCACAGTTAAAAGAAAACTTTGTGACGCAGGATTAGGGGACGCATAGCCGTCTCAAAACCACTTCTTAAAGCTATTAATAAAAAGAAGAGGTTTAATTGGGCGAGAGAGCACAATAATTGACAACAGCAGATTGGGAAAAGGTCCTTTGTACGGACGAATCAAAGTTTAAAATTTTTGGAAGCAAACGAAGAGTTTTTGTAAGGCGGCAGTCAAACGAAAGGGCGAATGACGCTTGCACTGTGGATTCAGTTAAACACGGTGGAGAGTCTGCGATGATTTGGGGCTGTTTTGGTGGCTCCGCCGTTGATATAAAAGATGTTGAAGGATAGTACAGTGCCTTGTGGAACCTATTTAATTAGTTCGGCGATTTATATTCCAATAGGATAATGATTCGAAGCACACGACAAGACTATGCAAGAACTTTTTAAAACGAAAAGAACGACAACGGATGTCCAATCTCATGATATGGTGCCCACAGTCCCTTGAGTTAAACCCTATTGAACTATTATGGGGTCAGCTGGAAAGACAGGTGCGAAAACGTTGTTCTACATCTCAGGAAGACTTGCGGAACAAACTACAAAAAAAATGGCAGAAGGTAACGAAAACAACATTAGAAAAATTAAAAGCCAAGTTGCCGAAGCTGTGTGAGCCTGTCATTAAAAACAAAGGGGGACACATAGATTAGTCCAATATTTAAAAATTATATTCTTGTTATGTCTAAAAATGATTAATAAACTTGTTAAAATAATTATGACGTCGTTTCACTCAATCAGACTTTTACAAAATGTATTTTATTAGGTGGCCAAATACTTTTGAGCGGTAGTGCATATGTAAGTTAATTTACTGCCACAAATTAACGTAAATATTGTACAACAAAAAATGTCGTTGACTTAAAGAATGTTATAAAATTGCAATGGCCTTATTCTGGATTTACTGCAACGATTATATAGCATTTACTTATTTACAAGGCAGGTGAAACGGAAAACATTGTATTTTTCTGATTAACAAATTGTTCTGAGAACTGTATAAGGGTTTAATAGAAAATTTTATAAGCTCCCCCTTACAAAAGGTGCAGTTAAATAATTAGGGTTCTTTTTTTCAATGGCATTTTATAACAGTGTTGAGTGTTGGAAACATTTTGATTGGTGTAAGGCTTCCGTTACTAGTTAGTTAATACCCAAGTAATAAGTTGCAAATTTGAAAGCTAATTTCCCTATAAATGTGGATGAGACTTTATTATCAACATTGACAATGTATGTCTACTGAAAATATAAAATAGTGAGACCAAAGACTAGAAATCCACATGGAAGGACATTGTACTGTACAAAGGGCAAAATTAGATTGGAAATTATCCAGAAGTTTTATGACAAAAAAAAAGTTATAATAACAATTACCAGGCAAGTGAGGCACCACATCGAACCCAAGGAGGCGCTATATATATTACCCAAAAACTTGACCCGACTTGCGGGCCATTGAAAGTAAGGTGTTGGGCGGAGTACAATCTTACGATAGCCGGTCCGGAGATAAGGTTAAATAGTGTAAATGCACATATAACCTAGGATACTTGTGTAACACAAGACCTAAGCGTTGTTACCGTTGAAAAGCATTGTGTAATTGACAGTAAGGTTTATTGCCCTTAGGTAAATATATTATAGTTAGAATATAACTTTACCATATCTACATCAATGAATGAGTATTTAATTCTACAGTTATATATTACTTAATACAGGTATGAGTCAGTGAATTATTAATAAATTAAAACTTAGTGACATTAAGTAAACCCATTATTTAGCTATTTTAACTATTAGTTAGCGACTTTTTTTTTATTGACTAAGGCGACGGGAGTAAAAATAAAATTCAACATCCGCAATCTTGCCCGTGGGCGAGTGTCTTAAAACAACTAAGGGATATAATATGAATATTATATCTTTCCAAGGGAAGGAAAACTCAAAATGAAACCCAACCAACCCATTTAACCGGGATGGTTGTAGTCAATTTCTATCCTATTGTGAAGGAATTTCGAGCCTTGTAGTGGAACGTTTATGAATTGAAAAAATAAATGCTATTAGTGGTAGGACCACGCTGTTGACAGTTCTCTGTCTACAAACGTGGACCGGTCCGTCCGGGGTAGTACCACACTCTCGCAGAAGATCGACGTCTGAGTAATGGCAATGTGCTATTGCGCTTCGTTCGGTGAGCGAGAGGGCCGAAAGCCTAACTCAATGAGTTTGGGGATTGTAATGGTTGGGAGCGGCCTAGCTATAGCCTTTTGGTTATAGCAAAGGTCGATGGGCGGCAGTGACACTTACCATCAGGTGTGCTGCTTGCTCGTTTGCCACCATAATCAATAAAAAAAATGAGATGCAAACAGTATGAAGATCGTATTTGGTGATGAGATTCCTTAGTGAAATATATTTATAATAACAATAAAAATTCGACACGTTGAATTTGGGAAAGGAATTTTATTTAACAATAACTATACTACATAGTTATTGTTCGGTACAATACCAGCATGAAGCATCGCAACATCGCGAGCCAATCAGTATGCATTGAAGTGACGCGATATGCTCTCTGATTGGCCCACATAGTGTCATAGACCATAGTAATATTACTCTGTTTGCCCTCTGTTTTTGTAATTATTAATAAGAAATATACGTTGTACACACACAAGACTGAGTACTAATTTATTGGTATACCTTGAAACCAGGAAGCTGAGATTACGCACAAACAGTTATTTTGATGACCATTATCACTATAGGCACTAGATAACGCTCTCGTGCAAAAATGCGCATGTATTTCTGTTAACAATCCTAAGTCTGTTATTATCGCACACCGGCGTCACTTTATCATATAATCAAGATAACATACCTACTACTGCATGAAAACACTTATTATGCTGACGTCAATATTGACGTATATATATATATATATACATATAATATAAACAGAAAGGGCAATATTGCGAGGAAACCTGCATGGCCATTTAATTTGTTGAATAATTTGTGAGCGTTGTCAACCCGTACACGCTCAGATTAATATATTGCCTATAAACTTACTTTTTTTGATAGAAACTAGTTGGCAATCACTTGACAGTGCGTATAGTAATAATTCCTCTTGTGCTAAGCCCATTTACATCCCTCTCTCATAACTTGAGCGTCCTCCACAAAAAAGAGAATAATTTAATATACAAATATAGTAATCTCCCCTATAACACAGTAGATTGGTTCCGCATTATAGGTAACGCGTTGTATGATCCCATATTACTCGTTATGTATAAATTACTTCACGTTTAACTTTTCTAGTTGAAAGAAATTTAAATCAAATATTAAGAAAAAACTATGTTATGAACGAAATATGTACCTACCTACATACAACGTGTGAAAGTACCGCGTTATACGAGGGAAAAGCAGCGTGTTACATGGGGGAGAAGTACTCTGTTTTTATAGCGAGTTGCCTCTTGCTCATGTTGTCCACATATGTTCTTTAATCGTCTAAGTTACGTAAAAAGAAGGTGCGGTGCCATAACTTAGTCCGTCACCACAGGGAAGATGTTTTGAAAAAATAAACAAGAATATGCACCTATGTTGTTATTTTTACGGTGCCAATTATAAAACGTATTAATACAATAACCATTTGAAATAAAACTACTTCACGGTAGGACTGTAATATAATGTTCACTGTAAAGTGTTCGATAAGTCGGAGAATTAAAAATCAAATACAAACGCGATAGAATCTGTAAAAGTAGTTTTATTTCAAATGTATAATACTCGCGTAAACATCAAAAACCATTATAATACAATAACCATAAGCGAGTTCAACCTAATCATTTCTAAACTAGAACAATTAGCGACAATCAAACGGAGTACTTGATATTTATTTAAATTTTACAGCCGAAACCATAACTTACGTGTACGGTAGAATAAGGCGGTCACGCCAACAAATAGCGGCATTGGCGCAGTTCACGTCGGCGCCGCGACGGGGTATTCCCAACAATAGGTATTTCACGTGCAATTTACTGGTTGTTATTATATAAATAATAACACGTCTTAATGTTGCACGTATAGAGCGATGGATTGAGTAGTTACCTAGCCATTTTTGTACATTTGATTGCCATGTAATAAATTGTGTAAATTGCAACATACACGTAAAAGTAGTTAGATAAATAGATTACTACAAAGACGTCTCGAATTGGAACGCTTTGACTGTGAATTATTGATTGCTTTAATAAAGAAAGCACACCGGAGATAACTAGTATGTATGAGAGATATTCTCGTCGGCGCATGGAGTTTTCACATAATGCATTGCAGCAGTGTAATGGATTCCTGCCATAAAACTTACATTTTGAAAAGACTAATTGTGCAACATTGTGAACAAGAGTAGTTAATACGATGATGACATTGGTATCTTTAGATATTTAATACAATAATATTAAAACCTATAATGAAGGTATAGATATAGGATATAGTAGGTACCGGGGGAGACCGAGACTAACCTACCTAGGCCAGATTGGTAGGCACGTACTGAAGGAAGGTGGACTCAAGTGTATCCGAAACCGGCGAGCGTGTATGAAGAGAATTATGAATGTTGAGGTAGCGAGTGAAGTATGCAAGGATAGAGTTATCTGGCACTCTGTTCTCTCTGCCTACCCTGCAAGGGATATGGCGTGATGATATGTACTATAGAATGAAATACGCTCCGTTTCCTTGGGACATTGGATATTTTTATAAACAAAATTTTAAAAGTACATTATTGTAAAGGCGGACACAATCTTGACTGTAGTTTTGGTAATGCAGGATTATGAACGACAGTTTCCACATAGACAATAAAAGTATAATAATGCAGTGCCCTTTGTATACTTGTATTTATATCTTCTGACCAAATATAAAAGAACTGGACATTTATCGTGGTTGGAGTAGCAAACGGTGAGCTCGTGTACCGTGAATTTAATTTTCAAGCAGAACCCTTTGTATGATCAATAAATTAAATATATGCTTACTTAAAGTCTGATCGCATTTACGTAATTGTACGTTTCAAAACTTCGTCTGCGCAACAAAAGTATTAATTTTTTAGTGTAACGTTATTTTCTCAAAAACACAATAAAATATTTGCTACGAGTTAATAACAAATGCATATATACATATAAATATAAAGGTATTGATTATTTATATCTTGCCTTCGTACTTGGGAGTGCAGAATATCAACTCATTTTGAAATGCTTGTTTCGAAATTTAAATGGAAGTGGGCAGTTCGTGCTACTTGTATTGCAGACAATGTATAGTATTAAAAGCCGAATAGCCCCGTTGATTTCTATACAACTATTCATTAATTGTTTAACGAATAAGAAAATGTAGGTAAAATTTGAAATAAAGCAATTTTTACGGGTCTTATAGCGTTTATATTTGATTTTTAATTCGCCAATGCTTTACAGCGTTCATGGTCACGGGAGGACGTTTATTGCGAAAAAAAAATTATAGTTGTTGCTAAAATATAATCTGTATGCAACTCATAAATATGAATATTCTTAAAAGACACAGGCATCTAAATTTTTTAACCGACTTCATTTAAACAATACGCTAAATAATTATCCTGAACTTTGCTTTTAAATAATTGTTTTACATCAATATTAATATTATGAAGAGGAAAACAAGATAAAATCGTAAAGATTGGCCATAGGAAACTCCAAAATTGCTTACAAATAAAGGTTTCATTTTACCCCTATTCAATCATAATCAATCAAGAAAGGATCCAGCTTAGCCATCTTGGACTACAATCCGTAGTAGAATTTACAACAGAAAAGAAGATGATAAAACTGAATAGAAACATATTTGCGGCAAAGCTCTCATCTTTTATCACTATTGCATAGAAAAAGTATCGAGTTGCGCAATGCAATATTGGAGTAGTAATGAGAAAATGACTAAAATAAATTATTTTAGGATCATGCCTTTTTATCCGCAATGGTATAGGCATATTAGAACCTTCAAGTTCGGAACAAAGAAATAAAAAAAAAAAGAATCTGAAGCTATATACCGGTATTCGCTTTCAATTGCAAATTTAATTAGGAATTTCTGCTAGGGAAAATTACACTTTTTGTCTAAGTAACCACTGAATTGAAGTTCGATATTCCGGTTTATTTCCGATACGCAACGTTAATACTACATGGACTATAAACAATACCCAAAAGCTTTACTATCCGCAATTACATTGCTAAATGTAAAAACTGCTAATTAAAACATTCACATCGAACCAGTTTGAGTGTATATGAGAATATACATCATTTCCATTCACACGGACGCGACGCAAACGTACATCGACGCATCAAACCTGTTTCATAGCGACAGGTGTCCCATCGCCATCAGGCCTATCGCATCCAACATTTTTTGTTTCTTTTTATTTATAATTGCAGCCTCAACCGTGCCGTCTGTAGCATCTCAAATCTTCAAAGTTTCTTTTAGTGATAAGTTTGGACGCAATTGATATTGCTTAAATTTTCAATGATATAAGTCACTTTGAGAAGGAGAGAGAAATTAAAAACACTTAGATATTATTAATACTAAGAAAAAGGCTTTTATATTATTGATCAGACAGGCGATCGAACGTAAATAAAAAAAAAATTATATACAGCATGTTTTTTTTTGCTTCCACGTGTGTTAAAAGAAAACGTACTGTGCCTACTCTATGTAGATTCAAATTATTACAAATACAGTAAAAACATTAAGAATTTGTAGTTTTCATGTTATAAACTTTTAAACGTTATAAATAAATTGCATATTTTTAATTAAATTGAAGACCAGGTAATTGTTAAAATTAAAGAATAAAATAATAGTAATATTGAACGAAATGAAAAAAAAAATAGCTTCATATATTGTACATTAAGAACCTATAAAATATTATGCTGCCGACTGTACGCTCAGAGCAATTATCATAAAGATCAACATATTCAGCAAAATCCCTACGAAACACATAACCGTGTATATACGTAGACAATATATGAATGTGATTGTAAAACAAGTAACAATAAAGGCTTAATATTCGTATAGGTACATATACAGGGTGTCCCAAAATTCAACGATAAGCTGGCACCAGCAGGTGGACCTACATATGACTACTCGAGAACAGAAAAGAAAAAAATTCTACCTTGATTTTTTTTTTCATTACGACAAAAAAACCAAAATCTTTAAAAATGGACATCCTTTATTATATTATTAAGTGCTATTGCTACAGTTTTACAAGTAATTCTGTGATTTTTTTTTGTATTGGCAAGGTAAGTAGCACTACTATCGATCACAACCATTAAAAATTCCAGAATATCTATAGTTTTTACACAAAAATCAATCAAAACTATGTTTTTTTCATAAATTATGTAAGATTTTGACTTTCAGCTCACTTTCACTCATCATAGTGAAAAAAAAAAGTATGGACACTACTGTGGCAAATAGTATTAAAAATTGGCGCAACTAACTACAATTCTAAAATGGTATAACATTCAAGGCAAACTAGCCACAAAAATATACTTAGGTGTACTATTTCAAAATAACAACCATATTTCGAAAATTGTTAGTGTTGATAGTAATCACTTTTACTAAGTAGCCAAAATGTTTTTGTAGCAAGTTCCCAGAATTTGAATGAGACATGTGCGTAGTCCGTAGATCCACAGTCTGAATTATTTTATGGCGAAGCTCGTCCAAGGTTGCAATCGGTTTTGTGCAGACTCTGTCCTTTAGACAACCCCAATAGAAAAAGTCCAGGGGATTTAGATCGGGTGAACGGGGTGGCCACAAGATAGGACCAAGTCGCCCGATCCAACGCCCTGGGTACTCTTGGTCTAAGTACTCTCGCACAGGACGGGCATAGTGAGCTGGGCAACCATCGTTTAGAAACCACATGGTTTGCAAATCACTTAAGGGCACATCTTCTAATAATCCTGGCAACTCATTTTGTAAGAAGTTTAAATAACTATTGCCATCTATGTTTCCTTGTAACTCAAAGGGCCCTATCACTTTGCCATTTATTATGCCAGTCCATAGGTTAACCTTAAATTGGTATTGGGATTGTCTTCTCTCACCAGGTGCAGATTTTCATTGTTCCAGCTATGAAGATTGTGAAGATTTAAATATCCATCTTTCTTGCAGGTTGTTTCATCACGACGACGTGACGTTTTAAAATTCTATGTGCAGTACTTTTTGGGATTCCCGTTGCTGCTTGTACAGCACGTACAGAGGTAGTTGAATCGTTTTCTATTTCATTGAGAACTTCTTCATCGTGTTCCGATCTAGGTTTTCCAGCGTTTCGCCTGTCAGATGGTATACGACCCTCCGAAAAAGCTTGATACACGTTAATAAATACGCGATAATCCGGATACCTTTGAAGATTAGGGTACCTTGCTCGATACAATCTGCTAGCAGCGTTGGCATTGCATCGGCATTCTCCATAAATTAGGTGCATATTAGCGTATTCTAACGCTGTGTATGGTAGCGGCATGATGAATGCTAAACACTTGAAAATAAGGCAAAACTTCTTTAAAAAAAACACAAAATCACAGTCTAAAATAATGCCAAGTCAGGTCAATTTCCAGGTCACTTAATTCAATCCAAAAGTCGTCAGTACCAGAGCCACTTTAATTAAAACAGAACGGTGTGCAGTAAACAAAGAAGTAGAGCATACTGACTTGCTGTGCTGCTGAGGACATTAATTACTTCTCCACCTGCATTAATGTTACTAAACAATTAGCATCTATCTATCTCCCTCTAACGTATAATCTCTCTATCTCTGTCTAACTTATTTTATGGACTTATGGACTACGCACATGTCTCATTAAAATTCTGAGAACTTGCTACAAAAACATTTTGGCTACATAGTAAAAGTGATTACTATCAACACTAACAATTTTCGAAATATGGTTGTTATTTTGAAATAGTACACCTAAGTATATTTTTGTGGCTAGTTTGTCTAGAATGTTATACCATTTTAGAATTGTAGTTAGATGCGCCAATTTTTAATACTATTTGCCACAGTAGCGTCCATACTTTTTTTTTTCACTATGATGAGTGAAAGTGAGCTGAAAGTCAAAATCTTACATAATTTATGAAAAAAACATAGTTTTGATTGATTTTTGTGTAAAAACTATAGATATTCTGGAATTTTTAATGGTTGTGATCGATAGTAGTGCTACTTACCTTGCCAATACAAAAAAAATCACAGAATTACTTGTAAAACTGTAGCAATAGCACTTAATAATATAATAAAGGATGTCCATTTTTAAAGATTTTGGTTTTTTTGTCGTAATGAAAAAAATAATCAAGGTAGAATTTTTTTCTTTTCTGTTCTCGAGTAGTCATATGTAGGTCCACCTGCTGGTGCCAGCTTATCGTTGAATTTTGGGACACCCTGTATACATATTATTTATGTATAAACCACGAACGCGCGTTTGAAAGCGTTTATTGTATTATGAAATATGTGAAATTAATTACATTTTCTACTAGTGCTACGCGTAGGTATTGCTAGATGGCACGTAATTTCCCGAGGGCGGCTTGACTAGCGACAGGTAACAAGGTAAAAGTGGTAGCGATTAACTTAGCATACGAGCAAACATAACCGAAAGGTTTATTACCTTTATAACTATCTAATCACTAGATTTTTAATGATAAAAGAAACTATTACATTTTATACAATATGAGCTTAAGAGAAATGTAAGGTGCCCATTTTCTGGTGACTTTCTCCCAATTTATATAGGGTTGTAGCGGCTTGTCTTCTTTCTCTAGCGGAGGATGGATAAGCGCAGTACATGTTGTCTGCGGTTTTATCAACTTTTACGATTAACCACTTGTCTCATTCAACCCACCTTGGAAACACAATTGGTGACCACAGGCATTGGTGGGAATTCGTTGGTCTGAATATTGCTTTTAAACGGCTTTTACGACACCCATGAGCAATATATAAACATAGTTTATGTGTTCGCTATCACATGGAAGAGGGATGTAAATGCTGTTATTTATTGTCAGAAAATGGATGTTGTTACAATTTTTAATAAAGCATACGCTACATCGTGTTACTTAAAATAACAATTTCCTTAGAAATGCAATATGGGAGATACAGTGTGTAACAACAAGATTATAATCATTGTATTTACATTGTTATGAAGACAAATAGCGACAGGTCGGAAATTTCCGTTGCTATTATAGTGATTGTGTACCGGTAATGGGATCGATCCGAATTGCCTATCGTTTAATTTTCTAAATAATATTCTCGAACATGTAAAACTTGGGCAGAATGTTAAGTTATTCCCAATAGAGGAGTATATGCGTGTTGAGGAAGAAGAATAACACAGATGTGTGTTTCTATTCTTTACTGTTGGTCCAGTGCTTGTGTTATATGTTCCATCGAAGTAGCAGTCACAACGTACTGTATATAGTAATAGACGCGATCAATATTAAATGAGTAAATACTTTAAGTACATATAGCAAAATGATGTTACCCTTTGGGTACCCTAGATATATTAGACACAAGTCTTGTATATAAATCGTTTAAAAAGAATTATTATTCCTATCAGTGTAATTGTATTTATCAACACAACGACTGTTTTCTTGCTCGGAATTTCTACTTTAACAAATATAACTATGAATGAATACCAGTTTTTACAAGGTTGTTCAATGTCCATCCTCTCTAAATCAAAGATAATGATTAAATTACATGCAACTCTAGGTCGACTGGTGTTATCAAATGCCGCTTTGAATAAAACATTTGAATCGTTCGCTTATCAAGTAAACAAAGTTTGCGCCATAGTAATGCGATACATGTTTATTTATCAACGAGTAAATATATATCTTATCAACGGGCCCGTTACCTGCTAAGGTTCGCCTTGACGTATGCGGATAGATAAGTGATAAACTAGTTTTCATATGTGATAAGATTAATTTTGGCGCCTATAATTTCGCTGAATAATATTTTGCGTCAATCAAGCCGATCATAATAATGATTTATTGTTTTATAAATATGTGAAGAAATATTCAGTTTTCTCACAATAGGAAAAGGTAATTAATAGCATTCTAAAATAAATAGAAGGAATCATATATTCCTTATATTTTAATAGGTTTCCAAAATTTAATGGTAAATGGCTAACGAACCTGATGCCTAAAGAAAAAACAGAAGTCTAGTCTAAGAATTTCAGAAAATAACATGCTCTCGCCAGGATTCTGTAGAGTGTGGTATTTTCAGTCATTATTTTACCTCGTGGAAAGACCAACAGTGGACGTCCATATGCTGATGGATAGATGCCACGCAATCGCTAAAGCTACTTTTATAATTACATTTTATAGGTAAACTATGACGTTCAAAATACTTGTAGTAAGCATTTCATTGTTATTGTTAAAAGCCTGACCCGCTTTGGATATGCAGCGTTTGGATTTCGTCATCACTATACGAAGTGCGAACTGCGTGTTGCTAAGCAATTTTGCACGGGTCATCAACATGATTTTCGAGTCAGGTTTTATTTAGTTTTAATTAATAATATCTTCTAGTCGTGATTCTAAATTGTTTGCGCTATATATTAAGGAACACAATTACAGCATATTAAAGTCCTGTCCATCTTAGAAGTTGGAAATTATTTTTATGCTGTTATCGATCTAACATTGACATTTTTAAAATATAAATAGCTTCAATAGCTTCTATATTCCATACCTACATATCTTCTGGATAAAATATTCTTCATTAACCTGTTCTCGTCTTACCTTAAACCCAATATATGTAACTTATAGTCTAGTTGGTTACACGTCTATCTCTGTAAATTAAGTATTTCGTAAAAAAAATATGAAATAATTACGACATTAAGAAAATAATTATTGACCGGCCACTTAGTTTACTTATAAACAAACTTAAACTCACGTATGAATTTTATGACCAATAAATTGGTCAGCATAACTTCAAAAGCTATTGTGGTTAAATAGGTTACTTTATAACTTTAATAGGGTGAAATTTAAGGTCACCGGTGGCACCATGTTATAAATCGAATATCGTGCCGTACAATCTAACATGCATGGCAAGCGAATCATAACCTCCTTAGACTGGCAACTTTGTGTTAATAAAATTATGACCACAATAACCGATTAATATTTTTATTTATAAAAACCCGATTACGAGCGAAAAATGATTTTCACAAGTGGGATTCGAACCCACACCTATTGGAAATCCGTTCCAATCGTGCAGCCACTTACACCACCGTGAACTATTGTAGGAAATTCAATTCTCGCATTGTATTATATTTTCGTCTTTAAGGAGACTATTAAGGAGACGAGACTTTTAAGGAGACGTGTTGTGCCATCTACTCGACATTGTTTACACATTGTACAAATGCATATTAAATGCTAAATTTCAGTAATTTTTATATTTTTACGGTTTAAAATTTTGAATACGTTAAATGAAAGACGAAGGCATTGAAACATTTTTTTCCCCCCACCCTGCACTAAGGAATAATTCTTGTATTGCGGGGAACTTATTAAAGTTAAAGATATACTTAGTAGTTACGATACCGTCTTGTCGTGTGGAGATACAAATATAATTAATAAAGACAAAAATCTAATATTGAATGAATGAGAGTGATGACCATAAGAAACTTTCTAATCACTACTGGTTAAAAAAAGGGACCCGTACAGTTCCTATTTTATTTAAAAGACGTGTTAGGGATGAAGACGTCGAACGGTAAGCATTTATGTATGTAGAAAATATGTGATCAGACAAGATGATATGATGAAAGGATATTTCTTCTTCTTGTTGACTTCTTTTTCTTTACTATTTTAAGTAATATGAGTGTAGCTGATCCATCCACGACCCTTACATATGTCATTTATATCTTGTTTGATGTTACGTATTATTCAACATTGATGTTTAAACCGTCTTAGGTAATAGTTAAAAGTTAGTCACTATAGTGAAATAGCGCAATAAATTCATCAGCATGTATACGATATTCTTGCATTCTAATCAGTACATAACCAGTTAAGCATGATAACTTCATATGAAATTGAATTCTTCATAGAATTTTATACATAAAATAATATTGATAGTACATATCAATTTTATTTCCTATAAAATTTTTAGCAAATATACATTACTAGGTCACCGTGTAATGTATACGCAGTGTTTGTATACTGCAAACACATGTATCTAAAAATAGTGTTACAAGTACACCTGCACCGACCACGATACGAACTCGTGATGCAATATAACATTTATCGCTTATCACACAGACGCGGTGAGTAAGCAGGAATTCATAATTTTAACTACCTAATCATGTTATCATAAATATATAGATAGACATCCTAAAATTAAAAACAATGAGATAGTACAGTATAGAACATTTGTTACCGTTACATTTTCGGTCTTCTGTGTGGCGACGGGGTAAGAATACAATTCGCCACCCTCTTTCTTACCTGTGGGTGATAGTAAGAGACAACTAAGAGATATACTTAATATGCATATAACACCTACGCAAGAGAAGGAAAACTCGTAATAAAATTCTATACCAACCCGTCTGACTTACGTAGTACGTCAATTTGCCTCCACATAGCACATAGGAACTGAGGCTATATTTAAAGGAACTTCAAGAATATTGACGATGTCGTTCTATAATTAGACAAATGCCTAATATTATATGTAGTCATTATTAAACCATTTAGAAACTGCAATGTAATGTTACTTGTGACCACTTGCTACCTGGCTTCAACCAAAAATAGGACTCATAAGGATACTGTTGCATAGAACGATGTTATTGTAAGTTCTATTTATTATCTGTGGACGCTGAAACTCGTTTCGTACACATTTAAATAAAATTTGTTCTACGTCATCAATATTTTTACAATCCAGATAATCCTGTATATTTTTTTCCTATTAGGTATGTATTGTTTCGATGGAATATCCTGAAGTAGTATCAACATCGTTACAATATTTATAATTATTTTAAACATGTAGAAAGAGACGGTAGCAAGACTTAGAGAAGGTTATCTCCATACTGCGACTCGTCGTAGGTGTTTAATATTGATAAAGTCCGTTAAGAATGGAATGACATCGCTTAAAAGGCGGAGAGCGGACGAACTAGGACGATAGAGGACTACACTGTACTGCTGTCATCATAGATGGCCTGGCAGCGGGCGTTCAGACCATAGCATAATAAAAAAAAAAACTATGTTCGGAAATTTGTCTTTAAAGTTGTTGCAATTATAATTGTCGACCAGTGTTAACTCTGAACCAATTAAATTGCATAGCGTTCTAATTTTTTAAATTATTAGAAATCTACATACACATACATACATACATATCATCACGCCATGTCCCTTGCAGGGTAGGCAGAGAGAACAGAGTGCCAGAGAACTCTATCTCTGCATACTTCACTCGCTTCCTCAACATTCATAATTCTCTTCATACACGCTCGCCGGTTTCGGAGACTCTTGACTCCACCTTCCTTCAGTACATGACCGATCTGGTCTAGGTAGGTTAGTCTCGGTCTCCCTCGGTACCTACATCCTTTCACTTTCGCATTGTATATCTTCTTAACCAGACGTTCATTCGGCATTCTTTCCACATGTCCGAACCATCGGAGCATTCCCTTTCGCATCTTTACACCAATACTCTCTTTCATACCTACTCGCTCTAAATTAGAAATCTATTCGCTAAATATTAAGAACTACGTGAATAGGCCACAATGGGTCTGTTTACAATACGTGTTCAAGTATACATCGAGGGATCGCAAGTATTTCCCCGATAATTCATCACCGCATATCAAAATGTCAAAATTGATTGAGTTATGTAGTTAGAGATTTTGGAAAATTAATGGTTTTTCTTTGTTCTCGCACCTAGTGAAACCATTCAGGTGTTGAGAGCCGTTTTTGTGTCTTTTGTGGTAAGATATCTAATTATACATGAAAAAGATTTTAAAATTCATAATATAAGTTTTGTTAGGTTTTAAAGCTAATAATATAAGTGTTGTTAGGTGGCTGTGTGGTAGCGGCTACGAATACTACCAACCCTTACTTTGCTCGTGGATGTCGTGAAAGCCAACTAACTCCATCTGATGCCGTTTGGTTAACAAATACATTCCCAATGAGGTTTGACGTCTGGTAGGCGGCCGGTCATAAAACTATTGCCAAAAATTTTTACAATATATACTGTGAAATAAGAGTACATATTGTATCGATCCCAAATAATAAGGATAAGAGTAGGAGAATCAAGATAAATATAAGTTTTGTTAGAATACTGACACTAAGGAATTAATTCTTGTGTCGCAGAGGACTTCACAAATATAGTATTGCCGAACATAAATAAAGCCCTAAATCAAAACAATCATTTATGGATTACACAAAGAAATCTCCTGGGGATTGAACCCACTCGATTGACTTGTCACATGGGTTCGGTAGTTAAAGCATTGTGCAATCTGTGCAGTTGAAGTCCTTATTTAAAAAAAAATATTCACTGTCAGATCGACTATGATATAAATAATATAACAATGTAACAAATGTTATAAAAAGATAAAATAAAAAAAAACAATAAAATATTGTTAAACTAAACAATGCAAGGATAAAGGAGAATATAATTATGCCGCAAAAATCCGTATGCCAAAAACCTATCATAAATAAAATGGTTTTTTTTATATCTTTTCCGTAGGAAATTCTAGTTATGGCAAACAAACATATAACAAGAGTACCTATATTCTTAATATCCTATCCGTCTATTTCTAGATTGTATAGAATGAACTTTGTACATAGAATATAATTAATAAATGAATAGACTCTATAGGAACTTGGCGTGCAATGAAAACTGATTCTCATACATCATATTTCCTTGAGTCATTAGGATTCTTAGAATTGACATAAATTAGGTATATTATACTGATGGTTATTAATAAAGGGGGGGCATAGTCCGGAGCGTGCTCGTCGCGTCCCCTGCCAGTCTAGTTAGACTGCTAATCCGGCTCGATATGCGTACCGCAATGCGGGTTAGGGCGTCCTCCGGAGACGACGCGTACCGACTCGCCCCCGTCGGTACGCGTCGAAAATCGGCAGATGCGGCGATGGGGGCCGCCACCCATCACGCCTTGCCCAGTCAGGCGAGTCGAGGAGAGCAGAGTGCCGGGTGGGCACGTGGAATGTAAGAGGATGTGTGGAAGGTAAGTTGCACGAGCTGATAACCGTCATGGTGGACAAACAGCTAGACGTGCTCTGTGTAACAGAGACCAAGCGAAGGGGCAGCGACGTCTGCGATCTTCCTTGTGGCGGGATGGCTCTGTGGTCTGGTGTACCACAGAGCGATCGAGCCAGCATGGGGGTAGGAGTGCTGTTGTCCTCTCGCTTGGCCTCAGGTGTGAAGGATTACAGAATGTATGATTCCACACAGTCGATACGGATCACTATCTCGTTATCGCGAGATTTACTGGTCTGTTCAGAAAGTCACTGGCGAGAGCGTGTCCACTTCGGAGGGCTTGAAAGAATAAAGGTTGAAAGGTTGTAAGAAGAGTGTGTAAGAGAAAAGTATGCAGAGGGTGTCCGAGAACGGCTGACGATGGCAAGCCAGCCGCAATCGGACATTGAAGAATGCTGGAGAGTAATGAAAGAGAGTATGGTAGATACAGCGAAAGAAGTATGTGGAAGTTCAAAGAAGCATAGAAATACAAATGGTGATGCAAGGTGGGATGCGAAAGTGGCAGTTTCCGTAGAGCAAAAGAAGAAAGCGTGGCTGGACTATGTCTCTTCTTTGAATCTGAATGACAGTATGACTGAACAGAAGAAAGAAATATATCGGCAATGTAAGAATGACACCAAGGCCTTAGTGAAAGAGAAACGTGATAGAGCAAATATGAGTGCAGAAGATAGACTGACTAAAAACTTCGAGGGTAACACCAAACTCTTTTGAAGGGAGGTGAAGAAGTCTCGGGGTGGTTGGTCAGCCTTCAGAATGAATAAAATAAGGTCTAAAGGTGGAGACACACACAAATGAAACAAAATATACACTCCATCGGCTTAACACGTCTTGTGTACACAAACACAAGACGTGTTAAGCCGATGGAGCGTATATTTTGGCGATATGTATGCGGATACTACGGTTGGCGCCGGTGTCGCGTGTGGTTTAGTAGATTACCATTCAGCACCGGCGTCCTCCGATGGCATCAGTATGGATGAAGTTGAATGGGCGATAAGAAGTTTGAAAAATGGTAAGGCAGCGGGCATTGATATGGTGTCTGCCGAGATGATCAAGCTTGGTGGCTCCTGTGTCTGGGAGGCGTTTCTGTTGCTCCTCAGTTTATGTTGGAGCTCGGGAATGGTTCCCAGGGACTGCAATAGCGCCATCATCGTGCCTTTGTTTAAAAACAAGGGTTCACGTTATGACTGCGCAAATTACAGGGCCATAAGCTTGACCAGTTTGGCAGCAAAAGTGTATGGTAAAATTATTGAAAGGAGAATGAGGATGGTGTCCGATGGTTTACTGTGTGAGACACAAGGAGGTTTCAGGAGTGGAAGGGGATGCATGGATCAAGTGTTCTCTCTGCGCAACGTTGTGGAGAAGCATTTGGCTCTAGGTCAGAGGGTTTTCTGCAGTTTTGTGGATCTGGAGAGAGCATTTTACACGGTTGTACGAAAGGAACTTTGGGACATTACACCGGAGTATGGTATTAACGGTAAACTGCTACGGGCTGTGCAGTCCAGTTACATGGGCTGCCTGTGCCTGAGCCTGTGTGCGGCTGGATGATGGAAAGTCGCCTTGGTTTGACGTCAATATCGGCGTTAAGCAGGGGTGCGTTCTGTCAGCCAGGCTGTTTATCATATATCTGGATAAATGTCTCCAAAGGTTGAACGATATGAATGTGGGAGTCTAGATGGGCGACTCAGTGGTCACTGCTCTGCTATATGCAGATGATGCAGTCCTGCTGGCACAGTCAGCAACTAACCTGCAGACCCTAGTCGACACAATGACAGAAGATTGTAAGAAAAGGGGTCTACGCGTGAATGTGAGCAAAACCAAAATAATGGTCTTTGAAAGAGATGAAGCCAGAACAGATGTAAGAGTAACAATAGGTAATGATGTACTGGAGCAAGTGGATGAATTTGTATATCTTGGATGTGGATTTAGCCGAGATGGAAGGTACACCATTGATATAGAGCGAAGAGTGAATGCGGGAAATAGAGTGAACGGAACGTTGGGGCAACTTCTCAGTAGCCACCACCTCAGCCAGAAGGCACGTGTAGAAATACATAATGCAGTGCTTGTCTTAACATTACTGTATGGAAGCGAGAGTTGGGTATGCAGAAAAGAGTATGAAAGTAAAATAAATGCTGTCGAAATGCGATCTCTACGGAAAATCTGTGGAGTTAGGCTGATCGATCGCATTCGTAACGATGACGTAAGAAAGCGAGTAGGTATGAAAGAGAGTATTGGTGTAAAGATGCGAAAGGGAATGCTCCGATGGTTCGGACATGTGGAAAGAATGCCGAACGAACGTCGGGTTAAGAAAATATACAATGCGAAAGTGAAAGGATGTAGGTACCGGGGGAGACCGAGACTAACCTACCTAGACCAGATCGGTCATGTACTGAAGGAAGGTGGAGTCAAGAGTCTCCGAAACCGGCGAGCGTGTATGAAGAGAATTATGAATGTTGAGGCGAGTGAAGTATGCAAGGATAGAATTCTCTGGCACTCTCTTCTCTCTGCCTACCCTGCAAGGGACATGGCGTGATGGTATGTATGTATGTTATTAATAAATATTTGTTCCTTTCCTGGCTGTATTATGGTGGCATTCTCGTATATATCAGAAAGTTATAATATATATGAAAGTATTATTGTCAAATTTTGAATTTATCACATACATAAATAATAAATATTAATGACTTCTAATGTTTACGCGAGTATTACACATTTGAAATAAAACTTCTTTTATGGATTCTATCGCGTTTATATTTGTCCTCCCGTGACCACGATCACTGAAAAGTGTTCGAAACGTCGGGAAATTAAAAAGCAAATATAAACGCGATAGAATCCGTAAAAGTAGTTTTATTTCAAATGTGTAATACTCGCGTAAACATTAAAAGTCATTATGTTAGCCAGTACGGACTGGAAATTGCAAATAAAATACGCCAGTTAGAGTATCTTTATACAAAGCGCGCAAGATATATAACATCGCTAAATTTCTTGAGGAGATGTCGTGATCATGGTCTCATTCCTACGTGTGTGAGGATCCCTTGTAAGAAAAACATACGTGGAAGCGCTAAGATCTTAGAACAGGCGAGTAAAAAGTTATTGCAGACGGTAATTTACGAGACCCAGTCTTCCCGTGACCATGATCACTGAAAAGTGTTCGAAACGTCGGGAAATTAAAAATCAAATATAAACGCGATAGAATTCGTAAAAGTAGTTTTAATAAATATTATGTATAACCCTGTGTAATGATCTTTATTACATATAAGTATTGTGCAAATATAGACGGGCGCCGGTAATCCACTTAGCGATTATTTTACAATGTCTACATCTTGCAATCGTCAAGATTAAGCCTTCAATGCTGGCCGGAGTCCATCGTAGTGGCGAGGAGTTAAGGAGTGGCGCTTGCCGATTGTCAATAAAATCGGTGACGCGTCACACTTTCAATGAATCATTATTGTATCAAGACGATATCGAGATAATACCACTGACATTATCCTTAAAGGAATTTCGATATCGCGCCGCGCCGCGATAAAACGTTGTGGCAACAAGTTGTTGTCAACAGATATTATATGTTTAATAAATATTATCAACATATGTTGTTGTGTGGTAGCAGCTACGAAAACTACCAACACTTAATTTGCTCGTGAATGTGGTGGAAGACGACTAAGAGCTTTATATCGATCTGGGCCAATACCACCTGATGCCGTTTGGTCAACAATTACATAGGAGGTTGACGTCAGGCATGCGGCCGGTCATAAAAACTAATGTCATTGATTTTTGCATTAAGTATGTTTACATATTGCGTCGACCCCAAGTAATTGGGATCAGAGCATGAGAATTATGATGGAATATTATAAACAATCTTTTTTCATTTAAAAGTAACTTGAGGCGCAAGCATAAAATACTTAAATAGCTATGATGAGTTCCTTTATAGCCCATCATCTATTAGCCTATCGGGGTCTATTATTGGGTTTAAGCCTCCTCAAGGAAGGATAATGCTATAATTGCTACGCTTGGTAGACGTGTTGACGATCGCAGTTGTAATTAAAAACTTCCCGGGAGTGCTTCTGCTCACTCTACCGATGTTTCCTTAGATATGTTTTACGAGTTCCATGGATGAGGAAGGAGTGGTAGTGTGGACAAATGGAGTTTTGAACATGAATTCTCATTGGAGGTTAAGCTATTAAATATTTATACGGGTTAACGCGGAAGAATTTTAGATTTTTCCTTGTTGATCTAAGTACTTATGAGACACCTTTAACAACATGTAGTCTCAAATAGCCCTGTGAAGGTTAAAAGTAATCTAAATAACATATTTACACTTACGTCAACGCGACAAACAATAAGTGGAAGACTTCTGAACAAATACATACCTGAAATAAAGAAAATTATGTTAATGATTCCATAAAACACACACAAGACTAAATAATTGCTATGACAGGAGAACCCGGGCGTCAACAAGGACCGTGCCCAAAAGTGAATGAATGAGTATCAGTGGTCGAGGAAATGGCAAAGGGGAGATAATACCGTAAATTATTGTTATGACATATTCATTACTTTTAGTATTATATTGTAACACTTAAATATTGAATATCACAAAAACACATTGAAATTTTCACCAAAATTCCACAATGATGCTTTAGTCCTATTATACAGAAAATGTCGGTCTAAGTAGGAACTGCCCGAGTCGATTACTGGTACAAATCCCACGCAGCAATACAAATAACTGTGCCATCTACGAAGTATTTCAGGCTGTGTGTGTATAGATACGAGGATTTGTTACTTTTTATTTGGAGAGATTGATGTATTAAAAAAAGCTATAAAGAATGATATCTTAAAATAGTATACAGTAAAAAACTTAAAACTCCACGAGACGGCACATTCTGTCGCTACTATACACAGGCATTAATAATGTATCGTTTAAGGTTAACCCGTCCAAAGGTCATGTTTGGTCAGGTCCAGATTAATCTCCATTAAAAGTGAAACAGCAAAAGGTCATGCTTTTGGCTTTCATCGCACATAATTAAGAATTGATCCCGTGTCGTTGTACATTACTAAATACATATATATGCCTGTAAGTGTAAACAAAAATTAAATATTTTATACAAACATATCATATAATCTTATCTTAATATATACTTAATATATATAACTTACGCGTCACGTTGTTCGTCCGCGATGGACTCCTAAAGTACTTAACCGATTTTAATCAAATTTGCACATCATGTGTAGTTTGATCCAACTTAAAATACAGGATAGCTTCCATCTCAATTTATAGTCGCAAATTATTTGTTTATTATTTGACAGTCACAATTATCTGTTATCTCCAAACGATTCTAACAGATGGCGGTATCTGTTGACTAGATTGAGTAAGTATTTAATAGATGGCGCTATGTTAAACGTACAATCGTTTCATATAAGTTACAATTTATTAGTATAACTACCACGTGTTACTGTGGCTACCTTAGCCACAGCAACGCGTGGCCAGGTCTGCTAGTATTATATATGCGAAAGGTTTGGATGGATGGATGTTAATCACGTCGCCATGTGCGGATCTGAAATAATAAACATCAATAAGATCGGTAACACTTAATGACTCAATTGAAGTGCTCAAGAAAATGCTGATCGCAAGGTTTAAGGCGTGCGAAACCGAGACCATAACTAGTACTGGACGAAACTAATGCCTAAGTAGCGAAGCCGTATTCCGAAGGCAACAAGGTGCGCATTTAGTTTTCTTTATACTCAGAAATAGGCAGTTAGAAAAGAACACAAAAATGTGTTTTTTTTTTTAATTTTAGTCTGTCTATACGTATGTACACGCTAATCTCCAAAATTACTGAACGGATTATTTCGCAGTTTTCATAAGTAGATTAAGCCCAGCTCAGAGCAATATTTAGGTTTTGTTTCATTAAAATCTGATGTCAGTAAAAAGTTATGGTCATATTTAAATCTTGAAAATCCTCGCTCGCCTTTAAGTCACAAGAAGGGTCAATTAAGAATATCACGCGGACGTACGCTAGTGCTAATATAAGTACCACCTAATATATCATATTATTAAATAATAGACATAATAAATTAATCTTGCAGTGATGCTATTTAGATTATGTGAATAAAAACATATTTCGTTTTTCATAGTACCGAAATATTACAAGTGGTATATTCGAACGTGTGAGTGGTAGTTAAGCGTCAGTTATCTTGACCTAACAGTGCCCGTTGTGGCAGACGTGCTGTAGGTAAGTTACAGTGGTGCGCATACATGCATAGTATATTTGCATATCTAAACTATTGACTAGTCTAGACTTTGCTGGAATTACTGTTCAACGAACTGAAACGTCTGATTTAAGAGGCTAAGTTGTTGTTGCTAAGGAATAACAAATGTCAGATCAGCGTATGGTAATAGCTTATGATGAAATTTGTAGTCAATAAATATATTTTTTTGCTTTACGTATTTACATAGAGGCACTTGCAAATTCTCAATTTACCACAATAATGTCAAATTTATGTAATAAATAATCTAATTACCATTGCATAATAATACCATTTCTACAGAAACCCTATTCGTCTAGAAGGCTAATGTCCAATATTGAAGCTTATATGAACTCTTAAACAAGAATAAGGACTTGCCTTCTTTTGTGGCTACAGGTTGTCACTCCCCATACCAAACGTTGCGGGCGGCGGAAAGGACAACACCCAATCTCATAAGGGAACGTGCGCATACTACGTGACTTGTTCAGGTGGAGAAAGGGTCTTCCAGAACATTACTCTTGAACAAAATTGAACCATTTTCTCTACTACGAATAGTCATGTAGAGGAGGTTTAAAAAGGTCACAAAATTGGACACAGTATGGGTACATTCCTTAACCTGCCGTACTTTTTTATCGCTATTCAGACAGGCCATTAATTTTCTTTCCTCGCGAGAATGTTTTAAATACTTAATAATCTAAAATTAAATATTATCAGGGAAATAGCAAATAATATTTAAAGGCGAGACAATATTTATGACGCAGGCAAAAATAATAATTATAAATAACAAACTGTTTGTATGGAAAATACGTCCAGATAATATTTACTGTACTTTACACATAAAAAAAAATGAACTTTTACGAGTAGGTATAATAAATAGCGTCTATAATATATGGAAAATTGTTACTAGTGTATGTATTTATTTAATCAAATTCTTTCTTATTGCTAATAGAGTAGCCATATACAAAACGGCACGTTATAGGGCACCCATATCGTCATTCTCTCGTCCTGGGCAGTTAAACAGGATACGATCAGACCATTATCAGGTATAAAAAGGGGTAGAAAGGGAGGCTCATAAAAATAAATTGAATGGAGAATTAAATCTGTTTTCAGTATGAATCACGTGAACATAATTATCGATAACTGCTGATAAGTCGGCGGCAGTCGCGACTGCTTCATAAATAAACACCCCCCTACAATTCTCGGTAATCATACCGCAGCACTTATCAAATCGTGCCGTTTTATTTTATTCCACAAAATTATTTATTATTCTGTTGTAATTAACAACCTTATTTTAATTTGTCACAAACACTTAATTGAAAGTAACTGTAAAATGACCTAGGTAAATAGGCGATTTTTATATTTACAATTTTCTTATTACAGAATATTATTATATGAAGTGATGAAAATTGTGCCAGGATCGTGATTTGTGGTAGTCTGTAGTCTCTGCCTACCCCTCTGGGAAACAGGCGTGAGGCTATGTATGTATGTAAATCGTTAATTAATGGTATCAGGCAGTATAAAACGACCCACCACCAAGTGGAGTTGGTACAAGAAAACGAAGAGTTTAGGGTCTCTTCGTTTACTCGAATTGGATAATAAAGAACTAATATATAAATAGCAAATATACATATAGTAGGTCCACCTAACTCAATAAGATGACTTTTAAACGTAAACTTTATTAATAACGAATTGCGAAAAATATTGAAACAAGAAACAAAATCATGGTTCTTCTTTTATCAACACACAACAGTGGGACATCACTCATCCGAAGGTTCATCCATCCATCCATCCATCACTCATCCGGAAGGTTGGTATAAATTGGTTGGTATTGTTTCTAGTTTGCCTTTACCTTAATCGGCTGTTACGATACCGACAGGGATTGAAAGCAGCGGTGACGCAAAGTATACCGACTCGATTACCTACAACCCATATACCACACAAATAGCTACCTACTACTATGTATAATGTTTAATATCTTTCAAGGATCTGTAAATATCATTAAAATAGCCACATTACGTAAGCGTTACCTTTTATTCAGCATCTAAAAATAGCAGAGTTACCTTAGAGCGGTAACCCATGGCAACGCCTACGCATCTTCTGAATCGACCCGTCTTGTTTACTTACAGTCAGTGTATTTTTAACTCGAATTTGATACTTATTTCCATTATACACGACCTTGATAAGTCAAGGGTGGGCGGTTGTGTAATCGTAAAGAGGTGCCCGTAAAACATTACTTATTCTAAGCGAAGACGTGACTGTTAAGAGGAGAATCGTTGGTATTCCCGTTTTAGTAAACACATTAATGATATTCAGGTACAATCTTCTTAAATGATAAGAATATTAATGTTAACAAAATGAAAAATCAGTCAAGTGCGAGATGTACTCGCGCAAGAAGGGTTCTGTAAAAATAAAAAAAAAACAAGTTTGTTGTATGGGAGCCCCCCTTAAATACTTATTTTATTTTAATTTTATTAGTATTTATGTTATAGCGGCAATAGAAATACATCATCTGTGAAAATTTCAACTGTCTAGCTATCACCGTTCTTGAGATACGGTCTGGTAACAGCCGGACGGACGGACAGGGGACCCGTTTTTACCCTTTGGGTACGGAACCCTAAAAATGTAAAGTGTGTTTCAATTCTGGCAATAAATGTTAACAAATCCGGTAGTCTAGAATAACGACGGGACACCGTAGTCTATGAAGACAGGATAGGCAATGGCATATTGAAAGTGTGTGAAGCCATGACCTCAATAAATATAAGCGACCCAACAAATGAAGCGGTGCGGACCACACGCACACCTGAAAGTCTTTGATCTATGTCAAACTGTTAACACCAACATAATTATGAATATCTCTACATCTATTTATTTTGTTTCACGCGCATTTAAGTTCATCTTTCATTAGTAATTGTTGAAATGTGTCAGTATTTTACTTTTACAATTTAATTTAAATATATTAAAATTTATTAAAAAAAATGTGGCTTCCTTGTATTGATTGAACGAACTTTTAAATGAACTCTCAAAATCATTTCTTTCATTTACGCAAATGTTGAACAATGAGTGTTAAAAATAAAACTATTTTTACAGATTTCATTGCGTTTCATGTTGGGAATTTTTATTATTCCATCGTTTTAGGAAATTATCAATATCCATATTCCAAAAAAACTGAAATGTTTGACGTCAAACATATGTTTATTACAGAGGTTTATATCAAAACCATTATACCTATATAATTATATTAATCGACGCTATCAATTTACATCGATGTCACAAATTAACAGCAATCTAAGATTTCGATATAGAAAAACTATTTAAATTAGTGTTTTTCACACCGGAAACGATGAGCGGTGTGGTTTCCAATCAATTCAAGCGTAACTTCAAATGACAACAGACGTTAGTTCACAAAGCCGCAGTATTCCTACTTCCAGTTGACAATTCCAAATTAAATAAGGAACATTGCAAAAATGACTTGATCAAAGAAAAAAAAAATCAAACAAAAAAGATCAACTTTTTATATCATGCAGATTTTTTTTTAGCGTGCCAGTTCTGGTTTCATTTAAAAACAATATAATTTACTTATTTTCTGCTCGCACTTATTGAGCGATTTCGCTTGACGACCACGCTAGATGCGTGTGCGACGAACAGGTAAAATCTTGCGTATATAGAACTTATTGCATATTATTATTTTAAAGATCTACGAACCACTCAGTATGTGCAATATAAAATATCCACAAAGGGACTCTTCGAGAGCACCTTTGTGGACTATTTATTGAAAAAAAAATTGTGTAGTATAACTAATAGAAGCCAGTGCTTCCTTTATAGGTTGTCTTATTATCAAAGCTGTATAAAAATTGCAGTATTTCCTTGTTGGGCTTTAATAAGTTGGTGATAATTGATCCAGGTAAAAAATTCCTCGTGGCCTAATTTTAATACCCACTGAGAAAGTAGCCTGATGTGACATATTGGGTTCACGGAAAATATTTTCTTTTCTTAATTTAGACGTTTAATAAAAATAAATTGTGCCATTAATAGAGACGTTTGTTTTTTACTTTTTCGTTAATGGTACCTATTAGCAGTTACTTGCTACGCAATAGTATAATTATATGTTGAAATTGATTTTTAATTTTAGCACTTTGATAGAGTCAGTTCATTAAAACAAAACTTCTATTTTACATATTCACATTTCTGTATCTAAGTTAATTAAGTCACAGTCTTGTTATATTGAAGACTATATTCAAGTTCGTTGCCAATACTCATTTAATTATATAGAGGGGGAAATAGGAAATAAACTTTAATAGGTACATTAAAGAAAATCTATTCCTTAAATTTCAACTTCTCGCATTATCGAGAAACAGTAAAGAAAATACGCAGTATAAACTGTATAACAGATCATTATTGACCACTTAGGTCAACGGCAAACATTCTCAACAGGCCAACGCCCCAACGTGCGCGACAGTGATGGTAAACGAATGTCGGCTTAACACAGATCGCCACAAGTCACAAAACTGAGTGGCTCTACTTCTGATAGTTGGATTGCCCATCCTATACACTGCGCTTCAATGCAGTTCCCGGAATGCATCGGTCTTCTTTGCAATATTTTTACGTTATGGCGGGCCAATTTGGCGCAGATTCTTTCCTTGTGGTACCATCGTATAACAAATAAAGTGCCATTTAAATACTTTTGCTAAGAATTGATCAATAGATTTTAGCAAGGTTTTTTTCCCCCATCAGGTAGATACTGATTTGTAATAGTTTCTCGAAAATGTTTGTGATTTTGCCTGGCCCCTGAGCGGCATCGACCGAGGTTATTAAACTTGTTTTTATAATAACATAGATACAGTATTTGAATTTTGCTATGTGACGATTTTTAATACATGTATATTTTTTACATGTTTATCCATTTTAATAGGGAAATAATTTTCTATATTTTAAATACCACACGGTACCAACCTAAAATGTATCCAATTGTAAGTACACACTGTTATTCTTTCTTTTTTGTTTTACATGTGGTGATAATGGAGTAAGATTACAATTGACTCTATCTTGCCCATGGCTGGAGTAAATAATTACCACGGTAGCCGTTATGCCGGTAACATCTATACGGGAGAAGGAAATCTTGAAAAACACTCTAGAGAAAACGTAATATAACGTATATGAACCGCAATGAATTCTAATTTTACAATTATTATTAAAAGTGGACATACGTTTAAACAAAAGAAAAGAGCATGGAAGCAAAATTAATGCGGTCGAAATGTGATCTCTACGGAAAATCTGTGGAGTTAGGCTGACCGACCGCATTCGCAACGACGACGTAGAGCGAGTAGGTATGAAAGAGAGTATTGGTGTAAAGATGCGAAAGGGAATGCTCCGATGGTTCGGACATGTGGAAAGAATGCCGAACGAACGTCTGATTAAGAAGATATACAATGCGAAAGTGGAAGGATGTAGGTACCGGGGAGACCGAGACTCACCTACTTAGACCAGATTGGTCACGTACTGAAGGAAGGTGGAGTCAAGAGTCTCCGAAAGCGGCGAGCGTGTGTGAAGAGAATTATGAACGTTGAGGAAGCGAGTGAAGTATGCAAGGATAGATTTCTCTGGCACTCTGTTCTCTCTGCCTACCCTGCAAGGGATATGGCATGATGATATGTATGTATGTACGTTTAAACACACAAAATTCATAAAAGTATTGAATGATATTGTGCCGTTATCACAAATAATTAGGTGAGTGCATCCTAATCAAAATTATCGAATTTTCACGTCATCATCGTGACATTCATTTAAAAATATTTTCATAATACAAACACATAATGAAGAGTTAAACACTACGGCCAAGCTACGTGTATAAAATGCATGCAAATAACAAATTTCCACTACAGGTTGTTGGACCGTCTGGTGAAAGCTGTTTCACGTACATTACTGAGTGGGTGGTCGGCACTAGCAAACTTTTCAACCCTAAAGATGTATTAGCCGTATGATCGTAATGACATAATTCGATCACACGGTTTATATTGCCATTGCAAATTCAATTTGCTTAATGATATTTTTTATATTGAATTCGTCAACACGGAGAAATTGTAGTTAAACAAAAAGCCATTTCATTATTATAATCATTAATAAAATTATTTCGGCGAAAACGTAATGGAGTATGATAATGACCCTTAATGAGGTTACCAATTTCTCAGTCTTTAAAAATGTTATTTTCATTTATAACTAGCATGTATGAAATTAATACACAAGAAAATATACACGCTACCGGGTTGCCGCTACTTCGCTTACAGTAAGCAATTTCAACCCGTAGAATGTGAGTGCCAAAAATATAAAAAACACGTGTTCAATTATTTTTATTTAATCGTATTGTCATTAAGTTTCAAGTTAGTAGAGCAACGGATTTATCTTTAAAATTAATTTTGACACTTATTTTTATCAATTTACCATTTCCATAATATGCTTAAATATCTATTATTTTGAAAGAAGAGTGATTTAGCATTGTTTAACGTACATAGACCGTATAGATATGGAGAAGTATCCAAACTGCGTGACCTGTTCAAGGGAAATGGGGGTTATTATCTTTAAAAATACCACAGTTAGTCACAAAGGCGGGGAGGGGGTTAGGTCTGCGTTACATAAATTCATTCATCGAGAGAGGTAGAGGAAACGTGTAAAAAATTGGTGACGTAGTATCGGTTCATTTAATAAAGAAATCCATATTGAGCTTCCTTTTATAGTCTTTAAAATGGGATTTGATAAAAAAAACCTTTCATATAGCAACCTATATTTTGTAATATAGCTTTAGTTAGGGTCTAATTTTAAATCCCATAGGCCCAGTCATAGGGACTGTACCATGGCCCCCCAATTAGCACTTATTCTTTTATATATGTAACAGATAAAATCTTATAAAAGTTGTTCCACAAAGGGTGAAATAATAATTTGTCACAAAAGCCCTGTGACGTGAATATTTTGTCATAAATTGTTTAAGGAGAGTGCTGTAACGCGTGCACAAAATATGAATTCACGAAGCGTGATACGTTTTTAGAGTAACGTCTCGAAGCATCGAAAAGTAACAAGCTCCAACAACTTTCTCACGTTTGACAATGTTATGTGTCAATCTGTTGTCAAATTTACGTAAATCTCCAAGCTACTTACGGCAGCGCAAACTTATAGCCCTTTTCTACCAAAGTACATGTATTTAACTTATATGCAGGGCATTCAGATTTATTGGATTTCCTAGCAGTAAAACTAAATTAATCCATAGAATTTAGTACAAGAAAGGTATAAATGTGATTTAATAACAGATATTTATAGAGATGGTGGTCTTTGTAAATACATATATTGGCGGCATCATTGACAGAAAGCTGAACGAGCGTATGCAGAACGACAGAACCTTAAGATTTGATTGATTATTTAATGAATATTAATACGTTGTTGAAGCTCAACGAAAACGACCAAAAACATAACATATATGGCTAGCTAAAATATTTACTTTAAGGCATTTAAAAACTACCAATTAAAGACCAATAGCGTAATTATAACTAATGAAACCTATTTTAACAAATCAAATAAGAAATGGTAATAAAATACATTTTTACCTTCCGCGTGGTGACGGAGTAAGAATACAATTCACCACTCCCTATTTTACCCGTGGGTGATCGTACGAGATGACTAAGGGATATAAAACGCATTAATATCTATGTGAGAGAAGGAAGACTCCAAACAAAACCCTATACCTCCCGACACGTCTAACCAGCGTGGTATAGTAGGTCAATTATCCTCCCATTATGGAGGGGGCTCGAGCCCAACAGTGGGACATATATGAACTGAGATGATGATGAATAAAATACATTACTATTTTTTAATATATAACTCGAACCAAAGGGTTATTAGCAATGTAAAGACTACAAGCAACAAAAATCTTTCTTTTTTGTAAATATAACACTTGTCTACTCATTTCTCTTTTGATGTTGACCATACGACACCATCATATAATAGGATGGTTTCACTTTATATTCTTATTTTCTCAAAACACAGCGTGGAAGATAACAATAAATTTAAAAAAATGTAATTTAAAATAATGGAGGCCATAACAACCTTGTCAATGTCTTATTCTAATTAACCACATAATGTGAAATTGTTTAGAATATTGGCCCTGTACTATAAAAGACAAAAGCGACCTGACCTTAAACGATAACGAAGTTTAAAATGATTACACGCATATCTAGGGAGGGAAACCGTAAGCACATGCCATGGCCCGGTCGGCACGAATATTTCACTTATTTTGCATACTAACAAGCAACGGTCCGCGCAGGCGCGACAGGTTGCGTCACCGGCCATTGCGCAATCCACTCACGCGCATGGAGACTGCCATTCATCCGGCCGCGTCGCTTAGTAACCGACTAGATTCACAAGATGTAGAGCCGCGCTTCCGACCACGCCATTAATCTATTGTGAGTGACGCACAAATTTTATTAGCCACGCTAAATAGTGTGTCGGAACCGAACCGCTTGGCAACACACACGTGTGCCAAAACCAATGAAAGCCACTTGTTACTCTAAATAATGTGACATATATAAATACACATCTGGGAACAAAATGCAGCTGCATTTATTTTGAATGTGTTATAAAAATATGTTAAACATTTTTCTGCGATTATCTAATCATCTGATATGTGTAATGTACCGAGTGTACTTATAAGACTGCTTTGCTTCAATCACAACTAGACGTACTTTTAAATGTGGTGTTTACGAGTGAAAGAGAGTTACTAAAGGATGAACTAACTATAGTTCATATAAACTTGGATTTTCAACCCTTATAAGTTCCTAATAAACATTACTATGAACACGTCTCGAAATATTTTGCATGGATGTAATAATATTGTAACGAAACAAAACACACAGAAGCATATTACATACATACATATCATCACGCCATATCCCTTGCAGGGTAGGCAGAGAGAACAGAGTGCCAGAGAACTCTATCCTTAATTTTCCATAATAGAGAGAGAACTCTATCTTTGCATACTTCACTCGCTTCCTCAACATTCATAATTCTCTTCATACACGCTCGCCGGTTTCGGAGACTCTTGACTCCACCTTCCTTCAGTACATGACCGATCTGGTCTAGGTAGGTTAGTCTAGGTCTCCCTCGGTACCTACATCCTTACAGAAGCATATTAAGCATAATAAAAATAGCTATAGCACGATTTAGGTATAATTTGGTATCATGAATATATCGATGAACAAACAGATTTTAAACTTTTATATAAGTTAACCAAATTCCTTAAAATTTTAACAGAGAATCGTCTGTCGGGTCGGCTAGCGCTAAATAAACGACATAATTCTCGGATATATCGGAAACCGAAATACTAGACAGGAAATGCAATAACAACTATAAAACAACCAATACCATTCATAAAAGATTAGTGCCACATTTCTATCGAACTTTCGCGCGATAACAGACCGGATGTTTGGTCATGTGTGGCATTGTTCACATAGCCGCACATACATATTTCTACTACTACACTCACAATAAGATTAAAATACGTAATAACTATTAGCTAGCTCAGTCAATCGTACCCACACCGGGATGATGATTTCCTTAAGTGTTATTTCTTCCGTTTCTAATTACTTTATACATACATATTTAATAGAATAAAAGACGATTATAAATTAAATCCAAATACTATTCATTAAGCAGTTAAAAAATAAAAAACATAATAATTTCAGGGTTTAAATGTCAAATGTTGACCGTATTGATTTAATGTCAAGCAGAAATGGTACCTACCGGATGTATGAGTGCATGTAAATTGTCATGTAGCCAGCTAAAATAATTTGCTAATATTATTATATAGTAACCGGATGCAGACACCGTTGGTGTGGAATGCTAATTGTCACTTATCGAAATTGGTAAAAACCAGTCAGCCGCTCAACAAATACATATAATTATGGGGAAAATTTTAACGCTACGGTTGGCGACACTACAGAACAAATATTTGTGGATCTTTTACATACATATTTATATCATTTAAAGAAAGCTCAAGAAGGCAAGTTTTTTCTTCTGTAATATGTATATATATATATTTCGTTCATGCTATCTAGAAATCGGAAGCGGATTTCGTTAAAATTTCAAACCATTCAACGACTTGCTATTTATAATACTGATGTTTAAGGACATATCAAACCAATAAAAAATATTCTAACGTATTTTACAGCATTACAATACGCGGAAAGATTGTCTTTTCGTGACCATGGATGTTGAAAAATAACGAGACGTTTAGTGAAAACCGAATTAAATGCGATAATATCCGTAAAATTAGTTTTCATTGAAATTTAGGTACGCATCTATAGATATAAGAAAAGTTCTTTAGATATATTTATTATAATAGCAGTCAGTTTATTCCTGAAAAGGTAACAGGTAACAGTGGGGATAAATCCCTTATCGCCTATAGAAGTAACTGTTGGTACAGGAGTTGAATACTACCAAAATGGTCAAGAATGCTATGTAGCAAAATTGTGTTGCAATACGATAGTCAGAGCCCCTCAGTAACTATAACCACATAGTTACGTTACGATATCTACCGATAATCAAGATTATAATACTGTATTAAATTTCTTTTTGCGATATTAGATTGCCGGTGTCATAGTGAAAACGAATCACAATGATAATTCACAATGAGTGAGTCGGCTGAGAGCATTCGGAAAAGTCGAATAAACTAAATCCACCAGTGTTACAATAACTTCTACTAGGGTTCTAGTGATATGGCTATTTTATTATGTAAATCAATGACATTTACGTCATCCATATTTGATTGTAACGTTGATAGCTGTAGTGAGCGGCGTCGTCTTAATCGTCGGATTCTTTTAAAGCAGGAGGCGTTAACATGTTTTATTATTGTAACAATATTAACATTATACTGCGTGTACTTATATTGTGTGTCTTGTATTGCCAATGGTTAATATTTTACCAAGCCTTCTTCACGGAGTAGAGTCGAGAGGTTCCCGCGTGATTATACAAATTCTACTAACCATACTAGCAAGTGTAATTGTGTATTAGAATCAATAACGTTATCATCCTAATATAAATTTATATAGGTTCGGCTCAGCATGTGCCCTTCCCTCAATACATTTGGAAAAATCCTCAACCAATTTAACAGTCTAGGAGAACCGATTCTTTGATTGCACTGAACTAGCTGTTTGCCTGAAAGGCAATGTCCAGCACTATCCGTGTGGTGACGGAGTAAGAATACAATTCATCACCCCCTATCTTACCCGCGGGTGATCGTAAAAGACGACTAAGGGATATAAAATGCATATAACATCTATGCTCTTAAGTGAAGGCAAACTCGAAACAAACCCTATACCAACACGTCTGACCAGCGCGATATAGTAGGTTAATTGCCCTCCCATTACGGAAGAGGCCCGAGCCCAATAGTGGGACATTTATGGGCTGTGATGGTGATGAATGTCCAACACTAAATAAGATTGTACCTACCAGGTTGGTAAAGAATCGGCTTGTACGACACCCACGTTAGGGTTGCAATATTGTGACTGCTGCCGCAATATATTCGTAAAACACTATTAAGCAACGTTTCATAGTTCAAGAAATTATCGACTTCAACAAACAAAATTTACTTCATTGCAGAATACTTAAAGAAAATACTAAGTTTTCTTACTTATATGTATGTATATGTTATACATATATATGTGTAAATATATTGTATCTTGTATGATTATTATCGTTCATTGCTCTGACCGCTAATGATTGCAGAGGTGATCTCCTAATCTGAACGGATGTTTATGTAAACAGATAGCAAAAACTCCTTTAATTAGCTTAAGTACTTCGAATATAAAACAATAAAAATATACTAATTAAATTTTAATAACTAGAGACCATTAGTAGTTTTGATAATTAACTGGTATAACGATTAACGAGCCAATGTTGCAAGCCAGATACCGGTAAGATTGTGTATTGTGTTTATTTTATTGATAAATCACTTAAAGCCTAGCTGGATCAAATAAGATCAATGTTGGCTAAAGTTTTCTCAATTTTCATCTCGATATGCCATAAACCATTGAAGAATTGATATTTAACAATATTTACAATATTCTTTTTTTATTGCTTATGGTGTTAAACGACAGCACACCTGATGGTAAGCGTCACTGTCGCCCGTGGACCTTTGCCAAGGGTAGAGCTAGGCCGCTGCCTACCAATACAAACACGGAACCCAACCCAGTTGGGCTTCCGGCTCTCTCGCTCACCGAAATGAAGCGCGATAGCAAAATCGATGTAAAAAGGATCAATTTTCTATAATCATTATTCAGTTATAGCATTGATTATAAGATTTTTTAAAAATCTTAGGCAAATGAATGCCTTAATTCCCGAAAAGATCTAAGAGAAAGGGTTATAATTATACACCTAGCCTTCAGTATCTTTAATAAACCGGTTATTAAAGGTAAAAAGTATTAAATGTAACAATATATTTTTCTTTTCTGGAAATAAGCACGTTGAAATAGGTTCTTTATCTTTAATATATAGTATATAGCTGTGCCCACATTCGATTCGTCACCATCCTCCTATCGACGTCCAATGTTGGATTAATGCCTCTCCACAAAAAGTGGATAATGCCATAATTACCATGTTTGGGCAGCAGGTGTGTATTTTACAATTTTCTTAGAAAAGTGCTGCTGTAAAATACCTGGTGATCAGGTTGAAAGCCCTTAACGCTCCCCCACAATCCGGGTAAAGGTGTCATAGCCATCTGCGGCTAACAACTAAGTTTAAAAAAAAAATGCCTCATGAACCTACAGCCCTACACCTACAGCATTTTTACAACTCTCACGGGAATTTTAGGGTTGGTGACACATTGTGTCCTTAACCCGTTATCACACATTAGATTCACACGAGTCAAATTTCCGATTGGCGGTGATCACATACGGATTTAATAAGTATTCGCACTTACGCTACTCTTAGCATACTGATGTTAAGCGATTTTGCAACTGTTTTGATAGTAGTATCGTGTATAGCTAACGTAGGAATCTCTAATAAGTATATTAATCATGACTAATAAGAAGACTGACTAGGGATTTAGTATATCCATCTAGCGTCCAAATCGATCTAATCGTAATGACTAACGTGCATTGAGCACCGTTCAGGCTTCAAAATGTCATATTCATCACACTTGGCAAAAGGATGTGTTGTGTAATTTTTTCAGGCGAGTACAGTGACCCTAATGTGTTCTTAAAACACCTACGGGAAAATATAAGCCGTCAAATCATCGTTTCATACTAATGGCATTAGATCCAGATACTCTTATAGTGAAAGGCTATCTTTCTTTAAAATGTGCAACTTAAAACGACGCCGACGTATGTTAGATTTAATGTTTCTTCAGAATGTAATCAAATGCTCTTACACATGTCCAGACCTTCTTGACCGCATATCAATAAATGTTCCAAAGCTTAATTCTCGACAAGGGAATATTCCTTTTTTCTATATTCCTAGGTGTAAAACTAATCTTGGCATGAACTCTCCTATATCAAGATTAATGTCTACTTATAATAATTGGTGGCAAATCTTAGGGCTTGATAATTTCCACGATCAGTCTACAAGATTTAAAAAAAAAGCTACTTAATTCATATTTTTTTATTATTAGTACTATTGCTATATCTCTTATAGGTTCACTTCATTGATTAGTTAGGAAATATGGTTATTTTATAATATTATGCATGTTTTACAAATTCTAGTCGCTAATTTTTACGCATTACTTACATCTTACTTATATTATAAATTATTTTTCTATATAACTAACTACATACTTATCTTAGATTTTACTTACCTTCTAATTATTTCTACTCGTTATTTTATTTATTAGATAATTAATTAAAACCTTTGTTTTTATCTCTAACATTAATTTACGCATTGTAATATATTCCTAAATGTTGTGCACATCTATAATTGATATAAACACTAGTTTTAAGGCACTGGAATGATCTTAGCATATCTTAGTGTTTATGTCGTAGATGAGCCTTATATATCAAAATATGCTTAATGGATATGTTTATTCGCGTAATATTTATTCAGTAGTTTTGATCACATAAAAATATCATTAGTCATATTCCTTACAAGGAAAAACCTAAATAATTCTGAGAACTCTTGATTTCCAATTTAGTACAATACTTTCAAGTGCGTCACTGCCACATCACACTTTGTTAATATTTCATCCGACATTGAACTAATACAGTAAAGTGTACAACTCGCATCATCAAGTTATCACGGGCAACGTCAGCGCGAAAACGAGAGTGGGTGGTTATCGGTATCGGCGTCCGCGATTCACCACGTCATATCGCACTCACGGTTCGCCCGTCAATTACCTACGTCAAAATTGCGTAAGACTCGCATAGGAGCGATTGTTTATCGAAACAATTCTTCATCATTACATCAATTTTACAATCTTAACACCCACTCCTGTTAATACCTACATTAGTTATGTGACAAGTTGATTCATTACACGTGATACGATCAGTTGTTCAATTATTATCGTTTATTTTCGAAGATGTGCGAGATTGACTCTTGTTATCCAGGTATTTCAGGTACTTAGAGCATCAATTGGAAGATTGTCATCATTGTTAAAGAGATATTCATATACCTAATACGTTACATCAATTATTAATTTTCAGTTTGATGTGATATAAATACGAAAAAAATAAAGTCTTTTTAAAAATTAACCGTTTTTAATAATTTAACTATTTTTAAATATTTTCATAAAGTGGGCCAAGTATTCTAGATGTATTTGTGGCAATCGGTTACGATTTAAAAGCCTTTTAACTGTCTTGATTTTAATTTATGACGTTACTAATGACAAGGAAGTCGTGAAAATTGCAGACGCAGTAGCCTGTTGCGAACCGAGAGCTATGAATCTACAGCATTAACCAATTGATATGGCAAATATTACATACAATTTGAGTAAGTTACTAAGATTTACAACTTCACGGAAGGAAGATAAGGAAGAAGGAAGAATCACGGAAAGAAGAAGTACTCATTTGGCTGTTAATATATATTCTTTTATGCATGTTCGGGAATAACTCCGTCATACATAAATGATATTGTAAAATTATATTTTGTACGAAAGATAAATCTGAAATGAAAGAAATATCCTTTAATAAAAATAAAATGTTAAAACGTTAATTTTATAAAAAAGTAAGTAACTAAGTTTTTATTAATAATCTAGCATGTTAAATGTTAAAATTTCAGTAATTTAAAGGTTAATTTTAATGCATTATCTAACTTACACCTGATGGCAATCGGCGATAAAATTTTAGCCAGTGAAAGGTTTTTACTTTCCAATTCCTAAATATTTGCATATCGCATTGTGATGCTTAATATTAATGTAAAAAATAATTGCTTCATTATTATTTGCAATCACTTGTTGAATACTAGCATATCAGTTTTTAAATACAACCGAACCAAAAGTTATCGTGGATTGTTTTCAAAAAAAAAATTGTTCCCTTGTGTGAATAGGAATTGTTCACAATATCATGGATTTTCATTTGTTTTTTGAGCGGAACCCTAAGAAATTGCAAAATAGAAAACAAACTTATCATTTACTTAAAAAATGAAATCGACTATTATATTTAGAAACCGCTATAGTTTTCCGAAAGCTGTTTTTATATTCAAAAGAAAATTTCAGTTATTTTTTTTTAAATTGTTTTACAACAATATGTTAATTTTCATTGTATAGTAAGCCTATATGTTCTAGATACATTTACTGGATTTCCAGTCTACTCCTTAACACAATCTATTTTGTAAAAACTAAATAAAATTACGTAATTATGATTACAAATCGGCGCCGTCAAGCATCAGGTCCGTATTCGATGCACAGATGACAGTTATACATGGTACCAGTCAACAACATACCATATCCGAATAGTCCATTCGTATCTGAGATCAGCAATGAGTCACTACGGCCCATTGCAACATCAGCTGACTCATTCAGCGACAGTACCGGAGAATGGGAAAACCATTGTTTAAATGTCCTTATATCTAGTTAGATATTGCGTTTTAGAGAGTAGCACTGCGTCAATATAAACTTACGTTTTGAATTTAAACATAGATATTTGTTTACTTATTAGTTATATAGACGTATAATACATTTTCCACCATTATAACTAGGAGGCTAGTTATGCTTTTAAGTAATAAGTACATGACTATCGGAAAGATTGTCAGATTCTATGTTATAATTGAGATTATCTTACTGAACTTGAAAGATATGTCAATTAAATAAAAAAGTAATATTAATCAAAAATAACAAATTTTATAGTACTCAACAAACAAATGTGCGGCTTAACATAGAATATCACTTCTGATAGCACAGTTTTTGATATTTAATTGAATGATCTATCATTTTTTTATTAAAATACAAACTATAACAAAGAGTTTTAAACGATAATAATAATTTTCAAAGTTTTTGAGAAATGTCACTTTTCTTTTTAACCGACGATATATATAGCTAAACAAGCGCATGCTAAAATACGTATTATATGTATATGGACTTTAACGAATTCAAGCTGTGTGCTAGCGGCTACGAATACTACCAACCCTTACTCTGCTCGTGGATGTCGTAAAAGACGACTACGAGCCTTATAACGACCTGGTCCAACTCCATCTGATGCCGTCTGGTCAACAATTACATTCCCAAGGTGGGTTGACTTCTGGCAGGCGGCCGGTCATAAAACTATTCCCATTAACTATTACAATATGTGCTCTGAAAGAAGAGTGTATATTGTATCGACCCCAAGCAATTGGGATAAGAGTAAGAGAATGATGATGGACTTTAACAAATTTGTAAAAAAATAATTGCAGTTACTGATGAATCTCTCGTTTACTATTATTACTTCCCAATATAGAAATATATGTAATTATGTTATGGTAACAGCATCTGTGTATCCATTTTATTCCGGTCGGGTAAACCCGTGTGACACATCCGCAATCCCACGCAATTACAACAGCTAGGTCAAACCTATTTTCGTATTTTACACTGCAATGTATTGCGTTACATTTTGTCGTAACCGACAAAGCCGTAATTGTTAAGGGCTTTGTTTACCAAGTTTGCCTATTTTATGGTTGAAAGAATATAAAACGTCTAAATAGAAAACATTCGCAACGACGACGTAAGAGAGCGAGTAGGTATGAAAGAGAGTATTGGTGTAAAGATGCGAAAGGGAATGCTCCGATGGTTCGGACATGTGGAAGGAGGAAACCGAACGAACGTCTGGTTAAGAAGATATACAATGCGAAAGTGGAAGGACGTAGGTACCGGGGGAGACCGAGACTAACCTACCTAGACCAGATTGGTCACATACTGAAGGAAGGTGGAGTCAAGAGTCTCCGAAACCGGTGAGCGTGTATGAAAATAATTATGAATATTGAGGCAGCGAGTGAAGTATGCAAGGATAGAGTTCTCTGGCACTCTGTTCTCTCTGCCTACGTGGGATATGGCGTAATGATATGTATGTATGTAAATAGAAAACGATTAAGTTGCAAAAATATTTCTATTCATTGTCATTGAATAAATAATCCTGTCATTTATATAACTTGAGAAGAGTCCAAATATGTTGATAACGATAAGGCATAAGTAAAATAATAAGAGTATACATTCGTTAAGCAAGGTACAAGTTGCAAATGATTTGCATTATTGACGATTTAAATTTTGTCAGGACTAAAATATACTATCGCCCGGTATATCTATGGCAGAGTAAAACAATTAACATTGATGACCACTACGCCATTTGACGGCTAGACAAATCATAAAAAGTCTAGACGAAGTGGGACGCATCTTTATTCAAGAAATTCAAATGGAGTTGAAATCTTAATTGAAAATTCCTATATTTGCAGTGGTACATCAAAGTCAGCTGTTAGACAATGCAAGGTGCGGTGAAGCGGTGAATCAGAGACTGGCATCAGCTGATTCATTCGGCGGGTAAGCGGCCTTGCATGCACCGAGTCGCGACTGTGAGAATGAATACACGAGTAATTTTAATCACCTATTTGACTGAAGGATATTTCGAGGTAAATATAAAATAACAACTCTCGTACATAACAAGTAATTAGTTTGTATACGCATATGGCCATTGAATCAGGTTATATTTTTATATATATGTGGAACAGCCGTAACCGTTATTCATTCAACCGCTTTCTTGCGGTGATATTATATTTAAAAAACTGAAAAACGAAACATATAATTAACAATTAAAAAACATTGTTAATGAAAGTCGGTAAATTTATAAGTGCAATAACTTTTGCCGATCAAGTTTCGGAAACAAGGTGACATCAATGACCTGAAGGTGACCCGTACTAGTGTAATATAATAGTTTAATGAACTCACAGCTCTTTAGTAAGTTTTTTAGTTTTCCACGACTTGTTATTTGAAGAAAAAATAATCTATATGTCTGGCTTTATTATTCTTTAATGTAGAGATGAATAGTGTATCATTATTTAGAATGTTTTGAAATATAATATTTACAAGTTAACTAAGTTTAAAAATTACACTTTTGAGACCGCGGCGTACATCTGCCGGCGTTTTCTTCGTGTTAAGTTTTAATTATCACTCGTACATATTAAAGGCACACATCATAGGGAAACTGGTATATTTGAAACATTTTCTCGTACTTGTTTATAAAAATGCATTCTGCCAACCTAAAGGACAGGTTTTATTCTAAAAAAGACCAATACGCAGCAGTGGTAGATTAAAAAAAAAAGATTGATATTAATGATGACAATGTTCTAATTTAAAACTTCAGGTTGTTTCGGTGAAATCTGTTTCTCAATGACTGAAAAAGAAGTGTAAATGGAACAAAAAGTCAATGAAACCGAGGATGCGACCGACATAAAACACTCGTTTTAAAAAGAAATATAAAACAAGGAAGTTAAAAAAGATGAAGCGCATTTACCCCCACTGGGTGGGGCAATAGACGCAGCCGCCAACTAATTGCGAAAAACGAGATTAACGCTCACTGTAGAGGCACTAAACGAGGATGGCTCTGTTTACCACCCGAGTTTCATTCCTTTTACAACACCACTAATAGACTTATTTTATTAGGGAGAAACGCCGAGATAACATTTATATTAGTGACTAAGTAATACTCGTAAAATAAACACTATTTTATGACACCGCATGATGATTGCCCTCATACTGTTTTGAGTTAATAATCTACAACGCGAAAAAATAATAGTTAGAAGAGATTTATTATTAACTGTCAACAGAAAAATGTGTAGAAGGACCGCATATAACCATTTTTATTTAAATCTTATTTACAATTCACATACAACCTGCATGTGTTTTTTATGATTATTTACAACAGCAGCGAAATATTATGAAGAAAGGTTAGTTGAGCTTATAAACGCGGAAGTAAAATTATCGGAACTGGAAAAAAGAAATTTTGGCAACAGTTTTCTTGCAAATTAATATAGTGATGAACTAAGAATACCACCTAGTCACATCCCTTCCCTTTGACAAATGTGTCATATGAAATGACTAAGGAATATAAATAGATGAAATCATTGTTAGAGATTGGTACAACTCAAAATGAAACTATAACAAACCATTTCTGGTCAGTTAGGCTGACCGATCGTATTCGTAATGACGACGTAAGAGAGCGAGTAGATATGAAAGAGAGTATTGGTGTAAAGATGCGAAAGGGAATGCTCCGATGGTTCGGACATGTGGAAAGAATGCCGAACGAACGTCTAGTTAACAAGATATACAATGCGATAATGGAAGGATGTAGGTACTGGGGGAGACCGAGACTCACCTACCTAGACCAGATTGGTCACGTACTGAAGGAAGGTGGAATCAAGAGTCACCAAAACCGGCGAGGGTGTATGAAGAGTATTATGAATGTTTAGGAAGCGAGTGAAGTATGCAAGGATAGAGTTCTCTGGCTCTCTGTTCTCTCTGCCTACCCTGCAAAGGATATGGCGTGATGATATTTATGTATGTATTTCTGGTCAGCGTGTTATTGTAAACTAATTTACTTTCTATTGGGAAAAGTTTGCATTGATACAACATATATGGATTGCAAACAAGAAAAATACTTAAGTTGATTTGGTTTTTGTATTGAAGCCCGTTAATTCTTGGAAAGATAATTTTGTGCAATTCGAAATTGGAATCCGAAAACCCGTATATAATTGCAAAACTTTAAAAAAAAATAGATTCAAAATCCAAAATACACGTAACAATTCGTATTACAAGTAAACACGGACTTTAATTTGTTAGAAACATTGGTCCAAATTAACAGCCACAAGAGACGAGTGCGCAAGTAGAAATCAGAGGCAGCTAATTGCCGGTAACCGTACAAACGTGATTATTGCTGATTACCTGCAGCAACATCCGTGTTCACTACACTACTGTACATAACTTGACAATGAACATGTAACTTCTACTTATACTTAATCAGTATTGTATTGGATTCATATTTATTAAAAATCTTTGTTATTAAATCGAGTATTTGTTTTACTATTATAAAATGTTACCTATCTATTTGAACACAATAATTCTGTTTTGAAGATCATATTATAGAATAAAACGTAACGTTACAAGTAGAGCAGTGAATATATCCAAACTACTAAGGTTTAGCATTTGATATTCTAGGCTATTTATAAAAAAAAAAATTGAGCGAAGAACGATTACCGCATACGGGACTCGAACCCGCTATTGGAAATGCGATGAACCGTTTTATCAATCAGAACAGTGTGGGTACATATGCACGGGTTGAGAGCCCTCAGCGCTCACCCACAGTCCGGGTAAAGTTGTCATAGCCATCTGAGGCTAACAACTAAGACACACAAAAAAAATAAAAAAAAGGTACATACATATGCATGATAACCAAGTTGTAACTCGCATTACCGCCTTACTGGGAGGGTTTTACAGGCTATGTATGAGAAAATGTTTACACAAACGTCACGCGCGATTGGAACAGATTTTAAATAGATACGAGTTCTGGTCCCACGTGTGGTAATCGTTTTTCATTCGCAAAAAGTTTTCATAAGTCACTATATCTGTCAACAAATATAGCAAACATAAAATTACGAAATGGGAATACTTAAACGATGATTAAAAAGTAAATATTTACGTACGGACAATAGGACGAAGTTACTACCTATATAATAAAAATACTTGGAACTATTTAGTTGAACTCTCGCACAATCATTAACTTGTGTAAATATATCGATCACATTGTCAGCCAATAAAGAAAAGGATATATGGCTACAATAGGCGCAGCAGTCAGGCATCACGAGTATGACAAAGCTTAAGGCTATTATATGTAAGCTTTAAGGCTCGAGCTCAGCTTTACTCAGTATAACCACAACGAATAGGTACACTATTCGTTGTGGTTATACTATTTGTAAATTATGTTATGCGACTTACTATCGCAAACATATTCACCCGCTTGTTACCCGTCATTGTAACGTTAAGACCAGTATCATTTATTCATATTCAAATTTTGGTTTGGACATTTAGTTTAAAGTTTTTTCTTTCATATTCTACAATAAATTAATTTCATGCTCACATAACTGCTATATTATTTTTCATAAAACTTTTTCAGTCTTGTATCTTTATATTCTAAACTCATTTGCCTTTTCGTCGTATGCCTTTCATCTCTCCGCATGGAATGTCCATACTATGCAAATGGATTTATTTTATATAAGATGATACTAAAATACGAAGTTCATGTAAGTACAAACGCTATGAAGTATTCGAAACGCCGGGAAATTAAAACTTTTTTTGAATATTATTTTTACTTAATATTGGCTACATTAATTAAAGTATAAAATTTTCCACTAACGGGCGTATTGAACTGTAAGTTTAAAACTATTTTTTAAATGATAATATATATATATATATATATATATATATATATATATATATATATTTACTTGGCGTTTGTCTTTAGAAGTGAAAATAATCTTCAAAATGTTGTATCAAACATGAATGTTGATATAGTATTATCTGTCATATTTCATAAGCCCAAAATTACCTCTCAGGAAATTATATACCGAAGGCTATAAGTCGCTGCAATTATACAATATATAATTTTTTAACGTGAGTATAGTATAGCGTAATTTTTTATAGTGAGATATAATTTTTTAAAATGTTAAACATTTTAAAAGTAAAAATCAAAAACAGTAACAGAGATCACTAAACTTGATAATACCAAATGTAAATAGTCAAATATTACATGCATACTATAAAAATAAGGTTTCTGCTAATAGCTGCAGAAAGAATCTTTTGTTTAAGTTAGTAAGAATACTTTTGGTCAACTTAAATAAATCGTTTCTCGGTACTGCTCCACATATTTTTTATTTACAGAAAATCGAATATATTGCATACGCGAACAATGAAATTAAAAATTATATAAATTAAATAAATTTCAATGTAATTGCACTTTTCGTGAGATGACTGAGTATGGATAGAGTGCTTTCGCAGCTTCCTTTAGCGCAGACGTCGTAAAAATGAGCAGATAACATCACTATCTGTATTATATCAATGTAAGGAGATAACATGAATGGAATACTAGGAAATCTTGAAATAAAATCGTATCTCACTAATCCGTCTGACAAGCGTGGTACAGTAATTCAACTCCATTACTCCCGTTGTACAGTAATTCCGGACCTAATACGTGGTATGAAAAAAGGGGAATCATTAAATAAAAAAAAAATGGTAATTTAATGATAACATGAAAAGTGTTAATTTATTTTTCTTGTGACAAAACTAATTAGGTAGTAAGCATTGCATGAATATTAAAGGCGCCAATTTCATCTTATTCTCAGTACAAAAAATTAAAATTAACGTTTTGAGTGACAGAAGAAAAATACCTAACAAACTTAAGACGTTAATTAAGATACGACAAATTAAATGAAGATATTATTTCTGAGGTCAGATAAGAGCTCGTGGGCCGTTTTGAAATACCAATTTCTCCGAAAGGGACATTGTAATTGTTTGTGTAATATTATTTTCTTATGGCAACGTTTACGCGGTCGGGCAAACGATCGATTGGTGAGTACCGTAGAATTGGAACTGAAGGCCACTTAGGACTTAATTATTAAAATCTTTACATTTCGGTTGTTTTTTGTGTCATCGGTTCAAACATGTTATTTATTCCACTACATGGTAATAAAAGCTACAATTTATATCAATTTACCTTGTGCAAACCGTAGAAAATTATGGTGTTGAGTATAAATGTTTAATTATGAAACGTATCTTCATTATTAATCTTTGCTCTTCCTGTATTATAATGTTCATAACAGGAGGATTTATAACAATTTAAGTCATTACGATAAAAAACGAGGAATGAATACGTATTATAAATTAAGGTAGTTATTCAACTGACCGCGTGAATAGTATAGTGGTCTAAATTAACGATCACCCAAATGAGTGCCGTAGATTCGATTTCCATGAACAATAATTATTTCTTCTTTCACAACAAACGATTATTTCGAGTCTGTTTTTAATTTGTATATGACGATACAGAGATGTTATAGTCTTTAGTGTAATTCCTTTTATTTTTTTTTAAAGATATAGACCGAAGAACCTGCTATAGCTAACTACCACTAATGAAGTTCAGCGATGGTCTATTAAATAGATACATTGTAGAATGGCGTACCAAAATGTCACTTAGACAGTTGTACAAGTGAATTTTGCATCATAAGAAATCTGTATCCAGTGCACACAAGTGCGTAATAACTCATAAAATTACTTAATCGTCTCCTTGAAACACTTTATTATCAGACGGGTTATGGGCGCGACATACATTTCACAGTAAACACCGGTAACTTACTAGACACATGTGAGGACTATAGTATTAAATTCTATTCAACTAATAAGGCTATATAAGAAGGTAAACTTTCTGTATACAGGGTGTCCCAAAATTCAACGATAAGCTGGCACCAGCAGGTGGACCTACATATGACTACTCGAGAACAGAAAAGAAAAAAATTCTACCTTGATTTTTTTTTTCATTACGACAAAAAAACCAAAATCTTTAAAAATGGACATCCTTTATTATATTATTAAGTGCTATTGCTACAGTTTTACAAGTAATTCTGTGATTTTTTTTGTATTGGCAAGGTAAGTAGCACTACTATCGATCACAATCATTAAAAATTCCAGAATATCTATAGTTTTTACACAAAAATCAATCAAAACTATGTTTTTTTCATAAATTATGTAAGATTTTGACTTTCAGCTCACTTTCACTCATCATAGTGAAAAAAAAAAGTATGGACGCTACTGTGGCAAATAGTATTAAAAATTGGCGCATCTAACTACAATTCTAAAATGGTATAACATTCTAGACAAACTAGCCACAAAAATATACTTAGGTGTACTATTTCAAAATAACAACCATATTTCGAAAATTGTTAGTGTTGATAGTAATCACTTTTACTATGTAGCCAAAATGTTTTTGTAGCAAGTTCTCAGAATTTTAATGAGACATGTGCGTAGTCCATAAAATAAGTTAGACAGAGATAGAGAGATTATACGTTAGAGGGAGATAGATAGATGCTAATTGTTTAGTAACATTAATGCAGGTGGAGAAGTAATTAATGTCCTCAGCAGCACAGCAAGTCAGTATGCTCTACTTCTTTGTTTACTGCACACCGTTCTGTTTTAATTAAAGTGGCTCTGGTACTGACGACTTTTGGATTGAATTAAGTGACCTGGAAATTGACCTGACTTGGCATTATTTTAGACTGTGATTTTGTGTTTTTTTTAAAGAAGTTTTGCCTTATTTTCAAGTGTTTAGCATTCATCATGCCGCTACCATACACAGCGTTAGAATACGCTAATATGCACCTATTTATGGAGAATGCCGATGCAATGCCAACGCTGCTAGCAGATTATATCGAGCAAGGTACCCTAATCTTCAAAGGTATCCGGATTATCGCGTATTTATTAACGTGTATCAAGCTTTTTCGGAGGGTCGTATACCATCTGACAGGCGAAACGCTGGAAAACCTAGATCGGAACACAAAGAAGAAGTTCTCAATGAAATAGAAAACGATTCAACTACCTCTGTACGTGCTGTACAAGCAGCAACGGGAATCCCAAAAAGTACTGCACATAGAATTTTAAAACGTCACGTCGTCGTGATGAAACAACCTGCAAGAAAGATGGATATTTAAATCTTCACAATCTTCATAGCTGGAACAATGAAAATCTGCACCTGGTGAGAGAAGACAATCCCAATACCAATTTAAGGTTAACCTATGGACTGGCATAATAAATGGCAAAGTGATAGGGCCCTTTGAGTTACAAGGAAACATAGATGGCAATAGTTATTTAAACTTCTTACAAAATGAGTTGCCAGGATTATTAGAAGATGTGCCCTTAAGTGATTTGCAAACCATGTGGTTTCAAAACGATGGTTGCCCAGCTCACTATGCCCGTCCTGTGCGAGAGTACTTAGACCAAGAGTACCCAGGGCGTTGGATCGGGCGACTTGGTCCTATCTTGTGGCCACCCCGTTCACCCGATCTAAATCCCCTGGACTTTTTCTATTGGGGTTGTCTAAAGGACAGAGTCTGCACAAAACCGATTGCAACCTTGGACGAGCTTCGCCATAAAATAATTCAGACTGTGGATCTACGGACTACGCACATGTCTCATTCAAATTCTGGGAACTTGCTACAAGAACATTTTGGCTACTTAGTAAAAGTGATTACTATCAACACTAACAATTTTCGAAATATGGTTGTTATTTTGAAATAGTACACCTAAGTATATTTTTGTGGCTAGTTTGCCTTGAATGTTATACCATTTTAGAATTGTAGTTAGTTGCGCCAATTTTTAATACTATTTGCCACAGTAGTGTCCATACTTTTTTTTTTTCACTATGATGAGTGAAAGTGAGCTGAAAGTCAAAATCTTACATAATTTATGAAAAAAACATAGTTTTGATTGATTTTTGTGTAAAAACTATAGATATTCTGGAATTTTTAATGGTTGTGATCGATAGTAGTGCTACTTACCTTGCCAATACAAAAAAAATCACAGAATTACTTGTAAAACTGTAGCAATAGCACTTAATAATATAATAAAGGATGTCCATTTTTAAAGATTTTGGTTTTTTTGTCGTAATGAAAAAAAAAATCAAGGTAGAATTTTTTTCTTTTCTGTTCTCAAGTAGTCATATGTAGGTCCACCTGCTGGTGCCAGCTTATCGTTGAATTTTGGGACACCCTGTATATTTATGTGGAATAAATTATGTAAATAATTACCACAAACTGTGTAATTACTTTAACAACGTAATCATTTTGTTCCCTTTTCCTTATTCTTAAGGAGGCCTAATCTTTATTTATAGTCCGTAAAAAAAATTAATGTTTATTTCCTTGTCTTATTTTTATGCAATCACGTGAGTTTTATCCAATAGCAATGAAAAGTTGGTTAAATTATTCATTAATTTTAATTAATGAGTACATCAAATATGAATGAAATAAACAGTTAGTAACAATAATGTTGCTTACATTTTTAGTTTTTAAATACATGTATACTTTGTATTTAAATACTGTATATTAAAAATTTTGCAGTTTGTGATTTCTTGTAAAGGTTATTTTCATATACATATTTTAAAGGCACACTTGCCACCTCTAACACAAATGCATGTACCATCTCTTAGACAGACTCTGATAAAATGGTATCCATTAAGTGAAATATTGTGTAATCGATCACTTAAGACTTACCGGACGTAATGAAAGAAAATACGACTGACAATTCATTAATTAAACAAAGCGGCTACAGTCGGAGTCGACAGGCCGCGTCCCCATTCCCGCGAAAGTTTCAATACATCACTATTGGGGTTATCTGTGACAAGGTTGTTAGCAGAGGACCACCTGAGAAACAACGTAAACGTAAATATTTCAGTGTGAATCATGAACAATAATATAACCAGCCTCATGAGGTCTCAGTGTTTATTGTATACAATAATATGCTAGCGACTGCGGTGGTTCTAAACGAGCCAGCCGACAATGAAGGTTGAGCGATGTCAAGTAAATTTTAACACGCAATTAGTAACCCGCCGCCGCCGGACACCTTGGCACCGATCGGGCGGGTGTTTCAGGGACGCGTGGACGTAACTACCCGGCGAAATTTTGCTACATAGCCGCACAGCAACCGTGAGATTGTATGATATGATATTTTTTGGGGGAGATCGCGAAATAGTTTTATTGTTCGAAGCATAACGTTTTCTTTTCGTAAAAGCCCTACCAGTGGTAACAAATATCGATAATTTTTTTTTGTGCACGCAATCTGTTACGCCTTGTAATATACAGAAAACTAAACTTTTATGTTCCAACAATATGCAAATTATTAATTTTATAACCGTAATTATTTAGTTAACGTGCGGTGTATATTTGTATTAGTTTTATTTTTCTACTAGATAATACACAAACAAGTATTATTTTTGTCGCTTAGCCAAAGGATAACATTTTAATAAAGCATCATTCTCCTACTCTTATCCCAATTGCTTGGGGTCGATACAATATGTACTCTTCTTCCATAGTACATATTGTAAAAGTTTATTGGCAATAGTTTTATGACCGACCGCCTGCCAGACGTCAACCCTTCTTGGGAATATAATTGTTGACCAAACGGCATCAGATGGAATTGGCCCAGGTCGTTATAAGACTCTTAGTCGTCTTTTACGACATTCACAAGCAAAGTAAGGGTTGGTAGTATTCGTAGACGCTATCACACTATAGCTAACATTTTAATAAATACCAAATTTATATATGTAAGAAATTAACTACTATACGAGTACTCTTTATTATGTCTGTGAGTCCCTCAGTCTGTAAGGAGATTTATGACAAAATAGGTCTCATTGGAGATTAGGTTTAATAAGAAAACATAGATTCAATACCGAGATGTCACACATTGTTTAGTAAATTCCTCAACCTTTATAGGGTCTTTTGACGGGAATTTGAAAACGTCATGTGGTGCTCTTGTATTATATTCGATATTTCAGTGTTTTAACGTGTTATATTAGATAATTTTGATGGCATTTTATGTAATATGAAGCGGCGGAGCTTCTGGGATGTAGTGAATATCATATAAAAGTGCTTTACAACGTTTTCGTTTCCCATCAAAATTTCCACAAGATACCATTAACAGTGTGGCCATTGCACTGTTAATGACAACAATTTGACTTAGACAATGACTAACTTGAAAGACTAAAAACGTGAAAATATTTATAACTTGACATTGCCAATAGGTACATAAGAAGAAGAAGACCTTTATATTACATCATGATTTTTCATTTATTTACGAAATGATCCATCCAGATGATATAATATATAGCTTAGACACTGAAATTATTTTAAAATGCAACGTGCCTTTTTTTAGGGCAAGTCATGGTGTAGTTACACCCCGTTAATTCTGTCTGGGGCTAAAGAAAGAACGGCGCGCGACTCCATATACGTCCTACAAGTAGGTACATATCTTCGCCGTGCAAGCGGGCCACCGGAATCCGGTCTTTCTCTTCGGTGGCCAAATACAATGTGCCTAGAATTCAAACTGGTGATTTCTCGACTGAGGATTTAACTCTATTAATTTCAAAATATATTGTAAGATAAAGAAATATTATATTAAACTGGAGAGTACATTTACACTTATTCTCGATATCAGAAGAGCCTTTTTATCGCGTGAGGAAAGAGTAATAAAGTATGACGTCAATCTAATTTTATGCTATATCACTATATATATATATATATATATATATATATATATATCACGCTATATCTTAATCATAGAAACTTTAGTTCAGCAGTATTGCGGTTTTGTATCTTGTAGAGTCAAGGCATATATGCCATATATATATGATATGCATAGGAGATTTCACATTAGATTCTTTAAATCCGAATACGTAGAATTCCAAGTCGCAATCTCATTTGTGAATATAGTCGCTTTTTGGTTGCACAAAAATCAAATTCAGAAAAGAAGTTCTTGTCGCTGAGGTGTACAATTTGTACAATTCGTGTGGTTATTGAATTAAGAATTGAAAGTTTTAACACCGCTTAATCTCCCGTTGTATGAGATAAAAAAAGAACTCTTTTCACTGCTTATGGTGGCAGACGTACAAGCAGCACACCTGATGGTAAGTGTTACTGCCGCCCATTGCCTTTAGTAATACCGGAGGTACAGCTAGACCACTTTCTACCAATGAAAACCCCAAATCCACCTTGAAAGTTGGACAAGAAAATACTTAAATAACATCATTGCAAGTAAAATGAAAATCATAATAAACTATCCGTGCCCAATAATAGGTGTACTGTGAATAAAAAAAATCCGACGGTAACTTTTTTTAACAGACTATAATCGCATTCCGTCATCAGGTTATCCTGTTGGTGACGATATCACGGCAGCTTGGAGTTCGTCGTCTTTTTAAGCTTAATTGATAGTCGCTAAAACGCGATTAAGCATCGTCACAGTCACAAAATCGCATTCGTTAAATGTATCGTGTCTGTTTTAGAACCGTAGATGGATATCCGAGTTTCCACGAGTAGGTAGACCGCACCCCGCCCTGACGGCGCCGGCGGTCGCGTACAATAATCCGGGTGGCAACAGCACGATCGTGACGTCGCGCACTCACCTTGACTCACATTAGTTGGTCCGTTTGCATTACAGTGTTTGCTTGACGTGTACTCGTGATTAGAGAAAGATGCTTGCACGTATTTACCAAATATGTTGACTAAGGAATAAACTTTAATAATACATGTGCAAGTTCTGCTTTCACTTATTGGTTTAAAAGATGAAAAAGGTTCAAATTTATGCGGCTTCTATTTTTTTTTAAACGATAGAGCATAAATCCTTTTAAAGTACTCTAAAACATTAATGACTACAAATTAGAATCAGGCTGGGATCAATTGTATCTAATAATAACTCATAGTAATGTCCTGAGTGCAAATCAAAATCACCACATTTGGAACTTCACTCGCCATTAGTAAATAAAACTCTAGATCATTTAATGTTTTACTAGATTTCGAACTAAATGTATTCAATCACATAGAGCATAGAAATCTAACCTGAACTAAATTTAGTAGCGCCGTGAGTCCTAGAAATATTTATGTAAGTAGTCTGCGCATGCGAAATCGTTAATGCATCCCGTCTCTATTAATATTATAAATGTCAAAGTTTAAACATGAAGATATATATATATATATATAATATATATATATATATATATATATATATATATATATATATATATATACACTACCGTCCAAAAGTTTGGAAGCACACCTGTTTTCAAACAAAACAAATAAATGCCGACTAATAGCGGTAAAAATTAGCAATAATCTTAAGTTTTACAACCTTTTACGACTGTCTACACAAACACAAAAGGATTATTATCCTACACTCATCAAGTTTTATGGAATTCCTTAATATTGACGAAACACGTGTTTTATGACTTAATCCGTCGGCTACTTTATCCTATGCAATGGTGTAGTTTTATTGATAATGTTTGCTGGTTTTAACTTTTTTAGACCTTATTCAGTCGCACTTGAGCATTGGCACGTGAAAGTTGTGATATTAACATTGTCTGTATTCGAAAGATATCGGCTACTACTTTGACCGTATTTTTTCTTCTGAAAATGGCAAAACGCAAGCAAATCACGCTTGAACAGCGAAGCGCTATTTGCACTCTACGCGAGGAAGGATACAGTGAACGTCAAATCGCAGAAAGGCTCGGAATTTCTTGTAAAGGTGTCCACTATACCCTTGCTAGAAAACAAGAAACGGGGAAAAATGAAGATAGAAAGAGATCTGGTAGGCCCAAATCCACAACAAATCAAGAGGACAACTTCATTAGAGTTCTTTCTAAACGGAATCGACGCTTAACTGCACCACAGATCACTGCAGCTCTGAATGATACGCGAGAAACACCCATTTCAACAACTACTGTTAAAAGACGCTTACTGTCTGCGGGATTAAGAGGATGTGTTGCTGCTAAAAAACCCAAACTAACAAATCGACATAAGAAAAATAGACTAGAATGGGCAAAAGCGCATAAAAACTGGACTATAGAACAATGGGAAAATGTCCTTTGGAGTGACGAATCAAAATTTCAGATTTTCGGATCCAATAGACGTGTCTTTGTACGCCGGTCAAAAGAAGAGAGGGCTTCAGAGGCATGTACAGTGCCTACCATCAAACATGGTGGTGGTAATGTCATGGTTTGGGGGTGTTTTGGCAACAGTAAACCCGGCAATCTTGTGAGGATAACCGGAAAATTAAACAAGGAAGGCTATTTAAAAATTCTCCAAGATTCTGCCATACCCAGTGGACTAAGTCTCATTGGTTCTGGATTCATTTTTCAACAGGATAATGATCCTAAGCATTCGTCTAAATTGTGCCAGAACTTTTTAAACAAGAAAAAAGCTGAAAACATTTTAAACATCATGCAATGGCCATCTCAATCCCCTGATCTTTCTCCCATTGAACTTGTTTGGGATGAACTTGACAGGAGGGTGAAAAGTCGTTGTCCTACGAGCTCAGAACATTTGTGGCAGCTATTAGAGAACGAATGGAACAAATTAGATAAAGATTATTTTAAAAAATTGATTAATAGAATGCCCAGAATATGTGAGAAGATTATAAAGAAGAAAGGTGGACACTTTGATGAAGCTAAAATTTAATCTAATTTACCATTGTATATTATTTTTTTATTTTGTTTAAGTTAGTTTCTGTTTGTTCTTTATTTTTTTATCAATACATTTAAATTTAAATGACTTAGTTTGGTTTTATTCGATTTTACCTTGCTGCTTCCAAACTTTTGGACGGTAGTGTATATATATATATATATATATATATATATATATATATATAAGTCTAACAAGCAAAAACGTCTAAACGACTTTGAAATAATTTTGCAACCAAATAGTGTATGATCCGTTAACATTGATGATACTTTTTGTTAAATCAAATAGCTTATAAGTAAATGAACAGTACGCTAGCATGAGAACCAATCATGCTATGAACGGGAACGTCGCGATTAATTACAAGCAGATAACTCAAACAGCTGATGCTCTGCCATTCGTGGCGTATCCACACGATACGTTCATGGCGAAAGCGTGTTCTTGACGCGGGGTTTTTACACAAATTGCATGCGCAAATTCAAGTAAAAACACATAAAGGCGTACACATCTATGTGAAATTGTTACATACATATTAAATGTGCTGTCTAGTCTCTTACAATGTTAACTGATAATATCCGTTAGTGATTCATAGTCTCCCTTCTTTATATTAAAAGTATATATTCCACCATATTTTTAGACACGTATAATATTCGCTATTACTAGCAAAACTAGTAGTAAGTCCGAGCATTAAAACCGAGATGTAATAACATTGAGAACTTCTTAAACAAAAGCCCTATAAAATATGAAAAAACTACTAGTAGATGGATACTAATCTAAGACATAAGTATGTGATTTCGAATCGCCCGGCATTAGATAGACGAGCGAATATTTTATAAAACAAATTCAAATTTGCAGCATGCAAAATAATCGAACAAAGATAAAAGTCTATATACAAAATAGTGGTTTCTTTGTACGGCTTAGCGTTCTAAATCAGTCGTCTAATTACGATGAAAGTTCAGTAAGATTATAACACTATGTTTGGAGATGAAATATTATTAAAAAGCAATATACGGGCAAACTAAACCAAAATATAAAAAAGTTACAATGGACGCTGAAGTTTTTCTACTTCTAATATAGTTTGGGTCCGATCCGTCTAGACTGCCGATAAGGATAAAAAGTCAAGCGCAGTGGTTAACTGATCAGTGAGATTTCAATCTTAGAGTGGTGGCTATCTCCTTGAATCATTTCGTATTGGTATCGGCCGTTCGGAACGTTGCGAAATTCGCCCACAGGCCGCAGGCGTTAGTCACTGTCGTATATTGCATCTAGTGTAAGCAGACAGGCGTTGCTTCACACCGAGTTATATGCTCCATTTGAGACTTGACGAGGTATACGCCGCCACGTTATGTAATTAACTTTAAAAATATATATCACAATTTTGTTATATTAATTGAGAGTCCGCTTATTTATTTTTGGATTCGGTTGGTAAACGACTTATCACTATCCTTTCCTTTCCCAAAGCTGTTATAAAAGACGAATACGGGAGAAGTAAATAACAACAGTGCACAGATGGAGCATACGAAATAAATCCCTACACCAACCAGTGGGAGCAGTACGGCAATTTGAATATCACTTTGAAGGAAGATTAAAATCATGTCCCAAATAGACTGAGGAGAATAATATTTCCTTCTTTCTACGTTATCATTTTTTTTTCTAGCGGGTTTCGTACTATGTGACTAATGGAAGCTGTACTTGAATTGTTCCGTCGAGTCGACCGTAGCTTCTATCCAGTTAGTAACAAAAATTATACATGACGCGTCACTACGGAACTACAGGCACATATTTATCTATTAGCCTAGCGACGTTCAAGGTTTAACATAAGTCAAGGAAGTATAATATCATAATTACTACAATTGACAGTCGGACTGGCGATTACAGTTGTTGTTAAAAGTTTCCTAAGATAGTATTGCTGTATATTCTTATGACTGATTCCCCTTAGTCGGCTTTTAGGGTTCGAAGAAAATTTAAAAACTAGAAAGTTACATCGCAGCATTTATTATCAGTTAAGGAGTATACACTAACTTGTTATAGATAAAAATAATAATGCAAAATCTCCAAACCATCATCATCTCAGCTCATATACGACCCAATGCTGGTCTTGAGCCTCCATCATACAAAACCACGCTGGTCTGACTGATTAGTATAGAGTTTTATTTAGAGTTTGCCTGCTCTTGAACTAATCTTATAGGCATATCATATCTCAGAATGGTCTTTGACAATATCCACGGGCAAGATAGGGGGCGGTCAATTGTATTCTCTGTTCAATTGTATTCTCAATTATATATGTTACCACGCGGAAAATATTGATATTATTTGTTTGTTTTGTCAGCAAATTAAATCTAGTCCATTATAATATTCTTGAGTAATGTAAACAAGGTGAGTTGAGCAATACAAAATGCTGATGGGTTATTGTAAATAAATAATGTTAAACATTTAATTTGCTGAGTACGATAATAAAAGAAAGAAAAAAAAACAAGAACAAATATTTATACGAATCGACACGAGTTTCACTGAATTACAAATCTATTCTCCGTCAGCGGAATGCAAAAAAAACATGACGCAATTAGGTCATTTGAAACTAATAACTTAGCCGATGTAACCGCAATGATATCAATAGACAACGACAAGCTAACATAAATTCCAGATTAGTTATTGCAGTATGCAAATGAATAATATTATAACATTTGTTACAGTTAGCAATGTTCAGTCACATACCATATGTTTTAGGTGGTCAACTAGATAAAGTCCTTGCACGAAGTACGGAAAATTCGCCTAATATAAACACAAAAAATCCTTTAGGTATATTTCTTGATTGAATATAAATCATCAAAATATTACACATATTTTTTTTACTCAGTTGTTTAATTAGTGTATTATTGAAGTTATATTTCTTTTGGCGCGTTAGGAAAAAATTATGAGACTAAATTTTTACGATGCGCGCGCACACCATCACGAAAAACCGACACCCTGAAGTTAGCTATAGTCAACATTTTAGTTTTTTAAATAGATAATGCGTTATAATAAAACTTTCAATGTATTTAATACCTTTTTCTATTGTTAGTGTCGTTTTATCTACAAATGTAGAATAAGGCGAAAGATAAAATTTTTGAAAAGATTTTTATCTCATTACGCCAAAGAAGTGTAACTTCTAATGCATGTACATAACACACACACACTTGTCATTATTTCTACATCACATTTACTATATGCAAAGAAATGCCTTTATTGTATTCAAAATATCTTAATAATCTTAATATCTTGACATTTTTTAATAATAGGACATTTTCAATAATATAGATTCTTTTAATATTTTTTTTTTTTATATTGCAATTGTAATTCTAATGATGTATGTTTTGTTTTCTAATAATATGTGCAATATCAAACTGAAGTTTTAAGTCTAATTATACAAATTGTGTACATAGTTAGCCCTAGAACTGGTTATTGTTATAAAATCATTTACGTATGTACCTTAATTATGTTATACAAAAAAAAATATTATTTAATTATATTCAGTTCTAAAAATCAATGAAAAATAACATTATTAAATAATTTATTAATTTCTTAAATTCATCACAATACAGTTACGTTTTTTACTATTTTATCGTCAAGTTCTTAAAACGGAAATCCATATATGTATATTTAACTTTTACTTTTTAAGTTTGTAATAACATAATTTCCAGTTAGATTTAAAGAATGAAAAACTAAATTAAAATAATTGCACGTATCCCAATAAATGTAGAGTCGTCGCAGCGAGTTTTCTTCTTTAAGGGAAAGTTTGACAAAGAATAGAATAAACTGAGCGGGGTGTCACTAAGTCTTAGGACCTCCTTGTATCACAACATCGTCATTCCTCATTGAGTATGTTATTGTTAGTGGTGATTGTCACTTATAAACTCGCTCAATCTCTTAAATAAATGATTTTAAAATAAAAAAAGCTGACACATCGAAGTACCAACAGTATATATTAAACTACCGAAGCATTAACTGAAAAATGACATAAAATATATAGAATCCTAATACAGCAATGGATCAAAGCAACAAAACAATAAAATTCTCATAGGAAATGGGCTAATTACCGTTGAAAAGCAAAGTAAACAAAACACAGCAGTATCAAAGATTTACGGCACAGAAACATCGAGTTTATCTCGCGCTTATCTTATGCCAAGCACATGCAAGTTCTAAAGTCGTGTTGGTACACCTTTAACTCCCACTCAAAGCGTACCAACTGTTCTCTGGCATAGCGCCATGTAAACACACCACCAAATAGGGCAATGACCACCTTACTAACGCAAATAGAATAATTTCTAATAATAATTGTGTCCAAAAATAAATTGAAAGTGAGGGGAGACACCACATGTCTCCCGTATGAGAAGACTATAAATCACCGATTGCTTTAACAGGCCTGTATATTTAATATGGTAAATGGGAATGAGTCGTGAGGGCTTAAGTATGTAAATACGGGTTAAATAAAATCACATTGATTGATAGCATGGGGTAACCATCATTGAATATATTATATACATCTCCTTGTATTTAGAGGGCATTGTATTATTCATTTATGGTAGAAATGAAACAAGATAATTTATAAAGTACTCTTTGAGTCCACTTATGTAAGGATTATTGAGGTCATCTAAGCCTGATTTTGGCTATTTAATTTAACAACTGCAGTTATCATAGTGATAGGATGATCTGGCTACATATATCTTCTCTTCTTTATTGAATGATCAGTCAAGTTTATATTCTACGTTCCGTATTACATAGGAAGAAAATAGTTTCCTTTTTTTCAAACCCTCTGTTTACTTTTTGAATTAAATATATTGGAAGGGTCCGAAGACAATTAAAAGCAATTTTCTGACGACTTAGTATAAAACCCACAGGGAATTAGATTAAAAAATAACATAATAATACCAATAAAACCCATTGAGAATTAGATTAAAAAATAACATAATAACTTCTTTGGCGAATTTTTAAGACCATTTTGAACCACGGAGTTATACTAATACGTCAGCGATATACAGTGCTAACGCCAAACTTTCTCACCAATTAAAATCGCTTGCGGATTGGTGGTAGTAACTCCCCATAAAAGGTGAATCATATAATTGTACTGTAAGTGAAATAAACAAATTTAGACGTCTAGACGTCTAGCGTAAATTGCCGTCTAATAATTCAAAAAAATAAAAATATTTTACGCATATTATTATGATGGTAACGGGTAAAACGAAATGGCTTATGAGTTGTACTTTTTCTTTAAGAATCTCAGATCTGAAGTGGGGTATCAAAATACAGTGCGCCGTTATAAGGCGACTAAAATATATACACAATATTCCATTTTTTTTTCTGTTATAAAGTTAGTTGTCGTTATCGTGCCATTTTCCATCAATGTTCAAGAAGTAAAACAAGCTCCGATTCCTATGTCAATGAATTAGATAAAAATAAAACAGATCGACATCCCTTACGTAAACAAGATTAGTGGCGTCTATTTTCATACTAATAGTGTCTGTTTACATACACTGTAAATGGAACGTTTTATACTAAAACATATAAACAATCTACAAAATGAGTAGGTATAATGTGGCGTCTGTCTAAGAACATAATGTCACCACCCCTTATTTATTTACCCGTCGATGCAGTACATTTCTCTGAAGTTAGGTGACTACGTCTTCATAAACTCTGATGGTATATTGCGGCCGCGTGCTTGTCGTACTATCGCAGATTCCCCATCTTTATCACACTTCATTGGTGGCCTACAACTCAATATATACATACATACATATCATCACGCCATATCCCTTGCAGGGTAAGCAGAGAGAACTCTATCCTTGCGTACTTTACTCAATATGATGTTATAGACCGCTACATAAATATAACTCCAAATTCAAACCTAATTCGGCTATTTTATAATCAAATGACTTAAATATTGCTGTTTCGAAAATAAATATAATTATTAATTTTTCTAAACTTAGAATACATTTTTGAAAGATTATGTTGTTTTTATGAACGTTTTTAACCCTTCATTATGCCCCTGATGTTACTAGGCAATTTTAGTTAGCATGGTACATGACTAATAGGAAGGTCTATTGCTTTTGTAAAATTATTCGAGTTTCATGTAACTGCTAGATACATAGTAATAGTTACCGTTTAAGTTACATTGCTAGATTCGAACCTCCGTCACAATAGGTAGGAAAATAATCTACTAAACTGGTCAGGCGGGTCTTCTCTTGCGTAGATATTTGTATTCTATCTGTATTCTTTGTCACGACATAGAATCGTAACGAATTATAATTTCGATAGCTTCCAAGTTGGGATGCGCATGATATGTCATTCTCATGGTCTTATACCAATTACGCGGGGTCGACGCAATATGTACTCGTACATATTACAAAAAATATTAGAAGTAGTGCTATGACCGACCGTCTGTCTGATGTCAACCCGTCTTGCAAATGTAATTATTGACCAAACGGCATTAGGTGGAGTAGACCCAGTGCGATATAAGGCTCTTAGTCATCTTTTACGAAATCCACGAGCAAAGTAAGGGTTGGTAGTATTCGTCGCCACACGGCAGCGACAGGCACACGATATATATATAAATTTAATCTCACACTTTTACTCCCGATACTTTCACCGAAAATACGACATTTTCATAATTTAACTTTTTGAACACTTACTCTTAGAGGGACATTGCTACAAGTCATCGTTTCAATCTTCGAAATAATATTTACCTGGGTGTGGAATATTTGAAATATTTAAAAACGTTACGATGATGCATAATGCTAATTTACTAATCACCAAAATAATTGTAAACAAAGACGTGAGCATCTTTAAAAATAATATTAGAAAAAAATTTCCACTACGTCATACTTTCTACATTTGTCGAATGGCGTCATTGGCTTTTCGAGGAAAATTGTGACGCAGCATTTATTGCGTCGAGACTTCGAGAATGCTATCACGCAGAAGTGAAAACTGTAGACTGCCTGACACACGACTACATTTTCCACCCGATTAATCCGTCGATCGGTCGGTACAGTAGATAAAGATCGGTTGATATTTTACCATTCTTATTAATTAGGTTCACGGGCGCTCTGGTAGACTTACGAAAGTAATAAGGAGAGATGTGATACATTTTGACCATGTAACTATTAGTCCTACGTAACAATAGTGGCCAGGCCTATTGACGTTTATCGAGCGCAGTTCGATAGTGCGTGTTTATTATTGCAAAATTTCTTGATAACATTTTTATTATACCATGTGGTGACGGAATATGAATGGTCAATAACCCTTGTTTTACCATTAATATAAAAAAAAATATTTCATACACGTCATATAATAATATCAATATAAGAAAAGACGCTCGCACCTTATATTGGACGTATATGATTTCCGAAGAAATGCAACAAAAAATTTAAAAATGATTTTAAACGCACTAATTTCGGGTTATATTTTTTGCGTTAGATTCATAATATTGCTATTACGGCTGTTTATTAAGAAGACACATAAATTAATGTGCTGACTTAAGGAACCGAACAACAACCAGTGAAACGTTATTCTACACATTTACACGTGTAGGATAACGACGACTACATGACGGAGTTATAAGACACTGATGTCATAACGCTGACAATATTTTCTATAGGTATTTATAATTAAATCTAATCTGCTAAGATATACATTTTTAAAACATAATTTCAGAACAGACATGTTTGGGTTCCGCTGGCCCACTCGTACGTGGATACACCAGCGTGGAGAGGTATATCCCGGGGCGGGTCTATGGGGTCGCGCGCCCCTTCGTCTGTTGCCCGTACGGATTTAGCGGGTTGTGACCAGACCATAGCCCACCGCAAAAAAAGACTATACATGTTTAATTATTTATATATATTGTATAGTTAATAATATGTAAAGTTAATACGTATCCCCCGTAGCGCGCATTTTCATTAATAGCGAATAGGAACCATGTAAAAAAATAGCAATTTCATTTCCCGCTATTAATTTTAATATATATATATATATTAACATTACTTCAAATATTATACAGTACATCATAACCCGGTCACGGTTTCATTGATGAATATAGTCAGTAGTACATTGTATTTTTTTTTAAATTTACGATGCAATAAATCCGCTCCCACGCGACCCGCCCGCCTCACAGAGCGCCCACAGATATCAAAAAAGGTTGAAACTGACAACATATTGTATGTACATAAGTGGGAAGTAGCAATTGATCTGTATGATACAATTCAACAACAAATAAACGCCATTTGTTATCCGTGTGGTGACGGAATAGGAATACCATTCACAAATCGTCTATCTTGCTCGTGGTTGTTGTGGAAGACGATCAGGGGTTAAAAAAAAAGGATATAACATGTATGCAAGAGAAGGAAAACTCGAAATAAAACCCTATACCAACCCGTCCGACCGTGGTATAGTAGGTCAATTCCCCTCCTACTGACTTGAGCCCAGCAGTGTGGTTTTGTCGAACTACTTGGCCGATTAATTCACATACCAAATGCATTTATAAATAAAATCGACTTAAATATTTAAAACGTAATACAAGCCTTCAAAGCAAAGTAATTTCCGTAGAAGATACGTAAACAATAATTATTTAAGTACTCGCAGTTAAATAGCTTCGAGGGAGAATTAACAATGGCGAATGCACACATGTACACGTGTGTATATACATACGTCACTGCTAAATTTACAATCACATGTGACAGTGATTAATCCTAGATTAATAGTTCCAAGTGACAATTGACGATAATCGTTCGTTGTTTCACACAATTGAAAACATTATGAATAAGCACCAAATGGACATTTAGATTTTGGATTAATTTCAAAGAACATTTCATATTTTCTTTGAAATTAATACATACTTATCATCACGCCATATCCCTCACAGGGACAAATACCTTAGTTTGATACAATATGATATCCTAAAGCTATTTGATATCAAAGGTATTGACTATACTTAAATAACCAACTATAATTAGAAAATTTTCTGGTAAACATAAAATATGTCATCAATTTTGCATGTATCATCATAACTTACCTCGTTTATGTGTTTGTAGGTTTTGATGAGGTCTACGCTGAGTTTCCGTAATGGTGCTGTCGAGGGATCTCGAAAGTGATGTGGTATTCGGGCCTGCATAGCCTGTGCAAGTGAAAAATATCCATTTACAATTAAAATTAATCACTAAACAGTAAAATAAGCAATAGCAAGCTAAAAACTACGAGGCAGGTATGCTTATTGCTATACTACAACACAAGCTTTTTGGATACACACTAGTGGAGAAGTGAGTGTGACACTGAAAACATATTAAATTGACAACGTATAAACCATAGTATTAAATATATAAAATATCAAATAAAAAGTTTTGTATAATATTTGTAAAAGCTAAACAAAGAGACGAGCATAGTCGTCTTAATACACGAGACGGTTTGTATAAACATCTATTGAATTATCATTATGTTGAATGATTTGATTTGTTCACACCTGAGTCAAGCCCACATTACATCCCTAAAGCAAGCAGTGTCTGAAAATTAACAATCATAAATTAGATATGAACTTACAATAATCAAATGCGAAAAATAAAACAAATATTTGTCATTGTCTTACAAGACTGCACACTGTAACGTGTTAACTTTTGACATAATAAGAAGGTACCTTAATATTTTCGCGTTAGAAACAATAGTCAGGCACGTTTTATTAATTAACCCGGTCTAGACGAGGGGTATATATATATATATATATATATCGATCGCCGAGTGTACTGTATTCAACGCTAACTAAACACATACATCAGTTGTATTTCAGTGAAAGAGAACTTAGCTGTATGTGATTAACGGCACTTTACTGACTAATTTATTTACTTGCTCGTAATATCTAGTCTAGACATGTGTGAAAACTTTATCTAATATAAAAAAATAATAATTTAGCGCGCTGAGTTTAAATTTTAGACTGCATGTTTGCATATGGGTTAATGTAACAATTAAACGTGGGCGGTGGTACTTTTGAAAGAATTACTTTCTTAAGCATGAGATAAAGATGTACGTTCCTCGCAAACTGCCTCGTGCATCATTTACCTGAGCGGGGGTATGGTAGCAGCAGAAAGCTCGGGGGTCGCGCACAGTGGCGCTCACCTGAATGTCTGATGGCGCGCTCATCGTCGCCAGCTGGTCTTCGGCTACCAGTCTACCGTACAGCGGCACGTGCCGCCTCTCGCCAGCCGCGGCTTCCGGCATGCTGCCGCCAACCACGCCCACTGCAACAAATAGAAATTTATATATAATATAAATAATTAACGTATTATCGTCTTTTTCAAATCAAATACGACTCACTATTACACAAGCGTATGCTCCAGAATTGAAATAAAATTACTTAAGCGTGTTGGCCAGATAAGTTGGCATAGTATTTTTCGAGTTACATTTTTGTTAGTGAAATTCTTCACGTAATCCCTTGGTCGTTTTTTACGAAACTTACGGGTTGTGACATGTTTCTTCCTTCCTCAATACATAGACAATACTGTGTCTATTATAATAATTACACAATGGGCATGATTTTATTCAAATACGCCTAACTGTAGAGGAACATTATTATGCAGTACTAATAATCATGTACATGTTCTCGTAGTTCTCGCATTTATATCTATTATAACATTGTGCCTCAATATACTAGTTTACAATCATAAATCCCTCAAAAATGCTAATGTTCATTTTACAGCAGGGGCGTAGCTACCGCCGTATCAATTATACGGGGCCCCCCAATGTGTTTGTAAAACATTTGGAAAAAGTGACAGACAGATAATTATGATGAATAAATATTTCTTTTAATTTTATGCAAACATTTTTTCTTTTGTAAGAAATCTTTACACTTCAAAAGGGCCCCAAACAAATTTTTATACGGGACCCCGCCAAGGCACGCTACGTCATTGCTTTACAGTTAGAAACTACCGACTGCAAAACGTCTGCACGGCTAATAAGCTTAATGTACGACAAAAGCTCAATCTATTATGGGAGATTCACTATGTTAAAACGTAGATTTGTTCTTCCTTCGGTTTAAATACTATGACAATGTATTAATTTATTAAGGCAGTTATCTTAGCTGCCTCAAATAATAGTACGAATTGTGACGTAGAATAGAACAGTAACGAATCTTTCATTCTTAATATATGACAGATCCAATATTATTCTACAACTATGACAATATGTATTACGAACTTTTGTACGTTTTTGTGTATTACACAAACGAGCATTCTAAATATGGGTATAATTAGAATACGCTAATTGCGTACGTTATTGAAATTCTTTGGAAACATGGCGATTTACAACTATTCTGTCAGTCTATTGATGTTTTCTGTTTGACATGGGTTTCCCTAATGGGAAATGTTCTCCCAGGCATATCTTAGCACGCTTCGTAGATGGATTGGCGATCACAATCTGTGCTATTAGTTGCCCAGGAGTATGCTGTTACCCAATAATCTAGTATACTCAACGCCGATTTTTACAACTTAAAATAGCATCACGAGGTATTTCATAATGTTATTGTATTATTAAATAAATAAATGCTGAACTGCGCTAAATGTTACATTTAAAGTCCAATCAGTGTGTCTCTAATTACATAGATATGTATTTTTTAAACAAATTCGTAAATACGACTGCTGACTATAAGATCAAAGGTTCGAATCCTTAATCGCCTCAAAATGATATATTTCGTTAAGAAATTCTCAGCAGCGATTTATAAATCTCCATCCATCCATCAGCCCATTGACGTCCACTGTTGGACATAGGTCTTTCCACAAGAATGCCACTCAGATCGGTCCTGCGCCACTTGCATCCAACGGCTTCAGTTAGTAATAAGTTTTGGTAATAACGACAGTACAGTTAGTAATAAGTTGAAATATTTTTTATAAATAATAAATAAATATTTGTTTATCTAATGATGTTTCCTATGGAATTTATTGTACCCTCGGTACATAACACACTAATTATGAAACTTTTAACTATTGTTTGGGTTACCACAAATTAAAGATTATCAGACAGCTTGACAAACCATATCAAATTTTAGTTACAATCTTGACTTTCCAAGTTGATATTTATAAAAAAAGTTATGTAGTAAGAATACTACCGACCCTTAAATTGCTTTTGGATGTCGTAAAACACGACTAAGAGTTTTACATAGACCTGGGCCAATTCCATCTTATGCCGTCTGTTCAACAATTGCATTGCTAAAGAGGATTGACTTCAGGGAGGCGGTCACAAAACCTTTTGCAATATGTACGACGAAGGAAGAGTACATATTGCGCCTACTTCATTTAATTAGGATAAGAGTAGGATGATATTGATTGATAAAAATAATAATAAAATAGTTCATGGATTATTTAGTTTTAACTCGCCATGTTAAGCGAATAGTAAGTAATTTAGGTGTCGCCTTTCTTGGAGCTATTGCATATACGTGATGATTCACGTTTAAGTATCGTTGTCTTCATTTTGCTATTCACCTATCAGCCGGTATCGATATAAACGATGTTTTCGCTTCTTTTCATACGATGCATACCGATACCATTCATGACCTTTCATAAAATTCACCAATCTCTTTAGTTTCCACATTACTAAACATCACATGCCTGTATTATGGCGGTTATCGATCTATAGTTTCTACAATTAAACTTCAAATATAATAATTTAAAATTCCCCTATATCGACCTTTCAAGAACACAATGCGTTTCCGCCCCACTCTTAGAGTGGGAGTCATGAAATCGGCGGAAAAAGTTATGCTCAAAAGTAGACGTCAATAAGCCAATGGGTATCATTCTTCTCATTCATTCTTTTTTTTCTTCATTCTTCATATTTCAATCACTATTTGAAGGCCAAGCAGATCCTTACACACTATGTGCCCGGCTTAGCTCACGGCGTCAATAAATTTAACAACCGACGACATTCCTTCAGATAGAAATTCAAATCTATTACAGGGTAAATTTTCTTTTGTTTTTTTTTTATAACTCCTATACGTCAAAGCTGTTAGATAAGAACTGCTTCCATAATGGAAAGAAAATTGGTGCACTATACAATTCTGTTCAGTTGGATTGGAATAAGTTTTATGTCATTGTTGGATTATGTCCTACGACATGGTAATGAAGAAAGATTACAATGGTCAATCCTTGGATGTAAACTGATAGTAACTAAAGAACTTATTCATTAAAGAAAGAAAGCCCTATAGGCGAACCTTTTGAACAAAATTTTTCGAACACTACATCTGAAGGACGTCCGTATCTGGACATGTTACAAGGATACGTGGACCGAGAAGAAAGTTTTGGGGTTATACCATCATTATATTAACAAACATCATGGATATTAAAACTGAACTATTTGCATTTGCTTGAATGAAATTAAAAACTCAAACGAGTAGGAATATTTCAATTTTAATTCAATACAAGCCCATCAGCGTGACTTCCTATATTATACGACTTGAACGGGCTTCCGAACAAAGTTGGATCGACACCATTCAATTATTCGAAATTCCTAATAGCCTATACTGATGTGAGACCATGCCTTATTCACCTGATCATCGCCCACATGACTGGATCCGGCTTTATAGGTACGTTTATATCAAAAGGTGAATGAATCATTCCGCCAAATAACTTGTTTCACCGACTAAAACTACGTCACCTCGATATGTTAATGGATAATTCAGTGGAAACTGACATTATTAGTAATATAAAATCAGATATTTATCGATCTGTAAATATCGCTCGAGTTTATGGAAAATAAGGTATCGAAATTTATGATCAATACAAATATAAATATGTCACATATGTTCGTGTATTGTAAAACTATCAAATCTAAAGTTAGTTTTATTTTTAGAAAGCAACTATGAACTTTATTGTAGTAGTCGTTCAATAATATCAAACATCAATAACATCCATAATACATTAAGCACCATTTCTGTTATCTTGACAGTTGTCATGACAATGGCGACTGCGAAGAACTCTTGATGCGTGATATTCCACTGTTTATAAATTTTACCTGATTTGCTAATAGTTATAGACACTGCTCCTATTTTATATGTAGGGTCGTTATGCATATAGCCTTACAGCCTGTATTGATATACCAGGCTATCTTACATAATAAGTTTTTTTTTTCAAAACGTAAGTGGCAGTGCCTGAAATGAGCACGTTGTAACAAACAAGAAAACTCTTCAGCTTTAAAACAATAGTATAGATTATGACCCTTTTTTTTTGGTAGGCTATGGGCCGGTCACACGTCGCCCGTACCGTCCGGGGCGACGGAAGGGAAGCGCGTGGCCCCATAACCCACCGTATTCCCTCCCCATCGCCATTGGGCCGGCCACTGGTACCGCTTCCTTGCCTTCCGTGGCCAGCCCGGCGGGTTACCCTTTCGGGTACCATCCCCCGTCAACGCCCCAGCTAAATAGATTATGACCCTATGTACTTTATTTATATTTTGGATGTATATAGGTACTCTTGCACGCCGAGTATGTTTAACTAAAAAACTTTATTCCTCAGGACATAGCTACTATTTCACTACTATATCGCTTGTTTTTTAGGTTTAATAACAGAGATCACCAAAATTTTTGTTCTAAAGGACTAGTCTATATGTTATCCAAAGGGGGGCATTGTGTGATACGTTAGCGCAAGAAAGAATTTTACTCAGTCCCGAACGTATCTTATGGAGGCCATACACGCTAGGTTATGCATGATGGTTTTAACTGTGCATGCATAACCGACAGGCATGCCCTAGCGTGTGTGTGATAAAACTGTACAGTTATCTTTGCATGTACATGCAACCGACTAAATATCAAAATTGATATTTTTGCCGCTCGGTTATGTTTGCGCGCGAGCATAACCGAGCGTGTGTGGCGGTCCGGCGAGCTTGCCTGACACAGTTCTCTGATTTTAATTGTCGTACTACGTAGTTCAACTGTGCAGTAGACATCCTACACGTACCGTAACGTAGCTCAACTGAGATTTAATGGCAAAACTGTGCATGCAAACCCTAACGTGTATGTGTAATATGAAACTCGGTTATGCCTGTCGGTTATGCATGCACAGTTAAAATCATGATGCATAACCTAGCGTGTATGGCCTCCATTAGTGCCATTTTGAATTATGTACTACCTCTATATTGAATTTTATTCTATGTAAATTTACAGTCAGATTGACGAGAAACTTATTTGGTTTCCCAAGAGAGAGCTGCTGCCAATTCTTAGCGTGACGAGTCCTCCAATGTCAAATGAAATGAGATATTGAACTCTTAATGCATTAATACGTGAGGCATCACCGTCATAAGCGTCAAATAATAATATACAAGCAAAATAAATAATTGTTATGTCGATTAGAATAGAAGATATTTATCTTAGAAACCCAATACGGACTAAATCAAACAAAGCTTTCGTAGAGTACCATAATTCAATCACCTATTTGGTTATCAAACAATGTAGACGAGATTATAATTAGGTACCTATATCATTTTGTTTATGCCATTTTGATTGTATATGTCATATGGAGAAGGCTTTTCCGCAACAGTGGCGCGTATAGGCACTGAGATGATCATATGATGATATAGCACGTATTTTCAGATTACACGTGTTTTCTCTTGAGTATGCAACATGTTTACTGTGAAATCTATTTAAATGTGAAAAAATAATTGTATGAACCTAGTTTTACCGTTTATTACTTAAGAACTATATCCGCGGCTTCGATATCGTGATATGATATAAAAAGAACTTATAAATGATCTACATTTATACGTTGTTTTTATGTCATTCGAGGCAGTATTTGTTACTGGATGAAAGATATCTGTGCTTCTTTCTGTGTCTTCTCAAAACAAGATGTATGCAAAATTTTATGATAATCTGTTGAGTAATTAAAGCGTGTACAGGTAACAAACAAATTCAGATTTGCGTTTAGTTGGTTAGGATTAGCGTCTACAGGTGAATAATATATGTTGTCAGAATAAGTATAATTTGCTGTTTATATTTTTATTGTCGTTGCATTTAAAATAAAAGGCTAGTAATTAGATTAAAGTATTTTAAATTAATCTAGGTACATCTCGATAACTCGCTCGATTCTTTCATGAATGGGCGTCCATCACGTCCTAGTTTGCAAGCAAATTAAGCTAAATCTGGTAATGGTAATAACTATTTTTACAAGTGTTCTCTTTGCGCAACATTGTGGAGAAGCATCTGGCTCTAGGTCAGAGGGTTTTCTGCAGTTTTGTGGATCTGGAGAACATTTGACACAGTTGTACGAAAGGAACTTTGGGACATTTTACCGGAATATGGTATTAACGGTAAACTGCTACAGGCTGTGCAGTCCAGTTACATGGGCTGTAGAGCCTGTGTGCGGCTGGATGATGGAATGTCGCCTTGGTTTGACGTCAATATCGGCGTTAAGCAGGGGTGCGTTCTGTCAGCCAGGCTGTTTATCATATATCTGGATAAATGTCTCCAAAGGTTGAACGATATGAATGTGGGAGTCCAGATGGGCGACTCAGCGGTCACTGCTCTGCTACATGCAGATGATGCAGTCCTGCTGGCACAGTCAGCGACTGACCTGCAGACCCTAGTCGACACAATGACAGAAGATTGTAAGAAAAGGGGTCTACGCGTGAATGTGAGCAAAACCAAAATAATGGTCTTTGAAAGAGACGAAGCCAGAACAGATGTAAGAGTAACAATAGGTAATGATATACTAGAGCAAGTGGATAAATTTGTATATCTTGGATGTGAATTTAGCCGAGATGGAAGGTACACCACTGATATAGAGCGAAGAGTGAATGCGGGAAATAGTGAACGGAGCGTTGGGGCAACTTCTCGGCAGCCACCACCTCAGCCAGAAGGCACGTGTAGCAATACATAACGCAGTGCTTGTCCCAACATTACTGTATGGAAGCGAGAGTTGGGTATGCAGAAAAGAGTATGAAAGTAAAATTAATGCGGTCGAAATGCGATCTCTGCGGAAAATCTGTGGAGTTAGGCTGACCGACCGCATTCGTAACGACGACGTAAGAGAGCGAGTAGGTATGAAAGAGAGTATTGGTGTAAAGATGCGAAAGGGAATGCTCCGATGGTTCGGACATGTGGAAAGAATGCCGAACGAACTTCTGGTTAAGAAGATATACAATGCGAAAGTGGAAGGATGTAGGTACCGAGGGAGACCGAGACTAACCTACCTAGACCAGATTGGTCATGTACTGAAGGAAGGTGGAGTCAAGAGTCTCCGAAACCGGCGAGCGTGTATGAAGAGAATTATGAATGTTGAGGAAGCGAGTGAAGTATGCAAAGATAGAGTTCTCTGGCACTCTGTTCTCTCTGCCTACCCTGCAAGGGATATGGCGTGATGATATGTATGTATGTATTAAATAATATTTAATAAAATTTCGTGATGAATAATGTTTGTGCTAATATTTTTACATATTATGTAAAAATATTAGCACAAACATTATTCATCATGAAATTTTCACATATTATTTTAGCAAAGATTTCTTGGCTGGCCACTATTTTTACATTCTTTGTGATGAACAGTAACATGCTGCAAATGATAAACACATATGAAACACATCACAATACGCGACGTGGAAAGACATCCGTTAACACAGTAAACGATTTCTACTATTAGCTGCATTTTGCGCAGTAGAAACGTCTATAATTTGCAGACCGCTGCGACAAAGTTGTTTGTATGGGCCATGTTATAGGTACCATCAAGGTATTGTAAGTACGTTAGAGTCGCACATCTACGTCATCAGTGTAATGTGCGAGCTGTGTGAAACCGGCCGCAATGCCGGCCGACAACCTGCGATAGGTATGTAAGGAATGTGACTAGCCTCCGGTAGATGAGCGTGGGAGGTGCTAGATATCAGCACACGCTGGTTACAAAGTTCAATTGCAAATTTTAATATTGACTACCATTGTTTTCATAATAATAATAACATATTAAACTAATTGTTACTTACTTCAATAGATTATTGCGAAAGAATATAAATATCCACTGATTTAGGTATTATTTATACGAGAAAGTTGCGCAATTAGTTCATATTTCGCGTAATAGGTATTACAAATACAAATGAGTCAACGTTTTATAGATATTTGACCGACAATGATATATTTATATATAAAAAACATTAAGGAATTATTAAGCAATTTTATTAGTTTATAAGTATTATTTTGAAAGACCTTATTAAAAACATGGCATGATTGTTTAAAATTGAATATATTGGAGATCACAATTCGATTCAACTGCGCAGTTCTCGAGTACCTACAGACTTCGAGGAATCCATTAAGGCCATTTCCTTGATGTTATTATTTGTTGCTATGCGTCTCAGGGAAATAACAGTATGAAAAGTATTGTCAAACTTACTATTGGCCGGTTCGCTGTTCAAGTAAATAGACATTTCCGCACACACCTTTTTTTTTTAAATTGTATACAAACAAACAAAGTAATCACACTACATTAGTTTTAAGTTATGTTGTAACACATGTTCAATCCAAACATTATGAGCGGTCATCTTCCACTGTGGACACAAACAAGAGAATGCGCACATCGTGTTGATGTGCAAGTCGTAAATAATGAGACACTGTTTTATTTCGTTGTTATCACGAGCAGAAAACGTTGATCAAATATCAATTTGTCGGTGAGCATTCGGGCGGCATCGTCGTCGGTGTGCGTCCTTGCTCGCGTCACCCGTGTTATTGTTGTGAAACAATGTTTATACACGTGGCGATGTTGATGCGTAATTTAATTCTCCGCACATAAGGACGCTATATCGACACGGCCAACCCACGACAACTAACGCGCGAAACCAATGCTTGCTAGTAATAACCGAACGGAAGGCCACGTGATTCAGATGACAAACGCGTCAGTAAACTATAGACTGACCGTGTCATGATTACTTTTATGATTAAAGTACTATCAAATCGTTACATAGATATTTTATGTTATTGCATTTTTATTTTGTAAAATAAACGATTGACTGTCTCAAAGGATGAAAGTGGATGAGATGAGAAAAAAAAACCATAGAATAGAACATAATAAATATGAAAAATGATTTTTGATACTAATGTACCTATTAGGAAATTTAGGATGGAATTTGGAATTAATAATGGAAAATTAAAAAAAAATAACGAAAATATGATTGGTTCAGTTTTCCGTATGTCAAAGAAGAATTCATCACCCATTAGTTTTCAATAGGTGTTGTAAAAGATTACCAAGTAATATTAAGCAGATAACATTACCGCAAGAGAAGGAAAAATCGAAGTAACATACTGTACCAACCCACCAGGTCTCTATAGTAGTTCAACTTGCCTACAGTCGCAAATTCTAGTGTAGGCAGCTAGAACTAGAAAAACAAGTTGCGAAATATTACAAATATAACTCGAGTTTATGCCGGGATGAGGGATTACGCCAAGTCAATTTCGCTTTCACAACTTGTGCGAAAGGTTCTTAAGCGGTGACCACAAAACGGTGAACGTCGCATAGGAGGATCCCTAACGAGGTGGGCTGACGACATCCCGAAAGTCGCGGGCAGCCGTTGAGTGCAGGTGGAACAGGACTTTTATGAGTGGAATTCTCGTGGAGAAGCCAGGTTCAACAGTGGGCATCTATGGGCTGACGGATGGATGAATAGGATCTGTCATTCACACAATCTACAGCTAGTATACTTTGACCTGTAGAGAGCTTCTGACGGTGAATGTGTAAGAACTTAAAAAGTTCTTTAGTCCTTATACGGCAGGGCACAGACCATCACACAATTTGGACATACAATTGGAGAGGAAACTCCTATTTTCCATGCTTTTTTTCCTTTATCATAAACAACTAACACTGTTGGGCGTAAATCTTTTTATAATTGCCATAATTCCCATAAACGCCACGCATGGAAGGCGTGATGGCTATCGGAGTTGTTGTTATATGTTTCCCATGAAAGCGCTGATGCTTATTCTCTTGGTAAAGCCTCAGCCAATTTTTACGATTCATTTACGACATTCTAACCCGTCACCACAAGTACGTACGTAACGGTAAACGTGTAACCGGGTCTCTTATCTTACCACCACACAGGGTTTATTTATCATGGAACGGTGTTTGATATCTGCTTATATTCCTTTTAATAAAAGATAATTTTATAATATCTTTTATCTTTTACAATATTTTTTATCTTTTACATAACTGGCACGAAAGGAATGAATGGCAATTGTATTTTTTTTAGCAGTAACTTAGCTTCCAGTTCGCTTTAAATTTCTATCTCAATATATGTAATGGTTTTCGACACTGTTCTTGTTGGTGAAGGTGAGATGTTATGATTAATTTAAATAAATATAAAATATCCCGAGAGCTCCAATGAATTTGGATAATCAAAATCAATTATTATTAATCAATAAACAATAATAAATTCTATTCCAATATTTATGTGCGTATTTGGCACCTCAGTGCGAAAAGTGTAAGTTTGGGTGCCTCACGCTATGCACAATACTACACGAATCCTTTTTTTTGTCGAGTGCTGCCAACCACGCAAATTCTCCGATTGTATGCAAATCCTTCGTACAAACAAAGAATGAAAAAGCACTGAAGCAGACGTTCATTCCAACCCACCTGTGTATCCCCATCTCGTCCGTCTGAGCTGCGGGCAAACTAGCGCTAGCGACCATTGCAACGTAATCCAATGGGAGCCGCACCGTAAACAACCACGATATTATTCCTGAATAGATCTCATCTCTTTACATATCGATCGTCACTGTCTTGTCGAGCACTCTTTATTAGCCGTCTTCATCTTGTGAATAATTCAACGTATATTCTATTAAGCACTTACGTAGAAGAATAATGCATATAGTAGGTTTTTATGGTGACAGGGTCGGCAAACGTCCCATATATTATCTTATACCACATGGCACAACGTGTCGCCAAATTTGAAATACAGAATCAAATGTGGCTCATTCAAATAAATAAGCTAAAATCTTAATAACACTTATTCAGATGAATTTAACTAATTCTGAATAGTAGATACGTATTAACCATGTTTCATAATAATAAATTATACAAAACAATTGTTATGATTACTTTTATGAGAAAATAGTTCCGTGATTAATTTCAAGTACATAAGTACCTACTTATCGGCATTTAATCCTCAGCTGAAATAGGTCTAAGAAAACACAACTTAAAGGCCTATCGATTGAGATCAGGGTGCTGCGATTTTCGCTACGTATTATTCGTTCGATTTTCGTATGGACAAGTGTTAGTATACTTGTCCGAAAATCTTAACTCCAGAATTTGTTGATTCGTTGAGCAATGCAGTCTTATTGGCATTTCAATAATATCTTTTGAGTTACGTCAGTTACTCTTGTTTTAGCACAGATTTTGGTATTTCAACTTTCACATCACATCATTAAAGGTCACAAGTAGTGGAATGCTCATGCAGAGATCGTGTCAATTAATGGTGACCTCTACACTAGTGTAGCTCAAGATTTAGAACTAAAAGATATCTTCTGATGCAAGAGAGCAGTTTAAAAAAAAACCTATCTAAATGTATAAAAACTGTTGGGTCGGTTGCCTCTTTTGGCAATTCTATACAGATATTGCCACATACCAAATAACTTTGGTCAGTTTCGTACATTTAAAAGTGCTACTACATAACTCAAGCGTTGGCTGAATCGAAAACTATCTCTACGAGAAATAAGCCAAATTACTTTACGATTAATTTCGATTAAGATAATGAGACGAAGCGTAGGTAGATAGGTCTATGATACTAAAGCCTTTCCATCAAATGTGCGCGCTATCGGTTTGTAATGACTCTAGAACAGCTTCCAGACGTAGCTCAAGAGGGAGATGCGTTTCTATTTTATTATATTAGCATTATTTTTGATAAATATAATTAACGATAAGTAAAAGAAAGTATGTACAAAATAGTTATTAATTTAATTACTTACATAGCAATAAAGTCATAACGATTACGCAGACATGGCATACTCTCAATTCATAGCTATTAAAATTTATTCTAGAAAACTTAAAAAGTTATACATCTTTTTACAGAAACTTCATTTGAAATGGCAAATAATGATTAACTGACACGTCCTTGCTTCAATAAGTGTCTAGTTTTGTTCAGCTATATTATATCTATAACTATTATACATAATGTATTTAAAAAAGAATATAACGTATAATCCAGTGTAATTTTATCCATATTCTATTAACTTGAAAACATTATTCTTATGATTATTTATTTTTTTACAAGATAAGCGGAGTATCAATCCAAGAACGGACTTTCTTATTACCTATTTTAATATTAAAAAAAAGATTATCTGATATAAAATAAGAAACTACTAAAAATAATTATCAAAGCACCAATGAGCCTTCGTTTGGTTAGCGCCAATGTTAAAATATCGGACGCGATGTGTTACTTATCGCATGTCACACGACACGTCACCGAACCTGACGGCGCGGGCGACGTCTTTGTCGAAGGCGCTGTGGAAAGCATAGTTGCAGATGGTAACGCGAGGCCCGCGAGGCCACAGGACGGGTCCAAGGCAGGTTTAACGGCCGGCCGCCCGCCTGTCTGGCCGTTCACCCGAGGCCCGCGCGGGGGCGAAACGTGCGCGAAAACACCGCGCCCGCGCCGTTATCACTGCACGCTCAACAACACAGCCAAACGTTTTCCTTTGTCGTGTTATCTCTTTCTGTTTCTTTAAGGATGTAAAGGACGCAACGCAAGCGCGCCATTTACGGACACAACATTACAATACGTAGACACTAGGAAGTGATACAAGATTGTGTATCTTATCTAAATCACTTGACGACTAAATTGAATCGAACCTAATATTTGTATTTATTATATTTTTAATGTTGTCAAGTGTTTTAAATTACCTACTCAAAATATCTACCAAGATGTTTATATAACATTACTGTAATTCTTTTAAATCGATGAACTTCGGCAGAATAATTTACGAGGGATTAGTAATAAAAGCACTTAACTATTAGATTGAAATTTTAAAACCTCACAGCTGTTAGAAACGTGTGACGTCAAACAATACTGATGCATTTAGTAAAAATCGCATTAACGTCTTAACACCGTTTGCGGTCTGCACAACTCATAACGGAACATAACCATAAAGCCGGCGGTTTAATTAAAAAGCTGATTTATCCAACCAAGGGATTTACGCCAAAGATATTAATGAAATAAATACGCATTCTATGTAATTAGAATTTTAGGATGAACGGCTGTTTCGGCAGTTTGGTTTAATATTAGTAAAACGTGTTCCTTTTTTCTTCCTAGTCATGCTACAAACCGTTGAGCTAAAGGTTTATGCTGATAGTAAATTACTCGGCATAATTTCTTAAAATTTTGGCAAAAGCTTCCTCCACAATAGGAGTGAAATTGGTCTACTATATCAAGCTGGTCAGATGCGTTGGCATAGGTATATTTCGAGTTTTCTATGACACGAGCAAATTGTATTCTTACCCAGTTACCACAAAAAAAAAATGTTTTACAATAATTTGAGAAATTTTGTATTACAACTAGGCATTACAATCACTCCACAGTAAACTATACGATTAATAGGTCTGTTTATAAAACTATTTTAAATCTAGTTATATAATTATGTAGAAATCTAGTTTTCTGGCACTGATAATTGTTTGTCTAGTATCAACACATTTTCTGCTGGTATATTATGTCGTCTCTTTTATCTATTTGGCGAAATAGTTGTTTAGTATCTCTAGACAACGACGCCGACCATTGTCCAGCATCCGAGTTCCAAGTGAGATAAGTGTGTCGCTCTAGATTGTGCAGGCGGCCACCGTTGCGACGATGATGTGCAAAAACTCGGCGGTCAACGACGCTGGGGCCCGATGGGGATGCGCTACACCACCAAAACGGACTTCGGCATTACTCATTGTTCATTTCAAACAGTAATCTGTTAATTTGATACTCTATGATTCCTAGAACTTCACGCATGTATTTAGACCGACATCAACATAAAAGCAGGTCCTAAGGTTAAATAATTAAGTAGATATCTGTCTCAAGAAATATGATAAACATATTGTTGCCCATGTTTTAAATATCGAATGACATCACATTAAAAATATATTAGCTCTTATTGGCGCATTGACCTGCATAATATGCAAAAACACTTAGGTATGTTTTTCAAGTATGATAGTAAAACCTTTTGATCCAATTTAATATATAACTACGTACTAGTTTGATGTGTATTTTTAAGATATCTCATTTCGTATATTAGTATAGATATTAAGATACAACCATTAGGATCTAATAAATACCATCTCCATTGAGTCATTAGCAGTTAGCAGTTAACTACAATTTTTAATACCCAGTATAGGGAACCACCTCTAAACGACTAAGTCTAAATGGTCAACACACGGCGACCGTTCTTTCCCAACGAGTTGGGGCATACCCATTTCCACTTCAATTTGCTAACATAACCTATACGCTATGTCCGTTACTACCGTTATTTTACGGTTTCGGGTATTCTAACTTATCTCGTAGTGAAAGCCATAACATATACAATGACTATCTACGCGAATTTAAGCATGTTATTGAAGTTATTTATAAAGTACACATACATATCAAGTAAATAGCAATCGTAGTGTATACTTATCATAGTTATTTATTTTCATCTAATTTTAAACAAGGCAAGTTCTTTTTCAGTTAAATTGGCGCTAGCCAGTTCAGTCATCGGTTGAACTTTTAAAATCTGGATCTGTATAAGAAGACCTTTTTTGCGAACAGTGACACGAATATTGAATGAAATTTTAGTTAATTTTCATCTTGAAAATATTCATTTGTAGATTAATAAAAATATAAAATCTTATAATAAATACAATAAGAACATATATATACTAGCCCTATATCGCCCTAAGCTGGAATAATTGTGAGATAGCCATTACATGACGATCGCTTTAAATTTGCTTTGAAGGTCTCAAGCAGGAAGTCGCACGGGCAATGAACATGCGAATGTGAAGGACGCGTGAGTAAATGTAAGTAAACGTCTTATTATTATTTTTTTGCTTAGAATGAATAACAATTAATAATTACTCTCAAAACCTTCTTATACAAAAACATATTTCTGTATATTATGTTATAATAAAAATAAAAAAAAAAATGATTAAAAAAATCAAAAACCCGACTGTGTAAACCAAACCAAAACTACGTACATAATAAAAAAAACTGAAAAGAAAAAAACAAGCACTTAGATGTCCGGTGGTCTAGAATTCCATAATATATTATTGAATAAATACTATTGCAGAAAATGAAATATATTTTAATAATAGAACATGACAACTGAACAGTCGGGATCCTTTATTCGACAGCAAATCTAATTTTTCAAAGGAAAAACCCGACTGCGTAAAAAGTCACCAAGACTTTTTACGCAGTCGGGTTTTTTGATTTTTTTAATCATTTTTTATATTTTATACTTTTAAGTTATAAATACCTATGTAGCTATAGTTATCTTATTTATTAATAAGTAGGTAAGTACCTAACTATATATAGTTTTTCGACTGAAGTAAAGTACAATATCGTTAGAAATTGGAGATGGGCGACCGCGTCAGACATTAGATACTTTAGGTAGGACTACCTATGGTATATTGGACAATATACCTACTAGATACTTCAATATATGTCCATCGACATCCAGTTATATGAATTTTTCGTCTTTTCATCGTAAATTTCTACTGTCTAAAAAACCTATATGTGAGAAAAGTTGTTACGAAACTTTAAATCGATATAGATCCTAAACGTCAAATCGAAAAATGTTGAAAGAAAACTAGTAATGATTTTTAAATACCTATTTAACGATACCCCACTCGATATAGTTGGTTGACTTTATTTTTTTAAATTTTGACAATATGGCGTCCAGTAGTCGCCATATTGAATTTTCAATAACGTCATATCTTTAGTGACACTCGCCGGATTAAAAGGAATCGATTGACGTGCGAATCATAAAAATCGGCCCAGGCGTTTGGTATATATAGTGCTTCAAAGGAACATACAAACAAACAAACATACATACATACATACATACATAGACTGTTAAACACAATACCACTCCTTTGCAGTCGGGTAAAAAGGTATTCAGATAGGTAACTAAACGACGACGTTACTTTATTCAAGAAGCAAAGACGTCACAGATTCATCTAGTTACCGTTAAGTCTTGATGCTTTCCATATGTATCCATTCAATTATTAAAATAACAGCACCGTTGTACGCGCAAAAACCTCAGCAGTCGGTCGATGACACCAAGGGGCACTTTAGGGCCGAGTCCGTCACACCTCGTCAACTGCGCATCAAAGTTATAAAAATACTTATTTTCCTCATAAACTATATTATGAAGAAATATGTGAAGGAAATTGTAGCCATGACGTAATAGAAAGTGTAACCAGTTGTCAATAGTATGTCATGACAGACCTCTGGAGAAATATCCTCCCTATCCTTCATCCTCTTTGCATTTAGAACATTATTTAAATACTAGCATTACACTTGACGTTTATTCGGTCATCATTATCAAGACATCACCTGAGCCAAATTATTAACAGTTTTTTTTTAATATTGTATAAAATCCAAGAAAGTCTGACCAGCGTGGTATAGTGTGTCATTTCCCTCCACCTGTAGGAGGCTCTAGCTCAGCAGTGGAACGTATATAATATTATTTAGAATCAGCATGTATAGCGGTCTATAATATATTTTAATTATGGTAGGACATTTCAATTTTTAGGCCACAAATACCTCAGGTTTCTCAGACATAAATGACATATCCATATTATATAGTATTGGCAATCGTCTTAAATTTAATATTTTTTTTAATTGAAAAATCATTAAAAGCTATAAAAAGTGTTCTGCTGAGTTTAATGTTACTCTATTATTTTTGAACTTAGAAATTTCTAATTATTGAGACAATTTCACCCGCACAATGCGTACAGACTATTTTAATGGGTAACGATAAATCGTTGTTCCGCATTCCGATGTGAAATTCATTCACGGGTCGTAACGAAGTCGTCTAGACTGTGTGTCGGAGAAAGGTGACCATTCACCGGCCGGCGTGACTCGCGAGGCGGAGCGCCTTCGCTCCCACAGACGGGTAAGTAACTGGTTAGTAATCTGCTACGTTATCATGTGAACACATTGCATTTTTTATGGATTGGCGTATAATTTGGAAGTACCGTTGATTTAATTTAAAGAAGGTCACTAGGAAAAAGCTGTAGCAGCACTTATAAATGTAATTATTTTGATCGTGTTGTGTAATCTAAGAGGAAAACTTCTTATATTTTCAATGTGCGTCAATGGCTGCAATATGTTCTCATTATATTGTTAGTAGATGATAAGCCGTTGGTACAAAGTACAAAACTAAATAATGTAAGTTTACTAAGTGACTACTTTCCAAACTACACGATATCATCTACATGAAGGCAGTGCGCGAGCGTTTGGTTTTAATGACAGCGCACCGTGAGGCCAGCATCCGCGTAGCAACAGCTTTCAGACGGTGAATGAAAGTTGATCGCTTCGAAAAAATGCGAGACCGTCGATGGTTCCGGCACACACGACCGCCCGTAAATATTTGGCACTCAGCTCCAAGTCGCGGCCGGACTGCCGAATAACAACAATTTTTATCGATATCCTATGTTTTTATTCAAATATCTACCTTGTGCCTTTCTTTCTTTTTTTTTTAAACATTAAGCGCCAATATTTTTTGTTCATATTGATTCTGCAAAAATATCTTGGTGCGAATTTTTTGAAACAAATTAGCATGTGTAACGGAAACATTAATTCACGAAAGTTATTTCTCAACTGTGAGAATAGAACGTTGAATGGGAGAAATTCTTGATTATTAGAATCATCATCATCAGCATTCACCCGTCCCTCACAAATCGCCACAAAGCACGGTTCAAGGAAAACATTGCCATAATCGCCACGCTTGACTGATGGGTTGAACAGTGAGGTGTTATACATTTTCCCAAAGAGTGCAGCTGCTGCTGGTAAACATACACCAGGATACTGTGTGTACTCTTACTCGAATTTTACAACTAACATGGGGGCAATAAGGGGCGGCGACAATTGTGATGATTAGAATAATAAACTAAAATATAGTTAATTCCGACTAGAACACCAGCTTTCGTATAATATCAAATATTTTTTGCAAACATAATCTTGATACTAGGGAAGTCTACAAATACTTATTATAGTTCAGTGATGGCTTAAAAATATAATATGTTATAACTCATTCATTCCCTAGGGTCATCATAAGAGCCGGGCGGGCCACCGAAGACAAAGATCGAGTACCGGTGGCCCGCTCGCACGGTGAAGAGGAGTTTGCATGGTGGGTCTATGAGGACACGCGCCGCCTCTTCCGCCACCCCGGACCGATTTGGCGGGGTGAGACGCATACATAGCTCACGGCAAAAAAAAAAGGGTCATCATAAGAGACTATGGGACACAAGCAGATAAAATCACTCAATTCATATAGTGTAAGATATTAAAGAAATTGTGTTTTAGAACACCACATAAATAAGTTTTTAAGGCATTTCTATCTTTATATATTTATGTGGATTTACACATCTTATTTCTGTACACGAATCGCCTTCATCCATACATCTATCCTTCCATGTCTCCATCTAGCTAGAGACAATCACTGTTGAACATACATGAAGGGCAGGATGGGGATCTTATTTTGAGTTTTTTTCTCTTGCATTGCTGTTATATGCATATCATATCTTTCACTCATGTTTTACCACAAACAATCGAAAAAAATGGGGTGTTGTGAATTCAAATGGAAATAGAATAGTATTCTTATTGTGATACACATTATTCCCAATTATTAAAATAATACTAGATGTGTCCATTAATGTGTGGTAGCGGCTACGAATACTACCAGCCATTACTTTACTCGTGGATGTTGTAAAAGACGACTAAAAGCCTTATAACGACCTGGGCCAACTCCATCTGATGCCATTTGGTCAACAATTACATTCCCAAGAAGGGTTGACGTCAGGCAGGCGGCCGTTCATAAAAATATTGCCAATAACTTTTACAATATGTACTATGAAAGAAGAGTACATATTGTATCGACCCCAAGTAATTGGGATAAGAGTAGAAGAATGATTACTTGATGTGTCCATAGTGCAAAATTGTCTAAATACATTTCAACGAAGCAAATATATCAGTGAAAATGAGGTCAATAGGATGTGGGGTAGAATATATTTATAGGTGGACTAGAGAGGGATGTGTGCATTCAACAATGTTCACCCACCTCTATTCACCTGCATTTGTTACTTGCCCTACCATTAAAGAGGTCATGGCACAGAAAATTGTATTATGCTCAATGAAACAACAACTCCATATAATTTGCACTCCTTGTGTCGGTTATTATAACACTTAATTCCCAGTAACATCAATAATTCCACTCTACACAAAAATATTAATATTTTAAATGATAAATAATGAAATAGTACAATTTATGCACAAACATTATGGCTTATATGTCATAGAGTAGGTCTCTATTTATTAAAATGTGGCCAGTGGTCAAAGCAATTTTTTTTTCAGTATCACCACTTCAGCTTAATGCAGCAGAAAAGTAATATAATTATATATATCCACACTTTAATGAGGATTTTTTAAAAAATGCTGAACTGTTTGTCTTTTGGACGCAATTTTAAAATTATTTTTTTCATAGTGGGTAATCCAAAAACATTTTTTTCAAATATAGATTAGTGGTAATAATTTAAAAATACAATGTCTACTTTCCTTTAGGTGTCATTTAAAACAGCTAAGGCGGTACAAGAAGAGTGGACAGAACTGTTTGCTGGAAAATTCAAAATATCAACTGTCGTTACCAAACCACATAACAAGCATGGCAATTATCTCATACTTCACGGTAAAATCTTCAACAGTGGTTATCGCAATGTAAATCAATAAAAGAAGAGATGTCACATGAAATACATATATAAATTATGTTCCAAAGGTCGAACTTATTATATAGTAATCATTACAATTAATTTAATAATTTTGTGTAATAGACAAAATATCCATAACTACTTTACTAAGCAGTAACTATAAGTAATTACTTAATTGTTGCTGCATGTGCTTTGTTCCATTTATTAATATTAGGTATAATATGAGTAATGTTTGTTCAACATATTTTTTTATACTTTTATGTACTATGGTTAACAATATTATTTAGTATATTTGATGAGATTGTTTTTCTTCATTATTCATTTACTTATTCAATTTTTATAGATTTAAACTCAGTATTCATTTTTATTATTTTATAAAATGAAAATGAAACCTAACAATTTTTTTTTTATTTGAAGGTAAATAATATTTTTAATGTCATAGTTGACAAGATAAAATATAGAGAATTGCAGTCTTAATTTGGACACTTATGTCTATGCAGTCATCTGTCATATTTTATACACTCATGTAGGTTTGTTTTTAAAGTTTATTGTGGGAGGATCACACTATACACACTATATAACAGTTTTCTGTCTACAGTCGTGGGCCAGTCCATCGGGTGTAATACCACATTCTCGTAGAAAATTGACATTCGAACAATGGCAATGTGATGTTGTGCTTCGTTCGGTGAGCTAGAGAGCCGGCAGCCTAAATTTCTGGTGGCGGTGCCCTAGCGTACAGCTATTGGTGTTGCAAAGGTCCACGGGCAGCAGTGACACTTCCCATCAGGTGTGCTGCTTGCTCGTTTGACATCATCAGCAATAAAAAAAAAAGAAAAAAGATATAGGGAGAGATGACAAATATATATATTGCCACACTGACTTTCTCCTTCAACCTGTATGAATTAGTAGCCAGCTGTGGGTACAGCTGGTTACAGAGGAAAATAACTTTCAATCGAGAATGTCTGTCGACACCATCCAAGACCAATTCCCAACTTTATAATTGTTATTTATTACGCATTTTGTTACATCAAAATCTATCCTGTCTTTTTGTCTATCCTAGGATTGAATAGCAAAACCCCATAAGCTGTATTTACATATCTATGCCATTGTAGCAATGAGACATTTCTGATTTATCTCTATTATAAACTATACAACCATCATTTACTGTATTATGAATACATTATAAAATATATCTAAATATTAAGGATGAATTTGAGAAGTCTACTATCTTTTAAAGTAGTATAGTAGAGTAGAGGATGAATACTTTGGACATAGATGCTTATGAGTGGTAGAGATAGAAAATAAATTGAGTGAAGAGATGATAATTCAAACTCTGGCAGGAAAAAAAAGAAAAAAGATATTTCAAGCCCAAGTTAAGCAGGATAAGAAGAAAATTAAAATAAATCTATTTTATAGTGCACATCACATTGGTGAAAAAGGTACCCTCTTATAAGAAAAATGCATGTAGATGCAATTTAAAAGTTAAAGTAAATTGTTTGTTAAATTAGGGCTTAACATTTTATTATCTGTAATCATTTTTACAATATTGTCTCATAATAACAACTGCATGGCTGTTTGTGGTGGGCTGTATATCCCCTACAATAAATAACAATTACATCAATTATTTTTCGAATATATTAATTATTTTATATCATTCATTTTCTCTACATAACTATTGCAGAATGTATTTGCAATATTCCTAATGAAAGGTATTACGATCATGCATATGAAATATCTACATTATTAATTTTAAAATGTAGGTTGCTAGCAATTTATAATGAATGAGAATTTAAATGAAGGATATAGAGGTACAGTAGTGAATTTGAAATAAATGCTTGGAAATAGCTCTTGTATTCATGCCTGATAATGTAAGCGAAAAAAAAAATGCAAAAACAAACAAGCACCTATATAATATATTTTAGTTTATAGTGCCTGCTGCTGATTTACTTATGAGGAAAACATCAAGTACCTAGCCTAACAACGAACTTTTTATAGTATTCATATATACAGGATATTTTATCTTAGTGTCTGTCTTCCTTTCGGTATGAGTATAGTAGAGATAGAGTATTGAGTACAGTAGAGGTCTATACTAATATACTTACACTTATTTTTGGCATTCTCATCCATGAGCATGTTGAAGTGGTGATAGCGGTTCCACGCCGCCATTTCGCCTTCGTGAGGAGCCCCGAGAAGCACCAGGGCCGCCCCGGCGGGCCCAACTCCGTCTAGGGGCTCCAGTGTCCTCAGCGCACTAAAACTTTGTCACACACTCATAACCCAAGAAACATAGCTAGCACACACTCGCGCTCAAAACGCCGTCGCCCCGGACGGCGATGTCATCGGCGCCGACGCGCGCCGCACATGCCTTGCACTTCCGCTCTACGCACTTATGCACACGCGGGTAAACAAGCACGATCAAAACGGCACCGAGCGGTGATTCACCTCTAACGCCCGTCGCACGCTCCGCACTGCAGGCGGACTGGCGGACTGTAGCGGCGCCCACGAGCCGCAAGCGACTGACTGAACCCAAACACTCGTCCCGTGTCACGTGTGGCGTTATATACAGCGTACCGATATAAAACAATATAATGCACACATAAATTCACACTAAATTGCAAATCACAGTCAAATATTACAAGAAAAAAAATTATTCCACAAAACGCCAGAGGAGCGAACCAGACGCGCGACGCGGTTTCTCCTTGCCGATCCGAACCTCACTGCTCTGAATTTCAACTCGAACTCGCGAACAAAATAATAACAAATGTGCATGAGAAACTCGTTATAATACGTACACGTGTTTGCGTCACAGGACTGACAAAAATATGAAATCACATTTATCGAATAAATCGTTTGAAAATTTTCGACAAAATACTCCTGAATGCAGACTGTTGATGACTAGCTAACGAATAAAATTTTGATGAAATACGAACTTCACTGCCGCACACACAAGTAACTAATCGATTAACTGATCAAAAGTTTGAGCAGTCTAATTAAAATGTCTTTAACTAGGTACACTATTTGTAAACAAAACACATCACGTAATACATTCAGAAAATTGCAGTTTGGAACCGTAAACGCGAACGCGTTGACCAAGCGCGACAAATAGGACAAAACATGGCAGACTTGAAAAACCACACGAAATTTGTCTGTGGTCATTTCATTTTTGAGCGTTATAGTTTCATTCAGAATATGTACAATTTTTCATTAAAATTTGTTAAGATGGTTTAGAGTTTATATTAATTTTCAGTTAATTTATAGCACAAATCACCATATAAATATTATACAATAATATTATAGTAAAGATAATACATTAAGTAATGAAATATTTAATAAAAAAATCCTAATATTTTAATGTTACTCTTAGATCGAGGATTTGTAATTGTGTAAAAAGAAACGGAAAATGAACTACTATAGACATTGCTTTTTAGTTCGGTTTGTTCATTCCGACAGGCAAAGGAAGCAAAACTCATACAGGTAAACTTTTTTATTTATTCGCCCTTATAGCAGGCAGGCTATAGTCAGTCAGTCGACCATCTGCCTTGTCTTACGTAGCTTACAACTATATACATATGATAAATTCTTTGATTATTATATCGTTATATCGAAAGGTCATAGTAACGTATCGTAGTAACAGTCGTCCGTCAATAAGTCAAATCGTCGCCTTCAACAATTCCATGACCACACTGTTAAAGGTATCTTTTGGGAATTTTAATGGAAAACGAAAACGTGGCAGTGTTATATACCTCAATAATTCCTGCGCATCAAATTACATAAAATACGATCAAAATATATGACATGTTAAAATACTAAGATATTGAATATAATACAAGAGTACTATATGACACTTTCCTTTTCCGCTAAAACTCCCAGGTACAAATTATATTATAGACAAAAGTACAGTCATCTCATCATCATCTCAGCTCATAATATGTCCCACTTTTGGGCTCGAGCCTCCTCCGTAACGGGAGGGAAATTAACCTACTATACCACACTGATCAGACGTGTTGGTATAGGGTTTTGTTTCGAGTTTTCCTTCACTTGCATAGGATGTTATATGCCTTTTGTATCCCTTAGTCGTCTTTTACGATCACCCACGGGTAAGATAGGGAGTGGTGATTTGTATTCTTACTTCGTCACCACACCAAAGTACAGTAAACTACAGTATTTCAGTTTAACGTTGAGTAGCTGATTCAAAGCTACTACTGTCGGTCAAGAATTAAGTAATATTTTCGTAGAAAGTTATCAACCGTATTAAATACGTTAGTTAATTCGTTGACAGTACATATGATATATCACAGAGTATTAAAAGAAGAGAAAGCGTGCACTAGAATTGTGCTCCAATTTGAGTGTTATAATTAAAGAGGAGTGGGGAAGGAGCTAAACAGCTTTGTATTAAACAGTTTGTAAGTCACATCTAGGTTAGTATAATATACAAACCTTGTAGCAAGTCGAAAAGATTTTTGATCGTTCAGGTGTTTCTGTCATACTATGATATTAGAGCAACGTTGAGGCTTACGTATGGCCCCGTTAAGCTCTTCCGTACTGCGGTTCAGCTAGTCAACTATTTTGTGAAAGAGATATTCATCGGAAATTACTACACCAAAGTTACAGTTACGTGACAATAGCTGTATTTGGTTATATTCAGTTTACAAGACCTAGGATTTTCTCTTTGCCTTTCCAAATGTATGTACCCATAAAAATATACTATTTATGGTGAACAATATTCTGATATCTTACAATTTTTTGGTAGCTTAATCTATTTCGCTCTTTTATTATTAGATAGTACGAATCAGATATATTAATATAATATAATATTGATTAGAACGAAATAAAAACAAAAATAAACTAAAATTATTTGTCACTCTCATCCTCAATTACCTCATCTTCAGTATTTTCAGACCAATTTCCTTTTTAAAATCATACATATCGTTAATTTTCTTCGTCTGCCTTTCTGTGGTTTCAAATAAATAGTAATCGGTTATTTCGGATTAAATAATTGTGATCGATATTCTGCTGCGTAAAGTAGGAGATGTTTGAGACCCATATGCATTTTTGAATTTGTATAGGTACATATTTTCAAAAGTCGAAAACAGTCAAGCTTATAGTATAGAACTATAGACCATCCATCCATCCATCCATCCATCAGCCCGTAAACGTCCACTGTTGGACATAGGCCTCCCCACAAGAATGCCATCTATAACGGTCCTGTGCCACCTGCATCCAGTGGTTTCCTGCGACCTTGATGAGGTCATCAGTCCACCGAGTGGGGGGTCGTCCTACGCTGCGTCGTCCGATTCGTGGTCGCCACTCGAGAACCTTTTTTCCCCAACGGTTGTCGGTTCGTCGAGCGATGTGGCCTGCCCATTGCCACTTCAACGTGCTAATCCTTAGGGCTATGTCGGTTACATCCGTTCTTCTACGGATTTCCGTATTTCGGATTTTATCACGTAGAGAAATACCGAGCATAGCCCGCTCCATAGCACGCTGAGCGACTTTGAGCCTTTTTATGAGGCCGACATTTAGAGACCACGTTTCAGTGCCGTAAGTCATCGCTGGTAACACACACTGGTTATAAACCTTTGTTTTCAGACACTGCGGAATATTAGACGAGAAGATCCTCCTAAGTTTCCCGAACGCTGCCCAGCCGAGTTGGATTCGTCGGCTGACCTCTTTCTCGAAATTGGATCTACCTAATTGGACTGTTTGTCCTAGGTAAACATAGTGATCGACAACTTCGAGAATCGCTTTCCCAACCAGGACCAGTACAGAAATGACATGTGCATTAGACATGATTTTCGTCTTGTCCATATTCATTTGCAGCCCTACTAGTTGGGAGACCTTGCTGAGGTCATTAAGCATGGTGCCAAGGTCCTCCAGGGAATCTGCCATGACTACGATATCATCTGCGAATCGAAGGTGAGTGATGTATTCGCCATTGATGTTGATGCCGAGTCCGGTCCAGTCTAAGAGCTTGAAGACATCTTCCAGCGCAGTGGTGAACAGTTTCGGAGAGATAACGTCTCCCTGTCTCACGCCTTTCTGCAGCTGGATCGGTTTCGTACTCTTATCCTGGATGCGGACTGACATAGTAGCGTCTTTATACAAACACTTCAGCACTTCGATATATCGATAGTCAATTTGGCACCTCTGAAGGGACTGCAGCACTGCCCAAGTTTCGACAGAATCAAAGGCTTTCTCATAGTCCACAAACGCTAGACACAGAGGCCGATTATACTCCTCGGTCTTCTGTATAATCTGGCGTAGCGTGTGGATGTGGTCTATGGTACTATAACCTTTTCGGAAACCGGCTTGTTCAGGCGGCTGGAAGTCGTCTAGCTTGCGCGCGAGTCGGTTCGTAATGACTCTTGAAAACAATTTGTACACGTGGCTCAGGAGTGAGATGGGTCTGTAATTCTTTAAGAGCGTTTTATCGCCCTTCTTGAAAAACAGCACCACCACACTCCTGGTCCACGACTCTGGAACGTCGCCCCCGTGAATGACAGAATTAAACAACTTCTGTAGGGCTTTTAAAACTGGCTTGTCGCCTGCCCTCAGGAGCTCTGTGGTAATTGCGTCATCTCCCGGTGCCTTTCCGTTCTTTAATTGTTTTAGAGCCATTCTGATCTCGTACAAGCTGACGTCCGGGATTTCTTCGGTATAGTGCTGAGTTAGCTTGGATCTGGGGTCTTGGACCAAGCTGACAACAGGATTCAGGGATGATTTGTACAACTGCCCATAGAACCTTTCGACCTCTCCCAAGATCTCACTCTGGGATGAAATGACAGTACCGTTATAGGTCTTCAGCTTAGTCATTTGGCTCTGCCCAATAGACAAATCTCGTGCGAACACTTTGGAGCCTCGATTTCGCTCTATCGCCTCTTCAATACGCAGTGTATTGAATCGGCGAATATCGCGTCGCATAGATTTAGAGATTTGTCTATTAAGCTGCCTGAGTTCGGACCAATCGGCTGAAGACTGTACCGTCATTTCCTTTCTCCTCTCCATGAGTTGAAGAGTCTGGTCAGAAAGCTTTTTTGTTCTAGTAGCGCGACGGGTCTTAAAGAATTTTGACCCGACCGCGTGGACAGTTTCCACGAACCTGTTGTTCATATCGTTCGAAGATTCGCACTCTTCCAGGCATTGGAAGCGATTATGTAATTCGAGTTGAAAGCTATCGGGGTTCTGGTATTGGACAGGTGTAGGTCGGAGTGTAGACTTCACCAAGCGGGACCGCTCGACTTTCGTACGAAGATTCAATGTTCCTCGAACCATCCGGTGATCACTCCCAGTTTTAATCCTGCTGATCACAGAGATATCATTGAATATTTGTCGTTTGTCCGTCAAGATGAAGTCTATCTCATTTTTAGTGGATCCATCAGGGCTAATCCAGGTCCACTTCCTTTGTGGCCGTTTCTTGAAGAAGGAATTCATCATGAAGAGGCCTTCCTTCTCCAAAAAGTCGGCCAGTTTTTGGCCCCTTTGGTTTCTCTGTCCAAATCCATATTGCCCCACTCTCAACTCATCGTCTGTCCTTTTGCCTAGTTTTGCGTTGAAGTCTCCCATAACTACCGTGAAGTAGGTTTTGGACGTATGGATGGCTTTCGAGATATCCTCGTATAAGGCCTCCACTACGTCGCCGGAGTATGTCGAAGTCGGTGCGTAAACCGGGTCGGGTCTTTTTGCTTTCTTTTTTTAATATCATACTAACCACATCTTGAATATGAGAAAAGCATTTTATCAAAGGCAAGGATGGATATGTCAGCAGTCTTTTATTATAACAATATCTCGAAGAGTCAATCTGACTACCAGGCAACAACCAAGAGAAGGATATTCAGGATCCCCTGTCCGCGAGCCGACTCTCTCCTTGCGAGGCGATGCCCAACCTTCTCACACCCCCATATCTATAATGCGGCCCTCAAGCACTGTAATCTTAAAAATCTCTCTCTATTTTCATGTAAATCCACTGTAAAAAAATGGTTACTTTCGCTCTCATATGACTTCACTGAAATGATCGTCAATGCTAGCAAGTAATGGCATAGACGCAGACGCAAATTCACACACACGCTCACTCACGGACACGTATACACACACACACAACCTGCCTGCACACCCTTACTGTAATATCACTTCTTTTTTTTTAGTTATTTTTTTATATTATTCTATTACATTTCACATTTGTAATCTTAGCGTCCTGGCTCCTGAGATACAGGCACTAGCCTAGTTCAGGAACTATTGTAATCCATATAATGTATATTATGTGTTATTGATTAAATAAACGATTGATTGATTGATATTCCCTTATATTAATTGTGCTTTCTCTATCATTGTTTTCATATAGGCATTCCTTGCATACAACACAATTACTATTAACTTTTAATTTACGCAGTACATATTCAGAAGCAGAGCAGAGCAGTTCTGAAGGTTAGCTATTTTAAGCCTCGTTTGTATCCCACTGCTAAGCTTTATGAATATTGTCAACTCCTAACGGTTAGGCAATTTTTCGTTCTAGCCACGGCCCTAAAGCAGCACTCTCTAGCGCCTCTTGTGTGCAATTCAACTCGTCGCAATCATCTTATTGTCTCTTCAGTTCCAATTAAAACATCATTTTGCCGCAGGTTTTTTGTTTTCCTCGGACCTTATCTCTATAATAAGCTGCACAAAATTTTATCATTGAATTTTCAAACCACTTACAAATGTAAAGTAATTTTGCAAGAATGGCTTCTTCAACAATCTTATGGTGATACTGAAAACTTTCTTGAGGTTATTATATGATCCTAGGCACATACACTTGTACGTGAATGAATACACATGCATGAAGTATATAAGTACATGCGTATACATATCCAAACACTGATATACTCATACACACACATGTACGTGCACACACACGCAAACACAAACACACACAAACAGACAATGCACACACACACACACATATATACGCATACACACATACAAACACACACGCATACACACACACATAAACACGCACACAGACACACATGCACACACACCCACAGACAGATACACTCAAATGTTTCACAGGCATATAATGTATCACACGCATAATATGTAACACACGCATACACTCAAATGGTTCTAATACTCACCATACAAGCGCTTACACATTTTCCTATTGACACCCAGTTCAATTGTATATGGTCCCCGTGGATTTCCTGGTGACTTGACAATCCATAATGATATTTGTAAATTTAGAGTAAGTGTTATTGTATACTGTAAAGTATTATGGTGAGAAATAAATCAATTATTATTATTATTATATCCAGACACATAATCTAAGGAAGCCCTTATTTTAGGATCGACACGTTTTTTATCATATTCCTCAAATATGTGGTCACAATTAATATCGTCGAAATCTAGTTCTAAAATATTATTTGATACCTTATCTTTTCTGAAGAATATCTTTTTTAAAGATTTAAAAGCACTACATGTGTCAATCTCACAATTGGACCCTTTGGAATGTATGCTACTTATATTATTTATGAGCAAGGATACAAAGGCAGCTTCAAAGCCAGCACATATTGGGGAGACATTTCTATAACCATGACTTCGAAGACAGCCAAAGAAATTTTCCAAAGGGTCCTGATTGAAGTGCCTCATCCACAAAAATTTCTAATTATAGTTTTGAGTTAAATTATCTACAATATACTCTACATTTTCAATAGTTTGTACTAAATTTGTTAGAGAGGGAACAGTACCTGACTTAGAATTATGTCTATTAATAAATTTCATTGATTTTAAAACATATTTTGCTTCCTGCCATAGCTGCTTGTGCTTAGATTTTTTTGACACTACACCAAGTAAACATTTCCCCGGTCTATTTTTTGAATTTTTAAAACTGCCATTTAAGGAATCAAATAACTCATCAAAAAATTGAAGTATTTCTGCAGTCTGTGCACATTCGGCTGGAAGAACTCCTACATCTGAAAATACATAAATTACATCTATTAGATTATAAATAATATATATTAATTGTGTTCAAAATGGCAACATTATCCGTGATGAACGAACTATTTGGACACAATTTATAATTTTCATTCGCTATTTTGACTTAATAAATAATAACTCGAAAATAGGTATTTAGTAGTCTGTGGTCACCATCTGACAGTCCGGTACTATAGCTGCGGCCCAAAAATTCCTTAACTCAACCTCATTAAAATTGTAATGACGACGCTTTGTGCGTAATATCCTATCATCAATAATACGCTTCTTATAATTTAACCTAATTCATTTTGGAATCATCAAAATGCCCAAAAACGGTGGTAAAATGAGAAATTTTAAGAATAATGACCATTTTGGTAAGTATTCTTTCAGTTAAAAATGGTAGATTAGGCTGTTCGTGGCGAGTGATGCTTTGACGATATTAAACTAGCCTTGCGTTTGCTATCGTTTTACTTAGTAACAAGTATTTCTATTTATATAACCGAGTATGTTATATGCTACCTAAAAATGAGATATTAACTTGCCAGCAAGGAACTTAATGATAAGGCGACCTCGTGCCCATCAGCCCCTTGTGCTCCTTTTCAAAGATTAACACAGACAGCTAGTCTTTAATTATCTTGTTTTATAATTTAAGCGTTAATTATGATATTGTCAATATTATAATTTTCACATAGTAAAAATATGTGCGATTTCTGAGCCTGGCATTAAATATATCAACAAATGTTTTTTTTTTTGCAGAACACGATGACAGGACACACAGTGGTAATACGAGACGTGTTAGTTTCAAACCTGGAACACACAAAGGAAAAAATAAATGGAATAAACCCATGTTGTTGCTGGACGATGCTGACATTGATATGACTGGTTCAGGTGCACCTCATATGAGGAACAAGGGTTCGTTTAGAGGCCGTGGAGGTCGTCTATATTCGCCTGCACCAAGACCAATTAATGGTGCGTCCAGAAAAAGATTTATAGTTGGAGTTCTGCCATGGTATCAAATCATAATACCATATGGTGCAAAACATGACAAAGACACTATTTTAAGAGCACTTTTGAGCTATGTATCACCTGATGTCTTTGTTCCTCACTACTATAAAATCAATGGGAATGCTGCAGTCTTTTATGTAGATGATGTTAAATTAGCAGAGAAGTTGTTCCATGCTGATAGAAAGATTATTATGTCTGATGGTTTTAAATTAATGGTAATTGTGAGGAATGCAGTACCTAATGTGACTGTAGATGCTAATATGAAAGAGAAGATGAAGCTGACAATGGCCAAGAGATACAATGCTGCTACTAAGGCTTTAGATTTAACCAAATTTCACGCTGATCCAGGTATGTTTATTGAATCTATGTGTATGAAAAGTACATGTATTTTATTTCTCATATCATCAGTTAAATAGAAAAGTGACATTAATCGAAAATACCAAATTTTACAGTACTTGCATTTAAAGATTATTTTCAACAAACAGATGGGTGGCTTAACATAGAATAACACTTCTGATAGCACAGTTTTTGACATTTAGTTTTATGATTTATCATTGTTTTATTGAAATACAAACAATAACAAAACATTTTAAACAATAATATCATTTTTTTCGAGATATGCCACGTTTCTTTTTAACCGACGAAATGTTAACAAAGTAAGACTGCAATCTAATACTGCCCACTCCTTTGCCATAAGCTGTTATAAAAGTAAAATAAAAATATGAACAAATTAATAAATTTAAGCAGATATCATCCCTGCAAGAGAAATAAAACTTAAAATAACCCAATACCAATCTCCCTGTTGAGCATTCTATAGCTCAATTAGTAAAGGTCACTTTCCCTTCCATTGTGCAACAGTCTCATATGTATTAATGTTAATTGCATCTTCAACAATTTGCAATAACCTTAGTCTTCAAATTATTGGATAGTTGCATAAATATATTTCACTCTGACTAAGTATGTAACTATTTGCTAAGATTGCATCACCATTAGAAACTGTTGACAACTTTGTTTAATATATTATTTTCCTTATAACATTTACGTATGATTTGATGAGAAGAAAAACATGTATTTACACATTGTTTATAAGGAAAATATCAAGCATTAAGAATAATCATCATCATCACAGCCCATAAATGTCCCACTGTTGGGCTCGGGCCTCCTCTGTAATGAGAGGGAAATTAACTTACTATACCGCGCTGGTCAGACGTGTTGGTATAGGATTTTATTTCGAGTTTTCCTTCTCTCGCATAGATGTTATATGCATTTTATATCCCTTAGTCGTCTTGTACGATCACCCACGGGTAAGGTATGGGGTGGTGAATAGTATTCTTACTCTATCACCACACGGATAATTATGAATAATGGAAACTCAAAATCCTATAATACTTTTAGCTTGTAGATATTGTAATCATTAATTGATTGCCTGAATAGTATAGCCTTATATGTAGCAACTTCTCATATGGTTTATAATTTTTATTCCCAACATCATCATCATTCTCCTACTCTTATCCCAATTACTTGGGGTTGATACAATATGTACAAGGAGTTTTTGGCAATAGTATTATGACCAGCCACCTGCCAGATGTCAACCCTCCTTGGGAATTTATTGTATTTATTCCCATGTAGGATAATATTTTTTATTCATCATGATTCTTTTGAATCTAAGTGTTTTGCTTGTATCTGTTAATAATACTTTAAAGTTCCCTGCAAATAATTACTTCTTAGTATAATGTAGTTTGTATATGTCATTCTAAATGTTTAAAAATAAAATGAAAAGTTGAGCTACCCCACTCTTTTGGCATATATAATGAACATGTAGAATTTTTGAATTAAATTAGTATGTATACTTTTTGAAGATGAAAAAAGAAGTGGTAGCGGCTACGAATACTACCAACCCTGAATTTGCTTGTGGATGTCGCAAAGGAGGAATAGAATATTAGCGTGTATGAAGTGAATTATGAATGTTGAGGAAGCGAGTGAAGTATGCAAGGATAGAGTTCTCTGGACCTCTGTTCTCTCTGCCTACCCTGCAAGGGACGTGGCGTGATGGTATGTATGTATGTCGTAAAGGCGACTAAGAGATTTATCAATCTCAGCCAAATCCACCTGATGCCGTTTAGCCAACAATTACATTCCCAAAGAGGGTTGACGTCAGGCAGGCGGCTGGTGATAAAACTAATGCCAATAACTTGCAATAAGCATGTTTACATATTATGTTGACCCCAAGAATAATAAAAGAATGATGATGATGACTTTGAATATTTTTATCACCATTTTGTTATATAATGGACAGTTATGTAGTTTAGTATAGTTAGTACAATATAATTTAAGTTTGAAAGTTTTTGACGTTGTGCTTGTTTTTTTGTATTGTATCTAGTGGAAGGTCACCTGTGGATCTGTGGATCACCTGTGGATTTCTTATATTACTCATCTATTCAGCCAAGCATATGAGTAATGTTCTAATCCAGTGTGGTGGTCAGTCTCATTTTCACCATTGATATTATTCTTGACTGGTGCTAAATTTAGTTTTAGTGCAAAATGAAGTATTTCCTTATATTAAATTAATCTAACGTTAACATGTTGCTAAAAGCTGAAAAGTATTGTCAATGTTTTTAATATTTGATACCAATATAATTAATACTTACCAAATTAAAATTTGGTAATTCCAGAGTTGGCGGATATTTTTTGTGCTCTCTTTCGACCAGTCATCATGTTGGCTGCAATTGACATTATTGCCGAGAACATTCCAAATCTGGAGGCTTTAAATCTGAATGACAACAAGCTACATGGCATTGAGCATCTCAAGATTCTGGCAACTAAATTGAAGCATTTGAAGATTCTATACTTGGGAGACAATAGGGTAAGACTGTATAATGTTTTTTTTTCGAGTTCCTAATGTAAATATTATACAGAAGACAAAGACTGTGCAAATTAATAGATGGTTGAAATAAACCTATTACAGATTCTATCTCGACTGTGACCATGAACACTAGTAGTAAAGTGTTTGAAACTTTGGGCAATTAATTATCAAATACAAACTATCCTCCCGTGATCGTGAACACTCTAAAGTGTTTGAAATGTGGGGAAATTAAAACTCAAATACCATTTGTATTTGAGTTGAATTGTTGAATATATAATTTTATTTCTTAATGTATGGCAGATTGTTTTGTAACAATGTAACAAACAAATAATTTGTTCATTTGTAGCTTTGCAGATAGTCATGATCACAGTTTTAGTTTTATTATAAAATTGTTTTTCTTTTTTGGAAATATCAGGATTTTTTCTATAAATAATACTAAAATTTATAAAACTTTTTAAAATTTCATTTATAATTATTACCTGAAGTAATAAATAAATTGAACTGAAAAATAAATCTATTTTAAGATTGTCCATTCATAAAATTGATTCACCATTCAATATTATATACCATGAATATTTTTTCTAGATTCCGTTCCTTGGTTCACTGGAAGCACTGAAGAGCCTTCCACTAATAGAGTTGTACCTTGAAGGAAATCCACTGGTGAAGAAGTTTCAGGACCATGAAATATATGTCAGGTAGTATTTGTAATAGTGAATAATATTGGTTGAAAGCCTTTATTATGAAGTTTTATATGATATCGAGTTAGTCTTTAAGATCTTTAAGAAAGTGACATAAATAAATGACACATTAATAAATTTCTTTGGACTAATGGGGTGATGCCCCTATTTATTATAAGTATACATATTTTCTTAAAATAATTATAAAATCCGCAGTATGTACATGATTGTGTAAGTACATAATTTAATTTGTTTGTAATATTTATGTATTTTAATTTGAGTTAATAAAATATTAGGTAATTGCCATTTGACGTAAGCCACTTTGTCTCTTCATTGCTGCTACATCACGAATTCGTTGAAGCTGTAGTAAACTCACAGTATCACGCACTGTTTGATACAGCAGAGTAACTGTTGCTAACTAAATAAAACAATAACGAAACGTGTGGAGCATAGATCACGCGAAGTACGGGCAGGTAATGACAGTTCTGTCACGTTGCCTTTCATTGATCCGACTTAAATATGCAAGATTGCGATCAGTTGTCCGGAAAATCGCGAGTCCGTATAACTAAGGGCCGGATAATCGAATTTCCACTGTAATTTTATATAAAATCAAATTATAATGTTTTCGGTAATCAAATAAGTTTCCAAATGGTATGATAGTGGGGAGATTGCACCTATTAACATGAAAATTGATTGAATTGACATAGCAATAGATTTTTTTTTTATATATAAATGGCGTTCACAAGATTTCGCCAATAACTCAATTTAGATTGACAGTTATAGGAGTTAGGAAAGTACACTTTAAGTAAATTCACAAGTTTAATTTTGTTGTTGGCTTTAGAATTTTCGTTAGTTGGATTATTCTGGAGACGTTATCTCTCCGAAACTGTTCACCACTGCGCTGGAAGATGTCTTCAAGCTCTTAGACTGGGCCGGACTCGGCATCAACATCAATGGCGAATACATCACTCACCTTCGATTCGCAGATGATATCGTAGTCATGGCAGAATCCCTGGAGGACTTTGGCACCATGCTCAATGACCTCAGCAAGGTCTCCCAACTAGTAGGGCTGAAAATGAACATGGACAAGACGAAAATCATGTCTAATGCCCATGTCATTTCTGTACTGGTCCTGGTTGGGAATGCGATTCTCGATGTTGTCGATCACTATGTTTACCTAGGACAAACAGTCCAATTAGGTAGATCCAATTTCGAGAAAGATGTCAGCCGACGAATCCAACTCGGCTGGGCAGCGTTCGGGAAACTTAGGAGGATCTTCTCGTCTAATATTCCGCAGTGTCTGAAAACAAAGGTTTATAACCAGTGTGTGTTACCAGCGATGACTTACGGCACTGAAACGTGGTCTCTAAATGTCGGCCTCATAAAAAGGCTCAAAGTCGCTCAGCGTGCTATGGAGCGGGCTATGCTCGGTATTTCTCTACGTGATAAAATCCGAAATACGGAAATCCGTAGAAGAACGGGTGTAACCGACATAGCCCTAAGGATTAGCACGTTGAAGTGGCAATGGGCAGGCCACATCGCTCGACGAACCGACAACCGTTGGGGAAAAAAGGTTCTCGAGTGGCGACCACGAATCGGACGACGCAGCGTAGGACGACCCCCCACTCGGTGGATTGATGACCTCATCAAGGTCGCAGGAAACCGTTGGATGCAGGTGGCACAGGACCGTTATAGATGGCATTCTCGTGGGGAGGCCTATGTCCAACAGTGGACGTTTACGGGCTGATGGATGGATGGATTATCCTAAAAAGCTATATAGGTATATATATAAATGGAATGATTTATTCTTTGAAGCTACTACACGTGGATGACAATCTCCAATTAAAAAAAAAAAATATATTACATAATTTTAACAAAAGAAAGATGCTAAGTGCTAACTAATCTAACTATAGTTTAATGTTGTTTGCGATAATGTAATTAGCTAAAATGTATACAAATGAAGAATTAACATACATGAGAATACAATTAAAATTAGAAGAGCAGGGAATTACATCTGCAGGAAGGATATCATAAAGAGAAAATGATCTTTTGGGGCATTCGAAAAAAATATGATTGTATGAGTCTTCATCCAGACCACACTCACAAAGTGAACTATTTTTAATATGAAGCTTCGTTAAGTGTGAATTTGAGCAAATATGACCAAGTCTGAGGTGGCAGATAATGGATGTGGCTGTTTTCTTCACATTTTGGAATTTTGAAAACCAAGGTTTCAATGGAATATTACTCTGTAATAATGCATAATATTTCCCTTTGACTGAACTGCTTTTATGCCACTGTTTCTTCCACTTGCAGAATAATCTGCTCTTAGTGGAAGACAAAAGGTCTTGAGAATATCCTTTATATTGATCAAGGCAACCATTTTCAATAGCTTGTTTGGCATAAGTATCAGCAGTTTCGTTGCCTACAATACCACAATGACTAGGGATCCAGGCTATATTAATGAACAGCAATAGATACACAATGAAATCGTATAAGTTGTCAATACTTTAATTATATTGAAAATATACTATTTTCTTTTACATTTCATCTTCTATCTGCAGATAGTACATATGTATATTATTTGAAAGATAGGTCGTCATTTAATATTCCTATTTATTAAGAATTTGATAATATTCACATATCTTAATTGCTTTTTCTTACACTTGTTCAAATTTTCTTGATGAAATAGGAGCAAAATTTTACATTCTAAAATAATGTTGTCAAATATTTTAATTAAAAATAATTTCATCCTTGATTAATGTTAGTTCTTACTAAATTTTGAAAAATTAATGACTACTGTTTCATTGTTGTTAATTTATCTTTGGAAAGAGGTAATTGGTTAATTTTAGCTTCATATAGGGAGCCTCTTGGATTGCCTCTTGCATAATGTATGGCGTTTTTCAGTCGTTGTACAAGTATGAGAGAGTGCAGTTGCATCCAGTTTATAAAAATGTTGTCAAAACCCTAATAATTTAGCAAATAAAAGCGAATTTAGGTGTATTTTATTTAATAATAAAAATCGTAATTATATAATATTCCTAATAGATATAGACTTAGTAATTCATACGTACATGGTAGTGTGCGACAGAGACAAGACTCTGCGATGCCGAAATTAGTCGAGTGTCTCTTTCCAAAGGTTGGTGATAGGTAATATGTTTTACCCGTTACTAATACAAAAATAATCATTTGGGAATAACTTTTTATTACAATACATAGTGTATTTTTAATGATTTTTCGTTAGTTTTGCTCCTATGTTCTTTATTTTCAGAATCCGCTATTGCCGTTTCCTGAACCTAGATTGCATAGGTCAAGGGCACGGTTGCGGGTTCAAGGATAGCCTGCCAAATAAAAATGTCACAATTATATTGTGTGTATGTCATCTAAAAAATAATATGCAAGATGTTAATAATGTTAAATAAATATTAGTGATACTAAGTTATTCTCTGCAATTTTGTATTCTAGGGCACATTTTATGCAATACTAGCTATATAAAATAAAAATATAATTCTTTGAAATGATCTACCGGGTCCCAATTGTTAATCAAAATATGTTTATCTTTCATATACTTTTATACAAATCTTTTTTCATGTTCTCATTAGTCAGGTCAGTCTAATTTATTTTCAATACAAAATTTCATTTAAATTTGTTAAGTTATTGTTGATTCCGAATTTTAAAAGTAACTGATGTGCCCAATGGATTTAAAGTTTGCCATTACTAGAGGTCTTATGACATCTTGCAAATTTATAATTAAATGTTGTGTAATTTGGATAAAATAATTTTGCCTTTTCCATGCTATATATTCACAGTCCGATGAACATGTTATTTTTTGTATATGGCACTCTTTTATCCTCATTTTAGTTCCTTTCGAGACAATGAGGAACAGAAAATATTTGTTTCACAGTTAGAACAAACTGGAAATATCAAACTGAAAACTTGAAATTTGCTGGTTGTTTGAATCTTTTAGAACATATTTTGAAAAATTATATTAATGGTTTTTATAATTAAGCTGTTAAACATATTCTCCTAGTACTCTGTCGTTGTCAGTAATTCTTCTCATTATTATCAAGTTTAAATAGCTATAGATGCTATCATATAAATTAGATTGATCATGACAAAAAAAAATATATTATTAAAAAAATAGGCAAGATTATATTATTCATATCGGCATTTTGTGATATAGAAAAGCTTGTTTATTATGCATGTTTTCAACTAATAAATAATGTAGCATATAGTTAAAGTATTTATTATGTTTCTATATTAAAATTATTTTCTACCTTTACGACAAATAATTTGATTAAGATAGCTTTGTAGAAAAAAACTAAGTCTTTCCTTTTTGTTTGGGAACATATTACTTGCAGTTCAGTTTTAAAAATCATCTTATTGAACTGATATGTCATTGTCAAAGTTATCGCAATTCTCGAATGTTATTGTAGTTGTATCGTCCGTAAATATTCTCATGAAAGATTTGGAATTTGGAAATTATTTTTTGTTACATATCCTTAAGGTAATTTTTGAATAGTGTCATTCACGCGTTGTCTATGACGTCACATGCGGAGGATGCCTTTTAATTGAAATAGTGATGATCTTATTTATTAGAGTCTGTGTAGGATACAAAGGCCCTTATTAATAAAATTATTATTATTTCACCAAATCAATACTTAACACGGCCCGGCACGATCTCTACTTACATTTACCTCTAATCTGCGTGATAGATTTGATTTCCAAATGACTGAAATTTAGTATTTGACATGCTTGATTATTTATAAAAACTTGATTACGAGAAAAACGAATGTCACACATGGGACTCGAACCCACACTTATTGGAAATCTGCACTTTTGAAACGTATTTCCAATAGGCGTGGGTTCGAGTTCCATTTGTGACATTATTTTTTGCTCGTAAACAAGCTTCTATAGATTTGATGTCTGTAGACATTGCGCTGGGCCACGTTAACTGATTTTTTGGACATAGTAAATACATTCGCAAGATTAATTTATTTTTTGGCAACGCAATTCCGAACGTGCTATTTACTTTAAGGCGTGACGCCGTAAACGACGTGAAATAGCACATGCTACGCGCTCGTAAGCCTACTTTTAAATTATACAAATATGCTTAATGCGCATTCGTGAATTGCAAGAAATTGAAATGACATGTTTTGCTGACAATTCTAATGAAATTATTATAAAGGCAACGACTTGAATGTGTTTTGAGAAGTAAGCAATATGGTCTAAACAGGTTTTGATTAGAAGTTCGTCTTTCATTTAAACACACTTCGGGAAAACTCCGTCGTAAAACTCCATATTCAAAATGTTATAACATTTGCGATAAGATAATTTTACCCTTCTCTGGTCCTTTATAAAGAAACATAATAAAAACTCGATTGATCAACATTTCTTATTTTCATTTAATACACATTTTTCATCGGCATTGCTTCAATCAAATTAATTATTTTATTTTAAAATTAAAAACGGCACAAAGAATTAAATTTGGTATGAAGCAGTGTATGAATTATGTACCTAAATTTTCTAGTTTTGAATGTTCAGTAAGAAAATTGCATAAATTATCTTACTGTATATTCGCACTGAAACTAACCAGTGATTAAGTTTCAGAGCTATTATAGTTTCACATGTGTTGCCATATTGTTTGTTGTCTCCAGCGATGTGCGGAAGAAGTTTCCAAAGCTGATCAAGTTGGTTAGTGCTTTTATTTTTCACCTTTTATTAAAATTTTGTTCTTATAGCTGACAAGACGGGTTCTTATGAGTCCAAAATTCAATACTTTAATAATTTTATATTATTTTTCCGTGTTGTGACTGAGTAAGAATAACATTAAACACCCTTTTTTCTTCTTGGGTGTTGTAAAAAATGAAAAAAGGATATCATGAAAAAAAATGCCAAAATGTTTGAACAACGTGGTATGTTGAGTTTTCTCTCATTATGGTGGAGGCTTCAGCCCAGCAGTGGGCCGTACCTATATGAGCTGAGATGATAATATGACTATTTTTTTGTGATTCGATTCGTCTGTCTCCAGTGTCATGGATTCGATCGACGACATAGTAATATATATTTGATTCACAGAGGATTGTTCGAAAAGATTTGTGTCTCATAATTGTTCGTTATAGTCATACAGAGCACAACTCTGTAGGATTATAACAAATGGGCTTATTCTTTATTTCGGGGTGTTGTATTAAAAAAAAAATGTTTGTGACTGCTATTTTCTTATTGAAAGGGAATATAATACAGGTTTATGAACTTTTATCGCATTAAAAATAGGATGGAGTGGAGCTGCCCCCAGCTATCGGCTTCGACGTCCAAGAAGACTGCACCCTGCCACCAAGGCAACAATCGTTCCTCGTAGACCCAGCTGGACAGAATATAGTGCGCGATTTCCTTACCCAATATTTCGCTATATTTGATGGAGACTCTCGTCAACCGTTGCTTGAAGCTTATCACGAACATGCAACTATGTCTTTGGCTGCCAATTATCAGACCAATGATAATAGGAATTCTCCTAACCACAGGTAATAAGAATTTATGGTATGTATTTTTTAAACAGACAAATTTTCATTCCCTTTATATCCCATTATTGGGCTTGTGCCTCCAAAGGGAGGGTGAAGTAACCCCCAGCTACAACTACTTGTATTTCGAGTTTTAGATGATGATGAGATGATCTACTTGCATAGGTTCCTTAGTCCTTATTATAACAACTGGAAAGTAATTGATGGCGATATTGTATTTGAAATGCTTTTCAATCTACAGTTCTTTCGTGACCTTGAATACTCCTAGCTTTCCCGTTGTCATGAACGCCGAAAAGTTTTTGAAACGAAAGTTTAAATCAAGCATAAACTCTGTAAAAAAATAAAAACTACGTTTAAAAAAACGACAATAAAAAAATGAAAAGTACAAAATAACTTAAAATACTATCATTTGTATGTGCTGTCTATTGATAGGTTTGAAATTGGTGCCAAGCCCTAAACAAAATTATAAACAGCTACTTACTGTAATGAAATTCATATACTACCGATACCGGCACCGACTTCATGATATATTTGAGTGATGATAGTATTTTAATGATAGTATTTTAAGTTATTTTGTACTTTTCAGTTTTTGATGTCGGTTTTATTTTTACTTTTTAGTGTTACAGACACATAGGTTATTCTATTAGTAGCGGGGCTTGAGCTACTCGTTCATTTGTCGCACTCATACTTAAGGCTAATTTTAGACTTTATATGGTTTTCTCATGGATGCCATTGTCAGAACTGGATCAAATTGAAATGGGACCACAAGGGAAGCACCAGCTTTCAAATAAAGAATCATTGAAATCGCTTCGCCCAGTCGAAAGTTATGAGGTAACAAACATAAAAGAAAAAAAATATTGAGAACCTCCTCCTTTTTTGAAGTCGGTTAAAAATAGTTTAATTTCTTGTGTAAACGGGGGCCATTCACTAGACCCTTAATGCAATTTTTAAATTCTCGTTATATTTGTTACAGATTAAACTCATACATTTCAAACAGTCGTAATATTATCCGCATCACTGAACGTGAGTCCCGACGTAGATACTTACGTAGCGGGAGGTTGCAGGTGGTCTCATTTTTGTCCGATCTACCGAAGACCAAACATGATCTAATGGGATTCGCGGTCGATTTATTAGTGTTTACGGTAAGTTAAATGTTTGTTGGTGAATAAGATGTGTGGCGAATAAGTTGTGTGGTGACTAGTGTTGCCCAAATGCAAAAACCAAGACTCGCTGCAAGAGTCTCGTAGACAGCATTTTACCGATTCCTTTGGTAAAGAAAGGATTGTCAACATTTTGTATTCTTAATACCAGTACACGGGGAAATAATTTGATGTTATTTTAAACAGTCTCATGATAGATAGGTGCGATTATAACCCCATCCCTGTTAAGTGGTATGTATCTAATTGTTGATAGTTGTACAGTTAGCGCCACTATATGAATGGCATTTCATTAATTTAATTAGATTTTTCTTTTCTATGTTGATTTTTCATTTCTATCAAAACAAGTGACTCCGTGTATTCTAACAGTGAGTTTCAAGACTTACGAGACTCTCAAGAGTCTTGCATTTGGGCAACACTAGTGTTGATGGGATAAGAATACAATTATCGATACCTAATTTTTGCCAGTGGAGTCGTAAAAATCAGCTAAGGCTAATGATGTACTAGAGCAAGTGGATGAATTTGTATATCTTGGATGTGGATTTAGCAGAGATGGAAGGTACACCACTGATATAGAGCGAAGAGTGAATGCGGGAAATAGAGTGAACGGAGCGTTGGGGCAACTTTTCGGCAGCCACCACCTCAGCCAGAAGGCACGTGTAGCAATACATAACGCAGTGCTTGTCCCAACATTACTGTATGGAAGCGAGAGTTGGGTATGCAGAAAAGAGTATGATAGTAAAATTAATGCACTCGAAATGCGATCTCTGCGGAAAATCTTATAATCAGGCGATTGGGCGACAGTTATCTACTGGGAAACTTTCCGATTGTGGGATTATTAGAAGAATGGGTAGTATTCTTGTGGAATTTCTAACACGATTGCTAGTCAAGGAAAGCTATAGACCTTTCCTTGGAGTGCACTTACTACACTAATGAGCAATTTCAAAACCTATGTTTATTTTGGTTAAGATTTAGTGGCAAATTAGTGATAACTGTCCACTCAGGGGCTTAGCAATACCAGGGGTACAGCCAAGTCGTCGGTGACTATACGCCTTACCTGGAAAGAAATGGTGAATGCAGGATTATCGTATTACCCTAAATTCAGGATTAGGGAGAATAAAATAAGAATAGAAGAATAAAATAAGGATAGAAGGGTCAGATCCCCTCATTCGTTCGCTAGTTTGTTTATTTCTCTGGCTCTTTCGCTGCCGTGTGAAGCTGATTAGCAAATTGCTGCTTAAACGTTTGTTTTCTGCGAAAGTATGCTATTGCCTTACGAGTCGACCGTCGCCCTAGCCGGGTGGTTGGACCTGGAATTAGTCCACCACCCGTAGCATCGGGTTCCGGTGACCCGCCCACATGGCGTAGGTAGGTACGTGTACGGCAGGTTATGAAACTGCAGGCCGTCCCTTCCGTCGTCCTGGCGGTCTCGGCGTAGCGTGACTATACCATAGTCTCTTACAAAAATAAAGCGTGGCTTATAACTAAAATTACGTTGATATTTCAGCAAGGTCTTTTGTTTTAGTCATATTTTTTTTCTTTCGTAGCCCACGATGATAGTGCTAACAATGAATGGTGTGTACAAGGAGACCAATACCAGTGGCAACCCGACTCGTTCATTTCACCGCACGTTCGTGATCGTGCCCAATGAAGGCGGTGGTATCTGCGTTATAAATGATATGTTATACGTCACCAACACCACAAGAGAACAGGTAAGGATATAACTATTGCACTATGACTTATATGTAGAGAACTAGCTGGTACAGTGTACCCAAACACTGTTCAATCTAAATCTAATACAAAAATAATCTAATATAAAAAATAGAATTGCTTGAAATCAATCTCAGCCTCTTAGCGCGTCCAATTGTTAATCTAAACCATTCTTGAACCCAATTGAACATACAGATTTCTTTTTCAAAATCGATTCAACCATTTAGAAGGAGCTTCTTTACGTTCAGGCAATTGATCTATTTACTCTACATTGGTCAGACGAGCGGGTATAGGATTCTATTTCAAGTTTTCCTTGGCTTGCAGTAATGTTATCTACTTAAATTACTCGGCTCTTTTCACATCTGTGGAAAATTAAGGATGGTGAACTGTAATTTCACACCGTCATTACACCAGAACGTAAGCCAACTGGCACCTTAAATGACAACACATTATCAATAAAATATTAGTTTTCTATTTAGAAATTTTCTAGAACCACAAGGGAATCTGAAAAAAAAAATACACCAACAATACTTTTGCTTGGAGTCAGGATTATAGGAATATAACTTACTTATACTATTGAACTAAAAAGGTATTAATGTGATTAATGTACATAGGAGGAGAAAGCTTTCTCTGGAGGTGCTATTGAGACAGCTCCAGCCCCTGCACAGGCAATACCCGCGGTCCCAACTGTAGCACCGGTAGTGGCACCTGTTGTACAAGACCCAGAAGCGCAAAAAATGATGTTGAACGCTCTCTGTCAGCAAACTGGCATGAATGAACATTGGAGCATCAAGTTAGTATGAAGATTACTTAGCTCTTTAGCTCTCGCGTTGGAATACCTTCCGTGACTATGAATTACTTTTTTTACTGCTTATGGTGGCAAAGAAGTAAACAACACACCTGATGGGAAGTGTCACTGCCGCCAATGGGCCTTTGCAATACCAAATGTACTGCTAGGCCGCTGCCTACTAATAACAACCCCAAACTCACACCAGTTGGGCTTCCGGCTCTCTCGCTCACCGAATGAAGAGCAATAGCACATTGCCTATTATATCCTGCGACCCAGACATATTGACATATAAGTTAATTTTTAGATTTCTTTATATTACTTGCTTAAATGTCTTATCATCTTTATGCTGTGTGGTAGCAGATACGAATACTGCCAGCACTTATATTGCGCCTATGCCTCGTAAAAGACGACTAAGAGCTCTTACACCGACTTGAGGCAACTCCATATGATGTCATCTGTTCAACAATTATATTCCCAAGGGTATTGACTTCAGGCAAGGGGCCGATCATTAAACTATTATCCGATTTTTTTTCGTTTTGAGGGAAAGAAAGTTTTGATTCATTATATGTTTGATCCGTTACTTCCAGCCTCCCTGCAATGGGAAGAAAAGTTACTTACCTGGCAAGGTATATTACGCTGGCCATATGTGTTGTTATATATAGAGCTTCACACAAACCTTTCTTCCCTTGTATAGATGTTATTTGCATATCATATCCCTTAGTCTTATTATACGACCTCGCGGACAATTCAGGATGTAGTGAATTGTATTGTTACTTTGTTACCACACAGAAGTAGTAGCAGAAGTATTTATTTTTTTATTTTACATACATACATACACATACATATCATCACGCCATATCCCTTGCAGGGTAGGCAGAGAGTACAGAGTGCCAGAGAACTGTATCCTTGCATACTTCACTCGCTTCCTCAACATTCATAATTCTCTTCATACACGCTCGCCGGTTTCGGAGACTCTTGACTCCACCTTTCTTCAGTACATGACCGATCTGGTCTAGGTAGGTGAGTCTCGGTCTCCCCCTGTGCCTACATCCTTCCACTTTTGCATTGTATATCTTCTTAACCAGACGTTCGTTCGGCATTCTTTCCACATGTCCGAACCATCGGAGCATTCCCTTTCGCATCATTACACCAATACTCTCTTTCATACCTACTCGCTCTCTTACGTCGTCGTTACGAATGCGGTCGGTCAGCCTAACTCCACAGATTTTCCGTAGAGATCGCATTTCGACCGCATTAATTTTACTTTCATACTCTTTTCTGCATACCCAACTCTCGCTTCCATACAGTAATGTTGAGACAAGCACTGCGTTATGTATTGCTACACGTGCCTTCTGGCTGAGGTGGTGGCTACCGAGAAGTTGTCCCAACGCTCCGTTCACTCTATTTCCCGCATTCATTCTTCGCTCTATATCAGTGGTGTACCTTCCATCTCGGCTAAATCCACATCCAAGATATACAAATTCATCCACTTGCTCTAGTACATCATTACCTATTGTTACTCTTACATCTGTTCTGGCTTCATCTCTTTCAAAGACCATTATTTTGGTTTTGCTCCCATTCACGCGTAGACCCCTCTTTTTACAATCTTCTGTCATTGTGTCGACTGGGGTCTGCAGGTCAGTCGCTGACTGTGCCCGCAGGACTGCATCATCTGCATAGCAGTGACCACTGAGTCGCCCATCTGGACGCAGAGCAGTGACCACTGAGTCGCCCATCTGGACTTCCACATTCATATCGTTCAACCTTTGGAGACATTTATCCAGATATATGATAAATAACCTGGCTGACAGAACGCACCCCTGCTTAACGCCGATATTAACGTCAAACCAAGGCGACATTTCATCATCCAGCCGCACACAGGCTTTACAGCCCATGTAACTGGACTGCACAGCCTGTAGCAGTTTACCGTTAATACCATACTCCGGTAAAATGTTTCAAAGTTCCTTTCGCACAACCGTGTCAAATGCTCTCTCCAGATCCACAAAACCGCAGAAAACCCTCTGACCTAGAGCCAGATGCTTCACCACAATGTTGCGCAGAGAGAACACTTGATCCATGCATCCCCTTCCACTCCTGAAACCTCCTTGTATCTCACACAGAAAACCATGGGACACCATACTCATTCTCCTTTCAATAATTTTACCGTACACTTTTGCTGCCAAACTGGTCATGCTTATGGCTCTGTAATTTGCGCAGTCATAACGTGATCCCTTGTTTTTAAACAAAGGCACGATGACTGCGCTATTCTAGTCCTTGGGAACCATTCCCGAGCTCCAACATAAGTTGAGGAGCAACAGGAACGCCTCCCAGACACCAACAACCTTTCAACCTTTATTCTTTCAAGGCCTCCAAAGTGGACACGCTCTCGCTAGTGCCTCCACTTTCTGAACAGACCACTAAATCTCGCAATAACGAGTTAGTGGTCCGTATCGACTGTGGGGCCTCTGTAGGCTCTTGCGTCCAATATTTTGCTTCGGAGGTGACTGTCTACCAAAATTAAATCTATTATACTTTTCTGTTCATTCCTTCTCCATGTATACATATGGATGTCCTTATGTTGGAAAAAATGTGTTTGATACAATAAGGTTTCTCTCCATGCATACATCCGCTATGAGCCTACCTGCGTCGTTCACTCTCTTATCACCAAATGGACCAAGTACGTCCTCATAGTCGGGACGCTTGGTCCCCACCCATCCGTTCAAATCTCCGCATACAATCACTCGTTCACTGGTTTCTGCCATATCCAGAACTTCCCTAACATTATCCCAAAACTTCTCTAGGTCTGATGCCACCGAGGATCCTACGGGAGCATATGCTACAACCATGAATACCTTGGTGACACCTAGTTTTATACGGACCCAAAGAAGTCTGGGATCATACATTCCGTAATCCTTCACACCTGAGGCCAAGCGAGAGGACAACAGCTCTCCTACCCCCATGCTGGCTCGATCGCTGTGGTACACCAGACCACCATCCTGCCACCAGGAAGATCGCAGGCGTCGCTGCCCCTTCGTTTGGTCTCTGTTACACAGAGCACGTCTAGCTATTTGTCCGCTATGACGGATATCAGCTCGTACAACTTACCTTCCACACAACCTCTTACATTCCACGTGCCCATCCGGCACTCTGCTCTCCTCGACTCGCCTGACTGGGCAAGGCGTGATGGGTGGCGGCCCCCATCGCCGCAACTGCCGATGTTCTTACCGACGGGGGCGGGTCGGTACGCGTTGCCTCCGGGGGACGCCCTAACCCGCATTGCGGCACGCATTCGAGCCGGATTAGCAGTCTAACTAGACTGGCAGGGGACGCGACGAGCACCCTCCGGACTATGTCCCCCATTTTTTATTTTATGTTTTTTTATTTTATATTTTTTATTTTAATTTTAGTATTACCAACGAAAATTACACAAACATACAGTATAGTAAAAATAAAATCACATGGATCTAGTATTAATCAGTATGTGACATACTACTTATATTAGGTTACTTTATGCAATAATAAATCTTGTGTTTTTTTTAGCTGCTTGCAAGAAACAGGATGGGATTTCCAAAGGGCGTTACTTATATTCAACCAACTAAATTCGGAAGGAAAAATACCACCAACTGCATTTGTGAAATAGAATAATTAGAATAGATAGGCTGTGCCCTTTTTGTACATATTAGAATTATCAAGAATATATATTGATATTACATAGTTGAAATATATTTTGGTTACTATTGTTGCTTGAATGAAGAGTGAATGAAAATATATAAGAAGTACTATATGTACAGTATTTCGTACTTAAGTAAACAGCATAATTATGCATGGTCTGTCACATTAAAGTTCACGGATATGGTGAACTATTTCACATATTAGAAATATGCCAGCTATATTCAGATTCGCAAGTTACTGTAAAAATACCATCGTGTAATGGAATCAACTATATACATTCAAAAAATTTCATGATATCGTCATCAAGATTACAGTCAATAGAAATTATATATTTAATTTTTAAGCAAAAAGCTCTCTTATGTTAAGAGCCCAGCGTTGGGATATATATACATGTTGAGAGGAAAAAATATAGAAGCACAAAGAGAATGGTTGATTTAAGGTTGAAGATATTGCTGAATAATAGTCAAGATATGAAACTGAATCATTGGGATAAATTATATATTATGAACAACTAAACTATATCCTAAATAAGTACTGTTGAGATAATTAAAATAGCAAATTATAGAATAAAATCTACAAGGATTCAAGGAGGATAATAATAATAAAATAAAATTCTGGACAGACTGAATTAACAACATGTTATGAAGATGTAAATAATATCTGTGCTTAGTTTGAATTATAAACACAAATCACAGCTGATTATCAGTATATAGTGCTTTTATGTTACTATGGCTACTAGAAGATATCTACGGAAGATATTGGATTCACCGTTGGCAACTGGATTTTAGTTTAATACTACTAATTGATATTATAAAAAATAATATACATCTTAAAAAAAATATCTTTTCACTTAAACTATTTTTAGGATGATAATAATTAGTATATTTTTTCAAATAATTTTCAAAAATTTTAAGCTAACTCAAATCACTCAAATTACTATTGTGATTCTGATTAATTTAAAATTTTTGATAAAAGATTTTTGCTAAGAAAATCAAGTTACCATTGTTGATAATTGTTTCATCTTGTAGATAATTGTTTAACCTGTAAGTACTAGATAAATATCTTCAGAAGAAATTGGGTTCATTTAAATAGCCAGATTTTATTTTATTTCCACAGTAAAAATAAAAAAATACCTAAATAATTTCATCCTAAAAATATAACTTAACTTTAATTTTCTCACTAAAACTATTGTAAAGATGCTAACAATTATGGATATTTATGATTAATAAGTATAAGGTTATTCATAAACTTTAAGTTATTCAAAAATTCATCACTAAATTGAATTTGAATGACTTAACGTTTTGAAAAAAAAAGATACTAAAATAATTCACATTGAATAATTGTTTCATCTTGTGTCTACGAGTTAAATACTACTTTGATTATATTAATGTTCCTAAATGAGAAATAGCTTATATCTTTTTTCTTTAATAATACGTGAAGGTCACGCAAGTTGTAAATATCATAAAAAAAAGAATTATTGTCTGCTCATGTGCTCGTATATTGTATAAAAATTGAAAGCAAAAAGATTTTTCCTGCTTTTTTAAGTCAAACATAGTGAAATAATGACCTACGGAATTAATTTTTGTTGTTGTATATAGTCTTTATCAATTTTTTTGGTGATTTTCGTTTTTGGGGTTGAGGTCATAGTGGTGGATGTATCTCCTTAGGTCCGCAGAAATCGGCTAGTTATAATTGTGTTCAGATTACAATGCTGGGTTTGAAGGAAACCGCATTGTCTTGTGTTTGGTACGCTTGTCAATGGACAGCGTACTAGAGTCTGTGGCGGAACCCCTCGGATGTAAATCTGTTGTGGGCTAGCCTCAGCTTATGTGATGTGTGCATCACTAATAAGTCATAGAGCACTTTTCTACTTGGCCGAGCCCTTGCGAACAGCTATACTCCCACTGTGGCCTGAGGGAGGGTTTAGGGATTATATTAAGACTTAATATTAAGACTGTTAGTAATGAACTAAATAAATCTCTCTTTTTTTAATGTATTATGTGTTTTATTTATTATTTGACCAAATTATAGACGTAAATTGTGGAAGTTGTAAAAACTGGCTAAGGGATCACCAGAAGAATAAGCAGCAGCACCATTTTTCTTTTATTGCTTATGGTGGCAAATAAGCAAGCAGCACCCTTGATGGTAAGTGTCACTGCCGCCTATGGACCTTTGCAATACCAAGGGTATAATTACGCCTCTGCCTGCCAATACAAACCCCAAACCGAAGAGTAAAATTATATCAATTGAAAAAGAGTGGCAACTCGATGGTAAAATATGCATGTATGGAAAGTGCTGCTACCTAGAGCTTCGGCGGTGAACTAAAGTTGAAGTAGTTAGACATGGAAATGACTGCTACTTTGTGCTGCACACTGTGATTAGTGATGTGAGGTTACTGGAAAAAAATCGATTAAATAAAAATAGATTTTTTTTTTATTTAATATTAATCGATTTTTCAAAAATCGATTATAATCAAAATAAATAATCGATTTTTACGAAAAAATCGATTTTTTTTCTATTATTTAAAAATGTATATACTTTTCATATTCCAATAATAAACCTAAGAGATTCATATTAACAATTAATCAGATTAAAATCAAATAAAATTATATGAATAAAAAATCAACCAATTCAAATATAAAATTCATCAAAGCGAATATTCCTTTAAATTTTCAAGGTAAGGAATAAGAAAACCAAATGTAATTATTGACACATTTTTTTTATTATCATAAAAATGAAATGATGAGCGCCCTAACAAAATAACAACCTTACATACATACATACATACATATCATCACGCCATATCCCTTGCAGGGTAGGCAGAGAGAACAGAGTGCCAGAGAACTCTATCTCTGCATACTTCACTCGCTTCCTCAACATTCATAATTCTCTTCATACACGCTCGCCGGTTTCGGAGACTCTTGACTCCACCTTCCTTCAGTACGTGACCAATCTGGTCTAGGTAGGTTAGTCTCGGTCTCCCTCGGTACCTACATCCTTCCACTTTCGCATTGTATATCTTCTTAACCAGACGTTCGTTCGGCATTCTTTCCACATGTCCGAACCATCGGAGCATGCCCTTTCGCATCTTTACACCAATACTCTATTTCATACCTACTCGCTCTCTTACGTCGTCGTTACGAATGCGGTCGGTCAGCCTAACTCCACAGATTTTCCGCAGAGATCGCATTTCGACCGCATTAATTTTACTTTCATACTCTTTTCTGCGTACCCAACTCTCGCTTCCATACAGTAATGTTGGGACAAGCACTGCGTTATGTATTGCTACACGTGCCTTCTGGCTGAGGTGGTGGCTGCCGAGAAGTTGCCCCAACGCTCCGTTCACTCTATTTCCCGCATTCACTCTTCGCTCTATATCAGTGGTGTACCTTCTATCTCGGCTAAATTACGCATGAATGTGAGTAAAATCAAAATAATGGTCTTAGAAAGATATGAAGCCAGAACAGATGTTAGAGTAATAATAGGTAATGATGTACTAGAACAAGTGGATGAATTTGTATATCTTAGATGTGAATTTAGCCAGGATGGAAGCTACACCATTGATATAGAGCGAAGAGTAAACGCGGGAAATAGAGTGATCGGAGCGTTGGGACAACTTCTCGGTAGCCACCACCGAAGCCAGAAGACACGTGTAGCAATACATAACTTGCTTGTTCCAACATTACTATATGGAAGCGAGAGTTGGGTATGCAGAAAAAAGTATTAAAGTAAAATTAATGCGCAATGCGATCTCTACGGAAAATCTGTGGCTGTGTTAGGCTGATCGATCGTATTCGTAACGACGACGTAAGAGAGCGAGTAGGTATGAAAGAGAGCATTGGTGTAAAGATGCGAAAGGGAATGCTCCGGTGGTTCGGGCATCTGGAAAGAATGTCGAACGAACGTCTGGTTAAGAAGATATACAATACGAAAGTGGAAGGATGTAGGTACTCAGGGAGAGCGAGACTAACCTACCTAGACCAGATCGGTCATGTACTGAAGGAAGGTGGAGTCATGAGTCTCCGAAACCGGCGAGCGTGTATAAAGAGAATTATGAATGTTGAGGAAGCGAGTGAAGTATGCAAGGATAGAGTTCTCTGGCACTTTGTTCTCTCTGCCTACCCTGCAAGGGACATGTCGTGATGGTATGTATGTATGCTGTTTTAAATTTGTAGTATTACTGCAAGTTTTTAGCTCTTTGGAACAGTACTTGCATATTGTTGTATGTTTCTTAATCGTAAAATATTTTCGCCAACCGCTTTTAGATGTTTTACTATTGGAAGACATTTTTTTGTTGTTGGTTGGTTTTGGTAAACCAACCAACAACTACATATATTATGGCACTCTTAACTTGTAAATAATAATGGATTTACTTCGAGTTTTATTCATCCGTTCCATAGATGGCGCTTTTCATAAAAATCGATTAAAACGCATAATTTATATAATCGATTTTTTTAAAATCGATTAATTTTACTAAAAAAATCGATTATAAAAAATCGATTTTTAGAAAAAAAAATCGATTATAATAAAAATCGATTATTTTTTAACATCCCTAACTGTGATTTCACGTGTGAAGTTTCATATCTAATGATTTGTTTTGCAATGCTCTGTCACACTTGCTACACATTTGCTATTACGTATGAAAATGATTTATGATTAATGGAGCTACAATATGAATTAGGTCTTTGGCGGGAACACACAGATTGCTTTTTTTATGTTCATTTTAATAAATTAATGTTAATTTAAGTGTCATTTATTAATTTCAATGACATTTTAATTAAAGAATAATTATAAAAACAAATGAAACGAAGTCATGTATTCACAATACCTTCTAGATTGTCTCAAAAGTTTACGAATTTTTTTTATAGAATGGCCACTATTTTAAGTATTACACTAAAACCGGACATCAGTGAGGACGGTGACTGACTTACTTTGCGTCCGATTATTTTTATACTGTAACGGTTATGGTAACGGATGACGATGACGATGACCATTAAGAGATGTGACGTATGAAAAATCATTTCATATGAGTTTTCACTTGATGCTTGTGAATTATGCCATGTTTAGAAGTAATATACATATTATTATATATGTGTGTGTGTGTGTTATACGTATCTACAGGTGTGTATGTGTAATTATATGGGATTTTCTTTTACTATAAGACCTACCCTGAAATATATAAAGAAACATATCAGCCGTTAATGAAACAACAATAATATAAACTTAACAATGAAAATTAAGATAATTATCAGAAAGCACATCAATAACCGGAAATATATTTTTGACAATAGTACATACGCTAAGGGGGCATTCATAAATTATGTAAGACGTTTAGTTTCTGTTGACTGAATATTATAATTTCTTACTATAGACAGGTGGGGTAGTGAACCAGACATTACGTAAGATATTTAATTGAAAATTACTAATTTTAGTCAAAACTGTGACAGATTAATAAAATTAATGTAATTGCAGTGAGTTAATGATACTTGTAGTAAGCAGATTGTAATAAAAGATATTTTCAGAATAAACGGTTATATTTGATCAATATCTATATAATATAATAACGGACAGGGGCAAGTAGTTGTAATCTTATGATGTCTTACGCTAGGAGGGGAGGGAGCCAAATCATTCTTCAAAACCCTTACGTAATTTATGAACGGCCGGCATTTAAGAACTAAAAATAACGATTCTCAGTTATCAGACTTTTGACAAACAAGATAAAATGGCAGCTAAGTTTAGGTATAAACTTATATAAATAAAATAGTCCTTAAAATATAGCTTGATCTCTGTGACAGATAGCTACAAAACCGATGAAGTAATTTTGAATACGCGTCATGTTTACAATTTTATTTTGTATCGCCTATATTTTCATTCTTTACGTTCCAGTTATATCTCAACTGAATTATGAAAATAAAAATATGAATGTTTACACCAAAATTTGTACCTCATATGTTTTAAAATATTTAGTAATCATTTTATAAAAATATGATGCTTACGCAAGTACAAGATCATACTGGACTGAGAATAAGATAGAGATGTGCCAATCGATAAACGTAAATCGATAACATAGTTATTAATTATTTATAAACTGTCCTAATATGATAAATGTATAAAAACGCAAAAAAATGCTGTAAAATTTTTTTTTTTTCATCCGAATCGTTTTTTTCTAGCCTATCATTACAAGTAGGTCTAGTAGAGTCACCTGTCTGTGTTTTCGGGAGCGGTCCTCTTCCACCCTGTATATACGGCGGGCGGCGTCAAGAAATATAAGCCTTAACGTTCTAAAAATAAAGCTCAAAATAAATATTGAATTGCCAGACACGGAACATTGCAGAAATGCAGAACAGTACACAGGTGTTCGCGTCATGTTTAATGTTATGTGTGATGTTTAATGTGATGTGATGTTTAGTCGCGTAATGTGTAATATGACAGTACGCGGTCGGGTAATATTACGTGTGATACATCACTTGCATTACTTACACATCTCTAGTTACCGGCCTCTACACCGTTTAAAAAATGATACTTAGGTCATAAATAACGCACATTATTTCGTAGATAGCAGTGAGTATGTTATTAGTTCCAACTATCATTTATTTCGTCTCGTACGCCTGGAAATTGAATTCTGCAGTTAGCTTGATATTAACAGATGTCGGTCTCATTGTTTAAATAGGATAACTATTATTCTAGTACTTATGCATTCAAATAATGAATTCGCTCATATTATAATTATGTAAGTATTGTCTTTCTGAAATAAAGCTATTTCTACGGATACATCGCGTTTGTTTTTGATTTTTATTTTGCCGACGTTTCGACCACTTTAGCGTTCATAGTCACGGGGAGACCTGGAAACGTCGATGAATACAAACGCGAATAATGCAAAATTTTATCTTGATATAATTTAAATAGGACTAGGTACATGGGAAGTAGCATCTTCGAATTAAAAAAATGTATGATCGAAATCAGTTTATCTACAAAAGGTTATAAAAAAAAAATGAAAAAAAGATGGAGGACAATAAAAAAAATACAGGCGAATTAACAAACCTTTTTTGCAATAGTTTTTTTTTATATAGGTATTTAATACTCGCATAAACATCAGAAATCATTATATTGTCTTCTTTTGATGCACCCAATCTTTAAACATACGGCCTACGGGGTAATTAATATTTCTGTGGGGGGATTCCATTTCATTTCATGGCGTGACATGAATGGTGTTCCCCAAATATAGTTGATAATTGCTTTAATGTTGTTGTCAATTATTATTGCCTCTGATGTAATAGGTACTTTAATACGTTGATCGCAAACTTCCTTGTTACATTATATTATTAATATTTGCAGGAACCAACAAATTGGTCTTTTTATTGAGCTCAATAATATTTTTTTTTTAAATAAATATACGTAACTTCTTTATTAGTCCGGTCAAAGTAGACCAAAAAATAAGAGTAAAGCTACATAAAGTCCCAACAAGCTAAAAATCAGTAAGATTGTTTAAAATATGATTAAAAATAAAATTTGAAAGTTTCCCATTTTCCCCTGTATGGAAAAAAAAAATCAAGTTCAAAAGTCAAAAAAATGAGTATTTCACGATTTTCAGCAAAACGGTAAGTTTTATCATAAAATACTTCAGACAAAAATTGTAGATCATAAAATTATCTACAAAAAATGTATCAATACTTTTTTTCCTACTAGCCACCATTTTTGAGATATAACGATTCAAAAAGTTGTAATCGTCATAATATGCATGAGTACGCCACGTATATACGCGTACATCTCTACAGTTGTAATATATGTTAAAATATGTAAATTTTGATATTAACAACTCAGTTGCTGCTTATCATCTTTTTCAGGTATATTACCAAGTTCAAGAGTGGCTTGGTTATCAGCTAGACATTAGAATATAGGACTTCAGTATTTTAAGACCTGAGAAAACAAGAATTATATTGTTCTGCGGTTTATTCATTTTAAGCACTTACCTACATTTACTTTCCTTTTTTTTTGGCGGGCTATGGCATGGTATGGTCGTTCGATTCTCCTCTGCAACAGAAGGAACGGTGCGACCCAATAGCCTACAGTGTACTCCGCCCTACAATGTATTTCTTAACGCCGTGCGAGCGTGCCACCGTCACCCGGTCTTCGGTGGCACAATTACTTTACCCTCTTTCTTTTTTTTATTGCTAATGGTGGGAAACGAGCAAGCAGCACACCTGTTGGTAAGTGTTACTGCCGCTCATGGACCTTCGCAATATAGCTAGGTCGTTGCCTACCAATACAAACGCCAAACCCACCCAGTTGGGCTTCCGGCTCTCTCGCTCACCGAACGAAGCGCAATAACACATTACCATTACTCAGACGTCGATCTTCTGCGAGAGTGTGGTACTACCGTGGATGGACTGGCCCTCGGCTGTAGATAAAAATCTGTCAACAGCGTGGTCCTACCACTAAATATATTTTTGATTTATTAGCATAAAAATGGTTAATGTATACCTAACTAACATACCATCTAGCAACGTATCGTTATGTTTAATCAACCTCATACCGTCATTTCTATACAACACTAATTAAGTCATGTCTTATCAGAGCGATGACGCGATAAGGAACTAATCTGTTTTTCAAAAAATGTAAACATAATTTAAAATTAAATTTGAGAGATTTTAACAGCCTTTTAATCCATAAGACGTAAAAGATATATTAATCTCACTGATGTTAGATTAATAGGGCAATAACTTTATGTGGCGTAATATGGTTGCTCTGAGCCTGTAAAATGTTAAAGAAGTTTATTAGATAACCTCGCGGGTTCGTGTCTCACAGGATATCATTTCAGAAATGGTTATTTTTTGTTTGGTTGTAATTTGTATCTGTCACTTAGTAATAGCAAATATGTACATATATACCTATTATTATATATATATATATATATATATATATATATATATATATATATATATATATATATATATCATCATTCTTATAAAATGGAGGAGAGCAAGGAAGACCCACCACTTTCCCACGGTTAATCAATATACATTACACCTCAAGAAAGGAAGAAATACAGGATGGGATCAAGGTGGAATAGGATATAAGGAAATCTTACTCCTGTGTGATGAGCACCGCCTCCAGAACTTCTACTTGCAATTTTCCGCAGAACTTCGAATAAAGATTCGACACGCGTTTCGCCTCTAAACGAGGCATCCTCAGGACGGTTCGGCTTCAAATGCAAACAAAAGTAATTAATAATAATGGATTTCCGCCATGTATCGCCTAATTCAATCAATTATATCATCATTCACCTTCTCTTATACCAATTAGGTACTTGGGGTAGTCGCAATATAGATATACTCGTACATATTGCAAAAGTTATTGGCAATAGTTTTATGATTGACCGCCTGCCTGACGTCAACCCTCAATGCAATTGTTGACTAAATGGCATCAGGTGGAGTCGGCCCAGGTCGATATAAAGCTCTTATTTGTCTTTTACGACATTCACGAGCGAAATAAGGACTATATACATCATAGTAAAAATATTTGAAGACTTATCAGATTTTCATGATAATATTTAGGTCAAGATTTTTATAGACGTCACATATTTAACTATGTCGGCAATGTTGGCAGATATTTTGTTGAAATTAGCTAACAAACGTATTATAGGAATATACAGCCTGATGTCATATTTTAAATAGGCCCCTAAGGCCTTTTCCCATCAAAAACACCTAAATAGTAAGGTCAAATTTACCGCAAAGGCATTTTAAATTATTTAGTCAACATAAGCCGTTCGAAGTCTATTGATGGAAATAGGCCCACTAGCTTTACTTTAGTAAAGCGTGGTGATGTATTGTATTCATAACCCGTCATCACAGGAGATTATCTGTGAATTCTTCATATGAATTTGTTATCTCAGCAGTTGTTATAAAAACGCTCATTGAACGGAACAGCTTAGTGTGCAATGTTTCACTATTATGCTAGGGCCGCACCTGCGTGTATCGTCACGAAGCTTCGTGCAATGAGACGATACACGCAGATGTGACCGGTCATTATTGGCTATCGTCGCGAACATTCGGACTTCGTGTACGTTATCGCTTGGTAGGCGATAAGTCAAAGGGTTTTAGCGCGCTAATATATCACGCTCTGTGGTCAGACTAGCGCTTTTCATTTCAGCGGAAATTTTAGATGTGTTTAGACGCGTTCGAGGATCTCCAGTTAATCAATAAATATGGAGTGGAGTGATGAAATGGTGTTAGAATTTTTACACCATTATGAAGCTGAACCCATGAAGGGAACCAAAAATATCATTATGTAATTATTAGCATAATATAGCTGTAATAGTAAAGCAATTCGTCATCCATAGTTAAACGCATGAAAATGATTTCGGCCGAAGTCGCTAATGTGACCACAGTTTTATCGCGATAACTTTCTAGTGTACAAAACGTACGAAGCTTCGCCACAAATTACTTCGGGACGAAACACGCAGGTGCGGCCCTAGCATTAGAAAAAACAAAAGGATTTGTTAGTATTTATCGTTACTGTTCGCCTCCTATTTATCGCAATGTTTATACTACAGCCCAAATAATCATCATCAACCTGCTCTTACCCCAATTTATTTGGGGTCGACGCAATATGTCTTCTCCTTCCATACAACTTTATCAGACGTCATCTCTGTGGTCACTCCTTGTCTATCCATGTCATGTTTCACGCAGTTCATCCATCTTTTCTTCGGTCTTCCCTTACTACAGCCCAAATAAATTTTAGATAATTATCCTATATCACTACGCTATGGCATATTAGGGTCTCTCAAATCCGAGTGGTGGTTTTAAAGATTATCGTAATCAAAAACATAAGTAAACATATTGTTTAGATTTATAATAGAAATATATTTACAATATCTATGCTTAAGTTCAGTTAAATTATATGTTAGCAAATGCAAGCTCAAACATAATCTAACATTTTTGCAAGAAGAATGGATTCTTCGAAAAAGTTAACAGTAAATAAAATATACATTCAAGAAAATTTGAAAAAACATATTCAAAAATTCATATTACTGAAATTTTTAGCATTTAATATGCTTAATTATTTACAAATACCCAATTACGAAACGAAAAATGATATCACAAGCGGGGTTCGAACCCGCACCTATTGGGAATCCGGCCCAACCGTGCTACCCATACACCATCGATGGTGTAAGTGGCAGCACGTAAGTGTATAAATAATTAAGCATATTAAATGCTTTAAATTTCAGTAATTTGAATAAAAAGGTTGTGTCATCGTTTAATACAATTCTAACTGTAAAGTTTGAAGTATTAAGTCTATAAAATGTGTAAACATTGTCCGATAGATGGCATACGTCACCTTGAAGACGTAAGATATAATATGAAGCGAAATTTGCATGTCCTAAAATAGTTCACGATGGTGTAAGTGGCAGCACGGTTGGGCCGGATTCCCAATAGGTGCGGGTTCGAACCCCGCTTGCGACATCATTTTTCGTTTCGTAATCGGGTATTTATAAACATATTCAAAAAAATATGGTTTTGTTTATTCAAGTGTTGGACATTGATAAACTTGAATTTTTTTATTATACATAATCTACATTGTATGATAGGAAATGATAATTTATTTATTTAGGTACTTTCTTCATTATCAGTTAGCATAAAGATATGGTGTATTTATTATATGGATTAAAAATAAGTAGTGATAAAATATGTTGGCATATTCATACATATATTTTAGTTCTCATTATCATCATCTCAGTTCATATATATATATGTCCCAAACTGGGCTTGAGTCTCTGCTAAGTAATTGACATACTATACCAACTTTTTGTTCCAACTGTGTTATGGATTACGCTAATGTAGCAATTACCACCACCACATCGGTCAGAAAATAGTTATATTTTTGTCTGACTTAATACTTCAATTCTGCAGCTTTTTACCCGACTGCGCGACGCAAAGGAGTGGTATTCTGTTTAACAGTCTATGTTTGTATGTATGTTTGTATGTTCCTTTGAAGCACTATATAGACCGTTTGGTCTATATAGTGCGTTTGCCTGGGCCGATTTTTATGATTCACACGTCAATCGATTCCTCTTAATCCGGCGAGTGTCACTAAAAATATGACGTTAGTGAAAATTCAATATGTCGACTACCGGACGCCATATTGTGAAATTGAAAAAAATGAAAGTCGAGAAACTATGTCAAGTGGGGTATCGTTGAATAGGTATTTAAAAATCATTTTTAGTTTTCTCTTAACATTTTTCGATTTGACTGACCGTTTAGGATCTATACCGATTTAAATTTTCGTAACAACCATTCTCACGTATAGGTTTATTATACAGTAGAAATTTACGATGAAAAGACAAAAAAATCGTATAACTGTGCGTGTGAATGTGGATGGACATATACTAAAGTATCTAGTAGATATATTGTACTATCTAAAGTGTCTCTAATGTCGGACACGGTCGCCCATCTCCAACTTCTAACGATTTAGTACTTAACTTCAGCCGAAAAATAAATATATACAGTTAGGTACCTACTTATTAATAAATAAAATAACTATAGTCATAACTAAAAAGTATAAAATAAAAAAAATAATTAAAAAAATCAAAAAACCCGACTGCGTAAAGAGTGAACCAAACTATGTACATAATAAAAAACTGAAAAGAAAAAAATAAGCCTTAGATGTCCGGTGGTCTAGAATTCTATAATATATCATTGAATGAATACTATTGAAGAAAATAAAATGTATTTTAATAATAGAACTTGACAACTGAACAGTCGGGATCCATTATTCGACAGCCAATCTAATATTTCAATGGATCCCGACTTGTGCAGTTGTCATGTTCTATTATTAAAATATATTTTATTTTCTTCAATAGTATTCATTCAATGATATATTATAGAATTCTAGACCACCGGACATCTAAGGCTTGTTTTTTTCTTTTCAGTTTTTTATTATGTTTATATTTTATTCTCTAACGACTTAGTTATCATGTGATTTGTAGTTATATCGGTGAAACAAAGCTTTGTATTAAACATAAATTCACTTCATAATTTTGATCTTGCCGTGAATAATTATACATACGAATTAAAACTATTTTTATGAATTTTATAGTATTTGATTTTTACTTGCCTGACGTTTCGAATACTTCAGCGTGGTCTTTCCGTGCTTATGAAGTAATTAAAATTTCACTTGGAAACAATATTTTTATGAATCTTATTTGTAAAATTTCATATTAAGATTTATCGTTGATTAAGGCGTGGAAGCATAATAAATAAACATTATTATTATTATATTTAGCTAATATAATACCTGCAATTTGAAAATAAGTGTGTCTCCTATTTCTATGAGAGAAAGTCGCAAATAAGTAAATGGTAGTAACCAGGAAATTGTAAGACACGCAATGGATACGTAATAGATGTGTTAGAAATGTTTTCTTGTTGGTTACTTAAAACAGCGTCACATCGTTATGTTGTCTTAGTCAACATGAATAAAGAAACCGTAGGCTCTTTAATGATTTTCCACTGTGTTACACTCGTGTTGACGTATTTTGGTTATTATCACACTAGTTGCCGTTGACTTGGTGATGTTTTTGATTAAATATATCATTGAATATATTTTGTGCCATTTTATCAAGCTTCTTGTGACTCTGAAATGTATGTTTTTCTAAATTCTGATGTGAACATCAAAATTCATATTCAATTAATTTAGAATTCATATTTAATCGCGTAAATATTATAATATTATATTATTATGTACCTACTTTATATCATGTGTGTAATTATTTCATATAGAAATAAAATTAAGTATATTTATGAATTTTATTGCGTTTGCATATGATTTTTATTTTCACGCTGTTTCAGTATTATACACGATCATTAATGTTGAAAAGTGTTAGCAGTTAAACCAAATATTTAACTCGTAAAAACAGTTTTATTTCACATGTATTTTTATTTTCTTTTACAAGATTTGCGGTTGCTTGTAAATTCTTGCAAAAATAAAAATGATTACGTCATATGATGACGTGGGAACAATTTAATACGTCACTTTTTAAATTTTCTATTGCTATGGTGGCAAACGAGCAAGCAGCACACCTGATGGTAAGTGTCACTGCCACCCATGGACCTTTGTAAAACCAAGGTTATAGCTAGGCCGCTGCCTACCAATACAAACCCCATACCCACCCAATTAGGCTTTCGGCTCTTTCGCTCATCGAACGAAGCGCAACAGAACATTGCCATTAATCAGACGTCGATCTTCTGCGAGAAGTAGCCAGAGAACTGTCAACAGCCTGGTCCTACCACTATGAAAAACTTTCTTTTACATTCACATGAGAGTCATAAAAACTGTCTGAGGGATCAAACCTTAAATTGTTCATGTCTATTGTAAAATACGACTAAGAGCTTTACATCGAACTTTTTTTTTTTGCGTTGGACTATGGACATGGTCGCGCCCCGCCAAATCGGTTCGGGGCGACGGAAGTGGCGGCGCGCAACCCCATAGACCCACCCTGCAAACACCTCTCTTCGCCGTGCGAGCGGGCCACCGGTACCCGATCTTTGTCATCGGTACATCGACCTGGACCAACTACATTTGATGTCGTCTGATTAAAAATTACATTCTCAAGGAGGGTTGACGTCAGGCAAGTGGGCTGTCATAAAAATATTGCCAATAGTTTTGCAATGTATACGATGAAAGAAGACCCCAAGTATTTGGAATAAGAGCAGAATGATGATGATGAGTTTGTTTATCATATTTCATCTCAGCTCACATATGTCCCACTGTTGGACTCGAGTCTCCTCCATAATGGGAGGGAAATTGACCTACTATACCACGCTGGTCAGACGTGTTGATATAGGGTCTCCTTTCAAGTTTTCCATCTCTTGCATAGATGTTATATGCATTTTATATCCCTTAGTCTCTTATGATCACCCACGGGTAAGATATTGTATTCTTAATGCGTCACAACACGTAAAATTTCATCTTTATCTTGCTCGTATTCCAATTGCTTGGTGTAAATACATTCCATTTCCATTGTACTTATTGCAAAAGTTATTGGCAGTAGTTTTATGAACCAACCGCCTACCTAATGTCAACCCTCTTCGGGAAGGTAACAATTGCTCAAATGGCATCAGGTATAAATAGAGTTGGTCCAGGTTGATATAAATGAAAATGAAATGACGATGTGTTTGGTTAATGATATACCTAATAATAGAAAAATATTTGGTAAAACCAGGTTATCATATACAATTTTTTAGGTGAAAATCTAAGAAATGTTTGATAAATCTTCCGTCGTGTCGACAGTGAGTTACAGAGTTACCGAACTCGGGCAGTCTTTGTTCATGATAACGATATTGACTAATTACTGATTGTAAAATTTTCCATTAAAATATAAACTTTAATTTATCGTGATAAGATTTAAATTGTGATAGCATGTAATTAGATGTCCATTTGGTGAAGGATTATAAATCATGTGCCACCATCCCACAGTTCGTACACTCTTACAGATGTATAAAATTATATGCTTGCATTACTTTAAGTTTTTAATTGAAAAACTTGTCAAAAATTAGCATATATTTTATGTGTTAACGGAATCGGAATACACCTCATAGGGTATGAGACTCTTGCCCGTGGGTGTCGTAAAATATGACTGAGGGATAAAGTAATCTGACAACATCACCACAAGAAAAAAAAATTGAAGTATAAGTTTATAGCAACTCTTCAGCACCTATTTTTTTTTCTTTTTCACGCTGTGGAAACACATTTACGCTGCTTCCGCTGGTGACAGATGGAGAGGGGGAGTGTTGGACTCAACGGCCAGCTGCCCGACCGGAATACCCATTAAAACCACAGCGGCCCCTTCCGCCCTTTTATGGGATGCCGGAGAGATCGTCTACTGATATTCAACCCCCGACATCCCAACGCTTGGTCGTCAGGCCACGCCCTGTCGTCGCTCAAGGCGGTAGGAGGAGGTGCGCATTTCGGCACCTCCTCCCCCTGGCCGCCGCCGGCAGAGCGAGTCTGCGGACGCAATCGCCTCGCATTCCCGTTCCGCGGCTTCCATTGAAGAGTTGATCTCCTTGCAGAAGGAGGTCATCGACGACCAGCGCCTGTCGCTGTCGAGCATCTTCGAGATGATTGTCGACAGCGATAAGTTCCCTCTAATGTCATTGAGGCCCCCCGACGGTATGAGGATTAGTCTCGTGCAGAGAAGTCGGCCACGTGTGGGTGACACCCCGACATTTGGGTTATGGTATCCACGGATGTCAAGGAATTGGTACCAATGGTCAGCCTAATGGTGATGGAGAGAGAACTTGTTGAGCCCTTGGTGGCCCAATCTCACTCGTGGATGTCGTCAAAGATAACTAAGGAATATAATATACATATAACCTCACTTCAAGAGAAGGAAAACTGTTATAAAACCCTGTACGAAGCCGTCTGCCTAATCTAGCGTCATATAGTAGGTCAATTTTCCTCCTGTTGTAGACGAGACTCGAGTCCAGTAGTAGGGTAATGATGCTGAGATGATTTATTGCAGATAAAAACACAAGCGAATTTATGGATACAAGGATAAACACAACTTATCAAATGCAATTTCCTGCGAATATGCCGAATTGGGAATACCAATGACATGAACACAAAATTTCGCGTATTCTGTTTAGTCATTTAATTTAGAATGGCAAAATCGAAAATACTTTACGCTTGGAAATTCTGTGTTGTAGTGATGCACTAAAAATACAACGAGTCCTAACCTATTCCTTTTGTTACGCTATTGCATAACAAAAGGAATAGGTAAGGACTCGTTGTATTCTAATAATGATATTTTTTTTTTGTAGAAATTTTATGGTATGGATATAAAGACCTTAATTTAAGTCCAAATTATCTCTTTATTTAAAATCATTCTCCGTAAGTAAGTATAGTATCAAGAGTGGCCTTGGCCATAATGTCAATGATGGTTGGGAATTTTCGTGTAAAAGGAAACATATGTAACGCACTGTTATATCATATTCATTACACTTGAGCACTTCTTCTACATTACATTACTTAAAATGTCATTAAAACGATTTAATATAACAATTTATCTTCGTGTGGTGACGGAGTAAGAATACAATTCACCACTCCTTTAATTGCTCGTGGATATTGTAAAGACAACTAAGGTATATATGCAGTTTATTACCGTGGGGGAACTGAGTAGGGCAAGAAAAGCGGCTCGAGTGGCAGTTATCCGGCGGTGAAGGGAGGAATTAGAGTCTTCTGTAGCAGGGCGGGGGACCGTTGAGGCAATTGCGCCCCACCCCCACCGCTGGATGAAGAGAAGGCACGGCAACTTGTCCTTCAGGATGACGCAGGTACTTACCGGACATGGGGTCTTCGGTAAGTACAGCAAACTGAGCAGCTAACCTGCACAGGATCGGACGGGAAGAGGCCCCTGGATGTCATGAGTGTGGCGCGCTAACTGATGATGCGCGTCACACCCTGGAGGTATGTCCCGCCTGGGCGCCTCGGTGCCACGACCTGTCGGCGGTGATAGGAATACACCTGTCGTTGTTGACCATCATATCTAAGATGCTTGACAGCGACAGGTGCTGGTCGTCGATGGCCTCCTTCTGTGAGGAGGTCATCTCTTCAAAGGAGGCCGTGGAGCGGGTACGCGAGGCATTTGCTTCTGCAGACTCGCTCCGTAGGCGGTGGCCAGGCAGGGGGAGGCGCCGTTATGCGCATCTCCTCCCGCCGCCTTGACTGTCGATTGGACGTGGCCAGACGGCCTAGCGTTGGGATGTCGGGGATAGAATGTCAATAGACGATCTCTCCGGCATCCTGTAAAAGCGCGGAAGGGACCGCTGTGGTTTTAGTGGGTATTGGTGGGTGGTCGAACCATCTGACCGGCGAGTCCTACACACCCCCTCGTCTGTCACCGGCGAGGGCTAGTGCGTAAATGCATTTCCACAGCGTGAACAAAAAAAAAAGGTATATATGCAGTTAACATCTATGCAAGAGAAAGAAAACTCAATTAATATCTCTTCCATTATAGAGGAGGTTCGAACCCAGCACTGGAACGGTGAGATGATGGTGATAACACGTTAAAACATTGAAAAAATACAACAAATATTGAATTAGAAAATAAGAATGACATATGACACTCACGTTGCCGCAATAACTCCTATGCTGTCAATTTTACTGAAAACTCATACGTAAAGAAATACATTAACAATACTTCTCTGCTAAAAATGAAGAGCGTTACACGATCATCTGATCTTTTCCTAAAACTTGTTGTCTATTTATTACAATAACAATATTAAATTGTTGCCTTAATTGGCAGCACGATTTTTTTTGACGGTTAGTCGTCAGTCTCATCAAGTAAATGTCGAGGGCATCTGATCACAAGTCAATTATTACTATCTATACATATTTAATATTCTTTTTATAAATATGTGTATATATTATTTAGTAGTAGCGAGTAGGTATGAAAGAGAGTATTGGTGTAAAGATGCGAAAGGGAATGCTCCGATGGATCGGACATGTGGAAAGTATGCCGAACGAATGTCCGGTTAAGAAGATTTACAATGCGAAAGTGAAAGGATGTAGGTACCGGGGGAGACCGAGACTAACCGATAAGGAAGGTGGAGTCAAGAGTCGCCGAAACCGGCGAGCGTGTATTAAAAGAATTATGAATGTTGAGGAAGCGAGTGAAGTATGCAAGGATAGAGTTCTCTGGCACTCTGTTCTCTCTGCCTACCCTGCAAGTGACATGGCGTGATGGTATGTATGTATGTATTTAGTAGTAATAGGTCCACACTGTTGACAGTTTTCCATCTAAAACCGCGCGCCGGCTCGTTCAGGGTATTTCCATAGTCTCGCAGAAAATCGGCGTCTGAGCTATTACGTTTCGTTCGGTGAGCGAAAGAGCCGGCACTTTCTGGGTGGGTTTGGGGTTATTAGGATACAACCTAGCTATACCGTTGGTATTGTAAAAGTCCGTGAGGGGCAATATACTTTCCATCAGGCCGCTGCTTGTCACAATAAGCAATAAACAAAAAGGAAATCAATATTTACTATTTTAATTAATAAAAAAATATGTTTCTTTGGATGCATCAATTTTAGGAACTATTAAACTGACTTCATAACTTTTATAGTGTGACAGTGTTTTTGAGTTATTCTATAGTACAAATAGTAGATACATATGTAATTATAATCGTTAATTTTTCAAGAAAGTCTTCTTATATTCGTGTATGTCGATTAATCAATTTGGCTATTAAACATAAATAACTCAAAATATAATAATATCTAGACGGAACGTAGAACAGCCAAAGAATAACTTTTAATTTAGAGTATACGCAAATTTGAAATTATAACACTCACAGACATAGCTGAATATTTACACAAATGTTATCTTTATAAACTTTATTTGATATATCATTACACTGTTATAATATTTAGTTAAACATTAGATAGCTGTACTTACCGGAACTAAGTAAATATATAGTTTGTAAAATACTATTCATTCAATGAATATTAAATAACATGTTCAAATGAAGATAAATAAACCTGTATGATGATAAGAAATATTTACTTATAGCAATTAAATTATCTTCTTTTTTTTGGCGGTGGCTATGGTTATTTGTAACTAAATTGTGCTTGTATTGATTATATTATTTTGAGATTTATTGTTATTTATAGAAAGATCCAATAGATATCAGAGGGCATAATACTAATTATTAGCTTTTATGTGGTGGCTTAATTTATCTTAGAAACGTTTATTAAAATAATAGTTAAATGAATTACCTTTCTAAGTGTGACCGCGTTCCGATCCGGTGGTAGCTTAATAAATTTATTAGTTGTAAACTAATATATTATCGTTTAATTATAACTGATTAAAAACAATACAATTTTAATAATCATTTTCTTTTTGTACGGGCAATAATTTATATCAAAATGTGGATGAAAATTAAATAATTACTATAGTAGCGGGTAGATATCAATCTTTGTAATAGCGATGACTTGTTAGACATGAAATGCATTCCGTCGGGCCGACCACTGACGTCAAGTCACTCTGCTCCGGTGGTCGGCCCAACGACGAAGGCGACGTCACGGGTGGGTTACGGGTGTGCGCGCTTACGCCCCTCTGTCACCTCGGATGGAGTGGTGCGAGGAGTGCGCCGACCGTAGCCCACCCCACAAAAAAAAAAAAAAAAAAAAAAAAAAAAAAAGACATGAAACGCATTAGTTCTTCCGTGAACGCTATAAAAGTTGAATGCTTTTCGACTTCAGGCAATTAAAAATCAAACACAAATGCGAAAAAATCCGCAATAATATAATAGTTTGTATTAATTGGATTTCTTTTTACATAATAAGACAATACCATATCACCAAGGAGTAAATTGATTGTAAATAAGGCGTAGTGGTTAAGATGTTGACCTGCCAAGCGTCGAAAGTTCAATTAATACGCAGGATAACACTGCAAGATCCGTTATTCTGAGTCTGGTTATAATTTTTGTCTATTAATTATATGTTAGGTTAGGTTAGGTTAGTTTAGTGTTTTATTCTAATCATAGATGCGGACATGACGTTGCGTCAGGAATAGGGATGCGGCGCCGCCTTCTGCGAGGTAGTCACCTCGTAAAAGGTGGCGCACGCAAGCCGCGGAACGTGTCAGAGAGTAGCTTCTCCACGCCGAGTCGCCGACACACTCCGACGCCGGCACATCGGTTAGCGCAGGCGCGAGTATTCGGATGGTTGCACCGGGTATTAGTTAGCCACCTGCAGAGAAGCCCGAACCGCGTGGGGGCGATGCTCCGGTAGTACTGTTGCTGGGGCGTTGATGGAGAAGGTATCTAAAATGATAACTAATAGTGGCCGGTCCAATGGCGACGGGGAACACGGTGGGTTAAGGCCCGCAAGCCGCCTTCCTGTCATCTCGGATGGAACAGGCGGGTTATATACAGACTATAGCCTGCCAAAAATGTTTTTTTTTTTAATTAAAAAAATAAACTTTTAGTCTATATAAACTTGTAATATCTAGATATAAATATATATCCAGCTTTCTGTTTTTTTTTAGCCCAACAGGGGTGGGTTCGGGGTTTGTATTGGTAGGCAGCGGCCTAGCTATACCATTGGCAAAGGTCCGGGCGGCAGTGACACTTACCATCAGATGTGCTGTCTGCTCGTTTGTCACGATAAGCAATAAAAAGAAAAAAATATCCAGCTTAGGAATAAATACTCGTATTATTGGTCCGTTTTTATATATTTAGTCAAAAACACTATCTTCGCAGTCATCATTCATCATCATTATTCTCCTGCTCTTGTCTCAATTACTTGGGGTCGACGCAATATGTACCCATCTTCCTACATATTGCAAAGGTTATTGGCAATAGTTTTATGTCCGGCCGCCTGCCTGACATCAACCCTCCTTGGGAATGCAATTGCTGATCAAATGGCTACAGTTACTGTTGGCCCAGGTCGATATAAGGCTCTTAGTCCTCTTTTACGACATCCACGAGCAAAGTAAGAGTTGGTAGTATTCGTAGCCGCTATCACACAGTACACACTATCTATCTTTGCAGTCATAAGTGTAATTAAGGAGCGAATTACTGTTTTTCGTTCAACATAAAGTCACTTTGCCGCGGCAGTGTCTACACTGACATTTGAAAGGTACAAAACCGCAGTTATAAAAAAACCTAATATTACAAGAGCATTTTTGAACGAAACATTGCAAATACAATTTTACGCAAGAACTATTAGTAAAATCCATTGTTTTAACTATTACACATAATATTTATTACAACGATATTACTGATACATCACAATAATAGCTTGAGTGGTAGTGATTAATTGCAATTGGTAGTGATTAAATGAAAAGAGTAACTTACCGTCGGGACGGGAATAGGACGACGCAGCGTAGGATGACCCACCACTCGATGGACTGATGACATTATCATCATCACAGCCCATATATGTCCCATTGTTGGGCTCAGGCCTCCTCCGTAATGGGAAGGAAATTAACCTACTATACCACGCTGGTCAGACGTGTTGGTATAGGGTTTTGTTTTGAGTTTGTTCTTCTCTTGCATAGATGTTATATGCGTTTTATATCCCTTAGTCGTCTCTTATGATCACCCACGGGTAAGATAGGGGGTGGTGGATTGTATTCTTACTCCGTCACCACACGGATTATGAAGGTCGCAGGAAACTGTTGGAAGCAGGTGGCACAGGACCGTTGCAAATGGCATTCTCGTGGGGAGGCCTATGTATAACAGTGGACGTTACGGGCTGATGGATGGATGGAACTTACCGTGTGGTGATGAAGTAAGAATAAAATTCACCACAAATTTTGTTGCCAATGGTGTCATAAATTATGAATGAAAGATATGTATTATATGTGTATTACGTAAATATAAGAGAAGGAAAACTCAAAATAAATCTCTATACCAACACGTTTGACCAGCGCAGTAATGTAAGCCAATTACCCCCCTATTGTGAAGGAGACTTAAGTATGAACTCCAGTATATTCTGTAAAATTATATTAACATTTTATTTTACATAAAGTGCCATATGTTGTAGTTTAGACAAGGCCCATAGGTGTTGTAGTGTTCTTCCGTCGCCCCGTACCGATTCGGCGGGGCGTTACCACCTCCATAGCCCACCGCAAAAAAAAGGTGTTGTAGTGTTTTTTTTTAATTCAGTTCGAAGCGGCAACCAATTTCTAATTACTACGTTGGAACGTACAATGTACTGTGCGTCAGATGTGTCAATCAAAAACATTCCCGAAGCCACCTGAACGCACAAAAAAAATTCATCGAATTCTGTTCAACAGTTTAGGAGGAATCAGACACATACATACATACAGAAGAATTATATCTATCTATAAAATAATCTTTGTGCTCGCTATTTCGACGGTGAATTTGTCGGCACAGGAATTGACGTCAATGCATATGCGAACGATCGGTTCGTTGCATGCTCAACTGGTTTTAAAGTAATCTCGTTGTATGTGTTGGGATTTTTAAATGCAGTTGTTTTAACAATAAAATGTTTATCATTTCCTTTAGTATTTTTTTTGTTGTTGTCGTTGTTGTGCTCGAGTCCAGCTTTTTTTTTAATGCTTATGGTGGCATACGAGCAAGTAGCACACCTGATGGTAAGTGTCACTATCGCCCTCGGACCCTTTGCAATACCAAGGGTATAGCTTAGGCCGCTGCGCACCAATAAAATCTCCAAACCAACCCAGTTGGGCTTCCGGCTCTCTCGCTTACCGAACGAAGCGCTATAACACATTGCCATTACTCAGACGTCGGTCTTCTGCGAGAGTGTGGTACTACCCCGAACGGACCGGCCCGCGGCTGTAGACAGAGAACTGTCAACAGCATGGTCCAACTAAGTTTCTGGAGTTCGTTTCCTCCGTAACGGTTATTGATTCGACGAAGTATGTGGACTGCTTTTATTGCTACTTCTGCTAATTCATAGGGCTATGTTGCTTACGCTTCTTCTACTGCGATTTGTCGCACTCATTGGAAGAATTCTGTAAGAGGCTGAGCGACTTTGAGACCTTAGATCTGAGGACATTTTGATATTAACCTAATGAAGCTAACAACTAAAGATTGTTTTTATATTTTTTTATTGAAAGAATTCCGTAAGAGGCTGAGCGACTTTGAGAGCTTAGATCTGAGGACATTTAGATATTAACCTAATGAAACTAACAACTAAGGAATTGAATTCGAAACAATGATTGAAAGTTGCAAGATTGAAACACTCAAGTCAATGGGCCAATGAATGAGTAATACCACTTGGTTACAAGTAAAGAAGGCAACATTTAATACGTCGGTATGTTTATCCGTAGCGAGAGCAATTTTCAACGGCTGACGGACGTGTCAATGACCTAGCGTTCGTACAAAGCAGTACTACCGCTGTGCCATGCTGTTTGTAAAACATTGTTATGTAACATTTTGTTATTATTAACATAGGCGTTTGAAATAAAATTATTTTTCTCAAAAATGTTTGGAAGTTTGAGCATTGGATCGATTTTTTTATTTTTTTATTTTTTTTTTTATTTTTTAAAAAGACACCTCCCTGCACTAAGGAAAATAATCCTTGTATTGCTGGGGATTTTACAAACATGCAATTAACGCAGACAAATTACACCCAGACTCAGAACAACACTTTGTGGATCGCACAAAGTATTGTCCTGCGTGGGAATCGAACCCACGACACTGGCACGGAAGGTCGGTGTCTTAACCACTACGCCATCTGTGCAGTCATTTATTATTTATTCACTTATTATATATTCATTTATTATTCAGATTTATTACTACAAAACACGGTAACCAACTAGGCAACTTATCAGAGTTTTATTTAAATTTCGAACTGGCTTTAAAAAGAAACCTGTTTGATAATGAAAAACAAAAACAAATGAACCCGTGATAGCACGTGAAAAATGTTGTTCGTTGTTCGTCATGTATACAGTTCTACTTATTACTACTTAGTTTTAATTTCCGCGCATTGTTTGAGAAAAGTACTATACAAGCCTTTGCCACAATTAGGTTTTGATGGACTTAGTATGTGTGCCTCGGTTACGCGCTCATTTACACGTTCGTCCATCAATGCCTCTTTTGCTGGCCGCTGACTATGAACACTGTAAAGCGTTTGAAACATCTGGAAATTAAAAGTCATATGTAATACTCGCGTTAACGTCAGAAATTATTAACATAGGCTTTTGTCTCTCTATATGTCTATCTCAGTTCATATATATCTCACTGCTCGGCTCCAGTCTCCTCCACAATAGGAAGGCAATTGACCTACTATATCAGGCTGGTTAGACGTTAGGGTTAAATTATGAGTTTTCCTTCTTGAGGTTAATCGTGTTGGGTTTTATTACGACTTTTCCTTCTTGAACAGATGTTGTATGTATACAACATAGTTATCTAAGAATCGAATTAAGACATTTTATAATTTTAAGTCGTCAACACACAAAGAGTTCGTACAATCCGACTAGTAATAACTACTGCTCAATAAAACTTGTAACAAGTAAATCGAATGGAATACAGATTGTATAGGCAAAAGTTAAAATAATGGATAAACTTAATTGTAATTACATAAAAAAATAAAGTGGTCATTCAGCAATAAGACTACAATTCAACTGACGCTTTACTGCAGGATATTTTGTTTTGTTATGCTAGAATGTTTCTTTTTTTTTTTAAATAATAAAAACAATCATATCGCCGAATGATACAATTCACAGAATACATTAGTATATACTGAAAGTGCAAGATGACGCAATTATAGTTGTTGTTGCCCTTTGATAAATCAAAAAAAAAATAACATAAGTCATAGAAATATTCCTGAAAATTAAAAGATGGATTACTTAAGTTAATAGTTTTACATACATACATACATACATACATATCATCACGCCATATCCCTTGCAGGGTAGGCAGAGAGAACAGAGTGCCAGAGAACTCTATCTCTGCATACTTCACTCGCTTCCTCAACATTCACAATTCTCTTCATACACACTCGCCGGTTTCGGAGACTCTTGACTCCACCTTCCTTCAGTACCTGACCGATCTGGTCTAGGTAGGTTAGTCTCGGTCTCCCTCGGTACCTAAATCCTTCCACTTTCGCATTGTATATCTTCTTAACCAGACGTTCGTTCGGTAATAGTTTTATATCTGTACATAAGAAAGTTATTGCAATTCAATGCAAGGTTTGTTTTTGAAACGTAACAAATAAAACATATATGCTTCAAGGAGAAAAACTGTAAAAGTATGATCCGAATTCGAAATTGCAAATTAAAAAGTTCCCACACATTTAAATTTGGAAGACAGCAGAGATTAATTACGCACTTTCTAATTTGGAATCATAAGTCTTCGTATTTTTTTAACAATATTTGCTGACCTTTGTTAAGATTAATGAGGCGACCTAGATATTGAGAAGATTCACATTCATGTCCATGATACAGGATTAATTCAATGTTTATAAGGTATGCACATTAACGTCAGTGAACTCGACTACGGCCGCCTTTACCCGCTTTTACCTTACTACATTATCTAGATTCACTTATCATCTGACTCGCTTCGCCAATGTATGCTGCTGTCGTAGTCGGTAAGCGCAACTGGTAGTCGGCGGTCGCGATCTTGCTTCGGCTAATTGTTTTAAGTGATTGCATTAGTGTGAATGTGCAGTGTTAATACTACGAGTGAGACATCAATCACCTCCAGGTAACCGTTTGACCCTTAATCGGGTATTGCTCTTTGTTGAACATTTGACCGTTACACTAAATTACAGTTTACCCACCATTGTTTTTGTGTTGACATTTTGCGGTTGGTTTTTTTTTTGTGGGTTTTGAAATCAAATTTAAAAATAAACGTAAGTCATTGTCACAGGTCTTTGCGAGAATAGTGAATAAATTCTTTTTTTGTTCGTATACCAATCGGTTTAAATTAACAATTTCCGTGTTCTAATTTTAAAATTGCACGTGCCCATTTGATTCGTAAAAAGAACTTTTCGTACAGACGAATAAATAAAAGTGTAATTTATTAGCGTCTTTTAGCATTACCTGTTTTAATATTAATAATTTAGTGAATTATTTTTGTATACGTATCAGGTATATATATATAGTTAATTAGATATATATTAAATTAAGAAGGTATTAATAACGGAAATATTGAATGATGGGAAATGTAATGCAATAGGGGAAGTGTAGAAAACGGTGTAAGCAGTGTTTTTTTTTTATTGCTGACAACAGTTACTAGGAACTGTAATGACGATATTATGAATATGTACGAGTACATATACGTCAATCGTACGTAACAAATTGTATTACAATTTCTCCATGATAATCATGAAACAGTGTTCTATCGCGAATTCAAAGAATCTAGTTCAAGGAGGCATGCACATAGATTAAATTATTATCGTACCAGTTAGTGAAGGTTTAGCAGTTAGTAATTGCAAGTAAAATGGTATTTAAATGGCAATGTCATATTTTTACAATATCTTTATGAAGCATCAGTATTGGTTCGACTACGTGTACTTTGATCCATTTGCTGAAAGATGAGGAATTAAATAATGTTCATAATTTCTCGAGCTTTCTTTAATAGGAAGGACTTAAGTACTATACCACGGTGGTCAGTTGGGTTGGTATAGAATTTTATGACGAGTTTTCATTCTCTTGAATAAAAGTTGTAACTATATTATATACCTTAGTTGTTTTTTTTGGAAAAGACAAGGATTTTCTTTATTGCTTACGATGGCAAACGAGCAAGCAGCATACCTGACGGTAAATATAGTACTGCAACTCACGGCCTTTACAATATCAGGGGTACAGCTTGTACGTTATTTACCAATCAAAATCCACCAAGAAAATTGGACTTCAGCTCTCTTGTTCATCGAACGAACCGCAACAGCACATTGTCACAGCTCAAGCGTTGATTTTTTGCGAGAGTATTACTACCCCAGATGGACCAGCCCGCGGCTGTTGATAGAAAACTGTCAACAGTGCGCCCTATTGCCCTGAATAAAAATCACCTAGAAAACTTAGAGAACTGCATAGCTCTTCATTACGATGCTTCTTCATAAGCACTTTTTTCAACGCATTGAAAGAATTTTAAATAAAATATGTCCTACCTACTTCCATCATCATCATTACCCTGCTTTTCCGACGTCTCGTCGGAGGGTATCTCTCAGGGGGTATTCCGTCGGGTCGGCCACTGACGACAAGTTCACGCTGCTCCAGTGGCCGGTCCAAAGGCGAGGTTCGAGGTGGGTTACGGGTATACGTGCGTACGCCCCTCTGTCGCCCCGGACGGAGTGATGCGAGAAGGGCGCCGACCATAACCCACCCCTAAAAAAAAAAAAACCCTGCTCTTATCCCAATTACTTGGGTTGACGCAATATGTCCTTTTCTTCCACTCAATCCTATCCGATGTCATCTCTGCGTTCACTCCCTTTCTATTCATATCATGCTTCACGCAATCCATCCATCTTTTCTTCGGTCTTCCCTTACCCCTAAAGTATTCAACATTCATACTTAAAACTCTTCACCCAATATTACATTCATCCCGTCTCAAGATATGTCCATACCAAGTCAGGCGTTCACTTTTCAACTTTTCCGTCACTGGCGCCACTTTCAAACTTCCTCTTATATGCTCATTTCTTACCTTATCCATTCTCGTCAGGCCACACATTCATCTTAACATTCGCATCTCTGCTACATGCAACCGTCTCTCATCTGTCGCTTTTGTAGCCCAACATGCTGACCCATACAATACGGCAGGCCTTATTAAGGTTTTGTATATTTTACTTTTCAATTTTAAGGGTACTTGAGAGTCACATATGGTACCTGTGACCTGCCGCCATTTCATCCGTCCCGCGTCAATTCTGTGCTTCACCGCACGATCCAAGTCGCCATTGCTTTGCATAAGCGAACCGAGGTACCTACCTACCTACTTCCATCAGCATCATCATCATTTCAGCTCATATATGTCCCACTGTTGGGCTTGGGCCTCCTCCATAATGGCAGGACAATTACATACATACATACATACATATCATCACGCCATATCATAGTAGGCAGAGAGAACAGAGTGCCAGAGAACTCTATCTCTGCATACTTCACTCGCTTCCTCAACATTCATAATTCTCTTCATACACGCTCGCCGGTTTCGGAGACTCTTGACTCCACCTTCCTTCAGTACATGACCGATCTGGTCTAGGTAGGTTAGTCTCGGTCTCCCTCGGTACCTACATCCTTCCACTTTCGCATTGTATATTTCTTCACCAGACCTTCTTAACCAGACGTTCGTTCGGCATTCTTTCCACATGTCCGAACCATCGGAGCATTCCCTGGACAATTGACCTACAATACCGCGCTGGACAGACGTGTTGGTATAGGGTTTTATTTCGTGTTTTCCTTTTCTTGCACAGATGCCATATGCATATTATATCCCTTAATCGTCATTTACGATACCCACGGGTAAGAGAGGGCATGGTGTACTGTATTCTTACTCCGTCACCACACGGAAGACTGCACTACTTTATAAAGATACAATCTACCAGTTGGTGATAAGTTGCAGGTTACTCAAGAAGATTTTACTTTAAGCAGGTAGTCATAAAACTTAGTCAAAACCTTATGCCGTATGCCTGCCACCTGTGTTAGATGATATACCCATATAAAATGGGATAGGAGTAAGAGATGTTTTTTTTTAAATTTATTATTAACATATTACTATTTCCAGTACCTATATAGCTTCAACCTTATTTTTGGGACAGGATTTGTACATAACGTGCTTAAATCGTCTAACATGGAGGAAGGAATGGCGGCCCATCCGTAACGATCTTTGAAATTAAAAGTTATTCTAAATTTATTATTATGGGTAATATAGTGGACATTTGATAGGCTGATGATCACGATGATAATACTGATTTATATGTAAGACCTGAGAGGGCATGGTAAGCTATGGGAAATGTCCCTATTAAGTGATAGACTTTAAGAATATAAAATAAAAAATTGGTTTTTAAAAGTAAACCATTTCTAAGATTGAACACCTAAAGGGCGTCATTGAAATTTAAATACTCAGCCCCCCTGTTGTTTATCAGCGGATCGTATCTTGTGAACCGTTCGTGAATTAATTTTAACAATAAAAGAAAAAACAACTTCAACTAGTAACCAGTGGATTAGATTTAAATGAGACCATAGGGGAAGCATCAGCTTTCAAATAAAAAAAAAATAATCCAAATCTGTTCTCCCATTTTAAAGTTCTGAGGTAACAATAATAAAATATACAGATGAATTGAGAACCTCCTCCTTTTTTGAAGTCGGTTAATAAATCTTTATGCACGGTGTGTTTTTATTTCTACTAATAAATTTAAATAGAAATTTAAATAAAGTTAAAAATTAAATTGGTCGCATATAATAAAAGTTCTTTCATTGATGAAAGTATTTTAAAATACATATACTCTTCTTCGTTTTTTGCATTGGTGATCAGATAATTTTTTTTTGGTTCCTTTCGTCCATTCGAACATGCAAAGGGTTCAAAGCCCATACAGCCAAGTCTTATTTAATTTTTTTTCATATATTATTTATCATTTCTTCATTTTGTGTAGCCTTAATAGTTATTGTCTGTCAGTAAGTAAAGTCGTTATCATTAATTGGGCGCTGATAACTTAATCAATGATTTTTTGGGAATTTTGGCAAAATATGAAAATGCATGTATTATACCATATTCACTACACTCAGCACTTTAACTGTACCATATTCCATAAATTACCAGCAAAATGATTCAATATAACACTACAAAACACTAAAGAAATTAATATTATACAAGAGCGTGACATGACATTTCCACATTCGCGCCAAAACCCCGCATCAGATAACTACGTTGTTTTGTTGCCAGTGTCGAGTTATAATTTTCTTCACGTCTTTTGTCTTTTCATGTCAGACACTGTCCATCAGTAAGTTAAATCGTCATTATCAATAGTGCTATGGCTAGTATCTTTTAGGAATTTTGGTAGAAAACTAAAATGTTGAAAATTACTTTATACATAATATTTACTAATATCCCAGCAGTTCCTTTGCATCAGATTACATAAAATACCATCAAAATGATTGAATAATAATATGTTAAAGCACTAAGGCATTGAATACAATACAAGAACACCATGACGCTTTTATATTCCCGCCAAAATTCATAATTATACTCTTAATTTTGTACTATGCTACGGAATTAATCTATGGACTCTATGATATCGTTGATCATATCATAGAGTTAGTATTAATTACTTTGAGTTGAATATCATCATTTAAACACTGTAGATAGCAATCTAATTGTTAAAAGAACATGGATAAATCACTTTTAAAGAAAAGAAAAAGAGCATTAACCTGCAAGTGCTTACCATCCGTGAACGCGTATGGCAGCGTGACATGACGCTAAATAATTAGATTTTCCATCGTGATGTTTGAATTTCGAACTAAAACGAGTAAATATTTTTTTTATAATATATATAATATTTTAAAAAAGACATTATTAGCTCTAATAACTGAGATGTGCTTCGTTGGTGTATGTTAATGGATATTCTGTGCTAGCTTAGTGAATACAATCCAAGTTTAGTTACTTTCCATTCATTATTTCGTGCGTTTTACCCACGATACCGTGAATTACTGATGTATGCATAACCGTTTTGTATATTTATTTCACAGCTTCATGCCTTGTTCATACTTTAGTAATATATTTTGCTTATTTTTCTATTTTATTTCGTGACAAATTTTTCGATATACAAAAATGCTGTGAACCTGACTCTGCCTAGTAAGATCTTGTTAAGAGTTGCTTGGAAGGTTAGTTGCGGACAATATCGTGTCATTTTGTTGCCAGGATGTGGAGAAGATATGTACCCGAATGGCTAGCCTGCGGAGCGGGCCGCCGAGGTTAAGAAATCGTAGGGTAGCGAAGTTAAGAAATTAAGGGGAAATGTGCGAGATTACACAATCACGCATTTCCCCTTAATTTCTTTTCTTTCTTAAAGCAACGCCGGGTGTGTCGCCGGCGCTGCTTGCTTGCTTTCTTGTTCGATAGGGTATTCCTTCTAGATGTTCCCAAGGTCATCATCATCAATTTGATTTATAGATTTGGGTAGGCAATAGTATTTTTTTTTGTTTTTTATTTGTTTCTCTGCGTTTTTGAAGGCAGTTTTATATTTTTTTTTCTTCTACAGCTTTTGTACTGTCCACTTTTTTAAGAAGTAAGTATTTTAATATAAGCAATATTTTTTTTTTAATTGGCTATACTCATGTGCATAACAGAGCTATATACACAATTGCTACTGTGTGTATCTTTGTGTCTACCGTTTTTAAGCAGACAAACACCAGCGAACAATTATTGGATGCTAACTTTTAAGTTAAAATGGCTTAGTCACATGCCCCATGCATATTGAGAGGCATTGGCCTGCCATATCAAGCTGGCATGACGGGTTGGGCTTAGGATTGAGATTTTTTTTTTATTTAGATGGACTTTATTATTTATTTTTAAAAATTGAACTTTTTTGTTCGGAAATACTGATATGGTTGCGTTTCGAGAATAAAGCACTCCTGGAACGCAATTCGAATTTTACTCGTATCTTGATTTCGTAACTCAAACGATTGAATCTGTTCTTGTTGAGTCTTTGAGAATTAACTAATGGCACTTATGCAAAGTTCAAATTCCAATTTTTATCTTAATTTCGTGATCAATTCGTATAATGAGAAATGACCCCGGCGCTTGTGAAGTTTGCTATACGTTCGAATACAAAATCAAAACAGAATCTAACATAGAATATAATATTAGACAGTACAGACTTGCATTTCCGTGACTGAAACCAATTCATCACCATCATTAAAACATAGATATCTTACATTTTTGATTTCGTGTAGAAAGTTTAAGACACGCATTAGATATTTTCACTGAATTTCTAATTTTAGAAATGTAAAACTTCAGACAGTGGTTTACGGAATACGCAAATGTCTTTCTCGTGAGTTATCAAAAATAAAGATGAAGGGACGCAAGTAGATAATATCGAGCCCAACAGTGGGACGCATAAGAGCTGGGATAATAATTATGTCAATCTATATTTATGATATATGTAGAAGCTTAATCATAACTATAACATAGCACTGGCCACTAAATTTTTCAGGAGGGTCAAATTAAGGATTTCTTTTTTTCAGCTTCCTGAAAATACGCACGAACGTCTGTATAATTTTCTTAAGAATGATGACGAAGAGTTGATAGGAAGAACTTATAATATTAATATTATTTATGGGGATTAATCCCCCATCACAACCAAAAATTGAAATATAAAATTGAAATTTTTAGAGTTGTGTCACTGTTTCTTGCGGGCCAGCGATATATCGTCATTATACTTTACGATTATATGGTACTATTGTAAAGATAATTATTATAAAAAGATTAGATTCAATCGAAACAGCTCGAAATTAATAACTTTGTTCGGAATTAAATCAATCGTTCTTTATTTTATAGCTGTTTTAGTAAAACAAATGTGATTGTATAGCGATGCGGTTTCCAGTTTAATACTATACTGCCAGTTTGGCTTTAGATAGGATGTAGTACTACCCTATAATTTTTAAAAATAATTATATTGAAATCTAATATCTTTAAATACAAAGCAATTCTGGCACATTTCTATAATTGTGATAAAACCACACTCTTGACTGTTTTCTGTCCACAGCTACGGACCGGTCCGTTCAGGGTACTACCACACTCTCGCCGAAAATCGACGTCTAACCAGTGGCAATGTGCTGGTATTGCAAAGTTCCATGGGCGGCAGTAACACTTACTATCAGGATTGCTGAATGCTCGTTTGCCAACAAGAGCAAAAAAAAAATTATATATTTTTATTTGTTCAGAATCTCGGTTACGGCGGCAAAGATTTTCATGAATTTAACTATGCTAGAGGTTTCATGGATTATTAGTCAATCTAGCTAGGTTAATTAATGAAAATAAAAATAACTAGAACATGAAGTTAAATTTAGCAACTGTCATCAATGATAGAAATATCTCAATTTGGAAATCGAGCAGTCGCTTATCCAAATAGTACCCAGTTCGATCATCGGTACTCCTATTTTTAACATTTTTAAAATTTTCTTTATTTCCTCATTATTTTTAAAAACTAAATATATTTGCCGTAAAAACCGAATTTATGAAAAAAAATACCAATCCATGCTCTGTCATCCGGATATTATATAATAATATTGATGATTATAGTAGTGGATGGATGGTGTGGGATGAATGATTAGTAAACGGACGGACATTGATTAAACAAAGCTGATATAAAAATCTACGCGGTAAATTGCTTTATGGTAGTAGTAGGTATTCGCAACTATGGTCTAACGTCAGATATAAAGATAATTTCGACTTTTGGCGGGAATCTGAAAACGTCATGTAGTGGCCTTGTATTCTATATCTGACATCTTAGTGTTTTAACACGTTAGTTTAGATAATTTTGATGGAATTATATGTAATGTGATGCGTGAAAAACGAAAACGTTGTAAAGCACTTTTATATCATATTCACTTCATCCCAGTAGTTCCGTCGCACCACATTACATAAAATGCCATCAAAATTATCTAATATAATACGTTAAAACACTAAAATGTCAAATATCAATTCCCGCCAAAAGTTCTAAATATTCTCTTTATATTCTAAATTCAAAAAGGTGTTTATTTTTTAAATAGCTTCCAATTTTAAATCTGCCGCGATTACCCTGATTTAATTAGATAGCTACAAACATAGAGTAATAGATACATTGGAAAGGTACAAAGACAAGACACTTAAGGCACAAACGTGAAAATACACATTTTCAAATTCACATTGTGAATGAAGTATTTTTTTTTTAATTATAGGGTGTGTTCTAAAATATAGGGCACTTTTGACATCAGAGCTTTTTCTATTTTCATGATTCCACAATCATTCCAAAAACAAGATATAGTGAAATCGAATAAAAATTGCTACAAATTGACAGTTGATAAACGTATAAAATCACACAACGTCAACAAGAAAAAAAACATAAGCAAATAACCATCACAGTGTAATGATAAGCTTACTCGTAGCAATAATGGTCTCGATTACCGGGAAATAACATAGTTTCACACATACAAGCAATAATGGCAGTATTATTATGAGAAAGTATCTAACGCTTATGCGTTCTCATGGTTTTTGTGAGTCCCGTTAACGGCATCGCTTTAAAAATGCTTGACCTGATACAACCATTTTAATGCCGTGTTAATTACATGAATATAGGTTAAATAAGATCAATTTTATTAGAGTGCAATGACATTATAGGTAATATGTTTCGTCTCAGCTGATATATGTCCCACTGTTGGGCGAGAGCCTTCTCCATAATGGGAGGGAAATTGACCTACTATACCACGCTGGTCAAACGTGTCGGTATAGGGTTTTGTTTCGAGTTTTCCTTCTCTCGCATAGATGTTATATGCGTTTTATATCCCTTAGTCGTCTCGTACGATTACCCACGAGTAAGATAGCATATATAGTAATAGATGGTGGTGAACTGTATTCTTACTCCGTCACCACACGGTAATATGTTTAATGTAAATAATAATGCAAATTGTTAAGAGAAAAATTGTATAATAGCAATATTCCTTTCGTTTTTTTTCTTTAATAAATATAATGTGACTTGGTAATTTTAAATCGAATCTTTTATGTGCATTATTGTTTAAAATATTTTTAGCATTTATTCAGAATTTTGGCGGGAACGTGAAAGTGCCATGAGACGTTCTTACACTATTATAATTATAGCGTTTTAACGTATTAGTTATTTTATTAATATTATAAATATGAAAGAAAGTGAAAATGTTTGTTAGAAAATTGTTAAATATTTTTTTATAATTTTATTTCCGGGCTAAGGCCCGGCCTTGGACTACCTCTGATTTTTTTACAGAGATATTCTTTTCCTTGGTTCTATTATATGTCAAGATTTTTTAGTTGTTTTTTCTTGTTTTCAGCTTGTGTTTAATCTTAAAGTTATTTTTATGTATTTTTATTCTTCTGTTTTCTTTTTATCAGTCAATTGTCATTAATTGTTTTCATTACATTTAGTTAAATATATTTCGATGAAAATTGGCACAAAGGTAGACCATTTCATGGAATAACACGTAGGATATTTCTTATCCCGTTAATATGTTCCCTTGAGGTATTAATTTAACTCTAGGAAAGTTATGCGGGCAGAAGGTAGTATCAGATAATTTTAATGACATTTTATGTAATGTTGAGTATGTTGTAGCGGCTTAGAATACTACCAACCCTTACTTTGCTCGTGGATGTCGTAAAAGACGTCTAAGAGCCTTATAACGAACTAGGCCAACTCCATCTGATCGCGTTTGGTCAACAATTACATTCCCAAGTAGGGTTGAAGTCTGGCAGGCGGCCGGTCATAAAACTATTGTCAATAACTTTTACAATATGTACTATGAAAGAAGAGTACATATTGTATCGACCCCTAGTAATTGAGATAAGAGTTGGAGAATGATGATGATGTAATGTCCTACAGAGTAACTACTAAAGTATAATGAATATAACCTAACAATGCTTTAATTATGTTTTGGTTTTCCACCGCAATACGGAGAATTTACCATTAGCAGCTTAGTAATGGCTTTGATGAAGGCGAAAATTTGATTTATTGACTGACAATGATTTTAAATGAAGTGATCATTTATAAATAAAACTTGACAATTAAGGTCTTTGTAAACATGCAATAAAATACTTTAAATATAAAATGCACTAACTTATTTTTAACTTTACTTATAGATACTAACTATACTACTACGTTAGAAAATTTACGTGAGTTCTGTTAGCAATGGGTGGGTGGTATATGAGTTGAGATGGTAATGATGAATTTATAGAAAAAAACATGAGGTTTGTACTGGGTAGAATTGCTGTCAGCAACTCATCACTTGATTATACTAAAATTACCCGTGTGGTGACGGAGTAAGAATACAATTCACCACCCCCTATCTTACTCTTACCCGTGGGTGATCGTAAGAGACGACTAAGGGATATAAAATATATATATTGTGAGCAGACGAAGGATTTTTAATATTAAGAGGAAACAATTAAATGGTTTCTAATGTATAACACTGAAATATTAATTATCGCAATCACTTTCATTTTCCACAAAACCAACCAATAAGCAAATTATAAGCACTTCTTAAACTAATTCCTAATTCTAACATTTCAAAGACATAAATATAAATGGTAATCGGTACACAAGCAAGCAGAGCTTCCGCGCGCTAGATAGGTCGGATGTATGATGCCGTCTCTAGTCTTTTTTTTTTTTTTTTTTTTTGGTAACGCAGTGGTTCAAGAATGCAATTTCCGCACTAACCCCCGTCTGTCGGAAAAACAGACGAGGAGTGTGGGACTCGCTAGCCCCGTGGCTAGAATACCCACTAAACTCTTTCCACTGCGATCGCTGTTAGCCGAGAGGGCTTTGACAGCTTAACCGGACTATGGGTGAGCGCTGAGGGCTCTCAACCCGGTATAAGTTTTAAGCGACTACGCCCGAGGGCTCTCCCTGTGGAGAACGGACCTCGGCTCGGGACGTCGCTGTTGGCAAAGTGGGTGTGCCCACGTTTTAATTAGTGATTATTTCGCGTCGCGTCTTCCTTCCCCGGCGGCGGAGGCGGAAGCGCGGATATTTGTGTGTTATGGCCTCGCGGGCCGTGTAGGCTCTTTCTTGAGCGATTGTAATAGCATCGTCAGCGTCGGTCAGTAACCGTCTCTAGTCTCCGTAACTGCGCTTTATATAGGTTGCGCTACCCGCTTTTCGTTAATATTAATTAGACACCTAACAATATATAACATCTATGCAAGAGAAGAAAACTCGAAACAAAACCCTATACCGACATGTCTGACCAGCGTGGTATAGTAGGTCAATTTACCTCCTATTATGGAGGAGGCTCGAGCCCAATAGTGGGACATATATAAGCTGAGATGATGATGGGAGATGATGATACAAAAATAAAATTAACAAAATTCCTTCAGTTTCGAAACGAATCATAGACATTCTAATTTTAAAAGCTGCCTATGATTTATAATTAAAGTGACATTTAGTCAATTATCCTTGTGTGTACTTTAAGAATACAAAATGTTACACCCCGTTTACTTAGCTGTGGGAATTGTATAAACCATCGGTACCAACTTCCCTGAAAAAGTTATTCCAGCATCTGCGATCGCTAATCCGCCTGCTAACCTTAGTGATTATAGCATTATTTTGCATTGGCAGGTTCATGTATACATATTGTCTAAATTTTAGCAATAGTTTTATTATGACCGGCCGCCTCCTGACGTTAATCCTCCTTTGAAATGTAATTGTTGACCAGACACTATCCGATGAAGTTCACTCAATGACCGGACTAAATATCACATAAAACTCTTAGTCATCTATTACTACACCCTTGGGCAATGTAATGGTTGGTAGCATATAGCCAAACATAGTATTACTCATAATTATAAAAAAAAGAAATTAAAAAAGCACTAAACAGAAACCATAGACCCAGTGAAACATATGAATCAATCATTACTCTGTCATATAATAGATTAATGTTGATTGTATTTCTCTTCCGTGACTTAGATTCTGAATTAAAATAAACGACCTACTAATGTTGTCAGATCTGCTTTTTATCTGTCACTGATTAATGATAAGATACTAAAGTTAATTATTTTTTTAAATATCGATGTGCTGATTATATTATCTGTTAAATGACGTAACATTCATCTCTCTGAGAATAATACTTCCGGAGTTGTTAAAGCGTGTCTATATCATAGACCAATATGTTATGCTAGCAGTTTATATCTATACATATTATAAAACATAGTGTCGGGATTTTTAGATGTTTTCATGCGATTTATTTTGTTTGTATTAACCAAAGCGTGTCAATGGAACTGGGTGGGCTAACGAAGTTGAGAGATCAGTACCGGCAGCCCGCTCAATCGGCGGTCAAGCATAATAGTGTCCTTAGCTGAGGCCACGGTTGGCTGGACCGGGGAATAGTGGCTGACTGAGAGGCTGACCGAGCGAGGACGACGCCCCAGTGACCTTGGTTGGCTACCGGGGCGTATATGGTTGGGATGGTAATCGAAAGGGTAACATGCGTGAAGTATTTGATCGCCTCAATGGTGATGGGAAGGCAACAAGGGGAGTTATGGGGCGCCGCGCTGCCCTTTTTTTCACCCGGACGGAACGGACAGCTTGTGTGCAGGCCATAGTCCGCCAAAAAAAGGCATAATACTGCATGTTATGGGGTCGTAATCTCCTCTTTCGTTTCGAGAAGTTAAGGCAGAGTTTGACTAAACTATAGCTAATATATATTCTTTTTATTACTATTATTATCTTTAATTGTTTCGTAAGGTACTCGTGGGAAAGGAAATTTTATTCTAAGTTACAAGGACTAGTTTGAAATAACATCGAGCGTTTGTATATTACATTATATAAAGTGGGAGTAATTCAGAACTGTCCCCACTAACACTTATTGTCGCTTACGTCACGAGAACTCAATTGAAGATAAATGCCACAAAACGGATGAATAAGTTAAAAGTAGTTATTGCCCGACTGCAGAATGTACACTATACTATGGGTTCAGGTTTATATATAACTAGCTTTTATCCGCGACTTTGGCTACTTAGAAATCATGTGTGAAAATTATATTTAAATATTAGCGTTATCCCCATAAATATTTGAGTTTAATTATTTGTGTCGTAGAGTGAAAACAAAGGAAAATTCAATACATAAGGAGATTTAAAATTTAAATTAATGCCTAAGAATTCTACCATCCCTTACTTTGCTCGTGGATGTCGTAAAAGACGATTAAGAGCCTTATAACGACCTGGGCCAACTCCACCTGATGCCGTTTGGTCAACAATTACATTCCAAAGGAGGGTTGACGTCTGGCAGGCGGCCGGTCATAAAACTATTGCCAATAACTTTTACAATATGTACTATGAAATAATACACATGAGTACATATTGTATCGACCCCAAGTAATTGGGATAAGAGTAGGAGAATGATGATGAAGGAGTTTTAAAATTTATTAGATTTAGCTCGCGTTAACAGTAACTTTTCTAAAGTTGAACTATTATCCCAAGGGAACACATTACTGGGATAAAAAGCCCTATCTGTTAATCCAGGAAATGGTCTATCTATGTGGTAATTTTATCCAAATCTGTTCACCGGTTTACGCGTGGTCTAGTAACAAACATATAAACATCTTCACAAACTTTCACATTTGTAATATTAGTAGAAAGTAGGATAGTAGGGTGATCTTTTGGAGATATTGTGTAAGCACTTCCGAACGCAGTGTATTAAATATTGGTTCAGGTAATATAATACTATGGGGGTTATCTATTATGATCTCTGTATGGTTTTAACTTATTAATATTCACGGATATCAAATTCAGAACGATTTGCAAAACAAACTAGATATCTGAGATATCTTATTGATTTACTATTTTAATTTTATTCATATCTTTATCATTATCATCTCGGCTCATATTGCTGTCCTATATGTCCTATTGCTGAGCTCACACGTCTTCCACAATAAAATAGAAATTAATCTATATCTAAAAAAGGATGTTTGTTCTTCTTCTTTTCTTTATGTATTGGCAATCAGCTACTTATACGAGCTATTGGTGCCAGTGTCAAGTTATAATTATTATTACGTTTATAGTCTTTAGTCATTGTCTTAGTCAAATCGTCACCTTCAACAGTGCTATGGCACACACTAATGGTATCTTGTGGGAATTTTGATGGAAAACGAAAATGTTGTTAAGCACTTTCATATGAAATTCACTACATCTCAGTACTTCTGTCGTGTCACATTGCATAAAATGCCATTAAAATTATCTTATATAACACGTTAATACACTAAGATATCGAATACAATACAAGAGCACCACATGACGTTTTCAGATTCCCGTCAAAAGTCCAGGATGTTTGTATATATGACATCGCTAAACACAGAAACTATTTGACATTTTTATTTTTTTTACAGATAAGGTTTATATGCTTTGCCCATTGATGTAACTCGCCACCAGGCGGCGCTGCGATATGTCGACTTCTACAAACAAGCCTCTGGGGGCTCTGTTTGCTAGTCTAATATAAATGCGTGTTGGATTGGAATAGGCTTTTATTTCAAGGCTTCTTTCTCTTGCATATGTTATTTTCATATCCCATAATTGTGTTTTACAAATCCAACGTACGGTGAATTGGAGTCTTACTCTGTTATCCCACAGTAAGCCTTATTACTTTTCTAATTCCTATTCGCTTAAATAATATTATTTAAATTCAAGTATGTGCATACGTTATCCTTACAGTGTGATAATACGCTCATTTTTGATAAATAAAATTTACCTTTTATTTAGAAATTTCTAAAACCTGTCACGAAAATAAAAATAATGTTTTTTTTTTTTTTTATATTTCAAATTGAGTTTGGCACTGACAAAACTAGGTTATGCGCAAGATAACACGTTTTTATAATTCTTTGTGGGTTTTATTTAAATTTTAATATAAATTTCAATTATTTGTGTGGTGGCTCTCCTGCCTTTCCCGTAGGTTTTGAAATAATTGATTAAGGAATGTAAGCAGATAATCTCAATGCAGGAGGAGGAAAATTCAAAATAAAACTCTAAGTGAAACCGTCTGACTAGTAGTGTAGTAGTCTAATTTCTCTCATCTGAAATAGGCATTTGCTTAATATAATTATTTCTGATGTTTACGCCAGTATTGCATAAATATTTGTAATAAAACTATTTTTACGGATTCTATCATGTTTATATTTGATTTTAAATTGCGTCACGTTTCGGACACTTTACCTCGTACATGGGCACAGGAAGTCTGTTTAAAGGAATGGAAGGAAGGTGTCGTACATCCAAAAAATTATAGTTATTACAGAGATTTATATCTACCCGCTTCAGTATTAGTTATTAAAATTTGATCCACATTTTTTGATACAAATTTATTGCTACTGGCAAAAAGAAAATGGTTCTATATAAAAAAAATATAGTTTGAGTTGTCAATAAGTATTTATTAGATCATCAAACTCACGAAAATGTCACATACACTTAGCGAATTTATATACCTAAATGGCAGAAGCACGTTGTTGGTTTCATCTTGACTAATAAATCTTTTTAGAATTGCTGTTTGACTGGTCAAACCTATAAGTGAAGTTTCGAAGTTTGACTATAATATACATGAAATAAGAGCACTGTATAGAAAATACTTGTGCAATAGCGGACTGTGATTTCTTACATAATAAATTTTAATATAGTCTGACCTGTCATATATTTTATCTAAGATAATAATCTAACGGTCTACATATAATAATATATTATTTATATACCCATGCCATATTTCCAAAAAAAAAATCCGTGTTGATGCAGTAAGAATACAATACACCACTTTCCTATTTTATGGGTATTATAACTAGTTTTGACATAAATACTGTAACAAAGATTTTATTTTTCTATTGCAAGTATATATATATAATAGATCTCTCCGAGAATAGGTAGCAAAACTCGCTTGAGAAATTATTATAATAATTACTACCGCCAAACCGCCGGCCAAGCGGCCACGCTTAAGATTATCTCTCTTCTTGAGGAGGCTTATATCCAGCAATGAACGTTGATAGGGTGCTGGGTGGATGGAATAGGTGACGTAAGCTTATTATTAATTTTAAGGTATAATTGATTGTAAGTTAGAATTCCAAATCTTGTGCGGAGCGATGTCTTTTCCAGTAGTTAACTCGTGATCGGTGGCTTGTGGGATCTGGTCAAGCTATAATCTTTTATATTATATTTGAGAATTTTATTATATCGTGCTTCGAAGGGTATCTATACTGAATCTAATAATAATTACGAATATTGTACGTAATTTTATTTAAAAGAGGTTAGTAAAAAAAAATGAAAAATAATGCTTGACAATTGATTTAAAATAAGAAATAAAAGTCAGTCAGTCCTCCCGCGACCATGAACGCTGTAAACGAAACGTAGAGAAATTAAAAATCAAATACTAGATAGAATCCGTAAAGATAGTTTTATTTCAAATGTGTAATAATCGTGAAGACACAGATCTATGACCAGTGTGCATTACCAGTGATGACTTACGGCACGGAAACGTTGTCCCTAAATGTAGGCCTCATAACCAGGCTCAAAGTCGCTCAGCGTGCTATGGAGCGGGCTATGCTCGGGATTTCTCTGCGAGATAGAATCCGAAATACGGAAATCCGCAGAAGAACGGGTGTAACCGTCATAGCACGAAGAATTAGCACGTTGAAGTGGCAATGGGCAGGCCACATCGCCCGAACAACCGACAACCGCTGGGGAAGAAAGGTTCTAGAGTGGCGGCCACGTACCAGACGGCGCAGTGTGGGACGCCCCCCCCCCACTAGGTGGACAGACGACCTGGTGAAGGTTGCTGGGCGTCGTTGGATACAGGCGGCACAGGACCGCACGCTGTGGCGTAACATGAGGGTGGCCTACGTCCAGCAATGGACAGCAATAGGCTGAAATGATGATGAATGATGATGAATAATCGTCTAAACATCAGAAATCTTCGTGACGAGAAATGATCAGTTAGTGATATTTTTGGACCGAATGTTAGGATAGATAAATATATCACCGTCAATTCGGTTGATATCAGCATCCGGGCTCATATGAGGTATTTGGGCCTGGTGCTCGACGGGCGATGGTGGTTCCGGGAGCATTTCCGCAGACTCGCTCCACGGCTCGTCGACGCAGCGTCCGCCCTATCATGGCTTATGCCGAATGTGGGCGGACCGAGCGTTACGTGCCGACAGCTGTACGCAGGGGTCATCTGGTCGACGGCCCTGTACAGCGCACCGGTGTGGGCGGGGTCCCTGACCGTCCGACTCAGGGCTCTTCTGTGGCGACCACAGAGGGCCATGGCGGTCAGGGCCATACGCGGGTACCGCACGGTGTCGACGGAGGCAGCGTGCCTGTTGGCCGGGACCCCTCCATGGGACCTGGAAGCGGCAATGCTCGCCGGTTTGTATCGGCGGATGTTGGGGGTGCGAGCGGAGGGCGGTGTGGTCTCGTTGAGGGAGCACACCGCCTGGCGCGTCGACGCCCGCCGAGACGTCATTGCCCGTTGGGCAGTCCGGCTGGAGAGGCCTCGGTTCGGTGTGCGGACCGTGGAGGCCTTCCGGCCGGTGCTGATGCAGTGGCTAAAACCGCGGCACGGGGTGCTCTCCTTCCGACTGGTGCAGGTTTTGACGGGGCATAGATGTTTCGCCAAATACCTGTACACGGTCGTCAGGAGGGAGAGTACACCGTCCTACCACCACTGCGATTGCGACGAGGACACGGCGCAGCATACGCTCGAGGTTTGTGCCGCTTGGGCAGAGCAGCGTCGTGAACTCGTCACAATCATCGGTGCTGACCTGACGCTGCCGACCATTGCCAGGGCGATGCTCGACAGCGTCAGGAACTGGGACGCGGTCGCATCCTTCTGCGAGGCAGTAGTCTCGCGGAAGGAGGCGGCGGAGCGCGTGCGCGAGGAGCGTCTCCTCGACGACGCAAGCCGCCCTAGCCGAGGCCGCGGGTGACTGGATCGGGGAATTAGTCCGTCACCCGCCGAGAGGCCGACCGCCTGAGGAAAGACCGACATCCTACCCGAGGGGGGACGTCGGTCGAGGAGAGGGTACTCCTCAGGGGTATTCCGTCGGGCCGACCACTGACGTCAAGTCACACTGCTCCGGTGGTCGGCCCAACGACGAAGGCGACGTCACAGGTGGGTTACGGGTGTGCGTGCTTACGCCCCTCTGTCGCCCCGGACGGAGTGGTGCGAGGAGTGCGCCGACCGTAACCCACCCCCAAAAAAATAAAAATAAAAAGGATAGATAAATATACGCCCATAACGTGACCTCGTCGCTGCCAACGGTGCCGATCCTGCGCTGCCGGCCATCGTGAAAGCGATGATCGACAGCGTCAGGCACTGGGACGCGGTCGCCGCCTTCTGCGAGGCAGTAATCTCGCAGAAGGAGGCGACTGCGTGAGGACGATGAATGGAGAGGAACCCGTGAGGGTAAACCGCCGAGCGGGCCACCGAAGACAAAGATCGGGTTCCGGTGGCCTGCTCGCTCGGCGAAGAGAGTTGCATTGCGCAGTCGGTGTATGGGGTCGCGCGCCACATCTTTTGTCGTCCTAGGTGGATCTGGCGGGGTGTAACCAGACCATAACCAGCCGCAAAAAAAGAAAGGATGGATAAATGTAATACAGTACAAAATTACACGTTGTGTACGCAACCTAACAAAATGACTCTATGCTAGCTAGTAGTTGATTAAAAACGATGGAAACTGAGACCTAGAGAGAACTGAGATGGAAATTGAACATCAATAGGAGTTAGTATTGAGATGTGTAGGTGCGCATGCGTATCGGTGACTAAACCCATACACAGTGATTCCTATTGCGTTAGTGATGTCCCTCAGGAGCTAACTGAAAAGATAGTATATTGCGTTGATTTCAAGTAGGTAATTGGAAAAAGAGCAGAATGATGATGATGGTAATAAGACATTTTCCTTCGTATTTATAGAGAAATATTGTGTTTAGTAGTAAGACGTATATATGTCAGTGTAGTAAGGAATGCATGCGAGAAATTCCTGAAATAGCTAGTGAATTATAATTACTTTGCCACGAGTACCATTTATCGTATCTAAATGTAAAAAGATAACATCTTGCATGCGTCAGATAAAAAGATTTATTGTCCTGTCAACTCACAAAAGCATGAAACTTTTCCAAGAATATTTTAGAAAATTTTTACCGGTACGATATGTTCAGCATTGAAGAAAATAACTAATTACACGCGACTGAGATATTGTATGCAATTAATTTATAATAATGTGAATTCGTGACAAAACTGTTTTAAAGTAATGACTTAATCAAGCTACTTTGACCAAAAAAATATTTTTACATAATGTTTTTCATGGATTCGTTGAAGAAGTTTGGTATGAAAAAGTTTAATTGTTTCATGTTTTTCTACAAAAGAATTAAAATAATGATATTAAAGAACATCCGTTATCTTGCATTTGCGAATTGAATTCCACTATGAAAAAACCTCTACAGGTTATTGGCGAATAGTATTTGAAGTAACAAAAAAAAAATTCAAAATCCTTTAAAAAAAAAATTAAAAAACCTTTTTTTTATAAAACCCGATTACGAAGTGAAAAATGATATCACAAGCGGGATAATTTTTAACGCTTGTGACATCATTTTTCACTTCGTAATCGGGTTTTATAAATAATTAAGCATATTAAATGCTAAATTTCAGTAATTTAAAAAAACCTTCTACAGATTGTTCTCGAATTTTAAGTAATAATTAAAATATTTTTACATATTGCCATAGTTGCCATGGAGAGTAATGTTCACATTTTTCTTAAAGTACTATTACGGTTTCAAAATGGCAACATCGAAGAGAAGTTTCCAGAATTACATTTCGGTTTAATTTTATTTCCCACATCACTTAATAAGGAGAAAGGACTAGTTAATATCTATGACGCTCAATTCTAAATTCTGTGCTATTACTGAGAGCTGTTTGATTGAAAACTTCAATAACTCTGGTTTTTTATTTTTTATTTATTTTTGTGTGTGTTTAGTTGTTAGCTGCAGATGGCTTTGACAACTATTTACGCGGCCTAAGGGTGCGCTGAGGGCTCTCAAGCCGTCAACGCTGGTTCGATTTTAATACTATCTGGGGATTACACGAATTGTTGTATTTTTGATACAAGACCAACGAGACAGTTTAAATATCAGTAATATAAAAATTGGAATAACTTAATAGTTGTAGAAATATTTTGACGCATTCTCTCAAACCGGCAGCGTTCAATTAAATGTTTAAAATAAAATTCACCGACGGAAGACGAATGTTTTGTATGGTACAGTGGTCACGCAAGTGTGCCTTCAACTTCTAACAATAAAATAATCGATACAATAGCTTCCGTACGTGCAAGCTATTAACAAACGAATAATTTAATTATTGGAAAGTTGCCACGGTAAATTAACGACATTTTGTCAGGTAATTAAAGTTATACGGATCGCCATGGTTTAGTGGGTATCTTAACAACTACGTTAATAATAAAAGGCTATAATTATTAGGAACAATAACAAGCTAACCCCTATGCTACTATGCTGTTAAATAATAAAAGGCTAAAATTAATAGGAACAATAAAAGGCTAACCATTACGCTACTATGCTGTTAAATAATAAAAGGCTAAAATTAATAGGAACAATAAAAGGCTAACCATTACGCTACTATGCTGTTAAATAATAAAAGGCTAAAATTAATAGGAACAATAAAAGGCTAACCATTACGCTACTATGCTGTTAAATAATAAAAGGCTAAAATTAATAGGAACAATAAAAGGCTAACCATTACGCTACTATGCTGTTAAATAATAAAAGGCTAAAATTAATAGGAACAATAAAAGGCTAACCATTACGCTACTATGCTGTTAAATAATAAAAGGCTAAAATTATTATGAACAATAACAAGCTAACCACTACGCTACTATGCTGTTAAATAATAAAAGGCTAAAATTAATAGGAACAATAAAAGGCTAACCATTACGCTACTATGCTGTTAAATAATAAAAGGCTAAAATTAATAGGAACAATAAAAGGCCAACCATTACGCTACTATGCTGTTAAATAATAAAAGGCTAAAATTAATAGGAACAATAAAAGGCTAACCATTACGCTACTATGCTGTTAAATAATAAAAGGCTAAAATTATTATGAACAATAACAAGCTAACCACTACGCTACTATGCTGTTAAATAATAAAAGGCTAAAATTAATAGGAACAATAAAAGGCTAACCACTACGCTACTATGCTGTTAAATAATAAAAGGATAAAATTAATAGGAACAATAAAAGGCTAACAATTACGCTACTATGCTGTTAAATAATAAAAGGCTAAAATTAATAGGAACAATAAAAGGTTCACCACTACGCTACTATGCTGTTAAATAATAAAAGGCTAAAATTAATAGGAACAATAAAAGGTTCACCACTACGCTACTATGCTGTTAAATAATAAAAGGCTAAAATTAATAGGAACAATAAAAGGTTCACCACTACGCTACTATGCTGTTAAATAATAAAAGGCTAAAATTAATAGGAACAATAAAAGGTTCACCACTACGCTACTATGCTGTTAAATAATAAAAGGCTAAAATTAATAGGAACAATAAAAGGTTCACCACTACGCTACTATGCTGTTAAATAATAAAAGGCTAAAATTAATAGGAACAATAAAAGGCTAGGTGATGAAGTAATATAAACTTAAGATATTAGAAGTTTCTAGTGCATCAGGAAAGCTTGATAACACATAATGGAATAACATAATAACATAACCTTTTCATATGGAGGATTTCGTAAGCCGTGACTGTCGACCAAAATTAATTAATATTCAACGCTGATAAACAATCTTTGTATTTAGATTATCCTTTCGAATATATACGTCAACATTTGCAGTTAATTAGCAAGCTGTAGAATAATAAATCAATTATATAAATAATTAATAATTTATAGCAACAATGTATAAGTATAGTGAATAATGAAAGCAAATTAGTTTTACGGATTTTATGAAATAAAAATCGTAAAATAATTCGCTTTGTAATTATTTTTTTTTTATTTTCTCGATGTTTTGAATACTCATTTATAGTTGCAATCCCTTAGTGAATGTTGAAGTGTTCGAAACGGGCAAGCAAAACTTACAAACGCGATGAGATCCGTAAAAATAATTTTACTATACAAGTATTATAATTGTGTAAATATCAGAAAACTTCATAGGCAATTTTCTTTTTTAGGCAATTTAGGCAATTTATTTTGTACTAAATAATAATTACAGATAGATAGATAGTAATAATAGATAATAATATTTATTTAATTATTACAAGGGTTATCTTACTTCATTTGTCATACATATCTGGTACCTTAGCTAAGCTGTTGTAGCAACTTTTATTAAAGGTACCAGTTCGTTCTTGTAAATGATGAGCAATTATAAATGGTAACATTTGGTGAAATAAAAATTAAAAATAATGAATTGAAAAGATTAAATTAAAAATAATGAATTGAAAAGTTTGTGTGTGGGTAATGTCTATGTGGGTGTGTGTGTGTAGTATGTGTGTCTGTGTGCGAGTGTGTGAGTGTTTGTGTTAGGCTTTATATGTTACGGTAACTTATTTCTTGACAGAACTTGAGAGCTTAACTTTCATAAGTTACAAACTAACTACGTAGGTTTGTAAGATCTCACACAGGCAGACAGGTTCTTATGGCTAGGATATTTAAGATAAATACAGTTCTACACTATTTACCAACTATGACTGAATTGTCACTAAATAAAAAATATTAAGTGACATTCATGGATTGCATAGAAAAAAAGGAGGGAAAGAAAGTAAATAGAAATTTTATTGGTTAAAAAAAATATTTAAATTAATTGCCTTCTAATAAGCTGGCAAAATTATAAAGAAAATTTTCGTTTACGTTTTCTTTTAGATATTTATAGAATAACCTTATTAACCTTATTTTACGTTAAGGTTTTTATAACCTTAAACCTTATTATAAAAAAAAGATTAGGTTTGGTTAGCAACTAGTGTAAAACAATTAAAATAAAAAAGAAGCAATAAATTTTTAAATATTGGTTTTGAAGTTTTAATGTTTTTTATAGCAACACTATCGGTGTTCTCATATAATAAAAAAAAACGCAAAAAAGTGATAATTAAATCGCCTATTAAAGATTTAAAAATACACAAAAACGCCATTTAACTAATTGTTTAATTCGCAAAAGATGCTATAGGTAGTTATCGAATCACGATCGTTTTCCTAACCTAACCTATCAGAAATTATTATTAAATAATTAGTATGCATCGTCCATTGAAAAGGGGATAGTGCCGTAATCGGTACGCTTGCCAGATGGGTTTGGCGATCGCAGTGAGGTGCTAAGATACCCTAATCGAAGGCAATAACCCTTGTATTGGTGGGGAATTTACAAACATATAATTAACGGATACAAATTACACCTAGGCTCAGGACAATAATTTGTTGTCGAGCTGACCACTCACGTCAAGTCACTCTGCTCCGGTGTTCGGCCCAAGGACGAAGGCGACGTCACGGGTGGGTGCTTAAGCCCCTCTGTCACCCTGGACGGAGTGGTGCGAGGAGAGCGCCGACCGTAACCCACCTCAAAAAAAAAGGGGACAATAATTTGTGGTTCGCACAAAGTATTGTCCTGCGTGGGAATCGAACCCAAGCCACTGACACGCTCAGTCGGGATCTTAACCATCATATGTGCAGATAAATTTTTGACCTCCTCCTCCTGAGACATTTTTATTAAATACTAGCTTTTGCCCGCGACTTCGTCCACGCAGAAGTCATCTCTGACAGAGTCAAATAGAAAAAGCAATGCAAGGTGTTGAAGGTTTGTCGCTAGGATGATAATCAACAGCGTCAGAAACTGGGATGCGTTGAGGTGTTGATTCTGCGAGTTAGTTGTCTAACGGAATTAGGCAATAGGGTGGGTCCGAGAGAAAATATTCTACGTTGACACGCTCTACCATCGGTGCTTTGGGCGGCGCAAGCGTGAGTACCTGTATTTAGGTTCTCTGCATGAGCGCTTCGAATCGAGATGATAACCGGTTGCGGTGGCCTGCCCGCACAACGTAGATGTACGTGTACGGCGCGCGTGTGTCTATATACCATAGCCGGTCACTATAGAAAAAGGTGGTTCAAAGTTCTATTCATTCTAGAAATTATATTGCCATTAATATACTATTTACGGTATGACCATGGGATAAAAATATAATTATCGCCACCCTTTATTTGACTGTTATGTTTCACCAGCAGAGTTGCAACCTCGTTAGATATGATTTATTATTTATTTTTTTAGTGAACATTTTTTAAGCTAAACTTAACCTGTATCTTAAACTATTAGGCAAGAACCTATTGCCGTCTACTATGTGTATCGTGTGAGCTCTCACGCCGGAACTGGTCACCACAACGGCACTGGTGCGGGATTGATAGAGAGGGAGAGAGAAACACGTGTTTATTTATTTTTACCGAAGAATATTTGTACGTAATTTGAAAAGAATCGATAAAGAAATTTTCTCCCCATACACTTTGCCGCTTTGTTACACCCCCTTAGAGGCGGAATTCATAAAATCCTTTCATATTGAATCTCTATGTCATAAATAAAAACGTGCTTCAAAATTTTATGTTTCTAGCTTTAATAGTTTCGGCTGGCGGTAATGAGTTGTTCAACCCGCTTCACAGGCCTAATTTACATAACCAAAGGGTGAAAATTGACATATGCCGGATATTACCCTAGAATATTTGATTCGACTCGTAATTTGAAAAGAATCAATAAAGATTTTTTCTCTTCACACATACTTTGCCACTCTGCTCCACCCCCTTAGGGGTATAATTTCGTAAAATCCTTTCTTAGTGAATCTCTACGTCATATAAAGAAACCACTGTCAACATTTCAAGTTGCCATCTTCAATAATATCGGCTTGGCGCTAATGATTTAATGAGTCATCCAACCCGCTTTGCAGGCCTAATTTACACCCTCAGAGGGTGAAAATCAACAAATGCTGAAACACGTGTTTATTTATTTTTACTGAAGAATATTTGTACGTAATTTTAAAAAAATCGATAAAGATTTTTTTCTCCGAACATTTTTTAAATTGACATAACTTTTTTTTTTTATAAACCAATTGACATAAAATAAAGCCTAAATGTTAAGTGAAGCTTACCACAATATATTAGTGAAAACCGCGTCTAAATCAGATAAGCCGTTTCTGAGATTAGCGTGCACAAACACACAGACAAACAGATAAACAGACAAACAGATAAACAGACAAAAATTTTAAAAATTGTTGTTTTGGGTTCTATTAGTGTTGATAAAGGTCCCAGTAATATTTTTTTTCATATATCTTCCATGTACAGACAGCGACCCCGTTACATTTTTATTATATGTATAGATAGATATAGAAGATTGTACATGTGTTTATTGTTTGGTATATACATAGAAAGTTTAGATTCAGAATTATACTGCTGTTCTAACCGAGGCCACGTGTGGTTGGACCAGGGAACAGTCCACCACCTGTAGTGAAGCACAGAGTGTGAGAGTGACGCCCCGATATAGAAATTTACCGGATCGTCAAACATCATAGATGGCGTTGCGATCAAATTATAGAGTAATCATTTATTTTTTAAATTCAATTAAAAAATAAATGTTATGTTCGAAACGTATGTATAACTACTGTAACTGAGTTTTATCAATAAATCGTAACGGATATTACGATATTACACTCCTACGCATGTACCAAACATGTGCGCTATATCAACATAAAAAAAATGTTAAAACAATAACTTTACAATACCGTTGAGAGAAGGAATTAGAATTTCTGTCACACCTGAAAGCTTTCTGTCCACACCCACGAGCCGGCCTGTCCGAGGTAGCACCACACTCACCGAAGACAAAGATCTGGTACCGGTGGCCTGCTCGCACGGCAAAGAGAGGTGTTTACAGGGTGGGTCCATGGGGTTGCGCGCCGCCTCTTCTGTCGCCCCGGGCCGATTTGCCGGGGTGCGACCACATCCATGGTCCACCTTGCGAGGGCAAAAAAAAAAAAAAAAAAATAAATAAATAAATAAATAAAAAATAAAAATAAACGTAGCACATTCATTCAAGTAGCACATTCAGATTGTTCAGATGTCTATTTTCCGCAAAAATTTACCTCTAACTGACTTTGGAAACATTGTAATATAGGCAATTCTAAGACAACCAAATTTGGTAGGCGGATTGGCAATCGCTGTTGGCGTTAAAGTTTCTTGGGTTGCTGTTTCCTGTCTTGGTGTTCCTTTAACTGGTTTTTTTATTGCTTTTAGTGGCAAATGAGCAAGCAGTACACCTGCTGGTAAGTGTAATTGCTGCCCATGGACCTTTAGAGCCGCTGCCTACCAATACAAACCAAACCTACCCAGTTGGGTTGCCGGCTCTCTCGCTCACCGAACGAAGCGCAATAGCACATTGCCATTACTCAGACGGCGCGTCGGTCTCCTGCGAGAGTGTGGTACTACCCCGGACGGACCGTAGAGACCAGAGAACTGTCAACAACGTGGTTCTATCACTATTAACTTTTATTACTTATTATTTAACCATCCATCATTCTAAGTTATATCGATTTAATAGTTCACTTTAATGGGATAGCATTTTTCATCGTATTTCCTTAACTTTTATTTTCAATAATTTTTATATTTTGAAATCATAGATACCTATCCTCTCAGCTCATCTCCTTTACAATAGGAGGGTAATTAACCTGCTATATCACGCTGTTTAGACAGATATAGGGTTTTATTTCATGTTTTCCTTCTCTTATAGAGATGTTAAATGCATATTATATACCTTAGTCATGTTGTAAGATACCTACGGGTAAGATCCCTATCTTACCCGTAGGTATATATCGGTTATGAATTGTATTCTTAATCCGTCATCACACGGAAATGAATTGAAAATGACATCATCATTCATCATTCACAATGTGTACTCTGCTCTTATTCCAATGACTGGGGGTCGACACATTATGTACTCTGTTTCCATCGTACATATTGCAAAAAGTTATTGGCTATAGTTTTATGACCGGCAGCCTGCCCGACGTCAACCCTCCTTAGGACTCCTTAGGACACATGGGACCCATAAGACGGAGGCCCTATTATTCCATGGGCCACGCGTAAGGCCGCCAATCGGCGCTTCGTTAGTCGTCAACTCCGTCCACATCAGTATCCAGGCCCATATGAAGTACCTACTTGGGTCTGGTGCTCGACGGGCGATGGTGGTTCCGGGAGCATTTTCGCCGAATTGCTCCCCGGCTGGTCGGCGCGGCGTCCGCCCTTTCGCGGCTCATGCCGAACGTGGGCGGACCCAGCTTCGAGGGCCGACGGCTGTATGCGGGGGTGATCCGTTCGATGGCCATGTACAGCGCACCCGTGTGGGTGAGGGCTCTGAACGCCCAGCTCAGGGCTGTTCTGTGGAGACCACAGAGAGTCATGGCGGTCAGAGCCATTCGCGGGTACCGCACGGTATCGACCGAGGCGGCATGCCTACTGGCCGGGACACTCCCGTGGGACCTAGAGGCGAAGATGCTCTCCGACCTCTACCGGCGGGTTACCTCACTGCGCGACGAAGGTGGCTCCCCATCGCTGAGCGAGATAGCCACCTGGCGCGAGGACGCCCGCCGAGACGTCATCGCCCGTTGGGCTACGCGGCTGGAGAGGCCTAGACACGGTGTCGTCACCGTCGAGGCCCTCCGGCCCGTACTGATGGAGTGGATGGAGCGGCGGCACGGAGTCCTCTCCTTTCGACTGGTGCAGGTGCTGTCGGGGCACGGATGCTTCGGCTTGTACCTGCACACGGTCGCGTATAGGGAGTGGACTCCGGCCTGCCACCATTGCAGCAGTGACGAGGACACGGCGCAACACACGCTGGAGGTGTGTCCGGGCTGGGACCGGCAGCGCCGTGACCTCGTCGCTGTTATCGGTGCCGACCTGACGCTGCCGGCTGTCGCGAGGGCGATGGTCGACAGCGTCAGGAACTGGGACGCGGTCGCCGCCTTCTGCGAGGCTGTCATCTCGCGGAAGGAGGCGGCGGAACGAGTCCGGGAGGATTCCCGCGACCCGGGCCGCCGTCAGCGGCCGGGGGGGCGCAGGCGCGAATATCTGCGCCTGATGCCGCCCTAACCGAGGCCTCGGGTGATCGGACCGGGGAATCGTCCAGTCACCCGACGTGAGGCGACCGCGTGAGGGCGACGCCCCGACGGGGAAATCTGTCGGGGCGTCGACGGGAAAATCTGTCGGGGCGTCGACGAGAGGAACTCGCGAGGGTAAACCGCCGGGCGGGCCACCGAAGTCAAAAATTGGGTACCGGTGGTCCGCTCGCACGGCGAAGTAAGAGGATTTTACGGTGGGTCTATGGGGTCACGCGCCGCCTTTCCGTCACCCGGGACCGATTCGGCGGGGCAAGACGCATCCATAGCCCACAAATAAAAAAAAAAAAAAAAGGACACATGGGACCCGAACCCACACTTTGAAATTGAACGGATTGCAACGGAATAACGGATCAACGTAACTCTATTTTTTTTAACTCATATGTCATTTTCATCCGTGTGGTGACGGAGTAAGAATACAATTCACCACCCTCTATCTTACCGGTGGGCGATCGTACGAGACGACTAAGGTATATAAAAGCGCTTATAACATCTATGCAAGAGAAGGAAAACTCGAAACAAAATCCTATACCAACACGTCTGACCAGCGTGGTATAGCAGTTTAATCTCCCTCCCATTACAGAGGAGGCCTGAGCCCAATAATGGGACATATATTGGCTGTGATGATGATGATGGTGATGTCATTTTCAATTTATAATTCATGCTGTGTGGTAGCGGCTAAGAATACTACCAACCCTTATTCTGCTCGTGGATGTCGTAAAAGACGACTAAGAGCTTTAAATTGACCTGGGCCAACTCCATCTGATGCCGTTTGGTCAACAATTACATTCCCAAGGAGGGTCGAAATCTGGCAGGCGGCCGTTCATAAAACTATTAGCAATAAATTTTACAATATGTATTATGAAAGAAGAGTACATGTTGCGATACCCCAAGCAATTCCGATAAGAGTAGGAGAATGATGATGATGATAAGATAGATGCAGAGAACCTCAAGCGGCGAAAGTACAATAACCTTGTTGAAAATGATATTTTCGATTCGTTTGGAGTCGATACGCTTGGAACTTAGGGTCCGCATGCTCCCATTTTATTTAAACAGATAGCAGAAAAATTAATCGCTGCTTCACGCTATCAGAGGGCTGGCCTATATTTTTCACAAAAGGTTAGCATTGCCATTTAACGTGATAATGCTGCCAGCCTTCTGGGAACATTACCGGTGGACAAGACTAAGCATATTTTATTGTAATTTTAAGTCTGTACTTATTTAATATAGTTAGTTTAGCGGTAAACTGCTACAGGCTGTGCAGTCCAGTTACATGGGCTGTAGAGCCTGTGTGCGGCTGGATGATGGAATGTCGCCTTGGTTTGACGTCAATATCGGCGTTAAGCAGGGGTGCGTTCTGTCAGCCAGGCTGTTTATCATATATCTGGATAAATGTCTCCAAAGGTTGAACGATATGAATGTGGGAGTCCAGATGGGCGACTCAGTGGTCACTGCACTGCTTTATGCAGATGATGCAGTCCTGCTGGCACAGTCAGCGATTGACCTGCAGACCCTAGTCGACATAATGACAGAAGATTGTAAGAAAAGGGGTCTACGCGTGAATGTGAGCAAAACCAAAATAATGGTCTTTGAAAGAGATAAAACCAGAACAGATGTAAGAGTAACAATAGGTAATGATGTACTAGAGCAAGTGGATGAATTTGTATATCTTGGATGTGGATTTAGCCGAGATGGAAGGTACACCACTGATATAGAGCGAAGAGTGAATGCGGGAAATAGAGTGAACGGAGCGTTGGGGCAACTTCTCGGCAGCCACCACCTCAGCCAGAAGGCACGTGTAGCAATACATAACGCAGTGCTTGTCCCAACATTACTGTATGGAAGCGAGAGTTGGGTATGCAGAAAAGAGTATGAAAGTAAAATTAATGCGGTCGAAATGCGATCTCTGCGGAAAATCTGTGGAGTTAGGCTGACCGACCGCATTCGTAACGACGACGTAAGAGAGCGAGTAGGTATGAAAGAGAGTACTGGTGTAAAGATGCGAAAGGGAATGCTCCGATGGTTCGGACATGTGGAAAGAATGCCGAACGAACGCCTGGTTAAGAAGATATACAATGCGAAAGTGGAAGGATGTAGGTACCGAGGGAGACCGAGACTAACCTACCTAGACCAGATCGGTCAGGTACTGAAGGAAGGTGGAGTCAAGAGTCTCCGAAACCGGCCAGAGTGTATGAAGAGAATTATGAATGTTGAGGAAGCGAGTGAAGTATGCAGAGATAGAGTTCTCTGGCACTCTGTTCTCTCTGCCTACCCTGCAAGGGATATGGCGTGATGATATGTATGTATGTATTTTTATATATAATAGTTATTTCAAGTATTAACGCCAGTATTACGCATATAACATTAAACTATTTTTACGCGTTTGCATTTGATTTTTACTTTCTCAACGTTACGTACAATTTTCAACGTTCATAATTATGGCAGAACCATGAAAGTCTAAGAGAAGAATAAATATCATAAAATCAATAATAATAACTATTCTTAATAAAATTTATTTCGTACTAGTTACTGCTCGCGGTTTCGCTCGCGTAAAAAGTAACTTTCACAAAGTTAAAATAATATCTCAAGGAAACTTAATACTCAGATCAAAATTATTCTGTGTTATTCAGGAAATGGTCTATCTATGTTCCAATTTGCTTTCAAATCCGTTCAACGGTTTACGCGATATTTATTAAATATCCATACATCTTTGCAAACATTCATTTTAGAATCATCATTCTCCTACTCTTATCCCAATTACTTGGGGTCGTTACAGTATGTACCTACTCTTCTTTCATAGTACATATTGTAAAAGTTATTGGCAATAGTTTTATGACCGGCCGCCTGCCAGACGTCAACCCTCCTTGGGAATGTAATTGTTGACCAAACGGCATCAGATGGAGTTGGCCCAGGTCGTTATAAGGCTCTTAGTCGTCTTTTACGACATCCACGAGCAAAGTAAGGGTTGGCAGTATTCGTAGCCGCTACCACACACACAGCAAAAACATTCATATTAGAATATTAGTAGGAATTAGTTTCACAATTTAGAATTACTATTTTTCACTAAACAGACTGCTTAAAACCTACTCTAATATCCATAGTTTAAAGTTGTAAACCAATAAACAAAAGTGTTACCATTAATATAATAAATCAAATAATAAAATCGTGAAATCTCTGTATTTGTTTCAACTTTTGTATATTTTAATTACATCGTTATAAAATAACTAATGTAATGACGTAGGTAAAAGTTAAATTAATAACTAAAACAATAATTATATTCTCTCACTGATGACGTCATACTTATTTTATCAGTGTAGTATAATGATGTAGTTAGGTACCTACATTCAATTAGAGCCTTATCAAATAGTACCTACTATCAAAACCAACAATAGGACATGATATAACTGTAACTGTACTGATAAGGGTTGTAAATATGACGTTTGTCAGAGCATTTTCAACTTTACTGTATACACAATAATGATAATTTATGGCTGGATTTGGTATGTTGATACAAGAAGGCAGTATGGAATATTTTGCCGGTCACGTTCCGTGAAATCAGTTCCGTATTTTATGCGAATGACATAACAGACAATTAGTTTAGTATTTTTTTTTTATTTGTTTCGATATAACCGACTTCAAAAAAGGAGGTTCTCAATTCGACTGTATTTTGTGAGAGAGTGTGGTACTACCCCGGACGGACCGGCCCACGGCTGCAGACAGAGAACTGTCAACAGCGTGGTCCTACCACTGTTAGTTAAATATGTATGTAGATAATCACCAAGAGTGTAAAAAGTAAGCATCATCTAATACAGATTGCTCTACCGCCTTACCGGGCCTACGCTTACCGGGCTGGCCACGGAAGTCAAGGATGCGATACCAGTGACCGCCGCCGAATGGCGATGGGGTGGGAATACCGTAGGTTATGGGGTCACGCGCCGCCCTTCCATCGCCTCGGACGGAATATACGGCGTATGTTCAGCCTGCCAAAAAAAAAACGCACTACGCTAAATAGATGCTATTTTTAAGGAGTTTATAGCATTTTAATTTTGTTGGGGATATCAAATCTCGAGATTTCAAATACTTTATAATATGTCTGGAGAACTCTATAAGTGGTATACTTACAGGATTAATTATTTATATATATTTATTATGAAATATTCAAACTTCACTGAATAATTAGACAAATGTATTAATACAATTTTTTTTTTAAGACACCTCCCTGCACTAAGGAAATAATCCTTGTATTGCGGGGTACTTTACAAACATGCAATTAACGCAGAAAAATTACACCCAGACTCAGAACAACACTTTGTGGATCGCACAAAGTGTTGTTGGGCAATCGAACCCACGGCACTGGCACGGAAGGTCGGTATCTTAACCACTACGCCATCTGTGCAGTCATTAGTCATAATCTAATCTAGTCAGTTATGTCATAATCTATTTTTAATAGTGGTAGGACCACGCTGTTTTCTGTCCACAGCCGCGGGCCGGTCCGTCCGGGGAAGTACCACATTATCGCAGAAGATCGACGTCTGAGTAATGGCAATGTGTTATTTCGCTTCGTTTGGTGAGCGAGAGAGCCGGAAGCCCAACTGGATAGCCAGTTGGGCTTCAGGCTCGGTTTGCGGATTTTATTGGTAGGCAGCGGCTTAAGCTATAGGCCTTGGTATTGCAAAGGTCCATGGGCGGCAGTGACACTTACTATCAAGTGTGCTGCTAGATCGTTTGCCACCATAAGTAATAAAAAAAATCGACTCTAACGCGGTAAAATACATTTGTCTAGTACCTATGTGTCAAACTCACGATAATTTCAACACTAAAATTCACTTAATTATGCCTAAAATGTGAAGAATTACACTATTTTTTAACGCAAACAGCAAAAACTGTTTTTAAGATGCCCCAAGTAAATTGATAACTATGTCAAGGTTAAAGGAAATATAAAAATAACATAAAAAAATTAGCATTTCATAATAATTACCTTCACACACTAAATCGCTTATAAATTACATTTCTGCCAAAACAATATGATTTAGTTAAGATAACATCATTCTAGGTTTTAATGTTACAAAAAAGACCGCGTTGCAGTGACCCACCCGCACGGCGTCGAGATTTATATTGTAGGGCGGGTCTACGGGGTCGTGCGCTGGGGCGTGAAGTACAGTTGCCCATCGTCAAAAAAAAAAAAAAAAATTAGCTATGAATATTATCAACCCTTACACTGTTCCTGGGTATCGTTATGTAACCACCGAAGACAAAGATCGGGTACCAGTGGTCCGCTCGCACGGCGAAGAGAGAGGATTTTACGGTGGGTCTATGGGGTCACGCGCCGCCTTCTCCGTCGCCCCGGACCGATTTGGCGGGGCGAACGCACCCATAGCCCACCAATAAAAAAAAAAAATGGGTATCGTTATGTATGAATAAAAGCATTACATCCATCTGGGCCAACTCAATCTGATAACTTCAACACTTACGATTCTAAGGATGTTCCTATTGCCAAAACTTTTGCACAATAGAAGAAAAGTAAGTACATATTGCATCAAACCCAAGTATTTGGGATAGTAGCAAGATGATGGTTATAAGACAATGATACCATTAATTTGTTATTGACACGATTGATATGAGATTATATTAAATAGCAAAAACATTTTTGGCGATAAATTGGTTTAGCATGTGCTTAAAGTCTTGCCGATCGTAGAAATTGACTGAAATTATTTTAGTCCAACTTTTATTACATTAACACACAAGTTTGCGTTTTGAATATCAAGACTGAACAACTATAATAGCATATCAAATCCAATTAATATTCCTCCTAACGTTCGAGAGTATTTTTTATAAGACAATACTCGCACTAAGAAAAGAATCTTTGTATTGAGGAGAACTTTAAAAAGTTTTATGGAAATATTTTGACGGACGATATAGATTTAAGGGCATTTCATCATCATTATTATCACGGTTCATATATGTCCCACTGCTGGGCTCAAGCTTCCTACACAGCGGGAGGGAAATTGACCTACTACACCAAGCTGGTGAGACGTGTTGGTGTACAGGGTTTAGTTTTGAGTTTTTCTCCTCTTGCACAGCATCTATATGTTATATCCATTTTATATCCCTTAGTCTTCTCTTGCGATCACCCACAGGTAAGATAGGGGTGGTGAATTGTATTTTTATTCCGTCACCACATGGAAATGGGCATTTGGTATCGCACTATATAGCGTACACACCAAAACATCCTTGGTTTGGCAACTTCGCTGTGTGGTAGCGGCTACGAATACTGCACGAACCCTTAATTTGCTGGTGGATGTCATAAAAGACGACTAAGAGCCTTATAACGACCTAGGCCAACTCCATCTGATGCCGTTTGGTCAACAATTCATTTCCAAGGAGGATTGACGTCTGTCAGACGGCCGGTTATAAAACTATTGCCAATAACTTTTACAATATGTAGGTACTATGAAAGAAGAGTACATACTGTATCGACCCCAAGTAATTGGGATAAGAGTAGGAGAATGATGATGTGTGAAACGAAAATAGTGGAAGATCGTTGTTTGGACGAAGGTTTATTATATCTGATGTCGCTTTCTATTTTGTTTTTATTTTATAGGTTAGGCAAGTTAGTAAGAATAAAATGTTTATCCTTACGAGGCGATAGTTGCTAAACGATAAAGTTTATTTATTAAATAAATTAAGAAATTAAATTCTAAATTCAAGGAACATTTTTGTCTGTTTTTGATAATTAACGTTTCCTATTAATGATAGCTAAAACTTTTGAGTGAGACTAGTAGTTATATATTATTTTATTTATTTATTTTTCTATCATTAGTGAGAACGTCGAAAGGAAACAATTTCTTAATTATTTTTACTAACAATAAGTTTCAATAATTAAGTGCAAAGACACTTTCTAGAAGAATTTTTTTGTTGTGAGAAAATTTAATTTAATAATATGCGCAGTTACTTACGAGATAAGAGCATTTTATTAAGCGTCACAGTTTCTAATTTACTGTAATGTCTCTTGCAAAATATGCTTAAGCAATTTCAATTCTGTTACTAAATTATACGGCTGATGAAAATTACGCTACATATTTGTACTTAAGTAGGAGTTTCAGTGTTTATTGGGTTCATTTCTCACGGCAGACAAATGAAAGAATAATATAATGTTCTTTCAATGTATTTAATATTTTACTGCGAGCAATATTAAGTTAATTTTCAATTAATGAATATGTTTATGAAGTCTGTAATTCCATTAAAATTCGTTTAAACTATATTCAAAAGCGTTAGTCCAGACAAATAAAGACTTTTTTTTATCGCTTTTGGTGGCAAACGAGCAAACAGCACACCTGATGGTAAGTGTTACTGCCACCCCCTATGCTATACTAGGAGTATAGCTAGCCTACCAATATAAACCCCAAACCCACCCAGTTGGTCTTCTGGCTCTCTCGCTCACTGAATGAAGCGCAACAGCACATTGCCATTGCTCAGACGCCGATCTTCTGCGAGAGTGTGGTACTACGCTGGACGAACCTGCCCTTTCTGTAGACAGAAAACTGTCAACAGCGTGCTCCTACCACAGTCAAATTGAAATAGCTTTTTTAAGAGAAGAAAATCTCGAACTGAAATCCTATACCAACCCATCTGAACAGCGCGGTTAATTTCCCTGCTATTGTAGATGAGGCTGGAACCCAGCAGTGGGATGTATATAAGCTGACTTTATGAAGAATTGCGATCACTAACCTGCTTATCAAGCGTGATGAATATATGCGTTTTATATCTCTTAGTCGTCGATCACCCACGGCTAAGATAGGGAGTGGTGAATTATATTCTTACTCCGTCACCACACGGAAAATGATATCGCATTAAAATCTCTATAATCCAATAATCCCCACGCTGCCTAACGATTGCATTTGATGTTCTAGGATATAGGGTTCTACGTATCAGTCTTCTGATGATTCATTAGTTAATACAAACCTCATAGGAAAGTATAAGGTTTATATCTTTTTATTGATTACGATGGCGGCACACCTGATGTTAAATTATACTACTGCGTATAGACCTTTGAAGTCCTAGTAGTACAGCTATGCCACTGCCTATTGACCAAAGTAACACTTAGAAATTTAGGCTTCCGGATCTCTCATACACCGAATTAAGCGAAAGTACAAATCGATTTTGTTGCGAGAATGTAGTTACTACCCTGGACGGACTGGCCTGCGGCTGTAGACAGAAAACTGTCAACAGCGTTTCAACAGAAAACTGTCAACAACATTATACAACAATAACTGGATGACCGAGCTTTGATCGGTATTTACTTTTTTAGTGTGTTTTGGAAGGCGTATTTAAATATAATAAAAATAATTAATAAAATAATGAAAACAAATTAACCGTGTCCTCCAACTTATGACCCGTACCGGCGCTGTCTGGATTAGACTACTCGATTTACCCACTGAGCTATGTCAATTCTTAATGACAGCTTCAATATTTGCCTTCATATTTTAATAGTTTTCAGTGAATGAAAAATGTAATATTTCTTGCGCGAAAATACTTACAAAACATTATTTTTTTATGAATGAAACCTAATTAGATTGATTAATGGCCCTCGGAACTCCTTGCATGTTAAATTTCATAAAAATCTTTGGAGGCGTTTCCGAAATTCCGAGATTCAGATATATATGTAATAGTCTTGCCATGAATACTGTAATAAAGAAAAAAATCTATTACAAATAACATTTATTACCTTTAGTGTGTTAGTTTAATACATAAATATTTACATATACAATTTGAAATATAAAAATCCTTATTCGAAGTGGTCTCTATTGGCTGCAATACAGTCCTTTAAACGTTAAGGCCAGCTGTCAACAAAAGCATGCACTTATTCCATGGGAAAATTCGTCACTGCCAATCGTATAGATTGTTTTAGGGACTCCAAATTATCATGGCGCTTAGTGCAAGCCAAAAACTGATCATAAATCATAATCTAGCCGATTAAGATCGGGACTAGACGACGGCCAGTCTTCAGCTCTGATGAAGTCCGAAACGTTCGTTTCCAACCAAGACTGCGTAGACCGAGCTCTATGACCCGAGTCTTGCTGGAAGAACCATTCTTGGTTATTGAACATGGCGTTGTTAAGGGGCTTCACTACCTTCGCAAGAATGGTATCTTGATTCACTTGTGCCGATGTTTTGATACCTATTTCATAAAAGTATGGCTCAGTCACTTCTTCATAGCTAAAACTATAATACTCAACCAAACCATCTCTGAAGTCGGATAATGCCCACGTTGCATTCTGTCGACTAATTAGGAAGCTGCCTTAGAGCTTTGGGCATAAATACGGTCATTTTGTTTGTTAAAAAGTAGCTCAATTGTAAAAAAATTCTTATCCGTAAACAAAACTTTTCTGTGACCTCCCTGTTGCATACCGCTTCAGTAGTTGTTTCGATTTTACCACCCTATTCTTTTTAAATTATCAGGTAAGAAATGACCAGTACGTCTCTCATAGGCTGCAAGTCCTAAGTCATCTTTTAAAATACGTGACATAGTTTTAGGTGCTACCCTCATCTCCCGAGATAAAATCTTTTGCTGTCGGGCAGGATTTCTTCGAATTCTTTCCCTTACTGCTTTGACCACCTTTTTCGTACGAACACTACGTGGACGGCCGGATCTTTTTCTGTTCCAAACATAGGAGGTCTCATTGTACCTATTAATAGCCCGGTACACAAACATTTTACTAATACCAAGCGTATGGAGAGTTTTAAAAATTGCATTTGGCTCCATACCTACTTTGTGTAATGGAATCGCAGCGATTCGGTTCTGTTTATCACCTCAGTCCATTTTAATATCGCAAAATATTGTACAATGTATTGGCGCCAAAATGAGAAAACACAATGAACAATCATATAAAAATGACAGATTCCAAATTCAAATGTAATATTTTGTTTATTTTTAATTCTAACAGTATATATGGCCAGAATAAGTATATTATACAAGAATTGCTCGTTTAAAGGTATTAGATATTCTTAACTCGTGACCGTACGGTTAAAGGTATTCGTAAATTTAAATTCAATTCGATTCAATATTTAAAGTTAGATATGTCTTGTACAATTCAAAAGCGGTATTACTCCATAATCTGTATATTAAAATCTAGGTTATGTCCAGTTCTTTAACCCCTCCCCCTCTATTATTCAACACCTTCAACTTATTACAATTACAAAACAACCATTACTTATTTATAGGATTTGTTTGTTGTTGTTTTTCAAACATTGTCCCGTCCTTCGCATGTTATTGTTTTACGTAATTAATTTAAATAAATATTTTAAATTTATTTATATATAGATACGTCTCCTTAAAGACGTAAATATGATACGATGCGAAAATTGAATGTCCTACAATAGTTCACGGTGGTGTAAGTGGCAGCATGATTGGGACGAATTTCCAAAAGGTGTGGGTTCGAATCCCACTTGTGACATCATTTTTCGCTCGTAATCGGGTTTTTATAAATAATCAAGCATATTAAATGCTAAATTTCAGTAATTTGAATAACAAGGTTGTGTCATCGTTTAATACAATTCTAACTGCAAAGTTTGAAGTATTAAGCCTATACAATGTGTAAACATTATCGGGTAGATGGCGCACGTCACCTTAAAGACGTAAAATATGATACGAAGCGAGATTTGAATGTCCTACAATAGTTCACGGTGGTGTAAGTGGCAGCACGATTGGGCCGGACTCTCAATAGCTGCGGGTTCGAACCCCGCTTGTGACATCATTTTTCGCTTCGTGATCGTTTCCTCGACGACGCGAGCCACCGCCGGCGACTGGGGCAGTGTAGGCGCGATTACCTGCGCCTGATGCCGCCCTAGCTGAGGCCGCGGGTGACTGGACCGGGGAATTAGTCCGTCACCCACCGAGAGGCTGACCGCGCGAGGAGGGACCGACGTCCTCCCCCGGGGGCGGGGGACGTCACTCAAGGAGAGGGTACCCCTCAGGGGGTATTTCGTCGGGCCGGCCACTGACGACAAGTTCACGCTGCTCCGGTGGCCGGTCCAACGACGAAGGCGAGGTACACGGGTGGGTTACGGGTATGCGTGCTTATGCCCCTCTGTCACCCCAGATGTAGTGGTGCGAGGAGTGCGCCGACCGTAACCCACCCCAAAAAAAAAGCACGATTGGGACGGATTTCCAATAGGTAGGTTCGAATCCCACTTGTGACATCATTTTTAGGGTTCCGTACCTCGAAAGGGAAAAAACGGAACCCTTATAGGATAACTTTGTTGTCCGTCCGTCCATCTGTCCGTCTGTCTGTCTGTCAAGACCCTTTTTCTCAGGAATGCGTGGAGGTATCAAGCTGAAATTTATATCAAATACTCAAGTCTATTGTCCCTTAAAGCTGTGAAAAAATTAAACTTCTAAGCCAATGCAATCAAGAGATACAGACGCTTATGTCGCAAATTGCCGCAAATTTTCGACACTCGCAAGGGAATCAAAACCTACAGGGTACATCTCGTGAACTCAGAATCATGAAATTTGGAAAATTGCGAAAAACGTATATTTTTAATTACATCATATAATAAAAATATTTTTAATAATTTTAAACTTACTACCCCTTTCCTCATGAACGCGTAGAGGTATTAAATTGAAATTCATATCAAATACTCAGATGTATAAGACCTAAGCTGTAACAAAATCAAACTTCTATGTCAACGCAATCAAAAGAAACAGCAATTTAAGCCACATATTTTCAAACACGCAACTACTCGCAAGGGAATCAAAACCTAAAGGGTACTTCTAGTCGACCTAGAATCTTGAAATTTCGCATGGAGCAACGATTTATAGCATATATAAATGAAAAATTCCGAAAACCTTAAATTTTTATTTACATCACATATTTTTTTTATATATGGAACCCTACGCGCCGCGAGTTACTCGCATTTGGCGGATTTTTTTCGCTCGTAATCGGGTTTTTATAAATAATCAAGCATTTAATATGCTAAATTCCAGTAATTTGAATATTAAATTTATTTTAAATAATATTATATATAGCTTCACGCCTGTTTCCCAGAGAGGTAGGCAAAGACTACGGGTTGCCCCAAACCACGATCCTAACATACTTTCATCGCTTCATTTACACCCATCACAGTCTTCATGCATGCTCTACGGTTACGCGTACTCTTAATCTGACCTTATTATTATAGCATCGTAGTAATATATTTTTTAATCGCTAAGGAATAATAATAAAGTATTTTTCACTACACATTATACGTTAATAGTTTGAGTTACAATTTCGACATAAAAATCAGAAAAAAAGAACTTTTATAAACAGAACTAGTTAAAACGATTTTTTTTTTCTTTTTTTTTTGCTTATGGTGGCAAACGAGCAGAGAGCACACCTGATGGTAGGTAAGTGTCACTGTGCCAATGGACCTTTGCCATACCAATGGTATAGCTAGGTCGCTCTCTACCAATACAAACCCCAAACCCACCCCAATTGGACCGAATATCTGAAAATGCTTATTTAGATTACCACGATATCAGTACAATAATTCTTCTTGTGACGAAATTGAAATATAATTCTATGCTTGACGCAAGAATCGAAGTAGCAAAAAAGTAGAAAAAATGACGACGAGGAAAGTAAATAAAACCCTACACCAATTCATCTGTACAGCGTGGTATAGCAGGTTTTCAACTGCTTGAGACGATTAACCAGCATCTGGACGTACATGGTCTGAGAAGATGAACCTGATAACTTAGATAAAAGAATAAAAGAGATGTTTTCAATAAAGATTATCGTAATTTCTGGGGATTCATCATCTCTCGGCTTATATATGTCTTACTGCTAAGCTCGAGCCTCCTCCAAAATGGGGGGAAGTTGACCCACTATACCACGCTGGTGAGACGTCTTGGTACAGGGTTTCCTTTCGAGTTTTACTTCTCCTGCGTAGATGTTATATGCGTTTTATATCCCTTAGTCGTCTCTCCCCCTAGCTTAACAGTGGATGATCGTCATCCACTGTTAAGCTAGGGGGTAGTGAATTGTTGTCTTACTCTCTCACCACACAGAAGATTCTGAAGAAGTTCTGAAGATCTCTGAGGATTCAACACAGTATAAATCATTTTATCGGTAAAACAAAAGCAAGAGCAGATTTAAAAACTTTTTTATTAATATTACAATTTACCGCAGATGGAGTCACTAGTAAAGCTAGTTTTATAAAAGTCAATGCCCAACTCGTTGAAAGCTCAGCTTAATCTCAGATGGAAGCATAATGACTTATCATCTCACGCTGATTGTCTGTTTTAACGTACAATATTTATTCGTTGACGTTTGGTGTCGTTGGATGCGGGCGTCACAGGAACGTGTTAATTTATTATGTTTCAGTTATGGGTAGTGTTAGTGTATCGGTTGTAGTTATCAATGTGGTGACGGAATAAGAATTCAATTCACCACCCTCTCTCTTGTTCGTGGGTGTCGTAAAAGGTAACTACGATAAAAAAATCAGCCAAGTGCGAGTAACTCGCGCGCGAAGGGTTCCGTACCATATTATATAAAAAATAAATATTCTGTGAATAGTTAAAGCGTCTATCTGTCACAGTTATTAGTATTGAGCTAGAAACGGTAAAAAAAATGGCCAAGTGCGAGTTGTACTCGCGCACGAAGGGTTCCGCAAAACTAAAAAAAATATGTGATGTAACTAAAAATTCAAGGTTTTTGAGAATTTTCCCTTTATATATGCTATAAATCGTTGCTTCATGCGAAATTTCAAGATTCTAGGTCGACTGGAAGTACCCTTTAGGTTTTGATTCCCTTGCGAGTAGTTGCGTGTTTGAAAATATGCGGCTTAAATTGCTGTTTCTTTTGATTGCGTTGACATAGAAGTTTGATTTTGTTACAGCCTAAATGTCTTATAGATCTCTGAGTATTTGATATGAATTTCAGTTTAATACCTCTACGCGTTCATGAGGAAAGGGGTAGTAAGTTTAAAATTATTAAAAATATTTTTATTATATGAAGTAATTAAAAATATACGGTTTTCGCAATTTTTCCTTTATCTCTGCTATAAAAAGTTGCTTCGTACCAAATTTCAAGATTCTGAGTTCACTGGAAGTACCCTGTAGGTTTTGATTCCCTTGCGAGTGTCGAAAATTTGCGGCGTAAACGTCTGTATCTTTTGATTGCATTGGCTTAGAAGTTTAATTTTTTCACAGCTTTAAGTGACAGTAGGCTTGAGAATTTGATATAAATTTCAGCTTGATACCTCCACGCGTTCCTGAGAAAAAGGGTCTTGACAGACGGACAGGCGGACAGATGGACGGATGGACAACAAAGTGATCCTATAAGGGTTCCGTTTTTTCTTTTTGATGTACGGAACCCTAAAAATCAAGTTGGTTGTATGGAAGCCACCTTGAATATTTATTTTATTATATTTTTACTATTTGTTGTTATAGCGGAAATAGAAATACATCATCTGTGAAAATTTTAACTGTCTAGCTATCACCGTTCTTGAAATACAGCCTGGTGACAGACAGACGGACGGACGGACGGATGGACGGACGGACGGACAGCGAAGTCTCAGTAATTGGGTCCCCTTTGGGTACGGAACCCTAAAATGTAGTCCATCCATCCATCAGTCCGTAGACGTCCATTATTGGACATAGGTCTCCCCACGATAACAGTACTCAAAACGGTTCTGTGCCACTTGTTTCCTATGGCTTCTTGCGATATTTGTGATCTTGTCAGTCCTCCTTTCGCCTACGCTACGTCGTCGGATTGGTGGTCGCCACTCGAGAACCTTTCTTCCCCAACGCTTGTCTGTTGTCAATATACAAATTCTTCAAGCTATGTCGCTTACACGCGTCCTAAAATAATATTAACTAATATTATAAACGTGAATGTAAAGTTTGTTTGTATTTGTGCTGTTTTACTCGTAATTGTATTACTCGATCAATCGTCCGATATTAAAGGCTTATAGTGTATGTGTCCCAGAAAAATATACTGTTTCTAAGAGATAGAAGGACCTAGTAGTAGCTAGTTCATGAGAAAAAAAAATATACTCTAATATTTGATATTTACTTTTTTTAAATTTAATATTCGATATTTAATTTACTCGCAAATTAAATGTTTGACTTGTGTAATAAAACCATTTTTACGATTTTTAGCGCTATTAATTTAATTTTTGCCATAGTTTTGAATATTTTAATAATTTTTTGGCGATAAAAATATAGTGCTTTTACGGTTCGCATACCTGTTTTTTATCATTAATTCAGTTGGTTAGAAGTTGCCTCACTACCCGATTTTATGACTACTAGTATCACTTACCTGATAAGATAGAATACGATGCAAATATATAAATATATGGATATACTAATCAAATTTCAAAGCCATTTTAAGAATTGTTTAACGTTCCTTTTGTGAAAGTTGGATCTAAATTAGAGAGTCTAGTGAGTACATAGAGTAAACAATAATGATATAGTATTTCTTTTGTTTTTGGGACAGGCTATGGTTTTAGTGATACCCCGCCCAATCCATCCGGGGCTACGGAAGGGACGGTGGCGTATGGCTATGCGGGCGGACCACCTGTACCCGGTGCTTGTTTCCGGGCTGGCCACGGACGTCAAGGATTCGGTCCAAGTGATTAACCCAATGGTGATACAATGGGTTTTAGAGCCATTTGTTGCCCTTTCGTCGCCTTGGAGGGAACGGACGTCCTGTCCAGACCATAGTCTGCCAAAAAAATTCATTCTTTATATTCGGCGGTTCGTCTTATCGCGTTACCATTTCGAGTACCAATCTCTTCTTACCCTCACACGGTGGGTCTCCCTACGAATGACGGCCTAATTCCCGGTCCAGCCACCCACGGTCTCGGCTAGGCTGGCATCTTACGCAAGTACTCGCGCCTGCACGAGATAGAAAACCTTGGATTTTAAACACTGTGTTCTCTATGGTAACAGATACTAAAAAAAAAAATCTTAGCAAATATTGTTATTTAAATATCACCTTATCTATTTCTTTACACCTTATTTTTTGTCGTATTCTTTGACACAAAAACTTTGGCTACAATGAGATGGAAATAGGAATTTTATTCTAACCTAGACGGATAAGTGAAGAATTTATTAAATTTTGTAAATATCGACAAACGCTGTGTGGTGATGGAATGAAAATTACTAAACACAATTCACTACACCCTCCTTTCATGTAAAATATATGAGTAAGGGAGGTAAGCAGGTAACGTCATAGCAAGAGAAAGTAAATTCGAAATAAAAGCTTGTACCATTTTGTCTGACTAGACTGGAATACTAGGTCCATTTCGCTTCCATTATGAAGGCGTCCCCGGCCCAATATTGGGACTTTATAGGCTAAAGAAGAAATATACAGATTCCTAAAATAAAAAGGTTTTTATCCTCGTGATTTCAAAATTCCATTAGTAAAATCGTTGCTTTCGATCCATCATATTGTAGACGTTATCATTTTAATTAAACGTTATCTACGCGACTAGGCCATCAGGGGTTCCTAAAGTAACGCGCCATTGCTCAAGCGTTCATAGATTTTAATGAAATAATTGGTACAATATAATGAAAATTGTAAAGAAGCGAAGCTTTATAGTTTACTAGTTTATGAATCGCTGCTTCACCCGCAGAAAAAGTCACTATCATAAAGACTCACATTATAAAATTTTATCACTAAATCATCCCAAGCTAACATATTACCGATATAAAATTTATCCTATGTAAATTAATCCAGGAATAGTCTATGTGCTTAATTTTCATTTAAATCCGTTCAACGATTTACTCGTGGTTGAATAAAATACAATCTTACCCGTGGGTGATTGTAAGAGATAACTGAGGGATTTAAAACGCATATAACATATAGCAAGAGAAAAAAAAAAACCTATACCTACACGCGTCTTATAGTAGATTAATATACCTCCCGTTTGGAGGAGGCTGAAGCCCAATAGTGGGACGTGTATATATAGCTGAGATGGTGATGATGATAAGTAACAACCATCCAAAATATCCAAATATCTTCACAACCTTTCACATTTATAATATTAGTAGAAAGTAAGGATTACGCCAATAAAGCTTGATATTTATAAAGTTTAAGACAAGTTGTGAAGGACTTTGAATGGATTTAAAGTCCGTCCGAGCATCCATCAGCTAATTCCCTCCCGAATGTATATCTCTCTATAGAGGAAATATGTCATAATCGCCATGTTCGGCGGATTGGTGATAACAATTGGTGTTAAAACTTCCAAGGAGAGGGCTGTTGACCGTCATCCCGGTAATCCTATAGCCGGTTTTTGTGACTGTATTGAGGAAGTAAGATAATACTTTGCGCTATTATCAATTTTTAGTTTAAATTTATGATATGTATTATTAATTTTATGAATTAGCTGTGTGGTAGCGGTTACGAATTAGTATTCGACGACGACATCGACGAGCAAAGTAAGGGTTGGTTAGTACCAACCCTTACTTTGCTCGTCGATGTCGTAAGAGACGACTAATAACAATAGACGCTTTATAACAACCTGGGCCAACTCCATCTGATGCCGTTTGGTCAACAATTACATTCCTAAGGAGCGTTGACGTCTGGCAGGCGGCTAGTCATAAAACTATTGCCAATAACATTTACAATATGCACTATGAAAGAAGAGCACATATTGTATCGACCACAAGTAATTGGTATGAGAGTAGGAGAATGATGATGATTATTACTTTTATGAATATCGTCCAAGTATCGTCGTTTGGTATGTTTTTTTTCTATGCTTTGTTAATGACATTATTAACAAATGGTACCTAAAGTTATGGCAACACCTAAGTCAATTTATATGTCACTGATATATGTATAAATTGACTTATGAATTACCTAAAATTTAAATGTGGTTTGTGAAAACGAGATTATTAATACTAATGTTATAAATGCGTAAGTTTGTTTGTTTGTAACGTTTTCATATCTAAATTAAACCGATTATGATGCACTATTGGTATAACGATATATGAGACCCTAGCGACGATAATAGACTTTTTTGAAGGAAGGAATATTGAAATTAATAGTGGTAGGACCACGCCGTGGACAGTTCTCTGTCTACAGCCGCGGGTCGATCTGTCCGGGGTAGTATCACACTCTCGCAGAAGATCGACGTCTAAGTAATCAATGTGCTATTGCGCTTCGTTCGGTGAGCAAGAGAGCCGGAAACCCAACTGGGGTGGGTTTGGGATTTGTATTGGTAGGCAGCGGCCTAGCTATACCTAGCAGTGACGCTTACCATCAGATATGCTGTCTGCTCGTTTGCTACCATAAGCAATAATAAAAATATTTTTATTCTATATTACGCTAGCGAAACCACGATTTTCTACAGCAAACTCGCAATCAGTTTTAGCTGCACATCCAATTACCAGAGATCTTACTGTCTTGCCATCTTTATACATTTGAGAGGTCAAGTACATACGTGCTGTTTCACACAGCTTAACGAGATAAAAATATTTACTATCCTTACTCTAGCGAATAAATCATGATTGTGCAATTTTTGATTTAAATGTGTTCATTAGTTTTTGCGTGATGACGTAAAAAAATAACTGACAGAATTAATAATTCACGGCTTCCACGCGCTACTGTTCTTTGTTACGTTTAGATTTTAACGTTCAGATTAAACTATTAATAACCGTTGCTTAATTATTCAAAATATTTGTAAATAAGTTCTTATTTTATTAAAAATATTTTGTATATCTTTATCCTAACGAGTCTAGAGATCCTAGTGAGGCGTATATCACTACTGGACTCTTTTTTACCCGACTGCGCGACGCAAAGGAGTGGTATTGTGTTTAACAGTCTATGTATGTTTGTATGTTCCTTTGAAGCACTATATAGACCATACACCTGGGCCGATTGTTGTGATTCGCACGTCAATCGATTCCTCTTAATCCGGCGAGTGTCACTAAAGATATGAAATTCAATATGGCGACTATTGGACGCCATATTGTGATAATTAAAAAAATTAAAGTCAACAAACTATGTCGAGTGGGGTATTGTTGAATAGGTATTTAAAAATCATTATTAGATTTCTCTTAACATTTTTCGATTTGACTGGCCGTTTAGGATCTATATCGATTTAAAGTTCGTAACGACCTTTCTCACATTGGTTGTTTTTTTCTTTTCAGTTTTTTATAATGTACGTAGTTTTTCACTTTTTAAGCAGTCGGATTTTTGATTTTTTTAATTTTTTTTTATTTGTTTCTTAGTTATTAGCCTCAGATGGCTATGACAACTTTACCCGGACTGTGGGTGAGCGCTAAGGGCTCTCAACCCGAACTACTCCAGCCTCCTGATATAAATTGATTTGCTATAGCACGCTGGTCAAACGGATTGGTATAACGCTTTGTTTCAAATTTACCTTCTCTTATTATTTACGTAATATTACTTATTTCGTACATAATACTTTTTTATTTTAAATAAAATTTTAACAAAATAGAAACCGATTTCAACTAGTAATCAGTGGACTAAATTGAAATGAGCCGACGAAGGAAGCACCAGCTTTTAAATAAAAAAAGAATCATTAAAATCTTTTCACCCAGTCGAAAATTCTGAGGTAACCAACATGAAAAAAATACAGTTGAATTGAGAACTTCCTCGTTTTTCGAAGTCGGTTAAATCAAAGGACTTGCAAACATATCATTAAAGAACACTAATATTTAGAGATGAATATAGGCTTTAGAATACTGTGCCATCCATATACTGTTATTTTGAGTCTGGTTGTAATTTCTGTAGTGTCTGCTAAAAGTATGTTCGCAGTCTCGCAATTACAGTATTAGTTACTAGTGACGTTTTTTTAACGATGTGTTCTCATAGAACTCTGCAATAACAGGTGCACTGCACAGCTAGACCACTGTTTATCCTAAACGTATGAATCTTCGGCTCTCCAGTTCAACGAAAAAAGTGCAATAGCTAATTGTTACTGCTCAAACCTTATCCGTGTGGTGACGGTGTAAGGATACAATTCAACACCCCCTATCTTACCTTTGGGTGATCTTAATAGACGACTAAGGCATGAAATACGCGTATAACTTCAATGCAAGAGAAGGAAAACTCGCAACAAAACCCTATACCAACACGTCTGACCAGCGTGGTATAGTAGGTCAATTGCCCTTCCATTATGGAGGAGGCTCGAGCCCAACAGTGGAACATATATGAGCTGAGAAGATGATGATGATGATCTTAAGAGACATAACACATCTATGCAAGAGAAGGAAAACTCTAAACAAAACCCTCTACCAATACGTCTGACCAGTGTGGTGCAATAGGTAAGTTTCCCTCCTACGAGATGATGACTCAAACCTTTATTTGTGAGAATGTATTTAACTCGAACAAGTCGAAGGATTTACGTCTGCAATCAAAAAACTATCACAACATGGCCTAATCATATATAACGGTCTCTTTCGAAAATCATTATTAATAAGAATAAACTTATTTAGGCTACCAAAACATAAAGACCGTAGCTCTGTTTATTTTGGACCGGATAGGGTCCGACAGCCAGTTCGGCGTGACAAACGACGAAATGAAAGGCACATTTATTGTTTGGCCTTGCATTAATTAGCTTGCAAATGGTGATGGACTATAAATGTAATATATGTTAGGGACTATACGACGTAAACAGAGTATATTACTGCAAAGAAGGAATACTAGAAATAAATTATATTTATATCGAACATATAATTAGACGGATGGTCTAATTTCTAATAAGGAGGGAGCTTGTGATTATAATTCTAGCCTGGTTGATTATGGACTAAAAACATAAAAGAAAGAAGTCCTAATTAAAGATTTTACTTCTTAGTTTTAATATAGTTCTTTTTATATAGCATTGTTTTTCTAAATAAAAAAAACCTATGTAATGTTTAAATGTTTGCGTCGTATTTAATTTGTGATGGTCTCTGGATTAGTTATTTTAGTGCGTGCCTTATAGCGCGACAAGGCTGTGTTTGACGTCACACGGATTGTGAACATAGCTACAGTAATGAGCGGAACGTGGATGTGGTAGTTTTTTATATAAATATTTCAACAACAGTTCTTCTGGTAATTGATTATTATACAAGAATAGTGTGAGGCAATATATTTATATATAAAAATGTCATGTCGCCATTCACTCTATAATTATATAATAAATTTAGCCTGTCTTGAGATATAGGATTCATTTTTTAATGGTTGTGATGCCACGCCAACGTGTTTAGTTAGCATGAAATAATTTTTCCCCTGTTGTGGAGGATGCCTGTGTTCATCTGTGGGTTGTCATATGCATTAAAAGAAGACGGCATAATACAATTATGTTTTTAATGCACAGTAAAAAAAAATAATTGAATCCTATTACAAAAGCAAATAAAATATTAGAAATGTTGTTGCTCATTTTTTGCAAAAACTTTTGGCTAAATAAATTACTGAAATTTAGCATTTAATATGCTTAATTATTTATAAAATCCGATTACGAAATGAAAAATGATGTCGCAAGCGGGATTCGAACCCGGGTGCTAAATTTCAGTAATTTAAATAACAAGGTTGTGTCATCGTTTAATACAATTCTAACTGTAAAGTTTGAAGTATTAAGCCTATAACAATGTGTAAACATTGTCGGGTAGATAGCATACCGTCACCTTAAGACGTAAATACAATACGAAATGAAATTTGCATGTCCTACAATTAGTCGCGGTGGTGTAGTGGCAGCACGATTGGGCCGGAATCCCAATAGGCGCGGGTTCGAATCCCGCTTGCGACATCATTTTTCATTTCGTAATCGGATTTTGGCTAATATTTACGATTGGCCATTTTTGCGTAACTAATGTCCAATACTGTAACAAATAAATTAGAGAAATATTATTATAATTAAAATTGATTTATATACAATATCAAATATAATTGATATTGTTCATTTAGCATTGTTTATTGAAATAATGACCAATACTTATATTATATAATTTATATTGAAATAAATACCACTTATAGAAAAAAAAATAAAACATTTTGACCTTTTCTTCGTAAAATGCCGAAGTTTGAGTCATAAAAAAATCAATTACTTTATAATATTTTTTATTTATATATTAAAGTTGAGTGGATTATTTGATTCTAGTTTCACCGTAAAGTATTTTGGGAATCTATCCAGCATCAATCAGCCTATCGTCTAATCTCCTAATATTCTTTTAGCCGATTTTTTACGACTTCCATGGGAAAGGGCGTTGACTTATTGCCTTCTTAATCCCTCACTACAGAAAGAGGATCTAAGGTGAATTAATACAGATATTTTTTTTTTATATTAGATATTTAATTTATGAAATAAAACTAATATTTAAATTAGAATACATTTATTTATTAGAAAGTAGCATATCAAAAAATTATAACTTATTGTCCTCGCGGCATCAATACAAAACCCACTTATTTTACATTGTTTAAATTATAAAACCATATAATAAGGTCGGATAGCATCCTTGACTTATTTTTTTTTGTGTGTGCCATTCATCTAACTGCTAACAATACTGGTTCAAATTCAATTATAACTATACAAACATTGTCTTCCATTTTGGACCACAATACTTCCGTATTTCCTTGTTTGTGATCATGTATTAGATTCTGCTCGTGATTTTGTCTTTGGAATAATAGAATTAATTATGGTTACAAAAAATACATATACACAATCGAACAGCAATAAGTACTGTTTCAATTAATAAAAAAGAACGTTATAAAGCATAGAATGCTTTTAATTTGCGAATAAAAAAGTATGCAAAAAAAGAAAAATAAGAACCGATGATCAGTAATATTTTTTATTTGAATAACTTTTTATATTTGCAATTATTGTTCTCAAATAAAATAATTGAACTTGTTTTTATGTGAATATAATTCAGTCCTCCCGTGACCATGATCACTGTAAAGTGTTCGAAACGTCGGGAAATTATAAATCAAATACAAACGCGATAGAATCCGTAAAAGTAGTTTTATTTCAAATGAATAATTAAATAATTAAATGAATAATTCTTTAAATCATAACGCTAATGATGTTTAATGTCATTGAATGATTAACTGTTTTTGAACGTTCTTTTTTTATTCAGTAATTTATTTTGCCCCTATGGATGTTAGTTTTTTTTTTCTAAAACGAAAAAGTTCACGTCACGAACACTAGGCCTAATTTAGATTGGTAAACTCGTTGTGTTAGTAAAATTTAAATAACTATATATATATATATATATATATATATATATATATATATATATATATATATATATATCTCGCCTCTTTACTTCAATAACGTGTCATCTTGAAAAATGAAATTTTAGAGAAGTGCTTTTCAAGTTTTAAAAAATAATTTATATATAAATCTATGATTTTCATTATTTAATTATTCTAAATGAAATCATTTATGATGTAAATTAGATTTACGGTAAAAAATATTCGTTGTGACACAATTATTTTTTGAAACTTAAAAACATTCCTCTAAAATTTCAAGAGACTAGAACTTCAAATTTTCAATGTACGTCTTTCTTTATGCTTTGAGTATATGTAAATATTTAAAGAACTGTACGTTAGTGAGCTATTTATTATGTATAACTGCAACTTAAGAGCGGTATATTTATACACTTAGATAAACATATGTATTTAAAAGTCGATACACGCGATAGTAACGACTAATGTTTTAACAAAAATATTAATTTTCAGATATTTATAATATAAACATGCGAAAGACCATATTTATATAATATTTATATTATTTCGAATTTTGAATATTTTAACGACGACGTAAGAGAGCGAGTAGGTATGAAAGAGAGTATTGGTGTAAAGATGCGAAAGGGAATGCTCCGATGGTTCGGACATGTGGAAAGAATGCCGAACGAACGCCTGGTTAAGAAGATATACAATGCGAAAGTGGAAGGATGTAGGTACCGAGGGAGACCTAGACTAACCTACCTAGACCAGATCGGTCATGTACTGAAGGAAGGTGGAGTCAAGAGTCTCCGAAACCGGCGAGCGTGTATGAAGAGAATTATGAATGTTGAGGAAGCGAGTGAAGTATGCAGAGATAGAGTTCTCTGGCACTCTGTTCTCTCTGCCTACCCTGCAAGGGCTATGGCGTGATGATATGTATGTATGTATGTATTGAATATTTTATTATACCCTCGTAAATAATATTCATTATTTATCATTATCAGTGTGGTGACGGAGTAAGAATACAATTCACCACCCCCCTATCTTGCCCGTGGGTGATCGTAAGAGACGACTAAGGGATATAAAACCCTAACACGTGCGCTAGTAAAGACTGTGTTGCGGGTGTTAGTATCTTCCCCCTTAAACATTGACATTATTCTTACATCAAAAATTAAATAAAATAGAAAGAAAACTTAACAATAATATTAAAAAAGAAAAGTAATTATAAGGTTAAAAATTGTGTGTGGATAAGAAACATGCTCATCTTATTTTTTTAAGTTACTTTTTTATATAAAAATGTATGCAACATGTTTAGCAAGTATTAGTTTATTGTGATTTCCTTCGAATCACAAATTATTTCTTATTTTTAAGAAGATCATGACTGAGCTAAATTCCACAAACGATCACGATTGAATTACTAAATCCATCATTAATGCCCCTCCTTCCTCTATTACTCTTATTGTAAATTCTGTTTGTATTGTAAATGAGACACGCGTATTTAATATATTCACGTTAACATACGATTTACATTACAAATATCTCATAACATACTCGTTTTTTTTTTATATTTTGTATGCATAGTGTGTTTTGTGTTCAAGTTGGTACATTTTTATTTATTTCTAAACTAGCGACCAGCCCTCGCTTCGATTCGGTCGCTCTGATCCCGCATTTTAAATCTGATAACTTCTAAAATATTTATTTCAATGTTAGGTATAAAAGGTAATTTTGATCTACATTAGACGCATCACGTACCTAATGTATTTAATTGGATAAGAAATAATACAGGACTATTTAAAATAAACTTCGTAAATAACCAATTATTTTTTAGTAATATGTACAAGATTAACATGTGGTATTAAGAGTACAAAGTGCTTAAAACCCTTCCTTTGCCAAATAAGTCGTAAAATGAGAGACATTAGACAGCCAAGGGAGTACTACGAGACTTTTACTGCAAGTCTTGGTCTTTCATTCGGGCAACACTGATAGTAATGTTTGTATTGGAATAAAATAATTTCATAATTTTGTAGGTTTTAGTTCTTTGTTTGCGCGGGAAGCTAATTCCTTTTATTTTATTAAAAGTTACTTTTTAAATCATCAACTTTATGATATCAAAAAGTCCTTAAAATCGATTCAACCGTTTTAAAATATTTCCCAGAACGAACACACAGACAGTTAATATAGTAGAATTTTTATATGCGCTGTCGCAGACTTTACAAACAATCTCACGATATATATTATTATCTACGTGTAACTCGCAATGGTTTACGTATCGCACGCCCAGATATTAGCTCTTAGTAGAGAGCAGTATTTTTTTCTAACTAACTTAATATTTATTATAATATTATAACCAAATTAAATTTCTTTTTAAATTGTAGCCTATATGTTATTCTGATGTATAAGCATAATAATATTATTGTACAATTTCATCAAATTCAGTAGTAACAAATATCCAACAATCCTCACAAACTTTCGCATTTATAATATTAAGTAGCATAATTGATTTCGAATTAGAATTTCATACTACTTACGTATGACGATCTAAGAATTTAATGTATCCATCGATCACTAATTATTAGTGATCGATGAATGTATCACTCTTTTTTTGCGTAGAAGTTGTAAACACTGGATAAGAGAGCATCAAGGAATGTCGTGACAGAGTAAGAATACAATTCACCACCCCTATCTTGCCCATAGCTATTTTAAAATACAATTCAGGAATATAATATATACATATAACAAGAGAATAAAATGGAAATAAAACCGTATAATAACCCGTCTGACCAGCGTGTGTTGTAGGTCTGTTTCTTTCCCATTGTGGAAAAGGTTAGAGGCAAGCAGTGGGGCATGTATTAGCTGAGACAATTATAATTATAATTCATTAAACTACCGCCTGATTATTACGTGACCGCCACTGAGAAGATCCGTCAAGGGAGCTTGGAATTTTTTTTAAACAATGCTGTAAGATTACAGAATACAGTGTTACAGATAATACTATTCATTTTATACAAACAAAAAAAAAACTAATGATGGCAATCACTTAACCGATAGTTAGCTATTCTTCTTAAAAGAAATACTGCGCAATTTTACGTTGAATAGTTCTCACAGATAATTAAGATAATTATCAGTAAGTGCGAAGCAAAAGAGAATATTGTAAGTGAATGAATTTAGATTGTCCAATAAATGTTTCGTTTTTTTTTTGTTTACGACATTTTAATTTAAATAAAGTCAACTGTTGACTTTTGGCGGGCATCTGAAAACGTCATGTGGTGCTCTTGTATTATATCCGATATCTTAATGTTTTAACGTGTTATATTGGATAATTTTGATGGCATTTTATGTAATGTGATGTAACAGAACTGCTGAGATGTATAGTGAACGTGATATAAAAGTGCTTTACAACGTTTTCGTTTTCCATCAAAATTCCAAAAAAATATCATTAACAGGGTGGCCACAGCACTGTTGACGGTGACGATTTGACTTACTGACGGACATTGACTAATATAGAGATATTAAAAACGCAAAGAAAGTTGTAACTCGAAAAACATAATGGCTCGTAATGTAACTAATTGACAATACGGAAAAAGAAGAAGTCAACTGTTAACTAATTATTAGCTAATGTTGTACATTGTTTGAAGGGAAAATTTGTATGGGTAGGTTTGGATGGAGAGTACATTCATGTAAATCGTCATCGACATGTTCACTTAACGTATGAACACTAACACTATATCTGTAGCTATAACCTATTGCGCCCAGTCAGTTGTGTTGAGAGCTTTCTGCGCTCACCACTAATCCGCGTAAGAATGTAATAGCCATCTGAGGTTAACATCCTTAGTCCAGCATAAAAAAAACAGAATTGTGTTGAGGCAGGCATGCGCCCGCTGAGCTGGCCATGGACGTCAATAATTCAGTACTAGTGACCGGCCTAATGGCGATGTGGAGTGAATACCGTGGGTTATGAGGTCACGCATATGTATATAAATTGAGTGAGATTGTGTGTCTCTAGATCGAAGTAAAAGTCTGCGAACGCGCATATAAAAATTCTACTGTATTAACTGTCTGTGTTGTTCGTTCTGGGAAATATTTTAAAACGGTTGAATCGATTTTAAGGACTTTTTGATATCACAAAGTTGATGTTTTAAAAAGTAACTTTTAATAACATAAAAGGAAATAGCTATCCGCGCAAAAGAGAACTAAAACCCACAAAATTATGAAATTATTTTATTTCAATACAAACATTACTTACTATCAGTGTTGCCCGAATGAAAGACCATTTTTTTTTTTTTTTTTTATTGGTGGGCTATGGGTGCGTCTCGCCCCGCCGAATCGGTCCGGGGTGACGGAAAAGGCAGTCCTCGTCACTGCTGCAATGGTGGCAGAACGAAGTTCACTCCCTATACGCGACCGTGTGCAGGTACAAGCCGAAGCATCCGTGCCCCGACAACACCTGCACCAGCCGAAAGGAGAGGACTCCGTGCCGCCGCTCCATCCACTCCATCAGTACGGGCCGGAGAGCCTCGACGGTGACGACACCGTGTCTAGGCCTCTCCAGCCGCGTAGCCCAACGGGCGATGACGTCTTGGCGGGCGTCCTCGCGCCAGGTGGCTATCTCGCTCAGCGATGGGGAGCCACCTTCGTCGCGCAGTGAGGTCACCCGCCGGTAGAGGTCGGAGAGCATCTCCGCCTCTAGGTCCCACGGGGGTGTCCCGGCCAGCAGGCATGCCGCCTCGGTCGATACCGTGCGGTACCCGCGAATGGCTCTGACCGCCATGACTCTCTGGGGTCTCCACAGAACAGCCCTGAGCTGGGCGTTCAGAGCCCTCGCCCACACGGGTGCGCCGTACATGGCCATCGAACGGATCACCCCCGCATACAGCCGTCGGCCCTCGAAGCTGGGTCCGCCCACGTTCGGCATGAGCCGCGAAAGGGCGGACGCCGCGCCGACCAGCCGGGGAGCAATTCGGCGAAAATGCTCCCGGAACCACCATCGCCCGTCGAGCACCAGACCCAAGTACTTCATATGGGCCTGGATCACCCGAATGAAAGACCAAGACTTGCAGTGAAAGTCTCGTAGTACTCCCTTAGCTATCTAATGTCTCTCATTTTACGACTTATTTGGCAAAGGAAGGGTTTTAAGCACTATACTCTTAATACCAGTTGTAAATTATTTTTTATAGAATGTGCGAATTACTATTCGTATTATCTTTTTTGAAGATTATTTACATCAATGTTGGTTGAAATGAATTATATATATATATATATATATATATATATATATATATATATATATACAATACAACACAAACATAGTTACGGGAAAAGCGCTATAAAAATATATGTATATTTTTAATCGATTTCAACCGCCTACAATGGACATGTTTTGATGGAATTTTTTGTAGTAACATACACATGTGCGTATTAGACTTTATGAATGTGAGTTATGATTTACGACGCCTTGAATGTCAGTATATTTTTTTAATTATGTGATAATATTTATTCAAGCTTAAATATTTTTTTGATTTAACACTGTGAAATGAATAAACATTTTATAATCTACAGAATATTTTATAATGAATAAATATGTATCGGATAAGTGCGTGTTTCATTAGAGAAAATAAATTAAGTCGTAGAGATGCTGACATATATGCCTGCTGTTGACATACATACATATATGGTCGGCTCGACCGGGGTAGTAATCAAACTCTGACAGGAAAAAGGTCTAAGCAGTGACAATGTGCAGCTGTGCTTTATTCGGTGAATGGAAGAGCCGAAACGCTAAATTTTTAGTTGTTGGGTTTTAGTTGATGCAGGCTAGCTGTATTTCCGGCATTGCAAAGATTTGTGAGCAGCAGTAACACTTACCATCAGGTGTGCTAATTGTTCGTTTGTCATAAGACAAAAAGGTCTATATACCTAGACGGTAAGACTTTGTAACCTTTGTGTGGATCGGCTGACTAACTAATTTCATAAGAAATGAAATAATGTGAAGATTGTTTTATACCACTAAAATCTATTAAGACCTGGGCAGATGATGCTGCTATATCTCTAAAGGAATTCTATTTTTGGAGTTTACTCCTTAAGAATCGATTTTCATATAAGGCGCCCGGTATGAGAAAATTCGAGGAGTAAAATCTAGTGATCGAATGAACTCGTTACATTTTTGATGCGCAACCAATTCTGCGCACCTTTCACTTTCTGACGTGAGATAATGCTTCACTGAACAGTTTTAATAAATGTGAATATATATATATATATATATATATATATATATATATATATATTATTATTAGTCAAATGAGCTTTTTTGCGCCTGTTTTGATAATCATACTTAAGGAGTAAACTCCAGTCGTGCGTCGGAGCTGACACACACACTTTTTTTTTCTTAATTTGTACAGAATAGCGTCTATTGGGTCAGATTGATTTCATGACATTCTTACTTTTTACGCTTTTGCTATGTTCAATAATAAAGGGTTACTAATATCGTACTTATTTAGTAGAAAGTAAGTAAAATAAGATCAAAAAAGCCCTAAGCCTATAAGATCATGTAAAAATTACGAAATAATATTACTATAATACGTACGTACGTAGGTATTTGTAAATCCAGTTAGTACTGTTCATTCTCAATTAATGTGGATTTGATTTTATTTTAGGTAGATCTTGTCCTAATAACACTAGAGTCAGCATCAGAAACTGGGATGCAGTCGCCGGTCAAGGTGGCGGGGCGGGTCCGGGAGGATACCCTCTACGAAGACCCGAACCGCCGCCGGCACCTTGGGCGGCGCAGGCGAGGCAGCAGGTGATTGGACCGGGGACTAGTCTAGTCGCCTGGAACGAGGCCACACCGCGTGAGTACGATGCCCCGACTACCAAAGTTGCCGGAGCATCGACTTAAGAGGATATCCGTGAGGGTAGACCCCCGGGTAGGCCACCGAAGACAACGACTGGGTTCCGGTGGCCTACTCGTAGCATGTCGTTGAGAGGTACATGTAGGGCGACCCGAACGGAATTACGGATGTGACCAGTCCATAGCCCGCCACCATAAATATAAAAAAAGGGTAGCAGTGACCGCAAATGACGCGTCATGAAATGTCACCTTGACATTTAAATGGTATACATACGAAAGTACAACCCCAATACAATTGTGATTAATAAATGCTAAAAGAATAAATTAACATAACTGTTGCAATGCATAACGAAAAATGGTTTGAGAATTTTTTTTTACATATTTAGTGCAATTAATTATTGCACTAATATTATAATATAATAGTAATAAAATTAATGACTGACAACATATTTTAAGTTTTAAATGAAGCTGGTAATGCAATTTCAGATAGTAAACCCATTATTTTGCAAAATTCCAACCATTTATAAACACATTATGGTAAACAGTTAATAAATATTTTATTACAAATTAACGCATTATTTTAACATTAAAAATGTCTTAAAAGCTATATATTTTGTAATGTTTAGTAACATCATTTAGGTTTCCATCCATTTAGGTTCAAATATATTTAGGTTTTTGACAAGACAAATTTCATGAAAATCTTTTATAAGTAATACGCGGTGACAGTAGCTTAATATCTTTTTTGTCTATGGTCCAACAACCCGCCTGAGCATCCGAGACAGCGAATATACTATATATAATCTTTCATACTCGTATTATATTCTTAAGGAAACTCGAAATAAAATCATATACTAACATGCCTGACCAGAGTGTTAGTCAATGTCCCTCCCATTACGGAGGAAGCTCGAGCCCAAGAGTAGGACATGTACATATGAGCTGAGATGAGATGATGAAGGAAACTTACGGATATTGCATATTTACTAACATACTTTGAAATGGGTATGCTTGTGTATAATATATAATAAACACAATTTGTATGTATATATATATATCTCACTATATCTTTATACGAGCAATTTTTGTATATATTATATGTATATATATATATGTAATCTGAATCTCGGAAACGGCTCCAACGATTTTCTTGAAATTTAGCATACAAGGGGTTCCGGGGGCGATTAATCGATCTAGCTAGGTTTCATTTATAGAAAATATTATTTTGTCAGTATATTTCGGCAACAAAAATATAATTTTTCGTTGTACTAAAACTATTAGAATATGAAGGTTTTCAAATTTTGACGCTGTCATTAAGAATAGACATTTAGCTCAGTTGGAAAATCAAGTGGACTAATCCAAACAAACCGGAGCTCGGTTCGGATCCTTTTTCTTATTTACTTTTTGGCATAATTTTTTATTATTTTATTAATGATTATCATTTACCCGCGTTTTTGTCTGCGAAGAAATCGATAATGTTTTAATAGGATTTTTGTTTGTTTTTTACGTTATTATTTATATTGTTATTTATAGATAATTATGTATAAATGTGTGTATTCTTATATAGTATAACAATCTTATCCGTGTGGTGACGGAGTAAGAATACAATTCACCACCCCCTATCTTACCCGTGGGTGATCGTAAGAGACGACTAAGGGATATAAAATGCATATAATACTATGCAAGAGAAGGAAAACTCAAAACAAAACCCTATAACAACACGTCTAACCAGCACGGTATAGTAGGTTAACTTCCCTCTTATTATGGAGGAGGCCTGAGCCCAACAGTAGGACGTATATGGGCTGTGATGATGATGATGATAACAATCTTTGTTATAGTGTAGGGAACATAAAAATCAAATGAAATTTTGTTATATATTATGGACACCAGGCTTTTTCTTAGCGGGCCATGTTTTTAACACAACGCGCTCATTGCGACCGAGGCGGCGGAAGGGTAGTGTGCGGCCCAATAATTCTCCGTCTTTTTCATCGAAATTAAGCCGACCACTGGTACCGCTTCATTGACATCCCCGCCCACCCACGATTCTACACCTATTATAGTATTTCTTTGTAAACAATATCTTTTGTTTTCCTTTCGGATGCTAGAGTTACCAGGCTACTCTGTGAGCTTACTCTGAAGCATGTCACATACAACTGCCCATGGGAGAAGCAGCTTTCTCTCAAGTCTACTCCCGCTACCTTAAGAATATGACCTCGAGCTTTGTTTATGGTTATTGCGAAGCAGACTTTAATGGCAAACTGCACTCTCTGAAATTCGAAGGATTAATTTGATGGTATTTGGAGAATCCTAGGAATAAATATAGATTCTGCTCAAGAACAAACGTTCAGTATAGTTGACCCGGTTACATTGCAAAGCAATGTTTTTTTTTTGGAAACTGGTGGCATTGTATTATTTTGGCGCGCCAGCTCTCAATTTTAAGATGTGAGTTGGGAGACCGGGAGCCTTCAGAGTATTCAGGAACTCGACCGGTTGTCGGACTCGGGGTTTATAAGTTATTCGAAAATTTTATTTTAATATTCGCCCCTTCGAATTATTTAAAATATTAGCGCTCGACATAGTAGCGCACATAGGTAGGTCATGTCGTCATGCGACCAATCTGATCAGTATCTTACTGATTGTTCTCAATATAATTCAGCCTTTCCGTCTCAATTTTTACAAATATGTTGATTAAACCCTGACTAAACAGTGAAAAAAAGATAGAAAATGACCATCTCTCTTTACTAATCATTATGCGGTAAAATACCCTCGCCAGAGTAAAATTAAAATGGGTAATATATCTTATGAGCGATGGATTTCAGTTATACGAAGCAATGTGTTATCATGGCTCTCAATTACAATATTCGGCTTAGAAAATTGCTGTCCAACAATTTAAAATTTCAAACTCTACGTTCCTATGACGCCGTGTTCTAAAAGTGACCTCTTTATAGCTTAGAAACTTTCAAATGCCGTGTTAATACAGTATTGTGAGTTTTGAGACATTTCAATTTTAATAAGTATTTCCATTATACCAAGCTTTTATATGAGTTCAACTTCTTCAGGATTCCGTACCAATAGCGTAAAACGGCACCCTATAACTAAGACTTCGCCGTCCGTCCGTCCGTCCATCTGTCTATCACCACGCTGTATCTCATGAACCATGATAGTTAGACAGCAGTCAGACAGAAATTTTCACAGATGATGTGTTTCTGTTGCCGCTATAACGTCAAATACTAAAAAACAAAATAAAATAAATATTTAAGGAGTGCTCCCATACGACAAACGTGATTTTGGCTCCTTTTTGCTCGATACATTTTTTTATTTTCTATTTTTGTATTCTTGCCTTTTTAATTTATTTTTTCATTATTTTAATTATATTTAAATATATCTTCCAAAACACACTAATAAGAAAATACCGAGCAAGGCTCGGTCCTCCAGATATTATATATATATATATATATATATATATATATAAATTTATTAAAAACTAATTATAATCCTTGAAATCACTCGTAGTTGATTTACGACATTCTTGAATGCACCTGAACTCCAACAAAAAAAGCATCAAAATTCAATTCAAGCCGTTTAGGAGTTCAGTCATATCACTCTTATAGTAAAATTATATACATAAAAATTGTTTGTATTTATAATATCCTGTATATTTCAATAATATTATTTGTTTTGTTTCAGATAAGACTGAAATGTTCAACTATTGAAACACTTCTCGAGTACTAGTTAATTTAAAACAAGGTTATTAGTATTTTTAATTAACAAATTGACGTATCCGATTTGCTTCATACCTATTATTTATTTTACTAATAAGCCCTTGACTATGTTTTAACCGATTGTAAGTGTTGATAATGGAAATAAAATGAAATGGTAGAGTACAGTTTACATTGCTTAAGTATTTTAAAGGTCTTGTATGAAATTATCGGGCAAAAAAGGGCAAATTGCATATCTACGCCGCTACATTTTAATTTTTATAATTACAAACTATACATATATCTCAGTGGCTTATTTAAAAAAAACTGACGAAAAAGGAAATAGTAAACTTTAAAAAATCTAATACCTACGTTTGTTTTAAATTTTACAGTAAAAATGCCACGTGTTGAGCAACCGGCACCAGAGGACTTTCGTCGCGTGTTGAGAGAAAAAGCGCTGAACCACAGCCTGTTCTACATGAAGCTCAGCGCTGGAGTAGTGCCGGAGCATACACGCGATAATATGCAGTCGCACGCGCCACGCACGACGAACGTCAGTGTCGGGGCGCGCGCGCCGCCGACCGGCCGCATAACCCGACAAGCGCAACCTCGCGTTTCTGAACTCTTGCGCAGATTCGAACCAGGCCCGATGCAGTACCTTCGACCTCCACGCACCTCTTCACCGCCCGAAGACATATCGTCCTCTGACGATGACGACAGAGCTGCCGTAAGACGCCGCAGTCGCGATCTCAGTGATGATTCCGCAGTCGAACTGGAGACTCGTTTGCGAAGACACTCTCATCCTCGTGACATCACGCCACCACCGGACGCTATGTCGCCCAGAAGGGAGAGGACCTTAATCGAAGCTCATGTAGTTGAATTGGGGCGAAGAAGTAGTGAGGGTTGCGAGATTAGAGGCAGGTGTGTCCGAACACCCAGTGTGGTCGTCAGCGATTATTCCGATGGTGTGGCAATTGGAGCTACGGAGGAGGAGGTGAATTGGTTGAGGTCCAGGTCGCTGTCGGCTGATTCTGCGTGTTCGTCTTGTTCCACATTATCTAGTCGTGATGATGAAGAGTTTGAATCACCAACGATGCCCAAAAAGGTGAGTTTAATTTTATAACGAAATATTTAATTTTCTTTTGAAATTATTGTTTCCAACAGATTGGGTGATGTAATTTTATAATGCTACTGTAAAATGTTTTTTTTTTCTCAATTTTTAGTGATTACGTATTGATCTTAGAAAAAAAGGACTTCGAGAAAAACTCTGAGTAAATTGTAATTAATGATATCTGATAATTTAAAGGTAAAATGCCTGCTATATAATTTAATATTTTTTAAAATGACGGATTCTTATTTAATGTTTATTTAATACATAATATATTACAATAATTTGTTTTGAACAATTTTGAAATATTAAAGAGATACCTATATATAAACACTTAAAGCAGTAATAATTTTTCTGGCGCATTCAACTTGCACAGTTTCCTTATAATTGCCACTGGTATGACGTCAAAGATATTTATTTGTTTAGTGACAAACCGGTTAGTTGTAATATTTGATTAAAATTATAAATTTAACGGCAAACTAACAAATGTTGTTAAATTATTATTGTTAAGTTATATGCGACATTTATAATTCAATTAATATTTATAATTTAATTACTTTTTATAATATGATTTGCATGAAACAATCAATGATATACATATGTAATATTATTGTAAAAGCTTGTTCAATTGGACCGTAAACAGGTTCGTTTTAAACCACTCTAGGGGCCTTGGGTGCAGAAGAATCAGGTGTCCAATGGCAATAAAAAAGTTAAATAATAATATACGTACCTTTTTATATTTATTTTCATTATAGATAATTTGTAAAAATTAAAAATAAAACTATTTTTACGGATTCTATCGCATTTGTATCTGATTTTGAATTTCCCGACGTTTCGAACAAAGGGAGATTTATGGTCATGGGAGGACTGTCACCCCGTGACCATGAACGCTGTAAAGTGTTCGAAACTTCGTGCAATTAAAAATCAAATTCAAACGCAATAGAATCCGTAAAAATTGTTTTATTTCAAATGTGTAATACTCGCGTAAAAATTAAAAATAATTAATTCAAAAATATATTATTAATCAGATTTAAAGCATGTTTGAATTAGTTACCATTCATTTCCACTATCTAAATATAAATAATTAGTTCTAGTAATAGTGGGGTACCTGGATATGATGCCCCGTATCGTGACCACTTTGACCTTAAAAATACACGATGGAGGTACAAAATGAGCACTGCTTAGATGCCTCGTCCGTTATATTATTGTTTTCATCCTTAGTCTAATATAGCAATTATGTATTTATGGATATAATCATATATAAAATGTGTTATTATAAATACAAACAATCAATGTACGAGAAGGAAAACTCGCAAAAATCCTGTCATCGCTGTTGAGCTCGCTATGACATTTCAATAATAAGTCATTTCTATCCCAACCAATAATTGATATTTTTATATATTTTAATTCATTTTATTTAATATTAATTGATATTTTTCCGCGCATGTTGATGGTTTAAAATGTTGTATCATTAAAACTTCGTCATAAGAATGACTTAACAATTGCAAAGAGAATGAGCTAGAAAACAGAGTCTTGGGACAACTAATAACAACAATCAATAATCCGCCTGCTAAGTGTGTTTACTGTCATAATTAGGGAGTCTCAACAGTGGGATATCGATAGGTTGGTGGATGGATATACCTTGATCATTCATCATTCTCCTACTCTTATCTCAACCATTTGGGGTCGATACAATATGTACTCTTCTTTCATAGTACATATTGTAAAAGTTATTGGCAATAGTTTTATGACCGGCCGCCTGCCAGACGTCAACCCTCCTTGGGAATGTAATTGTTGACCAAACGGCATCAGATGGAGTTGGCCCAGGTCGTTATTAAACTCTTAGTCATTGTTTGTCATAAAAGACATCCACGAGCAAAGTAAGGGTTGGTTGTATTCGTAGTCGCTACCACACAGCGGAGATATACATATACATTGATGTCAATTCTTATTAAATTGTCTTCATTACCCTTCCGTATAATAAAAAGCAATTTATCAGATGCGGCAAGAGATGGAGAACTTAAAACAAAAATAAAAGAAATAAAAACATATGAGGAATCCGACGGCATGGTGAAATAATAAAACGTAATATTCATTTGAAAGAGGCTAACAGAATGGACCTGAACGAGATCGAGGTCGTTCTATGTGGTGAGAGAGTAAGATTACAATTCATCACCCCTTCTTTTACCCATGGGTTTCCTAAAGGCCGACTAATTGATATGATATGCAGCGAACATCTTTGCAAGACAAGACAAACTAGAAATAAAACCGTAAACCAATACGTTTCACCAGTGTGGTATAGTAGGTTAGTTTCTCATTGAATCACTCACGTGGAGGAGGGTCGAGTCAAGCAGTATTAGCACATATTTTTATAGGCTTCATGACTTATCCCTAATCTGAATGATATTTTGCCGCCATAATCTACGTAGTACTCTTAAATCATCTGAAATATTCAATTAACAAATATCTTCTAAATGATTTTATTTATACATACATACATATCATCACGCCATATCCCTTGCAGGGTAGGCAGAGAGAACAGAGTGCCAGAGAACTCTATATCTGCATACTTCATTCGCTTCCTCAACATTCATAATTCTCTTCATACACGCTCGCCGGTTTCGGAGACTCTTGACTCCACCTTCCTTCAGTACCTGACCGATCTGGTCTAGGTAGGTTAGTCTCGGTCTCCCTCGGTACCTATATCCTTCCACTTTCGCATTGTATATCGTCTTAACCAGACGTTCGTTCGGCATTCTTTCCACATGTCCGAACCATCGGAGCATTCCCTTTCGCATCTTTACACCAATACTCTCTTTCATACCTACTCGCTTTCTTACGTCGTCGTTACGAATGCGGTCGGTCAGCCTAACTTCACAGATTTTCCGAAGAGATCGCATTTCGACCGCATTAATTTTACTTTCATACTCTTTTCTGCATACCCAACTCTCGCTTCCATACAGTAATGTTGGGACAAGCACTACGTTATGTATTGCTACACGTGCCTTCTGGCTGAGGTGGTGGCTGCCGAGAAGTTGCCCCAACGCTCCGTTCACTCTATTTCCCGCATTCACTCTTCGCTCTATATCAGTGGTGTACCGTCCATCTCGGCTAAATCCACATCCAAGATATACAAATTCATCCACTTGCTCTAGTACATCATTACCTATTGTTACTCTTACATCTGTTCTGGCTTCTTCTCTTTCAAAGACCATTATTTTGGTTTTGTTCACATTCACGCGTAGACCCCTTTTCTTACAATCTTCTGTCATTGTGTCGACTAGGGTCTGCAGGTCAGTCGCTGACTGTGCCAGCAGGACTGCATCATCTGCATAAAGCAGAGCAGAGACCACTGAGTCACCCATCTGGACTCCCACATTCATATCGTTCAACCTTTGGAGACATTTATCCAGATATATGATAAACAGCCTGGTTGATAGAATGCAGCCCTGCTTAACGCCGATATTGACGTCAAACCAAGGCGACATTCCATCATCCAGCCGCACACAGGCTCTACAGCCCATGTAACTGGATTGCACAGCCTGCAGCAGTTTACCGTTAATACCATACTCCGGTAAAATGTCCCAAAGTTCCTTTCGTACAACCGAGTCAAATGCTCTCTCCAGATCCACAAAACTGCAGAAAACCCTCTGACCTAGGGCCAGATGCTTCTCCACAATGTGGCGCAGAGAGAACACTTGATCCATGCATCCCCTTCCACTCCTGAAACCTCCTTGTGTCTCACACAGTAAACCATCGGACACCATCCTCATTCTCCTTTCAATAATTTTACCATACACATTTGCTACCAAACTGGTCAAGCTTATGGCTCTGTAATTTGCGCAGTCATAACGTGAACCCTTGTTTTTAAACAAAGGCACGATGACTGCGCTATTCCAGTCCCCGGAAACCATTCCCGAGCTCCAACATAAATTGAGGAGCAACAGGAACGCCTCCCGGATACAGGAGCCACCAAGCTTGATCATCTCGGCAGACACCATAGCAATGCCCGCTGCCTTACCATTTCTCAAACTTCTTATCGCCCATTCAACTTCATCCATACTGATGCCATCGGAGGACGCCGTCGCCGAATGTTGATCTACTAGACCACATGCGACACCGGCGCCAACCGTAGCATCCGTATACATATCGCCAAAATATTCACTCCATCGGCTTAACACGTCTTGTGTTTGTGTAAGAATGTCTCCATCTTTAGACCTTATTTTATTCATTCTGAAGGCTGACCAACCACACCGAGACTTCTTCACCTCCCTCCAAAAGAGTTTGGTGTTACCCTCGAAGTTTTTAGTCAGCCTATCTTCTGCACTCATATTTGCTCTATCACGTTTCTCTTTCACTAAGGCCTTGGAGTCATTCTTACATTGCCGATATATTTCTTTCTTCTGTTCAGTCATACTGTCATTCAGATTCAAAGAAGAGACATAGTCCAGCCATTCTTTCGCAAATTACATGAGTAAATTGATATTTAGTGTTGGAAATAGGATTCTCTAAGTAATATATTGCCAGAATTACCATGTTTGGGACGAGTATGTTATATATTTCCCAGGAGATTGCAGCTGCTTTTTCCCTTGGTATTCTCTTAGCTGGTTTTTATGACTCTCATGGAAACATTGGTCGTGATATATTAGTTATGCCAGCATTGCCAGCAACTTCGCTTACGTAGATTAAACCTAATGTTTTTATTTAATTTTAACACCCAGGTCGTCCCGGAGCTTCACCAAATATTAATAACATCCGTTACACTTTAATCACTAATTTGTTATCTCAGCAGAGTTGTTATGCAACGACAATTGAGCTGAAGCTTTTTGCGCAATATTCCATTATTACCAAATTTTATTTGATTTTCTTTTATAGATACTGCACTACTACTATTTGTCGCAGCGTTATGTATTACCTATAGCTTTGAATCTTTCTTGAGAAATAGGTTATTTTACATAATAAGATTTTTATAGAATTCAAAATATAATAGCAGAGATTAGCGAGTTCAAACAAACGAATCTTCAGCTTTAAAATAATACAATGATTAATTTTGTTTTATATATAGATACAGTTGTGCGTTTGTCGTTGCTCGACAAACCATATCCTATAATTCGTGGGTTTCGTGATATGTTAGTAATTTGAATGTAAAGCGGATGTCAGCATCCGTCATTCACGTGTCCGTCATTATTGTATTGTGTAAATTGGAGCGCGAACATATTAGTTACACTACATAAATGACAAATTATCTAATTTATCAACACAGCTTAGGGCCTCTTTTGACTACTAGCCTCCTTTTACTTTTATTGGTAACTGTTAACTATCGTTTAGCGTACCGCTGCAATATTAGGTGCACTAGCAACTTGCTGTTTATCGTAAAGTTAACCTCCGATTTTCTTACTCACTGAATGAAGACTTTCTCATCAAATAGTCTGCAGCCGCGGGCCGGTCCAATTGAGGTAGTACCACACTCTCGCAGAAGATCGACGTCTGAGTAATGACAATGTACTATTGCGCTTGGTTCGGTGAGCGAGAGAGCCGGAAGCCCAACTGGGTGCTTGCTGTATTGCTTGCTCGTTTGCCACAAGCAAAAAAAATTAAGAGCAGTAGTAAATTGCTGTACAAAATCGGCGTTTTTTAATTGAATGTTTGTTAGTTGTTAATTTTTGATAAATCTCTTGCTTCCTCCAGCTTTAGATATGCAAAGGTTAGCTTATTAGTTAACATACATATACTTCAACATGTAATTATTGGACAAGTAATTAAAGATGGTAGTTCAGTGCATCGAAAACAGTTCGAAATTTCAGCCTTGCTACCGATAAAATTATTTAGACAATCTTGCAGTAAATGTAATGAGACTTTTTGCCCAGTCCTGGTGTTGGCTATACACGGTTGGTTTTAATCGTTACTATTGAAACTCTTACGCCATCTCTTTAAATTTTTATTCATGTTAGTTTTTAAAGACAATAATTCCGTCCTAATAAATAAATCCTTGTGACATCTAACTTTTCAATTTATTATTCACTACAAATTTATGGAATACTTAAAAAAAAAATTTTGTATCGTGATCGAACCTACTATACTTGGCACGGGAGCTCGGTAATTATAATACTATTATCTGTGCAGAATGTAGGATAATCTTCCTCTCATTATATCGAACGTTCGTGTTTAAGAATGAAATTTATTAGGTCTACGAAAAATTTTTTTTCTTATTACAGTAAGACAGAGGACAATTATAAATTCGATATCAGGTTTTGTGAACTCCGAACAGAAATTTAAAATTTCAGTTTACGATAATTATCGTTGCACATATCGTAGCACACAAGTAATTGTAATTACTTGTGTACTTCATACATGAGTTTTCATGTTTTCGTGCTTCCTATTTCGAAATGGAGGAACTCCTTTTCCTTCATTTCTAGAATAATAATGGATTGCCGTTATTTATCATGTAACAATCAATTATCATTTCGTGCTTTGTGAAGCACGTTTCCGATGCGGTGATTGTTTTTGTTTAAAGGCCATACCCTGCACTAGAGAAATAAACCTTGCATTGCTGGGGACTTTACAAGCATACAATTAACCAACGCAAATTATACCCAGACACGGAGCAATATAATTTACGGTTCATGCAATATTGTCCTCCATGGGAATCGAACCTATGATTGCAATATCTTAATTACTACACTATTACTGTCATAAGAATGTAATATCTGCACCCAATATTGATAGTTATAGGATCACAATAGTCATAGGACCGTAATAGTCATAGGACCATAATAGTCATAGGACCGTAATAGTCATAGGACCGTAATAGTCGTAGGACCGTAATAGTCGTAGGACCGTAATAGTCGTAGGACCGTAATAGTCATAGGACCATAATAGTCATAGGACCATAGTAGTCATAGGACCGTAATAGTCATAGGACCGCAATAGTCATAGGACCATAATAGTCATACGACCGTAATAGTCATAGGACCGTAATAGTCATAGGACCGTAATAGTCATAGGATCATAATATTCATAGGACCATAATAGTCATAGGACCATAATAGTCATATGACCGTAATAGTCATAGGACCGTAATAGTCATAGGACCGTAATAGTCATAGGACCGTAATAGTCATAGGACCGTAATAGTCATAGGACCGTAATAGTTATAGGACCGTAATAGTCATAGGACTGCAATAGTCATAGGACTGCAATAGTCATAGGACCGCAATAGTCATAGGACCGTAATTTTATAAAAACCACCTCAGGGACTACTAGGCAATGCAAGTACTCTACTGGGAAACTTTAGAACACCAATTGCCATCGCCAACCTACCAGTCGACCGTAACGATTATGGCATTATTATCTATTGAAGATGACTGTATCCAGCAGTAAATGTGATGCATGGATGTATGAGTGAGCACGTAAAATGGTTTAACATGCTTTTAATTTCTCTTTAATGGAATTGTCGTGTTATTGGATTGCGAGACCGGTCTACAATTATCTGTGTCTCTGACCAAGTAAATAAAGGGCACTTTGTCTGAGGTCTACGTACGCTCTTGTGTATAAATTATCTTCATCATTATAATTCTCCTGCTCTTATTCCAATTATTTGGGATCGATGCTCTTCCAACATACATATTGCAAAAGTTATTGGCAATAGTTTTATGACCGGCTGCCTGTCTGACGTCAATCCTTCTTGGGAATGTTATTGTTGACCAAACGGCATCAAATGGAGCTGGCCCAGGTCGATATAAAGCTTTTGGTCGTCTTTTATGACACCCACGACCAAAGTAAGGGTTGATAATATTCGTAGCCGCTACCACACAGCAAAATTTACATTTGTGCATAATGTTTCCTATCTGGTATTATTAATACTATCTAGTATTATTGATACAGCAACATATTCAATAGAATGATCATAACTATTATTTATAATATTTGGTTTTCTGTTATTTTTCTTTCCTGTGTAAAATTTTAACAATTATTTTACTCATCATCAAATTAAATTTAAATAAATGCATTGGCATTTAAATTTTCCTATTTTTATTTTTAATCATCTTCACAAATTTGCTATGTGGTAGCGGCTACAAATACTACCAACCCTTACTTTGCTCGTGGATGTCGTGAAAGACGACTAAGAGCCTTATAACGACCTAGGCCAACTTCATCTGATGCTGTTTGGTCAACAATTACATTCCCAAGGAGGGTTGACGTCTGGCAGGCCATAAAACTATTGCCAATAACTTTCACAATATGTAATATGAAAGAAGAGTACATATTGTATCGACCCCAAGTAATTGGGATAAGAGTAGGAGAATGATGAATCAGCTTCACAATAATATGTCATTATTATGTTCTAATTTCGGTTGAATGTTTTTTTATCTGACGTACCTATGTTTTTGGGGAACAGCAGATTTTTTAATATACCACACTGTTCAGATACATATAATTTCGAAGTTTTCTTATATTTGCATTTAATGAAAATAAAACCTAGTCTTGCCAAGTTTATTGCAATTACCGTTCTATAATGAAGAAGGCTCATGCCCAGAAGGAGAAGGTGCTAGTGACACTTGACTTTCAATAGATCAATCTAAATTTTATTAATTTCGAAACTGAAACTTTCTTTTCGTCTTAAATTTTATTCACCTTTGCTTAAAATGTATGAATAAATGTTTCATTCATTCAGCTAAGTACAATTTAGCATATAACAGGAGGGGAATAATGCTAAAATTCTTAGCAGGCTGCTAGTAATCTCGTTTTAAGTTTAAATTTTCCAAGAGAATGTTGCTATTCATTCCTGTGACTTTTGATGATATTTACGACTCTCAGAGGATTGAAAATAACCACCACAATATTGGTAATTTTTAAGGTTTATTGGTTTTACAGGTATTTAGTAATATTGAATTTGTACGACTGCAGCAATTATGTTAATATTGCTTTGAAAATTTAGCTACAGTGTACGTGTTATTATTGTAAGTAATTATTGAGTTAATAGTTTGCCTCAAGGTTCGACATTAGGTCCTTTGTTTTATTTATGTGCTATTAAAATAAATGGTTGAATATTATAAAGCTTTCGTGGAAATTTTCTATCTTAAATATTTAAATTTATTTAAAACAGAAAATCAGCAAACTATAGTAATTTCTTGTTTGTATAAAGATATGTACATACACTTTAATAGAATATTAATAGTTTATGGCATTGGAGTTTACGGGAATTACTTAAATTTATTTTTAACATTTTAATCAGCTTCACACTACGAATTGGATTTTTTTTTAATTTTCTTCGAAGATAATAGAGATACATATCATCATTTTCCTGCTCTTATCCCAATTACTTGGAGTCGATACAATATGTACTCATCTTTCATGGTACATATTGTAAAAGTTATTGGCAATCATTTTATGACTGGCCACCTGCCAGACGTCAGCCTCCTTGGGAATGTAATTGATGACCAAACGACTTCTGATGGCGTTGGCCCAGATCGTTATAATGTCGGCTTTTACGACATCCACGAGCAAAGTAAGGGTTGGTAGTATTCGTAGTCGCTACCACACATCATGATGTAAAAATACATACATACACATCATCACGCCGTATCCCTTGCAGGGTAGGCAGAGAGAACAGAGTGCCAGAGAACTCTATTCTTACATACTTCACTCGTTTCCTCAACATTCATAATTCTCTTCATACACGCTCGCCGGTTTCGGGGACTCTTGACTCCACCTTCCTTCAGTACGTGACCAATCTGGTCTAGGTAGGTGAGTCTCGGTCTCCCCCGGTACCTACATCCTTCCACTTTCGCATTGTATATCTTCTTAACCAGACGTTAGTTAAAAATACATAGTGGTATTTTATTTAAATCAAAATACAAATTCCTTTATTCACTATGGTAAATAGTTGTATAATCTTAAGTATGGTTAGGTCGTTTATTCAATCTTAGTATAATAGATAATATACATTGTAATCCATAGCTTTAACACTTCATGTAATGAGTTATGTTTGTGACAGAACATCTCACGGACATTGTTGACGTCAAAGAGCGAGTGTTCAAATATCACTTGGATTTGACCTCAGCCCAGGACGGCATGTTTGACTTACGACATTAGCCACAAAATTCAAATTTGATATTATAAATAAGTATGTTACTATGTTAACAATAGATTTATTTTAATTTCATGATTAATTAAACAATTTTTAATGTATAAAATAATAAACGTGTTTGAGATTCTTGTACTTCGAATTTGTATAACTCAATGGAATTTATATTATTTTTTTGATCATCAATTTATTTCAAAATATGGAATATTTTAAGAGGAAAGTGCGTTCAACAACACATTCTAACGCGTACTTGCTGTTCTTTGTGTCATATTCCCAAATAATTCGATTTTATTATGTGTAAATAAGCTATTTAAATTTTAATATTAATTAGCGTCCTTCCAGTGGAATCTATTTGCCTCAGGATTTGAAAATTTTAATCATAATAAGACTTATCCTTACTAATATTATGAATGCGAAAGTAACTCTGTTTGTCGCTCTTTCACGCCAAAACTACTGAACCGATCTAAATGAAATTTGGTACGCAGATAGCTTAGAGCCTGATAAAGGACATAGGCTACTTTTTATGCAAAAAGGGTTGCAAATGGGGATGAAAAGTTGTAAGGAATTATCGTCATTTTTAAATCCGGAAGCCTGAAACTTACTTTTAGGCTATTGTTTAGATATAAATAAATATGACATTAAAATTTCATAAAAAAATTACCCTTAAGGAGTAAAAAAATAGAGGATGTAAAACTTTAGGAAAGTAACCTTTTACGCGGGCGAAGCCGCGGGCAGAAGCTAGTTACTTATAATTTGTCACAAATAAAAAATAATATAGAGAATATATTAGAACATCATCATCATTCTCCTACTCTTATCCCAATTACTTGGGATCGATACAATATGTACTCTTCTTTCATAGCACATACTGTACAAGTTATTGGCAATAGTTTTATGACCGGCCTCCTGCCAGACATCAACCTTCCTTGGGAATGTAATTGTTGACCAAACGGCATCAGATCAAGTTGGCCCAGGTCGTTATAAGGCTCTTAGTTGTCTTTTACGACATCCACGTGCAAAGTAAAGATTGGTAGTATTCGTAGCCGCTAACACACAGTTATAGAGAATATATTAGAACAGTAATATGTTAATAGTTGAGATAACGCGTAGTATGTATGTACCTATTGTTTCGTTATTGCAATGTTTACAGGATTTATTAATAACAAAGAGGAAAGTTACCTCCAAATAATGCGATTATATTTTATTACATTTATACTACATGAATAATAATTGATCGTCACTAATGAATAATAAATACGTAAGTCTGGGCTGTTACTTCTACTTTTTATCACATACTTTAACTTCTATACTTTATTATTCTATTGTTATAGGATATTTTCTTTACCTAGAAGGGTTGTTTGAGATATATAGTTTTATAGATTATATTTAATCGATCTGTAGTCTAATATAATCAATTTAAATTAACCTCGGAATGAAGATAAGGCAAATAATGGAAGTAACGCTAGGATTTAACATGCTACTGTGGCGTTAGGTTTGACAAAGTTCTTCCTTCTTCATGAAATAACAACTATTTGATAAAGTTTTATTTCGATTGGCAACTATAAATAGAAATAATTCTTTAAAACCAAACATCATCGTCATTTTCCTACTCTTATCCCCATTACTTGAGATCGATACAATATGTACTCTTCTTTCATATACATATTTTAAATTAACAGGCAGCGTGACCGAGTGGTCTAAGGCGCTGGTTTAAGACATATTTTAAAAGTTATAGGCAATAGTTTTATGACCGGCCACCTGCCAGACGTCAACCCTCCTTGGGAATGTAATTGTTGACCAAACAGCATCAAATTGAGTTGGCTCAGGTCGTTATAAGGCTCTTAGTCGTCTTTTACGACATCCACGAGCAAAGTAAGAGTTGGTAGTATTCGTAGCCGCTGCTACACAGTTTACAGCTCTTTATAACAGATAAGATTTCATAATAAAAATCATAGGAAGTAATTGAAAGCAGGTGTTACAGGACAGAGCGTGACTTGGAATTTTTATTAAGAGGCCCATATTCATAGTTGACATTAGATTATTTCGGGCTATTGGATAGAAGGATTACATAGTCTTAATCCGATATTGATTTATCTAGCAGTACCAATTTGAGTTAACTAGTATTTAAAATCCGTTACTACAAGGCTATTCAGATGGTATTCATGATGTAATTTATAACGAGTATGTTTATAAATAAGATGTAACAATAGGTATCATTTAAATCTCAATTATTGTTGTACAAAAAGCAAACATGTCATTATTCAAGTTTGTAAATAAATAAAGTTGATTGTTGATACGTGAGTATGCGGGAACAATGGCTTGTTATGGTTATGTGTCGTTTTCCGTTCCGTAGTAAACTGATAGTTTTAATTTTTTTTTATACTCGTCCCCACCCATCATTGACGTCAATCGACCGGTTGTGTGTTTGTATGTGTGAGTGAAGTGCTCCGTTCTGGGTTCAGGGTTGTCGTTTAACTAGTGTGAAATAATTAATTAATATTATCATGAGCTATTTTAGTAGTGTATTCTAATGTTTCATGATAATTACTTTTACGATAGTAATCTAATATTAACTCTAATAATGATTTGGTTTTTAAAGCCATAAATAAAAATTTTGTTAATGTTTCTAAGATATTATTTAAATTATAATGATAAATTTTATTTTTTATTAATATTAATTAATTATCAAAATTCGACTTGACGCTCAGTAGTAAAATGGTATAAGGTATTAAAATACGTCAACAATATCATAGTTTTCATTTTTACTTTTAGCTTACTCGATAGATAATATTATAATTAGTGTTGGTGGTATGAAAGTCCTCGAGTTGAAAGACTCATTACCAGTTTCTTCTTTTCTTCTAGAAGAAACTTTTATATCTTTATAACCTTTAGTTATCTTCTACGGTAAATATGAGTAAGGAAGGAAGCTATGTTAAATTGTATTTTCACTTCGTAACAAAAAATTTACAGATTAGCCACCTTATACTCAATTGCTCAACGAGAGAGGGGCACCGTGACTCACATATAACACATGACGTATTCTACTCTTAATATAGGTCATCATCATCATTCTCCTCCACTTATTCATTTGGGATCGACGCAATACGTAGAGTACATATTTCAAAAGTTTATGACCAGCCGCTTACTTGACCCTTGTAGGGAAAATAATTGTTAACCAGACGGTATCAGCTGGAATTGGCCTAAGAGTAGTAGTGCAAGTGTAGAGTACTTAATAATTTTTTACGGCATCCCTGAGCAATGTAAGGATTAGTAGTATTCATAGAGGTACAAGAAATAATGTAATGCTTAATATAAAAATACTTTTTTTATGTTGTTAAATTTTATTAGGTTGATAGCCCTGGCCGGATTGAGCAAGTATCAAATCGCTTATATCCATATTGGTCTTTGTGTACATATAGATACATTGTGTTTTTCTATGTGTGTTCTGCATGCCTCTCTGCATGCAATAGTTTGATCATCCTCTTCACTTAATTTAACGTTAGGGTGTTATGAATGCTGTCATGGCTTAAATGGTCTTACTGATAAGAATATTTCTGTGTCCTGTCATGTTATCATCATCTTATGGATATAGAATGAGAAGGGATGAAAGTGTGACAATGAATTATCAATATGAATGAACGTAAAAATAGTGCAAGACCCAAAAAGAGATAGATAGATTATTGTGAATGTGAATATGGGCATGAAAGGAGTGAGTGTAAATATGACAACTGACAGGAGTATATTAAAGGTAAAAATATATTGTGCAGAGTCAGCTTAGCGACCTAGAGGCAAACTAATGAGGAATATGACACTATAATTTACTTTCTCGTCGGCTTTTAATTCCCGTTAGACATTATAATTACAATTGAATTGAATTCTCCGAGTATAATGGCATAGTAGAACAATTTTTCCACTAATAAGAAGAAGGCGTATATAAAATATACATAGGCTGAAAGTAAATATTAGCAAATTGTATGTATTCTTCATGCTTCATATTTACTTTTATATTCTAACTAATTTAGGAATTAAAATTAAAGTAACTATAGTCTATAAAATATAGCATGATCTCTGTGACAGTTCTCACTAGTGCTGCACGCTTACGATGCAGTTCGAATTTTTGTCGATATAATTCCTTATTTTTTAAAGTTATTTGCTACTGCAATTGAAAAACAATGTATGAAAATCTTATTGAATTTCAATCAAATGGATGAATGAGTCGATTATAAATTTAAAATAATCTATGAAAATCTTATTGAATTTAAATTAATGGATTTTATTTATTTAAACTAAAGCTGTTAATTATTTCTTTTTATTATTCAAACTGAGTACATCCAAGTTCATCGTCAATATTATCATCATCGCTGGCGGATTCCTGTAGGTTGATGATGAGTTCTTGGTCACAGTGATATTAAATGAACATAATTTACTTATTTTATAGAGTAATCATGTGGTTTATATAGGTAATGTAATGGTTTTACATGTTTTATAAATAATTAATAAGAACGTTATCGATTTACGTTTATCGACTGTCCCATCTCTATCTTAATCTCAGTCCAGTAAGACCTTGTACTTGCGTAACCATCATATTTTTATAAAATGGTTACTAAGTTTTTTAAAACATATGAGGTACAAATTTTTGTACAAATATTCATATTTTTATATTCATAATTCAGTTGAATCTCAACTGAATTAAGTGGCATGTAAAGAATGAAAATATAGGCGATACAAAATAAAATTGTGAACATGACGCGTATTCATAATTACTTCATCGGTTTCGTCACTATCACATGTCACAGAGATCAAGCTATATTTTAAGGACTATAACTAAAATTTTCTGTTACTCTGATATATTTTAAAGTTTCATTAAAATCTGTTTAGTTATATGTAATTGAAATCGCGTGAAATATAATGTTCGTAGTACAGTTTTACAAAAGTAAGATGCTGTCTCAAACTTATTTGTGCTAATTTTTAATTCAAGTAAACGTATTACGGCAAAACTGAATTGCTGTTTATAAAATTTTGTTAAATGAGTGCCCTCAAAAGATTAAAATAGACAAATCCTTGTAATGTGTGATAGCAGTATTCATTTATGTTTACCGAAGAGTGTTTGTGTGTAATTAGAAGACAATACAAAAAGTATTTTTTCTTCTCATACAAACCTTGCCATTGAGTTTTACTTCTTTTTTTTTGGAGACAAATCTATGGAAGGTACGGAGGTAAACCCCATCATCTACCATACACGTACCTCTCTTACGCCGGAACTCAGTCCCTGTCATCGGTGGTCGCCTTTCACTCCCTTTGTGGTTGCATTTTCTATTGACACAAATTCATGTTTCTAGTCTCAATACTTTCCACTCGGCGTTAATCAACAGTCAGTTTTGACTTCTTCACATGTCTACCTATTTAGATTAGTAGGATATTTAAGAAATTACTGGCTACGGGACTCAAGACATTTAATAACCGGTTTAAACAATCTCAAGCCCACATTTATATATTTTATATGTATATTAAATAAGTTATTTTTTATTGTATTGGAATTTAACTGATCATCAGACATTTTTTTATAAGTTCCGTGAAGTTGTCATGGTGTAATTATTTATATTGCTTCCTTATTTTATAATAGTTTATATGAGTATGGTTTTAAAGAAAGTTGTACTAAAAGATCAAGGAAATTTACTCTTCTTGATTAATCAATTTCAATAACGATGACAGGTATTATTCTTTATCTTTTTTTTTTACATAACAGACCTCGTACTATGTAATAAATCTTAATAAATCTATGTATTGTTGAGAACTTTACATACATACAGGACGCAAATAACAGGCTCAGAACAATAATTTGAATTGTCCTGCGTGGGAGTCGAATCCATGACACTTGGCATAGAAGATTGTTACTTTAAAACGAATACATTTCATAATGACTCATCATCATTCTCCTACTCTTACCCCATTTACTTGGGGTCGATACAATATGTACCTACTCTTCTTTCATAGTACATATTGTAAAAGTTATTGGCAATAATTTTATGAGCACCTGCCAGACGTCAACCCTCCTTGGGAATGTAATTGTTGACCAAACTGCTTCATGTGGAGTTGGCTCAGGTCGTTATAAAGCTGTTAGTCGTCTTTTACGACATCCATAAGCAAAGTAAGGGTTGGTAGTATTCTTAGCCGCTATCACACAGCATAATATGTCTGTCATATCTTATAATAACTGTTGATGTACTCTATCATCTCACGAATAGAAAAATCATTATAATTATATGTATATTTCTGATATGAACGTAAATAAAGTTTCGCTTAAGACTCTTTCTTAATTCATCATCATTAACTAATTATTTATGACTATGTGAATATATGACAGACAGTATTTCAGTACACCAATTTTAAATCAGCTCTGCCAATATAGACTGCTACAATTACAAATTTATTACAGTTACTCAAGCAGCAGATAATGGAGCGAATTTGAAGAGAAAAATGTTAAAGAGAAATTACTATAGCGTTGCCAAATTAATTATGCTACTGACAATCACTAATAACCATTACTTTGCTCGTGGATGTCGTAAAAGATGACTAAGAGCTTTATAACAACCTGGGCCAACTTCCATCTGATGCCGTTTAGTCAACAATTACATCCAAGGAGGGCTGACGTCTGGCAGGCGGCCGGTCATAAAACTATTGCCAATAACTTTTACAAGTACATATTGTAAAAGTTATTGAATATTATATGAAAGAAGAGTACATATTGTATCGACCCCAAGTAAATAGGATAAGAGTAGGAGAATGATGAGTCACTAATAGCGCTAAATTTTTATTAAATGTTTTAATACATTAATTGATAATAGTAGATAACAGATTAGTTTAAATAATAAATCTTGGATTGGGCAAGTGTTATTGAGTTTTTTTAATCTCTGAGATTGTATTAATGGATGTGAAGAAGAATTAATGAGCTAACTGCTGCTGTGTTGCCCGAGCGCTAAAACATGTCCTTTTTTTAAACGAGGTTTTAGAAGAGCACTTTCTTCACGGTAGGCAGCGGTCTAGCTATGCACTGGTATTGCATAAATCCATGAACGGCAGTGTCACTTACCATCAGGTGTGCTGCTTGCTTGTTTGCCACCACCATCAATAAAAAAAAGTTGAACTGTATTTGATAGTTGGCCGTTTGATAATTACGTGGGACTAAAAGGATATAGCTCGATATGGAGAATTTTGTTGCCCATTTTTCTAGCGATTCCTTAATTGGCTTTTACGACTTCCACTGGTGAATTAATTACATACATTAATGATAAATTTTGTAATATTTATTAATTAATCATGTTTACCTGTGATTAATTAATAAAATTTATAATATTTATTATTAATATTTTGTATTTACGAATAACCTTGAATTTCAATTGAAACTATATTTTTTTTTATATTGCATGCGCATAGCAAAGCGATATTTTTAAGTAAATAAATTTGTATTTTCCTTAAAACAGGTCGCTCAGGACTCTTTCTGACCCTTTCTTTTACTGTCGAGATAAATTAAATAGAAAAATTCCTTGTTGCAGATGTTAAACGCTGATTGAGGGCCCGGGTGACTCTTGAGCGACCTGCGAGCGCCGGACCTCGTCACGAAGAGCTGGATATCTAACTTGAATCTTTTCAACGCATACAGCTTCCATCGTGTAGACTTCTTTGTTGTTATTGATAATTATTTCATTAATTTTGTTATATTAGGAAAATATTTTTGTAAACTTAGACAATCTTAAATTGAGGCTGTACCGAAATTGCTACTTGAAGCTTATGATTATAAATTTTAAGCTATGGCTGTATTAATACTATAAGTGTATCTGAAGCACAACTTATGATTTGTAATTTAACTTACCTATTAAACATATAAGACTGATGATGCCATTGCTATCCATACCGAATAATCCTTACTAATATTATAAATGCGATAGTAACTCTGTCTGTCTGTCGGTCTTTCACGCCAAAACTATTGAATTGACCTAATGAAATTTGGTACAAAGATTTAGTCTAGAGCCTGATAAAGGACATAGGCTACTTTTTAATGCATAAAAAGGTTGTAAAGGGGGATGAACAATTGTAAGTAATTATCGTCATTTTTAAAGCCAGTAGCTTGAAATTGATTTTTAGGCTATTGATTAGATATAAATAAATATGTCGTTAAATTTCCCAAAAAAATTACCTTTAAGGGGTAAAATAAAAATAGTGGATGAAAAACTTTAGTAGAGTAACCTTTTACGCGGGCGAAGCCGCGGGCAGAAGCTAGTGTTTAATATTTATCTTTTCAACCTTAGGATGCTTAATTCATATAGAACGATAACAGATGTCACAAAAAAAAAAGTTACCTGTTATTTGTATTTTAAATTCGAGCAATGAATCAGTTAATAATTTTAATAGAAGTAGTATCGAATAAATGAAAGTTAATATCCAAAATGTTATAAATTTACCGATATATTGAGTTTTTGGTTTATTGGAATAGATATGTCATCTGCCTATCCGGTTCCCTCTCAATTGACGGTTAGAAGTAATACATCTGATTATGAGATAATATGTCACCAATCAGTCGCCCTGAAATTTTGTGATCAGAACGCAGCGTGTCAAAAAATATTGCAAATAACTATGGTCTATGGTCTATATTACTTAGTTAAATTTGTTTTGTTTAATTGTTTTTTTTTATAATTGGTTAAAAATAGTGATGTGGTTTACTATATATCCAATTGGCGCCGTATGCCTCTATCTGTCATTATGAGAATTAAGGCATAATACCATAGAGTTATATGTATAGAGAAGCTATCCCGAATAAATATTTTGTTCCATTTTGGTAACAGTTAAACTAAAGTCCGCTGCAGCGCTAAAAGAATAAATAGGCAATCTAACGCGAACATTGAAGCACACAGCGCTAGATCGCTTTATAGTTGTAATTTTCTCGCGACCAAAACGTCGTAAGATGTAGGCATTTCATGCGCACTTACGCGTTTCGTTCAACGTTATGTAACAAAGTGTGTTACCATAGATGTTACACCGCAGAAGTGACACAGTTTTTGTACCTACAAACATTCAATAGAACTCATACAGCATACTCTATTTCAAATTCAGTAGTTAAATAAATAAAAATAATAGTAAATTATAAAAGAAAATGAACTATATAATAGTTCATTTTCTTTTTGTTTATATAAACTTTGCTTTAACATACGACAATAGTTTTGAATATCCGTGTGATGACGGAATAAGAATACAATTCATCACTACCTGTCTTGGTCGTGGATATCGTAAAAGGTCGCCTTTAAACGATATATGCATATATTACTATACTATCAAGAGAAGGAAAACTCGAAACAGAACCCTATACCAACCTGTTTGATCTTTGACAAATAAGTATCAACTGATAACACAAACTAAAGGAAAAATAATATAAATAATCAAAATACTTTCTAGACATTACGTCAAGTCTGTGTTTAGTCACACATTTTTACCTCCAACCAGTGTAATTGAACATCTGCGGGCTTTAGTCTATAATCAAAGATGGCGTGACATTTAAATGTAGAATATTTTTTTTTATTGTGCTAATTCGATATTATTACCTATTTGAGCACTTTAACAACAAGACATTTTACTTAGTTAAATAAAGAATTTTTCACATCCACATGTGCAAGTTTTGATTGGTATTATTCGAATTATCGTCTTAACAACGCTGCTCTGTATACACATACACTCCATGATGGTCGCAGTCACACTAAAGTGAGGTGTACGGATTGCAGTACAGCTTAGTCGAACAAAGCAAGTGTTCGGAACGCGAAATCTAGTACGTAGTACATATATATCGATGCATAATACAAATAAAAAAAATATTATAAGATATTGTAAAAGCTACAAATAACAGAAGCAACAGCTTATTTGAATGTAATTATCATTTCGTAGTTATTTTTCTTGTATATTAGACATTTTTATATATAATTTGCAACTTTTAATGTGATATTACGTAATTCTTCTATTTGTTTTTTTTTTTATATTTAAATCAAGCATTAACATATTATTCTTTTTACTTCGAAATATTATATTTTGTGTAATCGTGTAAGTTAATCACCTAAGTAATTGGTTATTACTATAACTTTTACTTAAAGTAATTTGTAACTGAAAAATAGATTACCACAATTAGAAATTAAAACCTCACTGGCTGCTTTTCCATATGATAGTGACCACAGTGGTTGTGAGTTTATTAAAAAAAATATTTTAAACAAAGGCATATCTCATGCTTATAGAATGGAAGAACAATATTTTTATTTTAAATCCTTTTTTTTTAAATACATATAATTTCAAAAATGTAATCTTGTTAAAAATATTTTATTATTTAGTCTATCTATTGTTAATTTAGTATTTAAGTTGTTAAAAGTATGTAATATAACCAAATATTAATTAACCGAGATTTAAGACGACCTGTAATTGCATTTTATGTTTATTTATTCACACCAAATATCAACCATACCATATATACTTTTTATTTCAAACTATTCCTTTTCATGAGGCTATTATTCAAATTCATCAATTCTTTTCTTTGATTTTATTTTATTTAGTTTTATATTATAAGATAAATTATAACGTAACGTATTGCAATAATTCTTTGATGATATATTTCATTAGTGATTCTCATAAATTTAAATGTTTTCATTTTAAGTAAACTTAAGATTGTTTTATTAATAATGTTATTATTTACCGTTAAAGTATTACTTGGTAGAGTAGTGTTGTGTTTTATTATGAATTTTTATTTTATATTTATAACTATCACTGCGATCAAGAATAACAAAGAATAATAACATATCATTATTTTATAGCAATTAATATATTCGTTATAACAGTAATTTAAATTAAATTTCAGTTAGTGATATTATTTTATATGTATATTATGTCTTGCCTTAAGAGAATATTTTAGAATAAAAATATTATTAATTTAATTAAAGTTCTATATTAGTTGTAACTGTTATTTCTTAAAAAAATGCATTCCATAAACAAATATAATTCGTGCCGAAACTGAAAAAAAATTTGAATATTCTTACATTTTTAATATCCTTTTATTATTTAAGCTGATTTAATATCAAAATATATCATGTTATTTTATATATATATATATATATATATATATATATATATATATATATATATATATATATTGTATTATTATGTAAATATTGATTAAAAATTATTGAACTTTTATTAATTGCACTTCATTCATTTTATTACATATTATCTGCGACAGAAGCTTCGCTTGTATGCATAGAGTATACGTAGTAGATACATATATTCGATATACACTCATTTGCAAAAAAAACGGGCACCTAAGCAATGAACCATTTCAAATGTTAATATTTCTTTGTTTGATAATTATAGGTAGTTTTATCCACACAATTTGGTAAATTAATAAGAAAATAATCGTTTTCATCAGTATTTCATAAAATTTAGATACAATTTATGGGAAATAATGCTAAACCTCGCTAGTAGTGTATATTCGCTAGTAGTGCATATGCTCATGAAGTAAAAATAAAAAAGTTTTATTGTTTGTTTTTCTTTAATAAAGTAAAAGCAGATAAATGTTTAGTATCGAGTGTGACCCCCTCTAGCTAAAATCACAGCTTGAATTCGTCTGGGCATGCTAGCGAGTATATCCCGGATACTTGCTTGCGGAATACGTTCCCACTCCGCAGTAATCACATTCTTCAGCTCTCTGATGGTCTGCGGAGCCGGGTGTACTGATCTCACACGCCGTTTCAGAACGTCCCAGACATGCTCTATGGGATTGAGGTCGGGACTTCGAGCTGGCCAATCCAAACGACGAATGCCGACCTCTTGCACATACGCATTAACATCGCGGGATCGGTGGGCGCGAGCATTGTCGTCCATAAAAATCGAGTCTTCACCTAGAGCGGCCAATGCGGGTTGTGCATGAGAAATTAGAACTTCCGTTATGTATCGATGCCCAGTCAGTGAGCCGTTTTCAATGAAGACTAACTCTGTACGATCCATTGAATTTATTCCTGCCCAAAACATAACAGAGCCCCCACCATAAGGTGTGATTTCTTCGAAACATGCCTCTGCAAAGCGTTCTCCTTGTCTTCTTAGCACTCGCCGACGTCGATCTTCACCGAACAGAGATATCCTGGCTTCATCAGAGAACAAAACCCTATTCCAATCGTCTTGAGTCCATGATTCACAATTTCTAGCGAACCTAAGCCTGTGAACTCTGTGCTCACGGAGTAATTTGGGGCCGCGGGCCGGGCGGTGACTGCGTATATTGGCAGCGAGAAGCCTCCTCCTGACCGTCCATAGACTAATATGCACATTTCTTACTTCTTGGAGGTTGTTCTTAAGATCCACATACGAAGATTTGCGATTTCTCAATGCGCGACTCACAAGAAAACGATCATCCCGTGGTTGGGTACATGGTTTTCTTCCAGAACCAGGCCTTCTCTCGACGGAACCAGTCTCCTGATATCGCTGCCAGGTCCTTTGGACTGTCGAGCGACTAACATTTAGCCTCCTAGCCACGAAACATTGGCTGCAACCCTCTTCAAGCAGCGCGATATTTTTGGTAGCTTTTACCACTTTATCTACCATTTTTGATACAGCCAAACAGCATTAAATAAAGCTTTGACAGTCAAGGATATGAAATTAATCGATAAAAATTGAATAAAAGTTATGAAAGTCGATGTTAACTTCTGGAACTTCGCGCCAAAAATGTAGGATAAAAAGGGGTTTTCTGTAAAAATGAACATCAAATGAAAAATTGAATTTAGAACGTACTTTTTTAAATACCACAGCATTTTTAAAACCGGCCAGTAACGTGTACAAACGATTGAAACCTTTTTGGTATTGTATCTTTTTAAATATGAATGAAAATCAAAACCGCCCGTTTTTTTTGCAAATGAGTTTATATGGTTGTATGGATTAAGTATTTAGGTATTTATTGTTATTCATAGAGATATATGACGATGTTGTTATTATTTTGTTTGCATACACGTCGTCACCATAATGGGGTTAATGTGATTCCTCAGTGCGTTATTAGTAGGTACGTCTACTAAGTATCTAATATTTACTAGCATTCGCATAGTTCACGTTATTTATACGGCCTTGCTTATGTTATTCAATGGCTCTGAAGAATACTATAAGAGAATAGCTCTTCAGAAAAAGCTACTCCCAATTAAATATCTTAAAATATTGATTAGTACAAAAAAAATAATGAAGAAATAGATATAAATCAACTAAACTAAATAATAATATGTACTTATACATGTAACAGAATAATGTTATACGATAAACATATCCATAAATTTACAACGAAATACGCGAATTAGGTCACCGTGAAACTAATAAAAAAAAAAATAGCAGTCGATTTCAGTTCTTTGCTTAGAGTGTTAGAGTTGATAATCGGTTGTACATCAAACACAGTAATTTTCTTTGTTCGAAAGCCCTTTCCATGCAATGACATAACGCTTGCGCGAATGACGCGCATATTGACCTCGACTTCAGCACGTGGGATCATTTGTTATCTCCTTCTAACATCAGCAAAACCATAGGTTAAATTTAAAATAAGAATGTGTCTCATTCTATCACTAGTTTTTGTTTAATAACCGTAAAAAAATAGGCACAGGAAATTATAACCTACAGCCAAAAATAGTGAAATTAGTTGAGTTTAAAAAAAAAACAGTGACGAGAATATAATTGCTCTATCTCAATAAAGATGTAATCAGATGATTACTTATGATTTTACTGACAGATATCTGTTACCCAATGTAAAAACTTAATGTTTTAAATTTAGGATTTAAATTATAATTTTGTGCTTATTCTGTGTGCTCAGTACCTATTAAAAGTAAATCATTCACTTTACATCTTAAAAACGTTATTGCCTCATCATTATCATCATCATTCTGCTCTTATTCAATTACATTATTCATACATATTGCAAAAGTTTTGGCAATAATTTTATGACCGGCTGCCTACCTTTAATCCATAATGGAAATGCAATTACAAAGCAGACGGTATAAGGTGGAGTTTGTCCAGTTCGATATGAAACTTTTAGTCGTCATTTACGACATCCATGAGCAATATAAGGGTTGATAGTATTCGTAGCTGATACCACACAGGAAGAAACATTATTATCATCTACAGAGCTATTACTTAAAAAACCGTAATTTAAATTTGATTATAACGTTTACTGATAGATTGACAATACAATTCAATACCTCCTTTTCAACGGAGTTTATGGATGTATAACATCGCTATAAAAAAGTAAAACTACAAACAAAGATCTACGCCAAACTATTCAATTTACTATTCATTCTTCAACGTATTTACGATTTTTGCTAGACGTAGTCTTCTTTCAGAGGGTTAATACCATCGACGGTAATAAGCGCGGGTGATCCGCTCAATGGCGTACGGCGCACCTGTGTAAGCGAGGTCTCCGACCGTCCGACTCAGTGCTCTTCTCTTTCTTTGTGGCGCCCACAGAGAACCATGGCTGCCAGGGCCATTCGCGGATATAGCACGGTGACGACCGAGGCAGTGTGCGCATTGGCACCTCAGTGAGACTTGGAGGCAGAGATGCTCGCCGATCTATATCGGTGGGTGTCTGCAATACGCGACGAAGGTGGCGTGGTATTGTCAAACGAACTGGCGGCCTGGCGTGAGGACGCCCGCCGGGATGTCATTGTCCGTTGGGTAACGCGGCTGGAGAGATCTTGATTCGGTGTTCGAACCGTTGAGGCTCTCCGGTCCGTACTAAGTGAATGGATGGTAGGGCGGCATGGAGCCCTTTCTTTGCGACTGGTGCAGGTCTTGTTGGGGCATGGATGCTTAGGCAAGTACCTGTGCACGGTCGCAAGGAGGGAGTTGACTCTACCCTGCTAAAAGTGCGGTAGTGACAAGGACACTGCGCAGCTTACGCTCGAGGTTTGTACGACCTGGGCTTGGCAGCGGCTTGTCCTCGCCGCTGCCATCAGTGCCGACCTGTCGCTGCCAGCCGTCGTGAAAGTGATGGTTGACAGCGACAGAAACTGGGACGCGGTCGCCGCCTTCTAAGGAAGCGGTGGAACGATTCCAGGAGGAAATGCTCCATGAAGACTCGGGCCGCCGCCGGCGACTGCGGCTGCGTAGGCACGAGTGCCTGCGCCTCTTGCTGCACTAGTCGAGGCAGCGGGCGACGGGACCGGGGATTACTCAGGTTGGCCTGGAGTGAGGCCACCGTGTGAAGACGACACCCCGACGATGAAAACTGTCGGGACGTCGGCTCGAGAGGATAACCATTAGGATTTTAATAAAATTAAAATAATCATTAGTTTTGAAATTAATTACTGCTACGTACATTATTTTTAAAAGTCATAAATCATATTGGGATTGCTACTCAACAAGCTAATCTCTAATTAGCATTAGTTTTATGGGAACTCCTATCCTCTCTTCACCCACGATGCAAAAATAAGAGTGTTATAAGTTGTGTCTGTGGCGTTGAATGGACGATTATGATGTGAATATTTGTGTGAAAGATAGTTGGATGGAGACTTTTTAGCTGCCATAGGAATCTTATAAACATAATGGGGTTTTACTTCACTTTCAAACATAGGACTTAACATTTGAAACACCCACACATGATACCACTGAGCTGCTCTGATGATGTAGCTCGGAAGGTAGGAGATGAAATTCTGGATTGCCTAGTAACAAACTCATAGTTTAGGCATTGTATTCGTATTAAATACGGACGAACGAAATACGGATGACCGGAACTTTCATTTGAGTTTACACAGAATGTATGTGTTTTATTTATTTTTTTAAATCTTGTATTAATGAAGATAATGGTCTAATAATTACTTATCATATTTATTAAATTATGTTTTATCTCCCCATTCATCAATGAGCTTATCGATCGCTGTTGTTGAATATAGATGGTGGTATATTACTAGAATCGCGCTTGGCTCGCGAGTTGACGATTTCAATTGACGTTATAAGTTTTCTAGAAAAGTGTTACATATTCTCCTGATGATACATTTGATTTTTACGACTACTCTACGTCTACTCGTAAAAATAACCGTTAGTGACCAATTGTATTTTAATTTTAACATACGTGGATTATTCGTAACGAAGCGAGAATTGTTCAAAACCAGCCACATATACCTATATATATGAAGTTTTTAAGATTAGCGCTATTAGATTTAAAATACTTTATAATGCATAGAAGAGCATTTATACATTATACAATATTTTCAATTTTATATTTTCGATAGAAAGAGATATAGGTACTCTTTGTTCGGAGAAAGACGAGGCTTGCGAGCAAATTTTCAAATCCACAAAGGAAAGGAAGAATTTAACTTGATCGTCATCTGTGGCTATATATTATTAAAGTGAAACTTTTAATGCGACTTCCAACAAGGTTGCGTTAAACGTTTAATGCAATGGCCCTCGGACGCATGCGCCTAGTATACCCGTTACAGGCCAGCGCGAGCGTTAGCAACGAGTAGCGTCCAATATTCCAACGCAAGAGGGAGAGAGAAATAAAGACAAAGGCAGAAAGTAGGATAGAGAAAGAGAGTGAGTCGGTAGATCCAAGCACATGCGCGTGGTATTCTTGCTATGTAGCGAAGTAAACAGTGTGAGCGTCGTGAAATTAGCTGAAATACGTACTTGTTGTTCTATTTTAATTTATAATATTCATTATTTTCATAGTTTAAGTTTTCACTTCTGACGGCAGTCCTCATGACTGCTACAGTTTTATAATTTATTTGCGTTTTAGGAATTTTCAATTTAGGCTTCACTAAATCATCATTATTCTCTTACTCTTATCCTAATTACTTGGGTTCGACTCAATACATACTTAATGCAAACGTTATGGGAAACAGTTTTATGACCGGCTCTCTGCCTGAAGTCAACCCTGCTTGGGAATGTAATTGTTGACCAAAGGCATCAGGTGGAATTGGCCCAGTCTGATATAAAGCTCTTAGTTGTCTTTTACGAAATTCACGAGCATAGTCATCATCATCACAGCCCATATATATCCCACTGTTAGGCTCGGGCCTCTTCCGTAATGGGAGGGAAATTAACCTACTATACCGCGTTGGTCAAACGTGTTGGTATAGGGTTTTGTTTCGAGTTTTCCTTCTCTGGCATAGATGTTATATGCATTTTGTATCCCTTAGTCGTCTCTTACGATCACCCAAGGTAAGATGGGGGTGGTGAAGTGTATTCTTACTCCGTCACCACACGGACGGTAAGGGTAGGTAAAGTAAGTCACTTACTACTACGGGTACTTCAGACTTAATTAAATATTACATACATACATACATATCATCACGCCATATCCCTTGCAGGGTAGGCAGAGAGAACAGAGTGCCAGAGAACTCTATCTCTGCATACTTCACTCGCTTCCTCAACATTCATAATTCTCTTCATACACGCTCGCCGGTTTCGGAGACTCTTGACTCCACCTTCCTTCAGTACATGACCGATCTGGTCTAGGTAGGTTAGTCTCGGTCTCCCTCGGTACCTACATCCTTCCACTTTCGCATTGTATATCTTCTTAACCAGGCGTTCGTTCGGCATTCTTTCCACATGTCCGAACCATCGGAGCATTCCCTTTCGCATCTTTACACCAATACTCTCTTTCATACCTACTCGCTCTCTTACGTCGTCGTTACGAATGCGGTCGGTCAGCCTAACTCCACAGATTTTCCGCAGAGATCGCATTTCGACCGCATTAATTTTACTATCATACTCTTTTCTGCATACCCAACTCTCGCTTCCATACAGTAATGTTGGGACAAGCACTGCGTTATGTATTGCTACACGTGCCTTCTGGCTGAGGTGGTGGCTGCCGAGAAGTTGCCCCAAGGCTCCGTTCACTATTAATTATTGTTTTGATTACACAATTAAATATTGTTCTGTAATATAAAAGAACAATATTTAGTTAAATCTAAAGTACCCGTCTAAGTACTTATATATGTATAACATGCCCATTTGCGGCAAATTAAAAGTCACTCATGATACATATTGTTTTATTAAATACTATTTTTAATCCACGCAGAATTTCACAATATTATTTTGGATTGTCAAATTAAACTTGATAACGTACATATTTTATTGATTGCCAAGTTATTTCTAAATTTTTTTTGATATATTTTAAATAACTGTTTGTTTTGCATAGGTTTATATACGAACGTTTACAACGAAACTGCAAGTAGTATAAAAACTGATAAAATAATAGAAGCAATAAGTTTCAATGCCATAATAATATCTTGCTATAATTTTTAATATAGGCTTTTAAAGAAATGTGTTGCTTTTTTCTTTCCAATATTAGTTGAAAGCAATTCTAATTTATTGAGTCAGTAAATGTTACTTTACAGAATAAATTGGGCAAATTTACTTTTTTTTGTTGCTTCTGGTGGCAAAAGAGCAAGCAGCACAGCTGATGGTTAGTGTTACTGCCGCTTATCAATCTTTGCAATAACAGGGTTATAGCTAGGCCATTTCCTACCAGAACAGGCGCGAGTACCTGCATCTGATGTCACCCTAGCTGAGGTCGTGGGTGGATAGAGCGCGGATTAGTTTGCCACCCACAGAGAGGACGATCGTGTAAAGGCGACGCCTCGGCAACACTGTAGTTTTTTTACCTGGGGCGTTGATGGAGGAGAGAGGAGAGGAGAGAGGATGGAGGAGACCTGAAAGGGTAACTGGGTCGACAAGGAAGTCAAAGAATTGATGTCACTGGGCAGCCCAATGGTGATGAGGAGGCAATACAGATGCGTTATGGGACAGTATGCCGCTCGTTCGTCACTCTCGACGGAATAGCCGGGGTGTGTCTACCAACCAAAACTCAATGAGAAAATTGGGTTTCCGGCGCATTGCCAATACTCGGACGTTGATTATCTGCAAGACTGTGGGACTACCCCAGACAGACAGACAGAAAACTGTCAATAGTGTGGTTCTTCCACTACTTATTATGACGCTGATTAGACAGTTTGCTATACGGATTTTTATTAATTTTTCCTTCCCTGGAGGAGGTCTCAGAATTCAACAGTACAATTTTCTGCAACAAATATTAAGGGTTTTGCGTCTTTGAATATCTTTTATTTTCTATTTATAGGTGAAACCTGATTTTGGGATATAGAGTATTTATTATATTGCTTAAATATTGTACTTGTATTGTATTTTCAATGTATACTAGTGAATTATTAGTATATTGATGTTCACTGTTGAATACAGGCTTGTCCAAGACAAGATAATACCACACTCGCTACGCTGGGCAAGAAATTTGTATTTTAGTGTCCTAAATTTATCTGGAAATAGCTACTGCCATATTCTCTTATTGATCTCTAAGATAATTTATGATATACACATATTTCCGTGTATTTCCATGTTGTGACGGAGTAAGAATACAATTCACCACACCCTATCTTACCCGTGGGTGATCGTACGAGGCGACTAAGGGATATAAAACGCATATAACATCTATGCGAGAGAAGGAAAACTCGAAACAAAACCATATACCAACACGTCTGACCAGCGTGGTATAGTAGTTCCCTTCCATTATGGAGGAGGCCCGAGCCTAACAGTGGGACATATGTAGGCTGAGATGATGATGACACATATTTCAGATTATTTATTATATTTATTTACTTAAGACTTATTATATATTTAGTTACTCATATATTTTTCAGATTTATATATTTATTTAATTCAGATTTTTATTTCTAATGTGTTTTCACTAAGTTTTCAATTAATTTGGTATACAAAAAATCAATCTGTCCGTAGTATCGGAGTAGGAATACTCATCATCACCTCTTATCCTACCCGAGGTGGTCGTAACAGATGATTAAAAGATACATATATTGCGTATAATATCTATGCAAGAGAAGGAATATTGGAAACAAAATTCTTTTTTTTTATTGCTTATGGTGGGAAACGAGCAAGCAGCACACCTGATGGTAAGAGTTACTGCCGCGCATGGACCTTTGCAATGCCAGGGGGATAAGCTAGGCCGCTGCCAACCAATACAAACCTCAAACCTACTCAGTTGGGCTTCTGGTTCTCTCGCTCACCTAACGAAGCATACACACATACATACATATCATCAAGCCATATCCCTTGCAGGGTAGGCAGAGAGAACAGAGTGCCAGAGAACTCTATCCCTGCATACTTCACTCGCTTCCTCAACATTCATAATTCTCTTCATACACGCTCGCCGGTTTCGGAGACTCTTGACTCCACCTTCCTTTAGTACGTGACCAATATGGTCTAGGTAGGTTAGTCTCGGTCTCCCCCGGTACCTACATCCTTCTACTTTTGCATTGATAGCAAGTGTAATAGCAAATTGCCATTGCTCTGATGTCGATTTTCTGCGAGAGTGTGGTACTATCCCGGACGGACCGGCCCGTGACTGTAGACACTGTCAACAGCGTGGTCCTACCACAATCCTACAAAAAACCGACTGATCAGCGTTGTATAGTAAGTTAACATCACTTCTATTGTGGAGTAGGCTCGAACCTTTTAGTGGGAAATAGATGAGCTGAGCTGTATTATGCTGTATGATAGTGGCTTTGAATATCACCAACCCTTACATTGCTTGTGGGTGTCGTAAAAGACGACCGAAAACTTTACATAGATCCAACATCATTTGTATACGTATAAATATCAACTCGAATAAGATTCTTGCAGCAATCGATGTTTGTGTAGCTACTACACTAACATTTTGCTAACTGTACGTCATTTGGTAAACAAGAGAGTTAGATATTCAAACCTTTGCGACCACCTAGCTGTATTCCTGGTATACCTGAGGTCCATAAGTGGCAGTTACCACTTGCCATCAGGTGGGCTGCTAGTTCTTCTGTCAAGAAAAGAAAAAAAATAAAAAATAAATATCATATCAATAATAATCATATTATATTCATACCGGATTAATGATAGTGGAAAATCCAGCTTTGAAAACATGACTGAATTTATACAAAGAATATCCTCGTCAGCCTTCCATAATTTTCGTTTCTTTAAAAAAAGACAACAGCTTTGGACCTTAAAACCATATAATTCATTTATCGTCTTAGCTCATATACATCCCACTGTTAGGCTCTAGCCTCCTCTACAATAAAAGGGAAGTTGACATAATATACCACGTATGTTAGATGGGTTGGTATAGGTATTTATTTCTAATTTCCATTCTCTTAAAAACAAACAATTAACAATAGATAAAACATATACATAAAATAATAAAAAACAAGGGCAAGGTTAGGGGGGCATAGTCCGGAGCGTGCTCGTTCGCGTCCCCTGCCAGTCTAATAATCTGCCAGTCTAATAAATAATCGAAATGCGTACCGCAATGCGGGTTAGGGCGTCCCCCGGAGGCGACGCGTACCGACCCGCCCCCGTCGGTACGAACATCGGCAGTTGCGGCGATGGGGGCCGCCACCCATCACGCCTTGCCCAGTTAGGCGAGTCGAGGAGAACGGAGTGCCGGGTGGGCACGTGGAATGTAAGAGGTTGTGTGGAAGGTAAGTTGCACGAGCTGATATCCGTCATGGCGGACAAACAGCTAGACGTGCTCTGTGTAACAGAGACCAAGCGAAGGGGCAGCGACGCCTGCGATCTTCCTGGTGGCGGGATGGCTCTGTGGTCTGGTGTACCACAGAGCGATCGAGCCAGCATGGGGGTAGGAGTGCTGTTGTCCTCTCGCTTGGCCTCAGGTGTGAAGGATTACGGAATGTATGATCCCAGACTTCTCTGGGTCCGTATAAAACTTGGTGTCACCAAGGTATTCATGGTTGTAGCATATGCTCCCGTAGGATCCTCGGTGGCATCAGACCTAGAGAAGTTTTGGGATAATGTTAGGGAAGTTCTGGATATGGCAGAAACCAGTGAACGCGTGATTGTATGCGGAGATTTGAACGGATGGGTGGGGACCAAGCGTCCCGACTATGAGGACGTACTTGGTCCATTTGGTGATAAGAGAGTGAACGACGCAGGTAGGCTCATAGCGGATGTATGCATGGAGAGAAACCTTATTGTGTCAAACACATTTTTCCAACATAAGGACATCCATATGTATACATGGAGAAGGAATGAACAGAAAAGCATAATAGATTTAATTTTGGTAGACAGTCGCCTCCGAAGCAAAATATTGGACGCAAGAGCCTACAGGGGCCCCACAGTCGACACGGACCACTATCTCGTTATTGCGAGATTTAGTGGTCTGTTCAGAAAGTGGAGGCACTGGCGAGAGCGTGTCCACTTCGGAGGGCTTGAAAGAATAAAGGTTGAAAGGTTACAAGAAGAGTGTGTAAGAGAAAAGTATGCAGAGGGTGTCCGAGAACGGCTGACGATGGCAAGCCAGCCGCAATCGGACATTGAAGAATGCTGGAGAGTATTGAAAGAGAGTATGGTAGATACAGCGAAAGAAGTATGTGGAAGTTCAAAGAAGCATAGAAAAACAAATGGTGATGCATGGTGGGGTGCGGAAGTGGCAGCTTCCGTAGAGCAAAAGAAGAAAGCGTGGCTGAACTATGTCTCTTCTTTGAATCTGAATGACAGTATGACTGAACAGAAGAAAGAAATATATCGGCAATGTAAGAATGACACCAAGGCCTTAGTGAAAGAGAAACGTGATAGAGCAAGTATGAGTGCAGACTATAGGCTGACTAAAAACTTCGAGGGTAACACCAAACTCTTTTGGAGGGAGGTGAAGAAGTCTCGGGGTGGTTGGTCAGCCTTCAGAATGAATAAAATAAGGTCTAAAGGTGGAGACATTCTTACACAAACACAAGACGTGTTAAGCCGATGGAGTGAATATTTTGGCGATATGTATGCGGATGCTACGGTTGGCGCCGGTGTTGGATGTGGTTTAGTAGATCAACATTCGACAACGGCGTCCTCCGATGGCATCAGTATGGATGAAGTTGAATAGACGATAAGAAGTTTGAAAAATGGTAAGGCAGCGGGCATTGATATGGTGTCTGCCGAGATGATCAAGCTCGGTGGCTCTTGTGTCTGGGAGGCGTTCCTGTTGCTCCTCAATTTATGTTGGAGCTCGGGAATGGTTCCCAGGGACTGGAATAGCGCAGTCATCGTGCCTTTGTTTAAAAACAAGGGTTCACGTTATGACTGCGCAAATTACAGAGCCATAAGCTTGACCAGTTTGGCAGCAAAAGTGTATGGAAAAATTATTGAAAGGAGAATGAGGATGGTGTCCGATGGTTTACTGTGTGAGACACAAGGAGGTTTCAGGAGTGGAAGGGGATGCATGGATCAAGTGTTCTCTCTGCGCAACATTGTGGAGAAGCATCTGGCTCTAGGTCAGAGGGTTTTCTGCAGTTTTGTGGATCTGGAGAGAGCATTTGACACGGTTGTACGAAAGGAACTTTGGGACATTTTACCGGAGTATGGTATTAACGGTAAACTGCTACAGGCTGTGCAGTTCAGTTACATGGGCTGTAGAGCCTGTGTGCGGCTGGATGATGGAATGTCGCCTTGGTTTGACGTCAATATCGGCGTTAAGCAGGGGTGCGTTCTGTCAGCCAGGCTGTTTATCATATATCTGGATAAATGTCTCCAAAGGTTGAACGATATGAATGTGGGAGTCCAGATGGGCGACTCAGTGGTCACTGCTCTGCTTTATGCAGATGATGCAGTCCTGCTGGCACAGTCAGCGACTGACCTGCAGACCCTAGTCGACACAATGACAGAAGATTGTAAGAAAAGGGGTCTACGCGTGAATGTGAGCAAAACCAAAATAATGGTCTTTGAAAGAGATAAAACCAGAACAGATGTAAGAGTAACAATAGGTAATGATGTTGTACGGTATGCACAGCCTGCAGTGGACTGTATGAGGTAAGTTTACTGAACTAGGTGAGGAACTGATATTATCCTATCCCTGCAAGCCGCGAAGAAGTAATTAAAAAATACTCCACCAACCTTTCATCCACTTTCGCCGAGGGCAGTAGTGTCGTCGCAGTAGGCTCGCCAAACCGCGCAGTCAGCTTCACTATATTCTATACAACTATGCAGTTCACAGCACCACAAAACACTATTATGGTGGTTCCAACAGTTCCGTTAAACAATGTCCTACCAAGGATTAAGCAGGTGCGGCGATTACGAATACACCGAGTGGCACAACCGCCTGGCGGACCGAGTTGTCTCAAATCTTCTACTCAACTCTCATAACGACGGTTGCAGAATCGAAGTTGTGAAGTTTCTCCAAATACCCTCCACATAACTTGCAAGGACCGAACATACCCCTCACCGAATTCAACATGATGAATTCCCCATTCTAAATTAAAAAGCAAGTAAGGGATATACAATCCACTAACCTATGTAAACAAAACACATAGAATAAATAAACCTTTAGTGAGGTATATTTTTGAAAAAAAAGAATAATAATAATTAATTAATCTAGATAAACAATAAAATTTAACCTAAGAAAAAAATAAAAGGTAATTAATTTGCATACGGTAATGGACAAATTTTATTCACCGGTCTCTTAATTAGACCATTTTTAGTTCTCAAAGTAACTACACGAATAATGCCATCAACGCCCTCGTGTGTTGTTTCAATTCTACCAAGAGGCCACTGCAATGGGCGCGTCAAATTTGATTTCAGTAAAACTAAATCACCAATCTTTACGTTAGGAGGTGAGGCAAACCACTTCTCTCTTTGTTGCAGAGTATGAAGATAGTCATTTGACCAGCGCTTCCAAAATAACTGTGATATTTTTTGAATTGACTGCCAACGAGATAATCTATGTTGAGGAACGTCCTCATAATTATATTCAGGCACAGCCACTAAGCTTTGTCCTATCAGGAAATGACCAGCAGTTAATACATCGAACTCGTTTGGGTTTTCAGATAGTGTACATAAAGGGCGTGAGTTTAATACAGCCTCTATTCTGCAGAACACAGTTGACAACTCTTCCAGAGTGAGACTTCTATCACCTACAATACGTTGTAAAATGTGTTTCGTACTTTTTATCCCGGCTTCCCAAAGTCCACCCATGGAAGCTGCGTTAGGAGGATTTGTCCTCCACTCTACTTGCCGCGCGGTTAATCCTACGAGTACCTCGTCATGAATCTTATTACCATTTAAAAATCTAAGTACCTCCTTGAGATGCTTGGCTGCCGATACATAATTCGTCCCGCAATCGGAATATAAACAAGTACTTAATCCGCGACGGGCTACGAAACGGTCATATGCAGCTAGAAAACATTCAGCTGATAAATCAGTTAACACCTCGCAGTGTACTGCTTTTGTTGAAAAACATACAAATAGGCATAGATAAGCCTTGTATATTTTTGCGTTACGACGTGTACTTTCTTTTACAAGGAATGGACCACCTATATCTGTACCTACATGGCTGAATACCTTATCAACCTTAAGTCGGGACATGGGCAACGTACCCATTTGAGGTTGTAATGCAGTAGGTCGGCATTTAAAACACACCTTACACTTTGTCAGTACCGATCGAATGATGCTACGAGCACCAACGAGCCAATAGTTTTGACACATTAGACCTTGTAATGTACGAGGCCCTACGTGTAGGTATTTTACGTGCAAATATTCGATTAATAATTTACTTGTATGGCATTTTGGTAGCAAAACCGGGTGCTTCGTATTGTACGGAAGGTCAGATTGTGAGATACGACCCCCCACCCTGAGGACTTTATTTTCAACGAAGGGTGATAGTTTACGTAAAGAGGCTACAAACTTACCCTTTTCTAACGCTACTATTTCAGATTCAAAGTGATTTTGTTGAATAATTCTAATAATTGAATCATGACCTTTGCGCAACTCAAGGGTCGTTAGAGGGCCTAAAGACCGATTTGAAATTTTACACTGAAGATTTATAATAAATCTATGACACCATGAAATAATACGCTGTAATTTATTAAAAGAAGAACACTTATTAAATATTTCTTCAAGGTCATTTTTAATTTCAACCTTTAGAGAAGAATTAAAACTAAATGTTGCACTATTTGATTTAAGTTCGGGAATCTTGAAGTTATGATTTAATAAATATGGTTTTATAGGCCACTTTTGTTGGTTATCATATAGCCAATCGGGGCCGTGAATCCACTCTGTAGCTCTTTCCACGAAGTGAGCAGGCAACGTTCCACGTGAACATATGTCTGCAGCGTTATTTTCGCCCTTCACGTGATACCAACAACTAGGTGGTACTGCGGCAATAATGCGACTAACACGGTTAGCCACAAAAGTTTTTAACGTGTATGGTTGTGTATGTATCCAAGCCAAAACATTTTTCGAATCGCTGAGCGCAAATATAGAAACAGATAAATTATTATCGCTTAAGTTTTGTACGACAAAACTTACAACCTTCGATAGCAGCACGGCTGCTTCGAGTTCGAGTCTAGGTATAGACAAGAGTGGGTTTAACGGCGCAACCTTTGACTTACTAGTCAGCAGTCGAACCTTCACTTCACCTATATTGTTTATACTACGTATATATAAGCACGTTGCGTATCCACGGGATGACGCATCGCAAAATGCTATTAATTGTATTTCACTAAAATTAGGTATTAAGATGTGACGCTCAAAACGCAATTCACTCAAAAGTGGTAGATCGGAGATGAATCGATTCCACTGTGAGCACGGCTCAGGTGGTAGTTGCTCATCCCATGCGACTCCCATCTTCCAGAGATCTTGCATGATACACTTTGCGACAAACGTACATGGTGAAATAATACCTACAGGATCGAATATGCTCGCCAGTAGTTTTAAAACTGATCGTTTGGTCTGTTTATTATCAGTCATGTTATAGGAAAACGCAAAACTGTCACAGGCAGGTAACCATGTCAACCCTAACACCTTAAGGGAGGATGATAACGTATCATCTTGAAAATCGATGGTTACAACTTGATTTGACTGCATATGAGTAAGTAACTCGGGACAGTTGCTAGCCCATTTTCTTAAATCAAAGCCACCACTTTTAAGAAGTGTCAGCAAATCATCCTGCAACGTGCAGGCCTGTTCTAATGATGGGCAGGACCATAATACGTCATCAACGTAGAAGCCTTGTTTGAGCACCTTTGCAGCCTCTGTACGCGGACGTTCAGCATGAGTGAGCTCATCCTCAGCTAGCTGATGCAGCGTGCGCACAGCTATGTAAGGTGCACTACGGAGACCGTAGGTATTCGTTCGAAGTTCGAAGACGCGAACTGGCTCCGTTGGAGATTCTCGCCAAAGAATGTGCTGGTACTTCCTATCAGCAGGATCAATCAGAACAGCCCGATACATCTTTGACACATCAGCAGTGAAACAAACTTTATATAACCGAAAGCGAATTATAATCTTTAGTAAGTCTGGATGTAGTTTTCTGCCTGTCAAGAGTGCATCGTTAATTGAAATACCATTCTTAGGTTGTGCTGAACCGTCGTAAACAACGCGCAGAGGTGTACTTACGGACGATGGACGCAGAACACAATGGTGCGGTATATAATATCCTGACTGCTCAGGACCTTGATATAACTCCATGTGTCCAAGAGATTCATACTCTCGCATGAAGTCAACATAAGACTTATGAAGGTCTGGCGATCGCGCCAGGCGGCGCTCGACCTGTTTAAGCCTTGTTATAGCCACATCATAAGAATCACCAATAGGTGCATGGTGTGGGTTTAATAAAATGGGAGAAACATAACGACCATTTTCATCACGACAGTGTTTTTCTGTGTACATTTTTTCGGCTAACTCCTCCATAGGATCCGTTGGAACTTCACACGGTAAAGATTCCAACTCCCAAAACCGTTTAAGTGTATCATTTAAATAATTATTTTCAATTGTGTACGACACAAATGACGTTGCACACGGTACAACATCGAGACTACTAGAGCAATTTTTTAACCCTAGTCTTCCAGTTATGACGTAACCAAATATGCTCCCCAATGCCACTGGTACATCTTTATTTATTATAAATTTTGTCCCGTCATAAATATAGGGAAACACTTCGCCCGATAAAATAATGTCAATCGGGGACGTTGTATAAAAATACGGATCAGCTAATTGTAAGTCTTTATACTTAGTAATCAACTTATCGGGAATAAGTACGTTTGGCAAATCGGATGTAATTTTAGGTAAAATTACAGCATCAATGTTAAACACCGGCGTGTTATTGTAGCGCGGCTGAATAACACACGAAGCCATTCCATAATTTTTTACATATTCGCCACCTAGTCCGAAGATATTATATGGACATTTATTAGCTGATAATCCTAACCGTTGAAAACAATCTAACGTAATGAAATTACTTTGCGCCCCAGAGTCAATTAATACGCGCACGGGCTGATAATTATTAAACGCGTTCAAAACATTCACAACAGCTGTTCCCAAGATAACTGTACAGTTAGAAGTATGCGTAGACGTCAGATGACACACCGTACTTATAATTGATTGTTCGTCTCCCTTGCACGGCGCAGGAGCGGTCTCAGTCGAAATCAGCTGATTCGAACACGGTTTGTTATTATCTATCGCGCTAACTTCACGATGTAACAGAACATGATGCGGTAAATTACAGATTAAACATTTAAAATTACTTTTACACGCCTTAACGGTATGATTTGATTTTAAACAATTATGACATAATTTTAATTCATTCGCACGGCGAATACGTTGCTCATTAGACAATTTACGAAATTGTTCACAACGGAAAATCATATGATTACTATCACAATGTACACATAAACCCTTTAATCCAGAGCGTGTAGAAGATAGCGAATGCTTTTTTGTATCCTTTTGTCGCGAATCATTTTGTTGATATTTATTAGAATACACATTAGAATATGACGCAGAATGATCTAGAACTTTTATTTGATTATGTATAAATAATGCTAATTCATCGAAGGTAGGAATGGAATTTTGATCTAATTTTTGTTCAAAATATTTTCGAGTTTGTGGATCTAATGCCCTTAACGCAATATGACACATTACATAACTGCTTAAATCTTTAATATTAAGTGCCTGTATTGCCTTATACGAATGTTCGAAGTTCTCAATAAACATGTTCAAATCAGCAGACGATTCCTTGCGTAACGGTGAAAAGTTTAACATTTTATCTAGGTACCTACCAACTAACAATCTATTGTCTCGATATTTATCAATTAAACTCTGCCAGACGAGATCGTAGTTATTGGCGGATATCGGTACACTTTTAACCATATTTAATGCAGAACCTTTCGTGCAAGACAATAGATAATGAAATTTATCAATTTTTGGAATGTGCGGCTGATCATGTACTAACGAGCAAAATGTTTCATAAAATGTATTAAAATTCTCAATATCCGAATTAAATGTAAATAATTCAAGTTTAGGCAGGCGAGGGCGGGACTCCATGGTAACCAAGCGATTCTCACCGTTATTGCCGATGCGTGCCGAGCTATATTTCGAAGCACATAATTTCACTCGAAAATATAGTTCATCAAAACTTTGTAACTCTTGACTTCTAAGTATTGACTCAGAATCAACTAAAAGTTCTTGTTCGAATATATCGAATATTATTTTTTCGAATGAACTACGTAGGTCACTAATTTCAGAGACGTGCAATAAAAACAATTCTTTCGTATCAGAATTCGATAAATCGTGGGACATATCATATACCTTTTGCATTTGTGAAAACAAGAGTTGTTTTCGTTGAATTAACACGGTTAATTCTTTGGGTAATGGATGTTTCTTATCACTAGAAATTTTTGCTTTAGGTGCCGCCATCTTGTGAAACAACACACGTAGCCCAATGAAATTATAAAATTAATATTATATTACTTTCACTAATACTTGTTACCTATACAATTTAATTATATAACACTTAGCTGAATAATTGTACGACAAATAATAATTTATGTGTTTTGTTTATATTGTATACTTCGTATAGTGGAGAAAAGTAAAGTAAGTACATAAGATATGTATAGAACGTCTACACAATGAAATTATAATTTCATTAAATAATGGGGAATAAGAAGTAATTGGCACGGCCAATATAAATAAATTATATGCTAAGAACGTCTTAACATATATGATATTTATTGGGAGGTATTCTAACACGGTTAGAAATAACGGTACAGAACGTCTGTACTGTCTAAATACCTGGGAATTACGAATTCCTAGGTGAGGTATGAGACCTTAGGAGCGGTATCCTGGGTCGAAGTGACCAAAAAAAAGACTGTACGGTATGCACAGCCTGCAGTGGACTGTATGAGGTAAGTTTACTGAACTAGGTGAGGAACTGATATTATCCTATCCCTGCAAGCCGCGAAGAAGTAATTAAAAAATACTCCACCAACCTTTCATCCACTTTCGCCGAGGGCAGTAGTGTCGTCGCAGTAGGCTCGCCAAACCGCGCAGTCAGCTTCACTATATTCTATACAACTATGCAGTTCACAGCACCACAAAACACTATTATGGTGGTTCCAACAGTTCCGTTAAACAATGTCCTACCAAGGATTAAGCAGGTGCGGCGATTACGAATACACCGAGTGGCACAACCGCCTGGCGGACCGAGTTGTCTCAAATCTTCTACTCAACTCTCATAACGACGGTTGCAGAATCGAAGTTGTGAAGTTTCTCCAAATACCCTCCACATAACTTGCAAGGACCGAACAGATGTACTAGAGCAAGTGGATGAATTTGTATATCTTGGATGTGGATTTAGCCGAGATGGAAGGTACACCACTGATATAGAGCGAAGAGTGAATGCGGGAAATAGAGTGAACGGAGCGTTGGGGCAACTTTTCGGCAGCCACCACCTCAGCCAGAAGGCACGTGTAGCAATACATAACGCAGTGCTTGTCCCAACATTACTGTATGGAAGCGAGAGTTGGGTATGCAGAAAAGAGTATGATAGTAAAATTAATGCGGTCGAAATGCGATCTCTGCGGAAAATCTGTGGAGTTAGGCTGACCGACCGCATTCGTAACGACGACGTAAGAGAGCGAGTAGGTATGAAAGAGAGTATTGGTGTAAAGATGCGAAAGGGAATGCTCCGATGGTTCGGACATGTGGAAAGAATGCCGAACGAACGCCTGGTTAAGAAGATATACAATGCGAAAGTGGAAGGATGTAGGTACCGAGGGAGACCGAGACTAACCTACCTAGACCAGATCGGTCATGTACTGAAGGAAGGTGGAGTCAAGAGTCTCCGAAACCGGCGAGCGTGTATGAAGAGAATTATGAATGTTGAGGAAGCGAGTGAAGTATGCAGAGATAGAGTTCTCTGGCACTCTGTTCTCTCTGCCTACCCTGCAAGGGATACGGCGTGATGATATGTATGTATGTATGTAATAAAAAACAATTAACGAACACAAATACACTCAAACTCAAAAAAATAATTTGTAGATAGCAAAATATTATCCTTCGTGGTAATCGAACCCACGAGACACACGGTAGTTCCCTATACAGTCAGACCCAAAACAACAAATTGTGGATCGTGCAGTTGTGGCAATCGTACCCACGAGACTGATACGGTCGGTCATTATTTTAATCACTACGCCATCTGTGCAATCAAATGATAGATACTTTACATCTAATAAACTACCAATCGTTACTTTTTTTTCAAATACGTTTAGTATTGGACAACTAATTCGTATCTAGATCAAATATATGAATGTAACTAATTTTCTCGATATAGTAAAGGCATGAATAAAGACATAATTTTTTACAAAGCAGTTCTACCATAGACTACAAATTGGCCATTTAAAAATTATCATATTAAACACAGCCTTTCTTGTCACGAAATCATATTTGAGTAAATATAAAATATCACAATTTTTTTTCGCGGCTTGTGTTCCATTTATTCCTTTTATGCAATAAAATTTAAAAATGCATTGCATTTCTTCATTAGATTCATTAATTTTGACAGAAAGAAAAACAAATGAAAAACGGCGGCAACATTTTAGTTATTGTTTCAAAACGAACCAGATACAACTAATATGTACAACCAAAGAGATTTTATTAAAAGTTTATACAGACTACATGCGAAATATTTTTTCTCCGACCTATTAATAAAAAAATATATGTTACTTTTTATATAAATATATCAAAAGGTAAATTAGTAAAGTTTACAACTTTAGTTTAAATTCCTTTATGGCGTTCATATATTAAAAATGTGTGTTGTATAATTTCATATTAGGATACGAATGTGCATGAATATCAATGATCGATTTTAGCTGTATATCGATTGAAGTGGCTCGATTGAATCGATTTAAAATAATATTGGTTCCGAGAGATATATGAGGTGTCAATGCGTGATTTATTTGTGTGCCTACGTCGATGTTGAGCGCGTTTCAATGCGGTTACGAGAGCATGGAAATGGAGTTTCATATCTAATTATGATATTAAGAAAAAATGAAATAAGCTGTCAATTGCGATTTATTACATACCAAGACATGCTTCATATCTGCATTACGGAATGGTATTAGCGTTATTATATTTTAAGATTTTTTTTCGTAATCTTTTACAAGTTTATATATAGATAAAAAAATTAAACGAACTTTCTCTCTGGAGTTTATTTATCCTCTAATTTATTCTTAATCTATTATCTTCTAGCGTGTAGGTGCATAGTTAGGTATTTTATATATCATCATCATTACATCATCATCATCATCCTGGTCTTATTCCGATTACTTTGGGCCGCGACAATATGTATTTGTTTTGCGTAAATATTGCGAAAGTTATTGACAATAGTTTTATGATCGGCCGCCTATCTGACTTTAACCCTCTTTAGGAATGTTATTGTTTATCAAACGGAATTAGATGGAAGATCGGTTATGGTTTACCAAACCGAGGCCGCGGGTGACTGGATCGGGGAATTAGTCCGTCACCCGCCGAGAGGCCGACCGCGTGAGGAAAGACCGACATCCTACCCGAGGGGGGGGGGGACGTCGGTCGAGGAGAGGGTAATCCTCAGGTCAGGGGGGTCATCCCATCCTCCTTCCCGACGAAGGCGACGTCACGGGTGGGTTACGGGTGTGCGTGCTTACGCCCCTCTGTCGCCCCGGACGGAGTGGTGCGAGGAGTGTGCCGAACGTAACCCACCCCAAATAAAAAAAAAAATGGTTTACCAAATGGCATCAGATGCATTTGGGGTCAAAAAAAAAATAAAGCTCTTAGTTATCTTTCACATCCACATATAAGGGTTGGTAGCATGGCCACCGAAGTCAAAAATCGGGTACCGGTGGTCCGCTCGCACGGCGAAGAGTGAGGATTTTTACGGTGGGTCTATGGGGTCACGCGCCGCCTTTCCGTCACCCCGGACCGATTCGGCGGGGCGAGACGCATCCATAGTCCACCAAAAAAAAAAAAAAAAGGGTTGGTAGTATTCGTAATTGCTACCACTCAGCACCGTGGCATAAACATACTAGAGTTGTATGAACGTTAAAGAGTGACGTAGTAACACTATCAAACTTGACAATAACAGAAACATTTTAATATTAGAATAGCTTTTAATAATCTCCAGGACATTATAATTGATTAATATTGAGATTTTTCTATAAGTAAATTGAAGTATTTTGATATCGTATACTTCAATAATCGGCGATGATTTATATAATTATTTCTTGGTAGAGGAAAGGAAGGTAATATGGAATACCATTTTCTTTTTTGAGTATAAAAAAATATTCTCCAGAGTTAAAATTAAAATACACACACTAATTTGTTGGAACATTAATTAGCTTTAATAATAATCATTACAAAAATAATATAACTATATTTTCTTGACAAAAAACAACCATAAATCAAAAATGTTGTAATATGACAACTGACCCAAGGTGCAGATAATATGGAATATAGTATTCCATATTATCTGCACCAAAATTGTACACACTTTTAACAGTTGTTTTATTAACTCAAACAAAAGCCTTTTTATAATAGTAATTTTATTAATCACAGTATTTTGTCTGACAATCTTAGAATTAATAAAATGTTTAAAAATCAACATAACTTATATGAATAAGTAAAAATCAAATTAATTATAAATCATATTAGTCGAACGATATAAAAAAGATCAGAATTTAAAAATATAAATTATTTGCAATAATCACAAACGTAGTTACTAAATTCATAACCCGCGCAGTCACAATGCAACCACAATTGGCAAATAAGGCACTGAACCCATTCTTCTCCTTTATCATCTTGGCTATATTTTCTATTGCAAAAAAAAAGCATTCTGAATAATTTTGAGGCGGTACCTCGCTTATAGTCTCGTCATATGAGAAGAGGTAATTGTCATCTTTGTCATGAAGACTATTATCTGAAGAGTCGCTAACTGAGTAAACTGCCCTTAATCTCTTTTTTGACGATTTACCCTTGCCTTTCCCTTTGCTCTGTTTCTGCACTTTTCTTTCCCTTTCACTTGACTTATAGCTATTGTGCTTTTTAAATTTCTTTTAAAATCTGCAGATTTTTTGAACTGCGATAATTCAAAGCTCATATAATATGCCATGGCTCATATAATTCATATAATATGGAATACTAGGTATACCATATTATATGCACTAACAGTATTCCATATTAGCAACATAGCGGCATAAGCAAAAAAAAAATTTAGATTTAGGGGTTTCAATATACGATGAAAATTAATACACATCCTTAAACTTTAGTACCCTAAGCATTGTTTGAATACCAGTTATAAAAAATAAAGTAATTTTACGTTACGATAACAAAAGATTGAAAATGTACCAAAAAATGTTTGTTGTACAGCCTTCTAGTTGATCGTGTCTCAAAAAGAAAAGAACAATATGGCGGATTACTGTCACTTGCACAGATTAATAGGTTCACTTGACGCTTCAATTCACAACATCGCGGCATAGGTGGCACTACTAGTTTTTATAAAATCTCAGTATCCCATATTAACTGCATATTCCATATTACCTTCCTTTCCTCTATCTCATTAATAGTGCTCAAAAAACACCACCAGGGACATACCACTTTCTCTCTGGTAGACGCAAAATATCTTTCGAAACGCTTTCTCCCTGTTAAGCTAGCATTTAAATAAGAACAGATACTATGTTGGTTAAATAAGTTGCATCCAAATTACGTGAAAAAAAAATGAATTATAATTTTAAAAAAGTATTTTAAAATTATATAGGTTTGCGAAAAATATTTGATAAAGTATGTTTGAATGACTAAAGATAAATTACTTAATTTTAAAATTATTCAACTTTTATAATTGAAATTTACGGCAATATGATGGGTTAAGAATTCAATCTGTCAGTATCCAATACCTTCCTGTATCAATCATAAAAATCGCCTGAGTGATCATTAGGAGAATATGCGGTATCGCTCTGGTGAGAGACTGAGTGCTATAGCGCATTAAGCGGCCAGGCCGCACGGTTTAGCGGCAAGACTGCTCTCGCAGCTTGTTTCATCAGCGGCGTCGAGCGACCAAAATCGTCAATGAAATTGAAATACGTTGAAAAATTCCGTGTGGTGACGGAGTAAGGATACAATTCACCACCCCTTATCTTACCCGTGGGTGATCGTAAGAGACGACTAAGGGATGTGAAACGCATAGATATAACATCTTTGCGAGAGAAGGAAAACTCGAAACAAAACCCTATACCAACACGTCTGACCAGCGCTGTATAGTAGGTTAATTTCCCTCCCATTATGGAGGAGTTTCGAGCCCCACAGTAGGACATATATGAGCGGAGCTGATGTTGATGATGATGATGATAACGTTAAAAAACACGCGCGGACGTTGCGATAAGTGCACGCACATAGATTTATTTCATATTAAATGGCGGATCTTGTTGGTCACGGCTGCGTGTAAAATTGCGATGTGCCTATTGCCCGTGCGGCCAATAAGTAGACGCTGGACGCTGGCCGCCTAGTGTGCGCATTTGTGTATATCGTGTAAGAATTAATTGGCCATGGTGACCTGACCGCCTAATGCGCTGGGGCACTTAATACCAACTGTCATCACCAATCCGTTTGCTAAGCGTGGCGATTATAGTTTACTACTTTAGACGGTATATGGGACATACACCGATAGTAAACGTCAAGGAGCTGATGAATGGAATGATAACACATAGCTTATAAGTAGTCAGATTCCAATCTAATGCATGCCAATGTTTCAATTATGTTGAAATGATCTCATCTATTCTGTTGAAAATTGGTATGTGTTTTAAATAAAATTTTGTTATATTTTATAAAACTCAATATGTATATAGTAATGGAGTAAAATACAGGGTGGAAGTGGACCGCTCCCGAAAACAAAGACAGGGGACACTACTAGTTCTACTTGTAATGATAGACTAGAAAAAAAATCGATTCGGATGAAAAAAATTTTTTTGTTCTCTACACGAGGTCATTCAACTCTGGAACATATATATGATCGTAAGTTTTGAATAGATTGCGTCTTTTCTCATCTTAGTAAAGTTACGTATTTTTTATGGAATTATCGTTACATGGGACTGTCCTAATACGATGGAGTGTGAAAAAAACTTAAAATTTGTTGTGAAAAATAAATTATTTTCTTCTGAATCGATTTTTTTCTAGCCCATCATTACAAGTAGGACTAGTAGGCTCACCTGTCTTTGTTTTCGGGAGCGGTCCACTTCCACCCTGTATAATGGTTATTTCTATTTCTTTTGATTTTAAAAAGACAACATCCGGCACTATGGAAATAATCCTTGTATTGCGGGGAATTTACAAACATATAATTAAATGCACAATAATTACACCCAGACTCGAAACATCAATTTGTGGATTACACAAGCTGTCTTTCTATGTGGGAATCCCACAACACTCGTACAGTAGGGCGGTATCTTAACTACTGCGCTATCTGTGCAGTAAATAATCCTTCTTTCGTTGTGGATATAGAGGATATAAACAGTTAACTTTACTGCAATCGAAGGATGAATTCCATATGTCCAACATCGTATAGTAGGCTAATTTACCTGAACAGGAAGAGGCCGTGTTGGGACGTATATACGTAGAAAAGACGAAGACTATTACAAAACTCAGCGTCAGTGAATTAAGTATACAATATATTATGACCTTACTTTAGAGTGACGGGGCAAAGCCCCGGCAGTTTGCTGGGACGTCAACGGGGGATGGTACCCGAAAGGGTAACCCGCCGGGCTGGCCACGGATGACCAGGAAGCAGTACCGTTACGTAGTAGTATGGTTATGGGGCCACGCGCTGCCCTTCCGTCGGAACAGGTGACGTGTGTCCAGGCCATAGCCTACTCAAAAAAAAAGTGACAATCGTAAAAATATTCTCCTACCATAATCACCCATTGGCCATTACATATGTTAATCAGTGCGAATATGATATTATTCTCTCCTCTGGATATATGTTATGGTATTCTGTCCAATAGTCATCGTCGATATTAAACCCATGCGAACAGAGCTATCAGCATAAATAACATGTAGTATAATCTCGTATATCAAACAGGGAAATATATTCAATAAAATAACATTAAGTGTTTGTATCTGTTCTGTATCATTTACTTATTTTATGGCTTTCAGCGTATCGCGTGGGGGTCGAGCCGAATCTTACAAAATCTCACTTGGGGGAGAGAAGGGGTCTTGGCAAATACCACGTATTTTTTTTTTAGCAGAAAATTGTCCAAAACTACATGAAAGTTAAGTGAAATTAAAGTTAAATGAAAGTAAAAAACCTTTGTACCCAAGTACAATTTTTGAACAATTTCACGTGAGATTTAGGAAAGGGATCGAGATAAATCTTACGACATTTCACCAAGGTTATTTTTTTTATTATGACAATAAATAATATATCAATTTAAAAATTAAATATTTTACTGATGTGCCAGCAAGGCGAAGAAGCACCTTGTGATATATGACATTTTTCTTCTTGTGCGTTTAAAATGATCGAATTGTTGATTTCTGAGATTTGCTCGGCGATTTCATATTTTCAACCGAGCTATTTTACGGGGGGCCTTACTTTGCTCTTGTAATTGAGAAGTACGAAGCCGGGCTATACTAACGCGGTGCTCTTCACGTATCGTTCTTTTCATTGGTTTCATTTGCAATATTTAGAATGCTAATTGCACTACGGCTTTGTAAGGAAAGAATAGATCTTATTGGTCAAAATTGTGGTAATAATAATTTCGACACAATATTATATTAACACTCGTAAAAACTTGTAGCTCTCGCAACTCGCACTCACAAACAAACACATCGACCGGTCAGCTTCAATTTCAACGTTTTGCGCAAAGAGTACACTACGTTTTAGTTTTGCGGTATTTACAAACCATAAATAACATTAAATGAGCTGTCAGTTGCGTTTTGTTATACCGTGAACAAATAAACATTTAGACTGATGTTCTTTTTATTGATTTATTTTTGTTCATTAATATACACATACACACATACATATCATCACGCCATATCCCTTGCAGGGTAGGCAGAGAGAACAGAGTGCCTGAGAACTCTATCTCTGCATACTTCACTCGCTTCCTCAACATTCATAATTCTCTTCATACACGCTCGCCGGTTTCGGAGACTCTTGACTCCACCTTCCTTCAGTACATGACCGATCTGGTCTAGGTAGGTTAGTCTCGGTCTCCCTCGGTACCTACATCCTTCCACTTTCGCATTGTATATCTTCTTAACCAGACGTTCGTTCGGCATTCTTTCCACATGTCCGAATCATCGGAGCATTCCCTTTCGCATCTTTACACCAATACTCTCTTTCATACCTACTCGCTGTCTTACGTCGTCGTTACGAATGCGGTCGGTCAGCCTAACTCCACAGATTTTCCGCAGATGGATGGAGATTCATTAATATCATATTTTAATATCCTATTCCCGACGAAGACAAACTCAAAAACATAAAAAACCCGGATCGACATAACCGATCCTAACGCGCGAGCCTATTAGCGTTTATATACAGTCTAATATATGTCAAACTCACGATAACTTTAATATTAAAATTTATAAATATATGTTGAATTGTATTCTTACTATATAAACACAATATTTCATATGTACAATTATAATACTAACGTATCATCATCATCAATTTGCTCTCTACGTGTTGTCACTTATCAAGCTTGGCGATTTTGGTAATAAAACTTATAATGAATGAAATCGTAGAGGCGTACGGTCAACAGTAGATGGGGAAAGGCTAAATAATCGTAATCATCGCTTTGGCTTTTATACATCGCAGTGCTGCTCTCGAGTCTTCTCCACAATGGGAGAAACATTGACCTACTATAACCACGCTGGTCAGACGGGTTGGTATACAATTTTATTTCAAATTTTCCTTCTTTTGCATAGATGTTATATCCATTAATCATCTTTTACGATAGCCGCGGACAAGATAGGAGGTGGTAAATTGTATTCTGCCGTCATCAGATGGAAAGACGATGACGGAATGATAATAATGATAATATATAGATAAATTATAGGCTTATTAGCGGCCTCATAAAAGCTATGTACTAGTAATATAGTAACATAACCGCATACTTTTTATTACAACTCTAATCAGATAATATTATATTTAATCCCATAACATGTTTGTAGTTTAATGTACAATCTTGTATTAGAACAAGTCTTATATTACTTATTGAAATGTTAACGTTAAATAATCATTAATCAAACCGTCGAATAGATCAGTAGATATTTTCGCAAATAGCTATAGACTGAGGGCTGCACTATTAGTTAACTCGTGCTGTGATGTCGTTTGTAGGTTCTGGTCTGGTCATAAGTTTGAATTACATATAAAAATAATAGTATTTGATTCGAACCGAAGACAAAGATCGGGTACCGGTTGCCCGCTCGCGCGGCGAAGAGAGGAGAGTTGCATGGTGGGTCTATGGGGTCTCGCGCAGCCTCTTCTGTCACCCCGGACCGATTTAGCGGGGTTAGACCATGTCCATAGTCCAACGCAACAAAAAGAAGGGAGGGAATTATCCCTCCCTTTGAATCAAATAATATTATTTTAGTATTAATTATAACTGATATTTACTAAATATATTTTATACAAAAAAAATATAGACAAATTCGCTGAGTTTCTTGATGGATCTTCTCAATGGTGGTCGCGTTCTGTGGTAGTTTATGGAATTAATTTATTGTAAAATGCTTTTTTTTGGCGTCGGGCTATTGTGCGGTCCGTCCGAGACGACGGAAGAAACGGTGCGCGACCCTTTAAACCCGCTCTACAATGTACCTCTCGTCATATAATACGGTCTTTGTCGTCGGTGGCAATTGCCTCCTCGAGATTTGTGCATAATAAATTATCTAATGAATTTTATTTATGTATCAATGCCCCTTTTTTTTTTTTTTTTTTTTTTTTGCGATGGGCTATGGACGTCGCACCCCGCCAAATCGGTCCGGGGTGACGGAAGAGGCGGCGCGCAACCCCATTGACCCACCCTGCAAGCACCTCTTCTTCGCCGTACGAGCGGGCCACCGGTACCCGATCTTTGTCTTCGGTGGCCATGTATCAATGCCCCTGGACATATGATATATATATATATATATATATATATATATATATATATATAACGCAGTGCTTGTCCCAACATTACTGTATGGAAGCGAGAGTTGGGTATACAGAAAAGAGTATGAAAGTAAAATTAATGCAGTCGAAATGCGATCTCTGCGGAATATCTGTGGAGTAAGGCTGACCGACCGCATTCGTAACAACGACGTAAGAGAGCGAGTAGGTATGAAAAATAGTATTGGTGTAAAGATGCGAAAGGTAATGCTCCGATTGTTCGGACATGTGGAAAGAATGCCGAACGAACGTCTGGTTAAGAAGATATACAATGCGAAAGTTGAAGGATGTAGGTACCGGGGGAGACCGAGACTAACCTACCTAGACCAGATCGGTCATGTACTGAAGGAAGGTGGAGTCAAGAGTCTCCGAAATCGGCGAGCGTGTATGAAGAGAATTATGAATGTTGAGGAAGCGAGTGAAGTATGCAAAGATAGAGTTCTCTGGCACTCTGTTCTCTTGATTGTCATACGACAGCTTACAATTATCTAAGTGGTCTCCCATAAAGACGACAAAATAATACGAGCCTCAATTTGATTTTCATACTTCAGCTCACAAAAGTGGTAGGATGTTTGGAACGGATTTCCAATAGGTGTGAATTCGAATTCCACGTGTCAATTATTACTCGCTTGTAAACAAGTTTTTTTTAGGGAAAGATTTTTTACGCATGACCATTTTATTTAAACCAATTGTTTTGAAATACATACTCTTTGACAGTTATACAGCAAGGTCAGACGTATTGTGACATAAGATTTTATTTCGAGTTTTCCTTGTCTTGCAAAAATATTACCCGTATATTATATCTTTTAGTCATAAAAGAATTTTTACGATGCCCACGGGCAAGGAAGTGAATTGTATTTTTATTCCATCATTTTCTTTTAAAACACCACACTTTTTTTTTTTGCGGTGGGCTATTGACGTCGCACCTCGCCAAATCGGTCCGGGGCGACGGAAGAGGCGGCGCGCAACCCCATTGACCCACCCTGCAAGCACCTCTTCTTCGCCGTGCGAGCGGGCCACCGGTACCCGATCTTTGTCTTCGGTGGCCCACACGGCTTTAAAAAAAAAAAAAACAACACCCTGCGCTAAGGAAATAATCTTGTATAGCGGGGGACTTTACAAACATATAATTAATGCAGACAAATACACCTACACTCAGAACAATAGTTTGTAGATAGCACAAACTATTTGCCTGCGTAGGAATCGAACCTACGGCACTGGCACGGAAGGACGCTAGGTTAACCACTACGCCATCTGTGCAGTCATTACACGGACGTAAGGCCAATTACATTATAGCAATGTCCTGGCACTTCGATGTCTATACTGATGCCGAAGGTCGGGTACTAGGTATACCCGTGTTATAGCCTACTTATCGAGCGAACATTGAAGTAAGTTAGCGATAGTGATACCTCGCCCACGCGGAAAATGGATGAGTCCTGGGGTTCCATGCTACCCTTCCCTTGCTACTGACGATTTGAGCGTGTTATAACCAGATAGTATGGAAAATAAAAACGTAGACTGCTGATCATATTAAATAGAAAATATCTTTTCTTCCATCTTTTCCTATTTTATATACTATTCTATATTGAGATGTGCGGTGGTCAGACCGTAGAACAGTGTTAGGCTTTCTTTTAATGACCTACACCTTATCTTAAAAAAAATATAGCTACTTTTTTTTAAGAATTTATTATCGCTACGAATGTCATGTATATTTACAAATATTTAGATTTTAATAAATAAATATTTATAGCCATTATATGAAGAGATACGAAATTATTTTGCCGTAGGCTTTATTTGGTCTAAATGAGTTGTCGGAAGTGTAAATATAGTTATATGTCGATGTATTACTATGTCAATCGATCACTAATTAGGAACATCGATCAAAAGTCGATTTACTGTTACAATTTTGAATAACACGGCTTAAATAAAACAGTCTGTCATGTCACGTCACTATTCGCCAAAAAACGTCACTGTCCCATGTCTAAGTTATCTGAGATCATGAATTAATCTCGTTCAGGCTGTGGTGCGAGTCGTGCAAGTCACAACACTACTTTGCTACGCCAGTAGTTGTACAGCTCGTGAACTGTTTACACGCATTCGATTTACGAGATAATCGATTTCGAAATTTAATTTTCGATTTTAGTGATGTATAAATAAATCGTATTGAAGTGCATCGTTCCGATAGCGACAGTGTTCGTTAGTGTACGGTAAGACAGTGCTCTTGATAAGTGTCAAGTTTTGTGTTATATTCTAATGAAGATAGACGTTAATGCAAGTTTGTGTTATGTGAAATAACCGTAAGCGCCGCCGGTAAAAATTTACGGTATTTATGGTCATAATTTAAGACAGAAATCAATGTAAATCATAATATTTGTATTGAATCGAATTTAATTTTAATTTTTTATAATTATTTATCTATAACTCTAATTTCTACGGCAAATAGATTGAATATATTTTTTTATTGTCTATTGAAGTAGACAAGCCTGCGTATTTGATAATAAAAAGGTTTGATCATCAATTTACTATGGGAATAAAGACTTGAAGTCTTTGACACGAGCATGAAAAAAAAATGCTATATAATTTTATTTCACTTTTTAAATAAATAACGCGATGGGAAAATACTTTAAAATAAAAATCGTATAATCTAATTGTTAACGAAAAATAAGCAGAATGTATATTTTTTATATGGAGTTACTACTTGTCCAATTTAGAGAGTGATTTGATTTGATTGAAGTAATCTCACTATCAATCTTCACGCACTCAGTGACGTTAATTGCCAGAACGGTTTATCGATACCGCATCTCGTTTATCGATGCATTGGTTTTGAAACTCGATCGATTGTCGAGTGTGAATTAGATGAATGGTCTTTTAATTTGGAGATAAGTAAATAATTCTATTTTATATTATTTGTACATTTAGCTTTGAATTAAAAGTATTATCGAGTATTTAATTAATGGTAAATAAATACATAATATATAGACTCACGCCGTGACCCAGAGGATTAGGCAGAGATTACGAATTGCAAGCCATGATTCTGGCATACCTTCTTGGCTTAATTGACTCTCATCCAGTCTTTATGCATGCTCCACGATTATGGTTACCTTTAATACAACCTTTCGCCATCACCTCACCAATTTAATCCAGAAACTTACGATGTGGTCTTGTAAGCCTTTCACTCCCCCTTTGGTATAACCCCCACCCTTTGGTTATATTTGCTTTGTCAATCTCTCTTTACTTATTCTTTGAATAAATAAGTGAAAGAAGCAAGAGAGCGAAGTAATTAATGAGCGTTAGATTAAAATTTGATTATTATTGAATATTCGAAATTGAACACGTTTTTTTTTAATTGAAACTATAAAGAATATTTATTTATTCAGATATATATATATAAAATTTGACTTTATTAAAAAAAAAGATCGCACCTTCAATTTCATATCGAAATACAGAAAACATTTAATATATATATATATATTAATCAATTTATATATGAATTAAGCATGACATTTTGAAAAGTGATCTTCGCTTTAGTTTCATACTGTACAGATAGCGTGGAGTGTTGTGGATTCAGTACCCACGCAATTCAATTCTTTGTGCCATTCACAAGTAATAGTTCTGAGTCTGAATATATTTTATCTGTTAGTCTGTAAAATTCTCAACATAGATTTTATTTGTTCTTTAGTGTAGGTCTTAAAAAAATGTTATTAAAAACTATTGATCACGCACCGTAAGCCGTCCGTCACTTAAATTGACTCTGTGATCCGTTTAAAAGTCAGAGGACGAGCTTACGATGGACTATTTCGCCAATGTTGGCCTGCAGGCCACCTAGGCTAGGGAAGCGTATTTTATGAGTGCATCTTCATCTTAGTTCATATATGTCTTAACTGTTACGCTCGAATCTACATAACGGCAGAGTTACTGACCTACTATTTCACATTGGTCCGGACGTATTAGTATAGGGTTTTCTTTACAGTTTTCATTCTTTTTAAATTACTGAAATTTAGCATTTAATATGCTTAATTATTTATAAAATCCGATTACGAAATGAAAAATGATGTCGCAAGCGGGATTCGAACCCGCGCCTATTGGGATTCCGGCCCAATCGTGCTGCCATTACACCACCGCGACTAATTGTAGGACATGCAAATTTCAATTCGTATTATATTTACGTCTTAAGGTGACGGTATGCTATCTACCCGACAATGTTTACACATTGTTATAGGCTAATGTTATCTGCACATATATCTCTTAGTCATCTTTTACGACACCCACTAGTAAGATAGAAGGTTGTGAATCGTATTCTTGCTCCGTTTCTACATGGAAGCTTTTCAATTATAGAGGCTATATCATTTTATGAGTTTCCGGTATGGAGACTGAGTAAGAATACATTTCACCGCTCAAAATCTTAGCCGTGGATGATCTTAAGAGACAACTAATGGATATAAAACGCATATAACATCCATACAAGAGAAGGAAAACTCGAATCAAAACTCTATATCAACACGTCTGACCAGCGTTGTATAGTAGGTAATTTCCCTCCCATTATGGAGGAAGCTCGAACCCAATAGTGGGATATATCATCATTCTCCTACTCTTATCCCAATTACTTGGGGTCGATACAATATGTATTTTTCTTCAATAGTACATATTGTAAAAGTTATTGGCAATAGTTTTATGACTTGGCGCCTGCCAGACGTCAACCCTCCTTGGGAATGTAACTGTTGACCAAACGGCATCAGATGGAGTTGGCCCAGGTCGTTATAAGGCTGTAAACCGCCGGGCGGGCCACCGAAGTTAAAAATCGGGTCCCAGTGGCCCGCTCGCACGGCGAAGAGAGGATTTTTACGGTGGGTCTATGGGGTCACGCGCCTGACCCCTGGGGTCGCCCATATCGCGCGGCGCTGAACAAGCTTCGCGCGCGGGCCCCCCCCCTCACCGAGACCCTCCAGCCCGACTTCCTTCGTAGGGTGGTCGAGGAGCTGTTTCCACGGCAGTCGGAACACACGCCCCCGGTCATGGCTCCGCCAGATCAGGACCGGGAGGCCGACGACGACGACAGTGTTCCGCCCGTGACGGAGTCGGAAGTGGGGGCGGCCGTGGCGAAGATTCGTTCCGCCACCACGGCCCCCGGCCCGGACGGAATTCCAGTCCGGGTGCTGACGTCGCTCCTCGAGCACTTCGAGCCTCGCCTCAGGCAGCTGTTCAACGCCTGTCTGACGTCTGGACGGTTCCCTGAGTGCTGGAAGGAAGGGAGGTTGGTTCTCCTGCCAAAGCCGGGACGGTCCCCGGATTTGCCGTCGGCCTACAGGCCCATCGTGCTCCTCGACGATGTGGGTAAGCTGCTGGAGCGTGTGCTCGCTGCCCGCATCGTCCGACACCTGGAGGAGGTGGGGCCCGATCTGTCGGACGCTCAGTATGGGTTTCGGAGGGGGCGTTCGACCATCGGGGCCCTATTACGCCTGAGGCAGGCGGCGGCGGAGGCCGTCGCCGGGAAGGGAGTGCTGTTGGCGGTGTCGTTGGACATCGCCAACGCATTCAATAGTCTGCCATTCGGCTGCATCAGGGAGGCGCTCCGGTTCCATGGAGTGCCCCTGTACCTCAGGCGGCTGGTGGCAGACTATTTGGAGGGCCGCAGTATCCTCTGCGCGGGTCCCGCAGGGGACATTGTGCGGACGCCCATGTCGTGCGGCGTTCCGCAGGGGTCGGTTCTGGGGCCGACTCTGTGGGACATCGGGTACGACTGGGCGTTGAGAGGGAGTCTCCCCCCCGGGCTGAGCTTGGTGTGCTACGCTGACGACACGCTCGTCACAGCCCAGGGCAAGACACTCGAAGAGGCGGCGAGCCTGGCCACTCTCGGCACCGAGGAGATGGTCAGGCGGATCGAGGCGCTGGGGCTCAGGGTGGCCCTTAACAAGACGGAGGCCCTACTTTTCCATGGGCCCCGTGTGAGGCTGCCCATCGGCGCCTCGATAGTGGTAAACTCCATCCACATCAGCATCCAGGCCCATATGAGGTACTTGGGTCTGGTGCTCGACGGGCGATGGTGGTTCCGGGAGCATTTCCGACAGATTGCTCCCCGGCTTGTCGGCGCGGCGTCCGCCCTTTCTCGACTCATGCCGAATGTGGGCGGACCCAGTTTTGAGGCCCGACGGCTGTATGCGGGGGTCATCCGCTCGATGGCCATGTACGGCGCACCCGTGTGGGCGAGGGCTCTGAACGCCCAGCTCAGGGCGGTTCTGTGGAGGCCACAGAGAGCCATGGCGGTCAGAGCCATTCGCGGGTACCGCACGGTGTCGACAGAGGCGGCGTGCCTGTTGGCCGGGACACCCCCGTGGGACCTACAGGCGGAGATGCTCTCCGACCTCTACCGGCGGGTTATCACAGCGCGCGAGGAAGGTGGCTCCCCATCGTTGAGCGAGATAGCCACCTGGCGCGTGGATGCCCGCCGAGACGTCATCGCCCGTTGGGCTACGCGGCTGGAGAGGCCTAGGCACGGTGTGGAGACCGTTGAGGCCCTCCGGCCCGTATTGATAGAGTGGATGGAGCGGCGGCACGGAGTCCTCACCTTTCGGCTGGTGCAGGTATTGACGGGGCACGGGTGTTTCGGGTTGTACCTGCACAGGGTCGTGTATAGGGAGTGGACTCCGGCCTGCCACCACTGCAGGAGTGACGAGGACACGGCGCAACACACGCTGGAGGTGTGTCCGGGATGGGAGCGGCAGCGCCGTGACCTCGTCGCTGTCATCGGTGCCGACCTGACGCTGCCGGCCGTCGCGAGAGCGATGGTCGACAGCATCAGGAACTGGGACGCGGTCGCCGCCTTCTGCGAGGCTGTCATCTCGCAGAAGGAAGCGGCGGAACGGGCAAGGGAGGATTCCCGCGCCCCGGGCCGCCGCCAGCAGCCGGGGCGGCGCAGGCGCGAATACCTGCGCCTGATGCCGCCCTAACCGAGGCTTCGGGTGATCGGACCGGGGAATTGTCCGGTCACCCGACGTGAGGCCACCGCGTGAGGGCGACGCCCCGACGGCGAAATCTGTCGGGGCGTCGACGAGAGGAACCCGCGAGGGTGAACCGCCGGGCGGGCCACCGAAGTTAAAAATCGGGTCCCGGTGACCCGCTCGCACGGCGAAGAGAGAGGAATTTTTACGGTGGGTCTATGGGGTCACGCGCCGCCTTTTCCGTCACCCCGGACCGACTTGGCGGGGCGAGACTAATCCATAGTCCACCAAAAAAAAAAAAAAAAAAAAAAAAAAATGGGGTCACGCGCCGCCTTTCCGTCACCCCGGACCGATCTGGCGGGGCGAGACGCATCCATAGTCCACCAAAAAAAAAAAAAAAAAAAATGGTCGTTATAAGGCTCTTAGTCGTCTTTTCCGACATTCACGAGCAAAGTAATTTTGTAGTATTCTTAGCCGCTACCACACAGCAAACAGTGGGATATATATGAGCTGAATTGATGATGATGATATCATCTTTTATTAGCCATTTATTGCATTATTTCATAAATATATAAGCTTCTGCAATCCATTTGTAAGTCATCGTCGTTTACACCATACGTTAACATCTGTTTGGCAGTTTTAACTTATGTGTTTATATTTTTAACGATACCACCATATATTATTTATTAGTATATTTACATATATGACGTAATACATAATGTGTAAAACATACGAGAAATATTTATAATGCTTTAGTTTGTTTCTCCGTGACCATTTTCTGAGTTATATTCTTTCACATTTCGGTTATTTTCTTGTATGTATGTTTTTTTTATATATCGCTTGCCCAGAAGAATAGAGACACAATTCAAAAAAGCTACATTTTTTAGCGAAAGTGGAAGGATGTAGGTACCGAGGGAGACCGAGACTAACCTACCTAGACCAAATCGGTCATGTACTGAAGGAAGGTGGAGTCAAGAGTCTCCGAAACCGGCGAGCGTGTATGAAGAGAATTATGAATGTTGAGGAAGCGAGTGAAGTATGCAGAGATAGAGTTCTCTGGCACTCTGTTCTCTCTACCTAACCTGCAAGGGATATGGCGTGTTGATATGTATGTATGTATGTACATTTTTTAGGAGGGTCAAAATAAGTATTTCCTTTTTTTCAGCTCGGTTCAGCAGCGATTCCAAATGTACGAACGTCATTATAATATCCTTAAAAATAACGACGAAGAGTTGATACGGTGAACTTATAATATTAACACCCCTCCACCATCAGAAATTGAAATATAATGAAAATTGTAATTTTTAGAGTTGTGACACTATTCTGCCGGGCAAGCGATATGTAATTGTATGAATTATAATGTATAATAATAATTTTCTGTATCGCGATGGATTAACAGCGTTCTCTTTTTTTGGAAGGCTTATGCTCTGGACACACCACGCCCATTTCGTTCGGGGCGACTTGAGGGCGGCGTGCGGCACTATGATCACCCTTATTACCTGCTCTTCGCTGTAGGACCGACCATTGGTGCCGATTCCTTGACATCTATGTCCAGTCCGACTGGTTACCCTTTCGAGTATAATTTGTAACGATATCACGGCAGCAAACAATTGTGCTGACGGAGCCTTACCCTCACGCGGTCGGCCTCTCTCTCTCTCTCTCACTACATGTGGCGTACTAATCCCCGGTCTACTCCGCATCTCACCCACCACCACCCACTAAGCTGGTCAATGGAATCTGTATAGAATTTTATTTCGAGCTTCCCCTCTCTTACATAGATGTTATATGCATATTATATCCCTTAGTCATCTTTATCCCGTATTCACAGACAAGATAGGTGGTGGTGCATTGCATTCTTATTTCGTCGCCATCCGGATAATGACTACTTCTTGTTATGACTACCTAATCAATACTCTGAAGCGTGTAGTTTATTAACATCATAGAATTATTTTTGAAGTGAAAACTTCTTTAGGCGCGTTGAGCGTTTTTGGAGGGGAAAAACATATAGATTCGCGTCACCGACATGCTAATGCTAATAGTATATCTATAGCTATGAGTAGTCAGACTGGCGCACGCGCAGTGGCCTGTGTACACTTATACACTAATACGTTAAATATCTCTGACTGTATCATGTGCGCGTTGGACGTTTGGATGGGTATATTTTCATGAGTTCACGTCACCAACATGCTATAATAGCAGTACATTTATATTCGTAAGTGGACCGTGTTGTGTTGTACAAGTAAGGTTAAATTGGCAACGTGGAAAGTTCTGCGTTTTTATTTAAGTGGTTTTATAGTTTGGATGTTATTGTAATCGTTTAATTAAAGGATTACTGTTCAATATTTATCATTACTCAAACATCAGTGATATTTATAATTTAAACGAATGTCTTGACATTTGTTTAGTTAATGAGTGATGACTCTATTTTATGAACACTTAAAAGGATTTCTACATATTTTTTTTATTGCTTATGGTAGCAAACGAGCAAGTAGCACACCTGATGGTAAGTGTCACTGCAGCTCATGGAACTATTCAATACCAAGGGTATAACTTAGGCCGCTGCCTACAAATAAAAATCCCAAACCCACCCAGTTGGGCTACCGGCTCTCTTGCTCTTCAAACGAAGCGCAATAGCACATTGCCATTACTCAGACGTCGATCTTCTGCTTGAGTGTGGTACTATCCCGGACGGACCGGTCCGCGGCTGTAGACAGAAAACTGTCAACAGCGTGGTCCTACCACTATGCATATGTTTTGGGTTGAAATGTAAGCAGTATTTTGATTGTATGGATGGCGTAAATAACATGCCGATGTAACATGTAAACGACATAGGTTCGATTTCTAAGTGGGACTATACTTTATAAGATTTACAAATTATTGTTTTGAGTCTGGGTATAATTTGTATCTATTAATTCCATGTAGGTACCGAGGGAGACCGAGACTAACCTACCTAGACCAGATCGGTCATGTACTGAAGGAAGGTGGAGTCTAGAGTCTCCGAAACCGGCGAGCGTGTATGAAGAGAATTATGAATGTTGAGGAAGCGAGTGAAGTATGCAGAGATAGAGTTCTCTGGCACTCTGTTCTCTCTGCCTACCCTGCAAGGGATATGGCGTGATGATATGTATGTATGTAATTCCATGTTTGTAAAGTCCTCCGTAATACAATTACTCCCTTAGTACAGGATATTAAAAAATAAAAACAAAAATGAACAAAAAAGTATTTTTATTTTCTTATTTTAGCTCTGTAGTTTTTACTTGACCAGTGGTTTATGTATTATCATTCAGTGGTTTTTGTATTAAAAATGTGACTGCGAAGTCGAGAAAAAAATGTTACTGAAATTTTCCTTTAAAATCCAATATACTTTTTTGTTATGTCATTGCTTCTGTATAGTGACTGGTCAAGAGTTCATCGTGTCACCACCTCCCTTACTTTCCTATAGTAGACGTATAAACCAGGAGAATCGTCGGTAGTCCTTAGATAACTATAATTACAACACCTGTCGGGATCACCTATCCAACTGCTAAGCATGGCGATTGTGGCGCTACACTTCGCAATTAGGTCTATACTCAGTATTGGATGTAGATGATACTGATAATAATATCATCAAAGATGATGTGAATCATCACCACCCTGCTCTTATCCTAATTACACGTAGTTGACGCAATATGTACCCATCTCCCATTGGACGTATGGCAAATAGTTATTGGCAGTGGACCGGGTGCCTGATTTTTTTTTTTTTAGGTATGTAATTATTGACCACACAGCATTAGGTGGACTTGGCCGGGGTCTAATTCGTCTTTTAAGACACCCACGAGTAATGAAGGAGTTGATATTATTCGTAACCGTTACTACACAGGAAGCACCTCTTTGATGTAAACATAGGCAAAATATACATGAAGCAGTCACGAGGACTGCCAAGAGAAGTGAAAACTTAAAACCTATGAAAAAAAATACAAATACAAAAAAAATAAAAAGCGTGCCCCAGGGTGTATTTATGGGTCGACCACCGAAGACAAAGATCGGGTACCGGCGGTCCGCTCGCACGGCGAAGAGAGAGGATTTTACGGTGGGTCTATGGGATCACGCGCCGCCTTCTCCGTCACCCCGGACCGATTTGGCGGGGCGAGACGCACCCATAGCCCACCAACAAAAAAAAAAAAATAAAAAAAAAAAAAAGGGTGTATTTATGGGTGGCCACCAAAGACAAAGATCGGATACCGGTGGCCCGCTCGCACGGCGAAGAGAAATGTTTGCAGGGTGGGGCTATGGGATTGCGCGCCGACTCTTCTGTCGCCCCGGGCCGATTTGCCGGGGCGCGACCACATTCATGGTCCACCTTGCGAGGAAAAAAAAAAGAAGGGAGTATTTATGGGTGTCACAACATAGCCAGCCGTCAAAACAATATTTTGGAATGGTTAGGGAATATTTTCGCACGAATTGCTTTATTTATCAGTATAAAAGTACTATTACTGTGGTTAAATACAATATACGTACTCCTACGGTCTACTCTGCCTAAGTCTTACGAATTTTCAATCAGGTCACGTGTCCTGACGCGAGTTTAACCATTTTTACCCATCCTAAAAAAGTGCATAACGTCGCTAAAGAAGTTTTCACTTCAAAAAGCGAAATAAACTCCTAGAGAAAATAGTTAAGAGCCATCGAAGACAAAGATCGGGTACCAGTGGCCCGGTCGCACGGCGAAGAGAGGAGTCCTTGCAGGGTGGGTCTGTGGGGTTGCGCGCCGTCTCTTCCGTCGCAATGGACCTATAATTGGATACATGGGCTTATTGTGTTTCTCTGTGTGTAAAAATCAAATACAGACACGATAAAATTCGTAAAGATATTTTCATTTCAAATGTCGCAAATTCACATTCAACATCAAAAATCATTCAGATAAAAGAATTCTAATAATCGTGCATTGATTCATATATATCTTGACCTAATAACATCTATGAAAATATTCACGTTGTAATATTAATAACGAAGTATCTACACAGTATACGGCTCATATAAATCATATGCACAATTAATGAGTCGACCATTGAGCTGGACACATACATGATTTTATTTAGTTCAATATATATACGCCATGTTATTCGAGTACGTGAGCTTTCAAACTTATGTTTATTGCTATGAGATTACGAATAGTTGAAGCTAGATTGAATATTATTGAAATATTATTTATATGTAGGTATTATATAGTGCTGTGTGGTAGCGGCTACGAATACTACCAACTCTTACTTTGCTCGACGATCGATTGCATAACGACGATCTGGACCAACTCCATTTGATGCCGTTTGGTCATTAATTACATTCCCAAGGAGGATTGGCGTCTGGAAAGCGGCCGGTCATAAAACTATTGCCAATAACTTTAACAATATGTACTATGAAAGAAGAGTACATATTGTGTCGACCCCAAGTAATTGGAATAAGAGTAGGAGAATGATGATATTTATATATATTATTTTCTGTGTGGTGACGGAGTAAGAATACAATTTACCACCCCCTATCTTACCCGTATATGATCGTAAGACACGACTAAGGGATATAAAACACATAATATGACATCTATTTAAGAGAAAGAAAACTTGAAACAAAACCCTATAGCAACACGTCTGATCAGCGTGATATAGTAGGTCAATTACCCTCCCATTATGGAGGGGGCTTAAGCCCAACAGTGGGACATTTATGAGCTGAGATGATGATGATTATGTAGATGTTTGGAAGATTAGCCATACGCTGACAAGTAATGCACTAACTGGAAAGTTGAGGTATTAAATCTAAAAAGTAAGGGAATATCTTGTTTATTATTTTTTTTTGCTAAATCGGGTACGTGGTACTTAATTACATGAATCAGTCAAAAGCTTATGCCTTTTTGAAATATTTATATTAATTAGACAATTTTTTTTCATGAAATAAACCTATGAATTTGCTTACAAATTAGTATGCACCGATTTCGTATTGGTTAAGATACTACGTACTGTGTCGGGCGGCTCGATTCTCATGCAGGATAATACTGTGTACCAGCCACGGACGTCAAGGATTCTGGAAGAAGTCTGAGTGAAATTTATGCCCGTTAAATTATATTTTTGTAATGTGTACACTGAGTACACACGATGTTGTCTTTATAAATAAAAAATAATAATAAAATAAATAAAAAAATAAATTGTTCTGAGAGACCTTATAGGGGATTTCTACGAGATTGGATCTTTAATGATAGATACTGATTAGCCTTAACTGATCGCCTTTACTGAGAATAAAATATAGCTGTAATTAGTACGTCTATGGTTAAACATTAAACAATTATGTTTTTATATTATTTATTGCCCTTATTTTTTTTTTTTTTTTTTTTGTGGCTATGTGGTAGCGGTTACGAATACTACCAACCCTTACCTTGCTCGTAGATGTCGACGACTAAGAGCTTTATAACGACCTTGGCCAACTCATCATCAACATCTGATGCCGTTTGGTCAACAATTACATTCCCAAGAATGGTTCACGTCTGGTAGGCGGCCGGTCATAAAACTATTGCTAATAACTTTTACAATATATACAATGAAAGAAGAGTACATATTGTATCGACCACAAGTAATTGGGATAAGAGTAGGAGTGCTGATATTGCCCTTATTTTTATGGTTTTCTTCGAATTTCTATAGTTAAAGATAAAAATCTGAAAGTAATGCATATAAAATTCTAGTTGCTCAAATAAATATAATTTTCTCAAGATTAAAATAAAAACCGCTTTCGGCCAAAATTCCTTGACTCTTGATACAATCTCAAGACATTTCAAATTAAAAAAAAAAATATCTTTGATAGACGCCGACATGCAAAGTAGATCAGTGATCTTAATAGGCTGTACGGTTCATTTTAATTAAGGTGAGTAAAGTTTATTTTTGATAAAAAAAAAAAGACTTAATTAAACACCATATTAATTGTATTAATTTCAAGTATGCGTAAAATTATTATTTTATTATTTAAATATTATTTTTTAATTAGATGTTCAATTATAAGTTATTTATAGAGCGTAAGGAAAACCTGTATTATAATACATATTATGACAGAAAAATCTTTGGTTGGAATATCACTTTTAGCCGATTATAATTTCGCATTGCTTGCTTAAATTGTCGCACAACCATCATACCTTATTTGCACCGAAGTTTGACTCAATTTTATAGATATAATTTATTTTATTTTATGGAAAATACTACATGCATTTAAAATATGTGTAGTGAAGACGTTTTACTGAAATTTGACTCATTTCCGGTTAGCTCACTGAAACCGTAAGTGGCTAAGCTGGTGCTTGTGTCTGGAGATGGTTCTCCAGACACGTCCGAACAAATATCACTATAATTTCTTTGATAGAAGTGTTATGGCCACACTAATTGGACATAGAAATAAAACGACGAACAAAATTTAGCAAAATAAGAGCAATTGCCAGTACAAAAAGAAAATTATTCTATATATTAAATTTTATATTGTTTATGATCTGTTATTATTAAAACATTTAATTTATGATAATTATTGTTGTGGCAATTTACAATTTTAGAGAAAACTAACAAAACTATGGAGTTACCACCGGATCGGAACGCGGCCACACGGAAGGAGGCATAACATAATTTTATTATTGAATTTAATTTGACCCACAACAATAGTTAAATTTTAAATTAAATAATTTTAGTAAGATAAAGTAGGCCGCCATTCAAAAATTTTTATTTTACCCGGACTGTGGGTAAGCGCTGAGGGCTCTCAACCCGATAAAGTTAAGCGACCGAACCCGAGGCCACCCTCTGTGGGCTACGGACCTCGGCTCGGGGCGTCGCTGGCAATGGGATTTTCCACGTTTATAACTTTTAATCTAAAATTCTTTTTGTTCCACCCTATATTTGCGCCCAGGACCTCACACTTGGACATCTGCTTATACCATTGATCCAATAAGTCAGTCATTTTCATTTTGTTTTTGCGTGAAAAGTATACGTACAATTTTAAAAATCAATCTATATATTTATAAGCTTTACGTACCTTTTCCTTCAATGTAAATTATACGCTGCAATAGGCTTACCATAAATCGTTACAGACTGTTGATAGTGTAGGTATATAACTTAGGACTGCCAATTTGAAGTCTTGTCCCAATAAGCGTGAATACATTTACGTGAACTTATTATAGAATAGTATCCATTGTTTCGATAAATATCAACTGTAACAATGTAAGTGTTCTGTCTGTACATATATATCTATATATACTGTGATAAATATAGTTTTTTTTTTAGTCGTAGGACCACTCTTTTGACAGTTTTCTGTCTACAGCCGCGGTCCGATCCGTCCTGGGTACCACTACTTTCTCGCAGAAGATCGACGTCTGAGTAATGGTAATGTGCTATTGCGCTTCGTTCGGTGAGCGAGAGAGCCGGAAGCCCAACTGGGTGGGTTTGGGGTTTATATTTGTAGGCAGAGGCTAGCTATATCCTTGGTATTGCAAAGATCCACGGGCAGTAGTAACACTTATCATCAGGTGTGCTGCTTGCTCGTTTGCCACTATAAGCTATAAAAAAGTGTGTATGCTTAAATACGCTATTCTCCAAAACTATCCCTTGGTTTTGATTAAGAAATTCTGTAGGTATATCAACATAGAACTATATCGGTCAACATCGTTAACATCGTCATTCTCCATTCTCCTGATCTGAACTTAATTAGGATTGACTCAATATGTACGAGTACATATTGCAAAAGTTATGGACAATAATCTTATGATCGGCTACCTGCCTGACGTCAACCCTCCTTGGGTTGTAATTGTTGACCAAACGGTTTAAGGTGGAGTTGGCCTAGGTCGATATAAAGCTCTTAGTACATAAATACATATCATCACGCCATATCCCTTGCAGGGTAGGCAGAGAGAACAGAGTGCCAGAGAACTTTATCCTTGCATACTTCACTCGCTTCCTCAACATTCATAATTCTCTTCATACACGCTCGCCGGTTTCGGAGTTCTTGACTCTACCTTCCTTCAGTACGTGACCAATCTGGTCTAGGTAGGTTAGTCTCGGTCTCTCCTGGTACCTACATCCTTCCACTTTCGTATTGTATATCTTCTTAACCAGACGTTCGTTCGGCATTCATTCAAATATAATAAATAGTAACTACTACATATAGTAGCAGAGTTGAAAGCGTTATTAAATCGCGAAAAATCGCAACAACAACATATTTAATGCATTGCTACGTAAATATTTTTGAGATAACAACCATCTTATAACCAATTTTATATTATAATGATTTCTGATGACCATGAACGCTCTAAAGTGTTCGAAACGTCGGCAAATTAAAAATCAAATACCAACGCGATAGAAACCGTAAAAATAGTTTTATTTCAAAGTTTATATTAATTTGGATTGTGTAAAAATATTTTAAAATAACGCACAATATGTTCAAATAAAGCGTGGATTTTCAAAGTAACAATAATATATTTGAAATATAACAATTTTTAAGGATTCTATCGCGTTTGTATTCGATTTTTAATTGCCTGGAGTTTCGAACACTTTACAACGTTCAAATTAAATATCAAATACAAACGCAATAGAAACCGTAATAATAGTTTTATTTCAAATGTTTAAAAATCAGAAAACAATAAATATATTGAGAATAGATATTAATAAAAATCAACATCATCATCTTTATCAACTTGTTGTTATCCCCAATACTTAAAACCGATGCAGTATGTACTCTTCTTTCATCATAGATATTTCAAATAGCTATTGACAATAGATGTCGCAAGCGGGATTCGAACCCGCGCCTATTGGGATTCCGGCCCAATCGTGCTGCCACTACACTACCGCGACTAATTGTAGGACATGCAAATTTCATTTTCGTATTGTATTTACGTCTTAAGGTGACGGTATGCTATCTACCCGACAATGTTTACACATTGTTATAGGCTTAACACTTCAAACTTTACAGTTAGAATTGTATTAAACGATGACACAACCTTGTTATTTAAATTACTGAAATTTTAGCATTTTTAATATGCTTAATTATTTATAAAATCCGATTACGAAATGAATAATGGGTTCGAATCCCGCTTGCGACATCTTTTTTCATTTCGTAATCGGATTTTATAAATAATTAAGCATATTAAAAATGCTAAAATTTCAGTAATTTAAATATTGACAATAGTTTAATGAACGGTCGCCTACCTGACGTCAACCCTCATGGGGAATGTACTCGTAGTAGTCAACCCTCATGGGGAATGTACTCGTAGTTGTAGTAGTAGACCAGGCGGTATCAGATAGAGTTAACCTAGGGCGATGAAGAGCTCTTAGTCGTCTTTTACGACATCCACGAGTAATGTAATGTGTTGGTAATATAGCAAGCCGATTCACAAAGCACAAAAAAAAAGGAAGCTTCGGGGTAATTGGTTGCAAATTTGGAATATAATAAAACACTTTCAGTAATTCCATCCTTTACAAAGTTATTATAGTTGAGATAATTAATTTTATGGTTATGGTATATGGTAATGATAAATAATTGCTATGTGATAGCGGCATCGAATACTACCAACCCTTTATTTGCTCGTGGGTGTCGTAAAATACGACTAAGAGCCTTATAATGACCTAGGCTAAGTCCATCTGATGTCGTTTGGTCAACAATTACATTCCCAAGGAGGGTTGACGTCTGGCAGGCGGCCAGTCATAAAACTATTGCCAATAACTTTTACAATATGTACTTCTAAGAATAATACATATTGTATCGACCCCAAGTAATTGGGATAAGAGTAGGAGAATGATGGTATATGGTAATGATATAGCTTCTAACAGTTTATTGTTTCAAGCTGTAAAAAGTCAGCTTGTCTGGAGTAGTACTATCGTAGAAAATCGATGTTTGACTAGTAATAAATACTGCATCGTTCGGTAAGCGGAAAAGATGCATTCTCGAGCCTTTACGGTAGCAACCTGCAAATAATAAGCTGTGCAATTGTTAGAGCTACAGTTACTACTTAATATTAGGTTGGCTGCCTGCTTCTGTGCCACTAACGGCAATAAAAGTAATCTAATTTAGTGATGAAAACAGTAAATGACACAATGATATTGATGCCATTACATCGCCTTAACATACATAAAATTTCAATTTAATTTTAAGTACAAATGAAACTTAATGTTATGGGTCACTTAGTTAGGTGATATCTAAAATTTAGGAGTCGTTCGTGAAATTTTGCTTTAGTCTGCGTTATGAGTAGTGAAATTGGGTTTTAGTCTTAGTTAATTTATAAGATACGAGTCGATTTTCGTTTACAAGAACGGTGTCTTGTCTTCTGTCTCTTGTCTGTTTTCTTACTATTTCGCTCAAAGGAAATGATTTTTGTAGTGCGGGGGACTTTACAAACATATATCCAGACCCAGAACAACGATTTCTGGATCGCACAAAGTATGTATTATCCTACGTGAGAATCGAAAGTATCTTAACTAATGCAGCAACTCCTCGCCCCAAGCCGAGGGCCGTTCGCCACAGGGGGAGCCCTTGGGCGATGTCGCTTAGTTTACCTCAATCGGGTTGATAGCCCTCAGCGCTCACCCATAGTCCGCGTAAAGCTCTCAAAGCCATCTGCGGCTAACAGCTAAATACACCCAAAAAAAATGCACCATCAATTATTCATATTAGTCATAAAAAAAACTGTGTTTTGTTCGTCTCAGTGTCTGCGGTTATGTATGGGCGGCATAAATTAGGCAACAATTGTTTTAAATTATGTAACATTTAAAACAATGACTCTGATCATATAGCATACACGAGTTGTCTTTTTTTATAGCTTCACAAATATACACGTTGCATAATTTATGAGACCGCAAGGCTTTTGTTTTTGAGTGGACCTCTTACCTGAACGGATGCTTTTCCTTATGAAGAAGCTTAAAAAAGCAATAAGATAAACATAGAAATTTTTATATCATTTGAAAGTTTGATCATGTTATATGTATTCAAGTTAGTAATATTTTCTTCAGCCCATTTAGGTCCTCTATAAGGTACGGCTTTCTTTTATTATTAGGAAGGAAATTGACTAGAGAAAATTATAATTTGCTAGTCAGACGAGTTAATGTTATGGATTTTTCATTATTGTCACAATAATAGTCGTAATAACAACTGTGCTGTGTGGTAGCGGTTACGAATACTTTTTTTTTTTTGTTCACGCTGTGGAAATGCATTTACGCACTAGCCCTCGCCGGTGACAGACGAGGGGGTGTGTAGGACTCGCCGGTCAGATGGTTCGACCGAAATACCCACTAAAACCGCAGCGGTCCCTTCCGCGCTTTTACGGGATGCCGGAGAGATCGTCTATTGACATTCTATTCCCGATAGCGGTTACGAATACTACTAACCTTTACTATGCTTATGAATGTCGTAATAGATGACTAAGCACATTATATCGACATAGGCCAACTCCACCTGATGCCGTTTGGTCAATAATTATATTCCCAAGAAGGGTTGACGTCAGACAAGCGGGAAGTCATAAAACTATTGCTAATAACTTTTGCAATCGTTGCGTCGAACTCTCGATCCCAAGTGATGGTATCTATAAGAGCAGGAGAATGTCGATGAATGATGAACCATCGTTATGTAAAGTACATTTTTGATGGAAGTAATTTTTACATATATGTACCTATCCATTTAAAAAATGTCATACAATAATTTAAAAGAAAGAAGGGAATTTTCAAATATTTTAATAACAACAAATATGTATATTATCGCAGCTTCACTGGTAGCTAGTGTCTATATATATAATAAAACTAGCTTCTGCCCGCGGCTTCGCCCACGTAAAAGGTACTTTCCTAAAGATTTTCATCTCCTATTTTTATTTCACTCCTTAAGGGTAAATTTTATACAAAATTTTATTGTACATACATACATATCATCATGCCATATCCCTTGCAGGGTAGGCAGAGAGAACAGAGTGCCAGAGAACTCTATCTCTGCATACTTCACTCACTTCCTCAACATTCATAATTCTCTTCATACACGCTCGCCGGTTTCGGAAACTCTTGACTCCACCTTCCTTCAGTATATGACCGATCTGGTCTAGGTAGGTTAGTCTCGGTCTCCCTCGGTACCTACATCCTTCCACTTTCGCATTGTATATCTTCTTAACCAGACATTCGTTCGGCATTCTTTCCACATGTCCGAACCATCGGAGCATTCCCTTTCGCATCTTTACACCAATACTCTCTTTCATACCTACTCGCTCTCTTACGTCGTCGTTACGAATTTTCATCTCCTATTTTTATTTTACTCCTTAAGGGTAAATTTTATACAAAATTTTATTGTCATATTTAATTATATCTTATCAATAGCCTAAAAATAAGTTTCAAGCTTCTGACTATAAAAATGACAATACTTCCTTACAACTTTTCATCCCCCTTTACAACTCTTTTTATGCAATAATTTTCAGTGATGAAAGATTTATAGTAGGACATTTAAACTAAAAATACCTTTTTTTATATTCTAACGAGCAAGTAATACATCTGATGGTAAGTATTATTGCTACCCATAGATCTTTGCAATAACAGGGATACATCTAGGCCGCTACCTACCAATATAAATCCTAAGCCCTCCCAGAATGTTGGACTGCCGCTTCTTACCCTCACCGAACCAAGCGCAACAGCGTATTTTCTGCGAGAGTGTGGTACTACCCCGGACGGACGGCCCGCGACTGTAGACAGAGACGGTCAACAGCGTGGCCCATTAGTTAATAATAAATCTCAAAATCATAAATATAATAAATGGAACAGCAAGTAAAACTAATAAAATATAAAATATTTCCATTGGTGAGTGTTATTTGCATATATTTGTTGTAATAAAATATTATCGTAATTTACTATACAAATGTTATCAAACCGACGGGCTGCTATTTATTCGTTTAAAAGATTTATTAGAAAGATTTTCTGTGTTTTTCTCATGGCAACCGCATGATTTCTATGACGCTACAACTTTATCTGGATTAGTTCTGGTAATTACTAGTTAGCGTTTAAAAAAAAACGTTAAAATAGGCTTCATTATAATGATTTGTTTTAATTACATGCCTTGTTTATATATAAAATTATATGTTAGAAACATTTCAGAAAAATCAAACAATAGTCTAATAGATGAATAGATAGTGCATGGAGACAAAAACATCTCTTAACCATATGTGTTATATTTATGCGTTTATACAATTAGTAAGCAATCCATTGGCGATATAAATCGATAAAATTTATCTCTCAAGTAAATAAATAGAATAACATCGTGTTACCAATATTAATGTTCGTATTAACTATGATAGCAATATTGTTATTTAAAGAATGCCGAGCGAACGTCTGGTTAAGAAGACATACAATTCGTAAGTGAAAGGATGTAGGTACCGGGGGAGACCGAAACTCACCTACCTAGACCAGATTGGTCACGTACTGAAAGAAGGTGGAGTCAAGAGTCTCCGAAACCGGCGAGCGTGTATGAAGAGAATTATGAATGTTGAAGAAGCGAGTGAAGTGTGCAAGGATAGAGTTCTCTGGCACTCTGTTCTCTCTACCTACCCTGCAAGGGATATGGCGTGATGATATGTATGTATGTATGTACGAATTTTAATGCGATTAACATCAAAAGATAGAGTGACTGAAGAGGAATGTTTATATGTATAATACATGCATATTGTAGTAAAATAAATTGAGAATTTTACATATGTCTTAGAAATCTCTTAGAAGTTATTAGAGATTTAAAATTTGGGGAGAGAGTGTCCCAATACCGAAGCGAAGCGAAGACGGGTCGCTACAAAATATATTATATAAAAAAATGATAATCTTATTCGTTCAGTAATATTTTTTTGCTTATTTCTTTTTTATAACAGACTTTACTAAGAAATTAACTTTTACGTTAGGTAGAATATGGAAACGTAGAATTTTTTTCAGCCCATCTAAGGGTTTCCTTATTCTTTATAAAACCCAATTACGAAATGAAAAAGGATGTCACAAGCGGGATTCGAACCCGCGCCTATTGGGATTCCGGCTCAATCGTGCTGCCACTACACCACCGTGACTAATTGTAGGACATGCAAATTTCACTTCGTATCATATTTACGTCTTAAGGTGACGGTATGCTATCTACCCGACAATGTTTACATACTGTTATAGGCTTAATACTTAAAACTTTACAGTTAGAATTGTATTAAACGATGACACAACCTTGTTATTTTAATTACTGAAATTTAGCATTTAATATGCTTAATTATGGTTTCCTTATTCTGTTACTACTTGATCTTGACTAGATGGTTTTTAAGTGATGTTACCTTAATGATTATTGTAATAAATATTTACAACATCCATAGAAAAGAAAATGTTAATTTTACTTTTACTCCGTCATCATACGAAGAACGTTGAGAACATATTCATAACCGGCACTAATTATATTCAAGCTCAGATAAACTCTTTACGTAAAGGATGTAATTTTATCTTAGTATATCTTGAATCGCAGGATACTTTACAAAATCATGAGCGGATATATCACCATAACTCAGAATTTATGGATTCCATAAAGAACTGTTCTGGAAAGTGATTGAACCCACGGATCTTGGTATGAAATGACCCTAGGCCATCTATACTAAAACAAAAATCTTTATAATAATGAAAGAGCAGAAAAGAAGAGCCATTAAGAAAAAAATGCGTCCCCATCGCCATTAGGCAACTGGTACCACATCCTTAACATCAATGGCCATGCCATTTAGAATATGGAGTATTCAGATTGATTTATATAAAATTCGATCTTATCTTAGCTTATAATTTTATCAGTAATGACGCTACCAGGATACAATAATAAAATTGTCAGTTCATTATGTTGGTGTGTCTATAAAAACTGTCCGCCTGTCTATTTAAATAACACGTTCCGTGAAACAAGCGTACATAACTTTTGACTTGCTGCAATTGTGACAGGGCGATTCCTGTATTTATAAATATCAATTAAAAAATTACGTGTGAACTTAAAAAAAATAATACGTAATTAATTTAGTAATATATTAAACGTGCATAAATTTCACTATATTTGATCATCATTTCAGTTCATATACGTCCCACTGCCGGGTTATTTCAGCTCACATATGCCCACTGTTGAGCTCAAGCTTCTTCCATAATGGCTGGGAAATTAACCTATTATACTGCGCTGATCAAATGTGTTGGTACAGGGTTTTGTTTCGAGTTTTCTTTCTCTTGCATAAATGTTATGTGCATTTTATATCCCTTAGTCGTCTTTTACGATCACCCACGGGTAAGATAGGGAGTGGTGAATTGTATTCTTACTCCGTCACCACACGTACAGTATTGTATTTACTATGTATTAAAGAAATAAGTATATAATGTGTCAAGGAATGAGGAAGAATGGGAATTATAAGAGACCACTTAAGGATATCATCTTCATTATCCTGCTCTTATCCTAATCAATTGGGAACGACGCAATATGTATTGTTTTACATTGTGCATATTGCAATGTTTTGACAATAGTTTTATGATCAGTCGTCAGTCGTCGACCAATGAGGCATTGATATGAGGCAGGAGAGTTGTTACTCTGCTTGGATATTTAATTGTTGATCTGACAGCATCACATGGCATTATGAATTAGGTCGATGTAAATATTTTAGTTGACTTTGACACCCGAGGACAATGTCATGATTGGCAGTGTTTATAGCTGGCACTACACATCATGAAATGACTTAGGGATGTATATATTATATTTAGAACAGAACATCAAAAAAGAGAAAATTCTAATTAAATATTATATTTCTCGTCTGGCCTATGTGGTATTATAGTAAGTCAATTTCCTTTTTCATAGAAGAGTTGAACGATACAGTAGGATGTGTATGGGATTTGGGTGTCGGAACCCGTTCAAATGGTCGACACGAGTACATTGCGACTACACCATAGCCTGCCACCAAAATAAAGTACTTGTATAGATTAAAAAGAATCTTAATTAAAAATAAATAAAAAGAAAGGATGTAGGTACCGGGGGAGACCGAGATTAACTTACCTAGACCAGATTGGTCACGTACTGAAGGAAGGTGGAGTCAAGAGTTTTCGAAACCGGCGAGCGTGTATGAAGAGAATTATGAATGTTGAGGAAGCGAGTGAAGTATGCAAGGATAGAGTTTTCTGGCACTCTGTTCTCTCCGCCTACCCTGCAAGGAATATGGCGTGATGATATGTATGTATGTAAAAAGAACCTCCATTAGGATGGCAAATAGAATAACACTATGAGGGTACACTTAGTTTAAAAGATAATATACTGCACTTTTATTTTTAGGAATGGATTATGATCACGTCATTCTCTGTCTAAACTGTCTAGAGCGGCAAAAAAATAGCGTACAACTCCATAACTTGTCGTGTGGTGTACGGCAAGTTCTCTTTTTCTCTGTATTGATATTGGGCAAACTATTGGTACCGAGTCTCTGTCTTCCGTGGAAATACTCTGTGTTAAGGTAAATCTTTCTACTGCTTCTACTCTACATATATGTAGAATATGTATATGTTGGTCTCGAGCCTCCTCCATAATGGGAGGGAAATTGACCTACTATACTCCGCTGGTCAGACGTGTTGGTATAGGGTTTTGTTTCGAGTTTTCCTTCTCTCACATAGATGTTATATTTTTTGTTTGATATCCCTTAGTCATCTCTTACGATCATCCACGTGTAAGATGGTTAATTGTATTCTTACTCCGTCACCATACGAAAAAAATACATAATCAACGGACACAAATAAAATACAAACCGTAAAATACAGATCAATTACAAACGTGATAGAATCTATAAAAATAGTTTTATGTCATGTGTATATTACTCGTGTTAATATGAAAGATTATTCATCAGCACCCATAAATGTCCCATTGTTGGGCTCGGGCCTCCTCCGTAATGGGAGGGAAATTAACCTACTATACCGCGCTGGTCAGACGTGTTGGTATAGGTTTTTGTTTCAAGTTATCTTTCTCTCGCATTGATGTTATATGCGCTTTATATCCCTTAGTCGTCTCGTACGATCACCCACGAGTCAAAATCATTAAAATGCTATAATTATTTTCTATTTTTATTTTATTTATTTAATATTAGAAAGTTACGGTATATAAGATAAATATAGAAAGTCCTTACAAAGCATATTAATGTATGTAGTTACATCTGAAGTGGTTGTAAGGAGCGCCATTTGTCGCAAAGATATGATTTATTGCAATGTCTTTACCGTATAAGGTATGTAGGTATATAATATAACAGGTAGTAGGCACTAACTATGTCTAAATGGAATTTTACGGGTTGACTTGTTGATACTTACATGATACGAGATTTATAAATATAAATTATTCGGACATTCGGAAGCTAAATTTTTTTTTTGTGATTTCACTGATTAGATGGCAATGTGGTCTATGTATTAACGTACTGTGCCAAGGTTCTGAATTCGACGCCGGGCCGGCCACCGAAGTCAAAAATCGGGTACCGGTGGCCCGCCCGCACGGCGAAGAGAGGTGTTTGCAGGGTGGGTCCATGGGGTTGCGCGCCGCCTCTTCCGTCGCCCCGGGCCGATTTATCGGGGCGCGACCACATCCACGGTCCCACCTTGCAAAAAAAAAAAAAGGGTCTGAATTTGATGTTCATGGAGAATATATTTTTGTATATTATAAGTGGTTGTTCTGAGTTTGAATGTATTTTTTTTTTCATTATTTGTATATATCTAAGGTATTTGTTGGTTGATTGATCTTTAATAAAAAAAAATATTAAAATGTAATGGTGAAATAAGTTTTATTATGACAATGTGAAGTATTGATAACTGGTGTAATGAATGGGTTAGAATACAGTGTGTTAATACCATTAGCTTTCCTGTGGGACACGTAAATATTAGGGTTATTGAGATTTCCAGGGAACGGGTAGTGTTGCTCTCCTGGAAAATTCATAACAGTAACTGAGATAACCAACTTGTCAATGACTTGTAAAGCGTGGCAATGATAACATTATTCGTTTTATAAGAAGTCATATAACTTGTACTGCATGTTGATAGGATGTAAATAATAAAGTATTGATCGTTATAGAAGTTAATAGCTCAAAATCTTAGTCAAATATCTGATATTAGAAGCCAGATGGATCCAAATTATGATGTTGCGTGAATTTTAAGGCGAGACTTTGAATGTGGTTAACTGGATTTAGTAGGATTCAAACCCATGAAGTATTGCCTACTAAGAAGTAGTTATCCATCTCTTTGTCGTTATCAAGAAGATAAATTCTTCCTATCTATTAATTTTATTTTTGGTAGGTTATGCCATATATCTAATAGTCTTAACACACGCCGTCCATTCCGCCGTGACAGAAAGGCGGCGCGTGGCCTCATTACCCACCGTATTCCGTCTTCATCGCCATTGGGGCGACTACGGTACCGAGTCCTTGACATCATTGACCAGCCCGGCGGCTCAATTAAACTGAAAAAACTATGGCAGACTCAATAAACTTCAGTTATAATTGATTTTAAAATGTGAAATCCAATTACTTAGTGCAATAAAAGTCTGAAATATGTTTTATTTCTTAACTCTAATATTTGCATAAATATTAGAAAGTATAACTAACAAAGATAAGAGGTAAAGAAAAGAAAGATCTAAGAGAATCTTAAAGCAACACGTCACTGGAAAGCAGGCCATTGCATGGCACAAAGTTTATAAGCATTGCCATTCAATGTGGCAACGCCGCCAGCACACTAGGCAAGGTGCCGACTGGCAGGGGATTACTTGAATAAGTTTGGAGAGATTTTTAGTTTTCCATATTGTTATAAAAAATATTTTTTAATAACACTAATGATTTCGAATGTTAACGAGAGCATTATACATAGATATATGAAATAAAACAGTTTTTATGTATTTATATTTTTTCTACTTTTCGAATATTTTTTAGCCATTATAGTCACGGGTGAACTTAAAGTATTTTACTTCCAAGAAGTCATTATTACAAAGGTTTTTTTCAAACCACCACAATATCAGTTATTAAATTACAATCCACATTTTTGATACATATTTATTGCTAGTACAAAAATTAATTGATTCTACATTAAATAGTCAAACTATTTAGATTTTCTAAATGTTAATCTAAAACATTAGTATTAAAACAAAATTTATATTTAAATAGGTTAATATTCATAGTTAAATGACATTTAAACGAGGTTTAAGAAGAGCTCTTCCTTCACGGTAGGCAGCGGCCTGGCTGTACCCCTGGTGTTGCTGGGTCCATGTGCAGCAGCATTACTTACCATCAGGTGTGCTGTTTGCTCGTTTGTCACCGTAGACAATAAAAAAAAAAAAAAAAAAAAAAAAAAAAAACATTAAATAAATTAATTTACCATGTTAGGTAAATCTCATTTAAAACATTTGTATTTGCATGCATTAAACACTGATTAGTTTAGTTGGTTTTATGTTGCCAGTAAATATAAATGTACTTAATTGCTATACACTGCACGAGTCTTAACCTATGCTTGTTATTATAGAAATATTATTAGATGTAGTATTTATTTTAATCTGTACCCGAAGATACAACATGTGTTTAAATTTTCAAATATTTAGAGATGGGAACACTCTTCATATTTATCAATCGACAGGCTTTTTTTTAAAGACCCTACACCTTTTTTTTCTTGCGGTGGGCTATGGAGTGGCCACGTCCCACCAAATCGGTCCGGAGAGACGGCAGAAGCGGCGCGCAAGCGCAGGGTGGGTGCTACCCTGCAAAGCGCCTCTCTTCGCCATGCGAGTAGGCCACCGGTACCCGATCTTTATCTTTGGTGGAAAGAACACCCAAACACAAAGACACTATAGAAATAATCCTTGTATTGCAAAAATTACACATAGACTCAAAACAACAGTTAGTGGATCGCTCAAAGTATTGTCCTGCATGGGAATCGAACTCACGGTACTGGCACGAAAGGTCGGTATCTTAACCACTACGCCATCTATGCAGTCGTTTTCGGCTCAATAAAATATAGAACCCGCTCACTAACTTGTAATAACACGACATACGGTCTCCTTCAGTTATGTACAGATCATATTTTTAAGAAGACGTCTTCGTTAAAATTCTCCTCATTGTATTGAAATAAGATTCCCATATTTACGTAAAGAATGGACACTTATTTTGTATTTATGATAGAATCCATTTTGTTGGATTTTTAAACTTATGAAGCTGATAGCGACTGCAGCCTTAAAATAGATGTCATAATGTATAAAAATTGTTTTATTCCAGTCCATCCATCAATATATTGACGTTCACTATTCAATTCTTTCTTCCTCACAAAGAAGGGATAAATAATAATGTTTTTTATTGTTATGAGAATTAAATGTACAGTATTCAACATTTTATAAAATTGCTGACCAAGTAGGCACTGTTCTCAATAATTAAAAAAAAAACAACAGGCAGTCATGGGGACTGCCGATAGAAGTGAAAACTATTAACTTAAGACTAATTGAAATAATAATAATTTTCTAATTTTTATATAAAAATAAAAGTTTTTCCCCTCCAAAAACGCTCAACGCGCCTAAAGAAGTTTTCATATAGCTATAGATATACTATTAGCATTAGCATGTCGGTGACGCGAACCTATAAGCTTTTCCCCTCCAAAAACGCTCAATGCGCCTAAAGAAGTTTTCACATAGCTATAGATATACTATTAGCATTAGCATGTCGGTGACGCGAACCTATAAGTTTTTCTCCTCCAAAAACGCTCAACGCGCCTAAAGAAGTTTTCACTTCAAAAAAACATCTATAGTGCCTACCGGGGTCAATTACTAATCTAAACCATTTTTCACTCCAAGAAGGATTAACACATAAAAGAAATCCAATAAAATTATTCCAGCTGCTTAGAATGATTTCAGTATCATACACAGAACAATTACTTGACTAGACATTCATCACCAGACGTCAACTCTTACTTTGTGTTGTTAAAAAAACTAGGCTCTGTGGTAAAAAGTACTAAGCTATTAGCTAAGCTTAACTTTTAAATAAAATGATATTGTAAAATAGAATTATTTCTTCTTCAAATAACCACAATCATTATATATATGCTGAATATTATAGCTTCGATTTTCACATAGAAAAAATCTTTATTCAATTTATAAATGATTATGCTATATCAGAGTACCATTTTTTTTAATTGAATGCTAGTGAAATTACACAAGGATTGTACTGTGATGTGTTGTTTTTTTTTTTTTAAATATATATCACTTATTCCATACGCTATTGATTTTAAGCAACATTGTTAAGGTTTGACTAAAAAGTACTGACCGTCACAGCCACATACATACATATGTAGAACTACTAAGGAATGCTTGGCTGTTAAGCTATTTATGTTGTTCACATCAAACAAAAAGCGAATAGCTTGAAATTACCAACGATTAATATATTTCCCACTAGCCGTATAAGATTCCAACACATTTACCCATAAAGGATTGGACTCCCACTGCGATTGAGAAAAAAAAATACGAGTGAATGTGATAAATACGACGAAACAATTATCAAGTTACGTTAAGACTATTGGTTACTGAGAACTTATGAATATGGTGTTTTGTACATCTTATTAATTCAGTTAAGTTGAAGACGTTACGAGAATTTTTATGTCAATGTCAACAGAATCATTCGTACATTTTGCAATAGTATTTATGCGAAAAACATTTTTTTAATTTTTCCTTTATAATGTGAATAAATACGTTGATGACGGAGTAAGAATTCACCACCCTCTATCTTGCCCGTGGGTGAACGTAAAAGACGACTAAGGGAAAAATATGCATATAAAATCTATTCAAGAGAATGAAAATTCGAAATAAAACCCTATAATAACACGTCTGTCCAACGTGGTATAGTAGGTCGAGGAGGCTCGAGCCCAGCAGTGGGACATATATGAGCTGAGATGATGAATGTGAATAAAATACGTATCACGATTATCATTAGCAGCGCTCTGTAAGATCTGTCTGAATAGAGACATCAGTCATAGCATTTGTAAATTTAATATTTCAGTCTCAATCCGTCGACGCCAAGCTAGACGGGTTGGTGAAGGGAATATTAAGCTTTTCTTTATATTATCTATGTACCTAACATGATTTTGACTTCACCTATATTCATGAGAAATGGTAATCATTGTTTAATTTATTTATTACTCACATTTACAACAAAAGTATTACGAATTCACAAAAAAGTATTTTTACGTGTAAAGGCTGAATATAGTTGCTAATTACGGATAGATCAGCGTGTATGGATTAAATGTAAGTATTTGAAAAGTATACTAATAAATACATTTCATGTTAACTTAAAATAGACAAATTGGAGAATGTAGGCTTGAAAATCGGCAGACCAACAAAAACAGAATACATGTTCTGAGATTTCAGCGGTCTCTCCAATTTTACACCTATAACTCTAGATGGAGTACCTATCCCAGTATGCTCGAACTTTCAATACCTCGGTTCTCTTTTCCAAAGCGATGGCGACTTGGAGCGTGCGGTGAAGCACAGAATTGATGTGGGGTGGATGAAATGGCGGCAGGTTACGGGTACAACATGCGACCCCAAAGTACCCCTTAAATTACATACATACATATATCATCACGCCATATCCCTTGCAGGGTAGTCAGAGAGAACAGAGTGCCAGAGAACTCTATCTCTGCATACTTCACTCGCTTCCTCAACATTCATAATTCTCTTCATACACGTTCGCCGGTGACTCCACCTTCCTTCAGTACATGACCGATCTGGTCTAGGTAGGTTAGTCTCGGTCTCCCCCAGTACCTACATCCTTCCATTTTCGCATTGTATATCTTCTTAACCAGACGTTCGTTCGGTTTTTTTTCCACATGTCCGAACCATCGGAGCATTCCCTTTCGCATATTTACACCAATACTCTCTTTCATACCTACTCGCTCTCTTACGTCGTCGTTACGAATGCTATCGATCAGCCTAACTCCACAGATTTGCCGTAGAGATCGCATTTCGACCGCATTAATTTTATTTCATACTCTTTTATGCATATCCAACTCTCGCTTCCATACAGTAATGTTGGGACAAGCACTGCGTTATGTATTGCTACACGTGCCTTCTGGCTGAGGTGGTGGCTACCGAGAAGTTGCCCCAAACCTCCATTCACTTTATTTCCCGCATTCACTCTTCGCTCTATATCAGTGGTGTATCCTCCATCTCGGCTAAATCCACAACCAAGATATACAAATTCATCCACTTGCTCTAGTAGGTACATCATTACTTATTGTTACTCTTACGTCTATTCTAGCTTCATCTCTTTCATTAAATTAAAGGGCAAAATATATAAAACCCTAATAAGACCTGCCGTACTGTATGGGTCAGCATGTTGGGCGAAAAAGCGATGGACGAGAGACGACTGCATGTAGCGGAGATGCGAATGTTGAGATGGATGTGTGGTGTGACCAGAATGGAGAAAATAAGAAATGAACATATAAGAGGAAGTTTGAAAGTTGCGCCAGTGACGCCAAAGTTAAGGAGTGAAAGATTGACATGGTATGGATATGTGATGAGATGGGATGAAAGTAATGTTGTGAGGAAAGTTTTAAGTATGAATGTTGAAGGCTTTAGGGGTAAGGGAAGACCGAAGAAAAGATGGATGGACTGCGTGAAACATGACACAGATAGACAAGATGTGACCACAGAGTTGTATGGAAGGAGAAGACATATTGCGTCGACCACAAATAAATTGGGATAAGAGTAAGTTGATGATGATGATTAACTTAAAATAGACATATCTATTTGTATTATAATGAAAGAAGAAAGAAAGAAGAAGAAAAATGATTTATTTCTCCCTCGCAGAGGGACACATAAGTATATAACATACATACATATATACATATCATCACGCCATATCCCTTGCGGGGTAGGCAGAGAGAACAGAGTGCCAGAGAACTCTATCTCTGCATACTTCACTCGCTTCCTCAACATTCATAATTCTCTTCATACACGCTCGCCGGTTTCGGAGACTCTTGACTCCACCTTCCTTCAGTACATGACCGATCTGGTCTAGGTAGGTTAGTCTCGGTCTCCCTCGGTACCTACATCCTTCCACTTTCGCATTGTATATCTTCTTAACCAGACGTTCGTTCGGCATTCTTTCCACATGTCCGAACCATCGGAGCATTCCCTTTCGCATCTTTACACCAATACTCTCTTTCATACCTACTCGCTCTCTTACGTCGTCGTTACGAATGCGGTCGGTCAGCCTAACTCCACAGATTTTCCGAAGAGATCGCATTTCGACCGCATTAATTTTACTTTCATACTCTTTTCTGCATACCCAACTCTCGCTTCCATACAGTAATGTTGGGACAAACACTGCGTAAGTATATAACATAGTTAGTATTAATAGTAGATAACACAAGAGATATGTAAAACACAACACATAAGAGCTAGTGTCCTAACCGCGAGCAAGTGAAAAGGATCGCTACTCAGCATAATGTTGTGGTAGCTCACTTGAGAAACCACAACGCTGTTCTTCCGTAGCGTCCTAATGTTTTCCGTAGCGTCTTAATGAATAAAATAATAAATAGAAAATCCTATCCCATCAATGAATATAATTTAATTACTTTCCAATTTCGTCATCACCCGGAGAATTACTGCACAAATAGTAGAGTAAACTATGTATTGGGACATTTCTTTGCGGATATCGTGGGCTCGTTCTTCAAGCAGTTTATTATGCTATCTAAAAGAAATGTACTAAATCTATATATTTGTAGCCGTTATTTGTAAGTTCATGAAGTCTCCCGCCACATGGGGATTTAATTCTTAAGGTAGGAAGGAGGTGTAAAAAAAATGAATTAAGCATATCATGGATTTCTCTTATTGGATATAATTTTAATTACGATAATGTGACACAAAATCCAATGGCGCCTGACTTCTTAACTCGTTATTTACCTAATATTAAACCATTTAGATCACTATGTGGGAGTTACATTTGTGAAAATTGTGATCGATGTGAAAAAAATCCACCGTGGATTTTTTTTTATAACTCGTTATTGTATTGTTTTTTGGAGGCTTAATTATTATAATTAGCGAACGATGTAAGGCTGATATTATTTTGAATACCTTCTAAATGTGTTTTAGGAATAAAGATACTAGTAATGGCATTATCTTTTAGCTGATTGGTTTTTTTAATAAAAATACTGGCAATCAATTCAAGATTTCTATCATTTAGAAAAATAAGACATTTAAAATCAAGTCTTCTATCATTTAGAGAAAGAAGTCGCTTTACACCTACTTTATATCATGTTTCCCAATTACTTGGGGTCACGCAATATCTACGAGTGCATATTACAAAAGTTACTGGCTATAGTTCTATAACCGGCTGTCTATGTAACGTCAAATATTCTTGAGAATATAATTGTTGACCAAATGGCATCAGGTAGAGTTGGCGCAGATATAATTATAAAACTCTTAGGCATCTTTTACGATATCCCCGAGCAAAGTAAGGGTTGGTAGTATTCGTAGCCGTTACCACACAGCAATTACGCCTACTTAGTAGATAAGATTATATGTACATATATTAAGATATAACCATAGGAGTTTTTTTTATAACATTCATATTTATAAAAGTATCAATTTAAGAAAATACAGTTTTAAAATTAAGGTTAAAAGGTTTTATGACGAAACATTAAATCTATTAGTTTTATCTAAACTGATGTAGAAATAGTTAATTTTATATATGCGTAAGATGTTAAATCTATAATATATGCGACCTTATAATATATAATAGCTATTCTATACAGTTTGATGTGTACTTATAAAATTTTGTCCTTCTTTTATTTTATGGTTATTATGGCTTTTCAGCCCATTTGTAAACAGTTACTAAGTAGATACAAACTATCGGCCATATTTTTTTATTAAGAAACAAATTATTATTTGACTTTTGGCGGGAATCTGAAAACGTCATGTGGTGATCTTGTATTATATTCTATATCTTAGTGTTTTAACGTATTATGTTAGATAATTTTGATGGTATTTTTCAATGTGATGCGAAAGAACTTCTGAGATGTAGTGAATATGATATAAAAGTGCCACAAAAGTTCCAGAGGATACCATTAATGGTGTGTTCATAGCACTGTTAATGACAACGATTTGAATTACTGACGGACAATAACTAACCTAAAGAGACTAAAGATGTAAAGAAAATATTAACTTGACACTGGCAACAATGGCTGGTATAATTAACTAATTGCCAAAAAAAAAGATGAAATTATTTTTTGTTAGGAATATTTTTTTGTTGCAATATTCATTTATTTTATCTCAGTTCCTCTACACTAGGAGAGAAATTAACCTACTACACCACGCTGGTCAGATGTGTTGGTATAGAGTTTTATTTCAAGTTTTCCTTCTCTTGCATTGATATTATATGCATACTTTATCCCTTAGTCGTCTTTTCCGATCACCCACGGGTAAGATAAGGGCTGGTGAATTGTATTCTTACTCCGTCATCACACGGCAATCGACTTAATAGGTTTCTTTTTTAAATCTTTTTTTACTTAGGAGTTTTTAGCCTCTAGGCCATGCCAGTTTCATTATACACTAACCATATCATAATGCCTTATACTAACTTAGACTAACTTATTTACAAGCTAACTAACACTATTTACTTAGACTAACCCTATTTATTTAATCTAAACCTATTTACTTAGACTAACCTTATTTACTTAGATAACCCCTATTTACTTAGACTAACCCGATCTACTAGCTAACTAACCCTATTTACTTAGACTAACCCTATTTACTTAGACTAACCATATTTACTTAGACTGACCCTATTTACTTAGACTAAGTCTATTTACTTAGACTAATTCTATTTACTTAGACTATCCCTATTTCCTTAAACTAACCCTATTTACTTAGACTAACCCTATTTACTAGCTAACTAACCCTATCCACTTAGACTAACCCTTTTTACTAGCTTATAAAAGACTTATTGGTTCTATAATTATATAATTTAATAATATATAGTAAAGATAAATTATAATGTTCGAATTATACTTCAAACGTTAAACACACAGTTGAAATACCTTAGGTTGTATACAGTTAAATACCACAATTTGAAATTACAAAATAAAGCAATATGTAATTCATATATGGTAACAATGAATTAGAGTTATCCGTTTACGGTCAATCAATAAATTCGTCAAATATGGGGGATAGACAAATTGTTAGGATTTCTAAGCTTATGAATATTAATTTGTATGGGCGGGACTTTGACTGACCGTTTATGTTAGACTTAAGACGTTGGTAAGGCGGGGTTTGTTATTTTCTTTTTTATTTTATTACAGTTTAACTTTAAATAATGTACTTTTATAATATTAAGCTTTGAATTGATATTTTTTTTCATAATCCAATGGCTTTAAATAGAGAAGTGCTTCTACGACCCTCATGTCCTAGATTTGATATTTGCTTCTGGCGATAAAAAATATTGTCGAGATTTTTGGTAAATATTTTTGAATTGCAAATGTTTTTTGGGAAATTTTCAGCAACAAGCTCAAATTTTGGTATAGTGCCGATTAACGCTTTTCTTCGGCAGGCTATGGTCTGGACACACGCCGTCTCGCCTCATACCCATCGTATTCTCTCCCCATCACAATTGGATGGGCCACTGTTGCCGAATTTTTAACGTCTGTGGCCAGCCCGGTGGGTTACCCTTTCGGTTACCCTATCCCGCCGGGTTGGCCCGTTGATACCCCGGCTTGCTGTTAAGCCGTCTCTCTCACATGGTCAGCCGCTCTGCTGGTGACAGACTATTTTCTGCCTGCACCGCTCCATGTGCCGGCGGCGGAGCGTGTCACCGAAGGGGCTTGCCTCTCGGACTGGCCCCGCCGCTTACTTAGCGGAAGGTGGCGACCACCCCCCAGTTTCAGAGTTGCCGGTTAACACTACTGTAGGTTTAGAATTTTATTTCAAGTCTCCCTTGTTACATATCCTTGGTCTTTTATGCCATTCACCGGTAAGATGGGAGGTAGTGAATTGTATTCTTACTCCGTCACGGTAACACTATTATTATAAATACGACTTATTAATATATTTTGCACGATCAACCTACATTATAATGCACTATCATAAATTAGCTGATGTCAAATGATCAATTAATATAGTTGATTATATAAATCTAAATAGCTTTGAGTAGGTTTTATTGATTATAAGTACGTACATAGTGAGCGTAACGTTGTAATATCTTGTTATTTCATGTGCCATAAATAATAACGGATTCGATCAAAATAAATGAAACGAATAACAGAGTTAATTAAATAATATACTTAGTATCAATTAATATTGATTGCATAAATGGCGTAATGGTTAAGATACTGAACTATCGTGCTAATGTCGTCGGTTCGATGCCCACACTAAACAATACGTTTCTCTGAGTTTGGATGTAATTTGTGTCCGTTAATTATATGTTTGTAAAGTTGCCCGCAATACAATGATATTTCCTTAGTGCAGGATGTTGTCTTTTTACTAAAATAAAAATATATAATTAAGTACAGATTATATATGTATGTGTTAATAAAAGATATTTTGATATATTTATTTTTTTTATTTAAAGATATTTTTTTTTTTGTAAAATATAATTCAAATTCAAATTCAAATTCATTTATTATGCATAGGCCCTGCGAGGGCACTTACATATTGTCAGTTTTAACATATTATATTAATTCAATTAACTACCACCGGATCGGAAGTAGACCACTACTGAGAAGATCCGGCAAGAAACTCAGCGGGTTAGTCTGTTGTTTTTTCTTTTAAATCTTTTTTATACATAAAATGGTACAACATATGTAATAAGAAATAGCTCCAGTGTGATGCCCTGCGAACCCAATAGTTCAAATAGAATGTAAAAATAACCACGGCTGGACCAGATCCCACAGGCGGCACCCGATCACGAGTTAACTACTAGGGCAGCCATCACTCCCCTCAACCACCTTGGAGGGAAGGGAGAGACCCGCCCCACGCAGCTACCGCAAGAAGACCTTTCAGTGAGCATGACCAATACCATGAGCTACAAACGCTAACCAAAGTCAAAATTCGTTGGGCAAAACACGCTACGCTTTACAAGTATGTAAAAATATTATAAAATAAAAACGAACAGTTTACAAATATATAGTAATTGCTGAATGAGGAGGTACTCATAGCCAGTCTGTAGTATCGCTTCGATAATCCTCGATTTTATAATAACCTCTTTTACAGAGTCTGTTTTTGACTGCCCTTTTAAATTTATTCACAGGCATGTCTCGGATATCTCTTGGTAATTTATTATAAAAGCGTATACATTGCCCCATGAATGACCTATTAATTCTTTCCAGACGAGTAGTGTGTACAACTAATTTGTCCTTATTCCGAGTATTAACACAATGAATGTCACAATATCTTTCAAAATTACTGATATTTCTTTTTACATACAATACATTCTCGTATATATATTGTGATACAACAGTCAGAATATTTACTTCTTTGAATTTCTCTCGAAGTGAAACTCTTGGGCCTAGATTATAAATTGCGCGGACAGCCCTTTTTTGGAGAACAAAGATACTACTCAGATCCGCGGAGCATCCCCACAGTAATATGCCGTATGACATAAGACTATGAAAATAAGCGAAATAAACTATTCTAGCTGTTTCAATATCAGTCAATACTCGAATTTTTTTGACCGCATAAGCCGCTGAGCTAAGTCTGTTTGACAATTTATCAATATGAAGGCCCCATTGGAGTCTAGCATCTATAGTGATACCTAAAAATACAGTTGATTCCACAAGGTCTAGAGCCACACCATTCATTTGAACATTGGTTCCCACTTGTCTCACATTAGGTGTGGTAAACTTAATACATTTTGTTTTCTTCTCATTAAGAACTAGATTATTTGTACTGAACCAATGAACAACGTTTGACAGTGCGTTGTTCACATCGTCATAATTAAGCTTTTGTCTTTTGATTTTAAATAGCAAAGATGTGTCATCTGCGAACAACACAATGTTTTGACTTTCTCCTATATAGTAGGGTAAGTCATTCATGTAAACAAGAAACAGAAATGGCCCCAGAATGGACCCTTGTGGAACGCCCATTTTGATGACAGAACCAGATGATCGTGCACCATTAACATCGACCCTCTGAATTCTGTTGTTTAGGTAGGAAGTTAAAAGCTCAAGAGCGTTATTCCTGATCCCATAGTGGTATAGTTTTTTGATAAGGGTTTCGTGGTGCACACAATCAAATGCCTTAGACAAATCGCAAAATATACCCAATGCTTCATGCGATTCCTCCCAGGCTGCAAATATATTCTTTAACAATTCTACACCCGCATCAGTAGTAGAGCAATTCTTTGTGAAACCAAATTGATTTTTATGAAAAATACTATATTTATTAAAATGACTTAACATCTGATTGAGTAAAATTTTCTCAAATACTTTACTAAGTGTTGGTAGTATGGAAATAGGGCGAAAATTGTTAACATCTGACATACTACCAGATTTGTGCAAAGGAATTACTCTACTAATTTTCATGAGTTCAGGAAATACACCTCGAGCAACACAACCATTAAACACAAATGCCAGGTGGGGAGCAATAATAGATACTATAAAATTTACAGTCTTTACAGATAAGCCCCACAGATCTGCTGTTTTTTTTATATTAAGGGTTTTAAAAGACTTTAAGATGTCATTCACACTGACATCTGAAAATTTAAAGGAAGTGTTACATTTCACAATACATTGTTTAAGGAGCGATTCAGCTAAAATAGGGGACGACGCTAAATATTTTGTTGTTAGTACAGGCACATTTGTAAAATAGTTTTCAAATACTGTCGCCACTTCTTTATCCGCTTTCACATTTTTATCACCTATCTTTAAGTTGAAATCCCTTTTCCGTACAATGTTCCTACCGGTTTCACTATTTATCACTTTCCATGTCATTTTAATAATATCACTAGATTGTGTAATTTTGCTTCTCAGATAAATAGATTTAGCACAGGAACAGGCACGTTTAAATATTTTAGAATAATTTTTGACATATTCTAAAAATACTGGGTTAAGGTTATAAGATTTTTCATTATAGAGTTCATATAACCTTTTTCTACTCTTGAAGATACCACATGTAGCCCATTCACTAAATCCAGCAGGTACTCCAACTTTTAAAGTTTTGGGTTTAAATATTGTATTAAATTCAGTATCAATTACGCGGAATAGGGATGTATATAATTCATTAGGATTATCATGAATAGGCAACAGCGGTAACTTCATAGTCAAATTGTATCTAAAATGCTCTAAGCGGTTAGCGGTCATAGGAACAAAGGTAATACTTTCAGGTTGAATCCTACTAGTTCCAGGAAGTACAACAAGTTGCCCACAATGATCTGATTCTAAAGCACTTATAATAGATTTATTTATGGGCTTGAGATTTATGAATATATTATCTATACAAGTTGCACTCCCAGCAGCTATCCTAGTAGGTTCTAAAAAGACATTATATAAATTGTATGATTTCATTAATGTTATAAATTTTTGTGTAATGTTATTATTGTCTAATAAATTTATATTAAAATCCCCACATATCGCAACATTTTTATTAGAACTGGAGGTTTTGAATAAGACATCCTCTAGGTATTTTTCAAAAACACCATATGGTGAACATGGAGGTCTGTATATGCACACGACTATGAGCTGCTCACACTCAATACAGGAAATTTCAATTGCATGTTCAATAGAGAGTCTCACAATATCATTTCTTTCTTTAAATTTAATGGTATTATTTAAAATTATTAATGAACCACCTCGTATCATACTGACTCTATTGAATGAACTAGCAACATGGTGATTTGGAAAATTAAACACTTGTTGATTATTTTTGAGCCAGTGTTCAGTAATACAAAGAATATCTATCTGGTAATCATTCAAAAATAATTCAATTTCCAAATCTTTACATAACATACCCTGAATATTTTGATGTACCAGGTTAATACACTTAGAACTATTCTTAAGACTTAAATTCTTTGCAAAGCAAGAGTAGTCCTCTATTGTCTTAATGGCTAATTTAAATTATAATTTGAATTGATGTCATTATTTCCATTAGTGGAAATTAAAATTAAATTATTTATGTCAACATTACATTGCTCAATAGAAGCAATTTTGTTAGCCAAATTCTTGGCTGATGTAAAAAAAAAATAAGATAGCGAATCAGCTAACATATTTTTATAATATTTAGATAGATAAGAACTATCTTTTGTCAAAAAATGTTTTTTTTTTACATAATTGTTAATGTCAATTACATGGATTATATTTCTAGTAGTATAATTCGATAATAACATTATATAAGTACTAAGATTAAAGATAATTATATAAATAAAATAAGAGATAATATAATAAAAATCAAATCATCACCGTTTGATCACTAAACAAATATGAATACAAAAATTAAGAATACAATCTCTTATCATATCTTATTTGCTCACAGGAGTCGTAAAAATGGTTGAGAGAACATCAGGAGAGGGCAACAACACTCTCCCGAGAGATATGTAACACCAACCGAAAATACTAAAATCCTACCTTGCCTTAGTAGTACATTGTTCTCCTCTAGCATATTCATAATGATTGGATATATTGATTCTAATATAGGTATTCTATTACCATATTTTTAGGGTTATAATGATTTTTATATCTTAATCTACTATTTTATAAACAAAAATACTTATATTAATGTAATCAATTAAGTCAGGTTCTATTATATTCTTATTATATAACTATTTAACAGATGGCACTACTAACAACGAAGTAATTACCGAATCTATATTTTGTCTCCCATTTCAACACAATACCAATTGTAACTAATAATCAATATTAGCAGAGTAAACAATTGCTTCACTCACAATCAATTCTATATCTTATTCTATTACTTTTACTATCTGCTACTGACTTCTTCTTCTTTTTTTTTGTTTTTATTACCCTAAGCTCTACTACTTACAAACTTAAAAAAGAAAAAAAAAAAAAAGAATTTGTTGCCTATATTTAGTATTACCTTTTATGTCACTTTAACTCTTTATTTTTCCTTAACTTTAGCTTGCCTCAATTCTATTTTCTAATTACTATTCCTTAATCTGTTACTTTTCTCTTCTTAACTTGTTATCTCTATTGTTATTTACTCTCTTGTAGTATAATTTGCATAACTTGTCTTCACCTAAATTTTTGCTTCTTGTAGTAACATTGAGTTAGTATTATTATTTATTATTTTTATCTAATTTTAAGTTTGTACATAATAATATTTTTATTTAGCACTGCTAATTTAAGGTCCCTGATCATGTCAGGGGAACCGTATGCCCAAACAATTAAAGTTTGGAAAATAAAAAAATAAAAAAATATAGGTATTCATAGTGATTGGATAAAGAATATTTTGTGAATGGGACTTGAAATTAACATGTAATTACTTACTTATATCAATGGTGGAGTCAATTGATACTCTGATAATAATAGTTTAATATTTTCATTATTTAATTAAACCTTTCAAGGCAATTCTTGGGGTTAAAATTATTTTGTCTAAGGCACACGTCTGCATTTTCTCCAACGCCTTTTATGTTAAAACTGTTTTATGAGACTTAATCAATGATCATCATGCACTACAATACAATAACTCTTTATTGTACACCATTTCTAGATACAGGCATAAAATAAAATACAATAATTTAATGTTGGTACAATTAGACAGTCTTATCGCATACCTACTGCAATTTCTTCCAGACAACTTTAAATTCAAATTAATTTAGTATGCATAGACCCTGCGAGGGCACTTACATATTGTCAGTTTTAACATATTAAATTAATACAATAAACTACCACTGGATCGGAAGTAGACCACTAATGAGAAGATCCGGCAAGAAACTCAGCGGGTTAGTCTATTATTGTTATTTCTTTTCAATTTTTTTTTTATAAAAAATGGTGCGACATGTTTAATAAGAAATAGCTCCAGTGTGATGCTCTTCGAACCCAATAGTTTAAATAGAATAACTTAACTAATCTTTCCTTACACTATGTAATTTTTACAACTTCCTATTTTAAAATACTTTTTTCTGCAATCTATCGGGGTTAATTAATGTCCATAGTAACTTGCATTTCTTCTTAATTCCCCTCAAGCTAGGAATCAGTTTAAGTGAGGTGTATCACGTCTTGTAGTTCTTATAAGAAGATGCTTAAAAAATTCTCATTCTGGAAGGTCTATTTTATTGATATTGAGGTTAAAATAAATTTAATAAAGTTTATTAGTTTATCTATCATCAATGTCTTTCTATCACGGATAATCTTAATGTTAGATCATAAGTCTTGAATGCCTATTTTAGCATTCCGTATAGAGTAAGCAGTTTTCGTCAAGAATCCAATATCGTTGTAGACGTTGATCAGGCGTGGAATATTTTTTCCCATGCAACCTATTATGGTGATACGAGTAGCGAGTGATTTGTTATGTTGTTTCTCTCTTTGTGATCTTTTTACGGCTTAGGGCTGGCATATTTGTTTATTTTTCAGTCATGTTAGTGACTCTAAATAAGGATTATTCCTTATATAACACTGGAAATTTATTTCTTTCAAGATAGTTTTATGTGGCAATTTTGTGGATGGGCTTGTGTCTAACAGTGAAGGTACATGAATGAATAAAATCAGCACGTTATTTCAATATTTATACTACTACGTGAACTGAAAAGTTTTTTTTTGTGTATCTCAATTTTTTTTGTATGTACGTATTAATTGGTTTCCCAAAGGCTTTATAGGCGTTTCGTCCCATTACGGCAGTAGTAGAATCATAGAAATATCTATTAAAGTAATTTAGAGGAATTTCAAATTTTGTGTGATTAATACGTTTGAAACATGGTCTCCAAGTGTCGGCCTCATAAAAAGACTCAAAGTCGCTCAGCGTGCTATGCTCGGTATTTCTCTAGGTGATAAAATCCGGTATACAGAAAGGACGGGTGTAATCGATATAGCCCAAAGAATCAGCACGTTGAAGTGGCAATGGGCAGGCCACATCGCTCGACGAACCGACAACCGTTGGGGAAGAAAGGTTCTCAAGTGGCCACTCGCATCAGACGACGTAGTGTAGCACGACTCCCCACTAGATGGATTGACGAGATTATGAAAATTGCAGGCAACCGATGGAGTTGGCACAGAACCGTTTTGATGCATTCTCGTGGGGAGGTCTATGCCAACTGTGAACGTCTAGGGATTGAGGGATGGATGGATGGATGCATGGAATACGTTTCAAAACTTGCGAATGGTTATTAAAATATAAGATTATTGATCGAATCCACAATATTGCATAAATACTACTATACTTTACTTATAGCTTTAGTGTTGCCAATAGTGTGAAATAATCATAACAAAAAAAGAGAATGATTCTATATATAAAATTTATGTTGTTTATGATTTTTTATTAAGGTATTTAATTTATGATAATTATTATTGTGGCAATTTTACAATTTTTATAAAACTAACAAAAACTATTCAGCTACTACCGGATCGGAACGCGGCCACTCTGAGAAAGATCCGGCGAGAAAACTCAGGAGGCATGATACTAATTTTATTATTGAATTTTTGAGTGGCGGCCTACTTTATCTTACTAAAATTAATTAAATTAAAATTTAACTATTATTGTGGGTCAAATCTATACAATAAGTGCTCACAGTGTCTTGCAGTCTTGTGGTGGTTTTCTTAGTTTTATTTTTAATTAAGTGAATGACAGGATCCCAGCTTGATGATAATACCCAGCCATCCTCCCTATTGAAATTTTTTTTTTTTTATGTTTTTTGATTTCAATAGCCTCGCGAACCATTCTAGGAAGGTATCGGTGTTCTTTTGCGAGGATTTGTGGTTTATCAAACCTGATATAATGGCGGGCGCGGTCCTGACTATGCTCACAGACTGCAGACTTAGTGTGACGGCGGTGTTTCACATCAGCTATGTGTTCCTTGATCCGAGTTCTTACAGATCTCTTTGTTTGGCCTATATAAGAGAGACCACAGTCACAGTCTAATTTATAAACTCCTGCATCCTGTAGAGGGATCTGGCACTTGACAGGTGGTAAGAACTGACTAATCCTCTTCAGTGGCTTAAAATAGGTTTTTATAGAAGCATGTTTTAGGATATAGCCAATCTTGTCAGTGACTCCTTTTACATAAGGTAGGACTGCAGGGAGACGTTCAACTGTTGGTGGTTTCACACGGTCTCCGTGACGGGGGCGAGGAACTTGCAGCTTGTTTGCACGTAGAACCTGCTTGACATGCTGCAGCTCCCCAGCCAGGTGTTCATCGTCACAGATTCCTCGTGCTCTCTGTAACAAAGATTTTGAAACGGTAGCTAACTGTGAAGGGGGGTGGTGAGAATCACCATTCAAGTATTTGTCTGTATGGGTTGCTTTGCGATACACTGTATGACTCAAGGTGTTATTGGGTTTACGGATAACCAAAATATCTAAGAAAGCTAAAGAGTTATTTGACTCCAGTTCCATAGTGAATTGAATTTTTGGATTAATGGAGTTAAGATGGTTAAGGAATATGGTTACTTTGTCTGATGGTAATATTGTGAATGTGTCATCTACGTACCGCTTATAGAACCTGGGTGTGACAGGCGAGCTTCTTAGGGCAGTCTCCTCGAAGTCCTCCATGAATATATCGGCAACAACGGGAGAGACTGGCGAGCCCATGGCCACTCCATCTATTTGCTTGTAGAATTCATCATTCCACAATAAATAGCCAGTTGTTAGGCATTGACGTAACAGTTCAGCATATTCCAAGGGCATATTATTGTCAGATAGCTTCTTAGTTACAGTTTTGATGCAATCCTCAACAGGTAAGCAAGTGAAAAGTGATGTGACATCAAAACTGACCATAGATTCATTATCAGCGAGATGTAGATCTTTAATTTCGCTAACAAAATGGTAAGAGTCTTTAACAAATGCACCAGTGTGTCCTCGAAGTTGTGAGAGGACCTTTGCAACCATCTGAGCTAATTTGTAAGTCGGTGTGTCGATCTGACTTACTATAGGTCGCAGTGGAACATTTGGTTTGTGTATCTTCGGCAATCCATACAGTTTGGGCGGTTTTGCACACGATGGTATAAGGTTTTTGACGTCTAGATGTAATGCATCGGAGTGTTTTTTAATTAACTTATTTGTATTGTTTACAATAGTATTGGTCGGGTCTGTTTTGACCTTTTTATACGTAGTTTCATCCGACAAAAGTTGGTTAATTTTTACATTATAATCCGACGTGTCCATTACCACGGTAGCATTACCCTTATCTGCGCGCAGGATGACGATATCTGGTTTATTTCGCAAGTTTTTAAGCGCTAAATATTGTTTTTTAGGTAGGTTAGGTGTAGGCAGTTTACTTCGACGTAGTAACGACGAGACGTCTTGTCGAATAGCTTCCATATCCTCCTTTTGCACAGTATTTTTAACCAGTACATCTTCGACAGCGCAAAATGCTGAACTGTTACGTCAATGCCTAACAACTGGCTATTTATTGTGGAATGATGAATTCTACAAGCAAATAGATGGAGTGGCCATGGGCTCGCCAGTCTCTCCCGTTGTTGCCGATATATTCATGGAGGACTTCGAGGAGACTGCCCTAAGAAGCTCGCCTGTCACACCCAGGTTCTATAAGCGGTACGTAGATGACACATTCACAATATTACCATCAGACAAAGTAACCATATTCCTTAACCATCTTAACTCCATTAATCCAAAAATTCAATTCACTATGGAACTGGAGTCAAATAACTCTTTAGCTTTCTTAGATATTTTGGTTATCCGTAAACCCAATAACACCTTGAGTCATACAGTGTATCGCAAAGCAACCCATACAGACAAATACTTGAATGGTGATTCTCACCACCCCCCTTCACAGTTAGCTACCGTTTCAAAATCTTTGTTACAGAGAGCACGAGGAATCTGTGACGATGAACACCTGGCTGGGGAGCTGCAGCATGTCAAGCAGGTTCTACGTGCAAACAAGCTGCAAGTTCCTCGCCCCCGTCACGGAGACCGTGTGAAACCACCAACAGTTGAACGTCTCCCTGCAGTCCTACCTTATGTAAAAGGAGTCACTGACAAGATTGGCTATATCCTAAAACATGCTTCTATAAAAACCTATTTTAAGCCACTGAAGAGGATTAGTCAGTTCTTACCACCTGTCAAGTGCCAGATCCCTCTACAGGATGCAGGAGTTTATAAATTAGACTGTGACTGTGGTCTCTCTTATATAGGCCAAACAAAGAGATCTGTAAGAACTCGGATCAAGGAACACATAGCTGATGTGAAACACCGCCGTCACACTAAGTCTGCAGTCTGTGAGCATAGTTAGGACCGCGCCCGCCATTATATCAGGTTTGATAAACCACAAATCCTCGCAAAAGAACACCGATACCTTCCTAGAATGGTTCGCGAGGCTATTGAAATCAAAAAACATAAAAAAAAAAAAATTTCAATAGGGAGGATGGCTGGGTATTATCATCAAGCTGGGATCCTGTCATTCACTTAATTAAAAATAAAACTAAGAAAACCACCACAAGACTGCAAGACACTGTGAGCACTTATTGTATAGATTTGACCCACAATAATAGTTAAATTTTAATTTAATTAATTTTAGTAAGATAAAGTAGGCCGCCACTCAAAAATTCAATAATAAAATTAGTATCATGCCTCCTGAGTTTTCTCGCCGGATCTTTCTCAGAGTGGCCGCGTTCCGATCCGGTAGTAGCTGAATAGTTTTTGTTAGTTTTATAAAAATTGTAAAATTGCCACAATAATAATTATCATAAATTAAATACCTTAATAAAAAATCATAAACAACATAAATTTTATATATAGAATCATTCTCTTTTTGTACTGGCAATGAATTGTATTAATTTTGTATAAAAATGTGGGTCAAAATTTAATATCTTATAGGGTAGATATAAATAAATTTCTGTAATAACAATGACATATTGGACGTAAGACACCTCAGTCCTCCCGTGACCATGATCACTGTAAAGTGTTCGAAACGTCGGGAAATTATAAATCAAATACAAACGCGATAGAATCCGTAAAAGTAGTTTTATTTCAAATGTGTAATACTCGCGTAAACATTAGAAGTCATTATAACAAAAAAATATTATATTCATACTAGGTACTTCCCACAGCACGTCTGATGAGAGTTTAGAAACCAGTTAAGGTAGCACCAGTATAACTGAAATTATCACTCTCCTGAAGATGGATCCTAAAGATCTCCTGGATGATTGGATCCCTTAAATAACTTAATTTAGGATGTACTGAACTTCCTGTTATTATATTGGTTTGTGGTAGCGACCATAAATACTACCAGCCCTTACTTTACTCGTGGATGTCTTTAAAGACGACTAAGCACCTTATAACGACCTAGGCCAACTCCATCTGATGCCGTTTGGTCAACAATTAAATTCCCAAGTAGGATTGACGTATGGCAGGCGTCCGGTCATAAAACTATTGTCAAAAACGTTTACAATATGTACTATGAAAGAAGAGTACATATTGTATCGATCCCAAGTAATTGGGATAAGAGTAGGAGAATGGTGATGAATTACTTGAATACATATAAGTATTTGTCTAAATTAAAAATAATTGAAAATAATTTCTATCTATTTAAAGTACATAATTCTACATTTAAGAAAATATTGCAATCGTTTTTGCGCAATCACTAACTTACAAGCAAAACGAAATCCTTATTGATGTAGGTATAACGTTTATTAAAAGACCAGGAGATCCTTGTTTTGAATTAAACTGACATTTCGAATAAGTTATATTTGTTGTTTCATCCATCCCAATCATACTAGGTGTGGTATTCTTAAAGGTGGTATATGAAGTAAGAGATTTGTGAAATTTGATTAAGAAATAAATTGAAATTATTGAAAATTTTTAATAGATTTTATGCTTATGTTTTTTTTAAAAGACAACATCCAGCACTTAGGAGATATTTTTTGTATTTCGGGAACATTGTAAATATTCAATTTAACGCACAAATTACACCAGTCTCAGAACAAAAAATTGTAGATTGCACAATTTATTGTCCTACGTAGGAATCGAATCCATGGGCCAGGGATTGAGATAAGAGAAGGAGAATGATGATGAACATCCTGTTATTCATTAATTAACCTTCAGAGTTACATTTATGTTATAGATTATCGAATGATTTCTTTCAGTTAATATCTCGAAGAATGTGATGTTCTCGGACAGCCCTATTACTATTTAGCAAGAGCCTACTCAATTTGACATTCGCAATGAGATGAAAGATTCCAGTTTTTTTTAATTATACATTTTCAGATTTATTTCGTTAGTTTTAATATCATACTGGAATTTAAAATTTCATTTGATTTCAACTTAGATTTTTTTTTTTATCTAATTAAAAACATCTTATTATATCGATCATATTTATAAAATAGCAAATAATATAATAATTTTTAAGGTTGCAATTTCATTCTTTGATCAAATCAAATCAAATAATTTATTATGCATAAGCCTTAAAAGGGCACTTACATATTGTCAATATTACATATTTTTTAAATTAATCTACCACCGGATCGGAAAGCCGCCACAAACTGAGAAGATCCGGCAAGAAACTCAGCGGGCTCGTCATTTTTATTTAAATTACATGTTTTCTTAATATTATTGGATACATGTTTAGTCCCTATTAGCTCCAGTGAGATGACCTTCGAGTAAAGATTTATTTTTTAAAAGTTAAATACAACATTAACAAAAAAAAAAAACAAAACAAACAAGAACAGAAATGATCATAGCACTATGCCATTCCTGCTTCGAATTAATGGCGTTATGCGTTGCATTGCAAAGCACCTTTTAAAAGGAAAGTAAAGTTCGTTGAATGTCATTCTTATTGTATCACCATACGGAAAGTTAGAAAGATATGCCGTCTAAGCACCCGATCAGTTTTAAAGTGGTAGCTTCACGGGGACTTTTTTGTCCGGCGTTCTATCGTCTGACAGTATATTGTCCAGCAAGATCATATAGACTTTTTTATTGCTTATGGTGGCAAACGAACAAGCAGCGCACCTGATAGTAAGTTTTACTGCCGCTCCTTTGCAATACCAACGGTACAACTACGACTGCACAAATGGCGTAGTGGTTCAGATACTGACCTTCCGTGGCAGTGCCGTAGCGTGCAGAGTGGTTACTTTAAAAGAAAATATAGGTCGTTGCCCACCAACCCGTACCCACCCAGACAATTGGAATTCCGGCTCTCTCACTCACCGCATGAAGCACAAGCCACTGTTCAGACGTCGATTTTCTGCGAGAGTGTGGAGGGTAGTAACCCTGGATGACCGGTGTGACCCCACCACTGTTAAACTTTGTTTTACTCTAATCCTACGAGCACTTTCTACTTCTATGACCAGTGGGACGGCTTGCCCTTACAAATATATTTTAAATTAGGTGGGAAACTTTAATTTGCACAGCGTATTGTGGGTGTATATTTTCCGTGTGGTGACGGAGTAAGAATACAATTCGCCACCCCATATTTTACCCGTGGGTGATCGTACGAGACTGCTAAGGGATATAAAACACATTAAAATCTATGTGAGAGAAGGAAACCCCGAAACAAAACCCTATACCAACACGTCTGACCAGCGTGGTATAGTAAGTTAATTACCCGTCCATTACGGAGGAGGCTCGAGCCCAACAGTGGGACATATATGAGCTGAGATGATGTTGATGATGATTGTGGGTGTATGAAATATCTGCCAAACGCTTCAGGGATAAAGGCGTATTTTTAAACAATCAATTGTTGGGTTTAAATTGAAATGTATGATCTTATCTTATATCATGATGGATAGTTAGTATATACCGACCATTATCATCAACACAAATAGCAAGCGGCGTTTATCGTTCATCTTAAAACACTTGAGTTATTGTACTAGCGTTTTTGTTTGAAACATTTGTGTTAATATGTAGCAACCTCTCTATGGGTACAGATGTGTAAATTGATGGAATGCTAAAGAGTTTAGGGTTCTTTTATTTATGGTTATAGAGTAATCCTTATAATTCAACATCAAGGTTCGATAATGAACTTGTCATACGAGTACGTCAATCGGTTCGCCTATATGATAGCCAGAGAGGAATTATACAGTGGATTATCGGACTTCACATTGTCAAGGGTCTGAATGTTTGAACAGGGTATGCCCAGACTATTATAAGTTCCCAAAAACTTGGACAGTCCAGGAAGATTTTCTAAAAAATCAGCACGTCAAAATTTTTTATATAAAATGTTATCGAGTATATATAAAACCTGAGTAGCGAGGCGCAATTGATTAGACTAGAAAATCAACCCCATACATTTTTCAATTAAAATAACAAATAATTTGAATTTTTGTTATTCAAATACACATAAGATACTTTTATCCCAGTAATGTGTTACTTTGGGATAATTTTGTGATACAATTTTATATTGTGAAAGTTACTTTTTACGCGGGCGTAGCCGCACAAATTCACATACTTTTTGTGCTTTGGAAGATACGTGAAGCTGCAAATAGATATTGTACCTGATATCCAGTACTATGAGATGTCAGAGCACATACACTGCGCCTATATGAAATATTTAATTTACTTAATTTAAGAGCATGAAAGTAAAATTAATGCGGTCGAAATGCGATCTCTACGGAAAATCTGTGGAGTTAGGCTGACCGATCGCATTCGCAACGAAGACGTAAGAGAGCGAGTAGGTATGAAAGAGAGTATTGGTGTAAACATGCGAAAGGGAATGCTCCGATGGTTCGGACATGTGGAAAGAATGCCGTACGAACGTCTGGTTAAGAAGATATACAATGCGAAAGTGGAAGGATGTAGGTACCGGGGGAGACCGAGACTAACCTACCTAGACCAGATTGGTCACGTACTGAAGGAAGGTGAAGTCAAGAGTCTCTGAAACTGGCGAGCGTGTATGAAGAGAATTATGAATATGACACTCTCTTCTCTCTGCCTACCCTGCAAGGGATATGGCATGATGATATGTATGTATGTAATTTACTATGAAGATATCTGAGCTAGATACGTTTTGCATACTAAATGCCAATGCAGTGCAATGGTCATTTGGTTAAAGGCTTTGACACCTGCGATTAATCAACCTCCAAACAGATATAAACCAATACCAGCATATAATTACATTAATTTGTTTGTTGCCTGTTAATTTGATTTCTTTTCAATACACTACCGCGATTGCCATCTTTCGAAGGCACGCAGAAACGATTAAACTATTATTTATTTCTCTGATAATGAAACTAATAATTAAAATATTAACGATAATATCATTACTACGGAACCTGTATATTAATATTATATTTGTGAAGTTAATATCAGTTGTTAAGAGTACATAATGATGAATGCTACTTAACTAAAATTAATTAGTATAATGTATTTGAATACAGATAAGGTAATGTATACTGCTGTTAAAACTCGGATCGCCCGAGGGCTTGTACCGTTATTGATGTACAAAAAATAAAATAAAAAAAAAACTGGAGTATTTATCCGGTATTTATCTTTTAATGGTTGTGTAAATAGTTTTGTTGAATGTTGTAATTAAATAGTTATTTGTTTTTAGTATTCAGAGGTATAAGAATTATCAAGGCTGATTGATTTAGAGAGATTACATACATACGTTAATTATTTTTAGTTTTGTTTTTTTTTATACGAGACAGTTAATGCTTGGTTGTAATAAAAATAAGTAATATCTTCATGATTTATGATTGAAATTAAAAAAAAAATGTATTCCTATCCTATTTTTTTTTTTTTGCTTTATTTTTTAATTGACAAACCATCAGTATTTTTTTTTTTTATAAATTTAAATTCGTGACGGTGGTATGAAATTTTCTAAAAAAAAGTTGTGATATTATTTTCTTTCATTTTAATCATATAAGTCCCACTGCTTAGTTATTTATTTATAAATCTCACTGCTGGGCTTGACCTTCTCCACAATAGGAAAGTAATTGATACCATGCTGGTCCGTCGGGTTGGTACAGGGTTAACTCTGAATTCTCTTTCTCTTGCACTGATGATAGGAGGTGGGGCCATAATATTAATCAAACAGTATTATATTTACCACTTAATTAGATAGTAAATGTTATAGTTACTATATAAGTAGTAATTACAATTATTAAATAACTTATAATATTCCTTGTGGTATAGTAAAGTTAAGAATAGAAGTTAAGAAAGAGGATTATGTCCAAAAATAGATGTTGATAAACTATAAGTCTTGCGCGAGAATCGAACCCGTGACTCTCGGATCGGTAGGTATATATGTATCTTAACCACTACATCAACTGTGCAGTCCCGGTTAATTATCGACTATCAATTGTTTATTATTCATTTCCAGGAGGGCTTTTCCATGTTGCCTATTATCTAACACTCATAGTAAATACTATTTATAAACCATGTCTTAAGCCATTATACGGAAAATATATTTATAATTATCATCATTCTCTCTCTCTTCTTGAAAATATATAATCGTCATATCCCAAAAGAGCGACGTATTATGTACTCTCCTCTTCCATTCTACATATTGCAAAAGTTATTAGCAATAGTTTTATGACCGGCCGCCATTTTTGGAACGAAGTTCCTTATCGCGCGTTGTGAAAGGGGGCTAGACGGAAAAAATTCTTACGAAAAGTTGTCACGACACTTTTTGCTATAGTAAGCTATTGTAAGCTGTGCGGCGTCGCTCGTCGGCTCTCTTATAGAAAGCAAGCCAGATATTTTCATTTCTATTTCGCATTGAACAGTGTGGTGTCGCGACGATTTTTTTTATAGATAGAGTGATTCAAGAGGAAGGTTTATATGTATAATATATGCATAATGTACTAGAGAAACACTGATAATTTTAGAGGTTTCTAATGTGATGTCGTAAATAAACACATTATTTTGCGCTTACATTGCAAACGCTGGCTGAACCCTACGAAATAGATCAAAATAAAGTACTACAGTATTATACAGCTTAAAAAGGCCTACAAAAAAGTCCGCGATGGTATATATCTATCTCTTAAGGATAACATACTATATCCATTTTAATACTTTAAAAAATGTTCTATTATAAAACGGTAATTGAAAAGCTATTTACACAAATACTGTATTAATCCTTATCATTTTAAATACATTAGTTGGCTTGAGCATTTCATGAAGATATTTTTTTTCCTTCAGACCATGCAAATTAAATCAATACCTTAAGAGATATAGCAAAATCAAAATAATGCGCAACGAAATTATTTTCGCCCGTGACCGGGCCGCGTGGCCGGCTCGCGTTCGAGCTCGGGGCCCAAAAGTTTTGGTAGTCTAGTGGAATTGTATATCCTATGAATCCTATTATAATATTATAAACGTGAAAGTTTGTAATAATGTATGGATGTGAACATGTATGTTGCTCTTTCACGTAAAAACTACTGAATGGATTTTGATGAAATTTATAGTAATATAGCTTGCACATCAGAATAACACATAGGCTATAATTTATAAAGATATTTTGCAAATTGGCTAAAATATAATGATAAAAATCGCTTAAGGCAGTAAAAAAATATATAATTAAAATAGAACTTCGTTCCATCCGGGTGTCCCTTGACACCTCCTGTTTTATTTTTTTTTTTTTTTTTTGTGGTGGGCCATGGACGTCGCACCCCGCCAAATCGGTCCGGGGCGACGGAAGAGGCGGCGCGCAACCCCATTGGCCCACCCTGCTAGCACCTCTTCTTCGCCGTGCGAGCGGGCCACCGGTACCCGACCTTTGTCTTCGGTGGTTATGACCGGCCGCCTGCCTTACTTTAACCCTCCTTGAGAATGTAGGTAATAGTTGACCAAACGCTATCAGGTGGAGTTGGCCCAGGTCAAAATAAAGCTTTTAGTCGTCTTCTACGACGTCCACGAGCAAAGTAAGGGTTGGTTGTACTCGTAGCCGCGCCTACACAGCACTGGGAAAAATTCATTACGGAAAATTCAAATAATTTTCGTTTCGTATCGGGTATTTATAAATAATACTTACGAATTGAATATAATAGGTTTAAAACGAGGTTTTAAATGTATTAATATGTCGTTTAAGATAATTGGGTGTCTTTAATTCGAATGTATAATACTTTTACGAGACAGTATGACATTTACAAAGTTAATACTGAAATAAAACCACCTTTTACAACAATAATATAATGTAAGTATATTACTTTAGCAATATCACTGAACACACGTCTCAACACTTTTGAGGAGAACCTTCCGACTCCGAGGCTCAACAAGAAGTGTCCGTTTCAAAAATAGCCAGCGGCTACGAAAGTCATCATTTCCCACTATTCCGTTCATTCATATATTTTTTTACGTGAACGAGTCAAATCAGATATTTTTATATTTTAAATTACCGTACAAAATAATTTCAGTCAAATCACACTTAAGACCATAAATAATGTTAGCGATATTTTGAAATCATGACATTCGGCCATCCGACCCTGTGTTGCCTCCTGGCATACACAATACATAATCAGAATTACATATAATTTTCAAATAAATCATAACATTCCTACAAGAAATTACAAAAATAACAATCACGTATTGTTAGATCCTAGGTTACATCATCACAATTAGAGTAAGGAAAACTATCTCTATGTCATTAAGTAAGGATAATACTATCTCTATGGTCATTACACTATAACATACACAGATTAGTATTTAACCGAAAATACATATTCAGCAATATTTTGTAGATAAATCATGACATTCGTGTTAGAAAACAGATTGGCAATCCTCACGTGAATGAGTGTTACAAAAATATTGACAATATTTACTGGAACACTTGTTACCTATATACTAGTTTAGACAAAAATAATCAAATTACAGAAACTAAAAATATTTTGCATTAATCTGAACTATCTTTACTAGCACCGTCAGAGCTACTCTCATCTGAGCTATGCAATTGTAAAGCTTGTATGTGTATCCACGGTCGGATCCTATCAGCTGCTATAACAGTCTCATAAGGTTTGCCCTTCTTAGTAAAACCAGGGACGTTTTTTATTCTATAACGGTCATTACCTAAAACCTTAGTTACCTTATATGGTCCCACAAACTTAGACAGAAGCTTTGTACTTTTCTTGTTATTATCAAAATTATTACGTGAAATTTTTACTAAATCACCGATTTTGTACTTAGTTGCAGCGACTCGATTTGCATCATGTTTTGCTTTTTGTTTAGCTTGGTCCTTTTCAATATTATTACCAATTTGCTCTCTGATTCCCTGCAGCTCTAAATTAGTACTTAAACCATTTTCGGCGTTAAGCTTATTTGATAACGTATCGCGCAACTTAATTCCAAACATAGCTTCTGTCGCAGTTTTCTGTGTGGAGGCATTAACAGTGTTATTAATTCCCCATTGAATTTTACCCAGACACTTGTCCCAGTCGCGCTCATGGTTTGAAAAGTTTTGTGTTGACAAAGAATTTAAGATGGTTTGGTTAAACCTTTCTGCTTGACCATTAGCTCTGGGACAAGCTACTGCATTTAAAATATGCTTAATACCGAGTGAATTGCAAAATGTTTTAAAAGCTGTGGATGTAAAACTTGTACCTCGGTCCGATACAATCCTAGCCGGCACGCCAAAGTCATAAAATATTCTCTCTAAAATCTTTACCGTGCTTCTCGTTTTTACATCTTTAACCGCCCTTACGAAAACATATTTTGTGAAAGCATCTACTATGGTTAAAATATGGGTGTTACCATCTTTACTCCTAACAAAAGGGCCAAGGTGATCTATATGTATCGTATGAAACGGTATTCGTGCTTTTTCTATTGGATATAAATGACCCGACTTACGTTTTGAAGCATTATCTTTGTTATAGGCACAATCTAAACAAGCCGCAACATACTTCTTTACAAATTTCCTAAGTTTAGGAAACCAGTACGAATGTTGTATCCTTTCTAGAGTTTTCGCGTACCCTAGATGGCCAATTTCATCGTGGTTGGCTCGGCATATTTGCCATCGAGCACTTCGCGGGACAACCAGACATAATCTGCTGTCTATCTTTTTATACACGGTATGATCTTTTATGACATAACTCTTACGAATATCCCTACATTCCTGATCATTCTCGGGCTTGAGAATTTTGAATATGCGGGATATTTCAGGATCTGCTAATTGCAACGATAAAAGCCAGTTCTCCTTCACTATGGTATATACGCTAACAGATGGACTATCATCTGGTTCCGCGCACAATTGAGTATTTCTACTTAACGCATCTACGTGTGACATCTGAACACCAGGTCGATATTCAACATCAAACGCGAATTCGCTTATTTGCAACCACCACCTCGCTATCCGCGGAACAAGGTCCCTCTTTGTTAGCGTTGTGCGAAGAGCAGCACAGTCTGTGTAAACCTTAAAATAAATGCCTAGCAGATAAACTCTGAACTTTTTCAGCGAACATACGACAGCTAGCGTCTCTAGCTCATAGGAATGCAGGTGCTTCTCCTCGGGAGTGGTTTGCCGACTAAAATAAGCAACTGGTTTTAAAACTCTAGCGTCCTTTTGCCATTGCATAAGTATACCCCCTACGCCTAACGAACTAGCGTCAGTGTGGAGTTCTGTTTCCAGACCATGATCATAAAGGGCAAGCACTGGTCGACTGGACAGTCGATCCTTCAAAATTGAAAATGCCTGATCTTGTGCGTTCGACCATTGCCAAATACAGTCCTTCTTTAATAAGGACGTTAATGGACGAGCAACCTCTCCATAACCCTTGATAAATTTTCTAAAATAACCAGTCAACCCTAGAAATTGGCGGACCTCATGTACACTCCGTGGTTTAGGGAACTCCTTGACCGCTAAAATTTTAGTTTCGCTCGGCTGTATGCCCTGTGGAGAGATTTCGTATCCAAGATAGCTAACAGTATTATCAAAAAAACGACATTTGGACAGTTTTAAGGTCAGGCCATCTCGCCTCAATAGTATTAGTACGTCTTCTAATCTTTGGAACATCTCATCTATATCCTTAGAGGGTATTAAAACGTCATCTAAATAAGCTAACGCGTATTCGAATCTCCTATTGCCTAGTATTTTATTGATCATTCTTTGAAATACGGCTGGAGCATTTGCTAGACCGAAAGGCATTCTTTTAAATTCAAAATGCCCATCGGGTGTGACAAAACCAGTGAGGTGTTGGCTTTCTTTAGCCATAGGAATCTGATAATACCCTGAAGCGAGATCAAGAGTCGTAAAGAAACTATTGCCACTGAGGTTTGAAATTTGGTCTTCTATAAGCGGCAACGGAAAACGATCTTTAATAGTTTTATTATTCAACGCTCGGAAATCCACGCATAATCGCTGCTCTCCAGTTTTCTTTTTAACCATTAAAATTGGGCTGGCGTATTCGGAGGTCGATTCTTGAATAATATCGTTTGAAAGTAGTTCATCAATAGTTTCTCGGACTCGTTCGCGTTCGTAATGTGACAACCGATACGGACGGTAAACAACTGGTTTATTATCTACTAGATCGATCTTCATTTCTACACCAGTTGCACGACCTATTTCGTTAAGATTTGTTGCAAAACAATCGCGGTAGCTTTGTAATAATAAGTACAATCTATCCACTTGTTCACCGTTCAAGTTTGGTCCCGTTTTAATGTCCGTTTTACTGAGTGGTTCAACCGGAAAGGAATCTTTAACTATTCGATTTATTTGACATTCTTTTTGTTCACTAAACGGAATCGCTCTAGCTATTAAAACGTTTGGTTTTAAAGTTACAACGTAAGGTGACAAATTAGTTATAACAACTGCTCCTATACCATTAACGACACTAAAAGCACCCTGTAACATACAGAACTCCCTACCAGTTTCGACAGAGTTGTAACCTTCAATTAATACATCACCCGTAAAGTTATAGTTTGAATGAACAGGAACAATACTAGTCTTAAAAACTTTAGTCTCATTAGTAATATAAAGCCCTAGAGTATCATTTGGAATAGCAAAAAGACCGCGGTCCGGACTGTTATAAATTGTAAGTTTAGTGCTATCTTTTAAAACTGTAATAAATGGTAATTCCGTAAAATTCTGCCCAATAATAAGCGTTGTGTGCATGTAAACATCATCTACAACTAATACTTCAATGTTCGATTCAACCTCGTCAACTCGAAGAAACACATTTGTCTTGTACAGAGGCACAACTGACGATTGCCCAAAACCCTTCACTACAGGAACGTTATCAAAATTCTTATCCAAATTAAGCATTTCGGCATCAGTTCTACTCAAAAGTGTGCACTCGCTACCAAAGTCAATGTACGCTTTAAAAGTCTTATCATTTATTACAACCGATTTATAGTATTTGGCGTTATTATTACTATTAAAATTAATTATAGCCTTACTTTCATCGTAAGAATTAATTTTTAAAGTCCTTTTCTCCTTTATATCCTCTAACAAGTTAGACTTGGAATTCGACAAAACTAGGGGTTCTAATCTGCATCCATCATTATTGTGTCCCACTCGGTTGCACTGTCTACACCTAATAATAGGCTTCGTGCACTTAAAATAAGGATGGCCCTTTGAACGACAATTATAACAGAAGATAGCATTGTTAGTACCGTTGGAAGATGTGCCCGGGTTGCTAGAGCTTGGTTTTTGAATTATACGATCGCGTGATTTATTGCCAAACAGTGGTTGGGATTTTTGTGACGCGAGAAAATGAAGTAAATCTTCGGGCTCTAAACAATTTCGTGCCTGCGCCCCATTCCTAACCGAGCGATCGCTAATACCGTATACAATACAGTCCACAGCCTTTTTACCATTAATTTCACATCTATTTAATAACCCTAGTTTATCATAAAAGTACTCACGAAGGCTCTCATCACTACGTGAAGATCGGTTTAGCATCTCTTCTAAGAGTCGACCATAATTCTCTTCACTAGGGAAAGCCTTCTTGAGCTTAACCTGCCACTCATCCCAAGTGAAAACTACTGTCGGCAAGGCTTCAAACCATCTCTTTGCCAGTCCGGTTAGTTTTTGTAAAGAAAAGTGGACTAATTGTTTTTCGTCCCATCCATATATAACAGCACATTCATTGACCTTTCGTAACCAGCATTCGATAGTCTGAACCCTATTTGACGGATCAAATTCCGGAACAACATTGTTAAGGTTATTATTATTCCAGGTATTTTTAGGATGACCTTTTGTAGCGTGTTTAACTAATTTGAGAAGATCTTTAGTAGAGAGTTCATTTGTACGCCTACGTATTTTCTTAGGCATCACCATTTCGCTTGAATTTGACGACGACCTACATCGCCGTCTAGCTTTAACTTTTTTAGGTTTGCGCCGACGATGTCTCGGAGGCGTATCAGGCGGAGTACCAGGCTCCTCATCAGACGTCATAGTCACACCTCACTAAAACATTTATGTTATATGGGGCATCACCTATTCAAAATCATGTTATAATAAAGTATGCTAGTACGTAGGTAGTTTAAGCATATAAAAGGAAAGACCAGTATTGGATTCCTCAATAAATTATTTTAAGTAAATACTATTCGATTAGAAGAATATGTATTAAGCTATTAAGCATAGTATTTGACACATCATTATATAGTTAGAAATTCAAAAATCAATATGAACCAATTCTATTCATAAACAATGAAATTAAATACATATTTAACATTATCTGACGACTAGCGACTCAGGCAATATCCTGTGAGACAAACCCACGCAATAATCTAGCGAAGTCGCATAGTACGCCCTCTAACCTAATATTATCCGACGACTAGTGACTCGCGCAATATCCTGTGGGACACATACCCACGCAATTAACCAGCGAAGTCATAGTACGCCCTCTAACCCAACATTATCCGACGACTAGTGACTTGCGGAACATCCTGTGGGACACACCCACGCAATTTAACCAGCGAAGTCATAGTACGTCCTCTAAGCTAACATTATCCGACGACTAGTGACTCGCGCAACATCCTGTGGGACACACCCACGCAATTAACCAGCAAAGTCACTTAGTACGCCCGTTATCACAGTTATAGTTAACACCGTTTTATATTGTAGGCAAATTATCATACCGTCACTATCAGGGTAAAAATACTATAATAATAATAATTCCAACCAATAATTTAAGACTATCTCGTGTTGCTTGTAATTAATCATAAAATTAAGTAACGAATATGTTTGAATCTTATTCATTTAAATCCTTTAAAAAGGTTATGAGAAGGTAGTTCAATATTAAAAAAAAAAATCCGGAATTGAAATACCGTTTTGTTGAGGATTATTGGCTTTATTCATCCCGAGCGCATCCCATGCTATCAGGGAGTAGCCCAGATCAAACACACGATACGCTCGGCCAATATGTGCAACAATGCGCGCTATAGTACTGCCAGAGAGTTGCCCTAGCCACGTACCCGCACCCACTATTACACCACTCACATAACTCAACACATTATCAGAGAGTTGCCCTGACCTTATGTGTCGAGATGTGCAACCAAAAATCCATAACATAATAAAACCAAAGGCTTATTATACTCTTATCGTGTTCAATATAAAACTTAATTACAAGCAATTAATTCCTTATTATATATGTTTTAAATAATTATCTACATACCCTTTTTCTGGATTCTGCCACTTCTGAGATGAAATAAAACCACCTTTTACAACAATAATATAATGTAAGTATATTACTTTAGCAATATCACTGAACACACGTCTCAACACTTTTGAGGAGAACCTTCCGACTCCGAGGCTCAACAAGAAGTGTCCGTTTCAAAAATAGCCAGCGGCTACGAAAGTCATCATTTCCCACTATTCCGTTCATTCATATATTTTTTTACGTGAACGAGTCAAATCAGATATTTTTATATTTTAAATTACCGTACAAAATAATTTCAGTCAAATCACACTTAAGACCATAAATAATGTTAGCGATATTTTGAAATCATGACAATACTGTGTACTTTAGTTTTACGATTGAAATAAATTTTAAATTCTTCGTAATCGCTTTCACTGTTTTTATATATGTATGTTTTTTTTTTAAGGAAACGAATAAGTTATGGTTTGTTATCGGGTCGAGTTAGTTTTGGAAAGGTATATTATTTTGTGTAGATCTCACAAGTGATAATATAGACAACACTGATGACATATTCCTAGGCCATAGTCACATCCACCGAAGACAAAGATCGGGTACCGGCGGCTAGCTCGCACGGCGAAGAGAGGTGTTTGCAGGGTGGGTCTATGGGGTTGCGCGCCGCTTCTTCCGTCGCCCCGGACCGATTCGGCGGGGCGAGGCGCATCCATAGTCCACCGTAACAAAAAAAAAGGCCGTATTCACATCCTAGTCGAGAGCGCGGGTGGTTAAATCGCTGATTAGTTCGTCATCCGTAGGGAGCCACACCACGACTAAACTCTGGATGATATCCAAAAGAGTAATGTGCTGGGTAGGTCACCGATGTTAAAGGCTACCCATATAATGACAGAGAAGCACGTGCGCGGTAGATAATACGTTTGCACGCCGTTTTTTCCAACGCTCCGGACGGATTCGGTATGACTGCAACATAGCCTGAAAAAAGGCCATAGCAATAATCTACAAATTGATTTTATTTAAAAAACATAGGATAAAGAAACATTAGGATTTCTTCGAAACAAGCTTCAGCCCGCAACTTCGCCCACGTAAAAAACAACTCCCAAAATTTAACTATTATTAATTATAAAAAGGATTCTATGTATTAATCCAAGAAATGCTCAACATATGTGTCAATTTTCATCCAAATCTGTTTAATAGTTTACGCGTGATTAGGTAAAAAACATCCAAAAATCTTTACAAATTTTCACATTTATAATATTAGTAGAATAATCATCTTCTAAAGATAAAAAAGTACATCTATTTTGGTTGTTTTTAATTAAGATCCTTTTTTATTGTTACGTATGAAACTTAAGATTATCATCATTCCCCTATTCTTATCCCAATTACTTAGGGTCGATACAATATGTACTCTTCTTTCATAGTACATATTGTAAAAGTTATTGGCAATAGTTTTATGACCGGCCGCCTGCCAGACGTCAAACCTCCTTGGGAATGTAATTATTGACCAAACGGCATCAGATGGAGTTGGCCCAGATCGTTATAAAGCTCTTAATCATCTTTTATGACATCTACTGGCAAAGTAAGGGTTGGTAGTATTCTTAACCGCTACCAAACAGTATCGTATGAAACTTAAGATCTGAAATCAAAATAAGTCTGAGATCAATTGATATGGAACAATTATCCAGTTATAATAAAAAAATAGATAATTTTTTTTGATATATACGTCGTCGTATATCTGATTAACATTTATCACTATAGAAACTATTAATTAAACGCTAAACAAAATAGTCATTATCAAAACGATTTCTCTTGGGTTGTTTTAGAAAGCCTTAATTAAACCTATATTTTATAGTAAAATTATAATATGTTTATTGTGAGTTATAAACACATCATTTAAAATATAAACTGGTTCAGATGTCGAATCGGGCGTGATTAATGATCAATAGTGGTCCCGCAAGCTATGTAAATGGCAGATTGTGTGCAAAAATTGCGTCACGCGGAGAAAATATATCAAAAAATATTTTAAACTTTCATAAATATGAAACAATAACTTCTTAAGTAAAATTTATATGTAATCGTTGTTGATATATTATAAGTAAGTTATATATTAAGGATGCCTTATATTTATTACAACTTTATAATTATTGGAAATGGATATTAAGAAAAATTATATAAAATTTTCTAAAGTACTTTTATAATATTAAAAAAAAAAAAAAAAAAAAAAAAATATATATTATAATTAAAAATAATATTATAAATTTTAAATAATGGCGTAACTTAAAAGAAATACTCATTTGAGTAAGTACTCAAATGTAAAGAAGTCTTTATGATGAGAATAGAACTGAGACGAAATTTATGAGACCAAACTTGATATGTTTCATCATCATCATTTCAGTTCATACATGTCCCACTGTTGGGCTCGGCCTCCTTCATAATAGGAGGGAAATTGACGTACTATAATACTACGCTGGTCAGACGTGTTGGTTTTGTTTCGAGTTTATACACAAAACTGTAGATTATTCATGAAGTGACTGGCTAGGAATGTGTCTGAACATTTTTTGCAGCTGCTCTACTTATTAGATTTTCTGCTTTAAATTTTTTTGACATTCTACAAAAATCTAGCATTACTAGTACTAATCTGGAATTTTTCTTAAAAGTTAAAATATACATTGTTAATATACATTAGATAAATGTAACACTACAAATCCATGATTTTTAAATAATTTCAACTGTGCCATGTCTGTTGATATATTTATTAATAGGTAATCCAGAATTTCTTTTATTATCTTCAAGCTCCATCAACAGAGTAGCTCTTTAGTACGAACATATATTGGTGTTTCAAATGTTAATTCATATATATGTTTGAAAGCAAAATAAGTCTCCATGCATCTAATATCTACGGTAGCTAACAAAAAGTACTGATGAATTTAAAACGCCTGAACAAATGTTAGTTCCGAGTAATAAAGGCGACGGCGCGCGATCCCATCACATAACCTTACTTACACCATGTGGGCGGCGGAGTGGCTCGTTTGGCGGATTAACCTTTTGGGAACCGGCTCGTTTCGTGTTCACGCGGTCGGCCTCTCCTCGAGTGACGGGCTAATCCTCGATTCGATCATCTGTTACCTCGGATTCGGTAAAGGGCTACCCTGTTGACAGTTTTGTACCTGCAGCCTTAAATAGCTCGTTCAGAGTAATACTCGTAAAAAAAAATAATTTTTATTTTTATTTATTTTTAAAAAGACACTACCCTTTTTTTTTTTTTTTTTTTTTTTTTTTTTTTTTTTTTTTTTTTGCGGTGGGTTATGGACGTCGCACCCCGCCAAATCGGTCCGGGGTGACGGAAGAGGCGGCGCACAACCCCATTGACCCACCCTGCAAGCACCTCTTCTTCGCCGTGCGAGCGGGCCACCGGTACCCGATCTTTGTCTTCGGTGGCCCGCTCGGCGGTATGCCCTCTCGGGCTCCTCGTCGAGGCGTCGTCCTCACGCGGTGGCCTCACGTCGGGTGATCGGACAATTCCCCGGTCCGATCACCCGAAGCCTCGGTTAGGGCGGCATCAGGCGCAGGTACTCGCGCCTGCGCCGCCCCGGCCGCGGGCGGCGGCCCGGGTCACGGGAATCCTCCCGGGCCCGTTCCGCCGCCTCCTTCTGCGAGATGACAGCCTCGCAGAAGGCGGCGACCGCGTCCCAATTCCTGACGCTGTCGACCATTGCTCGCACAACAGTCGGCAGCGTCAGGTCGGCACCGATGACAGCGACGAGGTCACGGCGCTGCCCGTCCCAGCCCGAACATACCTCGAGCGTATGTTGCGCCGTGTCCTCGTCGCTACTGCAATGGTGGCAGGACGGAGTCCACTCCCTCCGCACGACCGTGTGCAGGTACTTGCCGAAGCAACCATGCCCCGACAAGACCTGCACCAACCGGAAAGAGAGGACTCCGTGCCGCCGCTCCATCCACTCCATCAGTACGGGCCGGAGGGCCTCAACGGTAAAAACACCGTGTCTAGGCCTCTCCAGCCGCGTAGCCCAACGGGCGAAAAAAGAAAAAGACACTACCCTGCACTAAGGAAATAAACCTTGTAAATTCAATTCAAATTCAAATTAATTTATTATGCATAAACCCTGCGAGGGCACTTACATATTGTCATTTTTTTACATTTAAAGTTAATCTAATAAACTACCACCGGATCGGAATGAGACCGCTACTGAGAAGATCCGGCAAGAAACTCAGTGGGTTTGTCTATTTATATTTTATCTATATTATTATAATTTTTTTCATGTTTTATATAAAAAAAAATAGTACATGTTTATTATTTAATTAGCTTCAGTGCGATGCCCTTCGAACGCAATAGTTAAAATACAATAAAGAAAGACCATGGCTGGACCAGATCCCACAAGCGGCACCCGATCACGAGTTAACTACTAGAGCAGCCATCACTCCCCTCAACCACCTTGGAGGGAAGGGAGAGACCCGCTCCACGCAGCTACCGCAAGCGGACCTTTCAGTGAGCATGACCAATACCATGATGTACTATAAATGCAAAAAAAGTCAAAATTCGTCAGGTAACACACGCTACGCTTTACAAGTATGTATAATTATTAAAAAGAAATAGTAACTAAACAGTTTAAAAAAAAAATGTAATTGCTGAAAGAGGAGCTGCTCATAGCCAGTCTGAACTATCGCTTATTAAACTTGTTCACAGTCATATCTCGGATATCTTTTGGTAATTTATTATAGAAGCGTATACATTGCCCCATGAATGACCTATTCATTCTTTCAAGACGCGTACTGTGTACAACTAATTTGTCCTTATTCCGAGTATTCACACAATGAATGTCACAATATCTTTCAAAGTTACTGAAATTCCTTTTTACATACAAAACATTTTCGTATATATATTGTGATACAACAGTCAGAATATTCACCTCTTTGAATTTCTCTCGAAGTGAAACTCTTGGGCCTAGATTATAAATTGCGCGGACAGCCCTTTTTTGCAGAACAAAGATACTGCTCAAATCCGCGGAGCATCCCCACAGCAATATGCCGTAAGACATAAGACTATGAAAATAAGAGAAGTAAACTATTCTAGCTGTTTCAATATCGGTCAATACTCGAATTTTTTTGACCGCATAAGCCGCTGAGCTAAGCCTGCTTGACAATTTTTCAATATGAGGGCCCCATTGGAGTTTAGCATCTATAGTGATGCCTAGAAAAACGGTTGATTCCACAAGGTCCAGAGCCACACCATTCATTTGAACATTGGTTCCCACTTGTCTTACATTAGGTGTGGTAAATTTAATACATTTTGTTTTGTTCTCATTAAGAACTAGATTATTTGTGTTGAACCAATGAACAACGTTAGACAGTGCGTTGTTCACATCGTCAAAATTAAGCATTTGTCTTTTAATTTTAAATAACAAAGATGTGTCATCTGCGAACAACACAATGTTTTGATTGTCTCCTATATATATATGTATTGCGGGGGACTTAACAAACATGCAATTAACGCAGACAAATTACACCCAGACTCAGAACAACACTTTGTGGATCGCACAAAGTAATGTCCTGCGTGGGAATCGAACCCACGGCACTGGCATGGAAGATCGGTATCTTAACCACTACGCCATCTGTGCAGTCAAAATATATAAAATATCGACGTCGGAGTAATATAAAATAACAATTTGTCATTGCACTTTTTCTTTGATCGAGAGACGGAGGCTTGAACTCTACCTTGCGGTAGGCAGGAATCTGACCATGCTCTTGTTGTAATTGCAAAGATCTATGAGCGGCAGTTATCACTTACTAATTACATACATTTGCTCCATTTACAGCTACAACAGAAGCTAATAAAAAAAATAAACTGATGAAAAATAAAATTGAAGTAGATTAAGGGATCACAAATATTAATTACGTCAATGATTAAAAGATAAATATTCTGCTCAACTGACCTCAACAGCATTTTTATATCGGTAACATAAATTTTTACTGTCATTTGCGCATATATAAAATAAACAGACAATCCATCAGTCAAGTTTATCGCTTCCATTATAAACCTCTTAGTAACTTCAGTACAGCAATATTAAATTTCGACATATATATGTATGTACCTCTAAAGATATCCTTGTTTGAAATATATTTATATTACATATATTAGGGGCCGTCCATTAATCACGTGAGGTTTGAAACGGGGGGAGGGTTTTGACAAAAATCACGAAATTTTTACGTCAAAAGCTGTGCTTTATAAACTGAAGCGGCGTGTAGCGTGACTGTGACTTGCCGTTGCCAGGCAACGAACGAAGTTTAAAGTAGGTGACCTGTATAAAGACTGTCTGAAAATTCACGTGATGTTGGTGAGGGAGGGGGGATTATAGTCTTAAACCTCACCACGTATCGCCAAGGGGGAGGGGAAGTTAAAAAATACTAAAAAAAAGAACACGTGATTAAAGGACGTCCCCTTATCAGATTACCTACTGCTTTTTATGTATGTTTTTAGCAGTTAGCCATAGATGCCTTTAACAGCTTTGCTCAGACTATGGGTGAACGCCAAGCGTTCTCTACCTGGTAAACTCTACTACATCATTTATACTCTAGCAGTCAAGCAATTATGTCATTTATACTCATAAAATAATAATTAAAATCAAGAATTGTAGAAATACATCAATTTAGTAAGTTACTAATTTATTTTCTTTAAAATCGTTCTTAAAAAATACAAACCAAAATTACCTATTATGTAATCTAAATAAATAAATCTAAATAAATAAAAATAAATAAATAAATCTAAATAAATAAAAATAATACATGCATCTCAGCTTATACACGTCCCACAGCTGGGCTTGAGCATCTGACACAATAAGAGGAAATTGACCGCATCTAAGACAGGTTGGTTTAGGAATTCATTTTGAGTTTTCCTTCTTTTCTTATCATCATCATTCGGTCGATACAATATGTACTCTTCTTACATAGTATATCGTTAAAGTTATTGGCAATAGTTTTATGACCGGCCCCCTGTCAGACGTCAACCCTCCTTGGGAATGTAATTGTCGACCAATCGGCATCAGATGAAGCTGGCCCAGGACGTTATAAGGCTCTTAGTCGTCTTTTACGACATCCACGAGCAAAGTAAAAGTTCGTAGTATTCGTAACCGCTACCACACAACTGGTTTTCTTTCTTTTGTGTTGGTATTATATGCTTATTGTATTCGTTTGGGGTAGAGACTTGTTTTATTTTTTCGTCACCACACAGTAACTGGAAAAGCTTATGCTTTCTTATCTAAATATTTACCTCGATGAAAAGCCAGAGATGTTATTCCAGTTATTATAATCCATCTTATATTGCTGTGTTTTCTCGTGTGTTACTATTCTAGTATAATTCAGACTGATTTTTATTTTATGTAAATAACACATTCAAAATATTTTACAAGCAAATGCTTTTGTATTAAGAAACATATGTGTTATATTTGTCATTGAAAAATTTTAAGAGGCCTTTTGAATTTAATCATAAGCCTTGAACAATCAGAGCTGCTTTAAGAGTAGCCAACCAAATATTGTAACAATGTAATAAATTATATATTAAGGCGTAATAATATTCGAATTATCCTGTCATCAATAAGTCGTCATTGTTATTGAAGTAAAGATTACTTTGACCTTATTTCAAAGAATAAAATTAAAATCTTTGATAGGTTATAATAATCTTCCTTTTACAATGACAAACAATATTTTTTATGAGTTTTGGTGGACTGATGAATTGTTGAAGAAATGTTAACGGTATGCTATGAGGTTGGATCACGTTTTGGTCACACCCAACGCAAAAATGGGGAGGTGGAAGGGGACTGCGTGCAACTACGTAATCTACCATACTATTGCCATGTGGGCGGGCTGCCGGTACGACGCCTTTGTCTTGAATGTTTGCTTGATGTGCTTTCGGGTCCCATACTGTACTTCCATCACCCTAAACAGCTTGGAAGTAATGTAGCCGACCCGTAACCTGCCAAAAAAAGAATGACTTATCATTGGTTTTTTTTTTCACATGGAAAATAACGTAACCTAGGCTCAGCGCCGAATAAAAATCAGGGCCACTACCCGCTTGAAACCACGTGCTGTTCCTGTCTTTTGATTATAGCGAAGTCACGGGACTATTTTCACACGCTCCGCAGGGCCACGACGTTGCCTACCATAAGGTGAAGTGTAGGCCTGCGGCTCGCTTTGATTAAAAAGCAGTCTGCAGTGCGAATGACGAGATGATTGGTGTATTATTAAAGTTATGATACACGGTGGAACTAATTACAGTGCGGCTGTGTTTTCAGATAATTCCTATAAAAAACTGTGTTTTCATATAATTCCTTAATCGAGGCAATTCGTAAAATGATTAAGCTTGCAGCAATAACGAAGTGAAAGAAACTAAGTAATCTTTATTTAAATTTCAATTTATTTCACGTCTGATACACGTTAAAGGATATTTTCGTTGTTCTTTCTTTTCGCATTGAATATTTACAAAGAGCTCGTAATTTTATACTGTGTCCTTCTCAAAGAAATACGAGAGATGGATGCTCAAATCATGGTGGTCGTAGTGCTGTTGACAGTTTTATGTTTGCTTATTTGTCGTATATATTGTTAATATCTGCATTTTTCAAACTGTTGTATTATATGATGTAACTAACAATTTACGATTTTCGCAATTTTTCTTAATCTGTGCTATAAGACGTTGCTTCATACCAAATTTTAAGATTCTGAGTTCACGGGAAGTAAGTACCCTGTAAGTTTTAATTCCTTTGCGAGTGTCGAAAATTTACGGAAATTTGCGGCTAAACAGCTGTATCTTTTGATTACGTTGGCTTAGAAGATTGATTTTTTCACAGCTTTAAAAAACAGTAGACCTGAGTATTTGATATAAATTTCAGCTCGATACCTCCACGCGTTTTTTAGAAAAAGGGTTTTGACAGACAGACAGACGGACGGACGGACAACAAAGTGATCCTACAAGGGTTCCGTACGGAACCCTAAAAATAAGATTTTTCAATGCATCCGTATTATTATAAATATATTATGTATGTCACCACAAAAGTTTTTCCCATGTGAACCACTTTGAAATGATTCTTTTTTTTTCTTCCACTGCGGTCCTATTTAAATCAAGTTTTGACTTGCAGTAGGTACCAATAGTAACAGTACTTTTTGAATACATGTAAGTATATATATTTTTTTTTATGTTAGATCACATATAACTTTTTACAGAGTAGACCAATTTTGATAGTTCCCTTTTACAAGAATTATGTCTCTATAAAAAGACACTTAATTTTGTTTTATCCGTATATATTGTGTTAATTGCACATTTTATTAACTTAATTTATGATGATAAATTACACATACTATAATTTAATCGATTCAAATTAATTATACGCTACTTTTATTCAAATTGGTTTATATTATAAAGTATAATGAAATTATTTATCAATTTAATGAATTAAATTAATATAATTGTTTTCGTTCACTGTGTGGTGATGAATTATGAATACAATGTGTCACCATCCCTTTCTTTACTATCTCCCCATCACCTCATTATTTGTAAAAAGGTGCTGGAAGATCCCAAGGAGAATGAGTAGCAGTATTCTTTTGGGAGACGTACCAGGGTATGGGTTTGATCCTCACGCAGAATAATATTTAGTGCGTTCCATAAATAATTATAGTTAGCTTGAATATAGTTTGTGTCCGTAAATTATATGTTTGTGGAAAGAGGGCGAGACGCATCCGTAGTCCACGGCAAAAAAAAAATGTTTGTGGAAAGAAATTTATGACATCTATGCTTTATCAGCAATCCGCCTTGAGTAGGTTTGGAGTGGACTTTAATAGGCTAGATGGAGATGAAGGTGAACAGGAGTAAATCAATTTTCTACCAGTTTTTATAATTCCCAATTGAAATTATGTAGCGGTGATACCAGTTTCGGACAGGCCATGTAATTTTTCGTGTACTAGCCGGGCCCTACCTGCGCGTACCTACTCTCCACGTACGTACTCTCCACGGGCCTGGCTTTTGGGTTTACCACAAGTCAGACTGGGGAGGAGTAAGATAAGGCGCCCGTGTAGGCTAGCTTACATAACGTGCTACCTAAATATAAATAAGATCAGATAATACGTTTATACAGTCAGAGAAAACGAAATAGAAATTCGAAAATGGTTGAATTTAAACAGGCCATCCCTGTTCCCTCACTCTAGTTTTGAAGATTTGTCAACGGCGATAATGAGAGAAAGATGATTGATCGAATCAATATTCAGTCTTGGGCTCTAGGCTGTGTAGTTATCCGATCAGTTTCAGCATAATCCGACCCATTTTCTTTTTTTCTTTTTCAAGTAGGCTATGGTCTGAACACATCCTGCCCGTCCCGCCCGAGGCACCGGTGGGCGGCGTGCGATCCTATAAACCACAGTATTTCCACCCCATCGCTATTGGACGCGCTACTGGATTACTTGACGATACGTGGTCGACCAGGACCAGCCCAAGCTGACTTTGGGTAAAACATTTTATTCTCAACTAGTGACCCGCCCTCGCTTCGCTTCGGTTACGTCAGTTCAGTTGTGTAGTTTACTTTCGCTAGAATTATTTAATAATTATTAGAATTCCATTCAAAGAAGGAATTTCTTAAAATCTTACTTCATCTGACCTTTACAGGGAAGAAAGAAGGTCCACACCAAATTCCAAGTCTGTAGGTATATTTAAAAATGTGATTTTTACACCCCAGCAAGCCTCCTTACGGGTGAAATTTCGTAAAAGCCGTTCTTAGCTGACCTCTACTCGGTGAAAGGAATATTCCTATCAAATTTGAAGTCTGTAGGCCTTATGGTTACAGAGATATCGTGATGAGTCAATATATAGGTGGAAATCTCTTATATACGAGTATATATAGATTCGTCACCACAAGGATAATGATTCTTTTATTTTCTCTGACTTATTGTTTATCAATATATAAAGGCGAAGTTCTGAAGTAAGAATACTATATAATTACGTAAAATATATTTTGTACGAACATTTACTCGCTATTATAAAGCAGTTGTGATTAATATGTTATCGCCAGTTATTCGCTACCTTTCATTATTTTTTTGTTTATGATAACGAAATTATATGTTACGAGGGGAAGCCAGTCATTATGACTTTAACTTTTCTATTATTAAAGTATTATACACACTGACTTGTGTTTGCCTGAATGCCATAAAATCATTTTGTTGTATGTAGGTATGTATAAAACATATAGAATACAAATAATCTCAATATTAAGGAATTAAAAATAATTTTATGATGTTATAAATAAATATTGTTACTAAATAATCACAATTTAAAGAAAAAAAACTTAATTCTATTATTTCATTACTAGCTTCTGCCCGCGGCTTCGCCCGCGTAAAAGGTTACTTTCCTAAAGTTTTTTATGTCCTATTTTTATTTTACCCCTTAAGCGTAATTTTTTTACAAAATTTTAATGTCATAATCATTTATATCTTTTTTTTTTTTTTTTTTTTTTTTTTTTTTTATTGCTTATGGTGGCAAACGAGCAGACAGCACACCTGACGGTAAGTGTCACTGCCGCCCATGGACCTTTGCCAATGGTATAGCTAGGCCGCTGCCAACCAATACAAACCCCGAACCCACCCCAGTTGGGCTGCCGGCTCTCTCGCTCACCAAACGAAGCGCAATAGCACATTGCCATTACTCAGACGTCGATCTTCTGCGAGAGTGTGGTACTACCCCGGACGGACCGGCCCGCGGCTGTAGACAGAAAACTGTCCACAGCGTGGTCCTACCACAATTAATATCTAATTAATAGCCTAAAAATAATTTTCAAGCGTCTGGCTTTAAGAATGACGATACTTCCTTACAACTTTTGATACCTCTTTACAACCCTTTTTTGCATTAAAATATACCATAAAAGACACCTCCCTCCACTAAGGATATAATCCTTGTATTGCGGGGGACTTTACAAACATGGAATTAACGCAGACAAATTACACCCAGACACAGAACAAGACTTTTTGGATCGCACAAAGTATTGTCCTGCGTGGGAATCGAACCCACGGCACTGGCACGGCAGTTCGATATCTTAACCACTATGCCATCTGTGCAGTCAAAGTTATTCTTTCAATAGCTTGTTTTCACATTGAAAATAAAAAAGAAAACGCAATTATATTTTTCTTTGAATTTTATTTTTTAATAATATTTTTACGTCGAAAATTTTCAAACTCAAAGAATTGGAACTTCATAATAAAAATATCATTTTTATAGAAATTAAGTATCTTATGGAATTACTTACTATAATCAAACAATAGTTTTCTAACTTTCCGTTTGATGACGGAGTAAATTCACCATCCCTATTTTGCTCGCGGTTGTCTTAAAAGACCACTAAGGGATATACTTTAGCCGTCTTACGAGAAGGAACACTCGAAATAAACCTGTATACCAGATAATCTGACCTACTGACTCGGATAAGTCTTTTTTATTATTGTGGAGGAGTATCAAGCCCAGCAATGGCACATATATGAGCTGAGATGAATTAATGAATGAAAATAATACTTATGGTATTTTTACTTCTTCATCATCATTCTTTTGCTCTTGTCCCAATTACTTGGGGTCGACGCAATATGTATCCCTCTTCCTCTACACATTGCAAATGTTATTGGCAATAGTTTTAAGACCGGCCGCCTGCCTGACATCAACCCTCATTGGGAATGCATTCGCTTACGAAATGTCTACAGGTGGTGTTGGCCCACGTTGATATAAAGTGTTTTTATTACTTATGGTATTAAAACAATTTAATGGGTAGGTTATCACAGCATCACCTAGCCGAGGTGATCGGACCGGGTACAAGTCCGGTCACCCGAAGTGAGGCCTCCGCGTGAGGATGATGCCCCGACAGCGAAAGCTGTTGGCGCATTGACTCGAGAGGAACCCGTGCGGGTGAACCGCCGGGCGGGCCACCGAAGACAAAGATCGGGTGCCGGTGGCCCGCTCGCACGGCGAAGAGAGCCACTTTGCAGAACTCCCGAACCGATTTAGCGGGGCGTGACCACAGCATTGGTCTTTTTTGAGTTCTGCATACATATGAAGCAAATAAGATATATAGCCAATCATTATTAGTCTGTCAACGGCCATACAAGCTTCTCTACTATGAGAAAATAATATCATAATTACTACAGTTAGCCGCGTGCTTGCTTGCTTTAAATCGCTTGGTTTGGTAGATGCATTGAGCGTTGGATTTGATATTGAGTTTTTATTCTTACTTTGTCACTAGTCTATTATAACATAAACTAAAACCCTTTAACGTAAATAATATCGGGCTATATAATGACTAGGTATATCTCTCCAATGTGTACATGCCTTAATGAACTGGTTCGCAAGTGTGTCGCCACTAAAAGTGAGTGCGAATTATAGCATATTTAATTAAAGTTAATTAAGTGTTTTATTGCTTGTCTCACCAAATGTCATATTCGATGTAACAGTGTAAAGTGTCAAATTAAATATTGTACACGTTCACGGGGCCACGGGTGCTTGGTGTATGCGAAAAATTTGGTTAATTGGACTAGCCTTTATATTGTAATTACATGAAATTATAACGTATTGTATTTAGTTATGAAATTATTGTAAAATGTTTCATTTTATCTTTATACACATACATACATACATACATATCATCACGCCATATCCCTTGCAGGGTAGGCAGAGAGAACAGAGTGCCAGAGAACTCTATCTCTGCATACTTCACTCGCTTCCTCAACATTCATAATTCTCTTCATACACGCTCGCCGGTTTCGGAGACTCTTGACTCCACCTTCCTTTAGATCATTTACCACCATTTTATCTTTATTATCCAGATAAAACGTAAAATTGTCTGATACATTAATAATATTTCGTACTACTTATGAATAGTTGTGTGAGTGCTGGAGTAAGAATACAATTCACCCCAATCTTGTTCGTAGGTATATAACTATTGCCAAATTTTTCACAATAATAACGATGGAAGATAATGTTGACTCCAATTAATTGGGATGAGAGTAAAATGAGGATGAGCTACTATCGTGAGGGACTCATATTACCCATGTGGTGGTGTATTTATCCCCAAATACTTTTGTTACAATAATTTAAAATTATTTATTGCGATTATTATAAGTTTTTAATACTTGAAATTAAAAAAAAGATTGTTATTATAATATTTGATTGTTCGTGGGCGTCGTAATAATACACTAAAGGTTCACCAGGGGAGTAAGTAACAGTTCCTTCTGTGAAACATATAACGCTACACTTTGATCGACCACCAACAATCGACCAACTTGTCGAGCATGTCGATTACGACACGTTGGATTTAACTTAATAAGTCTCAGATCTTAATGATAACATTAAGGACGCCAAGAACTTTATGTTAAACTAGCTTCTGCCCGCGGCTTCGCCCGCGTAAAAGGATACTTTCCTAAAGTTTTTGATCCCCTATTTAAATTTTTGACCGTCGGTAATACAGTGCAACGGTATTACAATACTCAGGGTTGGAACTTCATTACTGGACTGCTAGATGGCGTTGAAGAAGCTAGATTTTGAGATTTTTTGACAAACAATTTTTTTATTTTTCATATAAACATTTTGTTTTTTTTTAATAAAAAGTATCCTATATTACTTTTAATACCTCCAAGAATATGTGTACAATGTTTCATGATGATCGGTTGAGTAGTTTTAGCGTGAAAGCGTAACAAACAAACTTACATTCACATTTATATATTAGTATGGATTTACTGCGTATTAAAAATAATACACTAAACTTTATGCATATCTTTGATTTGACGTGCATGGTTGCCGAAGATCAACAAGTCTTGACATGACCATGAACATTGTAAATTATTCGAAACCTCAGGTTTAAAATCAAATACAAATAAAATCGCGATAAAATCCATAAAAATAGTTTTATTTCAAAGGTATTCGCCTAACTACTATTCGCGTAAACATCAGAAATCATATTTACGATTGATGAAATTCCATTTTACGTAATTACAATCGCAAATATATACTTTAGAGTTAAATAAATAATTGTCCTTATTTAGAAAACTAATAAATATATTTCGAGTAAGTATTTCGCCGTAGGTGGTCAGCAAGACTATGGAATGAATTCGCTACGTGATGTGAAATAATTAAAAAAAAAATGTGATAATACAATTCGAATTCGAAACGCGTATCTTTAATAGTACTTTGGACGTGTATAGAACTATAGATATTCTATTAAAGAACCGAAAGCCTTTTCTTTGAGCGGTTGTAGTCTGACTACGCACAACCTCTCAGAACCATGACAGGGCGTCCTGGGGACCATTACTCGCCATCTAGCCTCTCTCTGCCTCTCTCTTGATGGGTCATCGGAACTGAATTGTTTGACTTCGGTAATTTAAAACTACTTTTACGGATTCTATCGCGTTTGTATTTGACTTTTAATTTCCCGACGTTTCGAACACTTTACAGTGTTCATGATCACGGGAGGACCATGATCACAGTAAAGACAAAAAAAGAACAAAAAAATCAAAAATCAAATACAAACGCGATAGAATCCGTAATAGTAGTTTTATTTCAAATGTGTAATACTCGCGTAAACATTAGAAATAAATCGGTAATTTAAGTAACTTCCATGGAAAGAAACGAAAGTTTTTTATTAATTTAATTTAAAAATTTAGTAATTCATAATTATTTTCTTTATAATACAGTAGATTAGAGTAGAGGAGATTAGATCTTTGCTGTTCCACTTAGATTTGTCTCAAAAGTGAGACTTTTACATAATGGTTGAAAAATTTACTACGTTGGCATATGATTATGTTTTAAGTTTTTATTCTCTTCCAATAGATTTAATTTTTTAGTGTTTTTGTCGAAACCTACGAGAAATGTAACTGTTAACTGTATTTTTACTACCTCATCGTCATCATTCTCCTACTCTTATCCCAATTACTTGGGGTCGATACAATATGTACTCTTGTTTCATAGTACATATTGTAAAAGTTATTGGCAATAGTTTTATGACCGGCCGCCTGCCATACTTCAACCCTACTTGGGAATGTAATTGTTGACCAAACGGCATCAGATAGAGTTGCTCCAGGTCGTTATAAGGCTCTTAGTTGTCTTTTACGACATCCACGTGCAAAGTAAAGATTGGTAGTATTCGTAACCGCTACCACACAGCTAACTTTACTGCCTCACCGTATAGAAATATTATTAGGTATATAGTTTATAAAAATATAACATAATATAGACTTCCTCATATAGCTTCGAAGTCCAATGTCCACTGTGAAAATTAAATGAGAACTTCGTTAAGGTAAATAAAAGAGAATAAATAAATTATGAATGAACATCCGTAAAACATATTCCCTTCTCTCTTTTTAAAGCAGATAAAAACTGATGCAAATATTCTGTATAAGTAAATAGATACGCAACGGCCATGAGTTAACAGGATTCGCATTTGGACATTATTTGTTGTACATTTTCCCACATAAGAAACTTTCGCAATACCTCGGATAGCCTGGCTTGGGCCATTTATTTTATTGTCCAGTCCAGTTTGATCAACATACTGGCAAAGGTAATAGCTAATATATTTATATGACAGACTATATTTTGCGTGGTTGAATACTTATTTTACAATAAACGACGTGCTAACGACATGACAACGATCTTTATCAATTTTATTTATTTATTTTTTTGTTGTATTTGAATGCACTGTTTTATATTTATAGCATATGTTGTTATATGTATATATTATACATATATATGTATAATGGATCAGCATGTTGGACGACAAAAGCGATGGATGAGAGACGACTGCATGTAGCGGAGATGCGAATGTTGAGATGGATGTGTGGTGTGACAAGAATGGATAAAGTAAGAAATGAATACATTAGAGGAAGTTTGAAAGTTGCGCCAGTGACGGAAAAGTTAAGGAGTGAACGGCTGACATGGTATGGACATGAAAAAATGCGGGATGAAAGTAATGTTGTGAGAAAAGTTTTAGGTATGAATGTTGAAGGCTTAAGGGGTAAAGGAAGACCAAAGAAGAGATGGATAGACTGCGTGAGGCATGACATGGATAGTTTAGGAGTGACGGCAGAGATGATTTCTGATAGGATCGTATGGAAAAAGATGACATATTGCGTCGATCCTAAGTAATTGAGATAAAAGCAAGATGATGATGATGTATAACACCATATGTGTTTGTTTTTTCCTCATATAAAAAATACGAGAATGGCGTACCGTATAATAATGGCAGAAACTTTTTTATATCTTTATCCACAAATAGCTCACTAAACCTATTTTCTTTTCCTTTCAAAAATATATTTATACTGTTTATTAGCACCATTGAGAAGTAACATGTTTAATAATGAATATATATGTTTAAGATAAATTTATAGTATACTGAGACATAGTCCAGTAAATCAGGAAATCTCAGCACATTGCGTGTCATCATCATCTGATGTTATTTAATAGTAATCTTAAACATAGGTTTGTCAATTACGAAATTTAAATATTGTTAAAAGTGTAGGTACTTACAGTATTTTTCAGGGATGTCACGGACAGAAAATTTTGAATCTAGATACGGTTACAGATATAATAATTCGGAAAGGAAAGGAAAGAATGCCGAACGAACGTCTGGTTAAGAAGATATACAATGCGAAAGTGGAAGGATGTAGGTATCGGGGGAGACCGAGACTCACCTACCTAGACCAGATAGGTCACGTACTGAAAGAAGGTGGAGTCAAGAGTCTCCGAAACCGGCGAGCGTGTATGAGGAGAATTATGAATGTTGAAGAACCGAGTGAAGTATGCAAGGATAGAGTTCTTTGGCACTCTGTTCTCTCTGCCTTCCCTGCAAGGGATATGGCATGATGATATATATGTATGTGTATAATAATAATTCTCCTGCTCCTATCCCAATTACTTGGAGTCGACGCAATATGTAAACATACATATTGCAAAAGTTATTGGTCATAGTTTTATGATCGGCCTGACGTCGATCCTCCTAGGGAAAGTAATTGTTAACCAAACAGCATCAGGTGGAATTGGTCCAGGTCGATATAAGGCTCTTAGTCGTGTTTTAGGACTTCACGAGGGGAGTAAAGGTTGGCAGTATATGTAGCCGTTACCAGACAGTAGTGTTGCCCAAATACAATACCAAGTCTTGCTGCAAGAGTTTCGCAGTGCTCCCTTAGACAGCATTTTACTATTCCTTTGGCAAAGAAAGGATTGTCAACATTTTGTATTTTTAATACCAGTACACGGGTAAATAATGTTATTTTAAACAGTCTCATGATAGATTGGTATGATTATAGCCCCACTCCCGTTAAGTGGTATGTACCTAATTATTGATAGTTGTACAGTTACTGCCACTAGATGAATGGAGTTTCATTAATTTTGTTGGATTCTTCATTTCTATGTAGATTTATCATTTCTATCAAAACAAGTGACTTTGTGTTATTCTAACAGCGAGAGTTGCAAGACTTGCGAGATTCGTAAGAGTCTTGCATTTGGGCAACACTATCACACACATAATATGGTTATATAACCATATTGTATATATATACATGATATTATTTCGGTTATTTTTAGTGTTTCACCGTATGTACGAGATAAAAAAATATTATAAAGTGCCTGATTCAAATTCCATGCCTATTTCCTTATATTTATTCGAAATTTTTAAATCAGTTACTAATATTCTTTGTAATTTTGTAAATTAGCGGTTTCAATTTCATGTGTTGATAAAAAATACAGAAACTATATAAAATTTGGCTATTTATGTGGAAATTACAAAAAACGCTAGTGCTCAATTGAATGTCTTTATTGGAGAGCAAAAAATATAAAATAAAAGTGTGTGTGTCAGCTCCGATGCACGACTGGAGTTTACTCCTTAAGTACGATTATCAAAATAGGCGCAAAAAATGCTCATTTGACTAAAAATAATAAATATATTTTTATTTACATTTATTAAAACTGTTCAGTGAAGTATTATCTCACGTCAGAAAGTGAAAGGTGCGCAGAATAGGTTGCGCACCAAAAACGTAACGTGGTCATTCGATCACTAGATTTTACATACATACATACATATCATCACGCCATATCCCTTGCAGGGTAGGCAGAGAGAACAGAGTGCCAGAGAACTCTATCTCTGCATACTTCACTCGCTTCCTCAACATTCATAATTCTCTTCATACACGTTCGCCGGTTTCGGAGACTCTTGACTCCACCTTCCTTCAGTAAATGACCGATCTGGTCTAGGTAGGTTAGTCTCGATCTCCCTCTGTACCTACATTTAGATACTACACCTACACCTAGATTTTACTCTTCAATTTTTTCTCATACCGGGGGCCTTATATGAAAATTGATTCTTAAGGAGAAAACTCCAATAAACTCCAATAATTTTCATAGACAATCATTCTAGTATGTTCAGTGCGTATATGTTTGTAGTAGATTATAATCGCTATCGTATCGTTGTCGTATCGTACGATATCAAAACACCCACTTGTAGCGCAATTCATAGTTTATAACCTGTTTGATATATTACCGTACAGAGTACCCAATGAATATATAAATATGTTTTTAATATCATATTTATTGCTTTGATCGTGCAAATATTATATAATCTATTATATAGATAACGTTATATCATAAAATAGGTTTGTAATAAAGCTGCAGCTGCTTCCAGTGACATTAATTTTAAATTTTAAAAATCGAATGCACAATTCCAGTGATATTTTTTTTCTTAAAATAACTCAAATGCATCCTGGTGATTATAAAAATAACTTGGATGTTTCTGAGAAGTTTTAATTAGTCAGGAGTGCGCCATCCGTACTTTATACTTCCGCCAGACTTTTTCTTGAAGCTGAGATAGCTTAGTAATGTATTGATCACCTTACTGCGATAAAAAAGTTCTCGAATTCAAACCCACTTTAAGTAGATCCTCAAATTTATCGAATTTATATGTGTGTTAAATTATTAATTATAATTTGATTTAAAACTATTTCACAGATTCTATCGAGTTTGTAGTTATTTGATTTTTAATTTCCCGACGTTTCGAACATTTTATTAGCCATTAATTGCGAAGTTTTAAGCGAGAACTAATGTCGCTAATATTGTTTATTAATGAGAGATATGAGAAAGAAAATTAAATCCAATACTAAACTTTAACTGAACCTGTGTGGATTAAATCCATTTTTCTTTGGACTATGGAAGGCTGTAGCTAATAGTTGAATGTATTTGGATTGAACAAGAAGAAAAATATAATCCGAGAATTAATTTTGATGAAAATCAATTTTATTAGATACTTAAACGCCGCTTGACAAGCTAGGCGATTCCATAGTTTGATGACTCTATTATAACAAAAAAATATGTAATGACTTCTAATGTTTACGCGAGTATTACACATTTGAAAATTATAAATCAAATACAAACGCGATAGAATCCGTAAAAGTAGTTTTATTTCAAAAAATATGTAGCTCATTAGAGATTTCAATAGGACTTTTGACGGGAATTTGAAAACGTCATGTGGTGCTCTTGTATTATATTCGATATCTTAGTGTTTTAACGTGTTATATTAGATCATTTTGATGGCATTTTATGTAATGTGATGTGCGGAAATACTGGGATGTAGTGAATATCATATAAAAGTGCTTTACAACGTTTTCGTTTTCCATCAAAATTCCAACAAGATACCATTAACAGTGTGGCCATTGCACTGTTAATGGTGACAATTTGACTTAGACAACGACTGTCTTGAAAGACTAAAAACGTGAAAATATTTATGACTTGACACTGGCACCAATAGCTCGTATATGTAGCTGATTGCCAATACATAAGAAGAAGAAGAAGAAGAGATTTCAATAAGCGTAATTTGATTGACAGGGGATGTTCCTTATACAAATGTGACATAACTGTGATATATTATTAGTATGTGACAAAAAGACAGACAACCGTTGAACAAAAAAATTTCGATCGGTAATCGTATGACAACGGAGAAACCGCATGGTATGATAATTTTCGCTTACGCTTGTCAAGGAAGAGTATCAGTGGTTTATCTAATTGCGAGGGGATCCCTCCCCTCACACTGGGTTATGGGGCCGCATGTCGCCCTTCCGTCGACTCGGACCGTATGGCTGGGGAGTGACCACGCCATAGCCTGCCAAAAAAACAACGTAGGTACATATGAAGCTTTATGAAAATTATTTTTTCGTGATTTGAAATTAAACCATTCTTTAATTTCTAGCTTAGAATAGCTTGAATTGTCCAGTGCCGAGTGTACACGAATATTGGGCGTCCTCAAGTTCGATTCTAAGACAATTCTAAGTCATGCAAGAAGTATCTGTCACTGATTCTGCTGCACAGATTTTTCTAGAAATTTTGAATAGCAAGGATAAAATTAAAACAATGTTATTATTTTTCTTACAATTTACTGTAAATTATAAATAAGATATAGGAGTGTCCTGTCCAAAAAAAATAAAAAGAGATAATGGTTATGTCGTTAAGATTTCTTGCCTTGATAACCGCATACAAATTACTTGCTATATTTTTTTTATTGCTCATGGTGGCAAACGAAGCACACCTGATGGTAAGTGTCACTGCCGCCCATGGACCTTTGCAATACCAAGAGTATAGCTAGGCCGCTGCCTACCAATACGAACGCTAAACCCACCCCAATTGGGCTTCCGGCTCTCTCGCTCACCAAACAAAGCGCAATAGCATATTGCCATTACTCATACGTCGATCTTCTGCGATAGTGTGGTATTAATAACGTGACTATTTATTCTTTGACTCTAAACGGGACATTTCAAAAATACCCGAAATGTTTAACTGTACTTTTATTTATCAGAGGAACAAATTTACTTTAAAATAGCTAGTGAATATTTTAAGTAGGAATGAAATTCTTGACACGTTTTGTTTTATATTCACCTTAATTATTAATATGGCCTTGAGAACTGAAATTTGTAATTGGGTTTTCTCGTATGTCCACAATTTGTTCCTCATAGAAAATACTATTAACAAAACAAATATCAAGAAATGAGAGAACGAAAATCTGTCAAACAAATAGTCAAAAAGCGCGGGTGAAGACTCGGGTACTCTCACCTATCTTCGAGTCGACCGACAACGCTCTTGTACACCGCCCGCGTCTGGAGGGTCGGCTCTACTACTCAAATTTTTTGCGCGCTTGCCGAAAACGGGACAATTTTGCATCCTAGATTTCCTTTCGGGGACACCGGGACTCGTTATTATAAAAAGGGACAGTCCCGTTCAAAACGGGACGTCTGGTCTCATTAGGTATTATCCCGAACGAACCGTCCCGCGGCTGTAGACAGAAAACTGTCCACAGCGTGGTCCTACCATTATGATCTACGATATCGTGTGGAACTAAGCTTAGTTAATACTATCCGTAGATTATATCTCAGGGCATCGATCTTACAAATATGAACATTATAATTAGTGTTGCCCAAATGCAAGAACAAGACGAGACTTAGCCAGTCTTGGTCTTGGTCTTGCGCCAATACACCTGGTCTTGGTCTTGGTCTTGCGCTCCCAGTCTTGGTCTTGGTCTTGCAGCAAGAGTCTTGCAAGTCTTGCAATTACCTATTAGTCTATTACTATTTATTAAAGTTTACTTTAAATCTTAGAAAAACGTATTAGAATTGAAACATTGTGAGCTTGAATTAACATAGCCATAGTAAAGGTCAAGCAGATTAATAAATAACTGAGGATTTGATAAGAAATTCGAAAAATCAACTGACCTATATGTCGTTTTCCATGGAAGTAACTGTTTCTTAATAAACATTATAAGCTTACATTTGCTAAAACATGTAAAAAACAAATTAATTACAATAACTTGACTGTATTTTAAAGAACAATATCTGTCTAGAAAGAGATTGAACCCTCAACTTATATGAAATTTAATAAAAGAGTTTTACGATTTATCATTTATTTCAATAAAAAATAAAATACAACACAAATCAAACATAACAGTACACAACAGCTTTATCATTAGGTTATGTTACTTTATATCAATTCTTTTGACCAAGAATTAATACAAAGTAACCATCTGGCTGACTCATCACTTAACCTATTTCTATGTTTTCTAATTACTAATGATGCTTTAGAAAATAATCTCTCAGCAGGTACTGAAGTTGCAGGTATTGAGAGAAAATCACGGGCCATCTTCGATAAAGTCGGATACTCTGTCTCATGCGTCCTCCACCAATCTAAAATGTCTTCCGAGCTGACAGTTCTTGGTTTTCTCAGGTACTCCTCCAACTCGTCTATCACTAAGCCTTGAAGACAAGATCCAGATGACGTCGAGGGACATTCATAGAGTTTATCAAAGTCTATTACGTCTTCATCTTCATCACATACTTTATTTTCTTTTTTTGGTAATTCCAGAGATTTGTTCAGTGAGTGTAGACTTTTATATTCTTCATAAAGTTCATTGAACTTGCGCAGACTTTCTGTTTTAAGTTGCTTCCCCCACATTGTCAGGTCAAAAGTCTGAGCCTTATGCCTTGGGTCTAAAATTAAAGAAGTACAATAAATCCAGTTGCTCTTCTTATAATGTTTAAGCATTTTGTCTCGAGCTGCTTGGAAAGCTAGAATGAGCCTTTCATCCACTTCAGATCGATTAGGTTTCTCATCTAACTGTTTTACCATGGATTCAATTTTATCTAGCAAGAGATTGAATGATACAATGACTAGCGGTAATGTAACATATTTGTCTCCACCAAGTTTTGTACTTAAAAGTTTAAAGTTTATTAGAAATTTATGTAATTTTTCGAGTACCTGCCATTCACTAGCTGTGATTTGAAAATCATTCAATTCGGTGACAGAACTGCACAATATGTTAATGCCCGCTCTCACTTTTAAACCAAATCCAATCATATCATGTGTGGAATTCCATCTCGTTGGACAGTCAAGAATGGCATTTAGATTTGATGGCACGCCAGCTGCTTCACAAGCAGACTGAAACTTCTTCTTCACTATCTCACTTCTTTTTATTTTACTGGAAATACTGCGTAACTTTGTTACAGATGTACGCGAGTCAGCAATATTTGGTGCATATTCTTCATCTTCCTCATCCTCAGTTTCGTCTACATAGTCTTCATACTGCTGATCTTGCGCGTTAGTGTCAGACTCATAGTGTAATGCTAAGGTCTTTAATAAATCTTGTACACCAAGGTTTAAAATGTGAGCAAAGCATCGGAAATGTTGATTGTCTGAATCAAAGTGTGGCGGCAGCTGTTTGCCCAGTTCATACATAAATTTGGTATTTGCAGTTGCGTTGTCGACCGTGATACCTTGTATTTTATCAATTATGTCATATTCCAATAAACATTAATGGAAAATCGTTGCAATATCTTCCCCAGTATGTCGACCGCGTGATGGTATAAAATCAAGAACTACAGATCGATACTTCCATTCGTTGTCTATATAATGCATAGTAACCCCGTAGTAACTCCTACCAGCAATTGACGTCCACCCATCAATAGTAAACGACATTTTAGATGATAATTGTTGAAGTCGTTCCTTGAGATTCAATTGGAGCTCTTCAAATCGCTCTTTGACTTTCCTTCTAAGTGTAGACCTTTTAGGAAACACCATATTAGGGCAAATACGTCGAAAATATACTTGTGTAGCTTCGTCATCAAAAAATGAGAAGGGAAGATATTTTTTCACCACCCAATCAACTGTAGCTGTCGTGATGTTGTCACTGCTGTTTTCCGACTGAAATAAAACAATAAATCTTGTGTTATTATTTAAAACATACTAGGTTTGAGCGTTTAGGAGGAGGAGGTTTGTTGTTGTTAAATCGAGAAAATCGTTAAATTGACATTTGTTATATTACCAAAATAAAGTACTTAGTTGTTACTGGCCGATTATGAAAACAAATGAAAATATGGGTGTTTATAAAAAATATTTAAGACGATAATTACATACTTAATATGTCGCACCCCTAGATGAAAACACCACTAACTCAAAAATACTTACGTAAGTTAATGGCGTTTTTGAAAGTATCGCATGAATAGCTACGCAGAGTTAAAATTCCCGTAGCGACAACTTCGACCATTGTTAAAAAAATATTCTTACCTGTCCACTTCTTCCAGCGGTTACTAAAAAGCTTGTGATATCTCCACTTAATTTTGGTTTAACAGGAAGAAATATTTGTGATTCCTTTTTGTGGAAAGATATTAGATGTTTCCTTAAGCCTGAGTGTTTCTGCTTTTCATTTTTATTTCAATCTTTTTATGTTGGCACAATTTACACAAGGCAGTTTGGGATGCATGAATTATTTCGAAAAACTCCTCAAATTTGCTTTTGGGTCTTTTAGATCTGTGACTCAAACTCTCGTTACTCGGACTAGAATAATTTGAATCTTCGTCACTCATATTAAATTGTACACGTGATACGTTTTTAGAAAACAACAAGAATTAGTAAAAACAATTATTAAGTTAGACTCGAAGCACAGCTCAATTGGAAATGACTGGAATTAAAATAATTCCTTTATTTATAGTACGTTTCCTTGCTTTCTACCGCGCCGCCTCGCCACGTGCCGGCTCTATTAAAAGGATGCCACCGCAAATCAAACGATGCCGCGTGCGGCGTACAAACACAGATTATTACCTACTTGTACAGACGCGACGCGTGAATAAAATATATGTAAAGAATTAGTGCCAATCACTATTCTTTACATATAAGTGAATGTTTTGGCGTACATCTATACTTATCTATACTAATATTATAAAGCTGAAGAGTTTGTTTGTATGTTTGATGACAGAAGTTTTAAAAAAAAAAAATAAATCCTGAACGTCACTATACCTCCAAAGTTACTATTCCTCGTGGACGAAGTCGCGGGCACTGCTAGTAAATACTTACTCTCATCATCTCTCTCAGAGATATTCGGGCTGGTAAGCAATACAAAACTCTTATCGCAGGCTTTTTATTTTATTAGTAGGTAAGTACCTACGCTTTTTATATTATTTTATTAGTTTTGTAGAATTTTTTTACACGTTTCAAGTATATTTAAAAGTGGCTACAATATTTATCAAACGGGTGATATTTGAACACTTTTTTGCTATTTTTTCTTGTAAAAACTTAAGAAATATAGTGACTAAATGTACAATAATAGTACCTAAGTAATTAGTTTAAAACCATATAATCAATATTATAATATATACTTACTAGAATAAATTATTATGACATCTACTACCTATCCTTAACATTTTTTCCTATCATAATACTACTTGCGTGATCAGTATAATGTATTCATTTTCATTCTAAGCACCCTGAAACTTATTTATTCTTTGGAACACCTGTAGGTACTCTTAAAATTCGAAATTATTTTGCATGAGTATACCTACGCCCTGTGGCGGCAATCAAATAGTGTCAAATGTTGTGATTTCAGCGCGGCGGCAACGATTGTTGTATATGATTTCAAAAGAAGCCGCCGGCGCGTGTATCATAACCATATACTTCCGAAAAGCGGCAAATTTCTTTGAGAAGTAAGTACAAAACCTTTGATGCCGCATTATCAAAGTGCCGATGGTTAAAACATAACTATGCATGCACTCAGTTTGATTTTAATGGATATTTTTTTATTCGCTATGTAGGTATGTTTATGGTATTAGTCGTAATGCGCATAGGTCCAGTTTTTCATATTCTTTGATACAGTTTTTTGCGTCTCATAGAATTCCTAAGCGTACCTATACACCGAACTGTTACACCTAACTACTCCGTGAAATAGCGCTAAGTCCTAGCTGCAAGACGCAAGAGTCTTGCAGGCTTAGTCTTGTTCTTGCTCAAGTCTTGCACGGTCAGTCTTGGTCTTGGTCTTGCTAAAAATACGCGGTCTTGTTCTTGGTCTTGGTCTTGCAAAAACGCAAGAACAAGACCAAGACTGCAAGACCAAGACTGAATTTGGGCAACACTAATTATAATACGTGATATGAAGCAAAAAGTTGACGTTTTTTGCTTGTCAGTACGAGTAATAGACGGTTGTCTGAGGAAATGATTTGAATGATGAAGCGTTTATTGATTGAACTTTAAACCAGCGACCGGACTCAGTTTGGAATCAACCTTAGATACCTTTCAGTAGGTTCAATGGAATAAATCACGTCCTCTTTGTCGTATTTCTATTTTTGGTCGTCACTTTTATTGGTACAATATGTGATCCCAGAGTACTCCTTAAATTAAAGGGAAAAATTTACAAAACTTTAATAAGACCTGCTGTATGGATCAGCATGTTGGGCGACAAAAGCGACGGATGAGAGACAATTTCATGTAGCGGAGATGCGAATGTTGAGATGGATGTACGACATGACGAGAATGGATAAGATAAGGTATGAGCGTATACGCTCAAACATTCTCTTATAAGAGAATGTTTGAAAGTAGCCAGTGACGGATAAGTTAAGGAGTGAACGTTTGAGCTGGTATGGACATGTGATGAGACGGGATGAAAGTAATGTTGCGAGGAAGGTTTTGAGTATGAATGTTGAAGGCTCTAGGTGTAAAGGGAGACCAAAGAAAAGATGGATGGACTGCGTGAAGCATGATATGCATAAACAGGGAGTGACTACAGAGATGACGTCTGATAGGGGTGTATGGAAAAAGAGGACATATTGCGTCGACCCCAAGTAGTTGGGATAAGGGCAAGAGAATGATAACTTTTATTGTAAAATAGTCGGCTTGAGATGTAATTGCTGTAGTATGCTGGTACGTACGCTGATAGAGGTAAGGCTAAACACATAGTCAATTAGGACGGGAGCTGCCCATAGAGCGGTGCAAAGGTGAGGACAGTACGTGCTCATACGGTTACCTTCACGAAATAAATACATAATTAAAAAGATTTGTATCACCGTGGGATTGTCGATGCATTTGTTTATCACGACTTAAGCAAACATTTCAGTAAAAAATCTTTTTAAATTTAAAAAATGTTTAGTTATTCTTGACATAAATCCTATTGATTTTTATTATTAATCTTGCAACCGCCTCATAGATCTTTATAAAAATACATTAATTTCTCTTAATTTCTCTTGCATGCTGGTCAGACGTGTTGGTATAGGGTTTTGTTTCGAGTTTTCTTTCTCTTGCATAGATGTTCTATGCGTTTGTGTTTGTGGGGGTGGTGAATTGTATTTTTACTCCGTCACCACATGGAAAAAACTATTAATAATAACGTGTTCAGTATCAATATGATATTAATGACGCAATCTTTAATACTTAAAGTTATTTGTAAACTTAAAACACTTGTAAATATGTTTACAACTTCCTTACCTGCTTAAACGTGTGTAAATAAACATTAACAATTTATCATTAAATGATGAACTGATCACGGTACAGGTTGAACATGGCCGACGGCACCCCACTGAGTTTTGAAAGGCATAGCGTGCTATCTAGTAACGCTTAGACTACACGTGCGAATAAATATTTGAATAACGCATCAATTATAATAAATTTATATAATTAATCTCGTCACTACAAAGTTATTTTGAATTATAATGCTATGGAGGATTCGTCATTATTATCTCAGCTCTTTTATGTCCCACTGCTATGCTCGTACCTCCACAATAGGAGAGAAATTGTGGTAAACACTACACCGATCAAACGGGTGTGTATAGGGTTTTTATTTCGAGTTTTCCTTCTCTTGCACAGATGTTGCAGATATAAAAAAAATCCGTCAGAATATAACCGGTGTAGTATTGTGTCTACTGTACCATAAGCTGAGACGGGCACCATATTTTGGCTCCGTACATATTTGACTCATGTGTTTTTAATTAGTATTTATTTCCTTCGTTGATGTCTATATTAATGTGTGAGGTTTATAAAATTAATTTTCTTTCTTTATTTCTTTCTTACATATTATTTTTCCTTGCTTGTCTTTTACGATATCCATGTTCGAGACAGGAGGGGTAGTGAATTGTATTTTTATTCCGTCACCAAACGGAAAAAAATAATATATTACCTCTTTTTAATTTAATGAACTACCACTGGATAGAAACGCTGCCGAAAAGATACGGTAAAAAAAATCGCCGATCAAATTATTTTTTATCTGAAACGTTTTATATAAAAATGGATACAAAATATTTAAGTAAATATCAGTCATCCAAATACCACAATCCTTAGTAATATTATAAATGCGAAAGTAACTCTGTCTGTCTGTCGCTCTTTCACGCCAAAACTACTGAACCGAACTAAATGAAATTTGGTACACAGATATTCTAGACCCTGGGGATAAAGGACATAGGCTACTTTTGAATGCAAAAAAAGGGTTGCAAAGGGGGATGAAAAGTTGTAAGGAAATATCGTCATTTTTAAAGCCAGAAGCTTAAAACTTATTTTTAGGCTATTGATTAGATATAAATAAATATGACATTAACATATTGTAAAAATGTACCCATAAGGGGTAAAATAAAAATAGGGGATGAAAACTTTAGGAAAGTAACCTTTTACACGGGCGAAGCCGCGGTCAGAAGCTAATATAATATAATTCTCAAATATAATGTAAAAGCTTATGGTTGGATCAGATCCCACAAGCGACATCTGATCACGAGTTAACTACTTGTATCCAAAAAAAATATTGTATGTTTGTAAATTCTTGCGAGACAAGATCGTATTCTTTAATGTCAGGTCAAAAAAAAAATAAACGTGGCGTGAATTTTCTTGGCGCGAATAGTTTTATTTTATTCAATGCAAGCAAATAGTTACATTCGAGTTTCTTATTAGTTTAACCATCTGTTCGCATTCCCATTCCGTAGATGCGATATCTCTTGAAAGGAAATTCTTTCTTAACACCGTGCAAACTGCGCGTTTGTGTGTAAATTTGCCAGTGCCTTTTTTACCTTTATTTTAATCTATTTTAGCTCAAGTAGGTGTGTGTGTCACTTTTCTCCATGTGGTGACGGAGTAAGAATACTATTCACCACCTTATATTTTACCCGTGGGTGATCGTACGAGACGACTAAGAGATATAAAATGCATATAACATCTATGCGAGAGAAGGAAAACTCGAAACAAAACCCTATACCAACACGTGTGACCAGCGCGGTATAGTAGGTTAATTTCCCTTCCATTATGGAGGAGGCCCGAGCCTAGCAGTGGGGCATTTATGGGCTGTGATGATGATGATGGTGACGAGGTGTCATTTACGTCGAATACATTATTCTTAACCAATACACGTCCCAATGATTTGTCCTCTACATTTCCAAAGAAATAGTCCCGATTTTGCGCGCACCAGATAAGTTTCTTGATTTCTTTTTTTTATTTTTAAAAACCCAGCAAGGTATACATGGTCGTGGAGGACTTGATAATCACATAATAGGACACAAATTATACTCAGACTCAAAACAATCAATGTTCTCTCTGGTGACCGAAATTCAACACCTAGCCACCAGAGGTGGGTATTTAGCTAGTTTATTATCTGTGCAATCAAACGGAGAATATATTTTTTATTCAAAGTTAATGTATAAAATAAATATATTGTTTAAAAAATAATTACCATTTTTTGGGTTAAGAACTACAGCTTTTTTTTTCTTTGCGGTGGACTATGGATATGGTCGCGCTACGCCAAATCGGTCAGGGTCGACGGAAGAGACGGCTCGCAACCGTATAGACCCACCGTGCAAGGCCTCCTCTCTTCGCCGTGCGAGCAGGCCACCGGTACCCGATCTTTGTCTTCGGTGACCAAAAATCTACAGCCTATGCATATACTGTAGATTTTCAGCCCAAATAAAGTTTACAAACTTAATTAACTGCCCTCCTAATTAAAAAAAAAAGTATAATGGTACTGACGTTTTCAATTTTTTTTTAAGTATTAGTGATAATTGCAATTCACCATCATGTCACAATTCCTTTGTAATATTTCACTACAAATATAAATTATATGCTATTTAATCTATCGCTTCTCATAACATCGAAATGATAACATAATGTACATATATTTCATTCAGCAGACGGAAACATGTATTATATTTTATTTACTTTCTTTTAAACAACATCCCGCGCTAACGAATAAGTCCTTGTGCCGCAGTAGACTGTACATACAATCAAAGATAACCTGGGTCTAATATGGCCACCTTAAGGTTTGTTATATATTTTTTTAAATAATAAAGCTAAAACAAACAAGTTTTAGCGCTTATTCGTGAAGAGTGGCTATTTATCTATACAAAAAGGTAGAAAATACAAAGACAGTAAACAGTAAATAGTGTTTTCAACAGTTTAAAAAAAAATAGAAATCAGCCATATTGCCGACGGGAGTGGTAAATATGCCCATACGTGTGGCCATATTTACTGTATTAATTTACTATTTTAAAATACTAAGGTATAAACTGAAATAAAAATGGATATTGTGTTTTAATAGAACATTTATTTTAAAGATATTCTTTGGGCGACAATTTGTAAGTACATATAAAGAACTAGGTTTACAAGTAATATAAATTTAAAGATATCAACCTGACGCTGAAATGTTATTTCGACCACAGAATGTCTTTACGCATCTATGTATGTAGTACACGCTCTGTCAATGGGTATCCCACAATGTCAATGGGGATGCCAAAATCTTCTCTTGGTCAGGGTTAAGAAGTGGTTACTGGCCCAAAGTAGATTTAGTCTCCTTTTTCTTTTGTAAATAACGCCTTAGAGTTCGTCTTGGTACATTATAATGATTTGCAGCCGTATATAAGGTATATACGGCTGCAAAGCATTATAATGTACCAAGACATCTTACCGCTTTTAACTGCAGTTAAAGCTAGTTGCAAGCTTTTTTTTATTGATGGTTCTGACCAATTACCTCGAAACCCTTTAGCTTTACAGCGTTCTATGGTCCAAAACAAAAAAGAAAGTTTCGGTAATTTAGTACCGTAAATATGGCCAAACGGTGGCCATATTTGCAGTTATGAATTTTTTGTTTTCATATACACAAATGATAAAGACACTATTACTTAGATATTTGAACAAAGGAATATCAAATTAGGATCATCACACAACATCTTAATGTGATTAACAAAGATTCTTATTTGAAAAATAACAAAAATACAGGAGAATACTTAGGTACTTCATGTTTTTATAACCTCAGCAGCATGTTTCACTTTAATGGACCCTGGGCGACTACTGGGCGCGCGGGAAGGGTGATAGGTACGCAGTTCGAATACATGCGACACTAGCGACAATTAATTGTCGCGTTCAGGTCATTACAAATTTTCGTGTTAGAAATAATGGTATATGGCCATATTTTCCGCCTGGCCATATTCGACCCAGGTACCTTACAAATTATATTCAAAATCATTTGTGGGTTTTCGATTTATATACTACAGAAGAAAAATTTAAGAAAAACTTTACACCAACCTATCTAGTTAGTATGAGTTAAAACTAAATTCTCTCATCTTGAGGAAGCAGCTGCACAATTGTGGGATATTTACGGGGATGAGAAAAGAAGAGGATTCAAATTCAAAATACGAGGAAAAAATGGCCTAATATCGCCGGCCAAATGAGTAGGCGCGGGGTTTTGTTTCTAATGATCCTTCTTTTATTGTAATATGTTCTTCTTATATTCCTTAGTCGTTCTTAGTACAACAACTTCTTAGTCGTACAACACCAGCGGGAAAAGAAGTGTTGCTAAATTGTCTATCACATGGACAGCATCCACCATTTGTGAATAGTATTAAAAATATTCGTGTGTGGGTTAAATGAGCTACGATTCAACATGAAATATGCTGAAATCAATACGCCATCTGCTCAGCTCAATAAGCATGTATTAACAATTATAAATATTATAATTCATAATGCTTCTTTGAAACCACAGCGTATTACATTACATAGTAAACATATTAAAAAAAATGACGTAGATTATTAATTTTTACAACAAACCTACCGTACGTTACCTATGTCGATATTATTAACATAGAGACTACTGGAAGTGGCTAGTTCTCTGTGACAATGAATAACATTGGCGTAGTGTGCATAACACCTCATTGTTTTTTTTTTAATTTTATGGCTTGTTTAAAAAGGCCAAGCTAAAACAAGTATTTAGTTATCATTATGACGAAAAGTATTCATTACTGCGATCACTAATCCTTTATTGATTTCTACTGAAATTTTTGATGGAATATGAAAACTTACATGAATTTCTGTTAGTCATAATCGTTACACCTTAGCACTTTCTCTGTATGACTTTACAAAAAATGATATCAAAGTTATTTAATACTTTAGTACATTAAAGTACTAAAGTATTAAATATAAGATTGCTACATGATGTTTTCACGTTCCTGCCAAAAAAACAGAATTTAGATCGTCGCTTGTAGATCAGTTGTACTGGTGAGAAAATGGCTGAAGCAGCAACATCCCGCGCTGGCAATCGTAGGTCATGGATTGCTACATATCACCATTAATTTTATATTTAAAGACTCTATCTAAGTAGAGATATAAAAGGTGTACATTTCGCTATGTGACTTTCTTCGGCGTGATAGAATGTATAGTGTATTTACAGCCATCTGACTGGCACATGTCTAGACTCCATGCTATTACTGAGGATTTCCTGGAAGGACCTAGGATGTAGCTGTATTCAGTAAAGCTGTGATCTCTTAGAAGGAGGCGGTGGAGTGAGCCAAAGATGATAACGCCATCTTTATCTGCTCGGTAGCTGGAGCAGCGTAGTAGTGATTATATGAGCATTACCGAGAATGTCGATAAATGGCGATCCGTCCTGTGTTATCCCGGACAATGCTGAGATAGTTAGTATCTGGTAGAGTATTCTGCTGGGTGCCTGCCATAAACAAATAAAAAAATTAATCGTTAGTGATCAGCTTGTTACAAATTCAAAACATGATTTATTAAAAAATATTTGCATTCATTCATCATAGCTCCCATTTCCACTGCTGGGTTCAAGCCTCTTTCACAATGGGAAGTATATTTACCATACCACGAAGGACAGACGGGTATAAAGTTTTATTTTGAGTTTTCCTTCTCTTACATAAATATTATCTGCATCCCTTAGTCTCCCATAACATGCGCGACGCTCGGGCTGCCATAGGGTTTTATTTCGAGTTACTTCCATTGCCTAGACGTTACTGCATATCTATCATCTTTTACGACAGTCACGGACAAGAGAGGGAGTGTGGTAGAATTGTATTCTTATTCTTACTCTATCACCGCACGGAAAAATATTATTTAAAATTTAAAAGTGCCATATCTAGTAACTCTACATCTAAGAGTACACTCACACGCAGGTGCGGTTTGACAAGGTGTGCGAAGGCTACATTTTGTTTGTGCTGAGAATAACTAATAACCTCCTGTTATCTGCGAAGATATAAACAAACGTTTCATACTCGATAGACTTATCATTACATCATAAATATGATTGTCGAGATTGAAATACTGAATGTATTTAATAATTTGCTGGAAAAATTTGAGAGAGAATGCTGTATTATTTTTTCTGTTCAGATAACATCGACACCATGGATGAAAAGTAATATTGTCTTTAAGGTACCACGTGTGTTCGAAAACCGTATAAAATTGATTTTGTAAATCAATATTTTTTTAAATTCAAGTTTGTTTACAATGTTGACGGTAGAGAGATGTGTCTATATAATTTTATATAGTATTAAAAGTTATTGTTTATGTGACCTCATGTTTTTAAATTTTACGTAATTATTCAGAAGTAATAATAACGGCAAAAGTTAAATAATCATAAAATTTACGTAGAGCTTTCCTAACCTCAATTTCGTTTAAAGAGAATAGATTCACTAAGAGAAAAATCTTTGTAGGTATAAAAGGGACTTTTGCACATAGATATAATCAATGAGCAACTATATATTTGTGGATGACACTATGAATTATCCTGCGTGAGAATCAAACCCTAAATTTTTTGCTACGGAAGAGACAACACCTGTGCAGTTTCAAACAAAATCAGAGGCGATAAAATTGTAGGGCAATGTGGTGAACTATAGTCTAAAAACTTATTATTTTCAAAGTAAAACCGTACTCAATAATGCAACATTAAAAAAATAGATGGATAAAATACAAATGTCATCATCGTTAACATGATACATTTTCTTTCAAACATTTTATTGCCACGGATGACCAAAAATGTTCAAAACATCTAAATAAAGAAAACAAAACACATAAAAATCGCGACTTAACTATTCGAAATTCGAATTTCAATTATGCAAAGAGAGAGTACAAATATACAAACGAATCAATTATTTATTAAACTATATAGCAATTGATTTACATTGATTACAGACAAAGTTATGACAATATACGTTTAAGATTATAACAACGCGTGATGCGGGCGACAAAGATGACGTCATCGCACTGTAGGAGCGTTACTCCGCCGCTCACTCGGACTTCATCAACGGATCTGGCGTGTCCTATATCGCCGGATCTATCGAGGCGAGCGCTCTCGCCTGATCTCTCCTTAGACTTTACCCGACACCGTCCGTTATCTCCTGACGTATTGCAACGCTGTCGCCCTCTATCTCCGGATTTCGCTCGAAGATCCCGATCACCTGCACGACCAAGATCTCTAATGGAGTCTTTACTAGTGGCTAAAATGGAAGCTTTGAGTACTGGCAAGTTGGTGCGAACAGACTCTATGGACAGCTGTAGTAGCTTCGGGTCAATGTCCTCGCTACCTAGTGATGTGTGCAGATGTGATGATTGCCTTCTTGGCATTGTGGATTTTTATTTGCCAAGTACTGATGAAGTGAACAAGGCGTTGAAAAAGGTAAGTTTCTCTATATAATCGTAAATTTTACAGTTATTTTATACATATTATTGATCAATAAAAATACTATTAATTGGTGATTTGAACATATGGAGCTGACGTGCTTCTATTTAATTTATTAGTAAATAGGTATTTGTTGTTTATTTGACTCACTTAAGAATTTCTAAAGCTAATTATCAAGTACATAGTTGCAATACACTAAAGTTATTGAACTTATCAGGAAATATGTGTGATTTAATGTTATGTCTACTATCCATAAACAAAAACTGTTGATTTGTTTGTAAACATTCCACTACTAAATTTGCGTAGATGATATATTTTATGTATTACTCTGTATGTAGCGTGGCACGTAGTAAGTATAGCGCCATCTAGTTTTTGCAAAGGCAATCTTAATCGCCATTGATCAACTCGTATATAACTTGCAAATGATTGTTTCCTTTAGTTTAAGCAAAAACTTATAGATGGCGTTAATTTAATTTATTCGCTGTTTATCGTTATTTATGTTTGATAGAATTTAAAATTTTGTTGTAACGGCTGTTCATCCAATCATAAGCTAATAGTAGGGGTTGACACATCCACGATTGGCATTAGCCTTTCTACTAGAATTCGACGTAAAATGGTCCTTTACCGCATGCCTTCATTCGGTTCTTTGCAACTTTTTTACTGTCGTCAGTTCACCATACGTCCTTGACATTGATCAATTCTTGCATGCGTAATTATCGCATACTTTGATAATGAAGGAAAATATATTTAGGAAATCGAAGTCTTTCGGAGAACATTGGTTGCTTTCTGTTTAGTAACACAGAGGGACTCTGCGGTACATTGTGAAACACTGCCAAACACTGTGTAAAAGTTTAGTTACTAATAATAAAATAATAGGTTTAATAATTTAAAACCATAACTGTATTCTAAGATTAAAAAGAAGTGAGGATACTTGCGGACAATCAGGGATACTGACTTTTCCATAGCAATGGAAATAGATAAAATTCATAATGGCTATGAATATCAGGACGACTTATAATGGAAATAGAAAGCAACCATTATAAGTCGTCCTGATATTCATAGCCATTATGCCATAGCCATTATGGAAATAGAAAGCAACCATTATAAGTCGTCCTGATATTCATAGCCATTATGAATTTTATCTATTTCCATTGCTATGGAAAAGTCAGTATCCCTGATTGTCCGCAAGTATCCTCACTTTTTTTAAATCTTAGAATACAGTTATGGTTTTAAATTATTAAACCTTGAGATATTATAAACTACGAGTTCTTCTGTTATATATCTTTATATATATATATATATATATATATATATATATATATATATATATATATATATATATATATATATATATATACTTTGTATATATATAACATAGAAGCCAATTCCACGCACAATACTTGACGCCACTAAATTGGTGTTAGAAATGTCACCATACGCCGGCCCGTTTCCCGTTTCGTGTACAAGGTCATTGTGTTCCATTTTATAGTAGTGTGCGTGTAATCGCTTGCACACTAACAGAATTTTTGGCTTAAGTTTTTTAAACACAAAGTAGGTACCGAACTTCCCGTGTAGTGACGGAGTAAGAATACAATTCTCCACCACATATTACCCGTGGGTGATCGTACGAGACGACTAAGGGATATAAAACGTATATAATATCTATGTGAAAGAAGGAAACCTTGAAACAAAACCCTATATCAGGATTTCTTAAAGTGGGGTCCACGAACACATTAGGGGTCCGTGACATGTGTATCAGCGGTTCCTTATTAAATATGTTTACAGACTGACCCGCAGCGGGTCAGTCTGTAAAATTTAATTAGGAGATGGTGTAGTAAACTTGACAAGACGCATTGTCTTTGTCGGGTGTCGAATTCTATGCGTAATCACTGCACATAGTCTTAATATCGGCCCCTCGGCTCGGAGTGTAGGGTGCGGGCTCGGACTATATCTGCGTGCGGGCAGTGCGGGCTGGAACCGCCGCCCCGTAGTAAGTGTAATGAACATATCAATAAAATTATTTTTATCAATATAAATAAGGCTTCTTTTTTTTTCAAAACAAAAATATTATAGCAATGTAATTTTGACAGGGGTCCGTGAATTGTTTAAATTGTGAAAGTGGTCCGTGACTAGAAAAGTTTAAGAAACCCTGCCCTATACCAACACGTCTGACCAGCGTGGTATAGTACTTATTTCCCTCCCATTATGAAGGAGTATCGAGACTAATAGTGGGACATATATGAGCTGAGATGATGATGATGATGAAAGTACCGAACTATCCTTCTATGTTTTTATTCTAAGATTGACGTATCTGTATGTCTGTATAGCTGTATATCTGTCTGTGGAATCGTAACGCTTAATCAATGAACCGATTATGACGCGATTTCTTTGTTTGTATGCTGACGTGATCGAGATCTCAGCTGCAATTTACGTATACCTGTTCAGGCATTCCAACGTCATCAACTCTTATTGTTAACTGCCGTGGGGATCTTAGACCTTATGAGTATTTACGTTCATTTTAAGCCAGATTTTAAGCCTTATATAATCTGATTATCCGTGTGGTGATGGAGTAAGAATACAATTCACCATCCCCTATCTTACCCGTGGGTGATCGTAAGAGACGACTAAGGGATATAAAATACATATAACATCTATGCAAGAGAAGAAAAAACTCGAAACCAAACTCTATACCAACACGTCTGAACAGCGCGGTATAGTAGACTAATTTCCTTCCCATTACGGAGGAGGCCCCAGCCCAACAGTGGGACATATATGGGCTGTGATGATGATGATGATGATATCTGATTTAAGAAGGAACATATGAGAGAAAGTTTAAAAGTTCCGCCGGTGACGAATAAGCTAAGGAGTGAACACCTGATGTGGTATGACAAGTGATGAGACAGGATGAATGTAATGTTGTGAGGAAAGCTTTAAGTATGAAAGGCTTTAGGGGCATGGGAAGTCCAAAGAAAAGATGGATGGACTGCATGAAGCATGATATGCATAGACAAGGAGTGATGGCAGAGATGACATGTGATAGGATTGTATGGAAGGAGAGACATATTGCGTCGACCCCAAGTAATTGGGATAAGACCAGGATGATGATGATGATGATATCTGATTTTAAGAAATTTTAAATACTCGTCTGTAATGATTCCTCCGTGTGGTGACGGAGTAAGAATACAATTCACCAAACCCTATCTTACTCGTGGGTGATCGTAAGAGACGACTAAGGGATATAAAACGCATATAACATCTATGCAAGAAAAGGAAAACTCGAAACAAAACCCGTCTGACCTCACGGATGGCAAGGATATATATAATACGGTGGTTTATGGGGTCACGCGATGACCTTCCGTCGCTCCGGAAGGAGCGGGCGAAGTGTGTCTGGGTCATAGCCTAACAAAAAAAAAAAACACATCTGACCTGCGTGGACTAGTAGTTCTATTTCCCTCCTATTATGGAGGAAGCTCGAGCCCAACAGTGGGACATATATGAGCTGAGATGATGATTGAATGATACCACGAAACTACTCTGTTTGAGCTCTAAGCTAGGAGACGAAATACTGGATAGCATATTAGTAAAATCATCAAGTTTATACTTATTGGTTTTGTTTTAACTAGTTCTGGTTCGATCGTTTCTTTTCTAATGTCGGGAGGTCCTTTTTTTAAATTTTATATAATTTTATAGAATTGTAGAGAACAGTCTGATAAATTATATTACTACTACTTAAGTTATATGAAAATTCAGTAATTTATATTATCAATAAAGACCTTTTATATTATCAAATACTCTTTATATTATCAATAAAAAGGTTTTTATAAATAATCAAGCATATCAAATGCTAAATTTCAGTAATTTGAATAATAGGGTTGTGTCATCGTGTAATACAATTCTAACTGCAAAGTTTGAAGTATTATGCCTGTAAAATGTGTAAACATGTCGTGTAGATTGCACACGTCTCCTTAAAAGACGAAAATAGAATATGATGCGAGAATTGAATGTCCTACACTAGTTCACGGTGGTATAAGTGGCAGCGCGATTGGAACGGATTGCCAAAAGGCGTGGGTTCGAATCCCACTTGTGACAATCATTTTTCGCTCGTAATCGGTTTTTATAAATAATCAAGCATATAAAATGCTAAATTTCAGTAATTTATATTATCAATTTCACATTTAAAATATTAGTAGCATAATTCACAACTCTATTCCTATACAGTTAATTAAAAAGTGATTACGATTGTTCTATAAGTCCTTCAGAAGAGTAGAGAGAGTCAGAACATAATATACTCTGTATTCTACATACTAAATCCTTTATCAAGCGAACACCAATAACTTATTACAATTCGTTCATTGAGAAACAGTATCATTAGTCTTACGTCATTAAAGACGTCAAACACCATATCTGGATGTACCTACTGAGCACCTGCTTACATACTCGATTGGCTCCTCACGTTACCAATCATCGGTAACTTTCCACAACAGAAGACATTCGATACATTTTTATGTATGAATAATGAAGTCTATAAACGTATTATTTATAGCGACGTCAGGTGTTGCAAAATATATATAATGTTTTTTGCGTTAAAAAGTATAAAAATATTCCTTAATATTATTATCATTATCCTGCTCTTATCCCAATTATTCGGGGTTGACGCAATATATGGGCGTTTTTCAAATTAGTTCACCGTTACGAAACTGGAATGCTATTTTTTTTTGGTATTGATTTTGTATTTTTTTATAATATTTTTGGATAGCTTATTAAATAAGTTTTATGGTAACGCCTCCAGAAGGCGGCGACCGCGTCCCAGTTCCTGACGCTGTCGACCATCGCTTTCGCGACAGCCGGCACCGTCAGGTCGGCACCGATGATAGCGACGAGGTCGCGGCGCTGCCCGTCCCAGCTCGAACATTCTTCGAGCGTATGTTGCGCCGTGTCCTCGTCACTACCGCAATGGTGGCAGAACGGAGTCTACTCCCTCCACACGACCGTGTGCAGGTACTTGCCGAAGCTACCGTGCCGCGACAACACCTGCACCAGTCGGAAAGAGGGGACCCCGTGCCGCCACTCCATCCGCTCCATCAGTACGGGCCGAAGGGCCTCAACGGTAACAACACCGTGTCTAGGCCTCTCCAATTATGACCGGTCGCCTGTCTGACTCCCTTGTGAATGTAATTGTTGACAAGACAGCATGGATGGTAGATGGAATTGGTCCAGGTTAATATTCAGTTCTTAATAGTTTTTTTACGCTCGGGAATCATAAACAATGGTAGTATTCGTAACTGCTACTATTCAGCTCCTTCCTCCACAATATTTTGTGCGATCCACAAGTTGTGGTTTTGATGTAATTTGTGTGCGTTAATTGCTTGCTTGTAAATTTCTTTCGCAATACAAGAATTAGTTTGTGTGATTATTAAAAAAATGTTGTTATTATTCCCTCACTGTTGCCGGATTATTTCCCTATTGACTGCACAGATGGCGTAGTGGTTAAGATACCGACCTTCCGTGCGTGTCATGCGTTCGATTCCTACGCAGGACAATACTTTGTGCGATCCAGAAAATGTTGTTCTGAGTCTGGGTGTAATTTGTCTGCATTAATTCCATATTTGTAAAGTCCCCCCCGCAATACAAGGATTATTTCCTTAGGGAAGGGTGGTGTTAAAAAAAATATTCCTCACTATTCCTGTATTATTTTCCCTCTATGGGGCGGTGTATTTTCTACAGTGGATTTCGATAGGTTCATTCATTACAATTTATATAAAAGATAATGTAACAGTTGTTTCTCAAGGCAGCATTTTATTCCTTGTTGTTCTCTTAGGCTATTTTTTCGATACCCACCAATTACTATCTGACTAAGAGGCGACCAATAGTGTGAAGGTGCGCTATAGAAAAAAACAACTTACAACGTATATTTGGAGCCATCCTGTAATATAAATATAACGTGTAATTATGTTGAGAAAAGATAAAAATCGGTTACCGGACACGGTCTGACTTCTATGTCGACGCGTGCGTCATTCCTGCGTCACAACTCTCTTTGAAGCTTTCTTTCTCTAAACCTGAATATGTATGCGAAGGCAGAACAGAATGCCTTGTATGAATACATACTTTGTTTAATTGCGTCAAAGCAACCTACTCGACTTCTATTATCGTTACAATTTTCCTCATCATAGACCAGAGAGTAATAAACACCACTCTGAGCTTCTGTGTTAGTTTCATTATAAATTTTAGGTAATGATAGCATCTCTCTGTACGGTGATGGACTAAAAATATAATTCACCACCTATTTCGCCTGTGGATGGCGTAAAAGACGACTAAGGGATATGGTATCCATACAACATTTATACAAAATAAAACTTCCAAAAGAACCTTGTACCAAACCGTCTTACTAGCGTGTTATAGTATGCGAATTTTCTTTCTATTATAGAGAAGGTTCGAGCTCAGCAGTGGGATCTGTGTGAGCTAAGATGATGATGATGAATAATAGTACAGTCAGGAGGTCAAAAAACTAACTTTCTTTTTGTTGTCTTTGGTTGTAGACGAGGGAGTAGCTCTCGTGATGGTAATGACCTTCCAAAACCTATATAACTAGGGGTCCATCCAGTTCATTGCCTATCGCTAGATAAGGTTTGTGCCTGTCTCTCTCGCTTATTAAACGAATGTTATATAATTCAATTGTTAAAAAAAGTATTTTTTTTTCTTCTGTTGTGATGTTATCTACTGCTTTAAATAGTAATCAAATAGACGCTATTGCACTTGCGACATGAATATGTATATTCATCATCATTATCATCACAGCCCAATAATGACCCACTGCTGGGCTCGGGCCTCCTCCGTAATGGGAGGGAAATTAACCTAGTATACCTCGCTAGTCAGACGTATTGGTATAGGGTTTTGTTTCGAGTTTTCCTTCTCTCGCACCCCCACCACGGGTTAGATATGGGGTGGTGAATAGTATTCTTACTCCGTCACCACACAGAAGATATGTATTAGTTTTATTATAAAAACTAAAAAGTGTGGTTTTCAATTAAATTTTCTTGTATATCCTACGGGTGTCGGGGATTGAATATTATTAGATGATTTCGCTGGCACCCCGTAAGCGTGGCATGGGTCATTGTGGTATTAGTGGGTATTACAGTCGCGCAGGTGAATGGTGATCAGACTTTGTAGATACTAGAAAATATGGTATAATTAAAATAGGAAATATTTATAATAGTAATACGTTATATAATGAATAGTGGTTGAGATATTGGTAGGTTTCATTATCCAACCATCCATGAGCCATGGGCTTCCTTAAGCGGGGATGATGCCATAATTTCCATACTTGGCAGGCGGATTGACGAATGCATATGATACTAGGTATATGCGCCTCCCCTAGAAATATAAGAGGTTAATTAAAGGGGTCATATGGATAAGTATTAATTCAATTGGTTTGCCACAACAAAAACGTGATAGGTATTTGAGATTTAGTTTTTGTAAAAAAATATTGTTATTGAATTTCAATACAAAGATAGTTTTTATAAACGAATTACTTATCAATACTCATCTTCATTCAATTATTGAAAATAGCAAAAAATGCCACAAATTCACGTTTTCTATGGTGTGGTATTCCGCGATCACGTTTTCATTACATATACTCAGATGAAAATTAGTGTTGCCAAAATGCAAGACCAAGACTTGCTGCAAGGGTCTCGCAGTGCTACCTTAGTAGGTAGCACTCGTGTAGCACTAGTGTGCTAGACAGCATTTTACGATTTTGTAAAGAAAGGATTGTCAACATTTTGTATTCTTAATACCAGTACACGGGGAAACAATTTGATGTTATTTTAAATAGTCTCATGATAGATAGGTGCGATTATAGCCCCTACTTCAGTGGTATATACCTAATTATTGATAGTTCAACAGTTACTACAGTTAGTGCTACTAGATGAATGGAATTTCATTAATTTAGTTGGATTTTATATAGATTTTTACTTCTATCAAAACAAGTTACTCGTAATCGGGTATTTATAAGTTACTCTGTGTTATTCTAACAGCGAGAGTTGCAAGACTTACGAGACTCGCAAGAGTCTTGCATTTGGGCAACACTAATAAAACTTAATCAGAAACGATTTCAAATATTGTTATTCAATCTTTATCTTATTATTACATGAATTCTTACTACCAACTACAAACGATTGAAAATTCGCCTGAACATCTATGAAGTACCTGTGTTTATTAGGACGATCATATAATTTAGAGGTCGCTTATCACGAATTTTCATTTTCCATATAAGTACCACAGGATGATTTCTAATGTTTACGCGAGTATTACACATTTGAAATAAAGTATTTTACGTATTCATATCGCGTTTTTATTGCACGCCTCGTAAGCGAAGCGTTGAGGTCTTGATATATGAAAATCAAGCATTTTTCAAACCTAAAAATGATTGTAATTTTCTCACATTGCACTTATAGGAAAATATTATCATACATAGGTCAAGAAAAAAACATTCGTTTAAACGTATTTGATATTTTTAAAAAGCAATTATTTGGTTTAAAGTAAGAAAATAGTTGATTAAAAATATATTCGAGGACGTCGGATAAAATATTCTGGATCTGGCACGATCACGACCGTAAAAATTAATTTATCAAAATATTTATTCCTTTTAAAAGCTTCATAATCGCAACGCACTGTTTCCTTTCGAAAATGGCTCGGTAATTCTTTGTCGTTTAATTGCAATTGATAAAAAACTAAACTGCTTAGTCATTAGTGTATGTAGGTATACTTTATGAAAATTTGGTTCGTTTACATTTTTTTTGTTCGTTCATTCAGACAGGCAAAGGAAACAAATCCCATACAGCCTATTGTAATCGAACAGCTATATTTAGCACTACGTCGAGAATGGCATCATATTTCAAAAGTATTTTTTTCTTTCATTTTCATTTATGGCATTAACTAATAGTAAATGATAAATAATATAAAAATTATGAGGCGTGCACTTTAGGATTTTCCAAATTATTTATTTTTTAATTTCTTGACGTCAGTCAGTCAGACTGATGACAACCAGTCCTCTAGTCACGAGAGGATAATCAGGACAATCAGTCCTCCCGTGACGTACTCCCATACTCTTCTTACATTGTACATATTGCAAAATTTGTGATATTAGATTTATTAGGGGCCTGCCTGACTTCTACCTTATAAATCGAATCTATATGGTATGGTATTGTATGCGAATATTATTAATGGTAGCGCTACACTGTTGACATGTTTCTGTCAACAGCTGTGGGCCGATTAGTCCGGGGTAGTACTACACTCACAGAAAATCAACGTTTGAGCAGTGGCTACGTGCTGTTGAGCTTCGTTCGGTGAGCGAGAGAGACAAAGTCTAACTTTCAGGATCGTTTTGGGGCTTTCAATGATTGGCCTAACTGTACTCCTAGTATGCCAAAGGTCCATGGGCGGCCGTAACACTTACCATCAGGTATGTTGCTCGCTCGTTGGTCACCACAAGCAATCATCATTCATCATTCTCCTGTTCATATCTTTTATGCTGCTATTAGTTGAAGTCGATGTAATACGTACTCCTCTCACTACATACTGTAAAAGTTATTAGCAATAGTTTTATAACCGGTCGCCTGCCTGACTTCAACCCTCCTTGGTATTCTTGAGAATGTAATTGTTAACCAAACGGCATTAGGTGGTGTTGACCCAGCTCGATATAAGTCTAAGTCATCTTTTACGACATCCACGAGCAACGTAATTGTTGGTAGTATACGTAGCCGGTATCACACAACGATAATAATTTTAATATACGTTATTGTTGATCAAACAGCATCAGATAAGGTTGGCCGAGGTCAATTTAAGTACTCTCAGTCATCTTTTACGACGGGCCACCGAAGACAAAGATCGGGTACCGGTGGCCCGATCGCACGGCGTAGGGAGGTGTTTGCAGGGTGGGTCCATGAGGTTGCGCGCCGCCTCTTTTGTCGCCCCGGATCGATTTGTCAGGGCGCGACCACATCCATGGTCCACCCTGCGGAAAAAAGAAGTCATCTTTTACGACACTCACAAGCAATCATCATCTTATCATCTCAGCTCATATATGTCCCACTATTGGGCTCGAGCCTCCTCCACAATGGGAGGGTAATTACCCTCAATTGACCTACTATACCACGCTGGTCAGACGTGTTGGTATCTCTCTCTCGTATATATGTTATATGCATTTTAAATCTCTTAGTCGTCTCGTACAACCACCCACGAGTAAGATAAGGGGTGGTGAATTGTATTCTTACTCCGTCACCACACGGAAAGTGATGACAAACAATGTAAATTACATATTATCAAATTACATTTAATTGACTGCACAGATGGCGTAGTGGTTAAGATACCGACCTTCCGTACCAGTGCCGTGGGTTCGATTCCCACGCAGGACAATACTTTGTGCGATCCACAAATTGTTGTTCTGAGCCTGGGTGTAATTTTTCTGCGTTAATATCATGTTTGTAAAATCCCCCCCAATACAAGGATTTATTTCCTTAGTGCATTATGGTGTTTTTTTTTTTAAAGAAAATAGATAGGGTATACTTGATTAATTTTATATACTACGCACTTTGTAGAATGTCAGAGAATTCTCGCAAATTGCAATGATGAATGTCCACTATATAATGGGCTGTAATATTAGTCTAAAAGCACGTGCCAGGGCATAATGGAGCATATTAGTCATGGTCACGGACACGTTCTGTTTGACGGATGAGACCTACTTTAGATAAATTGGCTGATGATTGTTGACACTGGCTGCTGTAGTAGAAATACGGTCAGAACAATTATTAATTATGGCTCACCTGTCTTTGATCATGTATTTTTAACTTAATGTTTCTTAGCACGTACCAAACGGACCGACAGAAACCTTAAAGAGCGCTGTGACGTATTTAGTGACGCACGAGACAAACGAATATTCGAAACATGTCCGTCTACGTCACGGGCTTGGAGCAAGATTTATAAGTCAAGTGCACTTGTGGAATGTGAATAATTTCTTTTTTGTTTTTAATAATCGTATACTGGTTACTGTCGGGAAGCTCTTAAGTGAATGTTTATTAAAAATTGTGTTTTACAGATAAATAAAATTGAATTATCTATTTGCAATTTTAAATTAATAGTTATATACTGCGATCTCTACGGAAAATCTGTGGAGTTAGGCTGATCGATCGCATTCGTAACGACGACGTAAGAGAGCGAGAAGGTATGAAAGAGAGTATTGGTGTAAAGATGCGAAAGGGAATGCTCCGATGGTTCGGACATGTGGAAAGAATGCCGAACGGACGTCTGGTTAAGAAGATATACAATGCGAAAGTGAAAGGATGTAGGTATCGGGGGAGACCTAGACTAACCTACCTGGACCAGATTGGTCATGTACTGAAGAAAGGTGGAGTCAAGAGTCTCCGAAACTGGCGAGCGTGTATGAGAGAATTATGAATGTTGAGGAAGCGAGTGAGGTATGCAAGGATAGAGTTCTCTGGCATTCTATTCTCTCTGCCTACCCTGCAAGGGACATGACGTGATGGTATGTATGTGTATGTATGTACTTTTGTGGACAGACGACCTGGTGAAATTTGCTGGGCGTCGTTAGATACAGGCGGCACAGGACCGCACTCTGTGGTGTGACATGAGGGAGGTCTACGTCCAGCAGTGGACGGCAGTAGACTGAAATGATGATAATGAATGATGATGAGTGGATACGTTTTAGTGGGTATTCTAGTCCCAAGGCTAGCGAGTCCCACACTCTTAGTTCCGGGGGGTGGTGCGTAAAAGCATTTCGGACCACAGCGTAATCAAAAAAAAAATATTTGTCAAATTTGGGTAGAATACTTTGTCGACATGTTCACTGTAACTTTATAATCTGATCGCGTTTAATTGGTTTCGTGTCAAAACAACGAGACTAAGCATGCGACAACGTATTCCAGCGAGGTTTGGAGTTTAGTTGATTGTCTTGTTAGTATCAACCTATTCCATTTTGTTCACGCATTCTGATACAAGAGAGCGCCAGGCGCCAGGTTATTGATTGCACCCGGGCGCTACATGTGCTAGAGCCGCTTCTGATGCGGACGTACTGCTATTTTGTAGTTTGTGTCTATTAAATCTTACATTGATATAATCATTGCTCGATTAAGAAAGAAGAAGAGAAATATCACAAGAAAATCCGTATTTCTAACAGAAATACCGCTTTGTGCTTCGCTTGCACGTTAAACCATCGGTTCTGCTCTCTAATTATGAACATAGGGAAGTTAGTCTTATGAAATATACTGATATATGGACATGGTAATTAAAATAAAATAATAGCTACAGGTTTGGAAAGAGGGGCCGTAAGTTATTCCACGGAATAATTATATCCTACCTAAATTGCTAGAAATAGAAAGCTGGGCCAAAAATAAAGTCCATTTTTGGCAGGCTATGATTTGGTCACACCCAGTCCCTTAAGATCACAGAAGACCGGTGTGCGACCCTTTTGCGGGTAACGGATAATAATCCCCAGTTGACTACCTGCGGCCTCGCCTAACGCAAAAAATAAGTAGTTTTTATAAGTAAAACTTAATGAAATCAATAAACTCTGACATTGAGCCAGTAAATGCCTATTGTTGGAATATAAAAGTTTCTCAATAGCCACTGTAAACGTATTGTTTAGTAAATGCGTCAATGCATTGTTGTAATGACTCAATAATATTTGATAAATACTCATAAATGCAAATATACAACGCGCATTGCATAAAAACACGTCTTTCAGTTATTTGAAACCATTTTTTTTTATAAAAACTCTTTACGAAGCGAAAAATGATGTCACAAGCGGGATTCGAACCCGTGACTATTGGGATTCTGGCCCGATTGTGCTGCCACTACACCACCGTGAACTATTGTAGGACATGCAAATCTCGCTTCGTATCATATTTACGTCTTAAGGTGACGTATGCCATAATTAAACATATTAAATGCTAAATTTCAGTAATTTGCATTTTTTTTTGTTAGAATTATGCCTTGTTTTCATCTACGAAACGAAAGTAATATAAATTTTACATAAAATCATCATCATCATTCTCCTACTCTCATCCCAATTGCTCGGGGTCGATACAATATGTGTTCTCTCATAGTACATATTGTAAAAGTTATTGGCAATAGTTTTATGACTGGCCGCCTGCCAGACGTCAACCCTCCTCGGGAATGTAATTGTTGACCAAACGGCAGCAGATGGAGTTGGCCCAGGTCGTTATAAGGCTCTAAGTCGTCTTTTACGACATCCACGAGCAAAGAAAGGGTTGGTAGTATTCGTAGCCGGAACCACACAGCTATTTATATAAATTCAAAATTACGTTTTTTTTAAATTATTATTAAAAAAAAAAGAATTCAATGTTATGCGTCATTTTTATTTCATTAGATGTTAGCTAATATTTTAGGCGCAGGTAAATCAGTATTAATTTACTTAATGGTCGAAGAAGCGGGCAATAAAAAAATATAAAACTATCTAAATACTTAAAACTTAATTAACGTCACGTTGCTGGAGTAAAAAATAATGGAGATGATGTCCTGCACTTGCGTAAGAAAGATTGTAATATTAATACATCAGACTGACTATCGAAGCCAAGACAACGATACCAGTGACCTGTGCCTTAAGCAGAGTCGTATATATCGGTAGATTATCCTTTATATATAGGTACGGTCTACGATGGCCGACTCAAAAATTAGAGCAAAATAGAGATATATTACATCTTTGCTTGGACCTATTTTTTTTTTACGGGTTGAGAGCCCTCAGCGCTCACCCACAGTCCGGGTAAAGTTGTCATAGCCATCTGAGGCTAACAACTAAGACACACAAAAAAAAAACCTAGTTTTTTAATCCAAATTTAAAAGTTCTATCTCAATTTACTTGGCGTCGATAGAGCACGTCTTCGTTTTCTAACACAATTGGAAAATAGTAAAACATGTCTTATAAGAGGTTCAATTTTACGATCGTCCGATTATCAAACTTCTCTAGACCTGAAGCCACTAAATGAAATTAAATTTCCCTATATCAATACCGATTAAGAATATAATGGATTATTTTACTTGTGATGACGAGGTAAGAAATCATTCAGCACTCCCTATCTCGCCCATGGGTGTCGTAGAAGATAACTAAGATGATGTGTCATCATCTCTGACTTTCCTGTGGGAGTCTTAAATACGGGCTGGAAACCACGAAAATAGACAACACCACTCAACTTGAAATTTCATAACATTAATTGAGGCTGCTAGAACCGGAATGGCCTAAATGCATTTTTGCAACTTTTAACCTAATTGCTATTTCATAATCTAAAAATGTTATTCTACAAAACCACAGCGATTTTAAATTGTTTACAAGCAGCTAACAATAGATGGCAGTACAAGTACATTTTCGGTTTATGTTCAAATCGACTAAATTGAATTTAATTTAATTTTAATTCCCTCCATATTGTAAAACATGGTTCTTGTAGTTAGGCTGCTTTGGTTCTAGCAGCCTCAATTGTGATTGCCTAAACGCCCTCTTAAGTGTAGCGATTATAGTATTATTCATTCTTGTAGAGGTATATGTTCAACAGTTGACATCAGTATATTATAGAAATAATAATAAGTCTGTGTTGGTCGGTTTTTAGTATATCTACGGGCAATGCATAAGTTTACTCGTGATCGGCTGCCATTTATGGGATCTGGTCCAGCCATTTTTATTTTTATATTATGTTTTGAAAAAAAAAAGGAAATATATCCTGCTTCGAAGGGCATCACACTGCAGCTCATATTTATTAAGCATATTGTGTACAAATTTATTTGGAAAAAAGGAGCCTGAGATTTCTTGTCGTATTTTCTCAGCTTGCGATGGCGTTTCCATCCGGTGGTAGAGTAAATTAAAATTAATCTATCAAACAAAATCTAAAATTAATAATATTTAAGTTACCTTATAGGATCACATATAAAAAATAACAAGATTTTATATGAATTTTTCTTTTTTTTATTGCCAACATATGGCAAACGAGCAAGCAGCACACCCGGTGGCAAGTGTCACTGCCGTCCATGGATCTTTGCAATACTAAGGGTATAGCTTAGGCCGCTGCCTACCAATAAAATCCCCAAACCCATACAGTTGGGCTGCTGGCTCGCTCGCTCACCGTACGAAGTGCAATAGCACATTGCCATTACTCAGACGTCTACCTTCTGCGAGAGTGTGGTTCTAACCCGGACAGACTAGCCCGCGGCTGAAGACAGAAAACTGTCAACAGCGTGGTCCTACCACTATTGTGTGATGATGTTAGGACATTTGAAAATAAATTATTATTTTAAATAAATTTCTAAATTAAATATCAAACTATAATAACACGTAAATGCGTATTTACATGACGTTATATATATTTTTCCAAGGTCTCTTTCAGCACGTTTCGAGTACATAAAGATATGTGCGTCATTAAAAAGATTGCCTCCGTTTCGAGTTAGTATTCAATCGCTAAAAAGCCTTAGTAAAAAGTTCGCCGGCAAGATGTTTACATATGTTGTTATTTAAATACGTAGTCGCGTCATGTCAATATATTTTTAATAATTTATAATAAAAAATAAGTTGATTTTTAAACATAATTAAACATAACAAGTTTTGTATAGATGATAGGTTTTAAACAACAATTTCTAATGCCGAGTGTGCAGGCTTCGATCCACGATGGGCGAGGTCTTAGACCGTCCAACTCAGGGCTTTCCTGTTGCGCCTACAGAGAGCCATGGCGGTCAGAGCCATCTGCGGCTACCGCATGGTGTCGACTGAGGTGGCATATGCATTGGCCGGAACACCCCCTTGGAACCTGTAGGCGGAGATGCTCTCCGATCTTTACCAGCGGGTTACCTTATTACGTGACGAGAGTGGCTCAATATCGCTCAGCGAGATAGCCACCTGGCGTGAGGACGACGGGACGTCATCGCTCGTTGGGTTACGCAGCTGGAGAGGCCTAGACACGGTGATGTTACCGTTGAGGCCCTCCGGCCCCAACTGATAGAATGAATGGAGCGGCGGCATGGAGTCCACTCTTTCCGGCTGGTGCAGGTGTTGCCGGGGCACGGTTGCTTCGGCAAGTACCTGCACACAGTCGCAAGGTTCCTCGGTGACTCCATCCTGCCAACAGTGCGGCAATGACGAGGACACGGCGCAGCATACGCTCGAGGTCTGAACGAGCTGGGGTCAGCAGCGCCGTGACCTCGTCGCTGTCATCAGTGCCGACCTGACGCTACCGGCTGTCGTGAAAGCGATGGTCGACAGCGTCAGGAACTGGGACGCAGTCGCCGCCTTCTATGACGCAGTCATCTCGCAGAAGGAGGTGGCGGAATGAGTCCGGGAGGATTCCCTCGAGTCGGGCCGACTGCGCCTAATGCCGCCCTAGCCGAGGCATCGGGTGATCGGACCGAGACTCCGGTTAGCCAAAGTGAGGCCACCGCGTGAGAAAGATGCCACGAATTGGCGGGGCGCGACCACTTTCATAGTTCACTGCAAGGAAAAAAAAGGGGTTCGATCCACAATAAGTGATACTTCTGAGTATAGGTCTAATTTCTGTCCGTGAATTGTATGTTTATAAAGTCAAAAGTGATATATGAATTTATTCCTTGTGCAGGTCATCATCATCATCATCTCAGCTCATATATGTCCCACTATAAGGCGCAAGCCACCTCCATAGTGGAAACAATCGAACGAACGGGTTAGCATAAGGGTTTTATTTCAAGTTTTCCTCTAGTTTTATAGATGTTATCTGCATCTATCAGGTATGTAACCTTAGACGTCTTTTATAACACCACGGGCAATTTCAACCTGTTACTTTTGTGTTACACAGTACATCTTAAAATTTCACTCTCATCATTTTTTCATAACGCGCCTGAAGAGGTATAACTTAAAAAACATCCTAAGCTGGGCTTGGCCATCCAGATATTCTTACTTCCTTTAATGATTTTTTAGGGTTGCATTAAAGTATTTCTTTAACATAAAATTTTAAAGGTCAAAAACACAGATAGTACCGGGATTTACCAAACTCAGATTTTCCCCTGCACAATTGATCTTGAATTCGTGACAGTGTTAGCGGGTCAATGTTATCATACGATAGATCTAGAGGATAAACCAAGGTTAGAGTTCAATTTATTATCCACAAAAGGCCAGGTAGGTGTTAATTATTAAAACAATACCGAATCCAATTTGTTCTTATTTATATTTTTGATTATGGCTTACGAATGTAAAACAGAATTGTTTACTATTTGTTTTTTTATCCGTAAGTCGGCATCTAGTGAGGTCGATGCCACGGCAATACTGTCGTTTATTGCCGAGGCATCGATGGTAATGATACCCGTTGGGGTTACCCGCAGGTCCGGGCACGGATATTAAGTAATCAGTAAATCGTAGTGATTAAAATCTTCGCCTGTGCAGTCATATTTAACGAGATATTATTTTTTTTAAATAAATAAAATATAAAAAAAAATCAGACTAGTAGCATAGTATTTTCAGTATAAAAAACTAAGTATCTTCGTATCTACATTGAAATATATTAACACGGACCCTTTCTTCTGAATAAGAACCATATGAAGCTCGAACTGCGAGGCTTAGATTTCTTTCATTATGGAAGAGATAATAGTTAATTCTCTTACGCTGTCTCTACGATTTGCTACAGGATTTTGTTTCGAGTTATCTTTTTCCTACAGGGATGTTATCCGCTAACACCCTTTAGCCGTTGTTTATGATATCTTCTACAAAGAGCGAAAAATAAATTAACTTTCACTCCATAGTCACAAATGAAAAAAAAAACGATAAATTTGAATGCCATAAAAACAATGAATGGTTTAAAAAAAACGATATATTATTGTGATTTATGTCATGGTTGCATATATAAGAAGGGCAATGATTTGTAATATAATCACATCAACAGCATTGTTATATGTGCATTTGCATGCGCATGAATTGCAAAAAGTTTACGCTTTGTATACCAATACGCCTTACGTTAATATTATAATTGACGTAATAAGGTTTATTTACATAGGTCAGTGATAGCATGTGGAGATGCCTTCAAATAGGGTTGCTTATTTTAAATAAATATATAATGCAGTTTTACGCTTTAGGTGGCGCTGCACGTACTTTGTTTTGTGAGTATGAGATTAAGTGATTACGCTCGACGGAATAAAGTTGGATTTCGTCGATTAATGGAGTATTTATAGAGTAAGATATAAATGACCAATGATAAGTTAGAGAGAAACTGACCAGAGTAATTTATAGACAATTATAATTGTATAAATGTTATTACTTTAATATTACGTTAAAACTATATTGCACGCCTCATCAGCGAAGAGTTGAGGGTATGCTCTACTCCTGATATATATAAATCAAAGACTTTTCAAAACTAAAAAGAACTATTTTTCTCACGCTGCACTTATAGGATAATATTATCATACATATGTCAATAAAAATATTTGTTTAAACGTATTTGATTTATTTAAAATTCAATTATTTTATTTAGTAGTAAGTTTAGTAGTAAGTAATAAAAAAGTAAAAATTATCCGTGGACGTGCGAATTTCTGTGCGTATGGATCTGGCACTCTCACGACCGTAAAAATTAATGTATCGAAGTTTTTCTTTTATTAAAAGCTTCATAATCGTAAGGCTCTGTTTTGATAATAAATAATAAAAAAATATGAGGCGTACACTTTTGGATTTGCCAAATTATTTACGAATTCTATCGCGTTTGTTTTGGATTTTTAATTTCCCGACGTTTCAAACGTTTTACAGCGTTGTAAAGTGTACTTACACGATAGAATCCGTAGAAATAGTATTGTTATTATTAAATCTTCCCTTGATGAAATTTCACATACGTTAGTTTTTAAATCCAAAGGATCAATAATTATTAAAAATACTAAAAATATGTTACTATATAAAATTAAAATAAAGATTATAAAATAAGTTTAAATCAGTAGAAATACATACATACATATCATCACGCCATATCCCTTGCAGGGTAGGCAGAGAGAACAGAGTGTCAGAGAACTCTATCCTTGCATACTTCACTCGCTTCCTCAACATTCATAATTCTCTTCATACACGCTCGCTGGTTTCGGAGACTCTTGACTCGACCTTGCTTCAGTACCTGACCAATCTGGTCTAGGTAGGTTAGTCTCGGTCTCCCTCGGTACCTACATCCTTCCACTTTCGCATTGTATATCTTCTTAACCAGACGTTCGTTCGGTATTCTTTCCACATGTCCGAACCATCGGAGCATTCCCTTTCGCATCTTTACACCAATACTCTCTTTCATACCTACTCGCTCTCTTACGTCGTTGTTACGAATGCGGCCGGTCAGCCTAATTCCACAGATTTTCCGTAGAGATCGCATTTCGACATCAGTAGAAATAATGTAATAAAAAAGAACATTTTATTGTCGAAAAAGGAGGGGTGCTTCATTTTATGGCCATCAGTAGGACATATATCAGCTGAGAGGAAGTACACTATGTCCTACTTTGTAATTATTGTGATTTATCTTAAAAGTACAAACAATTAACGCGATTCACGATATTTTACCCACTCAGTCGCTTAAACCACTATGCCATTTATACCGCCAGCACAGATATCGCAGTGATTAAGATTTAGAAAATCCGACGTAGCACGACAACTATCATGGTTTAGATTTTCACACAGAAAATACTTCGTGCGATCCGCAAATTGTTGGTTGAAGTGTAATTTGTGTTCGTTAATTGTATGTTTGTAAAGTCCTCTGCATTACAAGAATTACTTAGTGAAAGCTGGTATTTTTAAAAACTAATAAATACTCGTAATTTTCTATAAGTGAAAACAAAATTTCAAATATCCTAAATGTTTATATATATATATATATATATCTATACTATTACACGTGAATGCGAACTGTGTTTTATTTAAGAGTAATACACTTAAATATGATCAGCTTATTATTCCATTTTTAATATAGTTAGGTGCAAATGAAAAGATTGAAAAAAATATCTAATTAATTTATATTTATTTTACAGGTAAGGCGAATTTCTATTCAGTGAATGCAACGCACAGGTATGTAATAAAGTCAGTTCACTTTCCTATGTATATTTTTTCTGTACATACATGATGAAATTATATCTAAACGCCTGGACAGTTCGTGATGGATTTTGCGTATATAACAACTTTTGTTAAGTTATTTAGTTTAATAGGAAATGAAACCCAAACGACGTCTATTTCCGTTGTAGAGATATGTTTAGATATAGTATATATATATTCAATAAAATATTACCACTATCCTTTAGTTAAAAAATATTAGTACTATCATTTAGTTGCCTCGGGATTCGTAAAAACTGAAGCTTCATTATGACATTATTTCCTTTTAGGCGGCCTATATTGATGGAATGATGTATGGAATATAACCTACTACTACCTAACAACTTTTTAATTTCATCTTCTACCAAAAACAATAAGCCTTAGATTTAAAAATATATATTCTATTCATTTATATATGAAATATAATACACAACGAACGTCTGGTTAAGAAGATATACAATGCGAAAGTGGAAGGATGTAGGTACCGGGGGAGACCCAGACTAACCTACCTGCAAGGGATATGGCGTGATGATATGTATGTATGTAATACACAATAATGTTTTATGTACGTTGTAACTTTGAAACCATCCAAAAGATGTGCTTAAACCAATTTCATTTGCAAACCAATAATGCGAAGATGATTTTTTTTGATTACTAAAAAAAAACAGAAAAGCATTGGTTGGTATAATAATAGTGTAATATTATGAAAAAAATGTGACGAATGATTATAATTAAGATAAAATATATGATAAGACGAATGATATGCAAAATGTAATATACAATTTGACTATGCCGTATTCTTAAAGAAACGCGTAATAAAATATATGTATAGCCATTAGAATATTAACATAAAATTGGCTGAATATATTTACACAATATTTATATATAATTATTTAAATTATTACATACATACATACATATCATCACGCCATATCCCTTACAGGGTAGGCAGAGAGAACAGAGTGTCAGATAACTCTATCCTTGCATACTTCACTCGCTTCCTCAACATTCATAATTCTCTTCATACACGCTCGCCGATTTCGGAGACTCTTGACTCCACCTTACTTCAACACGTGACCTATCTGGTCTAGGTAGGTTAGTCTCTGTCTCCCCCAGTACCTACATCCTTCCACTTTCGCATTGTATATCTTCTTAACCAGACGTTCGTTCGTTCGATTTAAATTATTATTATAAATGTATAAGAACTTTCTGATTCGTTTTGATTCTTTAAATGCGTTTATTCTACGTACTTAAGGGTCTTGACTGGAGTCATTAAAAGGGCAGATAAGCTTTATTATTTTGGTAGAAGTAAAATCGTGACTTGAAATAAATGTATTGCTATCTATAAGATATATTTATGAACCGAAAAGAGATTTCTATAAGTACAATGTAAATTCATATTTATGCTTTAAATGTTTTAAAATTTAGTCTAGCTTTTTTCTATTTAACCCTAAATATTTTCTTCTATTAAATATAGGGATTTGCCAGTCTCCTATTCTATATTGGCTGAATTGCAGGCAAGTTGGAAAGTTGAAAGAGACCATTACATCATCGCAAGGTCATCACAAATATAATAATAGTATCGCTAATGTTAGCTTAGTTTGTTTCTTTTAGTTATCAGAAGCAATATTGACCAGTATGTAGTCATAACGGCTGTAGTCATTAAATAGCGAAATGATTTTATTTTAATTTTTTTTTAAATCCTTGCACACAATCAGATGCCGATGCAGTGTAATGATACCTGTAATAACGTATGAATGACAGAAAGATATTTTCCGTAATTTATATATTGATTTATTACTAGTGATAAATGATGAATTATTGTTTAAGTTAAGGGCAAGGCCTGAATGAGGTGCAATAAAATAAAATGCAGTGGTTTGAGAATTCAATTTTGTGTTGATCGTAAAATATTAAAGAATTTTAATGCTTCCGGTGGCACTTATGAGTATATCAATTACCCACCTAAAATATTATGAACATAAATATTTTAAATAGTGTTATGATAATACTAAAACCGACTAGATGGCGTGATTGTTAAAATACTTTGATCTGATCGAAGTCAAGTGTTGCGGGCTCGATTCTCGTGCAGTATAATACCTTGTGTGACTCACAAACTGTTGTTCTGACTCTAGGTGTGGTAGGAAATTGTTGATAGTTGCCTGTCTACAGCCACTGACCGGTCCGTCCAGGTTAGTACCACACTCATGCAGGAAATCGACGTACGATCAGTGGCAATGTGCTATTGTGCTTCGTTCGATGGCCGAGAGAGCCGGAAGCAAAAACTTTCAGGGTGAGTTTGGAGTTTTCATTGGTAAGCAACTGATATGCCATAGGTCCATGGGCGGTAGTTACCATTAAGTGTGCTGCTTTCTCGTTTGTTACCACCAAAAATTAAAAAATATGTACGTACATACATATCATCACGCCATATCCCTTGCAGGGTAGGCAGAGAGAACAGAGTGCCAGAGAACTCTATCTCTGCATACTTCATTCGCTTCCTCAACATTCATAATTTACTTCATACACGCTCGCCGGTTTCGGAGACTCTTGACTCCACCTTCCTTCAGTACATGACCGATCTGGTCTAGGTAGGTTAGTCTCGGTCTCCCTCGGTACCTACATCCTTCCACTTTCGCATTGTATATCTTCTTAACCAGACATTCGTTCAGCATTCTTTCCACATGTCCGAACCATCGGAGCATTCCCTTTCGCATCTTTACACCAATACTCTCTTTCATTCCTACTCGCTCTCTTACGTCGTCGTTACGAATGCGGTCGGTCAGCCTAACTCCACAGATTTTCCGCAGAGATCGCATTTCGCAAAAAATATGTAGCTTTGTATATTTAGGAATTAATTATATATTCCCGTTTATGTATAGAAGGCTCAAGCTCAACAGTGGGAGGTATATAAGTTGAGATGGCGTTGATGATTATGCAGAACTTTAAAAACATTTAATTAACAGACGCAAATTTCATCTAGACTTAGGATAAATTATTGGATCGCACAAAATACTATCGTTAGAAACTATTCCGCAACACTTGGGACAGTAGGTCCTTCCATTTATCAGCCCGTAGACATCCACTGTTGGACGTAGCGCTCACCACGAGAAAGTGACTCAGAATAGTCCTGTGCCACCTATTTCCAACGGCTCTCTGTGACTTTCATAATTACGTCAGTCCACCTAGTAGGGGTTAGATAGTAGATCATCATGCAGTCGCAATGTAATACTTATAAAGTCCTCTACAATCCAAGGATATTTAATTAATTTCTTAGTGTAGTTTTGAGGGTGCCGATTTTATTACTAGAATAACTTAAATTATGTGTAGGAATGACGTCATAAAAACATTAAAGTTAGTTGCAGACTCCTAGTTCCGCCAAATCCCGAGATAAATTGATTTGTTTCTTATCATAACAGTAGGTTTGTCAGCGTACATTGACCTGTAGGTACATTTCGACCAGCTGTGCGGCGGTGAGCGCAGCGAGAGCGGGACTATTTGCCTACTAGTTTAGTGTCACACGCATGAGTATATGCCTACATCGAATTTTTATAGTACAAGTGTATTGACCGCTTATCAGTATGGCAATTTAATCAACACTTAGGTACTATTTTTTTACTGATTTGGATAGTGTATCATGGTCTGATACACCCCCTTCAAGGATTCTACTAATTAAATCGGTAACTTGTTATGTTATATTAAAAGAATTTTTTGAAGGTTGACACTGAATATTCACATTGACTGCACAGATGCCGTAATGATTAAGTTATTGACCCACCGTGGCAGTGTAATAGGTTCAATTTCCACGTAGGACAATATTTTTGGTGACACGTGTTTAACAAGTATTTTCTTATTGAAAAGACTCCATCCTGCACTAAGGAAATAATCCTTTTATTTACAAATATATAATTAACGCAAAAAAATTACACCCAGATTCAGAACAACAGATCATCATCATTCTCCTACTCTTATCCCAATTACTTAGGGACCATACCGTATGTACTCTTCTTTCATAGTAGATATTGTAGAATTTATTGGCAATAGTTTTATGACCGGCCGCCTGCCAGACGTCAACCCTCCTTGGGAATGTAATTGTTGACCAAACGGCATCAGATGGAGTTGGCCCAGGTCGTTATAAGACAACAGATATGGATCGCACAAAGTATTGTTCTGCGTAGGAATCTAACCCACGACATTGGTATAGAAGATCGGTATCTTAACCACTACGCCATCTGTGTAGCTCAAATTTAAATTTATAAATATATTTATTAGTTAAACTAGTCAATAGACTAGTTTAATTTTATTATCGTCGCATAGCAGCGCAATGACGGTTTCACGTGAGAATATAATTAACATATCCATTATCGCCTTTAACAATCGTTGTTTTGGTTGTTAAGACTAAAATTAGACCGGTACATGTATTTAGGAAAAACAACTGCGCGTGACTCAATCTTGAAAACAATATGCAATTGATTTCTTATTGCAAATAATGTACATAAATTATTAGTGCACTTGTGTTAATTCAAAACTATTATTTATAAATATAACTGTTTGATAGCGGCTAAGAATACTACCAACCCTTACTTTGCTCGTGGGTGTCGTAAAAGACGACTAAGAGTCTTATAACGACCTGGGCTAACTCCATCTGATGCCGTTTGGTCAACAATTACATTCCCAAGGAGGGTTGACGTCTGGCAGGCGGCTGGTCATAAAACTATTGCCAATAACTTTTACAATATGTATTATGAAAGAAGAGTACATATAGTATCGACCCCAAGTAATTGGGATAAGAGTAGGTGAATGAATGAAAATTTATAAATATACGAATACGTCGCATACATTTACATCATCTTCATATTATTCCAGTTACTTGGGGTTGACGAAATATGTAACTTTCTCCCATCGTACATAGTGCAAAAGTTATTGGCAATAGTTTTATGACTGAGTACTGTGTGGTAGCAATCCTTACATTGCTTGTAGATGTTTTAAAAGATGACTAAGAGTTTAATATCGACTTTGGCTAACTATACCTGGTGTCGATTGGTTAATAATTACATTCCCAAAGAGGGTTGACGCCAAACAGGCGGCCGGTTATAACACTATTGCCAATAACTTCTGCATTATGTACTCGATATTGCTTCGACACCAAGTAATTGGGATAAATGCAGGCGAATAATGAATGATAAATAGTTTTATAACCGGCCGTCTGTCTAATGTCGACCCTTTCTTGGGAATATAATAGTTAACCAAACTGCGTCAGATAGAGTTTGCTTCAGTCGATGTAAAGCTTTTAGTTGTCTTCTACGACATCCACGAGCAATGTAAAGGCTGTTAGTTTTTGTAGCCATTACTATATAGCATTATATAAACGTATTCGTATACACGTATGTGTGATAACGAATATTAAGCTAAGTATTTAAATTTTCATTTTATATCCAACTCTTTAAAAATGTATTTTTTTTAAGAATAGGACTTGCATCACAGTACTAATCTGTGTACAACAAATGACGAATATGCAATTAACGGACTAAAAATACACTCAGATTAAGAACAAAGCTCTAAATCGCACAATACAATAGTCTTATGTGGTAATTGAACTCACACCTGCACGATACGTCTTAACCACTGCATCATCTGTGCATTAATTGTAGGTTGTACAGAGATCGGTATAATTAATTTATTTGTGACATGATATAGCTTTTTTTTTTTTTTTTTTTCTTGTGGTGGGCCATGGACGTCCATGGTCCGGGTTGACGGAAGAGGCGGCGCGCAACCCCATTGACCCACCCTGCAGGCACCCCCTCCCCGCCGTGCGAGCGGGCCACCGGTACCCGATCTTGACATGACATAGCCTACAGCCATTGGACAATCAAGATATGTCTAGCGGCAACTTATCTATTTAATTAAAATCAGTAAATCTGTTTTTATGTATTTAGTAGGTGTTTTTTTTTAATCTTTTTTATCTAACGTTTATGGTCACGGGAGGACTCAGTCTCCCGTGATACACAATCCTAAAAACCATTGTGTAATACTCACGCAAACATCAGATTTTATTATGATGTACCTATAGTTTAAAAGTTATTATAGAATCATCATCTCAGCTCATAAGCGTCCCACTGTTGGGTTTGAGCCTCCTCCATAATGGGAGGATAATTGGCCTAATATACCACGCTGGTCAGACATGTTGGTATAGAGTTTTATTTTGAATTTTCTTCTGTCGCATAGATGTTATATGTGTTTTATATGCCTTAGTTTTATCTCCTCTCTTACGATCACCGACGGGTAAGATAGGGGATGGTGAATTGTATTTTTACTCCGTCACCACATAGATATAATATAGAATACTCGAACATAATTACATATACATACATATAAACCGCTTAAATTATAACCCTCGTTATGCCTTCGCCGTAGTCGGATATAAAATTTATATTATATTTTCAAGCAAATGTTATTATAAAGTTATTACTGTTAAATTAAGCATATAAGGATATCTGTTTTAGTTTGTAAAGGATATATTAATAATTTAGTAATATTGACGTCATAAACGATTATAAATTAGATCAATTTTTATATTATAGTCACGCACGAGAATGTTGATTTCTAAATGAGCGCTTGGTGTTGGTCTATCACCCGCATATTATCTTGTACGGTCGCAATATTTGGTAGAGCTGTAGAGTCAGTTTGGCGCGCGCGCTGCGTGAAGCCTACCGCGCTTGACGCGTTTGCGCACGCGCAGTCTCTGCAGCGTTGGCACGCATGCCACTCGCGTATCCTGCATAAACCGTAAAAAAAACGCCACATAGTGACCTATCAACGTGTCCTTGTATAAAAATGTGGTTATCCTATCAAATGGATACGAAGAGACGGTACGTTAAGTGATATCAGCCAAAATTATGCCGGAGTGTACAGAACAGTTTACGTTTACCATACCTGTTATATGTTACACCATGGATTCTGAAGAAAGGCCAACGGACTCGGAGAGGCAGCAGCTCACTAAGAAGATGTCCTTGTTGCCTCCTGTGAAGATAGAGCCTCCAGATGGTGGAAAGGGTGGTAGACGTTCTTCAGAACCCACCAGGTATTACATACCACCACAATGCAATAATAGATTATCTCCTAGATCTGCACGGAAACGCGATTCTAGGAAGAATTCCAAGTCTAATATCAAAGATGAATTGTCAGTAAAGGATAGTTTTGGACCTAAACCATGTAATTGTGAGGACTGTAGGGCTTCCAGTCCGTTGCCACCTGGTTATGGTCCAGAAACTATGTCTCCTGGTTACGATCAGATGAAGATGTCTCTATTGGAAGTGCCGTGGAGCGAGGATTACACTGAAGCGTCGAGTGATGATCTTAGTTCTGAATGGGATTCCGATGTTCCTGAGCCTGCTCCACCTAAGGTGAGCTAAATATTCCTTAAATGCAGATATTAATTAAGTCTGCGGTTTCACATGATTTGAATACAACGTGACTATTGCCTAAATGAACCCAACTGAATTTCGTATCGTGTTATTTATCTACTTTTTGTCGAATTTGTTGACATAATGTCAATGGTCAATTCTTTGTTCAATAGGGGTTTCAGTATTATTATTAAACCTAAGATTTGTTAGGAAAACGACTAACAAAAGATTTTTACAAACAGATGGTATCTAAGATTAAAGTATTTAGACGCCTAATTACTGCTCAGTTCAGGCTGCGAGGTAGATAAGCCGATATTCCTTTGCTACCTGCAGTAAATTCTACGGTAGTAGTGCGTTTTCAGTGCACCTCAATGTTGTCAAGAAGACTCTTGAAGATGTATATAGTGGTTCCCTCAAATAGTAGAGAAAAGGTATATATTATGCTATGGAACCACACGATGTCCTGTTGTTGACAAATGAAATAATAATTCATGCAGTATACTACAACTTATTAACAAGAAAATGTATTTTGCTACAAATATACACATGTGTGTACAAGCAAGCCTTTATGTTTGGCAACCTAGGGTCTGCTCAATAGTAGGATATTTTTATTTTAAGAAGGAGATTTTAGTTGGATTCAAGCCTTTAGTACCAGTTAAAACAGCCCCAAAACACTGACCAAATAGCTATGTACAAAATTTAAATATGTTTTCTATCGTAGCAAAATAATGTATTTATATTTTTTTGAGATTGGTGCATTTTAACAAAAATATCTGTGGTATCATTGATAATCATCTTCTCAGCTCATATACGTCTTACCGTTGGACACAGATCCCTTAAGAATAGAGAAATTAGCTTACTATATCAAGCTGATCGCCATCACTCACTAGACGGATTGGCAAAGATCTTGTCGACGTTTCAGCAATAAAACAGCTTTTTTGCGGGTGGAGAATTATGCCTCAGTTCAATCTACACCCTTTACCTGCAAAAAAAGTTTACATTATTACTTATTATAATATTCTGCTGGCATATTTTAATATTTTCCGTATATCGACGAAGTAAGAATACATTTTACCACACTCTATCTTGCCTGTGGATATTACAAAGACGACTAAGGGACAATATACATTATATGTATCTGTAATCTATGCAATAGAAAGGAAACCGAAAATAAAACCTTATACCAAGACGTCTGACCAGCGTGGTGTAGTATATCAATTTCTCTCCTATTTTGGAGGACGCTCGAACTCATCAAGGGGATGTAAGTGAGTTAAGATGATGAGGTGATGATGATAAAATTATCATCATCATTAACCAGTATATTAATATACACCGTTGGATATAAACCTCTATAAAAGACGATAAAACCATGCACTACAGGCCGGCTGGTATTATAAGTTTGTCAGGATAGCTGCTCATTCTTTTGGTAATCTCTTACTTGATTTTTACAACTCCCATGGAAAATAAAGCATATAAAACATTGTAGCCTGTAACTCACCACTACTTAAAAAAACTAATGCGTTATTAAAATATCGATAAAAATTAAAATTTCGAATTCCTCTACATACTCGTATAAGCGTAACCAATATTGTTAATGGTCAATTGTCTTAAATAATCTTATCCTTAAAAATATAATGTGTAGCATAAATTATAGATAGCTACGAAACAATTCAATAGGTAATTAACATTGAATATTGAATTGCAAATTCACGTACACGAATATATATATGTATATACTTTGTGATTTTTCTTCAAATATTTAAAGAGGCCACAACTTTTGCTCGTTTTTAACGATCAAATGTAACGAACAAAATAGTTATTGCTTATGTTAGTTTTTGTGATAACTATGTTGCTCTTTAGAATTGTTCACGTGTTATGGATTTAAATTTAATGTCTGGTTAAGAAGATATACCTACAATACGAAAGTGGAAGTATGTAGGTACCGGGGAGACTGAGACTAACCTATCTAGACCAGATTGGTCACGTACTGAAGGTAGGTGGAGTCTAGAGTCTCCGAAACCGGCGAGCGTGTATGAAGAGAATTATAAATGTTGAGGAAGCGAGTGAAGTACGCAAGAATAGAGTTCTCTGGCACTCTGTTCTATCTGCCTACTCTGTAAGGGATATGGTGTGATGATAGGTATGTATGTATGTTATGGATTTAAAGAAAATATCTATTTGTTATATTTTATGATAGTATTAGATTATCGACATACATTGTTAGACTTACATAGAACCCCTTAAGGGAGAGAATAACGCCATAACTCTTTAAAAACGGCTTGGCGGTCGAAGTTGATGTAATGGTGGCCTTTTTTACCAACGACTTCTAAATTTTAGATTAAATGTGATAAATGATGTTTATATTCAATTTTATATATAAAATTTTAATTTTATTTGATATAAATTAACATAAAAAAAAATTAATAACATCTATATTATGTGTCATTTATGGTGACGTAGGTGTTACTCAGAATCTAAGGGTCGTTGGTGAAAGCAAGATAACTTTCCCGGGCCATTATACCGGTGATCCCTCAGCCTGTGTTTATGAGTCTCATTGAAATAGAGGTGTGAAATATAGATATCCTAACAGGTCATTAAATGAAGAATAGTTATTTGGTGGTTCGTGTTCAGCTTTAGCATTAATACAAGATGAGATTTATTAAAATTTAATAAAATCATAAACCGGCTTGATATGACTTTTGATCTCATTCACAGTGACTGAGGACCGTTTATTTCTAAATTTAGATTTTAATATTATATAAAAAACTGTAGCTGGTCTCAACAGCTTTTTTTTTGCATGAAATAAAAACAAAAATGGCAAGATTTATGCTTTATAACTCCAGTAAATATAAGAAGGTATATCCTCACGCCTACTTCTATATTTTAGTGGATATCGTCTCATTAAACGTATACATTTTTACAAAAGTTTTCAATATCATTTATGAAACAATAATAATATAAAGATTTTATAACTATAACATAGTATGATATTATGACTATAAGAGATTTTTTACTATTTTTATTAAATATTTATCATTCTTCTACTCTTCTCCCAATTACTCGGGGTCGATACAATATATACTCTTCTTTCATAGCACATATTGTAAAAGTTATTGGCAATAGTTTTATAACCGGCCGCCTGCCAGACGTCAATCCTCCTTGGGAATGTAATTGTTGACCAAACAGCACCAGATGGAGTTGGCCTAGGTCCGCTATAAGGCTCTTAGTCGTCTTTACGATATCTACGAACAAAGTAAGGGTTGGTAGTATTCGTAGCCGCTACCACACAGCTATTTTTTTTTAAATATTTATATTATAAATATATAATTATATATGGTATATTTATTACCATATAATCATATGTACGGCACATATATGAGCTGAGATGATTATAATAATTAATTAATTGTCGTCATCATTATCATCATTTCAGCTCATTATACATATGTTCCATTGTTAGGCTCAGGCCACCTGTACAGAAAAAAACAATTGATTTACTCTACCATGCTGGTTAGAAGGGTTGATATTGTGGTTTAATTGGAATTTCCTTCTCTTGCATAGTTATATGCATATTATAACCCTGTTGACTTTTACGAGAATCACTTGCAAGATAGGTAGTGAATTGTATTTATTCTCTCTCCGTCACCACGTGCTATTAATTCTATAATATTAATAATTTAATGAAATCTATAAAATTAATAACAATATTTTCATGACCTGCTTTAAAAATAAAGTTACCAAACCAAATAATGTAATTTAAATAATCATATTTTGTTATTTGTCACGTTGTTTTAGTTATATTATAAGCGTAATAATACTTGTAAATTGCGTCGTATAAAATTCGTTTAGTTTATTTAGTCCTTAAAAAAAACCCAAAACCACAAAATTAATTACGCGTCTAAAACTGGTTTCTCAAACAGAAAGATCCGCAACATAATTATTTTGTTTCATATATTCAATGTTAAATTTCTTTGTTAGTGTATAATATTGTTTATTCTTTGAGACGAGAAATAATGTTCATTTTCGCGCCAAAAGTTAGTTATAAATTCATACAACATATTATAGTGCATCTCTCTGTTGTTTTTTTGACAGTCTAATAAATACTAGCCGTACCGTCGTTAGTGGCGGCGGATGGGCAGCGTGCTGCTGTATAAACTGCTTTAAAGTCTTATTTATCGATTCATCGACGTTTGGGTTGAGCACCGGTATCTGATTCCTTGACATCGATGGTCCGCCCTGACAGTACATCAACTATCCTTAAGATTTCTTAAAATTTAAAACCCGATACAATTATGGAGTGATTTAATAATGGTATATTACATGTCGTATAGTCGTAATATAGCACAGTACACTTAGTTAAAATACATACATACATGCCATATCCCTTGCAGGGTAGGCAGAGAGAACAGAGTGCCAGAGAACTCTATCCTTGCATACTTCACTCGCTTCCTCAACATTCATAATTCTCTTCATACACGCTCGCCGGTTTCGGAGACTCTTGACTCCACCTTCCTTCAGTACGTGACCAATCTGGTCTAGTTTAGTCTCGGTCTCCCCCGGTACCTACATCCTATATCCTAAAATAGTCAAAATAGCACTGCTTAATTTTGTTTCCAATTGATCTGATTTTAATGGCAACAAATAATCCAATATGTGGCATTAATTATTTCAATCTTCAAAATAAATCTAAATTGTTAATAATACCGGAACGTATATAGCTATATATATACGGCTTCAGTTCTATAAAAACTGTGAACTAGTTATTTATATACCTCCCGAAGATCGTAAATGTTAATTTCGAATATTTAATGTATATAATATATCTATATTAAATGACAATTTATATTCCTATAAAACGTCTGTTTGCAGTTTATTTCGTCTGAATATAAACCATAATTTTAAACAATGGTGTACTTAGAATGCATATCTAATATAATAGATAGTGGCAGGGCTAAAATTCTAACGATTGCGACATTTGCCATCTGAGGAAGCACCACAATATCGTAGAAAAGAATTCTGCGTATGATATTGGACACTAAGGAAAGAATTCTTGTTATGTGGGGGACTTTCTAAATATATAATTTAAGGGTCACGAATTAGACCCAAACTCAGACCAATAATTTGTGAATGAGACAAAGTTTTGTCCTGCACGGATTGGCACAGTAAGTCGGTGACTACTACACTACGCATAACCAAAAAGCTTTGTTTCATTCATGCATCAACTTATGACGATGTCGCAATTATCTTTATATTAACAGTATGGTATCTAAATTACTGAAATTTAGCATTTAATATGCTTAATTATTTATAAAACCCGATTACGAAATGAAAAATGATGTCGCAAGCGGGATTCGAACCCGCGCCTATTGGGATTCCGGCCCAATCGCGCTGCCACTACACCACCGTGACTAATTGTAGGACATGCAAATTTCACTTCGTATCATATTTACGTCCCAAGGTGACGGTATGCTATCTACCCGACAATGTTTACACATTGTTATAGGCTTAATACTTAAAACTTTACAGTTAGAATTGTATTAAACGATGACACAACCTTGTTATTTAAATTACTGAAATTTAGCATTTAATATGCTTAACTATTTATAAAACCCGATTACGAAATGAAAAATGATGTCACGAGCGGGATTCTGGTATCTATTTAGAGGTATTAAAGCAATTATGACATTTTGTTACTAAAGAAAATACTTCTACTCAACAAACTTATATGTCTAAATTTTTAAATCTTACAATGGATGCAACTGCACTCTTTAGTACTTGTAGATAGACTGACAAACACCAAACAGGTAGCGTGCGACAGAGACAATACTATACAAAATCGAAATTATCTGATTATCTCTTTCCAATGTTCGAAGTGCAATATTCATTGCCAGGTACTGCAAATAACAATTTGCTACTGCGCTTTGTACGTTGATCGAGAGAGCTGGAAGCTCAAATCTTTACAGTAGACCCTAGTAGTGACCTGGTTGTGCATACGGACACCAGAATCAGTGTATTTTAGACGTCTATGAGCTGCAGCTAGTGGTAACTTACCATCAGATGGAATATTTGCTTATCTACGATTAAGGGAAAAAAACATGTGAATTTGAGATAAACAAACATTTAAACTCGGCTTAGGCAATTTAATTTACATTTTAAAATTTATTGAATATATTAATACAAGTGTTAATTAGTTTATTGGTTTCTTAATGTTAGAAAAACTTAAAAAAAAATGATTTGTTTTACTTCAACTTTGTTTTTTTAATAACACTTTATTTGCAATTATTATTTTAAATTCGTAAAACGAAATATGGTTATTTTAATTAAGAATAACGTCTTGTAAATAACCTTGTTACGTTTTTTAGGAGTTTATAATAAATATGTTTATTTCATATCATTCCTGCGTAGTATCGGAATAAGAATACAACTCATCATGCCTTCCTTTCATGAAAAACATATCGTAAAAGACAATAAAACGATAAAAGCAGGTAACATCACAACACTAAAATGAAACTGTTTCGTATGAATAAAGGTTAAACAATTGTAAGAGTTGTAAAAAATGGCTGAGGTATCTCCATGAGATGATTATTCTGAAAAACTTAACACGAAATTCAAATACAGGCAGGCAGGTCACCTGCCAAACGTAGTATTATTCTTCTTCGGAAATTCTATTTCGTAAAGTGGATTAATCAACTATTATCAACGTGGATTAATCAACTATTATCGAATTAGTAGTAAAAATATTTTTTTTCTTAAATTACTATTCATACAATAATTGGACCGAGTTATGTCAAAATGTTCCAACTGCACAAAATTGATTTCAAGGAAATTACATTTTAAGTTAGAATTGTACATGGTTCTACTAATGCAGTTATTTATTGTTATTTCTTATGTAAAATTAAACTAGAAGTTGGGTTGATATTTGCTGAGATATAGTACATCAAATTCTTATCCGTTTGGTGTCAATAATGATTTTTTTTGGATAATTCGTGGGTTGGCACATTTTGACATAACTAGGTCCAATTATAATATAGTCTCACCCCTTTATCCCCAAAGAGGTAACCAGAGGTGTATCATAATTATATTCGTCCAAGTAATGCATTTGTATACAGTCAATTTTAACATTTTGTCTTAAATTCATTTTATAAACTACCACCGTAATTCCACTGTCACTGATATGATCCGCCAAGAAACTCAGCGGGTTTGTTAATTACACCATTTTTTGGAATTCACTACTTTTAAGTATAAAATTATTTTGTAAAATATGTTCAGTAAATATTAGCTCTAGTGTGAAACTTCTCGCATTACGAAAATTCTCAAATATATCCCAAGAGCGGCATTTGTTCACGAGATAATCACTAGACCAGCTATCACTCTACTCAATCACTTTAAAAGAATGGGAGAGCCTTGTTCCAGGAAGCTACCGCAAACCTTTTAGTAAGAATAACCAACGGTTTATTAGTGGCAGGATTACGCTATTGACAGTTTTCTGTCTACAGCCGCGGGCCGGTTCGTCCGGGGTAGTACCACACTCTTGCAGAAGATCGACGTCTGAGTAATGGCAAAATGCTGTTGCGTTTCGTTAGGTGAGCGAGAGAGCTGTCAACCCAACTGGGTGGGTATGGGGTTTTGTATTGGTAAGCTAAGCCCGCTCGCATGGCGAAGAGAGGAGCTTGCACGGTGGGTCTATGGGGTCGCGCAACGCTTCTTCCGTCGCCATGAATCGGTTTGGGGGGGGCGTGACCACTTCCATAGTCCACCACAAAAAAAGGCTATAGCCTTGGTATTGCTAAGGTCCATGTGTGGCAATAACACTTACCATCAGGCGTACTACTTGCTCGTTTACCAATATGAGAAATAAAAAAAAAACGCACAATATGTATCAACTACTCAAAATTATAAAAGTTAACAGTAGTGCCTAAATTCTAGTATAATGCCCCTGAGAATTTAGTGGCTAAATTCTAGTATAAGATATACTGGTTCAGACTAAAGCTTAACTAAGTTATATATTTATGTTAGACGATATTATATTGATGTACGATCATATCATCGATGCTTTCTCTGTAAGTTGTACGTAAGTAACCGTTACTGCTTGTTGTACTAATAACCCACTTACTTTCACGTGTCTTGTATTGTTCTGGTATTGAATGATCGAGCAGTAGTTTTAAGTGGAATGACTTTAAGAGTATATAATATATATAATTTGCATGTCCTACAATTAGTCACGGTGGTGTAGTGGCAGCACGATTGGGCCGGAATCCCAATAGGCGCGGGTTCGAATCCCGCTTGTGACATCATTTTTTACTTCGTAATCGAGTTTTATAAATAATTAAGCATATTAAATGCTAAATTTCAGTAATTTAAATAACAAGGTTGTGTCATCGTTTAATACAATTCTAACTGTAAAGTTTTAAGTATTAAGCCTATAACAATGTGTAAACATTGTCGGGTAGATAGCATACCGTCACCTTAAGACGTAAATATGATACGAAGCGAAATTTGCATGTCCTACAATTAGTCACGGTGGTGTAGTGGCAGCACGATTGGGCCGGAATCCCAATAGGCGCGGGTTCGAATCCCGCTTGTGACATCATTTTTCACTTCGTAATCGAGTTTTATGAGTATATAAGTGTTAACTATATCCACGATCTGAAGAATTGATCATTAGCTGTCCTATATGTTAGCATTCCATTGTCATTCTATATTTTATTAAATTTATATAAAGGTTATCTAGACTGGACTGGCGTTCGATTCTAACCTTTGTTTTTGTTTTTTTTTTGCGGTGGTCTATGGATGCGTCTCGTCCCGCCAAATCGGTCCGGGGTGACGGAAGAGGCGGCGCGTGACCTCATAGACCCACCATGCAAACTCCTCTCTTCGCCGTGCGAGCGGGCCACCGGTACCCGATCTTTGTCTTTGGTGGCCATTGTGGTGATGTTCAATTTTTACCTAAGAATTTTATTGTTTTCTAAGTCTGAGTGTAATTTGTATATGAAGATGATAAAAAGAGTGACAATTTGATTGTCATATCGTCAGCTGATAGGGGTTTATTTAGTTGAACGATTTGAATGGATTTTCAATACGGTTAAGTAGAGTCGATTCCCACGTGTGACTATAATTTTTCGCTAGTAAACAAAATTTTAGAAATAAGGATAAAATTAATGTGAATCATTATGAATACCATTTGCAATCTGTGCTTTCCATTAGAATTAAATATTCAAAATATGTTTAGGCAAATAATTTAATGTTCAAAATATGTTGCCTATTCTAATTAATTTAAAATATAAATCAAATAATTGAATCAAATTTTATAATTTGATGAAAATTTCTGTATAATCTATGAAAAATCGAATATAAAAATAATATTTCTTGTACGAATGATGATGGATGTTAAAAAATAATTGAAATATCAAAATAGAAAAATATCTAATGATAAAACCCGTTAGAAAAATCTATTGTGAATTTAAAAATATAATTCTAACAGATAAGCTGAGGGCACAAAAAAAGGAAAAAAAGACCACATATGTATATCAATTAAACCGCTTTAAATTACAATCAATTTCTCAATTAATTATCATCTTACAGTTGTCTTACTACAGAGCTTGAACCTCGTCCTCAACATAAGGGAGATTGATCTACTATTCTACGCTGGTCAGACGGGTTGGCATAGAGTTTTATTTCGAGTCTTCTTTTAGCTAAATGTTTACATATTATATCTTTTACGACAGCCACGGATAAGAGCGGGGGTGGTGAATTGTATTCTTTCTCCATAACCTCACGGAAAAAGTCTCGTTTACTTTTTGCTTTTAATACTATATAAATACGCCCCGTATTTTATATTACCAAATTGTGCTATTGTACACACTAGTCACTAATTTTTCTACTTCGGCAACCGGTATAACTTGTACTATTATGTAAATTTAACTAAATAAAGCTAGAATTATACTAAATAATGGCTGAACGGAGTATTTAAATGGTTAAAATTATATATTAAGTATAAATATACTCTAATATACAAAGGAACATAAATATTTGATACTTTTTATTTACTAAATAATTAATTATGACAATAAAACAATTTTATTTCGTATATAAATTTAACTACATAAATAAAGCAGAAATTGTACTAAACAATGACTCGACCGAATTTTCAATTAGTTATATTCTTATATTAAGCGTTTAGTAAAGAATTATAAATAAATATTTATTAATTTGTATTTATATTGGCCTTTCTACAAAATTTGTCAATACATACATACATACATATCATCACGCCATATCCCTTGCAAGGTAGGCAGAGAGAACAGAGTGCCAGAGAACTCTATCCTTGCATACTTCACTCGCTTCCTCAACATTCATAATTCTCTTCATACGGTGACTCTTGACTCCACCTTCCTTCAGTACGTGATCAATCTGGTCTAGGTAAGTTAGTCTTGGTCTCCCCCGGTACTTACATCCTTCCACTTTCGCATTGTATATCTTCTTAACCAGACATTCGTTCGGCATTCTTTCCACATGTCCGAACCATCGGAGCTTTCCCTTTCGCATCTTTACCCAAATACTCTCTTTCATACCTACTCGATTCATATTATATACTGCCTATTTTCCCAATACAAGTAGTTTTATTTGGGGGCGTCCATTAATTGCGTGAGGTATTCATTCGAGCAGAATCTTACTAAAAATTCGTCTTGGCAAATATAACGTAATTTATTTTAGCAGAAACTGGTGTAAAAGTGCGTGAACGATAAGTTACATGTAATTAAAAACCCTTTATACCCAAGTACTAGGTTTGAAAAATCTCACGTGAGATTTGGGAAGGGGGGAGGGGAGCTAGAAAACTTTTACGACATCTCACCTTGGGGGAAGTGGTGGTCAAAAAAATCTCAAAAATGCCTCACATAATTAATGGATGCCCCCTTTCGTATATACATCAAATATGGCTAATACAAACGATATATATGTAGTTTATTATTACAGTATATGGATATAGGTATTGAAAAAGGTAATGGATGCATATAGCGGTCATGAGTGTAACGTCATCGATTTTAATAATCTACGTACCACGTAATATTCATTAAATAAATGTCATTATTAACTATAGTTACTTCACTAGTAGGTATACCTACTACTAGTGATAATATATTTTTATTTACGTCATTTATGTTCCGATAAATACATAGAAATAATGAATTAACTGAAGTATATTGTAATACAATAAACTGACTAGAATTATATGTATCTAATATTTATATTTATTCATATATATCATAATTATATATTGTCCGTGTGGTGAGAGAAGGAAAACTCGAAACAAAACCCTATACCAATACGTCTGTATAGTAGGTTAATTTCCCTCCCATTACGGAGGAGGCCCGAGTCCAAGTGTACGAGATATTTTGTAAAGATCTTGTGTGCGTAAAAACTTGCGTTGGAAGCGGCTTGACTGTACTTGATTAAAGGCCTTTTTTTTAGGATAAAGTTATTTTCATATCATCATCTCCGCTCATATATGTCCCACTGTTGGGCTCGAGCCTCCTCCATAATGGGAGGGAAATTGACCTACTATACCACGCTGGTCAGACGTATAGGGTTTTGTTTCGAGTTTTCCTTCTCTTTGCATAGATGTCATATGCGTTTTATATCCCTTAGTCGTCTCTAACCATCACCCACGGGTAAGATAGGGGGTGGTGAAATGTATTCTTACTCCATCATCACACGGAATGACTACCACAATGAACTACATACATACAATCTAATTTGTACATATTTAATTTACACAGTAATTTTAAAAAAAAAGTAACAGCAATACATAATGCAATACAAAACGCAGTACTTGTCCCAACACTACTGATGGAAGCGAGAGTTGGGTATGCAGAAAAGAATATGAAAGTATAATTAATGCGGTCGAAATGCGATCTCTACGGAAAATCTGTGGAGTTAGGCTGATCGATCGCATTCGTAACGACGACGTAATAGAGCGAGTAGGTATGAAAGAGAGTATTGGTGTAAAGATGCGAAAGGGAATGCTCCGATCGTTCGAACATGTGGAAAGAATGCCGAACGAACGTCTGGTTAAGAAGATATACAATTCGAAAGTGGAAGAATGTAGGTACCGTGGGAGACCGAGACTCACCTACCTAGACCAGATCGGTCATGTACTGAAGGAAGGTGGAGTCAAGAGTCTCCGAAACGGGCGAGCGTGTATGAAGAGAATTATGTATGTTGAGGAAGCGAATGAAGTATGAAAAGATAGAGTTCTCTGGCACTCTGTTCTCTCTGTCTACCCTGCAAAGGACATGCCGTGATGTAATTTACACAAGCCTTTTTTAAACTTATGTTTTTCTTAATGTTCTTTGGTCCTTCATAATACAAGGACTATTTCCTTAGTTTTATATTAAAAAAAAAAAAAATTCCTGGTTAGACAAGTACCTACAACGATAAATGCCACAATACGGATACAACTGAGTGTTACAAATCTGAATATATAGCTAAGGCAAGGTATAGATTATATGTATTATTATTATAATTTTCTCAATTATTTATCTCGGCTAACCGGTTTTTTAATACTAATGGCACTGGCTTAATCCAAGTAGACATTAATGAAACTAGGGATTGATTTCTGTTGAAACGTACATATGTATTTGCCCCATAGAGTTATATGTAGTACATATATATCGATGATTTGCCTAGCCGATTTCTACGACTCCCTCGGGCAAATAAGGAGGTGACGACTATTGTATTTTCGCTACACGGAGAATTGTATTATTTATTAATGAAATACGTATCATTTGGATCTAAATTCTATATGTTTTTAATATTACTGTATTTTAAATAAGTTGGTCAGTATTTTTTGATAGGTTTAATGTAGTTAGGATTAGATGCTATAACACTTTCAGTAGAAAGTACTATTAGAACTATTATGACGATCTGTAGAAGCCAGAGATGATAATATCGTCCTTGATATCAACATATTCAGTTAGTTTTTCTGCTATTGTAGTCCTTAGGTTGTGTGTGTTTGATATGATTATATCTGTTAATTATCCGGTTTTAGTGATTTTGTTTATTAGCGTAATATCGAACTTGTTATAATTGTTCGATCAACAGGAGTTGCTATTATTATTGTAAATACTTTTATCTAATTTTGAGTAACATCAACTAGTAGGTACACACGTTTGACAATATAGACAAGTGGGCGATAAATAAGATAATAACTTCTGGTTACGACATAACAAGGAAGTTTAGATTCTTCGTTTAACCTATTGACGTGAGATTTCCAAGTGGAATCGCACCGCACAATAGCAAAAATACAAAAAATGGATAGCTTCTGTGTATAGTATGGGTAAGCGCTAGTTCGAAATGGTATAATTAATACAATATTCTTAAAGATGCGATTTGATTCCCTGTATATTGCTGATTTATTTCAACTGCTTTACAAAATAAGCACCAATAGTACTTAGCGTAGTTGTGTAGTAGCCAATTTCTGAATTAGGTTAAAATTAACTAGTATAACTATAGAATTGACTGTGTTTTGATACAGTAAGTAAGAATACAATTCAAAACACACTTTCTTGCCTGATGTTGACTTAAAAGATCACTAAGGGATATGATAGGAAGATAACATCGATACAAGAGAAGGAAACTCAACATAAAACTTTGTTGCAACTCGTTTGACAAGCGTGGTATACTCGTATTATATGAATTTTCTTTCTATTACGTATATAGGCAAAAAAGACATAGAAAACCTCTAGAAGAAATATTACTTAATTAAGAAATAATAACAATAATACTAGGATTAATAATGCTAGTTTTGCGATGTGACGATTACCATACTATCCCCCCATATGAATATAGGGAAAGTCTACATCCAGTAGTGAACGGTAAAAGGCTGAATGATGATCATAATATAGAATTTGTTAGTTTATTAAATAAGTAAGTAGGTATAAATAATTGTTTATATATTATTCTGTTTTTGTAATGAGAGGAGCACGTGTAGGATATTGATAGAAGCTTGGATACTTATTAAAATAAGAGTAATATGTGTCTATATTTATTTCATTTTGTGTGATGGCAGAGGATGTCTTCTCTAACAGTATTACTCAGATGTCCTTATGTCTATTTCTTCGCTTATACACGGTGCTCCCCGCACGGAGCATTCTTGATTAGGAAATATTTTACCTGGCAAAAGACTGTCTTGTATATAAAGGTTATAAAATTATCAGATGAATTTCTCATTCAATAAGATGCCATACGTCCTTCTATGAGCCACGAGTCTTCTTTACGACATGAGAAATAGGCATATAATACCACGCTGATTAGAAGACTTGGCTTAAATAAAATATTGTATTTTATTTCAAACTTACTTTCTCTTGAATTTTTCATTATTTCGAATAACATTTTATCAAATTAAAATCAGCCATTTTTTATTGCAAGAATGTTTGCTTTAAATCATTAATTAGACAATTACAAACAATGACGACACATGTATTCATTACGTTATGACAAGCGTTGTTAGTTCGTCAGCCACGATTACCGATATCTGTAGAATGTTGGAATACATTGTATTAAGCATTCTATTATTCTGTATCCGTGTGGTGACGGGATAAGAATACAATTCACCACCCCCTATCTTACCCGTGGGTGATCGTACGAGACGTCTAAGGGATATAAAACGCATATAACATCTATGCAAGAGAAGGAAAACTCTAAACAAAACCTTATACTAACAGGCCTGACTTGCGCGGTCTATAGTAGGTTAACTTCCCTCCCATTACGGAGGAGGCCCGAGCCCAACAGTGGGACGTATATGGGCTGTGATGATGATGATGATGATGATGAAACATTTTAAAGTCCATCAAGTTAAAGACATGTTTAAATTAATAAATCAGTGCTCTGCTCAAATGGAAGTGTCTGTACATTCTTCACTGAACGTTTTTTAAAAGTTGAACCGACTCTGTTGATATTTTTGATATTATTAAGATTCAAGAATCCACCATTTAAAGCATTGGTAGCACTGCGATCGGTTTCAAGGAATATAAGTTTAACCTTTATTAGATTCTGTGGGTTTGTTGGAATAAATATAAATCCTAACAAAGAAAACTATAACGAATATATTCTTAAAATTATAACGAATATTATACTGTAAACAAATACGCGGTTAGTAATTAAATAATAAATTATTGTTATTCGTATCATAGTTTCTAATCTAAATACGAGTAACTCTTGTCTTTGTTATATTAACTATATTCGTATAATCAAAGCAATAATGATTTTCGATGTTTACGCGAATATTACACATTTGAAATAAAACTATTTTTACAGATTCTATTGCGTTTCTATTTGATTTTAAATTTTTCGATGCTTTGAACACTATACAGCGTTTAAGGTCGCGGGAGGACTCTTCAGAGACGGAAGGACCCTTTTTTTCTGGCAGCGGGTATGTATTGTGATATGGGGGTCTATAGGGTCGCACGCCGCTTCTTCTGTTGACCCAGACGGATTTAGCGGGGCGTGACCACTCTATAGCCCGCGAAACAGGAGTTTTCGCGTAACCATGAACGATGTTAAGTGTTTTAAACGTCGGTAAATTAAAAATCAAATACAAACGCGATAGAATCTATAAACATAGTTTTATTACACAACAATAAATAACACATGCTTAATTAATAAATCTCCGTGTGGTGACGGAGTAAGAATACTATTCACCACCCCATATCTTACCCGTGGGTGATCGTACGAGACAACTAAAGGTATATCCTTTAGTAAAAAACGCATATAACATCTATGCGAGAGAAGGAAAATTCGAAACAAAACCCTATACCAACACGTCTGACCAGCGCGGTATAGTAGGTTAATTTCCCTCCCGAGCCCAACAGTGGGACATTTATGAGCTGTGATGATGATGATGATTAATAAATATCACATAATTTAAAATCAACAATGAGGATACAAATAACAATAAGTTGAAGTATTTATTTAAATACACTGTTACGTAAAAGCTATAAGAAGAAAACGATTATTTACAATTGTATTGAATGTCAAACATATTACGTTATGGTTTATTTAAATAAATAAATATTTAATCGAAGGTTATTCAAGGTTATCTTACTTATATATATTTCAGAAATGCATGGTAAATAAATTAATATTGAAATCATACAGAGGTGATTAGTATTGCGGTTATGATAGGGTGGAACCTTATCATAACCGCTAGAATAACCATATATATATATATATATATTTATATTTATATATATATATATATCGAAGAATAATAATCATATCATAAATTGAAGTCAGGTAGCAAGGCAGGGATACCGCATCGGAGCCACCGAAGACAAAGATTGGGCACCGGTGGCTCGCTTGTACAGCGTAGAGAGGCGCTTTGCAGGGTCTATGGGGTTGCGCGCCGCCTCTTCCGTCACCCCGGAACGATTTGGCGAGGCGTGACCACCTCCATAGACCACCGCAAAAAAAGGGGTACCGTATCGTTTGCCCAGTTAATAAGAGCAGAAGGGGCTATGAGGCTCTACAACATTTTTCTACCCTATTTTTTTGGGGCCGAATATTAGCTCGAAAAAAAAAGGATAAGCAGAGATTTACACATGCAATTTTAAGCCACAATTCTTAAGTTTACTTCTTATGAGTTCAAAAAATATGTCATAGATATGTTCTAAGTTTTCTTCTTATGAGTTGAAAAAATATTCCATAGATTTGTTCTATGCATGTTTTTATAATCATTTTACTTTTTATACGAAGCAGTAACCATGAAGCTGTAGAAATAATAGTCCCTTATAGTAAAGAGTGACCTAATTGTCGTTTACTAGTCATAGTTCTAGATTTCGACCTTTAAGAATAAAATTCACGACTCTTTAGTCATTTTTTTTTTACAAATGCCATACAGATAATTAAAAAAAATCTACCCGAGCTCTATACTTCTCCACCTAAGTAGAGTGATATAATTGATCACTCTGTTTCCAATACTGGAATGTATGTGTAGTGCCGTTTTTTTTTTGAGCAGGCTATGGACATATTCTACTCATTCCGGCGACGGGATGGCCTGCGGCTTCATAATCCACCGTATTCCCTCATCGTTGCCATCGAACCGACCACTGGTACCGATTCCTTCACATCCGTAGCTATATACAGCCACTTTTTTTTTTGCTGTGGACTATGGATGCGTGTCGCCCCGCCAAATCGGTCCAGGGTGACGGAAGAAACGGCGCGTGACCCCATAGACCCACCATGCAAACTCCTCTCTTCGCCGTGCGAGCGAGCCACTGGTACCCGATCTTTGTCTTCGATGAGCTATACCTATACAGCCTAAAGCAAAACAATTTCGTCTTTAAACGATGATTACTCAGTCCCTCACTGCAAGGATAATGGCTGTGTTTATTATTAATTACGTCTTCTATTTATGAATATAAATAAACTAGAGTATTAAATTAACATTGAGGCCATCAGTTTATCAAATATTATTAACTGCTTATAATATTTAATTAAATACAATTAATTAGTTCACATATATGCCTTTTATGAAGAGTCTAGATAAACATGGTGTATTTTCTTTTTCTTCTTCTCATTTCATGTATTTAGCTCTGTTGTGCTCAAGTCGTCTAAAAAAATAGAGAGCTAAAAAGAGAGAAAAATTACTTTAAAGAGTCTCAGAGAAGTTGGCATAGTTTTGTTTCTAGATTTTTCTCTTACACTTCTTAAACATATTAATAAAACATATGTACTGAATCCCACAGGTAATTCTTTCCATGATCTACATAAGGCTGTATGTAAAGTTATCCGTTATATAATGCTCGTTTGCTGAATTTTATAGATTAAAAAAAACAAGTTCAAATTTTAGATTTGCGTCTGATTAATACGCTTGGTAAAATGTTATTATAACACTACTTATCTCTATAGTGTTAAGGAGTCACATTAAGAATTAATTGAATAACCAATAGATTAGTAAATATACAAATACATTAGTTGGAAGAAGAGCGAAATTTATTTGCGTGCTCTATGCAATCATCAAATTTATTTGCGTGCTCTATGCAATCATCAAATAAATAGTGTTGCCCAACAGATACCCACGCTTATGACTTTGTAACATCATAAATCATAACTACTCGTATGTCCAATTAAAACTGCCACGAATTATATTATTGTATTGAGTCGTAATGCTAGGGTTGTCATTTTTTTTTGCTTCTGTTACGCCGACGACACGCTCGTCACAGCCCGCGGTGGGACGCTGGAGGAGGCGGCAAGCCTGGTGACTCTCGGCACCGAAGAGATCGTCAGGCGGATCGAGGCGCTGGGGTTGAGGGTGGCCCTGAACAAGACGAAGGACCTCTTGTTCCATGGGCCCCGCATAAGTCCTCCCATCGGCGTTTCGATCACCGTCAATTCGGTTGACATCAGCATCCGGGCCCATATGAGATATTTGGGCCTGGTGCTCAACGGGCATTGGTGGTTTCGGGAGCATTTCCGTAGGCTCGCTCCGCGGCTCGTCGGCGCGGCGTCCGTCCTTTCGTGGCTTATGCCGAATGTGGGCGGACCGAGCGCTACGTGCCGAAAGCTGTACTCGGGGGTCGTCCGGTCGATGTCCGACTCAGGGCTCTTCTGTGGCGACCACAGAGGGCCATGGCGAACAGGGCTGTACGCGGGTACAGCACGGTGGTGACGGAGGTAGCGTGCCTGTTGGCCGAGACTCCCCCGTGGTACCTGGAGGCGGAAATGCTCGTCGATTTGTATCGGCGAGTGTCGGGGGTGCGAGCGGAGGGCGGTGTGGTCTCACTGAGGGAGCTCACCGGCTGGCGCGTCGACGCCCGCCGAGACGTCATTGCTCGTTGGGCAGTCCGGCTGGAGAGACCTCGGTTCGGTGTGTGGACCGTGGAGGCCTTCCGGCCGGTGCTATTGCAGTGGTTGGAATGGCGGCACGGGGTGCTCTCCTTCCGACTGGTGCAGGTTTTGACGGGGCATGGATGCTTCGCCAAATACCTGTACACGGTCGTCAGGAGGGAGAGTACACCGTTCTGTCACCACTGAGATTGTGACGAGGATACGGCGCAGCATACGCTCGAGGCTTGTACCGCTTGGGCAGAGCAGCGCCGTGAACTCATCGCAATCATCGGTGCCGACCTGTCGCTGCCGACCATCGCCAGGGCGATGCTCGACAGCGTCAGGAACTGGGACGCGGTGGCAGCCTTCTGCGAGGCAGTAGTCTCGCGGAAGGAGGCGGCGGAGTGCGTACGCGAGGAGCGTCTCGGAAAACGGTTAATTAATGTCCAATATATCAGCGATTTTTTTCTCAATCTTTATAGTTTTGTTTATAATAAATATTATTTGAGTCCATGTTTATGAACACTTATAATAAAATTCGGCTTTGCTAAGTTTTTGTCAGATAATTTTCAATACGATCGAGTTCTAACCTATTGGTAATATATTAAAATCTTTTAATATAATATTGTCATAATTTTGATCAATGTTCGTGTTCACTGATGATTCAAATAAATGGCCCCACATTGACCCATAATACACATAATATAATGTATATACATATATTCAAGGTATAAAATTAAGCAATTGTTGGTAAGACCTTGACTAATTTAGATGAGAGAAATAGCACCCAAAATCTATCAAATTAATATAGTATGTGGTTAAATGTACATTGTAGATTCAACGGTAATATATATGAAAGTAGGTATAATAGGAAATTTACGTTAATTTTACCATTAACTCAAAAATTGCATTATAAACGGTTATTTAGACAAGAATTTTACTAATATGCGATTGAATCCGTTCATATTCACAAAGATGTTATAAAAAATTATAGATATTTTTATATTTAATATTTTGTGAGACAACCTTAGGTTCCACCTACATAGGCACACAATTACCGTAACAAATTAAGTTCTGTCGCCAATGGGGCTTTGAGAGTTGAAGGTTAACTTGTCATCCTAAAGTTTTTGTTTATATATTCACGGTATAATCTGCTGTAATTTATTAGGATTTGCTTCTAGAATATTACCGTGCAATGACACAATTTGATCGCTAAACTTTTTTACATAAAGAAGTTAGTATATAAGATCGACTGGAGTGAGTCGGTATACCTCGGTGACGCGAAGCGCATGTCGCCTATCTAACTATCTACACATTCGCCACGACGCGTAGTGTTATTGGTTGTTACTGTGATATCCTATGTGTACAAAGTTCTTCCACTACCTAAATAAACTGTATGTACTTTCTTTCTTTCTCTTCTTCTTTCTTGCCTTCCTATAAATTCTATAATATACAAACTGTGGACAGTGGCTTTGTTTTGTTTGGTATATATATACCGCTGAACCCTTACACAAACGCCACCAACCAACCATAGAGCTTAACAATATTCTAAATGGCGATAGCATGGCGCTATACGCATTCTACCAAGAGGTATATAATTCAAAGGAATCATTCTTTACTGAATGGGTTATAAGAGAATACTAAAGCTAATTGTCAGCTAATTAAAATGTCAGAGAAGGAATACTTTAAATAAAATTCAATGCCAATCTGACTAAACATGATTGAAGACGTAGAAAAATTAATAAAATATCAAATTTTATACATTGCAACCTAAAAATCATAAAATATATGAATATCAAAAAATTAAATACTCTGAACACTTGAGTAATAAATAGGATAGCGATCTCTAGAATTATTTGACTTGATTTCACTTGATTCACCTTTTTACCATCGCATTATTTCAAACGGTATCAGGGTTCATTCAATTTATTTAGAATGTTACGGGTTCGACGACCCATGGTGTTTCCTAAGCTCTATGACATGACCTTTAAATGAAGTTTAAGACCAGTACTTTTTTTTCGTTGTATCTATAGTATTGTTAGGCTCTTTGCACGGCAGTACTCATGACCTACCATTCAGATATCCTTTTTTTTTTTTTTTTTTTTTTTGCAGTAGATTATGGACGCGTCTCGCCCCACCAAATCGGTCCGGGGTGACGGAAGAGACGCCACGTGACCTCATAGACCCACCATGCAAACTCCTCTCTTCGCCGTGCGAGCGGGCCACCGGTAACCGATCTTTGTCTTCGGTGGCCCGCCCGGCGTTTTACTCTCGCGGGTTCCTCTTGAGTTGGCGTCGTCCTCACGTGGACCATCTAGATATCCTGCTTACTTATTTGACATCTGCCACATAGGTTAAAAGAATAAGATACTAGTTTTCTATACTCATTATAGAGATATTTTAAAACTATATTTCGAGTAAGTATGATGATATAAGTATATCAGTAAGTATGCCAGCCTGTGTTACATATAAATAATTTATCAATCATCTTAAAAGGTTTTATGTTATAGTAATTACTTTATTATGACAATTTACTAGTTTAAAAACTAACAACTCTATTAAGCTGGTAACTTATCTATAAAGCTGGTGGCTGGATCGGAACACGGCCACACTAAGAGTTTCTTGCCGGATTAATTTGGGCCTTTATATGTTACAGTCTTTTTTATAATGATAGATTGAACATAAAAATTTATGCTTAATTTAAAAAAAATACGTTTTTTTTATTTTTTATTGCTAATGGTGGCAAACGAGTAAGCAACACACCTGATGGTAAGTGTCACTGCCGCCCATGGACCTTTGCAATACCAAGGGTATAACTAGACCGCTGCCTACTAATAAAACCCCAAACCCAACCAATTGGGCTTCCGGCTCTCTCGCTCACCAAACGAAGCGCAATAGCACATTGCTATTACTCATACCTCGATCTTCTACTAGAGTGTGGTACTACCCCGGACGGACTGGTCCGCGGCTGCAGATAGAGAACTGTGAACAGCGTGGTCCTATCACTATTAAAGACGTGTCATCGTTGTATTAAAATAACATCGCAGTATCGGATTCATAATCAACGTTAGTAGTATTTAACTGTCCACAGCTAGCAGTAGACCTCTTCTAAAGTTTGTCATATGGCACTATCATTCATTAAAAGGTTTACTGGGTTAATAACGATGCTTGGTAAGTCGTTTGGCGGACCCAGAAGCTTTAATACGTTTCTTAGAAGGATGTTAGTTATCACTTAGCTGTTTTTAATAACTCCCAAGAGAAAACAAAGAGTTACACATTGTATTCTTAAACGCGAGTACATTTCACGTCATAAATAAAATATATTTTTATTAAAATATAAAGATATATTTTTCTAAACTCAAACCTTATTTAATTTTAAAATGTTCTCAGTCGTTTAAAAATTAACACGGTTACGCGAATTTAGAAGTGTGAAAAAGTATTAGAGTCTACCTACACAATCTTTAAAATGCTTCTATTCGTCAAGGTTTATTTTTTGCTTGATCAATGTCAGAATAAAAATTCGTCGGTGTTACCAATATTATAAAAACTCTATGTACCCGAGTGACCTTTAATATATAAAATACGAATTTAAACAATGACTTCTTCGGAATTGAGGAAATAAATTGGAGTCAAATTATATATGTACTTAATGTGAGATAAAATTAAAATGATATAAATATCTTTATTACGGTGTTTGGTAAAATCAGATGAATATTTTTTTTATGTATACAAACATTGCCTCAGATTAGACGTCCCGGCATTTTATGGACGAGGCGTTGCAAGCAAACGAAAAAAAATTTGAAACAAAATTCTATACGGTCTATACCAACCCGTCTGACTAGCGTGGTGTAGTAGCTCAATTTCTCTCTTATTGGAGAGTAGACTCGAACTTTTTTTTTACGGTGGACTATGGATGCGTCTCGCCCCGCCAAATCGGTCCGGGGTGACGGAAGAGGCGGCGCGTGACCCCATAGACCTACCGTGCAACTCCTCTCTTCGTCATGCGAGCGGGCCACCAGTACCCGACCTTTGTCTTCGGTGGCGAGTAGACTCGAGCCCTAGATGACTTTAAAATCTATACCAACGGTTGTCGGTTCGACGACCGATCGCCAAGTAAGCGTGCTAATTCATTGGTCTATCGGTTAAGCCCCTTTATTTACAAATTACGTAGAGAAATCTCGGATATAGCTCTGTCCATAGTACATTTAGTGATTTATGAGGCCGATAATTAGATAATATAATTTTAACATAAATAGATAAGAGTATAATCGTCCTTACACCCGACCCGACACTACGTCAAACCATAAATAGCAATCATAAAACAGATTATAATTAAACTACGAGACACTAATTATGCAATAATCGTCTACGACGATAACCTACGCACAGTCTGTCTGTAATCATATCGCGTATGCCCTTAAAATATGTTAAATTAAACTCTATTCCGTTGAAATAACGGTTTATAATTAATATCACAAAGGAATTTTCCAATAACAAGTTGAAATAACAAGACTTTACGTAGTTTTATTATTATTTATATTAATTTTAGCTAACGGATATCTTTTTGAATTGTGATATACTAACTTTATTATTATTATTATAACTATGATTGTCAATTTATTGTTAGCGTTTTAACGTCTTAACTAATCAAGCAATCGTCTCGCAATTTCAGGGTTTGATAAAGATATGAGATCATTCAGGGATAGCTTATGTTAACATGAGTTAGTTGTTATAGCTATTTCGAAATATCAAAAAAAAAATGGACACATATTATAGCTATAAAAATGTCTAAATTACATACAGCCCGTGTATGTTCTTAAGTTGTAACTACAATATCATCACTTCTTCTTATTTTACTGTAGCAGTGTCAGTCATAAAACCCAGCTGAGAGATGATATCAGCATCAGGAGAGCGAATATCAGCATTCTCCTGGTGAACTTATATCAGCAACTGTGATCACTAATACATTTCTGAAACGTGGTGATCCTGTCACCCCTTCAGAGGTCTTGACTCGTGGACATTCACAGTTGAGATTGGATTTGATAAATATTTTACTAGCTTTCTCGTGCAATATCATATGTGTTATGAGAGTAAGAAAGATAGAGTGGGTTGTAGGCACCTATAACGCAAAGCGCACGCAATAGTAGCTCTTAAAAAAAATCTCTTTTTTTTTGCAACACTTTTCATTGTTGCTCTGCTCTTACTAGTTAACACTAGTAGGCGTGATGATATAAAGCCTATTAGCTTTCCTCGATAAATAGTTTATCCAATACTGAAACAATATTTTTATCGAACCAGTTCCTGACATTAGTACGTATTACATTCGTAATGAAGCTCCATCCGCAGACCCAACTGGTTAACTTAAAGTCGTAGATTGTAATTAGGTATAATAGTCCAGTAATATTTAAGGGCTGAGAAGTAAGTATACCGTTAACTAGCTTTGGACATGTACAAAATTTTCAGTTTAGTCCTTTAATTTATAATGAAGGTATTCACTTATAATTTAGACAATCTCTCAAATCTTCTGTAATAAAAGAAAATATCTATTAAAAACTATCTTACGGCGGATAATATATACAGGGTGTAAGGGGACCGCTCCCGAAAACAAAGACAGGTAACCCTACTTGTAATGATAGGCTAGAAAAAAAATCGATTCGGATGAAAAAAAAATTGTTTTTTCACCACGCGAGGTCGTTGAACTCTTGAACATATGATCGTGAGTTTTGAATAGATTGCGTCTTTTCTCATCTGAGTATAGTTACGCATTTTTATCGAGTTATCGCTACATTGCACTGCCCTAATACGATGGAATGTGAAAAAAACTTAAAAAATATTTGTGAAAAAAATTATTTTTTTATCCTGATCGATTTTTTTTCTAGCCTATCATTACAAGTAGGACTAGTTGGATCACCTGTCTTTGTTTTCGGGAGCGGTCCACTTCCACCCTGTATATATTAAAAAAACAACTTAAGGAGCAAGCAATTTTTTTTTTATTGCTTTTAGTGGCAAACGAGCAAGCAGCACACCTGATGGTAAGTGTTACTGCCGCCCATGGACTTTGCTATACCAGGAGTATAGCTAGGCCGCTGCCTACAAATATAAACCCCAAATCCACCCAATAGGGCTTCCGGCTCTCTCACTCACCGAACGAAGCGCAACAGCACATTACCATTGCTTAGACGTCGATCTTCTGCGTGAGTGTGGCACTACCCCGGACGGACCGGCTCACGGCTATAGACAAAAACTGTCAACAGTGTTAGTCCAACCACTATTAAAATTCGTAGTAATTCCTAATAAGACTTTTGCCAAAAACTTTTGCAATATGTACGTTGGAAAAAGAATACATATTGTATCGACCCTAAATAATTGGGATAAGAGCAGAATGGTAGTGACGATGTCATATTATACTTTAGACACATAGAAGTCTCAGTCATATCTCTTCGAAATATCATCCTGAAATGACGCTAGAAAATATTAAGAACATGAAACGCAATAAATTAATACAAGTTATTAACTTCTTGAAATATTGTGCGCTATTATTCTATGAATAATAAAATGCGTCATATATATAATTACTATGTTACTGTAGTATTAATTGATAAAGCGTATTAATAATAAAAAATAAGATTTTCCTTTATGGAATTATGCAGAAATATGATCAACCATATTGCTTAATGGGTCTAATGGCGTCAATATATCGGCCTATCGTTATAACAAATGATTTTATAACAATAATGAAAAATATAAATTTTATAAAAAAGATGGATATAAATAAAATAGAGTCAAAGAAGGAAAAATTTAAATTATGCTAAAACTCGGATGTTCAATTTTAACTAACAAAAACGAGCCAAATGGGCTCATTTAGGTTTTAAAAAAATTATTGATAGCATTCTATACTATGGCTCTAACTTTTGAATTTCATTTGGGCACTTTCGAAGGTCGTATATTTAATTGTTTTTCCGTTTGGTGACGGAGTAAGAACACAATTCACTACCCACTATCTTACATGTGGATGATCGTAAGAGACGATTAATGGATATAAAACGCGTATAACATATATGCGAGAGATCCGGGTTGAGAGCCCTCAGCGCTCACCCACAGCCCGGTTACGCTGTAACAGCCCCTAGGCTAACAGCAATCGCAGTGGATGCGGTTTAGTGGGTAACCTGGCCCTAGGCTAGGAATCCCACACTTCCCATCCGGGGAGTTAGTGCTTCACGCATTCCTGGACCACTGCGTTACCAAAAAAAAAAAAAAAAAAAAAATGCGAGAGAAGGAATACTCGTAACAAAACCCTATACCAACACGTCTGACCAGCGCGGTATAGTAGGTTAATTTCCCTCCCATTGTGAAGGAAGCTCGAGCCCAACAGTGGGACATATATGATGTGATGATATTTAATTGTTATTAAAGATTTTATACAGTTTTCTTTCACAAAATATTCAAAATGATATACGTAAAAAGTAGGTGTCATCATCATTGACTCTTCAGACATCCATTGCCGGACGTAGACTTCCCTGTGAATAAGGATATAATGTCATAATCACCACACTTAGCGATCGCAGTGAGGTGTTGCAGGTTTACCAGGAGACTGATGCTTCCCACTGTCTTGGGATATTTATCCGATTTTTTCGAGTTTATACGACACGGGCACATGAAAACTAACCACAATTGTATTTCTACTCCATCTCCACCCGAGAAAAAGGATATAATTTAAAGTAATATAATATTTTTTATTTGTTTTTTTTCGAAGGTGACTGAATTATTTTATAGCCTTTGTAGAAGTTTGATATCCACACTATGTTAGCGTGACAAACATGCGGATTATCAGTGTTAAAAACAGAATTATGTTCGAAGTCTAGATAATTTATGCTTTGGTTACAATCAGGTCTTAAATAATAAGGCATTGAACCGTACAGAAGTGATAATGATAACCTAACCATTTTATAAATATAGGTAACATTGATTTTATTGTTATAGCTATTCACCTTGTACGATAAAACAATACGGGTCAAACATGAAAATATATGTTTATCGAGATACGAGACTATACTTATATGCATATTCATTGTTTTCATTTCTTTTTATCAGTCAACATTTTAGTTTTTTAGCTTGATAATGCGTTATAATAAAACTTTAAATGTATTATTTTTTTTCTATTGTTAGTGTCGTTTTTTCTACAAACGTAGAATAAAGCGAAAGGTAAAATTTTTTTTATTTTTATATTTTTGATTTTTAATTATGCATTCGTTAGCCGCTAGGCTACGAATACTACCAACCTATACTTTGCACGTGGATATTGTAATAGATGACTAACCGCTTTATCGACCTAGGCTAAAACAAATGTGATGCTGTTTTGTTAATAATAACATTCCTAAGGAGGGTTGTCGTCAGGCAGGTGACTGGTCAGAAAACTATTGCAATATTTACAAGTACATAAGAGAGCGAGTAGGTACGAAAAAGAGTATTGGTGTAAAGATGCGAAAGGGAATGCTCCGATGGTTCGGACATGAGGAAAGAATGTCGAACGAACGTCTGGTTAAGAAGATATACAATGCAAAAGTGGAAGGATGTAGGTACCGGGAGAGATCGAGACTAACCTACCTAGACCAGATTGGTCACGTACTGAAGGAAGGTGGAGTCAAGAGTCTCCGAAACCGGCGAGCGTGTATGAAGAGAATTATGAATGTTGAGGAAGCGAGTGAAGTATGCAAGGATAGAGTTCTCTGGCACTCTGTTCTCTCTGCTTACCCTGCAAGGGACGTGGCGTGATGATATGTATGTATGTACAAGTATATATTACGTCTATCCCAAGTAATTGCAATAAGAGTAGAAGAATGATGATATTAATAATGCATTTTATTAAAACACCACATTTAAATGCAAATACACATGGCTGTTATGCATTTAAATTAAAATTACTGAAATTTTTAGCATTTAATATGCTTAATTATTTATAAATACCCGAATACGAAACGAAAAATTATTACCCCGCTTGTGACATAATTTTTCGTTTCGTATTCGGGTATTTATAAAGCATTTAAATTAGTTATACAGATCCTATTTACTTAATAGTGATCTCAATTCATAGATAAAAGCTAGTACTATGAATATTTAATGTGCAAACACGATCTAGATACCTAGTTTTCCTAACGTGAACAGTATTCAAGCTATGTAAAGTAGGTGGTCTCTATATTTGTACGATGGAACAAAATTATGATTTTTTTTATATTTTTCGAGCAGTACACCTGATGGTGTTTGTCGCCCATGGAAAATTGGGTAAACGGCTTTCTTGATTACCAAACGAAGCACAGCAGCACATTAGCATTGCTCAAGTGTCGATTTTTGGCGAGAATGTAAAATGGCGAAATGTATGTAATACTCTGGGCGGACCGGCCCGTGGTTGTGACAGAAAACTGGCAACAGTGCGATCCTCTTTTTTTTTGCGGTGGACTATGGAGGTGCTTACGTCCCACCAAATCGGTCCGGGGCGACGGAAGAGGCGGTGCGCGACCACATAGAACCACCCTTCAAAGCGCTACTCTTCGCCGTACGAGCGGGCCGCCGGTACCCGATGTTTGTCTTCGCAACAGTGTGGTCACAGCATTAATTTGGAGAAAACTCGTAATTAACCGTGAGACTTGTGTGGATTGAGGATAAGAAAGTAATGAAATATAGATTTATGAAAGCAATGTATTTATATTAGCTTCAATTTAAATGGAAAGTTGCGACAACTGGAATGGGGACATTTGCATATGTGTGATGTCATCGTCTGCGTATCGTTGTGCTCCAATTATAATACAGTACTTGCGTTAGTAATGAGACTTTGGAAGAATTTGTATGACATAAATATTGATATGAAAATAAATAGTACTATTTCAATCCAGCTAATATTATAATATGAAATTTTATGAATTTATTTCGATTTTACTCAATCACGTGTAGACCGTTGAACAGATTTGGATGAAAATTGGCAATTTAATTTATATATTTAAAAAGAAAATTGGCATATTATTTTATAGATTAACAGACTTTTTATCCTGTCGATGAGTTCACTTGTACAACATTGTGCAAGTTACTGTTTATGCGGGCGATGATACGAGTAGAGTAGTAATGTTTAATTACATATATTTTTAAATAGGTACTCTTTCTTAAATTTTATAGTTAATTTTTTGGATATTTTCTCTATTCAGAGTGATAGGGTGATAAGCAATAATGTATTACACCTAACCTCACAGATCATTAAATTTCAAACATGTTTAATTAAATTTCAAAGATATATATATTTTTTTAAATAAGTTTCGATTTTCGCTTTCCATTAAAGTGTTAATTTTTTATTTATTTATTTATTATAGTTCATGCATACAAATACAATGGCGGACTTAATGCCAAAGGCATTCTCTACCAGTCAACCACAGGTGACGCAGAGATGGTAGAAGGTAGGAGTACGTGCTGAGAAAATTATTTGAATAATAAAAAATAGATTTTGAACTTAAATGATACATAATGCAAACATAGATAGATACATACAAGAATACATAACACATAATAAAAATACATATATACTCACATATATAATAATATAATACATACTAAAAATACATATATACTCACATATATATTCAATAATTTACAATACACAATAATATACATGCAATAATAAACATATAAATAATATATATATATACTACGTATACATAACTATAAGAACGATAAATTATATAAATCATGATGAATCTGTTAATTCATTCAAGAGATGTAAACGAACTCTCTTCTTGAACATCTCACGACTGGTAGACTTCCTGATATCGAGAGGTAGTGAATTCCAAAGGAGAACTGCCTGAACAGTGAAGGAAGAATGAACACAATGTGAAGAGTGAGATGGACAAAGTAAGAGCAAATTGGTGGAAGAACGAAGGTTCCTGTCATGATTAGTGGAGAGATATTGAAAGAAGCAAGATAAGTAGTCAGGAAAATTAGGAGACTTGAGGATAGAGTATAGTAGATTGAGGGCACGCAGACTACGGCGTTGACGAATAGTTAGAAAGTTTAGTTGAGAACGATAGGTAGAAACATGGTCATACTTACGAAGATTATATATGAATCGAATGCAGTTATTAAGAAGACGATCTAGTTTATTGAGAAGATCTGCATTCAGGTCAAAATAACTCACATCACCATAGTCAATTACAGGAAAAATTAAAATCTGTACAAGCGTTGTTTTAGTTTTAACCGGTAGAAAGTGTCGTAGTCGATTAAGAGCACGCAAGTTGTTGGTGACTCGCTGACTTATTTTGGCAACTTGAGTTCTCCAATTGAGAGTGGAGTCTATAAACAAGCCAAGGTCTTTGACAGCTTACATACACGTGTTTACATACATACATATCATCACGCCATATCACTTGCAGAGTAGGCAGAGAGAACAGAGTGCCAGAGAACTCTATCCTTGCATACTTCACTCGCTTCCTCAACATTCATAATTATCTTCATACATGCTCGCCGGTTTCGGAGACTCTTGACTCCATCTTCCTTCAGTACATGACCGATCTGGTCTAGGTAGGTTAGTCTCGGTCTCCCCCGGTACCTACATCCTTCCACTTTCGCATTGTATATCTTCTTAACCAGACGTTCGTTCAGCATTCTTTCCACATGTCCGAACCATTGGAGCATTCCCTTTCGTATCTTTACACCAATACTCTCTTTCATAAAGTGTTTCGTAAGTAATAAGTAACAATTTTCAATTTAAGAATTATAACACAATATTAAAATTGGATAGATTGTTCCACACCATAGCCCGCTGCCAAAAAAAAAAACAACATTTATGCCATATACAAGTATTACTTACGAAGTTACGAGTTGCAGATACTTCGGGAGTATTGCAAGCGCTGCGCAAATAGTTATGTGCTTATGGCGCTGACGGAAAAATTAAGGAGTGAACGGTTGACATGGTATGGACATGTAATGAAATGGGATGAAAGTAATGTTGTGAAGAGAGTTTTAAATATGAATGTTGAGGGCTTTAGGGGGAAAGGAAGACCAAAGAAAAGATGGACGTACTGCGCGAGGCATGACATGGATAGACAGGGAGTGACTGCAGAGATGACGTCTGATAGGACAGTATGGAGGAAGATGACATATTGCGTCGACCCCAAGTAATTGCGATAAAAGGAAGATGATAATGATGATGATTGTTTCGAACCCAAATAATGATGACGAGTATAAGATAATAATATAATAAATAGAAATAGAAAATGATTTTTCACGGTTTCTTTTATTTTTGTCGGTTTCGGTAGTAAGGGACAAAAACAACAGAACATCACTGTAAGAGAAAGAAAACGCAAAAGAAATCCATATATATGGATTTATTTCGAGAATATGTCGATGCCTATTGACGTATTCATTAAACCAGTAAATCATTTCCCTTCCATTTTGGAAGAATATTTTATAATTGACTGTAAAAAAGAAGGAATATCGATCATTATCTTTTCCTAAAAGTCAGTGACTAATAAGTGTAAACGCCACACGAATTCAAAGAAATGATCAAATATAGCGATGTCAAATTTCTGTGACGTCAGACCAAATTAATGGCGACTCATCATGGTGGCATAGTCAGACATTAAATTGCGACCGCAAAATGTGTTTCATCATATATAAGTACAGACATATTTTATCATTCTTATATATGCGTCATCGCTATTATTTACATAAATCATCATCATTCTCATACTCTTATCCCAATTACTTGGGGTCGACCCCATATGTACTCATCTTCCACAATGCATGTTGCAAGAGTTATTTGGAATAGTTTTATAACCGGCCGCTATCCTGACGTCAACCCTTCTTGGGAATGTAATTATTGACCAAGCGGTGAAGCGGCATCAGGTAGAGTTGATTCAGGTGGATATAAAAATGTCGGTCGTCTTTTACGACATGCAAGAGCAAAGTAAGGGTTTATAGTTATCGTAGCCACTACTCGAATCGAATTTTTCGAGGCAGATTGGATTCCGAATATCTGTATATTACCTGTATTCCAATATGTCTTTGTCATATTTTACAATATCCACGTATATTCTTAACCTATCACCATGCAATAATATAAGTTATTTAGGTAGTTAATTGGAAAAATAAAAGTTAAAAAGAAATAAGTACCTAGCGTGTCTGTATTTTTATACTATATTTATATAGTGACGCCAAAAAATGCAGTCTTTTGCTCTTAAACAAATATATGACGGCGAGTCTACAAAACATAGGTCAATAGATTTTAATATATGTTTAATCTAGTCTTTTATATTATCTTTTTTAATATAAAAACAGTAAAAAGAAATAACAATAGTAGACAAACCCGCTGAGTTTCTTGCCGGATCTTCTCAGTAGCGGTCTAGTTGCGATCCGGTGGTAGTTTATTAGATTAAATTAAAATGTTAATACTGACAATAGGTAAGTGCCTTCGCAAGGTTTATGCATAATAAGTGAATTTGAATTATGAATTTAAAAAAGTCAGAGGTAGAATTAATGCATGGTTAATTTTCTTTAGATGTTATTTTGCGTGGACCATTCTTATTTTTCAATCCTATATGGATTGAAAAAAGTGGGTGAGAAAACAATGTTCATCGTTTTCTTATATGACACCCGCGTGAAAAATTATGATAAATTATATTTAAAATATTACAAAGTAAACACTATGTTTGCTCTGTTTGCTCGTTTTTATCTTCTGCAATTAGGATGCGAATCATCGCATCCTCTATCCATCCATGTATTGCGCGGGACTTTATGAACATACAATTAATGAACATAGATTATATCCAGAGTGTGGTGACGAAGTAATAATATAATTCACATCACCTTTCTTGCTCGTGGGTGTACTGAAAGACGACTAAGGGATATAATATGCAGACAACATTTATGCAAAAGAAGGATAATTTGAAACAATTTAATAGTAGTAGAGTCATGCTATTGACCGTTTTCTGTCCATAGCCAAGGGCTGGACCATTCAGACTAGTACTACACCCTCGCAGAAAATTGACGTTTGAGCAGTGGCAATATGCTGTTACGTTTCCCTCGGTAAGCTCCAGAGAGGTTGGAGCCCAAAAAGTTTGTGTGGGTTTTGCTTGGTATACAGCGGTCTAGCTGTACGCTTAAGAAAAAGTCTATGAGCAGCAATATCACTTACCATCAGGTGTGCAGTTTGCCTATTTACCACCATAAGCAATAAAAAATAAATTAAAAACCTTATACAAATGCTTCTGAACAGGGTGGGATAATAGCTCAATGTCCCTCCTTTTGTGGAGGAAGTTCTAAGCTCAGGCGTGACATATACCTACGAGCCGAGATGAATGAATGAGATGAATTATTTTTAATTGTCAATATTTAAGGTAAAATATTGTTTAGTTGTTTCTAAATGGATTATAAGATCAATTGCGTTTATAGCTTATTTGTATAGTTAATTACGGCAGTACAAATAAGAACAGATAAAAAAATATATAAAAATACTTTCTTAATCATCATTGTCATCCTGTTTTTATTACAATTACTATGAGATCAACGCATTCTGGATCCTTCGATTGTACACAGTGCAACAGTTATTAGCAATAGTATTATGATTGGCCGCGCCTGACTGACATCAACTCTCTTTGTGAATGTAATTGTTAATCAGACATTAGATAGAGACGGCTTAGGTTGATCTAAAGATTTTAGTCCTTTTTTATGATAACCACGAGCAATGTAAGGGTTGATAGTATTCGTATCCGTAATCACACAGCACAAAAATTCATGAAAATATTAATTTCTTAATTATAAACGGGCATTTATAATGTTTTAAAGGAAGTATTAATGAATTAGATGAATACTAGCCATTTATTTTTATTTATGATTACATTTTATAATAATGGTGGAAGGTTAGAGAAGCAATATATCATAAGATAATACATTATTTAATAACAATTTAATATCTCTATAAGAATTATATTAATAATTTTTCAAATGACAATTAATGTGACTAGTATCTAAATTACCTTCAACTTGATTTGTATTTTTTAAGTTTTTTTTTTTTAAATAGTAATGTTTCATAAGAACATATAAACACGAAAACTCAACACGCTTTATTTTATGAAGAATCTGAGAAGTTATCAGTTAAACCATTTTGTGATTTCGTTAAGAATACAATATGTCTTTCACCTTTACTGTCTTACGGAACCCAGCGCTTTGTGGTAGCGGCTTAGAATACCACTAAGGCTATACATTATAGATGGGTGTTGTAAAAGACAACTATGAGCTTTACAACGAGTTACGAGTAGCCTTTTTCATCTGATACCGTCTAGTCAATAATTACATTCCCAAGTAAGATTGCCGTCAAGCAGGCGGCTGGTCGTAATACTATTATTAATAACTGTTGCAATATTTATTAATTTTGATAAGAGCATGATGATGATGATGATCATGAGAGCCAGCTTCTTTTTCTGGGAAACATGATTTCAATCATCCAACAGGCTTGCTAAGACTAACGGGTATAGCCTATCCTTAGCCTAAATCCTTATTTAGTGGAGAGGCCTTATCCAATAGTGAATGTGGATAAGTCGCTAAAAGAACGATCAAATACGAGTATTTTTGTTTGTATATATTTACCGTGTGGTGACGGAGTAAGAATACAATTCCCTTTCTTTCTTATGGATATACTAAGAGATAAAATATGAAGATAATATCTATGCAAGAGAAGAAAAATCTCGAAATAAGACTACTCTACACCAACCTAACAGACCAACAGGGTGTATTGGATCAATTTCTTTCCTATTGTGGAAGAGACTCGTCTGTGGGAGCTGAGATAATGAAATGTACTTAAATTATATAATGTTCAAGTGCGATCTTTTGCGTTAAGTAATAATAATGATGGTGAATAGCTTGCTCTTTTTTTTGGCGGCTGGCTACAGTACGTCACGCATCGCTAATCCGTCCGGGGTGATAGAGAAGCGGCGCACGACTCCGTAGACCCGCCCCACATATACGTCTCGACGCCCTGCGAGTGGGTCACTGGAATTTTGCTCTAAGCAAGGTTTGTGCCAGTTAATTGAATTTTTATAGGATCGCCGTGACATAAGAATTTATTGTTAAGGGTAGTTAAAATATTAAAATTTAATATTTGAATAAATTGATTAATTCGTATAAATTTAGCAAATATAACATTTCTTATTTTTTTATATATTCCTATAAGGAAAATATTTTACAATTTTTTTTTTCCGTGTGGTGATGGAGTAAGAATACAATTCACCATATTACCCGTAGGTGATCTTAAGAGACAACTAAAGGATATAAAACGCTTATAACATCTATGCGAGAGAAGGAAAATTCAAAACAAAACCCTATACCAACACGTCTGACCAGCGTGTTATGGTAAGTTAATTTCCCCTTCCATTACGGAGGAGACTCGAGCCTAACAGTGGGACATATATGAACTGAGATGATGAACTCACTAAAGTTGAACTATTATCCCAAGGGAACACATTACTTGGATAAAAAGTATATATTCAATCCACTATATTAATCCAGTAAATGGTCTATCTATGTGTCAATTTTCATTCAAATATATTCAGTAGTTTACTCGTGATTGAATAAAAAACATTTAAACATCTTCACAAACTTTCACATATATAACATTTGTAGGATTTTAAATTTTGATTCAAGTAAATTAAAATGCGTATTTATACATTCTTCATTATTATCATCTGATGATGATAATAATGAAGAATGTATAAATACGCATTATACCACAGTCCATAAATGTCCCCCTGTTGAGCTCGGGCCTCCTCCGCGGTGGGAGGGAAATTAACCTACTATACCGCGCTGGTCAGACGCGTTGGTAGAGGGTTTTGTTTCGAGTTTTCTTTCTCTCGCATAGATATTACATGCGTTTTATATCCCTTAGTCACCGCGTACGATCACCCACGGGTAAGATATGGGGTGGTGAATAGCATTCTACTCCGTCACCACACGGAGAATTTATATATATTTAATTTATTTATTTATACATTAGTGTTGTAATAAATTGCTATATTAATATTAGTTTTTACAATATGTTTTTTTTTTTTTTGCTTCTGTACGACGTTGACCACTTCCTTATATTACTAGTGTTATATTAAGAAAATAAACAATGTAGTAATAAAACCTTATTATCTAAGTTAATAAGTAAAGATATAAACCACGTTAATGACACGTGTTCACGTATCAACCGTCAAGTTTTTTAAGTGATAGTTTTTTTAGGCACTTTGGATGCCATCGGGATGGAGAAACAGCTTTGAACTAGTATAACCGTCACGCTTGATACATAAACATATTTTTATTTATTTTTATTTTTTCAAAAAGACACCTCTGCCCTAAGGAAATAATTTTTGTATTGTGGGGAACTTTACAATGACATGCAATTCGTGGATCCTACAAAGTATTGTCCTGTATAGGAATCGAACCCTCGGGCACTGAAACGGAAGGTTGGTATCGTAACCATTACACCATCTGTGCAGTCAAAATAGATGTAAATGTATGCAGAAAAAGAGAAAAGTGCTATGTATGTATATATAGCCCGTTTTGGTATGGGGGAAAAGTCTTGAATTCGCAAAGCCATCTTAGGAACATATATATATATGTATATATATATATATATATATATATATATATATATATATATATATATATATATATATATATATATATATATATATATATGTATATATTTATATATCGTTGATGAAAGATATTTCTAATATAATATTCTTACCAATATATTTCTTAAAAACTTGAAATAATGTTTTCAAGCATATGAAGCTCGGGTGTTTTCCCTTCTGACGTGCCGTTCTACTAACCAGGTTTTTCTAATAAGGATAATATCTCAAATATTATAAATATATATAAAGTTACTGTCTGATTATTAAACATTCTGTTCTGGTTTGTTAAACATCTTTCTTTCGTTTAAATTTTAAATAAAATATTGACCTTATGATATTTCCTGTATTAATTTTAATTTGGTATTAATTAAATATATTGAAGAGAACAACAGAATTACAAAAACTAGAACGACCAAAGTACCTACACAGTTCGATCTTTTGAATAGTGATATACGAAAACTCATTAAATAACTATTTCATTGAGCTTTTCATAAAACATTATATTAAGAATACAATGGTCATCAGCTGTTTCTTCACAATGGGTATCGTAAAAGTTGATTAAGGTTCCTAAGCAGATAGCATTGATACAAAAGAAGGAAAAGTGGAAATACAATTCTATGTCCACCCGTGTGGTCAGCGCAGTGTAATAGGCTAATTTCTCGTATCTCACACAAGGCCCTTGGCCCTACATTGGGATGAATATTGATTGAAAAGAATTACAAAACAAAATCTGTACAGTCAAGATATTCGATAAAGTGATATGAAGGTTGTTAGAATCATTGATTTAGTACATTCTGATCATTAGTTGGAGCTAGCTGGAGTTTGTATATGTCTGTTCATTTTTCCTTGATTTATAGAAGCCTACTAGACTATTTTTTTTTTTTAAATTTGGTTAAATCGCTTGTAGCAGTAGCTTATAGGATCATTTTAATACAAATTTGATGCCAATTGAGTTCCAAATACAGTATTGTTGTAACTAAATAACATTAAAACTGTTGATAGTTTCACCTTGTTTTACAAATTAGAGAAGAGATTTTCTTTAACGATGCTATCCTAATCGATTAAAAAAAAATAGTGCATGCGTACAAAGTACACATCTCTGCCCTAATCGTGCCGCGTTTCTTGTGCCGTATTTCATCTGTAAAAATTTTACCCTCATGTGCGCAAAAAAAAGTTTCTCTTCAAATTAATATGGCGCGTAATGGAAAAATATGAATTGGAAATAAATATGGCGCGTAACAGAAATACGTTATTTTTTTTTCTCTCATTCGTCGATAAAGAAGTTTCATTTCAAAAATTGCAATAATAACTGTACAGAGACTCATTATAGCTTAGCCTGAATTCGTATGAACACTTCTAAATGAAGTATTTGACCCCTTTCCCTGGCATGCTTATAACAACTTAACACATCGTATAAGGGAGAGAGAAAAACATCCTCATAGGTGCTCCTATAAAATAGAAGTAATTCTGCTTGTTGAATGTCAACAAACTTTTCTCAAATGAAAAATGCAGATCTATCAATTCACCCACATTTATTTCTCGAAATTCATTATTACAATAATAATATTATAAACTTTCGAGGAATGTTAAAATAATTTCATGTCAATTTGTCACTGAATATTATTACTTGGTATTAAACTCATGCTAGTTTAAAATTACAAACATTTATTTTATTTTTAATTTCGCCATAAACCTCATTAAATAAAATTTCATATAATAAAACGTGTGTCAATAAACGTGTTTTTTTTATGTCTTTTCAACAATCTTGTAATGTGTCAACAATATAATTATTGTTTACGTTTGTAAAATTTAATTAAATTATTTTTTTATTAATGGTGAAATTAAACTGTTGACATTTAACGTCGTCGTATATAAACGCGAAACGGTCTGGTAAAAACATGTAATGACACAAATTGGTTAAGATTAAATTTTAATGGATTGATTTTATTTTTATTTTCTTTATAAAATCCGATTACGAAATGAAAAATGATGTCACAAGCGGGATTCGAACCCGCGCCTATTGGGATTCCGGCCCAATCGTGCTGCCACTACACCACCGTGACTAATTATAGGACATGCAAATTTCACTTCGTATTATATTTACGTCTTAAGGTGACGGTATGCTATCTACCCGACAATGTTTACACATTGTTATAGGCTTAATACTTAAAACTTTACAGTTAGAATTGTATTAAACGATGACACAACCTTGTTATATAAATTACTGAAATTTAGCATTTAATATGCTTAATTATTTATAAAATCCGATTACGAAATGAAAAATTTTATTTTCTTTTTTTTTGACACTACCCTGCACTAAAGAAATAATCCTTGTATTGCGGGGGACTTTACAAACATATGTTTAACGTATACAAATTACACTCAAACTTAGAACAATAAATTTTGGATCGCACAAATTATTGTCCTGCGTAGGAATCGAAGCTACGTCACTGGCATGGAAGGTCGGTAACTTAATCACTACGCCATTTGTGCAGTAGATTGGTGGTTATGTTTTTGTCCCCGGCTTAGTATAAGGAGTTTTCCCTTCCAGTAAAGAAGAGTTGCTGATAATTTATTTGTAACAGTCCTTATGGGTAGTTATATTAATAATAATTAGTGCACAAATGATAGAGTGGTTTAAGTGACGTCCTGTCGTAGCGGGTGTCGTAATATTGAGCACACTTTTTTTTATAATATTACGTCTGTGAAATGCTCCGAAACACGAGTTTTTTTTTTAATTCTATGTAAATATCAATTTGGATTACTATTACGATTGCGAAGTCAGATAGCAGTTGGCCCGTGGAAAAAAAACTGACATCAAAGCGAGTAAAAAAATAAAGTATAGAAGGATTCATATATGCACATCAATAAAGTTTACAAGTCACGTACAGTAGCGGTCATAGATCGTATTGATATGGGGGTAAGCGTCGCGGTGGTCTCAAAGATTAGCCATACCATTCTTGTACGAAATTATATATGGATTGGCTTAAGCAATTACGTTGATTTTTTATAGTTTCACGACTTTATTACTGATGGAATTAGTAGAGGCGCAGTGCTATCATATTTCGATCTAAAATTCTTTCATTCATCAGACTATTGATGCTTATTGTTGGACAAAGATTGCTAGACAAGGATACTGTAATAATTGCTACGCTTGGGTGGCTTGACCATTTCAGTTGTTTACTAGTATGTAGTGTTCCGCCAGACTGAGCGCCGAGGTCAAGTAAAGGTACCAATGATCAGTCCAATAGCAATGGAGAAGGCATATAGTAGGTTATGGGCCTTTCTATCGACTGGACGGGGTACGTCCAGACCATAAAAATCAGCTATAAAACAGCGCTGTTACTTCTGATAATTATTTAACTTACTTTTATATTTTCTATTGGAAAAATAACGGCTGAAACATAGATAATGTTTTCAAAATCTTTATTCTTCATCACAAAGGCAAATTGTTCAGTTCCACGTAAAATAGTTTCAGATTTCGTCCTTGATAATAAAATTAATTTAATAGTAGGCAAGAGTTAATTGTATAATTTTTGCTAGCCCGGAACCGAGACAGTTATCGTAAACTTTGTAGCGCCATTTTCGAAATACATAGCGTTAAACAATATATTTATTCTCTGGCACTCTGTTCTCTCTGCCTACCCTGCAAGGGACATGGCGTGATGGTATGTATGTAAACAATCAAGTAGTTACCTATCATCAAATCTAATATCAAATACCTTAAATAAAATTAATCTATAATTAATCAAATACCTAACCTATGAATAACGACATTTAGAAGTGTCCAGGTGTCTTTGGATTTACCGACGAAAAATATTAGCGACTACACTTTATATTTCTGTGAGGGTCGTAAAAATCGGCTACGCGATCACCAGACGAAGGAGCAGTAGTGCTTTTCTGGGAAACTAATAACACCTACCGCAATTTCCAACTAGACTTTTAATCGTGAGATTATGGCATTATAAACCCAGTGGTTAGTCCTACATTCAACAGTGGAAAAAAAGATATTGATACTACACTTATTATAAACGATATGTGGCTATGAATACTAAACATTCTTACACTGTCCATAGCCATCGTAAAGGACAACTAAGAACTTTAATATCGGTATGGGTCAAGTCCATTTGACGCTGTCTTGTCAACTATTATATTTTCAAGGAGAGTTCATATCAGGCAGGCGGTCGGTCATAACATGACTCAAAACCTTTTTGAAGAAGAGTACATATTATACGACCCCAAGTAATTGGATGATACTGGTTGTAAAATAACAATTATCGTAATTTTAAGTTGTTACTCGATTTAGAGAGCTCATTATGTGTTCATTAGAATCATTATTGTTTAACGATCGTTATCAATATTGAGACCTGGACTGTACGCTGTACGTTGAATGGGAGGTGCAGTCAAAGAGATAATTATGTTTGATAAGAGAGCCATTGACGTCATAAACAACGATAGTGATAATTATACAGTCATTATGCAGCTTGATGCAATGTGACCTTAGCCGCCCACCTAATTAGGGACCACCTGTTATTAGGTATGATTTATCTACCTAATCATAACTAATAATAGGTGAGCCGCCCAGCTAATTAGGGACCACCTATTACTATGTATGATTTGTGATGTGTGGTAGCGGCTACGAATACTAACGACCCTTACTTTGCTCGTGGATGTCTTAAAATATGACTAAGAGCTTTATATCGACATGGCCCAGCTCCACCTGATGCTGTTTGGTCAATAATTATATTCCCAAGGAGGGTTAATGTCAGGCAGTCGGCGGTCATAAAACTATTGCCAATATACTTACGAGTACCTGTTGCGTACCCCAAGTAATTGAGATAAGAGCAGGAGAATGATGATGATTTGAAACTTATCCTTATAATTAAAAAGAGCTTTATATTAATAAAAATATTGGTCATATTTTTTAAAAGTTAATAATATCTCTAAATCTATAGAGAGATAGATATCTCTAAATCTTGATGATGATGGTTTTCCTTGAATGATTATGTTTTTAAGAGTCAGAAGTCACTGAATAGAGTGTATAGTAATGGTTTAATTAACGAAAGAGACTTAGAAGTATGGGAAACGCTTCTCCGTTTTGGTTCAAGCATAAGCATAGGTACGAATTTATTTCATCGATTCAGTTTTTGGAAATTCAAATCTGATAAAGTTGATTTTAAGACGCGTGAACATTCAGTTCATTCAGTTTTAAGCTATACAGAGACAAACTAGCGAAGTATAGCACACACAGTCACTAGTTATATAATGTATTTTCATTCCTTCTTTTATCATAGGAGTTGTACAAGAGAACTCATTGACGTTAGGTTGATGTTCAAGTGGGCACATTTGAAATAAACCCATACGCGAACCCAATTAACCAGCGGGACATAGTACACCACGTTGGCTCCCATCCTTAACGGTTCATAGTACTACTAGCAGGCTTACATAATCTGAAAAAGATGGATTTTAATTTAAGTACATTGAGTTACCATACCAATATTAATATAGTTATTGGCCGCTCTCATTATGTTTCTTTTTTCGCCATTCAAGCAAATTGTAATTAATATTTATTACGTATCGATTCACTGGGTGAATGTTGTCAAGTACTTTTAAAGAAAAAAAAACAGGCTATTTATGAAAGTAGTGACGATGAAAGGAGTTAAGTTGAAAAAAAAATTAAGGTTGTTTATGAAAGTTGTCATTTATTTTCATAGTAATATTTCATTACGAGCGTTTATGCTATTAGTACCTATTAATACTGAGAACTATTAGTACTGAGTCACTAGATAGAGATAAAAGTTCTGTAGCGTACGTAAGCATTAGTATATTTTGATTAGATTTTATTTTAATTACATTGTTAACTTATGCACCTGAACCTGAATTTTATCTATATTAATATATATCATTACCGTCATCATCATCATTCTGCTCTTATCTTACTGCATTGACGCGATGTTTTCTTTTTACATATCTATTAGATTATTTATCATATCATCATATCATTACCTGATTTCACAAATGACGTAGTGGTTAAGATACCCGCCGTGTCAATGCCGTAGGTTCGTTTCCCACGCAGGACAATACTTTCTGTGATCCATAAAGTGTTGTTCTGAGTCTGGATGTAATTTGTCTACCTTAATTGCATGTTTTTAAAGTCTCCCGCAATATAAGGAATATTTTTTAGTGCAGGGTGGTGTTAAAAAAAAAGATATTGTCTATTAAAAATAATCTCTGTGTTTACTCCCTGCCTATCCATATAATGCCTCACGCAATTTATCCATCTCATCTTTCGCTATTAGCCCCTAAAGCTTTTAACATTCTTATTACACGTCCATATTTCTATTATAAAACTGAAAAGTATGTTTACATACATATCATCACACCATATCCCTTGCAGGGTAGACAGAGAGAACTGAGCGCCAGAGAACTCTATCCTTGCATACTTCACTCGCTTTTTGCTCTTTATTTGGTTGAACTCAATAATCTCGGGTACTATCACTTGGTTTGCATTAAAACTTATTGTGTGAGATATCGTAGTTATAGTGAAATATTTGCAGCATATAACGTTGTGATAAATAGTAGCGGTGCAGAGTCTATAAATTTAAGCAAATCGAGAAAAAAAAAAAATAAGTAATGCCATGTCACTCAATATTAAAAAAAAAAAAAAAAAAAAAACGCTTATCTATAGACTGATAATAATTATAATAAAAAATATTTACAGTTCAATATCTTTGGAAAAACAGCCTTTCTTATCTATGAGTTATTCAAACCACGTTCGTGAATCCAAGGCAATATAGCCGCTATAACCTACAGAGATTCCCACTGCACTCATTGTGGATGACACTGGACTGATATCTCAACTTTGTTTGTAAAGATTGAAGTCTTAACTGACGAAGAGAAATCGAATGAAGAAGAGTATGAATAAATAAATCGAAATGATAAAAGTAACAGATGCAAATAATAATAAGATTCACTATCAAAATGTTGATATGGTCGTTCCTTATTCAGATCTATACTACTTAACGAACTATGTACTTAATCTATGCCACTTAAAAGTCAATTTAAGTCAACAGTGAGCAAAGTTGATTGTAAGCGTATACATACACGCATCTCTATGAACATTGGACTAGGGCAAAGAATTATTTACATTTAAGATTCTTATCAAATGTCTTTTGACCCTACAGACGACTGCCCTGCATAATGATTCGGTAATTTTAATTTTTTATACGTCACTTGGCTTTTGAACTTGAGTTGTTGATGTATTTAAACCAGTTTTTTTATACCATGATGTCACGTAAACTATAGATAATAAGAGATAACTGTACCATACTATTGGCGACAGGAAAATAAGTGAGAGTAAAATATCATAAAAACAGAGCATAAGTGGTGCTTCAAATGCTATGCAATAAAACCTTCTTATTTATTTAATTTGACTGCACAAATGACGTAGTGGTTAAGCTACCGTGCCAGTGTCGTGGGTTCGATTCCTACGTAGGACAATACTTTGTGTGATCTATAAATTGTAGTTCTGGGTGTAATTTTGTCGTTTAAATTAAATGTTTGTAAACTCCCTTGCAATAAAAGGATTATTTACTAAGTGCTGGGTCTTTAAAAAAACGGCCAAGTACGAGTCATGCTCCCGCACGAAGGGTTCCGTACCATTGTATATAATAACGATAAAAAAATTAAGTTTGTTGTATGGGAGCCCCCGTTAAATATTTATTTTATTTTTAGTATACGTTGTTATAGCGGCAATAGAAATACATCATCTGTGAAATTTTCAACTGTCTAGCTATCACCGTTCTTGAGATACAGTCTGGTGACGGACGGACAGTGAAGTCAGTAATAGGGTCCCGTTTTTACCCTTTGGTTACGGAACCATAAAAAGAACTGGGGCTTCAAATGCTGAGGTCTACAATTTAGTGTCTAGTACCTATTGACTATGATTGCCAAGGAGGGTTGACGTCAGGCAAGCGGACGGCCATAAAACTACTGCCAATAACTTTTGCAATATGTATCTACAATAGAAGAGGAGTATATATTTCGTCAACCCTAAGTGAATAGGATAAGAGTAGGATATGGAAGATAATATATGATTATGATAATGAGAGAGATTTTTTAAAAGCTTCAAGCTATTATTATCTTTTGGGAGTAATATATGTACTATATGATAGCATGTAAGACAGCTATCATCATCATCATCATCATCTCAGCTCATATACGTCCCACTGTTGGGCTCAAACCTCCTCCATAATGGGAGGGAATTGACCTACAGTACCACGCTGGACCTGTTGGTATAGGATTTTGTTTCAAGTTTTCCTTCTCTTGCATAGATGTTATATACGTTTTACATCCCGAAGTCGTCTTTTACGATCACCCACTGGTAAAATGGTGGTGGTGAATTCTTAATCGGTAAAAATTCTTAATCCGTCACCACACGGATAAAGAAAGCTTAAAATGTCTCTAAAGTTTAATTTCCAGTTTTAAGCTTTCTTACTTTTTTTTGGGACGGTCATGGTCCGGATTTACACTCGATTGTCTAGTAAAAAGAAAGGGTGACTTGAGGCTTTATAACCTATCATTTTTCTCGGTGCGCCTACTGAACGAGAGAAGGCACGAAAGCTCGATATTTAAATCATTTTGCCATCTGTGCAATGAAACATTCAGCGTGGCTAAATCCCTTAGTCACTTTTACGTCACTTGCCGATGACGAATGAGATATTGTATATCCTTAATCCGTCGCCACACGGATTATAATTAAGAGTATTCAACTTAGAAGTCTTTGAACTTTGCTGCTCATATTGAATTGTTAATTTTTTAAACATTAAAATCAGTCATGCATCAAATTTATTAACTTTAATGATATAATCCTTACTAATATTATAAATGCGAAAGTAACTCTGTCTGTCGCTCTTTCACGCCAAAACTACTGAACCGATCTAAATGGAATTTGGTGCACAGATAGTCTAGAGCATGATAAAGGACATAGGCTACGTTTTAAAGCAAAAAAGGGATTGTAAAGGAGGATGAAAAGTTATAAGGAAGTATCGTCATTATTAAAGCGAGAAGCTTGAAACTTATTTTTAGGTTATTGATTAGATATAAATAAATATGACATTAAAATTTTGTAAGAAAATTACCCTCAAGGGGTAAAATAAAAATAGGGGATGAAAAACTTTAGGAAAGTAACCTTTTACGCGGGCAACGCCGCGGGCAGAAGCTAGTATGGAAATAAAACTACTTTTACGGATTATAGATACTGTAATAACGATGACTTTTGGACGTAAGACACCTTAGTACTCCCGTGACAATGATCACTGTAAAGTGTTCGAAACGTCGGGAAATTAAAAATCAAATACAAACGCGATAGAATCCGTAAAAGTAGTTTAATTTCAAATATTTAATACTTGCGTAAATTTCAGAAACCGTGACATAATATTGATGGCATTGTGATGACCGATTATCCGTGTCGTGACGGAGTAAGAATATAATTCACCACCCCCTATCATACCCGTAGGTGATTGTAAGAGATGACTAAGAGATATAAAACGCATATAACATCTATGCAAGAGAAGGTAAACTCGAAACAAAACCCTATACCAACACGTCTGACCAGCGTGGTATAGTAGATTAAATTCCCTCCCATTACAGAGGAGGCCCGGGCCCAACAGTGGAGCATATATGAGCTGTGATGATGATGATGATGATGATGATTAACTTGTTTTACGTGTAAATAAATCTGAACGCATTTTTAATATTTTCTAAAAGTTTGATTAATTTGAAACTCTGCACACTGACAGATTGATGACAATGCAATAATTTAAATAATTTGTCTCATTGTCGTTACAGTATTAGCTATATATTTTATATCGTTGGCTGAGATTTTGGCGTGACTCAATATATTTTTCTGTATCGCAAGCGCATGAGCAAAATCGATTATCTATTTTGAATTTAAATTAACTAAAAAGTTTAATACTAAAAAGTTTAAAAAAATATGCAGATAATTTAACAAAAATAATAGAAAACAATTTTCAATGAATTTAATTTATCCATTGTGACGGACCTGAGGCTCAAAAACCAGCAGTAGAGCGTATATTATCTCAGCTCATATCTGTCCCACTGTTGGGCTCGAGCCTCCTCCTCCTCTAGGAAGTAAATTAACCTACTATTATTTCACGCTGGTCAAACGTGTTGATATAGGGTTTTGTTTCGAGTTTTCCTTCTCTTTCATAGATTTTATATGCATTTTGCATCCCTTAGTCGTCTCTTACGATCACCCACGGGTTTAGGGTGAACTGTATTTTTACTCCGTCACCACACGGATAGCGGAGAGCGTATAAAAATGAATGTATTATGTAATCATAATAATATTTTGTATAAAATTTAAATACTGCGTCGCATATATTATCACATCCTCTGATTCTCCACATCCATGGGATGTGGTAATGCCATTTTATCTTTACTAAACCGCGTGGGAATAGATTACACATGCATACATTGTAATATTATTAAGTAATCACTTCCGTTGGTACTTAGTATATTGATATTTCTTAAGTTAATCTTATTTTTCTGACCTCCACAAAATTGTAATAAATTTTCTTTTTTTTTATTACTAAGTTATAAACATGTAGTATAAATCATCATTTAGACAGGCCGACGTCAATTAAGTACAATTTTCTGGTTCAACCACGCCTCTATCAGTAATGTTATTAGCAAGTAATATTATATTATATATTAACCGTTTAAAAACTCCCTAAATACCATTAAGTTGGTCAAAGGTATGTATTAGTTATTAAACTTGTAATAAATCTTTTGATTAATTGTATTACGTTCCAAACCTTGTTTAGATAGATAATCGGTGGTTATATTTTTTTGTTACATCACATTTTATAATGAATTTGTAACAATTTAATTGGTTATTGAAGTTTTGTTACCGTTTTAGGTATAAGTAACCTACCATTTTCACATGTGTTTATCGCAGTTAAATTCTTGCTTTTTAATATGTAGGTTTGGTATTTCACCGAAGACAAAGATCGGGAACTGGTGGCGCGCTCGTACGGTGAAGAGAGGTGCTTTGCAGGGTGGGTCTATGGGGTTGTGCGGCGCCTCTTCCGTCACCCCGGACTGATTTGGCGGGGTGACCAGAGCCATAGTCCACCGCAAGGAAAAAAAAGAAAAAACTCGGTATTTCATTTTTATGAGAATAATGAATTTTCTGATTTAGAGATTAGCTTACCTATGTAATGAAGTTATAAACTATCTGTGTGAAATTTAATTAGCAGCCGTTTTTGTGTTATTGTTATAAACAATATACATAAATTATATACATTATTTAATTAATAATATTAATAGATTGTATATTAGATTATAGTTTATATAAGTATTTACTATGAATTGGACGATGAAGCGTAGGATGGCCACTCACTAAGTGGACTGACATCTTAGTAGTCGTGGCTTGTGGAATCATTGGATACAGGCTACACAGGACCGTTTTAAATGGTATACTTTTTGGAAAGCCTATACTCGTAAGTGGACTTTTACGGGTTTGGCTATATAAGAAAAAATAGTTATTTGAAACCAGCCTTTTAGTTTTTGAGATTAGCACAAATAAATAAACATACTATTTAACAATCAAATAGTAATACTAATGTTCAGAAGTCGCAAAACATGTGTTCTATACATCTTCTACATACATACATACATATCATCACGCCATATCCCTTACAGGGTAGGCAGAGAGAACAGAGTGCCAGAGAACTCTATCTCTGCATACTTCACTCGCTTCCTCAACATTCATAATTCTCTTCATACACGCTCGCCGGTTTCGGAGACTCTTGACTCCACCTTCCTTCAGTACATGACCGATCTGGTCTAGGTAGGTTAGTCTCGGTCTCCCTCGGTATCTACATCCTTCCACTTTCGCATGGTATATCTTCTTAACCAGGCGTTCGTTCGGCATTCTTTCCACATGTCCGAACCATCGGAGCATTCCCTTTCGCATCTTTACACCAATACTCTCTTTCATACCTACTCGCTCTCTTACGTCGTCGTTACGAATGCGGTCGGTCAGCCTAACTCCACAGATTTTCCGCAGAGATCGCATTTCGACCGCATTAATTTTACTATCATACTCTTTTTCGCATAAGAAAAAATAGTTATTTGAAACCAGCCTTTTAGTTTCTGAGATTAGCACTAATAAATAAATATACTATTTAACAATCAAATAGTAATACTAATGTTCAGAAGACGCAAAACATGTGTTCTATACATCTTCTAACACATATATATATAGTAACATATATCAAGTAAACATTAATATAAATTCTCTGGCGTTCTCAACCGCTGATTAAAACATTTATTAGTAGTTAAACGCTAAATATGTGACAGCCACATAGAATACTTATAAGCTTGTCGTAATTTAGGTCTTAGTGGATTCAATACTATGTTTAGAATTCTCTTAACATACCTGTTTACATTGTAAATTACCTATAAAATTTAGCCTTTCGCCGTCTACTATTGGTAGTCTTCCCTAATGCCACTTGACGTGGAGGGATCATGCTTTGGTGGTATTACAGCTATAATCGCCAAACTTGGCAGTCAAATTGGCGATCACAAAAGGTGTGGCCCATGAAAGAATCAACCAATCTAATATAACGGATTTTTTTTCACGTGACAAAAGACTTTGAGGTTGAGGCTCGAGACCACTTTGCTCGTCTGTAGCCGACTATAGAATGGCATGTTCGTGTACCTTGCTCAATAAAGAAATCTCTCTGTGTTGCCAGCACTAAAGCAAAATGTCCTTATCAAGCAGTGTGGCTATTTTATTCACAGTATCTTCCATTGGTAATTGTATATGCTAACACCCAATGCTACTACCCTTTCACCAAGTGATTTCTCAAAGACATTTTTATTCTTAACTCATCGCCACAAAAGCAGACTATCTATACTTTTTGATGTGTGCTATTTACCCGCCTGATGACGATTATCACCAGGCATATTGGCAGAAGCAATGGCCTAGGAATATAATAACAGCAACCTGACCTAACTCAAACAACTAACTTAGAATGAATAGATTGATGTACTCGATATTATTACCAGTTTTCTAAAAGATACGTATAGTTAATGGTCAATTAACTTAAGTCATATACGTCCCACTGCTGGGCTAGAACCTCATCTAAAATAAGAAGGAAATACTACTATATTACGCTGGTCGTACGGTTTGCTATAGAATTTTATTACGAGTTTTCTTTCTCTTGTATAGATGTTATTTATCGATTATGGCCTTTAGCCGACTTTTACGATATAACGGGGATGATACATTGTATTCTGACTCTGTTACTTATTACTATACTATTATTACCCTTCTACGACACCATAATTGGTGTCGTACAAGGGTAATAATGGTGCTTTTTACTTTTATAAGTGTTTTAGTTACAAAATTATATGTATCTTGGCATGTATCTTACACGTAAGTGTATAATAAATCACAAGTCGTCGCGTTTCATCAACATACTGGACAAAATGTTTTATGCTTATATTTATTAGCAATGAAATAATTGTAATTCCAATACTTGTTTTACTCGAGTTGATATTAGCTAATATCCGAGCAAAGATATTTTATGTGCCACTAATATAAGGCCGTAAATGCATTGAACAGGTAAAGCGTTTATTATTAAATGTTAAGCGATTATTAGTAGTTTAATAAATTGTGATTTCTTCATCATCATCACAGCCCATACACTCCACTATTGGGCTCGGGCCTCCACTGTAATGGGAGGGAAATTAATCTACTATACCGAGGACCAGCGGTCGGACGTGTTGGTATAGGGTTTTGTTTCGAGTTTTCCATCTCTTGCATAGATGTTATATGCATTTCAAATCCCTTAGTCGTCCCTTACGATCATCCACGAGGGTGGTGAATTGTATTCTTACTCCGTCACCACACGGATAATTTTGATTTACTGCCGATAAAAGGAAAGTGTTCTGGGTTACTCTGCTGGATGCTAATACTTATAAATATTATTATTCATTCGAAAAGGTCACTATTGAGTAAATTTACGTAATTAGGTCTATAATTTCTTATATTTATGGACAGTAAGAGAAAAAAGAAAACTATATTAATAGCTTTAACATTTTGACGAAAACAGAATATGTTTTCTTAAAAAATATTTGGCATCTATCAATCTACCAGACGTGCCATTGCAGCTTAGGAACAAGTTCCGGTGGCAATTTCCATTGAGTGGATATACGACTGGTTATGAGGCTCCATGCGATCCATCACACCTGACGTTTTGTGCGGAGCGTAACCAGACATTAGCCTGGCAAAAATATCTGTACATATATTGTGGTAAGACTAGTAGAATACCAATATTCAGTTATCGAGTATAGACTTCAATTTAGGTTTAATTTTTAATATTGTTGCTGGAAGAGAGCGAGTAGGTATGAAAGAGAGTATTGGTGTAAAGATGCGAAAGGGAATGCTCCGATGGTTCGGACATGTGGAAAGAATGCCGAACGAACGTCTGGTTAAGAAGATATACAATGCAAAAGTGGAAGGATGTAGGTACCGGGGGAGACCGAGACTCACCTACCTAGACCAGATTGGTCACGTGCTGAAAGAAGGTGGAGTCAAGAGTCTCCGAAACCGGCGAGCGTGTATGAAGAGAATTATGAATGTTGAAGAAGCGAGTGAAGTATGCAAGGATAGAGTTCTCTGGCACTCTGTTCTCTCTGCCTACCCTGCAAGGGATATGGCGTGATGATATGTATGTATGTATGTTGCTGGAATTATAAGTGATACGTAATACTTTTTCAAATTACGTCAGTGTTAATTCGTAGATTATCGTTCGCCATTCATGATTATGAGACTACGTAGAGCCAGTCTTGTGCTAGATCTCCCCTACGCTCCTGTTGAAGTGCTACTTAATAACATTATTAAATTAAAGAAACAACCAGTGCAGTGTCTGTAAATTTGTCAATCATATTTTTACGTAACTGAGTGATTACCAAAGCCGCGATAAAAATGCAAAGAAGAGGAAGGACTTTATCGTTTAATTAGCTTTGGATTTTCGTAGAAGTAATACACCATACAAAACAAAGTTTGAGATTTTAAATTATTATGTTGATAATTGGAAGAATCGCAGCGACAAATCGATCAATACAGATAAAACTAGTTTCATGATTATCATCTAGTAAATAAAACTCCACGCTGGTTACATTCTTGTGCACTAGACATTATGCGTCACATTATATCGATTTGCACTTCGATATTGACCAATATGTTGGTGATAAAATGTTTAATAATAAAATTAGTTACAACGTTATTGTTTCGAATTTTTAATTATAAATAATATCTTTGACCAACATTGATTGATACAAAGATTTTATATAAATATTATTATTTTTTATGTTATAAGTTTATTGAAGATATACTTTTTTATTGTTTGCAAGCATTGACCTTAAAAATGTATGATTTTTTTTTATCATACAATACTAACATTGAAAATCAAACGTGGAAGTTATGAGCTTTTTTTCTTTTTATTGCTTATGGTGGCAAACGAGCAAGCAGCATACATATTTTACTACCGTTTATGGACCTTTACGATACCAAGGACGCAGCTATTCTACCAATAAAAACCCCCAAACCCGCCCAGAACAACTTTCTACTACCGACCTATGCTAATTTCGATCATCCACGTCCGATCTCTATATATGAAGCAGAATAATTCAGAGTAAATGTGAGGCGATCCTTTCTCAACAGTAGGACTACAAAAAAAGGATAGGTAACTACAATTAAAATATTTAATTATTACTAAAAAAAATTATAATACTTTAGATATTCTAATCGTTGTGTGGTAACGGTTATGAATATTACCAACCCTTTGCTCGTGGATGTCGTAAAAGACGACTAAGAGTTTTAATATCGACCTGGGCCAAAACCACCTGATGCCAATTGACCAACAATTACATTCCCAAGGAGGGGATGGTTGACGTCAGGCAGGCGGCTGGCCATAAAACTATTGCCAATAACTTATGCAATATGTAGGAAGAGGAGTACCTTCATAATGCGTCGACCCCAAGTGATTGGGATAAGAGCAGGAGAATGATAATGATTACTTTAGATATTTTAATAAAATTGATCAATAATGATTAAAACATATACGAAATTAAAGAAGTAGAAAAACTTGTAAAGTTATTAAAAGACGCAGATTAGTTTGGCGATTGTGTATATGACGTTATCTGAGAGCATTGCTATCTCTATCTAATTATTAAAATAAAAAAAACAAGTTGTTTATTATGAAAATAATTGCTATGACTTTTTTCATATCAATGATAATTTTTTATATAAAACATAAAAATATTAATGCAAATACCAAAATTTAATTTTCAAAAGTTAGAATAGAGGATAATCTGGCAGTTCCCTTTTCTATGCTGCCCATATATGCTCGCGCGGGCCCTCGTCATAAGAAAAACATCCTGCTATATCGCGATGGGCAGATTTAAATAAATATCGAGTCGTAGTCGAATTAATTTCGAGTAGTTATTTCGATATTCAAAATCACTTTCAATGATAGAAGCCTACATTATTCCTGAATAAATAATGAAATAAATTACGAACAAATAGACCTAATGGGAAGGAAAACAGTAACTGCGTCATAATAACCACGGTCTTAATAAATCTAGCGATAAAATTAAACTAAAAGAAAAAATAAGACTTTATATTTTATTAAAGTTGTCGTATATTTATTATTTTTGAAGGATATCGGGTGTGTTAAAGTTAATGAAAGAATAGCCCGCCGGCGTTTTACCTTGTAATTACAAACGTCGTACAAATTACGGTGTAAGATTGTAAAGCTCATACATAATATGTGTTCAATGAACCGTTGTGTGTCATCGATTCTCTCGTACTTGATCACCTTGTGCCAGTTGTTAGGTCAACGATCTTTATCACTATTACTTTGATACACATTTTTTTTTAATTTTATTTATCAAAACGATTTCGAGGTTATTAAGAATTCAAATTCGAATTCCTTAATTTATGAAAGAAGAAATAAAACATAATTTATTGGATACACCATTTAACTGCACACAAGAATAAAAGTTAAAAGATAAACATTAGACGAGAAAGCGATAGTTAAAATAATATTAAAAAATAATAAGTAATAAAAGCAAATATATAGTCGTATATAGAAACGAGACTTAATAGGAAATTTAACAATTTTAACTGATTTTATTCAGTTTATTTATTTTTTTACATCTTAACTTAAGTAATACTTCTTAGCAAGTTGCTTATACTATTTGAAAATATATTTTTATGACAGGTGGACTGTTCGTGGTACAAGGGTATGTCATATACTATACGAAAATTATCGAATAACGAAATATATAAGCATGGAGTAATAACCATAAATATTAATCATAAATATCTGTCGTAACGACCTAATTAGAATATCTATGGTATAATGAATGAGAAATATAACTCGTGTAAAACCGCGGGCAATGTTAACGAACATTTATTCTTTAATACATTTTGGTTATAATTGACTTATTCTTTGACATTTATTTTTGTTACGCCACTCGAAGTATTCGAAAGAGCTTCGATCGAAACTCGTTCGAAATTTTTGTAAACATTAATTAGAGCAAAAACTGACCTTGTCTGAGCAAAACTTTATTTTAAATAAGTAATATGGTTGAAAGTATGTGAAACCATTTAATTGGGTGATTTAAATATAAATAAGCATTTATTGTTTATTTTTAATAATTTTGTACGGTGACTAGAGTTGCATGATATTATCATGGTGCTGTCATTAGACTGATGATTACCATATCATCATCTGACCTCATATATGTCCTAGTGCTGGGCTAGAACCTCTTCTGCAATAAGCAGAAAATTGATCTATTACACTACGTTAATCACACGGGTTGGTATAGGGTTTTATTTCAGGTTTTCTTTCTCTTATATATTTATAACACCAGCCTTTTTTTATTTTTTTTATTTTTTGCGGTGGGCTATGGACGTCGCACCCCGCCAAATCGGTCCGGGGTGACGGAAGAGGCGGCGCGCAACCCCATTGACCCACGCTGAAGCACCTCTTCTTCGCCGTGCGAGCGGACCACCGGTACCCGATCTTTGTCTTCGGTGGCCCGCTCGGCGGTATGCCCTCTCGGGCTCCTCTCCTGTCTACGCCCCGACAGCTTTCGCTGTCGAGGCGTCGTCCTCACGCGGTGGCCTCACGTCGGGTGACCGGACAATTCCCCGGTTCGATCACCCGAAGCCTCGGTTAGGGCGGCATCAGGCGCAGGTACTCGCGCCAGCGCCACCCCGGCCGCGGGCGGCGGCCCGGGTCACGGGAGTCCTCCCGGGCCCTTCTGCGAGATGACAGCCTCGCAGAAGGCGGCGACCGCGTCCCAATTCCTGACGCTGTCGACCATCGCTCGCGCAACAGCCGGCAGCGTCAGGTCGGCACCGATGACAGCGACGAGGTCACGGCGCTGCCCGTCCCAGCCCGGACATACCTCGAGCGTATGTTGCGCCGTGTCCTCGTCGCTACTGCAATGGTGACAGGACGGAGTCCACTCCCTCCGCACGACCGTGTGCAGGTTATAACACCAGACTGCTAATAAATAGATAGATGTAGAAAGTTAGCGGATATTTTGACACTTAATATTTAACCGCACGTAATAATGGACGAACTTATTACCGATAACCAGGTACAGTTCTAAAGATGGAGCTTGCTGCTAAGAATTTCCCAAAATATCCTCGGAAATTTAGGAATTATTCAGAATACCCAACAAGACAAAAATGTTAGTTACATTTTTGTCCTATCCAAAATTCAAAACTAGTACTTCAAGATCGTAGTAACATACTTATACAGCAGTGAAACAGTTGTGACAATATATAAAAATAAATATATTTTAAATTAATTTTTTTGGGTACATTTGAACATCCTATCCATATCCATGTATGCCTTTTATTGGCGTTATGATGGAGGCTATGATCTGGACACATGCCTTCCGTTCTATCCGAGGTGATAAAAGTGAAGCGTGTGGCTATATAATTCACCGTATTCTCTTTCCATTATCATTGGGCCGACCACTGGTACCGAATTGACGATCGTGGCCGACCCGATACCATGTACACTGAGAAATATTCGAAAAGAAAAGATTCCTAAAAACAGTTTTATGTTTTACAAAATTTGGACTGCACATATGTCGTAGCTGTTAAGATAATGCCCTACCATACTAAGTGTCACGATTTCAATTCCCATGCAGGGCAATACTTGTGCGATCTACAGTCGGGATGTCATTTGTGTTCATTAATTATTTGTTTGTGGAGTCGCCCGCAACACGAGAATTATTTCCTTAGTGCATGGTGTTGAAAGATAAAGCTTAAAAAAAAAATGCTTACGCAATAAATATTATATTTGATTTAGTTTAATACTTTTTTTTTAATTTGCTTCTTCTCTAGTCTTTTGCCCTAAGGAACATAACATCATTCTCCTACTCTTATCCCAATTACGTGGGGTCGATACAATATGTACTCTTCTTTCATAGTACATAAAAGTTATTGGCAATAGTTTTATGACCGGCCGCCTGCCAGACGTTAACCCTTGACGTTAATCGTTGACCAAACAGCATCAGATGTAGTTGGCCCAGGTCATTATAAGGCTCTTAGTCGGCTTTTATGACATCCATGAGCAAAGTAAGGGTTGGTAGTATTCGTAGCCGCTACCACACAGTTAAGTCCTAAGGAACATAACATCTCTTTCATATTACGTAATTTATGTATGAGTCATATCTAAAATGAGCGATGAATGCTCTGTTTGGTCAGCATGAACAATTAAAACTAATTGACGCCAGTCATTACAAATTTCTGTTATTACTTATCTGTATTTCTACCACCTTTTTTTCCATAGTATTCTCTATAAAAACTTTACAAGAAAACTAATAACACTTCTTGTCCTATTAATGATCCCATTCTTACCGAAGATAATACGCCGATAATGCCTGATGTCAGAATAAATCTTAATTGTAATGCAAAAAAGGGTGTCCAATTTTCGTCATAGTCTATATGATTCCGTAGATTCTACGTGGATATGATAACGTGATTGCTTTTAGATTTGTTTATTTCTTCATCATCATCATCCTGCTCTTATTCCAACTTATTTGGGGTCGACGCAATATGTCCTCTCCTTCCATACAACTCTATCAGACGTTATCTCTGTGGTCACTTCTCGTCTATCCATGTCATGTTTCACGCAGTCCATCCATTATTTCTTCGGTGTTCCCTTACTACTACTACCCTACTTCTAAAGCCTTCAACATTCATACTTAAAACTTTCCTCACCCTATACTAAAAAACCCTATACCTACCAACACGTCTGACCAGCGCGGTATAGTAGGTCAATTTCCCTTCCATTATGGGGAAGGCTCGAGCCCAACAGTAGAACATATATAGGTTGAGATGATGATAATGGCTATAAGAGAAGCTGCAATCGAATTTTAAAATTTTAATTTTAGTTTCTTTATATAATAGTACGAAACTACATAGGTGTAATGATAAAACTCTTTAAAATAGAGCCATCTAGCGAAACATGCCTTATGATATAAATATTTTAATGATACCCTGGCTCACATGATATCGTACAATTTTGCTCAATCAATTTTAATTCTGTTAAAATAAAAAAAAATATCTAAACAGATTTCAAAAGTAATAGATATTTTTATTGTAATTCTTCTCATATTATATCTTATTGTTGAGTGCCAATCTCTTACATAAGGCAATGCAAAATAGCCTAATTTGTCTAATTTATCACTGTGGTCAGACCAGTTAACATTTCTTTACTAGGCTGTTGGTTTGAATATACTTCACCCTAATCGTTCGGAACGGCGGAACGACGCTATACGACCTCATCATGCAATATTACCCCTCATCGCTAATTAAATGTGCCACCAAGATCTATTCCTTGACCCTGATGACGAGTTGGTATAGTCTGTTTTCAAGTTCTTTTTTTTTTACTTGTAATTATATGAACACATTTCAGTATTATTGTTGTAACACAAACCTTCACAGTTCACGTGTTCACATAATGAGTATTGACGTCATCAGTGCCCTAGTTGTGCATTATATATGCCTTTGTATTTGTATATCTAGTTCTGTTGGCCCAAATAATGTGGTGTCTTCTATATCTATATAGATAAAAAAAAAAAAAAAAAATGTCTCTTTGTAATGACAAAATTAGTCTTTTTTCCTTTTTTATTGCTTATGGCAAACGAGCATATACACCAGATGGTAAGTATTACTACCGCTCAATGATCTATGCAATAGAAAGGGTACAGCTAGGCAAAACCCACCACTAATCAAAACCCACCCAGAAAGTTAGACTTCCAGTTGTCTCGTATACTTAACAAATCACAACAGCACATTACCATCCCTACTAGTATATAAATGTGAATGTAAGTTTGTTTGTTACGCTTTCACGCTAAAACTACTCAACTGATCATCATGAAACATTGTACACATATTCTTGGAGGTATTAAAAGTAACATAGGATACTTTTTATTAAAAAAAAAATCAAAATTTTTATATGAAAAATAAAAAAAAATGTTTGTCAGAAAATCTCAAAATCTAGTTTCTTCAACGCCATCTAGCAGTCCAGTAATGAAGTTGCAACCCTGAGTATTGTAAACCGTTGCACTGTATTACCGACGGTCAAAAATAAAAATAGGAGGTCAAAAACTTTAGGAAAGTAACCTTTTACGCGGGCGAAGCCGCGGGCAGAAGCTAGTTTGAAATAAAACTAAGTTTACTGAACACTTTACAGTGATCATGGTCATCACCCGTGACAATGATTACTGTAAAGTGTTCGAAACATCGGGAAATTAAATATCAAATACAAACGCGATAGAATTCAATGGTTCGGACATGTGGAAAGAATGCCGAACGAACGTCTGGTTAAGAAGATATACAATGCGAAAGTGGAAGGATGTAGGTACCGAGGGAGACCGAGACTAACCTACCTAGACCAGATCGGTCATGATGTTCTCTGACACACTGTTCTCTCTGCCTACCCTGCAAGGGATATGGCGTGATGATATGTATGTATGCATGTATGTATGTTCATATCTGTTAATATAAATTTTCTTGTATTTGAGTTGATATCAAAATTATAAAATAAAAATGTCTAATATTGAATAATTAATAATTATAAATATAATAAGATATGTAATATGTGACTCCTTATCTAAATACATTTTATTTAAAGAGGAATTAAAATAAAATGTATCTTATTTATGTTTCTTGCCAGCAATCATCATCATCATCGTCTCATCTCATATATGTCCCACTGTTGGGCTCGAGCCTTCTCCATAATGGGAGGGAGATTAGCCTACTGTACCACGCTGGTCAGACGTGTTGGTATAGGGTTTTGTTTCGAGTTTTGCTTCTCTTGCATAGATGTTATATGCGTTTCATATCCCTTAGTCGTCTCTTACGATCACCCACGGGTAAGGTAGGGAGGGGGTGGTGAATTGTATTCTTACTCCGTCACCACACGGATAATCTTGCCAGCCAAATTTTTAATTAAATAAAATGCTAATAATGTTATCTTTTTCACAGGTAATAAAATGACTTCTTTTCGACACCACGTTTTGCATTTACGTAAGTATTTAATTTCAATAATGGCACTTTTAAAAATATAAATTTTAACATTACTGTTATTTTAAAATATACTCAAATTCGCCAAGCGCTTTAGAACCATTTTTTATTTATTTTAGTAATAATTAATATCACTTTTAATGAATTTATTAATTATTTAATTAAAATTCACAATCTATTCAGTAATAAAAAATTAACCATATATTTTATTGAAACATCTTGTATGTTTTAATTAAATACAATATTCATGCTTTTCATTGCCCTTATGTGGGATATGGTAACTGCCGCTCATGGACCATACCAGGGGTACAATCTTGTTGCTGCTAATCGTAAGGTTTAGGCCGGCTCTTTCGGTTATCACATGAAGTATACCTCCATTTAAATTACTGAAATTTAGCACTTAATATGCTTAATTATTTATAAAATCCGATTACGAAATGAAAAATGATGTCGCAAGCGGGATTCGAACCCGCGTCTATTGGGATTCCGGCCCAATCGTGCTAGCCGCCCAAGCACGATTGGGCCGGAATCCCAATAGACGCGGGTTCGAATCCCGCTTGCGACATCATTTTTCATTTCGTAATCGGATTTTATATATACCTCCATTTTCACCGAGATTTATTTTATTGCCGATAGTATTGGCGAGCTAGTTTATTTATGGCTACAAGCTAGAGACTTCAGTAGCGTACCTAGCATTGTTTTGTGGCAGGCTATGATCAGCCTCCACTCCACCTAATCCATTCGGGGCAACGGGAACATGACGCGCAGGCCCATAAACTTATTTTTTTTATTGCTTATGGTGGCAAACGAGCAAGCAGCATACCTGATGGCAAGTGTCACTGCTGCCCATGGACTTTTGCAATACTAAGGGTATAGCTTAGCCCGCTGCTTACTAATAAAATCCCCAAAACCCACCCAGTTGGACTTCCGGCTCTCTTTTACTTCTCTTATTACCTTCCCATTACTATTGAGTTGACTACTGGTACCAATTTCTTGACCTCAGTAACCAACACGGAGCAGAGTAGGCTTATTTGATGTATATTAATAAATAAGGCGAAATTAATATTTAATCAGATCATAAAATTAAACAAATAAATGCCATTATATTATCATCTGCTTGACTATTTAAGTAGATATTATTGCTGTAATGCCGTGTAATAAATAGTATAATACGGCTATTGACTTTTTGGTCTTGGGTATAACGCCCGGGCAAGCTTAGCGTTATTGGTGTCTCCTTCAGAACTATTACACCCAATAAGGAGTGTGAAAATTTGCGCCATATATCGAAATTAGTTCATCTTGAAATATTTGGCAATTAAAGTACATATATATATATATATATATATATATATATATATATATATATATATATATATATATATATAATTGAAAATTGATAATTTAAAGTTAATAAAAAGTCTGCGGTGATTTCTATCTTTTAAGAATTCCTCAAATAGTCATATTATTGTCAAATCTAGTTTTTAATAATTATAATAATAAAAAAAAATAAGTAATAATAAAGTAATAAATTAATAAGTAATAATAAAGTAATAAATTAATAAGTAATAATAAAGTAAATTAGTAATAATAAAGTAATAAATAAGTAATAAATTAATTATAATAATAAAAAACCTCCGGGCCAGTCGTTACCTCACTATGAGGCTAACGCAAAACTCGGAGGAACATTATATGGCTCCTTAAGTTCTTTTGATATAAAAAAATGTATCTCAAGATTTACAGGAAAGCCAATAAACCGCAGGGCAGCTTGTGGCGAGCTGAATGTGAGTGGCGACACTGCGGTCCTGAATACTCCAGAGAGTCGATCAGGGACTCGTCTCCAGCTGGCCTTCATTGGCTGGCTAGAGTGGAAACCGAAGAGTGCCCGAAGGACTCTCAGCTCTGGCTTGCCTTAAACAGCTGGTCAGAGAGGGGTCGCCAGAGCTATATGCTCGGGGGTGGAAGTGTCATTTTCAAGGGCATAATTACGGGGAAACCAAGGGTCTGTTTATCGCAGACTCAATGGTGAAACCGGCGCCGCACCGCTCGACACCCCTAGCCACTTACACCAATGTTGCCCTCTGTTGCCCGTATGACTAGTGTGTCTGTGGCGACTATTTAGGGGGCCCATTCAGTGAGTTGGCGAGTCACCGTCTGCCACCGTTCATCTCTTAACATGGGTTTGAAGGCAGACGACAGTTTATAATTTCATAGATACAAGATGAACCAGTCCACTAAGCACCCACTCCCATATTCATATATTAGATACCATCATCAAACAATAGTTTTACACTTAGTGCTGGCATTCCACGTATGTTATGTGCAGACGTGGAATGTCATCGGTAGGTGTCCCATCCCAATATTTAGATTAAATTTCTCTAAAGGCCTCTGCGTGTTGGATCCATATCCCCATGTAAGCCTACCAAAGGACCGGGTATCTTCCCTACGGAAGATCCCGTGAATAAATGGAGATACAATAATAATAATATTATTAATAATATTAATAAATAATATTATTAATAATATTAATAAATAATATTATTAATAATATTAATAAATAATATTATTAATAATATTATTTAACGAATTTTAACGAATCGGATGATGCAGCGTAAGACGACCCCCTACTAGATGGACTGACAACATTATCAAGGTCGCAGGCAACCGTTGGATGCAGGTGGCGCGGGGGAATGTGATCAAAATTGTTTTTCTTTAATTATTAATTAATTCCATCATAATTCACTTGCTCTCATTTCTCTCTAAGTGGGTTCCGCACAACATTTTCTTGCCTTTCATAAACTTCTATCTCTCTATAAGTCGTCATATCTGCACTCACATTTTCATACACGTATCCTCTTTAACACAGTCTATCTATCTCTTCTTGGGTCTCCCACGATTCTTACGTACATCCACAAACATATTAATAACGTCCTTGTCTTTCGTCTTTCCTCATCACACGTCCATACTAAATACAAACTCGCGCTACTAATCTGCTCTATCAATGGTACCACTTTCAGACTTCCCCTAATATTGAGTAATGCACGCCTCATAAGCGAAGCGTTGAGGTCTTGCTCTACTCTCGATATATGAAAATCAAAAACTTTTCAAACCTAAAAATGATTGTATATTATTTATTATATTTCGTACCTTATATAGGTCGAAGAACACCTGTTCTTGTCACCTCACACCTCACCATCTTTACATACGCCCCTTAGTTGCATGCAATCTTCTCGTATCCGTCTTTTAAATGCCCATCATTCAGATCTATACATAGCAGTAGGTCTGATGAAACAGAGACTGAGAGACAGATTGTAGATTTTCCCCTTAAGTTTAAGTGGTATCCGCGCGTCACTTATTCCACTAAATTTAAATGAATATCTCGGCTTTTAGCGGGAATGTGTGTCATATGACGGTTATGTATTGTATAATATATTTTAGTTTAGATTTCTATTGTTTATGAATTTTTTTTATGGAATGGGATATAATTCATATAATATAATGCAGAGAAAGTAAAGAAGGGCAAAAGTTATATAGCAATGCTTATGATAAATATTAGAGTTCTAATAAAATTCCCCAATGATACCATCAGCAATACTGGCTGTATGTTTGAAATTAAAAATTCGACTTACATTATTATTTCAAATGAAATGATCAATAAACGGAGACTTCTCATAAATGTCTTTGTAAGCACGTCTTAAAATTTGTAACAAAAATAAATATGGAATATCTTAAACAATATCACGAAACCGATATTAAAATATGTCATAAAAATATTATTAGCAACACCTAGTCACTTATTTCTTACAACAGTTTACAATTAAATTGCTGTTGACATTGTTATAACTGACGTAAATGTTGACATAGAAACGTTGTTTCATGTATAAATTTAAAATATCTTTACATTATTAATTTTTAGTTTCACGATCTATTTTTCTTTTAATTTCATTGTCATTTACTGTAGTTATATGATATGTTATATGTATTTAAAGCGTATATTTACAATTATATTAAACGAAAGTAAATATAGCATATTTTCCCATAGAGGCCGTTCATAAATAACGTAAGGGATTTTGAAAAAGGATTTGGTCCCCGCCTCCTCCGCCTACCGTAACACATCATAAGATTGCAACTACTCCCCCCTGCCCCTTAATTAGATTAATATTATATCCTATTCCACCTTGATCCCTGTCCTGTATTCCTTTTTTTTTTAAATGTGCGGTATATTGATCAACTGTAAGAAAGTGATGAGCCCACCTTCCTCTATTTTAAAAGAGCACTATAATTCAATTTTAATTTATAAGACTACTAGAATGAACGAGGAGTATTTGTTCGTTGTTGCAGAAAATCTTTAACTTAATATAAAGCTGATCATAAAATTCCCATGTGGTGACGAACTAAGAATACAATTCACCACTCCGTATTTTACTCGTGGGTGGTCGTCGACCAAGGGATTTAAAACGAATATACCAACACGTGTGACGAGCGTGGTATAATAGGTCAATTTCCCTCCCATTATGGATAAGGATTGAGCCCAATAGTGGGACATATATGAACTGAAGATGGTGATCATCTAATTCTTACTAAATTAACGAAGACAGTTTTACTTAGTTCATAATATGATATAGAATTACACAATTTCAATAACTGCTAGTAAAAAACAACATAATATTTTATTCAAGGTTATATATTCAGAACTGGATTTTATTTATTGCACAATACGTACTATCGTGGGATCTTTTTCAAATATAAAAACAAGTAAATCATTTGTCTGTTTGTATGTCCATCAAGCCTTCATCTTGCTCAGTCTAGTTGCCATGTATGGTGCTGGTAGGGTATTATATATTAATTGGGATAAATTTATGTCAGATGTATTTCTATGATAACTTAGAAGGTATACTATGAGGGGAATGGAAACTTAGTGGGGTGGATCAGTGATGTAATAAAGAACGAGATTTTCATGAAACAATAGAGACAATAGATAAAAAATTGTATAACTTCATATCTTAGGGTTTTCTGATGTTTACGCGTTTTTTTTACACAAATGAAATAAAAATTACGTATTTTTTGCATTTGTATTTTATTTTTGCTTTGCCGACGTTGCAAACTCTTTTCAGCCTCACGTCTAAAAAGTACTAAATTAACCATAATTATTAAGCCATCTTTATTACAGAGGTTTCACTTCTAAACGTGGGAAAGTGAAAATCAAATAAAAACTTGACAAAAACCATAAAAACAGACCTATTCAAATTACTGAAATTTAACATTTAACATGCTCGATTATTTATAAAAACTTGATTACGAGAGAAAAATGATTATCATATGTGACAATATCCCATAAGTGACAATCATTTTTCGCGCGTAATCAAGTTTTTACAGTCCTACAGTCATAATTTGCTATATCTTTAGATATCATGTGCCGTTCCTGTACAACACTGTATAGTCCCATTGTAATATCTTGGACTATTTAAAACATAAAATCCTAATAATCATCTTGGTATAGATAATTCTTTGGAAATAAAACTATTTTTACGGATTTTGTCGTGTTTGAGTTTTAATTGCCCGACGTTTCATGTTCATGGTCACGGGAGAAGTCTTCCTGTGACCATGAACGCTGCACAAACGTATATGTGTGTGACTGAACCCTTCTTAAACGGTTGTATCGATTTTGATGAATCTTTTGCATGTGTTCAGGTGGATTTAAGAATCGGCCACCGAAGACAAAGATCGGGTACCGGTGGCCCGCTCGCACGGCGAAGATAGGTATTTGCAGGGTGGGTCCATGGAGTTGCGCGCCACCTCTTCTGTCGCCCCGGGCCGATTTGCCGGGGCGCGATCACATCCATGGTCCACCTTGCGAGAAAAAAAAAGTATTTAAGAATGGTAGCGCTGTGATCGATTTTAGGAAATTCCATTGTATTTTGTTAAATGTTAACACATGATACCTATTCATAAAAGCTGTGTGGTAGCGGTTTCGAATACTACCAACCCTTGCTTGCTCGTGGGTGTCGTAAAATACGACTAAGAGCCTAATAATAATCTGGGCCAACTCCATCTGATGCCGTTTGATCAACAATTACATTCCCAAGGAGGGTTGACGTCTGGCAGGCGGCCGGTCATAAAACTATTGCCAATAACTTCTACAATATGTACTATGAAAGAAAAGTACATATTGTATCGACCCCAAATAATTGGGATAAGAGTAGGAGAATGATGATAATGGTGATGATACCTATTCATAAATTAAAAACATTTGTTTTGTGTGTTTTCAATATAAGATAGCGTTATATGGGCAATCGCCTACCGTAGACGGGTAGGTATAGTGTTTTAATTCCAGTTTTCCTGTCCATATTTGTTTGTTTACGTTCTCTAGTCATATTTTACGATAGCTATAAAAAGGGAAGGGAAGAGGTTATGAATTATATACTTATTTGGTTACCACATGAAATTAAAGAAAAACAAATTACATTTAGGAATTTTGTGGTCAACAGACGTCACATTTATACATTTTTCTTAATATAGGTACTAATTAATATACATTTTGTGTATAGGTAATTCCAAGTGAGGTGATATTCGTGTTTTCCTATTGCTTATTTTTTTAATGCATTGCATATAAAGAAAACGTAATTCATTCTTTCATACTCATTCTTTCTTAAATATTAATTAGAACCTAAATAAATCTATGAAAACTTTTGCTACAGTATTGCAAGCGTCGCCTTTACAGACAGCTGATGAGTCAATGACCTTGACATTTTCCGTTCAAATTTTTGTTATGTATTCCTATCATCATTACCTACCACCCTTCTGACCAGCTGCTCTATTCTCTGTTACATCAGGTATTTAGTTAATATTAAAGCTGGTTAATGGCATTTGGACCTACTGTTTGGTGAAATGTGGGTGTGTCTCTTGCCTATTAGCGAATAAACATACGAGAATACAAAGGTGTAGAAAAAAGCCTGCTTTCTTCAGAATGATATTACTTCGGAGTATGTCGATTCCACCTTGTCTTTAATAAATATCTGTGTTCAGGATTTTATATTGTACTAAACGTTCGGGCATAGCCCTATCAATGGAACGCTAAGTAACTTCGAACTTCCTCATGAGGCAAACACTTGAAATATAAGTTTATATGGCATGTTATAAGGATAAATGAAATTATTTTTGAATTAATGTTAAACTAAAAGTATTATGTTAGACAACCGAATAGTTTTCTTTTTCTTTGATTTACAGATTTACAGATAATGAATAAAGAAGTATAAACAGTGAAGGCTCTTATATATTTTCAATCTTAAATTTAGTCTGCAATCAATCTAATATCACTTTTATTCTTTTTTAAAAACACATAAAGCTTCTTATTTGTGATATATCTAATTACAATAATGCCGTAAGATTGTTTAATTGCTTAAAATTCACGAGATTGAAACTGGTACTGGTGGAATAGTGAAATCACATAATGATTTTTAAAATATCGCAGTTAAGTCATCATTCTTCTAATCTAATCCCTATTACTTGGGGTCGATACAATATGTACTCCTCTTTCATAGTACATATTGTAAAAGTTATTGGCAATAGTTTTATAACCGGCCGCCTGCCAGACATCAACCCTCCTTAGGAATGCAATTGATGACCAAACGGTATCAGATGCAGTTCACCCAGGTCGTTATAAGGCTCTTAGTCGTCTTCTACCACATCCACAAGCAAAGTAAGGGTTGGTAGTATTCGTAGCCGCTACCACACAGCTATCACAGTTAAGTATTTTTGCATTAATTAAGTTTCTTTTTTATACTTATTTGCCACGTGATAAAAATTATCATCACGTTGTAAGATAACCACGGTTGATGTGTAATTATGTAGCAATTACGTAGTCAACGCAAACAACACACAGATACACAGATAGCCTAGAGTCTGATAAAGGATATAGGCTACTTTTCAATGCAAAAGGGGGTGAAAAGTAGTAAGAAAGTATCGTCATTTTTAAAGCCAGAAGCTTGAAACTTATTTTTAGGCTATTGATTAGATATAAATAAATATGACATTAACATGTTGTAAAAATTTACCCTTAAGGGGTAAAATAAAAAAAGGGGATGAAAAACTTTAGGAAAGTAACCTTTTAAGCGGGCGAAGCCGCGGACAGACACTAGTATAGTATAAATTCAATTTGCTTATTATCCAAGAACGTATATCGACATCGTATTTAAAATATAATAAAATAAGTACAAGAATAACCTTCACGGTTCCATTAAAGTAATCTAACGGGAAAAACAGCAACGCAAAGTCCCGTGAAATATTCGTTCTTGACATATGTGTTAAAGGACGAAGCACTCGAATCGTACGGTGAATATTTGGACGTGTGCAATAAATATCCATTTGTTATTGTACGGAATATAAAGTTTATTGAATAATGATTTCTGACGCTATCAAATATTGAACATATCATAGTATTTTTAATGATCTTTTTGCTATCTCAACATTTCAGATAATTTGCAATGTTTATTATTACGGGAAAAATAAACGTAAAAAATTTAACATTCAACATGCGCTTGATTATTTATAAAAACTTGATTAAGAGCGAAAAATGATTGTCACATGTGGGATTCGCACCCACGCTTATTGGAAATCCGTTCCAATTGTGCTACTACTCACACCAACGTGACCTATTGTATGACATTCAATTGTTGAACAGTGAACCAAGCTTTTTTCTAAGTCTTATAACTTGCTAGAAAACAAAGCTAACAATCTCATTTATGTGCCATCTCTTAGATGATTTCACGTGTTTTATCAGAATTAGGTTTTTAGAAGGTCAGAGAAACAAACAAGGCCATAAAAAATGTTTAAAAAAAAAATGAAATTTGGCTCACTGTGTACTATGGGTAGTTTACACTGAACCACGCGTATTTCAACAGTGAACCATAATTTTACTATTAGTTTATTATTATTTTCATTACATTTTTCTATTTCACTCGTTTCACTGTCTCCGTCTAGTATAACTTTTTTTTATTCTTCCTCATATTTTGCGTTTTTCGATTCTTACTTGTTGATGAAAGCGTTCCATTTCCACAATCCTGTAGAACTTTTCTCTTATACCTTTTTTTTTCTGGCGTATCCGTTGCTATGATGCTTTTGCCTAGTCCGTTTGTTGGAAGGAGGACCAGCCTTAAGTTGGGGCCGAAACATTAGTTCAGTGTGATATACTTCTTGGGTTTATGATTATCATCACATGTTTCATTTGCTATCTTTGACGTTGTCACGTTTTGGTAGTAACTATGATGTTCTTCTGATAATATAGATGGACTTTCTCGATCAGCAATAACAACGGTATTATAGCTTCAATAACGTGTTTCTATCGGAGTCGAGTCCTGGAGCTGTTGATTACAGTTTCTATTAATCTGAAGAATTGCATAATCTTCAGTATCAGGCAGTTTAGGCGACACCGCAGGAATGGGGCGGTCTGTCACGCTACTTAACATAAAGTCTTCATTGGAGAATATATCCTTATTATAGAGGAAAATTCCACATTTGGCAAAATCTGTTGATATATTTAGTGGACTCATGGATCTGGGATGAGCATAGTCAATAAATCTTGCTATCTCGCAGATTGTGACTGGTCTCCCTGAGTTTTATAGCATCCATGACTCAAGCGAAGAATAATAATAGGTCTTTAAAGGGCCCATTAAGACCCACGTCTAAAAGTTGCAATTTGTTCGTAGTGAGAGGATGAAATGTGAGAACCACAACACCAGACTTTTTCCCTAAATCTAGAACTTTAATGGATAAATGTGACTTATGATTGTTGACCTCCGTGGCCAGCCTGGTGGTTACCCTTTGTTATACCTAGGTACAAGTGATATATTATCACCATGTTCGTGTTTATATTTAACATAGCGGCGCAATGTATGGTACGGTATTTTGTAGGCTTTTGCTGCCGTCGTAATAGAATCACAATTGTCTGTCATTTGTAAAGCTAAACCATATCGTCTTTCTTATGTTACACTATTTTTCTTTCTTATTTTTTTGGACTTGGCATCCTTAAAAAACAAAAATATTATTGATTTGCAGCAGTACACCTTCAAAGAACAGAGAACCATATCGTAAGGTACACAATGAACCGGTTCACTGTGTACTATGCGGACCTGGTTCACTGTTCAATACACATACTATTCAACTTATAACATAAAAAAAAATAGGTTATACACTGAATTGGCACGATGCAATAAGCTCATAAAATAACAAAAACCACAAAAAATTTAACACCATACGGCTTTTGTTCTTATAATTAATAGCAAAATATACAAAAATTGAGACACTTACCTGAAAATACTATGTATTTTGAGCGGAAAACAAACAAATGGCTGTCATACATTACGCTCTAGCTGCGGCCGCCGGTTCACTACGGGAGAGGGGAAAGGTGCCTACGAAGCATGTTTTAACATGATCGGTCAAATCGCCAACTTCTCAATTTTCTCAATACAGCGGTGGTTCAGTGTATCTGGTTGGTTCACTGTTCAACTACGTACCCTATATATATATATATATATATATATATATATATATATATATATATATATATATATATATATACATATATATATATATATATATATATCTATACATATAATAAAAATGTAACGGATCGCTGTCTGTACATGGAAGATATATGAGAAAAATATTACTGGGACCTTTATCAACACAAATAGAACCCAAAACAATGATTGTTAAAAATTTTGTTTATCTGTTTGTCTGTGCGTTTGTGCACGCTAATCTCAGAAACGGCTTATCCGATTTAGACACAGTTTTCACTAATATATTTTGGTAAGCTTCACTTAATATTTAGGCTATATTTCATGTCAATTGGTTTATAGATAAAAAAGTTATGTCAATTTAAAAAATGTTCGGAGAAAAAAAATCTTTATCGATTCTTTTTAAATTACGTACAAATTATCTTCAGTAGAAATAAATAAACACGTGTTTCAGCATTTCTTAATTTTCACTCTCTGGGGGTGTAAATTAGGCTTGCGAAGCGGGTTGGACGACTCATTAAGTCGTTAGCGCCAAGCCGATATTATTGAAGTTGGCAACTTGAAATTTTGACAATGGTTTCTTTCTATGACGTAGAGATTTATTAAGAAAGGATTTTAGTAAATTACACCCTTAAAGGGGTAAAACTGAGTGGCAAAGTTTGTATGGGGAGAAAAAAATCTTTTTTTGATTCTTTTGAAATTACGAGTCGAATCAAATATTCTATGGTAATATCCGGCATTTGTCAATTTTCACCCTCTGGTTGTGTAAATTAGGCCTGTGAAGCGGGTTGAACGACTCATTATCGCCAAACCGAAACTATTAACTAGAAACGTTAAATTTTAACGCATGTTTCTTTTTATAACATAGAGATTCACTATGAAAGGATTTTATAAATTCCACCTCTAAGGGGGTGTAACAAAGTGTATATGGGGAGAAAATTTCATTATCGATTCTGTTCAAATTACGTGCAAATATTTTTCGGTAAAAATAAATAAACACGTGTTTCTCTCTCCCTCTCCATCAACCCTGCACCAGTGCCGTCGTGGCGACCAATGCCGGCGTGAGAGCTCACACGATACACATAGAAGACGGCAATAGATGTGATGGATTAAATAGTGGAGAAATACTGTTGTTTTTGAGGTTTCTAATGTGATGTAAATAAACACATTATTTTGCGTTTACATTGCAAACGCTCGCTGAACCCTACGAAATAGATCAAAATAATGTACTACAGTATTGTACAGCTTAAAAGGGCTTACAAAAAAGTCCGCGATGGTATATGCTTATCTCTTAAGGATAACATACTATATCCATTTTAATACTTTAAAAAATGGTCTATTATAAAACGATAATTGAAAAGCAATTTACACAATTACTGTATTAATCCTTATCATTTTTTTTTTTTTTTTTTTTTTTTTTTTTTTTTTTTTTTTTTTAAAAAGACACCACCCTGCACTAAGGAAATAAACCTTGTATTGCGGGGGACTTTACAAACATGCAATTAACGCAGACAAATTACACCCAGACTCAGAACAACACTTTGTGGATCACACAAAGTAATGTCCTGCGTGGGAATCGAACCCACGACACTGGCACGGAAGGTCGGTATCTTAACCACTACGCCATCTGTGCATTTTAAATACATTAGTTGGCTTCAGTATTTCACGAAGATATTTTTTTTCCTTCAGACCATGCAAATTAAATTCATACCTTAGGAGATATAGCAAAATTAAAATAATGCGCAATGAAATTATTTTCGTGTCGTCGCACCGCCTCGCGTTCTAGCTCGGGGCCCAAAAGTTTTGGTAATGTAGTGGAATTGTACGAGTATATCTTATATATGCCTACAAAAAAGTCCGCCATGGCATAAATATCTATATGCTCAAGATGGGCGGGCCACCGAAGACAAAAATCGGGTACCGGTGGCCCGCTCGCACGGCGAAGAGAGGAGCAAAAAATCTTCATTTACATATACTGGCCCTTCAGACTTCGAATTTGGTGTGGACTTTCTTTCTGGCCTATAAAGGTCAGATGAAGTAGGGTTTTAAGAAATTCCTTCTTAGACAGGAATTGTATGTAGGAAAAGTAAACAACACAACTGAATTAACGTAACCGAAGCGAAGCGAGGGCGGGTCGCTAGTATTTATAATAAAATTGATATAATATTTAAAATTAATAATAATTTCTTCTCCAATTTTTAATATGAAATCTAATAGCTTTTGATGAATAGTTTTAAATCCTTGAATCTGTACCCATGTCATGCAGAATATGTGTGGGTAATATGCGGTGAACTGATGTCATTCAAATTTTAGAATCGAAAGAATATAACTTGCTGACATTTTTGTGGTTAATCATTGATATTTTAAGCGTTTCAGAAGAATTTAATGGTTTTATAGCAAAATAAATGTTACCATACCAATACAGGAAAATAATTGGCTTTATAGTGTACGAGTACTTACCAAATAATTAATTGTGTATTTTACATATATATGCTTTGTATGCTTGTAATCTAATCCCTGCTAGGATTTGTTTCACAGCTAACATTAGGTATAAAATCGATATTAAAAGTTAAGCTAATTATTTTCATAATTTAGGCAGTTTCGTCAAAACTGTTTTCAATTTGTTTATTTAACTATCAAGTTATTTGAAATAAAACTACCTTTACGGATTCTATCGCGATTGTGATTATGGTCACGGGAGGACAGTCCTCCCGTGACCATGATCAGTGATCATCACCATGATGCTATCTCTCTGAAACTGTTCACCACTGCACTAGAGGATGTCTTGAAGCTCTTAGACTGGACTGGACTCGGCATCAACATCAACGGCGAATACATTACTCACCTTCGATTTGCAGACGATATCGTCGTTATGGCAGAATCTATGGAGGATCTTGGCATCATGCTCTACGATTTCAGGAGCACTGTAAAGTGTTCGAAACGTCGGGATATTAAAAATCAAATACAAACGCGATAGAATCCGTAAAAGTAGTTTTATTTCAAATGTGTAATACTCGCGTAAACATTAGAAATCATTATATCAAATCATTTAATTTCAATTAAATTTTAATTTGTAACTCACATTTTGGAATTCTGCATTTGGTAGATTCTACTTAAAAACTTACAGTAAATAGAATTAGATAAAAATTATTTCGTTGATTTTCTTTTTTCGCTAAGACAATACAATTGCGAATTAAGTTCTGCCATAATAGCAGAGAATTTGACTTGATATATTGCCCCGCTTGTGACATCATTTTTCGTTTCGTAATCGGGTATTTATAAATATAATCAATACTCAAAAATAACACACATACACACGCACACACACACACACACACACACAACACACACACACACACAACACACACACACAACACACACACACAACACACACACACACACACAATACACACACGCACACGCAAACATACACACACACACATAATTAAATAATCTAAGATTAAGTTTATTACCTCAATATTGAAGTTGCTGTGTATATATTAATAAGTTTCTTTTAACTACTAAGTATCTCTGCGTATCATAAAAAGAAGAGAGCCTGGAGATCTGTCATACAGGTTCCAAACCTACTTCAAACTCCAGCTCTCACAAGGTTAAATTAAGACAAATCGTGTACTAAGAGATGCACAGATGGCGTAGTGGTTAAGATACCGACCTTCCGTGCCAGTGCCGCGGGTTCGATTCCCACGCAGGACATTACTTTGTGTGATCCACAAAGTGTTATTCTGAGTCTGGTTGTAATTTGTCTGCGTTAATTGCATGTTTGTAAAGTCCCCCGCAATACAAGGTTTATTTCCTTAGTGCAGGGTGGTGTTTAAAAAAAAAAAAAAAAAAAAAAAGAGACCACTTAAGAAACCACTGTAACCTTTTGAGAGAAATAAATTATTTTATTATTATATTATTATTATTGCGTCAGCCAGGACATAAGATTTAGTAGCAAAAAAAAGACACGAAATCTCTGCAGTGATTTGGTTTTCTTCTGTCTCATAATCATCAATGTCAAGGTATGGTTGATATATTTAAAGCTATTAACAAATGCAGGTTTTACTCGGTTACTTCATTTACGTTATATGCAAGTTATAATAATAATTAAAGCCAATAAACCGCAGGTCACTAGCGACACTGCGGTCCTGAATGCCCTAAAGAGTCGGTCAAGGTCTAGTAGGATTCTCAACTCACCGCGTGAGGGCGACACGGGAGGAATCCGTAAGGGTAAACCGCCGGGCGGGCCACCGAACACAAAGATCGGATACCGGTGGCCCGCTCGCACGGCGAAGAGAGGTGTTTGCAGGGTGGGTCCATGGGGTTGCGCGCCGCCTCTTCCGTCGCCCCGAATCGATTTGTCGGGGCTCGACCACATCCATGGTCCACCCTGCGGAAAAAAAAAGGATTCTCAACTCAGGTTTGTTTTAAACGCGGGTGGAAAGACCATTATGAAATGGCGAACTAATCTTGGGTTGATGAATACTTGCGCTGGTCAAAACAATGCCGCACTGCTCATCGCCTAGCCACTCATACTAATGTTGCCTCCTGTTGCGTGATGTCTTGTATGCCTTTGGCAATTGCGTAGAAGGTCCAATTTGTGAGTTGACAAGTCACTGTCTGTCACTGTTAAATATTGTATAAAAATAATATAATTAAGGACAGCTTGTGGTGGGCTGAATATGAAAAGCGATACTGCGGTCTAAATTATTACAAATTATCTGTAATTGCCTCTTTAGCTCGCTTTATTAAGTAACTGGTATTTACACACTCACCAAGGTTGAATTCACAGAGTCATCAGGAGAATATCAATTCACCTTTACCTTGATTAGTTGGTCAGCGGGATTGTTTGGAAACTCCCAGCTCCATGTGAAATAACTCATAAGCGTCGTATGATAGCAGTCTAAGTCGTATGTCTATTATTGGTCAAGGGCTTCTAAAGGCAAGAAGTTAGCGTACGCCGCTTCGCTGTCTAGACGGCTTAGCTTAGTATTATGGGTTTTATTTCAAGATTTTTCTTCAAACCGCATATGATCTCGTCCTTGACCATGAACGCATAAAAACTGTTCGGAATAATGGAAGATTAAAATTAAATACAAACGCGATAAAATAATTAAAAGTATTCGTGCAAACATCAGAAATTTATTTTATTTATCTCTCAATCAATTAATACAATATCCGCGGAAACAAACGGAGTGAGTGTTTAAGAGCGGGTATTTATTGTAGTCAGATATTTATTTATGAATATTGTATTTTTTTTACTTTGTTACTACACAAATAAGAGATGGATGAATGGGTATAAAAGTCGGATAAGAGGATTTCATAATACTTCTTCCAAAAAGGCACCTGATGAATGTGATGTTTTTATAATTATATAAAGTGCTTGTGCACCTCAATAAGCTTATGGGTTAAATCATTGTTACAAGAAAAAAATCACCATGTCCAAGCTGTTCGGATAATAATCATGTCGTTATATATTTTGGAGTTATTATTCAAATAAAAATTCTAAATTATTTTATATGAACTTTGTTCAATCACTAATAGATATATTTTTTTGGAGGCGGGTTATGGTTTGGTCATATCCCGCCAAATCTGTCCGGGGCGACAGAAGAAGCGGCGCACGGCCCATAGACCCGCCCTATATGTACCTCTCTTCGCTGAGCGAGCGGGCCACCGGAACCCGGTCTTTGTCTTCGGTGGTTCGCCCGGCGGTTTACCCTCACGGGTATCCTCTCGAATCGATGCTTCGGCAGCTTTCGCTGCCACAGCATCGACCTCACACGGTGTGACCTCGCTTCGGGCGACCAGACTACTCCCAGGTCTGGTCACCCGCTGCGTCGGCTAGGGCGGCATCAGGCGGAGATATTCGCGACTGCGCCGCCCAAGGCGCTGGTGGCGGTGCTTGTCGCCGTAGAAGAGTTCCTCACGGGCTCGCCCCGCCGCCTCCTTCTGCGAGATGACTGTCTCGCAGAAAGTGGCGAGTAGCTTTTTTTATTTTTTTTTTATTGCTTATGGTACCAAACGAGCAAACAGCACACCTGATAGTAAGAGTCACTGCCGCCCATGGACCTTTGCAATACTAAGACCTTTGCAATACTAATACAATAACTTTACAATATTTAGGCCGCTGACTAAAAATAAAATCCCCAAACCCACCCAATTAGGCTTCCGGCTTCCTCGATCACCGATCGAAACGCAATAGCACATTGCCATTACTCAGACATCGATCTTCTGCGTGAGTGCGGTTCGGACCGGCCCGCGGCTGTAGATTGAGAACTGTCAACATCGTGGTTCTACTACTATTACACTAATAGTTTGTCAATTTTAATTTAAGATAAGGTATTTTAAATGAATCGTATAGGCTGCTGTCGAATCGGAATACGATCGCCACTGGAAAGAAGTAGGAAGAAACTGAACGGATTAATTCTTTATTTTTTTTTTAATTTCTTTTATATAAAATTATGTTTAATATATTGAATATTTAATAATTTATCTCCAGTATAGTAACTACGTTTTATAATATACTAGTAGACCCGGCCACGCGTTGCTGTGGCTAAGGTAGCCTCAGTAACACGTGGTGGTTATGCTAATAAATTGTAGCTTATATGAAACGTTTGTACGTTTAACATAGCGCCATCTATCAAATACTTACTCAATCCAACAATCAACAGATACCGCCATCTGTTAGAATTGTTTGGAGATAACAGATAATTGTGACTGTCAAATAATAAAGAAATAATTTGCTATAAAATAATATTGCGACTATAAATTGAGATGGAAGCTATCTTATCTTTTAAGCTGGATCAAACTACACATGCTGTGCAAATTTGATTAAAATCGGTTAAGTACTTTTTAGTCCATCGCGGACAAACAACGTGACGCGTATTTTATATATATTAAGATAATTTTCAAATATAATGTATAAGATTATGGCCTGGATCAAATCCCATAAGCGGCATTCAATTACAAGTTATTATTTTACCATTTTAAATGGTCTCCGACGCGTCTTACGCCATAAAACTAATAAGAATGTTATTTAACGATTATATTTGATTATCTAAATAAAAATAAGGCCCACCACCCAAGGTTGTAACCGAAATTATCTAATTAATCAATTTGTGCATAACAACATGTGCGTGCGCAGCTATTGTTTCAATTTAAAGACCGGAAACTATAGTTAATGTGTTCTTTGATCACTACTAGGTACTTTGAACTACTAGCTATTTTTGGCAAGAATTGTATTAACGCTTTAGAAAATACAATGTTCTTGCTGTAGTATATATTAAAAATTTATATTAATTATTGTCTTATAAATTGTACGGTCATGTTTTTTTAGCAACTATATGTCCCAAATTATGTTTCGAACCTCCTAATCAATGTAAATATATGTGTAATATTATATATAATATTACTAGTAGAACCCCGCACTTGCCACCGCGTATTTCCAGTTCTCGTGGGTATACTGGAATAAAATATAGGATATATTACTTGCTTGCTCTTTACATTAATGAAGAATGAATGAATAAAGAATATTTAAAATTGGTTTTGTGACTTTTATTGTTTATTAATATGATGTTAAACATTTAAAGTTTTATATAATTTAATGCAATCTGTTTAGAATTATTGCCACCATTAATACGAGTATATCAATTCCACGTTGGAAAAGGAACCCTAAATAATAAGATTTCTGAGTAATTATATTCACCATGACAATTTCTTTCAATAGTTAATAGGATTTATTCAACAATAACAACTATTATCTAAAAGAGAATACATGTATTTGTGAAAACTAAATAAAATTACGAGCCTCACTGTTTGTTCAAGCTAATCTTGATTACACCTGACCAATTTTAAAGAAATTTTGTTAATTTTAATGCTGGCTTCTCGCTTCAATGGTAAAATAGATTTTTATCATTACCTACTTCATTAAATAATTCGGCTTTAAAGCCGGGCCGGTCACTTAATGATTATGAACCAATTTCATTTAAATTATAACAAACTCTGAATGTTTCTATCACACAGATTGCAGTAAAAACGTTTTATTTATAATCAGTATTATTTTCTTTAAAACTTTCTATAATCAATAATAATTTCTACTCTCTGTATGATGATTGATGATATAAGAAAAAAAAGAATATAATGTCACCAATATTTATCTTCTTAAGAGAGTCGTAAACTAGCTAGGGAAACAGCAGCTTATTGAGTAACAGCGCTGCCTTGATAAATTCATAATACTAACTGCTATTGCTAAAACACCTGCTAGCTCGGCGATTATGGCATTGCCCCCTCTTTACGGGCAGCCCTATGCCAATAGACGTCGATAAGCTAATGGATAGACGGAATCTGTGCTAAGCCTCATCATATTTGTCGCCCCGGATGTAACGACAGCGGACGGCGTGTGTACAAATAATAACCTGTCAACAAAAAAAAAAGCCTCATCATATTAGTATTATTAGCAACGTTAATTGCATAATTTGTTACAAAACACTATTAATTAATACAGCCATATATAGTCATACGTAATGATGGTAAATGGTAGAATTAACAAAAGACAAGAAAGGTCTTACCATTTAGCAGATGCGTTTTTTCAAAGACATCGCGTGCGTCAGCAATGTTCTTGACATAATGGCATCTGGTCACTTCCCTCGCCACGTGAGCCTTCCATCTCTTTCATACAATATAAGCAAGATAAAGAAAGCACCAAGTATTAGTAAGGTTAAACAAATATTTGGAAAGGAATTCACATCGATGTGTGCTTTTGTCATAAAAATTCATTATCAAGATAATTTTTAAAGGTTTGATTTCAATTACCGTGTAATATAACAGGTTTTCTAGAACTGTGAAATGAAGGTGTTAATATAAGTGGTTGTAACAGATCCTCAAACTACAAATTACATAAATTTAGTGACAAATAATGTATATACTACTACGATTCGTGTTACTGGGTTCGAATATTGGACCGACTAAACAATTGTTATCCGTGTGGTGACGGAGTAAGAATACTATTCACTACCCCATATCTTACCCGTGGGTGATCGTACGAGACGACTAAGGGATATAAAACGCATATAACATCTATGCGGGAGAAGGAAAACTCGAAACAAAACCCTATAAGTAAAGGATAAAAAAGGCATATTACATCTATGCAAGAGAAGGAAATCTCGAAACGAAACATATCAACACGTTTGACCAGCGCGGTATAGTAGGTTAATTTCCCTCCCATTACGGAGGAGGCCCGAGCCCAACAGTGGGACATTTATGGGCTGTGATGATGATGATGACGAAACAATTGTTTAGAATAATTGTTAATAATAGAAATCCGAAAAAAAGCCGAAAAAGCGCAATTGCTGAGATTTTTTTCGGGTTTCTGACCATAGTGTATTAGAAAAACGTAGTTTCTATAATATGCCTCTCAAGCTTTATGAAAAATATCTATAAGATCGAGCTTATCTGGGTATTTTTGGGCAAATGTATTTGATTATTAGGGTGGTTACGGAGTTTCGGATTATATTTAAATACAAATTACATACTGATGATTATGAATATTTACCGCGAGATGTTTGTAGCGGCTAATGACGAAAAATAGACTCGTGTTCTTTTTTTTGCGGCGAACTATAGTCTAATCACACTCCGCTAAATCCGTCTGGGGTGACAGATGAAGCGGTGCGCAATCCAATAGATCTGCCCCGCAATATACCTTTCCACGCCGTGCGTGTGGGCCACAGGAACCCGGTCTTTGTCGACCCATCGTTTAAAAATGTATCGCTTCTCTTGAATGTTATGTGAAATATATATTGCCTTAGGTGTCACCTAAAATTTCGGAATCACAAGTAAGACGGCCAAAAATAGATATTTTATAAAGAGATATTGATAGATCAAGGAGGTCTCTTGGAGTGTTTTGTTATGTACTTGTAGAGCTGAAAATCAGTCGTGACAATAGGTCTCACATACTTCTACTTTTTCTTTCAATACTGTTAAAATAAAATCTGTATAAATAAGTTTCAGATGTATATTACCTTATAAATATTCTTCTTTATGCTTTTCATTTACCTTTTTATTTGGGTTGGCTATGGTCTGGACACACGCCGACCTTTCCGTCCGGGGCGACGGAAGAGCAGCACGTGGCCCCATAACACACCGTATTCCCTCCCCATTTCCATTGGGCCGGACCACTTCCTTGCCATCTGTAAATAATTTTAATCAGATATAAGTGTTAAGGCATTGGATGAAAGGGTTTATGCATGCTCTCTACAGCAGAGATAGAAAACCTACTAAGCAAAACGAACTTATTTTATTACTACTAGGCTATAATCGAGCGAGCTAATATAACCCTTACTAATATTATAAATTCGAAAGTAACTCTGTCTGTCTGTCGCTCTTTCACGCCATAACTACCGATCTAAATGAAATTTGGTACACAGATAGTCTAGAGCCTGATAAAGGACATAGGCTACTTTTTAATGCAAAAAAAGGGTTGTAAAGGGGTATAAAAAGTTCTAAATAAGTATCGTCATTTTTAAAGCCAGAAGCTTGAAACTTATTTTTAGGCTATTGATTAGATACCTTCAATTCGGTTGACATCAGCATCCGGGCCCATATGAGGTATTTGGGCCTGGTGCTCGACGGGCATTGGTGGTTTCGGGAGCATTTCCGCAGGCTCGCTCCGCGGCTCGTCGGCGCGGCGTCCGCCCTTTCATGGCTTATGCCGATTGTGGGCGGACCGAGCGCTACGTGCCGACAGCTGTACACGGGGGTCGTCCGGTCGATGGCCCTGTACGGCGCACCGGTGTGGGCGGGGTCCCTGACCGTCCGACTCAGGGCTCTTCTGTGGCGACCACAGAGGGCCATGGCGGTCAGGGCTGTACGCAGGTATCGCACGGTGGCAACGGAGGCAGCGTGCCTGTTGGCCGGGAGTCCCCCGTGGGACCTGGAGGCGGAAATGCTCGCCGATTTGTATCGGCGGGTGTCGGGGGTGCGCGCGGAAGGCGGTGTGGTCTCTTTGAGGGAACTCACCGCCTGGCGCGTTGACGCCCGCCTAGATGTCATTGCCCGTTGGGCAGTCCGGCTGGAGAGGCCTCGGTTCGGTGTGCGGACCGTAGAGGCCTTCCGGCCGGTGCTGATTCAGTGGTTGGAACGGCGGCACGGGGTGCTCTCCTTCCGATTGGTGCAGGTTTTGACGGGGCATGGATGCTTCGCCAAATACCTGCACAAAGTCGTCAGGAGGGAGAGTACACCGTCCTGCCACCACTGCGATTGCGACGAAGACACGGCGCAGCATACGCTCGAGGTTTGCCTGATTAGATATAAATATGACATTATTTTTTTTTTAAAATACTCTTATAGGGTAAATAAACATAGGGGATGAAAAACTTTAGGGAGGTAACCTTTAACGCGGGCGATGCCGCAGGCAGAAGCTAGTAATTTACATATTTGAATGAATGGTCCTCCCATGACCATGAACGTTGTAAAATGTTCGAAACGTCGGTAAATTAAAATATCAAATACAAACGCGATAGTATCCGTAAAAATAGTTTTATTTCAAAATAGCTAATACAATTTTCTATTATTTTAATAAATTTACTTGAAAGACGCGTTTACGATACAACTATTGAAGGTTACGTTAGGTTATCAACCAAATATCTGATATTGATCTATGTTAAAATTGCTTCCTTAATTTATTTATATAATATTATTTAATGAGGTAAGTTAAATATATTTATGAATAATTTTTGCCTATATTTCTGTTTTTCTTATTAGAATTTGCATATAATATTAAATTCCGCCTTGATATATCGGATGTGCATTGAGATTGCCAGAACTATTATTTTTATTTATAATGTCCACTTGATTATTTTTCGGCTACGGTGGCTTTGTATCTAACTGCAAATGGCGTCATGTTTTAGCCCATTAGTATGTGGGCAGGCTCAGATTCTCATTTTTCAATGGTTTGATAATTCCATATGAAAAAAGAAAGATCAGGCGGAGAATCGAAGGTTTTGCCTACTTAGAATAATTTTTGTACGGGCAATGAATTTGTGTTAATTTGTATTAAAAATGTGGGTCAAAATTTAATATCTCCCCAGATATAAATTTCTGTAATAATAATGACATATTGGACGTAAGACACCTTAGTCCTTTCGTGACCATGATCACTGTAAAGTGTACGAAACGTCGGTAAATTAAAAACCAAATACAAACGCGATAGAATTCGTAAAAGTAGTTTTATTTCAAATATTTAACACTCGCGTAAACATCAGAAATCATTACTTAGAATAAATTGATAATTTACTGATAAATATCGCCGAAAAGTGATCTTTCCGAGATTAATTCATCATTGTCATCATCTCATCTCACATATGTCCCACTGTTGGGATCGAGCCTCTTCCATAATGGGAGAGAAATTAACCTACTATGCCATACAGACGTGTTGGTATGCGGTTTTGTTGGGTTTTTACAAATGCTTGGCAGACGATTATACTGAACGCATCTGACTTATGCAATTTATATAAAAAAATCTTTGCAGTAGATACTTATATTTAAAAATTGTACAAACTACATTTTTTTTCTCAGGCTTGTAAATATTAATTAGCAATAAATAACAAGACTTTTAAGCTTTTATTTGGTAGTAAACGCAATTATGCGTTGACATTTCCAACCAACAACGTCATAGCTGTCGTACGAATGACGTATCGATATTACGAAGTGTGGTTATAGTTTTATCAAATTTCCGTGTCAATAGAACTATTGTTATTCACGTCTAACCGCAGGTTATCCCGAAAGCTAATCGTTAATGCACGTCAATGACGTTCATAGTCAGCGATAAATGAATCATTTTATAAATTATGAAGACTCATTATGCAAGTTTCATTCATTATCCTTCCTTTCTAAGAAGACAGCAAGCTCAAAAATTAAAGCAGCAATTTTAGTTTCGAGCAATACAATTCTAAAATCATGTTGATGATAATATTCCTGTCAGTACTGAAAGGCTATTGTATCTAGTGGTATAAGCATGTTATCGCTGGTCATGAGTTCTTGGTCTTAAATATTGCGAGTGTCCTCTTAAGCTAATATTTAGACCCGGGGATTAGTGAGCTACCCGCAGAGAACGACAGTCTGACCCGACTAGAAATAAAGTATGGTTCAACCAGATCATAAATCTGGACCCGATCAGGATAGAATGAGGCATGCCGGATCCGGCAAACCCGATCAGGACCAGGTCTGGTCCTGATCAGGATAGCCTGATGTGAAATAACATCAAGTATGGTAAGGCATACCGGATCAGGACCAGATCAGGACCAAATAAGGATAGCCTGATGTGAAATATCATTAAGTATGGTAAGGCATACCGGATCAGGACCAGATCAGGACCAAATAAGGATAGCCTGATGTGAAATATCATTAAGTATGGTAAGGCATATCGGATCAGGACCAGGTCAGGACCAAATAAGGATAGCCTGATGTGTAATATCATCAAGTATGGTAAGGCATACCGGATCAGGACCCGATCAGGACAGAATGAGGCATGCCGGATCCGGCAAACCCTATCAGGACCAGGTCTGGTCCTGATCAGGATAGCCTGATGTGAAATAACATCAAGTATGGTAAGGCATACCGGATCAGGACCAGATCAGGACCAAATATGGATAGCCTGATGTGAAATATCATCAAGTATATAGTAAGGCTTGTAGTATATCAGAACCAGAAACAGTTTTCGTAACACAAAAAAAATATCAATCAAAATTCAAAAAAGTGACATGATTGTCATATTTATGCCACGGCGAAATTGTATTTTCATCAGAGGAGATTAATCTGAAATCTTTAATTAATCATATGTATTTAATAATAGATAATAATAATGTCTAATTAATAATATAAAAGTAATTTATATTTAAAGTAAAAACAAAAATAAATAATATATATATATATAAATGTACCTAACATTTGAAAACATAGATAGATAGAAATATTATATTGTAACAACCGTTCTAACATTTAATGTTTTGGGTCATAATAAATAGATGGCGTTAGTAAAATGACGTCATTATTTGAATCGCGGTGTTAAGATTCTCCGAAGCGTAATGAGATGGCCTAATATTAAATTAGTTGTTATCGAATCAGATTAGAACAAATCGTTCAGGTCATGAATGACAAATTCAGGCGACAGTTGCAGTCGTTAGCATGTGGTGGTTGCGCCATAATCGGCACGGCTCACTGGGACTCTATGATAAGAATATAGCACTGCATTCGGTGCCTCCGTCATATATTAATTTATATTTTTACTTATTAAACATGTTCTTTAAGATATTCATGTTTTTTAAAAGGACTGGACTAGGTATACTCGTTTTGCATCAGGCAAGATATATAACGCAGATGATTGATTTGGTTCCGATCAGTAAAATTTCATCCGGACCCGATCAGGAACGCCTGATCTGGACCCGATCAGGCATGCCTGATCTGGACCCGATCAGGCATGCCTGCTCTGGACCCGATAAGGTTTTCCTGATCGGGTCCAGATATATCTTCTGCGTTACATACCTTATCTGGTCCAGATCGGGCATGCCCGGTCCGGTCCTGCTAAGGAAGACGAAAAAATTTCTAGTCGGGGAGGTCTGCTTCGCTGCCGGGACTTCGACGGGTGTGTTACTCGAAAAAGTAAACTAAAGCTCCCTATGCCAGTCTTTTCTCAAAACTGTATATAGATAAGAGTATTAGGTTTTACTTCTATTACGCGGAACTAATAAAATTACGGGACAAAAATAATGTACCTACTATAACTGCTTGTCCTTTTCGTGAATAAAATGATTCAGTGAAAAACCTGTACAAAGCTAATTTACGTTCCAATAGCCAAAACTATTGTCCAAACATTAGTCTACGGTTGATCTATACTAAAGTTCCATTAAGTATTCTACAGCAAATTTGATCATCAAATGTGATCGTAAAACTTCTTAAACTTAAAAATAATATATTGAACGATTAAGTTCAGTTTATTATTTAAAAAAAGAAATAAATGCGGAGTACCAATTATTAATTATTTATTATTGTATGTATATCTAGAATATCAACAATAGATTTGAATTATGATGTTTACACGAGTATTACACGTCATCATTCTCCTACTCATATCTCAACTACTTGGGGTCGATACAGTATGTACTCTTATTTCATAGTATATATTTTTTGTAAAAGTTATTAGCAATAGTTTTATGACCGGCCGCCTGCCAGACATTAACCCTCCTTGGGAATGTAATTGTTGACCATTCGGCATCAGATGGAGTCGGCTCAGGTCGTTATACGGCTTTTAGTTGTCTTTTACGACCTCCACGAGCAAAGTCAAAGTTGGTAGTATCTTAGGCGCTACCACACAGCTTTACTCGAGTATTACACATTTGAAATAAAACTATTTTTACGCATTCGATGGCGTTTGTATTTGATTTTTAATTTCCCGTCTTTTCGAACTCCTAACAGCGTTCATGGTCACGGTAAGTCTGTCCTTGAAAAGCGATATAAATATTTTTATTGTAAATAAATTTAAAATTTCCACTTCAGCAATATTCTTTAATTCAATAAATTTTATATCAAAATTAGCGCCGTTTGCTATAAGCTGTTTCTGTACAACGAACTCCATATCAATTAGCATGAAATCAAATCTTAATTGTGGTAAAAAAAAACATAGTTACCAACAATAATGTTCATCAATGCCGTATCAATCAAGAAAACAAGCAAATCACCTTAACATCGAAGACAATGAACTTATGTGGTTTTGTAATCACAAAAAGGATGTACGTAGATACTGATTTATTGAACTTTTTGAAGTTGATTAGTTATCGAAGATCATTTTAGAGCATAGGTCATTCTTTTTTTTTATATTCCACGGTGGCAATGAACTACTGCAACTAATGAAGTTAATAGAGAACCTCCAAACTTTAAAACATCAAGTTTAAATAATTATTATAATGAGCGTTATTCATCAATTTAATGAATTTTAAGTTATAGTAGTATATTATCATCTAAATTTTATGAAATATTTAAGGTGCATAAGTAGACAATCTTAGTGGGAGTGGAGAAAAGTTGGAAATGAAACATTATGGCAATCAGTCAAGCTAGCGCCATGTTCTAAACTTATTACTTTCATAAAATTGTTTTGGAATATCAGCGCCTAAAACTTAAATAAAAACAAGCATTTTTGCTGGTGTAAATTACTTATATATGAATGAATACGAATACTAGATAATTAGAAACAACTTTTTTGGCAGATTCTAATGATTAAATAAGATATGAATTGTCTATCTTAGCTTTTATGTTAACTATTTAGCCTATAATAGGATAAATTTCTCTCAATAGAGAAAATTCGTCCCCAAAAATGATCATTGTTTTTTTCAATCTTTATTTTAATAGGGTCTTTTGAACGCAGTTCATGTCAGACCCATTATAGACTTAAAACATATTATATAATCTTAAATATTTACTAAGTTATAAATCATTTTAGCTTCACGAGGGCTGAGTCAGGAAGTCTGTAAATACACCTACGTTTAACCGATTTATGTTAAGTGTTCTAACAATTTGTTTTCTCTCTGATTCGTTCCGCACACATCCCCATAAATGATCATTGCCTTTTAGCTTACCACATTGGTCTGAGTTTATACGTCTCATGATATATCATTGCACTTACCAAATGACTTTCAAACATTCATATAAAGTTTCTATTCATTAAGAAATATATACTATACGTCATTATTTCATTATCCTTACCATATAACTAATTGACGTCAATAGAGTATTTTTTGTGTAGCAGACATTTATCAGAAGTTTTCCCTGCTTGCAAAACAGATATATCAAAAGGCTTCCAAACATGGATATGAATGATTCTATAGATTATGAAATATAGTATTCGTCATTCTATCATTACTCTATAATTATTTGATGTCAATAAAGTATTTTTTGTCTAGCACACTATTATCAGAAGATTTTCCTGTTCTCTTTTTGAGAATATTAGATTATACCATTAGTATTTTTTTTTTCTAGGGAGTGCATAATTTTCATAACTTATAAAACGTTGCAAAAGACCCATCATCATCATCATCATCATCGCAGCCCATAAATGTCCCACTATTGGGCTGAGGTCTCCTACGTAATGGGAGGGAAATTAACCTACTATATCGCGCTGGTCAGACGTGTCGGTATAGGGTTTTGATTCGAGTTTTCCTTCTCTCGCATCGATGTTATTTGCGTTTTATATGGCTTAGTCGTCTCGTACGATCACCCACGGGTAAGATATGGGGTGGTGAATAGTATTCTTACTCCGTCACCACACGGAATAAAAAAAAGACCCAAAACAATCTAACTATTAGGCGCATTACCCCCAATATTCTATAAGTTTAAGCTATAAAAATATAAAATGCGATGCTAATAATTAAAATGTTTTGTCTGGGTTTTTTTTTCTGAAAACATGTTGTACAACTATTGTGTAACCCCCTAATCTTGGTACCGATTTTTCTATCAATTATCTTAATTATATAATTTAAATCTAAACGCTAATTTGAAATATATATGTATTTTATTCTTATATAACTTATAATTAACATTACTAATTTACTTATACAGTAATTTTATAGTTAACATAGGTATTATTATATCTCATAATCTGACATCTATAGTCTTAAAAGTAATTTACAACTATCTTAATCATAATTTTTCATTAAGTCGAGTTTTACGACTCTTAATAATAATTGACCTAAAACTGGCTGCCTAATTATTTATCCGAAAGATTATCTTAAGAGGCTAATTTATTTTATTACGCATTGTAGCTATAATTATATCATTGACTTCTAATCTACCAGTTACTAAGAATAAAATTTGCTCTTGCGTCCCATTAATTGTGATTTCAGCATACCTGTGCAATAATTACACAATTAAATAATCTTCATCTGAAGGCTACATAAGTCCAATTTTCGAGCACATGCCTCGAGAAAAATAGTTTAGCCCCTTATAGGGTGAACCCTAGCTAAACTTGTGATATCATAATATCATAATATCACAAGTTTAGCTAGGGTTCACCATATAAGAGGCTAAACTATTTTTCTCGAGGCATGTGCTCATATGCTAAGCACATATGCTTAATGCCCTCGAGAAGAATGGAATATGTCCCCAGCTTTTACGTAAGAGTTGTTCAAACTGGTTATTATAATATTATCCTTATTGGTGAGGCCTATGTTTAATAACGATCGACAATATCGATGAAAAAAATTATTTGTAAAATAAATATAATAGATTAGAATTGTTAGAGGAATAATTAAAAGAATCTAATTGCTTTAAGTTTTATGTTTTTCTTTTTTTTTTAATATCTAAAAGCAAAAGATTATTAATGGCACTAAAACGTAGACTTTAAAAGTCACTTTAATAAAAATACTCAAAATCCCTCGGTGAAAGAAATACCAAGCACAACCCCTCTTCATAACACTATGGAGAGGACTAAGCTCTGTATTTTTCTTCATGATCAAATCTGGAATACGGAAATCCATAGAAGTATGAGTATAGCCGACATAGCCTGAAGAATTAGTATGCTGAAGTAGCTATGAGAAAACTACATCATAATTCGTACCGGCAACTATTCGACAAAAAGGTTCTCGAGTGGTGACTAGGAATCGGATGATACAGCGTAGAACAACTAGGTGTACTGGGGACAACTTAAAAGATTATTAACCCATTACCGCACTGGGTATTTGTGTACTTACATCATTTTAATACATTCCACACAAAGAAGGAAAAACATCTAACAATTTTTGTTGCTATGATTCTTGAGCTGTTAGCCTTACTGATTGGCGCAATATATTTTACTGTGGAAGAGAGTTGTAGGACAGAAATGCGGTATAATACATATTTTTATTAATGATTTTGAAACTGCTATTCGTAATATAAGGAGTTTTTTTCTGTGATTGAGTTTTTTACAGATATTACCAACCTTATTTGAAAAGTAAATATAAATTTCGAAAAGCTAAATGGCAATGCGTCGTTCATATAAGTATTGTATTTCTATTGGCTTAGTAAGTAGGCGGTAGTAAAGCGAAGACCTATATAAAAGTCCACGAGATCAAGGACTTATTAATTTAGTTGAATTGTATGGTTTGCACTTTGAGTTATCACGTGAATCAAAGCTTTTTTATTTATTGGAGCTATTGTATATGCTTTAATACATAAGGCTACCATATATTGTTAATTTACTCGTAGATATCGTAAAAGATGATTTCGAATTTTATATCGACCTTAGGACAGCTCTACCTATATTGCCCTCTGGTTTACAGTTACTTTCCCAAGAGGGTTGACGTCGAGCACGCGGCCGTACATAAAACTACTGCCAATAACGTTAGCATTATGTACGATGGAAAAAGAGTACATATTTTATCGACCCCAAGTAATTGCGATAAGAGTAGGCGAATGATGATGATATAAGTATACTTACTTTGCTCGTGGATGTCGTAAAAGACGATTTAGACTTAGGTCAGCCTTTTGCCCTCTGGTTAACAATTACATTTCCAAGAACGGTTGGCGTTAGGCAGGCGGCTGGTCATAAAACTACTGCCAATAACTTTTGCAATATGTACGATGGAAGAGAAGTACATATTGTATCGACTCCAAGTTAGGATAAGATCACGATAATGATGTTGATGATGTATATAGCAGCTAACCAGTAGATGTAAATATAAAAGTCATAGTAATAATTAATTCAGAGACTGAAAAGTAGATGCTACCTTGGTGTCGCCCAAATGTCTGTGACTGGTGAGACGTAGCTTATTAATATTAAAAGGTAGAACAACTAATGCAATGCATCATAAGTCTATTACTTATTGTTCTATGCTTCAGAAACCGGAGGCACATCTATTTGGTTTGATCTAACCACCTTTCTAGGCTCAAAACGGATGCGTAAACGTATTTTGCATTTGATTCTAACTGAGTTTGGGCTCTACAAATCAGAAGGTATTGCTGAAAATGGCGGCCAAAACTTATCGGAGAGAGAAGAATGAATATGACAGAAACGATCTTCGTTCTAGCAGTATGAATAATAGAAGAAATACCGCGGAGTTATCCTCACTAATATTATAAATGCAAAAGTAACTCTGTCTGTCTGTCGCTCTTTCACGCCAAAACTACTGAACTGATCTAAATGAAAGTTTGGTACACAGATAGTCTAGAGCCTGATAAAGGACATAGGCTACTTTTAAATGCAAAAAGGGGTTCTAAAGGGGGATAAAAAGTTGTAAGGAATTATCGTCATTTTTAAAGCCAGAAAGCTTGAAAATTATTTTTAGGCTATTGATTAGATATAAATAAATATAAAATTAATGTTTCGTAAAAAAAATACCCTTAAGTGGTAAAATAAAAATAGGGGATGAAAAACTTTAGGAACGTAACCTTTTACGCGGGCGAAGCCGCGAGCAGAAGCTATGCCGTGCTTCTGACAGGGATTCTGGTACGATGTATATGCCTGCCTGGCTAACCATAAGCGGTTCTTTACATAAAAAACAAAATTAAAAACGAATCTAGTTGTTAGAATAAACTAGATAATTGTTTGAACCACTTATTTAAATAAGTACGAATGAGTATAATTTTACAGTTTAAGCTGTGACACCCACTACATTCATTTTAATCAACATCCTTGAGTGTCTTTAGCAATGAGAAAATCATCTAAATTGCTCTTGGAACGGGCAGTCATCATTTGCTACTTCACAGAAACAATTATATTAATTAGTCACTGGGTATATATTATATTATTTTATCTTTTATAGTAATAAAATACTTGTAGCTCTACATAGAAGTAATTGTATTTATATTGAAATAAATATTACTGAGAGGAAGCTGCGGTTAAAACGTATCAAATCAAGGACTGAACTAGAGTTTTAATTAAATAAATTATGTTTTGTTTAAACATAACTGTAACATATCATCCTTCTGACCTTTGAATTACTTAGAGGTGAAGCATTGTATAATATTCTTCTTTCGCATAATCTATTTTTCCTCTCTTTATACGCATATATGTAAGTATCTTACCTTTCTTGCTGTGTGTTAGCGGCTACGAATACTACCAACCCTTACTTTGCTCGTGGATGTCGTAAATGACGACTAAGAGCCTTATAACGACCTGGGCCAACTTCATCTGATGCCGTTTGGTCAACAATTACATTCTCAAGGAGGGTTGGCGCCTGGCAGGCGGCCGGTCATGAAACTATTACCAATAACTTTTACAATGTGTACTATGAAAAAAAGAGTACGTATTGTATCGACCCCAAGTAATTGGGAATAAGAGTAGGAGAATGATGATGTTGGTTGAGTTACAATAATAAAAAAGTTAATAAATATTGAGTAAGTCTTTATATTATCGTTGGTTTTCCTTAATTGATAGATGAAGAAAAATGCTACGGCAGTAGTGAAATTTTAATGCGAGATTTATATACTGTGTAACTGCACCTATGTATTCTAGTGGTCATTTATTAAATGGTAAATTATTAATTGTAATTTGTAGTAATGGTGAAAAAAAAATATCATAAGACAACCTAAGTCATAAAAGCACATCAAAAAATCTATTAAATGTTCTCGATGATGTGAAATTCGGGTCCCGAAAGTCAAATATCTGTATCAACTATTGTGAAAATATATGACAGTCGATATCATGATTCATAATCCTAACATTTAGAGTAATCTTAGAATATATTTATTAATTTGGGTGCCTAATTTAAATGACAGACGCTGCATCGAAAAATAATATTTTGTTGAAACTGCTTAGACTATAAAACCGAACTCAAAACGATTAGGAATAATAAATGCTCTTAGGATTAAAAAGAAAATTCTCTCCTGGTCCAAATTAAAACTAGAGAAGCCACATTATCTTTCTTTTATTGCTTATGGTGGCAAAGTTGGCGAGCAAGCGGTACACCCGATGGTAAGAGTTACTGCCGCGCTCTGGGATTTTTGCTATACCAGGGGTACAATTAGACAGCTGTCTATCAACCAAAATCTACCCAGAAAGTTGTAGAACTGACCGAAGCGCAACAACTCATTGGCACTGCAAAGAGAGTGTGGTACACGGACGGACTAGCCCACGGCTGTAGATAGAAATCTGTCAACAATGTGGCCTCTATCTCTAACGCTATATATAGATATTTATTTTATATATATATATATATATATATATATATATATATATATATATATATAGATATTTTTCAAAGAACACCCCATACTAAGCAATATTTTTTTCTGTCCCGGGGACTTAATACACATACAATTAACAGACTCAACAACAACTTTTCCGTGTAGTGACTGAGTAAGAAAACAATTCACCACCCCTATCTCCCCCCTTCTTACACAGATCGTAAGAGACGCCTAAGGGATATAAAACGCATATAACAAATAGCTGTTGTGTAAGACCTATTTTACCCATGGGTGATCGTAAGAGATGGGGGATATTAAACGCATATAACAGCTATGCAAGAGAAGGAAAACTCAAAACAAAACCCTTTACTAACATGTCTGACCAGCGTGGTATAGTAGGTCTATTTCCCTCCCATTATGGAGGAGGCTTGTGCCCTACAGTGGGACACATATGAGCTGAAATGATGAAACTGATGGATAATAACAGACTCAAATTACACCCAGACTTGGAACAATTATTTGTGGATCCCAACAGGAACTGTCCTGTCTGGAGATTAAACTTGACTCTCCGTATTGGCGATCGACCACTAAGCCATCTACGCAGTTATCGCATCTACGTCTATTTGTTAAATTAATTTTTTTACCACCACTTAACGGAGAACCCTTAAGTAGATGACGTGCATTATGATTATTTTTTTTTAATTTACCAAAACACACAACACATAACACACCATCATAAGATTTAGAGGAAATCGAACAAAATTTAAAAAAACTGTGTAATCGAAACTATATTTCCTTATATCAGAATTTTATGTCTACGTATTATTGACGTCATATGGTCGTTGCGGTCCATAGTTTTATAAGGCCTTTTGGTGTGAGTCAGTATTGGTATGTGAGTTATATTGGCGTACGGGAGGTCGGCTATAGTAGTGTGTACTCTGTATTGAACAACGAAGCACATTTTGTCACTCGCTTTGGATCCTTGTTGATCGTCAGACGTGTTAAACATTTTTTTTGAGTTTCAGTAAACAGTGTTATAAAAACGATGTATTCAACGAACATCTGTGTCACTATCGAAGATTTTATGGATGTTGTGTTTTGCGTTTATGTTCAAAATCACAAGAAGGTTCGTTAAAATATATATCTATATATTTTTTAAATCTTAATAACAGACAATACAATTTAGTATTTACATTAAATGGTAGTATGAGATTTTCTTTCATGAAATTCTGCTTGTAATGTTGCAACTAAATATAAAATTTTAATAACTAAATTGTATGATAATATATTTTGATTATAATATCTTATAAATATCACTAAAAAGTTTACATAAAAAGAATATAAAGTTTGCTTAGTTATCATAAAAACTAGTTTGTAATTAAATAAAAAAATTACAAATGTTTATCAATTTAAACCTCTGCAAATTTCATGTTCTAATGTCCTTGATATTAGCGTACTATTATTGTTGTATGTAGTTAAAAGAATGGTCTTTGTTTTAATGCTGATTAAATGGTCATTCATATCATTAGAGAGCTTCTGGCTTTAGTTTAACATACTCATTATTATTTTATCTTACATCTAAAATTGACTTCTTGTCTATGTTCACGGATAAGTTAACAGTTTATCTGATAGTAATAACAGCAGTATATAAACTTTATAAACTACTATGACGTCCTCTTCTTTGGTCTATATCTTTCTCTTATCACGCAACACCAAGGCCCAACAGTTGGGATAATTACTTACTATCATGTTGTCCAGAATTCCAGGTGGGCTGGCATACTGTTTAAAGTTTTCTTTCAATGAGTTTATCTATTGAGATTCCTTAGTTGTGTATACGACATCCTTGGTAATGGAATAGCAATTAGCAATCTTCCTTAAAGACTAGCTATTAATTCAAATTCATTAAGTTAAACTAACCTTATTATTATTATCATCGCAAATAATGGGTAAATGTGTTTTTATTAAAAACCGTTTACTCAATGTTCAAAAGTACATACTTATTAGTACGGCTGTAAAGGTCCAGACACTTTTAAATGCTATTCTTTTTCATTAATCTAAGTATAACAAACTTTGGCATATATGAATTTGGTACATATTTTTTAAAATTAAGTTTTTTTTATGTTATAAACCGTAAGTGAATAACCCTTACTGTAAACTTGTTTTTAACTGTATTACTGACAGTTATAAAATGAATGGAAATGAATGGAATGTTAAAACATTTTTTTTTATTTATTTCCTCTCACACCATTTGCACAGAAGAAATATATAAATACATTTCACCATGTAATTATTATTTCCATGTAATTAATTCAACTTTTCACCAACTACATGACATGGCAGGAAATTTCTTGCTATTCAAAATTTCTTTAAAGAAAATCAATACACAGCTTTGTAACGGTAAATAAAGTCACTTGGGCATCTAAACAACAATTGAAATTATTAAAAAAGATATAAAAAATTAGGTTCAAATCGTTCGTAAGTTCGAATCGTCGAATTCAGTCTTAAATTCAAATAGATTATTAAAATATCATTATAATTAAACTAATTTATAATGTACAGATATAAAAAATCGACATCTGGTAGGCACGTGAAAACATATGCTTGTTATCTTTTACCGCAAAATTCGTATCAGCGACTTTCCCAAGCGTAACTTGTAAATAATTATAAGGAAAATTTCACTAACCGTTATTATATTTATAATGTGGAGTTTGATTCTGATCAAGAGTTTGAATAATTGGCAAAAGTTGTGGCTTTGTATCGAACGGTTTCTTGTCTGTTCTATCTATAGTTACATACACATGGCTACCAACTGGCATTGTTTTTAAACTAAGTTTAATAAGGTGTATTATTGAATAATATGCTAATATTTTTAATAATGAAAGACATAGTCTAGACTGCAGGAAATATAGATAAAAAAACAACTTAATTATGAATTAATAAATAATATACTGTATAAATTTATTCAATAATAACTATGAAAATTTTAATCTTATCTATTTATAAATTTTGTGTGCCATAAATAATTTAAATTGCAACCTTCGTTGCTGAGTTTCATGGATTCGATTTATAGGCAATCTGAATTTTCGCAATGTTCGAATTCTTGAGATCTAAAAATAATTTGCTCTTATTATTCTTTAATTATGAGTCACAAAGATTTATTTCTTGTTTTAATTAATGCAGTAAATCACTATCATTAACATTAATCTCTCAACGTCTTCTCTTTATAGGTCTTCTCATTATTTATGGTGTAGTGCTATGAGCTGAGGCAATATACTCTACTTTTCACCCTATGGGTATAATTACGTATATTGACATTACTTATTAATAAATGAATTTAGATAATAAAAAAGAGCATATCTACATAGTAGTATTTGTATAGCAAATTTATGTTCACCAATCATAAGTCATCATTATCTTTATGTACTTATCTAAATATACATAATGACTTCTCTAAGACCATGATGAAAAAATATATGAATAAATTAAAGCCGAATTTCACTTCTATGTGCATAATTACAAAATAGAGATATACAGTTTCGTAGACTATATTCCATTTAAATATTGACGCAGCATGGTCTTAATGGCATAAGTTTCAAACCATCAACGGCCGTAAAATAAAAGAAAATCATACGCATGCATTTTTTTTTAATATTCTTTTAAATACGTATTGCATTTCAGCGCACAATCCTTAATCCCAGATAATAGGTACTGGGTTCATTACTTTGCTAGATTAATTTTGAGAATTTAAAAACGAAAATGCTGTGAAATATTGAAACAATCTATAGAAAACTCAAATACAATTTTTATGTCCAACTTACCTAGTATCTTAAAGCTTAAAGCAAATGATAATAAATATCAGAAACCACTTTAAAATCCTGAAATATATTTAATATAAGTTAAAGCTTGTTTTTATGGAACGCACCTATATTAAAGCAATGATTTTCCCGGTAGATTTTATTATAAATGAATATAAACAATTCTTTGTAAGTACATTTTGGATTCTTACGTCTTTATTCACAGATATTTTGTTATTTTCATTTAATTTTGATTTGCAAATGTACTAGTAGGAAATTTCCTAAATAATTCAAACTGCATATTATATTGATATAGTTGGAATTTTGTACTACTCAACCGTTTGTTATTGAATCTTTAAATTTGTGCCACCATTAAATATGTTTATGCACCTAGGGTATCTGGCCTAGGTTAGATACGATATCCGCCATGACAAAAAAAAAGAATGATATATTTAAATTTGAGTTATATAGTAATAAAATCCTGTCCAGTATGAATTAGTGAAAACACGTACTGGTAGATGGTTTTATTTCAATACCAGATAAATATCATTTATATCACGTGCCTACAAGGTTTTATCTTTATGCTCTGCTTTATTATAAAATTTACTCACAGCTCGGCGTATTTGGTTTCGTCCCTTTAAATTCATGTTTTCAAATCATCATCATTCTCCTACTCTTATCCCAATTACTTGGGGTCGATACAATATGTGGATATTCTTATTTCATAGTACATATTGTAAAAGTTATTGGCAGATTCATTGGCAGGTGGAGTTAGGCTGACCGACCGCATTCGTAACGACGACGTAAGAGAGCGAGTAGGTATGAAAGAGAGTATTGGTGTAAAGATGCGAAAGGGAATGCTCCGATGGTTCGGACATGTGGAAAGAATGCCGAACGAACGTCTGGTTAAGAAGATATACAATGCGAAAGTGGAAGGATGTAGGTACCGAGGGAGACCGAGACTAATCTACCTAGACAAGATCGGTCAGGTACTGAAGGAAGGTGGAGTCAAGAGTCTCCGAAACCGGCGAGCGTGTATGAAGAGAATTATGAATGTTGAGGAAGCGAGTGAAGTATGCAGAGATAGAGTTCTCTGGCACTCTATTCTCTCTGCCTACCCTGCAAGGGATATGGCGTGATGATATGTATGTATGTATGTATTTATTGGCAGATTCATATTTTCAAATATCATATGAAAAACAAACATATATCTCGAAATAAAAGGCACTTATAGATAATTTAGAATTATAACAAATAAAGAATTATGCAAATAATCTTACAAGTTATAGCGCTTTATCTCATACATTCAAATTAAAAATATATATTATACTCAGTCACTGTATTATTTCATTTCAGCAATCGGAAAGATGGCGTAAACTCCGAAATATAGTGCAATGGACACCGTTCTTCCAAACTTACAAGAAACAACGGTACCCTTGGATCCAGCTCGCTGGTCACCAGGGCAACTTTAAGGCCGGACCTGACCAGGGTACTATTCTAAAGAAACTTTGTCCCCAAGAAGAAAAATGTTTTAAGGTTGGTTTTTAAGAATACATGCATTTTTATAATACTTGCTGTATACAAATTCATCATCTTCATTTCAGCTCATATATGTCCCACTACTGGACTCGAGCCTTCTCTGCACTCGGAGGGAAATTGATCAACTATTTCTCTCTGAGTTGGTATGGAATTTTGTTTCGAGTCCTCCCTCTCTATAGATTATTCTCTTGCATCCCTGTTATATGCAGATCACATCCTCTAGTCGGCTTTTACAATACCCACGGACAAGGTAGGGGATTCGTATTGGGGATCTTGAAATTATGTGAATAACAAATAAAAAATTGCAATAAAATCTCGGAACGTCCACGTGCCCATTTAGAGATAGAGTGTTCTAATTAGTTTGGTTACGATGCATTTTTGCGTGTCAATTATATCAATGATATTTTTTTTTACTATTAGTTGCAACACCACTTAGATAATTATAAGTTAATTGAATAAAAAGCTTTAATAACTTCAAATCATCATTTTCGAAATTAAATATGTTAAAATTATAATTATAAATTTTAATACTATCGTTAGAGCAATAATATAAGTTTGTTGTGCCAATTGTGAGGCTTACAAACTGGTTTCAAACCAAAAGTATAATTTTAATAATAATACAGAATCTTAATATGTGGCTGCGGGTTGATATAAAAGAGAACTAAATTCTAAAGGTTTTAAAAACCTTTTCATTACAATCCATTTTGAGGTTTGTTGCGAGTTAAAGTAATAAATTAGTAGAGTGAACTTCCCTACTAATATATAAATGTGAATGTAAGTTTGTTTGTTACGCTTTCACGCTAAAACTACTCAACCGATCATCATGAAACATTGTACACATATTCTTGGAGGTATTAAAAGTAATATAGGATACCTTTTATTAAAAAAAAATCAAAATTTTTATATGAAAAATAAAAAAATTGTTTGTCAAAACATCTCAAAATCTAGCTTCTTCAACGCCATCTAGCAGTCCATTAATGAAGTTCCAACCCTGAGTATTGTAATACCGTTGCACTGTATTACCAACGGTCAAAAATAAAAATAGGGGATCAAAAACTTTAGGAAAGTAACCTTTTACGCGGGCGAAGCCGCGGGCAGAAGCTAGTAGCTAATAAATATAACCAACAGGTGCAGGTTTGTGTCCCACGTGTAACCAAATTATTTATCGTTCGTAAACAATATTTTATTAATAACCTAGAATATTAAATGCTAAGGTCGAGTCATCGTTTAATACAATTCTAACTGAAAATTTAAAGTATTAAATCGGTACAATATGTAATTATTATCCAGTAGATGGCACACGTCTTCCATAAAGACGACAAAATAATACGAGCCACTATATGATTGGCAAACGACAGCTCACACTTGTCTGTTGTAAGATGATGAAAGAATTTCCAATAGGTGTGGGTTCGAATCCCAAGTATGGCAATCATTTTTCTATCCTTAACAAGTTTTTATAAATGAACTTAGCTAAAATTTAAACAATAAGTATATATTATACTAGCTTTCGCCCGCGTAAAAGGTTACTTTCCTAAAATATTTCATCCCCTCTTTTATTTTACCCCTTAAGGGTAATTTTTTTACAAACTTATGTCATATTTATTTGTATCTAATCAATAGCCTAAAAATAAGTGTCAAGCTTCTGGCTTTAAAAATGACGATACTTCCTTGCAACTTTTCATCCCCCTTTACAACCCTTTTTCGTATTAAAAAGTAGACTATGTCCTTTATCAGGCGCTAGACTATATGTGTACCAAATTTCATTTAGATCGGTTTAATAGTTTTGGCGTCAAAGAGCGACAGACAGACAAACAGACAGAGTTACTTTCGCATTTATAATATTAGTAAGGATTGATTGATAATGTAACCTCTTGAATAACTGATTAGAACAATGGAGGATTACTTCTTACTTAAACATCTACATGGTATAAGTTAAATGTGCTATTACTTCCCACTTATTCGGCCATAGCCTATAATGAATACTATAAAAAATTTAAGCCAAGTAGGTAGTTCTTTGTGACTATGATTACGATAACGAGGTGTGCGATAGGGCCTCCCACTGGGTGGACTAATTAATATCTAAAGTTTGTTAAACCCTTGAATTATTATTCTTTTAAAAGAGACTAGTCATTAGAATGACTAGTATTAGTTATTGAGGATTGGATTCTCAAAATCTAGAAGTATGATGATTAAAATCGTTACAGAATAAAACATGGAGTTGTTTTCACACTTTAAAAGAATGTATATTTATGAATATTAGTATGAAACGTATCTCCATTTAAATTTTTTTGCTGTTTTAAAAGTTATACACATAGTTGGATTATATCAAAACACGTTTTAATTCCATGTTTTCCTGTAGTAGCGCGACGGTAGATGGATAACGTTATTGTTTATTAATAATATGTAGCTAGTTATATGCGCAGTTAGCGTTTACCCGTTTATGTTACAAATGTAATTATTAAATATTAATATTAAATATCTTTATTTAATAATTAATAGAAATTGTATTTAATGAAAATAGTTTATAAAAAGAAATTTTGTTTTTCTTTATTTTTGATACATTTTTAAGCAGTTAACGCTTATCTTTTAGTCTCATAGAGAGAAACAGGACTAATGCTTATATATATATATATATATATATATATATATATATAAGCTTCTAGTAAATATTGCATTTATAATTACAAATAATAATAATATAAAAATAAATAATAATAAAAATAAATAGAAATTGCAAAAAATACTTATGTAAGCTTAAGCAGTTTCAAAATATAATCAGCTTCGTCTGTCCACGGTTACGTCCAGCGAACTACCAAGTTTGCTGGACGTCTTGTTCTTAAGTCAATATAAGCTCAGTAGCTATGAAGGATTTGCTTTACTTTTTTTCCTTACCCTTACACTACAGGAAAAAGTATACAAGTTTTGTATTCTTTATGTTTTAGAAAGAAATTATAAAATGAAATACATAGCATCAAATATTTGAATATAGCCTGTATAAAAACCATTGTTCGTAAACTGAATTAAATAGTGACAAACTTTAAACGCTTGTTGATTCAACATTTCCAATGTTGTTATGGAAATTACATACGTCATTTTAGCTTATGACGTCCACATGTTTTATTTCCATTTTATAAGTATAGTTGACTACGAATTTCTGTGTACTATTGTAGTCAATTAAGGTCAGGTTTTTAATGAATAAAATATAATAATGACTGCATAACATTATTGAGGTGATATGGGTAGATAATTGGTGTACTACTGTATACTGCCCAATACTTAGAACTGAAAAATATTACATGAAAATGACGTATGCACGTGGTAAAATATATATTATATACTTTCAGGCAGAACACTTCATATATTTTTTTTCGTAAAATATACTTATATATTTTTTAGTAGATGTAAGAATACAATTCACCACTGCCCTTCTTATCTGTGGGTAATCGTAAGAGACGACAAAGGTATATAAGACGCATATAACATCTATGCAAGAGAAAGAAAACTCGAAACAAAACCCTGTACTAACATGAACAGTACAGTAACTGTAGGTCAGTTTCCCTCCCATTATGGAGGAGGCTTGAACCCAATAGTGGGACATATATGGACCTAGATGATGATGTTTTTTTTTTGTTATTAAGTTTAGTATTGGTTAATTAAAAATAAAATTGGAAAAGATATTTTTTTTTTTATTAAAGAGGAATTTTAAACAGCATTAAATAGATTTAAAAATTAGATAAATACATTTGAATGAAACAATTGTTCTATTTGTGAATCGAATCCATAACAATCTGTAATAGGAATCCCCAATTAGACCACTACGCAATCGATATAAAATTTTATCTTTAACTTTATTATATTCGTATTCGAAAGATTGATAAATTGGGGTCATAAGTCCACTGTTTTATGATTTGTAATAAGCTGTAAAGATGACCTTCCTAAATAAAACGAGCGTGAAGATAACTGAAGATAATTTTATTTTCATCTTTTTAATGCTAATAATATGTGGTTTAAATAAATAGATTCTTCAATGTTGTTTACACGCGCTTGCGATGGCGTATGGAACAATAATATATTATTATTTATAAAGTATTTTATAACTTTCATCTTTGTATTAATAAAATATCTAATAACTAGAAGTCCCATGTACTACACGCTATTATTAAAAGATTTTTAAATCCCTTTGCTCACGTTTATCAATTTTAGTTTGACTCTTAACATTTTTTTTATATTAATTTTATTTTATTTCGTATTTCAGATTTTGATGAAGGACATCCTTCGACCATTTGTACCTGAATACAAAGGACAAGTTACCTGTGAAGATGGAGAACGTATCCTTTTTTACAATAAACATAATATAATTCTACCAGTTTGCTGTTAATCAGCTTAAAATATCTTTCTTTATATCCAGTAGTAATTTTATTATATTAAATTGTACATAATTTAGGTACATATTTCGTGAATTTAATTTTAAATTAAGGATACAAAATTATTCATCATCATCTCAGCTCATATATGTCCCACTGTTTGGCTAGAGCCTTCTCCATAATGGGAGGGTAATGTTGTAAATAACAAAAATATTATAAATAACATATTACTGTAATGGAATCGTTATCCTTTTCAGATAGGTTCGCATCGAATTTTATGTCCATATTTCGATCTTTTGGTTCAATATTATCTAAATATTCTTTAGTTGTCCATGGCTATACCTATTTACGGACGAGAAAGGTGAATTGTATCCTAACACCGTAAGATTAATGTAATAATATTTGTTGATTCTGATCGTCCGACTTTTCCTTCGATTTTTTTTTATAAACACACCACCCTGCCCTTAAGAAATAATCCTTGTATTGTGAGGGACTTTACAAACATGCAATTAACGCAGACAAATTACACTCAGACTCAGAACAACACTTTGTGGATCACACAAAGTATTGTCCTGCGTAAGAATCGAATCCACGGCACTGGCACGGAAGGTCCGTATCTTAACCACTACGCCATCTGTGCAGTCGTAATAACACATTATATTTATAATAATTATTATAAAGATTTGATAATATAAAAAAATATTCGTAACATCCCAACCATGTATACGTCCGTTAATAATTAGGTATATTTTATAACCAATCCTTTTGAATGATTCCTTAACCAAATAATTATATAGTATATTTACAACTGCAAGACTTGCTCAGCGATTTTGACAGCCCGTGTGTCATGGACTGCAAGATTGGTGTCAGGACATACTTGGAGGAAGAACTTGCTAAAGCTAAAGAGAAGACGAAATTAAGAAAAGTAAGTATCAATATCAGAGAATGTTGTACTTATCGAATCGAAATATATCTTTATATATATATATTAGAGAATTTACAAATAGTTCTAGATAATAATGTGGAATAGAGTGTTTTGATGTAATATTCATAAAAATATATTATTTAAGATAATCTCATCATCATCATCACAGCCCATATATGTCCCACTATTGGGCTCGGGCCTCTTCCGTAATGGGAGGGAAATTAACCTACTATACAGCGCTGGTCAGACGTGTCGGTATAGGGTATTGTTTCGAGTTTCCTTTCTCTTGCATAGATGTTATGTGCGTTTTATATCCTTTAGTCGTCTCTTACGATCACCCCCGGGTAGGGTAGGGGGCGGTAAATTGTATTCTTACTCCGTCACCATACGGATAGAGTGTTTTGATGCAATATTCATAAAAATATATTATTTAAGACAATCTCATAATATCCTTTTTGATAAATGAATACCTTAAATAGTTTTATAGTAATTATCTTTAAATTCGAATCGGTATTCTTTTCGTGAGTTTATTCCTTAACCTGTTTATGCTTGTAAATTAAAAACCTACGTTAACTAAACGACATTCTATGTAAATTATCTTATTTACGTCATAAGAACGTCATTAGTTCGAACTACTTATATTTATAACAGAATACGAATGATTAAGGTGATGGGAGGATATGTTTTATATGTTTTTTTATATTTTTTTTTTTAAATATAATTCAGACACTATAGAATAAATCCTTGAGAGAAAATCAAAGATTTATTCTTTCACACATGGCATATTGCTTTTTATCTAGAGACATATTTTAATTTAAAATATATATTTAAATGTCCCCTGTGGTCATGTGTTAAGAATACAATATGTATGTACTATCCTTTAATCTCCCATCCGAGTCGTGAAGATCTTAAAGTAATATTTGGGGAATAAGTAGAATCATTTCCGTGTGGTGACGGAGTAAGAATACTATTCATCACTCCATATCTTACCCGTGGGTGATCGTACGAAACGACTAAGGGATATAAAACGCATATAACATCTATGCGAGAGAAGGAAAACTCGAACCAAAACCCTATACCAACACGTCTGACCAGCGCGGTATAGTAGGTTAATTTCCCTCCCTTTACGGAGGAAGCCCGAGCCCAACAGTGGGACATTTATGGGCTGTGATGATGATGATGAGGCAGAATCACTCTCTTGGGCAACTTATAACACCTACAGCGAATGCCCTGAAACTAACCATAGCGATTTTTGTGCTACACCACATCCCACATTAGGAGGATTATAACCATTCCGATAGGCTGACGAAAGAAAAAATTGAATATAGAGCTGTACTCTCTAACATTTTTAACGTTAACTTCAACAATATCGGGACCATAGTTCACTATTTATCCTACAATGTCAACGAGTGTATAATGATAAACTTGTATTTAAAAATAAACTACGTCAACCCTATCTAAAATAAGTAATTATGTGACAAAAATAATTCTTTAGTCATTATTTTAGATGCTTGTTGCTTGTTTTAGATATATTTTTGTAATTATATATAGCAATCGGTTGTAAAATAAATACATGTTGATTGTTTCGAAGTGTCATTAAGGTTCTTGACGTCATAGCTTGTACTTACAATGAAACAAAGTGTCATTAACTGTACCATTATTGCACATTAGTTCTATTTGTAGTTTTACAAGTATTAAATGTCCTATTGCTTTTTCCATACGTGTAGGATATTATGATCTTTGCTTAGCTTCTTTGGGATACAGTGTTAGGTATAGGTATGTGTATATTTACACAGCAGACTGTTTATGCAAAAAAAGTATTTCGTTTTCTTTTTTGGATCTATTAAAACAAGATGGTTTTGGATTTTATTAAACTCATACTAGGATTTAAGCATATCATATGCTTAATTAAGATATGATAAATTATCATTCTCCTACTCTTATCCCAATTACTTGGGGTCGATACAATATGTACTCTTCTTTCATAGTACATACTGTAAAAGTTATTAGCAATAGTGTTATGACCGACCTCCTGCCAGACGTCAACCCTCCGACTGTAATTGTTGACCAAACGGCATCAGCTGGAGTTGGACCAGGTCGTTATAAAGCTCTTAGTCGACTTAATGACTTCTAATGTTTACGCGAGTATTACACATTTGAAATAAAACTACTTTTACGGATTCTATCGCGTTTGTATTTGATTTATAATTTCCCGACGTTTCGAACACTTTACAGTGATCATGGTCACGGGAGGACTGAGGTGTCTTAGTCAACTGTTACGACATCTACGAGTAAAGCAAGGGTTGGTAGTATTTGTAGCCGCTATCACACAGTAAATATGATTAATAATAGTTATCAATATAGGATTCAAAATTTACAATAACCTTACTTAAATAATTGTATTATATAATCTAATATATATAACAACTTGCTTGCTGTGTAGCGGCTACAAATATTACCAATCCTTACTTTGCTCGTGGATGTCGTAAAAGACAACTAAGAGCTTTATATCGACCTGGGCCCACTCCATCTGATGCCGTTTGGTCAACAATTACATTCTTAAGTAAGGTCGACATCTGGCAGGCGGCCCGTCATAAAACTATTGCCAATAACTTTTGCAATATGTACTATGAAAGAAGAGTACATATTGTATCGAACCCCAGTAATTGGGACAAGAGTAGGATAATGATGATGATATATAACAACTTGCGAAGATAATGATAGAAATTACAGAAGAACTTGAAGACAAATAATTTACGATGTTTGAAATACTACAAGCTCCTATTTAACTATTAAGATTTACTTTTAAGCTTCTAAGAATATATTTCCAGACAGAGTACTAAGGAAATATATAATTTTCTTCACATAATTAATGTAAAATAAATGCTAATTATGATTTCTTTTTATTACAGGACATGTATGAGAAGATGATACAAATAGACCCTAAGGCACCCACAGAAGAAGAGCACAGGAGTAAAGGCGTTACAAAACCAAGGTACATGATCTGGAGAGAGACTATAAGTTCTACGTCTACTCTCGGCTTCAGGATAGACGGTGTTAAGAAGGCCGATGGTACCAGCTCAAAAGATTTCAAAACTACAAAGACTAGAGATCAAATATCTGAAGCATTCAAAGACTTTATCAGCAATTTCCCTAATGCAGCAGTAAGTTTTTATTGATTTTACTTAAGTTTTCTTATGAAATACAGGTTAGGCGAAAAAATAGATTCACAAATAGTGTGGAATTCTAACCCATAGTCATTATCGTCATCATCATAGCTCATAAATGTCCCACTGTTGGGCTCGGGCCTCCTCCATAATGGGAGGGAAATTAACCTACTATACCGCGCTGGTCGGACGTGTTGGTATAGGTTTTTGTTTCGAGTTTTCCTTTTCTGGCCTAGATGTTATATGCGTTTTATATCCCTTAGTCGTCTCGTACGATCACCCTACGGGTAGGATATGGGGTGGTGAATAGTATTCTTACTCCGTCACCACACGGAAACTCCCATGGTACTTAGTTTAAAAAGTCAAAGTAATGTACTTGGTAAATTGTGTTTTATTGCTTTAACTGTGAAGGTGTTTACCATCTTTTGAAAACATTATGTGATAGAGAAATCTGGAAAAAAGGAAAGATACCTGTGTTCTGTCTTAAACATGATAAGTCTTTGTTCAGCTATTATCTATGTTACAATGACATGAATTATATATTTATTTTGAAGAGCCCATTGGATCAGTAAAACAGAAATAAGTCTTGTATCTAAACAAGCTGAACTAAGAGCTCGTCTATTGTCTACTTTAGAATGACATCAATTATATCTCATGAGATATATAGATATTTTTTTTTATATTTGGACAATATTTTAATGTAATCTTTTTATTTATTCTAGCCGAAATACTTAGAGAGATTGAAGAACATTAGTGCAACGCTGCAAGAGTCATCATTCTTCAGAAATCATGAGCTTATCGGGAGCTCGTTACTCTTTGTTCATGACAAGAAAAGGGCTTCCATCTGGATGATAGATTTCGCAAAGACTGTTCCTGTGCCTGAATCTGTCAACATAGACCATAATTCTGCCTGGAAAGTTGGGAATCATGAAGACGGCTACCTCATTGGGCTTAACAATTTAATATCTATCTTTGAATCTCTTATAAAAGATGACAACGGTAACATAGACCAGTGTTATTCGAATATTAGTTTAGATAAAAATATACGGCAAGATAGTTTTGATACTTGAAGTATCAAATGATATAAAATCTCGAGACAATTGACTGTGCGTGGTGACGCTGCACTGTTAAGCATTTGCAGTAGCATTACTGCCTTGTTTATACAAAAGGCTTATTTATGCGAAGTCCAAACGATGCATTATGATATTAACGCAATAAAGAATATGTATGTTATTGGAAATAACACTCTTTGAAATCAAAATTAAATTGGTCATCGCAAAAACAAGTCAAATGACGTGGTTTATTCTAATCATATATATTTTCACAAGTGCGTAACTATATTTGTTTCAATCTCATTGTAAATAAATATATAGTATTATAAATAATTATAATATTGTAATACTCAATTTTAGTTTTAGGTTTGGGCACCACCAATTCTGTTAATGATTTTTTTTTGTCAATTAAGTACGTTTTAGTTAAGTTATTTCTGTGTGTATAGATTAAAAACTCAATTCGATCAACTGTAGAACAAATTATTGACATAAAGAAACTGAAATTTAGTATACTAGCTATCATATCCATAGCAATAACTAATGAATAAATGTGTGAAGTACACTATATTAGTGTAATAAATACACTATTTTTAGATTATAAGATAATTTACAGTGTATCAATCTATAAATCTGAATACAGATCTGACGGTACTAAATAAAATATTATCTCGTTATTTTTAGTTTTTTATTTCTTCTCAATGATGTTGGAATATATATCGTACGGATCAGTAAATGACAATGAACTTGTACTGGTGTATACACCGCTTAGGAACGAAGTATTTACACAATTCCTTAGAGCCTGGTACATTTAAAGATATATGCATGAAAGCACTATAGTATTTCCTACTACTTTAGTAAGACGGTAGCACCGTCAAAACTAATGTTACTTCACTTGAGTAATTACACAAAACACTTAGAAAATTATAACTTTTCTCAAATATAATTATCATCTTCATCACAACTCATATAATTATGTACCACTGCTGAGTACGAGACTTAACCGTGTGATGAGTGGGATGAAAATTGACCTATTGTATCACGTCGATCAGATCGGTACATTATTACAGATACGGTTATAATTTTTTCTTATTTCGCAGTGATTAAATTATCTACTGGTGACCCATAGTCGTCCTTTACTTTAGTACTCTCATCGGACTATAAATTTTGTAAATTTCTATATGGAGACTAAATAAGTTCGTGCAATATCTAACAACATGGTCTTTAAATGTCACTCTCATAAAAAGGTTCAAAGCCGCTCAGCATGCTATGGAGATGGCTATACCCGAACATATACGTGACGAGCATATTTTATTATTATTCCGTACGGTTTTTTTCTACGTAATAAAAGCCGGAATACGGCAGCCCGTAGCAGAATGGTTGTAGCTGATATAGCCCCAAGAATTAATGTTGAAGTGGCGATAGGCCACATTGCTCGTCGCACCAACAATCGTTGGGGAAGAAAGATTCTCAATTGGCGACTACGTAACGGACAGCACAACGTAGGATGACCTCCATTAGGTGGAGTGATGATATCTTAAGAGTCGTTGGAGGGGGCTGGATGCTGGTGGCACAGGAACGTTCTGAGTGGTGTGCTCTTGGGAAGGCCTATGTCCAACAGTGAATGTCTACGGGCTTATGGAAGGATATCATACATAATCGTAAAAATACAAGAGTCAATATTTTCTTCTTGGGTATTTGTAAAATAATGAATGTCTACTTATAATAGAAAGCTATGTTGCCGCCGATTGTGTATCAGCTCATAAACCCGTTCCCTTTGTATTTTTTTTTGAAACTCACCAAAAAAATCCTTTGTTTAAGATATTTTATGCTCTTTTGTCACTTAGAAATACAATATTTGTTAAGTTAAATGGGTAATTTCTCTAAATCCGATATTATAACTTTTTTAAAGCATTCCTTGTTTTTATTATAGAAAAATGTGCCAATCCCACAGGCAAAAAAAGAACGTCGGTATAAAACTCAAATCAAACAAATAACTGAGATATTGGACGGCGTATATTTTTCAATAAATTAAAATTAATTTAACCTAGTAATAATAAACTATTAGTATAATCTAGAATTTTCTACAAGGCACTGAGGTTACGTGTAGTCTTTATCTTTAAAATTATCTACAACTATATCAGTTAAACTACAACGTCTGGAATCAGTTTCTTCATTATTAGAACTTTCTCGGCGCATCCGTGAGAAAAGTCTGGGTACTGGCCCTGAACTAGAACGACCAGGTTCTCCTGGAGCTGGAGAATATCTCCTTATTCGAGGTTTCGTTAAATCGCCTTCTAAAGGAGATTCTGAATATGGCGGTGGGGGCTGTTGTAACATCGTCATACGATTTTCTCTTGATGCCGTTGCAGTTGCTATTTGCAACTCTGTACCAGCAACAACTGTTGCTAATGTTGGTGTAAACTGTGGAGCTGCAGACCTTGCAGATATTCTCCTACGTCTGGGCCCAGCATCATCCATGCGTCTTGATTTATTTTCTTCTAAGCTATCACGACTTGGTGGCGTAGGAATGGAGAAGTCGTGTTTAAAAGATCCAAATCTACGGCCACTAGAAGTGGTTGGTTCAGTTAAAAAGTCTAAAAGACCTGAAGGCTCGTTTGTATTATAAGGACCTTGGGCCGCAGTTTCCAATACTGCTAATGCTCTTAAGAGATCTGCCACGCTGGTATTTTCTAAAACTTCTACCTGTTCAGCTTCAGGTAAATTCGATATATTGACATCAGGATCAAACAAGCTACGGCGACCATTCTTTGTCTTATTTCTATAGCGTTCTAAGTCATTTGTAAATTGACCAAGATCGTCATATGAATGATTATAATCTTGTCTATTTTGTTTATTAAATTGTTCAATCGTAGCTTCCAGATCTCCTGAACTATCATTAGGTGAACTATTTTTACGTTGTTTGCCAAAAGAAGGGAATAGACTACTTCGCCTAACATTACTTTTATTGTTATAGTCTACGAGTTCATCTGAACTTTCCGGCACAATATCATCATCACTTTTCTTAGATCTACCAAAAGTGGGGAACAAACTGAGACGACCCTTTTTAGTTCTATTTTGATACCTTTGCACTTCATCTTCATCTACGGTATCTTCATCATTGCTAGTGAGACCGCTGAAATTAAAGGTTGGAAAAATACTTCGTCTTCCTTTCTTGGTATATTCTCTATAACGATCTACATCATCGTCAGGATCACTGAAATCGAACGAGGGAAATATACTATGCCGACCGGCTCTGGTTCGTTCCTTATATGCATTCGCATCTTCATCTTCACTGAAATCAAATGTAGGAAAAATACTATGCCTTTTGGGTTTCTGCTGATACGATCTTACAGCAGCTGTGTCTTCATCTGTCGAAAAATCAAATGTAGGAAAAATACTGTGACGTCCGCGACTTGTTTTCTCAAGGTAAGTATTTGAACCATAATCACTATCGTCGTTGAAATCAAATGATGGGAAAATACTATGTCTACCTTTTTTTGTTTTCTCTTTATATTCTTCGGCATCACTTCTATCTCCTGCACCAAATCCAAATGACGGGAATATACTTCCACGCCTTGGTTTTGTAGTATCAGAGTTTTCATGAACTATTTGGGTACCACTTAATTTTCCTTTCATTGTGTTCTTAATATATTCTGTGGGACTTTCATTACTGGAAGGTTTTTTAAAGAAAAATCTTGTTATAATATTTTGTCGTGGCGCACTTTCTTCGGGCTTTGAAGGTAATGATAATTTGCCACTTCTGAATTTTTTTACTGCTGCTCGCCTAAACTTTTCGGCTGACTCCCCGTTTGTCCAAGTATATTCATTATTTGTGTGTTCAGGAGTCGGTTCTTTTGTATAATTTGGTACAGCAATACTTAAAGCTCTATGTCTCTTTGTATTAATACGTTCAGAACCAATACTAAATTTAGGTGATACCTCATTAGCTAAAATATGTTCATCTCCAAATAAATGTACACCTTTGTCTTTTTGTGCTGAATTTTGTTGTTCTAATCCTCCTAAAACATTAACAACTCTTGCTAACAATTCTGCTGGCTTAACAATAGCGGAAGCAGTAAATGTCTTTTCCTTATCAATTCCAAGTAAATCCGTATCGGATTGTATACGAAGCATATCTTTTGCAGAAAGTTGAATATTTTCTGAGTTAGCTCGTTTTCTTTTATATATCGGATCTCTAGGTTCAATATCGTATGTAAATATAGGACAACTGTAACTTCGGTAAAGTGTTGGCAGGGCTTCCACGTAAACTGGCTGAAAATATATAAAAAGTATTTATTAGAAATATAAAAACATTTTTAATTACATAATTAATCTATGTATTTATTAATCTGTGTCTATTTTTTTTTATTTATCTTGAAGTGCTGGTAACACCAACTTATATCCCTCAGTCGTTCTTTATGACGTCCAGAGGATTCTATTCTTACTCCACCGCCATATAAAAAATTAAGTATTATGATTATATATTTCTAGATATTTATATACTTCTGTAAATATCTAAAATAAATTGATTAATTATGTTTGCAATAATATTTAAATACCAAAATTAAATATTATAACACTTTTCTTTTTCTTCTCAGTCCCATAGTAGAGTTCGTACTTCCTTCATAGTGGTAGGTGAATTAACCTACTTTAACACGCTAGTGAAACGGGTTGGCATAGATTATATGTCGATTTTTTTTTCTCTTGTAGTGATTTTATCTATACTATATCCCTTTTATCGCCTTTTACGACACCCTCAGGCGACTCTCAACTATTCTTACTCCGTCACCGCATGGCAGATAATCATAATATAAAAACCTTTGCCAAGCGTTGATTGAATTACTACACCAAGTACTAAATACTCTACAAAAAAACGTACTTGAAATTAGATACCCATTACCTTAATTAATATAAACAATATATTTGAAATAAAAGTGTGGTAATATTGTATCCTGTAGCTCTTCACTAGACAGCCAAAAAAAAAAAATTCAGGCATATTTTCCACGTGGTAACGATATTAGAAATACTTTATAAATTATATTCTATCTTTTTTGTAGGAGTGAAGATGAACTTATATTAAAAATTAGTGTATTTTAAAGACGAAAATGACTCCGATTCTTACCTTTATTTTTATTAAATTCGCTTCATTAATAATTTTTCTAAGAGCAGATAAATCTTTTGTGAAACCTTGAAGGATTTTGTTTTGTGTATTTTTGAATTGGCAAGCAAACTTCTGTTCGATTCTGTGAATGCTTTCGGATCTCATACCGCTAGTTATGAAGCCCAATAACATAACAATGTATCCAAGTCCAAATGTAATCCAAACAATTAAGAATATTTGGTATGCACAGAAGTATCCATATTTAAAACCATTGTTTACTGTACCTAAAATTTAATAAATAAACAAATTTAATAATTTATATCGCTATCGTATGCTGGATATTATCTATATTGATAAATTATTCTTAATATATTTAAAAAATATATATAAAAGAAAGCCATTTGTATACGAGAAAATACCATAAGTAAAAAGACAACATCCCAAATTAAATAACGTCTATTTATATATCAAAGTATCTACTTTCATCATCACCACAGCCCATAAATGTTCCAGTGGCCTCCTCCGAAATGGAAAGGAAATTAACCTACTATACCGCGCTGGTCAGACGTGTTGGTATAGGAATTTGTTTCGAGTTTTCCTTCTCTCGCATAGATATTATATGCATTTTATATCTCTTAGTCGTCTCGTATGATCACCCATGGGAAAGATATGGGGTGGTGAATACCAGTCACCACACGGAAGATGTACTTTATAAACTTCTAATTAAAGAAACAATTTATATCCAAACAGAAAAATCATTTATAAATCGCACAAAGATTTCTCGTGTGTGGAAATGGAAGCCGTGTCAATGACAGCGAAGTATTATACTTAGATTATTCATTCATCATATAAGGTACATAAGATAAAAAATTGCCGCAATCCAATCAGGGCTTAGAAAAAATAAATACACTATATTTCCCGTGGAAATCGTAAAAATCGGCTGATGGAGCACCAAGACAATAAAGCATAGCATTCTTCTGGAAAATTATAATACTAATTACAATCGCCAATCTGCTTGTCAACGTCTTCATGGTGGGGCCCATGTTTAACAGTGGCTATCTGATAGGCAGTTATGATCACATAGATATTAAGTAGTCAATTTTTTTTTTTGGGACCCATCTCACCACCACATGAGTTACAGTACTCCTGTAAGCCAGGATCTATATAATGGTCTCCGTATAAGACACCGAGGTTTGACTCTCGGGAAGTCCCGGGAAACGCTTTAATTGTCTTGGGACTCGCAACAAACTTAATTAGAAAAGAAAAACAGGAGGAGTTGGAAAATTCCACTTCCCTCCTATGCAAATCGGGAGATATGAAGCAAAAATTGGCTAAGAGGCCAATAGATAAGAGGATGTACTGATACGTGAAGCGCAGCAGTACAACACAACGGATATGGGAAAGCTTATGGGGCCTATATGTGAGCCTTAATATACAGGGTGTCCCAAAATTCAACGATAAGCCGGCACCAGCAGGTGCACCTATATATGACTACTCGAGAACAAAAAAGAAAAAAATTCTACCTTGATTTTTTTTTTCATTACGACAAAAAAACCGATTTCTTTAAAAATCGTCATCTTTTATTATATTATTAAGTACCATTGCTACAATTTTACAAGTAATTCTGTGATTTTTTTTGTATTGGTAAGGTAAGTAGCACTACTATCGATCACAATCATTAAAAATTCCAGAATATCTATAGTTTTTACACAAAAATCAACCGAAACTATGTTTTTTTCATAAATTATGTAAGATTTTGACTTTCAGCTCACTTTCACTCATCACAGTGAAAAAAAAAAGTATGGACACTACTGTGGCAAATTGTATTAAAAATTGGCGCAACTAACTACAATTCTAAAATGGTATAACATTCTAGGCAAACTAGCCACAAAAATATACTTAGGTGTACTATTTCAAAATAACAACCATATTTCGAAAATTGTTAGTGTTGATAGTAATCACTTCTACTATGTAGCCAAAATGTTTTTGTTGCAAGTTCTCAGAATTTGAATGAGACATGTGCGTGGTCCATAAGATAACATAAGTTAGACAGAGATAGAGAGATTATACGTTAGAGGGAGATAGATAGATGCTAATTGTTTAGTAACATTAATGCAGGTAGAGAAGTAATTAATGTCCTCAGCAGCACAGTAAGTCAGTACGCTCTACTTCTTTGTTTACTGCACAACGTTCTGTTTTAATTAAAGTGGCTCTGGTACTAACGACTTTGGATTGAATTAAGTGACCTGGAAATTGACCTGACTTGGCATTATTTTAGACTGTGATTTTGTGTTTTTTTAAAGAAGTTTTGCCTTATTTTCAAGTGTTTAGCATTCATTATGCCGCTACCATATACAGCGTTAGAATACGCTAATATGCACCTAATTTATGGAGAATGCCGATGCAATGTCAACGCTGCTAGCAGATTATATCGAGCAAGGTACCCTACTCTTCAAAGGTATCCGGATTATCGCGTATTTATTAACGTGCATCAAGCATTTTCGGAGGGTCGTATACCATCTGACAGGAGAAACGCTGGAAGACCTAGATCGGAACACGATGAAGAAGTTCTCAATGAAATAGAAAGCGATACAACTTCCTCTGTACGTGCCATACAAGCAGCAACGGGAATTCCAAAAAGTACTGCACATAGAATTTTAAAACGTCACCAGCTTCATCCATATCATTACAGGCGCGTGCAGGCGTTATTACCGCGGGACTATCCACTGCGGGTCGCATTTTGCCGTGTAATGCTGCAAAAACACAGGGAAGATCCCCAATTCTTAGACAAAGTTTTATGGTCGGATGAAACAACCTACAAGAAAGATGGCTATTTAAATCTTCACAATCTTCATAGCTGGAACAATGAAAATCCGCACCTGGTGAGAGAAGACAAATCCCAATATCAATTTAAGGTTAACCTATGGACGGGCATAATAAATGGAAAAGTGATAGGGCCCTTTGAGTTACAAGGAAACATAGATGGCAATAGCTATTTGAACTTCTTACAAAATGAGTTACCAGGATTATTAGAAGACGTGCCCTTAAGTGATTTGCAAAACATGTGGTTTCAAAACGATGGTTGCCCAGCTCACTATGCCCGCCCTGTGCGAGAGTACTTAGACCAAGAGTACCCAGGGCGTTGGATCGGGCGACTTGGTCCTATCTTTTGGCCACCCCGTTCACCCGATCTAAATCCCCTGGACTTTTTCTATTGGGGTGGTCTAAAGGACAGAGTCTACTCAAAACCCATTGCAACCTTGGACGAGCTTCGCCAAAAAATAATTCAGGCTGTGGATCACATGAACAGAATCAGATATGCAAGAAAAATAAAACGTTCATTTTTAAGGCGATGTCGTGCCTGCATTACTGCCAATGGCAAACAATTCGAACATTTATTGTAATTTTAATAATATAGTAAATTCTAATCTCTCTATATCTATCTCTGTCTAACTTATGTTATCTTATGGACCACGCACATGTCTCATTCAAATTCTGAGAACTTGCAACAAAAACATTTTGGCTACATAGTAGAAGTGATTACTATCAACACTAACAATTTTCGAAATATGGTTGTTATTTTGAAATAGTACACCTAAGTATATTTTTGTGGCTAGTTTGCCTAGAATGTTATACCATTTTAGAATTGTAGTTAGTTGCGCCAATTTTTAATACTATTTGCCACAGTAGTGTCCATACTTTTTTTTTTCACTGTGATTAGTGAAAGTGAGCTGAAAGTCAAAATCTTACATAATTTATGAAAAAAACATAGTTTTGGTTGATTTTTGTGTAAAAACTATAGATATTCTGGAATTTTTAATGATTGTGATCGATAGTAGTGCTACTTACCTTGCCAATACAAAAAAAATCACAGAATTACTTGTAAAATTGTAGCAATGGCACTTAATAATATAATAAAAGATGACGATTTTTAAAGAAATCGGTTTTTTTTGTCGTAATGAAAAAAAAAATCAAGGTAGAATTTTTTTCTTTTTTGTTCTCGAGTAGTCATATATAGGTGCACCTGCTGGTGCCGGCTTATCGTTGAATTTTGGGACACCCTGTAGATTACAACAGTAAGTATGGCTCAAGCGCGCGAACGCACGGAAATCAAGGTTTTTTTCTCAAGTTGCTACTAGGTCCGTATAATATACTACCCCAGACGTGACTTTCAGACTGTCTAACATGAAATCGCACTCGTTACGCCAGAGACTGCACTCCCAGAGGATGTTGTGAGCTGTTAATTATATTAATATTAATAGTTCTTCGTCATTATCATTTCACTTATATACGTCGCACTGTTGGGCTGTAGCCACCTATAACTTAGGAGGGAATTTGACCTACTATACCACGCTAGTCAGACAAGAAGACATAAGGTTTTATTTTGATTTTTTCTTCTCTTACATAGATATAATCTGCATATTATATCGCTTAGTAGCGAGACACGGGTGGTGAATTATACTCTTACCCCATCACCACGAAAAAAATAGTTCTTACCTGCTACTAAATCACCAAAACCAATTGTGGTAAGCGTAACGAAAGCATAATAAATAGATGCAACATAATCCCATCCTTCGAAGACGACGAAAATGCAGGCAGGTAAGAATATGAAGAACAGGAAACCCGGGATAAGATATAGGACGATTTGTCCTAACATACCCAGGTTGACGAAGAGAAAGTCGAGGTGATCAGCACCCTTTTCATTGCGTTTCTTATATTTACGATATACTGAAAGGATCTGTAAATAAAATAAAATTAATTAATTAATTTAAAATTTAACTATTTTACGAATGAAATAGTTTTTGTATTGTGTATTTTTTGTTTTCGAAACAAAATATGTAACAGATTGAAATAAAAAGTGTTATCTGCCAATGGAAGTTGTTAAAATCGGCTAAAGGATCATCAGAAAAATGGGTAGCAGTAGTTTCTTGGGGAATTTACAATAGCTTTAATAGTGGTAGGACCACACTGTGGACAATTTTCTGTCTACAGCCGCGGGCCGCTCCGCCCGGGGTATTACCACACTCTCGCAAAAGATCGACGTCTGAGTAAGTGCGCTTTGTTAGGTGCGCGAGAAAGCCGGAAGCCAAACTGAGGTGGGCTTGGGGTTTGTATTGGTGGGCAGCGGCCTAGCTGTACTTTTGGTATTGCAAAGGTCCATGGGCAGCAGTGACACTTACCATCAGGTGTGCTAGTTGCTCGTTTGCCACCATAAGCAATAAAAAAAACCAACTGCAATTGCCAATCTGCCTACCAAGCGTGGCGATTATAGCATTATTCTCCTCCTCTGGGGAGGCCTATACACAAGAGTGGATGTCGATAGACTGATGATGATAATGTATATATCTATATAATCGTGTCCGAAGTGTGATATATTTATTAAAAAGACTAGAATCGCGAAAATGGAAGGATGTAGGTACCGGGGGAGACCGAGACTCACCTAGCTAGACCAGATCGGTCATGTACTGAAGGAAGGTGGAGTCAAGAGTCTCCGAAACCGGCGAGCGTGTATGAAGAGAATTATGAATGTTGAGGAAGCGAGTGAAGTATGTAAAGATAGAGTTCTCTGGCACTCTGTTCTCTCTGCCTACCCTGTAAGGGATATGGCGCGATGATATGTATGTATGTATTATAAATAGTAGATACCTCATCACCATCATCATCTCAGCTCATATATGCTCGACTGTTGGGCTCGAGCCTCCTCCTTAATGGGAGAAAAATTTACCTACAATACTACATGTTGGTATAGGGTTTAGTTCCGAGATTTCCTTCTCTAGCATAGATGTTATATGCGGGTTTATATCCCTTAGTCTTTATATACGATCACCCACGTATAAGATGGTGGTGGATTGTATTCTATACTCTGTCACCACATAGAAATGACAGATACTTTAATGCATATGTAATTTTTACTAGGTGTTACCTAAAAAAAACATCCCGGGCGGGTCACCGAAGACAAAGATCGGGTACTGGTGGCCCGCTCGCACGGCGAAGAGAGGAGTTTGCATGGTGGGTCTATAGGGCCACGCGCCGCCTCATCCGTCACCCCGGACCGATTTGGCGGGGCGAGACGCATCCATAGTCCACCGCAAAAAAAAAAGTAAAATTTGCTTTTTTAAAACATGAATTCTTTTATAATGTCTTAGGTGTTACCTAAAACTTTAGAGGTCGATGGTGAAAACGGACTTAAGTCCAATAATGAACCTCTACAGGCTCATAAATGAAAGAACATTAGTAATTATATTGTTATGCATAATAATATATTATTCATCATCATCATCTCAGCTCATATATGTCCCACTGTTTGGCTCGAGCCTCCTCCATAATGGGAGGGAAATTGACCTACTATACCACGCTGGTCAAACATGTTGGCATAGAGTTTTGTGTCGAGGTTCCTATTGTTTCGAGTTTTCCTATATATTATTAATTAGTTATAATATAATTACCTGTAAGCCAAAGTATTCACCAAGATTTGCAAGTAGGATACCATTGATAGGTATACCAAACAAACCATAGAATATCATAAGAATTCTACCAAGATGAGTAGTGGGCGCTAGGTTACCATAACCTGTAAAGATAAAAGATTGAATTTTATTACACAGACTCAAATATACCTTGCTGTAAATAATTTATTGAATTAGATAATACATAGCGGCAGTCCATTATTATTTTGAAATAAATTATATTCTTCTGAAAAAAATTATTTGAAATAAATTATTTCTTATATTCTTCTCCACAATGCAATTTAGGGATATTCGATATACATCGATGCATCGAAAACATCGATGTTTACAATGATACGTCGAATCGATCCGATGTTTTGAATAGCTATCGAAATACTCGATGTATCGATGTTTTTCATAAAACATCGAATCGATGATAACCAGTTAATGTCACAAAAACTCAAGTTTATGTAATAAATTACAGTTTCATAAGTTTATAAGGGATTGGAATAGGTATAAATGGCACAAAAAAGACCTTTTTTTTTAGAAGTCAGTTTTATAAGGGATTGGAATAGGTATAAATGCCACAAAAAAAGACCATTTTTTAGATGTTAGTTTTATAAGGGATTGAAATAGGTCTAAATGCCACAAAAAAGACCTTTTTTTTTTGTAGAAGTATCACTTTTGATATGACTTTAGCTTTGTAATATATTTTAGAAAAAGTACTCGATGTTTACAAAACATCGATGTTTTCATCCGATACATCGAAATGCATCGATGTACAGTTTCGATTTATCGAATCGATAAAAACATCGATGTTTTTTCAAAGTGGACACCTTTAATGCAATTGTCAAGTGTGGCTGCTACATAAGAGTTAAGATTTCAATACGTACGTACGATACAATATGTACTCTTCTTTCATAGTACATATTGTAAAAGTTATTGGCAATAATTTTATGACCGGCCGCCTGCCTCATCAACAACATCCGCCCTGGGCATGTAATTGTAAAAATAATAATCAACCCGCCCTGGGAATGTAATTGTTGACCAAACGGCATCAGATGGAGTTGGTTGGTTGGATGGAGTTGGTCATTACAAAAACAAGGGTTGGTAGTATTCGAAGCCGCTACCACACAGCCAACAATTAAGATCTCTTTATATCTTTAATCCTATTCTATATTCCTTCCTTTATTGAGGTGGGTGGTATATAGATTAACCATGGGATTTTGGAATGTGTTACTTCTTTTTTACCATGCCAAATAACATTTGCTAGATATATATTATAGACTAATAAACTTTTGCTATTAAAAAGAGTAAAGAACACCATGAGACCATGTACCTCTTAGGTGAATGCTAAATAATTTTCCAAGAAATACCTTAGTGTATACGACACCCTTAAGAATGTGACGGTGAGTTGCATGTTGCATTCTTAACTACTCACCATAATGAGTAAATCTTTTTTTGGCAAAAGAAGTCGCCGCTTTATCAGTAGTCAAAATTATACTACACAATATGTGATTAACATACCGATCTACCGTGCCAGGTGTCATATTTTCGATTCCCATACAGGATTATACTTACCGAGATGTGTGGTAGCGGCTGCGAATACTACCAACCCTTACTTTGCTCGTGGATGTCGTAAAAGACGACTAAGAGCCTTATAATGATCTGAGCCAACTCCATTTGATGCCGTTTGGTCAACATATATATTCCTAAGGATGGTTGACGTATGGCAGGCGGTCGGTCATAAAACTATTGCCAATAACTTTTACAATATGTAGGTACTATGAGAGAAGAGTACATATTGTATCGAATCCAAGTAATTGGGATAAGAGTAGGAGAATTATGAATATTATGATACAGGACTATACTTTGTGTGATCCAACAAATTATTGTTCAGAGTCTGGACGTAATTTGTGTTCATTAATTATGTGTTTGTAAAGTCCTTTGAAATATAAGCATTATTTACTTATTGCGTTATCTTTTTAAAATAACAAATAAAAATATTTTTAATAACTTTAAATCAATGAAGATATCTATAAGATCAATCAAATCCACGACATAAGACGTCGTCTATTATATCATATGTGTAATAACTCACAGACATTGTACAGAAATTCTAATAAGGCTTGCGATTAAGATACATTTAAAAACATTATGTATAGTTATCATCTATTATATTAAGCATTAAATCAAACTATACTCATCAAAATAAATATTGATGAATTTGTTACCAAAAATGTCTATGGAAAATGATAAGTGATTTTCGATTGTGATTATTAGCTCAGTCAATAAAGAGTAGCTTAAAAATCTTCTACTTTAAAAAAATGCGGCTGAAATGCGATTTCTACGGTAAATCTGTGAAGTTAGGCTGACCAATCGCATTCGTAACGACGACGTAAGAGAGCGAGTAGATATGAAAGAAAGTACTGGTGTAAAGATGCGAAAGGGAATGCTCCGATGGTTCGGACATGTGGAAAGAATGCCGAACGAACGTCTGGTTAAGAAGATATACAATGCGAAAGTGGAAGGATGTAAGTATCGGGGGAGACCGAGACTAACCTACTTTGACCAAATTAGTCACGTACTGAAGGAAGGTGGAGTCAAGAGTCTCCGAAACCGGCAAGCGTGTATGAAGAGAATTATGAATGTTGAGGAAACAAGTGAAGTATGCAAGGATAGAGTTCTCTGGCACTCTGTTCTCTCTGCCTACCCTGCAAGGGATATGGCGTGATGATATGTATATAACGCCCTTTTTTGTGGCAGGCTATGGTATGGACACACGCCGTCCATTCCGTTCGGAGCAACGGAAGGGCGGTGCGAGGCTCCATAAGATACCACATTCCTTCCCCATCGCTATTGGACCCGCCACTGGTACCGAATTCTTAATGTTCATGGCCAGCCCGGGAACATAACGCCCTTAGATTAAAAAAAGAGATTTAGATAAGGAAAAAAAATATTGCCAGGGTTTTTTTTTGCATTTTTTACAGATAGATCTTGATTTATACCCTTTGAAATAAAGCAAATGCCTCTAAGCCAATTTAAAAAGTGCCTCCATAAGATTTTAGTAAGAAAAAGTTATTATTCACTGGATATGTACTTTAATGATAATTTAAATTCCTAACATTTTTTTAATACTTAATATGACATCTTAATAACGTGATTTCTTTTTCATTTTTATTTATATGACATTTTTGATAATATACATAGATCGGATTTTTTTTCTTTATATTATATAACCTGACATTTTTTCTATTTATATGATATCTTTAATAATATAGATCCAATATTTTTTATACATTTTATATTGCAATTTTAATTTTAATGGTGTATGTTTTGTTTTTATTAATAAATTCGATTTATCTTGTGTAATATAAAGATGAAATTTTATCAAATTTGTATGCCCTAGAGACAAAACATAGTGAACTAATTATTGTTATAAGATCATTTATGTATGTACCTATATTATACAAATAAATTATTCTATTCTATTCTAAAAAAAAAAATTAAATAAAAGAAAAAACAGATGTTTTCTTTATTTAAAATCCTTATACCGTCAAATTTAGCTAGTTAAGTATACATATTACCAATTTTCATACTACAATGATCTGACCATTACTGAGACATGAGTCACCTCATGTCTCAGTAATGGAACACGTATAATACCAATTGGAATTGACTTCCCATTTCATCAATCGAGTATGTTCATACCAGACAAAAAAATAGCTGACATGATCTGAGAGACATGGCTTTCGCACAGTATGAAGATTTTCAATACATATAGATTCCTTTACGTTATACTTCTTAACCGTATAATCAAGCAGTGATTAAATTGAAACTTTAATAGCCACGAAATTTTGAATAAATAGAAGTGATGACTTCTAATGTTTACGCGAGTATTACACATTTGAAATAAAACTACTTTTACGGATTCTATCGCGTTTGTATTTGATTTATAATTTCCCGACGTTTCGAACACTTTACAGTGATCATCACTTTACAGTGTCCTCCCGTGACCATGATCACTGTAAAGTGTTCGAAACGTCGGGAAATTATAAATCAAATACAAACGCGATATAATCCGTAAAAGTAGTTTTATTTCAAATAAATAGAAGTGCCTATTACAGGTTCAAATACAAGTTAGTCTTGTATGATGTAATTAATAACGTTTTTAGTTTTATTAAAAAAATAATCTTACCTATTGTACTAACGACAGTATAAGAGAAGAAGAAGGAATGGTAAAAGTCCCATTTGAATGGTGGTTCTTCGTCTTCTGTAGTATAATTGAACATCGACTTCCCACAATAATCAGATAGTTTTCTAAGAATTGTATCTTGTTTCTGAGGATCTTCAGGTAGGTAGTTCTCGTAAAGTAGATCTGAAATTAATGAATAGAGAATTAATTTACAGTAAAAAAAAGCTTGCTGTGTGGTAGCGGCTACGAATACTACCAATGCTTACTTTGTTTGTGGATGTCGTAAAAGACAACTAAGAGCTTTATATCGACCTAGGCTAACTCCACTTCCCAAGGAGGTTGACGTCAGGCAGGCCGCCGGTCATAAAACTATTGGCAATAACTTTTGTAATATGTACAAGTATATATTGCGTCAACCCCAAGTAATTGGGATAAGAGCAGGAGAATGATGATTTCAAAAATAGAGAATTAATGTATTTATTATAATAAATACAATTATCCATATAGTAGAGGCCTCTGCCCTTCCCACGACTATCGTAAAGATTGATTAAAGGGATATGTTATCATGTCAGCTAATACATGTCCCACTGTGGAGTTCGAGCCTTTTTTTTATTGCCGATGGTGGCAGACGAGCCAGGAGCACACCTGATGATAAGTGACACTGCCGCTCATGGACCTTTGCAAAACCAGAGCATAGCTAGGCCACTGCCAACCGTGAAAAAAGTGCTCTTCTTAAACCTCGTTTAAAAAAGGACATGTCATAGCACTCGGGAAACACGGCAGCAGGTAGTTCATTCCAGATCTTGCACGTACGTGGGAGAAATGTTCGCTGACAACGTACAATAGACGTTTGTATCGTTTCCAGGTTAAATGAATGAACCCTGCTGCGGTGTCGAGTGGTACGGTGATAAAATGGTGACGGTGGTACTAAGTCAAACAGTTCTTTAGAGCATTCCCCGTGAAAGAGCCTGTAGAGTACACAGAGAGACCCAAAGTCTCTCCGGCCCTCCAATGACTCCTGTCTTTCCTTGAGCGTTTTTGTTCGTAGTTTATTCTTATGAGTCTCCTCCACAATGGGATAAACATTGAGCTACTTATACCACGCTGGTCTCACGTGTTGATATTATTGATCTGAGAAGAAGAAAGATTTATTGCATTATATATTAATATATTCTTCTTCAGCCAATACTCCTACTATCTGAGTGCAGTCTTCATCTATAATGGGCAACTGCAGAGGGAGACTGCAAAGTAAAGAGCTAGCGATATATTGTGTTTTTAAACCGTCAGTAGACTGGGTTTCAATTATCGATACAACTCATGCATGACCCACTGCTGGATTTGAGCCTCCACAATAGGAAATTGATCTACGAAACCACGCCGGTCAGATGGATTAGCACAAAGTTTTATTTGTAGTTTACTCTTTTGAATGCATATTATGTTCTTTAATAGTCTTTTACGACACCCACAAGCAAGATGGTTGGTGATGGTGGTGAATTGTATTCTTATTCCATCATCATTCTAGCTCATATACCTACGTCCCACTGACGGGCTCGATCCGACTGCACAATGGCAGGAAATTGACCTACTACACCATGCTGGTCAGACGTGTTAGTATAGACTTTTGTTTCGAGTTTTCCTTCACTTGCATAGATGTTATATAATATGCGTTTTATATCTCTTAATCGTCTCCTACGATCATCCACGGGTAAGATAGGGGATTGGGAATTGTATTCTTACTTTGTCACCACACGGAAAAGAGGACGCAATTATACTGCCGCCTAATTAGATTTAAAAAGTTTACAGTTAAATAGTATAAATTGATACTTAAGATACTCTGTATCCTCGTTTGATCTTTAACAAAAAAAAATAACCAACTTTCTTTCAAATATTATTTATTTAAAATAAAGATATTATTTTAAATTGATGATGTAATATACTTACTACTTAATATACTTCAACGGTAAATCGTGAGTGTTAACTTTAAAATACATTGCTATAAATAAATCAAGGAGGCTATTAAAAAAAAAAGAAAAAACAATAAAATACGTTGTTGGCGGATATCGTGACATCCTTGTTAACTAAAATAATTTTCAACAATCTTATATTTAAAACTGATTCATTTAACAGATTACTTCTAACAATTTAATCACGAAAGAAAAAAAAACTTAATATAGGTCATTAATTAAATGGTTAACCAAGTTTTTTTAAATGACAATTTTACGGGTGGAGTAACACAAATTGGCATGTTTTTATATTCTATTGTATGGTTTTACTACTAATGTTTGATTAGTACAGTAAAAACTGTACAAGTAAGGGAGCGTTGCCCCTTTATAAAAAAACACAATCTGTTTATTGAATATCAATGAAATATTGAAAAGCAAAGAAAGTAAACCCAATGGTTTTAATTACTCATAGCTCAATCGCGTAATATATTCTTATCATCATTAATATATCCATGTCCATTGCCATCAGAGACCTTCTTCCATGGGAAGGTCTACTATAAGAGATTATATTCTAATCGTCATAATGGCAGGCGAGTTTGAAATAGCAATTATTGTAATAAGTTTTTTTAAGAAAATTCGGCTACATATTTTCTGGATAGAATTCAGCTGATTATTATAACTTCACCAAGCAATACATTTTAATATTATTTCGTCACCACACAGGGAAATAAAATAGTCTATGAAATGATAATAAAAATAAGAATTATATCATCTACTATAAATATAATTCAAGGACATTTCCATTGTAGTTATATTTATTAACTAAATCTAAAAAGTAATGAAATTCTATACTTCTTCTCTATATTCAATCCTATATTGGACGCTGGCTTCTTGTATTATTTGAAAATTATCCAACTCAAAATATGGAGGTTTGTTCAAATTAGAAAAAAAGTTATCTAATCTTCTTAAAATAAATAACTAGAGGAAAAAAAGTGACCGTAACTATAATATTGTTACGTTGTCAATCCATGCGTTAACGGAGTAAGAATATTCATAGCCCCTTTTCTTGCCCGTGTGTGTCAGAAAAGACGATTAAAGGTTATGAAATGTAGATAACATCTATGTAAGAGAAGAAAAAACTCAAAATCAAACCCAATACAGCTCATCTGAGCAGCGTGCTATAGCAGGTAAATATTTCTTCCATTGCAGAGGATGGTCCTGGCGCTCTGGATTCCAATAGTAAAGACGTACATAAGTTGAGATGATAACATAGAAATGTTAATCTCTTAAGGTGATATCAAGGTATACCATATATAATTTATATCAATTTTTTATCGTAATAAACTAGTACATTTTTTTTTAATGGTTAATGACGTCACAATACAGTTACGCTATATCTACGTATGCCTACATGACTTATTTGTTATCTATATCACTTTCCTAATTGTGATATCTATATTCTTTGTATATACTACTTATACATAGAATGTATACATAAATTTTCCACTTAGCTCATACTTTTCACGTCTTCAAAAGCATATATCTCCACGTAGGTACTCATAAACTACTAATCTGTCTTCATTATGATTTTCCTATACAACTGTAATCATTATTTCATCATTTCAGTTCATATATCTCATAAATCTCATCGCTGCGCTCGAGTCTCCTCCACAATAGGAAGGTAATTGATCTACTATACCACACTGCCTAAGCGGATTGGCATAGGAATTTATTTCGAGTTTTGTTTCTCTTGCACAAACGTTATCTGTTAATTATATCCCTTAGTCCTCATGCACGATATCCACGTGCAAGAAACGGAGTTTTAATATTACTAAGTAATTACATATGTAGCGAAATTGCCTGAAAAAAAAAAGCTTATCGCTGTCCAGGAAGATCATGTTCGATGATTTTGTATATTGGTTACCTTTGACGTTAAGGCATTTCTTTTTTGGCGGCCGGCTATGGAGTGGTCACATTCCGTTAAATCCATCCGGTGCGACAGAAGAAGCAGCATGCGAATCAATTGACCTGCCCCAATGTACCTCTCTCGACCGAACCTGGTCCTTGTCTTCGGTGGAATATACATACATATCATCACGCCATATCCCTTGCAGGGTAGGCAGAGAGAACAGAGTGCCAGAGAACTCTATCTCTGCATACTTCACTCGCTTCCTCAACATTCATAATTCTCTTCATACACGCTCGCCGGTTTCGGAGACTCTTGACTCCACCTTCCTTCAGTACATGACCGATTTGGTCTAGGTAGGTTAGTCTCGGTCTCCCTCGGTACCTACATCCTTCCACTTTCGCATTGTATATCTTCTTAACCAGGCGTTCGTTCGGCATTCTTCGGCGTTCGGTGGAATATAAAATTACCTTAACGTAATACTGTGAATATAACACCAAGTTTTCTCTTGGTGTTATTTTTATACTCATCATCATCATTCTCCTACTCTTATCCCAATTACTTGGAGTCGATACAATATGTACTCTTCTTTCATAGTACATATTGTAAAAGTTATTGGCAATAGTTTTATGACCGGCCGCCTGCCAAACGTCAACTCTCTTTAAGAAAGTAATTGTTGACCAAACGGCATCAGATAGAGTTGGGCCAGGTCGTTATAAGGCTCTTAGTCGTCTTTTACGACATCCACGAGCAAAGTAAGGGTTGGTAGTATTCGTAGCCGCTACCACACAGCTAGTTATTTTTATATTCATGTTATTATTATTAATTTGCATGTTTTTAAATAGTTAAAGATTGATGTAAAAGTATTTTTAAAATAACTAGTTAGGTATGTATATAATGAGCTCGATTAACATATTAAAATACCACATAATCCTGTGACTACGGAAGCCATTTGTGGTTTTGCACACAGTACACCATTCGGCTTGCACATAATAGGTCTGAAAAGGCTCGGCCTATCATTGTTATTGATTATCATCAAACAGACATAAAGCCGATTTACGATAGAACCCGATTCAATAGAACCATTACGGTTCGAAGGCCGAAGTCACGGCCAAGATCGGAGCAAAGGACGATTAATTATTATTTGATACAAGTTTGACATCGAAAAAGAAAATTATGTTAGGTACTTGAATATGAGAACATCTGTGGCTCATAATGAGGTCATATATAAACATATATGGCCTGTAAATAAGAAATTAGGAGATATGATGATGGGTTAATTATTGAATGAGTCACTAACCCTTCCTTACACATCTCAAATCTATGCCAGTTTATGTGACTAGCGTGGTATACCCAATGTGACCAGACGTCCCGTTTTGAACGGGACTGTCCCTTTTTATAATAACGAGTCCCGGTATCCTTGCAATGAACTCTAGGATGCCAAACTGTCCTGTTTTCGGCAACCACGCAAAGGTTGGATTTGAGTGAATTTAAAAGAACGTGCCAAGAGTTTTATTCTTAGAATCTTCACGAGCTATATTAAAGCAATTTTTTTCCTTTGATAAATATGATAACTAAACATTTCGCGTATATTTTTCAATTCGTAACTTTTAAGTTAACTAACTTTTCTGAATAAATACCTTTAAAAAAGTGGTTTTTAATTGACTACCCGATTAAAATGTCCCGTTTTGAGTCAAAGAATAAATGGTCACGTTAGGTATACCTAATAAAGAAATTTCTATCCTATTTTCAATGAGACATATTCATTACAGTAAGAACATTACATAGATACATATAGAATATGGAATAGTAAATATTATAGCACGAGTTACTTGAATCGTGAGGTTCTGGATTAAACCAGGAGTAAAGTTTAAAATTCTGCCTATCCAGTTAACAAAAAATAGTGCTGTCGAAAGTTTCTGTAGAAATTATAGACTCCCAAGAATTTTCTCTGAAAATTCTTAACAGTTTTTTAATATTCTTAACAATTTTCAGCTTGATTTTAGTAATGTCGTCCCTCATTACGTGGCACTAAAGATTTTAATATAAAATGTTTTTATTACTGCTGTTTATTTGCTCCTTTGCTTAATTTTCGAGGATAAAGGCATGACAATACAAAATCAAAAATTATAATTTTTTTATTCTTCATGCATCTGTTTTTTTCTATATTATCTGTATTTTCAACCGACAGAGGTGAAGTTCAAAGATAGGTTTATGTGGTTTACCTGTGTGTATTTATTATTATGATTCAACTTCTATGTCCGCTATTCAACGGCTCAACTGATTTTGATTAATTATACATCATTAGATTTTTCTTAAAATCTGTGTGGTAGCGGCTACGAAACCTTTTTTTTTTTTTTTTTCGCTGAGGAAACGCATTTACGCGCTATCCCCCGCTGGTGAGAGACGGGGGGGAGTGTGGGACTCGCCGGTCAGCTGCCCGACCGGAATACCCACTAAAATCACAGCGGCCCCTTCCGCGCTTTTACGGGGCGCCAGAGAGATCGTCTACTGACATTCGATCTCCGGCACCCCAACGCTTGGCCTTCTGGCCACGTCCTGTCAACCCTTAAGGCGGTGTAAGGAGGTGCGCATCACGGCGCCTCCTCCTCCCCGGTCGCCGGCCGCGAGCGGCTACGAAAACTACCAACCCTTACTTTTGTCGTCGATGTCGTAAAAGACGACTTAGAGCTTTATAACAACCTAGGCCAACTCCACCTGATGCCGTTTGGTCAACAATTACATTCCCAAGGAGGCTTGACGTCAGGCAGGCGGCCGGTCATAAAATTATTGCCAATAACTTATGGAAGAGGAGTACATATTACGTCGACCCCAAGTAATTGGGATAAGAGCAGGAGAATGATGATGAATGATAAGATTTTTCTTAATGGCGCAAGCATCACTGGGCATGCGCAAAAAAAAAAAAAAAAAAATTCTATTAAGTGCAGAAAAATAAAATTCTGTTAAGTTTAATGGGCGAACTTAAGAAAAATGGCTTTCAAGACCCTCGTGAGGTATCAAAATAAATGGTTTTAAAAGACTAGTGTATATGTATATAATTTACATAATATCTGTATCGCAAAGCTTTTTTTATTGGAAAGCTAATTAATTGTATGACAAATAAAATAAATAATAATGATGGTAGTAAACGATAATGAAACATTTTTTTTTTTAAAGAGGACTCCGAGAGGAAAAAGACCGAGAAGAGAAAGGACTTACTAGAGCGGTACTATGAATGATGAAAAGTATTCAAATGGTGTGACCATTATAACTATGTAATTAAAACAAAATTAGAAAGCAATGAAATCAGAAAACAATATTTTATTTCATATCTATAATATTCGTATACCTTTTTTTTTGTTTTTTTTTTTGCGGTGGGCTATGGACGTGGTCACGCCCCGCCAAATCGGTCTTGGGCGACGGAAGAGGCGGCGCGCAACTCCATAGACCCACCCTGCAAACACCTCTCTTCGCCGTGCGAGCAGGCCACCGGTACCCGATCTTTGTCATCGGTGGCCTGCCCGGTAATATTCGTATACCTAAACCTCAAAAATTATTAAATACTTAGTTATTACATTGCCCATACTTTTGGCACAAATTCATTATCAGATTCATTGTCCCTTTTTTTTTTTATTGGTGGACTATGGATGCGTCTCGCCCCGTCAAATCGGTCCGGGGCGACGGAAAGGCGGCGCGCGACCCCATAGACCCACCGTAAAACTCCTCTCTCTTCGCCGTGCGAGCGGACCACCGGTACCCGATCTTTGTCTTCGGTGGTCCGCCAGATTAATTGTCCTAGTCTTATCCTAAATACTTGGGGTTGATGCGTTATGTACTTCTTTTCCATCGTACACATTGCAATAATTATTGGCAATTGTTTTATAACTGACTGCCTGACGTCAACTCTACTTGGCAATGTAATTGTTGACCAAACGGCATCAGATGTAGTGTTCGAAATGTCAGGCAATTAAAAATCAAATACAAACGCGATAGAATCCGTCAAAGTAATTTTATTTCAAACGTATAATACTCGCGTAAATATCAGAAATCATTAGAAATTATGTGCAGGTGATTCAGTTCAATGAAAAGCTGTGTTCTCAATAGTGGTAGGACCACGCTGATGACGGTTCTCTGTCTCCAGCCGCGGGCCGGTCCGTCCGGGGTAGTACCACACTCTCTCAGGTGTACTGTCTGCTCGTTTGCCACCATAAGCAATAAAAAAAAAGCTCTTATTCGTGTTTTCTGAACATCCACGAGTATAGTTTGATAGTATTCGTAGCCAATATCACTCAGCAAAAACATTCATTACGAGATATATAATAATTAATAACTAATACTGTGGACTTTTGGCGGGAATCTAAAACGTCATGTTGTGCTCTTGTATTATATTCGATATCTTAGTGTTTTAACGTGTTATATTAGATAATTTTTATGGTGTTTTATGTAATATGATGTGACAGAACAGCTGGGATGTAGTGAATATCATATAAAAGTGCTTTACAACGTTTTCGTTTTCCATCAAAATTCCTACAACATACCATTAACAGTGTCACCATAGCAGTGTTGATGGCGACAATTCGACTGACTGACAGACAATGACTAACTTGAAGAGATTAAGAACGTGAAGATAATTATAACTCGACACTGGCAAAAATGGCTCGTATAAGTAGCTGATTGCCAATACATAAAAAGAAGAAGAAGAAGAAGCTGCAACTTAACTTTGACATTGGCTTAAGTATAAACAGAGCCACAACAACAAAAAAAAAAAAAACTAATACTGTGGCGGATAGTTAAAAACCTCTATAGTCTACAGTCAGTCTGCAGTCTATAAAATTTATTTAGTAAGACATAATAGTCTTTAGTAAGACTTTATATCTTACTAAATAAATTTTGATAAAATATTTTTTTTATACAATTATTTATATTCCATGAGCTAAATATCGATGAGATCATATTTCGCACATTCAACACTTACATTTGATTTATTTTTTATTTAATTATATACGCATGTTAAAAATTCACGAACATTCCTGTCAGTTATTATGCTTAGTTAGCATGATGAGTATTAGCACGACATTACGCGTAGACACATCTGTCGAATGCGTGCTTTCAATGTCACCATCATACCATCACCATAAATTCACGTGCACAGTACATGCATATTAGACATGTGCTTCTAATAATAATAAATTTATTAATTTGTAATGTCATCATCATTCTCCTACTCTTATCTCAATTACTTGGGGTCGATATAGTATGTACTCTTATTTCATAGTACATATTGTAAAAGTTACCGGCAATAGTTTTATGACCGGCCGCCTGCCAGACGTCAACCCTCCGTGGGAATGTAATTGTTGACCAATCGGCATCAGATGTAGTTGGCCCAGATCGTTGTAAGGCTCTTAGTCGTCTTTTACGACATCCACGAGCAAAGTAAGGGTTGGTAGTATTCTTAGCCGCTACCACACAGCTTTATTAATTTGTAATGTATCGTTAATTAAATTTAAAAAAGCCTCAAACTAATTTAAAAAAAAAACCTTTTGTATTATTGTTAGATTTTTAGCAAAGTAAAATTTAGCAGAATAGATTTTCTATTGATTGTTAAGTAAAGATATAACATTGTTCTAGAACTTAGACTATTATAATCACTATTAGGTTTTTCAGGCTGACTGATCGCATTCGTAACGACGACGTAAGACAGTGAGTAGGTAAGAAAGAGAGTATTGGTGTAAAGATGCGAAAGGGAATGCTCCGATGGTTCGGACATGTAGAAAGAATGCCGAACGAACGTCTGGTTAAAAAGATATACAATGCGAAATTGGAAGGTCGTAGCTACTGGGGAAGACTGAGACTAACCTACCTACACCAGATTAGTCATGTACTGAAGAAAGGTGGAGTCAAGAGTCTCCGAAACCGGCGAGCGTGTATGAAGAGAATTATGAATGTTGAGGAAACGAGTGAAGTATGCAAGGATAGAGTTCTCTGGCACTCTGTTCTCTCTGCCTACTCTGCAAAGGATATGGCGTGATGATATGTACTTACTTATGTTTTAGGTTTTTCACTATCTACTGCTGAACGTAGTTCTTCAGCACAGAATGCCATAAAATGCATTCATTGTTTGGTGAGGCTATTATCATAAACCCCACGCTTGACAAGCGAATTGACGATCACAGAACACATCGCTGGTCATTTCCGTGGTAATTCCTTAATCCATTTTTATGATTTCAAATAAGACTAAGTAGCAATTGGAAAAGAGTTTCGATACCTAATTAATCCTATCATAAAGTTCTCCTTCACAATTTACTATTTAACTCTAACAAAAGTCCGTGCACATTATAGGGATCGAACCTGATACTCTGTAATAATATGTTTAACCTAAATCCTTACTTAATATTATAAATGCGAAAGTAACTCTGTCTGTCCGTCGCTCTTTAACGCCAAAACTACTGAACCGATCTAAATGAAATTTGGTACACAGATAGTCTAGAGCCTGATAAAAGACATAGGCTACTTTTCATTGCAAAAAAAAAAGGGTTGTAAAGGGAGATGAAAAGTTGTAAGTAATTATCATCATTTTTAAAGCCAGAAGCTTGAAACTTATTTTTAGGCTATTGGTTAGATATAAATAAATATGACATTAATTACCATTAAGGGGTTAAATAAAAATAGGGGATGAAAAACTTTAAGCAAGTAACCTTTTACGCGGGCGAAGCCGCGGGCAGAAGCAAGTTATAAATAAATACGAGGAATAGCTAATGTATAAAAAGAAATAATTGTTGTTGTTATGATTTACTATGACGAATTATAAAATAGTACAAAACAAACCTATGAGATTAATGCAATACTTCAGATCATTATTTGTTATTTGTTGAACATAAACAATTAATTATTTCTGATGTTTACGCGAGTATGTGCATAAAATCAAATTCTCACTAATAGTGGGAATTACTCACGCGGGTGTTTTTTTTATTGCTTATGGTGACAAACGAGCAGCACACCTAATGGTAAATATCACTGCCGCCCATGGACCTTTGCAATACCAAGGGTATAGATAGGCCGCTGCCTACCAATACAAACCCACCCCAGATTGGCTTCCGGCTCTCTCGCTCACCGAATGAAGCGCAATAGCACATTGCCATTACTCAGACGTTGATCTTCTGCGAGAGTGTGGTACTACCCCGGACGGACCGGCCCGCGGCTGTAGACAGAGAACTGTCCACAGCGTGGTTCTACCACAATTAAAATTTTAATTTGTATTTCATTTTTAATTTATAAAAGAGGTTTTTGTCGCTTAGCGATGATACTGCCTCGTACAGTTACTGATCTTAATAACTAAGTTACTAATTTGTTTATAAAAAAAAAATGTATAAACTATACATGAACTAATTATTTCTAATGTTTACGCGAGTATTATACATTCGAAATAAAACTATTTTCTTTGGGGATTCAATACATTATTTTTTCACATAGTCAGGTCCTCACGTGACCTGTAAAGTGTTCGAAACGGCAATCAGAATACAAAAACAAACGCGATAGAATCCCTAAAATAATTTTATTTCAAATACATGAAAATGCTTCTACAAAAACCAACATCAAAGACCTATATTTCTTAAAAAACTTATTTTTTTAGACCATAATTCCACACACATTCAACCATAACTTGCAGGCCAATTCCATATGTGGCATAATTGGTTGAAAGAACTTATTCCATTAAATAGCTGTACTGACAGCCCAAATGGGTTTGGGGACTCAATGGTAGGAAGCGGCCTAGCTATACCCTTGGTATAGCAAAGGTCCATGGGCAGCAGTGACACTTACCATCAGGTGTGCTGCTTGCTCGTTTGCCACCATAAGCCATAAAAAACCTTATTATATAGAATCTGCCTGAAATAACTGAAGGCTGAAGTAACAAGCTCAAGTGTTTAATTATCCACTTTTATTTTTTTTTATCCAAGGGTGTTTACAAATGAGGCACGAGTTTGGATAGTACTGTCTTATATTTCTTGTCTTTTTTACGCAATTGATGTTGTCCGAGAAATATAGAGCATTGCAAAATATTATATATATATATATATATATATATATATATATATATATATATATATATATATATATATATATGTACATATTTGTGATAATTTATAAAAAAAAATCGTGTTGTAATCACGCTTTTCTGACGTTTTCCATCATGACAAAATCTATTTTAATATAGGTTTGTATGTTAATTGTATCACTATTCGCACATTAACGATGTTTCATATTTTTTTATTATTTAATTAAAGGAGCCATTCACCCTTTAACACATTATCACTCGCATATTTAACGCGCTGTGATGTATTTAGGAATAAACAATTCCAATTCAAAATTATCATTACATTTATATAACACTAAAATATATATCGAATCAGAATTCAACCCCCTATTTCATACCCTTCTGGAGAAAAATATTCTATGAGAAAATGATTTTCAGAATATTCTGAGTATCAAATTTAGGAAAAGTTTTCTTATATTTGCAAAATTTTAATTTAGTAAGATATCAACTGAAACTATAATCGCATAATTTAAATCTTAATAAATTACTAAAGAAATTGTTAATTTTGCAAATGAATAAGCTATTGTTGCATGCAACAAGTGCTTTTTTTTCGTAAAATATTTACGCTTATTTTGATGATAATAGATATAGTCACATTGTTCTTTAGTATAATCTTTGCCACTGCATTCTGTACTTCAACACTAAAAAGCTATTAAAATTATATATCAAAGTAAGTAAAAAGCTTTTAGTCATCTTTAGGACATCTAAAAGCAATGTAAAGGTTGATATTTTAACTACCCACCATCACAAATACTCGCGGGTCTTCGATCAACCAAATTAAATAGAATTCTAAATATCGCTGTGTGGTGGCGGCTACGAATACTACCAACCCTTACTTTGCTCGTGGATGTCGTAAAAGACGACTAAGAGCCTTATTACGACCTGGGCCAACTTCATCTGATGCCGTTTGGTTAACAGTTACATTCCCAAGGAAGGTTGACGTCTGGCAGACGGCCGGTCATAAAACTATTGCTAATAATTTCTACAATATGTGCTATGAAAGAAGAGTACATATTGTATTGACCCCAAGTAATTGGGATAAGAGTAGGAGAATGATAAATTTCTGAATAAGCTGTCAAGCCTCAATTGTTGTGTAATGTCTACCGAACTTGTGTAATTTTTATAATGTCGTGACATACAAATAAACACATATTTATTATAATATGTCACAGTATAAAAAATATTAAATTAAAATCAAATAAATCGTGTTCCTAGAGACGAGTCTAAACTGGATTTTATTTACACTATTTTTATCAACCACTTAACTTCTTCAAGTGACTTCGCCAGCGCAAATTCAAAAGTTTTTATCTAGGTGGTATATTTACCTATCATTCATCGTTCTCCTACTCTTGTCCCAATTACTTGGGGTCGATACAATATGTACTCTTCCTTCATAGTACATATTGTAAAAGTTATTGGCAATAGTTTTATGACCGGCCGCCTGCCAGACGTCAACCCTCCTTGGGAATGTAATTGTTAACCAAACGGCATCAGATGAAGTTGGCCCAGGTCGTAATAAGGTTCTTAGTCGTCTTTTACTACATCCACGAACAAAGTAAGGGTTGATAGTATTCTTAGCAGCTACCACACATTTTTGGTATATTTACCTATAAAACATAAAAAATAGTTTCTACCCTTGCCTTTTTCATTTGTTGAAACCATCCAAGCCGTTTCATTAGAAAAGCAATTATGCAAAGATGAATTTAGATCACTTAAATAATGAATAAGGACCCGGTATATGGTGCTGCAATTGATTTCATGCAATTCTGGTTTGTTTTTAATGTTTACAGAACAGCAGCAATGGGCTGACTCGTTCTTGCTAGTTCACCACAGACTCGTAAAAAATCAACGTCTAATTAGTAGCTAATGGACTTTGATCACTGAGAAAAAGACTCGAAGATCCAAATCTACACCCTACATGTCCTCATTCCTAATGTAACCGGCTGTACTCCTGATATTGCTGAAGATTCATGTGTATCAGTTAACACTTAGCATTTGTTAGACTGTTTTCTCATCAGCCATCACAGGCAAGAAAAGGCCATAAAAAGTACAGTAAACTGTGCCAATTTCAGCTAGTCCACATTTATATTCTCAAGGAAGTGATCGTGATCTTTTCATTTTGTTTGATTGATGATTTGAGTATTATTATAAATGTAAAAATTTGTGAAGATTTTTGGGTATCAAACAGATACTCGATAACACATAAACAGTTGAATAGATTTTGATGAAAATTGGCACATAAATAGACCAATCTCTGGATTAACACATAGAACTGTTTATTTTTATGCCGGTAATGTGTTCCTTTAGGATAAGAGTTTAACTTTGAGAAAGTTACTATTTACGCGGGTGAAGCCGCGGGCAAGAACTAGTGAACTAATAAATACTATAAATTATAAAAGTGTATGTTGCTTTCTGCTGTAAATAAATGTATTTATCTGTGTGATAGCAGTCACAAAAACTTAAATTGCTTGTGGATATGATAGAAGATTATATCAACCCGGGACAGCTCCATCTGATGCCGTCTGGTCAACAATTACATTCCCAAAGAGAGATGACGTCAAGCAAGCAATCGATAATAAAACCATTACCTAAACTTTTACAGTATATGCTATGAAAGAATTAATATTGCGTAGGCTCAAAGTGATTGAGATAAGATGATGAAATTATACGTTTTTCATAAAATATACAAATATATAAGACATTAACTAGTTTCAAAGAACTTGCTTACTATCACTACTTGTCTCTTGAATTTTGGTATTTTTAGGTTTAGATCACCTTATATTGTTAATTAACTTATGTTTCATTGATTTATCTGTAATTGTTTGTATATGTGTATTGTATGTAATAATTCATGTAAATATATATATATATATATATATATATATATATATATATATATATATATATATCCATATATACGTATAGTATATGTCTACAGCATATGTAGAGGTATATGTGATAACTAATATATGTACAGATATACTGTGTATTATTGTGTCATTTTTTTCTCTATAATTTTCTTCTAATTCTCTTTTAATTGTTAGGTACACCTCAAGTTCCTTGCTCACTAAAATTAAAATCCATCCCAAGGTTGTCTGGAAGAAATTGCAGTAAGCGATTCGACCGCCTAATTGTACCAATTTTTTTTTATCTTTTATTATTTTTATTCCTGTATATATGCTGTACAATAAAGAGTTATTATTATTATTATTAATAGGAGCGCAATAACCTCAGAAGAAGGTCTTCTTAGCAATAACAGAAGATCAATTTGAATATTCATGTGACGTACTATTTATAAAGCAAGAGTGACATATGACAAATCTAATTAAAGACTAATTTTCAAATCACGCTCCAATATTTACAGGGCCTTGGTATGTTTACTTAAATAATGTCACACGAATATATATCCACAGGTAAAATTATTATGTCAGGCTTACTGTATTGAGGATATGATAGAATACAAAGGTCATATAAATTTGTATGAATATCCTTTAGTTTAAGGAACTTCAATTGAAGGTTAAAGATGGCGTTAATATCATTTCTTTGTGTAATCTCATCTTTACCTGATAGATCATTCATATTTCTGAATTAAATTTGTTATTGTAACTTCAATGGTAAATAATTATTAATTTTCACTTTATTTTTAACATTACATACAAAAGCAATATAGTATTTAATAATAATAGCAATGGGCGGAGTAATCACCAACAGCGATTTCATCAACTATTTATAAACTAGCATATCGAGTGGTAGATTAAGATGTAGCAGCACTATATGCATAAACATATATACACGTATAACTACATACGTACATATAAAAAAATAATTGTATATAAAATTAATATGTATATATATTTAAATATATATATATATATATATATATATATATATATATATATATATAGATATATATATATTGATTATATATATTATTGTTAACTTAGATATAACCAATACTACATACATAAGAAATGCGTAAATTTTATAGTATTTATGCATAACCTGAGTATATTATAATTAATATAAAATTATTTATTATCCTTAAAATCGTTTCATCATACCTATTTCAAATGTAATAATTTATAATAATAATGCATATTGAATTATATTGCGGTTAAATTTTAAATTACATAAATGCAGTCATTTTCATTAATACAGTAAAAATATCAAAATTAATTGAAGTATTATAAGAATTAGACGTATTACAATTTATGAAAGAATTACGCGTATCCCATATGTCATAATTTATTAAAGTACTATAAGAACTAGACAGACGTATTACAATTTATAAAAGAATTACGCGTAAGTCATTCGTAATATTCTTTTTTCATCGTGAATAATAGATATTAATTTATTCAATTCAATTCATTCATTCAGTATAAATACGGGTAAATTCAAGATAAATGTAAAATAAACGCAAGTGAAGAATATATAAAAGCATTAGTAAGCCTTATATTTATTTATTTACAGACCACGTGCGATCAGAAGCATTCTCCATAAGACGAGGGATTTTTTAAAAGTATTTACTACAGATTAATGTTCTTTTAAAAACAACACTTGGCACTAGTGAAATTGTTGTATATCTATGAAAGCGAACGAAAAATTAAAACATAACCCTATACCAACTCGTACGATCAGCGTGATGTAGTAGGTCGATTGCCCTCCTATTATGGAAGACGCTTGAGCTCAACATTGGGGCATACATAAACTTAGATGAATTATTCTTAAATAGTATTTAATATTCATATAAATTCATAAGAATTTCATTTCAAAAATTGGTATGGGTGCTGCAGAAAATCCCGAATCAAATCCTATACCAAACTATTGGACCAGCATGATATAATATATAAATGTATCCCCCATTATAGAGGTCTTTGCTCAATAATAGAATGCATACAGTCTGAAAAAGGATGATAACTTCATAAAATTATTGACACCACAATTTCCTTAATTTTTGTCGTTTATTTTTCGGTCTCATTGCACGACGCCTGAGATGCATCTGGTATGACAAGATAGGATTATAGGACTTCATATATCGCTACGTGACCACTGTATTTATTTTCATGTGCGGGAATAAACCTACTATATCGGACGTATTACAAGACCGCATTATGTGACATAGTACTTAGGTAACTAATACGTGAAGGGGAAGTCCAGATAACGAATAAATAACAGCATTGATGACGTTGAACTTGAATGATCTCTTTACCATATAGTCAGTGTTCTAAAATTTATGCATGACACTTGATTCTTAAACCTATTGACTATTGACATTAAAAATGTTAATGGAGCTTTGTATTCGTATCTAAAACTATCAGATAACCAAAATAAATTATATGAATCTTTAACCGACCCTAATATAAGCCCCATTTTAGAGTAAGGTTTTCCGTGTGGTGACGGAGTAAGAATACAATTCACCACCCCCTATCTTACCTGTGAGTGATCGTAAGAGACGATTAAGCGATATAAAATGCATATAAAAGCTTTGTAAGAGAAGGACCACTCGAAACAAAACCCTATACCGGCACGTCTGACCGGCGTAGGTCAATTTCCCTCCCATTATGGAGGAAGCTCGTACCCAACAGCGGGAAATATATGAGCTGAGATGATAATGATGATGACTAGAGTAAGGACTGGTTGTCGTTCAAAGGGAATAATAGCCTGAGCCACTTTAAAGGGAAAATACGATAATCGCCTCGCTTAGCATTTTCGTTTTACAATATCAGTGATCGAATCTATCCGAAATTTTATATTCTTAATCGTATCTGAAACTCATATAATTATATTTTAATATTTAGGTCCAAAACTTCATATCTACAACATCCCTAATTGAGACAGTTATAAATGCCTGCTACTGTTCATTTTTGAATCCCATTCTGTTAACCATTAGTATATTAAATGTTTTTGTAGTGATTTTTTTTTAAACTGATGACAAATGTTTTCTGATGTTTAGACAAGTATTACACATTTGAAATAAAAATATTTCTACGGATTCTATTGCGTTTATATTTGATTTTACGGATTCTATCGCGTTTGTATCTGATGAATGATAAAAGACGTATTAAAGAAATACTGCAATCATTTATTCAGATCATGTCGAATCACGGCTGTTGGAAAACACTAGAAGCCTGGTATTTTTAGCTCAACCACATAATGATTTTATTAATATTGATGTATAGGTATCTATATATTTACCTAAACTAACTTGAATCCCCAAAAGAATATATGGGAATGCAGTATGAACTTGACACTATCGTAAGAAATGACAAAACACCTAAGCAGGAAAAATATTTCTGCAAACTCAAGTATATTCGAAACCAAAGCATATTCGAACACATTTGACCAGGAAAGTAGTTGATGACCCAGGGAAATGATCAATAAATTGGAATGTCAATATATGGTCGTTTCGAATATGATCTAAAGTTGGAAATAAAAAAGAAAAGAGTACAATATCCTTTTTTATAATTTTTAATTTCATTGTCATTTTCTACCAATATAGCAAAAAAATATTTATTTAAATTGACTGCACAGATAACTTAATGGTTAAGGTGCTGATCTATCGTGCCAATATTTTGTGTGCTCCATAGATTATAGGTCTGAGTATAATTTGTGTCTGTCAAATGACATATTTGTAAAGACCCCCATAATACAAAGATTATTGCCTCAGTGTCAGTATTGTCTTTTAAAAAATATAGGTATAGACAAAATATGTTTGTCATAATTTTTTCCATCATATTTTCCTTTACACTTACCATAAATGAATTACCACGTAGACTTGACCTGTGGGGTCTCCAAATTATATTACTACAATGGTCTCATGGATCAAATAAACACTTTTGTTGTTTAAGGAAGTTTAACTATCATCAAAGATTCAGGTACCGCTTCAACGCCGGTGTTGAGGACATCTACCTGACCGGCCTCACGTCTATAGTTTTTTTCCTCTTTCCTCAGACAGTTTCAGAATTTTAATATGGAGAAACAACAAGGTGCATTGATTTATGGTTTGTATTAGGAAACTGTGAAGGAATTGATTTTAAGGTCGTTAGTTGTGATATTTATTGCAATTAGAATTTATAGTAGGTCATATTTTTGGTATATTAGTATTTTTTTTCAGTATTAACAATATATACCTTCATAAATAAACCAAAAACTGAAATTATAATATCTTCATTCTTCTACTCTTACCCCATTACTTGGGGTGGACGCAACATACGAGTATACTCATACATATGAGCAAAAGTTGTTGGCTATAGTTTTATGGCTGACATCAACCTTCCTTGGGAAATATAAAATTATGATATAAAATATTTTTATTTTGAAGTTTTCGTAAAATTCACTATGAATTTTTCGTGTGTCTTTATATAAAATTAGTTGATAATAAAATTAGTTTATTTTTTTTATTATTTATCATTTACTATTAATCAAAGCCATAAATGAAAGAAAAAAATACTTTTAAAATTTGCGCCATTCTTGACGTAGTGCAAAAAAAAAACATAGCTTGCAAGCATTGTAAACAAATCAAAATTTCATAAGGTATATACACTAAATACTAAGCAGTTTAGTATTTTATTAATTACAATTAAACGACAAAGAATTATCAAGCCATTTTTGAAAAGAAACAGCGCTTTGCGATTATGAAGTTTTTAAAAAGAAATATTTCGATACATTAATTTTTACGCTCGTGAGAGTGCTAGATCTATACGGAAGACATCCGGACATCCTCCAATATTTTTTAATCAACTTTTTTCTTACTTTAAACAAAATAATCGCTTTTTAAAAATATCAAATACGTTTAAACAAATGATTTTTCTTGACATATGTATGATAATATTATCCTATAAGTGCAATGTGAGAAATATACAATCACTTTTAGGTTTGAAAAGTGCATGATATTCATATATCGGGAGTAGAGCATCACCTCAACGCTTCGCTTATGAGGCGTGCAATAAATGCAAGCGTAAATACGCATTATAATTAAATGCGTATTTACGCTTGCTACTTAATATATTGATTGAGTGACATTAGCATTCAGAAGCAAATAAAATGTGGTTTTATCCAATTAAGGAAACTTTAGCTAGGTTAAAGTTTAATATAGAGAAAAACTAGACCCTATATTTTTTTAATACTTATCAACTGCTTGACGAGAATACTAAAGAAAACCTATCTATACATTTACATTTAACAAGCGAAATATCGACTTATTAACTGAATCATCACGATGTATCCGAAACCATATATAACGGATATATGGTCTGGGTATGGGGATATCACTTAAAATTTTACATAGGTACTTTTTTCATAACGACGAAGCGTACTAAGAAGGAATTTTCTCGGAAATGCTATCTAAAATAATTCATTTATTTATTCATTTTGTTTATTGTAAACGTTGTTATTATAATCATTGTCATTTTAACCATTATCTTGATATTTTTTGCTAAATTTTTAATATTTATATTACTTAGAAAAAATTTCAATGAATATAGTCTAAGTGATTATATTTTAATGAACGGGCATATCATTATAAGGGGATCTGGAAGTGTATAAGAAACTAGTAAAGTTTTTAATAATCCTAAAAAAAATATAATTGTGAAAGTTTGAATCTTTGTTACTCAATCACGCGTAAACCGTTGAAGAGATTTGGATGAAAATTACGGATAGATTATTTACTGAATTCTGTAATAAATAAAAATAATTTAATAAATCAAAAAACCCGACTGTAAAAAGTGAACCAAATTACGTAAACAATAAAAAAAACTGAAAAGAAATAAAACAAACATTTAGATGTCTGGTAGTCTATAATTCTATAATATTATTGAATGAATACTATTGATATGATGATGATATTGAATGAATACTATTAATAATGGTCTTTGAAAGAGATAAAACCAGAACAGATGTAAGAGTAACAATAGGTAATGATGTACTAGAGCAAGTGGATGAATTTGTATATCTTGGATGTGGATTTAGCCGAGATGGAAGGTACACCACTGATATAGAGCGAAGAGTGAATGCGGGAAATAGAGTGAACGGAGCGTTGGGGCAACTTCTCGGCAGCCACCACCTCAGCCAGAAGGCACGTGTAGCAATACATAACGCAGTGCTTGTCCCAACATTACTGTATGGAAGCGAGAGTTGGGTATGCAGAAAAGAGTATGATAGTAAAATTAATGCGGTCGAAATGCGATCTCTGCGGAAAATCTGTGGAGTTAGGCTGACCGACCGCATTCGTAACGACGACGTAAGAGAGCGAGTAGGTATGAAAGAGAGTATTGGTGTAAAGATGCGAAAGGGAATGCTCCGATGGTTCGGACATGTGGAAAGAATGCCGAACGAACGCCTGGTTAAGAAGATATACAATGCGAAAGTGGAAGGATGTAGGTACCGAGGGAGACCGAGACTAACCTACCTAGACCAGATCGGTCATGTACTGAAGGAAGGTGGAGTCAAGAGTCTCCGAAACCGGCGAGCGTGTATGAAGAGAATTATGAATGTTGAGGAAGCGAGTGAAGTATGCAGAGATAGAGTTCTCTGGCACTCTGTTCTCTCTGCCTACCCTGCAAGGGATATGGCGTGATGATATGTATGTGTAATACTATTGAAGAAAATAAAATATATTCAAGCAATAGAATATAACAACTGAACAGTCGGGATCCATTGAAAATTTGATTTGCTGTCGAATAATGATTAATACATTGAAAAATTAGATTTGCTGTTGAATAAAACGAGAAACGAAATAAATAAACCTTAACTATAATATAATTAAACTCGAAAATGAGACCAAGTATGGTGGCCATATCAGCTTATGATACAGTAGCCACAATACTATAGCGCTGATGGATTATGGATTAATAATTTCTGTATAACTCAATACGTTATAAATGGTAGGACCACGCTGTTGACAGTTCTCTGTATACACCCACGGGTCGGTCCGGGGTAGTACCACACTCTCGCAGAAGATCGACGTATGAGTAATGGCAATGTGCTATTGCACTTCGTTCGGTGAGCGAGAGAGCCGAAAGCCCAACTGGGTGGGTTTGGAGATTGTAATGGTAGGCAGCGGCCTAGCTATACCATGGTATAGCAAATGGGCGGCAGTGACACTTACCATCAGGTGTGCTGCTTGCTCGTTTGCCACCATAAGCAATAAAAAAAAATACTAAAACCACTTAATTAACAATCTTTAACCACTGGACTATTGGCGCATTCGACAGGATATTCTGTATGTCAGTTATCAACCATCTAAGACCTGTTTAGTGCTGTATGCTCATGACCGACTTGTAATTTTAAGGTAATCTAGCTTGTTCAGCGACGTATAAACATTTGTTTATCTTTTTACAACATGATTATTACATATTAAAACTTTAATTATCTCAATTATCTAGTAGTGTAAATATACGTGTGGTGACGGAGCAAGAATACAATTCACCACCCTCTATCCGTGGGTGATCGAAAGAAACGACTATATGATATAAAACGCATATAATATCTATGCAAGAGAAGAAAAACTCTAAACTAAACACTATACTAACATGTCTGACCAGCGTAGTATATATAGCAGGTCAATTTTCCTCCTGTTATGGAGGAGGCTCGAGCCCAACAGTGGGATATATACGAGCTGAGATGATGAAGATGATGTAAATATACGATTACCTACCGCTTAGGAGCGCCATGTCGCAATGTGCCTGGACGTTGCGCTTGTTCAGAGGTTATCCATGGCAATGTACGAGACAGAGTATGTTAGACGAGCCTATGAAGCGAAATAATACCTTCACGCTATTCTACTGCTACCGCAGGGAGTTTGGCGAAGTGTGTTTCCCAAATCAGAATATTTGCAAAGAAAATATTCAACTAATTGCAAGAATACGGGTTATTAGAGCTCTTTGGTGATTCTAATAAGAAGTAATATATGTACTTGGTTGCTCTTTTATAAATCTTATTATTTTCATCCAACTATTAACATTCGGAATTAAAAATTGTGATTATATCAATCATCACAATTTTTAATGCCTAATAGAAGATATAAATATCTTTTATAAATATAAAGAAGCTCGTTATTGACTCGTCAACACCGAGCTTAAGCTTAAGAATATGATTGACAAAAACAAAATATGTTTGGGAAAAAACCTTATCTATTGTCTTCAAATAAAAAATAAATACAATTTTTATTCTCTAAAGATGTAAAATTGGGAATTGAATGTTATATTGATAAGTATTAAATTAAAAAATTAACACAAATAAGTACTAAGCAGCGTCCTACTTTCGTGATGTAGAAACTCACTTAAAAAAGGAATAATTTAAAAAAAAAAACAACCTTTCATAGAACATATTTTTACCTATATGTATATGATAGAAAAATATTTTTTATTTAATAATTTTTACTCTTTAACACATATAATGGAAATCATATTTAACGGATCGGTCACACAAGATTTCTACCCGGAAAAAGCTATAATAGTAAAAAAAATGTTCAGTACTATAGAAAAAAAAAACAGAAAATGTTCAATCAATAGTAATTTTATAACTATAAAATAAATACAGTTATTGCTGGCGCCTAATCCTTACTAATATTATAAATGCGAAAGTAACTCTGTCTGTCTGTCGCTCTTTCACGCCAAAAGTACGAAACCGATCTAAATGAAATTTGGTACACAGATAGTCTAGAGCCTGATAAACGACATAGGCTACTTTTTAATGCAAAAAAGGGTTGTAAAGGAAGTATCGTCATTTCTTAAGCCAGAAGCTTGAAACTTAGTTTTAGGCTATTGATTAGATATAAATAAAAATTACATTAAAATTGTGTAAAAGATTACGGCGAAGCCGTAGGTAGAAGCTAGTACTAACATAAATAAGACATTACATTCATTGAAATATTGTCAATTGTCAATCATGCAATATTGTGACATGTTTTCTGCGATCCCATATTAATTAAAACTAACGATTTAATTGTAAAGACTGTAATAAACACTGTGAGTAAAAGGAAAATGGCCACTAATTTACATATAATTAAAATACATCATACTTAAACATAAGCGGCGTTTTAAAGATTTATACGTCATATGTATTGTTATGTATATATAAGTTAATTATTGGCTTTTCATTAAATGACTAGGACATAGTGTTCGTGTTAATTGAATGTGGTAATTACCGTTCTGTTTAAATAATGCGTGCTAATATCGAACAGTAATATTCTATTTTGAAAGTCATTTAAATAACGGTTTTTTAAAATTAGCTATTAAGTTATATCACGTGCATTCTTTCAACTTATTTAAAGTTAGTGGCTGGATAAATTTCTGATATTATATTAATATAGTGACGAATGGACAAAGTAAATAATGTTACCTTTAAGTAAAGTCTAATTCTTTATTATAATTCTTTGCTGGTAACGTTATTACCTGCTATATGGCAGCAGCTACGAATACTACCAACCCTTACTTTGCTCGTGGATGTCGTAAAAGACGACTAAGAACTTTATTTATATCGACCTGGGCCAATTCCACCTGATGCCGTTTAGTCAACAATTACATATCCAAGTAAGGTTGACGTGAGGTAGGCTACCAGTCATAAAACCATTGGCGGATTATTTTTGCAATATGTATGAGTACATATTACGTCGACCCAAATAAATGGGATAAGAGTAGGAGAATGATGATGATGATTACTTACTTATTCGCGTAATTACTCTCTAAATAAGAAGATTTTATACACAAAAGTTTTACCATTGAAAAATATTTGTTTATATACTTTTAGCTTCTCATTCAAAGATTATATATTATACATATACATATCATCACGCCATATCCCTTGTAGGGTAGGCAGAGAGAACAGAGTGCCAGAGAACTCTATCTTTGCATACTTCACTCGCTTCCTCAACATTCATAATTCTCTTCATACACGCTCGCCGGTTTCGGAGACTCTTCACTCCACCTTCCTTGTTTATATTATAATACAATGAAAGCATGTTTAATGGTATTAAATTTATTTTCAATAATATTATTGTATATATTTCATTCATACTTTTATCATCATTTCTAATGGGACAAAAATTTGAGGTTGTGATTAATATTTTCAACTTTCATGCCTTTAGGGCGTTGCACCCTTACAAAAAAGGTGTTTGTAATGGAATTCTACTGCTTAACATATTTCTCTTCACTAGAGGGATTGATGCTATAAACCTCACACTATCTAGCGGGCAGTTGCAGTTGTCCAGGAAAGTTTTGTTACTCATTCGCCTGGTAATTCGTCAACCGATAATCGGTTCCCACGGATAAGTAAGTGTTGGTGATATATTGTATCTTTAACCTATTACCATCTTTGGAATAACTATATAAATATATGTGTATGTTATTAGATTTCTTTACATGTAAGAATTCTGTTGTTAAATAATGTTTTTGAAACAATTTTTGACCAAAAATATAATCCTTTTTATGTTTTAGTTTTTTTTTAATGACTAGAATGCTCTAAGGTAATAAATAATCCATCCACAAATCCTCAGGTTCAAAATTTACATGCCGAAGACAAAGGTCGGGTTCGGGTGGCCCGCTCGCACGGCGAAGAGAGGCGCTTTGCAAGATGGGTCCAGACTCTAGAGGGTTGGGCGACGTCTCTTCCGTCGCCCCGGACCGATTTGGCGGGGGCATCCATAGTCCACAGCAAAAAAAAAAAGGTTCAAAATTGCAATTTGTATGTTGAGCAATGTATTGACTTAGGTGGGAATCGACCCACGACACTGGACCGTTGACCAATAAAACATATATAGGTACATGTATATTACAACTCACAATACTAATAGCATATCTGACCTTCATTTTAAATGTGTCATTTGTTGCTATTTTTGATTCAATAATATCGTTTTAAAAAGCTAACCATGAAAAATCAATTTTATGTCGTCTTAAAATATTTAATTTATATTGATAATTTATTTGATTTAGTTAACCCACGCAATATTTACGAATACAATGATAGTTTTTAAATTATCCTGTACATCAAGGTGGAAAATTATTACTCTCGCTTTACCATATAATGGTCATGAATATGTTGAGTATAAAAAAAACAGAACCTTCAATCACATTATGTTATAGCAATATATCGCTAATATCATCATTCTTCTACTCTTATACCTCAACCCTTACTTTGCTCGTGGATGTCGTAAAAGACGACTAAGAGCCTTATAACGACCTGGACCAACTCCATCTGATGCCGTATGGTCAACAATTACATTCCCAAGGAGGGTTGACGACAGGCAGGCGCCCGGTCATAAAGCTATCGCCAATAACTTTTACAATATGTACTATGGAAGAAGAGTACATATTGTATCGACCCCAAGTAATTAGGATAAGAGTAGGAGAATGATGTATTATATAGATTAAATTTTAATATCTCACAGTTTCATTTAAATGCTATAAATTCCTAAAAGTATTTTTCTGGCTGTTATAATTGACATATATGTAGATCCCGAATTTAAAATACCCTTACAAAACCCCTTTTTTTTTTAAATGTATTTAAAATGTTGTAATGTGATGTGATACGATTAGGTTAATCCTTGGCATATTTTTTTCCAAATTAAAACTGCAACAGTATAAAAAAATGTAATAAAATAAAAGGAAAACTATAATTTTCGTCAGTGGTTTCAACCGCTTACTGAAATAAAAACTTCACACATCATGAGAATAAGAGCGAAAACAGCAATAGTGAGTTAAAAAAAACATATTAAAAAAATTATTAGTCTTGTGAATTTTTATTAGTATAATGATATTTCCGTCGGCGTGTCATTCTGACGATGCGATATGTTGATAGTCATTATGATAGCATTTAAATTTAACTTTTATATTTTTTTTAATACTACACAGGTCTTTTTAAATTAAGTTTTTATTCACTTTAGAGAAAATGTATTTATACCTGCGACGCATAAGTATAGATTAACTATCTTTATGTGTATTTCTCCGTATGGTAACTGGTTAAGAATATAAATCACCATTTCCTACTTACTAGTGTTGTTAAAGACAGCTAAAAGAATCTAAAAGAAATATGTATATAATATTGATGCAAGAGAAGGAAAACTTGACATAAAATCCTATGAGAAACTGTCTGACCAGTGAGGCAGGTAATAGCTTAATTTGGCCACCGTGTCACAAATAAACACATTACGTATTCTGAACGCAGATATCAATCATGAAAAGTGGCAAATAATATATAAAGGCAAATATTTAGGCGTTAAACGACAGGTACTTTTAATTAGTTGTTTTTAGTGGTAGAACCACGCTATTGACAGTTCTTTGTCTGCAGCCTCGGGCCGGTCCGTCCGGGGTAGTAGCCACACTCTCGCAGAAGATCGACGTCTGAGTAATGGCAATGCGCTTCGTTCGATGAGTAAGAGAGCCGGCAGCCCAACTGGTTGGATTTGGGATTGTAATAGTAGGCCTAGCTATACCCTTGGTATTGCAAAGGTTCATGGGCGGCAGTGACACTTACCATCAGGTGTGTGCGAGCAAACAGCTCATTTGTCACCATAAGAAATAAAAAAGTGGTATTTATTTGCTAATATTAATTCAATAATTAAAATACGTAGATTTAAAATCAGAAACATTCAGTATTTACTCATTTATCAAATTACGATAAACTGAGACGCATGTTGCTAAAAATAATACTTATATATCTATTTAATCCTCTCTTTGTACATATTACGTTTTGTACAATGTTTGTTGAGTGTTATTTAAAACCAAACAAGACTAGTTTCAGACGAAATTAATTAAGAGTTCTAAATGTTTATGTTATGTATATCAACACAATTAATTAAAAGCTAAAGAAATGTCTACATATTAGGGTTGAAATCTAGAGTCGATTTTGCTATGAAATAATTATTTTTATCAGCACAATTAATAAAAACTAGAAAAAAATTATAAAAATATGCTTCTTTGGTGAACGTTTTATATATTGAGGATTAAATCTGGAGTCGATTGTGCTAGCAAAACAATATTAGCACAATTAATAGAAAGATAAAGATATATGCTTTTTCCGCGAACATATTAGATATTAAATTTAGTTTTTATTTTGCTTACAAATAATTATTAAAATCAATACAATTAACAGAAAGTTAAATAAACGTAATAAAGATATACTTATGCTTTTTTTACGGACTTTTTATTAGAGATGAAATCTAGAGGCGATTTTATTAGCAAATAATTATCAATATAATTAACAGAAAGCTAAAGAAATATACATTTTTGGTGGACTATATAAGTCATCATCATTCATCATTACCCTGCTCTTATCTCAATTACTTGGGGTCGACGCAATATGTCCTTTTCTTCCACACAATCCTATCCGATGTCATCTCTGCGTTCACTCCCTTTCTATTCATATCATGCTTCACGCAATCCATCCATCTTTTCTTCGGTCTTCCCCTACCCCTAAAGCCTTCAATATTCATACTTAAAACTGTTATCAACGAAATATGCTTTTTATCGGACTATGTATTAGGAATTAAATCTAGAATCGATTTTGCTGCTCAAATAATTATGAATATCATCGCATTCAATAAAAAGTTAGAAGAAATGTAATAATAAAATATTCTTTTAGATTTATTACAACACTTATCAGAATATTAATCTTGTTGTTTGCAGGAATAGATAATAGCCAAGGTCCAATCTATCGAAGGTAAAGGTAAGTACGATGCGTCGAGAGACGTTGCATTATAATCGATACGAACGACGATAATTGCTCTTGAGTTTTTTTTTTATCAATTCTCGTGGATATTAACAATGGAATGATACATTATGTGAATAAGTAGTTAAAAATGTATTTGTAACAATAATTACATCGTATGTATATTATTTGCTCAACCTGTATTACAGGCAAAGAGCCAGTACTAAAGAATAAAATCTTATATCGTGTGGAACTTAACTAATATTTAATTAAGTATACAAATGACATCCAAACTCAGAATAATCATTTATGAATAGCATAAAGTATTGCGTGAGTATTTTTTTTAAAAAACAACATCGAAAAACTCTTGTATTACGTAAGACCTTGCTACTGACTTTATAAATACGCAATTATCGGATACCTGTAGCTCACACAAACTATTTTCTTCGTGAGAGTCAAACCCGCTGTCACTTGGCTTCAAGATTTTTTTTTAATACAACATCCTGTACTAACGAAAAATTATTGTATTATGAAAGACTTTATAAATACACAATTATCGGACTCTTGTAGATCAAGCAAACTACTTTCTGCGTGAGAATCAAACCCACGCTGCCACTTGGCTTCTAATATACGCTCCACATTTTTCGTTTCGTAATCGGGTATTTATAAATAATTAAGCATATTAAATGCTAAAAATTTCAGTAATTTGAATAACAAGGTTGTGTCATCGTTTAATACAATTCTAACTGTAAAGTTTGAAGTATTAAGTCTATACAATGTGTAAACATTGTCCGATAGATGGCATACGTCACCTTGAAGACGTAAGATATAATATGATTCGAAATTTGCATGTCCTAAAATAGTTCACGATGGTGTAAGTGGCAGCACGGTTGGGCCGGATTCCCAATAGGTGCGGGTTCGAACCCCGCTTGTGACATCATTTTTCGTTTCGTATCGGGTATTTATAAATAATATATTATAATTATGATAAATAGTTGCAGAGCACTGCTAGATATAGGACTCGCCTATTTCAGCCGTATGAAAAATGAACATTTAATTCTTTATATATGTATTAAAAATAATAATATCTCATTAATAATAATTTACATTCTGTAAATAAAAATTCTGAGAAGTTCGTTAACATCTTTAATTTTTTAATATATATTTTTGAAGTTATACGTCTTTTGGCGCGTTAGGGAAAAATGATGAGAGTAAATTATTACGATGCGCGCCCACACCGTCACGAAAACCGACACCCTGAAGTTAGCTATAGTCAACATTTTAGTTTTTTAACTAGATAATGCGTTATAATAAAACTTTTAATGTATTAAATCGACTGCACAGATGGCGTAGTGGTTAAGATACCGACCTTCCATGTCAGTGCCGTAGGTTCGATTCCCACGTAGGACTATACTTTGTGCGATCCACAAAGTGTTGTTCTGAGTCTGGGTGTAATTTGTCTGCGTTAATTGCATGTTTGTAAAGTCCCCCGCAATACAAGGATTATTTCCTTAGTGCAGGGAGGTGTCTTTTAAAAAACAAAACAAAAACAATTAAATATTTTTTTTATATTGTTAGTGTTGTTTTTACTACAAACGTAGAATAAGGAGATAGATATAATTTTTTTTTTTTTTTATCCCGTTACGTCAAATAAATATAAGTAACTTCTAACGCGTGTACATAAGTACACAAGCACTTTTTTTATTTAATTTATTGACAACGTTTAGGCAATCTGATGGGTTCGTTAGTAAGATAATATTGTAGACTAAAATTATAACTCGGAAATTTCATTGATTTGTTCATCCTCAACATTTTGTAATCATTATCGGAATAAATATGCGTCTTCTTTAATCGGCTTAACATTTTGGTATTTTGAAAGTTTGATATTATATTCGTAATATTTTTTATACACTATTTATGTAAATATCCTTTTCATGTGGCTGTCAGTATATATCATTGTCCTTTTTAAAGAATGTAAGAGACGAATTATGAAGCAATTTAAACAAACAGGAGAAGGAAAATTATAAGGAAAACTCTATAGGAAGATCAATTTATCTGGTTAGTAGTTCAAATGCAAAGATCTTTGGCAGAAATATACATCTCCTAAGAGCATATAACGATGAGATAAAAACAATTATAAAAGAATCTTGCAAGATGGACTTTTACACTGTCGTATTTTTTTCTTAAAGACAGTATTTTACAATTGTTATTGCATTGACTAATATAAATTACATTCAGACTTAGAATAATAATTTGTGAGTCGGGCGAAGAAGAGAGTTCTGTGTGTGTAGTGAACCCATGACACGAGTGTAACCGAACTAGTTAGGTTACTTGGACCACTCTGCCTTCTGTGTAGGCAAATTAACTATAAAGCGTAATCTTTTTTGACTGCATGGTGTTTTGATTGCCACGGAGGACTATATTATGTGCGATCCAAAAAGTGATCCGGAAATTGAACAAAAAAAGTGAATTGAATTAACTAGTACTAGAATTGTTAATTCCAGTCAAAGCCTTGGTTTAACGAATTACACATACATACATACATACATATCATCACGCCATATCCCTTGCAGGGTAGGCAGAGAGAACAGAGTGCCAGAGAACTCTATCTCTGCATACTTTACTCGCTTCCTCAACATTCATAATTCTCTTCATACACGCTCGCCGGTTTCGGAGACTCTTGACTCCACCTTCCTTCAGTACCTGACCGATCTGGTCTAGGTAGGTTAGTCTCGGTCTCCCTCGGTACCTACATCCTTCCACTTTCGCATTGTATATCTTCTTAACCAGACGTTCGTTCGGCATTCTTTCCACATGTCCGAACCATCGGAGCATTCCCTTTCGCATCTTTACACCAATACTCTCTTTCATACCTACTCGCTCTCTTACGTCGTCGTTACGAATGCGGTCGGTCAGCCTAACTCCACAGATTTTCCGAAGAGATCGCATTTCGACCGCATTAATTTTACTTTCATACTCTTTTCTGCATACCCAACTCTCGCTTCCATACAGTAATGTTGGGACAAGCACTGCGTTATGTATTGCTACACGTGCCTTCTGGCTGAGGTGGTGGCTGCCGAGAAGTTGCCCCAACGCTCCGTTCACTCTATTTCCCGCATTCACTCTTCGCTCTATATCAGTGGTGTACCGTCCATCTCGGCTAAATCCACATCCAAGATATACAAATTCATCCACTTGCTCTAGTACATCATTACCTATTGTTACTCTTACATCTGTTCTGGGTTCATCTCTTTCAAAGACCATTATTTTGGTTTTGCTCACATTCACGCATAGACCCCTTTTCTTACAATCTTCTGTCATTGTGTTTAACGAATTATATTTTGCAATAGTCGATACTTATTTGATTCTTAAGAGAAAGTGGTCCACTTAGAACTAAATCGTCTTCAATCCATAGACTGTCCGTGATATTGCTAGCCGTGACCATGACATTTCATATCAATAAAAAATTAACGCAATTGATTTCGAAGATCCTACGGTTCATTATGTATTAACTTAATTTAAATAAATAATGTCGCAATTCACAATCCAGTTTACAAATATAAGTTGTTATAACAGAGATCTTTCGATCGTTAAAAAAGTAAAATAGTTCATATTTTGTGATATATAAAACTCATAATAATATTAGCAAAACATTGACAAAATATAAACAAAATAAAAGTAGGAAAACCTCGCGATTTTATAATTAATTAATTAATGCTATTATGAGTACAAATATCTAAAAATTATCATTATATAATAGGACCTTGAAAATTGTTCTGTTGATTTTTGCACTGTATATTTTATCTCTTAATAAAAATATTGAAAAATTTTTTTTTTTGTTTTATGTCATACTTGCGCGCCTATAGATTTCAATGCCTTGGCAGAGGTGTAATTCATATACATTTTGTTGTGTTTTTAAATTACTTGTCTTACGTTTCCGATTTCTATTATTGAGAACTTTTAACAGAAAATTAATAAGGCTAATTCAAGTCTAATAAATATTTTTTATAAATAAATATTAATAATACTTTTTATCAATACCACAAATCATATAATATTAATAACTGAACCAAAAACTAATAAAGCAATACCTACATATATATCATATTTTAATAAAGATATTTTATTAAATTTTAAAACAGTTTTAATGTGAATTCTCGTATCATATTAACTATTTTGATTTGTGTAGTGATTCGTTTAGTGCAGTTAAGGTTTTGCCTCCTATACATTACTTAGTTCGTCTCTCGCATCTCCTTCTAAATATCTTATATTATCTATAATTTTGAACAACAGATCAGATTTATCAAAAGCAAGGTAACGATTAATTTATTTAATTAGTATTTAAGTAAACGAGAAATAGGCAATTCTGTTTGTTTTTTCAATGTTTGCAATAACGGCGAAGATAACATAGATATATCCAGTGTATGGATATTGCTAAGTCAAATGCACAGCTGTAATAAATACGGATTTTGTTCACTATCTGATTAGTTACTGATCACTAATACAATTTACATTGTAAACATATATTTCCTAATAGCTAATAAAAATATATTTTATTTGAAAACGTCTATAATAATAGAGTTTAGTTCTGAAATAGTGATGACCACAAAATGTTTTAAATGTTCATGACATATTTTCAAAAGTTTAAAATTAGAAATATTTAATTTAATAATAAAAATATGATATATGTTTTAATTACTTTATTAGGTCAGTTTATTAATACTTACTTTGAATTTCAAGCCTTTCTAGCTTATCTTCAGCTCTAGCAGCCACTTCTAACGGACTCTCTATATGATAGAAGATACTCGCGCCAACCAGCAGATACATTATATGCAACGCCAACATGCACGTCAATTGCTTTTTGGACATCATCTTGACTAGCTTCTTATTGAATACTTCTTGACTAAAATTCTTGACTTCTTAACACGTCTATAACACTTTTTTTATCACAGCATCAAAAGTCAAATGATATAATAATCACAAAATCACAAACTTTTCAAAATCCATTTTGTCCAATTACGTGCCAATTTTAATTGTAGCATTAAGAATCTTAATATTTCAAATTTTTTCGTAATATGATTCAAATTTAAACTATATTGTTGATAATACGAACTCTTCATTTTGTTATTGGAGCATGTTGTGTTTATTATGGTGAACAGTTCTTGTGAGATGCCACTTCCCGATTGACCGACGTTCGACTTGAGCGGTCGTAGTGATGGAATGATGTTTCCCGGCGCGCGCGCAAGCTATTCGTACGGCGGCCGCTGTTACGTCCTTTTTTTATACGCCAAGCACTATATATTTGTGTGACAACGACACGAATTAACTCATCGTAAAGGATAATATGTAAGGTTATAACCGTATAGTACATAGTTATAGAACGCCCGCTGACGTAGTGATAAAAGTTAAGACGATGCTGTGAAATCTTTCGTTTATTACATGGGATTATAGTGGATTCTATAGGTTGATAATGTGAGAGAGCATTACATCACTCTGATAGCGAATTCCTCTTTAGCAAAGGTACTTGCGGCGATTAATAAGGATTGCCAATGTTGACGATAGAACAAACACTTGTGATAAATTGTAAATAACAGAAAAATTATAAATTGATAAACATTACAGTTAATTTAGATAAGAATGAGTCATTTCATCATTCTCCTGCTCTTATACTAATTACTTGGGATCGACGTAGAATATGTACCTCTTTTTACATATTGCAAAAGTTATTGGCAATAGTTTTAGGACCAGCCGCCTGCCTGTCGTCCATCCTCCTTTTTTTTTTTTTTGCAAGCACCTCTTCTTCGCCGTGCGAGCGGGCCACCGGTACCCTATCTTTGTCTTCGGTGGCCCACTCAGCGGTATGCCCTCTTGGGCTCCTCTCCTGTCCTCACGCGGTGGCCTCACGTCGGGTGACCGGACAATTCCCCGGTCCGATCACCCGAAGCCTCAGTTAGGGTGGCATCAGGCGCAGGTACTCGCGCCTGCGCCGCCCCGGCCGCGGGCGGCGGCCCGGGTCACGGGAATCCTCCCGGGCCAGTCGTCCATCCTCCTTGGGAATGTAATTGTTGACCGAACGGCATCAAGTGGTGTTGAACCGATATGAAACTCTTAGTTGTATTTTACGACATCCAAGAGTAAAGTAAGTGTTGGTAGTATTCGTTGCCGCTACCACGCAATGAATGAGTGAGTCATAATAAAGGAATGAGTAATTTATGAAGTTGTTATTTTGGATTGTCCATAGAAAACAGCCTGAACCTATTGAGGAAATTATTAAACAGTTACACAGAGGCCTAGGGTCTGAATCCTACGCAAACCATTGACAAAATTAAATGGGTATAGCTCGTAAATCATTTTGAAGGAAAACATAGTGTTAAAACAACCACGTTTCCTTTAGTTTATATTTAAAACATGTGACTGCATAGATGGCGTAGTGGTTTAAGTAACGACCTTCCATTTCGAGTGTTTTGGGTTTGATCATTACACTGGATAATTTCTTATGATTTATACAAACATTTATTTCTGAATATGGGTGTAATTTTTATCCATTATTGGCATATTTGTATAGACCTCGTGACGCAAGGATGTATTCATTAGTCGGGTCTTTAAAAATATATATGTTCTCATATCTGAAATGTGATTTTATCCTGAATCCGATTTTATCCTGAGCTCTTATAAGAGAATAAGGAGAATAAGTACATAATATAAAGGAAGTTTAAAATAGCCGTATAAAAGCTTTTAAATAAAGCCGATTACCAAAAATGTCAATTAAACTGTACAACCTTGAAATCTAAGATATTAAGCTTCAACTAAGTCTAAGACTCCCAGCGACAGTCTTAGAATTAAATGTGTCATTATCCCTTACATTCGCGTTGGTGGGCTATGGGTGCGTCTCGCCCCGCCAAATCGGTCCGGGGTGACGGAGAAGGCGGCGCGTGATCCCATAGACCCACCGTAAAATCCTCTCTCTTCGCCGTGCGAGCGGACCACCGGTACCCGATCTTTGTCTTCGGTGGTCAGGGTGAAACATCCCTAGGTGAGTGAAAATTACCACTCTTGGAAAACTTATAATACTTACTGCGATCACCAACTCGATTCCTAAATGTAGCGATTATAGATTTACTTCCTCGCATATGTAGCCCTATGTGACCGATCTGACAGTGAATGTCCACAAGCTGATACATACATACATACATATCATCACGCCATATCCCTTGCAGGGTAGGCAGAGAGAACAAAGTGCCAGAGAACTCTATCCTTGCATACTTCACTCGCTTCTTCAACATTCATAATTCTCTTCATACACGCTCGCCGGTTTCGGAGACTCTTGACTCCACCTTCTTTCAGTACGTGACCAATCTGGTCTAGGAGTCTCGGTCTCCCCCGGTACCTACATCCTTTCACTTTCGCATTGTATATCTTCTTAACCAGACGTTCGTTCGGCATTCTTTCCACATGTCCGAACCATCGGAGCATTCCCTTTCGCATCTTTACACCAATACTCTCTTTCATACCTATTCGCTCTCTTACGTCGTCGTTGCGAATGCGGTCGGTCAGCCTAACTCCACAGATTTACCGTAGAGATCGCATTTCGACCGCATTAATTTTGCTTTCATGCTCTTTTCTGCATACCCAACTCTCGCTTCCATATAGTAATGTTGGGACAAGCACTGCGTTATGTATTTCTACACGTGCCTTCTGGTTGAGGTGGTGGCTACTGAGAAGTTGTCCCAACGCTCCGTTCACTCTATTTACCGCATTCACTCTTCGCTCTATATCAGATATACAAGCTGATAAATAGAAAAAAATGTAAATGAAAATTTAAAAAAAAATATATTATCATTCTCCTGCTCTTATCCCAATTACTTGGGGTCGACGCCATATTTACTCGTATTGCAAAAGTTATTAGCAATAGTTTAATGACCGGCTGCCTGTCTGACGTCAATCCTCGTTGGGAATGTATATCCCTTAATCGTATCTTACAATCATCGGTTAAGATAGGAAGGACCGGTAAGATAGGCGGTGGTGAATCGTATTCTAACTTCATCACGACACTGACTTCTTCCTACCATTGTACTCAATTTTCCTCCATAATGGACGATAAATTTAACGCCCATACCTAGATGCCTATATGCTAGAAATGCAGTAAATTTACTTTAAATATTACTAGTTTTCTTGCATTGTGGTATCTGTTTACCTACTGTTGTGTTTGTAATCTCATCTCATCTCAGCCCATATATGTTCCACTGTTGGGCTCGGGCCTCCTCCATTATGGAAGAGTAATTGACCTACTATACCACGCTGGTCAGCCGTGTTGGTATAGGATTTTGTTTCGAATTTTCCTTCTCTCGCATAGATATTATATGCATTTTATATCCCTTAGTCGTCTTATACGATACACCCACGGGTAAGATAGAGGGTGGTGAATTGTATTCTTACTCTGTCATCACACGGAAAAGTTTGTAATATGTTTTCTAAATTAAAGAATACAATATTGTACTTTTGAAATAAAACTACTTTTACGGATTCTATCGCGTTTGTATTTGATTTATAATTTCCCGACGTTTCGAACACTTTACAGTGATCATGGTCACGGGAGTCCTCCCGTGACCATGATCATATCACTATAGATAATTAAACATAATCGTAGAGACATAGACACGATGGTGCCAGCATTGTCAAAGCTGCCTGCATGTAACTTGAAGAAATTAAATGTCTAAATATTACAATTCATAAGGTGGTGGATGTTAAGACCTTTTTTTAACATCCTTAATATTATATTACACTTGCTAACCTTTGGGTAAAGATCTCAGAAAAAAAATAAGGCAGATTTTTTATTTGTTAAAATCAACGCCCTGCACTGAGAAAATAATCCTTATATTGCAGGGAATTCACAAACATATAATTCGGAACACTAATTACAACCAAATTAAGAACAACAATTTATGGACACACAAAGTAGATATTGTCTTGCATGGGAATCAAACCCACTACACTGACATGGTAGGTCGGTATCTTTACCTCTACGCCACCTGTGCAATTAAAGTTAGTGCAAGTCAAAATTTATTACACAAGTATGACGCCACTTTCCGTGTGGTGATGGAGAAAGAATACAATTCACCACCCCCTATCTTGCCCATGGGTGGTCGTAAGAGACGACTAAGGATCTAAAACGCATATAACATCTATGCAAGGGAAGAAAAACTCGAAACAAAACTCTAAACCAGCACGTCTAACCAGCGTGGTATAGTAGGTCAATTTACCTCCCATTATGGAGGAGGCTCGAGCCCAACTATGGGACATATAAGAGCTGAGATGAGATGAATAACGCCACGGCAAAGAAAATAAAAATGTTGGAAGTCTACGTGTTATCAAGCAGGTTTCCTCTTTAGTCTTACGTGGTCGGTCATAGTTTGCCCCGAATGGACTTTAATTGATTTTTTTTTACCTACAGAAGGTAGGTAGGTATATGAATCAAATAATTCTTACCTAGAGGTGTAAATATGTCGTCATATAATTAATAAACACAGGTCATAATTGGGTAAGATGATTATGAGTAAAAATATAATACGTCATGCCATCATTTTCCCCCGGTGTCATAAAGAACGAATAAGGTATGTTAGTAGGTTAGTTTAAGGGTTCATTCATTTTCAGCGATCATTTCACTCATGTACGTGCAAGATCAGAAATGAATACCTCCTTTTTTTATTGCTTATCATGGCAAACGAGTATGTAGCATACAGTAAGTGTTACTTCCGCCTTTGGACCTTTGTTATACTAGGGGTACAGCTACGCCGCTGCCTACCCATGAAAATCCCAAACTCAGAAAGTTGGGCTGCTGGTTCTCTCGCATATCGAATGAAGTGGAGCACATTGCCACAGCTTAGAGAGACGCCAGACGGATCGGCCCGCGGCTATAGACAGAAAACTATCAACAGTGTAGTCCTACCATTATTAAAAATACTTCCTATTGCAATTCTCGAGCTTTTCCTTAAGGTAGGCAATGGAATAGCTCTGGTATTGGAAAGGTCCATGAGCGACAGTATTACTTATCATCAGATGTGCTGCTAGTTCGTTTGACCGTATCAGCGATAAAGAAAAAAAAATAGATAATAACATGAAGAGAAATATTTTTTAGATCAATGGAAATATGTAATTGCTAATATTGCCAGAGATTTAGGACAAGTCACACCCGGGACCGTGCAATCGCATATTTATATCATCGATCTGCATCGATGGATGATGATGACGAAACGAAGAATGATGTGAATCAAAACTCCTAATAACATTAAAGTATTAGGACCACGCTGTTGACAATTCTCTGTCTACAGCCGCGGGCCGGTCCATCCGGGGTAGTACAATACTCTTGGAGAAAATCGACGTCTGAGCGGTGGCAATGTGTTGCTGTGCTTTGTTTGGTGAGCGAGAGAGCCGACAACCCAACTGTCTGATTAGGCTTTGGGTTTACATTGGTAGTCAGCGGCCTAGCTATATCCTTGGTATTGAAAAGGTACATGGGCGGCAGTAACACTTAGCAGCAGGTGTGTTGCTAACCCTTTGCCACGCAAGAGCAATAAAAAAAAGTGGAACACAAATTTTTCGTTTTAGTTAAAAATGTATGACGTGATTATGACGTCATTTAACAAATATTAAGATAACATAATTTACTTATCCTTATACTCACGTTTATATTATTGGTACCGGTTAACATTTTCCTTTAACGTAGAGAAAGAAAAGCAAAATAAGCTACTTATAATTTTGGGTAAGTTTAACAACTTTACTGACGTAAATGATTATGATTCGCTGTGTGGTAGCGGCTACGACTACTACCAACCCTTACTTTGCTCGTGGATGTTGTAAAAGACGACTCAGAGCCTTATAATGACCTGGGCCAACTCTATCTGATGCCGTTTGGTCAACAATTACATTCCCAAGGAGGGTTGACGTATGGCCGGCGGCCGGTAATAAAACTATTACAATAACTTTTACAATATGTATTATGAAAGAAGAGTAGTACATATTGTATCGACCAGCATGTAATTGTTCACTATTAGGTACCAAGTCAAGCACAGGCTAATAAAAAAATCCTACACCCGTTTTCACCAACTATCCTTAAATTTTAGGTAACACTTAAGGCAATATAAATAACACAAATTTAATGTTATATGTGTATTTAAATCGTCTTAGGAATTACATAAAATTTTAATGTTGTCTAATATATTTAGTTCCTCTACTTAGCTTTTACTTAAAAATTACAATTCGTTGGTGAAAATTGGCATTAGTCAGTTTTTACAAAACGAATTTGTAGCCAATATTAATCGAAATAATTTAATCTTAAATCAATGAAGAAAAACTTTATTTATAATGCAGTAATGTGATAAGAGTTTAAGAATGCAGTCGTCACTACCTTCTACTTTCAAAGTCATCAAAATCAGTTGAGAGATCATCAGAAATATTGGCAACAGCATTCTTCTTGTAAAATCATCAACTACAATCGCCAATTCGCTTACAAAGCATGGTGATAATGACATTAACCCTTCTACAAGACCTATATTCAACATTAAACGTTTATAAACCGTTGTGAATAGAACAAATAAGGAAATACGTCAATGAAATTTTATAACAGGTAAAATATACCCTCATTACTAATAAGTTATAATAAATATATTTCGTATCTATTATTATTTCAATAAATGTCTTTTCTTTTTTATAACAGGATAATGACGATTTTTTTACATACATACATACATATCATCACGCCATATCCCTTGCAGGGTAGGCAGAGAGAACAGAGTGCCAGAGAACTCTATCTCTGCATACTTCACTCGCTTCCTCAACATTCATAATTCTCTTCATACACGCTCGCCGGTTTCGGAGACTCTTGACTCCACCTTCCTTCAGTACATGACCGATCTGGTCTAGGTAGGTTAGTCTCGGTCTCCCTCGGTACCTACATCCTTCCACTTTCGCATTGTATATCTTCTTAACCAGGCGTTCGTTCGGCATTCTTTCCACATGTCCGAACCATCGGAGCATTCCCTTTCGCATCTTTACACCAATACTCTCTTTCATACCTACTCGCTCTCTTACGTCGTCGTTACGAATGCGGTCGGTCAGCCTAACTCCACAGATTTTCCGCAGAGATCGCATTTCGACCGCATTCATTTTACTATCATACTCTTTTCTGCATACCCAACTCTCGCTTCCATACAGTAATGTTGGGACAAGCACTGCGTTATGTATTGCTACACGTGCCTTCTGGCTGAGGTGGTGGCTGCCGAGAAGTTGCCCCAACGCTCCGTTCACTCTATTTCCCGCATTCACTCTTCGCTCTATATCAGTGGTGTACCTTCCATCTCGGCTAAATCCACATCCAAGATATACAAATTCATCCACTTGCTCTAGTACATCATTACCTATTGTTACTCTTACATCTGTTCTGGTTTTATCTCTTTCAAAGACCATTATTACGATTTTTTTGACGTCAAATATTAAGAATTTTAAAAACCAGTATATATGCATCACCCGTTGATATGTATGGTAATACAAAGTACGTCATTAGTTCCCATATTATAAGTATAAGTGTTAGTTACGAATGTATATTTATTTTTAAGTCGTATACGTAAATATTTTAGCGTCATCATCATCATCTTCCTCTTATCCCAACTACTTGGGGTCAACACAATTCGTACATACGTAAATATCATCACGCCATATCCCTTGCAGAGTAGGCAGAGAGAACAGAGTGCCAGAGAACTTTACCCTTGCATACTTCACTCGCTTCCTCAACATTCATAATTCTCTTCATACACGCTCGCCGGTTTCAGAGACTCTTGACTCCACCTTCCTTCAGTACGTGACCAATCTGGTCTAGGTAGGTTAGTCTCGATCTCCCCGGTACCTACACACACTATTCGTCTTCATGTTTGTATGTTACATAATTTGTCTCCACAATATGTCAATATATCTTCTTCTATCGTACATATTGCATAAGCTTGGGTAATAGTTTTATAACCGGCCGCTAATCTGATTTCAACTCTTCTAAGGAGTGTAATTGTTGATCAGATGGTACCAGATCAATATAAAAACTTCTAGTCATCTTTTACGACAGCCAATAAGCCGTAAGTGTCCTGCGGAATTAATAACAATATCAACAAAATTAATATCCATAAAACATCTATGACCATTTTTTTTAATGTTAACAGTTGTTATGACAACAGAAACTACACAGATCTATTTTGCCCAATTTGCTAACATTTATAGACACTCCTCCGCTCATAACTGCCGCAGCAGTATATATTATACACAAGCTCCTTCGATGAATAGGCAAATTAATAAAATAGGATTTTTCGTTATCATACTGGTAAAGCCTGATGATATTAATACGTTGAAACAAACAAGCTCTTCAGCTTTATAATGCTAATTTAAATAATGAAACCGGACCAACAGGTTTGAATATTGGATGGAGAAGTATTTTGAGTTTAGTAACAGTCAGTATGACGTCACATATGGACGAGCCTCTCCAAGAATTTACGCAAAATTTGGTCTGCTCGCTGTCCAAATGGATTAGCATAAAGTATTATATCCAAAGTACGAATTCTTTCTGTGACGTTATTTGCCAACTATTAAAACAATATTAATGTCACATAAGTGGATGAATTTGTATATCTTGGACGTGGATTTAGCCGAGATGGAAGGTACACCACTGATATAGAGCGAAGAGTGAATGCGGGAAATAGAGTAAATGGAGCGTTGGGGCAACTTCTCGGCAGCCAACACCTCAGCCAGAAGGCACGTGTAGCAATACATAACGCAGTGCTTGTCCCAACATTACTGTATGGAAGCGAGAGTTGGTTATGCAGAAAAGAGTATAAAAGTAAAATTAATGCGGTCGAAATGCGATCTCTGCGGATAATCTGTGGAGTTAGGCTGACCGACCGCATTCGTAACGACGACGTAAGAGAGCGAGTAGATATGAAAGAGAGTATTGGTGTAAAGATGCGAAAGGGAATGCTCCGATGGTTCGGACATGTGGAAAGAATGCCGAACGAACGTCTGGTTAAGAAGATATACAATGCGAAAGTGGAAGGATGTAGGTACCGAGGGAGACCGAGACTAACCTACCTAGACCAGATCGGTCATGTACTGAAGGAAGGTGGAGTCAAGAGTCTCCGAAACCGGCGAGCGTGTATGGAGAGAATTATGAATGTTGAGGAAGCGAGTGAAGTATGCAGAGATAGAGTTCTCTGGTACTCTGTTCTCTCTGCCTACCCTGCAAGGGATATGGCGTGATGATATGTATGTATGTATGTATAATGTAATGTCACATAATATTTCTTTAATTAGTTTTTTCGTTATTTATTTGTTTTGTTGTCAATTGAAGACATAAAGTTTAAGTTTAATGCTTAAGGCGATATGTTAAACAGGTACCTACCGTTGATCTTATGTGTCATTTATACTTTACATGCATTAGGTACCTTAGGTGCATCAAAATTCCCCATTCGTAAGCGAAATTTATTACTACAAGTCCTAAAGGAAATTCTAATTTATTGTTTTCGTAAAATAACCTACTTCTATTGTAGATTCTTTTTTGTTATTTTAAAGATAATGTTTGTTTTTATTTCAATATAAGTTCATTATCTTTCATTGACTTACTTAATATGTATATAAAATTCCTTGGGCGGGGCGTCATTGCCTGTCACCAAATAACAAAGAGATAATCAAGAAAATGGATAGTAGAACTTTTCTGGGAAAGATCATACTACGATCGCCAACCTACTTGCCAAACATGGCGATTATGGCAATAACCCCACTAGATAATGACCGCGCCTTATAGATATTCTATGTTGAGGCCTACGTCCAATAGTGGACGGCATAAGACTGAATGGTAATGGTTTTGAAATCATATTGTTGAACAAGACTCCTTCTATCCTCCTCTTCTTCCTATACCAGAAATTAGCATTATCAAATAATAGTGTTTCGTGCTATAGCCGAGTAAGAATATAATATACTCCCTACTCGATAGTGATAAAGCTACACTGTTAATAGTTTTCTGTTTACAGCGGGCTGGTACGTTCGGGTTAGTACTCTCACATAAAATTGGCAATGTGCTTGGCGTTGAGGTTGCAATACTAGGGGTTCAGCTAGACCGCTGCTTACCTATTAGAACAGTCCCAGAAAGTTGGGCTTTCGTCTCTCTCGCTCACTGATCGAAGCACAATAGCACATTGCCACCACTCAGACATCGATTTTATTTGAGAATATGACAGTACTAACACGGATAGACCAGCCCACGGCTGTAGACAGAAAACTGTCTAAAGTGTGGTTCTACTACTACTGAATTAAACATATCTCATAGGTGTCAGTCTATTACTTTAGCCATCATGAACTCCTTCTAACTGACTTCCCAAAAAGGAGGAGGTTCTCAATTTGGCCGGTATGTTTTTTTTTTCTATGTATGTACATCGATTACGCCGCGGTTAATGGACCGATTCGCGTGATTCTTTTTTTGTTCTACGCGAAATAGCTGCCAAGTGGTCCCATAAAAATTTCTTTCAGTTTGGTCTAGTAGTTTTTATTAGTGTAAGTTTGTGTATATCGTTTGTCGTAGGTATAGTTTTGAAGTTGGTTTTTGTTTTTTATCTAATTACTATTTCCTTAATCTGTTACTTTTCTCTTCTTAACTTGTTATCTATATTGTTATTTACTCTCTTGTAGTATAATTTGTTTAACTTGTCTTCACCTAAATTGTTGCTTCTTGTTAACATTAAGTTAGTATTATTATATAATAAATAATTTTCATCCATCCATCAGCTCGTAAACGTCCAATGTCGTACATAAGCCTACCCTCGAGAGTGCCATTTCAAACGGTACTGTACCGCCTGCTTAAAACGGTACTCTGTGTCTTTTAAGATGCTGTCAGTCTAACTGGCGAAGTTCGTCGTAAGTTTTCCTACTACACATCGACGTCTTAATACAGTTAACAAAATTATAATACATGTTAGGTATATGATCTAGTCCACCAAAGATGGGGTACCGTTGGCCCGCTCGCACGGTGAAGAGAAGACTTTGCATAGTGGGTCTATGGGGTCACGCGCCGTCTCTTCCGTCACCTTGGACCGATTTGGCGGGGCGAGACGCATCCATAGTCCACCGCAAAAAAAAAAGGTATATGATCTAGGTATGGCACGGATTCCCAGCTAAACATCTAACCCATGGAATTGATTCTGATACTGCTCGTATAAGGACTGGAGAAGGGAAATAAAGCGAGTTACGGGTCCGTCATCGACCTTCCAGGCAGGCTCAAGAAAAGAAACTACAATAATGTCAAAAATATTTATTTTACTTATTTCGATTGCTTCTGCTAATTTTTCTTTGTATATCTTTCTATACATAGTATAATAAAATAATATCACCGCCGTTGTTTGTACGCTTAGATCTTTTAAAATACGCAACGCATTTTAATGCGGTTCTTGTCAATAGATGGAGTGATTTAAGAGGAAGGTTTATATGTATAACACATGCATATTACAGTAGAACAGCCGCAAATGCGAGCGACCGAATACCGATATAAAGTGAGGACGGGTCTAGAATAAAGTAAAATATACTTGTTCATTACCGTCCCCCCCTGACCTAGGATGCGCAGTGGAAGGGAACACCGGGCCAGTGAGGGTAACAAATGGGTAATAACAATGGCTTACGATTACGCAGGCTATTTAAAGTTCTCTTAAATGTACTAAACAAGAACCGATAATTGTAAAACTTACAAGTAGGTACCGCGGAGACAGCTACAACGTAACCTAACTCAGCGTTCGATCTGGCCAGACAAATAGAACCTACCTGAGGCGTTACTTAGCTTTGCATCCAAAGGCGCGGTGACGATAGCGGCCTCAGTCAACTCAGGGTCTCGGGCTTGCTACTTGCACACACGACTTAAATGTTCACAAATATAGTTCTAATCAACTCGCATACATTAACGGCACACAAAATAAATGGTGGCGCGCGATATTATAAATACCAAGATTTCACGGCTTTAGTTAACAAAAGACGCAGCAATTACAAACATATATGCGCACGCGACCGTTACTTCCAACGCAAGTTTCGGGCCGGTTCCGAGCCAACCCCGAACCATTTTTTTTCCTTTGCAGGGTGGACCATGGATGTGGTCGCGCCCCGACAAATCAATCCGGGGCGACAAAAGAGGCGGCGCGCAACCCCATGGACCCACCCTGCAAGCACCTCTCTTCGCCGTATGAGCGGGCCACCGGTATCCGATCATTGTCTTCGGTGGCCCGCCCGGCGGTATACCCTTGCGGGTTCTTCTCTCGTCGATGCCCCGACAGCTTTCGCCATCGGGGCATCGCCCTCACGCGGTGGCCTCACGTCGGGTGACCGGACAATTCCCCGGTCCGATCACCCGAAGCCTCGGTTAGGGCGGGCCCGGGTCACGGGAATCCTCCCGGACTCGTTCCGCCGCCTCCTTCTGCGAGATGACAGCCTCGCAGAAGGCGGAGACCGGGTCCCAGTTCCAGACGCTGTCGACCATCGCTTTCGCGACCGGCGCAGCGTCAGGTCGGCACCGATAACAGTGACGAGGTCACGGCGCTGCCCGTCCCAGCTCGGACATACCTCGAGCGTATGTTGCGCCGTGTCCTCGTCACTGCTGCAGTGGTGGCAGGACGGAGTCCACTCCCTATACGCGACCGTGTGCAGGTACAAGCCGAAGCATCCGTGCCCCGACAACACCTGCACCAGCCGAAAGGAGAGGACTCCGTGCCGCCGCTCCATCCACTCCATCAGTACGGGCCGGAGGGCCTCAACGGTAACAACACCGTGTCTAGCCTCTCCAGCCGCGTAACCCAACGGGCGATGACATCTCGGCGGGCGTCCTCGCGCCAGGTGGCTATCTCGCTCAACGATGGGGAGCCACCTTCGTCGCGCACTGAGGTAACCCGCCGGTAGAGGTCGGAGACGATCTCCGCTTCTAGGCCCACGGGGGTGTCCCGGCCAGTAGGCATGCCGCCTCGGTCGATACCGTGCGGTACCCGCGAATGGCTCTGATCGCCATGGCCCTCCTCTGTGGTCTCCACAGAACAGCTAGGCGTTCAGAGCCCTCGCCCACACGAGTGCGCCGTACATGGCCATCGAACGGATCATCCCCGCATACAGCCGTCGGCCCTCGAAGCTTGGTCCGCCCACATTCGGCATGAGCCGTGATAGGACGGACGCCGCGCCGACCAGCCGGGGAGCAATTCGACGAAAATGCTCCCGGAACCAGTGATCGAATGACCTCGTTACTTTTTTGGTGCGCAACCTATTCTGCGCACCTTTCACTTTCTGACGTGAGATGTGTGTGTGTGTGTCCCACTGTGGTAGGACCACGCTGTTGACAGTGTTCTGTCTACAGCCGCGGGCCGGTCCGTCCGAGGTAGTACCACACTCTCGCAGAAAATCGACGTTTGAGCAGTGGCAATATGCTGCTGCGCTTCGTTCGGTGAGCGAGAGAGCCGGAAGCCCAACTTTCTGGGTGTGTTTACGTGTGGTGGGTTCAGGTGGTGCCTGAAACTTGCGGTGGTGAAGTCTTGGTTGGGGCATTGAGCGTGAGAGGCTGACATGGGGTACAGGGAGACCCGGTGGGAATGGTCACCGCCGGCCACCTGCCGGTCAGCAGGGGACCCGAACCCAGGATTATCCTCCCTGGGAGGCTGTCCCGCCAACCGGCGAAAATCCCGCTGTGTAGTCGTTGTGCCGGAGCAGGAAACCGGAGTGGATTACGGCGACTGCGCGCGGGGGGGCACCGGGGGCCCTTCCGTGCTTCGTATCAGCTTCTCACAAAACTCACCCTCCAGCCATGCACTGTGCCCCGCACCTATTTTTTTTGGTACCACCGAATCTCATTATACGTATCCACACTCCCTTCCTCCTCTTCTTAAAAAAAAACCCGTATGAAAAGTACTAGAAAAAAGAGAAGGTTTTCTACGGCGGTCCCCTTATCCACATTTGATGTGGATTTTTGCAATATCAGGGGTTTACATAGCAATCTCGATGCCGTTCACCACCATCTCGAGACGGCGCGGCCTGCCTTGCTCTTTTTAACGGAGACACAGATAGGCGCTCCGAATGATATTTCGTACCTTAACTACCCTGGCTACGAGTTAGAGCACTCCTTCCGTCGTAAGGCCGGGGTGTGCGTGTTCATTCGGGGTGATATCTGTTGTCGCCGGCTTCGGGCCCTCGAACATGGTGACCTGTCTATCTTGTGGTTGCGCGTAGACTATGGAGGGTTTACCCGCATCTACGCGTGCCTCTACAGGTCGCATGGCAGTGATTCGGGGTCAACTCAGTTATTTGAGAACGTCCAATGGGGGATTGACGAAATATTGGAGCAGTGTCCATCAGCGGAGGTGGTGGTTCTTGGAGACTTCAACGCTCATCATAAAGAGTGGTTGGGGTCCCGAGCCACTGACCTCCAGGGTCGACATCTCTTCAATATGGTCTCGGCCTATGGACTCTCACAACTGGTGACACAGCCCACCCGTGTCCCAGACATTGAGAGCCATGAGTCTTCTTTACTCGATCTTCTGCTGACTACACACCAGCAAGGATACCGGGTAGTGGTCGAAGCCCCTCTTGGGTCATCTGACCACTGCCTAGTCCGTAGCAGAGCCCCTGTTGCGAGGCCTAATCGCTCTACGGCGACTGGGACTCGCAGAGTCTGGCAATATAAGTCGGCAGATTGGGATGGACTTCGCGAGTTTTATGCATCCTACCCATGGAAGCGGCTTTGCTTCGCCTCTGAGGACCCTGGCGTTTGTGCAGACTGCGTAACCGAAACGATTATTATGGGGATGGATTTATTTATCCCCAATACTCAAATACCCGTCGGCGGCCGCAGCCGCCCTTGGTTTAACAAAACCTGCAGGACGGCTGCACGGCAGAAGCAGTCCACATATCGGGCCTGGAACCGGGCTAAAAACTGTCAAGACCCGAACGTCAAAGAGGTGAAGCGAAAATTTAACGCCGCTTCCAGATCTAGTAAGAAGGCTATCGCCAGAGCCAAGGCAGAACATGTTGCCAGAATTGGCGAGCGATTAGAGAGCTATCCTGCTGGGAGTCGTGCATTCTGGTCGCTCGCCAAGGCTGCTCAAGGCAACTTCTGCCGGTCCAATCTCCCACCACTACAGAAAAGCGATAGCAGTCTGGCCTACAGCGCAAAGGAGAAGGCCGATCTTTTAGGTCAATTCTTTGCCTGTAACTCGACTTTGGATGCTGGAGCTGCCACACCACCTACCATACCGCGGTGTGATAGCTCTCTACCTGAAATCCTTATCTCACAGCGTGCGGTCAGGCGAGAGCTGCGGCTTTTAGACGTCCATAAGTCGAGTGGGCCGGATGGCATCCCTGCAGTGGTCTTAAAGACGTGCGCCCCTAAGTTAACCCCCGTCCTCACGCGCCTATACCGTCTTTCCTACGATACTAATAGGGTTCCATCTTCGTGGAAGGTAGCTCAAGTCCACCCGATCCCTAAAAAGGGAGAACGGTCGGACCCATCGAATTACAGGCCGATTGCGATAACATCCTTGCTCTCCAAAGTAATGGAGAAAATCATAAACCGCCAGCTTCTGCAGTACCTTGAGGATCACCAGCTGATCAGTGATCGCCAATACGGCTTTCGACATGGTCGATCGGCTGGTGATCTTCTTGTGTACCTTACACACCGTTGGGCAGAGGCTTTGGAGGGCAAGGGTGAGGCGCTAGCATTCGGCCTAGATATCGCAAAGGCGTTCGATAGGGTCTGGCACGGAGCCCTTCTATCGAAGCTACCTTCTTATGGAATCCCCGATGGACTCTGTAAATGGATCGCCAGCTTTCTGGATGGTCGGAGTATAAGAGTCGTCGTCGATGGCTCTTGCTCCGATACCATGACCATTAACGCTGGTGTACCACAGGGCTCGGTGCTCTATAAGCTAAGCAGACTATTAGTTGATGGTCTCTATAGTGTATGGATCTTTGTAATACCAAAGGCATAGCCGGAGCCCTATCTGCCAAAAGGTCGAGTTTGAGTTTTTCGTCCATGAGTAGGTAATATCCATGCTGGAGAAGGACTACTTGAAATATCATTGAAACTCGTACGAGTATTTTCTTTGAGTTCTCTGATAAGAATGGATCTTTAATAAATGTTTTAAACTTCATAAGCTTGTATTTAAGAAAAAATGCTTGTATAGACTATGGTGGTACCTTAAGTATACAAAGGGCTCCAAAAATTTTCCGTGTTCTCTTGTCCTTTCAAATAACGACTTCCGAAACAATCAAATGCTTTCAATTTTAATTAGGCTTTAAAAGTAATTTTCTTCGATTAACATGTTGACTTCAACTGTGCGGAACTTGAAAACATCCTGGACAAGTGGGACAAACTAGTTTTGGAACCAGTAGTTTCGTACCCTAATTTATCATTACAGCAGAATGAAATAATAAATTATTTTTACATGTAGCTAGCCGACACCCAGAGGTGGTAACTGTTGAATTTTTTATTACCTATATTAAATTTTAAGTACTTTATTGATAATCTGTAAATTGATTTGGCTAATTTGAATGAATTAAAATAAAAAACATTTTATGATAAAAAAAAGTGTGTGTGTGTCAGCTCCGACGCACGACTGGAGTTTACTCCTTAAGTACGATTATCAAAACAGGCGCAAAAAAAGCTCATTTGACTAAAAATAATATGTATATTTTTATTTACATTTATTAAAACTGTTCAGTGAAGTATTATCTTTTTTTTTTTTTTTTTTTTTTTTATTGCCGGTGGTGGCAAACGAGCCAGCAGCACACCTGATGGTAAGTGACACTGCCGCTCATGGACTCTTGCAATACCAGGGCATAGCTAGGCCGCTGCCTACCGTGAAGAAAGTGCTCTTCTTAAACCTCGTTTAAAAAAGGACATGTCATAGCGCTCGGGAAACACAGCAGCAGGTAGTTCGTTCCAGATCTTGCATGTACGTGGGAGAAACGAACGTTGAAAACGTACAGTTGACGTCTGTATCGTTTCCAGGTGGAATGGATGAACCCTGCTGCGGTGTCGAGTGGTACGGTGATAAAATGGTGACGGTGGTACCAAGTCAAACAGTTCCTCAGAGCACTCCCCGTGAAAGAGCCTGTAGAGTACACAGAGAGACCCAAAGTCTCTCCGGCTCCCCAATGACTCCAGTCCTTCCGTGAGATTGGGATCACCGACGATTCGAACAGCACGTCTTTGCAGGGAGTCAAATGGGTCTAGCTGATATTTGGGCGCGCCTGCCCAGAGATGTGAGCAGTACTCCACATGAGGGCGGACTTGTGCTTTATATAGCACAAGACGTTGTCTCGGTGTGAAGTATCGCCTGGCTCTATACTAATACGGCTTTCGACATGGTCGATCGGCTGGTGATCTTCTTGTGTACCTTACACACCGTTGGGCAGAGGCTTTGGAGGGCAAGGGTGAGGCGCTAGCATTCGGCCTAGATATCGCAAAGGCGTTCGATAGGGTCTGGCACGGAGCCCTTCTATCGAAGCTACCTTCTTATGGAATCCCCGATGGACTCTGTAAATGGATCGCCAGCTTTCTGGATGGTCGGAGTATAAGAGTCGTCGTCGATGGCTCTTGCTCCGATACCATGACCATTAACGCTGGTGTACCACAGGGCTCGGTGCTCTCCCCGACGTTGTTTATCCTGCATATCAATGACATGCTCTCTATAAAGAGTATGCATTGCTATGCGGATGACAGCACGGGTGACGAGCGGTATACCGAGCATCAGAATATCCCTCGGAATATATTACAGGAAAGAAGGACTCAACTTGTGTCTGAAGTCGAGCGCTCTCTGGGGCGGGCCTCCGAATGGGGTGAACGGAACTTAGTCCAGTTCAATCCCACTAAGACACAAGTTTGCGCGTTCACTGCAAAAAAGGACCCCTTCGTCATGGCGCCTCAGTTCCAAGGAGTAACTCTCCAAATTTCCGAGAGTATTGGGATCCTCGGCGTCGAACTATCAAGCAAAGTCCAGTTTGGGAGTCATTTGGAGGACAAAGCCAAATTGGCAAGTAGAAAGCTGGGCGTCCTGAACAGAGCCAGGCGATACTTCACACCGAGACAACGTCTTGTGCTATATAAAGCACAAGTCCGCCCTCATGTGGAGTACTGCTCACATCTCTGGGCAGGCGCGCCCAAATATCAGCTAGACCCATTTGACTCCCTGCAAAGACGTGCTGTTCGAATCGTCGGTGATCCCAATCTCACGGAAGGACTGGAGTCATTGGGGAGCCGGAGAGACTTTGGGTCTCTCTGTGTACTCTACAGGCTCTTTCACGGGGAGTGCTCTGAGGAACTGTTTGACTTGGTACCACCGTCACCATTTTATCACCGTACCACTCGACACCGCAGCAGGGTTCATCCATTCCACCTGGAAACGATACAGACGTCAACTGTACGTTTTCAACGTTCGTTTCTCCCACGTACATGCAAGATCTGGAACGAACTACCTGCTGCTGTGTTTCCCGAGCGCTATGACATGTCCTTTTTTAAACGAGGTTTAAGAAGAGCACTTTCTTCACGGTAGGCAGCGGCCTAGCTATGCCCTGGTATTGCAAGAGTCCATGAGCGGCAGTGTCACTTACCATCAGGTGTGCTGCTGGCTCGTTTGCCACCACCGGCAATAAAAAAAAAAAAAAAAAAAAAAAAGATAATACTTCACTGAACAGTTTTAATAAATGTAAATAAAAATATACATATTATTTTTAGTCAAATGAGCTTTTTTTGCGCCTGTTTTGATAATCGTACTTAAGGAGTAAACTCCAGTCGTGCGTCGGAGCTGACACACACACATTTTTTTTTATCATAAAATGTTTTTTATTTTAATTCATTCAAATAAGCCAAATCAATTTACAGATTATCAATAAAGTACTTAAAATTTAATATAGGTAATAAAAAATTCAACAGTTACCACCTCTGGGTGTCGGCTAGCTACGTGTAAAAATAATTTATTATTTCATTCTGCTGTAATGATAAATTAGGGTACGAAACTACTGGTTCCAAAACTAGTTTGTCCCACTTGTCCAGGATGTTTTCAAGTTCCGCACAGTTGAAGTCAACATGTTAATCGAAGAAAATTACTTTTAAAGCCTAATTAAAATTGAAAGCATTTGATTGTTTCGGAAGTCGTTATTTGAAAGGACAAGAGAACACGGAAAATTTTTGGAGCCCTTTGTATACTTAAGGTACCACCATAGTCTATACAAGCATTTTTTCTTAAATACAAGCTTATGAAGTTAAAAACATTTATTAAAGATCCATTCTCATCAGAGAACTCAGAGAAAATACTCGTACGAGTTTCAATGATATTTCAAGTACGACCTTTGGCAGATAGAGATCCGGCTATGCCTTTGGTATTACAAAGATCCATACACTATAGAGACCATCAACTAATAGTCTGCTTGGTGGGATGCCGCCAAATGCACTAAAAGAAAAACTAAGCACCAGTTCTGTTACTATAAACCAAGATAAAAAATAAGACTTGTTACCCTATTCAATTGGCAGGACACACAGAATAAAAGAGAAAGATGATGACACGTTTTTGTCTATTGAAATACAGATTGGTATAGATGGCATAGTGGTTAATATATCGACATATTGTGCCTAGTATTGTGGGTTAGAGTCCAAAGCAGAACAATATTTTCTGCTATTTGTAAGTACCTATTGTTATTCTGAGTATAGGTGTAATTTCTGTTCATTAAACTATATGATTGTATAAAATCGGCCGGTAATCATTTCATTACCATCATTTCAGCCTATCGCCGCCCACTGCTGGACGTGGGATTCACATGGATTATTTTCGCAGTGCAGTGTTATCAAAAAAAAAAAACTACAAATTTTCCAAAATGTTCTTTATACAAAAACAAATGTTGTGGATCAACGCCCTTGAAACGCCAGTGTATAATATAAAGCACATCATATCATCGTCGTCATGTGACACAAATATTTGCTGTCCCCAAGATAATCTCTGTCTAATCCAACTTTAAACATTCAGGAATTAACGTGAAAGCCGCACGTCCTCGTATAACCTCATAAATTGAAGGTCATAATGTCCAATAATTAAAGTTTATTGACAGCAATTTGGTACTGTTTACTAGGATCATTTAAATAGAACAAGGATACGATTAATACTTCCTCAAACAAACTTCAAAAACTGAAAACATGGTTTTGTTTTTATTTCGTTAAAATTTCTTGCTTCTTCTCAGTAAATATGCGCTTCACTATTGTGTATGACCTTCCTCTACAGTGGCAGTGTAATGGCTGCAGTAGGTATATCACATTGGACAAGCGGATTGAAATAAGGATTTCTTTCGAGATTTCTTCCTCTAGTGGTAGTCTCATAAGATATCTATGAAAAGGTAAAGGAAGTCTGTAAAAAAAAAAGAGTGCGTACAAAGTACACATATCAGAAGTGAAACTTTGGCAAACTAATTTTTAAATCTCGTTTACATTGATCAACCAGCGCTCAACGCGCAAAGAACAACTCATGCGCGTAAAGAAGTTTCATTTCAAAATAAATATGGCTCGTAACAGAAAAACGTTACAATATAAAATCTCTCCCATATGTCGATAAAAAAATTTCACTTCAATTATTCTTAATTCATTATTACACAGACTTCTTGCTCAATTTTATTTACATATATTTTAATATAGGTACGTATTTTTACCCGACTGCGCGACGCAAAGGAGTAATATTGTGTTTAACAGTCTATGTATGTATGTATGTTTGTATGTTCCTTTGAAGCACTATAGAGACCAAACGCCTGGGCCGATTTTAATGATTCACGCATCAATCGACTCGATCAAATGACGTTAGTGAAAATTCAATATGGCGACCACTGGACGCCATTTTGTGAAAATGATAAAAATGAAAGTCAACAAACTATGGCGAGTGGGATATCGTTGAATATGTATTTAAAAATCATTATTAGTTTTTTCATAACATTTTTCGATTCGACAGACCGTTTAGGATCTATATCGATTTAAAGTTGCGTAACAACCATTCTCACATATAGGTCTTTAGACAATAGAAATTTACAATGAAAAGACGAAAACTTCATATGACTGTGCATGTGAATGTGGATGGACATATACTAAATTATCTACTAGATACCTACTATTTTGGATTGGACTACCTAAAGTATCTAATGTCTGACACGGTCGCCCATCTCGAACTTCAAACGATTTAGTACTCAACTTAAGTCAAAAAACTATATATAGGTACGTACCTACTCATTAATAAATAAAATAACTATAGCCTAGCTGGATACTTATAACTAAAAAATATAAAATAAATAAAAATAATTAAAAAAATCAAAAAATCCGACTGTGTAAAAAGTGAACCAAATTACGTACACAATAAAAAAGAACTGAAAAGAAATAAAACAAGCACTTAGATGTCCGGTGGTCTATAATTCTATAATATATTATTGAATGAATACTATTGAAGAAAATAAAATATATTCTAATAATGGAACATAACAACTGAAGAGTCGGGATCCATTATTCTACAGCAAATCTAATTTTTCAATGTATTAATCATTATTCGACAGCAAATCAAATTTTCAATGGATCCTGACTGTTCAGTTATGTTCCATTACTAGAATATATTTTATTTTCTTCAATGGTATTCATTCAATAATATATTATAGAATTATAGACCACCGGACATCTAAGTGCTTGTTTTATTTCTTTTCATTTCTTTTTTATTGTGTTCGTAATTTGATTCGCTTTTTACACATTCGAGATTTTTGATTTTTTTATTTATTTTTATTTATTAAACTAGTTCTAACTACAGAAAAACAATTTTGTAATCATTCTATGGTTAAAGTCGTAAGTACTGCCATTGTTATTCTATATTTCGCTGGTATTCTAGACATAAAGCCCTTGGCTGCTATCCCGTATTACAACTTTATTAAAATCTATGACCTTTTTGATATAAGGGTAATTTTTATGAAACGATTTTTTTAATCTTTTTGGTACTTCGTGAGATTAACATGATTAAAGAAACAAGCTTCTTTGCCTTATGTTAATAGGTAAATAGTTACTTGGTTTTGCTTCGTATAGCCGTTAAATCTCTCCTATTTGACAAAATCAACCTACTCTTATCCCAATTACTTGGGATCAATGCAATATAATCTTCTTCCATCGTACATATTGTGATAGTATTATAACCAGGCGCCTGTCTGATGTCAACACTCTTTGTGAATGTAATTTTAACGAGATGAAGTTGGCCCAGGTCGATGTAAATCTCTTAGTCGTATTTTACAAGACTCACAAGCAATGTAAGTGTTTTTTATTATTTTTTATTTTTTTATTTTCCAAACTCTAATTGTTTGGGCGTACGGTTCCCCTGACATTATCAGGGACCTTAAATTAGCAGTGTTAAATAAAATTATTATTATGTACAAACTTAAAATTAGATAAAAATAATAAATAATAATACTAACTTAATGTTACTACAAGAAGCAAAAATTTAGGTGAAGACAAGTTTTACAAATTATACTACAAGAGAGTAAATAACAATAGAGTATGTAAGTGTTGGGAGCATTCATAGTCGTAACCACGAAACAAAAACATTCTATTATGTCGTTATAACGCTATTCTATTTTTAATAATGACGAAATTATGATATTATACATAGTTGGTGCTGTATCATAGGCTCTCTTAGGTGCTAGCTGTTGTCCACTCCCTAGTGATTCCTCAGACGGTTTTTACAGACCCTTTAAGACTCCATTCGTCAGTATACGAGGTCAAACATTTTATTAAATGAATTGAACTGTTTCGGTTATTAGATATTATTTCTTTACAGATATTTTTATTTTTCTCAGTCATTTCTTGTTGTACTAAGGAGGTCTGGTTGACAGGCAAAACACGTAATAAATTCATAGTCATCCTCTCAACTCATGTATGTCTTTCTATCCTCCACAATAGGAAATTGATCTAGTAACCTCGTTGGTCAGACGGATTAGTATAAGGTTTTATTTCTAGATTTTTATTTTGCAAATTATTATTATTATTATTTGTATATCCTTTTTATTCACGGTTATTTCCATAGGGAAGATGCCCGTTCCTTTGAGAGGCTCACATGGGGACATGGGTCCAACATGCAGAGGCCTTTGAAGAAATTTAATCTAAATATTGCGATGGGACATCTACCGATGGCACTCCACGTCTGCACATAACATTCGTGAAATGTCAGCGGTAAGTGTAAAACTATTGTGTGATGATAGTATCTAATATCTGAATATGAGAGTGGGTGTTTAGTGGACTGGTTCATCTTAAACCTATGCAATTTTAAACTGTCGTCTGTCTTCAGAACCATATTGAGAGATGAAAGGTGGCAGACGGTGACTCGCCAATTCACTGAATGGGCCCGAAACAATCGTCATACGCACACAAACCATACGGGTAATAGGGAACAACATTGGTGGAAGTGGCTAGGGGTGTCGAGCGGTGCGGCGCCGGTTTCACCATTGAGAGTCTGCGATAAACAGAGACTCGCCTTGATTTCCCCGTAGTTATGCCCTTGAAAATGTCACTTCTACCCCCGAGCATATAGCTGTGGCGACCTCTCTCTAATAAGCTGTTTAAGGCAAGCAGAGCTGAGAGTCCTTCGAGCACTCTTCAGTTTCCACTCCAGCCAGCCAATGAAGGCCAGCTGGAGATGAGTCACTGATCGACTCTCTGGAGTATTCAGGACCCCAATGTCACCACTCACATTCAGCTTGCCACAAGCTGCCCTGCGGTTTATTGGCTTTCCTGTAAATCTTGTGATACTTTTTTTATATCAAAAGAACTTAGAGCCGTATAATGTTCCTCCGAGTTTTGCTTTAGCCTCATGGTGAGATAACGACTAGCCCAGAGGTATTATTATTAGGTGGTATTATTATTTAATTCTTTGAATCAATAAATGGTTAATATTTATACTTATTCGTCTTTCCCTACACCCATGGGTATGGTGTAACTGTATTGTATTCTTACATCGTCACCACGAAGAAAAGTACAACACTTTACTTTCATGTCACACGAATAGTAAACCTATCTGTATGCCTTTTTAAATAGTAAATCTAAATAGCTCTCTGAATGAATAGTGGTTGAATATTTAATAATCATTTTGCAATTAGCCACGCCGCAGCTGCATATCAAGGACATAATGCCAAATATCGCAATACTGTAAGCAATCCATCACTCATTGTAATATAATTATAATTACACTTATTCTTTTTATTATGTCTTACGTTAGTAAGTAAACGTTTATGGATATTATCATCTATCTTCATCCTTTTTTTGCGACGGGTTATGGTCTGATCACACCCCGCTAAATCCGTCCCGGGCGACAGAAAAAGCTGCGCGCAACCCGGTCCGCCCTGCAATATACCTCACATTTCTTCGCCGAGCGAGCGGATCACCGGACCCAGTGTTTGTCTTCAGTGACCAAATCTTCACCCTAGAATTACGTTAGAGCCTTGGTAAAAATCATCGAATACATATCCGATAAAACCGCGATGTTCTTTTCGTTCATCTATTGCCTAGAACGTTAATTAACTCTTTAAAAAAAACATTTTTTTAAATTTTAACAAACTGTACCAAACCTCCATCTCTATAATTGCAAATTAAGTACACAAAGAAAGTTTTTTTTTAAATGAACGTTTATATAAAATTCATAACACAGACAGAGTACATTTGGCCATAAATCCAAGGATATCGTCAATTCATCCTTGTTCGCTTGTTCCGTCATATCTTCTTGCAATACAAATTTCACTCACAAGGTGAATCATTATTCCATTATTTGCAGATTTTATACGAATGTATTCAATGCGATAGCATTTATACGTGGATTTTTTATGAGATTAATTATCATCAAAGAAAACTATGAAGACAGAACAAAACTATGAATTTAGTATTTACAACGAATATTAAAGTTATGAGGTTAATACCTTTTGACATGGTTTTTTTTATTATTTTTTGTTTGACTTGTAGTTTTATGAAGTATCCAATTTATACAGCTTTAGCATACCTTTCTTTGTCAGGTTATTTTTGTATTTATATCATAAACATCTAAACTTCTGAGAATCATGATTGTGATTCATTTTTATGCAATTCCATTTTTACCGCGTTTTTACTTTTTTAAACTATCATTGTTTAGGACTTCACACGCGCAGTTTATAGAATTATAAGTACCTACTTTAGACTCTGAAGTGAAATTTATTGTGTACGTCGCGGCTTTTTGGATGGATATAAACTTTGAGTACCTACCTAATAATCTTCTTATCCATGTTGTGATGGAATATAAATGCAAATCACTAATCTGAATCTTGACGTAGGTAGTGTTGTGAAAAGACGACTAACCTAATATGCTGATAATTAATATAAGTATAGATATAGGATAAGGAAAACTCTAATTAAAACCTTATGCCATTATATCAGTTTGATTAGCGTGATATATCGGGTTAATTTTTTCCCTATTATAGAGGAACCTTAAGCCCGAAGTGGGACGGCTAATAAGCAGAGATGATGATGATGATAATGAATCTTCAAGGTTACATCACTAACGTAATAATATTGAAAGTAAGTATGATGGGACTTTTGGCGGGAATCTAAAACGTCATGTGGTGCTCTTGTATTATATTCGATATCTTAGTGTTTTAACGTGTTATATTAGATAATTTTTATGGTATTTTATGTAATATGATGTGACAGAACAGCTGGGATGTAGTGAATATCATATAAAAGTGCTTTACAACGTTTTCGTTTTCCATCAAAATTCGTACAACATACCATTAACAGTGTCACCATAGCACTGTTGATGGCGACAATTCGACTGACTGACAGACAATGACTAACCTGAAGAGATTAAGAACGTGAAGATAATTATAACTCGACACTGGCAAAAATGGCTCGTATAAGTAGCTGATTGCCAATACATAAAAAGAAGAAAGAAGAAGAAGTAAGTATATATTGTATACACAGCATACGTTTATTGTATACACAGTATTTAGTAGTATAAATGTAGGGAAGTAAATCAATTATTTTGTATTTACCCTGTACCTGAGCTGGAGTAGCATATTATATGTTTTTGTTAGTAAACAAACCATAGATGTATAAACCAAAGAACATAACACACCTACTGTTAACTCAATTATAAACTTGGAATATTCTATTTATAATTTATGGTAGGCACTATTATCGTCATTATTTTCTTCTACTAGTTAGGTACCTAGTTAGTTACTTAACTAAGTAGGTAACTAGAAACAAACTTTGCCCTAGAAGATATCCTGTAATCCTGTCTATGCATTAAACAACGCTATTTAATCTGATAGGTGTTCCACATTCAAATCTTGGTTTTTTTTTTCGATGCCAGTAATATCTTGCTATATACCAGTCACAAAAAAAAAGAAACAGCCATAGAAATGTTGTTTAACTAAATGTAGATGATGGACTTTGATTTTAAAAATGAAACACGAGATTATAGAATATTAATAGTATAACTTTATTCTTTGAACCCTTTGTTCCACGCACAAAATATCCTTGTTTTAAGTAGGTAGGTTGTAGCTGAGGTACGGTACCTACTATTTACGATTACTAAGATCGAAGAGACCTGATAGTCGTTTCTGGCTGATCGAAGACGGCAGATGGTGGATGCGAATGAACTATGTACACTTTTGAATGGATTACCTTATAAAGTTGGTGGCATTTGAATGGATTACTTGCACTCTTCGATCTTAGATCCAGTGTTAAAGTCGCCATGATAGGTCGTTACACATACCGCAACGCCATCCGAGTATGAATTTTTAGCTAGTTGTAACTTATTTTAGAAATTAAATAATTCCTTATAATAGTTTAGGGTCTGCAAATTAAGATAAGATTTACTTCTACTGAATACAACCGTGACCTCAACAATGTGTCATCAATGCTATCCTTTCCGATCATCTTCCCAAACAATATTAGTATTCTATACGGCTACTTAATCACTTCACTGTGTTGCATTATTGCATTTAGTTACATCGTGATCTGAATATCTAAATATCAAGCAATAGAATACAAGAACATATAGAAAATATATTTAATAACGAGTGCATATTTTTCTTTTGCAGCATAGAGTGATTATATTCTTGCGGGCATTATCGAGCAAACGAGAGGCGGCCGTTAACTGCGTCCATGAGTGACATCCACTTAATAGTCCAGCGAACATCTCTGTAGTGGTACACAGGCAAGGAATTGTACTTTAACTGTAAGGTAGTACGCCCTACGTTATGGAAATAATATGTACTTATATTGCGGGTACTTTATAAATATAATTAATAGCCACAAATTACACTCGGACTCAGAACAAGAAACTGTAGATCACTATCCTCCGTGTGATTCGAACTTGCGACTAACGCTATGTCCTAATTGGCTGTCGCAATACGACACGACTTTTGTTGTCCAACCGATCAACTAATGCGACAAAATTAAAACACATGCTTTTGAATGGAGCTGTCCTAACTGACAACTCGCACTGACGTGCGACATCGCATTTGTTGGTCGTTGTGTTTTAAATTCAAACCTGTTCTATTTTGTCGTGTCGGTCGTCTGGGCAACACGTGTTTTTGGTTGATAAGTAAAATGAATACTATGACATATATATATTTTTGACAACGACTTTTCCGACGACTGACGACAATGCAATTTGGACACATCATTATTGTCGTACGACCAACTCGTCGCACGGCAATGCGAACAACCGATTTTGTCGTGGAACGACATGTCAATTAGGACGTAGCCTAAGGCCAATTAGGACATAGCGTTACGCTATGTCCTAATTGGCTGTCGCAATACGACACGACTTTTGTTGTCCAACCGATCAACTAATGCGACAAAATTAAAACACATGCTTTTGAATGGAGCTGTCCTAACTGACAACTCGCACTGACGTGCGACATCGCATTTGTTGGTCGTTGTGTTTTAAATTCAAACCTGTTCTATTTTGTCGTGTCGGTCGTCCGGGCAACACGTGTTTTGCATTAACAAAATAGGACTAAAACTAAAAATATCGTATTTTGATCGACAAAAATGATTAATAAACATTAAAAAATAGACTAAGTATCTGCTTTATTGTTTATTATTTTTACCGTTATTGTCATATTGCGTAGATATGCCGTTTTATTTGTTTTTTACAAAACTAAAGTGTTTGGAAGATCAATAAATTAGTATTTCTTCTATAGTAATGGTTTCAAGAATGTAATCAAATGTATCCGTCTTCATTCTAGTGTACTGGTAAAATAAATTGTTGTTTCATCATAACGGACAGTACAGGTGGTGAAATTCGCCAAATTTCAGCCTATCTTATTTTGCTTTTCCGCTAATAAATATTTTAAACAACAATTTTCACTTAAGTAAAGCACCAGCAGCCTTTGATAGATATCGTATCTTGACGACGGACGACAATGCAATTTGGACACAATGATATTGTCGTACGACCGACTTGTTGCACGGCAATGCGAACAACCGATTTTGTCGTAGAACGACTTGTCAATTAGGACGTAGCCTAATTGTGTAGTGAAGGGATAATGCCGGCCTTTCCTTGCAAGCTATCGTCTACTTGCTAAAACCCCAAGCTTTCCAAAAAAAACTAGTGAGTTCTCTCAGAGTCAGTTTTGCTTTATGGCTTTAGACTACCCTTTTTTTGGCAAGCTATAGTCTGGACACACGCTGTCCACACCGTCCGGTGTGATAGAAGGGCAGAGCGTGGCCCCATAACCCACCGTATTCCCTCCCCATCGCCATTGGGCCTAATTGGGGGAATCTGAAAACGTCATGTGGTAATTTTGTATTATATTTAATATCTAAGATATGTTTAAACATGTTATATCAAATAATTTTAGTGTCATTTTATGTAATGTGATGTTTTAGTTGCCATCAAAATTTCCAGAAGATATCATTAACGATGTGGCCATGTTGCTGGCGACGATTTGAATTACTGACGGATAGTGATTAACATGAAAAGATTAAAGATGTGAAAAAAAATGTAATTCGACACTGGCAACAATGACTTGTATAAATAAGTAGCTGATTGCCAATATAAAAAAGCAAAGAAGAAAACTACCATCATTCTTCTACTCTTATCGCAATCCCAAAGTAAGGGTTTGGTAGTATTCGTAGCCACTACCACACTGTTTGCCTGAATTGTTACCATTGTCGAGTTATAATTTTTTTTACATCTTTAGTGTCTTCAGATAATATTAGAATAATCATTGTCCGTCAGTAAGTCAAATCGTCACCATTAACGGTGCTATGGCCATAATGTTAATGGTATCTGGGCATTTTGGTGGAAAACGAGAACGTTGGCATCATCATCATCATTCTCCTACTCTTATCCCAATTACTTGGGGTCGATACAATATGTACTCTTCTTTCATAGTACATACCAGAAGTTATTGGCAATAGTTTTATGACCGGCGGCCTGCCAGATGTCAACACTTCTTGGGAATGTAATTGATGACCAAACGGCATTAGATGAAGTTGGCTCAGGTCGTTACAAAGCTCTTAGTCGTCTTTTACGTCATCCACGAGCAAAGTAAGCGTTCGTAGTATTCGAAGCCGCTACCACACAGCTACAGGAAAACGAAAACGTTGTAAAGCACAGCAAGCATATCTTAGGTATTTATTACATCCTAGCAGTCCTGTAGCATGACATTATATAAAATGTCATCAAAATTATCTAATATAACAGGTTAAAACACTAAGATATCAATATAATACAAGACCACCAGAAATGTACAAAATGGTTTTAAAAAAGCATTTAAATACAAAATGCAAAATACTTTTCAGATTTACTATTTCAAATGCAAAATACCAAATAGTTTTGCGTTTTGTATTTCAAATGCTAAATGCAAAATAGGTAGGTATTTTCAAAATACTTTTTCAAAATAAAATACCTTTTGACCAAATCTCAGAAATTTTTATTTATTTTAGGTATTTATCATTACGCTAGGGCCGCACCTGCGTGTATCGTCATGAAGATTCGTGCAATGAGACGATACACGCAGATGTGACCGGTCATTATTGGCTATCGTCGCGAACATTCGGGCTTCGTGTGCAATATCGCTTGGCGATAAGTCAAAGGGTTTTAGCGCGCTAATATATCGCGCTCTGTGGTCAAACTAGCGTTTTTCATTTCGGGGGAAATTTTCGTTGTGTTTAGAGGCGTTCGAGGATCTCCAGTTAATCAATAAATATGGAGTGGGGTGATGAAATGGTGTTAGAATTTATAGCTACACCATTATGAAGCGGAACTCATGAAGGGATCCAAAAATATCATTATGTAATTATTAGCATAATATAGCTGTAATAGTAAAGCAATTAGTCATCCATAATTTAAGGCATGAAAATGATTTCGGCCATCTTTAATTATTGCACGATACTTCGTGTAAAATACCGAAGTAGCTAATGTGACCACAGTTTTATCGCGATAATTTTCTAGTGTACCAAACGTACGAAGCTTCGCCACAAATTACTCCGGGGCGATACACGCAGGTGCGGCCCTAGCATTAGAAATAGAGACACAATGCCAAGCCAAACAAAAACGTCTAATAACATGGCACCTTAGGTATACATGACATTTTGGTCATATTTATCAGTACCTACGCATATCAATAAATTCTGTTATGTTATTATTAATAATAATACTCACTTAAAATAATGTAAAAAACTAGACTAACGAAAAGACAGTTATGGCTCCATTATGTAGCTATTTATCTCGTTTCACTTTTCTTTTCTCTTATCTTGTTGTAGTACAGTACATAGCCGTTTCAGTATTGTAGGGATAACAACAACCCTTAAATATCATAAAAGTAGGTAATCAAATCAAATAAAAAAAAGGGCGCGCATGGCTAGCAGGTGATCGGTCAAATGCGGCATTTCGGCAATACAAGCGTCATTCGTTCATTTCATTTTGTTTGACTGGTAATATTGGCTAAACGTAATCACAAAGTATTTTGCATTTTAAAATGAATATTAAAAAATCTAAATACATCTCGAAAGGTATTTCAAATAAAATACAAAATGTTTTTACTAAAAGGCATTTAAATGCAAAATACAAAATAGGTATTTTGCATTTTGTATTTGCATTTTAAATAGAAGTATTTCAAATAAATCGCATCTCTGAAGTCCACTACATGACGTTTTCAGATTCCCGCCAAAAGTCCCCATGACTAATTTGGTGTTAGCTCTACTGCGTAAGTTGGGCTTTAGAGCCGTTTAGTTATTGCCTTTAATGACAAGCATTCAACAATTTTTGAGTTTTGAATTTTTGATCACACAATCACAAAACCCAAATATTTTTATAATAAAATAAATATGTCAACAATACATATATTTAACTACAGTAAATTAAAATATAGTGCAATTTAAAATTAAATATAAAATTTATATAAAGCTAACTAAATGTAATTTCAGTAATTTGACATACTGTCATTGTTGACAGCTAATGTTACTTGCGACTTGCATGCTTACGTTTAGGTTTGGGTAATCGTCATATTTTTCGTATTTTCTGCTTTATTTATTGAATTATTATTATAATTTCTACAATGGATAACGAAAGCAGGCAACTGGCTGAAGATTTTTTTCTTAGAGAACCTGTTGACGCCCGAATACGGTGAGTAAAATAAACGTATTTTAATTTTACTGAAATGCTATTTTGATGTTCTTGCTAAATTAATTGGAAACTTAATTACTTATTATATTATTTAGGAAGCCCAAAAATGAGCCTGAGGAGGAAAGTCATCCAAACCTAAGGGTGGAAATGCAAACTATCCGACTTAATCCCGATTCACAGAAACTAGTGTTGGACACTCTTAGATTCATCCACGGTCCAGATTTTAAACTTGGAAGTGCAAGTCTGTACAAAGTAAGTGCACCGCTCTACAAAAATATTTTATTTTAAAAGCAATAAATATATTTATTTTATATTTTTTATGTTTTCTTTTTGTAACGGTTCTGTTACTGTTTACATATGATTGTGCAATATTTTATTTATCTATCGGCACCTATTTTGTATTTTAAACCTTTTTTTTTCTTTTCTCCACCCCACATAGGGATTGGAATTGGCATCGTCTCATTTGCCAGTGTCAAGTTATTATTTTAAACCTTAGAGTATATTTTTAATCTTTGCTTTACAGGATATCCTATTTTGTAAAAAGTAATTGCTACTACTGCTACTCTTTAAAATTTTTAATTTAAATGTAATGTGTATACCTATATATTTTTTTTATATATACATTTAGGAACATTTTGTATCTATCTATTTTCATATAATTATGCAATAGTTTATCTGCAATCTGTACTCTAAAAAATCTCATACTATTTTGTTACCTTTGCTTTATAGGATATCTTAATTTATGGATGAACTAAATATTGATAATGTATTATTTTTTATAAAATATTATTTTCCATATACAGTCAAAATCTGTTATAACGACATCGAAGGGATTGCTCATATTCAGTCGTAAAAACCGATAGTCGTAACAACCGATGATGTTTAATGTGTGTTGTGCAATTACAAACACATCGATACGTAATTATTGGAAAAATATATTAATTCAACTATGTACATTTTGTTTATTACACATAAGTACAATGCATATTATTTTTCTGTGTGCATAAAATCGGTAATTTTAGTCTGTTTGGAACACTTCTGTGCAAAGAAATTTAATAATTCACCTTGGATTTTAATTAACTTATCGTCATAATTGCTCTGGATGTGGAACTGTTCATTAAAAAGAACAATACTTCTTAAATCTTAATACACTAACAGCAACAACAAAGGTAACAAAGTAACTGAAGAGATATGAAGAACCGGGCTTTGACTCTACTGCATGCACGTGTTTTGTTTCTAAGTATTAGTAAAGACCCTACACTATACTAAATCATATTGTTTTCTTTTTTAATTTTAATAGCCATTGAAGACAGATGTGGATACCTATTCAAATTGTTTACAATATAGCTTAGCCGGTCATTCTAACAGATCTAATTCTCCGATATATTAGTTAAATGTGGTCGTTTAATGAGGTATGTCATTATTAGCAATGTCGTAAAAAGCAATATTTTTGATAAAGCGGTCATATAGCATTCAGCAGAAAGGTCCCGCTTTCTTCTAGGTTATTATAACCGGCATGTTCTTCTAAACAATGTCGCAGTAAACAGTTTTGACTGTATATATATAGTCTATATATAAACTAAGTCTTATTTAAAAGAAAAAACAGGTGCTCATGGTGAGTATGCCCTATCCTAAGGGGTGTGAATATATTTACATACCATTATAGGTATTATATCATTAAATTTTGTATATGGGTCTGTTATACCATATTTTCAGTATTGTTAGACTATCATTTCTCAACCTTATTTTACTGATTGCCCACTTTGGAAATAGGTTTTGCTAGAGAATATTAATGACGCTTACTTTCTCTGAGTCCTACTGTCACTCTGAAAGTTTCACTCATATGTGACACTGGTTGAGAATCTATATTTGAGAGATTGTCAATATATTGATAATAATGATTCCAAATGAGTATTATATACTTGCACTTTTAAAGAACATTCTTAAACTATGTTTATTTAAAACATGTATGTATATTAAAATAAAATATTGGGTGTTTTACAGGACAAAGGTTCAAATCTAGGTAAACGCTATTGGATGGAGCGTGGTAATCTTATTGTGCAAGGTGGATGTGATTATTCATTGTCAGTAAAACCTGATATAGAAACATCAGAAGCCAGACTGAGAGCTTATGCTTTAGCTAAATTGGTGAAGTAAGAAATATTTTTAATTTTAATGCATTTAAGTTATTTCTTCATGTTTTGTGCAAGAGTTATATCTCTTAGTTATTCTATATTGTATGCATTTTGTTGTGTGTGTGGTGATGAATTAAGAATACTATTCACCACCCCATATCTTACCCGTGGGTGATCGTACAAGAGGACTAAGGGATATAAAACGCTGTTATATACGTTTTATATCTATGCGAGAGAAGGAAAACTCGGAGCAAAACCCTATACCAACACGTCTGACCAGCGTGGTTATAGTAGGTTGATTTCCCTCTCATTACAGAGGAGGCCCGAGCCCAACAGTGGGACATTTATGGACGGTGATGATGATGATGCATTTTGTTTACTTTCGTGCTTGCTGTTTCATTTGTCTGTGTCATGGAACATGATTTAATGACTTTTGTTCATGCAGTAGAAATGCATTTACACACTATCCCCCTCCGTTGAGTCGAAGGTTTATTTGTGTGGGACTCGCCGAGTACCCACTAAAACCACAGTGACCTTTCCGCGCTTTTATGAAGTGCCAGAGAGACCATCTGATGACATTCAATCCCCGAAATCACAATGATTTTATGACCTAGAATTGTAACACAAAATATTTTTATCATATTAGTTAATATATACACAATCTTTTATGTTATAATTATTATTATGTATGTGTATATTTGTTTAATGTCTTAACCGGGTGATTTCCAGTTCCTCAGTACCAGGGTAAAGTTCTGGCTTAAGCAAAAATATACAGACGTATTAGACTCTATTTTCCCAAGAAATTCTCAATCTATGTATGATAGCATAGTCATTCTCTAAGTAAATAGGTTTATTCAGTGTAGTATAGCTTCTGCATATCTTTATAATGTTTTAAGACTTAGATATTTATATATTTTTGATGATGATAAAAATATAACGTATATTTATATAGATATTTTGTTTATTAAAAGAAATACTAAACAAAATAAAAAGCAAAAAATTAGGGTAATTTCTGGTTAGGAAAATATGTTTCATTTAAAAAGTTCTATCATCGCTATATAAAATAATATATTATTTCAGGTACAATTTCCACAAAGCTCACTGTGCAGAAGCATTGGATGTTGCTGCGGAAAATATTGATAAGGCACTTGAAATACTTTTTTTGAAGTACTTCAAAATTGATCTACAAGACAAACCACATAATATACCTAGTAATACTGAGCTTATGGAAATGAGAATGGATGAACAAGCTGTATTAGAATCAATATATGACAATAGTTTTAAAATCAAAGATAATAATGTGTGGTCAGTGGAATTAAACTTAGATTATCTAACTAAACTGTATGAAAATAAGAAAGTAGAAGTCCCAAAAGCAAAATTGAATATGAACCACAATAATAACTCAAAAACAACAAAAGAAGTGTGTAAATTGTTTTTGAAAGGGCCTTGTAGATTTGGCGCCAAATGTAAGTTCCTACACGAAGTTAAAAGTGAACCATTGCAAACAATACCAGTACAAACAGAGACTACGAAAATTGCTTATGAATTAGAAATAAGATTTAGTGATGATACAGTATATCCATATCAACCTCCATTATTATTTTTGAAATCGATAAACGAAACTAATATAATACCCGAGCTTACATTTATCAAAGTTACCGCAAGATTATTAGATGAAGCAAAAACGTTAGCAAAAGATGGTATACCAAGCGTATATTCTTTAGTAGAATTATTGTATAATGAACAAGATATATTAAATTTTATACAATTTGATACTAGACAATACCCGGATGCTGAAGATGCATTATTTCCACAATTAATAGAAAATGCTAATCTAAATAATAATCAACCGTCTCATTATAAGAAAGGAGCAAGTAAAGAAGATAGATCTAATATAAATTTCAAAGAAATTCTTAAAGAGAATAAGCATATAGCTAAAATGTGGTTGGATAAGCAAGGTAATGATAAATATAAAAGAATGATGGCTGATAGAAAAAAATTACCTGCATGGCAGAAAAAAAATGAAATTTTAAATGCTGTCAGCAGATCACAGGTAAATAAATATTATATATATAATATAGTTAACAGAATATCATCCTATTAGGTTTTATTATTCATACCTTCTTTTTTACTTATGCTAGGGCCGCACGTGTGTGTCATCGTCACGAAGCATCGTGCAATGAGACGATACACACAGATGTGACCGGTCATTATCGGTTATCGTTGCGAACATTCGGGCTTCGTGTTTGTTATCGCTTGGGTGGCGATAAGTCAAAGGGTTTTAGCGCGCTAATATATCGTGCTCTGTGGTCAGACTAGCGTTTTTCATTTAGCCGGAATTTTTCGCTGTGTTTAGACGCGTTCGAGGATCTCCAGTTAATCAATAAATATGGAGTGGAGCGATGTAATGATGTTAGAATTTTTACACCATTATGAAGCTGAACCAGTGAAGGGATCCAAAAAAAATCATACATACATACCATCACGCCATGTCCTTTGCAGGGTAGGCAGAGAGAACAGAGTGCCAGAGAACTCTACCCTTGCATACTTCACTCGCTTCCTCAACATTCATAATTCTCTTCATACACGCTCGCCGGTTTCGGAGACTCTTGACTCCACCTTCCTTCAGTACATGACCGATCTGGTCTAGGTAGGTTAGTCTCGGTCTCCCTCGGTACCTACATCCTTCCACTTTCGCATTGTATATCTTCTTAACCAGACGTTCGTTCGTCATTCTTTCCACATGTCCGAACCATCGGACCATTCCCTTTCGCATCTTTACACCAGTACTCTCTTTCATACCTACTCGCTCTCTTACGTCGTCGTTACGAATGCTATCGATCCGTAGAAATCGAATTTCGACCGCATTTATTTTACTTTCATACTCTTTTCTGCATACCCAACTCTCGCTTCCATACAGTAATGTTGGGACAAGCACTGCATGTATTGCTACACGTGCCTTTTGGCTAAGGTGGTGGCAACCAAGAAGTTGCCCCAACGCTCCGTTCACTCTATTTCTCGCATTCACTCTTCGCTCTATATCAGTGGTGTACTTTCCATCTCGGCTAAATCCACAACCAAGATATACAAATTCATCCACTTGCTCTAGTACATCATTACCTATTGTTACTCTTACATCTGTTCTAGCTTCATCTCTTTCAAAGACCATTATTTTTGTTTTGCTCACATTCACGCGTAGACCCCTTTTCTTACAAACATCAAATCATTATGTAATTATTAGCATAATATAGCTGTAATAGTAAAGCAATTTGTCATCCTTAGTTAAACGCATGAAAATGATTTCGGCCATCTTTAATTATTGCACGATACTTCGTGTGAAATAACGAAGTCGCTAATGTGACCACAGTTATATCGCGATATCTTTTTAGTGTACAAAACGTACGAATGATGCGGCCCTAGCATTACTAGAAACTGTCTAATTTAATTTATTGTACAGTGGTAGACGACGCAGCTTTTTGCTTGTACTTATAAATGGGCTAGCTCCTTTGGGATAGTATAATACTCACAGAAAATCGGTAACTAAGTAGTAGAAATTTGCTATTGCACTTTGTTTGGTGAGTGTAAAGAGTCGGAGGGCTAAATCCCCTTCCCTTCCTTCCTGATTTCATTCTATTGCCTATAATTCTTTCCCTAATACGGTAGGGCAACAACTTGGCTATGGCCCTTGTATGGCTAAAGTCTGTGATCCACAGTTATAAGTTAAAAAATATTTTTTAGGTCATAGTCATAAGTGGAGAAACTGGTTGCGGTAAAAGTACTCAAGTGCCACAGTATATTTTGGATAATTGGTTGGACAACTTTGATAAGAATAGTGCTGATCATGTTGAAATTGTGTGCACTCAACCCAGACGAATATCAGCTATTGGTGTTGCCGATAGAGTGGCCGATGAAAGAGTGGAAAAAACTGGACAGATTGTTGGTTATCAGGTATGCCAAAAATATATATTTATAATTTTTAAACATGTTAACTGTAATAATTCATTTGAATATATAAAAATATGAGTACAATATGTTTCTTGGCAGTGATCATGAATACTATTAACCCTAATATTACTTATGGGTGTCGCAAAAACTAAGAAATCTACACTGATCAATGTCAAAGATAGCACCTTCAAAGAGGTATCTGTTTTGGCCGCGTAAGTTGTAAAATTCAACTAAGTCATATAATATGCATATAACAAGAAGAGAAGGAAAACTGGAAATAAAACCCTATACCAATCTGTCTGACCAACGCGGTATTGTAAGTCAATTTCCCTGCAGTTATGGAACTGGATCGAGCCCAGCAGTGGAACATACATGAATTGAGATGATGATGAGGAAACATATAGGCTGTAAAGAAAGAAAGAATTTAAGTATTAATAGAATGAAATTCTCTTTCTTTCAGATAAGATTGGAGAGTAAAGTTTCATCAAAAACACGTCTCACATTTTGTACAACCGGTATCCTCCTCCGAAGACTAGAATATGACCCACAACTCAAATCAGTCACTCACATATTAGTAGATGAAGTCCACGAGAGATCGGAGGAGAGTGACTTTCTCTTATTAATACTGAGGGATCTTGTTAAAGTGAGGAAAGACTTGACCGTTATATTGATGAGTGCTACTTTGAACGCTGATCTGTTCTCTGAGTATTTTGAAAATATTCCTGTGCTGGAGATACCAGGTATTTTAAGTTTTACGTTATCTCCCAGGGCCGCTAGCAACGGTACTCGCCTGGTAAACTTATAACCTAACTGCGATCGCCAATCCGCCTACCAAGCATGGTGGTTGTGGCATTATCCTTCCATCCCTTGGACATATTCTTATAGCTGATGAATAGATGTATATGAGGCTTCGTAAGAAGCTTCAAATTTCTACTATAAAACTACATTATTTTAATTATATTAATTTCGATCCATGAGAAGGAAAAATCGAAATGAAAGCCTTTTGTCTGATCTGATCCTCAAATCTGATCATATTGGTATAGTAGGTTAATTTACCTCCTATTTTGGAGGAGTCCGGTGTTCGTTCCGGATATATGTTTAGGGGCTGAAGAAGAAGAAAGGTCCTTATGATAACCATCTCTTCCTTCCCCGCCATTGTGGTAAAATATAATTAATCGATATAAACAGATGTTGTCATGGCAACAGAAGGAAAATTGGATACAGTATGTGCCAATGTATCTGTTCAACGTAGGATATTGAGTCACTTTCTCTCCTATTGGAAAGAGGTTGTGCTCCTCACTATTGAGCCATGTTTGAGCTGAAAGAATAACTAGCGACCTGTTCTGTTGATAGATGAAACCAGCATTAAAATCCGTTTCGTAGTTTAAAAGATCTAAGCTTATCTACAGACAAAGGGAGCGACTTTATTTTATGCTATCCAATTATACTACGTAAAGAGTAAAGTGCTGTGTGATAGCGGCTAAAAATACTTACCAAATTAAATATAATACTATTAAATACTACCAAGTGTAACTAATTAACTGTGTACTAATGAATGTGTGTACTAATGAACGTGTGTACTAATGAACTGTGGTCGGTACTGTCTATGTATGGGGTGGACAGCCATCTTATTCACGCTGTGAAATCCATTTATAAGGACTCCAGGGCGTGCGTAAGAATAAACGGATCCTACACGGAATGGTTTAATCTAGATAAAGGTGTTAGACAGGGATGTGTAGCATCACCGTGGCTGTTTAACCTATTCATGGATAGTTGTCTGAAAGATCTGAAAGATAATGATTGTGGTTTAAGAATGAATGAGTTATTTATCAAATGTCTTCTTTATGCCGATGATCAGGTATTACTTGCATCGTCGGTTGAGGATTTACAGGCGATGGTAACTACTATGCATGAAGCTTTTGAAAGAAAAGGCATGAAAGTAAATGTACGTAAGACGAAAATAATGGTTTTTGAATAGGATAAATGTATGACGGAATGTAAAATTAGTATAAATGGTGAGGAATTGGAACAGGTGAAAGAATTTTTGTATTTGGGTGTATTATTTACTCGAGATGGTAAAAATGATAATGATGTTGAAAGAAGAGTAAATGCTGGTAATAGGGTGAATGGGGCACTGTACACCTTTATGAGAAGCAGAAATGTGTCCAAAAAGGCACGTCTAGCTGTGCATAAGGGAGTATTAGTACCTACCCTCATGTATGGTAGTGAAAGTTGGATTTGGCAGAGAAGACATGAAAGTAGAATAAATGCTGTAGAGATGAGAGCTCTTCGTAGTATGTGTGATGTGAGCCTGAAAGATAAAACTAGGAATAGTGTAATAAGAGAGTGCTGTGGTGTGAATGAAGAAGTAGTGACAAAGACCAAAAAGAGTATGCTGAGGTGGTTTGGACACTTAGAAAGAATGAGTGAGGAGAGGTTGACGAAGAAAATATATAATGCAAGCGTGAATGGGACGAATACAAGGGGAAGACCTCGTCATAATTTTCTGGATCAAATTAGCGATGTTTTGACGAGAGGTCATATTAAAGAAGCGATGGAAGTATGCCAGGATCGGGTTGGTCGATCAGGTTGGTGGCAATCCGTAGTCTCTGCCTACCCCTCTGGGAAACAGGCGTGAAGCTATGTATGTATGTAAATACTACCAACCCTTACTTTGCGCGTGGATGTCGTAAAAGACGACTAAGGGCCTTATAACGAACTGGGCCAACTCCATCTGATGCTGTTTGGTCATTAATTACATTCCCAAGCAGGCTTGACGTCTGGCAGGCGGCCGGTTATAAAACTATTGCCAATAACTTTTACAATATGTACTATGAAATAAGAGTAAGTACTTATGGTATCTATATAATTGGGATAAGAGTAGGAGAATGATGAATTATACTATGTAAAGAACATTCCTAGTTGACTGAATCAATCGTGGCGCCATCGTCTGGGTTTAATTTTAAAATCTAAACTATTTTTGATTGAATATATTTTTATATTAAAAAAATATACCAAATCAATTTTAGTTTTATATATATAGTAGTTTTTAAATATTTTTGATATTGAACTAATATTATGATTATGTGTTTGTCAACGTCCATACCATGTTGAACGCACCGGTTCTCGTCCGATCACCGAAGTTAAGCAACATCGGGCGCGGTTAGTACTTGGATGGGTGACCGCCTGGGAATACCGCGTGACGTTGGCTTTTTGTAAATTGTGTATTTTTAATAATTACAATTTCTTTTTTATGTTACTTAATCATTATATTCTTTATTTATATAACAAAATTAATACATTATTTTAAAATAATAAAGATATTTTTTTATAGGTAGAACTTTTCCGGTACAACAGTTCTTTTTGGAAGATATAATGGAAATGACAGATTACGTCTTAGAAGAAAACGGACCTTACGCGAGGAAAGTAAAAAAAGGTACTTATCCATAATATTTTTTTTATTTATGAAGTAAACAAACACCTGTAAACATATATAAAAAAAATTACAACCTGAATTAAACCAAACCTACTTGAAATTTTAAATCCCTGTTTTCCACTATCACTAAATAGGAGAAATACCATTTAAATGATCTTTATATATCATAGTAAGGTGATAAAGCAACCCATTTTCTCGGCAAGATCTGCCATGATATTTTTATAAATTGAATGCTTCAAAATCAATTTCAGGTTATAGGAAATTATAGGATTTTTAACTTTTTTAGCGAATCTGCCTTACTCATTTCAGATTTTTTGATATATTTTTTGTTTTTTTTTTTTTTTTTTTTGGTAACGCAGTGGTTCAAGAATGCTATTTGCGCACTAACCCCCGCCTGTCGGAAAAACAGACGAGGAGTGTGGGACTCGCTAGCCCCGTGACTAGAATACCCACTAAACTCTTTCCACTGCGATCGCTGTTAGCCGAGAGGGCTTTGACAGCTTAACCGGACTATATATTTTTTGTAGAGAATTGAATGTTTTACAAAATAGGTCTGAAGCTACTTCTCATATGTTAACGAAAAACCTAGATTTTTAAGTCCATGGCTGAAATGGCCAATTGACTGTTAATTTCATTTGAGTCTTGAATAACTTTTAGCTAAGTAATTTACCGAATAATGATTTCAGGCTATTGCTGTAGAGCGTTCAATTGTCTACAAAAAAATGTCAAAAACTACAGTACAACTAAAACTACATAACGTCGTTATTTAAAAAATCAGAAGAAACAAAAACATTATTATGGCTATGTTCTTATTATAACTATTCTTATTTGGTGGAGTCAAGAGTCTCCGAAACCGGCGAGCGTGTATGAAGAGAATTATGAATGTTGAGGAAGCGAGTGAAGTATGCAGAGATAGAGTTCTCTGGCACTCTGTTCTCTCTGCCTACCCTGCAAGGGATATGGCGTGATGATATGTATGTATGTATGTATGTATGTTCTTATTATAGAAAGAAGCTGTGTGGTAGCGGCTACGAATACTACCAACCCTTAATTTGCTCGTGGATGTCGTAAAAGACGACTAAGAGCGTTATAACGACCTGGGTCAACTCCTGGTGCCGTTTAGTCAACAATTACATTCCCAAGGAAGGCTGACGTCTGGCAGGCGGCCGGCCATAAAAGTATTGCCAATAACTTTTACAGTATGTATTAAGAAAGAATTATACATATTGTATTATTCTTTCATAATACATATTATACCCTCATTACTTGGGGTCGATTTTGTATCGACCCCAAGGAATGAGATAATATTAGGAGAATGATGATGTTCTTATTATAGAAAAATGAAAAATGCAGAAAGATGCAGAGAATTTTCATATTAAAGTTAAGAGCTTTCCTCACAGGTTGATTTTTACATTTACATAAAACACATTAGCATTTTTCCTATATTTTTTTTTTAAAAAATCAATTCATGGTAGTTATCATTGTGGTGACAGAGTAAGAATACAATTCATCACCCCCTACCTTATCCTCGGGTGATCGTAAGAGACGACTAAGGGATATATAAAACACATATAACATCTATTCAAGAGAAGGAAATCTCGAAAAAAATACCCTATATCAACACGTCCACCAACACGGCGTGGCTCAAGCCCAACGGTGAGACGCATATGAGCTGTGACGATGATGATGAAACGATACATAGTAGTAGCATTTCACAATACACAGAATATGGTGACGGGACTAGAGAAGAGACTTAATTATTAACATACTGATTTTTTGTTACCTAGGTGATAAAAAGCAAGATCTACAACTAGAGTTAGAAACATGTGACGTGCGCGCCGAAGCTAATGAACCACCGAAGATTTCTATACGAGATGACAACCTCAGCATAGCACAAATGGTGGCAAGATATCCTAAATGCAGTAAGATAACATGCAAAAACTTGTATCTAATGGATACTGAAAAAGTGAGTGGCGTGATACGAACTGATTTTTTTGTATAGTTATTAGCTACCGATGGGTTTAACGACTCGGTCCTGACTATTAATGAGCATTGAGGGCTCTCAACCCGGTACAAGTAAGCTAAGTAACTAAGAGCGCACCTCTGTGAGGTATCGACCCTTAGCTTGAGGCGTCATTGGAAGCAAAATATACGTGCCCGCGTTTAGGTTAGTGATTTTTTTGGGACGCGGTTTCACAACTCGACGTCGAGGATGTAACCGCGGCTATTTATGTTATATGACTGGCAGAATAGGTTCTTAGTTGAGTTAGCATAATGTCATCGCTTCAGAAAAGCAATTACATGCTGTATTTGCACAATACGTACGCTATTTGTTCAGTCTTAAATTTCATAAAAATTTAGACTGAGCAAATAGCCTAGCGGTTTAGTCGCGGGTTCGATTTACAAATACTTTGTGCGATACGCAAATTGTTCTGAGTCTGGGTCTACTTTGTAATTTCGCACTTGGTGCGGTTGGAGGAGGAGTTTGCAAAAGATAAAAGTCAATTCTCGCAAGTGTTTAAAAAATGCCATAGATGTTATATTTTTTTGTGTAAATGGATTAACAGACAGATAGCAGCGGCTAATAATCAGGGTCCGTCGTCCCTTTTGATGATGGTAATCTTAAATACCCATTTTCATATTTGCAGATTAATTTGGAGCTTATAGAGCATGTCCTAACGTACATAGTTAATGGTGATCACGAATGGCCGCAAGAGGGCGCTATACTTGTCTTTTTACCAGGAATAGCAGAAATAATGGCATTACACGATCAACTAGCTGAAAGTCGAATATTTAGTCCTAAGTAAGTAATCTATATTATTATAATAAAGCTAGAAGGTCATATTGTATGTTTGTTTGCTTGAACGTGGTAAAATCTGATTAGAAAAGAACTTTTTGTATTAAATACTTTTTATTCAAAATGTTTATTGACAATAGACCATTGCGCTGGCAATAATAGCAGTCGAGTTCTATAACTGCCAACAAATTGATAAAAACGGTAACGAGGAGCGTTCGTTGTTAACGAAACATTGTCGTCACAGCAAACGTTATAATAACAAATTCTCATTAAATTGTTATTCCAGTATTTATTATCTCAGCTTATAAAGGCATACCATTGCTAGGCTAGTGCTTTCTCCATAATAGGAACGAAATTGATGTACTATGCCACGCTAGTTAGACGGTTTTTCATAGGATTTTATTTCTTTTCTTGCAGAATACTTATCTGCTTCTATCACTTGTTCGTCTTATACAATCATCTGCGGTAAAGGAACTGGTGGTAAACACATTGTATTCTTACTTCTACACCATATGAGAAGAGGGATTGCAGTATTATGTACAGATACTTCTAAAAGAGAATAATTTATTACAAATTCATGTATATATTCACTAAACAATAAATTTTATATTTATATAATTTTTCTATTCGTATGCGAACAAAGTTTTCCTAAACGGCTCGACTGATTTTGATGAAATGTTATATGTGTCAAGATGGATTCAAGAATATTTTAGATCAACAATTAGGCATGGTAGGCGGCGCTGCGATCGATTTCAAGGATATCTTTTGGATCGGCTAGAATACATGTAAATAAATCTATGCTATAGGTATTAGTTTAAATCGATACTGCTGGTTTATTATATACGGAGATACTAAAGATTATGTTGGAATCTTGACAAATCTATATGTATATGTGTGTAGATTTTTTTCTACGCTATTAATACAATCAAACTCACAGATTATTCTTTTCTATATTATAGAACTGGTAATTACGTATTAGTGCCGCTACATTCCACACTGTCCAGTGAAGAGCAAGCTGCTGTATTCAAGAAGCCAAGGCGAGGAGTTAGAAAGATAGTACTTTCTACGAACATTGCTGAGACTTCAGTCACTATAGATGATTGCGTGTTCGTTGTTGACTGTGGCCGGATGAAGGAAAAGAGGTAAAGAGGAGAAATTATGTTCTAATCGTTCCTGTTATCAGATTTGCCAGGCTGGCCACGGAAGTCAAGGAATAGGAACTAGTGGTAAGTCCAATGGTAATTAGTAGGCAATACCGTTGGTTATGTGGTCGCACGCCGCTATTTTTGTTGCCCATGGACCGGTTTTGCGTGGGTCGTGATCGGACCATAGCCTGTCCAAATAATCAGCCTGAATGCAGCAGGGGGCTGTCAGGTTATTATCTGTATTTTATAATTTTAAGGATGGGTGGTTGTAAAGCAAATTTCAGAGACATAGAGGCCAATCCCGCTTCTGAAAAATTCAACTTGGCATTTTTATTTCGACATCGTGATCTATTCGTATGATGAGATTTATTCTTGGTCGTAAATGAAATTCACACAGTATAATGATCTGCCGTAAAGTTGATAAATAGACGCAAGATGGGTTATAGGGCTCCATGCTGTCAACCCGAGAGCCGGATGACGAGCAGTTGAAATATGAAAGTTGGTTTTATAAGTGTACCAGAAGATTGCTGAAACCAGCTAAATGGTTTTCAGGACTTCCACGGGTCTTCATTCTTAATCCGTTAAAGAATCACGTTTGTCTAACTATGACATCCTTATGAGTTGATGTATATCCTTCCAGATTCGATTCCAATCGCAACATGGAATCTTTAGATTTAGTTTGGTGTTCCCGCGCCAACGCTAAACAACGGAAAGGACGTGCAGGTCGCGTGATGCCCGGTGTTTGTATCCATCTATTCACATCACAACGCTACAATCATCACATATTAGAACAGCCAGTACCCGAGATACACAGGGTACCTTTGGAACAACTCGTATTGAAGATCAAGATATTACCCTTGTTCCAAGATATGAGTATACACGAAGTCTTAGGTGAGTTATGAAGTGGATATTTACAGGTTGAAATTACCTAAATTTGGTAGAAAATACGTTTATTCATTAATAATTTGATAATGTAGGTTGAGAACCTCCTCCTTTTTTGAAGTCGGTTAAATACAATGTATGTATATATACCTTGCTTAATCTTAGAAGATGTAATTGTATTTTTACGATTCCCTGTATAATGACGGCTACGCATTCTACTAATCATTACATTGCTCATGAGTGTAAAAGACGACGAAGAGCTTAACCAGGCCGAGATCTATATCTTGGTCAACTCCATCTAATGCCGTGTGGTCTAAATTACATTTTGAAAGACTTTTGCAATATGTTTGACGATGATTACGATTCGACGGAAAGTGTCTTATACATTATATTTTTAATTATTTATTTGCTTATTTTTTAATATGTCTATTGTGTTTCAGGCAAAACCGTTGAACCACCAACAAAACCGAACATTGATGGAGCCCTCTCTCGTCTTCAAGACGTAGGGGCTTTAGACAAGTCTTTCTGTCTCACCCCTCTAGGGAAGCATTTAGCTGCACTCCCGGTAGATGTTCGGATAGGCAAGCTCATGCTATTTGGTGCTATATTTTGTTGCGTGGACTCTGCGTTAACTATGGCCGCCTTTCTCAGTCATAAGAGTCCTTTTGTAGCGCCTTTTGGAAAGAAGGTAATAATAGTAATTTATTTATATTAATTTATTTTATTAGTAGTACAAATGATACACGTACAAAATATATCTATGATAACATTCATTCCTTATAAGGTAAGACAATCTTAGTGACTTTGTAAAGTTTATTCTTTTTCTTTTCTTTTTGGGTCATATACATCTCACTGCTGAACCCGAGACCTCTTCATAATGCTTTGACTAACTATACCTCACTGATCACACGAGACAACCATCTGTAGTATTATGTATGTTATATACTAGCGTCCGTAAACTATAGTCATAAGAACTTTGATGAAAATTTGCATACTTTTATAAATTGAACAAACGTAAACAATGGAACCTATATTAACTTTTCACTTCATTTTACAAACAGTTATTCTTAAAATATAAGAACGCTTATGCCGATCATGCCTCTATCGCTTGTTCCGCGCTCTTGCTTGCACGCTCATCTCAGGCGGCATGTAACACTTTTTCGTACACGCAGCTGGCGTTCATCGATTCATAAGACGTTGTCATGTCAGTTTGGATATAATTTATGTCCCTTAATTATATTTATGTAAAGTTCCCTGTAATACAAAGGTTAGTGAAAAGTTAAGAGTTCATTATGGAAATAGAAATAAATTTATTCAAAGGAGAAATGCACACTTTTACAATTAGTTTTTTTCTGCCAAACTGTATTACAGTTTGTTGGCAGATGATTGATTGATGATGATTAGTGCAGGGTTGTTGTCTAAAATAAATATATTAACATGAAAAAAATATTAACGCTGACATAGCTGACCGAATCTTAATATATTTCTCGTTTCAGACTGAAGCTGATGCAAAAAGAAGAGACTTCGCATGTTCAAATAGCGACCAGCTTACTACATTACGTGCATATAGAGTAGGCAATATATTTTATTAGTATTTTTAAAATATTGATACTTGATTCCCTTCAAACGCCAGACGTGATATAGACTAGTGATGAGACAGGATGAAATTTGAAGTGTATTATTTCATATTTTTTTTATCCAAATTACTGAAATTTAGCATTTAATATGCCTAATTATTTATAAAAACCCGATAACGAAGCGAAAAATGATGTCACAAGCCGTATTTGAATAACAAGGTTGTGTCATCGTTTAATACAATTCTAACTGCAAAGTTTGAAGTATTAAGCCTATAACAATGTGTAAACATTATCGGGTAGATGGCATACGTCACCTTAAGACGTAAATACGATACGAAGCGAGATTTGCATGTCCTACAATAGTTCACGGTGGTGTAGTGGCAGCACGATTGAGCCGGAATCCCAATAGGTGCGGGTTCGAATCCCGCTTGTGACACAATTTTTCGCTTCGTTATCGGGATTTTTTTTTATCATTCTATCTACAATCAGTGAGAAAAGTTTTAAGTGTGGATGTTGAAGACTTTAGGGGTAAGGGAAGACCGAAGAAAAGATAGGCGGATTGAGTAATTTGGATAGGAAGTGAACGCAGAGATGACATCTGCTAGCTTTTTGTGGAAGAGAACATATTGCGTCCCCAAGTAATTGGGGTAAGAGCAGGGTAATGAATTGCATTCTTATTCCATCACCACACAGAGAAGTGGTCTCTGTCTATATGTGTTCTAGCGATTCTTAATGAGGAACTGATGGAGCAGGTTTGACTTGGTACCAATATGTCCTCTTACCGCTCGACATAAAGGAAGCCTCCTCATGTAGGAAAGACAATTTCATAATCGCCACGACAGCAGACGGGTTGGCGATCACAATTGGTGATCAAAAAGAGATTCTCGTGATAGTGCTGCTAGCCGTTCATCTGTAAGCTGCCTTTTACGACACCGCCGTAATGAAAGAGACGGTGAACTATATTTTCACTCCATCGATTTCTGTAAGATTTATAATCATGTAAATATTCAAATTACTGAAATTTGAATATTTAATATAAATATTTTTCAGAAATGGCAGCAAGCCATGAAAAGCAGTACTCATGCGGCGCTGGTCTTCGCCAGCGAAAATTTCCTATCGCACAAAACACTTCTGATGTTGGCCGATATTAAACATCAGTTGTTGGGGCTTCTAGCTTCTATAGGATTCGTACCCGATATGCCGGATTTGAGGAAGAAAATGAGAAAGGACTCCGTAGCTAATCTTACTGGAGATGAGGTTTGTTCTGCTCATTGTTCAGACTATTAACTGCGCAGATGGTGTAGTGGTTAATACCGATTTTTCGTGCCAGTGTTATGGGTTCGATTCCCACGAAGTGATAATACTTTGTGTGATCCAGAATTTGTTGTACTGAGTCAGGGTGTATGTAATTCGTGTTGGTTAATTATATACAAGTAATTTTTTACAACATCCACAAGCATTGCAAGGGCTGGTAGTATTTTTAGCGCCAAAATACAGTGAACTTTTTCGGTAATAATTGTATTAGATTGACGCCCGTTCTCATCAACGATTCCTAAACTTTAGAAAATACCTATATAAATTAGGCATAAGGTATAATGAGATATTTAGATCATTTGAAGGAATATTCCCATATGGCTTATCCTATTAAAGAGGAAAGGGGTTTTTAAAACTACCACGCTTGATCACACTGTCGGGGAAGGGGTTAGGTTTACGTCTCGTAGTTGAGCTAAATTCATGCATCATTAAGCTCCAGTTATGTTAATTCCCTTTTGCAAAAAAAAAGGAGGAGATTTTGGTGTGTACTACGGGTGATCACCGAAGGGAGCAGGGGGTAAAAATTGCAAAAAGTGGGTCACGTAGAATGGTTTTGCCGTCTAATGCGGTTTTACTTTTAAATTTTAATTTTATTTGACCTCAAAAAATTGTATAATATTCTTTGAGGTTAATTTAAAACAATAAATAAAAAACTTAAGCGTTTTTGGTAAAAATAAGCATTAGTATCTATAATTTACGTTGTTTTTTTATTCAAATTTCTTAAATGTCTTTTATTATGATTATTTTAATTTTCAGTTAAACGCGAATGGCAATAATGACAGATTATTAGCAGCTATCCTATGTGCAGCTTTATATCCAAATGTTGTGAAGGTAAGGAAGTATTTTATTACCTTATTATTTTGATATAGTTTAATGTATTTTTTTGGAAGGGTTAACCAGATAAGTTCCATATAATATAATAATATAGGTCAACAAAGACAAAACGGTTGATAGAATGCCCAAAAAGCGGAGACAGTTTGCAGGGTAGGTTATGAAAACCAATGCTGCTCTTCCACCGTCCTCGACTAGTGAACGGTGTGTGTATGAAAAAAGGATAAATAAAAAACAAATTTTAAAAATGGCAACATTGTTGTACAAATACACTAACCAGTTTCGGTTTAGCACTATCAGCGCCCTGGTTATCATTTCCACGGGGACTCTTCAGTCACTCATACGAAATAAAAATAAAAAATATAATAATTATTCAGAAGAAATGGCCATTTATTATTAAGAGTATCAAATAATTAAAATCATCCCTACTAATATATAAATGTGAATGTAAGTTTATTTGTTACGCTTTCACGCTAAAACTACTCAACGGATCATCATGAAACACAATACACATATTCTTGGAGGTATTAAATTAAAATCAAAATTTTCATATGAAAAATAAAAAAAATGTTTGTCAAAAAATCTCAAAATCTAGCTTCTTCAACGCCATCTAGCAGTTCAGTAATGAAGTTCCAACCCTGAGTATTGTAATACCGCTGCACTGTATTACCGACGGTCAAAAATAAAAATAGGGATCAAAAACTTCAGGAAAGTAACCTTTTACGCGGGCGAAGCCACGGGCAGAAGCTAGTTAATTTATAAAATGTGCATGGCACAGTTAAAACATTTCTTATTTTTACTTATTGTTATGTCGCCTACAGATTATTTGTACAAACCTAGCTGCCATTTTGTCCTCATTGTCAAAAGTCTGAAAACTGAGATAATAATCTTTTTTCGGTTATTGATGTGCTTTCTGGAAATTAACACATTTTTCATTGTTAAGCTTATATTATTTTTGTTTCGTTAACAACTGATATGGTATTTTTATATTTCAGAGTGAGAGTTTTGGCGCGAATATGGAAATGTCATGTCACGCTCTTGTATTATATTCATTTCTTTAGTGTTTTGTAGTGTTATATTGAATAATTTTGCTGGTATTTTATGGTATATGATACAGTTAAAGTGCTGAAGTGTAGTGAATATGGTATAATAGTGGTTTTCGTGTATTTTCGTGTTCACCTAAAATTCCCAACGAAACTATAAATTTGGTTATCAGCGCCAAATTGATAGTAACGACTTGACTTACTGACGGACAGTGACTATCAAGGACTAATTACAATTTGAAGAAGTGGTAAATAATAATACGTAAGACAAGGCACGAAGTGTGTAAACTATGAAGAGTTAGCTTAAAGGTCTAAGTAACCAAACCATAAATTAAAAAAAAAAAAAATTTCAGCGTAGAATTATTGAAGGGGATAGTGTATCAGACCATGATACACTATCCAAATCAGTATAAAAATAGTACCTAAGTTTTGATTACATTGCTATACTGATAAGCGTTCAATACACTTGTACTATAAAAATTCGATGTAGGCATATACTCGTGCGTGTGACACTGAACTATTAGGCAAATAGTCCCGCTCGCGCTGCGCTAGCCGCCGCACAGCTGGATCGAAATGTACCTACAGGTCAATGTACGGTGACAAACCTACTGTTTTGATAAGAAACAAATCACTTTATCTCGGGATTGGGCAGAGCTAGGAGTCTGCAACTAACTTTAATGTTATGACGTCATTCCTACACCTAGTTTAAGTTCAGAGATGTACAAAATACCCTGTACAAAGTATTTGGAATACAAGATACAAGATATTTTTAAATTAAGTATTTCAGATACCAGATACAAAATACATTTGAAAATAGTATCTGAAATACTAGATACAAAATAGGTATTTTCTAAATACTTTTTAAGATGAAAATACTTTTGTAAGAAAACAAGATTTTATTTTAATGAATCTAAGTTTATGTTTGATAATTGACAATAATATTATTTACGAATAAATCGTGTTAATTGCTGAAATGAAAAGTATAGTTTCAAAATCCTCTAAAGTGATTTTTGATACATTTTTGTACCAAAGGAAAGATTTTAAATTTTATTTGCTATAAGTCAATGCTTGTTAACGTAACTCACTAAAATTTTCCATAAATTCGATCTAAAAAATAATGTTAGTTGCAAACGCCGTTAAACTAAATATAATTATTTTCAAAGTCCCTTAAAATGAAATTGACCAATAACAACACTGCATTTGAAACACGTGACTTGTAAAACTGTATAGCGATATTATTTGTTTTGAGTTGCCCGCGGATTTTAAAAGAAAAGCATTAAAAATTATGAAAGACCTGGCACAGTTTGTTAAAATATGTGACATCAATGAGATGTTGGACTAATAATTTTATAAATGTCTGCTAACATATTACTAAAAATATTTTATCAGAAAAAGTATTTATAAAATATTAAGATACCAAGCAAAAGGTATCTAAATACAAGATACAAAATGAATATTTAAAAAGTATCTTAGATACAAGATGGAAATACGTATTTTGTATCTTGTATCTGTATTTCAGATACTTGTATCTTAGATAAGTCACATCTCTGTTTAAGTTATTCTAGTAATAAAATCGGCACCCTTTATGTATATCAAACAACCTTAGTTCATCGCATAACCATGTATGGAAAATGCTGATGCATATTTCATCATTCAGTTTCCACTCTTTTTCAGTGGATAAAACTTTACTCTTTGGATCTAACACACAAACAACTATTTGGATCATATGAACTTGATGATCTATCAATCCATACGAACAATTTGGTTCTATCCAATTATGTCATATTAGACATTAATTTTATTTGAAATGGACCACAACAGGAAGTATCATCTCATTGTGCTCGTGCCTCTTCTATAATAGATAAGAAATTGAGTCACTATAACACGCTGATCAAACGGGTTGATACGATTTTATGCGACTGTTCTTTCTCTTGCTTTGTTGTAATATTCATCTCATATACCTTAATTGTATTTTACGACGACACCCACGAACAAGGTGGTGAATTGTATTCTTACTCCATCACCACACGGAAAACTATCATCACCTAAGGAATCACCTTAAAAATTTACTTATATTAGTCAGTGAAATTAAATTGAAATTAATCTTCCAGGTACTGACTCCGGAGAAATCGTTCCACATGCAAGCTGGTGGTGCGATACCTCGTCAGCCAACACCAGATGAGCTCAGATTTAAGACAAAATCCGACGGCTATGTTGCTTTACATCCGTCTTCTGTTAACTCCACTATCGGCTACTTCAACAGTCCATATCTTGTATATCAAGAGAAGGTGAGTAGAAATATATAACAGTTCAACGTAACTGAGATAAATGGACAACGCTTATCGTAGTTATGTTACTGTTGAATATTTTTGTTATTGTCTTTTGGTGGCCAATAAGCAAGCAGCTCATGGGTAGCCCTATATATAACGGTCTTCTTCTTCTTTTTTGTATTGGCAATCAGTCTCTTGTACGAGCCATTGCTGCCAGTGTTGAGTTACAATTTTCTTCATGCTTTTAGTCTCTTCATAGTAGTTATTGTTTGTCAGTAAGTCAAATCATTACCTTCAACAGTTCTATGACTACACTGTTAAATAAGTATCTGCTGGGAATTTTGATGGAAAACAAAAATGTTGTAAAGCACTTTTATATCATATTCACTACATCTTAGCAGTTATTCGGCATCACATTACATAAAATGCCATCAAAATTATATTATTTATTATAACTCGTTAAAACACTAAGACATTGTATTATATTTCATTTATAATTCAAGATCACAACATTACGCTTTCATATTCCCGCTAAAAATCTATATCAAAAGAGTCGTCGATAAGCGTATGGATGTACCTAAATTGACTTGCATGGCCATTAACGGTATAAATAATTATAACATTAGTGTGCGTGAAACATAACATTACTATTTTCTTTATTATAGGTGAAGACGAGTCGTGTGTTTATAAGGGAATGCTCTATGGTACCACAGCTGCCACTGGTTTTGTTCTCAGGTTTGTAATAATAGTCCTACATCAGCTCACATATGTCCCACTGTTGGGCTCGAACCTCCTCCGTAAGGGGAGGAAGATTGATCTACTACACCGCGCTGGTTAAACGTATCGTTATAGGGTTTTGTTTCGAGTTTTCCTTCTCTTGCATAGATGTTATATGCGTTTTATATCCCTCAGTCATCTCTCACGATTACCCATGGATAAGATAGGGAGTGGTGAATTGTATTCTTACTCCGTCGTTATAGATCTTGGTGTGGTCATGCTCACTAAAAAGGTCTCTGCCTGCGGTAGCTACGTGAGCGGGTCTCTCCCTTCCCTCGAATGTGGTTGAGGGGCGTGATGGCTGCTTTAGTAGTTAACTCGTGATCGAGTGCCGCTTGTGGAATCTGGTCCAACCATTTCTGTTCTCTTTTGTTTTGTTCTTTTTTTTTGTTAATGTTGTATTTAACTTTTAAAAAATAAATCTTTACTCGAAGGGCATCGCACTGGAGCTTAAATGGTCTAAACATGTATGCAATAATATTAAGAAAACATGTAATTTAAAAAAAAAATGACGAGCCCGCTGAGTTTCTTGCCGGATCTTCTGTTTGTGGCGGCTTTCCGATCCGGTGGTAGATTAATTTAAAAAAATATGTAATATTGACAATATGTAAGTGCCCTTTTAGGGCTTATGCATAATAAATGATTTGATTTGTCACCACACGGATTCGTTAGTTTTATTACTCTCTTTTTTTTTGCATAGATGATATAGAGATATAATATATATCTCTTAGTTGTCTTTTACTACTTCCACGGTTAAGAGAATTTAAGTATAGTATTTTTACTCCCGCCATCACAATGAAAATGTCCATTTCTTATTCTTGTTGTAAAAAATAACTAAGAGATTTAATATGCTTTTTTTGGTTTGATGCAAGAGAAGGCATTAATACACGAAACCGGGTGCTAATTACCGTCTCAATGTGTAGGTATTCTATGCCCAACAGAGGGTTGTATGAGGCCTTAGAAGAGGAAGATTATTATATATTAATTTATATTTTGTTATTAATTTATATTTTGTTATTAATTTATATTTTGTTATTAATTTATATTTTGTTATTAATTTATATTTTGTTATTAATTTATATTTTGTTATTAATTTATATTTTCGGACATGTGGAAAGAATGCCGAACGAACGTCTGGTTAAGAAGATATACAATGCGAAAGTGGAAGGATGTAGGTACCGAGGGAGACCGAGACTAACCTACCTAGACCAGATCGGTCATGTACTGAAGGAAGGTGGAGTCAAGAGTCTCCGAAACCGGCGAGCGTGTATGAAGAGAATTATGAATGTTGAGGAAGCGAGTGAAGTATGCAGAGATAGAGCTCTCTGGCACTCTGTTCTCTCTGCCTACCCTGCAAGGGATATGGCGTGATGATATGTATTTATGTATGTATATTTTGTTTTCAGGTTGTAATCTGTCGGTGGAATTGCATAGTGGAACTTTCATAGTATCTCTAGAAGATGGTTGGATTATGTTCCAAGTTGAAAAACACGAAGTAAGTTATTTTAAAAGTATTTCAGTAAGCTTACTTGTAAGTACATAGCTGGCATGTTCAGAACTATACGGATTTAGATTCTCGAAAATGAAGGTGTAACATCAGTTAGACCAAGACCCACTTGACTCCCTACAAAGGCGGGCAGTTCGAATCGTCGGTGATCCCAATCTCACGGACAGACTAGAGTCGCTGGAGCGGCGGAGAGACTTTGGGTCACTCTGTGTACTCTACCGGCTCTTTCACGGGGAGTGCTCTGAGGAACTGTTTGATTTGGTACCACCGTCACCATTTTACCACCGTACCACTCGACACCGTAGTAGGGTTCATTCATTTCACTTGGAAACGATATGGTCCTCGACCGTACGTTTTCAGCGATCATTTCTCCCACGTACATGCAAGATCTGGAATGAACTACCTGCTGCTGTGTTTCCCGAGCGCTATGACATGTCCTTCTTCAAACGAGGTTTAAGAAGAGCTCTTCTTTCACGGTAGGCAGCGGCCTGGCTGTACCCCCGGTGTTGCTGGGTCCATGTGCAACAGCATTACTTACCATCAGGTGTGCTGTTTGCTCGTTTGTCACAGTAGACAATAAAAAAAAAAATCAGTTTAACGTGGCCGTACTATTAATATTTTCATATATTTAACACATTTAACTGTTTATAAAACTACTTTTACGGATTCTATCGCGTTTGATTTAATTTCTCGACGTTTCGAACACTTTACAGTGATCATGGTCATGGGAGGACTGACCATGATCACTGTAAAGTGTTCGAAACTGTCCTCACGTGACCATGATCACGGTAAAGTGTTCCAAATGTCGGCAAAATTAAAAATCAAATACAAACGCGATAGAATCCGTAAAAGTAGTTTTATTTCAAATGTGTAATACTCGCGTAAACATCAGAAATCATTATAAAATGTGTTTATTTAACATATTTTCAGAATGACTCTACTTTTATCAATATCTGTCATTAAAAGATTTATAATACTTAACATTCAGCATTCCGCTATTTTTTTTACAATATTTTTTTTAATGTTTATGTTTTTTTTTTTTTTTTTTTTTTTTTATTGCTTATGGCGGCAAACGAGCAAACAGCACACCTGATGGTAAGTGTCACTGCCGCCCATGGACCTTTGCCAATGGTATAGCTAGGCCGCTGCCTACCAATACAACCCTGAACCCACCCCAGTTAGGCTTCCGGCTCTCTCGCTCACCGAACGAAGCGCAATAGCACATTGCTATTACTCAGACGTCGATCTTCTGCGAGAGTGTGGTACTGCCCCGGACGGACCGGCCCGCGGCTGTAGACAGAGAACTGTCCACAGCGTGGTCCTACCACAATTATGGTGGCAAATGAGCAAGCAGCCTACCTGATGGTAAGTGTTACTGCCGCCCATGGGCTTTACTATACCAGGGGTACAGCTAGGCCGTTGTCTACCAGTAAAAATCCCAAACCCACCCAATACGTAAAAAATATTGGATCTCTTGGCATACGTTTGTGGTCACTTAGAGAAGAGGAAGCTAATAATTGTAAAAAATGGGTAACATAATGTGGGTATATTCCCTATTTTGCTGTGTGGCTACTAATATATTTACATTGTTAGACATACATACATACATATCGTCACGCCATATCCCTTGCAGGGTAGGCAGAGAGTACACAGTGCCAGAGAACTCTATCCTTGCATACTTCACTCGCTTCCTCAACATTCATAATTCTCTTCATACACGCTCGCCGGTTTCGGAGACTCTTGACTCCACCTTCTTTCAGTACATGACCGATCTAGTCTAGGTAGGTTAGTCTCGGTCTCCCCCGGTACCTACATCCTTCCACTTTCGCATTGTATATCTTCTTAACCAGACGTTCGTTCGGCATTCTTTCCACATGTCCGAACCATCGGAGCATTCCCTTTCGCATCTTTACACCAATACTCTCTTTCATACCTACTCGCTCTCTTACGTCGTCGTTACGAATGCGGTCGGTCAGCCTAACTCCACAGATTTTCCGCAGAGATCGCATTTCGACCGCATTAATTTTACTTTCATACTCTTTTCTGCATACCCAACTCTCGCTTCCATACAGTAATGTTGGGACAAGCACTGCGTTATGTATTGCTACACGTGCCTTCTGGCTGAGGTGGTGGCTGCCGAGAAGTTGCCCCAACGCTCCGTTCACTCTATTTCCCGCATTCACTCTTCGCTCTATATCAGTGATGTACCTTCCATCTCTGCTAAATCCACATCCAAGGTATACAAATTCATCCACTTGCTCTAGTACATCATTACCTATTGTTACTCTTACATCTGTTCTGGCTTCATCTCTTTCAAAGACTATTATTTTGGTTTTGCTCACATTCACGTGTAGACCCCTTTTCTACATTGTTAGAAGGTGTTGTAAAAGATGACCAAGTGCTAAACATAGACCTGGGCCAACTACATCTGATGTTGTTTGATCAATAATTACATTCCCTAGGAGGGCAGGCAGTCATAAAATTATTGCCAAAACTTTTGCAATATGTACAATGGTAGTCTACATATTGCGTCAACCCTAAATAATTGAAATAAGAGCAAAATGATGATGATGATATATATATATATACATTAATTTTATTTCAGGTCGCAGAAATGTTGAAAACTATAAGGGTTGAGCTTATTAATCTTCTAGAAGAAAAAATCAATGATCCGTCTCTAAACTTGCTGCATTACGAGAAAGGCAATCGAATTATAAAGACTATAGTGCAGATAGTTTCAAAAGATTAATATTATTATTTTTATATAATAATAATAATAATACGTGGTGCAATTATTTAAAAAAATATTTTATTATTTATTTTATTTTATATTTACAAGAGTATAATTTATGTGTGTAGTAAATTAATTTCTCTGTGATAATAAAGTTAACCGCTGTTATGAATATGTTTCGTATGATGACGGACTAAAAATACAATTCACTGCCAATTTGTGTATCAAAAATTATTAATTTTGTTGAGTATTGAATCTATAATACCGTCTGGAATATCACTGCTTAGATCACTGCGTCTTTATTTATTTGGTTCGATAATAAAAGTAGCAGTAATACAACCACTTATTTCTAGTTCATTCATTTGTAAAAAACGGTAACATTTAATTATAAGCAAACACCACATGGATACTAATGCATAGTATTTATCTATAATTTGGAAATAAAAAAAAAATAAAATAAAATAGAGTAATCATATTGTCTATGAAACAAGAATCATTACATTTGAGTCGTATAGAATGAAAATCGGTCATTTTTCATAAATGAAATTTTGATGTACTGAAGGAAGGTGGAGTCAAGAGTCTCCGAAACCGGCGAGCGTGTATGAAGAGAATTATGAATGTTGAGGAAGCGAGTGAAGTATGCAGAGATAGAGTTCTCTGGCACTCTGTTCTCTCTGCCTACCCTGCAAGGGATATGGCGTGATGATATGTATGTATGTAAATTTTGATTAGGGTCACTTAAGAATTTTAAAATACATATATACATACATATCATCACGCCATGTCCTTTGTAGGGTAGGCAGAGAGAACAGAGTGCCAGAGAACTCTATCCTTGCATACTTCACTCGCTTCCTCAACATTCATAATACACGCTTGCCGGATTCGGAGACTCTTGACTCCACCTTCCTTCAGTACATGACCGATCTGGTCTAGATAGTTTAGTCTCGGTCTCTCCCGGTACCTACATCCTTCCACTTTCGCATTGTATATCTTCTTAACCAGACGTTCGTTCGGCATTAAATTTAAATAATAATTTAAATTCATTTTAAAATAACTTAATTGAATTTTCTCTTTGGTCTCAAAATCTAATTAAAATTGCAGTTCTTTATCAGATCATTTGTTACATGTTCATACAGAATTTATTTAATAGTCAAAATTTATTCAAAGATTAGATTGCCGGTTTTGATTCTAAAGGATTTGAAATAAAACTACTTTTACGGATTCTATCGCGTTTGTATTTGATTTTTAATTTACCGACGTTTCGAACACTTTACCGTCACCATGACGGGAAGACTAAGGTGTCTTACGTCCAATATGTCATTGTTATTACAGAAATTTATTTTGTATCTACCATATAAGATATTAAATTTTGACCCACATTTGTTAGTTTTGTAAAATTGTAACATTGCCACAATAATAATTATCATAAACAACATAAATTTTATATATAGAATCATTCTCTTTTTGTACTGGCAATGAATTTTTATTAATTTTGTATAAAAAAATGTGGGTCTAAATTTAATATCTTATAGGGTAGATATAAATAAATTTCTGTAATAACAATGATATATTGGACGTAAGACACCTTAGTCCTCCCGTCACCATGATCACTGTAAAGTGTTAGAAACGTCGGGAAATTAAAAATCAAATACAAACGCGATAGAATCCGTAAAAGTAGTTCTATTTCAAATGTGTAATACTACGCGTAAACATTAGAAGTCTAAAGGATTTAATAATAATAAATATAATATTTGTACTATTTTGAGAAAATTAATCAAATAATTTGAGAATATGTCTAATTGTCTATAAAATTACTTTATTGATTTAATAGCTTGCTCAAACCAGTAATGGTAGAAGTGGAGCCCATAACAGTTCTTTATCGATAGAGCTTTTTGTCGTATACTATATGTCATTGTCTCGCCATCCGATCCTATAACGCGCCATCTGTCTTTTAGAGCGAGCACCTATACCGTTTCTTTGACTTTTTATGGAGCCATATATTTGCTGTGAGCGCAGCACGAACTTAGAACCTAAAAATTTTAAGTGGAATGTCATATTAAAACCACGCTGTGAATTCGCCCTAAAGTATAAAACTTTAGGGCGAATTCACAGCGTGGTCGAAGTTATCTTTCATTGTAGTGATGAAATCTGATTAATCGGTTCTTAAGACACACGCAGGAATGAAAGATGTTTGTCCTTATATTCTATATCACTACCTCTCCGTCCGTTCCCATACACTGTGTCCATTGTTATTCGTAAAAGTCCGTCACTATATGAATAATTTCTTCACCACGTGAATAAGCAGTCTCTACGCGGTTTATTATAACGAAATATTTTAAGTTTGTTAAAAATTTAAATTTTAATATTCAATTTTGACATTTTATTATTTAAATAAATATATGCTAAACCTGGGATGACTTAATTAAAAATATTTTTTTTCAGAATGAGGCTGTTTATTATTGAAAAAATATTTGTTTTGGTCGACCTTACAGTGGTATTGTCTAAACGAATGATAAGTGATATCTCACGACTGTCATAGACTGTCAGCTCAGAAAACCGTTTTTTTTACTATTAGCCCTAGATTTTTTTATATTCGTGGCACGGGTCTCGGCTCACTATCTTCTAGATCAGGGACTGGCATAATATTAACAAATATTGCAAATGAAAAATGTTTTATAAATAAATATACATTTTTCTTTTGTATATTCTATGATACGTAATCATGAATTTGTATATAGTTGTTACAAAATGTCACCATCACAAGGTAAACTAAATATGTATTTAAATAATGAACTATTAGTATTATGATATAGTTACCAGAAAATTACTTTTATTTTAAGTGTCGCCATCTATGATTCAGTTAATAGTAACTGGTCGGATCGCGCATATTGTGTAACATAATAATGTATTGAGATTAGTTATAGATGGCGCTATAACCAGTTCTGAATTTAGCTTTGAAAAATTTAAATATTTTGTTAGTGATCACTTTTAGTCTCGTTGGTCCAATCTCGTAAGCATATGATTGTCAATTAAGAGGCCTACATTTAAAAACTCACCATGGGTTAGGCAATACTTATTGTAGTTGTTTTTCTTTTAAAAATAAACTTTATATACAAAAAATGCTGAATGACGAAATTTGGGCTTTATTTATCCCAACTTTATATAAAAAAAAAACTGTTATTCCAGACACCGGGTTGAGAGCCCTTAGTGCTTACCCATAGTCCGGGTTAAGCTGTCACAGCCACCTGCGGCTAACAGCTAAAAGATGGACACAAAAAAAGAATCCGGATGAGGATCATGATAGTCTCAGTTTCCACTTTCATGTAAAAAGTTAATTTCTTAAATATTTAATTGAGCCTATGTGCATATCACACTGCCATTTTTTATCCTTTTACAGCTTATCGCTGCAGGGATAGCTCTAATCATTAGTCCTAACTCCTAAGTAATAGCAGGCAATAGGCTATTGTCATCAATGTTATAAAGTTCGATCTTGTTAATGAGGAAATCCTTGACAATCTAATAAAATGGGCAAAAAAGTAAACATTTTTTTTGTGCCTTACTCGCCTCGAATATTCATTTTTTTTCGTATCCGACTACTCGGTTACATTAATGATCATGAATACATCAAATCTAAAAATCATGAATAACTGACTTTAGAATTATTGGATACTTACATCAGTATGGTAATTGCTGTCAATTTTAAAACGAATTATTTATTCATGTATTTATTGTATGGTTGGCAAAATTTGTCAACAGTATGCCATTTTATTATAACTAATTATTTATTTATATTGTATTTATTGTGTAAATAAATGTCTTATTTGTTCGAAAATCTTTAATTTCTTACTTGAGTATGAGTAAGTGTCGGGTAATGGGACCTTTTCCTCTGACAGGCTATGGTCTAGATACACCCCGGGCGATCCGTCTGGGTTGGTTTACGGCCCCATAACCTAACGTATCACCTCCCATCGTCATGCGCCTGACCACTGGCAACGATTCCTTGATTTTGATCCCATAGGTGGTTAGTCTACTAAGTGTTTGTTTAAAAATGTTTAAAATAACAACACTTAGAAGTCACCAGGGCTCCCGCTAAAGGAGAATAGTATTAAGATCATTTTACTCAATCAGATGTTGAGTCATTTTAATAAACGTAATATTTTTCATAAAAGTCAATTTGGTTTCATTAAGAATTGCTCTACCACTGATGCGGGTGTAGAATTGTTAAAGAATATATTTGCAGCCTGGGAGGAATCACATGAAGCTTTGGGTATATTTTGCGATTTGTCTAAGGTATTTGATTGTGTGCACCACGAAACCCTTATCAGAAAATTATACCACTCTGGGATCAGGAATAACGCTCTTGAGCTTTTAACTTCCTACCTAAACAACAGAATTCAGAGGGTCGATGTTAATGGTGCACGATCATCTGGTTCTGTTATCAAAATGGGCGTTCCACAAGGGTCCATTCTGGGGCCATTTCTGTTTCTTGTATACATGAATGACTTACCCTCCTATATAGGAGACAGTCAAAACATTGTGTTGTTCGCAGATGACACATCATTGCTATTTAAAATGAAAAGACAAGCTTAATTATGACGATGTAAACAACGCACTGTCAAACGTTGTTCATTGGTTCAGTACAAACAATCTAGTTCTTCATGAGAAGAAAACAAAATGTATTAAATTTACCACACCTAATGTGAGACAAGTGGGAACCAATGTTCAAATGAATGGTGTGGCTCTAGACCTTGTGGAATCAACTGTTTTTTTAGGTATCACTATAGATGCTAGACTCCAATGGGGCCTACATATTGATAAATTGTCAAACAGACTTAGCTCAGCGGCTTATGCGGTCAAAAAAAAATCGAGTATTGACTGATACTGAAACAGCTAGAATAGTTTATTTAGCTTATTTTCATAGTCTTATGTCATACGGCATATTACTGTGGGTATGCTCCGCGGATCTGAGTAGTATCTTTGTTCTCCAAAAAAGGGCTGTCCGCGCAATTTATAATCTAGGCCCAAGAGTTTCACTTCGAGAGAAATTCAAAGAAGTAAATATTCTGACTGTTGTATCACAATATATATACGAGAATGTATTGTATGTAAAAATAAATATCAGTAATTTTGAAAGATATTGTGACATTTATTGTGTTAATACTCGGAATAAGGACAACTTAGTTGTACACACTACTCGTCTTGAAAGAATTAATAGGTCATTCATGGGCAATGTATATGCTTTTATAATAAATTACCAAGAGATAAGAAGTCTCGGTGTGGTTGGTCGGCCTTCAGAATGAATAAAATAAGGTTCAAAGGTGGAGATATTCTTACACAAAAGAGGAGACAAACACAAGAGAGTTAAGCCGATGGAGTGAATATTTTGGCGATATGTATGCGAATACTCGAGTTGGCGCCGGTGTCGCATGTGGTTTAGTAGATCAACATTCAGCACCGGCGTCCTCCGATGGCATCAGTATGGATAAAGTTGAATGGGCGATAAGAAGTTTGAAAAATGGTAAGTCAGCGGCCATTGATATGGTGTCTGCCGAGATGATCAAGCTTGGTGGCTCCTGTGTCTGGGAGGCGTTCCTGTTGCTCCTCAATTTATGTTGGAGCTCGGGAATGTTGCCCAGGGACTGGAATAGCGCAGTCATCGTGCCTTTGTTTAAAAACAAGGGTTCACGTTATGACTGCGCAAATTACAGAGCCATAGGCTTGACCAGTTTGGCAGCAAAAGTGTACGGTAAAATTATTGAAAGGAGAGTGAGGATGCTGTCCGATGGTTTACTGTGTGAGACATAAGGAGGTTTCAGGAGTGGAAGGGAATGCATGGATCAAGCGTTCTCTCTGCGCAACGTTTTGGAGAAGCATCTGGCTCTAGGTCAGAGGGTTTTCTGCAGCTTTGTGGATCTGAAGAGAGCATTTGATACGGTTGTGCGAAAGGAACTTTGGGACATTTTACCAGAGTATGGTATTAAAGGTAAACTGCTACAGGTTGTGCAGTCTAGTTACATAAGCTGTAGAGTCTGTGTGCGGCTGGATGATGAAATGTCGCCTTGGTTTAACGTCAATATCGGCGTTAAGCATGGGTGCGTTCTGTCAGCCAGGCTGTTTATCATATTATATGGATAAATGTCTCCAAAGGTTGAACGATATGAATGTGGCAGTCTAGATGGGCGACTCAGTGTTTACTGCTTTGCTCTATGCAGATGATGCAGTCCTGCTGGCACAGTCAGCGACTGACCTGCAGACCCTAGTCGACACAATGACAGAAGATTGTAAGAATAAGGGGTCTACGCGTGAATGTGAGCAAAACCAAAATAATGGTCTTTGAAAGAGATGAAGCCAGAACAGATGTAAGAGTAACAATAGGTAATGATGTTTAAGAAAAAAAAGAAAAAAAAAAAAAAAAATGATGTACTGGAGCAAGTGGATGAATTTGTATATCTTGGATGTGGATTTAGCCGAGATGGAAGGTACACCACTGATATAGAGCGAAGAGTGAATGCGGGAAATAGAGTGAACGGAGCGTTGGGGCAACTTCTCGGTAGCCACCACCTCAGCCAGAAGGCACGTGTAGCAATACATAACACAGTGCTTGTCCCAACACTACTGTATGGAAGCGAGAGTTGGGTATGCAGAGAAGAGTATGAAAGTAAAATTAATGCGGTCGAAATGCGATCTCTACGGCAAATCTGTGGAGTTAGGCTGATCGATCACATTCGTAGCGACGACGTAAGAGAGCGAGTAGGTATGAAAGAGAGTATTGGTAGGGATGTGAGGTTCCTGGAAAAAAATCGATTAAATAAAAATCGATTTTTTTAAATTTAATATTAATCGATTTACCAAAAATCGATTATAATCAAAATAAATAATCGATTTTTACGAAAAAATCGATTTTTTTTTATTATTTAAAAATGAATATACTTTTCATATTCCAATAACAAACCTAAGAGATTCATATTAACAATTTATCAGATTAAAATCAAATAAAATTATATGAATAAAAAATCAACAAATTCAAATCTAAAAATTCATCAAAGCGAATATTCCTTTAAATTTTCAAAGTAAGGAATAAGGAAACCAAATGTAATTATTGACACATTTTTATTATCATATAAAAAAAATCAAAAAACCCGACTGCGTAAAAAGTCACCAAAAGTACGTACATAATAAAAAAACTGAAAAGAAAAAAACAAGCAGTTAGATGTTCGGTGGTCTAGAATTCCATAATATATTATTGAATAAATACTATTGCAGAAAATGAAATATATTTTAATAATAGAACATGACAACTGAACAGTCGGGATCCTTTATTCGACAGCAAATCTAATTTTTCAATGGATCCCGACTGTTCAGTTGCCATGTTCTATTATTAAAATATATTTCATTTTCTGCAATAGTATTTATTAAATAATATATTATGGAATTCTAGACCACCGAACATCTAAGTGCTTGTTTTTTTCTTTTCAGATTTTTTTATTATGTACGTAGTTTTGGTGACTTTTTACGCAGTCGGGTTTTTTGATTTTTTTAATCATTTTTTTTATTTTACACTTTTTAGTTATAAATACCTAGGTAGCTATAGTTATCTTATTTATTAATAAGTAGGTAAGTACCTAACTATATATAGTTTTTCAACTGAAGTTGAGTACTAAATCGTTAGAAATTGGAGAAGGGCGACCGCGTCAGACATTAGATACTTTAGATAGGACTACCTATGGTATATTGGACAATATACCTACTAGATACTTCAGTATATGTCCATCCACATCCAGTTATATGAATTTTTCGTCTTTTCATCGTAAATTTCTATTGTCTAAAAAACCTATATGTGAGAAAGGTTGTTACGAAAATTTAAATCGATATAGATCCTAAACGGCCAGTCAAATCGAAAAATATTGAGAGAAAACTAACAATGATTTTTAAATACCTATTTAATGATACCCCACTCGATATAGTTTGTTGACTTTAATTTTTTTAATTTTCACAATATGGCGTCCAGTAGTCGCCATATTGAATTTTCAATAACGTCATATCTTTAGTGACACTCGCCGGATTAAGAGGAATCGATTGACGTGCGAATCATAAAAATCGGCCCAGGCGTTTGGTATATATAGTGCTTCAAAGGAACATACATACATACATAGACTGTTAAACACAATACCACTCCTTTGCAGTCGGGTGAAAAAGGAAATGATGAGCATCCTAACAAAATAACAACCTTATTGTCTCAAAAACTAAAATATAAATCACAACAAAAAAATGCCATAAATGTATGAATGTCTATTATACATTTAGGCCTACGTCTAGCAGTGGATGGTAATAACCTGATTTGATGATTTTTTTTAGGGAGGCATAGTTCGGAGCGTGTAGGGGGGCATAGTCCGGAGCGTGTAGGGGGGCATAGCCCGGAGCCTGCACGTCGCGTCCCTGCCAGTCTAGTTAGACTTCAATGCGGCTCATATGCGTACCGCAGTGCGGGTTAGGGTGTCCCCTGGAGGCGACGCGTACCGACCCGCCCTCGTCGGTACGAAAATCGGCAGATGCGGCGATGGGGGCCACCACCCATCATGCCTTGCCCAGTCAGGCGAGTTGAGGAGAGCAGAGTGCCGGGTGGGTACGTGGAATGTAAGAGGTTGTGTGGAAGGTAAGTTGCACGAGTTGATAACCGTCATGGCGGACAAACAGCTAGACGTGCTCTGTGTAACAGAGACCAAGCGAAGGGGCAGCGACGCCTGCGATCTTCCTGGTGGCGGGATGGCCATGTGGTCTGGTGTACTACAGAGCGATCGAGCCAGCATGGGGGTAGTAGTGCTGTTGTCCTCTCGCTTGGCCTCAGGTGTGAAGGATTACGGAATTTATGATCCCAGACTTCTTTGGGTTCGTATAAAACTAGGTGTCACCTTTCACGATTGTAGCATATGCTCCCGTAGAATCCTCGGTCGCATCAGACCTAGAGAAGTTTTGGGATAATGTTAGGTTAGGATATGGCAGAAACCAGTGAACGCGTGATTGTATGCGGAGATTTGAACGGATGGGTGGGGACCAAGCGTCCCGACTATGAGGACGTACTTGGTCCATTTGGTGATAAGAGAGTGAACGACGCAGGTAAGCTCATAGCGGATGTATAAAAGGAGAGAAACCTTATTGTGTCAAAAACATTTTTCCAACATAAGGACATTCATATGTATATATGAAGAAGGAATGAACAGAAAAGTATAATAGATTTAATTTTGGTAGATAGTCGCCTCCGAAGCAAAATATTGGACGCAAGAGCCTACAGGGGCCCCACAGTCGATACAGACCACTATCTCGTTATTGCGAGATTTAGTGGTCTGTTCAGAAAGTGGAGGCACTGGCGAGAGCGTGTCCACTTCGGAGGGCTAGAAAGAATAAAGATTGAAAGTTTGCAAGAAGAATGTGTAAGAGAAAAGTATGCAGAGGGTGTCCGAGAACGGCTGACGATGGCAAGCCAGCCGCAATTGGGCATAGAATAATGCTTGAGAATATTGAAAGAGAGTATGGTAGATACAGAAGTATGTGGAAGCTCAAAGAAGCATAGAAAAACAAATGGTGATGCTTGGTGGGATGCGGAAGAGGCAGCTTCCGTAGAGCAAAAGAAGAAAGCGTGGCTGGACTATGTCTGTTCTTTGAATCTGAATGACAGTATGACTGAATAGAAGAAAGAAATATATCGGCAATGTAAGAATGACACCAAGGCCATAGTGAAAGAGAAACGTGATAGAACAAGTATGAGTGCAGAAGATAGGCTGGCTAAAAACTTCGAGGGTAACACCAAACTCTTTTGGAGAGAGGTGAAGAGGTCTCGGGGTGGTTGGTCAGCCTTCAGAATGAATAAAATAAGGTCTAAACGTGGAGACATTCTTACACAAATACAAGACGTGTTAAGCCGATGGAGTGAATATTTTGGCGATATGTATGCGGATACTCGGGTTGGCGCCGGTGTTGCATGTGGTCTAGTAGATCAACATTCGGCACCGACGTCCTCCGATGGTATCAGTATGGATGAAGTTGAATGGGCGATAAGAAGTTTGAAAAATGGTAAGGCAGCGGGCATTGATATGGTGTCTGGCGAGATGATCAAGCTTGGCGGCTCCTGTGTCTGGGAGGCGTTCCTGTTGTTCCTCAATTTATGTTGGAGCTCGGAAATGGTTCCCAGGAACTGGAATAGCGCAGTCATCGTGCCTTTGTTTAGAAACAAGGGTTCACGTTATGACTGCGCAAATTACAGAGCCATAAGCTTGACCAGTTTGGCAGCAAAAGTGTATGCTAAAATTATTGAAAGGAGAATAAGGATGGAGTCCGATGGTTTACTGTGTGAGACACAAGGAGGTTTCAGGAGCGGAAGGGGATGCATGGATCAAGTGTTCTCTTTGCGCAACATTGTGAAGAAGCATCTGGCTCTAGGTCAGAGGGTTTTCTGCAGTTTTGTGGATCTGGACAGAACATTTGACACGGTTGCACGAAAGAAACTTTGGGACATTTTACCGGAGTATGGTATTAACGGTAAACTGATGCAGGCTGCGCAGTCCAGTTACATGGGCTGTAGAGCTTGTGTGCGGCTGGATGATGGAATGTCGCCTTGTTTTGACGTCAATATCGGCGTTAAGCAGGAGTGCGTTCTATCAGCCAGGCTGTTTATCATATATCTGGATAAATGTCTCCTAAGGTTGAACGATATGAATTTGGGAGTCCAGATGGGCGACTCAGTGGTCAATGCTCTGCTCTATGCAGATGATGCACTCCTGCTGGCGCAGTCAGCGACTGACCTGCAGACCCTAGTCGACACAGTGACAGAAGATTGTAAGAAAAGGGGTCTACGCATGAATGTGAGTAAAACCAAAATAATGGTCTTTGAAAGAGATGAAGCCAGAACAGATGTAAGAGTACAAATAGGCAATGATGTACTAGAACAAGTGGATGAATTTGTATATCTTGGATGTGAATTTAGCCGAGATGGAAGGTACACCAGTGATATAGAGCGAAGAGTAAATGCTGGAAATAGAGTGAACGGAGCGTTGGGACAACTTTTCGCTAGCCATTACCTCAGCCAGAAGGCACGTGTAGCAATACATAACTTGCTTGTCCCAACATTACTATATGGAAGCGAGAGTTGGGTATGCAGAAAAAGTATGAAAGTAAAATTAATGCGGAAAATCTGTGGAGTTAGGCTGATCGATCGCATTCGTAACGACGACGTAAGAGAGCGAATAGGTATGAAGGAGAGTATTGGTGTAAAGATGCGAAAGGGACTCCGATGGTTCTGGCATGTGGAAAGAATGCCGAACGAACGTCTGATTAAGAAGATATACAATGCGAAAGTGGAAGGATGTAGGTACCGGGGGAGACCGAGACTAACCTACCTAGACCAGATTGGTCATGTACTGAAGGAAGGTGGAGTCAAGAGTCTCGGAAACCGGCGAGCGTGTATGAAGAGAATTATGAATGTTGAGGAAGCGAGTGAAGTATGCAAGGATAGAGTTCTCTGGCACTCTGTTCTCTCTGCCTACCCTGCAAGGGACATGGCGTGATGGTATGTATGTATGTATGCGGTTTTAAATTTTTAGTATTACTGCAAGTTTTTAGCTCTTTGGAACAGTACTTGCATATTGCTATATGTTTCTTAATCGTAAAATATTTTCGCCAACCACTTTTAGGTGTTTTACTATTGGAAGACATTTTTATTGTTTACCAACAACTACATATATTATGGCACTCTTAACTTGTAAATAATAACGGATTTACTTCGAGTTTTATTCATCCGTTCCATAGATGGCGCTTCTCATAAAAATCGATTAAAACGCATAATTTAAATAATCGATTTTTTAAAAATCGATTAATATTATTATAAAAATCGATTATAAAAAAACGATTATTAGAAAAAAATAATCGATTAAAATAAAAATCGATTATTTTTTAACATCCCTAAGTATTGGTGTAAAGATGCGAAAGGGAATGCTCCGATCGTTCGGACATGTGGAAAGAATGCCGAACGAACGTCTGGTTAAGAAGATATACAATGCGAAAGTGAAAGGATGTAGGTACCGGGGGAGACCGAGACTAACCTACCTAGACCAGATCGGTCATGTACTGAAGGAAGGTGGAGTCAAGAGTCTCCGAAACCGGCGAGCGTGTATGAAGAGAGTTGTGAATATTGAGGAAGCGAGTGAAGTATGCAAGGATAGAGTTCTGGCACTCTGTTCTGCGGACATGGCGTGATGGTATGTATGTATGTACCAAGAGATATCCGAGACATAATAAACTTAAAAGGGCTGTCAAAAACAGACTCTGTACAAGAGGTTATTATAAAATCGCGTATTATCTAAGCGATACTACAGACTGGCTATGAGCAGTTTCTCATTCAGCAATTACTATATCTTTGTATACTGTTCGTTTTTATTTTATAATATTTTTACATACTTGTAAAGCGTAGCGTGTTTTGCCCAACGAATTTTGACTTTCATTAGCTCATGGTATTGGTTATGCTCACTGAAAGGTCTTCTTGCGGTAGGTGCGTGGGGCGGGTCTCTCCCTTCCCTCCAAGGTGGGTGAGGGGAGTGATGGCTGCCCCAGTAGTTAACTCGTGATTGGGTGCCGCCTGTGGGATCTGGTCCAGCTGTGGTTATTTTACATTCTATTTGAATTATTGGGTTCGAAGGGCATCACACTGGAGCTATTTCTTATTAAACATGATGTACCATTTCATTTTATAAAAAAAAATTAAAACAATATCAATAATAGACTAACCCGCTGAGTTTCTTGCCGGATCTTCTCAGTAGTGGTCTACTTCCGATCCGGTGGTAGTTTATTTGTATTAATTTGATATGTTAAAACTGACAATATGTAAGTGCCCTCGCAGGGTCTATGCATAATAAATGAATATGAATTTGAATTCATAATCGTTAACATTACAAAGAAAATACAATATGGATCGAATATCGCGATTTGCGAAGTTGTAAATAATATAATAAAAATGCAATAAAAACATTATCAACGTTTTAGTAGTGGCTATGTGCTGTTGCGCTTCGTTCAGTGAGCGAGAGAGCCGACGGCCCAACTGGGTGGGCAGCGGCGTAGCTATATCCCTAGTACACAAAGGTCCATGAGCGTTCGTAACACTTATCATCAGGGTGTCCTGCTTGCTCGTTTGCCAACATAAGCTATATATAAAAAAGGAACAAAATGAGGATAATATTGGTAGAAGAAAAGTAAATAAAAGTAGATACTAAGTAGTTGGCATAACAGCAAGAGGATGATAAGTGTTCAGACATTAATAATATTTTTATAAATAGCCGCGTTGCTTTGACTCTGTTGGTATATTTACGATTCCCTCTATTGCCGCGATACTACTTACTTGTCCCATAAATTATTTACATACATACCATCACGCCACGTCCATTGCAGGGTAGGCAGAGAGAACAGAGTGCCAGAGAACTCTATCCTTGCATACTTCACTCGCTTCCGCAACATTCATAATTCTCTTCATACACAAATTATTTCTTTTCCAATATTCTTTTTTAGGTCAACTATGATCCCACTAATACCAGCCAACCGTCCTTTTTATTAAAAGAGCGGTGTATAAGATTATTTTAAATGAAATCAATTTAAACTTTCAATAGTTTCAATAGAATTTTTCTGAAAAAAGCAGTAGGTACAGAGAATATTTAACATTTTTTGTGATCGTTGAATTCAGCATTACGAACGCTCGGCAGTGCCATGTTCATACACAGAAACTAGCCTTTTAAGTAAAATAATATTTATCGTTTTAGTACTGAGTAATTTGGATTTCATTATTTTTTAATCATCCATAGTCACAGGAGATTTTCAGGTATTTATAATTTAAGATATTTATTTCATTTAAATTACCTCATTATTGGCCTTATGAATGACACCTACTATTGGATTTGTATTAGCCGATCCGTGCATATCTTATAGTGTCTTTAAGCATATCTTATAGGTAAGTCTTAGACTTCTAACGACTATAGCTCGCATATAACTATATTTCCAAATCAAAACAACTTTATAATAAACCTGATATCTAACAAAGGATTGAATAACCTGCCACCAACGCTCACAAATCACGTAATGGTCGTGTAAACGAAAATAAATTGACACTATCAATCATTTAACCAACATTGTCCGACAAAACGGGCGAACCGCCATGTCCCTCGCAAACAGACTGGGTAATATTTCACATTTCATGAAGGTAAAAAAGGTATTCGCGGCCGATTCCAATAGTGCGGACCCTATGTCGTAAAACGCACATGTTTTAGTCGTGTTACATGTGTACTAAGGGCCAACTTTTGGGTAGGACCGTCCGAATTTTAACGTTAAGTGACAATGGATATGGTTTTAATATTTTGTAGAAATTATAGCAATATGTCAAGACCTTCTTACGTCCTAGTGCCAAAGATGTTTTCTTGCGTGTAGATACATAAATATGTATGTATCTACTTATGTCCTACTGTTGAGCACAAACGTTCTCTACAGAAACTGCATTGGAGAAATACGTAGGTACTGTGGTGGCGGCTACGAATGCTACCAACCTTTACGTTAATCGTGAGTATGACGAGTAAGAGATTTATATCGACCTAAGTCAACTCCATCTGCTACCATCTAGTCAACAATGATATTCCAAAGAAGGGTTCAGGCAGGCGGTCGGTCATAACGCTTGCCAAAACTTTTATAATAAATATGTACATATTGCGTCGACCTCAAGTAATTAGGAAAAGAGCAAAAGGATGGTAACGATAATACGCTGGTCGAATGCATTGTAGATAGGGTTAAATTTCTAGTTCGGGTAAATTTAAGTTTAAGTTAAATAAGTTAATTTAAGTTTAATTAAATTTAAGTTAAATTTCTAGTTCATTATTGTATAATTACAAGAGTCACAGCAATAGTAATTATTATATTAAAAAAAATGTTCAACCCATGACCGAAGAAGAGTATAAATCTAGTGAAGCATATAGTTATGCTTCTCCTCGTGTATCCTAAAAACAGATAGCATCACTGCCAGTGTTTTAATTTACATGTTTATGACTGAAATGTATAAAAAAGTATTACATGTATAAATAAAAGTATATGTATAAAAAAAGTATTAGATATATCCTGGCTTTCATTATTAAACGAGCTCAAAATTTTATTGGCAAAGGTGCTGCACTCTTTTGATGAATAGCAGTAACTACAAATTTAATTTGTAATTCCACATACAGATGGCATTATAAATGATTCAATCGAAATCTACTAGAATCTACTGAAGTCTGAGGCCACTAAAATGTTGCAGTTACAATATCAATTATAAAAATATAATAATCATCAATAGCAAAATATTTCTTTATTGTTGAAAGTCTATATAACATTTAGTCTATTTTCTTTACAGGATTCATAAGTAGGTATAAATCCTCTAAATTCCAAATATATTGGCTGTAGGTAATTTCACTTGTGAGACGAGAAATTAATATTTAAGTAGATGTTTAATATTTCGGACTTCAGTATATCTATATATGTGTATTAATGGATATAGTTTTTTTTTATTGGTTTTGGTGGCAAACGGCAAGCAGCACACCTGATGGTAAGTGTTACTGCTGCTTATGGACCTTTGCTATACCAGAAGTAAGCTGGGCTACCAATATAAACCCCAAACCAGTTGGGCTTTCGGCTCTCTCGCTCATCGAACGAAGTGCAACAGCACATTGCCCTTGCTCAGACGTCGATCTTCTGCCAGAGTGTGGTATTACCCCGGACGGACCAGCCCGCGGCTGTAGAGAGAAATCTATCAACATCGTGGTCCTACCACTATTAATGTTTTCGTATTGTTCTACCACTAAAAATTTACGTCGTTGTATTGTATTGTTCCGCGTGATGTTACAGTAAGATTACAATTCACTTCCTTGCCCGTAAGTATCTTAAAAAATGACTAGGGAATAAATAAATAACATGTAGGTATGTAAGAGAAGGTACACTCGTTATAAGATTCTGAACCAAACCAGCGTGGTTATAGTAGGCCAATCACTCCCATTGTGGAGGATGCTCGAGCTAAGTAGTGGAACGTAAATAACAACGTAATAAATAACTTGGCACTTTTTTATAACGATAAGTAACAACACTAATGAATGCTCGTCACCGGTGTGCATGAGCAATCCGGCAACGGGGGCTATGTGATATAGCCAAGGCTCTCGAATGATTTGTACGCTCTTGCCTGTATAAATTGTAGAGGTGCCCATCACCTTTGAAAACTACTTTTACGCATTCTATCGTGTTTGTATTTGATTTATAATTTCCCGACGTTTCGAACACTTTACAGTGACAAATTCATTGCCAGTACAAAAAGAGAATTATATTTTTGTACTGGCAATGAATTTGTATTAATTTTGTGTAAAAATGTGGGTCAAAATTTAATATCTTATAGGGTAGATATAAATAAATTTCTGTAATAACAATGACATATTGGACGTAAGACACCTCAGTCCTCCCGTGACCGTGATCACTGTAAAGTGTTCGAAACGTCGGGAAATTATAAATCAAATACAAACGCGATAGAATCCATAAAAGTAGTTTTATTTCAAATGTGTAATACTCGCGTAAACATTAGAAGTCATTATGTTCCCATCACCTGCTAGCTCCCATTATCCCACTCTCCCTTATATGAGCAGAGTTGACAAGATATTTTTTCTGTTTATTAATTACGCAATAAAAGGTTTTTATTTAAGTAGGTACTGGGAGAATTTAAGTTTTATTTGTAAATAATCATCCACTGCGACTCACAAGTTCCAATTTTCCTAAAATTCATATCCACATTGTCTCAATACGTTACAGTCCCACCATTTACAATCGCGTCACGTCGCGGCCGGCGTGTAATTGCTGCCATTTACCGAGCCGCGGTCCACGTCTCGGTGTTCCCTTCATTTTACCAGCCAATATGTTGTGAACGACCTTCCATCTTGTTTGCAGTTTGCGTGACATATCTATAAATACATACCTGTTTCACTTTTCCATTTAAACAATTTCATTGCTAATAATAATTTTAAGAATATAGTTTACTAAAATTACTGATATTTAGCATTTAATATGTTATGATTATTTATAAAAACACGATTACGAGCGAAAAATGATTGTCACAAGTGGGATTCGAACCTGCACCTATTGTACAATGTCCCCTTACACATGTCTCCTTAAAAAACGAAAATATAATACGATGCGAGAATTAAATGTCCTACAATAGTTATATTATTTTCATGAAATTGATTACCTCGCTCTTAGATGGACCTCTGGATGACCAGAGGACACATTTTCCAATAGGTGTGGGTTCAAATCCCATGACTGCGTGACATTCAATTTTCACTTATAATCAAGTTTTTATAAATACCTAATCAAGCATGTTAAATGCTAAATTTCAGTAATTTGAATAACAAGGTCGTGCCATCGTTTAATACAAGTCTAACTGAAAAGTTTGAGTATTGAAATCTGTATAACGTGTAAACATTGCCGGGTAGGTGGCACACATCTGCTTTGAAGGCGAAAATATAATACGAGCCGAAAATTGAATGTTATACGACAGTTCACGCTGTTGTAAATAGTAGCATGATTAGAATGGTTTTTCAATAGGCGTGTTCAAGTCCCACTTGTGACATTCATTTTTCGCTCGTAATCGAGTTTTAATAAATCATCAGTTACCTACTTAAAATTTTACTATTTATTTCGAGATCTTTTTTCCAATAATCATTAAATCACATGGTCAACAGGTCTTCACGCATATCATCATCTCAGTTCGTATACCTATGTCACCCTATGGGGTTAAGCCTCCTCCATAATGAAATTGACTTTCTATAGGTACCACGCTGGTCAGACGTTTTCGTATAGGGTTTTGTTTCGAGTTTTCCTTCACTTACAGAAATATTCTATGCGTATGAGGGAGATATTATATCCCTTAGTCGTTTCTTATGATCACCTATGGGTAAGATAGGGAGTGATGAATCTCTTACTCCGTCATCCCACGGATTGTTCACGCATACCATAATAATATTCACATATAATAGTGGTAGGACCACGCTGATGACAGTTTTCTGTCTACAGCTGCGGGCCGGTCCGTCCGGGGTAGTACCACACTCTCGCAGAAGATCGACGTCTGAGTAATGATAATGTGTTATTGCACTTCGTTCGCTGAGCGAAAGAGCCGGAAGCCAAACTGGGGAGTTTGTATTGGTAGGTAGCGGCCCTACAGGTCCATGGGCGGCAGTAACACTTACCACCAGGTGTGCTGCTTGCTCGTTTTTTTTTTTTTTTTAAAAGACACCACCCTGGCACTCTGTGTGGATGAATTTGTATATCTTGGATGTGGATTTAGCCGAGATGGACGGTACACCACTGATATAGAGCGAAGAGTGAATGCGGGAAATAGAGTGAACGGAGCGTTGGGGCAACTTCTCGGCAGCCACCACCTCAGCCAGAAGGCACGTGTAGCAATACATAACGCAGTGCTTGTCCCAACATTACTGTATGGAAGCGAGAGTTGGGTATGCAGAAAAGAGTATGAAAGTAAAATTAATGCGGTCGAAATGCGATCTCTTCGGAAAATCTGTGGAGTTAGGCTGACCGACCGCATTCGTAACGACGACGTAAGAGAGCGAGTAGGTATGAAAGAGAGTATTGGTGTAAAGATGCGAAAGGGAATGCTCCGATGGTTCGGACATGTGGAAAGAATGCCGAACGAACGTCTGGTTAAGAAGATATACAATGCGAAAGTGGAAGGATGTAGGTACCGAGGGAGACCGAGACTAACCTACCTAGACCAGATCGGTCAGGTACTGAAAGAAGGTGGAGTCAAGAGTCTCCGAAACCGGCGAGCGTGTATGAAGAGAGTTATGAATGTTGAGGAAGCGAGTGAAGTATGCAGAGATAGAGTTCTCTGGCACTCTGTTCTCTCTGCCTACCCTGCAAGGGATATGGCGTGATGATATGTATGTATGTATGTATGTACACCACCCTGCACTGAGGAAATAAACCTTGTATTGCGGGGGACTTTACAAACATACAATTAACGCAGACAAATTACACCCAGACTCAGAACAGCACTTTGTGGATCGCACAAAGTAATGTCCCGCGTGGGAATCGAACCCACGGCACTGGTACGGAAGGTCGGTATCTTAACCACTACGCCATCTGTGCAGTCACCAAAAGCCATAAAAAAGAAACTATATCTAAAAGTAAGTAGGAGAATGAATTATATTGTCAATGTAACGGCTCTTTTAGAATAGCTATGTTCACAAGGTGGCATAAAACATAGTCACTTTTTAGTATAGATACGCATGAAATGAGAAAATTTTGAGACTTATTTACATAAATACATACCATCACGCCATGCAGGGTAGGCAGAGAGAACAGAGTGCCAGAGAACTCTATCCTTGCATAATTCACTCGCTTCCTCAACATTCATAATTCTCTTCATACACGCTCGCGCGTTTCGGAGACTCTTGACTCCACCTTCCTTCAGTACATGACCGATCTGGTCTAGGTAGGTTAGTCTCGGTCTCCCCCGGTACCTACATCCTTTCACTTTCGCATTGTATATCTTCTTAACCAGACGTTCGTTCGGCATTCTTTCCACATGTCCGAACCATCGGAGCATTCCCTTTCGCATCTTTACACCAATACTCTCTTTCATACCTACTCGCTTTCTTACGTCGTCGTTACGAGACTTATTTCAGTTAAGTAATGCTAGGAAACCAAGCCCGTTGGGTTGTTTTTAGAAGTCGATATATCGCAGCACGACCTGGTGGCGAGATACATCAATAAGGATATAAACCTTTTCCGTGAAAAAATACACATACATACCAAATTTCATAATTTTCGGTCAAATAGTTTCTGAGTTTAGCGATGTCATATATACAAATCTCTTTTATAGATATAGATTATTGAATAATAAATGTTTGTCTTGTAATATGACCCTCAGAATTGTTAGAAGTGATTAGAGGTTTCAAGTTGTAGGTACCTCTGGAATTAATTTACCTGTAGTTTGATGTATATGAGGATAGTAAGCGTAAGTATTAAAGTACTATCTAGATAAATCTCTTAGACTTAAGTGTGGACCTAGTTTCGTAAGTTTCATAAAGGATATCAACAGACTGTCAAATTGGATAGAATTGATTTTAAAAGTAATTGCTAATATATCATTGTACCTATCATTATATTATTTAATTCATTATCATCATTATCCTTCATCTCATCATCATCACCGCTCATATATGTCCTACTGTTGGATTCCAGCCTCTTCCATAATGGTTGGGAAATTGACCTACTATATGTATACTGGTCAAACGTGTTGGTGTAGGGTTTTGTTTAGAGTTTCCTTCTCTTACCCATGCGTTTTATATACTTTAGTCGTCTCTTACAATCACCCACAGGTAAGATAAGGGGTGGTGAATTGTATTCTTACTCCGTCACCACACGGAATATTATTATTCTTAATTTATCCAAATTACTTGGGGTCGACGCAATATGTACTCTTGTTCAATGGAACGATGGTACTTATATATCGCAAAAGTTATTGGCAATAGTTTTCTGACCTGCCACCTGCCTGACATGAATTCTTCTTGGAAATGTAATTGAGGACTAAACGGTATCAGATGAAGTTGGCCCAAGTTGATATAAATCTCTTAGTCGTCTTTTACGACATCCCTGACCAAAGTAAGGGTTGGTGGTAGCCGCCACCACACAGCTATAATTTCATTATGTTATTTAATTGTTTACTGATAATTACTCAGTATGATTGCATTGAACTTTTTATTTGCCAAGAATCAATTGCGCTTTAATAAAGTAATAAATGTTTAAAAATATTCATCATTATAATTACAGCTCACATACGTCCCACTGCTGGGCTCAAGCTCTACAATAGGAAGAAAAAAGACATAACATATCACACTGTAAATCGCAATGGTGTAGGGTTTAATTTAGAGGGCCACCGAAGTCAAAAATCGGGTACCGGTGGCCCGCTCGCACGGCGAAGAGAGAGGGTTTTACGGTGGGTCTATGGGGTCACGCGCCGCCTTTCCGTCACCCTGGAACGATTCGGCGACGTGAGACGCATCCATAGCCCACCAATAAAAAAAAAAGGGTTTAATTTAGAGGTTTCCTTCTCTTATATACACGGTGACATTTATATTGTCTCACAAAAGCAGTTCAGTTAACATATTCAGTATCTACTATTCATTTGTACAATTAAAAGGTTAAAAAAAATATTTACTGGAATATTTTTTACTAAAAATTATTATAAATGATTACTAATTAAAATAGTAAGAGAACAGCATGTAGCGAGCGGTAGGCTACCTACTCGAAATAACCTACGTACTGTGAAGGTCCTAGGCGTAGGTACGTTTTGGAATAGCAGTCCACGTGGACTTCGTAGCTGTGATTGGCTAACGTAATTACGTTCAATCATTATCATGCGGAATGCCGTATGATTTCTTTTGTTTAAAATGTAAACATTATAACCAGGTTGTTACAAAATATGTATTAACTTTAATTTGTTTTATTTTGTTATTTTTTTATCACTATTGAATAATTAAATGTGTTAGATATGTTTCTTTGGTCGGATACTTTTGTGGCACTTCTTTTGTAAGACGATATAAATGTCATGGTGTATATCTGCATATTATACTTTAGTAAAAAATATATTATATAATACTTTAGTTAAAAGATATGACAGCCACAGGCAAGGAAGGAGGTGATGACTTGTATTCTTACTCCGTCACCACACGGAACCTTTAAAAATATTACTAACATGTAATACCTTGCACTGATGGAATAGCAGATAAAATAATAGCCTGATCTCTACCCACATAGCCTCTATATCCATGACAATATTCTGAGAAATTTATTTTGATGATTTGCAGAACACTCTGTATCTGATTTTACCTATATCCATTATATTAATAGGATTCAATAAGTACGATATTATATTTTGTTATTCGAAATTATATAGAATTAAATAAACAAGGTTCTAGCGAGTTACAATGTTGATATATTAATAAATATAGTTATCTTCAAAAAGGTCCTAAGGAAAGTAAATTGAACTGCCAAAATCTCTGACCGTATTTACCTATTTATCAGCATTAGAAATTCTCGCAAACCCAAAAACGTCTACCAAACGTTATTATCAACCGGCCCGCTGATTCCATTCACCCGAGGCCGAATAAATCAACGCGAAAGCCGACAATAAATTTGAGCCCAATCCTGGTCATCGTCGACCCAAAAGGCGTTTTAGCGTTAACCCTGGGACGGACCTTTCCGCTAAATAAATCCCTTATCTGCATACGGCAAACCTTTCTAGGGTCCAGCTTAATAAATTCAGGTTGGGCCTCCCGAAGTTTTGTGTTGGAAGTACATAGAGTTGGAAATACGACTGTTAATAAAAATAAATTTATGTAAAATGTTTATAATTATAAGTATTTTTTTTTCTGATATTTACGCGTATCGAAATACTATTAAAATTTAAAAAAAAAGTGTTTGAAACGTCAGACACTTAAAAATCAAATAAAGACGTTATAAAATCAATAAAATAGATTTACCTATATTAAATTATAAGAATATATATAATCCCTGTATGGTAATGGGTTTAGAATATAATGTGTCGCTTATATTCCCATGGAAGTCGTAAACAGCTGTTAGAGTGATCATCAAGAGAATAGCAAGCACTTAATTTCCTAGGCAGCTTATAACTATAATTGCCAATATGCCTGGGGAGCATATCATTAGCATTTAGCGACCATGGCATCCCCTTAAGGAGGCACATGAATAGTGGATGCCAATAGGCTGGTTGAAATAATAAATAAATAATAAATAAGTAGGTATCTAAAATTAAATGATCCTATTTCTTTTTATATACAGACATATTTCATACCGCTGTAATTAAGAGCAATATATTTCACTGTCCTAGCAACGGTACACGTCATTCTTGGGTTTAAAAAAAAACTACGTTTAAAAAACCGACTTCAAAAACTGATAAGTATAAAATAACTTAAAATACTATCATTTGTATGTGCTTTCTATTGATAGGTTTGAAATCGGTGCCAAGCCTTAAACAAAATGATAAACAGCTTATTTACTGTAATGAAATTCCTACACTAAAGATACCGACACCGGCACCGACTTGACTTGAAATGGGACCACACGGGAGCACCAGCTTTCAAATAAAAAAAGAATCATTAAAATCGCTTCGCCCAGTCGAAAGTTATGAGGTAACACACATTGTAGCGTATGGGAATTGTTATATGAGTATGTATAATGGAAATGGTAATTGTTACAGAGAATTAAGGATACAATTTATACCGCCTGGAATTGTCTGGCATTTAGCATCGGGCTATTGGCTCAAGGACCTTTTGCGGAAGTATTTATTGCCCCCTAGCAAAATGTCGCCTGTGAAAGGAGGGTTACAAGAATACACAAATGAAAATGCTAGTTACATTTTTATCGTATATTAATTGAGAAGTACAGTATTGGGATGATGCCTAGGGTACTATTACAACACCCTATGACTACTTATTTAATAATATCAATAAGTCTATAAGTCGCTAATTATAGCCACATGTGATATGCACATCACATGTGGCTATAATTGCCACATTCACTAGTAATTCACTTTGCGAGAGAAAGTTCACTGCCCATAATACATTTATTACGGACGAAGATTAAACAAGCGGATAAGCACGCTGTCACAACCAAACTGGTAGGTAGTCTAATATGCACATCCATGCGCGAAAGCGGTTGGATGTCGGCAATAAGCTAGGGTGATAGCCCACATAATTCTCCAGCGAAGCTGACCCATGACGTGGCAATGGTCAGGGGAATAAAAGTTCTAAAAGACTCACCAGCCACGAAATCACTTCGGACGGGTCGCTAACGTAATGCGAAAAGCGGCGTAGGGACATATCCCATAACGACACCGCCACGAAGAAGAAGAAGAGAAGCAGAGGGTGGTGAGCCACAACCGCCTGGCACGCGGGCTCCCCCGCAGTTCTACCTCGTAGGTCCGGTCTCGCTGGCAGTCGGGTTCCGAAAGGGGTTGAGTTTATGACATAACGCGCCGAGTCTCACGGCGTCGGAAATGGCCGAAGCCATTTTAAAATGAAAGGCCCCTATTGGCCAATGATCCACCAAGCATAGATAACACCGAACCATAAACAAATGTTACCATGATTTTCACTTGGCGATGGAACTCTGCACTTTATAAAATAACAACATGATAAAGACATTGACATTACTATAAGGTTCGTTTTCTACACAAAAATAGCTATAAGAGTATTAATTGATTTGAATAATTGATTTATGGCATAAGGTTAGCTGATGCCACCTAGTGGTTTGAATGTGTAACTTATTACTAATATTGGTTCTAACCGTAACACCTAGTACCATCTATCGGTTCACTATGGAATCCTAATAATATAAATCTATAACAGATGTTAAACGGTTTTTGAATGAAAGTATGATAATAATATGTGGTGACATATCATTTCACTACAACATAAAAAAAATACAGATGATTTGAGAACCTTCTCCTTTTTTGAAGTCGGTTAAAAAGAAAAGAAGTGTCCGATTTAATTTCAGTTATATTATATGTTTATTTCCTTGCCGTTTATTTTGTTAGTTTATTTTACCCACTAAAAATTCATTTGCAACTTAAATTGCTACTTGAACTTCTAAAAGACCAAATTGTTCACAACTACAACTAAAACATTTTTTGTAATAATTATGGTTTAAGAATCTTTTCTAAACTTATAAAATTTAATGTCAACGTACATATTATAGGACAAATATTGCATTAATATATAGAATAAGCTTTGATAGCTAAGCGCTAACACTGAGGACCATCAATACTAATATGCGCGTGAGTCTGAAATCTAAACCTAAATTATGTTTTTGTAATATCATCACATACCTCCATTCACCGGGGACTTTACTAACATTAAGTACATGTTCAATTAAACACTTGCATTTTTTAGTTCTGTCGTTGTTTTCTTTATTCGAATGTTGAGCTGATTATTTATTATTTAGAGTGCGAGTAGGTATGAAAGAGAGTTTTGGTGAAAAGATGCGAAAGGGAATGTTTCGATGGTTCAGACATGTGGAAAGAATGCCGAACGAACGTCTGGTTAAGAAGATATACAATGCGAAAGTGGAAGGATGTAGGTACCGGGTAAGACCGAGACTCACCTACCTAGACCAGATTGGTCACGTACTGAAGGAAGGTGGAGTCAAGAATCTCCGAAACCGGCGAGCACTCTGTTCAATCTGCCTACCCTGCAAGGGATATGGCGTGATGATGTATGTATGTATTGAGATGATTATTTCGTTTCGATTAGCTCAGTAAAACAATGTCCCTTCTTAAATCATTTTTCACGACACATAGTTGATTATACTCCTACAGTTCAAAGAGTTTCCGTATGAAATAAGACTATTTTGTACAGATTTTCATCATCATCATCATCATCCTACTCTTATCCCAATTACTTGGGATAAGAGTAGGATTTCGATATTCGAGATCCCAATTCTTCCATCGTATATATTGTGAAAATGACTAAAAGGTAGGTAATACATTTTATGCTTCATGACTGGCCGTCTGCCTGACGCCAACTCTTCTTGGGAATGCAATTATTGACCAGACGACGTCAGATGAAATTGTCCAAGTCGATGTAAAGCTTGTAGTCATCATTTACGAAGCCCACAACCAAAGTAAGGTGTGATAGTATTCCTAGCCACACACAGTACCATATATAGGATAGGACCAGCATATTTTATTCGGTTTTTAAACATTTTATCAACCTTGATCACTAGAGAAAGCATCATGGTAATATTTTGATATTCTCGACGGTTTCCACTTAAATCGTCTGTTTTCACAGATAATAATAGAGAGAGAGATAATTAATAAATTCAAATAAGTGGGTGATATCAACTCTAGTTATATAGTTTCGGTCTGCTCATTTGGTAGGCGGCCGAGCGGGTGTGCTCCCAAATCAATAGTAATTCTGTGGGTAATCCCTCGGCCCACTGAAAAATATATACCTCTCTATAGAGCTATGTTGAGTTTGTTGAATTAAATTTGCAAAGACTGGGAATTATGTATTTTGAGGTGAAACATTTATTGGATCTAGAAATAAAGAAATTGTTAAACTTTCTCTTAAATCGGATTATACTCATTCCTGACTCGCATAAGCATATGCAGGCACTACCAAGTGACTAATCAAAACTTAAGACAAGAGTGAATAGTAGATATTAGCTAAGATATACGTTATAAGTACTATTCATTACCATTTAGGGGTCGATTGAATACAGCAAGGCCTTATTTTCCATGGTTAAAAGTATATGACTTACACCCAGAAAGTTAGGATTAAATTTTCGGTGTGAAGAAATGCTCCTCAAACTATTTTTAAACTAATTTACAAATACTCGCCGAGCGAGATACTAATTAAGATTTCGAGCCCTACGTCACTTTGCAGGCAAATATGACAATATTTCGTGCAGTTGCAAACGAATTCTTATAGTTTAAAGGGCATGATTCTAGAGTTCGTGTTGCTACTGCAATAAATTTTCTAAAGTAAAAATCGAAATTTTTCATTTTTATTCAAATTAAAAATTGTAAAAAAGGATGCCTAATAATAAAAATGGATATTAACAAAATCTACCTTAATAACGATAGATATCTGTAATTTATAGTTAAAATGTAATAATAATTGCCTTCTAAACTAATAACATGTTGTGAAATAGTAATAACATTAGTGTTTTTATTTTTTTTAAATATTAATTGAATTGCCATCTGGTGGTAAGGTAAGATCCTCTATCTTGCTTGTTAGTGAAGATGCATATAAAATCTATGCAAGAGATGGAAAACTAGAAATAAAACCCTATACCAAACTCTTTGATCAGCTTGGTATAGTAGGTCAATTTTCTTCCTATTGTAGAGGATGCTCGAGCCCAGAAGTGGAACATATATGAGCTGAGATCATGATGATTAATTGGATGTATATTGTTAAGTATGTTCACATGGTAATTTAAAGGACCAAGTTTTAAATTCATCACTTGTGCGACCATCATAAAAGACGAAACGTATAAGCAAATGTTTAATTCTTTTCATTCATCATCATCACAGCCCATATATGTCCCACTGTTGGGATCGGGCCTCCTCCATAATGGCAGGGAATTTAACCTATTATACCATGCTGGTCAGACGTGTTGTTATAGGGCTTTGTTTCCTAGTCGAGGCCCCGGGTGACTGGACCAGGGAATCAGTCCGTCATCCGCCGAGAGGCAGACCGCGCGAGGAAGGACCGACGTCCGCCCCGGGTGGGAGAGGGACGTCGCTCAAGGAGAGGGTACCCCTCAGGGGGTATTCCGTCAGGCCGGCCACTGACAACAGGTTCACGCTGCTCCGGTGGCCGGTCCAATGACGAAGGCGAGGTTCACGGGTGGGGTACGGGTATGCGTGCGTACACCTCTCTGTCGCCCCGGACGGAGTGGTGCGAGGAGTGCACCGACCATAACCCACCCAAACAGAAAAAAAAAATAGGGCTTTGTTTCGAGTTTTCCTTCTCTTGCATAGATGTTATATGCGCTTTAGATCCCCTAGTTGTCTCTTATAATCACCCATAGGTAAAATAGGAGGTGGTGAATTGTATTCTTACTCCGTCACCACACGGACATCTTTTCATTATAATCTTCTAATTTAAAATACAAACCTTCGAAATATAACAAAAATACATTTACACATACTTTTCAAAATATTATGTAAACATTTACCTACCTTACCTAAAGGTAAGGCCCGGGCTCCTGCCAACCTACCTGGTAAATCTAAAACGGATTCGCCATGTTTCGTAAACTATTTCGTGCAAAAACTCCCCAATAAAAATAAAAGGGTTTAAACCCTCATAAGTCTTTTGTCCCATTTACTCTAATAGTGAAGTTATTTATCTGTCTCTTTTTAACGTTGACCGCTTGACCATTGGCTGTTAAAATGGGGTTTCTATACACATTAAAGTGTATATGTGTGTTATAAGTATAGTGGGCGGAGGAAAAAGGGATTGCATATATACAGGTATTTATCAGGTAACCGGTTAATACGCCATAAAAATAAACACATTTTGTTTATTTGCCGAAAAAATTTGTGACTTTTTGTTTATTTATTAACTTTTTTATCTAACGGATAAATAACAGTTTTTTCTGTAGGTGTTTACGCATAAGGATTGCTCGCCTAATAGGTATATTGTTTATCTTTATAACAAATAGGTTTTGGGATATGGAAAGTTGCTGAAAACCCTAAAGGCCACTCCACTAATGGTGTAGTGATTTAAATAGCGAACTTACATGTTGAGTGTCGTGGGTTCGATCTCCACGAGGACAGTTTGTGCAATCCACAAATGATAATTTTGAGTCTGCGTGTTATTTGTATCTGTTAATTGTATGTTGGATGGGTTTCGTGTGGTGACGGAAAAAGAATACAATTCACCACTACCTGTCTTACCACTGGGTGTCGTAAAAGACGATTAAAGTTTAAAGTATGCATACGAAAAGGAAAACTCAAAAAAATCCTTGTAAAAGCACGCCTAAACAGCGTGGTAGGTAGGTATAGTAGGTGAATTTCCCTCTTGGTGTGGAAGATGACACAGGAAGTGTGGAGGACGCTCGAGCCCAGTAGTGAGAAGTATATGAGCTGAGATGATGATGAATTGAATGTTTGTGAAGTCCCCGCGACTTAAGGATGTATTTCTTAGTGGTTGATGTCTTTTAAAAAAGAAAAGACTTAAAAAAAAGAATGCCAACTTTCATCATATATTTACGATATTTAAAGGCCACCATTTATCTACTCATTAATTTTTTTTTTTTTTTTATAAATGTCGGAGTTATGTCTAAAGCTATATAAAAAGATATAAGTAAACGTTTAGACTAAAAATGTCCTTCTTTTTGGAAGGCGTAAAAAAAAAATTATCCGTGTGGTGGCGGAGTAAGAATACTATTCACCACCCCATAACTTACCCGTGGGTGATCATACAAGACGACTACGGGATATAAAACGCATATAACATCTATGCGAGAGAAGGAAAACTCGATACAAAATCCTATACCAACACGTCTGACCAGCGCGGTATAGTAGGTTAATTTCCCTCCCATTACGGAGGAGGCCCGAGCCCAACAGTGGGACATTTATGGGCTGTGATGATGATGATGAAAAAAATATTAATCGTATTTTTACGTGTGAATTGAATCGATAACAGTCATCAAGAGCGGTCGATACTTAGATGATTAAGTGATTACGTATTGTACCTACTTATATACCTACCTAATCTACACTAAATATATTAGTAATGTTTACGCGAGTGTTACAGCTTTTGATAGGTATATTGATAGCAGATACAAATGATAGTATTTTAAGTTATTTTGTACTTTCAGTTTTGAAGTCGGTTTTTTAAACGTATTTTTTTATTTTTATTTTTTTTACTTTTTAGTGTTACAGACACACATAGGTGGTTCTGTTAGTAGCGGGACTTGAGCTACTCGTTCATTTCTCGCACTCATACTTAATGCTAATTTTAGACATATGGTTTTCTCATGGATGTCATTGTCAGAACTGGACCAAATGGGACCACACGGGAAGCACCAGCTTTCTTATATAAAAAAAGAATCATTAAAATCGCTTCGCCCAATCGAAAGTTATGAGATATAAATAAAAAAAAAATACAGCCGAATTGAGAACCTCCTCCTTTTTTTAAGTCGGTTAAAAATGAAATACAATCGCGATAGAATCCGTAAAAGTAGTTTTATTTCAAATAAATAGATTAGACTAACTATTAAGTAAACAGCATAAGTTATCTAGTAGCATACAAGTCATGATAGTTACAAGATGACCAGAAGTCCTAATCGTAAACAAGGATAGATCGTACTTAGTGTTATCAGTTTAGTTGGTCCGGAGGTCTCCTACTGTCCCGGCCCGCCCTAAAACTTTAGGGTGTACCTAAGGGCTGTTTAAAGCGATATAACAGATTTCGTCATACTGAACTATGAATATAACCGGTATTATGTAATTGTGTGGGTTTTGACACTAATGTAGCATTAAAATTATCTATCTGGATTAGCTAATGGACGTAGATGAGTATCTAAATATATGTCATCATCATCATCATCATCTCAGCTCATATATGTTCCATTGTTGGGCTCGAGCCTCCTCCACATTAGGAGGGAAATTGCCCTACCACGCTGGTCAGACGTGTTGGTATAGGATTTTATTTCCGGTTTTCCTTCTCTTGCATAGGTGTTATATGTATATTACATCCCTAAGTCGTTTTTTATGGTATGCACTGGTTAGATCGCCGTCATCATATCGAAAAATATTACTAATTATTATACATGCATACATATTATCACGCCATATCCCTTGCATGGTAGGCAGAAAGAACAGAGTGCCAGAGAACTCTATCCTTGCATACTTCACTCGCTTCCTCAACATTCATAATTCTCTTCATCGTTTCGGAGACTCTTGACTCCACCTTCCTTCAGTACTAATTATTATAAATTTGTTAAACATGCAACATACTAAATATTAAAAAAAAACCATATATTTTTTTCTTATTTAATTATGCAGTGCGTGATACTACCAGAAGATAATTATTGTAATTTTAGTATATTAACTGTCCCATCTATGTTCTGTCCTATAGTTCTATGGATATCCGTTCCACGAATCTTATTTTCGTGAACTTTTTCAAGCATAAACTTTCCCATTTTCTTCACAAATTATCATTTTCTTCACATCTTCAGTTTCTTCAAATTAGTCATCCGTCAATAGATCAAATCATCTTCTTCAACAACATTATGGCAACACTGTTAATGGTGTCTTCTGAGGATTTTAGTGAAAATTAAAATATTTGTTTTTTAACATATTCACTACATTTTAGCAGTTCCTCCGCATCACTATATAAAATGATATGAAAAATATTTATTATAACACTTTAAAATGCTAAGATTTTGATTTTTTTTTAAACTTATGGTGGCAAAGGAGCAAGCATCACATCTGATGGTAAGTGTCACGGCCACCCATGGACCTTTGCAATACCAAGGGTAGCTAGGCCGCTGCCTACCAATACAAACCCCAAAACCACCGTTGAGCTTCCGGCTCTCTCGATCACCCAAGCAAGCACAATAGCACATTGCCATTACTCAGACGTCGATCCAGCGAGAGTGTGGTACTACCCCGGACGGACCGGCCCGTGGCTGTAGACAGAGAACTGTCAACAGCGTGGTCCTGCCACTAATAAATATAATATGAGACAATACATAACGCTTTCATATTCCCGCCAAAAGTCTTAATTTATGTTTTTTTTTGAAGATCGACGAAGCCCATTACAGTACTGTAATGAGGTTAGGTCGTAATTTTTTTTTTATTGCCTAATGGTGACAAACAAGCTAGCAGCACACCTGATAGTAAGTGATACTGCTGCACATGGACCTTAGCAACACCAGGGGCACAGCCAGGCCGTTACCCTACCTTGAAGAAAGTGCTCTTCTTAAACCTCGCTTGAAGAAGGTACATGTCATAGCGCTCGGGCAACACAGCAGCAGATAGTTCATTCCAGATCTTGCACGTGCGTGGGAGAAATAATCGCTGAAAACGTACAGTCAAGGACCGTATCGTTCCCAGGTGAAATGGATGAACCCTGCTACGGTGTCGAGTGGTACGGTGTTTAAACGGCGACGATGGTACCAAGTTAAACAGTTCCTCAGAGCACTCTCCGTGAAAGAGCCGGTAGAGTACGCAGAGAGACCCAAAGTCTCTTCGCCGTTCCAGCGACTCCAGTCTAATTTCGTCCTAATGTCCTAATTATAAGCAAGTAATCTTATATTACATTCGATGATAGTGTTAAAATAGTTAAGTTTACCAATTAGTTCAATGGAAGTAAGGATGAAGCTCACGTGCTTAGGATCAGTTTGTTAAATGTGCGGACGACAACGTTTACTCAGAACAAAGAAATCCATCTAGCTATCATTTGTGTTATATATTTTGATAAATAGATACCTATTATCATCATTCTCCTACTCTTATCCCAATTACTCGGGGTCGACACAATATGTACTCTTCTTTCATAGTACATATTGTAAAAATTACTGGCAATAGTTTTATGACCGGTCGCCTGCCTGACGTCAACACTCCTTGGGAATGTAATTATTGACCGGCATCAGATGGAGTTGGCCCAGGTAAGGCTCTTAGTCGTCTTTAACGACATCTACGAGTAAAGTAAGGGTTGGTAGTATTCGTAGCGTCACGTGTAATAATTTATTGCATTGGAAGTTTATCTTAGGGTATTGATTGGGTTATGAATGTTAATCAAAACTTTTTTGTCTCAGCACGACTCTTTGCTTGGTTCGAGCCTCCCTCACAATAGGAGACAAATTAACATGGTCACGCTGGTCATATCTTTCCTGTTTTACTTTCCTTGCAATCATTATCATTCTCCTGCTCTTCTTCCAATTAATTGGAGTAGACGCAATATGTGATCGAACATATTGCAAAAGTTATCGGCAATAGTTTTATGACCGGCTGTCTGCCTGCCGTCAATACTCCTTGGGAATATAATTGTTGACCAGATGGCATTAGGAAGAATCGGCCTAGGTCGATATAAAGCTCTTAATTATCTATTACGACATCCACGAGCAAAGTAAGTGTTGAAAGTATTCGTAGCCGCTACCACACAGCTATTTTCTTTTTCTAAATTTTAAACTTCCCTTGCAAAAATGTTAGATTATTGCATATCATATCGCTTAGTCGTCTTTTATAACATACATTTGGTATGGTATGGAGTGGTGAATTGTAATCTTACTCCATCATCATACGGTAGTTGTCAGTTCATTATTAAGAATATTATTACTGAAGGACTTTTGATACATATAAACAAAATTTGGTTGCAATATATAAAATATAATCGATTGAATTAGTCGATACATGGCGGCAATCCATTATTATTATAAAATGGAGGAAAGGAAGGCAGACCCACCACTTTCCCACGGTTAATCAATATACCGTACACCTCAAGAAAGAAAGGAATACGGGATGGGATCAAGGTGGAATAGGATACAAGGAAATCTTACTTGGGGTCGATACAATATGTACTGTTCTTTAATACTACCTACATATTGTAAAAGTTTCATAACCGGCAATAGTTTCATGACCGGCCGCCTGCCAGACGTCAATTAAGAATGCAATTGTTGAACAAACGGCATCAGATGGAGTTGGCCCAGGTCGCTATAACGCTCTTAGTCGTCTTCTCGACACTCACGAGCAAAGTAAGGGTTGGTAGTATTCGTAGCCACTACCACACAGCAATTACTTTAGGTCGATGTTATATGTAATCTCTTCTTTTGTCGTATATATTGCAAATGTTTTTACAGTTTTATGACCAGCCTTCTGCTTGACGTTAGTCCTCGTTAAGAATAGATGAGAAGAGAATATACATTGACCAGATAGCTTAATATATTAGGTTCAGGTTTATGTAAAGCTCTTAGTGGCTTTTCAAGACATCCGCGAGTAATGTAAGAATTAGTAGTATTCATAGCTGCCATCACACAGCGTATAGAAACTAATTTATAATCGAATTAATAATATTTAAAAAAATCTCAGGTTGCTCCATTCATGACCTAGTGCTTCTCATTTCTTGAGTCCATGAGACTCGACGCGTGTATGGTCATTGCCCGAGATGTTACATATGGCGTATTTAACTATGCCAGCAGGGCTGTCCAACGTGCACGTACTTGTTTTATTACTTTTAGGGACATTATACAACTTAGGAATATACTTTAATTAACCCTATGGTTTCATTTTAGGTAATGTCTGAAGGGAATTCATTACGCGACAGCAACTTTTCTAATTAAAATGTAATTATGTTATAACACCTAAATCTAACTTTTTGAATTAATCACACACAAATAGATAATTAAAATAGCTGCATACATTTACTAGCTGATTCAACTGTTCGAAAAAACGTAGTCATTGCTAAAAAAATTAAAACACTTGCGTTACACGCATAATGTTCAATTACAAATTAAGCCACTATTGAAACATTCCTAAATGTACAAAACAAAATCATCACAATCGGTTCAGCTATTTAAAAGGAGTTCAGTCGCATACACAAAAGAAAAAGGAAAAAAAAAACAAATACCAAAGAATTATATGTATAAAAGTATATGTATACATACATACATACATATCATCACGCTATATCCCTTGCAGGGTAGGCAGAGAGAACAGAGTGCCAGAGAACTCTATCTCTGCATACTTCACTCGCTTCCTCAACATTCATAATCCTCTTCATACACGCTCGCCGGTTTCGGAGACTCTTGACTCCACCTTCCTTCAGTACAGTATATGTATACTGTATGTATTAACATCTTAAAATCATTAGAATTATTGATTAAAACGAAAATAAACATGGTTTATGTGTACCTAGACGATGTCATTTGAAATATACAATTGCTTTTTTTATTACCTTTGGTGCTTAATCTTGAAGCAGCCTGGTGAGTGGTGGTAAGCAATAAAGAGGCACAGCCAAGTTGCTACCTACCATACCAGGATAAGAAGTAAAGGAAGAGGTTATGCTTTCGACTTTCTTGTTTGCGGGATTAAGCACAGCAGCAAATTGCCACTGAGCAGACTTCAATGTTTTGTTCAACGTCTTACTACCCCGGGTGGGTCAGCTCATTTCTGACTCACAACCAAATCGCTTAATATTATAAGTGTAATTAGTATTTTTTCATTATCATATACTCAACACTTTGGTGACGAAATAAGAATACAATTCAACATTTCCTATTTTGCTCGCGGGTATCGTAAAAAATGATTAAAGGTTCAAATATAGGACACCATTGTTTTCTTTAAGTACAAAAGGTCACCTCTATCGATTACGACCAAGTTATTGGAACGGCTCTTATATGAATCTCGGTATATCACCTGATCCTATTTGCCATTAAGAATATCGACACGTACTTCAAAATACAGATAATTTTTCTTACAATTTTTTTTCTACAGAAACCTTTTTGGCATTTAGCTCGCTGAGCTGGCCATGAATGTCAAGTGTGGCAGGTCTCTCGCTCACCGAACGAAGAATAACATTAAATTGCCGATGCCGAGAACTCAGATGTGGATATTGCGTGAGAGTGTAGTATTTATTACCCTGGACCGACCGGCCTGTGGCTGTAGACAGAAAACAGTCAAAAGTGTGGTCCTACCACTATAATTATTGTTGATCTAATATTAACATCAGGCTATGCTTATATTAGGTGCTATTATATTGATAAGATCTAAAAATATATTAATAATGATGATCAAGAACCGATTTGTTTTTCACAGGAATTTGTGTAATTATGTGCTAAGAGAAATAAATTTATACAAGAGCTTAGACAAAAATGTTGCTATTATTCGCAATTAGTCTCGCAAGTATTATAGAATATATTATTGCATATAGCTACTTGTCAGACTAATTGCGAATAATACATTTGCGCTCTTTATGATCTTATTAATATATAATAATTTAGGACCGTTGAGTAATTAATAAACGTATTAGTACATAAAATAGTAATGAGCAGTTGGACGTGAAACAGTTTAATCTACCAGTGATCATTAGTGCTGAAAAGTGTTCGAAACTTCGGAAAAATCAAAACTCAACATAAACGTGATAAAATTTTTAAAAATAGTTCAATATACTCGCGTAAACATTAAAAATTAATAAATTAAAAAAATAATAAATTATAAGTTATATTCTATTAGACCAGCTAGCGTATTTTGAGAAATTTTAAATCAATATTATTAAAATTAATAATAAAAAATATATATTATTAAATAAATAATTTTATGTTTAAAAAAAAAAATATGTTTAAAAAAACAAAATAAAAAAAAAAAAATAATTTTATCAGAGAGGGTGGAGAATTGTTGAATACAATTCTCCACCCTCTCTGATATCTGGATGATCGTAAGAGACGACGGAGGGATATAAAAATCTCGAAACAAAACACTATACGAACACGTCTGACTAGCATGGTATGGTAGGTCATTTTCCCTTAATGGAGAAAGCCCGAGCCTAATAGTAGGACATATATGAGCTGAGATGATGATGCATTTTATGTTTACGGGCAAATAAATCTTTTAATTTGTTGAGCATTTTAAACTATGTCATTATAACATAATCAAAATTGAAGATAAAAATAGCAAATATTACCTCTAGTAAAGGATAAAAATACTTTCTAGTTAGGGATTTACGTGAATAAGGTTAAATAGAATAACGGCGTGACATTTTGCCCTTTAAATGTACATTAAAGCCCATTATTCTATTCTCCACAGATCATAAGATGAAAACTGTATCACAATACGCATCATACAAACCAGTTTCTGATGTCAACGAGTTAAAAGGTGAGATCAAAATTGTAGCAGGGGATGCTGTGAGGTCAGATATTAACAAATCAATTTGCATTTTGGATTTTTGATGCTATTGAATAAAGAGTGATGGGGCTAATTTGTATTGTATTTTTATTATCGTGGATAACAAACATTATAAGCATTTTATTATAATTGTTTTTTAGCACTGAAATAATTTTTGGAAGATGATTGTCGAGTGATTATTTTAATTTGAAACGTTCACTTTCGAATTTGGTAGCAGAGTAGTAAAGCTAATAGCCTCAGCTATATTTGTTTCATTACTCCAATAGATAAAACTTTCTTCTTACTCTTAATTCATATAACGCTTACTGTTGGGTACAAATCATCTTAATGGCCAGAAATTTGGTTTACGTTTTCCTATGTCGGCCACACGAATCATTGTGAAGTTACATTACAAGTTTGCCGTGTGGTGACGGAGTAAGAATACTAATTATCACCCTATATCTTACCCGTGGGTGATGGTACGAGACGACTAAGGGATATAAAACTCATATAACATATATGCGAGAGAAGGAAAACTCAAAACAAAACCCTATACCAACACGTATGACCAGCGTGGTATAGTAGGTTAATTTCTCTCTCATTAAAGAGGAGGCCCGAGTCCAACAGTGGGACATTTATGGGCCGTGATGATGATGAAATGTCTCAGTGTGCTCTACGTCGCATCTTACAGCGCTTAAGAGAAAGAAAGCGAAGTTAACATACTGAATTTTTAATTTATAACTATACATCCAAGAATATGTCTTATTACAATAGCTTCTTTTCCAGTGCAAGCCCTATACTTCAACGGCTAGATAACTAACGGGTGAGTTTCACCACTGTCGTGATGTAACACATTTGTAACACCCTGATGTAAACACAGATAAGGACGGTGCTATTCAACACTCTGTATAGCAATTTCCTTTCGCATATGGGGGGGTGCCTCTCAGTGATTGTTACAATTTGTTCTGATTATACCTATCTTTGTTTCGTTAATAGTTCTTCATTATTTTATTTTTACTAAAAGGGTAATGTGGAGATATGAGCAAATGGTGTGGAGAACAGAGCGATTTTCCATGCTGAGTGTTATGCATTCGATTACCATGTTGAATAATATTTTATGTTATGTAAAAAAATATGATTCTGTCTCTGGATGTGATTTTTATTCGTTAATTATATGTTTTTAAAGTGGTTTTTAAAGTGGCATGGTACAACGATTTATTTTTTGGTAAGTATGTCATCAAAAAATAATATATTGTTCATATTTAATTGTCTTTAGTAGCAAACGAGCAAGCAGGCCATGTGATGGTAAATGGCAACTTCCACACATGAATCTCTGCAATAAAATAATATATGTCTATTCTTTTTTAATGCCTTTATGCCGTTATTCCATATGGTGAGAAGTCAATACTGCGTAAAGTGATATTATTTTTTTAAAGTGCCACCCTGCACTAAGTAAATAAAACTTGAATCCCGCGTAAAGTCCCCCGCAGACTTTGAAAACATTAATTACATGTTACGTAGAAAAATTACACCCAGACTCAGAACAAAACTTTGTAGATCGTACAAGGAATTGTCCTGCATGGGAACCGAAGCTACGGCACTAGTACGGAAGGTAGGTATTTTAACCATTGCGCCATATGTGCAGTCAATTATTCCCGCGTTCTAATGGTATGCGTATTAATTAGCTATAACTTAGACTTGTTGAGTATTTTATGAGATTTCTTTGTTAAAAATCATAGCAACATTTGTAAGCATTAATAAATACTTTTTAAGTCCGATTTATGATTTGAAAATATCTTATTATTGATAATAGCAAATTACTGGACCAATAAGTTAGCCTAGTAAAATATAATAGAGGTGTAAACAATATTTGTCGGTAAATTAATGGTTGAATCGCCGTGAGCCGAACAGACGATATAACAGACCCTCACTAACCTCCGATCTTTTTTTTTTTTTTTTTTGTTCACGCTGTGGAAATGCATTTGCGCACTAGCCCTCGCCGGTGACAGACGAGGGGGTGTGTGGGACTCGCCGGTCAGCTGGTTCGACCGAAATACCCACTAAAACCACAGCGGTCCCTTCCGCGCTTTTACGGGATGCCGGAGAGATCGTCTATTGACATTCTATCCCCGACACCCCAACGCTAGGCCATCTGGCCACGTCCAGTCGACAGTCAAGGCGGCGGGAGGAGATGCGCGTAACGGCGCCTCCGCCTTCCTGGCCGCCGCCTACGGAGCGAGTCTGCAGAAGCAAATGCCTCACGTATCCGCTCCGCGGCCTCCTTCGAAGAGATGACCTCCTCACAGAAGGAGGCCATCGACGACCAGCACCTGTCGCTGTCAAGCATCTTAGATATGATGGTCAACAACGACAGGTCTATTCCTATCACCGCCGACAGGTCGTGGCGCTGAGGCCCCCAGGCGGGACATACCTCTAAGGTGTGACGCGCATCATCAGTTAGCGCGCCACACTCATGGCATCCAGGGGCCTCTTCCCGTCCGATTCTGTGCAGGTACTTACCGAAGACCCCGTGTCCGGTAAGTACCTGCGTCATCCTGAAGGACAAGTTGCCGTGCCTTCTCTTCATCCAGCGGTGGAGGTGGGGCGCAATTGCCTCAACGGTCCCCCGACCTGCTACAGGGGACTCTAATTCCTCCCTCCACCGCCGTATAATTGCCGCTTGAGCCGCTTCTCTTGCCCTAATCAATTCCCCCACGGTAATATGCTCGCCGCTTTCCCGCGCCGCAGCGCAAAATCGGTAGACCTCCGCTTGTGCCCTAGCCTGGAGCAGCCAGGGTGGATCACCTGCCAGCAATGTGGCTGCGGTCCAGGATACCGTTCGGTAGCCCCTTATAGTCCTCACCGCCATGGTTCTTTGTGCTTTACGCAGCAAAGCCTTATTAGGGGCGGTGAGAGACTCCGACCAAATTGGGGCACCGTACAATGCCATGGACCGCAAAATACCCGCATATAGACGCCGGCAGGACGATCCGGGACCACCAGTATTTGGCAGAAGCCTACCCAGCGCCGCAGCTGCTCCGACGAGCCTGGGGACTAAATGGGCAATGAAATGCAGCTCAAGATATTTTATTGTATTATGGACTACGTGTACATATAAAGTTTCAAAATAATTATTTGAGCATAGAAACGCTATCATGCCTATTTATAATATTAAGAATGATTAAAATTTTTTAAGCAAATCTGTGGTATAGTTACTGAATTATATATTTATCAATTGATCTAAACCAAATGGAAAATCATTTTATTTGAAATAAAATGAAAGAGTACCAGAAAAATATTTTTATTAATCTTCGACCGCACAGATGGTGTAGTGGTTCAAATACCAATATATCGTGCTAATTGTCAAAGGTTCGATTCTCACCCAAAATAATACTTTTTTTTTTTATTAGATTAATTGTTGTCCACAGACTTTTGTCCGTGCTTTTTTTATGTTGTATATTTTCGTCATTATGTTGAAGTTGAAGTTATATAATCCAATTTTTCTTGAAGTGGCTATATGTTTGTAAAGTTCCCTGCAATACAATGATTATTTTCTTAGAGTAAGAAAAATAACGCGATTGTTTACTCTCATGCTGACGTCTGCAATGACGCAATTTTTACAATTCAAAAGGTAAAAGAAATATGTGGTAACACCAAAATGTGCCATTTTATTATAAACCGCCACTACATGGGGAATGGCCGTACTTCTTCACTTAGACACATCATCGTCCTCCATCATCATTTCAACCCATACATGGCCAATTGGCTGCTGGGCTCGAGCCTCCTCCTCGGGAAGGAAATTGACTTACTATATTACGCTAGTCAAACGTGTTGGTATAGGGTTCTATTTTGAGTATTCCTTCTCTTGACAGATTGTACATAGAATTGTACATAGAATTATTAGACGACAAAGCAAATATTGTCCGACTGAAGGCTTCTTTTTCCATGTGGTGACGGAGTAAGAATGCAATTCACCACCCCCTATCTTATACGTGGGTGATTGTAAAAAATGACTAAGTGATATAAAACGCATATAACATCTGTGTGAGAGAAGGAAAACTCGAAACAAAACCTTATATCAAAACGTCTGACCAGCGTGATAAAGTAGGTCAGTTTCCCTCCCATTATGGAGGAGGCTCGAGCCCAACAGTGGGACGTATATGAGCTGAGATGATGATGATGGTTTCAACTTCGGAATCTTACGATCATCTGTCATTTGATATGATTATAACTGACTCACAGTCAAATATTTGTGTACTTATACACAAAAAAAAAATTACAACACACGTTTGAACATAATTTTATAAGCGCGACACATAAATGTTGATATATCGGTAGACTGTTTCAGATATTTATCGATATTTTCATAATTCAGCCGCGGCGAGGGGACTCGCCGCACTTTTTATTTGCCGGCCTAGTTTAAGATTCATGATCTCATGAGATATTGGCAGACCTTCGAACCGGTGGATTTGACAGCAACGGTATTTTATGTCGGCGATATAAATTGTATATGTAAATTCATGTTCATGCTATTTGTAGTTTTATTTTATATATATTATCTATATATTAGGTAAGTATAACATATTTTCATTACCTATCGTGTTTAATTAAAAGATGACTAAGAGATTTAATGTTTTTTTTCCGCAAGGTGGACCATGGATGGGGTCGCGCCCCGACAAATCGTCCAGGGCGACAGAAGAGGCGGCACGCAACCCCATGGACCCACCCTGCAAACACCTCTCTTCGCCGTGCGAGCGGGCCACCGGTACCCGATCTTTGATTTCGGTGGCCCGCCCGGCGGTATACCCTTGCGGGTTCTTCTCTCGTCGATGCCCCGACAGCATTCGCCATCGGGGCGTCGCCCTCACGCGGTGGCCTCACGTCGGGTGACCGGACAATTCCCCAGTCCGATCACCTGAAGCCTCGGTTAGGGCGGCATCAGCCGCTGGCGGCGGCCCGGGTCCCGAGAATCCACCCGGACCCGTTCCGCGGCCTCCTTCTGCGAGATGACAGCCTCGCAGAAGGCGGCGACCGCGTCCCAGTTCCTGATGCTATCGACCATCGCTTTCGCGACAGTCGGCAGCGTCAGGTCGGCACCGATGACAGCGACGAGGTCACAGCGTTGCCGGGCCTAGGTCACGCAGACATCCAGCGTGTGTTGCGCCGTGTCCTCGTCACTGCCGCACTGGTAGCAGGACGGAGTCGACTCCCTCCTTGCGATCTTGTGCAGGTCTAATTACTGAAATTTAGCATTTAATATGCTTGATTATTTATAAAAAACCGATTACGAGCGAAAAATGTTTGTCATAAGTGGCATTCGAACCCACGCCTATTGGAAATCCGTTCCAATCGTGCTGCCACTTACACCATCGTGAACTATTGTAGGGCATTCAATTCTTGCATCGTATTATATTTTCGTCTTGGTACATAACTACATTAACTACAGATACCTACTCATAATTTCAATGACTATCGTTAAAATAGCGATCAATTGCCAAGGATTCGATTCTCATGTACGATTATTTCAGGCAATCCAAAAATGGATATAGTAGTTATAATGTAATTATTTGTTTTTAATGTTTGTAAAGTTTGTTACGATATAATAATTTATGGAGTAAAGACTTACAATATGGAGTAAACACCTGCTGTATGGTAGCGGCTACGAATACTACCAACTTTACTTTGCTCGTGGATGTCGTAAAAGACGACTAAGAGCCTTGTAACGACCTGAATCAACTCCATCTGATGCCTTTTGGTCAACAATTACATTCCTAACGAGGGTTGACGTTTGGCAGGCGGCCGGTCATAAAACTATTGCCAATAACTTTTACAATATATTATGTACTATGAAAGAAGAGTACATATTGTATCGACCCCAAGTAATTGGGATAAGAGTAGGAGAACGATGCTGACGATGATGGAGTAAAGACTTTAATAATACATTCTTTTCTACTTCTACGAGAATATATTATATAGAATTTACAAAATAGACCTTTTTGATATAGTTAACAAAATAGATTTTAAATTTGTTATAACTACATGTTCAGTGAATACGATTATAGTACTTAAGTTTGTAATAAAATATTATAATAACTTAAATCCAAAAGGTTATTATTTGAAAAACTACGTCATATAATCTAGCCTAGATAGAGGGAGGTGGAATCAAGATATACCTATCATAATAGGGCGTAGGAGGTGGATTTGAGTCGGTACTGCTTCTATTTTTATTTGCTGCTACCACGAGGTGCGTACGCAGTTTAGGAAAATGGTATAAGTAAGAAATATATATTTTTGTTATATTATATCGTTTAAAATTATTTCGATTATTATTCCTATTTATTTTTAGCATCTATATGTGACTTTATTTACAGATAACTTTAGTATATGAATGTTTTTGGGTCTATTTACAGTTCGAGTTCCTTTCTCTTAGCTGTTCAGGATGATGGAAGTTTGACGTACGTGGCCCCATGATTTACCGTTTTCTTCATCTTAGACTATTGAGCAGGACATTAAAACCGATTTATTAACTTAGATGGTCAGCTTATCAATACTAGATATAATTTAAATTGATAACAACTACTAAACCATAATGAAACTACGTATATTAACCTTATAGCATTTTTTTTTTGCGGCGGGTTAAGGTCTGGTACCCCTAAATCCGTCCAGGACGACAGATGAAGCGGCGCGCGATTCCATAGACCCGCCGCGCATTGTGGGTACTTCTCGACGCCACGCGAGTGGGCTACCGGAAACCGGTGTTTGTCTTCGGTGGCCAACCTTACAGCATTAAGATATCATCCATTTCATGTAACAAAACTTAAAGTTATTTATTTCATATTTGATAATCTAGGTACTACCAGATCGAAAATTCGGCCACCGCTCAAAAAATCCACCATGAAATTTAGGGAATACTATTTTAAATAATATATATGTTTAATATTGTTTTTAACGTTTTAAAATGTCTGTTCAATTTAATCATCATTCTCCTACTCTTATCCCAATTACTTGGGGTCGATACACTATGTGGTCTTCTTTTATAGAAACTATTGTAGAAGTTATTGGCAATAGTTTTATGACTGGCCGCCTGCCAGACGTCAGACCTCCTTCGGAATGTAATTGTTAACCAAAAGGCATCAGATGGAGTTAGCTCAGGTCGTTATAAGGCTCTTAGTCGCCTTTTACGACATCCACGAGCAAAGTATGGGTTGGTAGTATTTGTAGCCGGTACCACACAACAGGTCTTTACTCCATATTCTAAAAGTCTTTACTCCATATTAGGGTATAAATTATTATATCGCAACAGACTTTACAAACATTAAAAAATAATTATTTTGCAATGCATTTTCTTATAATATATAGGTATAATATATAGGTTTTAGGTTTTAACAGTTTAATAGATACTATGGTTATATAGCTCTACACACTCCTTTACATTTTGCAAATCCAAAATCACAAAAATGTTATATCTTGAGTTGTAACAGTGTCTTTAATGGGTGTGGTGGCAAGCTCACATTATTACCGATAAGTATATGGGGCGGTGTGCCTCAGTGTGGATTTTGAATAATATATTATTTTCTTATGTAAAATGCCCGATTACTACCATCCCAGAGATTTTTGCGGCGGCGCAAAGGAAAGCTCCTTTATGGCACTTTATACGTTTTTGTTCTTAAATTTTTGTTATTTCACGTACGCGGACCACTTGTGTGGGCCACGCGAAATGAAAAAACTTTTTCTGTTCCAACGTAATACCTGCAAATCTTACTTTGTTTCAATTTTTTATTACATCCATTAGGCGTACGGTATTATTTTGAGTATTTCTGAAACGTTCTATTATAGTTCAATGATGTTTTATAATAATAGTTACCAATATCTATAAATCGCATAAACGTAGGTAATTCACAAAATATCTTATTACCTGATGTTATTACAAATAGTCTTTCGTATATGGCAGCTCAATAATATAAAAATAAATTTACAAAATGTTGCCTAATCTATACGTCTTTCCATTTATATATATAATGCTGTGTGGTAGCGGCTACGAATACTACCAACCCTTGTTTTGCTCGTGGGTGTCGTAAAAGATGACTAAGAACTTTATATCGACCTGGGCCAACTCCACCTGATGCCGTTTGGTTAACAATTATATGCCCAGGGAGGGTTGATGTCAGGCAGGCGGCCGGTCATAAAATTATTGCCAATAACTTTTGAAAAGTGTAGGAATAGGAATACATATTGCGTCGACCCCAAGTAATTGGAATAAGAGCAGGAGAATGATGAATGATGACGTCTTTCCATCTATCTAGCCTATGGACCTTTAGCGTTGATCATTCTAAGACAAATAATAGACCTTTCTATAAAATACAAAGATTATAAAAAGAGAAAACTATAATTGCTACAATTGTCAGATGGGTTGGCGATTGTATAGTATAAAGATTAATTTCAGCGAATTCAATAGTTTTAAATATAATATATAATAGGGGGGCATAGTCCGGAGCGTGCTCGTTCGCGTCCCCTGCCAGTCTAATTAGACTGCTAATTCGGCTCGATATGCGTACCGCAATGCGGGTTAGGGCGTCCCCCGGAGGCGACGCGTACCGACCCGCCCCCGTCGGTACGAACATCGGCAGTTGCGGCGATGGGGGCCGCCACCCACCACGCCTGGCAAGGCGTCTCTCTCGCCTAACTGGGCACAGTTGGGCGAGTCGAGGTGAGCAGAGTGCCGGGTGGGCACGTGGAATGTAAGAGGTTGTGTGGAAGGTAAGTTGCATGAGCTGATATCCGTCATGGCGGACAAACAGCTAGACGTGTTCTGTGTAACAGAGACCAAGCGAAGGGGCAGCGACGCCTGCGATCTTCCTGGTGGCGGGATGGCTCTGTGGTCTGGTGTACCACAGAGCGATCTAGCCAGCATGGGGGTATGAGTGCTGTTGTCCTCTCGCTTGGCCTCAGGTGTGAAGGATTACGGAATGTATGATCCCAGACTTCTTTGGGTCCGTATAAAACTAGGTGTCACCAAGGTATTCATGGTTGTAGCATATGCTCCCGTAGGATCCTCGGTGACATCAGACCTAGAGAAGTTTTGGGACAATGTTATGGAAGTTCTGGATATGTCAGAAACCAGTGAACGCGTGATTGTATGCGGAGATTTCAACGGATGGGTGGGGACCAAGCGTCCCGACTATGAGGACGTACTTGGTCCATTTGGTGATAAGAGAGTGAACGACGCAGGTAGGCTCATAGCGGATGTATGCATGGAAAGAAACCTTATTGTGTCAAACACATTTTTCCAACATAAGGACATCCATATGTATACATTGAGAAGGAATGAACAGAAAAGCATAATAGATTTAATTTTGGTAGACAGTCGCCTCCGAAGCAAAATATTGGACGCAAGAGCCTACAGGGGCCCCACAGTCGATACGGACCACTATCTCGTTATTGCGAGATTTAGTGGTCTGTTCAGAAAGTGGAGGCAATGGCGAGAGCGTGTCCACTTCGGAGGACTTGAAAGAATAAAGGTTGAAAGGTTGCAAGAAGAGTGTGTAAGAGAAAAGTATGCAGAGGGTGTCCGAGAACGGCTGACGATGGCAAGCCAGCCGCAAATGGACATTGAATAATGCTGGAGAGTATTGAAAGAGAGTATGGTAGATACAGCGAAAGAAGTATGTGGAAGTTCAAAGAAGCATAGAAAAACAAATGGTGATGCATGGTGGGATGCGGAAGTGGCAGCTTCCGTAGAGCAAAAGAAGAAAGCGTGGCTGGACTATGTCTCTTCTTTGAATCTGAATGACAGTATGACTTAACAGAAGAAAGAAATATATCGGCAATGTAAGAATGACACCAAGGCCTTACTGAAAGAGAAACGTGATAGAGCAGGTATGAGTGCAGAAGATAGGCTGACTAAAAACTTCGAGGGTAACACCAATCTCTTTTGGAGGGAGGTGAAGAAGTCTCGGGGTGGTTGGTCAGCCTTCAGAATGAATAAAATAAAGTCTAAAGGTGGAGACATTCTTACACAAACACAAGACGTGTTAAGCCGATGGAGTGAATATTTTGGCGATATGTATGCGGCTGCTACGGTTGGCGCCGGTGTTGCATGTGGTTTAGTAGATCAACATTCGACAACGGCGTCCTCCGATGGCATCAGTATGGGTGAAGTTGAATGGACGATAAGAAGTTTGAAAAATGGTAAGGCAGCGGGCATTGATATGGTGTCTGCCGAGATGATCAAGCTTGGTGGCTCTTGTGTCTGGGAGGCGTTCCTGTTGCTCCTCAATTTATGTTGGAGCTCGGGAGTGGTTCCCGGGGACTGGAATAGCGCAGTCATCGTGCCTTTGTTTAAAAACAAGGGTTCACGTTATGACTGCGCAAATTACAGAGCCATAAGCTTGACCAGTTTGGCAGCAAAAGTGTATGGTAAAATTATTGAAAGGAGAATGAGGATGGTGTCCGATGGTTTACTGTGTGAGACACAAGGAGGTTTCAGGAGTGGAAGGGGATGCATGGACCAAGTGTTCTCTCTGCGCAACATTGTGGAGAAGCATCTGGCTCTAGGTCAGAGGGTTTTCTGCAGTTTTGTGGATCTGGAGAGAGAATTTGACACGGTTGTACGAAAGGAACTTTGGGACATTTTACCGGAGTATGGTATTAGCGGTAAACTGCTACGGGCTGTGCAGTCCAGTTACATGGGCTGTAGAGCCTGTGTGCGGCTGGATAATGGAATGTTGCCTTGGTTTGACGTCAATATCGGCGTTAAGCAGGGGTGCGTTCTGTCAGCCAGGCTGTTTATCATATATCTGGATAAATATCTCCAAAGGGTGAACGATATGAATGTGGGAGTTCAAATGGGCGACTCAGTGGTCACTGCTCTGCTTTATGCAGATGATGCAGTCCTGCTGGCACAGTCAGCGACTGACCTGCAGACCCTAGTCGACACAATGACAGAAGATTGTAAGAACTGATGATGAGATTGTGTTCACGCGTAGACCCCTTGTCTACGCGTGAATGTGAGCAAAACCAAGATAATGGTCTTTGAAAGAGATAAAACCAGAACAGATATAAGAGTAACAATAGGTAATGATGTACTAGAGCAAGTGGATGAATTTGTATATCTTGGATGTGGATTTAGCCGAGATGGAAGGTACACCAATGATATAGAGCGAAGAGTGAATGCGGGCAATAGAGTGAACGGAGCGTTGGGGCAACTTCTCGGCAGCCACCACCTCAGCCAGAAGGCACGTGTAGCAATACATAAAGCAGTGCTTGTCCCAACATTACTGTATGGAAGCGAGAGTTGGGTATGCAGAAAAGAGTATGAAAGTAAAATTAATGCAGTCGAAATGCGATCTCTGCGGAAAATCTGTGGAGTTAGGCTGACCGACCGCATTCGTAACGACGACGTAAGAGAGCGAGTAGGTATGAAAGAGAGTATTGGTGTAAAGATGCGAAAGGGAATGCTCCGATGGTTCGGACATGTGGAAAGAATGCCGAACGAACGCCTGGTTAAGAAGATATACAATGCGAAAGTGGAAGGATGTAGGTACCGAGGGAGACCGAGACTAACCTACCTAGACTAGATCGGTCATGTACTGAAGGAAGGTGGAGTCAAGAGTCTCCGAAACCGGCGAGCGTGTATGAAGAGAATTATGAATGTTGAGGAAGCGAGTGAAGTATGCAGAGATAGAGTTCTCTGGCACTCTGTTCTCTCTGCCTACCCTGCAAGGGATATGGCGTGATGATATGTATGTATGTATGTATGTAAATATAAAAACCCGATTACCAGAGAAAAATGATTGTCACAAGTGGGATTCGAACCCACACCTATTGGAAATCCGTTCCAATCGTGCTGCCACTTACACCACCGTGAACTAATATACATGTATCCACATTGTATAGGCTTAATACTTCAAACTTTGCAGTTAGAATTGTATTAAACGATGACACTACCTTGTTATTCAAATTACTGAAATTTAGCATTTAATATGCTTGATTATTTATAAAAGCCCGATTATGAGCGAAAAAAAATAATATAATATACTAGCATAACCACCCACGCGTTGCTGTGGCTAAGGTAGCCTCAGTAACACGTGGTGGTTATGCTAATAAATTGTAGCTTATAGGAAACGTTTGTAGGTTTATCATAGCGCCATCTATTAAATACTTTCTCAATCCAGTCAACAGATTCCACCATCTGTTAGAATCGTTCGGAGATAACAGATTATTATGACTGTCAAATAATAGACAAATAATTTGCAATAAAATAATATTGCGACTCTAAATTGAGATGGAAGCTATCCTATCTTTTAAGTTGGATTAAACTACACATCCTGTGCAAATTTGATTAAAATCGGTTAAGTACTTTAGGAGTCCATCGCGGACAAACAGCGTGACGCGTAATTTATATATATTAAGATAAATAAATATAATACGATGCGAGAATTGAATGTCTTACAGTAACTTACGGTGATGTAAGTGGCAGCACAATTGGGACGGATTTCCAATAGGTGTGGATTCGAAATCCACTTGTGACAAACATTTTTCACTCGTAATGGTGTTTTTATAAATAACCAAGCATATTAAATGCTAAATTATAATAATTTGTTTTAGATTTGTTACTGGATCCGGTAGATAGCGCTGCAACCGTTTCAAAGAATTACTTTTTTATGAAGATTTGTAGAGAACAGTCTTTGTGATTAACGAGTTTATGCATATATTTATTTTTATATTGTACGAACTTTAAAAATTAAGTAAATAACATATAATAAATAACCAATTAGAACAACAATATTATGGTCACCATAATCCAAAGGCACGGTACCGTAAAAAGCAGTATATTATTTTATTATCTGAAGCCAGCCAGGACGGAGAGACGGCAATATCACCGTATATAGATTCGATTTTCTACGTGAATTCGTTTGACGGCCTTCATAATGCGACATATAAAACTGGGGACTTACGGACCCCGAAACCAATTTCGGGTTATGACCCGTCGACTCTCTGATAATATTCTCGGGTTATTAGGTACGGATAGGAGTTTTTACTATGGCTATTTTTTTCGCCGACGTTGGATTATTGGAACCAGTTTACGATCTGGTGTTCTCTATGCTTTTCTTGCGGGCTTACATTTGTTTTATGATGTCATCTATCTACGATACTTCACGAGACAATAGTTTATTTGTGTCATTTGAATTTTACTTATAAACTTTAGGTCTGAAACTTTAATTCTTCGTATCATTTCATTTGTTAGAAGTAAGTATCACAAGATTATGTTAAAACTGTTGTTTTGAAAAATAAAATACATTCTATATTGGAACCTGTAATTTCAAAGTAATTGTATTTTTAATTACAGGTTTTATTTAGTGTTTAACAACTTTCAAATTAAATTATTATTTTAATTTTAAATAATTTATTTGTGAAATAAGATTAGCATATAATTTGAAATACTATCACGATTATCAGGAATAAACAGGAATTCTAGAAACAACTGCCACCGTCACCTTCTGCAATGTTAGTTGAGAGTGTCTTTCATCTATTTAACAACCTTTCGACGGCAATTGAAGACATAGACTTCTTCAAAGAATATATATTCGTCACACTTTGCAATAAGACAGCACTGTTGCACATTCATTGATGATCGCTCAATCGTTTTAGTAATTAGTACGGTAAAGTAAAAGTCTTAAAAGATAATAATTAGTATTACGTCTCTTTTTCTACTGGCAGTCAGGGCCCGATCCATTGCAAGCCGGGCATTTGCCAAGAGCGGCAAAAATGAGGGGCGGAAAAATTGATTTATTCCTTCAACCTTCAACGTTTTTGTCTTGCATTGGACTGTGGATGTGGTCGCAGCCCGCCAAATCGGCCCTGGGCAACGGAAAAGGTGGCGCGCTATCCCATAGATCCACCCTGCAAAGCGCCTCTCTTCGCCCTGATGCCCCGACAGCTTTCGCCGTCCGTGGCGTCGTCCTCACGCGGTGGCCTCACTTTGGGTGACTGGACTAGTCCCCGGTCCGATATCGCCCGATGCCTCGGCTAGGGCGGCATCAGGCGCAGGTATTCGCGCTTGCGCCGCCCAGGGCGCCGGCGGCGGCCTGAGTCGAGAGAATCCTTCCAGACTCGTTCCGTCGCCTCCTTCTGCGAGATGACTGCCTCACAGAAGGCGGCGACCGCGTCCCAGTTCCTGGTGATAATTAATCGAATAGATATTTTGACAGAGATGTACATTTCGACAATTTCATTGATAAGGAAATAATTATTAATGTTCGCGACGATGATAATTCAAGTAATAGTAGTGATTCTTAATAAATAGCTATTTTCAAATTCAGTTTTTGAATTTACTTAACCTAATCCTACTAAATATGATGAATAGATTCTATGCTGAAATAATTAAATTTGTTTAGTGTTAATTTAGCACTTAATTTATTCATCACCTTATTGAAAAATAAAATATAAACCGATTATTAATTAAAAAGAATCAATATCGATTTCTCAGTAAAATTTGATATTTTCGATAGCGATTATTTGGTTCACATACCTAAACAACTTACTCCGATAGCTGTCAAAGTGCACTTTTTAGATTAGATAGACTATAAGTATATTTGAACATGATACTTTTGTTCCGATATTTTTAAGATATCGATACTTTTATAAGCACTCGATACTTTTAACAAAAATTTAAGTCACATCATTAGATTTGGGTTGTATGGGTCCCTTCTATAGACAACATTATTATTATTAGCTTATTTTTAGAGCATGTGCTGCCAGTTTCTCGTGATTGGTGTCTATTTAGTAGATATATTTTTATCATTTAAGTAAGTAATTATTTAATACAGTTTAATCTTGATGTACTTTTTACTGTTGCTCTAATTTATTTCTGTACCGACAATTTAATACGTCGAAATTTAAATTTAGTTATAATAGTTTGATTCAATTATTAAGTGTTTCATTGGTGATAAGTTCCAAACTCCAAGTTCTGAAATTTCTCACATAATATTTGATATTACGGATATTACTCAATCGGAAGTTTTAAAAATAAGTTGAAAAGTACTTAATACTTTTTTTTTTTTTTCGTTCTTCTCACGGTGGACTATGGATGTGGTCGCGTCCCGCCAAATCGGTCCGAGGTGATGAAAGAGGCGGCGCGCAACCCCCATAGATCCACCCTGCAAACATCTCTCTTCGCCGTGCGAGCGGGCCACCGGTACCCGATCTTTGTCTTCTATGGCCAAAGTACTCGAGATACCTACTTAACAATTTTTTTTTTTGTATTCTAGTCTCCAAGTTCTAGTCTAGTTGGTTCCTTATTTTCTATTAGGTAATTCTTCTTAGTGTTTCACAAATTACAAAACTATCGATACTTTACTCGATACCAGTATCGTATCAGATTTATCTATTCCGAGAAAAGTATCGAAACAAAAGTATTGATATTGTTAGGTAAAGTATCTACTCGATACCTAGATAATTAACATACTCCAACAAAATTAGCTTATAATTTATATGGTTTAGTGTATGTAAAGGGCGGCGAAAATTATCTTTACCCGGAGCGGCTAAATAGCAGGATCGAGCCCTGCTGGCAGTGAATTTGTATCAAAAATGTAGGTCAAAATTAAATAACTAATACTGTATAAATAAAAACCGATAGATAAAAAACGTCTGAAATAACAATCCCTTGTTAGACGTAAAACGCCTTAGTACTCCTGCGACCATGAACGTTGAAGTATTTGAAATATCAGTAAAGTAAAAATAAAATAAAACGCTATAAAATCCCTAAAATTAGTTTTAATTCATATCTACTACGCCTTATTACCATTTCGACAGTATATTATATTCTAAATAAATCAAAACATGATAATCAGCTTTCATCATCATTATCTACTCAGCTCATATACGTCCCACTGTTGGGTTTGAGCCTCCTCTATAATGGGAGGGAAATTGACCTACTATACCACGCTGGTCAAACTTGTTAGTATAGGGTTTTGTTTCAAGTTTGCCTTCTCTTATTCAGCTTTATTATTAGTTTATTAGTCTTGATAAATGTGAATAACAATTTTTAGTATGTAATACGGCCCGTTTAGTCACATAGTAAGGATACAATTCACTAACTTTGTCCATGGGTGTCGAAAAGACGAGACTACTAAGGAATATAATATGTAGATAATACCCGTTTGACCAGCGTGCTCTATTAAGTCAATTTGTTACTTCTATTGTAGTGTAAGCTTAAGCCCAACTATGGTTTGTATGTAAGCTGAGATAAGAACGATATAATATTAATTTTTCAGGTGTTTATATTCGCTAAGTTAACTCAGCAACCCTCTAACGTGTTTGTTGTCACGTCTCACGTAGCAAGTAAGAGCCAATAGATGTTTCGTGTCGTAAAGAATATGATCTTTTACTTATATAAGTAGTACGTGATCTGAGGGTAAACGTTCGATGATGTTTGATACTTCTATATATTTGTTTTTGTATTGTATCTGTGAATATGTATCTGTTACTATAGTTATTTGATTGGAAAGTGTGTGGTGGATTTGTTTTTTATTGGAATGCCGTGATGTTTTGCAAGATTTTCTACATTTATGAAGATAAGATAACCAAGACAATCTAATAACTCTATCCTTACTAATATTATAAATGCGAAAGTAACTCTGTCTGTTTGTCGCTCTTTCACGCTAAAACTACTGAACCGATCCAAATGAAATTTGGTACACAGATAGTCTAGAGCCTGATAAAGAACATAGGCTACTTTTTAATGCAAACAGGGTTGTAAAGAGGGATGAAAAGTTGTAAAGAATTATCGTCATTTTTAAAGTCAGAAGCTTGAAACTTATTTTTAGGCTGTTGATTAGATAAATGAAGACTTATACCATACAAAATATGTTTACATATATATAACGAGATATTATTATGTTTTATTCACGTATCGTAGTCATGATAGTTTTTTTTTCAGATAAAGATGGCCTATAGTACTACTAGTTTCTACCTGTACTGTGACTTGTTAGTCTAGTGGCCTAAATACTACTACAATTATGAGATATTGGGTAAGAACCGGAAATTAGTCTTAAAATATTAATAAAGTTTATAAAGTAGATTTCATCAATTGTGTATAAGGTTTTCTCGTGAAATCTTTAGCGATATACTCGGTGTTTGAAACTGTTAATCAGTTGCAATAAGCTTGCCCACTATTAATGGAACATAAAATTGTATGGAATATATATATATATATATATTATATATATATATATATATATATATATATATATATGCATATATTATATATATATATATATATATATATATATATAATACATTTTATTTACACATTGTCATTAAAGAAAACCAAGATATTGTTAGATAATTCTTTCCATGTGATAACTATTTAACAATGCAAATTATCAACCCCCTTTCTTCTCTATGGTCGCCGTAAGAGAGGATAGAGAGAGATGTAATGTAAAGCTAAAGTCTATTTAAGAGAAAGATAAATGAAACATAATAATGTGTCTGATCAGTGTGCTACAGTAGGCCAATTTCCTTTTCATTTTAGATGGAGCTCGAACCCAGCAGTAAGCTTTATATGAGCTATGATGATAATAATTAAGTTATCATTTCAAAATACAAACAAAATATATATTTTTTGGCAAACGAGCAAGCAGCACGCCTGATGATAAGCGTTACCGCCACCCATGGCCAAAGGTCCATGCAATACCTAAATACAGCTTGGCCGCTGCCTACTTATGAAAATCCAAAACACACACAGAAAGGCCGGCTCTCTCTTTCACCGAACGAAGCACAGCAGTACATTGCTAATACGCATACGTGGATTTTCTTCAAGAGTGTGATACTACCCTGGAATTACCGGACCGCGGCCGTACCCAGAAAACTGTCAATTTTTATCTTTAAAATTATGCCACATCAAATCTCGTCCAATACAATTCATATTATATGAAGCAGACGCGCACTTTATTAAAACACACTCTATATTCAAAACGCATCAGCGACACTATCACAAATAATATTGCCCCTGAAGATGCATTGGAAAAGAAATGTATCAGAAAATGTATAAAAAAGCTGTATTGTGACTGTAGATTTGGACGATGTAAAGTTTTGCTGGATACGACATTCAAATTCAAAGAACAAAAATGTATGGAGACTTGTTAGTACTTATATTATACCTCAATTTTCAAGGCTAAATTGATTTAGCAATTGCCAGATCGTATTTGCAAGATTTACAAAAATATAGGAAGTTAGTCAGATTCTTTAATAATGTTAAACATTATTACTATTCTGTTTTATTTGCATTAATATAGGTAAAATTTGTTTTACTAAGAATATTTCTTTAAGATATTGTTTTTGTTTCAAGTTTGCCTACTCTCGCAGTACATATCTTCTTAATTTTTAATTATTCAAAATAGAGAGTATAACATTCAAAGATAATGGATTGTACTCATAGTTTGTCACTAAGATGTATAAATTAAATTCGACTACATAAATTACGTAATACTAATTCCCATTCACGATGATAAATAAAGCGGATATGGGTAAAATCTGAATATAAAATTACTTTAATATATATACTATAATATGTATATAACTATAATATACTATAATATGTTATATTAAAAAACAGTGGTTCTTTGTAATTATTTTGTAATTAAATTTTATGTATAAATACAGCTGAACGTCGGAGTTCTTTTGGTGATGGAGTAAGAACACAATGATTACTACCCCTTTTTTTTCTGTGGGTAATAAACAAAATGACAATTAAATTACTGCCGGAGAATAAAAACTCAAATTAAAACTCTATAACAAGTCGACTGACCAGCGTAGTCATTTCCCCCTCGACTGTGAAGGAAGCTTGAGTCCAGCAGGTAAACTACCTAATATGATTGAGATGATATAGTGGTACCTACACTGTTGTTTTCTGTCTACAGCCACGGGCCGGTCCGTCCGGGAGAAAATTGACGTCCGAGCATTGGCGATGTGTTGTTGCGCTTCATTCGGTGAGTGAGAGCCGGCAGTCTAACTGTCTGTATCGAGTTTGGGATTTTCATTGAAAGGCAGTAAGCTTAACTGTGCCTCTGGTATTACAAAGGTCCATGGGCAGCAGTAATACTTACCATCAGGTATGCTCCTTGCTCGTGTGCTATCATAAGCAATAAAAAAATAATGATATAAAGGTGATCCTCTATATCTATTAGAGATGTATCAAGCAGTGTCACTTCCAGTAGTTTATATACTACGTTTGTAGGCGTGTGTGCAGGCGAGCGTATGATTCTCGGAGGGAGATATGGGATTTTTCCAACATATATACGTACGCTCCTGGCCTTGCTTGTCCACGGGGGTGGCTCAGCAAGCTTTGAAGTTAAAAATGGTTATTCTTAGATCATATCGTAAATATAATTTATATTTTGTATCTTGTTGAGTAAGACCTTTTGTGTCACAATATATTTTATTCCATAATATATCACTTTATGAATGTAGATTTATCTGTTTTCAATTCTTGAAGTTACTATACTTATCTATAATTAAATTTACCATTCATAAAGCATCCATTTTCAAATATCATAGATCAAATATCACAGAGTACCTCAATTTTTGTATTCTCTAGTACATAGTAATAACACACAGGGTAGTGAAAGTTTAGTGAGATGATTTATTTATTAAGTTAATTTCAATTAAAATCAAGTAAAGGTCCCGAATTTAACTCTATAGTAAATAAACTATTCTGACTTTTAGTAGTAACTATTAATTTTAATTAAAAAAAAAATAACTATATTACTTTGTTAACTACTAATAAACGAATTGCCGAGATTAAGCAAATAAAGCGCTATTATTTATAAAAAAATCAGGAAGTGAGCTAATATATTGAATCTCAGCTATTTAGCTAATTGGGTCATGTTATCACTTAATAAAGTGTTAATGGAAAATATTATGGGGGCAATAAATGGTTTAAGGTACTTTTAGTTAAAAAAAAACAGTGCTATATTCGAGGAATATCTTTCACAAAAATGCGAGCATATACCTAAATACCAATAGTAGATAAAAAATATAACAATATTTATATAGTTTCCCCTTGATGTCCGCCATATTTCCCGACAGGTTCGAATCAAACGATTTTTTACATTCAATTATAAGTGACCCTCCTTTATATAAATTGGTCTGTCTCCCCCTAATAAATGATATCTGGTGTGCAACACGGTGTAGGAGGACTCAATGATGGATTGTTCCGATAAATGTGACGATGGTTTGCGTATTGCGATTTTTTTAAATATCCCATATCAAGGGAAAACCTTTACGTTGAAGGTTCTATAAATATACAACTAATGTGCACGTTATATAATATAAATCGTATTTACAAATCGATTTTTTATCTCTTCATCGATTTGATGATTTCAAATAAACCCATTAGATAGATTAAGAATGTAATGATTCACTGTTATTTTTTTTTATTAGACAAAAACATAAGGAATGGGTCTTTGATCCTATATACTTTACAAGTATCATAATAAAATCAAGTCCTTGTAAATAGTGCTTGGTAAATACAAACTTTCAAATTATATTAATTAATATTTATTGGTATCAAAAATAGATAACATACATTGATAGTAATAATAAAGCTTCTTCATTTACATAATAAATTATTATTACACAAAAGAACTTAAGGATTGGTTGGTATGTATAATATACTCATTATAATTGATACATCTTAACCTAATTACATGGATTTGACGTAATATGTACTCTTTCTCTATTGTACATATTGCAAGGTTTTTTGAAATGGTCGGCTGCCTGTATAATGTCAATCCACCTTAGGAATTTAATCGTTGACCAGATAGCATCAGATGGAGTTGACGCAGGTCGATAAAGCTCAGCAAATAGAGGAAAAGTAAAAAAAAAAATATTTAGTATTATTATAATACAACGCCCTAATCATGTGATTCTAAAACTCTTAAAAACTAGAAGTATGGGTCCCTTGTCACGTACTTTTGATTCAATGACGAACTTAGGCCTGCGAAGCCCAGGCCTAGGGCCGCGAATTATTAAAGGCACCAAAATTTTAGAAGTGGCATAAACTGGTAATATTTTTTTTATTCACTATAAGACCAATTTGTTTTGCTTGACGACTTGGTTGATCTTGGCCTGTTTGTATAACATTGAGATTTCAAAATATAAAAGTATTTTTTTTATTGCTTATGGTAGCAAACAAACAAGCAGCACACCTGATGTTAAATGTCACTGCCGCCCATGGACCCTTGCAATACCAAGCTTAGGGCACTGCTTACTAATAAAATCTTCAAAGCCAGTAGGGCTTCCAGCACTCCCGCTCACCGAATGAAGCGCAATAGCACATCGCCATTACTCAGACGTCGATCTTCTGCGAGAATGTGGTACTACCCCAGACGGACAAAAATTAAATTGTTAAAATAACAAAGTACTAAAATTTAAAATATCTAACAAATCGGTACCTACTACAAAAAGGACGTTGTATTAACTACTTCTAGAATGATATCAAATATAAATCTATCATTATTTCAAGTTCATGCGTTGTCTAAAAAGAGTAAATTAAAAATTCATATACCTACCTACTAATAATCTAGTCACATATTGATTAAATCTTAAAAATAATTTATCAATGTCAACAAAGATCGTAGAAAATATGATCCCTATCAATGGGTACATCGTTTTTTATACACTTTCAGCATTTCTAAATCCTCTCTATGGGGTCGTCTAACTCCATCTCGGGGGTAAGGGATTATTGGAAGAAAGCGCGGCTACGTAGTGGATCCGTTCACCATTGTCAATGAGATCGCATATGGCGCGAGGATATTAAATATTCACTCGCTCTCCAATGTAGCACACTGTTTATAGTTTTGATTTTAAGGGTGTAATATAAATGTAAAATTTTATATTTAATTTAATGTAGGGTAGGTGTTTTAAAATTATTTAAATCGCTATAATAATGTTTAAAATTATATATTAAATCATTTAAATTAAATTACTGTGCTTTAGCATTTAATGTGCTGCTAATTATAAAATCGAGCGAGCGTAAACTGATTACCACAAGTGGGATTTGAAACTATGTTTATACATCTTGTGTTTTTATATATTACTAGCAGACTTGGCCACGTATTGCTGTGGCTAAGGTATCCTCAGTAACACGTGGTGGTTATGCTAATAAATTCCAGTCAACAGATACCACCATCTGTTAGAATCGTTTGGAGATAACAGATAATTGTGACTGTCAAATAATAGACAAATAATTTGCAATAAAATAATATTGCGACTATAAATGGAGATGGAAGCTATCCTATCTTTTAAGTTGGATCAAACTACACATGCTGTGCAAATTTTATTAAAATCGGTTAAGTACTTTAGGAGTCCATCGCGGACAAACAACGTGACGCGTAATTTATAATATCTGGAGGACCGAGACTTGCTCGTTATTTTCTTATAAGTGTGTTTTGGAAGATATATTTAAATATAATTAAAATAATAAAAAAAATAAATTTAAAAGGCAAAAGAACAAAAATAGAGAATAAAATAATGTATTGAGCAAAAAGGAGCCAAAATCACGTTTTTCGTGTGGGAGCACCCCTTAAATATTTATTTTATTTTGTTTTTTAGTATTTGTCGTTATAGCGGCAACAGAAACACATCATCGGTGAAAATTTCTGTCTGACTGCTGTTTAACTATCATGGTTCATGAAATACAGCCTGGTGATAGACAGATGGACAGACGGACGGACGGTGAAGTCTTAGTTATAGGGTGCCGTTTTACGCTTTTGGTACGGAACCCTGAAGAGGTTGAACTCACTTAAAAGCCTGGTACAATGGAAATACTCTTTAAAATTGGAATGTCTCAAAAGTCACAATACTGTATTAACACGGCATTTGAAAGTTTCTAAGCTATAAAGAGGTCATACACTTTTAGGACACGGCGTCTTAGGAACGTAGAGTTTGAAATTTTAAATTGTTGGACAGCAATTTTCTATGCCGAATATTGTAATTGAAAGCCACGATAACACATTGCATCGTACAACTGAAATCCATCGCTCATAAGATAATTACCCGTTTTAATTTTACTATGGCGAGGTATTTTTACCGCATAATGATTAGAAAAGAGAGATAGTCATTTTCTATATTTTTTTTTCGCTGTTTAGTCAGGGTTTAATCAACATATTTGTAAAAATTAAGACAGAAAGGCTGAGTTATAGGAACAATCAGTAAGAAACGATAGGGAGACAGGACGTTAATGCTGATCAGATTAGTCGCAAGACGACATGACCTTGCTATGTGCGCTATTATGGTCGTTTCGATTTCTTTATACTATTTACTTGCAAATATTTTAAATAATTCGAAGGGGTCAAATATTAAAATAAATCTTTCGAATAAGTTATAAACCCCGAGTCCGACAACCAGGCGAGTTCTTGAATACTCTGAAGGCTCCCACTCTCCCAACTCACATCTTAAAATTGAAAGCAGGCGCGCCAAAATTATACAATGCCACCAGTTTGCAAGAAAAAACATTGCATTACAATGTAATCGGATCAACTATACTGATTGGTTGTTCTCGAGCAGAGTCTGTATTTCTTCTAGAATTCTCCAAATACCATCACATTACTCCTTCGAATTTCAAAGAGGGTAGTTTGCCATTAAAGTCTGCTTCGCAATAACTATAAACAAAGCTCGAGGTCATATTCTTAAGGTAGCGGGAGTAGATTTGAGAGAAAGCTGCTTCTCCTATGGGCAGTTGTATGTGACATGCTTCCAAGTAAACTCACAGAGAAGCCTGGTAACTCTAGCATCCGAAAGAAAAACAAAGAAATACCGTAATAGGTGTAGTAGTCGCGGATGAGCGGGGATATTAAAGAAACGGTACCAGTGGTCGGCTTAATTTCGATGGAAAATACGGTGGGTTATGGGGCCGTACACTACCCTTCCGTCGCCTCGGTCGCGATGAGAGCATTGTGTTAAAAACATGGCCTGCTAAGAAAAAACCTGGTGTCCATAATATATAACAAAATTTCATTTAATTTTTATGTTTATTAAACCTTCCCTACACTATAACAAAGATTGTTAGCATCATCATCATCATCACAGCCCATATACGTCCCACTGTTGGGCTCAGGCCTCCTCCATAATAGGAGGGAAGTTAACCTACTCTACCGTGCTGGTCAGACGTGTTGGTATAGGGTTTTGATTCAAGTTTTCCTTCTCTTGCATAGATGTTATATGCATTTTATATCCCTTAGTCGTCTCTTCCGACCACCCACGGGTAAGATAGGGGGTGGTGAATTGTATTCTTACTCCGTTACCAAACGGATAAGATTTTTATACTATATAAGAATACAAACATTCATACATAATTATCTATAAATAATAATAAAAATAATAACGAAAAAAACAAACAAAAATCCTATTAAAACATTATCGAATTCTACGCAGACAAGGATGCCGGCAAATAATAATAATTGATAAAATAATAAAAAAAAGGCCAAAAAGTAAATAAGAAAAAGTAAGGATCCGAACCGAGCTCCGTTTTGTTTGGATTAGACCACTCGATTTTCCAACTGAGCTAAATGTCTATTAATGACAGCGTCAAAATTCGAAAAAACCGACATATTCTAATAGTTTTAGTACAACGAAAAATTCTATTTTTGTTGGCGAAATATACTGACAAAATAATATTTTCCATAAATGAAACCTAGCTAGATCGATTAATCGCCCCGGGAACCCCTAGTATAATAATAATCGTTGGAGCCGTTGCCGAGATTCAGATTACACATATATATATATATACAAGAATTGCTCGTTTAAAGATATAGTGAGATATATTAAGATTTTTTAAACACCCGGCACTAAAGAAAATTCTTGTATTGTTAAATACCGTTATAAAAATACAATTAAATGACAAAAAACAATAATTTCTGAATGGTATGAAGAATTGTATTTGAGTCTATAGATGGCGTAGCGGTTTAGATGCCGACCATCCGTGCCGTAGGTTCAGGACAGGGTAATACTTTTAGTTACTGGGTGTAATTTGTCTGCGTTTATTATATGTTTATAAAGTCCCCCGCAGTACAAGGATTATTTAATTCCATTCCATTTCTGTGTATATTGGTTGATATTTTAATACATACATACATATCATCACGCCATATCCCTTGCAGGGTAGGCAGATATTTTAATCACATTTTTTTTTTGGTAGACTATGGATGTGTCTCGCCCCGCCAAATCGGTCCGGGGTGACGAAAAGGCGGCGCGTGACTCCCATAGACCCACCGTAAAACTCCTCTCTCTTTGCTGTGCGAGCGGACCACCGGTGCCCGATTTTTGTCTTCGGTGGAATATTTTAATCACTACGTTATTTGTGTAATTAACCAGCCTATCCATATTTACTCAATGGGTGCGTTATTTAGAACGGATTTCCAATATATGGGAATCTAAGCCTCACGAATATTTGACTGCACAGATGGCGTAGTGGTTAAGATACCTACCTTACGAGCCAGTGACGTGGGTTCTATTCCTACGTAGGACCATACTATGTGCGATCCACGAAGTGTTGTTCTGAGTCTGGGTGTAATTTGTCTATGTTAATTGCATGTTTGCAAAGTCCCCAGCAATACAAGGATTATTGCCTTAGTGCAGGGTGGTGTCTTATAAAAAAAAAGAATATTGCATATATTTTCGTTAATAGGTAAATAAGTTTTTATTAAATCACTTTACAATGTCAGTCTGATTATAGTACAATTTGTCATAACGCTTTACTTTTCCATGGGAGTCATAATAATTGACTGGGCGTACCTACAGAACTATTATTTTTATGTAACTTATCAAAGTTGATTGATATACGCATAGATGATACTCTTGGTAGTCCGTTGTAATCGTACCTTTTTTTTAATTTTTTTTTGGTGGACTATGGATGCGTCTCGCCCCGCCGAATCGGTCCGGGGTGACGGAAAGGCGGCGCGTGAACCCATTGACCCACCGTAAAACTCCTCTCTCTTCGCCGTGCGAGCGGACCACCGGTACCCGATTTTTGGCTTCGGTAGCCCGTTGTAATCGTACCTAACTCTGAGTCACAACAAGAAGTGCAATTTTGTGATGAATATGCAGATAATTTAAAAAGAATATGCCTTTGATTTTATTTAGATACGTACTTGAATAATTCAGGTTAAAGATAGCACTTCATTTATCAAAATTGAGTATTTATAATTTTTTTATGATACTTTTCAATAATAAATCCTGCGTAATCTAAATTATTTTTTTCCTTAAATACTGTTAAGAAAAATGGTTTCTAAGCTCATCCTTGGTTTTACGATTATAATTATTTTATCCCATCAATATTCAAACTTATAAAGTAGACGCACCTTTTAAACACAACAGCTCGCATTCATTACAGACCACACACTCATCCCGCATCCATAAGCTGGGTGAATTTAGTTCAATAGAGATTTTTTTTTCATATTTAAAATAAGTCCTTATAAAAAGCATGCCACCCCAGAAGCCAAATGGCCCAGAATTTGTTTAAATTGTCACGTACAGACACCGCGTGGTTACACAATCCTCAGACAGTTGTACTCAAACTTTTTTTAATGAACAGTTTTTTACAAAAATATTAAGATAGCTATTTAAATGTTCATGATACATAATGAAAAGAAGATAGCAGCTCAAATTGTTTTAATAATACTAATAATATTTTAAAATATAAGAGTGATTAAATCACAGCAGTAAATTAAATAGAAATGTTCTTATTCATGAAAATATATTAACCTCTTAAGCAACGAGGACCTCTTAAAGACATTTTTTTAGTACAAAATACACGAATGCAATTAATTCCTTATTGTGGTTTGCTCATTTTATATTGAAAACAATTCAATAAGAAAAAAATACCAAAATAGTAAATTGTAATAAAAATAAAAAAAAACCCAATTTATCTTGAACAAATTAAAATAACCGAATGTACAATATGTTATTAAATTGGTTATTTATTTAATTGCTTGGACAGTTACAATTAAGAAAAGGAAGTTATACCTACATAGCCAGCTTATGTTGGAGTGAACATTACTGATAGCAGTCCAGGACCTTAACCAGGCTTTGTTCAACTCAACGAATGCTTTGGTAAAATAATAGAAATATCTACAAAAAAAAGATTTAGAATCTATAAATTCCACCCCATCTATACTAATATTATAAAGCGGAAGAGTTTGTTTGTTTGTTTGTTTGTTTGTTTGTTTAAACGCGCTAATCTCAGGAACTACTGGTCCAATTTGAAAAATTCTTTTTTTGTTGGATAGTCCATTTATAGAGGAAGGCTTTAGGCTATATAACATTACGCTGCGACCAATAGGAGCAGAGCAACAATGATGAATGTGTAAAAATCGGGTTTATGTTTCTTTTTGAGAGCTTCCGCTGCGTAAACGGTTAAAGTTGCGCAAAAATTATGTACTACATAATTGTTCCCCTTTCAAAGTTCTAAATAAAAGTCCGCGACAGCATATGTCTATCTTTTAAGATTGGCTCACTATAACCTTTTTTATGCTAATCAAATTTGTTTTAAAATAATGTGATATTTTCGAAGGTGTTTTTATAAACATAATATTAATTCTTATCCAAATAAATGAGTTATTCATCACAAGTATTTAATTTAAAACGAAATTGCTCTTTACATTATTTGATTTCAATGAATATCTTAGGAAATATCGCAGTTTAAAAATAACATCGCAGCAAAATAATGATCAAGTACTGGGCGCGCATTTACGATAAAAATACTGGTTCTTATAATCTTATATTAAAAAAAACTCAAACTAATGTTATTTCAAAGTACTTCTGCACACACTACATTTTTAGTTTTGTTTTCTTCTCATGACTTTCCATCGGCTTTACACATCCTAAATAATAATAATAAGTATAGGAAGTATTAGTTGGCGGAGAAGACATGAAAATAGAATAAATGCTGTAGAGCTGACAGCTCTTCGTAACGTGTGTGATGTAAGTCTGAAAGATAAAATTAGATATAATGTTATAAAAGAGCGCTGGTATGCTGAGGTGGGTTGGACACGAAGTGGAAGAAATAATGAGTGGGCAGAGGTTGACGAAGCAAACATATAAAGCAATCGTGAATGGGACGAATACAAGGGGAAGACCACATCATACTTTTCTGGACCAAATTGGAGATTTGTTCACGAGAGGTCATCATCATCATCATTCTCCTACTCTTATCCCAATTACTTGGGGTCGATACAATATGTATTCTTCATTTATAGTACATATTATAAAAGTTATTGGCAATAGTTTTATGACTGGCCGCCTGCCAGACGTCAACCCTCATTGGGAATGTAATTGTTGACCAACGGCATCAGATGGAGTTGGCCCAAGTCGTTATAAGGCTCTTAGTCGTCTTTTACGACATCTACAAGCAAAGTGAGGATTGGTGCTATTCGCAGCCGCTACCACACAGCGATGTCATACACATTAAAAGTATGTGTAATCGTAAATAGGCGTAAGTGTATGTATATATGTATGTATGTATAATATATATACATTGTATATGGTATATCTATAGAAAGTATAGATAAGACCCAATACTTTTTTTTAAGGTTTAATGTTCTACTCTTACTAATAAAAGGGTCATGTAGGTACCTAAAACAGCTTTAACGTATGTATTATTTAAAAATATTTCCACCTTTTACGTAAACGAATTCGCGAGTTGAAGTTAACGTTAGCCCAAAGTAACTATTCCACGCGGACGAAGTCGCGGGCGGAAGCTAGTTATTTTATATCGGTATCCTAATGTGTTTGTAAACAGAATCCACGGTGCCAGTGCCGAAGAACGCTGACAGAGTCGTGCAAAAACAAATTAGTGGTGAGGTCAACCTCACCACTAATTTAAGCTTCTGTGTGTTATCTTGTAGACTTGCAGTTGATGGTAATACAATTAATGTTGAGAATTCACACATTGCATATGTTTTATTTTGTATTTTTGAATAATGTGATAATTATTTTAAGTTTCCTTGGATTTTAAATCTATACTAATATTATAAAGCGGAAGAGTTTGTTTGTTTGTTTGTTTAAACGCGCTAATCTCAGGAACTACTGGTCCGATTTGAAAAATTCTTTTTTTGTTGGATAGTCCATTCATAGAGGAAGGCTTTAGGCTATATAACATTACGCTGCAACCAATAGGAGCAGAGCAACAATGATGAATGTGTAAAAATCGGGTTTATGTTTCCTTTTGAGAGCTTCCGCTACGTAAACGGTTAAAGTTGCGTAAAAATTATGTACTACATAATTGTTCTCCTTTCAAAGTTCTAAATAAAAGTCCGCGACAGCATATGTCTATCTTTTAAGATTGGCTCACTATAACCTTTTTTATGCTAATCAAATTTGTTTTAAAATAATGTGATATTTTCGAAGGTGTTTTTATAAACATAATATTAATCCTTATCCAAATAAATGAGTTATTCATCACAAGTATTTAATTTAAAACAAAATTGCTGTTTACATTATTTGATTTCAATGAATATGTTAGGAAATATCGCAGTTTAAAAATAACATGGCAGCAAAATAATGGTCAAGTACTGGGCGCGCATTTACGATAAAAATACTGGATCTTATAATCTTATATTAAAAAAAACTCAAACTAATGTTATTTCAAAGTACTTCTGCACACACTACATTTTTAGTTTTGTTTTCTTCTCATGACCTTCCGTCGGCTTTACACATCCTAAATAATAATAATAAGTATAGGAAGTATTAGTCCCTGCCCTCATGTATGGCAGTGAAAGTTAGATTTGGCGGGGAAGACGTGAAAATAGAATAAATGCTGTAGAGCTGACAGCTCTTCGTAAGCTGTGTGTGATGTAAGTATGAAAGATAAAATTAGGTATAATGTTATAATAGAGCGCTGGTATGCTGAGGTGGGTTGGACACGAAGTGGAAGAAATAATGAGTGGGCAGAGGTTGACGAAGCAAACATATAAAGCAATCGTGAATGGGACGAATACAAGGGGAAGACCTTTTCTGGACCAAATTGGCGATTTGTTCATTGATAATCTCTGTTTCACGACTTTTCATCAAAAGCATAAGCAGAAATATTGCACCTAATATTTCGTTATTTTTTTTAATTTTTTATTAAATGGTATATAAAAATGATTAAACAATTTGCAATAATTTTTTGAAAACTTTAAGAAGCTTTGTAATAGACATACGTTGAAGGGTTAAAAATGCATCGTCGTTATATAAAAAAAATCCTCAGTACAGATATCGGATTTTAAATTTTAAAATGTGCATTGTATTATGACGGGGTTCGGAAATCGATTGGTCCCAGTGACAAAGGGTTAACCATTAATAATAAAAAAAATCCATTGATTTTTGAACTAGCAGTCTGCAAGACTCGTCAGTTAATTTTAAAAATAAATGGAATGGAATGTCATGTCATAATTAAAATTGAAACTTTATAGTAGTTTTGGTGTTAAAATTTTATATTGATATTAATAATTTCATAGAATTACTCTTTATATAATTAGGGCCTCACTATACCAATACATCTGACCTGCGTGGTATAGTAGGTCAATTTCCCTCCTATTATGGAGGAGGTTCGAGCCCAACAGTGGGACACATATCAACTGAGATGATTTATAATAAAATTATGCTCTTTCTTATAACTTCCAACCACATATCAACAAAGAGAATGCTGCTGTCCACGCTTCTAGTATCAGTATTCATGATTGCCATGAGAAAGTAAAAGGGCGGTCAAGCATTTTATTTTTAACAAAACTTGAGGCAAATTTTAATGATAAACTGAAAACTATCGTGACGGTGGTGTGTGTGAACCGCCTACTGTGCATTAATTTAAGCGCTGCGGGTCATTGATGGGCTCCTACTGTTTTGCACGCAGGTAAAGGGTGAAATGGGATAAACAATTACATCTAAGTACGATAACACGCGTAATATTATTTTACACATTCATTCTTTCATAATACAGAATGTTTGTTTATAAAGAAGAACGAGTTTCACGTAAGTTAAAATTTATATTTGAAATAAAACTATTTCGACGTATTTTTTTTTTCAAATCCGTAAATATTTGTATGAACTTTAGATATTCTTATCATATTAATCAAGGAGAGGGTACCCCTCAGGAGGTATTCCGTCGGGCCGGCCATTAACGACAAGTTCACGCTGCGCCGGTGGCCGGTCCAACGACGAAGGCGAGGTTCACGGGTGGGTCACGGTTATGCGTGCTTACGCCCTTCTGTCGCCCCGGACGGAGTGGTGCGAGGAGTACAACGACCGTAACCCACTCCAAAAAAAAAAAAATTGTCCTATTAATATTAAAAATATGAAAGTTTATGAAAATATTTTAATATGTTTGTATTTCGTGTTTGTTATTCTACAACAGGCGCAGGCACAGGCGCACGGGTATAGGCTTTTATTTCAAGGTTCTGTAGTAGCGATATTATCTGCTTGAGTGCCGTAGTCATCTATCATAAAGGGGTGGTGATCATGGTACTCTTTTTCCATCACCATACAGATATATCATCTATATTCGAATTATTTTTGGAACCCATATACGTACTAACCCATTTAGTGTCATTTTTAAGCTACGAGACTCTTTCAAATTGGGAATAAATTATAACTACTGCTTTGAACTAATCAGACAAATAAACATAGAATTTTTAGCTCTTATTTCTCTGTAAATTTGCTTACGTCTATAATATGTGAAGGGGTAACAGATGGAGTCTTCAGTTTGTTGCCACATATAAATTATAAATAGATGATCTACTTCATAAGATACATTATAATACATATACTTACAATAAGATGACATCGGCATTTTTTTATATGATGAACAACCTCTTTATAATGGGAGTTGGCGATAATCGAATTACCGATACATAATCGATACATAGAATATCGAATCGAATACTTGGACGTATCCTCTGTAATGCTATATTGATGATTCTAGCACAGACTGATTAATGGTTCCGCAATGTTGGATACAATAAGAACGCCGAGCCTTGAATATTTTCAGTTTATAAATAAAATGAACGGATAACATTGTGTAGAATACATTGACGAGTTTGTATGATATGATTTTTTAGGAACGTAAATAAAGTAGCAATGTATATCTTATCGAGAATTTTTAAAGTATGTTCCTTAAGTTTTGGTACAAGGGTTAAATGTAGGGTTGTCGCCAGGACGGTGACTTGTAATTTCGTCGTGTATATTATGTTGCGTACGAAAAATATACTGCCGAAGTGGACTTAATGTAAATCTTATTTTAGCTGTGGTTAAGGTTTTTTGTTATTCAATTCACATTTTCTTGTGATGCATAAAGTTATAATTTGAATGCCTTGCTGGTTTAGCGATGTGAGTGTACGACTGTATGTTATGAAGTGCTTTATTCGAATCTTGGATGAGCAAGAATATTATTAAAATTTGAAAGTAATAACTGCTTAAATAAATGAGTATGTACTAAATTACAGATGGCGTAATGGTTAAAATACCGGTCTACCATACCAGCCCCACTGATTGTAATTTGTGTCAGTTAATTATATGTTTGTAAAGTCCCCGCAATAAAAGGATTATTTCCTTGGAGGTCCTTGAAGGGAAGCCCAACAGTGGACTTATAGCATTCTTACTCTAGCAACATATAAATAAATATGCATTAATTAAAGCTAATTGTGCTTCTGACTTCATTCGTGGCATATTATATATATACATTTTCAATAACTTTTTTGTTAAAATATTTCATAACTAAAATGAGGAACATTTTAATTATGAAATATTTTAACAAAAAACAAACAATTTTTATTACATACATACATATCATCACGCCATATCCCTTGCAGGGTAGGCAGAGAGAACAGAGTGCCAGAGAACTCTATCCTCGCATACTTCACTCGCTTCCTCAACATTCATAATTCTCTTCATACACGCTCGCCGGTTTCGGAGACTCTTGACTCCACCTTCCTTCAGTACATGACCGATCTGGTCTAGGTAGGTTAGTCTCGGTCTCCCTCGGTACCTACATACTTCTACTTTCGTATTGTATATCTTCTTAACCAGGCGTTCGTTCGGCATTCTTTCCACATGTCCGAACCATCGGAGCATTCCCTTTCGCATCTTTAATAGTTAATATATTATATTAACTATTTTTATTAAATTAATATGTACATTTAAAATTAAATTTAAATTAAAATATTTACAGAGTAATAGATGAAAATAGAATAAGGAATAAAAAAAAATAACTAAAAAGAAACAAAAGCGCAATCAGGCATCGAAAAATTCCTTCGCATCACTGGTCACCGGTAATGTGCCCAGAAGGCTGGCAGCATTGCCACGTTGAATAGCAATACTAACTTTTTGTGCAAAATATAGGCCAGTCAGAGGACTGATCAGAGGATCACGTGAATTTTTTAGCGATCTCTTTAAATAAAATGTGCGCATTTAGACCCCAAGGCTCAAGCGTTTCGACCTCAAACGGCTCGAAAATAAAATTTCCAATAAGGTTTCGCCGCTTGAGGTTCTCTGCAGATTATATTAACTTAGTTAGAACGTTCTAGAAATAGTTTACGAGTGTTGAGCGACATATCTCTTTGGAAACATAACGTCCGGCAGACATTAGTCATCCTTGTTGAGAGCTATCCTGTGGGAAATTACGTGCGGGGGTTGCCGCGATCGTATTTGTGAAACCGGCTGGGCTAAGCGAAATGTGTTAGATACATTGCTTATATTTAAAAGATTAAATTTTATAATACACTAGCTTCTGCCCGCGACTTCGTCCGCGTGGATTGGTTACTTTGGGCTAACGTTAACTTCAACTCGCGAATTCGTTTACGTAAAAGGTGGAAATATTTTTAAATAATACATACGTTAAAGCTGTTTTAGGTACCTACATGACCCTTTTATTAGTAAGAGTAGAGAGAGAGTATTTAACCTTAAGTAAAATAATAATAATAATAATAATCTTTATTGAAAACTAAATACATATGACAGTTGACATAGATGTCTTTGCCTCTTGAATTAGGTAATACCTGTGTTTCAAGAGACAGTTCCTTCCCGAAATACATAAATCTTGAACATCAAATTATTTTACAGTAACATACATTATAAATAAACTTCATGTCCAACCCACCTCAGCATACCAGCGCTCTTTTATAACATTATACCTAATTTTATCTTTCATACTTACATCACACACAGCTTACGAAGAGCTGTCAGCTCTACAGCATTTATTCTATTTTCATGTCTTCCCAGCCAAATATAACTTTCACTGCCATACATGAGGGCAGGCACTAATACTTCCTATACTTATTATTATTATTTAGGATGTGTAAAGCCGACGGAAGGTCATGAGAAGAAAACAAAACTAAAAATGTAGTGTGTGCAGAAGTACTTTGAAATAACATTAGTTTGAGTTTTTTTTTAATATAAGATTATAAGATCCAGTATTTTTATCGTAAATGCGCGCCCAGTACTTGATCATTATTTTGCTGCGATGTTATTTTTAAACTGCGATATTTCCTAAGATATTCATTGAAATCAAATAATGTAAAGAGCAATTTTGTTTTAAATTAAATACTTGTGATGAATAACTCATTTATTTGGATAAGGATTAATATTATGTTTATAAAAACACCTTCGAAAATATCACATTATTTTAAAACAAATTTGATTAGCATAAAAAAGGTTATAGTGAGCCCATCTTAAAAGATAGACATATGCTGTCGCGGACTTTTATTTAGAACTTTGAAAGGGGAACAATTATTTAGTACATAATTTTTGCGCAACTTTAACCGTTTACGCAGCGGAAGCTCTCAAAAGGAAACATAAACGCGATTTTTACACATTCATCATTGTTGCTCTGCTCCTATTGGTCGCAGCGTAATGTTATATAGCCTAAAGCCTTCCTCTATAAATGGACTATCTAACGAAAAAAGAATTTTTCAAATCGGACCAGTAGTTCCTGAGATTAGCGCGTTTAAACAAACAAACAAACAAACAAACAAACTCTTCCGCTTTATAATATTAGTATAGATATATGAAATTGATTTGAAAATGAATCTTGGAAATTTTGCGCTTATTCTATTTTATTTTGGATAATATGTATTGATTTAACGATTTATATAATATAATCAAAACTTACTAAATAATGAGACTAGTTGCAGTTATTTACTATTAAGTAAAAAAATTACAACCAATAGATTTACTAATAAGATATAATATCTTTTTAACATCATTCATCGTTATCAAGTACGAGCTACATAATCTCTTCAATATAAACTTACTAAATAATAAGACTAATTGCAATTATTTACTATTAAGTAAAAAAAATATAACGAGTAGCTTTACTAATATCATAGTTTATTTTTAACAAACCTTTACAATCTATACTAATATTATAAAGCGGAAGAGTTTGTTTGTTTGTTTGTTTAAACGCGCTAATCTCAGGAACTACTGGTTCGATTTGAAAAATTCCTTTTTTGTTGGATAGTCCATTTATAGAGGAAGGCTTTAGGCTATACAACATTACGCTGCGACCAATAGGAGCAGAGCAACAATGATGAATGTGTGAAAATCGGGTTTTTGTTTCCTTTTGAGAGCTTCCGCTGCGTAAACGGTTAAAGTTGCGCAAAAATTATGTACTACATAATTGTTCCCCTTTTAAAGTTCTAAATAAAAGTCCGCGACAGCATATGTCTATCTTTTAAGATTGGCTCACTATAACCTTTTTTATGCTAATCAAATTTGTTTTAAAATAATGTGATATTTTCGAAGGTGTTTTTATAAACATAATATTAATCCTTATCCAAATAAATGAGTTATTCATCACAAGTATTTAATTTAAAACAAAATTGCTATTTACTCATGTATGGCAGTGAAAGTTAGATTTGGCGGAGAAGACATGAAAATAGAATAAATGCTGTAGAGGTGACAGCTCTTCGTAACGTGTGTGATGTAAGTCTGAAAGATAAAATTAGGTATAATGTTATAAAAGAGCGCTGGTATGCTGACGTGGGTTGGACACGAAGTGGAAGAAATAATGAGTGGGCAGAGGTTGACGAAGCAAACATATAAAGCAATCGTGAATGGGACGAATACAAGGGGAAGACCACGTCATACTTTTCTGGACCAAATTGGAGATTTGTTCACGAGAGGTCATCATCATCCTCATTCTCCTACTCTTATCCCAATTACTTGGGGTCGATACAATAAGTACTCTTCATTCATAGTACATATTATAAAAGTTATTGGCAATAGTTTTATTACCGGCCGCCTGCCAGACGTCAACCCTCCATGGGAATGTAATTGTTGACGAAACGGCATCAGATGGAGTTGGCCCAAGTCGTTATAAGGCTCTTAGTCGTCTTTTACGACATCCACAAGTAAAGTGGTAGTATTCGTAGCCGCTACCACACAGCGATGTCATACACATTAAAAGTATGTGTAATCGTAAATAGGCGCAAGTGTATGTAGGTATGTATATATGTATGTATGTATAATATACATACATTGTATATGGTATATCTATAGAAAGTATAGATAAGACCCAATACTTTTACTTAAGGTTTAATGTTCTACTCTTACTAATAAAAGGGTCATGTAGGTACCTAAAACAGCTTTAACGTATGTATTATTTAAAAATATGTCCACCTTTTACGTAAACGAATTCGCGAGTTGAAGTTAACGTTAGCCCAAAGTAACCATTCCACGCGGACGAAGTCGCGGGCAAAAGCTAGTTAAAGTATATTATGCTATGGCACCCAATTCCGTTTATATCTGGACACATTGTCGAACTCCACTCTTACTATTGATGCTTTTCTGAAAAGTTCAACGTCGAAAATAGAGGCATCTATACATAACCTAGTATCTAATAATTATTTGGTCTATTCAAGATTAAAGACTACAAGATTAGCCAGCGCATCGAATCAAAAAACTAGACCATAAAATATTTATTTTGTTATTTTAAATACCGAAAGGTATATATTTCATATATGCATTGCAAAAGGATTATAATCAACTAATATTAATTCCGTATATCATTCAAACTACATAGTTATAGTTAGTATATAGTATAAATATTCTAAATAAAAAAATAACGGCAAAAATAATAAGCACATGCCTAATCAACCGTTATGTGAACATTTCTTTTAACATAACGGCAAACCGTACTCTCACATATGTCAGATCAGGTGTTAAAAAGACAACAAATTCCCGTTAGACACCAAATACTATGCCGCAATTTTTCCCACATGCACGCACAAAGGGTTAAAACTCATTCGTAAGAGGATATCTAATTTCCCTTGAAAGCAAAATTGGCGTAACATTGCTAAGGTAAGTTCTTTTTTTTTAAACCCTTTTGCGATAAGTGTCGTTTTTTTTGTTGTTGTTTTTTTTTTAACGTGGAGCGCAAAGAAAAGGCGGTTAGTTTATATCCGGCCTGACGTTTGAAGGGTTGACCGTTCTCAATGAGTATTAATTATTTGAAGTAGTTCAGTGTACAAGATTGACATGAATTGTGGGTGTATTGTGATGTTAATGGCGGTTTCTTTTGGTTAATTTGAGATGTATTTTTTTTTGTGATGCCAAATAGTGTTGGTGCTTTTGTAAATTGATTTAACTTTACTAGCTGCTGTAATATTTAGATAAAATTAAATTATTTTGTTCGTAAAATGAGTTTGACATATTAATATTTAGACTTTGAATAGGCCAAATCCTGGAGCAATTTTTATCTAGAACCCAAAGAGATAAAAAATATTTAAACTATTCTTGTTATATTAGTGCATTCTTCACCTTAATAACGAGCACACAAAGTCTGATTCCATGGTACAATTTTATACATTTTTCTATAATTATAATTTGTATATTTAAAAAAAATAAATTATACATTTCAATATAATTATGACATCATTTCTTAAGAGTATTTATATTAATTAGACCAGTAGACATCACGTGGATACGGGTTGAGAGCCCTCAGCGCTCACCCACAGTCCGGGTAAAGTTGTCATAGCCATCTGAGGCTAACAACTAAGACACACAAAAAAAAAAAACATCACGTGGATAACATGTTTAATCCGAAGATGGCGGTATATAATTTGCTTATATTGTATATACCTATTGCCTGCTGTGTGGTAGCGGCCACGAATACTATCAACCCTTACTTTGCTCGTGGATGTCATAAAAGACGACTGAGAGCCTTATGGTGACCTGGGCCTACTCCATCTGATGCCGTTTGGTCAACAATTACATTCCCAAGGAGAGTTGACGTTTGTCCGGCGGCCGGTCGTAAACCTATTGCCAATAACTTTTACAATATGTACTATGAAACAATAGTACATATTGTATCGACCTCAAGTAATTGGAGTAAAGAGTAGGAGAATGATGATTGTATATACCTATTATACTATGCGTTAGTCTTATATTAGCAAGGTGCATAAAATTAGTTACGGTAATAATTCCTCTTGTTAAGCCTTATTGTCTTGATGCCTATAAAGGTAGAAGGATAACGTTAGAATTTTTCAATATTAATATTACAATCATTAATTTTCACACTTCATCAGTCGACGTTAGATTCAATCAAAAATATGGTGTATAGAAATAAAATAATTTCACGCGAATTAGAAAGCATCTGTCGTCACCTGACGTATCCTAACCCTTGATTACCCTTTTATTTCTTACGGTCCTTTCGGCCCCGGGGCGGATATCAAAAAGTTCTATTGTTCACAGTTATACCAGGTGTAGTTTTTGTCTTCCGCGTTCTCACGAGATAATTCGCAGGCGAAGGGTTAAGATGCAACTGTTTGCATTGAAGAACAGAGGGTTATAAGTCAATGGTATTCTGTTTGATACCGATCTTTCATAAGCTTTATAACTTAATGATCTTATAGTTTTATTCTTTACTAGTTCTTACAGTAATGTTTGGAAAGCGTTCTTTCCATGCTCTTTGATCTTTATAAATACCTACAATTCTTCTGTAGGTGTGAATGTAACTGAACTAAATTAAACGGCTGCACCGATTTTAATATTTTTTTGTCTATGTTCAGGTGGTTTCAAGAGTAGTTTTTATTAATAATAATTTCAGGCCTATTTTTTATATTACGGGTTTGATGAGTTGCGGATATTCTATTTAGATTTTATATATCGTGTATAAAAATATGATTATATTTACATTAGGGATATTGCGGATAAGAAATTTCGGATATTGTTATCAGTTTCGGTTATGGTTACGGATATGAAATTATTTCGGATTATCTGACAGTTTTGGATAGTATCGGTTATGGATATTAGATTTTTTTAGGGAACTAGATAAGGAAAATATTAAGTGATTATCATATTATTCGGTTATGGGTAGGTTTACGTTTAGGCTGTCCGTTGGGCTGGTTGGAAGAAATGTGTTATACATTTTAATTAGATACCGACCCTGACTGAAATTATTCGAGATATATATTGGATTCGATTAAAGACTCAGATATATTTTCATGTCGGATATTCGATACTTTTGGTTACGACTACAGTACGATCAGATCTTCGTAATATTTACACCTATACTTTACTTTTTTTAATTTGCAAATTACACTTTTTTTTTTACAATATATACAATTATAATTGTATATAATTCAGAGACTTGAATAAAATAAATTCTAAACTATATCTAATAGACATACAAAAATAAAATTGGCTGCACATATGGCGTAGTGGTTAAGATACCTTCCGTGCCAGTGCCGTGGGTTCGATTCCCACGCAGGACATTACAGGATATTACTTTGTGCGATCCACAAAGTGTTGTTCTGAGTCTGGGTGTAATTTGTCTGCGTTAATTGCATGTTTGTAAAGTCCCCCGCAATACAAGGTTTATTTCCTTAGTGCAGGGTGGTGTCTTTAAAAAAAAAAAAAAAAAAAATTAAGATATTTACAAAATAGAAAATGAAAACATTCATCTTTACTTATTTCTTTAGAGATAAAGGTTCACGCTTTATATAAATATATTCAGAAGTTCCACATTAAGATAATAAAAAATATATACCTATGTAGGTTGATGTGAATGTTATAAATGCGTCTCAGTCTTTCAGGTCATGTGAGGCTTTTATTCTGGTAGACGGAGCGGGTAAGGCGCGACGACCGTGTGTGATCGACTGTCTGGACGCGAAATAGATACGATTTCGTCCCAGAATATTGTACCTACAAACATATTGCCTTAGTTAAGATGGAAAGCTAAGACATACAGAAAAATTGTATAAAGTTTGCTTTCGAACAAATTCTATTAAAGCCTATGTATATTTTATGATTAAATAAATAAAAAAAACATCATTATTTTAATTAATTTACGTTTCACTACAGAGCTAGAGTGTTCTCTACAATGCGAGAGAAATTGCTCTGAAATACCGCATTAGTCAGACGGGTTCGATATATTTTGTAATTTTTTTATTCTCCTGCTGATTTTTGTCGTAACTAACGAATACAATATGCAGTTAGTCGTTAACCATTAATCAGCTTTTAGGACATCCATGGACAAGAGAGGAACTGATGAATTGTTACTACATCATCAGAGAGAAATATTAATAATTTCTAATGATTACGCGAGCATTCAAACACAACGTTCACAGTCCTCCCGTAACCATGAACACTATAAAATATCCGGGCAATTTAAAATTAAATACCAACGTGATACAATCCCTACAAAATAATTTTATATCTAACAAAAAACAAATTACTAATATAAATTGTCATATCTGTTTAAATAATCTTGGAACTAGTTTTGTATATTTGAGGGTGAACAAACATGAACATATTTTTTCGTTCGTAGCGTTATAACAAGTTATGATAACTTATTTGTGCTGGCTCGGTAAACTGGATCATGCAAATAATATTTTGAGTATACAATTTCACTTTATAAATATATCCTAGAGCATTCGCTTCTTGATATCATTTTAGTGTATTTTAAATTAATTTTAACACTACCCTCATTTACTTGATATCTTGATCCATTGAATATCGTAATAGATAACTTTGATATAATTTTAGTGTATTTTAAATTAATTTTAACACTACCCTCATTTACTTGATATCTTGATCCATTGAATCCACCTTTGAATATCGTAATAGATAACGTTGATATAATTTTAGTGTATTTTAAATTAATTTTACCACTACCCTCATTTACTTGATATCTTGATGCATTGAACCGACCACTGAATATCGTAATAGATAACTTTGATATAATTTTAGTGTAATTTAAATTAATTTTAATACTACCCTCATTTACTTGATATCTTGATCCATTGAATCCACTTTTGAATATCGTAATAGATAACTTTGATACAATTTTAGTGTATTTTAAATTTATATTAACACTACCCTCAATTAACTTGATATCTTGATCCATTAAATGTAATAGATAACTTTCAATTCAATATATTGATATTAAAATATCATCGTGGTAGGACCACTTTGTCGATAATTCTCTGTCTACAGCCGCGGGCCGATCCGTTTGGGGTAGTACCACACTCTTACAGAAGATCAGCGCCTGAGTAATGGCAATATGCTATTGCACTTCGTTCGGTGAGCGAAAGCGCCGGCAACCAACTGGGTGGGTTTGTATTGGTAGGCAGTAACCTAGCTATATATACTCTTGGTATTGCAAATGTCTATGGGCGGCGGCGATACTTACCATCAGGTATGCGGCCTGCTCATTTACCACCATGAGCAATAAAAAAAAATCATTATCATGATTACTTAGGGTCAAGGTAATATGTACTCTTCTTTCATCGTGCATATAGCAAAAGTTATTGGCAATAGTTTCATTACCAGCTGCTTGCCTCACGTTAACGCTCCTTGGAATAATTGTTGATCAGACAGTATTAGATGAAGTTGGTTCAGATCGACGTAAAGCTTCTAGTAGTTTATACTTGTGGGTGTCGTACACCCACGAGCAATGTAACTATTGGTAGTATTCGTAACAGCCACCACATAGGTCAAAATATTATGGTAAATAATATGAATGAATTTATATATAGACAACTATATCTCTTTTTTTTTTGCTGGCTATTATCTGGATACACGCCGTCGCTATATTCATTACCTATTCATCTATTACGATATTCACAGGTAAGAAAATAATTAGTAAATTGTATTCTAACTTCATCATCACACGGAAATCTCATCACACATTCTCACAATTGTAACTCCTGTGAGCTAGGATATACAATAATCTCCATAAATGACACCGAGATTTGACCCTTTGGCAGTCTCGAGAGATGATTTTAATTGTTTCGAGACCAGCAACAAATTTAATTAGAAAATGTTTAAACAGAAGGAGTTGGAAAGAATAATTCTAACTGATTCTCATCACAGGGAAACTCAATAGAATAGGAAGGGGTGAATATTTTTATTCCTCAATATTTTTATTGAATCTACGTATGGAGGAAATCCATTAGTCTTAAATCCATAACCATATTGTACAGCTATTTATCGTTAAGTAATACGATAGCCAAAGGAATTTGTTTGCCAATCCGCAAATGCTATTTGCCTTGCCGAATCCGTCGACCAATGGTAGTGTCACGTTGCGAATGTTATACAAATAAGACTAAATGTTTATTTGTGCAACGAAAACCTTATATCTGTTGATGACATTTTGATTGCGTGGGATTATAATGTGTTTGATGGTTGAAAAAATATGTATTTTTCTTTTTTACTGAAAAGGTTTATAGAAAGTATGTTGATTTTTGTTTGAATAGACTAAGTTATATGCGACTTCTATTGTAGAGATGATATAGTGATGAAGATACCGACCTACTCTGTGTCTCAGGATTGATTTCCATACAGGACAAAACGTTGTACAATTTATAAACTGTTATTCTCAGTCTAGGTGAAATGTGTGTTCGCTAATTATATGATTGTAAAACAAGAATAAGTTTCTTAGAAGAGGTTATATCTTTTTAATGGTAAATATCTTTAATATGATTTTTTTTAAATTTTAATAATTATCACTCTGCTTTAAGTCAGAAATTCTTGTATTACGAGATACTTAAATCGCACGCACTAAGAATAATAATATGTGGATCACAAAAAAACTTTGTCCTGCGTGAAGATGAAACCCGCATCACTTGGTAGGTAGTAGTAGTTCGGTATTTTAACCGCTATGCTATCTTTGCAGTCAAAAAACTTGACTGCACAGATGGCGTAGTGGTTAAGATACCGACCTTCGCGTTAATTGCATGTTTGTAAAGTCCCCCGCAATACAAGGTTTATTTCCTTAGTGCAGGGTGGTGTCTATTATAAAAAAAAAAAAAAAACTCCTTACTCTTATGTGATAAGTAGCCTTCCAAACTTCAATTTGTAAATTTGTTGCGGTAATTTGAATTTTGACGAAACGTGTTTTTCCTCCGAACGAGACATCTTCAGTACGAATCGTTCTCAAATGTGTGAAAATTTTAACAAAAATGTATTGGGTGAAAGGTAGACGGATGAATTTTCTGTCAGCGGAGGGTTATATTAGGGTTCCGTAACCACGAAAAGATAACATTTCCTTGACTAATTAGTATACCTACATATTTCTTGTGCTTATAAGTAGTATAATACCGTATTTGAAGCTATACTTCTCATGAGTACTAAAACGGTTACGTCATTAGTTTGAAATTAGATACTTGCTATTAGGTATAAGCAACAGAGCTGTGTTATTTCTTATCTCGTTTCAATAGGTATGTATTTTTTCTTATCAGTGAAATAACATAAACTGTATAAACCAGTGCCCAACTTATTTATATTTAAAAAAAAAATGAGGTATTATTATTAATATTGTATTTTTTTTTGTGTAAAGACTATTTTAAAGTTAACCGCCAAAAAAATAATATGTGAGGAATTAGGAATTGAAGCTAGAAATTTATATGTGTTAAGTTACCAACCTTTCATGCCAGTGTCGTGGGTATTCGATTCCTACGCAAAAAAAAAATATTTTGTGCGATACATAAATTGTTGTTCTGAGTCTGGGTATATTTTTTCTGTGGTAACTATGAGTTTATAAAGTTCCCCATTTTCGTTTATATTGGCTTATCATTTAAAATAACTATAATTTTTATCTACAATTCCATCAAATTTTGGATGAAACCTTTCGTCAACAGGAAAAGAATATATGTACAATAGCCGGCGATAAATATTGCACAGCCCTTGGAAAGAGACAATTAACTAATTGTGGCTTTATCTCTGTCGCACACTACTAGTGTGACGTCACATGATGCACTGACAATCTGATATACCTATATTAGAAGCTATTGAAAACAACTTTATGTTATTGAATAAATTATATCTATTCTTTCAAAATTACATGGACATTGGCGGAGTTAGCAGAATCGCCATTAAACACAAGAACTGAACTGAATATCTATTCTTCAAGCTTTTTTCTAATTTGTTACGGTTTTATTAATCTAGATATAGAATAGATTTGTAAGAGGACGTTTGAAAGTTGCGCCAGTGACGGAAAAGTTAAGGAGTGAAAGGTTAACATGGTATGGACATGTGATGAGACGGGATGAAAGTAATGTTGTAAGGAAAGTTTAAATATGAATGTTGAAGGCTTTAGGAGTAAAGGAAGACCAAAGAAAAGATAGATGGACTGCGTGAGGCGTGACATGGATGGACAGGGAGTGACTGCAGAGATGACGTTTGATAGGACTGTATGGAGGAAGATGACATATTGCGTCGACCCCAAGTAATTGGGATAAGAGCAATATGATGATGATGCTGATATAGAGTAGATTTGTAGCACAACTTTATATATAGAGATACATTTTTGACTGAAAGCAAATACATTCTCCCGCACTTATATAACGATTGACAATGGTCCCACGATGTACCATAGTGGCAACGCTCTACGAAGCCGAAATTAACCGATTGTCTTTTTCTAAAGACCGATGTGCAAAATTTATTGCCGGGCACGGTACATAAACTTCATTTTATATTATTTGTCAATGTATTCTACAGTAATAAAGTGAGTCTATAGAATCATTTTTTTTTTTGCTTATTGTGGCAAATGAGCAAACAGCACTCCTGATGGTAAGTGTTACTGCCGCCCATAGACCTTCGCAATACCAAGGGTATAGCTAAGCCACTGCCTACTAATACAAAACCTAAACCCACCCAACTGGGCATCCGGCTCTCTCGTTCACCGAACAAAGCGCAATAGCACATTACCATTACTCAGACGTCGATCTTCTGCGAGAGTGTGATACTACCCCGGATGGACCGGCCCGCGGCTGTAGATAGAGAACTGTCAACAGCGTGATCCTACCATTTTTATATATACTTATTTACTATTAGTTAAAGAATATATAATACTATAATAAGTCCATTTCATCCAAACAATTCGGTTCGATAAATAACAAAATGGAGTGATAAGACCTACATCGAAAATTGATTCGTATACCTGTTATATAAGAAGTAAATAATAAAAAGCCAATGAAATATACAAAATGATAACATGGCAAATACATCTCACAGCCTTAATAAACGTGAATCATAAAACGAGCAAATAGAGAAACTACAAAAACCCAAATATATACGAATAGGAAGCCATATTTTCCACCGATATCCACCCCGGCAGCCGTGCGTCCGAAAAAATAGTAGATAATCTAACTTTTTCTAACGCCCCTGATCCTACAGAGTAACCAGTGTAGCCTGATATCGGAGACCCTACGCTAATATTGGAAATTACTAACATAATTCATCATTTTTGTAGTTCTGTGTTATTTGGATATGTTTTACGGGGGCGTTTGGTAGGGAAACGGCAGCAAATCATTACTGACAGTTGACCAAACGGGGTGTGCACCCCTAAAATATGTATGAGACTACGAATGTCTGTTATGGTGTCCGAATGTTGATAAGCCAAGTATCGGGTAAGATTGGATGGCAATAATAGGGTTGCTGGGGTGAATTAGGATTTGTCGCGATTTTTTTTTTCGGCACGAAAATTGCTTGGATTCTGAGGGTCGGAATTTTTGATGATCATGAATATTGTATTTCGATTTTCTTTTATTTCTTGGCACCCTGGAATAACTTGAGTTATACATTATTTTTTATTTTTATTTTGTTATTAAACGGACTTTCAAAAAAATATGTTTTATGGAATTAATTTTTAGAAGATCACGCTCAATTAAAGCGCGATTGAAATCAGGGTTGATTAGAACGTGCTGTGTGGTAGCGCTTACGAATACTAACAAACCTTATTTTGCTCGTGGATGTAGTTAAAGACAACTTAGAGTTTTATATCGACCTGGGCCAACACCATCTGATGCTGTTCAATTAATAATTGCATTCCTAACGATGTGGCGTTAGGGATGCGATTGGTTTTAAAACTATTGCCAATAACTTTTGCAATATGTAATGGTCAAGAGAACATATTGTACCTTAAGTAGATTGGATAAGAACAGAAAAATGATGAGTAAGTTTTGATTAGAACTACTTATTTCATACACATTTTTTAATCACTTGTGAATGAGGCATTTCAACGACCGTACCGTTTTCATTAATAAATGGCAGTTGAGTGAGGAAGTGGGTAAACTCTGTAAATTCAATAAGTATATAGATTTATGTATGAGTGAATACCTACTATATTATAAACGAATAAAATGTATCATTACTTCTTAACTTCCCTAGGAGTTTTAAAGAAAGCTAAGGAATCGTCAGAAGAATGACAGCAGGACTTTTCTGGGCAACTTATAACACCAAATGTGATCGTTAACCCGCTTGTCAAAAATTTTGATTATGGCATTTTTTCTTCCTCTATCTTGGGGGAACAGGTTACGGTATGATCACATTCTTCGTCCAGAGCGACGGAGGGACTGCGCGCCACTTGCCCTATGTATGAGCAGGCCACCGATATCTGGTTCTTGAGCTTTTCTCTCTTATAAGACGGTTTGTGATTAACACATTGATAGACTAATGATGATAATTATAATAATAATGATATTACTCAATCAAATCAAAGAAGACATACTACGTGTACGAAAAATGCAAGATGAACTAGTGAACAAGATGATCTAAATACTAGAAATATTTAAAAATGTTCTTAGGTGAATACCGTGGGAAATATTTCAACAATGAGAACGCTAAATCAAAACAAATATCGGTCTCCACAAACTTCATTGTTGCCACAACAAAGTGTCTAAATCCTTTTAAATCCGAGAAATAGGATTTTGTTAAAAAAAGTTATCAAAAAAAATGCACTCGTTGACTCCAAAAGAATACTACAATGCTTCGATGTAAAAAAATAGTACCGAGTGTTGCTAGTGGTGTAAGCTGCCGGTTACAAAATATAATCAATTGTATTTTTTTTTATTAAACACTTTTGAAAAAAGAATTTGTAGTGTTGCAAAAAGTTACAATTAACTTTGTAGTATTTATTTTTATTACATTTATATTTAACGAAAATATAACTAAAAAAAATATCATAAAATTTTATTCTTAAGTTATATATAAAATATTTTAAAATAAACATATATCGAGATTTACTTATCCTGATTTAGACACGAATGTTGGCAACGCATAATGTACTTAACCTTCTCTAGATACAAAAGATTAAAGAACAAAATGTATACATATTTGCTTTTAACTGAATTTTGCAATGATCTACCTGGTTATTCTATTTTTAGCTGGTGGTTTTCGATATCACTGCAACCCATTTGACAATTTGATTGATCCATCACGGTGCCTTCCACATTGAAGAAACTAAGATTTCGCAATCCTTCGTAAGACCGCTATTTGTCTCTTGAGCGTAGATTTAATTTCTATAAACAGCCCAAAAGCCTTTTACCTAACATAAAAACTCTAGGAGAATGCTATTAACTGCCATATCCTATTAATGAAAGCTTCAATGAAAACTCAATTAATCGTAGATTTCTAAAGTTGGACACCTGAAATAGTTGACTCATGATATAACAAAAGTAATTTTTTTTTACATATCTAATATAATAATCACTAGGTATACTTAATATTTCTCCGTGTGGTGACGGAATAAGAATACAATTCACCACCTCATATCTTACCCGTGGGTGATCGTACGAGACGACTAAGGTATATAAAACGCATATAACATCTATGCGAGAGAAGGAAAACTCGAAACAAAACCCTATACCAACACGTCTGACCAGCGTGGTATAGTAGATCAATCACCCTCCCATTATGAAGGAGGCCCCAGCCCAACAGTGGGACACGTATAGGCTGAGGTGAGATGATACATAATATTTATAATATATATCCTAATAAAATTGCCGTTTGAAATAATAACGTTACAATAATGGTTTCTAATGTTTACGCGAGTATTACACATTTGAAATAAAACTATTTTTACGGATTCTATCGCTTTTGTATTTGATTTTTAATTTCCACTTCAAATGCCATAGAATCCAAAAAACCAGTTTTATTTCAAATAGTATTATAAATCGTTATTATGATATTATTTCAAAGTTGTACATAAAACTAATAAAAACAAATTTGTTAAAATTTCTCACCAGTTAATGACACGGCAATAAATTTACCGTCATTACAACAAGAAACGTTTTAAAACGACAAAATCCTGAACCCTATCCATTACTGAACGAAAAAAACATGACCCTGTATCTATAAACCTATACAAATATAATTAGTGTTGTTCAAAATAATATATCACGAGTATTTTTTTTTACCCAAAACAAGTCGTTTTTGAACGTTTTCCCCTGATTTAGACTTTTTTTTTGTTAACAGTTGTACCAAATAACAATGTTTTTTTGTGATGTCAAGAGAGATTGGTGTGAAATTGGTTGATTACAGGGTATTGACCATAAACAATCATTGCGTGATATATTAATTGCTCTAATGATTAATTAGTAATTGAATGAATGCATAAAGCTGTTAATGTTTAAAGGATTCTGAAGCATTAATTGCCACGTATTTGCGGAATGTTTTTCGAGCTTTAGTATTTAAATTCTTGCTTTATTGCAAAGATAGTATATTATTTTGGCTTCTGTGCTCTTGTGGGTATAATACTTATGTAAATAACGCATATATTCTATTTATAAATATATTTATTTTAGCTTTTCTGTCTGTTTATAAGTTTGATTATTTGTTTGTACGTCTCCGTCATTAGAAGTATTGTACAATTTTCTGTATTTATAATTCAAGTTTTCGTACTGCTTAAGTTTTATAAAAAGTACGTTGCATAATTTTTTATAGGAAGTAACTATAGCAATCCATAAAAAAATAATTTGTAGCGAACAATGATAACAAAGTCGCTCGATTTTTTAAAAAAGAAAATCATACGTAACTAGGAAAATTTATAGAATTATTATACAATCCGCTATATAAATATATAATAGAAAATAAAACTTTACTTCAAGCTATTTATACTCCTAGTTTTCTTTTTTGCAATGATCAATTGATATATATTTTTTTTTTATAATTATTATTTATAACATTATTATTTTCAACGACTAGGCCATAATAGCCTACCATTAAAATTAGTGTGAATGATGAGAGTTTTAATATAATTCTACTGTTATGAAGCAACGGTATCATATCTGGTACTAAATATGCAATATGATAGCGGCCAAATGCCGTTAGATCTGCAATAGACGAACCCTTTTCATTGTCAATAGAAACTTAACCCTTACACAACCATAGACTAGTTTTATTATTTTATTAATTTGAATGTTGCAATTTTTACTTACCTGCTCTATGATAATAGGGTGGTTCGCTATACAATTTTTGCATAAAAGGTTCTAAGGGTTCTAATGGAAAGCTGAAGCAGATGCGCGCTTAGCTCTTTTATGGTTATTAATGAAATCAGAATATATACAAGAATATTCCGTATGAAGGATTATTGCGAAAGTAACATTCAAATTATTTAATTATTTTCCTTAAAGTAAGGCGATGCTTTAATTTTTTTTTTAAACCGTAGCCCTACAGTAAAGGAATAATAATAATAAATGAAAGTAAATAATATTGCGGGGAGTTCCCTTAAACATTATTAATGGACAAAATTCTCCTGCATGGGAATCAAGCACAAGGGTGACCTGGCACGATAGATCAATATCGTAATTAGTCCACTAATCACTATGACTTTCTGCAATCTGGGGGATAAAGCTATAGGTAAAAAAGATGTTACATATGTAGTTTTTCGTGTGGTAGCTGCGAATACTATCAATATTTACTTTGCTCATGCATGTTGTAAAAGACGAGTATAAGCTTTATACAGACATGAGCCAACTCTGTCCGATACCGTCTGGTCGAAAATTACATTCTCAAGAAGGATTGACGTCAGGCAGGCGACTGGTCATGAAACTATTGCCAATATTGCTAATAACTTTTGCAATATGTACGATGGAAGAGGTATATGTACATATTGTGTGGAGCCCAAGTAATTGGCATAAGAGGGTAATGCTGATAAGTTCCGTATCTATACGTTATTTCTTCTAATACTATTATAACGATTGAATACTATTTTATACTTTTTTTATACAGATTTTTTTAAAGTACCTTCTTTTATATATTGAAATGTTTAAAAGCATATAGATAATTTATAAAATCATTTTGAATTTTTTTTTTGTATTGCGTCGATACAGAGCAATTGGGATTAAAGCAAGATTATGATATATAAGTGCATACATATTTTATATATTGGCTATCCAATGCTGTGTGGTAACGGCTATGAATACTACCAACCCTTATATTGCTTGCGGATGACGTAAAAGACGACTAAGAGCTGGGCTAGCTGACAGGCGGCCGGTCATAAAGCTATTGCCAATAACTTTTGTAATATGTATGTTTAGTACCGTACCATTATGTATTTTTAGTTTTGGTACCGGGGGAGACCGAGACTAACCTACCTAGACCACATCGGTCATATGCTGAAGGAAGGTGGAGTCAAGAGTCTCCGAAACCGGCGAGCGTGTATGAAGAGAATTATGAATGTTGAGGAAGCGAGTGAAGTATGCAAAGATAGAGTTCTCTGGCACTCTGTTCTCTCTGCCTATCCTGTAAGGGATATGGCGTGATGATATGTATGTATGTTTACAGTATTACGTAGAACCCCAAATAATTGGGATAAGAGCATATATGTTATATATATATATTTTAAAAATACATATTTAATCCTAAATCTTTTTTGAACACTATCTTTGAGTAAATTTAATCACATAAGTATTTTTATATTGAATTTGATCTGATTTATAAAACGTGTACAAGTACCTCTCAGCCTATCTTACGATCAAATAAAATCTGCATAATAGATGTAAATTAGGCGTATAATTCAAGTGCAATAAGGGCACATGTCAAGTATGAAATTACATTTCAATCTAATCTAAAATCTACCTATGTGTGAGGGCTCTTGACAAATTATTGGAATCTTTGCATTGTGGACTTCGTTTTGTTCAAACTATTGCGTAAACTTACCCCTGCTTTATTAAATTACTATTTTTTTATTACTGATATACCTAATATTTCATTTTTTTATCTATGCATGTCTCAATATTAGGCTTAAGTCTCATCCATAATGAGAGGAAATTAACTAAACCACGTTAGACAGAAGGGATTGTATAGGGTTTTATTAGGAGCTTCCCTTCTCTAAAAATGGCATTATCTATTTTCTGTAATTAGCCAGTCTTAGTCTGTTACCACACGAGAAATGAATATCACAAATTACTTTAATTTTTGTTTTGCTTTTTTTAAAAGATTACACTGCCCTAAGGAATAAATCCTTGTGTCTCAAAGGATCTTATAAATGTGTTATTGACGGACACAAGTAATAGGCTCATAGCAATTATTTTTGTATCGCTCAAAGAATTTTTCTGTATGGAGATTGAACCTAAGTCACTCCATAATCGGTATTTAGACCAGTCCACTATATGTGCAGTTACATGCTAACTATGTTTTATGAAAAAAAGGATGTACCAAATTCCACATTATATCATCTTCGCACATCTATCAATTTATAGGGCAGTTATTATACTATTTTTTATAAATTAGGTTATAAAAAATAAATTTTAGACATTTTATTCTCTCTATAGGTATTATCATAGCCAATAACTTTTGCCATCCTATTCACAGATCTGTTTTAAATAAATGAAAAACAGAGCAGAAAAATATTTTTTCAAATCATTGGAAGATTACACAGACTATCTAGCCAATTAAATGATTTTAAAAAATTAATCGATTACGCTCCGATTCAAATATCGAACATAAAATGCAACTGTTATTTTTATATACTGATTTATGACCAGAGACAATGTTAAAAAGCGAACGCGTATTTTTTTCTTAAATATTTGTGTTCAGTACGGGTGTTTTATTTGTGTCAAAATTTTGCGAGGGGTCGCGAAAAAGGGTTATTACTATTACTAGAAAAATAAGTTAGTGTATTGTATTGTTCGATAATGAATTATTGGGTCGGGACGGAACGTTTCAGGTACATTGAGTATCATGTGAAGGGTTAGTTTGTACTATATGACAGACATTAGGTTCACACGTGAAAGTGTAGTCAGGTAGAATAGATCTTGTGCAAAATTTTAGTGCTGTGTAACGGTATTTTGTGTTTATGCATTCAAAGGGACGTTACTCTAGTGTTATGAAAATATTATCAATTTTTAAGGCGAAAATTATATAATGGCAACTATTGGCGAAGGTATATTTATTTGAATTTTCTTTTATAATAAACTTTATTTTTCAGTGTGAGTATTTACTATTTGAATAATTCTCGTACTTTATGACTATATACTTGCATTATGGAATGCATTCTTGCTTCGGGATCGTTGCAAATAAAAAATTAATCGGCACAAATTTTATTTTTATACACATTTACATACATACATTTCATATGCTCCGATTCGGGAAGAAATTTAGAATCGTATAAATAAACTGTTTTGCATCGGAATCGAACTCACGTCTTCCTTCCCGATTCCACGATCTCCTTATCCACGTCTAATGTTGGTGATATCTCTCCTTAAGATAGATATTTAATTCTATAATCGCCGTATCGGGCAGATTGGCGTTCTTAATTACTATTTTGAGTATCCTGTAAGAATGATGATAGCTATTCTTGTGATGAGCATTAAGGTGGTTCTTACGATTTCTATGGATAAATTAGAGTTAGAATTAATAATTCGTCACACAGAAAGACCGTGATTATATACTATTAAAAATAATATAGTGTTTATTAATAGGTCAATACAGTTATCCAATGTTCTCAATATTTTCAGTTGGCCGATAAAACCAGTTCTAAAAAGTCTGTTACAAGTAAATTTAATTAGACACAACTATAACTAAGGCACAATTCTAACACACGTACAACCTCAAGGTAACCCTTTAATGCGTCTCGTTTCTTTTGTGAATCCTTTAACCCACTAATAATAATTATGCCTTTTGTAAGTTAACCCTTTAACACGCCGGTAATTCTTAAACCTTGCTACCTGACCCACGGGTCTACCTTACTTCCTGATTCATTCCCTCACTGACGTCTCGAGTGTGCGTGTGCGCCGAATCGATCGAACATTCGAATTTCAAATCAATCATTTCAAATTGAAAGTTATCGTGTGGTGTAGTGATGTGTTCTAAATTTAAAATGGTGAGTCACATTATTAAAATGGACGTACCTATTTCTTTTTAAAACATTTATTTCTCATTCCTGTAACTAAAATGAAATTTTTATTTTATTTATTGATTAACATAGTAGGCCTATAAAAATAAGATCACTATTTTCTTTTGTACTATATTTTTGCTCGTATTTGCAAGACGGTGCGTAATTTAATAAACCATCAAAGTTTTCCGGTCGACTTTCCTTATTACCCTTTGTATGTGAATAGAGTAATTTTATTTATACAATACGATATAACAAATATGAAGTCGTTATATACGTCAGCAGTTCCCGGAGATAATAAAAGGAGGCTGGACTCACAGCACGAATGTCCTCGTACGTATCTACGAAGGATGATACGCTGTTATTTCCAACATATTCCAATATATTATTTTTTATTGCTCTCCCTGGTTAAGGAGGTAGGGAGGGAACTGCGTCATGCGTGATATTTGATATAAAGTCGGAACTCAACTTCGTTATGCGATATTCTTTTTTTTTTTTCAAAGGACAATGCTTCGGTGGAGACGTTACATATTTTTGAGGAGATGGTTTGATATTTTTCTCGAGTTGCTCGAATAGGTCCAATTATTCTACGACATGGGAATGTTTTGCGATGTTAGTTTGTTAGCGTACTTATTTATATACGCTTGTTTGAATGTGATGACATTATATTAATTTGTCTTTGTGTTTTTATCATTGTATTTGTATTATAGAAATAAATTTAGTAGGCATAATGTTTATATATAGAATTGACTGAGATTTATAAATTTTACATGAAAAATTCTATTATACTTTTTTTTAGTATTTTTTTTTGTTTTTTTTTCGTTATTTAAATAAATTTAGTAAAGATAGAGTAGACTTTCTACTTAGATATTATTGAGAATAGATAAAGCTGCTATTATTTTTACCTATATATGTTTAGTAAAATAAATGTTAGCTATATGGTAGCGGCTACGAATACTACTAACCCTTACTTTGCCCGTGGATGTCGTAAAAGACGACTAAGAGCCTTATAACGAACTGGGCCAACTCCATCTGATGCCGTTTGGTCAACAATTACATTCCCAAGGAGGGTTGACGACTGGCAGGCGGCCGATTATAAAACTATTGCCAATAACTTTTATAATATGTACTATGAAAGAAGAGTATATATTGTATCGACCCCAAGTAATTGGGATAAGAGTAGGAGAGATGATGATGATGTTTAGTAATGTAAATAATATATAGATATTATTGAGATTTTACATAAAATTACTATTCTAATTATATTTAATTAATAAAATTTTATTTATGTTATTACCATTGCACATGCTTTATAGACATAAATTTACTAAAAAAGGCCCATCTAGATTTAGATAATTAAATTTTAGCAATATTACATTTAAATTTTTGTTTTTATTTTTAATAAAAGTTAATAATTGGTTATTTTATTTAACTATAGTTATAAATTTTATTTTTAAGAACAGTGATGAATATAAACAGTTTTTATAATACAAGAGTGTTGTTGAATTTATCATAGAGAAAATTTCTCGAGAAAATATTAAAAAAAAACGAAATAATATGGAGAAAGCAAAAACGACACTTTTGATCGACCGAGGACTTGAATTCAATGATTCATTATATACAGTTTTTAGCTTATCTCAATTACTCCTCATTAGTGCAATATCAGAAGAATGTAAAAAAACTACTACTAAATTAATGGAATGAAAATTATGGAATAATAATAAAATAAAAAAGATGTGAAATATTTATTTGTTTTTACGATTAATCAGACACAATTATATTTGTACTTTATTTAAAGAATAAAATAAAAACGGAGTGCTCTTAAACTCGATAATCGAAATGTACTAATAGAAAAAAACATTGTTATTTCAGCTATGTGAATATAATTATCGCTTGTTTTATAGTTAATTATTACAACCTGAGGAACTCTTATATATATATATATATATACATATATACACATATTTTTTTATTAATTTTCAAAAAAATGATTGCACAGTTGAACCACTAGGTTAAAATACCGATTTACCACGCTAATTGTCACAGATTCGATTCCCACAAAGGGCTATACTTTTTAATATCTACAAATTGTTGTTTTGAATCTAATTCATTCTGTAATTTGTTTTTTTTTCTTATTGTTTATGGTGGCAAAATAACAAGCAGCACATCTGATAGTAAATGTTACTGGCGCTCGTGGACCTTTGCATTAACAAAGATACAGCTAGGCTGCTGCCTACTAACCCAAAACCACTTTGAAGTGAGGTTACTCGATCTCTCGCGCAACAACAAATTGCCACTGCTCAGTCGGAGACTATCTGTGAGAATGTAGTACCTACTAGCTCGGACACACCGACCCGCGGCTAATGACAGAAAACTCCCAACACTGTGTCCTTATCACTATTAAAGTTTCCCAGGCAAATTTTGCTCCAGTTCCCTGGTGAAAAATTAACCAGTTGTTACGATCCCATGAGAAAGTAAAGGACAAAGGCCTTTTTTATTTAGCCTGATATTACACAGGGATAATAAAAATAGGAATATCATCATCATCATCATTCTACTCTCTTCCAACTACTTGGGCGCGACGCAATATGTACTCCGCTTCCATTGTATACACTGAAAAATTTATTGGCAGTAGGTTTAATGACCGTCCGCTTGCTTGACGTCAACCCTCCTTGAGAGTGTACTCTCCTAATGTAATTGTTGACTTAATGGCATCAGGTGCGCTTGGCTTAGGTGTATATAAAGCTCTTAGTCGTCTTTTATGACATCCATGAGCAAAGTAAGTGTTGGTCATATTCGTCGCCGCTACCACACAGCAATAAAAAATAGTAGTAATTTTTTTTCCAGTCATTCATTATCCTGCTCCTATCCCAATTATTTGGGGTCGACGCAATATGTCCTTTTTTTCCACTTAATCCTTTACGGTGTCATCTCTGTGGTCACTCCCTTTCTATTCATATGATGCTTCACGCAATCCATCCATCTTTTCATCAGTCGTCTTTTACACTTAAAGCCTTCAACATTCATACTTGAAATTTTACTCACAACATTATTTTCGTCCCGACCCATTGCATGTCTATACCAAGTCAGGCGTTCACTTTTTAACTTTTCCGTCACTGGCGTCACTTTCAAACTTTCTCTTATATGCTCATTTCTTCATCGTCATCATCACAGCCCATATATGTCCCACTGTTGGGCTCGGGCCTTCTCCGTAATGGGAGGGAAATTAACCTACTATACCGCACTGGTCAGACGTGTTGGTATAGGGCTTTGTCTCGAGTTTTCTTTCTCTTGAATAGATGTTATATGCGTTTTATATCCCTTAGTCGACTTTTACGATCACCCACGGATAAGATAGGTGGTGGTGAATTGTATTCTTACTCCGTCACCACACGAATGATGCTCATTTCTTATCTTATCCATTGTCGTCAGGTCACACATCTATCTTAACATTCACATCTCTGCTAGTTTATTTTTTACCAGTATTAGTATTAAAAAAATCAATTACAGAAAAACCTTACTAAAAAGCTTTACTTTAATAAAATAAAATGGAGTTGACTAAAGACATTGACTGTTAGCCGCCATGTCGTGTGCAAATAAAATCGGTTGTAAATAAGAGGGGACTGTGGGGTGAGGGTGGCGGTCAGTTTTCCCCGTCGGACCCGCCTGCAGGGGGGCTAACGGACACATGTACCCCCGACAGTATTGTGGGGTTGAATGAATTTGTTTATTGAGCCGTTATGATAAAATGAGTTCATATTACTAGAGGTTCATTGCGTCTATACTGATAATACTACTCACCATTATATTCTTGTATTACTAATATTCTTCTCCACTATTTATTCCTCATGTTCACTACTGGGCTCTAAGATTTTATTTAGTTTTCATTTTTGACTGAAATCTGCAAACATTTTTATAAAGACTACATCCGGTACAAAGAAAATGCTCTTGTATGGCGGAGGGACTTTACAAACATATAATTAATGGACACAGATTACACCCAGACTCAGGACAAAAGTCAATAGATGTCTCAAAATATTTTCCTGTGTGGAAATCGAACTGATGTTACTTGGAACGGTAGAGCGGGATCTTAACCATTACGCCAATCTGTGCGGCCTTTTAGTCGTTTTTACCCAAATTGAATTCGTACTCCATCATCATTATACCTAGTACCAAACCTAGTTTATTTATACATAGTATCGAACCTATTTTAGTGATAATAAAATAATTCACGAGAAAAAGAGCTTAAACGACTGCCATATTGTATATAGTACGCGTATTCGTCACAACACTTTTAAACAACAAAACAGTTTCAAATTCTTGCTCGCCTTTGTTTATTGGAGAACAATATAACATACGTTCTTCTCGTTTTAATAATTTTATATAAATAATTGAATGATCAACAAAATCTAAACTATAATATTTCAAATCATCATCATCATAATTCTCCTACTCTTATCCCAATTATTTGGGGTCGATACAATATGTACTCTTCTTTCATAGTACATATTGTAAAAGTTATAGGCAATAGTTTTATGACCGGCCGCCTGCCAGACGTCAACCCTCCTTGGGAATGTAATTGTTGACCAAACGGCATCAGATGGAGTTGGTCCAGGTCGTTATAAGGCTCTTAGTCGTCTTTTATGACATCCCCGAGCAAGGTAAGGGTTGGTAGTATTCTTAGCCGCTACCACACTGCAATGCTATTTCAAATATTTCCTTATAATACATGTTTTTTTTTATTTCTACCGTGTTTTTACGATGTTTCCCTGATATTGGGGCATCATAAACATACAATTAACCGACACAAATGACATCCAGACCTAGAATGATCATATGTTGTATAAAAAATTTTCCTGTATAGAGACTGAACTTACGAAACTCAGATTGCATCGATTATGAGACCGCATGAATATTATCATTCAGCCTTTTGCCGTTCATTTCTGGATTTAAATCTCTCTCATACTTCCACATAGAATGCGTTCTTGTGCGGCTTACATCTAAAAACTCTTACCAAGTCATCGGTCTACCAATATTAAGAAACCTTTAATTAAATCCACTAATGCAACAAACTACAAATTCTGAGGTATAATCAAGAAAGCAGATTAACACAGAATGGATGTATGAACACACCCTTAGTTGACGCACACATATACAAGCTAAGTACATTAAGTCGCCTATCCGAGACACGGGGTGGACGGGCAACAAATGTCGCGGTCAGTAACCCCCTCATCTCCCACTCTGTAGACCCTCTACGCCATGAAACCGTAGCTGCTACAACTGCTACGAACCTAATATAATTTTATTTTATACCTTTACAAATATAGTTGAATAAATTTTTTTCTGAGGTAATAAAATGAGTAGGAAATTTAGTTTTTTGTATAAATTTTTATGTTGAGATAGGATAGGCTCTGATTCTATGTTTAAAATTTATTTTTTTAATCTGTTGTAGCAGCTAGCTAGCTAGAGGATAATGATGAACCATAACTACGCGTCTCATTATTTCCGAATTTTTAATTTTCAATGAATTTGTGCGATTCACAAGTACTATAATGTAAAATCTTTCCGTTAATTATATTTGTAAATTGTATTGTACTTCCTTAATATAATACGGTGTAATGACTTCTAATGTTTACGCGAGTATTACACATTTGAAATAAAACTACTTTTACGGATTCTATCGCGTTTGTATTTGATTTATAATTTCCCGACGTTTCGAACACTTTACAGTGATCATGGTCACGGGAGGACTGAGGTGTCTTACGTCCAATATGTCATTGTTATTACAGAAATTTATTTATATCTACCCTATAAGATATTAAATTTTGACCCACATTTTTATACAAAATTAATACAATTCATTGCCAGTACAAAAAGAGAATGATTCTATATATAAAATTTATGTTGTTTATGATTTTTTATTATTAAGGTATTTAATTTATGATAATTATTATTGTGGCAATTTTACAATTTTTACAAAACTAACAAAAACTATTCAGCTACTACCGGATCGGAACGCGGCCACTCTGACACCGCCGCCGTCACACTAAGTCTGCAGTCTGTGAGCATAGTCAGGACCGCGCCCGCCATTATATCAGGTTTGATAAACCACAAATCCTCGCAAAAGAACACCGATACCTTCCTAGAATGGTTCGCGAGGCTATTGAAATCAAAAAACATAAAAATTTCAATAGGGAGGATGGCTGGGTATTATCATCAAGCTAGGATCCTGTCATTCACTTAATTAAAAATAAAACTAAGAAAACCACCTCAAGACTGCAAGACACTGTGAGCACTTATTGTATAGATTTGACCCACAATAATAGTTAAATTTTAATTTAATTAATTTTAGTAAGATAAAGTAGGCCGCCACTCAAAAAAAAAAAAAAAAAAAAAAAAAAAAAAAAAAAATATTCAATAATAAAATTAGTATCATGCCTCCTGAGTTTTCTCGCCGGATCTTTCTCAGAGTGGCCGCGTTCCGATCCGGTAGTAGCTGAATAGTTTTTGTTAGTTTTGTAAAAATTGTAAAATTGCCACAATAATAATTATCATAAATTAAATACCTTAATAATAAAAAATCATAAACAACATAAATTTTATATATAGAATCATTCTCTTTTTGTACTGCCAATGAATTGTATTAATTTTGTATAAAAATGTGGGTCAAAATTTAATATCTTATAGGGTAGATATAAATAAATTTCTGTAATAACAATGACATATTGGACGTAAGACACCTCAGTCCTCCCGTGACCATGATCACTGTAAAGTGTTCGAAACGTCGGGAAATTATAAATCAAATACAAACGCGATAGAATCCGTAAAAGTAGTTTTATTTCATAATACGGTGTGTTGTCTTTATAATAAAAAAAAAAATAATAGCAAGTCAATAATAATAGAGCAAAAGATTCTAAAAATTCAGCAGCCTTAATTGGATTGCTCCGATAAAACTAATTGTTTACTAGACTATATCGATTAAATACAGTAATTGGTTAGTGCCAATATATTAACTAGAACTTACACAGATTATAAAAATAAAACGGTAAAAATATTTGAACCAAAGATAAATCGTTGAACAAAATTTATTACATTATGGAAGGGGGGAAGAATCAATTAGAGCGAAAACAGATTTCAAATTTCGAACTGGCCAAATGGCCAATAAAGGCAAATGGTGCGATAGTACATTCAGTAATACGTATCTAGCATAACATGGTACTTCGATGATTAAGAAAATGTTCTTTTTAACTTAACATATTGCAGATCTATTTATATTGGTTATCTACACATGTATCTAGTATAACAAGATACGTGAATCATTAGGTGGATATTTGTGTTACTGTAACGTATAATAGATCAGGTTACATTGGTGCTGTTTATGTAAGTTTATGGAGGCTATTAGCATGTTTGCTGGGCATCCATTTTTACTAACACCGTATTTTGGCCGTTTCTCTTATTGGATATAAGTAATGTACGAGTTGTATTACAACATGTTCTTTCTTTTTAACATAAATAGATACATATTAGAATTATCTCGGCTCAAATACGAGTATATGCGTACTACTTCTGGACTCGAGCGTACTCTACAATAGGCATGTAATTGACCTTCTATATCACTTTTTATTATAGTGTTGTAGTGTTATGGGTTATACTGTTGTGGGTTATAGTGCTGTGGGTTATAGTTTTGTGGGTTTTAATTAAAGTTTCAATCCTCTTACTATTAGTACCTACATATTAAATGTCTTAGTCGTCTTTTAAGACACCCACTGACAAGAATTCTTACTTCATCACCACCCTGCAAATATAACATATATACATAGCCTCACGCCTGTTTCCCAGAGGGGTTGGCAGAGACTACGGATTGCCCCAAACCACGATCCTGACATACCTCCATGGCTTCATTTACACTCATCACAGTCTTCATGCGTGCTCTACGGTTACGCTTGCTCTGAATCTGACCTTGTAAAATATTATATTACCTTTATATACCTACTTTTCCGTGTGGTAACGGAGAAAAAAGTATTCACCAGCCCTTATTTTGTGCATAGATATTGTAAAACACGACTAAGGGATAGAATAGAAATATATATATATATATATATATATATATATGTATATATATGTGTGTGTGTGTGTGTGTGTAAGAGAAGGAAAATTGGAGATAAAATGTTATACTAACTCGACTGACTAGCGTGGTTGGTATTTTTTCTCCTATTGCTGAAGAGGCTCAAGCTCAACAGAAGAACGGTTGTAACTGATATTGGAGGAAGGATTAGAACGCTAAAGTAGTAATGGGCAGTCTACATCACTTGACGAACTGATAACCAAAGGGGAAGAAAGGTTTCGGGGGCATAGTCCGGAGCGTGCTCGTCGCGTCCCCTGCCAGTCTAAATAGACTGCTAATCCGGCTCGATATGCGTACCGCAGTGCGGATTAGGGCGTCCCCCAGAGGCGGCGCGTACATACCCGTCCCCGTCGGTACGAAAATCGGCAGATGCGGCGATGGGGGCCGCCACCCATCACGCCTTGCCCAGTCAGGCGAGTCGAGGAGAGCAGAGTGCCGGGTGGGCACGTGGAATCTAAGAGGATGTGTGGAAGGTAAGTTGCACGAGCTGATAACCGTCATGGCGGACAAACAGCTAGAGGTGCTCTGTGTAACAGAGACCAAGCGAAGGGGCAGCGACGTCTGTGATCTTCCTGGTGGCTCTGTGGTCTGGTGTACCACAAAGCGATCGAGCCAGCATGGGGGTAGGAGTGCTGTTGTCCTCTCACTTGGCCTCAGGTGTGAAGGATTACGGAATGTATGATCCCAGATTTCTTTGGGTTCGTATAAAACTAGGTGTCACCAAGGTATTCATGGTTGTAGCATATTTTTTTTTTTTTTTTTTTTTTTAAAGACACCTCCCTGCACTAAGGAAAATAATCCTTGTATCGCGGGGAACTTTACAAACATGCAATTAACGCAGACAAATTATAACCAGACTCAGAACAACACTTTGTGGATCGCACAAAATATTGTCCTGCGTGGGAATCGAACCCACGGCACTGGCATGGAAGGTCGGTATCTTAACCACTACGCCATCTGTGCAGTCATATGCTCCCGTAGGATCCTCGGTGGCATCAGATCAAGAGAAGTTTTGGGATAATGTTAGGGAAGTTCTGGATATGGCAAAAACCAGTGAACGCGTGATTGTATGCGGAGATTTGAACGGATGGGTGGGGACCAAGCGTCCGGACTATGAGGACATACTTGGTCAATTTGGTGATAAGAGAGTGAACGACGCAGGTAGGCTCATAGCGGATGTATGCATGGAGAGAAACCTTATTGTGTCAAACATATTTTTCCAACATAAGGACATCCATATGTATACATGGAGAAGGAATGAACAGAAAAGTATAATAGATTTAATTTTGGTAGACAGTCGCCTCCGAAGCAAAATATTGGACACAAGAGCCTACAGGGGCCCACAGTCGATACGGACCACTATCTCGTTATTGCGAAATTTAGTGATCTGTTTATAAAGTTGAGGCACTGGCGAGAGCGTGTCCACTTCGGAGGGCTTGAAAGAATAAAGGTTGAAAGGTTGCAAGAAGAGTGTGTAAGAGAAAAGTATGCAGAGGGTGTCCGAGAACGGCTGACGATGGCAAGCCAGCCGCAATCGGACATTGAAGAATGCTGGAGAGTATTGAAAGAGAGTATGGTAGATACAGCGAAAGAAGTATGTGGAAGTTCAAAGAACCATAGAAAAATAATTGGTGCATGGTAGGATGCGGAAGTGGCAGCTTCCGTAGAGCAAAAGAAGAAAGCGTGGCTGGACTATGTCTCTTCTTTGAATCTGAATGACAGTATGACTGAAAGAAATATATCGGCAATGTAAGAATGACACCAAGGCCTTAGTGAAAGAGAAACGTGATAGAGCAAATATGAGTGCAGAAGATAGGCTGACTAAAAACTTCGAGGGTAACACCAAACTCTTTTGGAGGGAGGTGAAGAAGTCTCGGGGTGGTTGGACATTCTTACACAAACACAAGAGGTGTTAAGCCGATGGAGCGAATATTTTGGCGATATGTATGCGGATGCTACGGTTGGCGCCGGTGTCGCGTGTGGTTTAGTAGATCACCATTCAGCACCGGCGTCCTCCGATGGGATCAGTATGGATAAAGTTGAATGGGCGATAAGAAGTTTGAAAAATGGTAAGGCAGCGGGCATTGATATGGTGTCTGCCGAGATGATCAAGCTTGGTGGCTCTTGTGTCTGGGAGGCGTTCCTGTTGCTCCTCAGTTTATGTTGGAGCTTGGGAATGGTTCCCAGGGACTGTAATAGCGCAGTCATCGTGCCTTTGTTTAAAAACAAGGGTTCACGTTATGACTGCGCAAATTACAGAGCCATAAGCTTGACCAATTTGGCAGCAAAAGTGTATGGTAAAATTATTGAAAGGAGAATGAGGATGGTGTCCGATGGTTTACTGTGTGAGACACAAGGAGGTTTCAGGTGTGGAAGGGGATGCATGGATCAAGTGTTCTCTCTGCGAAACATTGTGGAGAAGCATCTGGCTCCAGGTCACAGGGTTTTCTGTAGTTTTGTGGATCTGGCGAGAGCATTTGACACGGTTGTACGAAAGGAACTTTGGGACATTTTACCGGAGTATGGTATTAACGGTAAACTGCTACAGGCTGTGCAGTCCAGTTACATGGGCTGTAGAGCCTGTGTGCGGCTGGATGATGGAATGTCGCCTTGGTTTGACGTCAATATCGGCGTTAAGCAGGGGTGCGTTCTGTCAGCCAGGCTGTTTATCATATATGTAGATAAATGTCTCCAATGGTTGAACGATATGAATGTGGGCATCCAGATGGGCGACTCAGTGGTCACTGGTCTGCTATATGCAGATGATGCAGTCCTGCTGGCACAGTAAGTGACTGATCTGCAGACCCTAGTCGACACAATGACAGAAGATTGTAAGAAAAGGGGTCTACGCGTGAATGTGAGCAAAACCAAAATAATGGTCTTTGAAAGAGATGAAGCCAGAACAGATGTAAGAGTAACAATAGGTAATGATGTACTAGAGCAAGTGGATGAATTTGTATATCTTGGAGGTGGATTTAGCCGAGATGGAAGGTACACCACTGATATAGAGCGAAGAGTGAATACGGGAAATAGAGTGAACGGAGCGTTGGGGCAACTTCTCGGTAGCCACCACCTCAGCCAGAAGGCACGTGTAGCAATACATAATGCAGTGCTTGTCCCAACATTACTGTATGGAAGCGAGAGTTGGGTATGCAGAAAAGAGTATAAAAGTAAAATTAATGCGGTCGAAATGCGATCTCTACGGAAAATCTGTGGAGTTAGGCTGATCGATCGCATTCGTAACGACGACGTAAGAAAGCGAGTAGGTATGAAAGAGAGTATTGGTGTAAAGTTGCGAAAGGGAATGCCCCGATGGTTCGGACATGTGAAAAGAATGCCGAACAAACGTCTGGTTAAGAAGATATACAATACGAAAGTGGAAGGGTGTAGGTACCGAGGGAGACCGAGACTAACCTACCTAGACCAGATCGGTCATGTACTGAAGGAAGGTGGAGTCAAGAGTCTCCGAAACCAGCGAGCGTGTATGAAGAGAATTATGAATGTTGAGGAAGCGAGTGAAGTATGCAAGGATAGAGTTCTCTGGCACTCTGTCCTCTCTGTCTACCCTGCAAGGGACATGTCGTGATGGTATGTATGTATGTATGAAAAAAGGTTCTCGATTGGCGACGGCATATCGAACGACACGGTGTTATACGCGTTCGATTTCTTTTCTTTTTAATGTCTTTACATTAATAATTCCGGGTTAATATTTTTATATTGATATATAAGTTAGACATGACTTCTTAGGTCCTTCGTAAAAAAACAAATTTATAGTTGTCTTTTTTTTCGGGACAAATCCAAAAAATTGCAGCCAGTTTTTTGGGACAATTCCAATTATATATTGCTTCTACTGTAATTAAGGAAACCGTTGGATGCAGGTGACACTGGACTGTTTTGAGTGGCATTTTCGTGGGGAGGCCTATGTGCAACAGTGAACGTTTACAAGCTGTGATGGATGGATGGATGGATGGACTATTGTAATTTACTTTGTGATAAAATTCATATCCATTCATCAGTCTAAAAACGTCCACTGCTGGATATAGTGTTATAAAGATACTCAGGAAACGCCTGCTAACGAGTATCTTGGTGATACCTCAGTCAGATTTTGCAATTCCTGTGGAAAAGTAAGTTGTATAGTATTTTTTACTAGTCACCATACGAGAAAACTTATACAAAAGATAAACAAATCAGTTGAAAATAGAGGTGTTGGAAAACTGAATTTTGCGTCCCTCCCATTCCCGTCTACCGGGTGGTTCTAAACTTCGTTCTTGCTATTAAGAGTTTACTAATATAATAAACCGATAACATCCTTCCAAATAAGAAATCACATTAATTCAATATAATGAGAAATTCTATCTAGTAACAAGCTTCTGAAATATTCTACAGTAAATTACTGCATGTGCAATAAACATGCGATTTTCCGTATGATGACGGAGTAAAATAATTCACCACTCCCTTCTTACCCGTGGGTGATCGTAAGAGACGATTAAGGGATATAAAACGCATATAACAGCTATGCAAAAGAAGGAAAACTCGAAACCAAGCCTTATACCAACACGTCTGATCAACGTGGTATAGTAGCTCAATTTCCCTCCCATTAGGGATGAGGCTCGAGTCCAACAGTGGGACATATATGAGCTATGATGATGATGATGATAAAATTACTGCATAATTCGGTATTCTAAGCACTGAGGAATTAAAAAAGCAAATTTCATTTCAACCATGTATTGGAATGAAATCCTTACTAATATTATAAATGCGAAAGTAACTCTATCTGACCGTCTGTCTGTCACTCTTTCACGCCAAAACTGCTGAACCGATCTAAATGAAATTTGGTACACAGATATGTTAGAGCCTGATAAAGGACATAGGCTACTTTTTAATGCCAAAAAGAGTTCTAAAGGGGGATGAAAAGTTGTAAGGAAGTATCGTCATTTTTAAAGCCAGAAGCTTGAAACTTATTTTTAGGCTATTGATTAGATATAAATAAATATGACATTAACATTTTGTAAAAATTTACCCTTAAGGGGTATATTTTTACAAAATGTTAATGTCTATTTATAGTATATTTTTACAAAATGTTATATATAGTTCCCTGTATGGATTACTGTTTCTCATAATGATTTCTTATATATACGCGAGTATTACACATTTGAAATAAAACTTTTTTTAGTTTGTATTTAATTACCCGACGTTTCGTCCAATCGGCCTCCCGTGAACATGAACATCGTAAAGTGTTCGAAACGTCGGCAAATAAAATATCAAACGCGATAAGATTAGGAAAAATAGTTTTATTTCAAATATATTCTCCATTTCAACTAAAAAGAATATTATTGAAAATATTTTATAAATTTACGTTTTAAAAGTAGAATCAATAAGAATGAATCTCAATAACCACTATATATCTTAGATAACCTAAGCCGTCCTTAAATAACATCAAATCCTTCTATTTCTTTTACAAAACGATACACAAGTTACTGTACTTATATTTATTGTATGTATATGTGGGAGTAATCGTCGGTCACCATCGCAACCATATCTTGGCAACGCTGTATTAAGCTATATATCTTTAAATATAAGACTTGATTTCCCCTGACAAAAGTACAACAGATACAAATAGCCGAACGCGCGAAACCATAGTGATACTAGATGTGATATCTTTAATGACTATATATTTATAAAACCCGATTACGAAGTGAAAAATGATGTCACAAGCGGGATTCGAACCCGCGCCTATTGGGATTCCGGCCCAATCGTGCTGCCACTACACCACCGTGACTAATTGTAGGACATGCGAATTTCACTTCGTATCATATTTACGTAATTATTAAAAAAAAGCTTTCAGTTTCTAAAGAATTTCAGATTTCCTTATTGTCTTTTTGAGTTAATAAGTTCTTATGGGAGGATAAATTTAACTTTAACTTTATTTTTAAGATAAATTTAACTTTAAATTTAACTTTATTGTGGTAGGACCACGCTGTGGACAGTTCTCTGTCTACAGCCGCGGGCCGGTCCGTCCGGGGTAGTACCACACTCTCGCAGAAGATCGACGTCTGAGTAATAGCAATGTGCTATTGCGCTTCGTTCGGTGAGCGAGAGAGCCGGAAGCCTGACTGGGGTGGGTTCAGGGTTGTATTGGTAGGCAGCGGCCTAGCTATACCATTGGCAAAGGTCCATGGGCGGCAGTGACACTTACCATCAGGTGTGCTGTCTGCTCGTTTGCCGCCATAAGCAATAAAAAAAAAAAAAAAAAAAAAAAACGTTTCGTTACGTAACGCTTAACGGTGCCAGTCTGCCTGGCTTCCTTTTCTCTCACGCATACGGCAGCGTTAGGTAGGCTCCTCCTCTCGTTCTAGTTCACAGCGCTAATACAACATTAAGATGTGATGTTATAAGATTTTATTAATAAATAACCTTTCCTTACATTATCATATTAATATACATAAAATTTAAGTAATAGCTTTCTTGTAAGCTTTTCTCAATTTAAATAATTTCAATATTAAATAGTTCAACTTAGATTAGTTTAAGTTTTCACTTCTGTCCGGCGTCCCGAGACGCAAACGTTTTTTTTTGTTTTGTTATCATATCATGTAGAATATTCAAGAGCTTAAAAATATTCAATACTAGCTTCTGCCCACGACTTCGTCCGCGTAAGTTAGCGTTAATCCAAAGTAACTATTCCTCCTACAATATTTAATTCCCCCTTTTCAACCCTTTACAACGCTTTTTCCAATTAAAAAGTATGTCTATATCCTTTCTCAGGCTTTAGACTATCTGCGTACCAAATTTCATTTAAATTGGTTGAGTAGTTTTGCCGTGAAAGTGAGACAGACAGACAGAGTTACTTTCGCATTTATAATATTAGTAAGGATAAATAGAATAAGAGTCCAAATAGACAGTTGCTTTTAGTATCTAGATTATTCCCTAGTTTACTTAATCTACATATATATAAAAGAAAGTTGTGTTAGTTACAACACTTATAACTCGAGAACAGCTGCACCAATTTTTATGATTTTTATGTTTTTAAGTTTGTTGTCGTCGGGAATAGGATATAGGATATTAAAATATGATATTAATAAACAAAAAAAAATATTAAAAAAACATCAATTCTAAACGTTCATTTGTTGATGATGTAACCAATGGCAAAGCTGATAGCTCACGTCATTACGTGGTATAATGATTTGTTTTTAAAATACAGCGAAAAGTTGAAATTAAATTAGACCGGTCAGAGTTCGTTTTGTGCGAGTGTTACGAATTTTTAACCGACTTTAAAAAAGGAGGAGGTTCTCAATTCGTTTGAATTTTTTTTTATGTTTGTTACCTCATAACTTTCGACTGGGCGAAGCGATTTTAATTAATCTTTTTTTATTTGAAATCTGGTGCTTCCCGTGTGGTCCCATTTCAATTTGGTCCAGTTCTGACAATGGCATCCATGAGAAAACCATATAAGTCTAAAATTAGCATTAAGTACGAGTGTGACAAATGAACGAGTAGCTCAAGCCCCGCTACTAATAGAATAACCTATGTGTGTTTGTAACACCAAAAAGAAAATTAAAAAAAAATAGTAAAAAAAAACTACGTTTACAAAAAAACCGACTTCAAAAACTGAACAGTACAAAATAACTTAAAATACTATCATTTGTATGTGCTATCTATTGATAGGTTTGAAGTTGGTGCCGGTATCGGTACCTTTAGTGTAGGAATTTCATTACAGTAAGTACCTAAACTGTTTATAATTTTGTTTAGGGCTTGGCTTGGTTTTTACGAGTATCATTGTAAAAAAAAATCATTGTTTTGAAATTGTTATTAACAAAGTTTTGGCCAAGAAAATCTAATCTTTCTCTAAAAACTGTAATGCAATTAGGATTCTAAACATTGCGAATGAAACCACTGAAGAAGAATAATACGAGAAGATCGCCGCGTTAGTACCTATAGCCCGAATTCGTGCTTCTCAATCACAAGAACAAAGTGAAGCACCCACTGAAACGGCTCGGGTGACAATACGATATCGTCGAGCAAATCTCAGAGCTCAGCAACTAGATAATTTTCAACGCGCAAGAAGAAAAATGTTGTATATCACAAGCTGCTTCTTCGTCTTGCTGGCACATCATTATAATATGTACTTGAGTTTTCAATTTATATGTGATTTATTATCATAATAAAAAGATATCTTAATACTTTTGAATTAATACGAAGGCGGAATGAAGTGTGCCGGGTCGGCTAGTAAATAATATATTAAAAGTAAACGTCGGATATAAGTTCGTTAGTACTATTCTAGCACCATGTCAAATTTCATTTTTAGCATGCATAATGACAATATCATTAGAGCATTCAATCAAAGTTATTCAGTATTCGCCTTTTAATTCTAAATGTGAAACTCGAAACTATTGTTATCTCAATACGAATTAAATACACTTCTGTATTACACGCCTCATAAGTGAAGCGTTGAGGTCTTGCTCTACTCCCGATATATGAAAATCAAGCACTTTTCAAACCTAAAAATTATTGTATTTTTATCACATTGCACTTAAAGAATAATATTATTATACATATGTCAAGAAAAAAAATTCATCTAAACGTATTTGATATTTTTAAAAAGCAATTATTTTGTTTAAAGTAAGAAAATAGTTAATTAAAAAATATATTCGAGGACGTCGGATCATTTTTTTTTGTATCTGACAGGATCATACCGTAAAACTGAATGTATCAAAATATTTATTTATTTAAAAGCTTCATAATCGCAACGTGCTGTTTCCTTTCGAAAATGGCTTAGTAATTCTTTGTCGTTTAATTGCAATTAATAAAAAACTAAACTGCTGAATATTAGTGTATGTATACCTTATGAAAATTGGGTTCATTTACATTTAATTGTTCGTCCATTCGGATAGGCAAAGGAATCCCATACAGCCTATCGTAAACGAACAGCTATGTTTAGTACTACGTCGAGAATGGCACGAAATTTTTCTTTCATTTTCATTTATAGTATTGACTAATAGTAAATGATAAATAAAATAATAATAAATTGTTGCATGTCTGTTCAGTAACATAAAAAAAAATATTTTTTTTAGCTTCTCTAACTTTTTGAAGTGAAACTTTTTTATCGACGAATGGGAGAAATTTTATATTGTAACGTTTTTCTGTTACGTGCCATATTTATTTTGGAGTGTAAAGCCCATGAGGGTTAACCGTGTGGTGACGGAGTAAGAATACAATTCGCCACCTCCTATCTTACCCATGGGTGATCGTCAGCGACGACTAAGGGATATAAAAGGCATATAACATCTTTGTAAGAGAAGGAAACCTTGAAACAAAACCTTATACCAACACGTCTGACCAGCGTGGTATAGTAGGTCAATTTCCCTCCTATTATGGTAGAAGCGCGAGCCCAATACTGGGACATATATGAGCTGAGATTATAAGCGTACGAAGGTAAAAATTTTACAGATGAAATGCGACACGAGAGAGGAAGGGAGAGAGGGAGTGAAGGAGGCAGGGAGAGAGGGAGGCAGGGAGAGAGGGAAGGAGGGAGTCAAGGAGAAAGGGATGGTGAGGGGTAGGGCGGGTGAGGAAGGGGGTGGGTGGATAGAGAGAGAGGGGGCAAGGAAGAGAGATAGGGATGAAGGGTGAGAGAGAGAGGGGAGGGGAAGAGAGAGGGAGAGGGAGAGAGAGGAGGAAGAGAGAGAGGGTAGTAGAGAGAGGGGGAGGGAGAGAGAGGAGGAAGAGAGATAGGGTAGTAGAGAGAAGAGGAGAGGGGAGAGTAGAGAGAGGGGGAGTGGAGAGAGGGGGAGTAGAGAGAGGGGGAGTAGAGACAGGGGATGAGGGGGGAGTATAGAGAGGGAGGGAGAGAAAGAGAGAGAGAGAGAGAGAGCATAAAAACGTATCAATAAAAAATGTAAAAAGAAACGATAATATTTTTAATAAACCTCAATAAATTTTAAATAAATAATTTAAATAAACAATCTTGAGATATTAACGCAGGAGAATGATGGTGAAATGAAAATGAAAAAAAAACTTAATTTTTCGTGCCATTCTCAACGTAGTTGTAAACATAGCTGTTCATTTACAATGCTTGCAGCATTGTAAACCCACGGCTGTATGGGATTTCTTTCCTTCATTTATGGCATTGACTAATAATAGTAAATAATAAATAATATAAAATTATGAGACGTGCGCTTTTGGATTTTCCAAATTATATTCACTTGTATTTACTCAAAGTTGCGTTGTCATCAGTCATCGTCTTGAGACGAAATGTCTCATCTAGTTCAACCGCTTCTATGTCATGAAAGGTAGTGGGACAGTTAATATATTTGAAGTAAGGTAGAAAAAGGGTTTCTTGTGCTACCTTTGTGCGGGCATGCCCTTTAGTGGGATCTAATAAAACCTTGTTACGGCCAGAGGGATACCAATCCCAATATTGAAAGTGTACTTTTACATGATACGGAATTTAGGGACTTCTTTCTGATATTAAATCGAGGGAAATCTTTTTACTATAATGTTTTGAGATAACGCAATATCATGGTAGATTCTATTGTGTTTTCGGAAATTGCTTTTGCGTAAATATATTTAGAATATTCGAGTATTATAATTCTTCGTAGTGAATAATATTTGATTGTGTATACGGAATTTAGTTGGCTATGAATTATTACAGTTTGAAAAATATTTTTACATACATTTTCTAAAATAATTTAAGTATTTAGACGTTCATTTTTTTTAAGTTACGAATATAGATAGAGAAATAGATTAAGAGAAGAAAGGATATAGGTTTTGTTGCATGCATTGTAACATCTCTAGAATTGGGAAGACTCAAGGAGGAACATTACCATAATCTCTAGAATTAGAAGATGTGTTCAGTACGATACTTCCACTCATTCTTCGGTAGTTTAGTTCGTTCTGAAAACAACCACGGCAAGTAAGAGATAGTCACACATTTTATTTTTAATACAACAGTAGCAAATTAAATACCAATAAAATAACATTGATGTTTAATTTTTAAATTTTATTAAATTTAATAATTAATTAAGACTACTACGTGTTACTACCAACTCTTCTCAAATAGGTGTCGTGAGGAGCGACTAAGAAATATCATCATCATCATCATTGCCAACATGGATGGCGATTTTTCTTCTATTGCCAATAAAGTCTTGCGTCCAATAGTGAGAAATATATTATCTGAGAAGATGTTTCTTCTTACAATTCCAATTTACTGAATATATTATAGAATCAAACGCATAATGGTAACTAATATTTCTAAACAAATTCACATTCGTATCCATAATACGAATGTGAATTTGTTTGCTATGCTTTCACGCTTAAACCACTAAGTTGATTTTAAAAATTCTTTTACCAATGGAACGCGGCATAATCAGCACATTACATAGGCTAAATTTAATCCCTATAGGAACGAGCACTACGCTGGTGAAATCGTGGAAATTTTCTAATATCTAATAATACTGGTATAAGCTTTAAAATCCAAAAATCTTCGTTATATCTATATGCTAGATGATCGCTTAAAGAATATACAGCAGCACTATCCTGAGAGACTTATGCCTGTTATCACGAACGACCTCTAAAGTTGGGACACCTCTAAAGTAATAATAAATAACACGTTACGTTGATTCTATCTTAAGTGTTACTTAGAATTTAAATTGTCTACACAAAAGTAAAAAAACCTCAATGTTGTGTCATTCCTTTTGCCTTTCCTTTTAAGTGTTACCTAAATTAGGAGTTGTTGATAAAAAGGGACATCATAACTACAACCTAAATCAGAATCGCCTACTACACTCATTTTTTTTGAGTAAGTACGTAGGTTCAACAGTTTACGCTGATAGTTTGATTGGATGCATAGATGGTATATATGGTACACGGATGACTTATACTAAAAGTATTATAGGTATATATTATATATTTTAAGTTAGAATATGTACATATTAATCTGTAATTGCTTTAGTAGTTTTGCTTTAAAATATTTTGAACTTGGCGTGAATAAAAGATAAAGATTTTATGTCAGGACTAGATATATAAGAATGTAAGTCTGCGAGTATAGTCTAGGAACGAAGATCATGTACCTACTTAGGAATTCCGTTAAAAGATTCATTTAGTTTATATTGAGGTGACATTTTGAACTACAAAATTTTATTTTCTATTTTATACCTCCCGATGAGTTAGAGGTGTAGATATATTATGGAATAGGATAAATTTAGTAATAATAAGGGTATATTAAAGATATTCGTTCCAATGTTACTTATGCGGCAAAAAATGGCTACAATATTGTACTGAGTATTAGTTATAAATAATATTTTTCTTTGTGTTAATGAATCGTGATGCCAGGAAGTCCTGCGTGAGTATCAAATCTGTGACATTTGGCATGTTACATCAGTATCTTTTGTGAGGCAGTCACCTCGCAGAAGGAAGAGGCGAAGCGTGTCAGAGAGGACATTCTCTACGCTGACACACGCCTTAGCTGAGGTCGTGGGTGGATGGACCGGGGATTAGACGCTGTCCAAGTGATTCGGCCGTCCCAGTAACATTGTTGTATTTTGTCGACGGAGATGATACTTGGAAAGGTAAACCACCGGCCACGGATGTCAAGGACATTGGGATCAATGCTCGGTCGAATAGTGATAGCGGGGAAGCGCGGTGGGTAAAGAGGCCACACGCTAGTCTTTCGTTGGAATGGGTGGGGAGCGTCCAAATCATTTTCTGCCAAAAAAAAAGGTCAGGATCTTAATTTTAAGTTACTTTGTCATTTTTGCAATCAATATGTTGATGATACAAAAATATTTAGGAAAATTAGCAATTCAAGTGATTATTCTTTTAATTCTATCCGTGTGGTGACGGAGTAAGAATACAATTCACCACCCCCTAGTTTACCCGTGGATGATCATAAAAGACGACTAGGGGGTATAAAACGCATACAACATTTACGCAAGAAAAGGCAAATTCGAAACAAAACCCTATACCAACACGTCTGACCAGAGTGATATAGTAGGTTAATTTCCCTCCCATTACAGAGGAGGCCCGAGCCCAACAGTGGGACATATATGGGCTGTGATGATGATGATGACGATGATTCTTTTAATAAATGTTGTGATAAGCTTTCCAAAAAAAAAATATATGGATTAAATATATGATTAAAAATCATTAAGTTCCAACTTTTAAAGCGTCAGTGAAGTTAGAGACTTGAGCGACCCTTGACAGCGAATTTAGTTTTGGATTTCTTTATAATCCAGTCATAATAAATTTTTATAAAATGATAGAATTCATCCCGAGACAATATCAGAAGCTTCAATAAAAGGGCACACCATATTTGTTATTTTATAGTACTTCTTCAACTTCAATATGTTGCCAAATCTTTTCACTATCTTTACTAAATTCAAAGTTTAAATATTGAAAAATATGATGCAAATTAATTAAAATCATTGAACAAAAGGAACACAAAAATTGTTTATACCTTTCACTTTTTTAAAAACAATTATCACCTTATAAACTCAACACATCCACAAAAATTAATGTTCTTTTAAAGGATTATTTATAATCTAACTCAGCTAAATTATTTATAATTTATATGATTCTTCGTATCTGTTAAGTCAAATAGGATTGCCTTGTAAAAGGCTAACATCACCTTCTATGTCTTTTTTTGATATGTCTTATTCGAGAACTTTTTATGCGCAAATTTATTTATAATGCGTGCAAATTTTGGATTTCAACATACAAAAATTACGCTATATATGATGTTTTTATATTTTTTTTATACTGTTCCTTTTTATATACTTAACAAAATTGTTTTTTTTTTTAAATTAAAATCTGAATAATCATTAGAAATTTTATAGGTGACAAGTGTTAATATTATTTTTCTTGTATTGTGTAATTGGATTATAATATTTTATGTTTGAATGCGATAAATAAAACAAATAAATCATAATTTATACCCATTCAAACTTCGAAAAAAAAAAAAACTCAAACGTTTTCTTCATATTGATTTATATTTCAAAATAATTTAATCCTATAAAAAAATCGAATAATACACGGATTCCAAATCGAAATTCGTGTATCAAAAAACTTGCAAATTTCCTAGAAGTGTTCTTAGTTTATACTGAAATATGTGTTACTTATAAAGGATAAAATAATGCTCACTATTTACTAACTTTTCATTATTAAGTATTTACATATGATGTAGGTTAACTTCATTTCTGTATATGAATTTATTAAACTTAATAACTTTGAAACTTTTCACTCAAGTACTGTAAATCTACATGTTTGCTAGGTACGCAAATATAATAGTTGCAACAAAGCGTTGGTAGGCAGGTATGACGCATGCGCCGCATCTTGGCCGACACTACCTGACCGCGGCTGGACACTGATCAATATTAAAGTCCGAGGGAGGATGCTGGGGGATCTGTTTGTCTGTTAGATCTAACTAGAGTTGTTAATACCACGTTTCTTTATATTGTTTTGTATATTTTCCCATCTTTAGTTTCATTTATCAGATAATATCTGTATATATATGACAAATTCAATAATAATAATTAATAATTGGACGATAAGAATCAACTCAAAGAAGGAAAAGTTGGATGGTCTGAATGAGGATATGCATATGAAAGCAGTGAGTGCAGATATGACGGTTGGCAGGCGTCTATGGAGGGGAAGAATATGTTATGCCGACTTCTCTAAGTGTGAAAGTGAGGGTAGGCTAATAATGAATCATTTGAGGTTAAGAAAGAGATAATATACATAGTTATCAAAATCATAAAATTGTACGACACTTGATTTTGTTATTTTCATAGTAACCCGCTTGATTTATCCAGCTATTTGCTGATGGATGGAAGCATGTAAGTAATGGATAGATTGTATAAAATCTAAATTACGAATTTTATAATTTATATCAAACTAGGAGATCCCGCAAACTTCGTTCCATCTAACAGTCAATGTAAGAAAACTAATATCCCACAACTCGATCGCAGTGCCACCTACCGGGTCCTATTGCGAATCTAAACCATTCTCGAATCTACTTGAACACACACAAAAAATATTAACAAAATTCGTCCAGCCTTTTAGGAGGAGTTCAGTGACATACACACCTGCGTGTGTAGTAGAACTCTACTACACACGCAGGTGTGTATCTAACTAGATAGGTATATATAAATATGATATAATAGAAATTTCTTTTGAGGTACATATCTTCTACTAATAATTTTGATATTAAGCATTAATAATTTTGGTATTCTTCCTACTAAAAAATTTAGTATTATGTTAAGCCATACCAAAAGCCATTTTTAATGTTTATGCAAATAGAAAACATATTAAAATTCTAATGTTTTTAATTATTGTATTATGTATTGTAATTCAACTTTTACTCCATTAAATTCATTAGATACTTTTAGTTATAAATATATTTTATAGCTGCCAAACACTCTCATAGATCAAAATCAAAGCTGCCATAAAATTGGTTCAACTAATCAATATTATTTTGTATCTAAAATTCTTATCAAATAATATTGCTAATAATAGGTTAATAAACTTCAAACTTAAAATTATTCAACAACAAAAGTGTGGAGGTTTTAACAACACTATACATCTCCATCTTAACTCACCTTTCTGCGGACACTACGGGGGAGGGTCCAAGAGAAATGACGACCCTTAACTAAAACACACACATATACACGCACGGCGATCTCACTCATACATTAACACTGTCCTTTTACTTTACACGCTCCTTTAATTGCGTAGTATGTAGCTTATTCTTATGTGTGTGTAAGACAGGGTGTCTACATTTGTGTGGGTGTCCAGTTTCCGTGCGCCTGGTTTCACTAATTTAATTAGAGGTACAAAAAGATTAAGGCTTGGAGGACGCAAGCATTAGAAACTGCTTTTGTTGAGGTCTTTTGTAATATGTAGTTGGGGTAAATGTATATATACTTACATAGGTTTATAGGTTCGAAAATTTTGTTAGTTTATTGATTAATTGTATCTGAAACTAGTGTTTTGGGATCATTGAGTATTAAGTAATCGTTTAGATATAGTCTACCATTATCAAAACGTTTATAACTCAGTTCTTAAGATTAAACCACAACGTAAATAGATAACTGTTCAAAGTTTTTGATTCGAATTGTGTATCAAAATTAAATGAAAATAATTCTGGAACTTTTAGTCCTTTTTTGTCTATGAATGTCCCCACTAGTGAGAATAATAGGAGGGTAATTAATCCATCATTTCACGCTGGCTAGACGTCTTGACATAGGGTTTTCAGTATATTTTCTCTTGTACATAGTTGCTAACACCCTTTAAACATGTTTTACAATACCCCTAGGAAAAGAAGGGCCTCTGAATACATTTTACTTTAGATCCGTCGCCATAAGCATTGCGTGAGGAAGACAGTTTCTTTTAAAATTTAAATTTCTCGATAACTATTTGATGTTATAAAGAATATTATAATTTAACGTATTTAAGTCACGAAATATTCCATAATAGTAATCCAATAAAAACATTTTTCGTAAATTATTTTCGTTGTCATTTTATAGCTAAGATAATAAGTATTAGACTTACTGTTTTTATGGATTTATTTTTGTACCTACAACTATATAGTTTAGTATATTATTTTTCTTCGAAAACTACTCTTGGCAAATAGTATTTTCTTTTGATACAGAAGCATTAAATTAAGCTATAATTTCGATGACTATATGTGTGGTTACAATCAATTAAAATTTAATCATAGCTTTGTTAGCTTGTTGGTCCACACATGTGACTTATTGTTTTTTATGGATAGGGATATCTAGTCACACTCCAGTCGAACCATATCCGTAGCGCTGAGTGGGCGATATACAGCTTTATAACGTACTGTAGGTACGTCTTACTGACAATTGAGTGGGCCACCGTTATCGATTCCTTAAATATGTTAGCATAGGACTAATAAATTTGAGTTTTGTAATTCAGACGGTGTCTGTCTGAAATGTATATGATAGAAATTTCACTCAGACAGGATCACCAGGTGAATGCACTCTTCTATAAAAGTTGATGTCAATACAACTTTCAAGGGTGGCCGGTGTGACCCATTTCAGTCTTGGTAAGGCGTAGTGGACCTAGATATAGTGATCTAATAACGGACAGTTAATGACAAGTTTGTTAATATTTGAATGTTTATGTTCAGTATACCGCAGTGTCTATATACTGTCAAGCATAAGCCTTGACGAATCTATAGGGGCTGTCTTTTCTATAAGATGCGTTCATCTATTAAATTAAAATATTATACATGAATCACTTGAAAATGGTGGAGTATAATACCTATTGCAGGCAGACTCACAAAAGTAGTAGTTTTATAATTTAAAAATTGATAAAGAAATTTAGAAGCGGCAATAATACGAACAAAATAAACGAAAATTTTACATGTAAAAATAAAATACTTTATTATGCTTAGAATGTGTGACGGCTGCTAGTTATATGTAAATATGAATATGTATAGTAGATTCTTTCTCTCTCTCTCTTCTTTTCTCTCTTCTGTTTAAAAAAGTAAGTACAAGCAAATATAAATTCACCAAGAAAAATCACATTGTTTACACTGATGGCCTATACTCATAAATTGTGACAATCATGAAAAACAGCGACATGTCGTAAATAAAACTTTTTTATTTGATTTTTTTACTAGTTTATGTAACGGCACAAATACTAAAAGCTCTATACAGGATTACAGCGAACTCTCGTATATAAATCATAAAGAAAAATCGTATAAAATATACATTGGAAATAGGTTATAGGGATTTGCAAAAATATATAATATGCGCCTTACAGTACGCGTGTTTGTTATCAAAACAGTGGCCCATTCCCAATACCCGATTCCTTTCGAATATAAAAACTAAGTCGATAGCTTACCAACGAAATTTATACTTTTGAATAACCGAAATATGTTCATTTCACCAATGTAACGTTAACTTCTACCCTTCCTTTTATGTTTAAATCGTGGATAAAAACGGGGTGTTTAGATACGCGTATGAGGTGTCAGCTAAAGTTGGTTTACTGAATGCAGAATATATCGTATAAATTCAGCCCACGGGTAAATATAACCGTGGTAGTCTCTGGCTTGTTTTCACATAATAGAGCCATTTTCTTTTGTTTTTGTTAGGTTGCGTCTCGTTATAGGTACGTAGACAATGAAAACAAAAGAGTGGTGTCTTATTTCGGGCTTTTACTCTCATATTTTGATAGTATACTTTATTTTATTATGTGGTGTGTTTTCTGAATGTTAAAGAAGAAAAAAAATTTAAGATAAGCGATAAATGTATCGTTCGAGGATCCAGTATCTGGGATCAGGTTAACGTTGCCGATGTTTTTCCTTTGAGTTGTTTGTGTATGAAAATATTAATTTTAAAGAGAATAAACTCCATTCAAAGAATAAATCCTCATATAGAGAGGGATTTTATAAACATATATATAAGGATCACAGATTACACCTAGCCTTAGAATAACGATTTGGGGAGTGTTTATAGAAATGTTCCGCGTGGGACGCGAATCTATGAGACTCGCTACGCGTGATTGACGCTTATAACACTACGCTATCCGCAGTGAATACCTGAATATTAGGATGTTTAGAACCTAAGAAAAAAAAGAAAAGTTACAACAAATGCTTCACTATTAATAATTTTTATTTAAATATAATTTCTTTTTTACTATAATGATTTCTAATGTTTACGCGAGTATTACACATTTGAAATAAAACTAGTTTTACGGATTCTATTGCGTTTGTATTTGATTTTTCTTTTAATTATAATTTTTCTATTTTACTTTTAATTTTTATATTTTTTTTTTACTTTTATTTTTTATTTTTATCATATTACTCGTATAAATGATTTGGAATACCGATTAATAACAAAATGAATAATAATTCACGTATGTAATTTTTAACCACCATCGAAATAGGAGGAGTTTCTAAATGTGCTCTGTATTTTTATGTGTCCTCAGATATTTTCTCTAGGTGTACCGATTTTGATGATTCTTGGTTATTTATTTGAAAGCTGGTTAATCTCCAGTCCCATTTGAATTTGATTAATATCTGATCAGTAGGTTGTGAACTATCCTCAATACTTGCTGCTTATATAATTGAGTTCGTGTGCATTGATGGTGTTCCACCTTTTTTATTACTTGTTGATGTGAAATTAAACGAACGAACGTCTGGTTAAAAAGATATACAATGCGAAAGTGGAAGGATGTAGGTACTGGGGGAGACCGAGACTCACCTACCTAGACCAGATCGGTCATGTACTGAAGGAAGGTGGAGTCAAGAGTCTCCGAAACCGGCGAGCGTGTATGAAGAGAATTATGAATGTTGAGGAACCGAGTGAAGTATGCAAGGATAGAGTTCTCTGGCACTCTGTTCTCTCTGCCTACCCTGCAAGGGATGTGGCGTGATGATACATATCATCATCAACATACATACATATGTATGTATGTTGATGTGAAATTTTCACTTTTTAATCTATTTAGTTTTTTTTTTTTGTTAATGGGAGCAAACGAGCAAGCAGTACACCTGATGGTAAGAATTACTGCTGCCCATGGATCTTAGTAATATCAGAGGTATAGCTAGGCTACTATCTACCAATGAAAACGCCAAACTCACCCAGAAAATTGAGCTGCCGGCTCTCTCGCTCACCCAACGAATTGCAACAGCACATTGCCAGTATTTCCACTGCTCAGACGTCGATTTTCTCTACCCCGGACTGACACACAGACAAAAAACTATCAACATCATAGCCCTATCACTATTCAATTATAATAGGTATTTTTTTATTTAAAATTAAATTTTATATTAAAGCTAGAAAATAATAATATATAGGTACTTATAATTTTTATAAGAAAATTTAAATTATATTTCTAAATTTAATTTTCTGCCTAACTGTACATGTAAAATATTCGCTCGCGTATTGCTAACAGCATTCCAACAAGTCTGGCCAGTGAAATGGTCGCGACTGTACCTACCATTGGAAGCGACTGGAATTTAGTTCCATTCAGTTACCGTTTCCTCTCTAGCCTTTGGCAGCTGCTTTGTGTATAGTGGCCATAATTTAAGAGGTTATTGAGGCCCTTTTAGAATTAATATGACAAGAAATAGGTCCCAGTTAAACCGTCTTCATGGCATTGTTTAAACCTACGTTCCTTATAAAAATACCTTCGGCAGTTGAACGGTAGTATAATAATATTAAACAAGTTTGTAACCATGTAATTGGTTTAAGTTTTAAAAAAAATATAATAATTTGTTTTATTTTAGTTTACAATAGAATCTTCATGATTCAAAACTCGTTAAGTCGTAATTCTAGACTATGGAAGTTGAAAAAAAAAACGCTATTCTTTCCCTTTGCACCGCTAAAGACGCGGTATAACGAATTAGATTTTATAATTCGAATAAAATGTCAATTCTCTACGAGGTATTGATAGTATATATTTATACTCTATTATTCGAATTTCCAAAAACAGATTCGACGTAAGCTGACTCCATAAAATTTAGTTAGTAAATTATAACGATTTGGAATTCCCTGAAAATCTTAAAGAATTTTTCGATGCTTCTCATCTATGCATTTGCTTGGAACACGTTCAATAAATTAATATATTGAATAAACTTAAGCAACTTAAAAATAGCGCCTTTCTATAATTAAATAATTCATTTGTCGGTAACTCCAATCACATTTTAGGTGAAAAACTCGTGAACTCGAATTTATTAGTTATTCCAATTGACCTTAAAGTTATCAAGATTTCACCGTATGTACCATATTAAGATTACATCTATGATACCTACTGGTTTTTTGGTCCTAGTCGTATGACAGCGAAATATAACTTTCAAGGTTTAACATTATATATATCTTAGGCAACGTACCCATACTAAGTGACCTGTTCAGGGGAAAATCGAAGGAGAGGGACTAGAGTCTTCAAAAACACTACCCTATAACAAAATTGGACCTTTTGCTATGTTACTAGTGGTCATGCAGATGGTTAAAAAAATTCAAATAATGGGACACTTACTATATATAGGTACGTTCTCTTGTGAGGTAAGGTATAATAGAAAATCAGAAAGAAAAGACTTATTATAAAATGGAACGTTTAATTCTATCATAATTATTGATGAATATGTCCTGCCAAAAGTAAAATACAAGCTGTGGTAGCGGCTATGAATACTACCAACTCTTACTTTGCTCGTGGATGTCGTAAAAGACTAAGAGCCTTATAATGACCAGGGCCAACTCCATCTGATGCCTCCATCTGTTTGGTCGACAATTTCTTTCTTAAGGAGGGTTGACGTCTGGCTGGCGGCCGGCCATAAAACTATTGCCAATAACTTTTACAATATGTACAATGAAAAAAGAGAATATATTGTATCTACCTCAAGTAATGGGGATTAGAGTAGGAGAATGATGATGACCAAAAGTAAAATAATATATACTTTTTTCGCAAATATTTCAACAACTATCGCAAATTTTCACACGTACAGCAGTGATGAGACTTATCCTAAATTAGCCGTGAATTATGGTAACTATGGCTATCGGAAACTTGCTAAAATACAGCACAACTTGTTACCGGTCGGTTTCGGTGCAAACTCGTAATATTGCACGTACTGCATGCATTGCTTTTACAAATTTTCAACTAGCTTCGTCGCTTGGTAATAGTTTCAATTTACTGTGAAATATTGACAACTGTAGTTAGAATTTTACTATTTTTGTTTTTAACGTTTTTATTGTAATAAATTGGCTACCATATAGCTAGTGGCTTCACTAAGTATACGACCGAAGGAAAATAGGTTTTAAATCTCGTGTGTGTATTATCGGTCCGTGGTTGAAAACTTGTGCGTCGTATTATTTACAAACTATTAAGATTTTTATTTTTTAAATCACCAATGTGTATATAATTTGTATTTTTTATTGAGCAGAGTCGGACACATATTTGAGCATTATTGGAAATTTGAAATAAAAAAAATATTATTTTTAAAACCTTTTTTTATTAATATTTAATGCGAAAAACTTAAAAAAAAATTAATTAATTATAAACAAAGTTGATAAAATTTGAACAAAAATGACGTGATTGTGAGCGCGCTATGATTCGTCACCACACCTGTGCCGTCATAATGTAAAAGCAATTCAAACATTGTAATTATTATCTCCATATGCTACAATATATGAAAATTAACATTATGACGTCACACGCTCGAGTTCGTTCGGGAGTTGTCGGCGGGTCTTCGGTACTGGATTCAAAAATTATTTTATCTTACCATTTTCCTACTCTTATCCCAATTACCTGGGGTCGATACAATATGTACTCTTCTCATAGTACATATTGTTAAAGTTATTGGCAATAGTTTTATGACCAGCCGTCTGCCAGACGTCAACACTCCATGGGAATGTAATTATTGACTAAACGGCATCAGATGGAGTTGGCCCAGGTCGTTCAATTAATTTCACACATACATACATACATATATATCATCACGCCATATCCCTTGCAGGGTAGGCAGAGAGAACAGAGTGCCAGAGAACTCTATCTCTGCATACTTCACTCGCTTCCTCAACATTCATAATTCTCTTCATACACGCTCGCCGGTTTCGGACACTCTTGACTCCACCTTCCTTCAGTACATGACCGATCTGGTCTAGGTAGGTTAGTCTCGGTCTCCCTCGGTACCTACATCCTTCCACTTTCGCATTGTATATCTTCTTAACCAGTTGCGGCGATGGGGGCCGCCACCCATCACGCCTTGCCCAGTTAGGCGAGTCGAGGAGAGCAGAGTGCCGGGTGGGCACGTGGAATGTAATTTCACACAAAATGTTAAATTGAAAATATGAAAGTAATATTATGCATAATTAATTATTTCATTTGATTTATTGATTTCACGCAATTTAATAGTATCTACTGTTTTAATTGATTAAACTCGATTAATGTTAAAAGGACTATAATAAGTACGATATACCTTTATCGTAAGCTACTGAGTTCGACGAGATAATAAATTTTTCGGTTTCGTACTCAGATTTTTCTTCGTCAATGCGCACATCACAGTCGGTATCTGAAAATTGTATCACTAGTAATTCTATGAGCTATTGATCTCGCTAGTCGGTAATTGCATATATTTAGATTGCCATATATAATAAATCTTTAGAACAAAAAACTTATTAAATATTTCTTACCTTCTTAAGAATAAATTGTTGATATGATCTATATTTTTCCGTATGGTGACGGAGAAAGAATACAATTCACCACCCCCTATCTTACCCGTGGGTGATCGTATGAGACGACTAAGGGCAACACATATAGCATCTATGGAAGAGACGGAGAGCTCGAAACAAAAACCCTATACCAACATGTCTGACCAGCGTGTAAGTCAATGTCCTTCTCGTTGTGGAGGAGCCTCGAGCCCAACAGTGGGACATATATGAGCTGAGATGATGATGAACTTTATGATATTTTCAAAGCAATTACCGAAATGGTTGCAATATGAATTCTTTTTATATTTTCATCTTCCATACCTTTGAAAACTTTCAATAACTTATATCTCTGAGATTATTACAAAATATCTGTGTATTAAGTATAACTTTTTTAGTGTTAGCCATGTGAATATAAAACATAAAATTGAGGTAAACAGATATTAAAATATAGTGAATAAAATAAATAGACAAAGAATACTGATAAATATTCACAGCGTAATATAAATAGGGACACTGTGGGGTCCCAATGACCCTCATCACCGTTATCTGACTACGTCCAGGGTGACAGCGCTTACGAACGTTGAAGTTATCTGTGAACCTTTTTCAATGTTGCGTAATCTGGGCATATTGTAAATGTATTATTGTGACCAATATACTGTGTATAATTGATAGTAAAATAAACGAACCGAATTATAACAAATAGGAATAGACTTCGTAATAAATAGAAATAGACTTCCTAATAAATAGAAAGAGACTTTCTAATAAATAGAATTTTAAATACTATTTGTAATGAGTATTAAAATTGCAGAGATGGTGTAGCGATTGAAATGACAATATACCATGCTAAGTGTCGCGAGTTCAAATCACATGCAGGAAAAAATTATCGTCTTTTTGGATAGCCACGAATAAGAAAGAGGGTGGACTGTATTCTTACTGCGTTCCCACACAAAAAAGAAATAATTGGGTCAGTGATAGTTTAAATTCCGGAGAAATATTTAAAAAAGTTAATCTAAGCCCGTATATAGTCTTCTTCTGTGTTATATTCTGGTTTTAAAATATCTTGACTTTTACACTGATTACATTTCAAAACATAACTTTTTTGTTAGTTGCTTCAATTATGCCAGCTTTTGTTAGATATCTGTATCCAACTCATACATCGCCAATTTAGAAGTTAGTGATCTAATTATCGTAATATTATCATCATCGTCTCAGTCTGTATACATGCCACTTCTTCGCTAGAGCCTCCTCCTCTATAGGAGAACAATTTATCGCATAACCACGGTCTGTTGGTATGTGGTTTTATTTAAGTTTTTCCTTTACATAAATTTTATATGTATTTTTAATCAAAGTCTATTACGATACGGTCAGACAATATAAGGGGTGGTGGCACATCACACGGAATAATTTATCATATATTTATATCATAATAAAAAAAAACGATACATATCATAATAATATATATATATACCTACTTAGTGAAAATAATATACTTCTTGAATATATGTACTAAAATAGAAAAACTAAGATAAAACGTGACTAAATTGTTAACGGACGAAACCGAAGCATGACAATTGTGTTTGTAGTTTTTAAAAATTCTCATTGACATGAACAGAGTTATCTTCTATAGAAAAAGTTAAATACAAAATTTAAAAATATTCAAATCGTTAATTATATTAAATAATAAATGCTTACGTATGCACCAAAACCCTGCACGCGCTCACGCAAAAAAATGCAACAAAAAATAACAAAAAGGGTGTTGGGTGGCCTGTGCCACCCAGCCGCCCACCGACCTCCCTCTCATATCTCTGCACTCGCCAATGTTAATCTGTGTATTTAACAAACGTAATTTGTTCAAAGATATTACAAACTAAAATGTATTTTAATTCTGTTGACAAGAGCTCAAAATAAGCTTGACATTTTTCTGGATTTGTTCGGAAAGGAGTTTTCCAAAACGGTAGACTGCTAGGGGAGTGAGGTGTACCCACCTAAAAACGTAGAAACACTGATGAATGTCCCCCATTAGATGTTATTTATTTAGAATGTGGTCGAGAAAGGGACTCAGCCGTTTAAGTTTACCTAAAGTTTACTTAGGACCGAGTGTATTGGGTTAAACTGAAGACGTTTTCAGTACTCCAGATAAATTACGCGCAGTTATAGGGGTCCAGTTTTTCGGCTTTCGACTTATGATGGTATTTTATCATGACGATGTGAGAATGACTGGTGTAGGTGTCGAGTTGTTTGTTTGGGGGGGGGGCTGAAAACCTTTGACTGTTAGTTATTTGTTTCTATTATATACAATTGTAACCTTCAGGGATCTTTAAGATCGGCTACGATATTCCTGGATTAGTTATTTACTGAATAATATTATGTATCATCACAGTAAATCAATATTAATAAATTTAAATATGAAATAATTAGAAAATTAGGTTCCATTGTTATGAATTGTTACGATTTTAGAAGCATATTTAAAAAGCTTAGGCATCCTCTTTATGTAAATAATGTTTCGATAGACGTTTTTCTTTTTAAATCTATAAACGGAAAAATAAAAATGCCTCTAAATCACTGCGTTACTTATCTACTAGTAATAATTGTCAATCTAAATCATTCGGAACACATACTAAATATTTCATCAAAACCTATCTCGCTGTTTAATAGTAGGTATTTCAATCACATATAATCTTTAAATATCATAAACTTGTAACAGACCGATGTCTGTGCATAACATATATTGAATAAAACTAATATAGGACCTTTATTAGATTTGTTTTAGGATCTTTAGGTATATATTTAATAGCAATAGAAAACAAATCAACAATTATTAGCATGTTTGTCTGTCTGATTTTAAATTGGTATACGAATCTCGCAACAATCAGCATTTTTTGTTCATGAAGATAAATTTTTACATACATACATACAGAAGATAAATTTTTACATACATACATACACACACATACACACATATCATCACGCCATATCCCTTGCAGGGTAGGCAGAGAGAACAGAGTGCCAGAGAACTCTATCTCTGCATACTTCACTCGCTTCCTCAACATTCATAATTCTCTTCATATACGCTCGCCGGTTTCGGAGACTCTTGACTCCACCTTCCTTCAGTACCTGACCGATCTGGTCTAGGTAGGTTAGTCTCGGTCTCCCTCGGTACCTACATCCTTCCACTTTCGCATTGTATATCTTCTTAACCAGACGTTCGTTCGGCATTCTTTCCACATGTCCGAACCATCGGAGCATTCCCTTTCGCATCTTTACACCAATACTCTCTTTCATACCTACTCGCTCTCTTACGTCGTCGTTACGAATGCGGTCGGTCAGCCTAACTCCACAGATTTTCCGCAGAGATCGCATTTCGACCGCATTAATTTTACTTTCATACTCTTTTCTGCATACCTAATAAATATATATCGAGTACAAAAAACCAAAGGGTACGTTAACTATGAAATAAATTAATGTAACATAATCAAAAGAGCAATAAAGCGAACGAAATGAATGTCAGTATAATCTCATATAAGATCGTTAAATCAAGTTCTAAGACTATGAGTGGCTTGAAGATCTCTACCAATAATTTAAAAATACTCATATTAAAATAAAATAAGAAAATCTTTCTTTTATCTTAGCAATAAAAAGCACTATTAACTATTTCACAAGACGTTTCTGCAAAACTGAAAAACTCATTAATCTTAGCAACTGGCCATACCTACCCGTACCATGTTTATTTTTAATTGCATATAACAATTTTTAATGGTTCGTGATTGTTAAACGTGTCTAAAGAAAATGTGCTATTATTTCTTTAGGACCTATCCTTTTTTTTGCGGTGGACTATGGACGTGGTCACTTCACGGCAAATCGGTCCGGGGTGACGGAAGAGGCGGCACGCAACCCAATAGACCCACCCTGCAGATCGCCTCTCTTCGCCGTGCGATCGAGCCATCGGTACCCGATCTTTGTTTTCCGTGGTTTAGGACCTATCCTACATATTAAAACTCTGTAAACAGATGTTCATATATACACCTGGTACACTCACGCAAAAGTCTTAATGCCAATACAAGATTATTATACCACATATGATCGTATGATAATATTTGCCTATTAATCTTAGTTATAATATTATTTAATCCATCATCTTTCAGCCCTTTTTTTTTTTTTTTTTGGCGGCGGATTAGTGGGGTTTGAGGTACCGTACCTCAAACCCCACTAATCCGTCCGGGGCGACAGGAGGAGCGGCGCAAGACCCGTAGACCCGCCCTACAATATACCTCTCGACGCCGTGCGGGTGGGTCACTGGTACGCGGTCTTTTTCTTCAGTGGCCCACCCGACGGTCTACCCTCACGGGTATCCTCGTTGATGTCGACGCCCGGACAGTTTGCACCGACGGGGCGGCGTCCTCACGCGGTGGCCTCGCTCCCAGGGCGACCAGACTAATTCCCGGTCCGGTCACCCGTTGCCTCGGCGAGGGCGGAATGAGGCGGAGGTATTCACGCCTCCGCCGCCCCAGTCGCCGGCGGCGGCGCGAATCCTCGAAGGGAAGTTCCTCTCGGATTTGCCCCACCGCTTCCTTCTGCGAGATGACGTCCTCGCAGAAGGAGGCGACCGCGACCCAATTCCTCTCGCTGTCGACCATCGCTTTTACGACGGCTGGCAGCGAGAGGTCGGCACCGATAGCAGCGACAAGGGCACGGCGCTGCTGAGCCCAGGTCACGCAGACCTCGAGCGTATGCTGCACCGTGTCCCGGTCGCTGCCGCACTGTTGGCAGGACGAAGTCGTCTCCACCCTTGCGACTGTGTACAGGTACTTGCCGAAGCAACCGTGCCCCGTCCAGACCTGCACCAGCCGGATCATCTTTCAGCCTATTAATCAGCAGTATTAGATGTAGGCGTCACCAAGGTCAATAATGGCACTGAGATCAAGGAATTAGTATCGGTGTACAACCCGGTGGCGACGAAGAGGTGATACGTTAGATTATGGAGCCGCACGTCGCTCTCCCGTCGCCACGCACGTGCACGTACCTACCTCTCTAGCGCCATGTTGTTGCGTCACCGGTACCCGGTCCTTGTATTTTATACCATAGCCTAATAAAAAGAAAGCAAAAAAAATGACAATTTCCATCACTCTCAGACTTGACAAGTGATTTGGTGTTATGGGTTACCGAAGAGGGTTACTTCCCAAGGGAAAATAATAGACAGAGACTCATAAAAATGTATAAGAATGTTTCATCATGTCCCGTAATATCACGTAATACCTTGTATTTTGCCGTAAAGTCCCTTAATGTCCCGTAATGTACCCAGTACCCTGTAATGTCCGGTAATGTATCATAATATTCCTTAATATCATGGTCACGTGATATGATGTGATAACGGTATAAGCACCAGGAGATTCAGCAGCAGCGCTCTCCTTGAATTATTATAGGATCTGCGACGATCGCCAATTGTTACGAGGTGATTATGATTATCCCTCTCTGTGTGAAAACTCATGTTCATAATTAGACGTTTGATATTCTGATGATAATGTATCATCATCATATTTTAATAAGTATGTATATTCAGCTAGAAAGGTAAGACATAGTTAAAGGGAATTTCTGGTCTTCAAAGCCATATAGTTTGCAAATTAATTCATCATCATCATCTCAGCCCACATATGTCCCACTGTTGGGCTCGGGCCTCCTCTACAATGGGAGAGAATTTGACCGACCATACCACGCTGGTCAGACGTGTTGGTATAGGGTTTTATTTCGACTTTTCCTTCTCTTGCACAGATGCCATATGCATATTATATCCCTTAATCTTCTTTTACGATACCCACGGGTGGTTTGGTTATGGTTTGCTTTGAATATAATTGGAAAGATGATTTTTCTTTAAATATATTTAGTTTCTTATCATTAAATTATGTAGCGCTAGTAATTTTTTAACTTGTTCCCCATTTGTTAGAGGCCCAACAAATTACAAATATATTATAAGTGAAACGAAAGTGAGTTATCGTACAAAAAAGTTCGCAAATGAAACTGATAGTACTATCGGTTGAGACAAAACCGCACTTAGCAATCGGTCTATGTGACAATAGATAAATAATGATGCTGGACTTGTGCCTTCTGAAATGTAGTATTTGATTAGATAACCATTTCTCCTTCATTATCATCATCATCTCAGCTTATATATATGTCCCACTGTTGAGCTTAAACCACCTCCACAATTGGGAAATGTATCTACTATAAATTACTAGAATTATTCTTTTCTTGCATACATGTCATGAATATATTATATTATCTCTTAGTCGGCTTTTACGACACCCACGGGTAAGATAGGGGGTGGTGAACTGTACTCTTACTCCGTCACCACACGGAAAGTTAATATATATTCTTATTAAGTTTTTAATGTAATACTAGATAATAACTGGATATTAAAATTTACCTACATTTCCTAATTTTATTTTTTTTAGCGGGTGCAAACACTGACAAAACGATATTTTTTATAATAGAAACCTAGGTTGCTAGTAGGCACTAAGGAGATAATCCTTGTATGGCGAGGGACTTTACAAACATATAATTAACGGATACAAATTAAACCCAGATTTAGAACAACAATATGTGGGTAAAGTATTATTCTACATAGGAATCGAACCCACGACACTGGAACGGTAGATCTATATTTTTGCCACTACGCCATCTGTGCTGTCAAAGTCAAGTTAGATTAATTTATAGCCCTCGAAACCTCCTGCATACGAAATTCCTTTCCAGTTTGTAAAATATATACATATATAATTACAAATCGAGATAGGTATCTCTTTATCTAAACTATCTATAATTAAAGTATAATTGGTAATAATAACGTTTGCTTTGTAAGTGGAAACTTATATTTAGCTTACTTACTACTACTGGTTCAGTATTGGCCCTTCATTATCTATCTCTCATCTCAGCATATCGCTGTCCACTACTGGACGTAGACCTCCCTCATGTTACGACACAGAGTGCGGTCCTGTCCTGAAACTTTCACCAGATCGTCTGTCCACCTAGTTGGGCGTCCTACACTGTGTCGTCTAGTACGTGGTCGCCACCTTTCTTCCCCAGCGGTTGTCGGTTCTTCAAGCGATGTGGCCTGCCCATTGTCACTTCAGAGTGCCTAATTCTTCGTGCTATGTCGGTTACACCCGTTCTTCTACGGATTTTCCTATTTTGGATTCTATTTCGTAGAGAAATCCCGAGCATAGCTCGCTCCACAGCATGCTGCGCGACTTTGAGCTTCGTTATGAGGCCTACATTTAGGGCTCTTATTACTTGTCAAAATGTCATTTTTAATCTTTCTTTATATCCTTTTTAATCTTTCTTTTCCATCGATGTTATCTGTATTTTTTAATCCTTTAATTGACTTTTACGATATCCACGGGAAAAAGGTAATGAATTGTATTCTTATTTTATTATGATACTAAATTAATTGAATATAAACCAATATATTTTAAATGCGTTATACTAGAATGGCGATTCTATTCTCATCTCAGCTCAATGGGCTCGAGCCCTCTCTACATTAGATAATAAATTGAAATGCCTATACCACGCTAATTTAGTAGTATAGAATTTTATTTCGAGTATTCCTTCTCTGGCAGTAATGTTATCTCGTTGGGGTACGCGGCTGGAGAGGCCTAGGCACGGTGTTCTTACCGTTGAGGCCCTCGGGCCCGAATTGACGGAGTGGATGGAGCGGCAGCACGGCAATACCTGCACATGGTTGTAAGGAGGGAGTCGACTCCGTCCTGGCACCAGTGCGGCAGTGACGAGGACACGGCGCAACACACGCTGGAGGTCTGCGTGACCTGGGCCCGGCAATGCTGTGACCTCATCGCTGTCATCGGTGCCGACCTGACGCTGCCGCCTGCCGCGAAAGCGATGGTCAACAGCGTCAGGAACTGGAACACGGTCGCTGCCTTCTGCGAGGCTGTCATCTCGCAGGAGGCGACGGAACGAGTCCGGGAGGATGCCCTTGACTCAGGCTGCCGCCAGCGGCCGGGGCGGCGCAGGCGCGGATATCTGCGCCTGATGCCGCCCTAAGCGAGGCTTCGGGGAATTGTCCGGTCACCCGACGTGAGGGCGATGCCGCGACGGCGAAAGCTGTCGGGGCGTCGACACGAGAGGAACACGCAAGGGTAAACCGCCGAGCGGGCCACCGAAGACAAAGATCGGGTACCGGTGGCCCGCTCGCACAGCGAAGAGAGGTTATTGCAGGGTGGGTCCATGGGGTTGCGCGCCGCCTCTTCTGTCATCCTGGATCGATTTATCGGGGCGCGAACACATCCATGATTCACCTTGCAAAAAAAAAAAACAAGTGACGTTATCTGCTTAATGTATCATCGTCCGTAATGTAGATCTCTTTTACAATACTTATGAGCCAAAGCGGGTTTTGTGAATTGTATCCTTTTTCCGTCGTCACACGAAAAAATCCCACTGAAGGATTCCAATATAAAAGACATTAATTAGATAAGGATGGATATTGGCCGTAATTTCCATAACAATGCTTCAAAATTACGAGACATTTTATATAAGTTTCATTCATAATTTCCATTCCAAATTATTTTATTTATTATACTTTATGGATACAAGCACACTGGTGGACTTAATGCTATAAGCATTCCTTCCTAGTCAACCACAGGTGATGCAGAGTTGTCAGAATGTAGGTGCATGTGCTGAAAAAAAAATATTAAAATAAAAAGTGAGTATATATAATCCCTAGAAATATTGAATATTCTTATTTTATAAAGCCTTATGTAATCCAATCGTAATACACTTTTGCAATAAAATATATATGAGTGTATGTATGTATAACATACACGTGTTTATATATATATAGATATATATTATGTCGTACTCGTGTCTAATGTATACTATTTTTAATACATCTACCTATCAACTCGCATTATGGACGACTGAACAGGTACGGTCCACACGGAAATTTTATTTAATATTTTATTTATAATTTATTTTTATTTGCGCTGTTATGGTAGCGGATACGAATACTACCAACCACATCATGGTTGGTAGTATTCGTATCCGCTACCATATGTGTCATATAAGACGATTAAGAACTTTACATCAACCTGGGCCAAATTTAATTGATGTCGTTTGGTCAGCAATTACATTCCCAATAAGGAGCGACGTAAAGTAATCGGCCGGTCAAAAAACTATTACCAATAACTTTTGCAATATGTACGAGTACATATTGTGTTGACGTCAAGTAATTAGGATAAGAGCAGGATTTATAATTTATTTATTTTTGGGATCAGCATCGAAAACAAATACGGGAACCATTAATCATCTTGTGTTCTCTCAATTATAGGCAACCACAACTTAATATGATATGAACTCTATCTTTAAATCTACAATATTTGTTAATAGTAGATATATTTTTTTAATAAAAACTAATAAGCAACTGACAAAAATCCAGTAAAACATAAAGCATTCCAAAAAATAAAACTTTCACATATTTAAAAGTACATTAGTAATTACCATATTAAAGCTGACTCCTACTGCTACTGACTGGGTAGGTTATAACACTAATTAAGATTAGTAAACTACCTTTCAAGCGCGGCCATTATACTTTTATCTCCTTTGATAATGCCTGGATTCATCAGATCATGGATGGGTGTACTACATAATAGTGCGACTGCATATCGTTTAGGGTCAAATCGTGAGTCGGGTGAGATCGAAAATCTCAGTTGGTTTTGCTATGGAGTTCACAAAGAAAATTGAATCGCACTTGCTCTAACAAACTCTTCTCGATAAACATAAATTGAGCCTATTATTAGCTACGTAGCTGTAAAACATTCATATTGCAAAATATGTCTTCCATTACATTGTAAAATAATATACTACAAATAGAATATATTTTACATTACATTACAAAACTATACTAGGAAATTAAAATGCAGTACCTTAAAATATATGGTTGCGGCCGGAGGCGCAATGTTGACCGTCCTTGTAAAACAACTGCTATATTGCCACCACTGACTATACGTAGACATGCGGCGATATAAGCGTGAGACAAATATAAAATATAAAAATCCAATACAATTATTATTAAATTTTTTACGTTAAACTAAATTTGCTGACGCTACCAAACTCGCCGTCCCCGGCAAATGTTGTGGTGAATTTCATATTTTTGTAAGTATCTACTTCGTATGTTTATTCTCCATGTGTTTCGGTTCACATAGAATTTTCTTGATTTTTTATGCTTTCATAGGCATTATGTATGATGCTTGAAGAGAATTCTCTCCTCTGTGAATATCATATTATACCACTTTGGGCTGAGTCATTTAGTTTTTTTTTTTCATTTATTCTAGTCTCATAGACGAACATGGTGATGTGGTTCGAATTAACGAATTCTTCTTAAATAATAGTTTGTTTTTTCTAATTCATCCCTACTATTGCCTATATTCAAGTTCTTATTCCCCGCTAACATTTTTATTAGTCACCCTGAGTATATTTACTACTTCAGTGACGATGATTTCCTATCATATTTACATACATACATATCATCACGCCATATCCCTTGCAGGGTAGGCAGAGCGTGCCAAAGAAATCTATCCTTGCATACTTCACTCGCTTCCTCAACATTCATAATTCTCTTCACACGCGCTCGCCGGTTTCGGAGACTCTTGACCACCACCTTCCTTCAGTACGTGACCAATCTGGTCTAGGTAGGTTAGTCTCGGTCTCCCCCGGTACCTACATCCTTCCACTTTCGCATTGTATATCTTCTTAAGTAGACGTACGTTCGGCATTCTTTTCACATCTCCGAATCATTTCCTATCATATTTACGGTACTATTATCATCTGTTGCTGTCTTGACTGGTAACTATAGCTGCTATGTTTGCACTATTACATTACTTGGACATATATATGTGCTTATTTGAATATTAGTTCCCATATCGCAATGTTCTCTAATATAATGTGAATTCATATCTAAATATCATCGTCATCATTTTGCTTTTATTTCAATTTCTTAAGCTCGACGCAATATGTCTCCTCTTTCATTGTATATATTGCAAAAGTTATTGGCAATAGTTTTTTGACCGGCCGCTTGCACGACGTCAATACTCCTTGGGAATGTAATTGTTAACCTAACGACATCAGATAGTTTCGGCCCAGGTTGATGTAAAGCTCTTCATTTGACTTTTGGCGGGAATCTAAAACGTCATGTGGTGCTCTCTTGTATTATATTCGATATTTTAGTGTTTTAACGTGTTATATTAGATATTTTTTATGGTATTTTATGTAATGTGATGTGACTGAACTGTTGAGATGTAGTGAATATCATATAAAAGTGCTTTACAACGTTTTCGTTTTCCATCAACATTTCCACAAGATACCATTAACAGTGTCATCATAGCACTGTTGATGGCGACAATTTGACTTACTGACAGACGATGACTAACCTGAAGACATTAAAAACTTGAAGATAATTATAACTCGACACTGGCAACAATGGCTCATTTAAGTAGCTGATTGCCAATACATAAAAAGAATAAAAAGAAGAAGAAGAAGCTCTTCGTTTGTTACGACACTCACGAGCATTTTAAGGGTTGGTAATATTCGTAGCCACTATCACACATCAAAATACCATATTTCAATAAATTCAATCAAATTAGAATAGTTAAAGTTTAAAGCATATTTTTTTATTAATTTCCTAACATATTTTAATTTGAATTAATAATATAAACAAAATATATTTAATACATCACAATATTAATTTACTAATAAATAAGTCTATGACTGTTTTCAGAATAAAATAAAAAATAACGTGTAATTACGTTATTTTATTTTTATTATTACAATTTGGAGTTCAAAGATTATATAAGGATTTATATAATTAAAATAGATGTACACTCTACTGTTAGTTTCAATCCTTTTGCGTTTCCACGATGAGAGGACAGTTGACCTTTAATACCACGCTGACGACCTGGTCAGTTTGGTATTGAAGGTCAATTTTTCACCTGAATTGGTTGAGTCTTATTTTAAATTATATCTACTTATACTGACTGACTGATATCCGTAGGTTTCATATAAAATTAATAAATAAAAATAAGTTACTTTGTCTGGTCATATGGTGTAATAGACTAATGTCCATGGTGTTTTAATGAAGGGTCATGTTTAGAAGTAGGAAATTTATAATCCAAAAATAACATATTTAGACAGTCCTCCACGATGCATGGTCTACTTTCTAGTGTATAAATACTTTTGTAATGCCTGTTCTGGCTGTATAATAAATATAGATTTAGGAAGAACAAAATAGGTTTATTTGCATTTTTATTTATATAGTTTTTTTGGAACGAAGTTCCTTATCGCGCGTTGTGAAAGGGGGCTAGACGGAAAAAATTCTTACGAAAAGTTGTCACGACACTTTTTGCTATAGTAAGCTATTGTAAGCTGTGCGGCGTCGCTCGTCGGCTCTCTTATAGAAAGCAAGCCAGATATTTTCATTTCTATTTCGCATTGAACAGTGTGGTGTCGCGACGATTTTTTTTATAGATAGAGTGATTCAAGAGGAAGGTTTATATATATAATATATGCATAATGTACTAGAGAAACACTGATAATTTTAGAGGTTTCTAATGTGATGTCGTAAATAAACACATTATTTTGCGCTTACATTGCAAACGCTGGCTGAACCCTACGAAATAGATCTAAATAAAGTACTACAGTATTATACAGCTTAAAAAGGCCTACAAAAAAGTCCGCGATGGTATATATCTATCTCTTAAGGATAACATACTGGGGTACGATCCCAGAAACCTCCACGCGGTGTACCCTGGGTGCGGGCGTCGAACTGTCGCCCGTAGCGAATATCTGCGTGATTTCGCTCCTTACTCTACTACAATAGTAGTAGAGGTTATAGGACGCGAAATACTGGGACGGGCTCAGTCACTCATTCATTTGAGGGCTGGGCAGGCATATGCCACCGCCCACATATCGTAAACCTGATTCTTTGCTTGTCTTAGTTTCAGGAGCGAGGGTCTTGGCTTAACCGCCCGGACCGCGAGGAAGACAACCTCTATAAAGAATTACCCAGAATCTTAAGTTCTGGCGTGCGGCGAGAAGATGCATGGCAGATGGGGTATTCTGTTCTTAGCACGCTCCAGCCAGGGTACCGGCTGCCCCCCTGGTTGGTAAATGTAGGCTTGCCCGGGTACAGGGATCTCTGCCCGGGTCGACGGAATGTATCTCCCATACTCGTGGGATTCATTATGGATACTGTACATTTAAAATTAAACGACGGGGATCATAATGATTCTCACCTCAAGGCCTTGTCAAGCCAAAGCAAAACTGACACAAACGACGCCTCGTCCTCGCGACTTGAGGCGTCCGCCGAGGGCCCGGCACCAGCAAAAGAGGCCCCAAAGAGGAGGAAGAAGAGCAGGCGGATGCTAACTCCGCTTGGCGAGCGCGCTAAACGGCGCGCCAACCGCCTTAAGAAGGAGAGGGAGGCGCTGGAGGCCGCGGCACGCCGTGAAACCAGCATTCCCAGCGACGAGGGCGGCACAATTGCCGCAGAGCCGTCGCATACGGATGGTGGTAGCGCCGCAGGACTGCCGCGGAGGGAGAGCGGCGGCAGGTGTGTGTCCCGGGACGAGGGCGACGATGTCGCAGAGCCGTCCAAGGAGGGAACGAGGAGTGGCAGCTCAACGGAGCTGTCGAGTGACGAGGGCGGATCTACCGCAGAGCCGTCGCTGAGTGAGGGTGGCAGTAAAGCCGCAGGGCCGTCGTCGGAGAGCGTCAGAAGCTCCGACACCGACACGGCCTTGGAAAAGTCTTCGGACGAGGGCGGGAAGGCCGCAGAGCCGTCCGACGAGGAGGTCGGCCGAAGCCGGGACGAGGGCGGCAATGCCGCAGGGCCGTTCAGCATGGAGGAGGGCAGCTCGGCTGCCGAGGCCGCCGAGGAGTCTGAGCCGCACCCTGCGGCGAAGGCTCTGACGGCGGCCATAAATGTCAGGGAGAGGGAAGAGGCCCTCCCCCCGAGTGTCCGGAAGCGCCCCCTGCACAAGGGCGGCAGCTCCGACTCGGAGGGGAGTGTCGTCATGCCTCCTCCCAAGGTCCCCACCGCGCGTCGTGGGCGTAGAGGTCGTGGGTCGGCGGTGGCGGCGAGGCCGCTTCCGGGTCAAGCCGATCAAGGAGGTGAGGTGGCGGCCCTGCAGGCCGCGAACGCCCGCCTCAGTAGGGAGGTCTCCGGCCTGCGGGAGCGCAACCGGAAACTTGAGTCGGAGCTGTCGGCGGTGCAGAAGGAGAACCACGGGTTGGCCAAGGACTTGGCTGACCTGCGGTCTCAATTCGCACTTTTAGTGCCAGCTGCGCCGCCGACACCGGTTTCGCCGCCGAAACGGGTTGCGCCGGGGAGGGTGGATCCGTCCTCTGCACTCGTGGTGCCACCTAAGTCCGTGGCGCCGCCTGCGCCCGTGGTGCCTGCTCCGCCGGTTGCGTCCGCGGCGTCGGCCGTGAGCGCCGCCAGGAAGCGCGGAAGGCTCAAGAAGGGGGAGGAGCCGCTGCCTGCGGTGCACGGTGTGCCGGAGGAGGCGATGCGCGTCATCTTCGCCAAAATGGAGTTAATGATGGACGCGCGCATCCAGGCCGTGGCGGATCGCCTTCCGCCCGAGGCACCCCTCCGACCACCGCTCGCCGCCGACAAGGCGAAGCGGCCGCAAGCGCCAGCTCCCGCCTCGCTGCCATGTCAGGGTGGCCGCGTGGTGACCTACGCCGCGGCCGTAGGCGTGCCCAAGGGGGCTAAAAGGAAGGCCGGCACGGTGCCGGCTCCCGCCAAGGCCGGGCAGTGGCCGGCGCCAGCGGCTACACTGCAGGCTCCGGCTAGTGCACCCGCGACTGTGCCTGCTGCGCCCAGCGCTGCTGCCAGGCTCGAACTGGGCTGGCAGGTGGTTGAACGCAGCAGGAAGGCACGCGGCCAGAAGCGGAGAGCGGCGGCCAAGAGTGCCGCTGTGGCCACCGCTCCCCAGGCGGGAGGCGGCAAAGGGGGAAAAAGGTCGCGCAGGGGCCTCAAGTCGCCGAAGACAGCTGCGGTCATTATTACCGTGTTGCCTGAGGCGGCTGAGAGGGGCCTCAACTATGAGGCCGTCCTAAGACGCGCCCGGCGGGAGCTGGACGTCTCCGACATCGGAGGCGTTGAGGCGAGGACCCGTAAGGCTCGGACAGGGGCTCGTATTCTCGAGTTCCCTGGGGCCGAGGGCGTCAAGGTGGCCGATAGTGTGGCCTTGAAGCTGAGGGGGCTGTTCGGGCCGGAGGATGGAGTCCGAATCGCCAGGCCCGTCAAGTGCGCAGAGATGCGCCTCACGGGTTTGGACGATTCCGTGACGGTGGAGGACGTTCAGGAGGCCATTGTGGCGTGTACTGGATGTGCCTCGGACACTGTCCGGATTGGCACCATCCGCCCTGGTCCGGGCGGTGTCGGTGCTGTCTGGGTGCAATGTCCGGTGGAGTCGGTGAAGAAATTGGCCGACTCAGGCAGGCTCCTCGTGGGTTGGAGTTCGGTGCGGGTAACCGTGCTGGAAACCCGGCCCGCGAGGTGTTATAAGTGCATGGCGGTCGGGCATACCCGACCGACGTGTCGCAACTGCTTCGACTGCAGCGGGTTATGCTTCCGCTGCGGTCAGGCTGGACACCAGGCGGCATCGTGCTCTGCGGTGCCCCACTGCCCCGCGTGTGCGGCAGGCAATAGGCCTGCCAAGCACCGCATGGGCTCTGGGGACTGCAGACCCCCGGCATCGGCCCCAAAGGGGCGGGGCGGCCCATCGACCGGGCCTGCGCCCGCTCCGAGCGCGACCCGATCGCCCGTTAGCACGGAGGAGGAGACGATGGATACGGTCTGTTAATGGACCACGAATCCATCCGTCTCCTCCAAGCCAATCTCAACCACTGCGCCGGTGCGCAGGATGTTTTCCTGCAAGCCATGGCGGAGTGGTTGATAGGAGTAGCCGTAGCCGCGGAGCCGTACGTGGTGCCCGACCGACCTAACTGGCTGGGTAGCACCGACGGCACTGTGGCAATCGTCGCCTCCACGTTGTGGCCTTCGCCGTCTCTGACCCTTAGGGACAGGGGCGTCGGATACGTCGCGGCGGAATGGGGAGAGATTACGCTTTTCGGAGTCTATCTCTCCCCTAACAGGAGCGTGACTGATTTCGGGGCCTCCCTCACCATCTTGGAGGCCTCGTTACGGCGACTGGCACCGCGCCAAGTCTTCGTTCTGGGGGACTTCAACGCCAAGTCCATGGCGTGGGGGTCCCCCGCGACGGACGACCGAGGACGGGCGGTCGAATTGTGGGCGGCGGCACTGGGCCTCTCTTTGTTGAACAGGGGCTCGGTGCAAACGTGCGTACGTCAGCGGGGCGGGTCGATAGTGGACTTGTCGTTCGCTAGCCCCATTGTCGCCGCACGCGTGAGGAGCTGGCGCGTCGCTGAGGAGGTTGAGACTCTATCGGACCACCGATATATCCGGATTGAGGTCTCCCAGACTCTCCCGACGCCCAGCAGGGGTTACGGGGCGGACGGACGTTCCGCGTTCCCGCGATGGGCTGTGGGTCGTTTGGACCGGGACCTGCTGGCGGAGGCAGCTATCGTTCACTCGTGGCTGTCCTCTGCCCACCAGTTGGACGGGGTGGACGCTGAGGCTGGCCGCATCCGCAATGCTTTGACGCAGATTTGCGATGCGGCCATGCCCCGTGTGCGGTGTCTGCCCCCGAAGAGGGCTGTCCACTGGTGGTCCCGGGAGCTGGCGGATCTTCGGGTCGCGTGTATACGCGCCCGAAGGGCCTACACCCGCAGCCGGCGGCACCATCGCGACGAGGAGCGGGAGAGCCGGCTTTACGAGGGCTACCGCAATGCGCGGTCGGCCTTCAGGCTGGCCGTCCGTACCGCCAAGGACGTCAGTCGGCAGGAGATGTTGGATGGTCTCAATCGTGACCCCTGGGGTCGCCCCTATCGCGCAGCGCTGAGTAAGCTCCGCGCGCGGGGCCCTCCCCTCACCGAGACTCTCCAGCCCGGCCTCCTCACCAGGGTCGTCGAGGATCTGTTCCCGCGACGGGCGGAACACACGCCCCCGGTCATGGCTCCGCCAGACACCGACCGGGAGGCCGACGATGACAGTGTTCCGCCCATCACGGAACCCGAGATGGGGGCGGCGGTGGCGCGCATGCGCGGAAAATCCACCGCCCCCGGGCCCGACGGTGTTCCCAACCGCGTGCTGGCCCTGGTCCTCGACCACCTGGGTCTCCGCCTCAGGGGGCTGTTCGACGCGTGCTTAGCGTCCGGGCGGTTCCCTGGGTGTTGGAAGGAGGGGAGGCTGGTGCTCCTGCCGAAGCCGGGACGGTCTCCAGAGTCGGCCTCGGCCTACAGGCCCATCGTGCTGCTCGACGATGCGGGCCAGCTATTGGAGAGGGTGCTGGCTGCCCGCATCGAGCGGCACCTCGTCGGCACGGGGCCCGATCTGTCGGATGCCCAGTTTGGGTTTAGGAGGGGTCGTTCGACGATCGCGGCTCTGTTGCGCCTGAGGGCCGTGGCGACTGAGGCCATCACCGGCGGGGGAGTGCTGTTGGTGGTGTCCCTGGACATCGCCAACGCATTCAATAGTCTGCCATTTAGCTGCGTCAGGGAGGCGCTCCGATATCACGGAGTGCCAGTTTACCTGAGGCGGCTAGTGGCAGACTATTTGGAGGGGCGCAGCGTTCTCTACACCAACCGAGTAGGGGACGTTGTGCGAACGCCCATGACGTGCGGTGTTCCGCAGGGGTCGGTCCTCGGACCCACCCTGTGGAACATCGGCTACGACTGGGCGTTGAGGGGGAGCCTCCCGCCCGGGCTGGGCGTGATATGTTACGCCGACGACACGCTCGTCACAGCCCGTGGTGGGACGCTGGAGGAGGCGGCAAGCCTGGCGACTCTCGGCACCGAGGAGATCGTCAGGCGGATCGAGGCGCTGGGGTTGAGGGTGGCCCTGGACAAGACGGAGGCCTTCTTGTTCCATGGGCCCCGCATGGGCCCTCCCATCGGCGTCTCGATCACCGTCAATTCGGTTGATATCAGCATCCGGGCCCATATGAGGTATTTGGGCCTGGTGCTCGACGGGCGATGGTGGTTCCGGGAGCATTTCCGCAGACTCGCTCCACGGCTCGTCAGCGCGGCGTCCGCCCTATCATGGCTTATGCCGAATGTGGGCGGACCGAGCGCTACCTGCCGACAGCTGTACGCAGGGGTCATCCGGTCGATGGCCCTGTACGGCGCACCGGTGTGGGCGGGATCCCTGACCGTCCGACTCAGGGCTCTTCTGTGGCGACCACAGAGGGCCATGGCGGTCAGGGCCATACGCGGGTACCGCACGGTGTCGACGGAGGCAGCGTGTCTGTTGGCCGGGACCCCTCCATGGGACCTGGAAGCGGAAATGCTCGCCGGTTTGTATCGGCGGATGTTGGGGGTGCGAGCGGAGGGCGGTGTGGTCTCGTTGAGGGAGCACACCACCTGGCGCGTCGACGCCCGCCGCGACGTCATTGCCCGTTGGGCAGTCCGGCTGGAGAGGCCTCGGTTCGGTGTGCGGACCGTGGAGGCCTTCCGGCCGGTGCTGATGCAGTGGCTAAAACGGCGGCACGGGGTGCTCTCCTTCCGACTGGTGCAGGTTTTGACGGGGCATGGATGCTTCGCCAAATACCTGCACACAGTCGTAAGGAGGGAGAGTACACCGTCCTGCCACCACTGCGATTGCGACGAGGACACGGCGCAGCATACGCTCGAGGTTTGTGCTGCTTGGGCAGAGCAGCGTCGTGAACTCGTCGCAATCATCGGTGCTGACCTGACGCTGCCGACCATCGCCAGGGCGGTGCTCGACAGCGTCAGGAACTGGGACGCGGTCGCATCCTTCTGCGAGGCAGTAGTCTCGCGGAAGGAGGCGGCGGAGCGCGTGCGCGAGGAGCGTCTCCTCGACGACGCGAGCCGCCGCCGGCGACTGGGGCGGCGCAGGCGCGATTACTTGCGCCTGATGCCGCCCTAGCCGAGGCCGCGGGTGACTGGATCGGGGAATTAGTCCGTCACCCGCCGAGAGGCCGACCGCGTGAGGAAAGACCGACATCCTACCCGAGGGGGGGACGTCGGTCGAGGAGAGGGTACTCCTCAGGGGTATTCCGTCGGGCCAACCACTGACGTCAAGTCACTCTGCTCCGGTGGTTGGCCCAACGACGAAGGCGACGTCACGGGTGGGTTACGGGTGCGCGTGCTTACGCCCCTCTGTCACCCCGGACGGAGTGGTGCGAGGAGTGTGCCGACCGTAACCCACCCCCAAAAAAAAAAAAAAAAAAAAAAAAAAAGGATAACATACTATATTCATTTTAATACTTTAAAAAATGTTCTATTATAAAACGGTAATTGAAAAGCTATTTACACAAATACTGTATTAATCCTTATCATTTTAAATACATTAGTTGGCTTGAGCATTTCATGAAGATATTTTTTTTCCTTCAGACCATGCAAATTAAATCAATACCTTAAGAGATATAGCAAAATCAAAATAATGCGCAACGAAATTATTTTCGCCCGTGACCGGGCCGCGTGGCCGGCTCGCGTTCGAGCTCGGGGCCGAAAAGTTTTGGTAGTCTAGTGGAATTGTATATCCTATTATTAATATTATAAACGTGAAAGTTTGTAATAATGTATGGATGTGAACATGTTTGTTGCTCTTTCACGTAAAAACTACTGAATGGATTTTGATGAAATTTATAGTAATATAGCTTGCACATCAGAATAACACATAGGCTATAATTTATAAAGATATTTTGCAAATTGGCTAAAATATAACGATAAAAATCGCTTAAGGCAGAAAAAAATTATATAATTAAAATAGAACTTCGTTCCATCCGGGTGTCCCTTGACACCTCCGGTTTTTTTTTTCTAACATGTAAGTAAGTGCTGCGTTCCTATTAAATTTAGGTATACATAAATTTAATAGGAAGGTTTAGTTTCAAAAAATGAATAAATTCATTTCTCCATTGTGCTTATATTTGAAATAGCTTTTAAATCTAATCGGCCCTTACTTCCATTGCCCGATTACTTATTTTGAAAAATGACCTCCAAACTCCACCAAGTCCCCTGGATTTAGTTATCCCGAATGTCATTTCACCCCTTCTTAAACAAAACCTGGCTCTGAAGCGAACGGATTGCCACGTACATTGTCTAAACAATTCTAAGTGATACAATCATTTCACAAAATGTCTTATATGATAAGATGTATTAGCGAATTTCAACTCTTTTACAATGTACTTAAAGTGATAATAGTGTGATAGTTGAAAGATTGTTGTTTTAAAATTACATATTTTTGAACTCGAAAAGATTTAAAATAACTATTTCATGTCAAATGTATTTGAACATTATTTTTATTAGCGTAGAGTATATAGTTGCTTGCATAGGCTCACTTTAAAGCGTCCGATGAAGCAGTTTTTTTACATAATCTCATACAGTCTTAAACGATCACCAATTCCTAATTAAATTTAAAACTTATTGCCTATATTTTAAAGTTGAAAACTGAATATACAATGATTAAGAATTTATACATTTGCTTAGGGCAAACTCGCCAGTTGTCGGTCCATAACAAAACACATAAATTAAGTGCTCAATAATAAATGGAAATGTCCCTTGCAGAGGACAGGGCATTAGGGCGGGATTATGAGGAATGTGGCCCTCCGAGCTCCTGTTTCTGGACGATCGAACTCTCTTAGTTGCTATACAAATGAAAAGGTCTTTGGTAATCACTTACATTATTCAAGTAATTTCGAGATTAAAAAAAATTAAATACTTTTAGAATTAAATACTTTTAGAATAATGTTGTACCTAATATATAAAACTATTTTAAAAATGTGTATAGAAGATGTTAGTATGTGCTGTATGGTAGCGGCTATATATATATGTACTACCAACCCTTACTTCGCTCGTGGATGTCGTAAAAAATGACTAGGAGCTTCATATTGACTTGGGCCAACTATACCTGATGCCGTTTGGTGAACAATTACATTCCTAAGAAGTATTGACGTCAGGCAGGCGGTCCGTTATAAAAGTATTCTCAATAATTTTACGATATGTACATATTGTATCGACTCCAGGATAAGAGCAGGGGTATGATGATGATAAAATGTGACTATATGCTCAGTAGTTTAGTGGTTATCTCTACTCTAAACATTTACCAAATGAATTGTCTTCGATCTTATCTGCTTTCAAATTAAATATCATTTTCTCAAACGTGCTTAGAAATTGGAGTATTATTTTCACAATCTTCTTCGAGATAAATCGATATTGCTGTACTGACCAAATATATGCGAGCAGCGGCCGGTAATAAATGTATGAAAATCCATATCTGTCCTGTTTTAGCGGCCAAATAAATATACCTATATGTAAATTCTTAGAGAAAGCTTGATCTCAGCAGGGAAGTCTACACGAGCTAAGATGATATCATCTTAGCTCATATATGTCACACTGTTAGGCTCAATCCTTCTAAATGGATGGGAAATATACCAACTATACCACACTGATTAGAGGTATAGGTTTTGTTTTGAGTTTTCCTTCTGTCGCATATGTGTTATATGCATTTTATATTCTTTAGTCGTCTCTTACGATCACCCACGGGTAAAATAGGGGGTGGTGAATGGTATTCTTACTCCTTCACCACACTTAAATAAGATTATATATTTATTTCATATTTTTTATAATATTTCTGACAGATTTTTACGTGGATTATGGCAGCTTAACATTTACTTCTTTTATTTGTATATTCTGGATAATTCCTAAACTTAGCTAGTGTTATGAACTACTTATTACATAAGATCAGAACATCTTTTCTTTCAAGTTGGTAAATGCAATCAAAAAGATAATTCATAACTATATAAACGATTATGGTTTTTTAACATTTTTATTAGTTTTTGTAAGAATTGCTTACATGTTATTTAATTAGTTTTTAACTAGGATATGCTGCTAGAGTTAATTTATAATTTACTAGCTTCTGCTCGCGGCTTCGCCCGCGTAAAAGGTTACTTTCCTAAAGTTTTTGATCCCCTATTTTTATTTTTGACCGTCAGTAATACAGTGCAACGGTATTACAATACTCAGGGTTGGAACTTCATTACTGGACTGCTAGATGGCGTTGAAGAAGCTAGATTTTGAGATTTTTTGACAAACAATTTTTTTTATTTTTCATATAAAAAATTTGATTTTTTTTAAATAAAAAGTATCCTATGTTACTTTTAATACCACCATGAATATGTGTACAATGTGTCATGATGATCGGTGGAGTAGTTTTAGCGTGAAAGCGTAACAAACAAACTTACATTCACATTTATATATTAGTAGGGATTTATAAACTTGTTTTTGTCACACGGGAAGGTCGAACTCACACGTATTGTAAATTTGTTGGTATCATCCTACCAATACATAGGTCTACCTATGTGAGTTGAAGTATTACAATCAAATTGTCACTCGTATTTTGTCGTTTTTATGGAGAATTTGATTGGCATATGAAAATTTCATTGTCATACGTCAGCTCACACTGGTTTAAGGCCCACGGCATTTTTCGCCCGTAAAGTTTTTACAAATAACTTAGCAAGTTTAATGCTAAACCTCAATACGTGGTATGGGTACGTTCTCGTGCCTATTCTTATTATTCTAAAAGTTGGGTACCCTTCTTTTTACATAAAAACTACTAATTCATTACAAAACAATAACTAAGGTTAAGCTATTTTTGTTATAAAATTATCTTTTTTTGTATTGATTTTCTTTTAGACATTTGTTTTTTATTTCATAAAAGGATACTCATATAAGGATATCTGTGTAGTTACGGGGCAGGAATACAATTCTTCCTTTCTTGCCTATAAGTATCGTATGTACTAAAGTATGTAATACGCAAATAACATCTATGCAAGGAAGGGAAAGAAATAAAACCACAAACACGTCTGATCAGCGAGGTCTAGGTGGGTCAATTGCCCTCATATTGTAGAAGAGCCACAAGTCAGCAAGTGAAAGTATATGATAATGGATACTGATAAAAAGAATATAAATTTAGCTCTTTAAGTCACATTGAGCAATTAGTTAAGCTAAATATTTTCACAATATTAGAGTAGTTTAAGTTAAAAAATCGGCCAAGTGCAAGTTGTACTCGCGCACGAAGGGTTCCGTAATACTAAAAGAAAAATGTGATGTAGGTAACTAAAAGTTTAAGTTTTTCGAAATTTTTCCTTTATACATATATGCTATAAATCGTTGCTTCATGCGAAATTTCAAGATTATAGGTCGACTGGAAGTACCCTTTAGGTTTTGATTCCCTTGAAAATATGCGGCTTAAATTGCTGTTTATTTTGATTGCGTTGACATAGAAGTCTGATTTTGTTACAGCTTAAAGGTCTTATAGATCTGAGTATTGGATATGAAAATTTCAATTTAAAAAAAATATTCAATTTAATACGCGTTCATGAGAAATATCTACGCGTTCATGAGGAAAGGGGTAGTAAGTTTAAAATTATTAAAAATATTTTTATTATATGATGTAATTAAAAATATACGGATTTCGCAATTTTTTCTTTATCTGTGATATAAGACGTTGCTTCATAACAAATTTCAAGATTCTGAGTTCACGGGCAGTACCCTTTTTTTTTTTTTTTTTTTTTTTTTTTTGTGGTGGGCCATGGACGTCGCACCACGCCAAATCGGTCCGGGGTGACGGAAGAGGCGGCGCGCAACCCCATTGACCCACCCTGCAAGCACCTCTTCTTCGCCATGCGAGCGGGCCACCGGTACCCGATCTTTGTCTTCGGTGGCCCGCTCGGCGGTATGCCCTCTCGGGCTCCTCTCCTGTTGACGCCCCGACAGATTTCGTCGTCGAGGCGTCGTCCTCACGCGGTGGCCTCGCGTCGGGTGACCGGACAATTCCCCGGTCCGATCACCCGAAGCCTCGGTTAGGGCGGCATCAGGCGCAGGTATTCGCGCCTGCGCCGCCCCGGCCGCGGGCGGCGGCCCGGGTCACGGGAATCCTCCCGGGCCCGTTCCGCCGCCTCCTTCTGCGAGATGACAGCCTCGCAGAAGGCGGCGACCGCGTCCCAATTCCTGACGCTGTCGACCATCGCCCTCGCGACAGCCGGCAGCGTCAGGTCGGCACCGATAATAGCGACGAGGTCGCGGCGCTGCCCGTCCCAGCCCGAGCATTCCTCGAGCGTATGTTGCGCCGTGTCCTCGTCACTACTGCAATGATGGCAGCCCGGAGTCCATTCCCTGTGCACGACCGTGTGCAGGTATTTCCCGAAACACCCGTGCCCCGTTAACACCTGCACCAGTCGGAAGGTGAGGACCCCGTGCCGCCGCTCCATCCATTCCATCAGTACGGGCCGGAGGGCCTCAACGGTAATGACACCGTGTCTAGGCCTCTCCAGCCGCGTAGCCCAACGGGCGATGACTTCTCGGCGGGCGTCCTCGCGCCAGGTGGCTATCTCGTTAAACGATGGGGAGCCACCCTCTTCGCGCATTGAGTTAACCCGCCGGTAGAGGTCGGAGAGCATCTCCGCCTCTAGGTCCCACGGGGGTGTCCCGGCCAATAGGCACGCCGCCTCTGTCGACACCGTGCGGTAGCCGCGAATGGCTCTGACCGCCATGGCTCGCTGTGGCCTCCACAGCACCGCCCTGAGCTGGGCGTTCAGAGCCCTCGCCCACACGGGTGCGCCGTACATGGCCATTGAGCGGATCACCCCCGCATACAGCCGTCGGCCCTCGAAACTGGGTCCGCCCACATTCGGCATGAGCCGAGAAAGGGCGGACGCCGCGCCGACCAGCCGGGGAGCAATTTGGCGAAAATGCTCCCGGAACCACCATCGCCCGTCGAGCACCAGACCCAAGTACCTCATATGGGCCTGGATACTGATGTGGATGGAGTTGACGACTAACGAGGCGCCGATGGGCAGCCTCACACGGGGCCCATGGAATAGTAGGGCCTCCGTCTTGTTTAGGTCCACCCTGAGCCCCAGCGCCTCGATTCGCCTGACCATCTCCTCGGTGCCGAGAGTGGCCAGGCTCGCCGCCTCTTCGAGTGTCCTGCCTCGGGCTGTGACGAGCGTGTCGTCAGCATAGCAAATAACGCTCAGCCCGGGGGGGAGACTCCCTCTCAACGCCCAGTCGTACCCGATGTCCCACAGAGTCGGCCCCAGAACCGACCCCTGCGGAACACCGCACGACATGGGCGTCCGCACAATGTCCCCTGCGGGGCTCGCGTAGAGAACACTGCGCCCCTCCAGATAGTCTGCCACCAGCTGCCTGAGGTACAGGGGCACTCCATGGAACCAGAGCGCCTCCCTGATGCAGCTGAATGGCAGACTATTGAAGGCGTTGGCGATGTCCAACGACACCGCCAACAACACTCCTTTGCCGGCGACAGCCTCCGCGGCCGTCTGCCTCAGGCGTAGCAGGGCCCCGATGGTCGAACGCCCCTTCCGAAACCCAAATTGAGCGTCCGACAGATCGGGCCCCACCTCCTCCAGGTGCTGGACGATGCGGGCAGCGAGGACACGCTCCAGCAGCTTACCCACATCGTCCAGAAGCACAATGGGCCTGTAGGCCGACGGCGAATCCGGGGGCCGTCCCGGCTTTGGCAGGAGAACCAACCTCCCTTCCTTCCAGCACTCAGGGAACTGTCCAGACGTCAGACAGGCGTTGAACAGTCGCCTGAGGCGAGGTTCGAGATGCTCGAGGAGCAACGTCAACACCCGGACTGGGACTCCGTCCGGGCCGGGGGCCGTGGTGGCGGATCGAATCTTCGCCACGGCTGCCCCCACTTCCGACTCCGTCACGGGCGGAACACTCTCGACGGCCTCCCGGTCGTGATCTGGCGAAGCCATGACCGGGGGCGTGTGCTCCGACTGCCGCGGGAACAGCTCCTCGACCACTCTACGAAGGAGGTCGGGCTGGAGGGTCTCGGTGAGGGGGGGGCCCTGCGCGCGAAGCTTATTCAGCGACGCGCGATACGGGCGACCCCAGAGGTCACGGTCGAGACCGTCCAGCATCTCCTGCCAACTTGCGTCCTTGGCGGACCGGATGGCCAGCCGAAAGGCGGTACGCGCACTGCGGTACGCCTCGTACAGCTGGCCCTCCCGCTCAACATCGCGGCGACGCCGCCGACTGCGGGTGTAGGACCTTCGGGCACTAATGCACGCCGCACGAAGGTCCGCCAGTCTTGGGGACCACCAGTAGACCCCCTGCCTCGGAGGTAGACGCCGCACCCTGGGCATGGCCGCATCGCAGACCTGCGTTAACGCACTGCGGATGCGGACAGCCTCAACGTCCACTCCGTCCGCTGGGGGTGGTGAGGACAGCCACGTGTTCACGATGGCCGCCTCCGCCAGTAGGTCCCTATCTAGACGCCCCACAGCCCACCGCGGAAATGCGGGAGCCCGGTCCGCCCTGTGACCCCTGCTGGGGTCCCGGAGAGGGGAGACCTCCATCCGGATGTATCGGTGATCCGACAGGGTCTCCGCCTCCTCCAGGACACGCCAGTTCCTCACTCGTGGTGCGACAGCGGGGCTAGCGAACGACAAGTCCACTATCGACCCACCCTGCTGTCGCACACACGTGTTCACTGAGCCTCTGTTTAGGACACAGAGGCCCAGTGACGCCGCCCACTCCACGATCGCCCGCCCACGATCGTCCGTCATCGGGGACCCCCACGCCGTGGATTTGGCGTTGAAGTCCCCCAGGACCAGGACGAGGCCCGGTGCCAGTCGCCGTATCGAAGCCTCCAAGGTGGTGAGGGAGGCCCCGAAATCGTCCATCCTCCTATTAGGGGAGAGGTATACACTGTAGAGCGTGACCCCTCCCCAATCCGCCGCGACAAATTCCTCGCCCCTATCCAAGAGGGATAAGGACGGGAAGTGCCGCTGCGTGGAGGTGACGATTGCCGCGGTTCCGTTTCGGCTGACCACCCAATTGGGGCGATCAGGCACGACGTACGGTTCCGCGACTACGGCTGCACCGATCGACCACTCCGCCATGGATTGCAGGAGGAGATCCTGCGCACCGGCGGAATGGTTGATGTTGGCCTGCAGGAGGTGAGTGGACTGGGCAGCCATTAATGGGCCGTGTCCATCATCACCTCCTGGCTTGCTGCGGGCGATCGGGCCGCGCTAGGAGCGGGAGCGGCCGGAGTCGAAGGGCCGCTCCACCCCTTTGGAGCCGAAGCCGGAGGTCTGCACGCCCCAGAGCCCATGGGGTGCTTGGCGGGCTTATTGCCCGCCGCACACGCGGGGCAGTGGGGCGGGGCGGCGCAAGATGCCGCCATATGCCCAGTCTGACCGCAGCGGAAACAGAGTCCGCCGCAGTCAAAGCAATTAGTGCATGTTGGCCGGGTGTGCCCGACCGCCATGCACTTGAAACACCTCGCAGGCCGGTGCTCCAGCACGGTGACTCGCGCTGAGCTCCAGCCCACGAGGAGCCTGCCTGAGTCGGCCAGTTGCCTGACCGACTCCACTGGGCACTGCACCCAGGCAGCACCTACGCCGCCCGGACCGGGCCGGATGGCGCCAACCCGGACGGTGTCCATGGGACACCCGGTTTTCGAGGCAATAGCCTCCCGGATGTCTTCCACCGTCACGGAGTCGTCCAGACCCGCAATGCGCATTTCGGCGCACTTCACGGGTCTGGCGATTTTAACGCCACCCTCCTCGGCGAACAGACCTCTCAACTTCGACGCCACGCTATCGGCCGTCCTGGTGCCCTCGGCCCCAGGGAACTCTAGAATCCGAGCCCCTGTCCGGGCCTTGCGGGTCCTGGCTTCGACGCCTCCTATGTCGGAGACGTCGAGCTCCCGCCGGGCTTGCCTCAGAACGGCCTCATAGCTGAGGCCCCTTTCTGCCGCCTCAGGCAGCACAGTGATCACCACTGCGGCTGTCTTCGGCGGCCGGAGCCCCTTGCGCGACCTCTTCTTCTTCGTCGTGCCGCCTCCTCCGGCTCCTGCCTGGGGGGCGACGACCTCAGCGGCGCGCTTGGCCGCCGCTCTCCTCCTCTGGCCGCGACTCTTTCTGCCGCGCTCGGCCACCTGCCAACCCTGTTCGGGCGTAGCGGGCGTGCCGGGCGCTGAGGGCGTAGTCGCGGCTGCGCTAGTCGTCGCTGGCGGTGTTGGTGCTGGCGACGACTGCAGTCCGGCAGGAGCCGGTGCTGTCTTCCTCTTCGGAGCAGGCCCCTTCTTCTTTGGCCCAGCCGCGGCTGCGGCGTAGCTCACCCCCACGCGGCCACCTTGACAAGGTAGCGGGGCGGGGGCTGGTGCCGCATATGGCCGCTTGTCCGCGGCGAGAGGCGGCCGAACACGTGGTTCTGGAGGCAGCCTTGCCTCCAGAACGGCCAAGCGCGCATTGACCATATTACCGACGGCGTCGATAATGGCGCGCAAGGCCTCGTCCGACACACCCCCCACCGCGGGCAGCGGGGTCGGTGTCACCGGCTGGACCTCTGCCGGGACCTGCTCCACGACGGCGACAATTGGCGTGTTGGTCGGCGGCGCACGCTCCGCGGTCAGAGGCGTCTTCCTCTGTGCGGCGGCAGCCACTGGACGGCCGGCGCCTCGGGGCGGTTTCGGAGCGGCGACGACGGCGACAGCTCCTCGGCGGCTAGCACTGGCCGGCGGCGCAGTTGGCGCAGGCGGCGCAGTTGGCGCAGCCGGCGCAGTTGGCGCAGCCGGCGCAGTTGGCGCAGGCGGCACGAGCCGCCCCATTTGAGCCCTCAGCTCGGCCACGTCCTTGGCGAGGGCGCGATTGGTCCTCCGCACTGCGGCCAGCTCCGACTCCAGCCGGCGGTTCTGGGCCCGCAGACCTGACACCTCGCCACCAAGGCGGGCGTTTTCGGCCTGCAGGGCCTCCATATTTGCGGCTGGGGCGCTCGCGCGGGCACCAGCGGCCACCACTTCCGTGGGAGGGATGCTGGACAACACCCCCAGCACCCTCGCGGCGGCCGCCTCGTTGTCGGTCTGCCTGCCAGCCTCAGCCCCTCCACGCACTTCGCCGGCCGGGGAGTGGGTCGCCCTTCCCGACACCGCGGCCCCTCGCCCTCTGCGAGAGGCCGGCACTTTGGGGGGAGGCATGATCGTCACACTCCCCTCGGAATCGGCGCTCGAGCTGCCATCCCTGTTCAGGGGGCGCTTCCGCACCTTCGAGGGGAGGGCCTCCTCCCTTGTCGTCGGAGCCGCAGCCGCAAGACGCGGCGACGACCTGGCGGCGGCGGTTTCCTGCGCCGACCCGCTAGCCTCTTTGGACGGCTCTGCGGAACTACCGCCCTCGTCCATTATATCGGCAGATCCACTGCCCTCGTCTCTGGACGGCTCTGCGACACTACCGTCGCCCTCGTCCATTGACGGCTCTGCAGTGGATCTGCCGCCGTCTTCCTCCAGTTGGGCGGCAGCGGCGGCCTCCTTCTGCGCCCTCCGCTCCGCCATACGCTTCCTTTCTGTAGGAGAAGCCTTTCCCGTAGTCCAGTTGGCCCGTTTCCGGTACTTCCTCGGCTTCTTCTTTTGGGCCTCCATAGTCTGTGCCGGGCCCTCGGCGGACGCCTCAAGTCCCGAGGACGAGGCGTCGTTTGTGCCAGTTTTATTTTGCCTTGGCAAGGCCGTCAGTTGGGAATCCGAAGCTTCCCCGTCTTCAATATTTATAATAGTCAATTCCATTTTGGTCCCACGATTATGGGAGAAATAAACGGTCGACCCGGGCAGAGATCCCTGTACCCGGGCAAGCCTACATTTACCAACCAGGGGGTCGGCTGGTACCCTGGCTGGAGCGTGCTAGGAACAGAACAGCCCATCTGCCATGCATCCTCTCGCCGCACGCCAGAACTTAGGATTCTGGGTAATTTCCGAATTCGAATGTTAATTCGAACTCTTTATAGAGGTTGTCTTCCTCGCGGTCCGGGCGGTTAAGCCAAGACCCTCGTTCCTGATACTACGCCTCACGACCACTTGTCTTGAAGCAAGATATCAGGTTTACGATATGTCGGCGGTGGCATAAGCCTGCCCAGCCCTCAAATGAATGAGTGACCGGGCCCGTCCGAAATTTCGCCTCCTGTATCCTCTACAAATAGAGGGTCAGGAGCGAATTGGGGCTCAACCCATTGCTGGGGAACCCCCCCCTCGCGCCAGAGATTCGCTACGGGCGACAATTCGACAGAGGGATCTGGGGGACTGTCGCCCGCACCCAGGGTACACCACGCGGAGGTTTCTGGCGTCGTACCCCTCACGGGCAGTACCCTGTAGGTTTTGATTCCCTTGCGAGAGTCGAAAATTTGCAGAAATTTGCGGCATAAACGCCTGTATCATTTTGATTGCATTGGTTTAGAAGTTTAATTTTTACACAGCTTTAAGGGACACTAGACTTGAGTATTTGATATAAATTTCAGCTTGAACCTCCACGCGTTCCTGAGAAAAAGGGTCTTGACAGACAGACAGACGGACAAACAGACGGACGGACAGACGGACGGACGGACAGACGGACGGACGGACAACAAAGTAATCCTATAAGGGTTCCGTATTTTCCTTTTGATACCTCAACGGAACCCTAAAAAGGAAAAAAAAACTAACAAAGTCATAAATATTCATTATATTACAAACATAAATCTCCTAATGTCCATTTCATCTCATTTTCACAAAGCTTCCTATTATACTATTATCAAAAAAACAGGTATTTAACACGCGTCAAGAATAACGTTTATTTAGGGAGACGAATCTGTCAAAAAAATGCCCTTTTGTGGCCAATAAGTGGCCAGATATATGGCTCGTGTCAAAAGTTTTGTGGGATGAATACCTGTATTGCTCTTACAAAAGGTGTGTTTATCTGACACTTTTGAACATCCGAGGTCCATGATCGTTTATACGCTATAAGTGTCTCGTTTCGGACGTTACGCGTGGCGAAGGGTGCCTCCCTAGTGGATAGACTGGTCAGCACGTGACTAGGGTGGCAAACCGGTCGGCCATTGGTCATTTAGGGGGACGAGCAGGGAGACGAAATGGCGAACAGTTATTGGCTGAATGATACGCCAGGTGCCAATTTGCGAAATATTCTGATTATCGATTTTATTAGAGTTTTATTGTATTAAAGCAATTACTTTATGAACAAAATATGAAACCTGTTAAATAAGAACAAGTAAGTTCTGTTAGAAAAAATACAATTTATAAACTCTAGTAGAGTTGATTTTTACTTTATGGTATACTTACTTATAAAAAGACCGTGACACAGTTATTTCATCTCAGCCCATATATGTCCCACTGTTGGGCTTGGGCCTCCTCCATAATGGAAGGGAAATCGACCTACTATACCATGCTGGTTATACGTATGGGTATAGGGTTTTGTTTCGAGTTGTCCTTCCCTTGTATAGATGTTATATGCGTTTTATATCCCTTAGTCGTCTCGTATGATCACCCATGGGTAAGATGGTGAATTGTATTCTTACTCCGTCACCACACGGAAAACGTTATTTAATATAGTTTTAATATTTTTATAATAAACACGCCATCGTATTTATACACAATATACTTAGTTTTAAAATAACGCAATATCTATACCTATATGTATATCATTTCTGAAATATGTTATTTTTATATTTATAAAATTTCTGCCATAATACTACATCAATATTAATGTTTCGTACACCAGTTTGAGGATTATTGTCCCTTCTAATGACGAAAACTAGTAAATCATATTAAAACGAATGTTTTCATTAAGAACTATGCTTTAAAACTTATATTTCAATAGCATCTAATGATGATTTGTTCACTTTAACTATTCTTGATAATGTTAAATAATAAAAAAATAAAGCCATCTATTGGCAAATCCTAATAAACATTACGACTATCGCAAAAAATATGTAGTAATTATAAACTGAGCAAGAGAAGCTAGCAAGTAAAGGTGCGAAGTATGTCACGGATCTTCTAGTAAATTGTATCTAAATACGCCTATTTTATTAATTAAACGAATATTTAAATAAATTTATATGTATTTGTTGTACTCCTGTTGATTAAAATTAAATCGATATATACCTGTACATACTATTACTAAGTAGATGAAAGTATTTAATATTATATTCACAGTTTTGGTTTCACAACCCTTTAAAGAGCTATTAGTGAAATAATTTTTAAAATCAGCCCGTAGTTTCAGAGACTGCCTCTTACACCCAAACATGCATATTATCTCTTATATTATTTTTTATGAAAATTATATTCAAGCTGTGTGGTAGCGGCTACGAATACTACCAACCCTTACTTTGGTCGTAGAAGCCTTAAAAGATGACTAAGAGCCTTATAACGACCTGGGCCAACTCCATCTGATGCCGTTTGGTCGATAATTACACTCTCAAACAGATGGCAGGCGGCCGGTCATAAAACTATTGCCAATAACTTTTACAATATATACTATAAAAGAAGAGTACATATTAAATCGACCCCAAGTAATTGGGATTTGAGTAGGAGAATAAATGAATGATTATTTCTTATGATATTAAACTATATATTAGTATCAATGAATAACTGAATTTGGTAACAAATTCTTTCAAGCAGTAGAATTTAAAAAAATAATCTCATCATCATCAACCTGCTCTTATCCCAATTTATTTGGGGTCGACGCAATATGTCTTCTTCTTCCATACAACTCTATCAGACGTCATCTCTGTGGTCACTCCTTGTCTATCCATGTCATGTTTCACGCAGTTCATCCATCTTTTCTTCGGTCTTCCCTTACCCCTTAAGACTTCAACATTCATACTTAAAGCTTTCCTCACAACATTACTTTCATCCCGTCTCATCACATGTCCATACCATGTCAATCTTTCACTCCTTAATTTTTGCGTCACTGGCGCAACTTTCAAACTTCCTCTTATATGTTCATTCCTTATTTTATCCATTCTTGTCACACCACACATCCATCTCAACATTCGCATCTCCGCTACATGCAGTCGTAATTTAAAAAAATAATCTATATATTTTAAACGAAAAGAACTACAGATATATAAAATATGGCTGCTACAAATATGTTATTAGCCTGTATTTATACTACATTTTACGTTTAAAAGATACACGTTTTCGCATTACATTTTAAATGCACTTGTAACGCAGCTATTTACTGGGGATGGGTGTAAGTGAGCGTGCATTCAAAAATCCGTTTGAAATTTAATATGAGGCAAATTGTTGCGAGACATGCATTGCAATATACATGCATACGTGCACTGAGTTGGAACGTAAGAAATATTACTAATCTACATATGTACCATTCTCAATGGTTTTCATGCAGTTATGTGATAAAAATACATCCTGTGAAGACTTCTATTTTCTTCTTTCTTGAGAGACTTAAGCAAATTACATCATAGTAAAATAGAAAACTCTACTAGTTACTTGTTTAACCAAGGTAGTATAGTAAATTAATTTGTTTCTCATTGTAAACGAGATACGAGCTCAACAGTGGAAGGAATAAGGGCTATGATATAATAAGAAAACATTATGGTGTGTGGTGGCGGCCACGAATACTGCTAACCTTTATATTCTTCTTAGGTGTTTTAAAATAACAGCCAACCTCAGAAGAAACATTTGTGGATGGCACAAAGAATTTTTTTGCGTGGGGATCAAACTGAAGTCAGTCGACATTGAAGATCGCTACTTAGATCATTATACCATTCGTGCAATGAAATAAGTTTCTTATAAAATATATATAAAACTTTGTTCACCTAGTTACTAGCTTTAATTATATTATTAAATTAAAAATTATTTACTAAAAACACAAAAATCTCTCTAACGGTTTAGCAGAAGAATTAAAAACACACGGAGATCAAAATTTTATATGTAAGACATCACATATGTAGCCCGGTAGCAATATTGCGTAGTGAACTCCAATGGATATTACAACACTTCGATACACCATCTCATTCGGTTTCTCACTAAATTACAATTTCAAGGGTCGTTTTGGGAACAAAAAACATTTATATCAATGGCGGGCCGGTTCTAAATTTTACTAGTCATTGACAGGCCGTAAGAGGCGGGGCAGGCCCCAGGAGGCTCGTTCTGCTATAGATGTGGAGTAAGTAGATAAGAATACTAGAAATGCCCCACGACTTGGTGTCGCGGTCGTGGATATTTATAGAGTTGTAAATATAATAAAAATATTCTCTAATTCCATCCAACAACATTTACTATAGACGATTTTCAATATAAGCCTTCACCAAATGGGAAAATGTTACAGGTGCTATGGTCATCAGGCATATTAACCATTACAGTTAGTAGTATAATATGTCCAGGATGTGCTCTTGCCCCCTTCTCCTCTCGACTATTGTAAAGTCGAAGTGATCTCTCGACTATTGTAATCTTATTACGTCGCCGCTGAAGTCAATTTTGACAAAAGTTTTTTCAATTGAAGCTTGTTAGGCAGCGGTTAATGTAATTTGTATACATGAGACGGTTATTAATTTATATTTGTTATTTCTAATGATTTTTGATGTTTACGCGAATATTATACATTTGAAATAAAACTACTTTTACGGATTCTATCGCGTTTGTATTTGATTTTTAATTTTGCCGACGTTTCGAAGGCTTTAATCATGGTCACGGGAGGACTAAGGTGTCTTACGTCCAATATGTCATTGTTATTAGAGAAATTTATATCTACCCTATATGATAATAAATTTTGACCCACATTTTTAATACAAATCCATTGCCGGTCCAAAAAGAAAGTGATTCTATATATAAAATTTTATATTGTTTATGATCTGTTATTATTAAAGCATTTAATTTCTAATAATTATTCCGTATTTTTGTCATTCTAAAGTTCTTCGCGACATATAGATTTATTCCTTAATGTGGTATTTTGATTTCAAAACACGAATTAGTGAGACATTTAAAACTCTAGTTTAGTGTTCAACACAGTTGTGCTTATAATCCAGTTCTCAAAACTAATACCTACCTAAGAATACCTTTAGTGGTAAAAATAACTAAGCTATTGCAGGGGTACATAAACAAACCTTTTTTTTTTGTTGCGGTGGACTATGGACGTGGTCTCGTCCCGCCAAGTCGGTCCGGGTTGACGGAAGAGCCGGCGCGTGACCACACAGACCCACCATGCAACCCTCCTCGCTTCGCCGTGCGAGCAAGCCACCGGTACCCGATCTTTGTCTTCGGTGGCCTACATAAACCTACCTTAAATATAATATTTTACTCATAAATCCTTATATATACATTGTGTTTATCGAACTGTTTAAGAAAATTTACTTGTATTTCGTGTACAATATTATACTAGTTATGGTACAAAGTAGGCAACTTTGTTGTAAAAAATCATTCTTAAACTATGAGGAATTGTGTATAATGGCTAGAAAGAAAATTGACCAACCAATCCACTCTGAACGCGTGTTTGAATCGTGATGTTTATAATTTTGTTATTCCTGGAGCGCTCTCTATCTGTGATTTCGAATGGATACTAGAAAATATGCATTCCTAAAATACAAGGTTTATTAATTATAGCTTTACAGCTCTATACATTTCTGTAGAGGGTCAAAGGTACAGTTTTCGGCCGGCGGTCGCTAGGGACTGCTCGGGGTTCGAATCGAGGATAAAACTCCGAGTAATTCTCACATACCTACCCCCGCATTTGTCAGTTGGGTTTTAGAACAATATGTTTGTTTGGAGAAATGTCTCATTATAGTAATATAGTTTATATTCTGTATAACGCTTTTGTCTGTACATGTTGACAGTTTTAATTCTTTTTCAGCAGGCTATGGTTAAATTATACTTCACTCAATTATCCAGAATGATGACTTGTAATTCACCATAGGGCCTATTTTTGACTTTCACAGATTCTTGTCCCTGTTGCCTATTCGATGAGTTTACTTTAAGATCCTTGTCCTTGAATGTTTTTCTCTCTAACCTTGACTTTGGTATATTAAAATATAACAATTGAAATAAAACTACTTTTACGGATTCTATCGCGTTGTACGTAGTACTGTGCAGTCCTCACGTGACCATGATCACTATAAAGTGTTTGAAATGTCGGGAAATTAAAAATCAAATACAAACGCGAGAGAATGCGTAAAAGTAGTTTTATTTCAAATGTGTAATACTCGTGTAAGCATTAGAAGTAATTAAAATATAACAATTTTCTATAATTATCTTTTCCTCGTTGCTTATAAAAGTAAATGTTTTGGGTGTCAAAGGCATGTATCTAGTTATTGCTGGTGACCATAGATGAACTCGATACTTTGTAGGCTTTATGTTCTTTGACTCTTTGCATTCTCGATGTCAAAAAAAATGCTCATAAGCTTAAGTCATAACCTTCATATTACTATAATGCACCATGGTTGTTAGATTCTATAGGATATCTTAAGATCTCTTAACGAGAAGACAAGTCACTTTACTGGAATTACAGCGCTATGAGATGACCGCAATCGTTATGCATCTTAATCGACCCATCGTTGTTCAAACTAGATAATATGCACCAAAACACTAGTTTGAAGACGATAAATTGTTACCGTAATTAAAATAATAAACAATGGCCCAAGTATTTGGTAAGTAATCCATGGTAGAGAAAACTTAGATTTCGCCATGACTAGTAAACACAAGTATTTCAAAAAGGCATTTTCAAAATTAATAAAATTATTTTTTTTTTAAATATCGAGCTAAAATACTATGATATGATCTTGATTCTATGAGCACTTTTAAAACATAATTACAGTAATAAATTACACTTAAAATAATTATTTGTAGACATAATTTTTCTTATAAAAAAAAACACCGCCCATTAAACAATAAATTCTTAAGTCACAGAGGACTGAATGAGGGTAGTTGAAGAATCCACGATGGTTAATTGCTTTTAGTCGCAAATAAGCTAGCAGATCATTTGATGGTGAATGATGTAATACCAACCATACTCCTATATAATACTAGACGCACAAATACAGGTTGCTGCTTATCGTAAGGTAGGATTAAACCTCCAGCCCTCTCTATTGCCCAACAAAGCACAATAGCTAATTGCTACTATTCAGACGACGATTTTTTTTGAGAGTCTCGTATTAACCTGAACTATTTATAGCCAGCTTCACTTATGGCAGCAACTAGAAAACCATCAGCAACGACCTTATTACATGTATAAATTAAAGATGAAAACATCAACTTGAAGCAACGTACCTATAAAAAGGTATTAATATATAAGTGGGACTTTTGACGGGAATTTGAAAACGTCATGTGGTGCTCTTGTATTATATTCGATATTTTAGTGTTTTAACGTGTTATATTAGATAATTTTGATGGCATTATATGTAATGTGATGCGCGGAACTACTGGGATGTAGTGAATATTATATAAAAGTGTTTTACAACGTTTTCGTTTTCCATCAAAATTCCAACAAGATACCATTAACAGTGTGGCCATTGCACTGTTGAAGGTCACGATTTGACTTAGACAATGACTAACCTGACAAGACTATAAACATAAAATAATAATAACTTGACACTGGCACCAATAGCTCGTATAAGTAGCTGATTGCCATTATACAAAGAGAAGAAGAGAAGAAGAATATATAGGTGACGTATATTGGGGCATCGTGCTTCAAAATAAATATATGTAAAACTACAAATGTCAACCTTTAAAACAACGATACGTAAGTGAAGTCAAGGCGGACGTTCAAATATTTACATTGACTTAGGTTAACCCTTACGCGGCGAGCTCCGTCCATCAGGCCCCGGCCTCGCGGGACCGGCCAGGTAACTGCCACAGGAGTTCGAAGATTAGAGGCTTACTTTGTACATTAGAAATGGAATGTTTGAGAATTAGGTTTTATTTCGTATATTTGGTGTATAAAGGCTTTTTTGGTAAAGAAATATCTGGTTTCTGTTGCAGATGATATTGCAAAGAGAATTGGATGATGGATAAAAGATTGTAACGGTGGAGGATATCACAAATAGTCGAGTTTTTATGGGTGAGTTTTTAACATAATCGTTTGAGATTGTGGTTTTAAAATATAGTAAATAATATAATTATTACTACAATAACGATGATATATTGAACATTAAATTTATTATTCCTGTCATCGCCATACCGTGAGCCATGTAAAGTTTCATTTTTTAGTCGTAAGACCATGCTGTTGACAGTTTTCCGTCTACAGCCGTGGGCTGGTCCGCCTAGGGTTGGTCGCGGGCTGGTCCACCCAGCGAGACTGTGGTACTACCACACTCTCACTGAAGATCAACGTCTGAACAATGGCAATATGCTGTTGCCCAACTGTGTGGGTTTGTATTGGTAGGCAGTGGCCTAGCGATACCCTTGGTATTGCTAATACATTTTTATAATATAAGATCTACGGGTGGCAGTAACACTTACTATTAGATATGCTGCTTTCTCGTTTGTCACCAATACGCCATAAGCGATAAAAAAATAAATAAAAAAGGTAGGTATCCCAAACTACGTAAAATATTTCTAATATCTTAATGACGTCATCATAGGATTTTTTTTAATTTTGGTGATTTATAATAACAATACCTGTACCTGTGGTGTTACTTATCTTAAATTAAATTTAGTCAATCAAATCTACGGAAAATGAACATTTTTTTGGGATAATAAAGTAGCCCATGTGTATGTAAAGTAGCCCATGTGTTACTAAAACTATCTCTACTTTATATTTTATCAAGACCTTTTTAATCATTTTTTAGTATTCGTGGATTTTGTAGGCAAATTCGCAACATCAAGCCCGAATTTTTAAAGAGTGGTAATATTTCCATAGGGTTAACAATAATAGCCTCGCTCCTTATTACTAGGATGAAACTCTATTATATTGAAATCTCTACTTACCTAATTGGAGATAAAAGCGTGAGACTATATCATCCATCCGCTTATCATCAAACTTTTAGACAAAATTTCCCCGGGGATAATGCCATAATCATCATTCGTGGCTGGTGAGTCGGCCCTCAACCCCATCAACACTATCATCAATCTTTCGACGTCTACTGTTGGATATACCTCCTCACAGGGGAAAGGTAAAATAGGCACACAGAGTGGCGATCGCTGTTGACGTAATAAATTTTCTATGAAATTCCTGTTGCCCACTATCGTAGTGAATTCTAAGCTGATTTTCACAGCTCCCACAAAAGTAAAGTGTGAAAAAAACGAACAAATGAGATTACATATAAAAAAAAAAGCTAGATAATTCTTGTCTACTAGTTCCAAAGTCTATGTAGTCCGTTCCGAGGGTCATCCGAGCAACCCGCAATAAAATATGCTCTGCAGGACGACAGGATGTAAAAATGTTGTTTTTAGGGCTCTCCTCAATAATGTATCCTTTAGGAAACGTTAAGTGCTCCTTTACTTTACCTATGCATGTTTATAGTCGACCCGAGTACCTCTTTTATAAGTAATGCCACTCTTTATTGTATATAAAAATGTTAGTACCCTTTAATTTTTGTTGCTGGACACCTTAGGTATATACTCAATGGTTTACTGTAATGGCAAAAATTATGATCTTTGAATGTTATATCTTTTGATGTGCCTGTATAAGATATATATGATAGTGAATTCTGTATGCCAAATGACATAAATGATATACTTAATTTGTAATGAAAATAGCTAAACAGACAGTATATATGTCTGTATTTAATTGGAAATTCTTTTTATGTAAGGTCATAAAACTTTTAGATTATAAATATAATATGTTATATTGCGAGTGGGTTTACAGTAAAAGAATTAATTAATATAAAAGGAAGCTTAGATTCAAAAGAGTTAAACACTGAAGTCAAAGAATCGGTACCGATGGTTAGTCCAATAGCGATGGGGAGGGCATACGGTTGCTTATGATGTCACGCGCCGTTTTTTTGTCACTCTTTGGATAGAGCAAGATACGTCCAGATCATAGCCTGCCAAAGAAAATGGCTATAATGATTTGTGGATACACTAGGTTGAGGCCCGTACTTACGTTCTTCCGTCAGGGCGTCAGATTTAAATACCGGAAGGCGACCCTCTGACGCTCTACGAATGAAGCAGAAATGGAACTACTTATGGGTTTTAATAGGCAATTTGGTTGGTTAACCTCTGATGAAACCCGTTGGAGAGCATGGATATAAGCATTTTTCATAAGAATTAAGTAAGTGTACTGGAGTCTCCTTCAGCCCATATACGTGCCACTATTGAATAGTCCCACAATAAGTAAGAAAATGATCTATACTAGGCTAGCTAGTCAGATATATGACAGTTAATCGGACACATTATTTTATTATGTTAAAAGAATGAATTTATTTTGTTATGTTAAAAGCATTACAGCCTTAGACCATCCCAACTCAAGCAAAAAATAATAAAACACATTACGTAAATTTATGTAAAAACAATAAAGGCTAAATCGTGCGTAAAATAAGCAGACACAAATATACCGACGGAAAAATACTAACTCACTGAACTATCGGTTAACATTCACTATCAATAAAGTACGAGCCGATGGGCAAAGGGCGTTGGTGATCGATGGTACTTCTAATTTATACCCAAAGCCCTAAGGCCGTATCGATTACAACCGCTAACTTTGCTGGGCCTGATGTGCCGAAGCGCGTTGCTTTTTGCAAAATTTCGCCTGTTGTCTCTCGAGGGTTAAATTTTGTTTAGTTGATAGTTCGAAAATTAAATTTTTAGATGCGTGGGAATGGATTGATGGTTTCTTTGATTTATGAGTATAAAAAATCAATGATCTACACAAAATAGGACGCTTGTTGAATACACGTGAAATTTTCATTTAGATATAAATCCAGATTTTTAGCGAGTTTACTATTTCTGTATATTTGAGTGCTTTGCTTGTCTGGACTACTTATATATTTATTGCTGTAATTTTGATTAAATATTCATGCTCCCACACGTTTATTAGTTTTGACAGACTATAGCCTGCACGGCTATAGTCTGTCGACCTTAATGCCTTGTCTTCCGTATTAATTTTCTTCATATATTATTTATCACTTCTTCAAATTGTAATTAGTCCTTGTTAGCCACTGTCCGTCAGTAAGTCAAGTCGTTGCCATTAATTCGGCACTGATAACCAAATGAATAGTTTCGGTGGAAATTTTGGGCAAACACGAAAATACACATAAACTACTATTATACCATATTGACTACACTTCAGCACTTTAACTGTATCATATTCCATAAAATACCAGCCAAATTATTCAATATAACACTACAAAACACTAAAGAAATGAATATAATACAAGAGCGTGACATGACATTTTCTTATTCGCGCCAAAACTCCTACCCGATTATATCACTGATATCCAGATTAATAATTACACATAAGACATCACTCACGAATTTTATTATCTTATTAGTTGCCATGACTACAGCAATTGTGCAGAACATTTCACAGATACTGTTTTTAAGTTTTAATATAAATATAAATGCAAAAAAATCTTAATAAACAACAGACTATCTAAATCAATATTTTTTTTTGAAATCCAACTGGTAGTTCTTAAAATTAGCGTGTTCAAACGTTTGTTTGAACACGCTAATTTTAAGAACTACCAGTTGGATTACACAAACAAGCTCTTTAACGTTTCTCTTTGTTATTGTAATAGGTATAGATTTAATTATTTTGTGAAAATCAAATTAATATTAAGATTATCAACTTATTAGTTTTGAAGTTCATTAGATAACACGAGAACTAGAGAATGCAGGCGACTGATTTTAAAAACCATACTAAATTCTAGCTTTCTACTATTCTTATTCGTATAGCTGCACCATGAATTTGAATAGACGTATAGGTCTACCTATTATAAATTAGAAAATAAAATAAACATATCACATTTATACATCAGCCTATTGACGTCCACTGTTGGACGTGAGTCTAAAAGTTATTACAATACCTATTGGCCAAACTTTACAAGTAAGTTGACGATAGCAGTTTGCGTCATGAAGCCCTTTTTTTTTATGGACTATGAATGCGTCTCGCCCCGCCAAATCGGTCCGGGGTGACGGAAAGGCGGCGCGTGACCCCATAGACCCACCGTAAAACTCCTCTCTCTTCGCCGTGCGAGCGGACCACCGGTACCCGATTTTTGACTTCGGTGGCCCGCCCGGCGGTTTACCCTCGCGGGTTTCTCTCGTCGACGCCCCGAAGATTGTCGGGGCGTCGCCCTCACGTGGTGGCCTCACGTCGGGTGACCGGACAATTCTCCGGTCCGATCACCCGAGGCCTCGGTTAGGCCGGCATCAGGCGTAGATATTCGCGCCTGCGCCGCCCCGGCCGCTGACGGCGGCTCGGGTCGCGGGAATCGACTCGTTCCGCCGCCTCCTTCCGCGAGATGACAGCTTCGCAGAAGGCGGCGACCGTGTCCCAGTTCCTGACGCTGTCGACCATCGCCCTCGCGACAGCCGGCAGCGTCAGGTCAGCACCGATAACAGCGACGAGGTCACGGCGCTGCCCGTCCCAGCTCGGAGATACCTCGAGCGATTGTTGCGCCGTATCCTCGTCACTGCTGCAATGGTGGCAGGCCGGAGTCCACTCCCTATACGCGACCGTGTGCAGGTACAAGCCGAAGCATCCGTGCTCCGACAACACCTGCACCAGTCGAAAGGAGAGGACCCCGTGCCGCCGCTCTATCCACTCCATCAGTACGCGCCGGAGGGCCTCAACGGTAACGACACCGTGTCTAGGCCTCTCCAGCCGCGTAGCCCAACGGGTGATGACGTCTCGGCGGGCGTCCTCGTGCCAGGTGGCTATCTCGCTCAACGATGGGGAGCCACCTTCGTCGCGCACTGAGGTAACCCACCGGTAGAGGTCGGAGAGCATCTCCGCCTCTAGGTCCCACGGGGGTGTCCCGGCTAGTAGGCATGCCGCCTCGGTTGATACCGTGTGGTACCCGCGAATGGCTCTGACCGCCATGGCTCTCTGTGGTCTTCACAGAACAGCCCTGAGCTGGGCGTTCGGAGCCCTCGCCCACATGGGTGCGCCGTACATGGCCATCGAACGGATCACCCCCGCATACAGCCGTCGGCCCTCGAAACTGGGTCCGCCCACGTTCGGCATGAGCCGCGAAAGGGCAGACGCCGCGCCGACCAGCCGGGGAGCAATTCGGCGAACATGCTCCCGGAACCACCATCGCCCGTCGAGTACCAGACCCAAGTACTTCATATGGGCCTGGATACTGATCTAGATGGAGTTGACGACTAACGAGGCGCCGATTGGCAGCCTTACGCGTGGCCCATGGAATAATAGGGCCTCCGTCTTATTTAGGGCCACACTGAGCCCCAGTGCCTCGATTCACCTGACCATCTCCTCGGTGCCGAGAGTGGCCAGGCTCGCCACCTCTTCGAATGTCCTGCCCCGGGCTGTGACGAGCGTATCGTCAGCATAGCATATCAAGCTCAGCCCGGGCGGGAGACTCCCTCTCAACGCCCAGTCGTACCCGATGTCCCACAGAGTCGGCCCCAAAACCGACCCTTGTGGAACGCCGCACGACATGGGCGTCCGCACAATGTCCCCTGCGGGACCCGCGCAGAGGACACTGCGCCCCTCCAAATAGTCCGCCATGCGTCATGAAGTCCTCCAGGACAGCCGAATCTTCCCGCTCTACTTCCTTAATCGATTTTTGTGACTCTAACAAAAAAGTGAGGAATGTATGATACATTGTATTCCTAATCACTATACAGAGAATTTAAATTTTATAATATTATTTACTAATCAACTAGTAGCGAAAGACTGATAGACGAAGGTGATGTAGTTTGAAACAGGATAAAAAATAATAATTACACTCTATTCCGAAACCGAAGAAATCCCGGACGTCAGCTTGTACGAGATCAGAATGGCTCTAAAACAATTAAAGAACGGAAAGGCACCGGGAGATGGCGGCATTACCACAGAGCTCCTGAGGGCAGGCGGCAAGCCAGTTTTAAAAGCCCTACAGAAGCTGTTTAATTCTGTCATTCTCGGGGGCGACGTTCCAGAGTCGTGGACCAGGAGTGTGGTGGTGCTGTTTTTCAAGAAGGGCGATAAAACGCTCTTAAAGAATTACAGATCCATCTCACTCCTGAGCCACGTGTACAAATTGTTTTCAAGAGTCATTACGAACCGACTCGCGCGCAAGCTGACGACTTCCAGCCGCCCGAACAAGCCGGTTTCCGAAAAGGTTATAGTACCATAGACCACATCCACACGCTACGCCAGATTATACAGAAGACCGAGGAGTATAATCGGCCTCTGTGTCTAGCGTTTGTGGACTATGAGAAAGCCTTTGATTCTGTCGAAACTTGGGCAGTGCTGCAGTCCCTTCAGAGGTGCCAAATTGACTATCGATATATCGAAGTGCTGAAGTGTTTGTATAAAGACGCTACTATGTCAGTCCGCATCCAGGATAAGAGTACGAAACCGATCCAGCTGCAGAAAGGCGTGAGACAGGGAGACGTTATCTCTCCGAAACTGTTCACCACTGCGCTGGAAGATGTCTTCAAGCTCTTAGACTGGACCGGACTCGGCATCAACATCAATGGCGAATACATCACTCACCTTCGATTCGCAGATGATATCGTAGTCATGGCAGAATCCCTGGAGGACCTTAGCACCATGCTCAATGACCTTAGCAAGGTCTCCCAACTAGTAGGGCTGCAAATGAACATGGACAAGACGAAAATCATGTCTAATGCCCATGTCATTTCTGTACCGGTCCTGGTTGGGAATGCGATTCTCGAAGTTGTCGATCACTATGTTTACCTAGGACAAACAGTTCAATTAGGTAGATCCAATTTCGAGAAAGAGGTCAGCCGACGAATCCAACTCGGCTGGGCAGCGTTCGGGAAACTTAGGAGGATCTTCTCGTCTAATATTCCGCAGTGTCTGAAAACAAAGGTTTATTACCAGTGTGTGTTACCAGCGATGACTTACGGCACTGAAACGTGGTCTCTAAATGTCAGCCTCATAACAAGGCTCAAAGTCGCTCAGCGTGCTATGGAGAGGGCTATGCTCGGTATTTCTCTACGTGATAAAATCCGAAATACGGAAATCCGTAGAAGAACGGGTGTAACCGACATAGCCCTAAGGATTAGCATGTTGAAGTGGCAATGGGCAGGCCACATCGCTCGACGAACCGACAACCGTTGGGGAAAAAAGGTTCTCGAGTGGCGACCACGAATCGGACGACGCAGCGTAGGACGACCCCCCACTCGGTGGACTGATGACCTCATCAAGGTCGCAGGAAACCGCTGGATGCAGGTGGCACAGGACCGTTATAGATGGCATTCTCGTGGGGAGGCATATGTCCAATAGTGGACGTTTACAGGCTGATGGATGGGATGGATGGATGGATTCCGAAACTAACTACAATGCATATAAAACTGTACAATAATTTTCAAAGTCAATGGCATCATAACTGTCTGCACCACGCTTTCATCTAATCATAAACTTTATTACCTACAATATAATTTAATAATACATATCTTCTCATCCCACACACGTTTCACTATTGGTCTTGGAGATTCTCCATACTAGAATAGTGGTAAAAAGAATTGAATAGTGATAGGACCACACTATGGAGAGTTTTCTGTCTACAGCCGCGGACCGGTCCATCCGGGGTAGTATCACACTCGCAGAAAATCGACATCTGAGCAGAGGCTATATGCTGTTGCGCATCGTTCGGTGAGTGACAGCCGGTAGCAACATTATGGGTGGATTTGGAGTTTTCATTGGTAGGCAACAGTCTATCTGTACCCTTGGTAAGGCAAAGGTTCATGGGCGGCAGTATTACTTACCATCAGGTGTACTGTCTATCTATCTACTACCACACTGGTTAGACGGGTAGCGATACAGTTTTATTTCGATATTTCTTTCTCTTGCATAGATGTTATCTGCTTAATATATCCCTTAGTTTTAAGTCTTACCATATCGATGGGTAACAAAGTTAGTCAGGAATTGTATTCTTACTACATCATTATACGAAATTATTTACATATATATCATCATCATCATCATCACAGCCCATATATGTCCCACTGTTGGGCTCGGGCCTCCTCCGTAATGGGAGAGAAATTAACCTACTATACCGCGCTGGTCAGACGTGTTGGTATAGGGTTTTGTTTCGAGTTTTCCTTCTCTCGCATAGATGTTATATGCGTTATATATCCCATAGTTGTCTCGTACGATCACCCACGGGTAAGATATGGGGTGGTGAATAGTATTCTTACTCCGTCACCACACGGAATATATACATATATATATATACTGTTATAATAAAACGATCGTTCTTCGATACAGGTATACCTCAAATGGGGTCATATTATTACACTTTATTGGTTTCAAGGTAATACGAAACTTTATTAAATATATTGTAGATATTTGGTATCGTTACGTCTATTATATTATAGATAGATCTGTAATAGCAAGTCATCTAAGCGTTTGGTGTTGAATAATAGACTTATTTTATTGGAGGAAATCCAATTTCAATCGTAAAACGTAAATATGAGGACTGAATAAGTAATATTAGATAATAATTAGGCTTAACATCCCCCTAAAAGTACTATAAAGAGATTTATGCCTGCTTACGTCTATATGTATTGAAGAATAGGTGTAATTGTTATACCACCTAGAATAAATACGGTGAAGTCGCAATCGGCAAACCATATAGATTGACTAATCGAGAACCGTTGAAACAGAAAGGTTTTCTGTGGTGATTACGAATGTATCCATATAAAATCTTATACTAAACTAATTAATCAGTGAGATACAACAGATTGAATTCTTAAACAATAGATAGCTGTGTGGTCGCGGCTACGAATACTACCAACCCTTACTTTGCTCGTGGATATCTTAAAAGACGACGAAGAGTATAATAACGACCTTATTTTTATTTTTTTTGTTATCGCTGAGGAAATGCTTTTGCGAACATCCCCCGCCAGTGACAGACAGGGGGGGTGTGTAGGACTCGCCGGCCATGAGATTGACGGCCGGAATACCCACTAAAACCTAACAGCGGTCCCTTCCGCGCTTTTACGGGATGCCGGAGAGATCGTCTATTGACATTCTATCCCCGACACCCCTACGCTTAGCCATCTGGCCACGACCAGTCAGCCGACAAGGCGGTAGGAGGAGGTGCGCGTAGCAGCGCCTCCTTCTCCGTGGTCGCCGCCGGCGGAGCGAGTCCGCAGACGCGAGTGCTTCGCGTTCCCGCTCCACGGCCTCCTTTGCAGAGATGACTTCCTCGCAAAAGGAGGCCATCGACGTCCAGTACCTGTCCCTGTCAAGCATCTTATGACGGTGACAACGACAGGTCCGCTCTTATGACCGTCGACAGGTCGTGGCGCTGAGGCCCCCAAGCGGGACATACTTCCAGGGTGTGACGCGCGTCATCAATTTGCGCGCCACACTCATGGCATCCAGGGGCCTCTTCACGTCCAATTCGGTGCAGGTACTTACCGAAGACCCCGTGTCCGGTAAGTACCTGCGTCATCCTGAATGACAGGTTGCCGTGCCCTCATTTCATCCAGCGGTGAAGGTGGGGCGCTACCGCCTCAACGGTCCCCCGTCCTGCTACGGGGGACTCCAGTTCCTCCCTTCACCGCCGGACTACTGCCCTTCGAGCCGCTTCCTTCGCCCTACTCAGTCCCCTCGCGGTGACACGTTCCCCATTCATCCGCGCCGCAGCGCAGAACTGGTAGACTTCCGCCTGTGCCCTGGCCTGAAGTGGCCAGGGTGGATCGTCCGCTAGCAGTGTGGCTGCAGTCTAGGATACCGTACGGTACCCCCTTATTGTCCTCACCGCCATAGCTCTCTGCGCTTTTCGCAATAAGGCTTTATTGGAGGCGGTGAGCGACTGCGTCCAGATCGGGGCACCGTACAGTGCCATAGACCGTAAAATGCCGGCGTAAAGCCGCCGGCAGGACGATCCAGGACCACCAGTATTGGGCAAAAGCCTACCCAGCGCCGCAGCCGACTTTGAAAGTCTAGGGACGAGCTGGGAAAAATGCGGGCCGAAGTTCCATTTACTATCCAGGTGCAGATCCAGGTACTTCATCCGGGTCTACACCGGCACGACAACCCCAGACACACTGAGTTATGTCCCTCGGGGGAGACCTTGGCTGGGACCATAAAATAGGAGAGCCTCCGTCTTTCCAACGAGACTCTTAGGCCCAACTTGCCAATCCGGTCAACGACGAGCGCTACTCCGACTCTTGCTAGTCGGGTGGCGTCACCGAAGTCAGCCCTCCTCACCGTGATGAGAGTGTCATCTGCGTAGCAAATTACCCCCATTTCGGGGAGAAGCTGGCCCCGCAACAACTAATCAAATCCGACGTTCCACAAGGTCGGACCGAGGACCGAACCCTGTGGGACGCCACACTCTACCCTATGTATTATAACGACCTGGGCCAACTCCATCTGATGCCGTTTGGTCAACAATTACATTCCCAAGGAGAGTTGACGTCTGATAGGTGGTCGGTCATAAAACTATTGCCAATAACTTTTACAATATGTATTATGAAAAAAGAGTATATTGTATCGATCCTAAGTAATTGGGATAAGAGTAGGAGAATAATGATCCAATAACTTGAATTCCTTCCCATTGTAAAGGAGGCTCGAGCACAACAGTATATTTATGCACTGATGATTTATGTTACTAATACACTAACAAACTATGGATATGTATGTCCGAAATGATTTTTTTATTATTATTATAAGAAGAAAACTATAATTTATTAGTCAAAATTTAAATTCATCTATTATTATGATATATAGGCATAAACCCTGTGAGAGCACTTACATATAATTAATTAAAAAAAAAAAAAATCCAATAAAGTACCACCGGATCGCAACATAACCGCTACTGAGACGATCGATATAAGTGTGTAACACTTATATAAATTATACTTATAGTCAATAAAATATAGCTTGATCTCTGTAACAGTTGTCACTAGTGCTGCACGCTTACGATGTAGTCCGTATTTTTGTCGATATAATTCCTTATTTTTTATAGTGATTTGCCACTGTAATTGAAAAACAATGTATGAAAATCTTATTGAATTTCAATCAAATGGATGGGTGAATCGATTATAAATGTAATACAATCTATGAAAATCTTATTGAATTTAAATCAATGGATTTTATTTAATCTATATCTCTCTATCTACACATATAATAAAAATGTAACGGATCGCTGTCTGTACATGGAAGATATATGAGAAAAAATATTACTGGGATCTTTATCAACACGAGTAGAACCCAAAACAATGATTGTAAAAATTTTTGTCTGTTTAGCTGTTTGTCTGTGCGTTTATGCACGCTAATCTCAGAAACGGCTTATCCGATTTAGACGCGGTTCCTGTCGCTAATCGGTCGGTCGCTAATTTATTGTGGCAAGCTTCACTTAACATTTAGGCTTTATTTAATGTCGATTGGTTTATAAATAAAAAAGTTATGTTAATTTAAAAAATGCTCGGCGAAAAAAAGCTTTATCGATTCTTTTCAAATTACGTACAAATATTCTTCAGTAAAAATAAATAAACACCTGTTACAAAATTTGTTAATTTTTACCCTCTGGGGGTGCAAATTAGGCCTGCGAAGCGGGTTGGACGACTCATTAAGTCGTTAGCGCCATGCCGATATTATTGAAGCTGGCAACTTGAAATTTTGACACTGGTTTTTTTCTATGACGTAGAGATTTACTAAGAAAGGATTTTACGAAGTTACACCCCTCAAGGGGTGGAACAGAGTGGCAAAGTTTGTATGGGGAGAAAAAAAATCTTTATAGATTCAAATTACGAGTCGAATCAAATATTCTATGGTAATATCCGGCATTTGTCAATTTTCATCTTTTGGTTGTATAAATTAGACCTGTGAAGCGGATTGAACGACTCATTACCGCCAAACCGAAACTAATAAAGCTAGAAACATTAAATTTTGACGCACGTTTCTTTTTATGACATAGATATTCAATATGAAAGGATTTTGTGAATTCCGCCCCTAAGGAGGTGTAACAAAGTGGCAAAGTGTATATGGGGAGAATATTTCTTAATCGATTCTTTCAAATCACTTACAAATATTCTTCGGTAAAAATAAATAAACGCGTGTTTCTCTCTCCCTCTCCATCAACCTCGCACCAGTGCCATCGTGGCGACCAGTGCTGGCGTGAGAGCTCACACGATACACATAGTAAACGGCAATAGTTTCTTGCCTAAGGGTTTAAGATACAGGTTAAGTTTAGCTTCAAAAATGTTCACTCTATAATTCAAATAATAAATCATATCTAACGAGGTCGCAACTCTGCTGGTGAAACAAAACAGTCAAATAAAGGGTGGCGATAATTATATTTTTATCCCATGGTCATACCGTCAATAGTAGATATATTAAAGGCAATATAATTTGTAGAATGAATAGAACTTTGAACAACCTTTTCCTTTAGTGATCGGCTATGGTATATAGATACACCGCACCCAATCCGTCTGAGGTGACGCGTGACCCCATAGCGCGCCGTACACGTACATCTACGTTATGCGGGCGGGCCACCGCAACCAGGTATCATCTCGATCCGAAGCCCTCATGCAGTGAACCTCAATACACCTAGGTACTCACGCTTGCGCCGCCCAAAGCACCGACGGTAGAGCGTATCAACGTAGAGTATTTTCTCTCGGACACACCATATTGCCTAATTCCGTTAGACAACTAACAAGCAGAAGGCGGCGACCGCATCCCAGTTTCTGACGCTTTTAATGTTCGTCCTGGCGACAAACCTTCAACACCTTGCATTGCTTTTTCTCTTTAACTCTGTCAGAGATGACTTCTGCGTGGACGAAGTCGCGGGCAAAAGCTAGTTTAGACTAAAGCTGTTAATTAATTCTTTTTATTATTCGAAAGGAGTACATCCAAGTTCATCTTTAATATTATTATCATCGCTGGAGCATTCCTGTAGGTTAATGATGAATTCTTGATCACAGATTATTTCTAGAATAATCATGTTTATTTTATAAAAGATAAAATTGATGTCTGAATAAACTAAATTAATACAATTTACTTATTTTATAGAGAAACCATGTGTATATAGGTAATGTATTGGTTTTACTTGTTTTATAAATAATTAATAAGAATGTTATCGAGTTACGTTTATCGATTTTCCCATCTCTATCTTATTCGCAGTCCAGTATGACCTTGTACTTGCGTCAATCATCATATTTTTATAAAATGGTTACTAAGTATTTTAAAATATTTTTTTGCGGCGGACTATGGATGCGTCTCGACCCGCCAAATCGGTCCGGGGTGACGGAAGAGATGACGCTTGACCCCATTGATCCACCATGCAAACTCCTCTGTTCGCCGTGCGAGCGGGCCATGTGTACCCGATCTTTGTCTTCGGTGGCCCGCCCGGCGGTTTACCCTCGCGGGTTCCTCTCAAGACGACAGCCCCGACGGCGAAACCTGGAGTTGTCCTCACGCTGTGGCCTCACGTCGGAGGACCGAACTATTCCCCGGTCCAATCACCCGAGGCCTCGGTTAGGGCGGCATCAGGCGCAGGTATTCGCGCCTGCGGTGGCCCAAGCCCAGGGAAATGTCCCAGGCTCGATCTGCGGTCTCCTCCTGCGAGATGACTACCTCGCAGAAGGCGGCGACCGCGTCCCAGTTTCTGACGCTTAAAATATACGAGGTACAAGTTTTGGTGTAAATATTCAAATTTTTATATTCATAATTCAGTTGAGATATAACTGGCACGTAAAGAATGAAAATATGGGCGATACAAAATAAAATTGTAAACATGACGCGTATTCAAAATTACTTCGTCGGATTTGTAGCTGTCTGTCACAGACATCAAGCTATATTTTAAGGAATATAGTAGTGATTTAAATTGAATATTTTAATAAATATTATTTACTATTCGTAAATATTAGTGAAAAAATTATCCTATCCTTTGCCAATTTTTTTTTATTATTTTAATGTAATTTATTATTTGCATATAATTAAAAACTATTTTTTAATGATGCCAAAGAAGTATGACTTCTCACGCGCGTACGTAAGTATAAACACCAATTTCTTTTTTTTTCAAATATGTACAATACATACATACATACATATACATACATATCATCACGCCATATCCCTTGCAGGGTAGGCAGAGAGAACAGAGTGCCAGAGAACTCTATCTTTGCATACTTCACTCGCTTCCTCAACATTCATAATTCTCTTCATACACGCTCGCCGGTTTCGGAGACTCTTGACTCCACCTTCCTTCAGTAAATGGATGTATGTACAATACAATAGCTAAGAATCAGCTCTAGTGTGATCGAATCCTAATATAATATAACAGCTAGTTTAGGTAGCTTTACTTTTAAATTAAATAACTTAAATAGCATTGGAACTTAAAATAATAATAAATTGCAATAAAATTTCGACCAATAGACGACCATTAGCTTATAATACATACGAACATAATAAATATTTCATAATCAAATTAATACTCACTGAGTATTACAGTGAACAACTTCAAACTCCTTGTATACCTTCCCATCAGATAACTCTCAGTTCGTTAAGCAAGGGTCATCCCACGGGTGGACCCAGGATTACCGGGATAACGCTAATTGCTTATGTTTTAAGTACCTCTACACATAAAGGAGAACAGTTCGTTAATATTGAATGTTAGAACTGATTGAATTGTTTAAGAGGTGAACGAGTATTTTAGTTAAACGTATAATAATGATAATTGTAAACATTGTGAAGGTACTTGTAAAAAAAATCGGTCAAGTACGAGTTGTACTCGCGCACGAAGGTTTCCGTACCATTATCTATAAAAAAATATATGATGTAACTAAAAATTTAAGGTTTTCGGTATTTTTCTTTTATATGTGCTATAAAATATTGCTTTATGCCAAATTTTAAGATTCTAGTTCGACTGGACGTACTCTTTAGATTTTATTCACTTGCAAGTAGTTGTGAGTTTGAAAATATTCGGCTTAAATTGTTGTTTCTTTTGATTGCCTTGACATAGAAGTTTGATGTTGTTGCAGCTTAGAGGTATTATAGACTTAAGTAATTGATATGATGGCGTTTATGAGGAAAGAAGTAGTAAGTTTAAAATTATTAAAATATTTTTATTATATAATTTACGGTTTTCTTAATTTTTCCTTTATCTATGCTATAATACGTTGCTTTGTGCCAAATTTCAAGATTCTGAGTTCACGGGAAGTACCTACCCTGTAGGTTTTGATTCCCTTGCGAGTGTCGAAAATTTGCGACATAAACGGCTGTACCTTTTGATTGCGTTGGTTTAAAAGTTTGATTTTTTCACAACTTTAAGAGGCGGTAGACTTGAGTACCTATTTGATATAAATTTTAGCTTTAGTTTTTTTAATTAATTTTATGTTTCTAAAGATCAATATATACATACATATGTACATATCATCACGCTATATCCCTTGCAGGGTAGTTAGAGAGAACAGAGTGCCAGAGAACTCTATCTCTGCATACTTCAGATCAATATATATATATATATATATAAAGGAATATGGGACAAAAATAAATGCCAGGTCTTTCATTTCTTCTTTAAAGACTATACTCAGGAGGGAAATTTTAAACATATAATTATTGTATACAAATTACGGCTACGATTTAAAACATTAATGTACGGCTCGCACAAAGTATTGTCCTGCGTGAGTAAATCTTATAAAAAATCTTATAGAGAGATTTTTGAAATTCTAATCTTGTGACTGCTATGTATGGTACCCATTATATTTCTCACTAAATTTTAAGACAAAAGAGTAAATGTACAAATAAATCGTAAGTACGCGATATTTCCCGTGCTATAGCACTTAATCTCTTTGTCTAGTGAATTTGAGAAAGCGACATATAACTAAGCTTTTTTCGCTTTTATAATTTTAATTAAAAACCCACGCTCTAGAACTACTATAATTAAGATAAAAGGAGACTGATGATGATGATGATGATGAAATAAAAGATGTCTTATATCAGATGAATATTCTTCTAATCAGATAACAAAGCTTCCTAGCTATTTTAGACGTTCCATATCTTACGAGTGCTAACGGATCTCTAAGTCCGTCTCCGCTTGCCCGTTCAAACGTGTATGTGCTAGCAGGTCTTCATTATTATTTCGAGTTATATACGATTTCATACACCTATTGCTGGTCTCAAGCTTCCTTTAAAAATGACAGGAAAACTTATCTAATCACGCTGGTCCAACAGATTGGTACATGGTTTTATTTTCAGTTTTTCTTCTCATGCAATGATGCACAGTGTTTGATGGGACCAAAAAAAATCCCTCTGCTGTTTATAGCTTTAATCGATCAAGGTATGTATATAGTCACAAGTTCCACTTTTGAGTATTTAAGGAGAAAAAAAATAATAACGAAAATCTGAAAACAATTAATAACTAAATATTCAGAAGTGATTTTCCAAAAATAAAATAGAAAAACAGGCGCCTAAAGATGTTCTATCAGACTGTATTTATTTAAAACAACCAATTTGGATAGTTACATTTTCAGAATTAATTTTAGTTTTTTAAAGTTAAAGGTCACATAAAGTTCAATATTTTTTATAAAAAAAAATATTTTAAATTTGACACGGGTGTTTTACTCGTGCATTTTAAATGCATAACTTGATCGATTAAAGCTATAAACAGCAGAGGGCATTTTTTTGATCCCATCAAACACTGTGCGATGTTAACTGTTTTATGTCCTTTGTCGTATATTACGATCACCCACAGGAAATAATTACCATCAGAAAGTTACATAAACATATTTTTCTTGTACAGATTTAGGGTATATAAAATAAGTATGTTAACACAGTTATAGTCAGAGTGAATCAAGTTGGGTCATCCAAGAGATCGCTCGGGAGACTGCTACGATACACGATTAATTAGGGAATAGGGGATATGTGTGGTTGTTAGTGCGATGCGTACAGTCGTACACAAAATGTTTCAATGTCTTTTTTATCTGACAGAAAAGTCCTCTGACATTGGCCAGCGGTGAAATGTGCGTCTTATTCTTAACTGTATACAATAAAAGCTTATGATGGTAATGTCATATACATGTACCAATCTTCCATCCATTCATTATCTTATCGATCTCCACTGTATAAGCCTCGCTACAAATGGAAGATAATGCCATATATGCCATAGCTGGTAGGCAGGTTGGCGATCGTTACAGATGTTATGAGTTGTCTAGGAGAGCGCCGCTGTCCGCTATCCTGATATTCTCTTATTTGGCATCTGAGTAGCCTAAAACCAAATATCAGTATCACTTTTGCCTCACTCCCGAGATAAAGGTGTGAAGCTGTAAATAATAAAAATAAACAACTAATAAAACGTGTGGTGGCACATTGTATTCTTAACCCGCATTACATATTATACATAGTCTGTTCAAAAAGTATCGCGAATTTTGTATTTTTTCAAAAAGTATTTATTTATTCGTAAATAAAAAAATCAAAAATCAAATACACGTAGCCCGCGGCAATTCAAAATTCCCGGTACTTTTTGAACAAACCTCCTATTTATGACATTGAAATTATTATCATAATAATAATAAACAATCAATAAAATTCTATCGAAACACTTTTCTGCTCAACTGTACAGTGTTGTATAGTATTCGTCCAGTAGTACCATAACTAAATTACCTATCATTTTGATTGAACGTTTGAGAGCCTCAGGAGGTCCTATTAGATCGAATCTCTATTTACTAGACATGTTAAGACACTTTTACGCAGTTAACCGAACATTTGGTTAAGATCCTGTTATTTGATTATTTTATTTATTGAAGCAATCAGTCAATTTATTAGATTAACACTATAGACTATACCTGAAGCAAAGATGCTTATATATAGTTTAATGTTTAGAGCAAATATCTCTTGGTTAAGATATAGGAACGGCAAAGCTTAGAAAGTTAGACCTTTACTTATTTCGTCGTTTAGTAGAAAAATACTACGAATTTCCATTCAATAACGCTCTTGGCATATTTTTTTCGTTTTCTACATATATACTATACAGATATTAGTTATTCATGGTTAATCATTATAATCAGTATTATTATTTCAGCTTATAAACACTCCAATGTTGGGCTCGACTCTCCTTTATAATGGGAGGGAAATTTACCTACTAAACTATGCTGGTCAGACGTGTTGGTATAGAGTTTTATTTCAACTTTTCTTTCTCTTGCATAGATGTTATATGCGTTTTATATCCTTTAGACGTTTCTTACGATCACCCACAAGCAAGATAGGTAATAAATTGTGTTCTTACTACGTCACCACACGGAAATTCTTTTCAGTTTAGTTTAAGCATTTTAATTTGAAACCTATTTTATGTAAATATTAGTAAACAGAAAAATAATCCAATTTTTGTAAATACAGAATTATTTACTGAAAAGAAACAAGAATACCCTACAAAATAATGATATCTGTTCCACAGATGTTTCTTCAAAATTATAGCGAAATATTTAGTTATACAAAAGGGCAGGTACTACACAACAATATATAAATGTATCGCTGAAATAAGGGTCTTTGGGCACAATACACGTCTTAAACAAATATAAGAAGGCTGTGGCCGGTGACCTTTGTCCCTTTTGTATCTGTATGTGTAAGGGACGCACTGTACAGACAAACGCACACATTAACGACACTTGTATTTGCAAATGTGACCCTGTAGAGATAATAAAGTTTTAGAGGTGCTTGTTCAGATATAAAAATTACATAATGAATTACTGTTCAGAAAGAGCTCACAAAGACAGGGTACAAGGTGAGCTATTGAAATCTGTAGGCTACGACAATTGATAGAAACCAGCACTGACTTAGTATCCAAACCTTAGCAGATCCTGACCGCAAAATCTGATAAACTCGGCACTTTGACGGACATAGCTTGTTTTTTCTATGTTAAGCACACTCTATCTTCCGATCCTGTTTAGAAAAAGAACTGCTCCATTGCTGAAATCCATGTCTTTTAATATTTTCCTGTAGATGCATCTGCTGATAAAAGATCAGGACTTTATTTTCTAAACCTGCACTCCTGGAATCCACAAGTCTTTAATTTTTTTTCCTACAAATGGTGCATCTATTGACAAGAGACTAGGATATTATCTTTCTTGGCTTTGCCACTGCCTTCTACAAACATTTTTATACTGTAAAATAAATACATACATACATATCATCACGCCATATCCCTTGCAGGGTAGGCAGAGAGAACAGAGTGCCAGAGAACTCTATCCTTGCATACTTCAATCGCTTCCTCAACATTCATAAATCTCTTCATACACGCTTGCCGGTTTCGGAGACTCTTGACTCCACATTCCTTCAGTACGTGATCAATCTGGTCTAGGTAGGTTAGTCTCGGTCTCCCCTGGTACCTATATCCTTCCACTTTCGCATTGTATATCTTCTTAGCCAGACGTTCGTTTCACATGTCCGAACCATCGGAGCATTCCTTTTCGCATCTTTACACCAATACTCTCTTTCATACCTACTCGCTCTCTTACGTCGTCGTTGCGAATTAAATAGATAATTATTAATTTAAACCAACATAAAATAATAAATGATATTATTCAATTTGCTCTATCTAAGAGATTTATTAGTAGTAGTATACATAGTGAGCCTGTTAGGCCGGGCTACCTTTCGATACAATAACAGGCCGCGAACCCTTTCTTCTGCTTGTGCCGCTTATAAATTGCCATGTCCGACTGTTTGTACGCAATATTGCACTGCTTGTTTACTTTATATCGATCTATATGTTTGTTATAAATGTACAAATTTTTCTTAATTTTATATGAAGAAGCAATCATAAAATGCAGTGTGTGATCAGCGCTTTTCAGCGTCGGTGTCGTACAGAAAAACATGCACATTTTCATCAAAGGTTCTTAAATTTGAAGTAATATATATATATATAATAAATATAATACAATATATATCACATAACATTAAGAATATTTATTTTTTTTATTTTAACTGATGTTAAATTGAATTAAAATTTTATGTACAGTATTCGACAAATATTGCACACCGACACTTGGAAAGAGACAATCGATTAATCTTTGGCTTCGTAGAGCCCTATCGCACACTACCTATGTGACGTCACACGAAGCCTTCACAGTCTGATGTCTATTCATCATCTTAACTCATATACATATTCACTGAGAACTGGGAGCCAAGATGATGGTGAATACTGACTGTCTAGTTAGTCCATTGGCATAAGTTTGCTTGTACGATAGTGAGCTCCTGGGTTCATAAAAATAACTCAACAATATTTTATCGGAAAAACTTTTAATACAAAAACCCAAGTCTAGAATTATAGTCTAAACTCGAGATTATTAGAAACGGCAGGCTAATAAAAATCTAGAAATCTAGATTAAGAATTTAAATTAAAATTTAGTAAAGAGATTAAGATTTCTATTAAAATAATAAAGCTTTAGAATGCCTAATTTCTTACAAATATGACGGTAAATACTGCAAATTCATCATCATCATGACAGCTCATAAATGTCCCACTATTGGGCTCGGGCCTCCTCCGTAATGGGAAGGAAATTAACCTACTATGCCCCGCTGGTCAGACGTGTTGGTGTAGGGTTTTGTTTCGAGTTTGCCTTCTCTCGCATAGAAGATAGATGTTATATGCGTCTTATATCCCTTAGTCGTCTCGTACGATCATCTACGGGTAAGATATGGGGAGGTGAATAGTATTCTTACTTCGTCACCACACGGAAGAACTGCAAATTACTCAAAACGAAACGGCACTAAAAATAAAATGGACAATGCTTTTCAAGTAATCAATAATTAAAATATAATCATCTTCTCACTTCATATACTCAATATTTTAACAAATATCATAGATTACAGATTCACTCATTTAATAGTATGAATTTTCTAGACTATTCAGGTAAAGAATGTGTAATTTTGTAAACTGAAATAGTTTTAAGTACTCTATTTCAGACGAATAGTAATAAAAACGAGAGTCACCCTCTTGTTATTAGCCTAGGGATATTGGTCTGGACAAAAGATCTTGTTTTAATTTTGCAAAACAGTAGACATCTGTAATTTTATACTCTTGTATACTTTAACTTGTTTTTCATACTCTTACGATTTTATCTTAAATAGGCAGGGAATATTCCACCTAAATTAGCTTATATAACTTATAAGTCCAAGAGTTGAATGTAATTTATTATACTCATCTGATGATTTTCTTTAATTTATTCTTTTTATTGAAAATTTTTGCTATGTATTAATTTCAACCTTTTACATTAAAAATATGAAAGCACGGACAAGCGTTTCCGTTATTTCCAGTTTCTCAATTCACCTACCTACCTGAAATCCCACAATAGGAACACAGTTCTACGTTCTTCACATAATTATTTTACAAACTAATAATTGATATATACTAAAGAGTTTTATACTTTAGGTTTAAAGATAGTTACATGTCAAGAAGAAGGCTTTTATCACAATTACTCAATTATGCTACACATAAAAAGTTGTTATGAAGACAAAATCGAATTAAAGCTGTTACCAAAATTAACAATAATAATAATATACTTTTGTATTCTCATTGCTACAATACAATAATATTTATTTCCATGCGGTGACGAAGTGAATACAATTAACACCACTCTATTCTCACATATGGATGTCGTGAAAGACAACTAAAAGCTTTATATCCACCTGAGCCAGCGCCATCTGATGCCGTTCGATCAACAATTACAGTCCCAAGAAAGTCAAAAGGGTTGACGTCAGGCAGGCGGCCGGTCACAAAACTATTGCCAATAAGTTTTCCAATATGTACGAATACATATTGCGTGGACCGCAAGTAATTGGGATATTAGCAGAAAAATGATGGTGATTACTATAAAATCAATAATATATATAATTAATAAATTGACAATACACATAGTAGGTACAAGTGTGTGTGTCACTAAAGGTTTATTATTATGGTTAACAGCTACTTAAATTAGGTGTAGACTTATATATCATCATCACAGCTCATAAATGTCCCACTATTGGGCTCGGGCCGCCTCCGTAATGGGAGGAAATTAACCTACTATACCGCGCTGGTCAGACGTGTTGGTATAGGGTTTTATTTCGAGTTTTTCTTCTCTCGCATAGATGTTATATGCGTTTTATATCCCTTAGTCGTCTCGTACGATCACCCACTGGTAAGATATGGGGTGGTGAATAGTATTCTTACTCCGTCACTACACGGAAAGTAGACTTGTATATATATTATTATAATAAATTAAATAAAAGTTTTTATTTAATCTATGTATAGTTCATTTATTATTAATGGCAAATGACCTACATCCTTCAGCAATTCTGAGGGTCATCACCAAACTGCTTACGTAATAGTGTTGGGTTCAGAACAAGTTAGCGGGTAAGTTAACTAATTTAATCCTACCGAAAAGCTTTGCGATATCTGTGCGTAATGTATGCACAATGGATACCCCTTCGTGCCTCGTTCTATATAAAATCTCACTTGCAGATTTTCTTAGAAACAAAACTCAATATTGGTTATCTATTATATGATCTCATAATGCCTGTTTCGTGATGGAACTCTAAATCGTAAAGCGTCGCATATGTGTGGAGAATGTTGCGGTAGTTTATCATTCATCATTCTCCTACTCTTATTCGAATTACTTGGGGTCGATACAATATGTATTCTTCTTTCATAGTACATATTGTAAAAGTTATTGGCAATAGTTTTATGACCGGCCGCCTGCCAGACGTCAACCGTCCTTGGGAATGTAATTGTTGATCAAACAGCATCAGATGGAGTTGGCCCAGGTCGTTATAAGAAAAGAAAGTTAAGGTAGTTATTTACCTCTTTATCATCTTAATCATGCAGCTTTTTGTCGTCAATTGGAAGGAGTCCTCTGCCATGATACTGCGCCCATTCGTTAGTGGAGTTATTGCCATAATTTCTATATAAGCTTTCAAAAGCTTTCAAAATGAAAATTATAATTAAAAAGCTTTCAATAAGTACAGCGCTTATATTGAATCATCCCCGTAACTTTGTGTGTTCCCCGTAACTTTATGTGTATTGTAAGTAATATGTGTATTTACGTACGCTTATTTTAAGTAATACGCAAATACGTACGCTTTTTTTTTTTGCGTAAATATTAAGTTTTTAGGGTTCCGTACCCAAAGTGTAAAAACGGGACCCTATTACTGAGACTTCGCTGTCCGTACGTTCGTCTGTCACCAGGCTGTATCTCATGAACGATGATAGCTAAACAGTTGAAATTTTCACAGATGATGTATTTCTATTGCCGCTATAACAACAAATACTAAAAATAAAATAAAATAAATATTTAAGGGGGGCTCCCATACAACAAACTTGACTTTTTTTAGTTTCCCTTCGTGCGCGAATACAACTCGCACTTCGCCGATTTTTTTATAATTTGTCATATTTTTACGACTAGTGTAAACAAGGAGTAATGATAATAAGTGTTTTCTTATTCCGTTACCACGAGGGAAAAGATTTTATCTAGGATGTAAGCTAATAGTGGGCATATTAAATATTGGCAGGAAAAGACACTGTTGTTTGGTATTCATTATCGCTGATATTTCTGTCTGATATCGTCAGGAAACCTTTTTAGTATTATATAGGGGTTTGATTATTTGTTAAATAGGTGGAAATAAATGATTGGTCAATAAGCTTACAAATATTTCTTATTTTACTTATATCCCTATATTTTGATTCTATGACTAAATGTATTGTTTAATAATTTATATTTAATTCATATATAACATAAATAAATATAAAAACACTTAAATTAATCTTACAATTACTATTTCTAAAAAATATGAAATATATTTATAAGAACATGATAAAGAAAATATTTAAAACAAGCAATACATTTTTTAAAATTTCGTTATATTTTTCGCGAATAAGTTTATTTGCAATAATTAACTACTTGCTTATTTAACCAGCATTCAAACGAAGCACAGGCCGGCCCTTGCGGGCAGTCCTCCCTAACTGTGGGCAGTACACCCTCTAAACAACCTTGGCCAACAAAAAACATTACAACTGCCACTCAAACATAACGAAATTACAACCTTTGCAACAGTAGATAAGGTATATTTTTGTTCAATTCACATTTTGTGGGCAGTGGATTCAGAGGGGGTACAAATCGACCCATGGCTACTGTATACCGATTGTGTAGTTTTGGTTTCTATTTCGTATGTTTAAGTTTTGAATATTAGGTGGATTTTCAGTTATTGGATAACTTGGCTATGAATAAAGTATGACAAACTTGGCCTTTGAATATAGTATCAGTTACCTGTAGCTTTTTAAATTTGTAATTGTTTTAATATAACAACGATGTTATGTAAATATTGTTCATAAAATATTTAGATTCAATAGGGAAATTTGTTATGTAAACTAAAAGTTTTTAACGTGAACGAATAAGCTAAATATTTTTATAGTACCTATCTTATTTATTATTCTATAGAAAACTTAGGTTATTAATTGTGGTTCATCATGTCCCACTGTTGGGCTCGAGCCTCCTCTATAAAGAGATTGGGGCTTAATGGGGATTGGTTTACTATACCACGCTGATCAGGCGTGATGGTGTAGGGTTTTGTTTCGAGTTTGTTTTCTCTCGCATAGATGTTATATGCGTTTTATATCTCTTAGTCGTCTCTTACGATCACCCACGGGTGATTTGTATTCTTACTCCGTCACCACACGATAGTATCTACTTTTCAACAGTGCTTTTCATAGCCAATCATAATTATTGTTTTCATAAGTGGCTCCTATCAATAAGAAAATTTCTCCTTCAAACTTTCTTCCTTTAAACTTAAACCAATATGGTTAATTAATCAAACCGTAATAGTAAGTTACTCATCATTCTCCTATTCTTATCCCAATTACTTGGGGTCGATACAATATGTACTCTTTTTTCATAGTACATATTGTAAAAGTTATTGGCAATAATTTTATGACCGGCCGCCTTCCAGACGTCAACCCTCCTTGGGAATGCAATTGTTGACCAAACGGCATCAGATGGAGTTGGCCCAGGTCGTTATAATGCTCTTAGTCGTCTTTTACGACATCCACGAGCAAAGTAAGGGTTGGTAGTATTCGTCACCGCTACCACACAGCACTATTATGTATAATTCGTTTGGTTTATACTTTGATAAATATGGTGAAGATTGATGATGAATATCAACTATCCTATTTTATTTTATTATTTTATTCTCTATTCTATTCTATTTTCTGTGAAAGTTTGTGAAGATGTTTGAATGTTTGTTATTCAATCATGCGTAAATCGTTAAACAGATATGGATCAGAATTGGCTCATAGATAGACCATTTTCTAAATTACCACATTCCATGCCTATCACTCGGATCCGAGTGGAGCGCAGCTATAACAGCGGCGCCTCGCACTCGGATCCGAGCGAGCATCCCGTTTATTTTGTAGCTGTAGGATCCAAGTGGTCGGCACACAGCACGCTGGGTGCCGACCTGCTCGGATCCGAAAAATGTGTTTTTTATTGAAATAATAACAATTTTCATTTATACATATTTTCAAACAATCATATGTACTTAATCAAAATTCGCCTTAACAAGTTTTGGTACCCGGCTATTATTTTTATATATTTAGTAGGCACTGAATGGGTTAACACATAGAATACTTTTTATCCCAGTAATATGTTCCCTTGGTATACCTAATAGGCAGTTACATTTTGGTATAATTACTTTTTATACAGAATAAAATGTGGATAAAAAAAAATGTTTAACGAAACACATTTTTTTTTAAACTGCAGTAACTACCTCTGAGTTGATGTTTACCACACCCAAGGGCGAGGAAGGTGACGGGTCCCGGTGGCCCACTCGCACGGCGAAGAGAGAGGATTTTTACGGTGGGTCTATAGGGTCACGCACCGCCTTGCCGTCACCCCGGACCGATCTGGCGGGGCGAGACGCATCCATAGTCCACCAAAAAAAAAAAAATAACAAGGCGAGGAAGGTGATAGTGATACTTACCTTTCTCCCTTACCACAAAACCTGAAAAAAAGAACAAAACCTGAATAACACGCTTTTATTTCGAGATTTCCTTCTTTCAGTAATATTGTCTACTTTTATGCTATAATCTTCCTTAATACTTTTTACCCCCGGGACAAGAAAGGGTTGGTGAATCATTGAATGACTCATTTATCATACGTGAATAGTTAGAAGTAAATATATTTTTATACGGGTGCATATAATAATTCCTTAGACTAAGTAAATATATGTATCTATATATTACCTTCTTCAAACATGTGACATTTCGCTAAATTACGGGAACACGAAACTAGAAATTGCTTTGTACTTTACCCTTTTTGCGTGACAATGTCAGTATTTGCACGTAGCCAGCAGCGAGTTGAAGAAATGCCCCCACATGTACGTTAACTCGTCGACAATTTGCTAATGGTACAGTATAAAAACGACAAGAGATGACTTAAATCATATTAAATATAAATCTATTATGTACTAGCAGACTCGGCCACGCATTGCTGTGGCTAAGGTAGCCTCAGTAACACGTGGTGGTTATGCTAATAAATTGTAGCTTACATAAAACGTATGTACGTTTAACATAGCGCCATCTATTAAATACTTACTCAATCCAGTCAACAGATACCGCCGTCTGTTAGAATCGTTTCGAGATAACAGATAATTGTGACTGTCAAATAAATGACAAATAATAAATTGAGATGGAAGCTATCCTATCTTTTAAGTTGGATCAAACTACACATGCTGTGCAAATTTGATTGAAATCAGTTAAGTACTTTAGGAGTCCATCGCGGACAAACAACGTGACGAAGACATATCAGCTCATATGAATTATTACTGGGCAGAAGCTTGCTCCACAATAAAAGGAAAGTTGACCACACAGGTCAGACGGCTATAGATTATTTCGAGTTTTTATTTTCTTGCATAGATATTATCTGCATATTAACATATATCCCATAGTTGTCTTTTACAATACCCACGGGCAAGATAGGAGTAGTAATTTTATTCGTACCAGACGGATAATTCATCACATTATCATCACAGCCCATGCCAGATTGTTGGGCTCGGGCCTCCTACGTAATGGAGGAAAGTTAACCTACTATACTGCGTTTGTCAGACGTGTTAGTATAGGGTTTTGTTTCGAGTTTTCCTTCTCTTGCATAGATGTTATATGCGTTTTATATCCCTTAGTCGTCTCTTACGATCACCCACGGGTAAGATAGGGGGTGGTGAATTTTATTTTTACTCCGTCACCACACGGATAGACGGATAATTCTTAAAATAAAATTATATCATCATTTTCTCAACTCGTATAGGTCCCACTGCAGGGGTTAAACCTTCAGGACACGGCGCAACATACGCTCGAGGTATGTCCGAGCTGGGACGAGCAGCGCCATGACCTTGTCGCTGTCATCGGTGCCGACCTGACGCTGCCGGCTGTCGCGAAAGCGATGGTCGACAGCGTCAGGAACTGGGACGCGGTCGCCGCCTTCTGCGAGGCTGTCATCTCGCAGAAGGAGGCGGCGGAACGAGTCCGCGAAAATTCCTGTGACTCGGGCTGCCGTCAGCGGCCGGGGCGGCGCAGGCGCGAATGGCGCATCTGCGCCTGATGCCGCCCTAACCGAGGCTTCGGGTGATCGGTCCGGGGAATTGTCCGGTCACCCGACGTGAGGCGACCGCATGAGGGCGTCGACACGGGAGGAACCCGTAAGGGCAAACCGCCGGGCGGGCCACCGAAGACAAAGATCGGGTACCGGTGGCCGCTCGCACGGCGAAGAGAGGTGTTTGCAGGGTGGGCCCATGGGGTTGCGCGCCGCCTCTTTTGTCGCCCCGGATTGATTTGTCGGGGCGCGACCACATCAATGGTCCACCCTACGGAGAAAAAAAAAAACGGGTCAAACCTTCTAAATAATGTGAGAACAGTTGACCTACTAGACCACGCTGATGCACACATCAGCGTGGTGGTGGTGGTTTGATTTCGAGCTTTCTTATTCTTGCAATGATGTTATCTGCTTATACATTTAATGTTTTTTTCGATACCCATAGGCAGGAATGGAGGTGGTGAATTGTAATTCTTACTCTGTTACCACAAGAATAGATTCTTTTTTTTTACGACTTTATTGGACAAGTATCGGTAATCGACATATATTCATAACACTCACATCACATTCATTTGGTCATGGGAATTTTAGAGGTATATTATTTAATTTTAAACTAGCAGCTTTACCATTTTGTCAATGTTCTACATCTAACTGGGAGTTTGAACAAACAGCTCACCACATCCTCTGGGAGTGCAGTCTCTTGCGAAACGAGCGCAATAACGGACGGTCTGCAAGTCACGTCTGGGGTAATATATTATACGGACCTTGTAGCAACTCGAGAAAATTTCCGTGCGTTCAGGCGCTTCTGCCATACCTACTGTTGTAATCAATGTTAAGGCTCACATATAGGCTCCATAAGCGTTGCCATATCCGTGGTGCTGTACTGCTGCACTGCACGTATCAGTACATCCTCATATCTATTGGCCTATTAGCCAATTTTTGCTTCATGTCTTCTGCTTTACATATGAGTTAAGTGGATTTTTCCAACTCCTCCTGTTTTTCTTTTCTAATTAAATTTGTTGCGGGTCCCAAGACAATTAAAAGCGTTTCCCGAGACTTCCCGAAGGTCAAACCTCGGTATCTTATACGGAGACCATTGTGGATTGTGCTTACACGTGTTACAGTGGTAGGAAGGTGTGGTGGGATATTCATAACACGCCATTACATGAGAAAACAAATTTAACGGAAAATTTAAAAATGTATTACTTATAAAAATCGCTACTGCTTATGAATTGTATGTACTGAGACGTGGGCCACCGGGGAATCCGTGACAACGTGACGCGGGTCCGGCGCGGTCCGAGATAAATATTTCGCCGACTGTCGCCTTATTTGTGGCATCTCCTTACAATTATATACATGACGTTGTGTTTTGGACGTTATACTTTTTGTTACTTTGCGGATATTTGTTTGGGTATTAGACATTTTTGTATTTTGTTCTTTTTTTATTTTTAGTTGTTCTTTTTTTTACGTAAGAATACTTTTATATAGTCAAATATATGCGTGCAGTATTATTCTCCGTTTCTTGCTCGATATTTTACTATAGTTGAGTACAGGTCTTTTTGCTGATCAGAGAAATCAGGCTACTAAATACTTAGGTGTATTTCCTAATCGATGTTTACGATACCCATAAGAAAGGCAGGCATGTTGACCATTGCATTCTTATTCCGTCTCCAGATTGGTAAGCTGCTAATATATTAACATATCTCTGAAGACTGAAGATTAATTACAAGCCTAGGTATGGTGAAATTCCACTATACTTAAGAGAAGAGTAAATAATAATAGTAATAGGTATAATAATAATTCTTCATAGATTATTTATCAATATACATTAATGTTTTAGGCATTAACTTAACCCATATGGTTAAGTTAATGTCTAAAACAGAAATGTAAATGAAAATAAATAACAAAGTTAAAATACAAAAATAAATAACAAAGTTAAAATACAAAAATAAATTGTAGAAAGTAGTTAATTTCAGTACCTAATAGTATTAATTACATAATGTAAAACGATGAAATTACATATTTTTATTTATTAGTTTATGCCATAAGATGACTAATTAGATAGATACTAACACTTCAATACTATGGAACGCAAAACCTTTCTTATCCATGAGTATTGTATGACATGTTTAGGCAACTTAAGTAAATATAATTGTTTATTGAAAAATTTGAAATAAAACACTACGAACCCAATTTATTTTTACGGTTTGCACAGTCTTAACAAGTGAATCAAATAAGTTAACTTTGAAAGGTCTTGTTGGAAATTTTACAGCACCATCTATGAGTGAGTAGCACGCAACTAAATTTGAATGATTACTCAGTTTAATATAGAGGTCGCTTGTACACGTACAAAGGGTTTAAGTGTTTTAGACAACTAACTTATTATCATATAAAAAGACTTATAAAGAGCTGAGAGACCATAAATATTTATTATTTTACTTTAATTTCCTTTAAAATGATATTTTTGGTTAGTTTATAATTACATATCGCCCCTAGATATTCAAAAAAAGTTATGTACTAAAACATATATTTAGATATATTGCTTTTGGTGACAGATGAACATCCCACCTGAAGGTAAGTGAAAACTGCTACTCATGAACCCTTGCAATACAAGGGGAACAACTAGCTCACTGCCTACCGTAAAGGTTTGACTTACGAATCTCTCGTTCCCCGAATGAAGCAATAGCAGCCGTAGCAAATCGCTACTTCTCAAAGGTCGATTTTTTGCAAGCGTATTGTACTATGTCGGACGAGTCGGTCATTTATGGCTGTAGACAGAAAAATAACAGCAGCGTGCCTCTACCATAATAGTACATACATACATATCATCACGCCATATCCCTTACAGGGTAGGCAGAGAGAACTGAGTGCCAGAGAACTCTATTGCATACTTCACTCGCTTCCTCAACATTCATAATTCTCTTCATACACGCTCGCCGGTTACGGAGACTCTTGACTCCACCTTCCTTCAGTACGTGACCAATCTGATCTAGGTAGGTGAGCCTCGGTCTCCCCTGGTACCTACATCCTTCCACTTTCGCATTGTATATCTTCTTAACCAGACGTTCGTTCGGCATTCGTTCCACATGTCCGAACCATCGGAGCATTCCTTTCGCATCTTTACACCAATACTCTCTTTCATACCTACTCGCTCTCTTGCGTCGTCGTTACGAATGCGATCGGTCAGCCTAACTCTATAGATTTTTCGTAGAGATCGCATTTCGACTGCATTCATTTTACTCTCATGCTCTACCATAATAGTGAAGTACATAAAATAGATAAAATATAAGTGTATAAATTCACTTCGTTATAGCCCGTATGTAGTAGTAGTAGGTATTTATCCATGAGGTGACGGAGTAATAATACAGTTCACCACCCCCTATCTTACCCGAGGGTGATCGTAAGAGACGACTAAGGGATTTAAAACGCATATAACATCTATGCAAGAGCAGGAAAACTCGAAACAAAACCATATACCAACACGTCTGACCAGCGTGGTATAGTAAGTTAATTTCCCTCCCATTACAGAGGAGGCCCGAGTGTCCAACAGAGAGAGGCCCACCAGTGGGACATATATGGGTTGTGATGATGATGGCCCGTATATATGAAACTACAACTCTTCCACGAAGCAGGCAAATTTGCCTCATAATTCAATTACCTATGTGCTCATGTATTTAAACTTTTTGCGTGAGCATCAAACCTATGACAGTACTGGCACGGTAGGTCCGCATCTTAACCTTTACGCTATCTGTGGAAATAATATTATTTGTTTGTTATTTTTAGGGATAAATATAGGTTAGGTTAACTTTTAATAACGGCGGCGCGGGGTGCTCTCCTTCCGACTGGTGCAGGTTTTGACGGGGCATGGATGCTTCGCCAAATACCTGCACACGGTCGTCAGGAGGGAGAGTACACCGTCCTGCCACCACTGCGATTGCGACGAGGACACGGCGCAGCATACGCTCGAGGTTTGTGCCGCTTGGGCAGAATAGCGTCGTGAATTCGTCGCAATCATCGGTGCTGAACTGGGACGCAGTCGCAACCTTCTGCGAGGCAGTAGTCTCGCGGTAGGAGGGGGCGGAGCGCGTGCGCGAGGAGCATCTCCTCGACGACGTGAGCCGCCACGGCGACTGGGGCGGCGCAGGCGCGATTACCTGCGCCTGATGCCGCCCTAGCCGAGGCCGCGGATGACTGGATCGGGGAGTCAGTCCGTCACCCGCCGAGAGGCCAACCGCGTGAGGTAAGACCGACATCCTCCCGAGGGGGGGACGTCACTCGAGGAGAGGGTACTTCTCAGGGGTATTCCGTTGGGCCAACCACTGACATCAAGTCACTCTGCTCTGGTGGTCGGCCCAACGACGAGGGCGACGTCACGGGTGGGTTACGGGTGTGCGTGATTACACCCTTCTGTCGCCCCGGACGGAGTGGTGCGAGGACTGCGCCAACCGTAACCCACCCAAAGGAAGAAAAAGGTTAACCTTTAATGAGCAATATCTGAATAACTGGGCTAAGCTTGAAATGTTTTTTTTTGTATTTATATACCTACGTTAAAGAATAATTAATGAAATAATAAAAAAAAAATAAAAAAAAATAATAATAAAAAAACAGCGATACCAAGGACCGAATCAGAGCTTATCTGGATTAAATTGCTTATATACAATAATTGCTCGTTTATTAGTTAGATAGTGTGATGTGATACAGGTATTTCCCACGTGAAAAAAAAAATGTTTAATGTACATTCATCGAAAAGGTAAGGAATTGCATCCCTATTTGTTGTTAATAGTGTTGTGTATGTTTATTTAATTTTCGTAGCGATTACCACGCAAAAAATAAGCACACATATTAAACACACGGAATTATTTTTTTAAGCAGCTTAATTTACTTCACATAAACCCAGTGAAAGTTCTACCACCTTTACTTTGCTCGTGGATGTCATAAAAGACGACTAAGAGCTTTATATCGACCTCGGCGAACTCCATCTGATGCCATCTGTTCAAAAATTACATTCCCAAATCATAAAAATATTATATAGGTATATTTTTTTGTTGAAATATGTAACCGATATTTTTTGCAATATGTAATATGCAATATGTACATATACCACACGACACACTCGCAGAAAATCGATGTCTGTGAGCGAGTGAGCCGGAAACCCGACTTTTTGGGTGGGTTTAGGTTGGTAGACAGTGGTATAGCTGTACCACTGGCAACCATTACAAAGATCTATGTGCAGCAGTAACTTATTGTAGTTCGTTCATATATATACTTTCTATACTGTTACATAACACGGTGTGCTCAACCCAAATTTCTTTCTTTTTTATCAGCTATGGTCTGGCCACATATCACCATGCTCTTTATATTTAAATAATTCTAATTAAGTTTTAGTTAATAATACAATAAAAATAAAAAATACTTACTCATTTACGAGTACACTTAATTGGTGTAAAGTAGCGAAAGAGAATGCTCCGATGGTTCGGACATGTGGAAAGAATGCCGAACGAACGTCTGGTTAAGAAGATATACAATGCGAAAGTGGAAGGATGTAGGTACCGGGAGATACCGAGACTAACCTACCTAGACCAGATTGGTCACGTACTGAAGGAAGGTGGAGTCAAGAGTTTCCAGCGAGCGTGTATAAAGAGCATTATAAATGTTGAGGAAGCGAGTGAAGTGCAAGGATAGAGTTCCCTGGCACTCTGTTCTCTCTGCCTACCCTGCAAGGGATGTGGTGTGATGATATGTATGTATGTAAATTATTAATTTAGCATGAAATCATTCTACAATTCAGTTTACCACAAATAATTTAATATGTTTACAAGCTTTATAGATGTAAAAACGTCGCAAGCGTAAAGAAAAAGTACTTAACAACGAAGTTTAAAATAATTTACATTTAAAAACTTCAAGCGCTTGAAATAAGGTTTAAAGGCTGCCTGAAGTCTTGAAGTTCACTTTCGCTCTCAGTAGAACTTCGTTGCATTTTTCACTGAGAACAAACTACTTTCACTACTACGGGCTACAACTTTTAAATAAGGTGTCTGGAGCAAACGCGTTTTGTTTCTACGAACTGAAATAAGTTTTCTATTTTAATGGAGTTCTGTAAAAAATATAATGTAAGTTCAGTTAATACACTAAGCTGGATAATATAATCTATTTCTCATCATCTCATTACATAACATAATAACTTATACAGGGTGCCGATTTTATTACTGGAATAATTTAAACTAGGTGTAGGAATGACGTCATATAAAATATTAAAGATAGTTGCAGACTCCTAGCTCTGCCCAATCCCGAGATAAAATGATTTGTTTCTTATCAAAACAGTAGATTTGTCAGCGTACATTGACCTATAAGTACATTTCGACCCAGCTGTGCGGTGGTGAGCGCAGCGAGAGCGGAACTATTTGCCTACTAGTTCAATGTCACACGCATGAGTATATGCCTACATCGAACTTTTATAGTAAAAGTGTATTGACCGCTTATCGGTAGGGCAATTTAATCAAAAGTTAGGTACTATTTTTTTTACTGATTTGGGTAGTGTATCATGGTTTGATACACCCCCTTCAAGGATTCTACTAATTAAATCGGCAACCTGTATAATATGAATCTAGTAACAGATTGATATAGACGAGAATTTTCTTCTGTCCGAGTGATTTTTACTGCTTACATTCTTTATACAAATGTATCTTTATAGTTACAAAGAAGTTTCCATGTGGTGATGGAGTGAGAATACAATTCACCACCCCCTATCTTACCCGTGAGTGATCGTAAGAGACGACTAAGGGATATAAAACACATATATAACATCTATGCGAGAGATGGAAAACTCGAAACTAAACCCTATAACTATACCACTACGTCTGACAAGCGTGCTATAGTGAATCAATTTTCTTTCCATTACGGAGAAGGCTCGAGCCCAACAGTGGGACATATATGAGCTGAAATTATGATGTAAAGAAGCTTTATAGTGATAAAGGAATTTTTAAATATGAATGGCTTTAGGGGTAAAGGCAGACCAAAGAAAAGATGGATGGACTGTGTGAGACATGACATGGATAGACAGGGAGTGATTGAAGAGATGACGTCTGATAGGAAGATGACATATTACGTCAACCCCAGGTAATTGGGATATGAGCAAGATGATGATTACGAGTTATAAAGAAGCTGATTGACCGACTCATCAACGCCGAGTCAAAATTACTGAATCTAGTAACGTTAAGACTCACTAAGGAATTTTTTTTAGATCTTAACCTCAAAAGGGGTGACGACAACACGATGAGAATTTTATATGGAGTAAAAAATCTGTATCTTTTTATTCAAATAAAGCACAAATACTTTTCAGCAAAAAATAATAAATACGTGTGCCGATGTTTATCAATTTTCATCATATAAGCACACAAAATAGGGATTAAATAATAAGGTAATACTTGCTCCGATGGTTCGGACATGTGGAAAGAATGCCGAACGAACGTCTGGTTAAGAAGATATACAATGCGAAAGTGGAAGGATGTAGGTACCGAGGGAGACCGAGACTAACCTACCTAGACCAGATCGGTCAGGTACTGAAGGAAGGTGGAGTCAATAGTTTCCGAAACCGGCGAGCGTGTATGAAGAGAATTATGAATGTTGAGGAAGCGAGTGAAGTATGCAGAGATAGAGTTTTCTGGCCCTCTGTTCTCTCTGCCTACCCTGCAAGGGATATGGCGTGATGATATGTATGTATGTATGTAATACTTTGATTTGATTTCTTTATTGAACTACAAATTAGAATAAATAAATACTAGACAGCGTCTTACTTTTCTGATTTAGAGACTAACTAAAGAGCAATATTTTTTTTTATTGCATTAGATGGCAAACGAGTCAGCACGCCTGTTGATAAATGTTACTGCCGCCCATGGACCTTTGCAATACCAGGGGTATAGCTAGGCCGCTGTCTACCGGTACATACCCCAAACCCACCCAGTTGGGCTTCCGGCTCTCTCGCTCACCGAACGATGCACAACAGCATACTACCCCGGATGGACCGGCCCGCGGCTCAAGACAGTAAAATGTCAACAGCGTGGTCCTACCGCTATAAAAATAGTCTGAAAATCAGCTCCCAAGAGTATATATTATATTCAAGGGTATAAAATGGAGGTGTATTTTGCTATGGTAATAACCTTACGTTCCGTTACCTAATGCTACGTAACCTATTTATTAAAATTGTATACCTACTTAAAACAAACAGTTTTGATAACTTAAATTATTTGGCTAGCGATCCATAGATAGGATAATAACAGTTGCTAGAAAGATTTCATTCTACAAACAATATAATAAAAGCTTTATTTAGAACATAGAAAGAAAAAATATATAAATTATTATTTTTCTTACGATTAGATAGAATTCGTAGTAATTAAATATTCCAATGTATTCTATTTCCTCTCAGACGATTTTTACGACATCCGCGAGCAAAGTAAGGGTTGTTAGTAGTCGTAGCAGCTACCACAAAGCATAGTAATCATTGAAAATATTATTACATTAATAATTAATTGGTATAAAACAAATTTTGAATACGCAACACCGTATAAAATATTTTTAATTTCAGGTTAATAAAATTATATATTGAGATTGGCAAAGTACTGTCCTGCATAACAATCAAATTCATAACACTTAGCATCAGAGATCACTACTTAGACCATTAAAACAGGCAGTAAACTGAGAAAATGTAGCCACAAAATTTTATCTGTAAAATTAAAAAAATAAAGTTGTAATATGAAAATAAGAGATTTGCACCGAATGACTAAGGTTATATTGATAATACTGATAATAAAACAATTTAAAAAAATTTGTCTACATGTCTGTCAATCTATTTGTTTTTTAATTCCGGCTATTCTATGAAATTACTATTTCTGAATTTTAATAGAACTTACACTGATTAAGAAATATATTAATCTACTTAAAAAAAATATTGTATTTGTTTATTTTGTGTTGATTTGTTTTTGCGTGATAGTCGCCACGCAAAAAGAAAATAAATACCTGCAGCACTATTAACAGCCACCATCTCAGCCAGAAGGCACGTGTAGCATACATAACGCAGTGCTTGTCCCAACATTACTGTGTGGAAGCGAGAGTTGGGTATGCAGAAAAGAGTATGAAAGTAAAATTAATGCGGTCGAAATGCGATCTCTGCGGAAAATCTGTGGAGTTAGGCTGACCGACCGCATTCGTAACGACGACGTAAGAGAGCGAGTAGGTATGAAAGAGAGTATTGGTGTAAAGATGCGAAAGGGAATGCTCCGGTGGTTCGGACATGTGGAAAGAATGCCGAACGAACGTCTGGTTAAGAAGATATACAATGCGAAAGTGGAAGGATGTAGGTACCGGAGGAGACCGAGACTAACCTTCCTAGACCAGATCGGTCATGTACTGAAGGAAGGTGGAGTCAAGAGTCTCCGAAACCGGCGAGCGTGTATGAAGAGAATTATGAATGTTGAGGCAGCGAGTGAAGTATGCAAAGATAGAGTTCTCTGGCACTCTGTTCTCTCTGCCTACCCTGCAAGGAATATGGTGTGATGATATGTATGTATGTACCTACTATTAACAACAAATAGGGAAGCAATTCTTATTGATCGTTTCGATGAATGGACATTGAAAAGTTTTTTTTCACGCGGGCAATACCTATACCATATCTATCGATACCTATCTGTCTAATAAACGAGCAATTTTTGTATATTTCTATATTTTTACATACATACATATCATCACGCGATATCCCTTGCAGGGTAGGCAGAGAGAACAGAGTGCCAGAGAACTCTATCTCTGCATACTTCACTCGCTTCCTCAACATTCATAATTCTCTTCATACACGCTCGCCGGTTTCGGAGACTCTTGACTCCACCTTCCTTTAGTACATGACCGATCTGGTCTAGGTAGGTTAGTCGCGGTCTCCCTCGGTACCTACATCCTTCCACTTTCGCATTGTATATCTTCTTAACCAGACGTTCGTTCGGCATTCTTTCCACATGTCCGAACCATCGGAGCATGCCCTTTCGCATCTTTACACCAATACTCTCTTTCATACCTACTCGCTCTCTTACGTCGTCGTTACGAATGCGGTCGGTCAGCCTAACTCCACAGATTTTCCGCAGAGATCGCATTTCGACCGCATTAATTTTACTTTCATACTCTTTTCTGCATACCCAACTCTCGCTTCCATACAGTAATGTTGGGACAAGCACTGCGTTATGTATTGCTACACGTGCCTTCTGGCTGAGGTGGTGGCTGCCGAGAAGTTGCCCCAACGCTCCGTTCACTCTATTTCCCGCATTCACTCTTCGCTCTATATCAGTGGTGTACCTTCCATCTCGGCTAAATCCACATCCAAGATATACAAATTCATCCACTTGCTCTAGTATATCATTATTATATTTTTATATTTATATATTATTATTATTATTATATATTTCTAATTTATAAAAATCTCTTTAACGGCACTAACAATTAATCGTTTCCATAAAATTTAGTATGCGCCACAATAAATCGATCTAGTTAGGTTTGATTTAAATTAAATTTTATTTTGTTAGTGATTTCAACCAATGGAAAAAATGAAATTAGAATATGAAAGTATATTTGAGTTATTATGTCAGTTTATGGATGTGGAGCAATTCAATTCAGATACTCCTGATTCTATCCTTGGTTTTACCGTTTTTTTATTATTTTTTCCTTTTATATTTCTTTTATTTATTTCGTCAATTATATTATATGTAAATAATTGGCCAAAAAGCACAGTTAAGGTACCTATATATAGTAAAAAAAAACATATCAGGGTAACCTCGGTCATCTAGATATTGCTAATTCTAGATCTAACCTACGGGGACGTCCACTAATCACGTTTTTTGCTTTTTTATACTTCGCAATATACAGATCACCTAGTTTAAACTTCGTTCGTTGCCCAGCAGCGTTTCACGAAAAAATAAAAAAACAAGTGATATCTTATTACACCCCCTTCCCCCTTGTGATATTTCGGGATTTTGTCAAACAATAACCCCCCCCCCCTCCTTTCAAACCTCCCTCACGTGATTAATGGACGGCCCCTAACCTGTATTTATTCCAAAAAACAACAAACAAATGTGTCATTCTTTCAATTCCAATGCAGGACAATACATTGTATCAACTACAAATTATTATTCGGAGTCTGAAAGTGTGCGTTAATTATACGTTTATAAAGTCCTCCGCAATACAATAATTATATCCTTAGTGAAAGTTTATTGTCTTATTATAAAAAAAAAAACATTTAAAAAGTAAAGCACACAACTGAACTATGACGAAAGCAAAGCAGTTAGCGTATTGGTAGTTTTTAACATAAACTAATAAATAAAGCTAGAACTCAGACGTAAACAAAACAAATTAACAAATCTCCGGTACCTGGCCACAGGCTGAGCCTAGCCCGTCAAGTAATTTCCAGGCAAAAACTCGTTTATCGTGCTGTTAAAATGGGCGGTGCATTCACTGTGGGGGTCCATATCCGGGCTCGATTGAGTTACGGGTATGATTGATCAACCATTGGCCGGGATTGACTGCGGGATGAACGTGTTATCACGTTAGACTTGTCTTGGGACTTTATTAATATTGGATTACACACCGTTACATTATTCATGATAGATGAAGAATTAGGATAATTTTGTGCAATCCACAAATTTTAGTTTTGAGTCTGGGTGTAAATTGTGTCCATTAATTATACATATAACTAGCGGACCCGGCACACTTCGTCCTGCCTAACAATTAATGAATGAGATGAGCAGATTTCGATTAATTCAGAATTATTTAATTATTATTTTTTTATTAAGATAACAAATATGAATAATATATAAATTCTAAATATCAAGTATTTTAATAACGTACCAGCAAGACGAAGAAGTACCTTGTGTTATACGACATTTTTCTTCATGCGCGTTGAAAATTATCTAATTGCTGATCTCTGAGATTTGCTCGATGATTTCGCATTGTCAACCGAGCCGTTTCACGGGTTGCCTCGAAAATGTGCAATATTTTGATCTTCTGCCGTGGTTACATTCGTGATGTTTCGAATTCTAATTGTTTGCATTGTTGATGACAATATAGACACAATATGATTTATTATAACAATATTCGTAAAAATTCGTAACCCTCGCACAAAACGAACATTGACCGGTCAAATTTAATTTCAACTTTTCGCGGTATTTTCCAAACAAACTATTAGACCACGCAATGACGTGAGCTGTCAGTTGCATTTTGTTACATCATCAAGAAATGGAAGTTTAGAACTGATGTTCTTTAATGATTTTTTTTGTTTATTAATATCATATTTTAATATCCTATATCCTATTCCCGACAAAGACAAACTCAAAAACATAAAAAATATAAAAATTGGTCCAGCCGTTCTCGAGTTATAAGTGTTGTAACTAACACAACTTTCTTTTATATATATAGATAATGATTTCTAATGTTTACGGGAGTATTACACATTTGAAATAAAACTAGTTTTACGGATTCTATCGCGTTTGTAATTGATTTTTAATTGCCCGACGTTTCGAACACTTTACAGTGATCACGGTCACAGGCTAAGGTGTCTCATGTCCAATAAGTCATCGTTGTTACAGAAATTTATATCTACCCAATACAGTATTAATTAATAAATTTTGTCCCACATTTTTAATACAATGAATTTGTATTAAAAATAGCCAGTACAAAAAGAAAATGATTCTATATGTAAAATTTTATATTGTTTATGATCTGTTATTATTAAAGCATTTAATTTATGATAATTATTACTGTGGCAATTTACAATTTTAGAAAAACTAACAAAGCTATTCAGCTACCACCGGATCGGAACGCGGCCACACTGAGAAAGATCCGGCAAGAAAACTCAGGAGGCATAATACTAATTACATTATTGATTTTTGAGTGGCGACCTACTTTATCTTACTAAAATTAATTAAATTATAATTTAACTATTATTGTCGATCAAATCTAGACAATGAGTGTTTACAGACCACAAGACTTCAAGTTACTGTAAAAATTATCATTATGCCTCCTGAATTTTCTTGCCAATTTTTTCACAGTGTGGCTGCGTTCCGATCCGGTGAATCGTAGCTGCTTTTATAAATTTCCCAAATTGCTGGAGTTTATTCTCCTAGTGATTATTCAACTAGTTTTTTGACTCGTATGAGCAAGGTGGTGACATATTGTATTTTTACATCGTCACCTCGAAGTGAATCACATTTATTAGTTACTAGTTCACACATTATACGTTGTTTTTTTACAAATTAAAAGAAAATTATCGTAGTACCACCTACCGGATCCAAATGCTTTGTTTTATAAGTCTAAAGTTTTATAACCAACTTCGCATTATTTAGATTTGATGGTTGGATAATGGCGATTGGATGGTTTCAAAATCTATAACGGGTATATATAGAAACAGTTTTAGTTAAAATATAATATACATATATAGGTACATTGTGAATATATCTTCTATAGCTTGATTTCTATAATAGTGCTAGTTGTAGTTGATTGCTATAGTGCTTTTAAGGCTCTCATTTAGTCCCTCTTTCGTATCCTTAGTGTCTGCTGCTGGTACTGCTACACTTATCGCCCCTTTACTTATTGGCTGACAAGTCAATATTGTTTCCTGTTTCTCGTATTGCCAAGGAGGAAAGTGGTATTATTCTTTGCAACTCCTCCTCTGTAACCCTATTTAATAAAATTTCTTGCGGGTTCTATGACAATTAAAAACATCTGGATTGCCAGCCAAACCTTGGTGTCATATATAGAGATCATTGTAGATTTATGCTTATAGGAGTTACAATGTAATGTGGTAGTGTGGAAACTAATCCCAACAGGATTAGTCCCAATTTAAAAAAAAAGAGATAGCGAATAGATTAATATTGAAAAATCAAATATTCACTAAAGTATTATTTTAGAATTCTTATTACTGTCTGCATAAAGCTCAGTGCAGTAAATAAATCCCATAGAAATGATGACCTATAAGATACAATCTCTAAACCGAAACATTATTTTGTTACAAATTATCTGATTCGTTTATTACAAATTACGTTACACTGGTCACGTATTCGCTATTATTAAACAAATATTTACGCGGCCGCAATGTTTAAGAATTTCGTATTATCTCCGTTGGCATAGCGAATCAGGGATCTAGACTAAAAATTAATAAAATTAAGCCTAAGTTCTATCACACTACCACACGTAAGATGGTGGACAGTATTTATGTAATTAGCATATCTCTGGATCAATTAAATGAAACGAAAAAAATATCTTTTAAGCCATTTGAATTATATAACTTTGATAATCAAGGAATTATTCTTTACTTCTTAAGGACTCTTATAAGAGTCATTGTTTGGCTTTTTTATATAGCCTTTGATGACAAACGAGCCGGACTTGCTTATCGTAAAACATAATTTGACACCCCTGAAATATAGAATCATAGATATATAGATACCATAGAACCATCAAAAATAGGAAGGAATTTGGAATAGCACACCAGGCTTCCAACAAGAATCAGCTTATGTGCCAGCTTACTAACTTTACGAAAACAAAATACTATTAGATATGTTATTACTAGTTCTCCTTCACTTATATATATATTTTATTGTTACACAGAGAGAACTTAGCATATTTTAAATAATTTCCTTAATTGTCTTATACTTCTGCATCTTATTAGAAGAAAGTATGGAGACTTTATTCTAATAAGCTATTTATAAATATTAATTCTAATAAGAGCTCTTGTAAGATCAATATATGGTATCTATACACCATGAATTTTAATCGCACATAAATAGAAAGCGTATTCCGTAACTGCCATTGAGAATTTATTTAAAAATATTTAAAAAATACGGTAAATGCGAGTTGTACTCGCGCGCGAAGGGTTCAGTACCATTAGGTATAAAAACAACCCATTTTTTTTGTATGAGAGCCACCTTATTTTTTATTTTATTTTAATTAATTATATTTAAAGAGAACATATAACTAAATATTCTGTGAATAGTTAAAGCGTCTACCTATCAGCGTTATTAGTATCGAGCAAGAAACAGTAAAAAATCAAGTTTGTTGTATGGGAGCCCCCCTTAAATATTTATTTTATTTTATTTTTAGTATTTGTTCTTATAGCGGCAATAGAAATACATCATCTGTGAAAATTTCAACTGTCTAGGTATCACCGTTCTTGAGATACAGCCTGGTGACAGACGGACGGACGGACAGCGAAGTCTCAGTAATAAGGTCCCGTTTTTACCCTTTGGGTACGGAACCCTAAAAAAAATACAAAAATTATTTGATCTAATATGAGACTGCGAAGTCATTGTGACTGTTTGTAACTTTAGACTATTGACGAGACAATTAATGTAACTAATTGATTTTATAACATACTTTCTTAATATATAACTTTAGTTTTATGTATTTAATAAAAGAATTAGTTTTCGAGTTATTCGCTGTCTTCTTATCTTTTTAAAAGACGGTACCTTGTGCTAAGGACGAAATACTTATAATGTAAAAAGAACATAAATTTATTCAGCTGTCTGATAGCGGCTTCGAATACTACCAACCCTTACATTACTCGTGGGTGTCGTGCGAGACGACTAAGAGCTTTATAACGACCTGGGCCAACTCCATTTGATGCCGTTTGGTTCACAATTACATTCTCAATGAGGGTTGACGTCTGGCAGGCGGCCAGTCATAAAACTATTGCCAATAACTTCTACAATATGTACTATGAAAGAAGAGTACATATTGTATCGACCCCAAGTAATTGGGATAAGTGTAGGAGAATGATGATGGACATAAATTCATTCAAATTCAGAACAAAAATTTGTGGTTCGCACACAGTATTGTCCTGCGTGTGAATCAAAACCATGATCCTATGCACAGTAGAACAGTGTTTTAAACACTTCGCTGTACGTACAATTAAACTATAAAAAATAAATGTCAATATCTAGAAATATAAATGTGAATGATTTGGATGGTTATATCTCTCTTATTAAATAACGCGAGAACGACTATACTAACAGTCATTCTAGCGTTATTTAATTTATTTATTCCAAATTTCATCCATGTATGTATATGGATGAATTTTAGAATTAGAATTATTAGAATTTTTATAGTGGTAGGACCACGCTGTTGACAGTTCTCTGTTTACAGACACGGGGCGGCCCGGACGGGGTAGTAGCATACTCTCGCAAAAGATCGACGTCTGAGTAATGGCAATGTGCTATTGCGCTTCGTTCGGTGAGCGAGAGAGCCGGAAGCCCAACTGGGGTGGGTTTGGGGTTTGTATTGATAGGCAGCGGCCTAGCTATACTCTTGGTATTGCAAATGTCCATGGGCGGCAGTGTCACTTACCATCAGGTGTGCTGTCTGCTCGTTTGCCACCACAAACAATAAAAAAAGGAAAGAATTGCTACTCCAGACCATAATCACGGAGATCTATTCAACTTGCTACTCTTTATCTACGTCTACCATGATATATATAGATTGACAAAATTTTAAACGTTAATACAAGCGACCCCTTGCGCAGATATTTTATTATATACTAGATTTAGTGTGTGACTTCATCTACGTTTAAATCGTTTATGGCGTTTATTTTAAATTTTGTTTTGATTATTTATGTTTTAGGGTGATAAATGTCAAAATTCACTCTCTATTTTAATCCTTTAATGATGAAAATATCCTTTTAAGAACTTATTTCTAGAACATTCTTTAAGAGTGTCAGTGAATAAGCGGATCTCTATACCATAAAAGAAAAGCACTGTTTAGTACTACTTATTTGTCCTAATTTTTTTAATTCTATAAGAAATCAAGTAAAATATATCACCGCAAATAATTTTGAAAGGATGAAAAATAAAAAATACTGAAACACATATTTATTTTTACTGAATTATATTTGTGTTAAATTTGAAAAGATAGACATTTTTTCGTCTGTCGTACAAACTTTGTCACTAAGTTTCACCCCTTTAAGTTTCAATTAAAAATAAAATTCTTAAAGTTTTTTTTAAGTGAACCCTGCCACCCGTCACATAAAGAAATTACTGTCAAAATTTGATATTATAAATAGAATAGATTCGCCTTGGTCTTTATCACTTCCACTATCTATCGTTTGAGACTGAGTCATCCTTGCACACCTGTTTTCGTTGCCAAACTCAGGATCAGGAGTGCATTACCTACTCCTTCTTTGTGAATGCGAGTTAGATGAAGGAGATGTTAATCATATATTTTCTCTTGCCCGAAGTTACGATATATCCTATATGTACATTATTGTACATGTATACCCTTCTTCTTGAAAGTCCTCGTCCTACTTTTTTAAATGCCTTCTTTCCTACACCTCTCCACATACTATAATACTTTGTTTACGACACTATTATAACAGAAATTGGCAGTATTGCGCAAACTAGTCGCATAGCCATTGCTCAAAATGAAGAAGAAGAAGACTTCATCTTGACGATTCAGTCAACTAGTTTCTTTATATATATTTATCTCAATAAATATTTTATTATCATGCCTTGAAAAATGTTTATAGGGAAATGAAAACCGCCCATTTTAACTAAATTCGTAGACCGGTTATGACAAGGTTGTCGTGCAAATTTCTATGAAAACAAATATTAATTTAATTTTAGTTTCAGCGCCCACTAAAAATGTCATCGGTATATGGTATGTAGGTAAGTCTATGTTGTATTATAGTAAGTTTGTTTATTTGTAATTTTGAATCATGACGTCTCTTTAGGCGATATATATTTATGAATTGATAAATGATTGGCTTGATGATCAGATGAAGCGAAAATAAGAAACGTTTTAGTCTCTCTATGGTGAAAGGCTAAGAATGCAACGTGTCACCACTCCTTAATATTTCATGTAAATGAACGTACTAGAAGAATTAATAAGAGTTGCATTTCTGGAAGACTCATAACATCGACTGAGACGTGAAGTGTCATCGGTAGATTTCAGCCCATTATTAGATTAAATTTGTCCAAAGGTCTTTTCATGTTGATCCTATGTCCCCAAATAAACTGTTCAAAGGTCCAAGTAGCTTCAATATTGGGAGATCCCGATGAGTAATAATGATAGAATAATATCATCACCTTTTTTCCTTCAGTATCATATGCAGTTAATGAATAATACATCAATGTTTCTTTCACAGTGGCCTATATTCCCTAGTAGCACATGTGGCAAAGAATAATTAAAAGGAATACATAAAAATATCAATAAATGGAAAGCCAAAATTTCTATAAGATACATAAATAAGAAACTCTTCAGTCTATTTCACGTTTTACCGATGTGTTTTCTTTGTAGCGCGTAGTTCGCATCTCATTATTTCTGTGCTTCCAAGTGTAAGATCCTCGGCACATTTTCAACTATACGATACCTTTACATACATTGTATTTAGTTTTATGTATATATATTAATGTTTCAAATAGTTTGTTGTTGTATTTTCTTTGTTAATTACTTTACTAAAACGTTAACTTTAGGCTAGGCTGACCGTGAGTTAGGCTGACCGATCGCATTCGTAAAAACGACGTAAGAGAGCGAGTAGGTATTAAAGAGAGTATTAGTGTAAAGATGCGAAAGGGAATGCTCCGATGGTTCGGACATGTGGAAAGAATGACGAACGAACGTCTGGTTAAGAAGATATACAATAGTAAAGTGGAAGGATGTAGGTACCGGGGGAGACCGAGACTAACCTACCTAGACGCGTCACGTACTGAAGGAAGGTGGAGTCAAGAGTCTCCGAAACCGGCGAGCGTGTATGAAGACAATTATGAATTTTGAGGCAGCGAGTGAAGTATGCAAGGTTAGAGTTCTCTGGCACTCTGTTCTGCTACCCTGCAAGGGATATGGCGTGATGATGTATATATATTAACTTTACGTGGGGATTAACTGCCAACTAAGAGATCTTCAGAGAGTAAAGTGCAACATATGCTTGATATTATTTCAAGCATCATTATTGAGCTAAAATTAAGATCACGTTAAATACATCAAAAATCCTTTTTGAAGTGAAAACTTCTTTTGGCGCACCGCACACAGATTTCTTCGTGAGCTGTAAGTGAGGCTGATCCGTCACGCTCTGAGGTGAAAGGCTTGATCGGATGAACTCGGGACTCAGTGGTCTCGAGTGTACCCGATCGAGAAAGATACAGTCAAATAACTGCTCATCGATGCTGCGTCGCTGTGTTTACTAAATATTCATTTTATTTATAATAATAGTTATTATTAATTATTATCAATTATTCAATATTTTTTAATAGGTTTTTTTGTATAATTGGCTATGGTATGGTTCACACCCATACATATTCCCTGGGGCATGCTTTTTTGTATTTGTTTTTTTTTTAATATGAATGACAATTAAATCTAAATGTTTTCGTACAGATCCAATATTTTGTAAACTTAAAACTGAAAACTAGATAAAGGAGCCGTAGGTACAATTTTACTACTGTTCTGTGTACTGGTATTTATTATAAAATTTCGCAACTGATATTGATAATTAATTTAAGATGTAGTTTAGAAAAATGTTTTGAATTTAGTTGACGGCCTTGTACATTGCACTACCTTGCTTATATGCACACCGTGTCCTTATCATCAGTCAGCAACCTTATTGGGCAATTTAATAGATATAAATTGAAATTTAGTTCATTCAAAAGTTAGTTTCTAATAGTGGTAGGACCACGTTGACAGTTCTCTGTCTACAGCCGCGGGCCGGTCCGTCCGAGATAGTACCACACTCTCGCAGAAGATCGACGTCTGAGTAATGGCAATGTGTTATTGCGCTCCGCTCGGTGAGTGAGAGAGCCGGAAGCCCAACTGGGTGGGTTTGAAGATAGTAATGATAGGCAGTGACCTAGCTATAGCCTTGGTTATAGCAAAGGTCCATGAGCGGCAGTGACACTTACCATCAGGTGTGCTGCTTGCTATTTTGCCACCACAACCAAGAAAAAAGAAATTATAACACGTATTTTAAATATTTTCCATATGATGGTAGAGTAAGAATATAATTCACCACCCTCTATCTTGTTAGTGGGTGTCGTAAAAGACAACTAAAAGATATGATATGCAGATAACATAGATGCAAAAAAAGGAAAACTTGAAATTGAACCCGATGTCAATCTGTCTGACTAGCGTGGTATAGGTCCAGGTGGTAGGTCCATTTCTCTCCCATAATAAAAAAAATCCAAGTCCAAGAGTGAGATGTATATAGGCTGAGAAGATTGATGATTGTAAATATGGTGATTATATTGCCCCGACTGGCCAAACAGGTGGTATAAATGTACCATGAGGCTCTATAAATTGTTAAATTATCTTTTCACCAGTGGAACAGGCCATCGGAACTAAGTACTTGACTACGAATCTATCTTTTGTTTTTTTGGAGTTTACTCCTTAAGAATCGATTTTCATATAAGGCGCCCGGTATGAGAAAAATTTGAGGAGTAAAATCTAGTGATCGAATAACCTCGTTACGTTTTTGGTGCGCAACCTATTCTGCGCACCTTTCAATTTCTGACGTGAGATAATACTTCTACTAAACAGTTTTAATAAATAAAAAAATATATATATATATATTATTTTAGTCAAATGAGCTTTTTCTGCGCCTGTTTTGATAATCGTACTTAAAGGGTAAACTCCAGTCGTGCGTCGGAGCTGACACACACACAGTTTTTATTTTTTGTAGCGGTCATTGATGCCGTCACGCCTCACCCAATTCGCCCGGACGATGGAAGGGATAGGAAACGACACCATAACCTGCCGCGTAGGCACGTGAGAGGACCTTTTCCTCTATGTGGGTAAGCCACTGATCCTTGTCATTAGTGGAAAAAAATGTACTTATTCTAATATTAAAAAAACGAATGTAAGTATATTTATTTATGCCGTTTTTCTGCAAACAGTAAGAAAGAGTTAATCTCGCATCAAGTTAATGTATAGGTACCAACAATTACAATTAAATCTGTTTTAAGCAAAGCTTACTCCAATAAGAACGTTTCTGTATAAAAACGTTCACATTGCGCGAATGGAGCTTAATGATGAACGAATATAGCACAACTCTTCCTATGTTCCAGTGGCCACATGATATTTTTAAAGATCCCTTCTTAAACATGTCACATGGTATAGGAATATAATATACCTATTTATTTTAAGAGAAATCAACAATCAAATTCATGATCTTAAAGCGGACACTGGTAAACCATCCCTCGCTCACATGGTATGGGTACGTTACTTTATTTATATTAGCAATATAAACAAATATTTCATACCTACGTTTTATTTTACGAGAAACCAAGAATCAAATTCATGATCTTTAAGCGGACACTGGAAAACCATCCCTCGCTCACATGGTATGGGTACGTTACTTTATTTATCTTAGCATTGTAAATAAATATTTCATACGTTTTATTTTAAGAGAAATAAACTACCAAATTCATGACGTTTTTTTTTTGTGGGTTGGGCTACGGTCGTCGCGCTCCTCGCATCACTCTGTCCGGGGCGACACAGGGGCGTAAGCACGCTCACCCATAACCCACCCGCGAACATCGCCTTCGTCGTTGGACCGGCCACTGGAGCAGCGTGAACTTGTCGTCAGTGGTCGGCCTGACGGAATACCCCCCGAGGGGTGCCCTCTTCTTGAGCGACATGCCCTCCCTCGGGGAGGACGTCGGTGTTTTCCTCGCGGTCAGCCTCTCGACGGGTGTCGGACTAATTCCCCGGTCCAGTCACCTGCGGCCTCGGCTAGGGCGACATAAGGCGCAGGTAATTGCGCCTACGCCGCCCCAGTCGCCGGCGACGGCTCGCGTCGTCGAGGAGACGCTCCTCGCGCGTGCGCTCCGCCGCCTCCTTCTGCGAGAATATTGCCTCGCAGAAGGCTGCGACCGCGTCCCAGTTCCTGACAACTGTCAAGCATCGCCCTGGTGATGGTCGGCAGCATCAGGTTAGCACCGATGATTGTGACGAGTTTACGGCGCTGCTCTGCCCAAACGGCACAAGCGTCGAGCGTATGCTGCGCCGTATCCTCGTCGCAGTCGCAGTGGTGGCAGGACGGTGTACTCTCCCTCCTAAGGACCGTGTGCAGGTATTTGGCGAAGCATCCATGCCCCGTCAAAACCTGCACCAGTTGGAAGGAGACCATCCCGTGCCGCCGTTCCAACCACCGCATCAGCACCGGCCAGAAGGCCTCCACAGTCCGCACACCGCACCAAGGCCTCTCCAGCCGGACTGCCCAACGGGCAATTACGTCTCGGCGGGCATCGACACGCCAGGCGGTGAGCTCCCTCAATGAAATCACACCGCCCTCCGCTCGCACCCCCGACACCCGCCGATACAAATCGGCGAGCATTTCCGCCTCCAGGTCCCACGGGGGAGTCCCGGTCAACAGGCAAGCTGCCTCCGTCGCCACCGTGCGGTACCTGTGTATGGCCCTGATCGCCATGGCCCTCTGTGGTCGCCACAGAAGAGCCCTGAGTCGGACGGTCAGGGACCTCGCCCACACCGGTGCGCCGTACAGGGCCATCGACCGGACGACCCCCGCATACAGCTATCGGCACGTAGCGCTCGGTCCGCCCACATTCGGCATAAGCCACGAAAGGGCGGACGCCGCGCCGACGAGCCGTGGAGCGAGCCTGCGGAAATCCTTCTGAAACCACCAACGCCCGTCGAGCACCAGGCCCAAATACTTCATACGGGCCCGGATGGTGATGTCAACCGAATTGACGGTCATCGAGATGCCGATGGGAGGGCCCATGCGGGGCCCATGGAACGAGAGGGCCTCCATTTTGTCCAGGGCCACCCTCAACCCCAGCGCCTCAATCCGCCCGACGATCACCTGGGTGCCGAGAGTCGCCAGGCTTGCCGCCTCCTCAAGCGTCCCACCGCGGGCTGTGACGAGCGTGTCGTCGGCGTAACAGATCACGCCCAGCCCAGGTGGGAGGCTCTCTCTCAACGCCCAAAATTCATGACCTTAAAGCGGACACTGGAAAACCATCCCTCGCTCACATGGTATGGGTAAGTTACTTTATTTATATTAGCATTGTAAATAAATATTTCATACGTTTTATTTTAAGAGAAATCAACAATCAAATTCATGACCTTAAAGCTGATACTGGAAAACCATCCCTCGCTCACATGGTATGGGTTCGTTACTTAATTTATATTAGCATTATATATAAATATTTCATACGTTTTATTTTAAGAGAAATCAACAATCAAATTCATGACCTTAAAGCGGATACTGGAAAACCATCCCTCGCTCACATGGTATGGGTACGTTACTTCATTTATATTAGCATTATAAATAAATATTTCATACGTTTTATTTTAAGAGAAATCAACAATCAAATTCATGACCTTAAAACGGACACTGGAAAACCAACCCTCGCTCACATGGTATGGGTACGTTACTTTATTTATATTAGCATTATAAATAAATATTTCATATGTTTTATTTTAAGAGAAATCAACAATCAAATTCATGACCTTAAAGCGGACACTAGAAAACCATCCCTCACTCACAAGGTACTTTACTATGGGTACGTTACTTTATTTATATTAGCATTATAAATAAATATTTCATACGTTTTATTTTAAGAGAAATCAACAATCAAATTCATGACCTTAAAACGGACACTGGAAAACCATCCCTCGCTCACATGGTATGGGTACGTTACTTTATTTATATTAGCATTATAAATAAATATTTCATACGTTTTATTTTTATGAGAAATCAACAATCAAATTCATGACCTTAAAACGGACACTGGAAAACCATCCCTCTTGTCTATACCTACATATAAAATGCATGTTTTCTACCCAAAACTTCAGCGTGTATTGTAATAGGACACAATAGTCCTTTCCGTCCCTAACGTAGACGTCGGGGGTGGTGAGAAAGAGAACACAACGAGCGAATGAGACGTAAAATAAAGGATGGACATTAATGGCGTCATCTTTTGTTAAAAGCAATGCAATAGTTTTCGAATACTTTGCTATATATACAAGGGGTGTTAGTACACGTATGTGCAAATCGTTATAGAAACGAAGAGTGATTCGTCTAACAAATAAACTGCATTAAACTTGAGGACTCGTATAATTATATTATTAATATCATTAATGAATTCTTTTAAAATACATAATGTATTTAATAATTAATTCTTATTAAAATTTGATATATTTACAAAACTTTTTTTTGTACCAGTTGTTAGTCTCAGATGGCTTTGAAATCTTGGCCCAGACTATGGGTGCACGCTGAACGCTTTAGACCCAACGTATATCAGTTATTTCAAATTTTAAATTTATATGTATTGCAATATTTTTCCAAATTCTGGCCAATTCCTTTTTGTTTTATCTCAGATCATATAGGTCATAATGTTTGGCTCGAGCCTCCTTCATAACAGGAGGGAAATTAGCAAGCTCGCTGGTCTGATGGGTTGGTAAAAAATTGTATTATTCGTTTTTAGTGATGAGTTGCTGTGACGCTATCAGCTTGCGATCCTTAGTAATTGACAAACTTTTAACAAATGTAAAAAAGAAGGGAAATTAATGGTTATATTTTTATTTCGCTCATCATCATCATAGCAGCCCATAAATGTCCCACTGTTGGGCTCGGGCTTCCACCGTAATGGGAGGGAAATTAACTTATTATACCGCGCTGGTCAGACGTGTTGGTATAGGGTTTTGTTTCGAGTTATCCTTCTCTCGCATAGATGTTATATGCATTTTATATCCCTTAGTCGTCTCGTACAATCACCGACGCGTAAGATATGGAGTGGTGAATAGTATTCTTACTCCGTCACCACAAGGAAATTTATTTCGTTTTCATACGAATAATTTTTCCACTTTCAACTTTTTGTTTATTAAGTAATTACAACATAATGAATTTTCTATTTATCAAAGGTCCATGGGCTGCAATAACACTTACCATTAAGTGTGCTGCTTGCTCGTTTGCCACCATAAATAATAAAAAAAACAACCACAGGAAAGTATTAGATGGTGAGCTATTATGTTCTTAATTACACGGATAATCGGGCATCGGTACTTACTGCAATGCAACCACTTCTAATTAGTTACTACTATCCAAAACTCTGAATCTAAATAATTGAATGCTCAACTAATAAATTGCAGCTTTTATATTCCTTTTCTACCTAAATTAGGGTAGATAAAATCCTGCAAACCTTTCCTTACTCATCATGATTCTGAAACAAATTTTCCACATACAAAATAATTTGCAAAACTGCACGCAAAATAAAGGTATACCCACACTAATACTATAAATAGTCTTGTCTCGGCATGATTAATGTAGGGTGTGCACATGATGGAGGTGTTATACGAACATAATTTTATACGCAGTGAAGAAAACTTGACTGATGGGGGTAACCCTACGCTAGCGTGGTCCACGGTGAAATGTTTTAATTAATTTTGGACGGATTTTGTAAAAGAATTACTAAAATTAAATGAGAATATTGCATTAATATTATATTTGCTTTACTATAAAAATAATATGCCATTTTTGTTAGATTAATTTGCATTTAATTGAAATAATTAATTTTAATTTTATAATATAGTTAATACAATAAATATGTATTTAAATGTTCTTTAAACGCCGAGTTTAATAATTCGGTTTGGAAGAAGTGTTATTCGAATTCTATTCTAAGGTATTCTGAATGCCTCAGCTTTAATTACCTTTGCTACCAGATGAGTAAGCAACCCATCTGATAAGTGGGAATTAGCACTGGCATACTGGGAAAAAATCAGATCACTGCCTACCCTAAAGTGGTGTTTGGGACTTCACCTCTCTCGCTTACCCAAACTACGTATAAATTCAGTACCAAATTACTTTTGTATGCCTCCAGAAGTATTTCATTACAGATTGGAAGGTGTCAGCGTTGATCTATCACTAGAAGTATGGATTGAGACCGATAAAGGGCCTGTTCTTTTGAATACAATGGTCACACCATTGTATATATTAATAAAAGATTAAATTACAACTTTCATTATTTAATTACATATTTTGATTAATTCTATTATAAGGCATAGGTCATGCGATGAGAGGAGAAGGATGTTGGGATTCTATAAGACATTAGCATGACAACTTAGCATACAATTTTTGTTTTATTATTTATTTCTCTCGAAACGTAGTTGTCTGCGTACCTACATCCTTAAATAACTTTCTGCAATATTACAAAGAATCCAATGGATGGTGACTTATTGCATTCCTATTTTACCACCGTTTATAGTGATTGAAGTATCGGTTATTTGCCTATCGATAGCCATAATTATATTCACCAACAATCAGTACATAATACATAAAAGCGTCACATAAGTGCGGATTAATTAACAAAAAGCCTTGTCTCCCCGTCGAGATTGCGGGTGGTGGGGCGTTCCGGCCGCTCAATGATTAACGAGCGACCGTTCCGCCGCGTATCGCATGATTAATATGTAACTACGCATTGTGCGTTAGTGTTCGCATGAGTGTGGGCGTACCTTAGTGTTGGGCGATGCAAAAAAAGTTTTGTTTATGTAGTCAGCTGACGGCTTTTATGTACAAAGCGTAAAGGAAGTTTCGTTCAGAGCCGTTTAGTTACCGAGTATGATATACATAATATATAAAATCCTCTTTAAATTAAAAAAAGTCTTTCAAAATACCTACCTACAAATATTATCCGTGTGGTGACGAAGTAAGGATATAATTCACCACCCCCTATCTTACCTGTGGGTGATCGTACGAGACGAGTAAGGTGTATAAAACGCATATAACATCTATGCAAGAGAAGGAAAACTCGAAACAAAATCCTATACTAACACGTCTGACCAGCGTGGAGTAGGTGAATTTCTCTCCCATCACTAGGAGGTCCGAGCCCAATAGTGGGACGTGTGTGGGCTGTGATGATGATGATTAAATCCTAAATGATAGAAATTTTGATAATTGGATCGTGTCATTATTTAACACAATTCTAAATGCAAATTTAGAGTATTAAATCGGCACAATGTAGTCATTGTCCGGTAGTGGCACACCTTTTCCATAAAGACGACAAAAATAATACGAGGCATAAATTGATTATCATACGGTAGCTTACACTTTTCTAAGTGATAGAATGATTGGAATGGATTTCGAGTCTCACGTTTGATAGTATTTTCTCGCTCGTAAATAAGGTTTATATATAACTTCAAATACTTCATCTCAGCTCGTGCATGTCCCACTATTGGGTTCGAGCTTTCTACATAATGGGAGGGAAATTGACCTACTTTACCACGGTGATCAAACGTGTTGGTATAGGGTTTTGTTTCGAGTTTTCCTTCTCTTGCCTATGCATTGCATATGCATTATGGCGATTAAGGGATATAAAACGCATTTAACATCTATATGTTATATGCGTTTTATATCCCTTAATCGTCTCTTACGATCACCCACAGGTATGATAGAGAGTATACGGCCGCGGAGGCTGTCACCGGCGGAGGAGTGCTGTTAGCGGTGTCGTTGGACATCGCCAACGCATTTAATAGTCTGCCATTCAGCTGCATCAGGGAGGCGCTCCGATTCCATGGAGTACCCTTGTATATGACGCGGTTGGTGGCAGACTTATTTGGAGGGGCGCAGTGCCCTCTGCGCGGGTCCCGCAGGGGACATTGTGTGGACGCCCATGTCGTACGGTGTTCCGCAGGGGTCGGTTCTTTGGTCGACTCTGTAATACATTGGATACGACTGGGCACTGAGAGGGAGTATTTCCCCCCGGACTGAGCTTGATATGCTATGCTGACGATACGCTCGTCACAGCCTGGGATAGGACATTCGAAGAGGCGTTGAGCCTGGCCACTTTCGGCTCCGAGGTGATGGTCAGGCGAATCCAGGCGCTGGGGCTCAGGGTGGCCCTAAATAAGACGGAGGCCCTTTTATTCTATGGGCCCCACGTAAGGCTGCCTATCAGCGCCTCATTAGTCGTCAACTCCATCCACATCAGTATCCAGGCCCATATGAACTACTTGGGCCTGGTGCTCGACGGGCGATGGGCGTTACGGAAACATTTCCACTGAATTGCTCCCCGGCAGGTCGGCGCAGCGTCCGCCTTATCACGACTCATGCCGAACGTGGGCGGACCTAGTTTCCAGGGCCGACGGCTGTATGCGGGGGTGATCCGCTGAATGGCCAAGTACGGCGCACCCGTATGGGTGAGGCCTCTGACATCCAGCCCCGGGCTTTTCTGTGGCACCCACAGAGAGCCATGGCGGTCAGAGCCATCCGCGGATACCGCACGGTGTCGACCGAGGTGGTATGCGTGTTGGCCGGAACACCCCCGTGGGACCTAGTTATGTGGCTGGAGAGGCCTAGGCACGGTGTTCTCACCGTTGAGACCCTCCGGCCCGTACTGACGGAGTGGATGAAGCGGCGACACGGAGTCCTCTCTTTCCGGCTGGTGCAGGTGTTGTCGGGGCACGGCTGCTTCAGCAAATACTTGCAAATGGTCGTAAGGAAGGAGACGACTCCGTCCTGCTACCAGTGGGGCAGTGACGAGGACATGGCGTAGCATACGCTGGAGCACTGCGTGACCTGGGCCCAGCAGCGCTGTGACCTCGTCGCTGTTATCGGTGCCGACCTGACGCTGCCGGCTGTCACGAAAGCGATGGTCGACAGCATCAGGAACTGGGACGCGGTCACCGCCTTCTGCGAGGCTGTCATCTCGCAGAAGGAAGAGGCGGAAAGAGCCCGGGAGAAGTCCCTCCATGCGGACTCGGGCCGCCGCCGGCGCCTTGGGTGGTGCAAGCGCGAATACCTGCGCCTGATGCCGCCCTAGCCGAGGCCTCGGGTGATAAGACCGAGAAATAGTCCAGTCACCCGACGTGAGGCCACCGCGTGAGGACAGCTTTCGCCGTCGGGGCGTCGACTCGAGAGAAACCAGCGAGGGTAAACCACCGAGCGGGACACCAAAGATAAAGATCGGGTACCGGTGGCCCGCTCGCACGGCGAGGAGTGGTGTTTGCAGGATGGGTCTATGGGGTTGCACGCCACCTCTGCCGTCGCCCCGGACCTATTTGGCGGGGCGCGACCATGTCCGTAGCCCACCGCAAAAAAAAAAGTTTGATAGAGGGTGGTGAATTGTATGCTTATTCCGTCACCATACGGATTACTTGAAATACTTAAATTTAATTTGATCCCTGATGTGCTTATATGGGTACCTCTTAAGGATGCATTGTGTCTCTATTATTACCCCTAGCTTTACAATGAAAGTTGAAAAAAAAATACTAATAGATCAACAAGGTTGAGAAAAGCAACGCTCTCCTGGGAAATTTAGAACTCGATCTCCCACCAGCCCACCAAGCGTTTATGGGATTATTCCCTTTATAGGTAGGTCGATGTCTTACCTCTTCCTGTTGATAATGGATGCATTAACATCGGAGATACAGGAAGAGGCACCCTGGTGCATGCTATTCGCTGATGACATTGTTCTCGTCGGGAAAGAGGGCCTTGAGGTACAGAGCATGCTGGAAAAGTGGCGCTGTAAGTTGGAGAATGTAGGCTTGAAAATCAGCAGACCAAAAACAGAATACATGTTCTGCGATTTCGGCGGTCTCTCCAATTTTACACCCATAACTTTGGATGGAGTACCAATCCCAGTATGCTCGAACTTTCGATACCTCGGTTCTCTTATCCAAAGCGATGGCGACCTGGATCGTGCGGTGAAGCACAGAATTGATGTGGGATGGATGAAGTGGCGGCAGGTCACGGGTACAACATGCGACCCCAAAGTACCCCTAAAATTAAAGGGCCAAATATATAAAAGCCTAATAAGACCTGCTGTACTGTATGGATCAGCATGTTGGGCGATAAAAGCGACGGATGAGAGACGACTGCATGTAGCGGAGATGCGAATGTTGAGATGGATGTGTGGTGTGACAAGAATGGATAAAATAAGGAATGAACATATAAGAGGAAGTTTGAAAGTTGCGCCAGTGACGGAAAAATTAAGGAGTGAAAGATTGACATGGTATGGACATGTGATGAGAAGGGATGAAAGTAATGTTGTGAGGAAAGCTTTAAGCATGAATGTTGAAGGCTTAAGGGGTAAGGGAAGACCGAAGAAAAGATGGATGAACTGCGTGAAACATGACATGGATAGACAAGGAGTGACCACAGAGATGACGTCTGATAGAGTTGTATGGAAGGAGAAGACATATTGCGTCGACCCCAAATAAATTGGGATAAGAGCAGGTTGATGATGATGATGAGGTAGGTCGATGTCTAGCGGTAGAAGTCATTACGCTGATGGATAATGGCCATATATGAATCCGGTTACATTGATATTCATTAATAATAATTCTCAGAATATAATTAATGCTTTTGGTAGTGGCTACAAATGCTGCCAACCCTTAGGAACTATTAATATTTTATTACATATGTACATTGTACATTACTATTAGCGTTTGTAGCTCATGGTATTGGTCATGCTCATTGAAAGGTCTTCTTACGGTAGCTGTGTGGGGCGGGTTTCTCTCTTCTCTCCAATGTGGTTGAGAGGAGTGATGGCTGCTCTAGTAGTTAACTCGTGATCGGGTGCAGTCTGTGGGCTCTGGTCCAGCCGTGGTTATTTTACATTATATTTGAACTATTGGGTTCACTCACATCACACTGGAGCTAATTCTTATTAAACATGTTGTACCATTTTTTTTTATAAAAAAAATTGAAAATAAATAACAATAATAGACTAACCTGCTGAGTTTCTTGGCGGATCTTCTCAGTAGTGGTCTACTTCCGTTACGGTGGTGGTTTATTGTATTAATTTAATAAATTTAAAATGTTAAACAATATAGAAGTGCCCTCGTGAGGTCTATGCATAATAAATAAATTTGAATTTGAACTGCCTGGTCATCAATTACATTGCCAAGGAGGTTTGACGTCAGGCAAGCCGACAATAAAATAAATTTTCTTAATGACTTCTAATGTTTACGCGAGTATTACATATTTGAAATAAAACTACTTTTACGAATTCTATCACGTTTAAATTTGATTTTTAATTTGCCGAAGTTTCGAACACTTTTCAGTGATCATCACTTTTCAGTCCTCCCGTGACCATGATCACTGAAATGTGTTCGAAACGTCGAGAAATTAAAAATCAAATATAAACGCGATTGAATCCGTAAAAGTAGTATATTTTAAATATTTTTTTTTTCTTAAAAGATATCAACATAACGGGTACAAATTACACACAAACTCAGGAGATAACAATATATACAATATGTGGATCGCACAAGGTGTTGTTCTGTGTGGGAATCGAACCCGCGACATTTGGCATAGTATCTCGAAATCTTAACTGCTACGCTATCTGTTTCTGCTACCAAAACTTTTGCAATATATACTCTTCATATAGCGTCGAGTCCAAGTAATTGAGATAAGAAAGGGATGATAATGAGAGTTTTTAAAGCCTATCATATTGGAGTTTTATAATCTAACCAGTTTCAGAATCATCATCATCATCTCATCTCAGCTCATATATGTGCCACTGTTGGGCTCAAGCCTCCTCCATAATGGTAGGGTAATTGACCTACTATACCACGCGGGGCAAACTTGTTGGTATAGGGTTTTGTTTCGAGTTTTCTTTCTCTCGCATAGCTGTTATATACGTTTTATATCCCTTAGTCGTCTCGTACGATCACCCGCAGGTAAGATAAGGGGTGATGAATTGTATTCTCACTCCGTCACCACACGGAAGTTTCAGAATATACAGAGTGGAGACGTCAATACGACAATAAATGAAAACACCGTCAATACTAGTGTATAGGAGTATTTTGAAACTATTAAAAAAGTCCTCGCATGCATATTTAAAAAACAATTTTTTCAAACAAACTTTTTATCATAAATATTGAAACAAAATAGAACACCGTTTGTAAATATTAGTTCACTAACCTGTGGTCGGCAAGCGGCGAGTGACCTTGTGGTATCATATGTTACAACTTCGAAACGTAGGTAAATACATTGGGCGCTATACTATTCATTCTCACTTGATTATTTTATTAAAATAATCACGATAACTTTAATAATTCACTTGGTCGTTAAACTTAAATTTTCGATATGTGCGCCATGGACCCGAACGCACAAATTATATCGTCTTAAAATATTATTTCGAACTCTTGTTAACAGGTCGCCATTGACGGCGATGTATTTTAACTTGTCGAAAGATCGTACAATTCCTTTTTTTAAGTTCTCTACATTATCAACCTGTGTCAAATTTGCGAGAAAAATAATTTAAAATTTGTTCATCTAGGGTGACTCTTACACGCGAAGGAGCACTATCCATATGAGGCAGTAAGGATTGATTATCCCGTAACCTCTGGACAGCTTGCACAATAGTCCGGCCATTGATAGTACAAACACGTGTGTTTCCATATCTCTTTCGGTACGTACGTATGGTTAAAGCTGCATTTCCGTGATATTCTCCATAAATTAAAATCATATCTGTATACCCGAAGCTGTGTAATTATAACGAGGCATTGTAAATGAGAAAGAAATACTATTCTAACACAAAGTAAGCGTCTAATTACGCACATTCACGTCACAGGATCACGATGGCACACTGACCTACAGACCTATTATAATAGTTTTGAACATGAGACCGAGGTCTTCTTTCATTAAGCCGCATTAGGTAGTTTTAAATTTCTCATCTAAGTCTGATGACACGGTTTATATGTATGGATCTTAAGATTTAGGAATAAGGTATAATATGCATTGATTTGTATTACGTTTGGGGAAGACTTGAACTGGTAAACATGGCGATATGTAGGTACTAGTTTCATATTGGTTTATACCGATGCGGCGCGGGAGCTCATTGATAGGCGAATAATTTTAATTTTTATACCAGAGTGTGGAAATTGTTAATAATACAAAGTAATGTGCTGCGGCTAAACTATACGACATATTGTATTCAAAGTTTGTATACAGGCTGGGCAAGTCATCAGATACACTAGATTAAAATTATTGTCGTATGGTCGTCTCCACCTTGTATAACATCTAAATCCTAAAGGGATTCTAAGACTTTTTAGGGTCACCGAAAATATGGACCTGGTACCGTTGGTTCTTTCTCATGACGTTGATAGGTACTTGTAAGGTGAGTCTATGAGATGTTGCGCGCTTTCTGTATTTAACAGGGTGTGGTCTCTGTAACCCGCCAACAAAAAAAAAGTTGAGTAGTCTCATCAGATGATATCAATATATTTGGGTTTTGAAGCTTATGATTTGGTCATACTTACTGAAAAGGTCTCTTTACCTGTAGTAGCTACATAGAGTAGATTTCTAGCTTTTCTTCGATGTGGTTGAGAGAAGTAATTTGATGTTTTAGATATCTGCTCCAGCCATAAGTTTTTGAATTATATTTTGACAATCATTACACTGGAGTTAGTAATTACTAATTAAGTTAGTAATTACTAAAAATATTTTAGCCCGCTAAGTTTGTTGTCGCATATAGGTTAGCAGTGATGTTTTACTTGCGTCACTTAATCATCTTTTGTGACATCATTGTAATCTTACTAGACCATAACCCGAATAACTTTTTCTTTTATTAAAAGACAACGCTCGATCCTATGGAAATAATCCTTGTATTATAATGGACTTTCATCATCATTCTCCTATTCTTATCCAAATTACTTGAGGTTTATACAATAAATACTCTTTTTTCATATTTAGTACATAAATTGTAAAAGTTATTGGCAATAGTTTTGTAACTGGCCGCCTGCCTGACGTCAACCCTCCTTGGGAATGTAATTGTTGACCAAACGGAATCAGATGAAGTTGGCCTAGGCTCTTTGTCGTCTTTTACGACATCCACGAACAAAGTAAGTGTTGGTAGTATTCCACACAGCAAGTATTATAGAGGACTTTATAAACATATAATTCACAAACACATTACATCCAGACTTAAAAGAACAATTTGTTGAACCCACAAATATTGGCTTACCTAGTAATCGAACTCACTACACTGACACGTTAGATCGGTATCTTAAGCGTTAGACTATTTATAGCGTCAACTTCTTTTAATAGTCTTTATAAAGAATTCAATTATATAACATACTAGCAGACCCGGCCACGCGTTGCTGTGGCTAAGGTAGCGTCAACAGATACCGCCATCTGTTAGAATCGTTTGGAGATAACAGATAATTGTGACTATCAAATAATAGACAAATAATTTGCAATAAAATAATATTGCGACTATGAATTGAGATTAAAGCTATCCTATCTTTTAAGTTGGATCAAACTACACATGCTGTGTAAATTTGATTAAAATCGGTTGATTGCTTTAGGAGTTCATCGCGGACAAACAACGTGACGCGTGATTTATATATATAAATCACGCGTCACGTTGTTTGTCCGCATTAAACAAATGTTAGGTATTAAGATATAATACCTAACATTTGTTTAATAAAAGAGAAAATTGCAAACATTAAAATTCATTTCAAAACCTTTTCCGAGCGTACAATTTAAAAACACCACGTAAAAACTTACTACAACCAAAGTGCCAGCATAAAAGTAAAAAAAGGTAATAGTCGAAATGTGAATACCAGACTACGATTGCACCTCTAATTCGTTCACATACCATTCTAGACGAGTAAAAGGGGGGTTGTTGCCACCCTCTAAGGAATTTCGGCCTTCCACATTCCGCCTGGTCATTCTTAGAGTCATAATTTTCAACGCCACATGACATGGTATGTGAAATAATTGTTTTTGTCGCTCACGAAGAGAATGCGTTGTGAAATTTTATTTCAAGGCGTGGAAATGTAAATTTTCAGAATAATGCAGTTGAAATTCTTCCTCTTCAGAAATAATTCTAGGTTATTAAGTAAAGGTTAGAAAATAGAATTTATAAAAAAAAAATAAAGCAATTTGAAAATGAAAAAAGAACAAGAAAAATTATAATGCAACAACATAAAACACAAAATATTCCTGGGAACACTATTTTCAGAATTATATTCAGAATCTCATAAAAATAATTTATAAAAATAATATTTAAGTTATTTAATAATTGATATATTAAAGTATTTGACCTTAGTTTCGGATTCGATTATTTCACATTAATTCGATTTTTTATTGTTTTTGACTATTTGCAAAATAATTTATTTTTCTTTAATTTAATCTTAGGCCAATGCTTAAAAATAAGCACCGGCCTCCAGCCGATGTGGTGATAGCTAGTTCATGGAGATCGTCTTTGCTACGATCAAAAAAAAAATTGGTCAGATACTAAATGTTATCAATGTTTTTCATAGATTATTGGATGAACAGAAATCCTTATTTTATGATTAAAATAAATCTGGTAAGTGTATAATATTTGTTTTGTTTCAGGATTAATAAAATTAGATGACAGTAACAAGATTGCTAAAATCAAGAAGAATTGACAAATTGTACAGATGGTGTAGTGATTAAATATTTTACATCCCCCAGTGGACGAAGATTGACAAATGCTAAAATACGAATTTATTTATTTATACTGAAGATTTTTGTGCATAATTCGAAAAGAATCGATACAGATTTTTTCTCTCTCCATACAAACTTTGTCACACTGTTTCACCCCCTTTTGATAATAATTTCATAAAATCCTTTCTAATTAGTTCTGTACGTCACAAAAATCAACTATTGTCAATGCTTCATATACGAGTATGTAGCTTCAGTAGCTTCGGCTCGACTTTGATGAATCAGTCGACCAGGTCCTAAATAGTATTTTTCTATACTTTGAAAGAGATCGACAAAGGTCTGGTTCGGTTCTCTTCTTATACAAACTTTACCACTCTTTTTGGGGTAGAATTTCAAAAAAATATTTCTTGGTGGGTCTCTACGTCACAAAAAAGATACTGTCAAAATTTCATTTTCTAGTTTCAGTAGTTTCATTTCGGCGTTAATGATCTATTTAATTAGAAAGGTAATAATGGTAGTTGGTTTTTTTTTTAGATTACTGAAACAATACATTGAGATTCGGTAGATGACGCTACGATCGATTTCAAGGTAATATATTTTTATTTATTTGAAATTGCCATTCCTTTTGCTGTGTGGTATCCGCTACCAAGCGGCTACGAATACTGGTAGTATCCCAATTTTTAAGCTCATACCATTAAATAGCTGTGTGGTAGCGGCTACGAATACTACCAATCCTTACTTTGCTCGTGGATGTCGTAAAAGATGACTAAGAGCCTTATAACAACCTGGGCTAACTCCATCTGATGCCGTTTAGTCAACAATTACATTCCCAAGGAGGGTTGACGTCTGGCAGGCGGCCGGTCATAAAACTATTGCCAATAACTTTTAACCCTATGTACTATGAAAGAAGTACTACTGTATCGACTCCAAGTAATTGGGATAAGAGTAGGAAAATGTATGTATATCCCAGAAAAAGTTTAATTACCACAGATTCCGTTGCCATATTACAGCTTAAAGATATGCACAGAATGTGGACGAAACTACATTTAGTACTTTACGAGACTCGTTTTAAAAGGCATTAACAGTTAAATAAATAATTGTGTTACGTGAATGTATTTATGTAAATAGTTTAAAGTAGAAAATGATTATATAATTTGTAAAATACTACTGATATTATAAATGTGAAAGTTTGTAAAGATATTTGGAGGTTTTTAGTCGATCACGCATAAACCGTTGAACAGATTTGGATGAAAATTGGCATGTAGATAGACAATTCTGTGTATTAATACATAGGATAGCTTTTATTTCGGTAATATGTTGCTTTTGGATAATTTAGTGATAAAATTTAATTATGTGAAAGTCACTTCTTACGTGGGGTGAAGAGGTTTAATTTCAAGTTTTGTTTGTTACTCAAAAATAAAAAAAAAAAATGAAAAATCTTATAAGAATTTAATTGCATTCTAACTGGGGAGCCTTATGTCCAACAGTATACGTCTATGAGTTGATGGAGGAAGCCATATTTTAGTAGCGGCATTCAATTTTTATCTTTATCCATATCTTTTGCAATTTCTGAAAAAAAAGCTTCCTTCAGTTTTATTAGTTATATAAAAATAACGAACTAACTTTTACAGGATTAATTTATTGAGGTATCAATATTACTTAAATGATAAAAATATTATATAATCATCAACAAAATAAAATAATTACACCAAATAAAATAATAATAACTATTACAATAAAACAAGTAAAGGTCTGCACAGAAGGCAGTGGTGTCCTTTATTTATTTCCTGCAAATAATTTAGCGCAGTCGGCAAATTTCTGAAATTCCCTCAAAGAGTATTACATTTCCGCATTGTCGAGGAACAAACAGAATGGCGGCGGTAACATTCGGCCAGACTAATTACATTAAAATCACCAACAGCGCCGTACTAAATCACTGTACCTATTATATACTCGCCGAGGTCTCATCCGAGTCGCCGTCCGTACCCGGACGAATGTATAAATATTCTAAATATACTGTAATTTACCATTCAGAAATTGCATCATAACCACTAAACTAAATACATTTAAATATAAACTCTATCATGTTTTATATTGATTCGAAAATTGTTTACCATTATATAAATAATACGTCTTATTGTAATTGATATGGATAGTCCTTACAATCCTTTCTGTTGAACTATTCTCTTTGAATAATTGCCGTATGGACCTGAAGGGTTAGAGCGTATTCATGCTCAGTCCCATCATTGTGGTTAGGGTCCTAGGGACCTCAATCCGTGTGTGTGCTTGTGTCTGCACTGGACAATGTGCATACGTGTTCAACGATGAGTAAATGTCTACTGAAATGATTAATTGGGTATTTGGGTACGGGGTCTCGATAAAATTCATATTTATATACCTAATAGTATGAATATATATCATTGGTTTTTGTTGTGAATTGACCTTTTATTGTAGAAAATAATTATCGAAGTTATATATATATTTTACTAGCTGCTGGGTGCGACTTCGCGCGGTCATTAAGCATAAAAACGTGAAACAATTTGACCATTTCTCTTCTATTAAGAGCATCAACTATAAGATTCGAAATTACTGTATCTTTGCAAAATGGAACAAATCCCTTTCACATATTTACCAAACTTAGGGAAACCATTTCGACGATTTCTTAGTAGGGGAACAAAAATTGTGTGACTGAAATTATGTATTGATAGTTTAAAAATAAGGTGTTAATATCATTAAAACTCGTCCATAGGGATCTTAATAAGCTTGTAATCGTTACAAATAATAGACAGGTTGGCGATTACAATTCAGTGGCGCTGTAATAGTAGAATTCCTTAGAGAGTCCTACTCCGCCCAATCTCTTAGTAATCCCTAAGTGATTTTTTTTCGAAACTCATGCTAAAATAAGATGTAATTATTGCATAAAAGAATACAAATGTTTGCTATAAAGCTACGGATTTTTGTAGCAATTTCACTGACGTGTATCTACGGGATTGTTCGTAGCACATGTTTATTATGTTTGGCTTAGATACACGAACAAAACTATTATGCCCTGACTGGAAATAATAAACAACAATGTTTATCTATGACGTAATTATGTTATAAACTACAAACAAAGCACTACTACGTCCTTATATGTGTACTTCTACGTCTTACTACTGAACATGAACCTTCTCTGTAAAGACAAAGATATTAGTCAATATTTCTCCTTTTTTCTTTGCTATGCCTTTTGTTATCCATATTAGAATTAGTACGAATACTACGAACCTAACATTGCTCATGGATTTCGTAAAGGAAAATGAACAGATTACATCGATCTGGGCCGACATTTCCAAAGAGAGTTAACGTTAGGTGAAAGGCTGGTTATAAAACTATTGCCAAAACTTTCGCATTATATGCTATGGAAAAATAGCATGCATTACGTCTACCTTAGGTCATAAAAGCAGGGTGATGATAATATTAAGACTCATCAACATTATCATCATCCCAGCCCATATATGTTCCACTGTTGAGCTCGGGCCTACTCCACAATGGGAGGGTAATTGGCCTACTTTATTTTACCAGACGTGTTGGTATAGGGTTTTCTTTCGAGTTTTCCTAATATTGCATAGATGTTATATGCGCTTTTATATCCCTTAGACGTCTCCTACGATCACCTATGTGCAAGATAGGGGGTGGTGAATTGTATTCTTACTCCGTCACCACACGGAAAAATAATAAAACTCAGTGTTAGATAATTAATATGGCAAAAAAATATTTATGTTTATACGTCTGGTTGATATAGGATTTATTTCCAGTTTTCATCCTTTTACCGTGATGATTAAACTCTTAAATCTCTTAGTGGTCTCTTATGAGTACCTTAAGAAAGAAAAGAATAGTATTGCATTGTATTCTCAAACTGCTTTTCGACGAACATTGTTAATTCTGTTACCTTTAACTTTTGTACCTACAGAACAAAATTTACTATAAAAGTCACACCATTACCACAGAAATTCTAAAACTATCGTTTTAAAGTAGGCAAGTAGTGTAAGAGATCACGTCCGGAAACTAACAATTTAACGGAACTAAAGATATAATTGTAATGAATGTGTGTAAGTTTGTGCCGACTGCGAACTATCCGCCTCCAGGGTGTCCTTAGAAACACCTAACTCACTCAGATATGGTAGATTAATATGTACTCTTAGAGAAACAGTTTAGTTTTAATACTGACACTTTTCTTTGTTATATTCTGTTAGCCTAATAATATCTTATATGAAAATATTATTTTTAATATAAAATTTTATGATTTCTCATGTTTACACAAGTAAATAGTAGTAATAATATATACTATTTTTACGGATTCTATCGCGTTTATATTCAATTTTAAATATCCGACGTTTTGAACACAATAGCGTTCATGGTCACGAGAGAAGCTCAGAATGAAGCTTATCTCTCTTATTTTGGATAAAGACCTGTGCATTGCACTTGTATTAAATACGTACTTAATAATACTCCCAGAATCAACCCTTTTATTATTGGTATTAAAGTGATGACCCAATAAATAATTGTACAATAGAAGATATTCATGAGATGAATCTCTCACCGGTTCAATACAGGTTATGATCTCAATTACTGTGGTCAAGCCAGGTCAAATGTTATGAAAGGGGATGCTGTGTTACATTTATGGTCAAACGACCATAGATTATGTTGTATTATAATAAAACACGTTACTTGTGAATTATAAATTATAGTTTTATATATAAAATACTAATGCCGGGCGATATTTTTTTAAGACTTATAGTTGAATATAAATACCCGATTAGGTTTTTTGTTTCGTAATCGGGTATTTATAAATAATTAAGCATATTAAATGCTAAAAATTTCTGTAAATAGTTGAAATTAATGAATTATTTTTAATTTTCAATGATTTTTCTTTAACAACATCCTGCACTAAGAATATAGTCCATATATTTCGGGAGACTTAACAAACACAATTAACGGACACAAATTACGCCCCGATTCAGAACATAGTATTATCTTTTTTTGCGGTGGGCTATGGATGCGTCTCGCCCCGCCAAATCGGTCTGGGGTGACGGAAGAGGCGGCGCGTGATCTCATAGACCCACCATGCAAACTCCTCTCTTCGCCATGCGAGCGGGCCACCGGTACCCGATCCTTGTCTTCGGTGGCCACATAGTATTATCCTGCATAGGATTCTTAACCACTACGCTACACTATGCAGTGGTGTTTCTATAAAAGTTATCGTTTATTTATTTAATTTCCCTCCCATTACAAAAGATATCAATATCCTTTACTGGAACGTGTATGTGTTGAAGAAGAATGAAATTATAACATTGTTTTGCTCGCTTTATTGTTTGCATGATGAAGAGAATTAATAATGTCGAATGAAATTTGCCAGTACTTAGTCAGAGTAATGTGGACTATACCACCCTCTCCAATTTAAGGGAAGACTGTTAAGGAGGAGGATATTAAGAGGATATGTGACATATTTTTTTTTTTTGCTGTGTGGTAGCGGCTACGAATACTACCACCTCTTACTTTGCTCGTGGATATCGTAAAAGACGACTAAGAGCCTTATAACGACCTGGCTCAACTCCATCTGATGCCGTTTGGTCAAAAATTACATTCCCAAGTAGGGTTGACGTTTGACAGGTGGCCGGTCATAAAACTATTGCTAATAAATAACCTTTGCAATATGTAGGAAGAGGGGTATATATACCCCAAGTAATTGGGACAAGAGCAGGAGAATGATGATGATGTGACATATTTCGTCATTAAACTCCACTGCTTATGAAAAATATCTACAAAAAATTACTCATCGGTATCTCATCTTCGGAATATCTAGGCTGAGACCGTCAATATCCCAGTCACTAATTGCAAAAAGAAAACAAGTCTAACAGGTTATAAGTACGGGATAAAAATGTCTGGGTATTTTTCACTTGGTAATAGCGGGTTGGTCCGTTTGAAAGCCAGGGTGGGAATGCAGTTGCAAATTGTTTAAGACATTTCTTTAGTGTATTAAAGTATGAAATAAATATAGTGCGACTTGAGTCATGCTATTTAAATCAACACCCACGTTATGCCAATATTTGTCGTATAATGTCGAATTAATAATTATAATATGAATATTAGATAATGATTTAACACAATTCATTATTCCATCCTTTCAGATGGAAAGAATATGAGAACTACAAATATTACTGTAAGAGGAGAAAAGTTTAAATAACGACTTAAATTAGCCTATTATGCTAAGGTTAATTTCCCTTCTATTAATAAGCTGAGCCAAAAGGAGAATAAAGGTACGGCCAAACCTGCTCATCCAATACGCGTCCAGGACGCGGGACGCGAAACTCGAGCGTCTAAAAACGCGTACAATAAGTCACGCGCCGTGGTCGCTTAGGTGCGCATGGCGCCATAAGATATTACGGGTAGCGTCCGGTAGCGTCTGTCGCAGGGCTGACGCTCCCGCTTCGCAGTCGCTTTGGTCGCGCAGGTTTGACCTTACCTTAACAAATGTGACGATGGTAATTAAATTTTCAAAAAAGCAGCAATATTTTATTTACTTAACTCAAGTATGCTTATTCATATCAATATTAAAATTAATTCTTAGTAAATTTAAATGTTATCTAAAATTTACGTGTTAATATTTATAGATAATTAAAAATAATATTATTTTGAATACGGATAAACGGATTGGACCGAATATTCTAACCGTAAGATACCTAAAGTTAAAAAAAAAGTTTTTACAAAATTATTAATGTACATACCTATATATAAAAATAAAAACATAATAGAAAAAATAAATTAAGTAATAAAAGCGACAGTTATTTTTATTAATTCAAATTCTTAAATAGTTATTTAGCCATTATGAGGTTTAATAATGAAAGTTTGGCAATGATTTCGTTATGAAAATAACCAGTTAACATATTGTTGCAAGAGACGAAAAATATAAAATAAAAAGGCTATGACAACTTATAGGCTACTAATACCAGCGCGGGGCGCTTGCAGCCGCTGACTCGCTGCGGTGGCGGCGAATAGGGAGGAGGAGGCTCAGATATGCGGTCCTTCTCCCACCGTCTTAAATGACGACAGGACGTGGCCAGACGGCCATGCGTTGGGGTGTCGGGGATTGAATATCATCAGACGATCTCGCCGCCACCCCGTAAAAGTGCGGATGGGACCGCTGTGGTTTTAGCGGTTATTTCAGTCACACAGTGGTGAAAAAAGAAAAAAAGGGCTACTACTAGGTACCTCATCTGAAAAAGACCCATGGCCAACAGTAGGCCAGCCTATTAAGGAATATACTTAAACTGAAAAGAAGTGATTCATGAAAGAAAGAAAGAAAGAAGGGTGAATATTAATGTTGGAGTACGACGACAAATGCTTCCTCCTATTCTGTTATCACACGATACATGTCATCACCTATTTGTACACTAATAATTCAATTTAATATATTATTTACTGCTCTATACCCCTCATCCATCTTCATAGTCTCATTTCATCAAAACGGAGGTAGTTTATTTCTATCTAGCTTTCATTTTAGTTAATAAAAATTGTTGATTATCATTCTATTTTTATTTCACTTTTTGTGAAAATAATACATAGAGACTTGGTATGTGAATGGAGTATAGCGATGAGAGAGATAGCGAGGTACATAGGAGGACTATGAATTTTCTATATATAATTTCAAATAGTAAAATAAATTGCTTTAATCAAATCATTCTACCAGTATAATATCAAATTATATAAGAAACCTCAATTTCCATTATACGCGATATCACTCAAAAACTTGATCGCAAATCAATAGAAACAAAACTAGAACTAAAGACCGCTAACCAAACCGAACACTTGTACTAACTTTGCAACTCCAACAATTCATTTCCAAGTTCGGCCCTGCGCATTGGCCGAACGAACCCTTTGGTTCCCCCTTCCCTCCTCTTAGAGTACCCCGCACGCCTCCCGCCATCCCCCTAGTTTCCGAATTAATTGCAATCAAAAGGAAGGACACGAGTGTAGTCCACCCCTAACTTGGTGTGCCATGTTGAAAATTTGCCCGACAACTGCGTCTGTGTGCGAAAGACTTTGCATGTATGGTAACGTCCGCTTGTCCATATTTGTGGATATGTGTGTGCGTAAATTTGCAAGCGATGGCGCACTACCATTTGTAACTAAACAAAAATCTAGAAACATGAATAACTAGTTAAAATTCCATGGAATTAAAACAACAAGATATTTAGTATACGTTTAGCGAAGCCCCAGTTGATTTAAATTATGGGTTTATTTGTAATTTTTACTTAAACTAAATATAAATTAATGATAAAATTACAATTTTCTACTATATATTAATAGAAATATTAAATATTATATAAATCTTCAGTATAATATTTCATAGAAATTATCTTATGAGAGTACGACGAGTTATAATATAAATATTTGAAATTCATACAACTGATACACGGTTATAGATTTCTTCAGAATAATTGGAAATTTACTAAATTGTACATATATTCACTATACGTTCTGGGAATTTTGTAAATATCCTAGAACAATTTAAATAGATATCTATATTAACCGATCTACTGAAAACCATTAGCAAATATCGATAAAGCGTATACAGTTCTCATATACGATTCTCAGAAACTACATTAATATTTCAGAGTCGGGCCAAGTTTGGGGTCCTTTCTAAACAGCCCTTGGTCTTCCAAAGTTATTCCAACTTTGTTCCAAAGTTTGAGAAGCTTTTGGTGGGGTGTGTAAAGATTACAGTGTAGGGAGGCACCTTATCTTAGTTTTGTGTTAGTTTGATAATGAAACTTGTTGTGTTAAAAATTTAGCCCGCGGTAAGTAGAACGAGGTTGTAAAGTTTCAGTTTTATATATTTTAGTGAAACTGCGTACCCATTCTTATTTATTTAACTACGTAAAAATATAACCTAATTAAAGAAATAGTGTCAGAATTAAATATAAAGAGTGCCCTTACAAAGTTTCTACTCCACGGGTGTCAAAAGACAACATAAATATGGTTCAATATACCTGTAATAAATCGTTACTTAATATTATAAATGCGAAAGTAACTCTGTCTGTCTGTCTGTCGCTCTTTCACGCCAAAACTACTGAACCGATCTAAATAAAATTTGGTACACAGACAGTCTAGGACCTGACAAAGGACATAGGCTACTTTTCAATGCAAAAAAGGTTTGTAAAAGGGGATGAAAAGTTGTAAGAAAGTATCGTCATTTTTAAAGCCAGAAGCTTGAAACTTATTTTTAGGCTGTCGATTAGATATAAATAAATATGACATTAACATGTTGTAAAAAATTACCCTTAAGGGGTAAAATAAAAATAGGGGAAAGGAAAGGGAAAATTTAGGAAAGTAACCTTTTACGCGGGCAAAGCCGCGGGCAGAAGCTAATTTATAATAAATTTTATTATTTATATTCTATCTAAATAAAATTTAAATGAAATTTAGTACACAGATAGTCTAGAGCCTGATAAAAGACATAAGCTAATTTTTAATGCAAAAAAGGGTTGTAAAGAGGGATGAAAAGTTGTAAGGAAGTATCGTCATTGCTTGAAGCTGGAAACATATATTTATTACTATTGATAAGATATAAATAAATATGACCTTAACATTTGAAAATTTGAAAGTCACCTTTTACGAGGGCGAAACCGCGGGCAGAAGCTAGTATTTAATATTTTTTTTAATATTTGAAACTAACAACACTATTCAGATAGACACTTAGATTAATCTTTTAAAAAGCGATGAAAATAGTGAATAAATTTAATGGACAGTCACGAGGTTATTTCTTACAGGACTGGCTTTATTTGTATATTTATAATGTTATCCGTCTGAACTAATCTCAATTTTAAAATCTTGATTCTTTAAACATTAAATAAAAAAAAAAAAAAAAAGTATATTCTTTATACAACATTAGTTGAAGTTCGATTAATACTCGTATTTATTTTAATTAAACTATTGGGGATTTACATTCTCCCGCTGTGTGGTAGAGGATATGAATACAACCAATCCTTACTTATCTCGTGGGTTTTTAAAAGACGACTAAGAGGTTTATATCGACCTGGACGAAATACCGTCTGATGCCAACATTTACATTCCCAAGGAAGGTTGACGTCAAACAGGTGGCCTGTCATAAAACTATTGCCAATAACGTTTGCAATATGTAGGAAGAGGAGTACATGTTCCATCAATCCCAAGTAATTAGGATAAGAGCAGGAGAATGGTGATGATAATTGGCAATTTATATTCTTTTTTTTTTTTTTTTTTTTTTTTTTTTTTAAACACCGCCCTGCACTAAGGAAATAAACCTTGTATTGCGGGGGACTTTACAAACATGCAATTAACACAGACAAATTAACACCCAGACTCAGAACAACACTTTGTGGATCGCACAAAGTATTATCCCACGTGGGAATCGAACCCACGGCACTGGCACGGAAGGTCGGTATCTTAACCACTACGCCATCTGTGCAGTCATTATTATATATATATATATATATATATTATTATTATTCCCAAGAAGGGTTGATGTCAGGAAGGCAGCCACTCATAAAACAATTGATAATAAATTTTTCAATATGTACGATGGAACAGGAGTACATATAAGACTGCACAGATGACGCAATGGTTAAGATACCGACCTGCCGTGCCAGTGCCGTGGGTTCGATTCCCACGTGGGACAATACTTTGTGCGCTCCACAAGGTATTGTTCTGAGTCTGTGTGTAATTTGTCTGCGCTAATTGCATGTTTGAAAAGTCCCTCGCGATACAACGATCATTTCCTTGGTGCACGGTGTGGTAAAAAAAAAATGTATTACGTCGACCCTCAACAATTAGAATACCAAAAGTTTTGTGCCTAAATGCATTATTTTACAAAAACCTTCAACTTACAATTAAAAGAAAACCAATTTATACTGATGAGTAGAATTTACAATTTACATCATCATCATCATCTCAGCATACATATGTCCTACTGTTGGGCTCGAGACTCCTCCACAATGGGAGGGAAATTGACCTACTATACCACGCTGGTCAGACGTGTTGTTATAGGATTTCGTTTCGAGTTTTTCTTCTCTCCCATAGGTTTTATATGCGTTTTATATCCCTTAGTCATCTCTTACGATCACTCACGGGTAAGATAGGAGGTGGTGAATTAGAAAACAATATAATAATACTAGATTATTATTATATTAATTATCTATGTATAGATTTATCGAATCGACGTTAAATGCGACTCAATGTGTAATCTAATGATCACCCCGTACAATATACTCGACAAGTCAAAAGCAATAAATCTATATACTAATACATAAACAGAACTATTATGTTTATGCTATAATAGAACATATTGTTAAGAGCGATCTTATCTTTCTACTCGTTGAACATTGCAAAATGGTAGTACCATTCGCATGAGTCGCTAGCTTCTGTAACATAGAGAGTATGTTTTAGAAAATTATTAGGATAGGTTTCGTTTCTATTATTTTTACTAACATTATAAATGCCAAAGTAACTCTGTCTGTCTGTTGCTCTATAACGCCAAAACTACTAAACCGATCTAAATGAAATTTGGTACGCAGACAGTCTAGAAGCTGACAAAGGACATAGGCTACTTTTCAATGCAAAAAAGGGTTGTAAAAGGGGATGAAAAGTTGTAAGAAAGTATCATAATTTTTAAAGCCAGAAGTTTGAAACTTATTTTTAGGCTGTTGATTAGATATAAATAAATATGACATTAACATGTTGTAAAAAATTTCCCTTAAGGGGAACAATAAAAATAGGGGATGAAAAAATTTAGGAAAGTAACCTTTTACGCGGGCGAAGCCGCGGGCAGAAGCTAGTTTATAATAAATTTTATTATTTACATTCGAATTACTGATAAGTATTTTTTTAATTTATAAAAAAGACGAGACGGGCGATATTATAAAGTCAAATCGTATCGTGAATTGCGGCTATTGTATGAGATTCACTTTTATTGAGGATTAACTATGGTCTGGTGATACTCCATGGTGAAAACGATCACTCGATGACGCAAGGGAAAGCCTCCAACTCAACGTCGAAAACTTACCTCTCTAACACTATTTGGGGGCGCCACCGGTGCCAAGTCCTGGAATCACATTAAAATTTGTCTCATATAGACGTACAATTAATGATATGGGACTTTTGATTCTGATTCACGATCTGATTTTTAATCTGATTGGGAAGACACTTATAACACTTATCACCAGTGAATAGATTCAAGGAATGATTATTTCTAACTAGCTACTCATATTATTCGTATCTATACTATCCTATTAACACGGATGACTTAATTATTACTTAGGATTAGAATAACCAGTTATTTCTTACTTAACTTTCAAAACTATTCCCATAGTAGTCTGACCACAGATGACAAAAATTTGTAACATATCATTTGTTTGAGTAAATAAGAAAGATGTAATATTTATCCTGCTTCATTACCACACCATTGCCACCCTACCACTTAGGAATACGTGGCAAAGTCGAGGAGCCAACGAGATTTTGACCAATTTATAGCGTGCCAAGTGGAAAGATAAGCTAATACGGCTCAGAGAGGGGGGGTTGTATTGGAAAACTAATTTTGCATAAACTAAACGTAAGGGAGCGCATTCGAGCGTACTAATGCGACAGGTAATGTTTATTTGACATGTTGAGACGTCATTAATAGCGTTTAATTCAGTAGAACATATGTAATGGTGGTGATGATAGTATGGCTTCAGTGAGTACCACAATTTTTTTAATGTTTTTTTTTAATTTTCTATAATTTAATTTTATTAGCGTAGGACAATATGCTAAAAAGATTAATTAACAAAGCGCAATGTTCGCTATTGATTTTAAATTTATTTCAAAAATTTCAAAAATTATAAAAATTTAATAGATGATGTAGAAAATTATCCTTACTAATATTATAAATGCGAAAGTAACTCTGTCTGTCTATGTGTCTGTCACTCTTCCACGCCAAAACTAATTAACCGATCTAAATGAAATTTGGTACATAGATAGACTAGAGCCTGATAAAGGACATAGGCTACTTTTCAATGCAAAAAGGGTTTGTAAAGGGGGATGAAAAGTTGTAAAGAAGTACCGTCATTTTTAAAGTCAGAAGCTTGCTAGGCTATTGCCTAAAACAAGTTTCAAAAATCAATAGATTAGATATAAATAAATATGACATTAACATTTTGTAAAAAAAAATATAAAATAGGGAATCTAAATCTTTAGGAAAGTAACTGTTTACGCGGGCTCAGCCGCGGGCAGAAGCTAGTAAAAAAATATAATTACAAGTATATTGATAATACCTTAATATTATTACAATAGGAAACAATGAAGGATTTTTATCTGCATTGAAAAAAAAACAAGAAACGAAACATCTTGGCAGCGTAGGTGCTTTGAGCCTTGCATATTTACATATCTATCTATTTCTACATAGTAATATGAATGCACAGATAGTGGACTAGTCTAAGTACCTCTTGCACTCAGAGTTATAGGTTCGATATCTACGCAGGACACTTCTTTGAATAAAACATAAATGATAGTTTTGAATATAAGTGTAAATTTTAAATTTTTTTCCATATATTTGTGAAGTTCTCTAGAATACAAAGATAATAAATCTTTCTTCAGCCTTTTAAAAATACGAAACGAATAGTAGTGCTCTTCTGGGAATCTTATAACACCAACAGATAACTGACACGCCTTCCAAGCGTGCCTTTTATTCTATTATGACACTGAGGAGGCCTATGTCCAACATGTAATTTCTTATTTACATTAATTCGCGAATAATTCGCCAAGTTAATTAGTGAATTCTCCAAGTAGGAGTAAGAAAGCAACCGAAGACAAAGATCGGGTACCGGTGGCCCGCTCGCACGGCGAAGAGAGGTGTTTGCAGGGTGGGTCCATGGGGTTGCGTGCCGCCTCTTTCGTCGCCCCAAGTAGGAGTAAGAATAACTTTAAGACAATATTATGCTTCAGTTATAAGAACTTTACTATTTAGTTTTGAGTATTAAGATTTTAGTTGGTTATACTACCATTGGCAGCCACATTATTTATAAACAATAGGAATATTAAAAAAAATGTCAAATAATCATAAAGTATAAAACCTAGTATTTTTAAATGGCAAATAGAATCTATGGGTGAGATCAAACTCCCAACACCTTAAGAAAACTTGTAAACGTACCTAATATAATTGCCTTTAGTTTTCAAATTAATAAACTATCCATTTTCTATAAGAAATTCAATCAACTCCCTGCAATGCCAAGGGATTTATTGCCTTGTTAAAATAAGTATCTAGTGCTATATATGCTAGCTAGAAGATCGAAGTCTGAGCAATGGCTATATGCTGTTGTGCTTCGTTCGTTGAGCGAGAGAGCCGGAAGCCCACCTGGGTGGGTTTGGGATATGTATTAGTTCCGACTCAGGGCTCTTCTATGGCGACCACAGAGGGCCATGGCGGTCAGGGCTATACGCGGGTACCGCACGGTGGCGACGGAGGCAGCGTGCCTGTTGGCCGGGAGTCCCCCGTGGGACCTGGAGGCGGAAATGCTCGCCGATTTGTATCGGCGGGTGTCGAGGGTGCGCGCGGAGGGCGGTGTGGTCCCTTTGAGGGAACTCACCGCCTGGCGCGTTGACGCCCGCCTAGATGTCATTGCCCGTTGGGCAGTCCGGCTGGAGAGGCCTCGGTTCGGTGTGCGGACCATAGAGGCCTTCCGGCCGGTGCTGATGCAGTGGTTGGAACGGCGGCACGGGGTGCTCTCCTTCCGACTGGTGCAGGTTTTGACGGGGCATGGATGCTTCGCCAAATACCTGCACAAGGTCGTCAGGAGGGAGAGTACACCGTCCTGCCACCACTGCGATTGCGACGAAGACACGGCGCAGCATACGCTCGAGGTTTGTGCCGCTTGGGCAGAGCAGCGTCGTGAACTCGTCGCAATCATCGGTGCCGACCTGACGCTGCCGACCATCGCCAGGGCGATGCTCGACAGCGTCAGGAACTGGGACGCGGTCGCAACCTTCTGCGAGGCAGTAGTCTCGCGGAAGGAGGCGGCGGAGCGCGTGCGCGAGCAGCGTCTCCTCGACGGCGCGAGCCGCCGCCGGCGACTGGGGCGGCGCAGGCACGATTACCTGCGCCTGATGCCGCCCTAGCCAAGGCCGCGGGTGACTGGATCGGGGAATTAGTCCGTCACCCGCCGAGAGGCCGACCGCGTGAGGAAAGACCGACATCCTACCCGAGGGGGGGATGTCGGTCGAGGAGAGGGTACTCCTCAGAGGTATTCCGTCGGGCCGACCACTGACGTCAAGTCACTCTGCTCCGGTGGTCGGCCCAACGACGAAGGCGACGTCACGGGTGGGTTACGGGTGTGCGCGCTTACGCCCCTCTGTCACCCCGGATGGAGTGGTGCGAGGAGTGCGCCGACCGTAGCCCACCCCCCGAAAAAAAAAAAAAAAAGGGATATGTATTATTAGGCAGTGGCCTAGCTATACTCCTGGTTATGCAAAGGTCCATGGGCGGCAGTAACACTTACCATCAGGTGTACCTACTGCTAGATCGTTTGCTAACAAAAGCAATAAAAAAAAAAAAAAAAAATCTGTGCATATTTTACTACAGGTAACATAATAAACAGATCATAAATATGACGTAGTAATTAAGTAATACATAAGGTATGTATCTTAGTTATAAGAGGGAGTATTAAACCAAGCTTCAATTTGTAAACTCGTCTTTGAATTTGCAATATGGCCCCGTCTAGGGAGGGGGATTTCTAATATTTTTACTAGCATTTTAAATAAGCTCCATTATTGTATATATTTCATATTATACATATAAATGCAAATGCTATGGTCTGAGAGGAAGAGCAAGGGTTGGTGAGTAGATTTAAATACAGTTTCGATACACATGAAATATTTTAAGAAAAAGAAATACATAGGTATGTATGATATATCTTTCAATCAATTAGAAAGAAATCACTAAATTAGATTTTGCGTAATTTTCAAACACGTTAAGCTATAAAATTAAATTAATATTTTAGCTATTATCTAGCAATATTTGTATGGTATGAGTTTCGAGTTCGGAAGGCAGATCGCGAGCTATAACGAACCTTATTCCATCGATAGTTATAAAGTTTGAAAATAAAATTAAATAAAAGCGTAATAAAATTCATAAAAATAAGTTAATTTCATACATTTATTATATAAATAACTTTAAAAAAATTCTATGATAATTTATATATAATTTATAGAATTTTATATAATGGTTGGTTTTTATGTGGTGACGGAGTAAGAATACAATTCACCACCCCTTATCTTACCCGTGAGTCATCGTAAGAGACGACTAAGGGATATAAAACGCATATAACATCTATGCGAGAGAAGGAAAACTTGCAAACAAAACTCTATACCAACACGTCTGACTAGCGTGGTATAGTTGGTCAATTGCCCTTTCATTACGGAGGAGGCTCGAGCCCAACAATGGGACATATATGAGCTGCGATGATGATGATGATGATGATGATGATATAATAGTTTTACCATTGCAAACTAATTCTAACTTATATTTACATGTTTACGTAAACAAAATAATCATATCATGAACTTAATGATATGAATTAATAACTATTGTTATACATAGATTGTATTTAATTTACACTTATAACCCTTTAGTACATCAACATAAGTATCTTATTTATATTCAAATGCACATTTCATTCAACTATTACAGTTCTTAGCATATCAAACGACAAATATTGTCGAAATTAAACTGCCTTTTCAACATACCTTAGTTTACAGAGCGCATACTAATGACTTAGGCACGCGCGACCACGAGGGGTGACCAGTAAAGGACGAAAAGGGTTTACCCTAAAACTGGGGCCGAACGCCATAATTAATGCTTTAAAACGACTGTGTTTTAAGATAGATCTATAAAGAAAATAAAGCTTTATTATATGGTGTATAAAGTTGCGTATTGAAATGAATATAAAAGCACATTTGGTCCAATTTTATAGTGTAGGGTGGCAAATAATAAGAGGTTTTGGGTACATGCAAAGTTCGAAGTTGTTGATGAATGACACTCCCAGGACCCATTGCCCTTCGAATGTTTTAAGTGGGTAGGATAAGAAATGTCGGATATCCAGTGAAATATTTCGAGTTAAGAGCGTAGATAGTTATTTTGTTTGTTTATGTTCATTTTAGTATAATTAATATATAAAGTTGGCGTGTTCGTTTATTGATGACTGGAGATCTATTTTGGAATACACATACTGTATTTATGTAAAGTTTAATTTGATAATTGGAAATTGTTGTTACTTGTATGGTGACGGAGTAGAAATATAGGTAATACACACATTTCTTCTTTTCCTTCGTGTGTCCTTTTTGGATGACAATGGGATGTGAGCACTCGACATAGAACTCAACTGATCAAGACGATATTGTAAATAATTTCTCTCGTGTTGTAAATGAGTGTCATATTCAATCGTAATAATATTTTACATTGAAATATATATGTTTTGAAGAAGAACAAGATTTTAATTATTGAAGATTACGTCATATAAAACTATAAGCTGTCTGAAATCCTTGAAATCTTCCACAGTGCCATTTATCGGATCCATATGTCAGTCTATACCATTCTTGAATGCATCTGAAAATAATAAAATTCATCAAAATCGGTCCCGCTGACATATCGCACTATTCCTAGAATAAAGCAGTAAGTGTATTCCACCAACTTTTCAGGAGCGTAAAGATCCCGCGTCACATTTTTATTATTAGTGTAAATAAAGTTAATAGGACTTGCACAGTTCCTCTCTATTAGCACTGTGGTGAAATATATGTTTAAGTTTATTTACAAATATTTTTTTCTATTAATCTTAGTGGATATTTTACGTAAGCATTATTACGACTTTATGAAATGGGAAAATTGTAAATCAAATAAATGTACCCGACTAGAAAAAAAGTATGGTTCAACCTGATCATGTATCTGGACCCGATCAGGATAGAATGAGGCATGCCGGATCCGGCAAACCCTATCAGGACCAGGTCTGGTCCAGATCAGGATAGCCTGATGAGAAATAACATCAAGTATGGTAAGGCATACCGGATCAGGACCAGGTCAGGACCAAATAAAGATAGCCTGATGTGAAATATCATCAAGTATGGTAAGGCATACCGGATCAGGACCAGATCAGGACCAAATAAGGATAGACTGATGTGAAATATCATCAAGTATGGTAAGGCATACCGGATCAGGACCAGATCAGGACCAAATAAGGACAGCCTGATGTAAAATATAATCAAGTATATGGTAAGGCATATAGTATATCAGGACCAGAAACAGTTTTCGTAACATGAAAAAAATATCAATCAAAATTCAAAAAGTATCATATCATGATTGTCATATTTATGCCACGGTGTAAATAGTATTTGCATTAGAGGAGATTAATCTGAAATCTTTAATTTTTCATATTTATTTAATAATAATAATAATGTTTAATTAATAATATAAAAGTAATTTATATTTAAAGTAAAAACAAAAATAAATAATAGGTACATTTGAAAACATAGATAGAAATAAATATAATAATATTATAACAACCATTATTACATTTAATGTTTCGGGTCATAATAAATTTTTGATGGCTTAGTAAAATGACGTCATTATCTGAATCGCGGTGTTAAGATTCTCCGAAGCGTAATGACATCGCCTAATATTAAATTAGTTGTTATCGAATCAGATCAAAACAGATCGATCAGGTCATGAATGAGAAATTCAGGCGACAGTAGAAGTAGTTAGCATCTGGTGGTTGCGCCCTAATTGGAACAGCTCACTGGGACTCTCTACTCTCTATGTTAAGAAGATAGCACTGCATTCGCTGCCTACGTCATATATTAATTTATATTTTTATTTATTTATTAAACATGTTTTTTAAGATATTCATGTTTTTTCAAAGGACCGGACTGGGCATACTCGTTTTGGATCAGGCAAGATATATAACGCAGATGATTGATTTGGATCCAATCAGTAAAATTTCATCTGGACCCGATCAGGAATGTCTAATCTGGACCCGATCAGGAAGGAATGCCTGATCTGGACCCGATAAAGTTTTCCTGATCGGGTCCAGATATATCTTCTGCGTTACATACCTTATCTGGTCCAGATCGGGTATGCCCGGTCCGGTCCTGCTAAGGAAGACGAAAAAATTTCTAGTCGGGCTGGTCAGACGAGTTGGTATAGGGTTTTTTTTGCTCTTGCATACGACTTCTATCTACATATTATATCCCTTAGGTCTCATTTACGACTCAGCCATGGGTAAGACAAAGGGAATTACATTTTTTATAGAATCACCAGACGGAAAGAAAAACAAATGCTTTCATTTCATCATAAATACGAAACTTCATAACAAATCTATAAAAAGTATGTTTTTAAGCAAATATAATATATTAGTTCATTTCATCCACACCCCCATCTTATGGATGACTTGCACTCAGTAGATATCCATATGCTGAGGGTGGATTGGAAACGCTAATTATCACCCTCCCAGTGTGACGTCATACACTAATGACCTCCCACCATCGGACGTATTGAATTTTGTAATTAAATTACTTGGAGAAGAACATATAGAATTACATTGGTCACGCAGAAAAGTAAAATGTTTTATAAAGAGATTTGTTTTGTAAGTATCGCAGATTCGATTTCGATATTCGTCTTTCTATATAGATTATATGTAACCAACAGAAAAATTAGCACACTGAAGTGGTAAAGAGCATTTCACATCCCTCTGGCATCCAACATGCCCCAGGATTTTAGCCTGAGGTCTGCCAATTCCATGCCACTCCGCGCACCTGATACGTGCTATCTGACAGAGAGATAAACAGGCGGGGTACCTTGGACGCGTTCATCTTATATCTATACCGCTGGCTCTCTAACCGTATGTTCAGACCGTATGTGCAAGTAGCTATCAAAAATACCTATAGTGCATGGGTAGTTTAGCAGATATTTGCATAGAGTCGCTAGCTGAAAAGAGGCCCCTGGATGTGATGCCTTAATTGCCAACATGTGCCAGCACTATGTTCTATGAAATCGTGAGGTGTATTCCAAAGCTGCCCTGCAAGGACCCGCCTGATGGTAAGGTTGACTGTTAAGTGTTGAAGTTGCATATCCGAAAGGCACGCGACGCCCTACTAAACACAGAGACTTGAAGTTTCTGTTGATTTTTAATAGATATTCAAGCGCAGACTGCATTTTCCCCAACGGAACCGATAACCGTGAAAGACAAAAGATTTCTCTACTCGTAACCACGTATCAGACGCCATAGTGTAGAACGATTGCCGAGCAGTTTCACAACTTGGTCAAAGTTGAAAAGAACCAATGGATGCAGACAACTCTGTGTAGCCTTCTATGAAGTGGTCAACGTCCAGCAATTGACGGTAGAAGGCTAATAGATAGATGGAGAGATTATATGTATCCCGCAGTTAGGCAGGATATAGTCTATAGGGGAAAGGAGGGCAAGATGGAAGGTTTAACTTTATGATTTAAAAAAAAGTTAAACAACGTAATATAAAGCTTTTCTTTTAATCAGTCTTGAAATAGATCTTCTGTAGTTATAAAAACTAGTAATTAAAAAATAAAAAATAATAAGTAAATATATTTTATAAGTAATTAAAAAATAACGTCAAAAATTCCATCTTGCCCTTATCCTGAGGGCAAAATGGAAAGCTTGTTCGGGCAAGATGGAATGTATTGGAAATCATTACATTTTACAGTTTACACATATAAAACTACCCTCTTCAGTATCGGTACACAATTCATGTACCCAACCATTACATATTGGACATTGTACCCAGTCCTCAGTTGGCCGTGCCACATAAGGTTCTCCACATAATACACAGTAGACATTGTTCTCTGAAGAATCTTCCAAATTTTGTACAATATTTATTCCTTTCCCTTTTCTTTTATTCTTATTGGTTCCTATTTGCATGCTTTTATTTTCCTTGCCTTTGATGATCCGATTACATACTAGCTTTGGTTTTGCTTTTATCTCATTTTTCATTTCAATGGTGTTTTTAAAAGGAGAAATGGTTAAAACTTCAGATTTTTGACATTACTTTCCGTTTCTTTATGGTAGGTGTAACTTTTGGTGATGGAAGAATTTTAATTGAAGAAATGTAGTGTGAGGTAGTTATCCCTGATAATTGATCCCAGCTCTTCTACAACACTGAAACGAGATTCACGCATACTATCTTCTGCTATTTCATTCTATGTTTTAGTAGATTTTTGGACGAATCCCCTTTTTTGATATGACGATGTAATGTGCCGATTGGAATTCCATATTTTTTTTGATGCTGAGTTTATTGATGTAGTTTTAGCTCCATACATTGCCATCAGCATCATTCCTTCATTCCAAGAACCTCTATTGCTTTTCCTTATATACTTGTTAACCATCTAAAAACAATAAAAAACAAGAATTTTAGTTACGGAATATAAAAACAATGAATAAAATAAGTGCGCGGGTATGATGGAAACACTTCCATCTTGCCCTAAAGTCTAATTTTCCATCTTGCCCATAACCCCCTTTTCAATAAAAATGTTAATACTTAAAGAAAGCTTTATTAATTCTCTCATTTAAATATGAATTAACACAATCTATCCCTAATATAATATTTATATAAATTCATAATAGTAATATTACTTACCTTGTTTAAATAATCTTATTACAAAAATCATATAATTGCGTAATATTTTTCCGCGAAAACAAAAAGCATGCATACACGTCGACAGGTGGCGCGAGCCGGACTGAGCGGTCGTTCATAAATGCTGCTTGGGCACCTGACTCTGTTTACGTGAGGACTCGGGCGCTTCGTCACTCGGATCGTAATTGATAGATAGTTTCCATCTTGCCTACTCCTTCCATCTTGCCCTCCCTTCCCCTAATAAGACAAACTGATTTGTTTCCAAAAAGGTTATTATATTTTGATAGTTATCTCCGTAACTTTGATCCATCTGTGTAGTCTGATATCAAAGGATTGAGTATAGGGCTTCAGTAAAATACAAGGATATTGATATCAAAGTTGCTCTCATTAGTAAAACAAACTAAGTATTAAGTATAATACATAGATATTTCCATCTAATACTTTACGACCTTAGGATGGAATACAGATTACGAGAACAAAGGTATTTGGTTCATTCCCAGATCGTGCCGCTTTAACTGTTCGGCAATAGATGTTTAATAAATCGTCAATTTTGATAAACTTCTGTCTGCAGCTGCAGACCGAGTCATCCTGGTTGGTACTCTTGCAGAAAATTTGCGTCTGAGTAATGGCAATATGCTGTTGCTCTTCGTTTTGTAAGTGTAGTAGCTGGCAACCCAAACTTCTGGATAGATTTGGGGTCTTTATTAGGTAGTGACTTAGCTATACTCCTGGTATTACAAAAGTCAATGGGGGCCTCACTGTTGACACAGTTGACAGCAGCAAGCCGACCTGTCCAGGATAGTACCACACTCTCGTAGAAAATCGACGTCTGATTAGTGCCAATGTGCTTTGCGCTTCGCTCAGTGAACGAGAGAGCCGGCAGCCTAACTTTCTGGGTAGATTTGGGGTTTTTCTTTGGCAGCAGCTTAGCTCTATGCCAGGCATTATAAAGGAATAAAGGTCAAGTGGAGGTAGTGACACATACCATCAGATGTGCTGCTTGCTCGTGTGTCACTATTAGCAATAAAATTTTTAATTAAATAAACCGTTACGAAAATCTACGTAAAAATGTATATATTGTGTATATTTTTTTCTTTAAGTATTTATTAAAAGATGTCCCCTGCAATAAAAAAAAATCTTGTATTGCGTGGGAATTTATAATTACATATCACCACGCCATATCCCTTGCAGGGTAGACAGAGAGAACAGAGTGCCAGAGGACTCTATCCTTGCATACTTCACTCGCTTCTTCAACATTCATAATTCTCTTCATACACGCTCGCCGGTTTCGGTGACTCTTGACTCGTTTAATTTACAATTAATTAATACTATTAATGGTATTTATTACCATTAATAGTAAATTTGTAAATTCCCTACAAGCAAACTTAGAACAATAATTGATGGATCGCAGTAAAATTATAGTCCTGTGTGAGAATCAATGCCGTGATATTTAGCACGACAAGTATAACCAGTATGCTATCTTTAAAATTAATCTATGAATCACACGAAAATTCTCTTGTTGATATATGAAATCCGTGCCTGGGGTGCACGTAAGCTGTACGAATTTCTTTGACTGTCAATATGAAGATCCAGTAGGTACCTACCCTTTAGTTAGAGGGTTTTATTAGTATCTTGACATGTTGTCTACTTCTAAAATATTGTTGTCCCTTTAGATTGCTGAGGTTAAATGATCGTCATTCTATAAAAAAAAATTACCACTAGTAAGACTGCTAACGTATATGGAAACACACATGGGAATACTTGAACAGGAATTGGAGGTCGCAATCAATTGTCGCAACCAATGCGTTATTTGTGTAGTCATAAAAACAAATCTCCGATATGATTCTATTATTCCTCACAAACAAAACCAAATTCTTGTAGGTATACAAATGAACATTCGTAAAATACATTTATCACGAACATAACGCGTCTGTCATTAAACGCACGCATTACTTACATCTTTGAATTGTCTTTATGAAACTATGAAAACATAATGACCATACGTCACGTCGTAAAATACCTACCAAAACAATGGGAGCCCGCGACAGAAATTAATATATCATTATGTCAGACCCATGTATTATACACTCACACTTACCATATCGCTATCTAACTTACACTTAACAAATTGTCTATGTTCCATCCCGCTCTTGGGCGGAAAGTTTGGTATGAATACGCGAATCTCTCTCGTGATTGGGATTTGTTAATCTACGCGGCTGAAACTGCTGAAGTTAAAATTCTAATGTGCTACAATGCCTCTGGGTGGTGTTTGCTTTGTTTGTACTTACCAAATTTATGTGCCAACAACTTGTAGTTGAGAATTATGACGACGTTTTAATGATAACATACGCATAATACAGATTAATATTGGCACATAAAGTTTAATTATAATTATTACACTAATATAATTTATACATATTGTTTAAAAATATGGAAATAAACATGTATGAAATAAAACTAGTCTTACAGATCCTATCGCGTTTGTATTTAATTTTTAATATCCCGACTTAAAGACTAAATAAAGTGTTCGAAACGTCGGGAAATTAAAAATCAAATAGGTACAAGCGCGATAAGATCCGTAAAACTAGTTTTATTTCAAATGTGTAGTACTCGCGTAAACATTAGAAATAATTAATAAACACGTAGTTTTAAGGTACAAGTACCATATAGATAGCTGTACCACAATATATTTTATAAATAAGATTTATTTCACATGTAAAGGTTGATCTATTTGAAATTCTAAAAATATGGTTAATTCAGCACTCAATACTGTCACTATAAAAGTATCTAGTCTTTTTTTAATTCTAGAATATAAATTACATATATCCATTACAAATTACACTGAAACACGTCGGTTTTCCAGCAAAGAAAATCACATGGAATTACTTTGAAGAAAAAAAGACGATTTTATTCATTTGAGTAAAACAAATCACGTTTTTAAGTGGTTATAATTTTTACAATTACTTAATTACCCTTAAGTATTCAATAGAAATATCACGAATGTTCAAATTCTTTGGATTTATGTTGCCATATAACGCCACTTTGAATCACCACTCTAATACGCTAATGCCTACAGGCCGTATAAAAACGAGGGCAACGATAGTGCGTCTCTCCAGTTTTACCACACCGCTCTTCACATCAGAGGCTAATTTACACAGAGCCGCCACAAAGAAAAATACGCTAATTAAAAAGAGGCGACACAAAGTGTCATAGCAAACGGGAAAGTCTGGAAGTCAGGCTTGTTGTGCAACTAGTTTGTGCTTTTAGCTCATATTGATGGTGCTTTGTTTACTTATGAATGTATGTTCCACAATAAATAAGATAGTTTGATCTTTGAGATTAATGGAATATTAAAGATAAAGTACCAATATACGATATAATGAGTTCCGGATATGCATCGTGAATTAAAGCTGAAATGGTAACAGTGACTGGCTTACAAAGACCGGGTTCCGGTGGCGCACTCGCACGGCGTGGAGAGGTAGGTATATTGGGGGGCTGGTTCATGGGGTCACGCACTGTTCATCTATCGCCCGCACGGATCTAGCGGAGTGTGACCAGACCATAGACAGCCGCAAAAAAAGAAGAAGTTTGAAAGTGGACATATATCAGGCTAGGAGACTAATGTTATCCTATTATCATTACATATAGATAGGTAGCTTGCACAGAGTAGTTTGGTTATTATTAGTTAAGGCACTCCCTGTTGTAGCATGGAGCACAGCAGCTAATATGAAACATATTAGAAATATTACATGTTTACTGTAAGCAAATGCAAACCCGTCATATGTTCAACTTTTTTTGGCCAAGGTTGTTAAGGATTAGGTACTAATGGCCGGCCCAATGACGATGGGGAGGGAATACAGTGTGTTATGGAGCCACCCACTGCCCTTTCGTTGGCCCGGACGAAACGGACGCGGTGTGTTCAGACCATAACCTGCCAAAAAAAAGTGTAATTAATAGTATCAATATTTAGTCTTAAAATAAAATCTTATGCAATAATATCAAAATATACTCCTGAAATAAATAACATCTTACTGCCATTCAAATTACTGGAATAAATGCTAAAGCATTTAATATGCTTAATTATTTATAAAAACCCGATTACGTATCTTACTGCCACTTCTCTAATCAGCGTAGAATAATATCCTTTTTTGGTACATCCTATAATTAGGCTAAATCGAAATGATTGAAGAATAAAGGAACACTATCTTGCTTTTGTTTTTTTTAGTACACATCATTTAATAAACGTATAAGTCTTAATTTATAATCTACTAGCTTCTGCCCGCGGCTTCGCCCGCGTAAAAGGTTACTTTCCTAAAGTTTTTGATCCTCTATTTTTATTTTTGACCGTCGGTAATACAGTGCAACGGTATTACAACACTCAGGGTTGGAACTTCATTACTGGACTGCTAGATGGCGTTGAAGAAGCTAGATTTTGACATTTTTTGACAAACAATTTTTTTATGTTTCATATAAAAAATTTGATTTTATTTTAATAAAAAGTATCCTATGTTACTTTTAATACCTCCAAGAATATGTGTACAATGTTTCATGATGATCGGTTGAGTAGTTTTAGCGTGAAAGCGTAACAAACAAACTTACATTCACATTTATATATTAGTAGGGATTGGCAAAAATACAAAACTTTTATTAAGTAGGTAGGTTTAAATACTAAACAGTTTATTTAAATACTATGATATCTCATTCAAAAGAGACTAGGGAGCAAAAGAACGTCAGTTGCATCATAATTTCATATAAAACTTGACGACAATGTATTGAAGTTACAAGGAACGAACAACGGGGCATTTACAGGGACTGTACGATCTCTAAAGGAAATGACGCGAAAGAAAGACTGTAATGAGCTGATTCGAGTGCATTGAAGCCACGGCATGTGAGTCACAAAAGCCTCGGGGCTTTCAAAGGAAAAATGATGCAAAGTTAGTGTAGTAACGTAACATGAATGTGTAACTTACATGTAATGTACATATTTAATTGGTTTACTTATTTCATTTTTATAATCCCTTAAAAATTATAACACATTATTTTTGTTCCTAATACCAACAAATAATAAAGCTTATTACCGCAGGGGATTTCACAAAGTCATAATTAAATGATACAACAGCGACACAATAATTTTCAGATCGCACGAAGATTTGACCTGAGTATAAATAGAACCCACGGCACTCGTCGTAGAAGGTCACTATTTTAAAGGAACATTTTATACGTTTTTTCAGAATTTATTTAATAATTGAATTGTTATATTAACTCTATAGTTTTGATCTCTATGATCTATTAAAAGTAAGATTTCTATTACCGTTAGGTTTTAAGGAATACTGTGAGATTCTATTAAGCAGAAGTGCTTGAATTTGTAATATATGTAATTAATTTATTATAAGAATAAAATGATTAACAACAATTAATTTTAGCAGATATGTGATAAAAAATAAAATTTTATGATGTAATCTGTTATGACCATTTAAAATAAAATAATTTCTAAATAAATATGTATATAAATGCAAGGATATAAATAAATTACTGAAATTTTGCATTTACCAGGATAGGTTATTAATAAAAGCTGAACACCGAAGACAAAGATCGGGTACCGGTGGCCCGCTCGCACGGCGAAGAGAGGTGTTTGCAGGGTGGGTCCATGGGGTTGCGCACCGCCTCTTCTGTCGCCCCGGGCCGATTTGCCGGGGCGCGACCACATCTATGGTCCACCTTGCGAGGAAAAAAAAAAGGTTATTACAATAATAAAAACTTGATTACGAGCGAAAAAAAATTGCCATGTGTAACATTAATTTTTCTCTCGTAATCAAGTTTTTTATAGGATATAAATATCTCTGTATAATAATGTATCTTTAATATTCTTTTAATACATCTTTTCCGTATGGTGACGGAGTAAGAATATTATTCACCACCCCATATCTTACCCGTGGGTGATCGTACGAGACGACTAAGAGATATAAAACGCATATAACATCTATGCGAGAGAAGAAAAACTCGAAACCAAATCCTATACCAACACGTCTGACCAGCGCAGTATAGTAGGTTAATTTCCCTCCAATTACGAAGGAGGACCGAGCCCAACAGTGGGACATTCATGGGCTGTGATGATGATGATCATAAATATCTCTGTGTATTTATTTTGATATATTTTCTACGAATGAGAGATAAACAAAACAATTGATATAAAATTTATTACTTTTATATACCCTTAATCATGATTTGAGCACGTCTACCTTTTTAGTGGTAGGACCACATTTAACAGTTTTCTGTCTCCGCCGCAGTTCAGTCCGTCCAGGGTAGTGTCATCGCCGAGCGGGCCACCGAAGACAAAGATCGGGTACCGGTGGCCCGCTCGCACGGCAAAGAAGAGGTGCTTGCAGGGTGGGTTAATGGGGTTGCGCGCCGCCTCTTCCGTCACCCCAGACCGATTTGGCGGGGTGCGACGTCCAAAACCTACCGCAAAAAAAAAAGGGTAGGTAGGGGACAAGTATCATACTCTCGTAAAAAACCTACATCTGAGCGCCGGCAAAGTGCTGTTACGCTTCGTTACGTGAGCTTAGCAGCCGGAAAACCAACTTTCTAGATAGGTTTAGGTTGGTAGGTAGTGGCCTAGCTGTAGCCATAGTATTGCAAAAGCTCAGGAGCATCAGTAACACATAAAATATGCTATTAGGTCTGAAAAAAATATATAACTACCCCAAAAGCAATAAAAAAACATGTAACTACCCTAAAGGTTCATCTAATAACCATCAAATAAATACTGAAATATTTAAACGATTTTATGCTTGTTCCAGATCTGTGTGTATCGGCTACATGAAGAGTGGAGCCATCAAGAATTAAAAGCCTTTTAATGACAGCTCGCTCCGTTGGATAGCATTATGCGACATGAATTATATTATACTTATATAATATTGCAATTTTCTTGATATTATTACTCATATACATTATTTGTAACTATGCATTGACAGCAATACTCATTATTACTTATTATTAAATTAAATGATTATAATGTGTTAAATTAATATAATCACAGTTAATTATCAGTAAAATAATCTTAAATTACTCAGATAAATATGAATATTATAAATAAATTTATATCGTTCGTTGATTAAGCCACGTGCATAAGTAGTTTAAAATTATGATGATTAGATATATAGTATTTTATTGGAGATATATAGAACTTATTTCTATTTTAAAATTAAAGACGTAAAATTATAAAATTATAACATTAATGAAAACAATATTGTATGTCTCCATAAATTTAAAAATATAGCACACATTTTCTTTTGGCGGCGGGCTATGGTTTGGTCTCACCGCTAAATTCGTCCGGGGCAACAGATGAAGCGGCGCGCGACCCCATAAACCCGCCCTACATATACCTCTCTACGCCGAGCGAGCGGGCCACTGGAAGCCGATCTTTGTCTTCGGTAACATGGCACACATAAAGACTACAAACAACACTAACTTATAGTGTGAATAAAAATTGTCTAATTTTACATATTGAAAACGATTATGGAATAATAATGGTACATTAATAAACCACTAGGCACGCATTTTGTGATTTTACCAAATTATATAGGTATTAAATTATAAATTGTCGCTTACTTTCCCTGTAAAAGAAAACATACCTATACAAAAAAGTATGTGACTTGGAAAGCACGATCTCAATTGCATAAACATCAATAAAAGTTAATATTCTATATTTAAAAAACTGATTTAATCCTAATATCGTAATTATTTTAAATTGTGAAGGTCAGATGGCAGCTGTTCTGTGAAGATTAAGAATAATAAAGGCTCCGAGAAATATTAAGATGTATTTTAAAAATTACTGCTCTGGAAGTATGGTACATAAACCTATCCCGCTTGAGTGCTCTCCGCTTCTTAAAACCATAGGTGGTTTTATCGAACGGTGAATGTAGCGACAGCAGGTTTCGACCTATTGTACTGAATGTAGCAATCGTTTCCCTTAAGTATTTAATATACTTCGTTTATTTGTTTTTATATGCCATTATTTTTTAAAAATAAAATCTTTTTTAGGCACCGCGTAACTGTTCACCAAGTAAAAGTAGCTCTCGTCAACTAATAGAGCATCAAGGGAACATTAGGTATATTAATTTAGCTATGGCTGTGAGCTTTATGATACCAATTAAAATCTACAGCTGCTCTAGGTAACCATGCCTCGTCATTGATGCGGTTAAATATAGTCTCCTTTGTTAAATTCATTCTGACGTCCCCGAAGACAGCCTGCAGATAATTATCCGTAGGATAGTCTAGCCGAGACCACCGAAGACAAAGATCAGATACCGGTGGCCGGCCCGCACGGCGATCAGAGGAGTTTCATGGTGGGTCTATTTGGTCACGCGCCGCCTCTTCCGTCACCCCGGACCGATTTGGCGGGGCGAGATATATCCATGGCCCACCGCAAAAAAAGAAAAAAGAAAAGAAAGTACATATAGTCTAGCCGGACGACATTCTGTACTCTGGACTGAATGTATGTGAATGCAGCATTTTCTCGTGTTGGTAAATAGTCAATTGCGTCTTTCCCATACATTAATTTTAAAAAGAAATGAAAGACTTCTTAATCTTCAAAGCTCGCCGGTTCAATAGTGATGGAGAGTGAATACTGTGGGTTATGGGGACACACGCCGCCCTTCTATTGCCCTGGACAGAACGAACGGAGGGTGTCCAGACCATAACCCTCCAAAAAAAAGGATCTTCAATGAATATTCCTCTAAATCTGATCATGATTAATTTAATACAAGTATTTTAAAAAAATCCTTCGCATTATGGAGGAGGCTCGAGCCCAACATCATATCTCACATATAGGTATGAGAACTGAGATGATGATAATGATATTAAAAAATATTCAATAAACTTGTAAACAAAGTATAAAATTACACAGTAATTTTGTTTACGTATCAAAAGCTTTCAGAACAATTGCAATTCCAGTAATAATTGGTATATCGTAGTACAAGTGCATAACGTGACTTTGAGGTGGGGGAAAGTGGCGATAAAGGCTTATAATAGTGAAAAAAAAGTGGCAATTCCCGTGCACTTGACGTTGCCAATACTAATTAAGGTGTCACAATAGCGCACGAGGAGTAACGGATAGTTTTAGGGATCAAAAATATATGAAATAAGCTGTTTAAAATACAATTTCTTTTTTATTTTAGAAAAATCATGTTTTAAATTATTATTATTTAATACATACATACATACATATCATCACGCCGTATCCCTTGCAGGGTAGGCAGAGAGAACAGAGTGCCAGAGAACTCTATCCCTACATACTTTCCTCGCTTCTTCAACATTCATAATTGTCTTCATACACGCTCGCCGGTTTCGGAGACTCTTGACTCCACCTTCCTTCAGTACGTGACCAATCTGATCTAGGTAAGTTAGTCTCGGTCTCCCCCGGTACCTACATCCTTCCACTTTCGCATTGTATATCTTCTTAACCAGACATTCGTTCGGCATTCTTCCCACATGTCCGAACCATCGAAGCATTCCCTTTCGCATCTTTACACCAATACTCTCTTCTCAATCTAAAGATTAGTATTATTTAATTTAACCTGATATTTTTTTAATCTTATTTGTTATTGTATTTGCAATTTTTTTTTCTGTATATTAACTAATGGAGTAAGAATACATTTCACCAGCCATTTTATTGTCCGTGGATATCTTAAAAAACGACTAAGGGATATTGGGGCGACATGATAATGTTTTGAATAATTTGGATCATGATTATTGTTTTTCTTTTAAGTGACTTCAGATTGTCATTAGTTACTTCCTCAAAACTATTGAGTTTTACTTATCACTCCAACAATCTCTTCTCCCTCATCTATCTGACCATAAAAGAAATGACAATTCATTTCAAGTCATACAGCCAATATATCCATCCGTGTAGTGACGGAGTAAGAATACAAATCACCACTCGCTATTTTACATGTGGGTGATCATAAAAGACGATTAAGGGATACTAAAGGCATATACCTAACATCTATGCAAGAGAAGGAAAATTCGAAACAAAACCCTATACCAAGACATCTGATCAGCGTGGTATAGTAGGTCAATTTCCCTCTAATTATGGAAGAGACTTGAGCCCTACAGTATGACGTATGTGGGCTGAGATGATGATAATGACAACCAGTATCTTATTAAAGTGTTTTTTTTTTATTTGCAGCTATAAATGTCGGCCTTATCCAGAGTAATGTTAGAAACTAGCAGAAAATCGCGAACTAAGTAACTTCATTCGGTGAGTAAGGGAGCCAGAGGCCTTAACTTTACCAATAAATGGCAGCCTGGCTCCGGCCCTCGCATTGAAGAGTTTCGTGCGCGTCAGTTACCAGTTACCAAAAAAAAGTGATCACCTCAGACACTTTTATTTAATGAATCATTAAAATACGTTAAAATATTCCTAAAATATCAATTTATGAATATAATATATCGCAAGCTTTTACTCTCATATGCAAGTGATAAAACTCAGCAGACAGATTACCTGGTGAATGGGCAGTAGCTGTAAAACTTATAAGGGAGTCCAAGTCGTATAACTAAAAATTCACTGTTATATTTATTTAAAACATTAAATTTATCAAATCAACGAATACAATTAGTTAGTCTCATAATCTTCATAGTTTCATCAACATGCCTTGTATAATTATAGTATTTTTCAATCCTCGTCACCCTGCTCTTATCACAATTACTTGGGGTCAACGAAATATGTACTCTACTTCCGTCATATAGGTATATTGCAAAATTTATTGGCAATAATTTTATGTCGCCTACCTGATGTTAACCCTCCTTGAGAATAATATTGTTGACAAGACGGCCTTTGGACAAGATGGAGTTGGCAGCTACATAACAATAGAAAAATACAAATATGAAACCTCTACCTACAACTTTTACATACAATACATACAGTTTCATTCATTATCCTAAGGCAACACCACTTAATGACATACAAGTAAATATTATCAAAGAAATCCTTCAAAGTAAATAATCTTCTGAGGCATTGAAGCCGACTGCTATCACCAATCCGCCTGCAATATGCCGCGATGTTTCTTCAATTATTATCATTATTGAAGAAGTCCAAAAGTGTACGTTGATAACTTTTTTTTTCTTTTTGCGGTGGACTATGTGGTGGTATATATGTGGTCGCGCCCCGCTAAATCGTATAGGGGCGACAGAAGAGGCGGCGTGCATCCCAATAGACCCACCCTGCAAGAACTCCTCTCTTCGCCGTGCGATCGGGCCATCGGTACCCGATCTTTGTCTTCGGTGGCGACGTTGATAACCTGATAAATACATAATTAAATAATTTCATAATATGATTTTATTAAATATTTGTACAGAACCTTTGCCTTTTATAAAGTTTTATAAGTATGAATAGAAACTAATTGGTAATTTACACTGTTTGATAAGGGCTCTTATTGGCTTTGCTTGTTGCGGTTTCTACTTCCGTATTATAGAAACATCTTATTACCCGATTGTTCGACTATAAAAAAGGGTAATATGTTTATCAGCCTATGTATAATATTGTTAAGAAGTTTTGAGCTAATCTATTCTTTTTTTAATGATTCCCAATTTTTAAGCTCATACCATTAAATAGCTGTGTGGTAGCGGCTACGAATACTACCAACCTTTACTTTGCTCATGGATGTCGTAAAAGACGACTAAGAGCCTTATAACGACCTGAGCCAACTGCATCTGATGCCGTTTAGTCAACAATTACATTCTCAAGGAGGGTAGTATTTTTTTTTTTTTAAAGGCACCTCCCTGCACTAAGGAAAATAATCCTTGTATTGCGGGGGACTTTACAAACATGCAATTAACACAGACAAATTACACCCAGACTCAGAACAATACTTTGTGGATCGCACAAAGTATTGTCCTGCGTGGGAATCGAACCCACGGCACTGGCACGGAAGGTCGGTATCTTAACCACTACGCCATCTGTGCAGTTGACAATTCTGTCTGATCTGTCTACAGCCGCGGTCCGGTCCGTCCGGGGCAGTACTATACTCTGGCAGAAAATCGACGTCTGAGCAGTTAGGCCAAGCGCCGGGTCTTTTTTTTTTTCAAAATAATGTGATACATTACATTTAATGAACAGCTTACAAAGTCGCAGCTTTATAAAATAATTAAAAGACTAAGCCAATTTATAAAATTGACGAAATCCTTATAGGCCAAGCGCCGGGTCTTTTTTTTTTGCAACGTACGGGACCTGGTATTTTTTTTTGCGAATATGTTCAAGGTCGTCCCCTGAATGTAAATTCAAGTTGGCGCGGCGGGGGAGGGTTCACTTCAGCCGCCATCTTGGAAAACACGTTTTATTGAATATCTCGCGAACTGCGCATCGTACGACAAAAATTGCAGAGACCATTATTGTAGATAATAATATTTGCCATCTTTTTTAATTGAAACTTTTTTTTGTATAACGCATAGGTTTTTAATTATAGCGCATCAAACTTTTTACAATATGGTTTTTACTAAATATTTATTTAATGGTCAATGATAAATTAAAAATAATGGTGACTGAATTGTAGAGCATGAAATTACCTATAAATTTTATAAAAACTTTTTCCCGTAGCATTTATAGGCTAAGAGCTGCAGCTTAGTAAAACTTGCACCTCGTACATTATCAGTGGCAATATTGCTCGCTGTATACGAAAACCATTTCATAACGCATAAAATGGCATAAAGTGTTCAAAAAAATGTCAATACAGCTGTGCAGCAAATCAATTAAAATTATAAATAATGTGGAGAACAACTAATAATTTGTCGATCTTTATTGTTACTTAAAACGGTATCATCATAAAAGATTGTCTATGTAGCAAAAAACAATAGTACATCCCGCTACATCGTAAGAATTGTAATAGTTATTATTTTTATTATTATGTATCTCCAATTGTTTAAATTACTGAAATTTAGCATTTAATATGCTTAATTATTTATAAATTCATTTCGTAATCGGATTTTATAAATAATTAAGCATATTAAATGCTAAATTTCAGTAATTTAAATAACAAGGTTGTGTCATCGTTTAATACAATTCTAACTGTAAAGTTTGAAGTATTAAGCCTATAACAATGTGTAAACATTGTCGGGTAGATAGCACACCGTCACCTTAAGACGTAAATACAATACGAAATAAAATTTGCATGTCCTACAATTAGTCGCGGTAGTCTAGTGGCAGCACGATTGGGCCGGAATCCCAATAGGCGCGGGTTCGAATCCCGCTTGCGACATCATTTTTCATTTCGTAATCGGATTTTATAAATCTCCAATTGTTAACGAAATCACAAAAATGAAAAGAATTTTACGAATGTTACTTCAAAAAAACGGAAAAAACATTTGTTTACACAAATAAAAAGTGGCGCATTATTTTACGGTGCGAGTCTTATTTTTTTCGATGTCGAGGGAAGACACTCATCGTCTTGTGGATCTATCTCTTCTGCCTCCGCCATATCCGAAGGAGACGAATCAAAGGTTAGGTCTTCGGTTGGGATGGCATCTAATATGTCTGTCACGTTGTCGCATGTTTGGCCGCTGCAATTGGAGCAAATAATCGAACATTTGAGAACAGCTTTTCGGCATCCGCAGGCAGCTCCGCAATTTTTGGTGCATTTGCACGATATTATTTGCAACAAACTCGACGGTGCAGGAGCCATAGCAGTTCGAATTGGTTCAAGCCCTTGTGCAGTTCGCTTCCAACCTCATTTTTCAGCGTGGTGATAAAATCCAAGCCAAGTTTGAACCTGGTGGTACACTCTGAAATAATGGTAGCGTGCCGTATCTTGTGTTGGAGATAGGAGTGATAAATTCAACCTTGTCTTACTCGCCAATTTCCCGAAGCATTTGTAGCGAAGCGAGTTAATAGAGACTTACGATTTTGTAAAACGGTTGGGATTTATACCTGAATACTGTTGGAATGTTAAGAGGGAGAAATTCCGAACGACCCGAAATATATACTACAACTTATAGGGACATAATTGAATATACAGCATTATAATCTCATTTACAGCGTTATAGCTCTTAAACTATAAATGCTACGAGAAAAAGTTTCTTATAGAATTTATAGGTAATTTCATGTTCTACAATTCAGTTACCATTATTTTTAATTTATCATTGACCATTAAATAAATATTTAGTAAAAACCATATTGTAAAAAGTTTGATTCGCTATAATTAAACACCTATGTGTTATACAAAAAAAGTTTCAAATAAAAAAGATGGCAAATATTATTATCTACAATAATGGTCTCTGCAATTTTTGTCGTACGATGCGCAGTTCGCGAGATATTCAATAAAACGTGTTTTCCAAGATGGCGACTGAAGTGAACCCTCCCCCGCCGCGCCAACTTGGATTTACATTCAGGGGACGACCTTGAACATGTTCCCTAAAAAAAATAGCAGGTCCCGTACGTTGCATTACAAACCTACTTTTTTTGCTACGGCGCTTGGAGTAAGTGGCAATATGCTGCTGTGCTTCGTTCGGTGAGCGAGAAAGTCGGAAGCCTATCTTTCTGGGTGCGTTTGGGATTATTAAACAGCGGCCTAGCTGTACCCCTAGTTTTACAAAGTTCAATGGGAAGCAGTAACATTTACCACCAGGTGAGCTGCTCGCTCATCAGCCACCAAAATCAATAAAAAAGCTCTTAATTGCATTTTACAATACTATATAACCGTTAGTTGTATTTGTAGATGCCATCACACTTAGGGATATTCGATATACATCGATGCATCGAAAACATCGATGTTTACAATGCGATACATCGAATCGATCCGATGTTTTGAAGAGCTATCGAAATACTCGATGTATCGATGTTTTTTCATAAAACATCGAAACGATGATAACCAGTAAATGCCACAAAAAAGATCTTTTTTTTTTTTTAGAAATCTGTTTTATAAGGGACTGGTATAGGTATAAATGCCACAAAAAGGACCTTTTTTTTAGAAGTCAGTTTTATAAGGGATTGGAATAGGTATAAATGCCACAAAAAAGACCTTTTTCTTTTTTTAGAAGTAACACTTTTGATATGACTTTAGAAAAAGTACTCGATGTTTAAAAACATCGATGTTTTCATCCGATACATCGAAAGACATCGATGTACAGTTTCGATTTATCGAATCGAAAAAAACATCGATGTTTTTTCAAAGTGGACACCCCTAATCACACTATACGTAAACCATAATCATCATTCTCCTACTCTTATCTCAATTACTTGGGGTCGATACAATATGTACTCTTCTTTCATAGTAGATACATATTTTGAAAGTTATTGGCAATAGTTTTATGACCAAACGGCATCAGACTGAGTTCGCCCAGGTCGTTATAAGGCTCTTAAGTCGTCTTTTACGACATCCACGAGCAAAGTAAAGGTTGGTAGTATTCGTAGCCGCTACCACACAGCACTTTACACTATACGTAAATCGTAATATTATAATTGATTTAAAATTAATACTTCATAAGATCCAATAACATGAAACGAGTTCTTATATAATAAAGTTGAAAGGTCTCAGATGGCCTGTTCTATGCTCGCCGAAGCTTAGCTGATCGTACAAAGCAATGGAATTGATTAAGAGCAGACGTATCGCCCCATTACTATGCAATTTTGGTGATTAGATAGTTCGATTGATTGAGTAATCGTTCTCTTACAAGTTTAGAGGTTTATGGATTTTAAGGATTAAAGGGTTTAATTTAACTGTGAAAGATTTTGAAGTAATAAATGGACTATTTGAAATAAATCTATTTTTACTGATTTTTATTTGGTTTTGGTATGAAAGAGAGTATCGGTGTAAAGATGAAAAAGGGAATGCTCCGATGGTTCGGACATGTGGAAAGAATGCCGAACGAAGGCCTGGTTAAGAAGATATACAATACGAAAGTGGAAGGATGTAGGTATCGGGGGAGACCGAGACTCATCTACCTAGACCAGATTGGTCACGTACTGAAATAAGGTGCAGTCAAGAGTCTTCGAAACCGGCGAGCGTGTATGAAGAGAATTATGAATGGTGAAGAAGCGAGTGAAGTATGCAAGGATAGAGTTCTCTGGCACTCTGTTCTCTCTGCCTACTCTGCAAGGGATATGACGTGACGATCTTTCCGGCACCCGGTTTCATTATTGGTCCACACCGTGTTATCCGTATGGTGACGGAGTAAGAATACACTTCACCACCCCCTCTCTTACTCGTAGGTGATCATAAAAGACGATTAAGGGATATAATATACATTTATTATCTATATAAAAGAAGAAAACTCGAAATAAAACCCTACACCAACACGTCTGACCAGCGCGGTATAGTAGGTCAATTTCTCTCCTATTATGGATGAAGCTCGAGCCCAACAGTGGGACATATGTGGGCTGAGATAATGATTATGATGATGAGGACCACACTGTTGACAGTCCTCTGTCTACAGCCGCGTGCCGTTTCGTCCGAGTTAGAACCACACTCTCGTATAAGATCGATCAATGGCGATGTGCTATTGCGCTTCATTCAGTGAGCGAGAGAGCCGGCAGCCCAACTGGGTGGGTTTGGGATTTGTATTAGTAGGCAGCGGCCTAGCTATTCCCTTGACCCTTGGTATTGCCTATGCAATACCAACCGACTTATGTCCATGGGCAACTGTAACACTTACCATTAGGTTAGCTGCTTGTTAGTTTTCCACCATAAGCAATAAAAAAACCTTGTAAAAGCGCGGCAGGGACCGCTATGCTTTAGTGGGTATTCCAGTCGAGTACATGGCGAGTCCCACACGATTATATATTGTTTTAGTTAACTATTAGTTTACCAAATATAATTTAAAAATAAATAACCCAAATTATTTGCTACTATTGTCAAAGTATCAACAAAATAAACCATTTAAAAATAATAAATAAAATTTATAATCTATCAACACGGCCATCAACATCAATTACTTTAAACATCTGACAATTTGTCTACACACAATTTTTGTTAACCCTATAACAAAAGAGCCGGTCTAACACGCCCGCTGTTGACAAAACTATATTACCGAATATTGGATAATATTGGCCCAAAACGGGTCATATTATGTTCATAAACCCACCGCGCAGTTGGTTGTAGAACACAATGAATGATCTAGTTGTTATGACCCTAAGTTTACAATGTTACAATAGAAACTCGAAATTCCCGTTTCATGGATTTCGTATCGAAATGAGTTTTTCAATGGACGGCACGAGCTTTGTATTATGTTAGTAATTTAAATTAATGTGTTTTTCATTATAAATCGTATACCTACATCGTGTATTACTGGTTAGAAATATTTATATATAGGTTTCTATATACTACAAACAAAAATACATATACCTATCATCATCTCAGCTCATATATGTCCCACTGTTGGGCTCGAGCGTCCTCCGTAATGGAAGGCAAATTGACCTACTATACCACGCTGGTCAGACGTGTTGGTATAGGGTTTTCTTGCATAGATGTTATATGCGTTTTATATCCCTTAGTCGTCTCGTACGATCACCCACGGGTAATGTAGGGGGTGGTGAATTGTATTCTTACTCCGTCACCACACGGAATACATATATGTATAAAGCAAAAAAAAATCTATTCTGTAGACGAAATCTTTATAGATTTTGAAATGATCTAACCAAACTGCCCCAAACCAGTTCTATAAGAAAAGCAATTATAGAACATTATAACAATTATATAGGTATATGTATTAGGTGCTGATTTTTATTATTTATTTTATTTATGCAGCTACAACAGGGTCTGTTGGGACAGCAAATGGTATATAATACTAGAATCTATCTAAATTTGTTTTTTCCAGTTTATTGTTTTATTAGTTATTAGATTTGTTAAACCGGGATCGTCAAATTGTTCATCAAGTATTTGAATCCATCTAAATTTAATTATTCAGCTTATATTTTTTTTATTAATTTGCTAAAACGGGGTCTGTGTTTTTAAATCTTTTTTTGTTTTGTTTTGGCAGGTTTGGAGGTACCGTCCGAGGTGAAGAAAAGGCAGTGCGCTGCCCCACAAGCTACCGTATTGCACCAATATTATTTATGATATATATTATATTTTGATGGCATTTTATATAATATGATGCGATGGAGCTGCTGGGTTGTAGTGAATATGATATAAAAGTGCTTTACAACGTTTTCATTTTCCATCAAAATTCCCAAAATTTACCATTAACGTGTGGCCATAGCGCTGTTGATGGCAACGATTTAATTTACTGACGGACAATGACTAACATGAAGATATAAAATACGCGAAGAAAGTTGTGACTTTGGCAAAAATGGCTCGTAAATTAGCTGATTGATGTTTTACAAAAAAGTGATTTAGATTTATCTGGTTGGTGGTTTGATCCTATTAAGATTTTCACAAGATTTGAATGAAACAGTGATGACATCCCACGGGGTAATCTTTGCACATTCTCCACGAAGAATATTTCATTACCAACCTTTACTCTTTTCCATTTTAATACAATCACTGTAATTCATTATGAACTGGTTACTCAGTTTTACTAACTCCTACTACTAATTATCGAAAATATAATATAAATTAATAAGACCAATTGATTTTATAATTAAACTAAGATATTGAGCTCTCTGAAATATAGTTTATGCTAACTATAAATATGAAATTAGAAAAAGTCAAAAACAATAGCGACTTTCATCGGCACTGCAGTCTAGATTCGTCTAGCCGACGGAACAATAGTGACCTATTGTGCAACGTCCATTTTAAATGAACAAAATGGCGTACGAATTCAAATAGTGAACACTGGGATTTGAAACAATGCTTCACTAATCTCTGTGAAGGGTTAAATGCATGCGATTGGTCAAGTTTGTCCCTACGAAATACCGTTGTTAAACACTTTTTGTGTGCGCGTGTATATGTATATTAGGTTAACATATGTGTGTGTATGTGTATACACCAGTGATTGCTCTGGGTTATTAAGTAACGTATTTTTAAGAATAAAAAAGTATATTTTGTGGCTGCGTTTATAGATAATAATAAACTTAATATTGATCTTGGGTGTCGTCAAATCTGAATGTGTTACTTTTACCTATTTCTATGTACTCACCAATTGCTAACAAAGTTAAAGCCGTTAAAGTTTGATCGCCCATTAAAATGGCGAAATATAGAGCTACATGTTTCTTCTTTTTCTCATTTATTTATAGATATTATTATAGATTACACATATGGTGTAGTTGTTAAGATACCGATCTATCGCGCCAAGTATCAAGGGTACGATGTCCACGTAAGACAATACTTTGTGTGATACACAAATTGGTGTTCTTAGTCTAGGTATAATTTAGATCCGTTAATTGTATTTTTGTAAAATACCCGCAATGCAAGTATTAATTCTTAAAATAAAGTAGTTATTGTCTTTAAAAAAATACTTAATAAATTAACAAGAATCCAACATAATTTGTTCTCAACTTTTTTCACATAAAAGGATGAAGATATATTATATCAACCCTATTTAAATTGAAATAAGATTAGGAAAATACTAATTACCTAAATGAATTTAAAAAAAAAATGTTTTAAAACATATAAACACATTTGCATACCATTTTATTACAGATCCTGACCTATTGAGTCAACGATTACTTGAAGGCGTCGACGTAAAAACAAACGATGCTCAACATATCAGCAAGGACAATTCATCGAAGCCATCATGCGTGACAGCCAGAAACGCAATCAAAACTTCCTTGGGGTACATTGTACCCCGCCTACGCCCACTTTTCTCTAAAGACTATTATTTGAATGTCTTTCAACCCGTGAGAAGGGTCTAACAGTCGCAACCCCCCGACACCCGCGTGTGCTTCTGTGATAATGTAATTAAAACAACACCTTTATTCCGAGTAGTCACATTTTGTAACGAGTTTCAGTTTGATATGTGGTTGACATCTTTCGGGTATTTCTTAGTGAACTTAATTTGTTTGCGGGTTTAAATTAAACGTTAGTATTTGCGTCAATAATGTTATAACCTTATGAAGATAGTTCTTTTTTTTTAAATCAACAACTGCCAGTAAAGACATAATCGTTATTTCGCGGGGGACTTTCTATACATATGATTTAAAAGTATTTTCTTGAATGGGAATCGTACCCATGACACTGGCACTGTAAGTTTTTAACCACTACACCATCTGTGCAGTCATTTTATGCAATATAACGTTTTTAATAAAGTTATGTGGTAATAGCTACGAATACTACCAACCCTGACTTTGCTTGTGGATGTCGTAAAAGACGACTAAGAGCTTTGTATCGACCTTTTTTTTTTTTATTGGTGGACTATGGATGCGTCTCGCCCCGCCAAATCGGTCCTAGGCGATGGAAAGACGGCGCGCGACCCCATAGACCCACCGTAAAACTCCTCTCTCTTCGCCGTGCGAGCGGACCACCGGTACCCGATCTTTGTCTTCGGTGGTCCGCCCGGCGGTTTACCCTCGCGGGTAGCTTTGTATCGACCTGGGCCAACACCACCTGATGCGAATGGTCAGCAATTACATTCCCAAGGAGGGTTGACGTCAGGGAGGCGGCCGGTCATAAAACTATTGCCAATAACTTATGCAATACGTAGGAAGAGGAGTACTTATTGCGTCGATCTCAAGTAATTGGGATAAGAGTAAGAGAATGATATGCATATGTGGTATGTAGTATAAGTAGGTAATTTATCTCAATTCCATAAAATGTTGGTTATTTGTTTAAAGATATTTAAATTAATTGAAGCCTTTAAATATCGCGGGGATTGAGAGATTATAATATCACATTTACCAGTCTTCTGAGTAAGATAATACCTAGTTAATAGACAATAGGTAAACATATAATTTATGAAGAATTTACAAAAATTCAGGTTATTGGTTGCGAATTACGAAAATAAAAATTATACGATCAGAATGCTATATTCATTGAGAAAATTTAGAAAGAAACTGAGGAGCTTATTTTTTTAATTTAAATTTTATTCTAATGTACGACGCATCCTCTTTAATAAAGTATAGGTATAAACCATATGTTTCACACTTACAATAATCTCATTAATAACGTCTTTAACAAACTGAAAAAATAAATAATTAAATTCATTTAATTTATTAAAAAGATTTTAGAAATATCCTTGAAATTTTTTTAAATGCCGATTCCCTTGCAAATATAAAAAAAATGTCTTTACATAATATAAAAAAAACAGATAAACAATATTCTTATAGAGGTCTTTACAGCGCACTAATGATATTCTTTTAGCTTATATATATTCTTTTAGCGGGCTTTACTGCGCACTCGTATCCGAACCATTCTGAAGATATCTTGCGCTGAGCCTAAATACGTATTACAAAATTATTTCCCATTCCAAATTGATCTATCCTGAATTCCTTTCTATTTTAAGGTGTATTATAATCACATATGTGATTAAACCATATAAAAATGATAAGATTTCCATTTCTATTTTTCATTTAAAAAAAATCCAAATTCTTTCTGTTAAGGTATGTACCTAATGCATATTAAAAACAACTATTAAACCATTAGGTACTATCTACAGTAAATAAATAAATCATAATTTAACCTCCAGACGACCATCGCATGATCCCTTTAAAGAAACAAAGGACTGTCGCACATTTAAGTCGACAGAGATTTTCAAAGCGAATTCGCGGGAGACGAGAAATTTTCGGGGTAACATTATACCCGTACATTAGGGCTAAGTGATACCGTCACATTTGTTGGATTAATTCATCATCTGAATTGCCGTGGCCAGACTGATGGCCCGGAACGCCCGTTGCCCCCCCTTTCATAGGGTGGAAGGGGGCGCTTACGTACAGATAACTTTTCCCCTCTGTTACGTATGCTGTTTTAATTATGTGTTGTTTTTGGCAGTCTAGAATTTTATATTGGAATATGAAAGTAAGATTTTACATGTTTAAGTTTCTCGACAAATTGAGTATAAAGATACAAAGATATAAAAATGAGCTGTTTTTTTTAATAATGCCGCAATAAGAAATTAGGTAGACATATATCGTAAAAAGTGTTGATACTTTTACAACACAATTGAAAATAGATTTTCACTTTCCTATTTAGTCTTACGGCCTATATTATTCACATACCTAAATAATATTTTTTATACGTATGTTCGTGATTAATCTACTCTAAAATAGCGGCACACATTTTGATGAAATTATTGTGTATTTGACTAAGTCCGTGGATGGCTTATATTGACAACTGTAATTTTAAATGGTAGGTGCCGGTACCGAATTTACTATATTATGACACTGACTAAGTTTGAAATAACAACATAAATAAAAACACGGAATTTCCTTTTTTAATTTTTTTTTTTTTATAAAAAAGTGCCTGAACTTTTTTATACATTTGTTGTTTATTTAGGTACAGGTTTGATTTGAATTCGCAATGTAAAAACATCATAATAGTAACAGATAATTAATATTTTACAATATAATAGTACAATACGTAATCATTTATTTTTATACCTCTATATATGAGTAGGTACATCATTTAAAAAGGAATATATTCTAAAATGTTTTTTTTATATTTAATGGCAATCTGCCGATATAGTGTAAAATGCTTTATTCGTTGCTGATGAATAAATTGACAGCTAAGTTAGATTATTTAAAAAAATGCAGCCAACTGTCAAAGTACCCCTTATACATTTTTATTTTTCTAAATCATATTTTAACCTTTTTTCAACTACAAAACAACTTAAATCTCTAAGCGAAAAATAAAGTTTAGCTAAAATGGTGATCAGCGCTTCTAGCGCTTAGCTCGCCGATGCCCTTTTGCCACCCGAATTAGACCCCCATTCTCCCCCTAAGTCCCCATCTACAGGACAACGTAAGGATAAATGGGAGGGCTGGCTCTTCTGGTTAAGTGTAGATTTTCCGAATGCGGTGTTGATGACGGCTCTATAGGGCGGGGATATTGTCGATAGATATGTTATTTTTTTTGTGTAATCACTTCTACGATACTGGCATTTTACTTGCACTATTAGGTTCATTTACATCATGTTTTCGAGTCTAGTTATTTCATAAGATAACATCATAGTAGGATTTAGTCCCATATACTAAGATATTGAAGTAGATTATTCAAAAACAACTAAGGTCTAGATATCGAATCAAAATCTGACGTCTTATTTGAGACTTTAGTTTATTAGACGGAGTTCCCGCAGAAAGTTTTTAGAATTTTTTTTATTGCTCTTGGTAATGCTGCCCATGGACCTTTGCAATACTGAGGGTACAACTAGGCCGCAGCCTACCATTGAAAAACCCAAGACCACCCAGAAAGTTGGGCGGCCGGCTCTCTCTCTCTCCAAACGAAGTTCAGCAGCACATTGCCACTACTCAGATGTCATTTTCTGTGAGAGTGTGGTAATAACCCGGATGGACTGGCCCGCAGCTGTAGATGGAATACTGTCAACAATGTGGTCCTGCCACTGGAAATAAAAATTGAAATGATGCAGAAGCTGGTTAACATTTTTATTGCTTTTTGAAGTAATCTTCGTTCCTTTCTGAGTCCGTTGCATTCAATGGAATCATTGACTAAAGCAGTCGGACAACTCTTATATATGGTTTTCTTCCACGTCTTTTCCAAACGCAATTACCGCATCTTCAAGGTTTATAAAACAAATTACTTTAAGTTTATCTTTTATTTTTGAACATAATTTTTACGCCTGGGGCGGTGCAGGCGCGAATACCTGCGCCAGATGCCGCCCCAGCCGAGGCCACGTGTGACTGGACCGGGGAATAGTCCGTCACCCGCAGAGAGGCTGACCGCGTGAAGGCGACACCTCGGCAGTTAGCCAGAGCGTCAAAAGCGGATGGTACCCGAAAAGATAACCCGTCGGGCTTGCCACGGATGGCAAGGAAGTGGTACCGGCTCGCGCAATGGCGATTGATACTGAGGGTTTTGGAATCATGCGCCGCTCTTCCGTCGCCCCAGACGGAACGGCCGGCATGTGTCCGGACCATAGCCTACCCAAATAATAAAAAAAGCGTTACTTATGTAGTGGTGGGTTTAAAATGCTAAGTATTGCCACCCCTTACTTTCGCATAGGAATAGTAAAAACTAATTAAGAAAGCACCAGTAGAATAGCCAGAAGAGCTTTCCCGGGAATTAAAGACACACTTGCTAAACCTGGCGATTAAAACATTACCTAGTTACGCGGGAAGGCCTGATAGTTGAATTTGATAAACTAATCATACATTAGCTTGCATACATTAGATGCATTTTGTCACTGTAATCAAAATAATTTCTGAAAAATTACAATTTAATATTACCTATCATCAGAAAGAAGTATATAATAGACTAAAAACTATTATTTTATCGATATTTTTATCGATATGCCTTTAAAATTCACGTCCTTACGTCGAGAGTTCCCAAGACCGTTGGACAGCAAGGTTGTAAATACTCGTGTAAAATTGTCCACATTCCCCCTAGAGCTTTTGTTATATATTTCTTTGTTATTTACCTCCCTTGTGTACGTTACCTGGTGTAGTAGAGCTACGTGCTTGCAATTATACACATAGACACGTTTTATTTGAAATGTCTGCGATTTTGTTGGATTTAAAACATAAGAAATTTTTAAATATATTAGTTAATACGTCAGTTGCATTTTAAAATTTCGTCGTGATAGATTAAGAATACGAGTATGCCCTAAGATTGGAGTATGACGATATTCATTTATTACAGCATCATCATCATTTTACTCTTATCTCAATTATTTGGGGTCGGCGCAATATGTCATCTTCTTCCATACAGTCCCATCAGACGTCATCTCTGTAATCGCTCTCTATCTATCCATGTCCTGCCTCACGCAGTCCATCCCACTTTTCTTTGATCTTACTTTACGCTTAAAGCCTTCTACATTACTTTCATCCCGTTTCATCACATGCCAATACTCTTTGATTTCATATACTCCTAGTGTCTTTAATTGGCCTATACTTTGCACAAAAGGTTAGCATTGCCATTCAATGTGGTAATGCTGCCAGCCTTCTGGGCACATTACCGGTGGACAGTGACGCGAAAGAATTTTTCGATGCCTGATTGCGCTTTTTGTTTTTTACTCCCTATTCTATTTCTTTCTGTAAATATTTTAATTTAAAACTTAACTTTAAATGTACATATCATTAAATAATTGATAATAAATTCCAATTTTTTACGTTATACTTAATATAAATCAATAAAACTTTCTTCCCAGGTGCAGTGTAAGCTAAGAAACCTAAAGAGATAATAATCTAATAGATAATAAGACATTAATTAGTCAATTTAGTAAGTTATGATAGCAACATGAATTGTATTCCTATGTTGCTGATATTTAGATGAAACAACTATCTAATAGATATATATTAGATAGGTGTTTCATCTACTGTGTGGTAGCTACGAATACTACCAACCCTTTACTTTGCTCGCGGATGTCGTAAAAGACGACCAAAAGCTTTATAACGACCTGGGCCAACTCCATCTGATGCCGTATGGTCAACAATTATATTCCCAAGGAGAGTTGACGTCTGGCAGGCGGCTAGTCATAAAACTATGGCCAATAACATTTACAATATGTACTATGAAAGAAGAGTACATATTGTATCGACCCCAAGTAATTCGAATAAGAGTAGGAGAATGATAATGATGAGGTGTTTCATCTAAATATAGGTAGAAGAATTGCTTTAAGGATATCTTTAACTGAGCAATTCCTTTACCTATATTTCTATATGTTCAGAATCTCAGCAACGACACTAGCTATTTAGTATGCAGGAAGATTCGGAGGCGATAATTGATCTAATTAGATTTCAGGTTTGATTTATAGAAAATATAGTTCTGTTTGTATTTTCAGCTAAAGAAAATCAGAATATAAAGGTTTTGTCCACTGGCAAGAAGAATAGAAATAGATCAGTTTGGAATTCGAGATGTCTTATCCTAACACCCTCGGTTTGATCCTTGGTTTTTCTTTTTTAATAATGTCCCCTATTATTTTTTATAATATTTTCATTAGATCTAAATATATTTGTCAAAGAACACAAGAACATTAAAAATAAAAAGAAAATCCCGAGAAAATACGCTCGGTCATCCAAATGTGAAATATCATGATGAATAAAACTATTTTTACTAAAAATTTTGGTCCACTTCTTCTTCGTCTTCTTCACGATAGGAGATAAATTGACGTACAGTACCACGTTTGTCAGACTTAGTATAAGGTTTTATTTTCAGTTTTCTTACTCTTACAAAGTTATTATTATTACATGGCTAAGTCGTCTTTTATAGCTAAGATAGGGGGTGAATTGTATTTTTACTATATCACCACTGGGCAGATAACACAACTTATTAATTTAAAAAAAAATATATGTATGTTTACTTATGTACACGCGTTAGAGGTATACGTATACTTTTTTGGCGTAACAAGATAAAAATCTTTTTTAAAGTTTTATACATCATACATACATATCATCACGCCATATCCCTTGCAGGGTAGGCAGAGAGAACAGAGTGCCAGAGAACTATATCTTTGCATACTCGCTTCTTCAACATTCATAATTCTCTTCATAAACGCTCGCCGGTTTCGGAGACTCTTGACTCCACCTTCCTTCAGTACATGACCGATCTGGTCTAGGTAGGTTAGTCTCGGTCTCCCCCGGTACCTACATCCTTCCACTTTCGCATTGTATATCTTCTTAACCAGACGTTCGTTCGGCATTCTTTCCACATGTCCGAACCATCGGAGCATTCCCTTTCGCATCTTTACAAAAGTAAAAAAGTTTTATCTTTCGCCTTATTCTACGTTTGTAGAAAAAGCGACACTAACAATAGCAGAAAGGTATTTAATAAATTGAAAAGTTTATTAGAACGCATTATCTAGTTAAAAAACTAAAATGTTGACTATAGCTAACTTCAGGATGTCGGTTTTTCGTGACGGTGTGTGCGCGCATCGTAAAAAATTTACTCTCATCATTTTGCCCTAACGCGCCAAAAGAAGAATAACTTCAAAAAAAGAAAATTTACATAAACATATAATAATAATACATTCGCAAACTCTTAAGTACCTTATACGTATAGGTGTAGTGACAACATCGTCCGCGGTATCGTTACGCACGAACCGCGCGAGTTAATTGCTAAGCGCAAATGAGTGAGCGAGTTACCTCACCGGCCGACACCTGCCGAGGTACCACTCTCACAGTGATGTATTATATATTATTTTAATTTTTTTTTTGTAATCTCCGTGTGGTGACGGAGTAAGAATACTATTCACCACCAATATCTTACCCGTGGGTGATCGTACGAGACGATTAAGGGATATAAAACGCGTATAACATCTATGCGAGAGAAGGAAAACTCGAACTCGAAACAAAACCCTGTACCAACACGTCTGACCAGTGCGGTATAGTAGATTAATTTCCCTCCTATAACGAAGGAGGCCCGAGCCCAACAGTGGGACATTTATGGGCTGTGATGATGATGATAATTTGTTTTATTTTTCCCGTATGGTGACGAGTTATTTTTTTCAATGATATTTATACATTAACGTGGATAAAAAGTCCTTTTTATATATAATACAAGAAAACATTGTCAGTTTAACAATCTGAATACAACCAGGTTCCGTGTATTTTTCTTCATAACTTATTGCATTATATTGCACTTCTGCACATTGAGTGTTTTTTCATAATAATAGTCGGTAAGTAAGTCAACTCGTCACCATTAATTCGGTTTGTTAACTAAATTAATTCCTCTTGGAATTATAGCTGGACGTGAAAATAAACGTAAATCACTATTAGGTAGGTACATAATATTTATTATATTTTTATATTTTCTCTGTATTATATTACTTATATTTGAGCAAAATTATTCAATATGCACAATAAAACACTAAAATATTGGAAAATTTTAAAAGCATAACATTAAGTTTTCACATTCCCGCCAACATTTTGATAAAGATAAAAAATACACAGCGCTTTCTTTTCCTCGGGAGTTGTAAAACTAGCTAAGAGTATATGGTATGTATAGGTATTTAAATGTATATGGTAACATTAGAAGGCAATGAAATTGTAGACTGCTTAGCTAAACAAGCCACATTTGACGGGATTTATTTAAAAATTACACTTGTTTTTTGATTGAGTTGAAATAACCACTTAAGCCAATCCAATAAAAAACAGAGGTGTAATTTTTAAAGAATAAATGCAAAACTTTTAACAAACTTCAGGTAGGGAACAAGAGATCTTGATTTAAGAGTATTTGATATAGCATTATACAGCCTTAAAAATAGAGATATCCATAGTTTGACAATAAGATAGATCGACTTGTGTATAGCATAAAGTGTAATAATAGCCCTTCATTTACGTTCAGCACCCATTCCAAGCTTTAAAATTAGTTTGGATTCTTATCGAAAAAAATTCGCATTGTCTAATTTCATTCATTCATTCATTCATTTCATTTTGATAGCATGTATCATCGTTCTCCTACTCTTATCCCAATTACTTGCGGGCGATAGAATATGTACTCTTCTTTCATAGTACATATTGCAAAAGTTATTGACAATAGTTTTATAACCGGCCGCCTGCCAGACATCAACCCTCCTTGGGAATGAAATTGTTGACCAAAGGGCATCAGGTGGAGTTGGTCCCGGTCGTTATAATGCGGCGGCGTTGAATTTGATGACATTTATATGAAACGAAAATAGCAGTAGATTGATTTTTGTTTTATAGGTTAGCTAAATTAGTAGGTATTAGATTAGTAAAAGCAATTTAATATTTACCTTACTAGAAGCCTATGGTCGCTAAGAGACACAGCATAAATTAAAATTCAAGTCATTAGTTATCCTTTCGTTCACTACACGCTACACCTTACAACAAAATGTCTCCCTTTCACCTTCTACTTTCGCTTGGATAATCTTATTTTTGCTACTGCTTTAGTGCAATAATCTCTGATTCTGTGTAATAAGGTCCAATTTTCTCTACACAAGCACAGAGAGTTAAAATGTATTACCTTTTATTGTGATCCTCAACAGGGATTAAGAGAGAGCGCGGTTTTGAATTTTGATTCGGATTGTAGCGCTCAACTTGGCCATCTAAATTAGACCTCTCACAGATAATTTGTCGGCCCTTTTCTAATCAGATCGTATATGAAACAAGAAGGGGGAAATAGGTCAATTTAAAATGGTATTATCATAACTATGCACACCTATTTTGCCTATTGCTTTGATTACATTCTGCGGAATGGTCTTTAATGAAGATTTTGAATGTTAGAGGCGTGGTTTCTGATGTTTAGAGACTTAAGCAGGACTGTTATTGTGTATTTTGTTAAATTCCAGTGAGTATGATCTTCTGAAATCACAGCTTAGCTTAATAGTGAACTCTTTACTGTTTTAAATAAAACTTACTGTCTTGATATTATATAAATAGCACTTAGAATAATAAACTAAATATCTATTATATAAGAACTTCTCTATATTGATATGATTTAAGTTATTGTCTTACGTAAGAGGACTAAAAGATCCACGACGATATTTCTAACAGAGAAGGAAAACTCTAAATAAAAACTTGCTGCAACTAACCTAACTACTGCCAGCGTAGTGCAATAAGACGAATTACCCTGATCCTTCATGTGAAAAATGTTCACACTCCAATTAATTCCTGTCTTTCTGCCACCACGTATGTGGAATTCTTGCCGTCATGAAAAATATTGCAAACGACTCATTTTCAAAAGTAAAAAATAAGGAGTAAACTCCAAAAATAACAAGAAATTAGGTAGGATATGAATTATGTTTTTATGATTTTTCTCAGTTATGTTACTTTTACAAATAAATAGCTTTTACTTTTACAAATGTAAATTATGATTAGTGACCAAATAATCTTCCACTTCGATCATATTTGACTATAAAAGTGTTCGGATAAATCTTGTTCTGCTAAAATGAGTCGAAGGTTTTATTCAAGCCCAAAAATTGTAAGGCATAATAATGTAATACTTTTGCAAGAGAGTCTCAAGGTCTGTAGTAGAGACCTTTAAACTAAATTAAAGTATGAAGTTCTACTAATTTATTTAATAGTAGTGTAAGATCAGCAATATTGTAAGCGTATTTAAGAGAAATCGGTCAGAAACGAGCTTTCTGGGGACACAAATATCTAATTGGAAATTTAATAAGTACCTAGTATAATTATATTAAAAGTAACCAAAAAATTAAAATTATCATCGTATTTATCTAATTGAATTGAATTATGTAATATTTTCTGTATAAAACACAAAACTTCAATATTCGTTTGATTTTATCCTTTGTGCAGAGTTCTCGTTAAACTGGTGTTCAACCGTATAAAATGGAAAAAGAATATTATATAAAAACAAATATATTTTGGTCTTTATATATAGGATATCACACTCCAAACTAGAATCTAAATTAATCTGCTACACATTGATAACCAGAGAATTTGTGGTCAATAGCGGCAGGTAAATGGGAGATTTTCAAATTAGTTCCCCGTTACGAAACCGGAATGCTATTTTTTAGTATATTTTTTATTTTTTTAAATATGTTTGGATAGCTTATTAAATAAGTTTTTTGAAAATATCAAATGTTTTATATTTGCAAAAACAATTATACCAAAATCTTAGTTTTTCTAGACCACTCAGGGCAAAGTTGTTCCAATTAGAAAAACTTTTAACATGTCTTGTTAAATAAAGTCCAATTATTTTATATATATTTGTTATTTCTAGTTAATCAAATCTGTAACATTCATAATAAATTTTATATATGGTTTAAAGAGAAGATACTACTACCTACCAGAATAAGATACTATAGGTAGTATTTTGGTACTGGCGGGATTGCCGTTGAAGACCTTTGTAAAAGAGTGGCAGACCATCAAACGACAGAAGGAGCTAACGGAGCTAACGAAAACGGCAAGTATTGAATACCAATACTAGACAGCGCTGATAAGGGAGCCGTATTCTATGACAAAACAGCTGAAGAGTAAGAATAAATACAGCGCATAAACATAATTTGTAAGAAGCAATAATACCCTTATTTTTTTTTTTTTCGCAAGGTGGGACCATGGGTGTGGTCGCGGCCCGGAAAATCGGCACGGGGCGACGGAAGAGGCGGCGCGCAACCCCATGGACCCACCCTGCAAACACCTCTCTTCGCCGTGCGAGCGGACCACCGGTACCCGATCTTTGTCCTCGGTGGCCCGCCCGGCGATATACCCTCTCGGGTTCCTCTCTCGTCGACGCCCCGACAGCTTTCGCCATCGAGGCGTCGCCCTCACGCGGTGGCCTCACGTCGGGTGACCGGACAATTCCCCGGTCCGATCACCCGAAGCCTCGGTTAGGGCGGCATCAGGCGCAGATACTCGCGTATGCGCCGCCCTGGCCGCGGGCGGCGGCCTGGGTCACGGGAATCCTCCCGGACTCGTTCCGCCGCCTCCTTCTGCGAGATGACAGCCTCGCAGAATGCGGCGACCGCGTCCCAGTTCCTGATGCTGTCGACCATCGCCCTCGCGACGGCCGGCAGCGTCAGATCGGCACCGATGACAGCGACGAGGTCACGGCGCTGCCGCTCCCATCCTGGACACACCTCCAGCCTGTATTGCGCCGTGTCCTCGTCGCTACTGCAATGGTGGCAGGACGGAGTCCACTCCCTCCGCACGACCGTGTGCAGGTACTTGCCGAAGCAACCGTGCCCCGACAAGACCTGCACCAACCGGAAGGAGAGCACTCCGTGCCGCCGCTCCATCCACTCCATGAGTACGGGCCGGAGGGCCTTGACGGTAACAATACCGTGTCTAGGCCTCTCCAGCCGCGTAGCCCAATGGGCGATGACTTCTCGGCGGGCGTCCTCGCGAAGCAATAATACCCTGCCGTGTGGTGACAAAGTACGATTACAATTCATCGCTCCTTTTCTTTCTCGTGGGTACCGTAAAAGACGACTAAGGGATATAATATACAGATAATAGCTTTAAAAGAGAAGGAAAACTCTAAATAAAACCCTATATTGGCTCATATGAGCAGCGTGGTATGGTAGATCAATTTCCCTCACAATTTGAAATAGGCTCGAACCCAGAAGAGGGATGTAGATATATGAGCTGAAACGATATTCATTACGATGAATAATACGCCTGGGCAATGAGCCACACTATGGTGCCCATTCGCCAATGAAAATGTCTGAATGACTTAGATGTCGGCAGTGACGGATTTTGGCTTATGCCCACAAGGCCTGGGCCTAGGGCAAATTTGTAGAGGCGCCAAAATTTTGAAAATGGCGATAATACAAAATTATTTTTTATTATTAACTGTAAGGCCAAAGTATTTACCTCTATTTTTCTTTTACAATTTTAAAGTGAACAAAAATTAAAATCAAAAATTTTTTTTGTTAAAATGTGTAAGTACCTAAGTATTAAAATTTAAAATATTTAACAAATTAGTACTTAGAAGTTTACTAAAAAGTATTTTTTATATATAAGGGGGTTATATTAAGTTAGGCACCGTCGGACCTAAATCCGTCATCGTATGTCGGTCAAGCCATGGGTGAAGAAGAGCTTAATGCATACCATAATCGATTCCTACAATCATTGCGTCTAACTATAGGTATACTATCCATCCATCTATCAGTCTATCATTAAAAATAAGTCTCTTCAAGTCAAAAAATGCCAATATCAAGCTTAGCAGGGAGGGTCGGTAATTACATCAAATTACAAATTTCTCAGAATATATGGCTGCAGTTCTGAGCGTGATCCATCAGTTAGTTTTTAAGATTTTCACTGGAAAAAAAAGGACACTTTCCATTTACCAGGCGTCATTGTATAGGTAATATATAAATGCATGGGGTAATAATCATTTTAGAATCATACTCGACCAGTTTTATAGAAGCGCTCAAATCGTATGGCCAGTTATTAGGGCTGTTTTAACCCTTTTACCGGCCCTCGTCACAAAATGACCTCACCGACCCATTTCCCTATTTTACTGTTAAATGAACCCTCCGTCGCGTGTCCTTTGTGAGGTAAAAATGTTATTCTCACATAATAATAAAATTTTATTATTTATTGTGAAACACATGTCTTCGTTCATTATTATTTTTATTGATAGTTTTGATGCACCGATAAGTTATTAATATTGTATAAGTGTGACTAGTATAGAGTGAAGGGTCATCATCATACTCCTCCCCTTAAGGTATTCCAATTAATTTGACAGATGGCGTAATGGTCTAAATAGGCTACACCGAACGACGTAGGTTCTATTTACCAGAAGGTTACTGGATTTTTATTTACTGGTTATTGGTAAAAACTATTATTCTACTGACCTACTTTGCTCGTGGGTGTCATAGAAGGCTACTAAAATTTTAACATAAAACTACGCCGACTTCATCTGAGGCCGTGCAGTCAACAATCACAGTACCAAGAAGAATTGACGTCAAATAGGCCACAAAAGCATTGCCAAAACTTTTACAATATGTAGGCACGATGGAAGTACAAAACTTTTACAATATGTAGACACGATGGAAGCAAGAGTGTCTACACATTACGTCGACCCCAAATAATTGGAATAAAAGCAGGATAATGTTGCTGCAGTATAAACTATTAGTATTAATTAATGTTTAGTTTTTTTTTTATTTTATAGAGTAGGTAAATGTGGGATAGATGCCCCACTTTTTGAAATAGGCGATTTAATCGCCTATTTCAAAAAGTATATACTTGTATACAGAATATATTTACAGATATTTAAATGTTTATATTCTGTATATATGTATATACAGAATTAAAAACATTTAAATATCTCATACTTGAGTGTTACATTATATATGTATCAGTGAACAATATCATCATCATCATCATCACAGCCTATAAATGTCCCACTGTTGGGCTCGGGCCTCCTCCGTAATGGGAAGGGAATTAACCTACTATACCGCGCTGGTCAGACGTGTTGGTATAGGGTTTTGTTTCGAGATTTCCTTCTCTCGCATAGATGTTATATGCTTTTTATATCCTCTTAGTCGTCTCGTACCTACGATCACCCACGGGTAAGATACGGGGTGGTGAATAGTATTCTTACTCCGTCACCGCACGGAAAGACAGTGTACAATATAAGTAGAATAATTTAATATTATTTGTTTTATTTCCTTTGTTATAAACGAAATAAAAAACCCTAAAAAAGGAGATGGGATATATGACAACTCTGTGGGTTAGATGCCCCGATAACATTTTGGTATGTGGGATAGTTGCTATAAGCTTAGAATACTCTTGATTTTCTTAAATTTAATCAACGCTAGTAGAATTGGAGATAAATAAAATAATAAAAATAATTATAAATTTTTATTATTGTATACTTATTTGATGAAAAATATTTAAATTTTTGTTGTAGTTACTTTAGATATTTTTATATTAATATCTATAAATGATGTTAAAAGTGCATGTATTATTTCTGACTATTGTTTTATTTTAACAAATAAATAATTTTGCACAATAAACTTATTAATGAGAGAATAAATAAGCAGCAAAGGCGAAATAATCAAAGAAGATGATTAAAATTACTGAAATTTAGCATTTAATATGTACCTACGTTAAATGACAACTGTGGCATCCATCCCCCATTTATCCTATACTTACAGCTTTGCTCCCATTAACGCACAGAATCGTACATTTTGACGGTAAAAATAACCTAAATTCTATTACAGATTATAATAGGTACATGACTGTATCAAATTTCATCCAGATTCGTTGAATTGTTTTGGTGTCGTACCCATTCATACATCGACTCAAATTTTAGTATTAAAAAATAGTAATATATTTGTAATAGATTTTATTTTTAAATATTGTCATTACCTTATAAAATAAAAAGAGGACCGTCCATCCGTGACTTTGGAAGTCATAACCATGACTTTAAAAATCATAATCAAGGAGTCTTATTTGAAAAGTATTTGAATCATCTTGAAAGTAAAAATCAAAAACATACGCGATTAAATCTATAAAAATTGTTTTATTTCATATACTGTATAATCTATCCATCCATCAGCCTGTAAACGTCCACTGTTGGACATAGGCCTCCCCATGAGAATGCTATTCGCAACGGTCCTGTGCCAGCTGCATCCAACGGCTTCCTGCGATCTTCTTGATATCATCAGTCCACTTAGTGGGGGGTCGTCCTACGCTGCGTCGTCCGATTCGTGGTCGCCACTCTAGAACCTTTTTTACCCAACGGTTGTCGGTACGTCAAGCGATGTTGCCAGCCCATTGCCACTTCAACGTGATAATAGTGTATAATATTCCCATTAAAAAATATATATTTTTATTAATATTATAAACTGCATTTAGAATGCAAACCAGAAACCTGTTTGGAGTTACCCCTTTTAATTTGCAAAATCTATTGCGAAAAATTCATTGTTGAAATGACAGATGTTTCCAATTATAATTCAATGCTTATATATATCTACATAAGTAACGGTCACTGTTATTGCATTACTTGCATTTTTTTTGTAAAGATAACGCCTGGCACTACAAGAATAATAATAATTCTTGTATTGCGGGGAAGTTTACAAAAATACCTAATTCATGGAAACAAATTACACCCAAATTCAGAACAGAAAAATAAAAAACAAAAGGCGCAATCAGGCATCGAACAATTCCTCCACATCACTGTCCACCGGTAATGTGCCCAGAAGGCTGGCAGCATTGCCACGTTGAATGGCAATGCTAACCTTTTGTGCAAAATATGGGCCAGCCCTCTGATCACGTGAAGCATCATTCTATTTTATTCCTTATTCTATTTTCTTTTATTTTTCTATAAATATTTTAATTTTAATCATCATCATCATCACAGCCAATAAATGTCCCACTGTTGGGCACGGGCCTCCTTCGTAATGGGAAGGAGATTAACTATACCGCGCTGGTCAGACGTGTTGGTATAGGTAGAGTTTTGTTTCGAGTGTTCACTCTTTAGCATAAATGTTATATGCGTTTTATATCCATTAATCGTCTCGTACGATACTTGGGAATTAGACCACTAGCAACGTATGTCTGGTATCTTAACTAAATTAATATAATTTTGGTGACTTCGTCTGTTTGCCTGTGCAGTGCTTTACTTTGTCTTTCATTATGACCGAACAGCTTAGCCGATCTCAGAAGGCATGAGTGATAGTTGTTCAGATAGTTCTTTGTCACTGCCGGTTTCGGTGGGCCAATCAGAATTGCATCAAATTTAGGTAAAATGCTCTAAAAGTTGATTCATATTTTAAACCCACTAACAAAAGATCGTAGATAAAGCAAAGCGGCAAGGGGATAAATTTCTAAACCACCTTAGATACCATACATAGGCATATGGAGATACCATTAGATTTAGTAAAACAGTATTTTACTAACTTTTTCTTATGGTGACAAAGTAAGAATACAATTCATTACCCCTTTCTCATCCCTAGGTGATCGTAGGTACGACACAACTAAGGGATACAATAGAGTAACATAACTGAAAAAGAACAAAAACTATGTAGGTATAAACTCTTACCTATATTTACCAACTCATCGGGCCGGAGTGGTATAGTAGATCAATTGCCCCTATTTTTGTGCATCCATCCATCAGCCCATAAACGTCCACTGTTGGACATAGGCCTCCCCACGAGAATGCCATTCGCAACGGTCCTGTGCCACCTGCATCCAACGGTTTCCTGCGACCTTCACAATGTCATCAGTCCACCGAGTGGGGTGTCGTCCTACGCTGCGTCGTCCGATTCGTGGTCGCCACTCGAGAACCTTTCTTCCCCAACGGTTGTCGGTTCGTCGAGCGATGTGGCCTGCCCATTGCCACTTCAACGTGCTAATTCTTCGGGCTATGTCGGTTACACCCGTTCTTCTACGGATTTCCGTATTCCGGATTTTATCACGTAGAGAAATACCGAGCATAGCCATAGCACGCTGAGCGACTTTGAGCCTTTTTACGAGGCCGACATTTAGAGACCACGTTTCAGTGCCGTAAGTCATCGCTGGTAACACACACTGGTTATAAACCTTTGTTTTCAGACACTGCGCAATATTAGACGAGAAGATCCTCCTAAGTTTTCCGAACGCTGCCCAGCCGAGTTGAATTCGTCGGCTGACCTCTTTCTCGAAATTGGATCTACCTAATTGGACTGTTTGTCCTAGGTAAACATAGTGATCGACAACTTCGAGAATCGCATTCCCAACCAGGACCAGTACAGAAATGACATGGGCATTAGACATGATTTTCGTCTTGTCCATGTTCATTTGCAGCCCTACCAGTTGGGAGGCCTTGCTGAGGTCATTGAGCATGGTGCCAAGGTCCTCCAGGGATTCTGCCATGACTACGATATCATCTGCGAATCGAAGGTGAGTGACGTATTAGCCGTTGATATTGATGCCGAGTCCGGTCCAGTCTAAGAGATTGAAGACATCTTCCAGCGCAGTGGTGAACAGTTTCGGAGAGATAACGTCTCCCTGTCTCACGTCTTTCTGCAGCTGGATCGGTTTCGTACTCTTATCATGGATGCGGACCGACATAGTAGCGTTTTTATACAAACACTTCGATATATCGATAGTCAATTTGGCACCTCTGAAGGGACTGCAGCACTGCCCAAGTTTTAACAGAATCAAAGGCTTTCTCATAGTCTACAAACGCTAGACACAGAGGCCGATTATACTCCTCGGTCTTCTGTATAATCTGGCGTAGTGTATGGATGTGGTCTATGGTACTATAACTTTTTCGGAAACCAGCTTGTTCGGGCGGCTGGAAGTCGTCTAGCTTGCGCGCGAGTCGGTTCGTAATGACTCTTGAAAACAATTTGTACACGTGGCTCAGGAGTGAGATGGGTCTGCAATTCTTTAAGAGCCCTTTTTATTGCCCTTCTTGAAAAACAGCACCACCACACTCCTGGTCCATGACTCTGGAACGTCGCATCCGAGAATGACAGAATTAAACAGCTTCTGTAGGGCTTTTAAAACCGGCTTTTCGCCTGCCCTCAGGAGCTCTGTGGTATTTCCGTCATCTCCCGGTGCCTTTCCGTTCTTTAATTGTTTTAGCGCCATTCTGATCTCGTACAAGCTGACGTCCAGGATTTCTTCGGTATAGTGCCCAGTTAGCTTGGATCTGGGGTCTTGAACCAAGCCGACAACAGGATTCAGGGATGATTTGTACAACTGCCCATAGAACCTTTCGACCTCTCCCAATATCTCATTCTGGGATGAAATAACAGTATCGTTATCGGTCTTCAGCTTAGTCATTTGGCTCTGCCCAATAGACAAATCTCGTGCGAACACTTTGGAGCCTCGATTTCGCTCTATCGCCTCTTCAATACGCAATGTATTGAATCGGCGAATATCGCGTCGCATAGATTTGGAGATTTGTCTATTAAGCTGCCTGAATTCGGACCAATTTGCTGAAGAATGGACCGTCATTTCCTTTCTCCTCTACATGAGTTGGAGAGTCTGGTCAGAAATCTTTTTTTTTTCTAGTTGCGCGATGAGCCTTGAAGAATTTTGACCCAACCGCGTGGACAGTTTCCACGGACCTGTTGTTCGTATTGTTTGAAGATTCGCACTCTTCCAGGCATTGGAAGCGATTATATAATTCGAGTTGAAAGCTATCGGGGTTCTGATATTGGACAGGTGTAGGTCGGAGTATAGACTTCATCAAGCGAAACCGCTTGACTTTCGTACGACGATTCAATGTGCCTCGAACCATCCGGTGATCACTCCCAGTTTTAATCCTGCTGATCACAGACACAACATTGAATATTTGCCGTTTGTCCGTCAAGATGAAGTCTATCTCATTTTTAGTGGATCCATCAAGGCTAATCCAGGTCCACTTCCTTTGTGGCCGCTTCTTGAAGAAGGAATTCATCATAAAGCGGCCTTCCTTCTCCAAAAAGTCGGCCAGTTTTTGGGCCCTTTGGTTTCTCTGTCCAAATCCATATTGCCCCACTCTCAACTCATTGTCTGTCCTTTGGCCTAGCTTTGCGTTGAAATCTCCCATAACTACCGTGAAGTGGGTTTTGGACGTGTGGATGGCTTTTGAGATGTCCTCGCATAAGGCCTCCACTACGTCGTCGGAGTATGTCGAGGTCGGTGCGTAAACCTGTATGAGCTTCAACGAATATCGTTTGGTAATTCTGAGTATAAGGTACGCTACCCTTGTTGACACACTCTCAATCCTCTCCACGTTGTCTACGAGAGACTTACAAACGATAAACCCTACACCGCCTTGGGATGGGTGATCTCCCTCCCGGTAGAAGAGCAGGTTTCCAGACTGGAGGATTATCGTGCCCTCCCCCTCTCTTCGCACTTCTGATAATCCTACAATGTCCCATCGGATTTTGCTCAATGCCTCTTCCAGCTCGATGACCCTCTCGTCGGTCCTAAGCGTCCGAATGTTGTGTTTTATCAGGGCCAAGGGTCGATTGTTTTGGTAGCCGGATCGCGGCCGGGGATTCTTAGCACCTCCTGCCCCGCTACCAACAGGCCCGCTACCAAAATGAGCCCGTGGAACAGCGGGACTGCCGTGACTGGGGGCCGAGACTTTTATTGCGTTTTCCATATTTTTGGGGGGGAATAATGCCATAATCGCCACGCTTGGCAGGCGGATTGGCGATCGCGGTAGATGATAGATATGAAGTTTCCCGGGAAAAAGCCGCTGCCCACTCTCCCGGTGTGACCCTTAGCCGGTTTTTACGACCACGGGCAAGTACGGGGTGATGACAATTGTATTCTTTTCCCGTCACCACACGGGTTTTTGTGCAGAAGGTTCAAAACCAGAATTGATAGGTAGGCATAGGTACCTATAGAGTAAAACGCTACAATACGCCCCAGTAGGTAACTACGTTTTATCCTATAGATAAGGATATCAACTGAGATGATGATTTTATTAAATATCTTGCCTAGCTTACCACCATTAGTACTAGACTAGGTATGATTACATACCTATTATTAATATTATGCACCATCAGCAAACTGAGGCGAGCCGAGCTAGTCACGGATGTCAGGGAAATATGGTGAATTATGGAACCATGCGCTGCCCTTGCATTGCTTGGGATGGAATGGACGACGTCTGTCCAGACCATAGCAAGCCAAAATTAAATGCAATATATTAAATCACTGAATCCAGTAACAAGTTTTCCTTACATTTCGTATACAAACAACAATGCACTCGTACAATAAAATCTACGTACACTCGTTTGGCGATCCCCTTCTCTGACCGGTGTCCACATTGTGGGCAGGGTCGTCGTCCTCAGTACTCATTGGTCAGCAAATGGTCCGGCAATTCGTGACGATTGTAACCGGTCAGACAGTATCAGATTTCTTTTTAAACTAATCTAATAAGACTTAGAGAAGCCTGCCAGTGACTATTTATAAATTAATGGTTTGCGTTTTCAATTAAACATCTATAAATATGCCAAATACTTAATATTACAAGTAAGAATAGGTATTATGATTAGCTCTACTAATTCACCATTCTCTGTATAGTTAAGAATAGGTACCTACAGGTTTCTTGTGATATGTTGTTAAAACCAACTAAATATGGTTCTTTAGCCGGTTTTTTTTTCATATGATGGTGTTATTCCCCCTCTGGGGAGACCGATGATGATGATGATGATTTGATTATTTATAAAATTAATATAAATAGATATTTTTTATACCTATAGGTTTGTACAAGAATTTCTTGTCTCTTGACCAATTTAATAAAATTGTATAACCATGTGTGTAGTTTGAATTTTTTTTTAAATATGATATGGATAAGTATATAAGTATTCGCCGTAAACAGTCACTTATTAGGTTCATGAATAGGTACGTAGGTTTATTTTTTTAATTTAATAAAGTAGGTACAAGAATTTTTTATCTCTTGACCAATTTAATAAAATTTTATAACTACTTAATGTGTGTAGTTTGTTTTTTTTTTTTAAATATGATAGGGATAAGTACCTATATAAATAAGTATTCGCCGTAAACAGTCACTTATTACCTAGGTTCATGAATACGTAGGTTTATTTTTTTAATTTAATAAAGTAGGTACAAGAATTTCTTGTGTCTTGACCAATTTAATAAAATTTTATAACTAAGTACTTAATGTGTGTAGTTTGAATTTTTGTTTAAATATGATATGGATAAGTATATAAGTATTCGCCGTAAACAGTCACTTATTAGGTTCATGAATAGGTACGTAGGTTTATTTTTTTAATTTAATAAATAGGTACCTACCTACTGAATTTATTTATTAGGTTCATGAACAATTAATTTAAAAAAAGAAATAAGACTCAATTTCTATTTTATTTATTGCTTATGGTGATAAACGAGCAAATAGCGCAACTGATGCTAAGCGATATTACCGTCAAGAACCTTTTCAATATCAGGGGTAACTACAGCTAGGCTCTGGGCTTTCTCGCTCACCGAACGGAGTGCAACAGGACATTGCTATCTACTGCTCAGATGTCGATTTTCTGCGAACTTGCGGTACCCCGGACGGCCCTTCCCGGGGCTGCAGATGGAAAACTGTCATCGGTGTGGCCACTACCTATCACTAATAAAATAAGTAACTCAGTATTCTTCTAATAGGTAAGTCTCTGTCCGATAGTGATACCCACATACAAGACTCTTGCGAGTCTGGCAAGTCTTGCAACTCTCGCTGTTAAAATAACATAGAGTCACTTGTTTTGATAGAAATAAAAAGTCCAAATAGAAATGAAAAATACAACTAACTTTTCGTTTCGTATCGGGTATTTATAAATAATTAAGCATATTAAATGCTAAAAATTTCAGTAATTTGAATAACAAGGTTGTGTCATCGTTTAATACAATTCTAACTGTAAAGTTTGAAGTATTAAGTCTATATAATGTGTAAACATTGTCCGATAGATGGCATACGTCACCTTGAGGACGTAAGATTTAATATGAATCGAAATTTGCATGTCCTAAAATAGTTCACGATGGTGTAAGTGGCAGCACGGTTGGGCCGGATTCCCAATAGGTGCGGGTTTGAACCCCGCTTGTGACATCATTTTTCGTTTCGTATCGGGTATTTATAAATAATTAAGCATATTAAATGCTAAAAATTTCAGTAATTTGAAATACAACTAAATTAATGAAATTCCATTCATCTAGTGGCACTAACTGTACAACTTCAATAATTATATACATACCACTTAATGGGCTATAATCACACCTATCTATCATGAGACTGTTTAAAATAACATCAAATTATTTCCCCGTGTACTGATATTAAGAATATAAAATATTGACAATCCTTTCTTTGCCAAAGAAATCGTAAAATGCTGTCTAAGGGAGCACACCAAGGGCGTAGCGAGGTACGGGCAGAGAGGGGCAGCTGCTCCCCCCTAGAAGAACGGTCGGTCGCTAATGCTCACGTGCTTCATACCTCGCGATAGTAGCGGAGGGGATACGGGGTGAGCCCCGTAAGGGGAGTCAACTGATTCAGCTGCGCGCGTCATTCATCATCGCAAGATTTCTGCCAGTACTATGATCATCCTCTTTTTGAGCATGAAGCGGAATTATTGCATAAAGTTTGGAAGGATAAAGGTATGGAAAGAGAAGATCTAGAAAAATTAGACTTTACTGATGTATTAAAGGAGCGGACACATTCTTCCCGGCAAGCAAAAAAGCTATAGGTACTTATTTCTTTGACATAACCGTGTACAACAAGTAGGTAATAATATAAAAAGGTCGTTTTCTACTCTGCGACGTGTCAAAACGTATCTACGATGACCGAAAACCGTTTAAACGTACTGTGTATGTTAAGCGTACACCGGAACATTATTCAAGAAAAAAAAATGTAAGAGAAGTTTTCAGATTTTGTGAAGAACAGCGATTTTACTCGTCAAGTAATGAAGCTGTTTCTAGTTATATTTTGTTTTTAATTTTTACCTCACCTCCACTAGGTACTAATGTGAGATACATATATGTTAAAAACCACGATTAAGACAATATAGTCTAGGATTTTCTTAATCTGCCCCCCTCCCCCCCCCCCCCCTCTATACAAAATCCTGGCTACGCCCTTGAAGCACGCGCGAGACTTACAGCGAGTCTCTTGGTCTTGCATTTGGGCAACACTATTTTCTCAGCTCATTCTTATCTTTTTCTCTAGCCTTTTTAAGTTCTATTTATATTAGGATCAACTTTGTACCTAGTTTAAGCAAATCAATATTAAGTTATGTAGGTAGGTGCCTACATACCTACAAAATAATTGACACCCACGATCCAATTTTTAATAGAACACTTGGTTGTTTTGGTATACCTACCTGACACAAGTAATTAGGTAGGTACTTAGCTATCATCATCATCATCATCATCACAGCCCATAAATGTCCCATTATTGGGCTCGGGCCTCCTCCGTAATGGGAGGGAAAACCTGCTCGTCAGACGTGTTGGTATAGGGTTTTGTTTCGAATTTTTCTTGTCTCGCATAGATGTTATATGCATTTTATATCCCTTAGTCGTCTCATACGATCACCCACGGGTAAGATAGAGGGTGGTGAATTGTATTCTTACTCCGTCACCACACGGATAACTTACGGTACTTAGCTATACTTACCTAAATTTTAGGTAGGTATTTCATGACTGCTACAATTCGCATGTAGCAGTTACCGGAATAGTTATCGCATCTTGGCAAAGGGGTACAAAAATACCTCAAATGAAACGAGGGTCCATACTTGCTGTTGTTTTGTACTTTTCAGAATATGCTGGCTTCTAATCACTATGAAAGTTATAGGTAGGTATAGTGTGTATTTTTTTATTTTAGGGGATGTATTCATACCATCTAACCCTTTTTTTACAATAACAACCCTCTTTCTGCCAAGGTGACCATCCGTAATGTAGGTACGGCCAATAGCCAATTTTCTTCTAGCGTGCTGTTTTGAAAGACCACCTCCCTCTGAACAGATCACGCAGTTCGTTCCCATATCAGAAAAATATTTTTATGCTTGTGTATTTATCTTCATCAGCATAATTCCGTTACAATATCTACTGACGAGCTTTCTCCGTAATTGGAATGATATTTAACTAGTTGGTCCACTTAGCTAGAATATATTTTACCTACATCTACATTACTCTACGTGGTTAGTTGTAATAATTATGGAAATCTTATCCATTTAATTTCGCGATCAGCTGCGATGCACGGACATGAACCTTAAGACACGTACCTAAGTCAAATATGTAGGTATTACGTACCTATTTGATACAAGTAGTAATTGCAGAAAATAGAACTTGAAAATTTTAAATGAAACTTTATACTAATAGGTAATATAAGCTAAAGAAAAATACTCTTAATATTATAGTTTCCTTTATGCTATAGCAACGGAATCAGAAAGAACCAAACAAAATTACCTGTCGATTTTTTATTTATAAATACCAGAAACACGCAATGACATAAGTTTATGGGCATCGCCCATAGATGGCGTTATAGCAAATAAATTTCCGATGATAACAAATAAACTCGAATTAACGTGAGTGTGGAGCTTTTCGAACTTTAATATTTTTTATTTAAACCATTAACATAATTTATATTTATAAATTATGCTACAATTTTCCTGTTCTATCTATATAACAAAAAGTAAATAGCTACTTGATTATAAAAAGAGAGATTTATTATTAAGGCCTTTAGAATAAATGAATTAATGATTTATCAGTTATTTGTAAATTACTTGGTAAAGTGTATCAGTGCTGCCACCTATATAGTAAAATGCCAAAGAGAAGTCAGTGATTCTGCCATCTATTGACATCCTAAGGCGACTAATACAAAATGTCAATACTCTACTGTAAGAAATCATAATATTACCCATTTATTATTAAAAATCTAATTAGACATTAGAATCAGTAATACAAATAGAATTAATTATGAAGAATAAATTTAAATATAGTTTTTAAGTGCTTAATTCCAATTAAATAGCTGATTTAAATATTAAAAAAATTATTAACAATTTTTACAAATTCAACTGTCATAATAATAATAAACAACGAAAGAATTGAAATGTATGTGACAAAAACAAATGGGTAAATTTAAAATATTTGTGAAATTTAGTAACTATTTAAATAATAAAAATAAGATAAGTGTATATATATTATGAAAAGTTCAATTGAAATTATAAAAACGTGTCACGCTTACGTACAGAACACTCGAATTTGTTTTCCACTTTGCTACTCGACGATAGATGGCGGCATAGCACGTCTTTATACCTTTATACCTTAAACAAGTATTACTTTTGCTAATAAGAAAGTACTTATATAAGAATCAAAGAATAACTTTTCGAATATAATTTTTCATGAGATCTAATATGAATATCTACCTATAAGTTCTGGGGTACCTAAATAACTTCTATGCAGGTATGTAGCTTAAATTTGAAATAAAATCCTGTAGGTATCCATATCTATCAACCCATCTCACCATTGTGTAATAAGGTCGTTTCCTCTTAATGTGGTGGAGAGGAGGCCGGAGCCCAGAAGTGGGCATTTGAACTAAGATAATGAGGACTTGATAGGTATATTCAAATAATGTTTCATTTATATAAGGAACCAGGAACATAGGCAGCACTCTCGTGAAAATTTTGTAACATCAACTACAATCGCCAACTTCCCTGCTACACGTGGCGATTATGCGTTATTCTCCAGGGTGATGACAGAATGTAATGTGTTATCATTCTTTGCTTTCATTAAGGAGACGCAAAACTTGATTAAGAGAATATGCAGCATTTCTCTCTTGGGAAACTTATGCTCATTTTCAAAAACGACATCAAAATTTTAAGTTGGTAGGTACATCATCGACTTACTCTTATCCCAATTATTTGGAATCTCATCTCTGTGGTCACTCCCTGTCTATCCAGGTAATGCTTCCAGTAGTCCATCCTTCTTTTCTTTGGTCTAAAGTAATAACCCCTAATTTTTATGTATCACATACGGCAATGTAAATGATACAGCATTGAAGCTTCTCCATAATAAAACGCATATAACATCTATGCGAGAGAAGGAAAGCTCGAAACAAAACCCTATAGCAACACGTCTGACCAGCGCGGTAAAGTACCTAGGTTAATTTCCCTCCCATTACGGAGGAGGCCCGAGCCCAACAGTGGGACATTATGGGCTGTGATGTGATCGGGTGCCACTTGTGGGATCTAGTTTAGGTATACCTATAGATATATCGTAATCTTTTATATTTAATTTGAATTTTATATTATATCATGATTATCATCCCACTGGAACTAATAATTATTAAACATGTAACTTTATAAAAATATCAATAAAAAAATAATAACAATAAACTACCCGCTAAGTTTCTTGCCAGATCATCTCAGTATCGTTCACGTTCCCATTTAGTGGCAATATACCTACCTACCTATTGGATTAATATAAAATGTTAAAATTTACTATTGTAAGTGCACTCACAGGGTTTCATCATTCATCATTCTCCTACTCTTATCCCAATTACTTGGGGTCGATACAATATGTACTCTTCTTTCATAGCACATACTATTGTAAAAGTTATTGGTAATAATTTTATGACCGGCCGCCTGCCAGACGTCAACCCTCCTTGGGAATGTAATTGTTGACCAAATGGCATCAGATGGAGTTGACCCAGGTCGTTATATGGCTCTTAGTCGGCTTTTACGACATCCACGAGCAAAGTAAGGATTGGTAGTATTCGTAGCCGCTACCACACAGCTAACTCACAGGGTTTATACATAATAAATTAATTTTAATTTAGTCATTTATGAAATCCAGTATAAAGAAAAGACGGTAGGCAGTCATTACCTCAGGGCTCTTCTGTGGCGACCACAGAGGGCCATGGCGGTCAGAGCCATACGCGGGTCCGCACGGTGTCGACGAAGGCAGCGGACTTCGGATTTTTAATAAAAGTATATGTAAAATGTTCATCAACATCATCATCACAGCCCATAAATGTCCCACTGTCGAGCTCGGGCCTCCTCCGTAATAGAAGTGAGATCAACCTACTATACCGCGCTGGTCAGACGTGTTGGTATAGGGTTTTGTTTCGAGTTTTCCTTCTCTCGCATACATAGATGTTATGTACGTTTTTATATTCCTTAGTCGTCTCGTACGATCACCCACGGGTAGGATATGTAAAATGTTAACTTCGCCATTTTATTCTTATCCTAATTAGATATTACCTAGTATTATCATCATTTAGGTACCTATATTATTAATAATATATACCTTTCAGAGTTAATTCTACAGTACCTATTACATTCAGAATTAAAGTTCTCCTCACACAAGTTGCATTTTTTTTATATCTTATGGAGGCAAACGAGCAAGTTACTGCTTACTCATTTGCCACTTGTGGGTAAGTGTTACTCTTAATCATGATCCTTTGCAATATCAGGGTTATAGCTAAGTCACAGCCTACTAACGAAAATCCACCTATAAAATTGTACTTTCGATTCTCTCGCTCACTGAACGGAGAGCAATAGCACATTGTAGCGAAAATGTTTAGACGTCAATATTCTACCAGAGTACCTGAGAGTACTACCTCAATCAGGAAACCGTCAACAGTGTGGTCCACCACTATTAAACTGCTTTTCATTTACCTAAGCACATGCATATGACAATTGTCAACTTTTTTTTTTTTTTCAAATATATCTTTACCTCTCCGTTCTGTCATTTATTACGCAGCCATTACATAATTGAATTTCTCTTTTTCTTCACAACTATTTCACGTTCTAAGTAATCCTAGGTATAATTGTTTATAAGTTCTGGCCACGCGAATGGCATAGAGTTGATATTAGTTTTCTTACTACACTTATAAATTTCACTTAATTGATAAATTATTTACGTATTCTGAGACTCCAAAACTGACGATTACTTTTGTAATAAGATGCTTAGCTGATAATTATTCAAGATCAAAAAATACCGTGAGTAGGTTGATTCGGCACTCGTAGTAGTGACAATTTGTTAGTGTGGTTTGTTTCGAGAGCCACAACCAAAGCCCCGAATACCACCTAACGGTAGACAGCGACCCAGCTAGGGGCATACCCCCTATCCCGGTGAATTACTCACTACACTAGCACTTCCTTAGTCGGCCTTTAGGACGCCCACTGTAATGTGTTAGTGACAAATTATTTTCTTAACCCATCAGCATATTGAAATTCGAATGATATATCTAATAATATATATCATATAACTACCTATAGTTTTTTTTATAAAAACTTTGCTTTGTGGTAGCGGCTACGAATACTACCAACCCTTACTTTGCTCGTGAATGTCGTAAAAGACGATTAAGAGCCTTATAACGACCTGGGCTAACTCCATCTAATGCCGTTAGGTCAACAATTACATTCCCAAGGAGGGTAGACGTCAGGTAGGCGGCCGGTCCTAAAACTATTGCCAATAACTTTCATAATATGTACGATGGAAGCAGAGTCCATATTGCGTCGACCACAAATAATTGGGATAAGAGCAGGAGAATGATGATGATTCCTTAGTAGTCTGGTTCGATCACCCACGGGTAAGATAGGGGGCGGTAAATTGTATTCTTACTCCATCACCACACGGCAAATTAGAAATAAACAGATTAGAAATAATTTATTAGGTCTCCGTCTCGCAATCGAGCTATATTCATATACCTATCAAGCTTTTTTAACTTCCTGTTTCCAAAACAATATTTAAAACCATGCTAATGAGTTACTACGTAAGACTTAGGGGTGAGGTGGTCCCACCGAAGACAAAGATCGGGTACCGGTGGTCCGCTCGCACGGCGAAGAGAGGTGTTTGCAGGGTGGGTCCATGGGGTTGCGCGCCGCCTCTTCCGTCGCCCCGGACCGATTTGCCGGGGCGCGACCACATCCATGGTCCCACCTTGCAAAAAAAAAAAAAAAAAAAGGGGTGAGGTGGTAGAAAATTAAAAAAAAATGGGTTTTAAATTCAGTCTATAAAAATGTAAAAAAAATTTGATCCCTTGCCCGTCAATATTTTTTTTTAAATATCGGGATAATGAAAATTAAATTCAATCAAGTGTGATAATATGTTCTTATTCTATATTACGTTTTATTCTTATTATTATTTTTTTAAATTAAATTACTTTATATCTTGGCAGAGATATATGTCTTTGCCCTTAATTTCTATTTGAACAGATACAGAGCTGTGACATACATCATATGTCCATATCGTCAAAAATCAAAAAAGATTTACCTTGATTTTCGGAGCACAATAACTTAAGAAAACGTTTTTCTTGCTAGACTATTAGAACCTCACGATCAGCAGTTACGATTTGTAATTAAACTTTATTGTAAGTTTTTAAATCCCATTTTATATATTGGGATCTGTTTATAAATTCCAATTTTCCGTGTGGTGATGGAGTAAGAATACAATTCACCACCCCCTATCTTACCCGTGGGTGATCATAAGAGGCGACTAAGTGATATAAAACGCATATAAAATCTATGCAAGAGGAGGAAAACTCTAAACAAAACCCCCTACACCAAAACGTCGAACCAGCGCGGCATAGCAGGTTAACTTCCTTCCCATTGTGGAGGACGCTCAGTTCTGATAGGGGGACGGTATATGAGTTGAAATGATGATGATGATTATTTCTAATTAGGCAGAAATTCAAACTAAATATGGCTTTCAAATTCATAAACTAATAAGGTCTATTCGACTTAAAATACTTAGTAATAATATCTTAGTATACTTAGTGATAATATCTTTTAGTTACTTGCTGTGTGGTAGCGGCTACGAATACTACCAACCCTTTCTTTGCTCGTGGATGTCGTAAAAGCCGACTAAGAGCCTTATAACGACTTGGGCCAACTCCATCTGTTGCCGTTTGGTCAACAACAACATTCCCAAGGACGGTTGACGTCTGGCAGGCGGCCGGTCATAAAACTATTGCCCATAACTTTTACAATATGTGCTATGAAACAAGAGTACATATTGTATCGACCCCAAGTAATTGGAATAAGAGTAGGAGAATGATGATGATCTTTTAGTTACTTGAATAATCTTCATATTTCAAATAACGACAAATCACTCTATTTTTCCGTATGGTAACGGAGTAAGAATACAATTCACCACCCCCTATCTTACCCGTGGGTAATCGTACGAGACGACTAAGGGATATATCCCTTAGTCGTCTCGTACGATCTTTATATGCGTTTATTTTTTTGTTGGCTCGAGGAGGGATGGAGGCTCGAGCCCAACAGTGGGAACATATGAGCTGAGATGATGATCATGACTCTAATTTACATCACTTCTTTAAATTATATAGTCCATATACACTCCAATTATGTTTTATTTGGTGAGGTTTTAATAAAATTGTTACTCTTTGCTATTTTCTATGCGAATCTCTATTTCCTGTTAAAACCGGATAACGGAATTCTAGAAGAATAAACTGCAACAGTCCCCTGGGAAATTTATAACAATGGAGATCAGCTAATCGCCTACCAAGCGTGACGACGTTGGCATTATCCTTCCTCTTAGGGAGACTTATAGCCATCAATAGACATCTATTGGACGGTGATAGATACGTCTTAATACTAAAGTTTCCTCTAACAACGATATAGAAATTTGGCCTTCAATAACACGCTGGCTGGGAAAGCCTTATTTGGAGACTTTCTTATTTTTATAATAGTCTTTGGTGGCAGATATGTAAACAGCACCTAGATAAATACTAGCTACTCATAAAACTGTATTATCAGAGGGATTGACTTATTGTTGCCCATAAGGTGGGTGGGATGGCCCTTTGGTTCTATCAGACTCAAGAGTGTACTGTACTTTCAGTGTGGTGGTAAAGTAAGAACACTTCATCCCTTATCGTACCCATGGGCGTCGTATATGATAACTAAGTATTGTGGGAGTCCAGATGGGCGATTCAGTGATCAGTGCTCTGCTCTATGCAGATGATGCAGTCCTGCTGGCGCAGTCAGCGACTGACTTGCAGTCCCTAGTCGACACAATGACAGAAGATTGTTAGAAAAGGGGTCTACGCATGAATGTGAGCAAAACCAAAATAATGGTCTTTGAAAGAGATTTAGCCAGAATAGATGTAAGAGTAACAATAGGTAATGATGTACTAGAACAAGTGGATGAATTTATATATCTTGGATGTGGATTTAGCCGAGATGGAAGGTACACCACTGATATAGAGCGAAAAGTAAATGCGGGAAATAGGGTGAACAGAGCGTTGCGACAACTTCTCGGTAGCCACCACCTCAGCCAGAAGGCACGTGTAGCAATACATAACGCAGTGCTTGTCCCAACATTACTATATGAAAGCGAGAGTTGGGTATGCAGAAAAGAGCATGAAAGTAAAATTAATGCAGTCGAAATGCGATCTCTACGGAAAATCTGTGGAGTTAGGCTGACCGACCGCATTCGCAATGACGATGTAAGAGAGCGAGTAGGTATGAAAGAGAGTATTGGTGTAAAGATGCGAAAGGAAATGCTCCGATGGTTCGGACATGTGGAAAGAGTACCGAACGAACGTCTGGTTAAGAAGATATACAATGCGAAAGTGGAAGGATGTAGGTTCCGGGGGAGACCGAGACTCACCTACCTAGACCAGATTGGTCACGTACTGAAGGAAGGTGGAGTCAAGAGTCTCCGAAACCGGCTAGCGTGTATGAAGAGAATTATGAATGTTGAGGAAGCGAGTGAAATATGCAAGGATAGAGTTCTCTGGCACTCTGTTCTCTCTGTCAACCCTGCAAGGGATATGGCGTGATGATATGTATGTTGTATGTAAGTAATGTAATATGCACGTAACATTTATTTAAGAGATGGAAATATCGTAATAAAACTCTATACCAACCTGTCTGACGAGTATAGTATAGTAGGTCACTTCCCCTCTTATTGTGGAAGTTTGAATCCTGAAGTGGGTTGTATATGAGCTGTGATGGTAGTAACAATACTATGGCTTAGTACAACTAAGCCGGATGAGCCTACCCAAGAATCTGTCAGCAAAAAAATTAACAGCGTGTCTTCTACTAGTCCAGGTTATGTATAAATATATATATGTAGTAAAATTACTAGGAAAATAAATTGTTCAGGCCAGTATGCTTATCACATAAAATCTGTATACATGCTTTAATGACACCGTACGACACCCGTGAAAAAGAAATACATGACACAAAAGTAAACGAATTTCTTCATAACAAAAATTTATGATGATTAATATAATTCCGTTAGTTTAATCAACATCATCGTAGTCAACTAACGATTACCACATCAGATACAGAGGTCACTACATGAAGAGGTAACGCTACAATTGGCACACTTGATGCGCAAGTTGCTGACCGCAGTTGGTATTGCAATTTTCTTTGGACAATTTTGCAGGACTATCTTTGGTCTCTTAGCCAGTTTATATGGCTCCCATGAGCAAGTTAATAGTTGTAGCCATAACCTGTATTCTTAAGCGGTGAGCACGATGAATTTTAAAGGTAAAATCAAAAACTACAATTGATTAACAAATCGTGGATATTTATTGAAATAAAAATAATAAAAATGAAAAATAATAAAAACAGCTCATCTTTCACATAGTTACATCATAAAATTTGTCTTAATTTTTTTTGTCTCTATTTTTGTCTCCATTTGTCGTCCTGTCTTTTTATATTGATCACTAATTGAAATAATAATTTATTGTTTTAATTACATTAATATTTTTTTTACTCATTATATTCTAGTCTAATTTTACCAACGATACAACGAAACCACGATATCGATTGGGTCCAACTGTACAATTATTAATACATTTTAAAACGTTAACGACGTATCATAAATATTTAAAAATATTTTTACCAACAACTGTATCAGCATTTGGTTTGAAAAAGATTGTTGATATTAATATTTTTAAAGTACAATTATTAATTCCAGGTCCCGTTGAGATTACATTAGCTAATAATTTAAAGACTGCTGTCCCGAAGCTAACATCATCTGAAGAAGACCTGAACATAAAGGAGACAGATATGGACGACAAAATGTTACTATTATAATTTACTTATAATTATCTAATATAAATTCTATTATAATTTACATTAAGTACGTATACTGAAAGATTTCACATTTGGACTAATAGGTACGATTGAAATTCAATGAAAACATTAAAAACATAAACTGGAATAATATTCAGTCTTCATAAAATAACTAGCATCCACAAGAAATAATAGCACATGAACGACAAACGATCTCACAGTGAATTTAATTATAATTTAATTATTTTAATCACTAATGAAACGTACATGTATTGTGAATAACAAACACCTACCATTAATCGTTATTAATTTCAATTTCTACAATGGCTTAAATAAATTATCGATTACAGGAAACTCACCGTTTTCTCACAAAATTTTGTTATAATCCATGAAACATTAATCCTCTATAAATATGAACATCAATAGGTAGGTACTCGATTTACACAAATAAACTTACACCAAATATTTACATAAGTTTGTTTATCTAGGATAGGAAACATTTCGCTTATTATTGTACACAATATACTAAAATTACGAAACAACTTACTCTCCAAACACATACTACACAAACTATGAAGATCCTAGAAAATACTGGAAAGAATTTTAATTTAATTGACACTATACACCTTAAAGATTAAGTAGCAAGTATTTAAATCAACATAGCTAACTTTGGCATTGGTTTCCACGTTTCTTTATATATAAAAAAAATATGTAAAAACAAGATCGTACTGTATAACATAAAACCTCAGACACATACAGCCTTCTAACTAAAAATGAAAGAAAGCTAACATTAACAATACAACGGTAATCAATAGTTTTCAATAGATACATGAAAAAGATATGTCACTTATGATTAAAGTAATTAAATTAATGCCCCTCGGTGCAAGCTTATGGGTTCATATTGCAACGCGCATAAATAATAATATTGTTAAAATTCAATTCTTAAGACTAGAAATTGAACAAAGACTGGACTGGATTTTCTATGAGAAATATTTCAAAGTATACAGTTTTGGAATGTGCCGAAACACGTGATCACTGGTTTTAGAAGATCTGGCTAAGCGGTGCGGGCGGTGGCAGGCGGAGCCCACCCCATGGGTAGAGTCACGACGCCTCGTCACGGCACGCATTAGAGTCATCGGATAGAGCTAAAGGAGCACCATTACTTTGATTCACAACACACTTCCGCATATGTTTCTCAAGTGTTGATGGCACGGAGAAGGGCATTTCGCAAAATCTACAACGATACACGTCCTTGCCAAGTCGGCCATGTGTTTTCATATGCCTTGTTAATTTGGAGCTTTGTGCACACGCGTAAGAACATAGTTCGCACTTGTACGGCTTCTCACCGGTATGTGACCGTCGGTGAACAGTAAGATTCGAGCAGTTCTTGAAAACTTTTCCACAGTATTCACAGGTATCATTACGACGTCCTTCTTTGCTTTTAAGGAGTGGATTTTGTAGTAAGCCATTGCCACCACTTTTGAGACCATCAAAAATATTATCCGGTGGTCGTTGTGTATGCAAGGTTGGTAGCCACCATCCTTCACCTCTATCCATATCTAGTTTGATGCGTTTGGATGCTTCAAAAGGATTTTCAAAAGGGTTGAAGAGTGGATGTGGCTGTGGAGGCATTTTGGCAAATTCCTCTTTTAAACGTAATGCTGCCGTTGGCGGCATGCCATTCGGCTTGTCACTTGATGGTCCATTATTGTTGTCTCTATCTTTGGCTAACTGCCATTTGAGTGAATTGCCAGACTCTTGCAAAGCTTGCTTGAAAGCTTCGCTATATTGAGCAATGTTTGATAAACCAAATTTATCCATCAACTCACCGACTACCGATGCAGTTGGTAGATTATTTGGTAAAGCAGGTGTTTGTTTTCGTGGAGGTGCTGACGGAGCACTACTATTAGATACAGTTAAATCTTCTGCTTCCTCGACATCATCAACATCTTCATTTTCCTCTTCCTCCTCGCCTTCTAATTCCTCATCCTCTAAGTCATCATCAGAATCATCTTCACCGGTGTCACCACCAGATTCGCCATCTTCGGCATTTGCATCAGCTGATCTATGAATTTTCATATGCTTCTTTAATTTAGATGCTTTTTCAAAAGCTTCGTCACATTCGGAGCATTTAAAAGGCTTTTCTCCTGTATGTGAGCGTCGATGAACAATTAAGTTATTTTCAAAACGGAATTTCTTTCCACAGAATTCACAGGAGTGAACAGCTTCATCAGTGTTGCGCTTGACGGGTGGCGTTGACGATGGTCGCTCTGCAGGCGGCGCATCAGCTGTTAGTGGTTCACCTCGTCGTTCAGGTGAAGTCGAACTATGTGGCCTCGTTGCTTCACGAGGTGTGTCCACCGTCCCGGGTCCGGCGCCCGCCGGTGGAGTCTGACCGACTCGGGAGGGCGACGGGGAAGCGAACGGAGGAGAATGCTTCCTGGGGCTAGGAGAGCTCGAATTGCCTGTGGCCGCCCCTGGACTGGTCGTACCGGCCAGTTGCCGCAAGCGCTGCGAGTAAAAATCCAGCTGGGGTTCTAGTGAAAGAGGTTGGGAGACAGGTGGGACTCTGTCTCTGCTGGAGATCGATGTTGGTATGACAGGAGGTCTGTCTGCTGGAGAAGGAAATGCCTGGTGCGGAGGCAAAGAGTTAGCTGCAACAGCAGCTGCTGCTGCTGCTAAATTGAGCCCATGATGACGAAATTGCTCCGAAACAAGTTGTTCCATTCTAAACCGATGGTCGTGATGATTGGGTCGCGCAAAGAGAGGCGCAGGAGGAACTGATGGATGAGCTAGAGGAGGTAGACTACCTGGTAAAGGCATTCGTAAGAGACCACCAACTCCAAAAGGAGAATGCAAATCTGGTGGAGGTAAAAGTGGATGATGGCGTAAAGTAGGTGGTGGCAAAGGAGCACCGGTGGATGAGCATCCCGAACTCGACGATGATGTACTGGAAGTTGAGTGGTTCTGCTTATTAGGCTGATGTTGTGGCATTGCTTCAACGTAGATCTTAACACCATGTACATGTTGGACATGTTGCAGAAGTCTCCAGGCAGAATGTACGCGTGCCTTACACGTCGAGCAGACATAGTTGCTTGGTTCTGTTGACAATAAGAAAAAAAATGTCAAAATATATTATATAAGCTGGTGTACATTGATGTAAATGTTACCCAATGGAAGATTTACAGCAATATTAACACGGGCAAAGTGTCTAGTAATAGCTCTCACATATCGTAGTGTTGGGCCTAGGGTGCGCGCGTGGCGTGCATGTTAAATAGTATGAGGTCCAAGGGTTCGCGGCGCAGCGGTGAGTGATCGCCCCTCCGTGTCTCGCGTGATTCATGCACCTCTAAAATCTTATGAAATATACGCGGGTTCGGATCACGTACACACGCGCGGGTTAAGACTGTTGATATTGAAATCTATGTATGTAACACTAGCCCACTAAGGGAAAAATGAATAGAGGCTTTTTTATTAAATGGGGCATCAGTTTTCTTCCATTTGAATGTGTTTGAATTGTGGTAGCTTGCAAAAGTAACTTTACAGTAGTCTTCTTATACTGTAAGCTGTTTCTATTAACATTAATACGTCATCATCATTCTCCTACTCTTATCCCAATTATTTGGGGTCGATACAATATGTACTCTTCTTTCATAGTACATATATTGTAAAAGTTATTGGCAATAGTTTTATGATCAGCCGCCTGCCAGACGTTAACTCTCCTTGAGAATGTAATTGTTGACCAAACGGCATCAGATGGAGTTGGCCCAGGTCGTTATAAGGTTCTTAGTGGGCTTTTACGACATCCACGAGCAAAATAAGGGTTGGTATTGTTCGTAGCCGCTACCACGCAGCTATTAACACTACTACGTGTTGACATATGTATATATTTGGGTTGGATCTCCATTCGTGCATTCATCTATTAACCTATTTAACGCCCATTGATGGATATACCGGATCGGCAGATTCCAGATTATGATCTACAGAAATGCTGGCTTTGAGTTAGTGCTAACAAGCATAGGACGTAAAGAAACAGCATTTAGAAACATGTCTTTGCTATGAGTTATCACTGTTGACATATACTGGATGTCTTTAATGTTTGGACTTTTGACGGGAATTTGAAAACGTCATGTGGTGCTCTTGTATTATATTCGATATCTTAGTGTTTTAACGTGTTATATTACATAATTTTGATAGCATTTTATGTAATGTGATGTGCGGAAATACTGGGATGTAGTGAATATCATATAAAAGTGCTTTACAACGTTTTCATTTTCCATCAAAATTCCCACAAGATACCATTAACAGTGTGGCCATTGCACTGTTAATGGTGACAATTTGACTTAGACAACGATTGACTTGAAAGACTAAAAACGTGAAAATATTTATAACTTGACACTGGCACGAATAGCTCGTATATGTAGCTGATTGCCAATACATAAGAAGAATGTTTGAAGTCTGACAGCAGAAGGTAATGTGAATACAGATGGATGGATAGAAATCTGTTAATGTTGGTATGGAAGTCAAATAACCAAGTTTGAATTATTGAATAATATGTATATTTGACCAAAAAATAATTACTTGTATTATACAATGACGGGAACCTAATGTTTCTCCTTCTCCTTATCATAAGAAAACTTGAATAGTGTGAAGTCCAAAATTAGCATTAGAACTCTGGGGATATTAGGGATACTATAATGGTACACCTTATTGGGGATGACGGCGGACGGATGGATGGATGAATAACCCCTTAGGGCATAAAAGTGTTTGATTATACATAAACTAATATAAAATTAAAATTGCTTAAAGATTTATCTTCTTGATTTATTTATTCATATTTTTCTCTAGCGTAACCTAATTTGCGCGTTCCGCTTCAGATATGAGCGATGTGGTCAAGGCGCGTCCAGTCGCTCCCTGTAATTTGATGGCTCATTGTGAAGCCTTAAACATATTTTATTGTAGAGGCAGTCGTATCTCAGTGATCGCATAGTGAAGTACACACTAATATTTCGATATATCGAATTTTACAATTTCGATGCGAAATTTATTTAAGTTTTTCTTATTCTTTTCACGAATGTAAGCTTTTTCATTTGTGGATTTCTAAGTATCAAAATTTCAAAATACAACAGTATATGTCATAAAATAGGGAAAGAAACCAATTTTTCCAAAAAAGAAAAACCAAGTGAAGTCACTGGACATAAGATATACTAGTATGTGTAAAGAGGTATAAAGCGGTATACCTATACCTCGTTGTTTTATTAATACATTACCGTTGATTGTTATTTGTATGTAATATTAAAAAATATATTTACAATATATAGTATAATACTGTTCTTCCTTATAAATCATTATCCTTTAGATCAAACAATATCGATGCCGTTATCACAAGTATTTTAAGGGACCGCATAAGATGTTTGTTACGAAACTTTATACTTTTAGAAATTTTAATTCATATTTAGAATTTTACAATCATTTATTCAGCCCTATATGTGTGTGAAATAAAAAGACAAACAATGTTTTAAAGGAATATTATAATTATAAACGGATAACTGGTTATACAAAATAAATTATCGATATTGCTCATCACTAGATCGGTGGGCGCGGCCCGATAACCGATCTAGACTGTTAAGACGATTATTGAATTGTAACGGTCAGATTGTGACCAACCGGAAAGATGATACATACAGGCTGTGTTATTAAGTTAAAAAAAAAATGTTGACTTTAATATATGGCACAAGCTTGGTTCTGTGATGGTTTGTGATCTAATGCTGAAAGAGTGCTGTTTAGTTTTTTACAATTTAATATATGTATATCAATTTATTGCAAAAATAAGTTAAGTAGTGACTTGACATAAACGCCGTAAAGTATTCGAAACGTTGCAAAATTGATTAATTTAACAAACGCGATAGAATCCGTAGAAATAGGCCTCTTTCAAATGTGTAATACCCGCGTAAACATAAGAAATCAGTAGATAAGTATTTATTATAAGTTTAGTTCTTAGTTAGGTTAGGTTAGGGTGAATAAATTACAACTAATCGTATTGTATAATGCAAGCAAATCTTTAAACAAATGTATTTTTTTTTTGAGAATGGAGAAATGCCATTGAATATGCACTTTATTTGAATTTTTGTGAAAAATATTAACCGCAAACTTGATTTTTTTTTCAGTAGGTACAGTAGTTTTTTTTTTTAAATTAGAGACAATACTTATTTATATATACCTACACATAAAGAAATAATTGTTTATAAATTGTATCAACCTGTATGTATATGATATTCAATACTGTGACCTTTCTGTAAGAGGTATTGTTCATTGTGTTGAGTTTTGGTCATCATATAGTACTGATGGCATATAAATACAATACGAAAAAATTAATAACTATCGCTAACTTAGAAAAAAAAATGTTATGAATTTCATATTTTCATTATCGTTCTGATTTTTGTTGTCCACAATTGGTCGTAGGCCTTCCCTATAAAATACAACATATAACGCAGCCATTCACTGAAGGGGTAATCACTTGGCAAGCGGGTTTGGTGATCGTGGTAAAGTATCATATGTTTTCAAAAGAGTAGCTGAAACATATTGGTGATATTCCTCATCTGACTTTTTCGACACCCATCGATAAGTGTCGCAGATGGCTGTAAAATTGAAAAAAAAACCAAGGAGATCCAAAATTCAATTGTATTTTTCTATGTGTAACTTCAGAACATTTTTCTAACCGATGTTGTTGTTGAAAGCTGGTGCTTTTCATGTAATCTTATTTAAATTTTATTAAAATCTGGCGAGTAGTTTTTGAGTTACCTTCAATTATTAATATTTGGTTGACTTCGACTACATAGTTTTGAATTCGATTTTGATTTTTGTTATTTTTTTTGTACTATATGTAAAATAAATTCTAGAATCGTCTTTACAACTCATTATCTACTTTCCACTCTTAAGTGTACGCTTCTTATATAAAAGTAAAAATCATCATCATTATCATTTCAGCCTATCGCCGTCCACTGTTGGACGTAGGCCTCGCTCATGTTACACCATAGAGTGCGGTCCTGTGCCGCTTGCATCCATCAACGTCTCGTAAGCTTCACCAGGTCGTCTGTCCACCTAATGAGAGGGCGTCCTACACTAATAGATATACATAAAAGTAAAAATATTGATCTTTATTACGAGTGGATTATATGAATATGACATAGTTATATTTCGATTTTGTCAGCCAATACACCGATGTTTGATATGATTCCTTCATATTCCTTAATCAACTTCGCAATAATAGGACCATTGATCAATAACCTTTGGATGATCACTGCTGGATATTCCCCAGCTGGGTAATGCTATAAATCCATGCCATTGGCAGACTGTTTGACGACTTCACTTGATTTTACAATTATCTTAGAGGAATGGTACTGCCCAGTTCGCTTCAAACAGTTCTTACAACTGTCTGTCTGTGATTTTTCTGTCTGTCTCTCGCTCTTTCACGACAAAACTACTGAACCGATCTAAATGAAATTTGGTACACAGATAGTCTAGAGCCTGATAAAGGACATATGCTACTTTTTAATGCAAAAAAGGGTTGTAAAGGGGGATGAAAAGGAATTATTGTCATTTTTAAAGCCAGAAGCTTGAAACTTATTTTTGCTAGGCTCTTGATTAAATAGAAATAAATATGACATTAAAATTTCGTAAAAATTTACCCTTAAAAAAATAAAAATATGAAAAACTTTAGGAAAGTAACCACAAACAAATTAAAACGCGGGCGAAGCCGCGGACAGAAGTTAGTATTACATATATTAACAGTTAGTCTGAATGATATGTATGATTTGCTAACAGTACGCCATCTTAAGTAGGGTCAACAAAAACACCGCAACAAAATGGTCCCAATCCGATTGATACGGGATTATAGCGATTACATACGCTTGTAATTTTCAATCGGTTGTGATAACCATCTGTGGTCAAATCATGTGTGGTTGATAATTAATTGTGGTTCAAGTGTGGGCTGATGGTTGGGTGGTCGGATTATGACGGTACCATGACTTGGTTCGCGATGTATCGCCTATTAATATATCTATATATTAAAATATATGCATTTAATAAACTTTTAACGTCGAAAAATAGATAATGATTCGATCTTTTGTTTTTTCTGTCATTGCTTATGGTAGCAGACGATCAAGCAGTACACCTCTTGTTAACTGTTAGTACCGCCCATTGACCTTTGCAATACTAAGGGTATAACTAGGCCGCTGATTACCAATACAAGCCCCAAACCCACCCAGTTAGGCTTTCGGCTCTCTCGCTCACCGAACGAAGCAATTTGCCATTACTCAGACGTCGATTTTCTGCGAGAGTGTAGTACCTACTACCCCGGACGGACCGGCCCGTGGCTGTAGATAAAACAGTCTGTTGACGTGGTCCTACCAATAATAATGTGGTCATTGATTTATTTATTGCAAATATACATTTATAGGTCAAATATCAAATGCAAACATTATTATAGATAATTTCTTTCTATAGCATACGTAGCTTATTCTTTATTTATCATCATCATCATCACAGTCCATAAATGTCCCTCTGTTGGGCTCGGGCCTACTCCGTAACGGGAGGGAAATTAACCTACTATACCACGCTGGTCAGATGTGTTGGTATAGGGTTTTGTTTCGAGTTTTCCTTCTCTCCCATAGATGTTATATGCGTTTTATATCCCTTAGTCATCTCGTACGATCACCCACGCGTAAAATATGGGGTGGGGAATAGTATTCTTACTCCGTCACCACACGCATAAATATTCTTTATTAACCGACTTCAAAAAGGAGGAGGTTCTTTTTAGTCATAATTTCAATTGCAAAAATAGTGTTTAATTTTTTTTTTGTCTATTTCTCTGTATATTTGAGCTCGTAGAGTGTTACAAATACAATGTATTATAAACGTCTACTATATTTTATGAGTCATAAAAACGGCTAAAAGTATCAAATGAATGGATAGAAACTCTCTAGCTTCACTAGGAAACTTACAACTCGCCTGCCAAGGGTGGTCGATCACAGCAATCCCATCTTCAATGTGAGATAGAAGCAGTATGTTTTTTTTTCTTTTTATATTTGTCTGAGTACTTACATAAAACTTGAATCGCGATACCTCTAATATAATCAGAGATTGTGTTTATTTTCTATTAGATATAATCTCTTTTAAATTGGTTATTGAGAATTTAAGAGACACATAAAAATTACTGAAGGGTTTATATTGAAATTTGTTAGGGGTTATCTACACTGGTCACTGAAGAAAAGAACGCCTCCCAGTGATCCACCCATAGGGCATCGAGAAGTATGTCGTAGGGCGGGTCTACGGGGTCTTGCACCACGTCTTGCGTCTTGCAACTTTTTCTACATACATATTTGTTTTGGAAGGAATAATGCATTAATCGCCACGTTTGGCAGGCGTATTGGTAATCGCGGTAGATGTTATTAAGTTTCCCAGATAGCCGCTGCCTACTCTCCCGGTGAGCATCCCATAGCCGATTCTTCTTTTCAGGTCGCCACACGGGGAAAAATACTCTACATCATTCCAATTAACATATGCACTGTATAATATTACAATATAACAAACAATAAATAATATATATTCATTAAATCAATTTTGTCATCAGATTACGAGACGTCTACTGGGCATAGTCCTCCCCACAAAGATGGATACTGACATAATTAACTCGCTTCATTATCATCATCATCATCACATCCCATACATGTCCCACTATTGTGCTCGAGTCTCCTCCGTCATGGGAGGGAAATTAACCTATAGTAGGTTAATTTCCCTTTTCCCACACTGGTCAGGCGTGTTGGTATAGGGTTTTGTTTCGAGTTTTCCTTCTCTTATATGCATAGATGTTTTATGCGTTTTATATCCCTTAGTCGTCTTTTACGATCACCCACGGGTAAGATAGAGGGTGGTGAATTTTATTCTTACTCCGTCACCACACGGGTAGATTACCTCGCTTGGTGATCTCTATTGTGCTATAAAATTTCTAGTAGGTATAGTTAATGCTAATCAATTTTCTGGTGCTCCCTTGGTTCTTTACGACTCCCACGGGTAATTAAAAACCCAATTTTCACATTATTAGTATTAGTTTGAATATTTATTTGTTGACGGTACTAATAACTATCCCAATCAAGTAATATATCAATAAAACCTGGAGCGTTCCAGGTTATCCGGATACGTAAAAAAAAAATGTTTAACGACCGTTTCGATTTCAAAAGGCCATCGTTGATTACCGAGTATTGTGTTGGCCAGAAGCCACCGGGAGTGAAATTTTTAAACACGGATCTAAGGGGCCTGGAGGGGGTTGAATTACTGCCACCCTCGGGTGGATCGCTTAGCCCCGGGAAAGCGTATCCGGATGTCGCGGCCGCTTCGAGTCGTAATTTCTGTGTGCATTTTCTTTTATTTTTATGATTGATGAATTGATTATTATTGTTCATATAGAATAAAGTTACATGATTGCACAAATGATGCAGCAATGTAACTGACCTATCATACCGAGAGACTTGGGTTCGATTCTCACGCAGGCGAATTCTTGGTGGATAACGATTCACAAACAATGGTTATGCGTCTGGGTGTAATTAGTGTCAATTATTTATACACTAGTAGTCTGTTGCGATTTATTCTTTAATATAGTAGAATTTATTACACACACACACACACACACAAAAAAACACTGCTGCCTCGAGTTTCCTCCTCAGTGAGAGGGAATTGACCTACTATACCACGCTGATCAGATACGTTGGTGTAGGATTTTATATTGCGTTTTTCTTCTCTTGCAATGATCTTATTGGATTAAGTCTCTTACGATCACCCACGGGTAAGAAAGGCAGGGAACTGTATTCTTACTTTGTCACCACACATGTGATAATAGTTTAATAATTTAATGATTTCTAATGTTCACACGAGTGTTACACATTTGATATAAAGTGATCATGGTCATGGGAGGACTGTCCTTCCATGACCATGATCACTGTAAAGTGTTCAAAACGTCGGTAACTTAAAAATCAAACACAAAGCGTTTGTGAAGAAGAGAATATATATATATATTCTCTCAAATAGAATCCGTAATAATATATAAATAGAATCCGTAAATGTAGTTTTATTTCAAAAGTTTAATAATTTTTAAATTATATACTTACTTTTCACTTCGTAATCGGGTTTTATAAATAATTAAGCATATTAAATGTTAAATTTCAGTAATTTAAATTATATACTTAAAAGTTATGTGCCTTTTTGTGTATTTATTAGAAATTACATCATTCATGCAGTTTGATAATAATATCGAGTTTAACCACAATTCAGAGCTATTGGTTCGAAATTCAAAGGTGGGGTGGGGTGGGTTTATAAATTTAAATTATTCAAAATTAACGTTATCCTGCTCTTATCCCAATTACTTGAGGCTGACGCACTATGTACTCTATTTTTTTTTTAACAATATGCACGATGCATATTGCTAAAAAAAAGTTATTGACAGTCATTTTAGAACCGGACGTCTGCCTGAGGTCAACTCTCCTTGGGAATGTAATTGTAGACCAAACGGCATCAGGTGGAGTTGGCTTAGGTCGAATTGTCTTTTACGACATCCATGAATAAATTGCAAGATAGATACTGCTTATTCCCCTGGTGCTCTCGGATTATAAAGCTCCTACAGGCAAATGGCGACGAATTTTAAAAGTGGCGATACATTTAATTTATACAAATTGTTGAGAATTACAAATTGTTACCATTGTGTCTAAAAATATCATAGCGCCAAATGGCGTTGGCGTAGTCTGTTAGATCAAGGCCCAAATCTCTAACTTGTGGAGATATCTATGCTCAATAGTAATGAATAAAAGAGGACATCTAAATGTATAATGATAATCATTAAGTACCTATCCTCTCAGCTAATATAAGTCCTATTGTTGGGCTCGAGCCTCGTCCACCAATGGGAGGGAAATTGACCTACTATACCACGCTGGTGAGATGTGTCTTTTCTCGTAGAGATGTTATTTGCGTTTTATATCCCTTAGTCGTCTCTTACGGGAAAGACAAGGGGTGGTGAATTGTATTCTTACTCTGTCACCACACGGATAGGGTACAGTATAGGTTACCTATGCTCTCAAGTAATTATATAAATAATATTATTTAAATGATAGGAATTATTTCGTAACCTTATCGGGTAATTAGATATAAAACTAAATGAAATTTTCTTAAAATTTTTAACACGAAATAAAAATTTAAAAAGAAAATGCGAAATTCCGTCGGCCCACATAGAACATTTCTCGGCCGGAAGCCGCCAGCGCTGCTTCCGGCGACGACAACAGTTGTTCGCACCCCAGCGCCTCTCGCGGACACTAGTAGAAACTACAGTCTCCCACCCAACTACATAGGGTTGTTTGCTTACAAAGTTGTACATTTTTATAGATGATACAATAGAAGGTTGCTATGAAAAGTTTTAGTCAAAGTTATCAGGACAAGACCTAGCATCACAAGGCTGCCATTATTGATACGCCCTGATCGTGAACATGTAGTTCCAAACTCGGAATAAAACAAAACAATGTTGTTGGGCTTTTTTGCAGTTATCCTAGATTTTCTCTATTAGTAAGACCTATTTTTTTTATAAAAGACATCACTCTGTACCAAGGAAAGTAATCCTTGTAAATGAGTTTACAAACATGCAATTAACGCAGACAAATTACACCCAGACTCAGAGCAACACCATGTGGATCACACAAAGCATTGTCCTGCGTAGGAATCGAACCCATGACTCTGGCACGAGAGGTCAATATTTTAACCACTACGCCATCTGTGCAGTCAAATAAGTCAATTATACATACATACATACATACATATCATCACGCCATATCCCTTGCAGGGTAGGCAGAGAGAACAGAGTGCCAGAGAACTCTATCTCTGCATACTTCACTCGCTTCCTCAACATTCATAATTCTCTTCATACACGCTCGCCGGTTTCGGAGACTCTTGACTCCACCTTCCTTCAGTACATGACCGATCTGGTCTAGGTAGGTTAGTCTCGGTCTCCCTCGGTACCTACATCCTTCCACTTTCGCATTGTATATCTTCTTAACCAGGCGTTCTTTCGGCATTCTTTCCACATGTCCGAACCATCGGAGCATTCCCTTTCGCAACTTTTTTTTTTTTTTTTTTTTTTTTTTTTACCTTCCACACAACCTCTTACATTCCACGTGCCCACCCGGCACTCCGTTCTCCTCGACTCGCCTAACTGGGCAAGGCGTGATGGGTGGCGGCCCCCATCGCCGCGATAAGTCAATTATGAATGTGTAATATGCCTATGTTTATTATATAACGAATAAAAGAGATCGGTGCTGATGATCATCCAATTGGCAATAAAGAGGTAATATAGCAGGTTATAGAGCCAAACGCGGCATTTCTATAATCTCGAATGGTCCAATGGCTTTCAAAAAGAGGTGTCACTTTTGTAAAAGAGACTATAAAAAACTGTCTTTATAGTACCTATGTCATATTTTCGCCGAATCTACATTCCAAGAAGTTTCAAGTTCTAATAAGACAACGAGAAAGTAAAATTCTTAATAGAATTTGTCTTGCTCAAATAACTAGAATCAACGCGAGATTATTTAAAAAAAAAAAATTTAGTAAGGCATAAACAAATAAATAAAATCAAACCATCCATGTAAATAAAAAAAAATTAAATTCAAAAAGTTGTAATTCCAATTTCAAATCTTCATGATACCATAATGTTTATTAAAAATGTGTCCTATATTTGAATCTATGCAAAATCTGAAATAAGAACGTCGCACCACCGAGACTCGCCATCGACTTGTTATGCGGCGGATGTCCGTCGCGCCGCTGCGCTGAATGACCGCCTTCCCCTTCCGCCCGCACCGAACACCCCCATCAGACTTTGTCATATAGACAGCGATAAGCCGTTAATGAGGATCAAGTTAATAAACACTCAATTACTAACACTCTTTTATTAGTTTGAAAATGATTCCTATTAGACTTATTTGAAATTAAATTATATACTGGCAATGTTTAGAAATACAATTATATACTATTACTTATATATTTGACTGCACAGATGGCGTAGTGGTTAAGATACCGACATTCCGTGCCAGTGCCGTGGGTTCGATTCCCACGCAGAACATTACTATGTGTGATCCACAAAGTGTTGTTCTGAGTCTGGGTGTAATTTGTCTGCGTTAATTGCATGTTTGTGAAGTCCCCCGCAATACAAGGTTTATTTCCTTAGTGCAGGGTGGTGTCTTTTAAAAAAAAAAAAAAAAAAAATAAACTTAAAATATGAATTATACAAAAAATCACGATTTCTTATTCGAATTAAATAAACATCAATAAACTAAATTTATTTTCTATTACCATAGCAACACAAAAAGCGAATAAATGTACCTACTTTAAATTAGATAAATATTTAATTAAGTAAGTAATACAAATAGCACTAGTTTGTGAGGAAACCGATAGACTGTAAAGGTTTAGAGTTCGAATATGAAATGAACACTCCACACTTTTCAAAATTCTGCGCCTAGTTGTATTAATTATCACTTAGTTTTCCTAAACTATATAACTATTCATTGTTAGGAAAACACGCGTTAAATGGCAGTTTTATTTGAAGAATAAAACATTTATATCAATCAAATTTATCATCATTATTTTGTATAACTAGAAACGGTAAAAAAGTTTCATAGTAATGATGTATTTCATAAGCTAATTTAAAGCATAGAACCTCTGCATCATTCAGTTAATCTTCTAATGATTCATTTAACTTTCTAATGATTTAGTTAATCTTCTAATTATTCAGTTAATCTTCTAATGATTCAGTTAATCTAATGATCTCTTTTTCTCACAATGATCTCTTTTTCCGCCTTCTTTTACAACCATAATATAATAATCCTCAGTTCAAATCGCGTTTTAGCTTTTATGATATGATATTAATCTATATCCGTTTACGTGTATTAGTCATCTCAAGTAATACCTACTCGTGAGAAAGAAAGAGATGACGGCACTTCTTCTTCATTCATATACCTACGTTCTACTATTGAGTACAGTATCTACACAAGAGATGGAAAAATTTAAATAAAACTTTATACCAACCGCTTTAACCAGCGGAAAACTATACCATAATAGGTCAATTAATCCATTATAGAGGACTCGTGCCCAGAAGCGGAACGTAAATGAGCTGAAATAATGATAAAAATATACCCTAGGCATTCTTTGCGATGCAAAGGAATTGATGATTTTTATTTCTAATCCGTTACTACATAAAAACCCGCCATCGCCGAATAATCCGCTCAATGTTTCAGTAATACCAAGCCTTTACGCTAGTGCGAAGTTATAACCCCGAATGGTGCAAATTGTGACCCATAACTGAAAGACATGTTGTTGTTTGCAATGAGAAATAAATTTAAAAATAGAATTCAAGTAAAAAATTATATAACTATTCGTTAATATTATGCATATATTGTGGATATATTGTGGATATATTGTGCATATATTGTGCATATATTGTGCATATATTGTGCATATATCGTGCATATATTATGCATATATTATGTAAATAAATATATTACGTCTTCTCTTGTTTTATATCAGCCCATACACGTCCCACTGTTGGGCTCGAGCCTCCTTCGCAACGGGAGGGAAATTGATCCACTATACCACGCTGGTCAGACGTGTTGGTGTAGGGTTTTATTTCAAGATTTCATCTCTTGCATAGATGTTATATGCATTTTATATTCCTTAGTCGCCTCTTACGATTATCCATGGGTAATATAGAGGGTGGTAAATTGTATTTTTACTCGGTCACCATATGGAAATTTAAAAATTGGTTTATGGTTGATTATAATAAATTATAATACAAATAAATGGATTCTTAAAAAAAACTTAAGGTTTTTTGTGTTTGTCTTTTAGCTGTTAAACGCAGATGGCTGTCACAGCTTCACCCTGTCCATGGGTGAGCGCTGAGGGCTCTCAACCCGGAAAAACTTAAGGTTATTTCGCAGCAAATTTAAAACTACAACAATTATAGATTAATTATTGCAAGCTACGAGTATAATATTACTTTAAATGTTTAATCATTATATTATTTAACAATATCTTATATCTTTATTTGAAATCTATTAATATCTTTTACTTCCGTATAAATCGATCAGTATATTTTATTTCTTATCTCCAATTGCATAAAAGGGGAGTGAAATCATTCTAACTTCTGTTTATCTTTTCTAATTAAATTTGTTGTTGGTCTCAAGTTAATTTAATGTTTCCTGAGGTTCCAATCTTGGTGTTATCCATGGAAATCATTAACTATCGATTTTAGCATTAAAGGAATTATGATAGGTAGTTATGTATCTTGGTGTTAGGCCAAATAAAAAAGATATTAAAAATCTCACTCATCATCATTCTCCTACTCTTATCCCCATTACTTGGGGTCGATACAATATGTACTATTCTTTCATAGTACATATTGTAAAAGTTATTGGCAATAATTTTATGACCGGCCGTCTGCGAGATGTCAACCCTCCTTGGGAATGTAATTGTTGACCAAACGGCATCAGATGGAGTTGGCCCAGGTCGTTATAAGGCTCTTAGTCGTCTTTTTCGACATCCACGAGCAAAGTAAGGGTTGGCAGTATTATTCGTAGTCGCTACTACATAGCTATTAAAAGCCTCACTATTGGATACAAATTTCGATGATAATAGGTCATCAATTGACCTATGCTGGTCAGATGCGTTGGCATAAAGTTTTATCTTGCAGGAGTGTTACCTGCTTTCAAATTGTAGTTGTATTTTAACGCCATTTGCGGAAAAGGAAGTGATGATTTGAATTTTTATTCCGATTGACACATTCACATGGAAATATATAATTAAGAAGACGTACGATTAACACAAATTACAGGTATTTAACTATCGAATCAATTTATTCGTGGATCGCTGCTTTTTATCAAACGGACTGAAGCCACTCGTCAATAGAGGTCGCTGTTAAAATCACAGCAATTTAGAAAAGTCTTCATTTTGGTTACGGCAAATACAATTCATCAACCACTTTATCTTACCTGTGGATGTCGTAAAAGATGACTAAGAGGTAGAATATGCATATAATATCTATGCAAGGGAAGGGCAACTCGAAATAAAAACCTATAGATATCAATACGTGGGACCAACATCGTCAATTTTTTTCCTATATAGATGAAATACGAGACCAGCGTATATGAGCAGAAATGTTAAAAAAAAAGAGAAAAATAAAAAAAATAAAGAAAACTTAAAATAAAATTTAATTTAATTCATCATATAATTAACATTATCCGATTACATAGGTAATTCAATGTTGTCTGGGTCATATCGTGAAAGGAGACAACTGAAAAAATAATTTGTCATTGTTCAAATATGGCCGTAGTTGACCGATACGACACGAATTGAAAAACACATGTGTTTGGTATATGACACAGAAAATGGATTTATAGAATGACCTGGTGTTATAAGTTATAAAAATTTTACAGGATAAATTAATCATCATCATCATCATCACAGTCTATAAATGTCCCACTGTTGGGTTCGGGCCTCCTCCGTAATAAGAGGGAAATTAACCTACTATACCGCGCTGGTCCGACGTGTTGGTATAGGGTTTTGTTTCGAGTATTTCTTCTCTCGCATAGATGTTATATGCGTTTTATATCCCTTAGTCGCCTCGTATGATCACCCACAAGTAAGATATGGGGTGGTGAATAGTATTCTTACATCGTCACTACACGGAAAGGATAAAACCATCTAACCAATCTACAGGATAAATTATAATATCATTAATGTTAATGCTTACCCGTGTGAGGCGGGCAAAAGAATACAATTGTCGCCAAATCTTAATCGCCCGTGGGAGTTGAAACTATCGCCTAAGGATTCACCAAGAAAGTGGGCAAACCTCCTAGTTAACATATAACATATCACTGCGTTTAATAAGTCCCTTGCCAAGCGTGGCGATCGGCACTACCTTCTAATATGAAGCGATCTATGAGAAAGGCAAATTCTTACAATTCCGGTTGGAACTGATTTTTTTCTGTCTTTAATAAGAAAACCTTCCGTAATAAGAATACAATTCATGATTTCTGGGTGACCTTACAATAATTATTAATAGAAATCATTCCCAGATTCAGAACAATTTATGAATCGCAGATATATTTCTTCAATTTGAAATATTTAATAATTGTATTGTGGGTTACTTTACAAATAAAAATTAACGTACACAAATAAAAAAATGACTTAGAGTGAAAATTTATAAATCACTCGAAATATTGTCCCGTGTAAGAATCGAACTCACTACACTGACACGGTAAATTGATATCTTAACCATTATAGATGGTATAATGCAATTATTTTAATACTATTAAAACAAAAGTTATATGTCAAAAAAATGCAAGAAATATTGAGTATTTTAAAAGTGTAGGTATTATTTCAAGAATAAATGTCATTATTTTATGAATTTCCTTTGATTTGAAAAAATAATAATCAGGGATTATTATTTTTTTAAAACTAAAAGTACCGCACATCTTCACCTGTCTAGTACAGAAAGTGCTTTCAAAATTGATCTAGCCAATTCAATGCTTATGCGGAACAAAAAAGCAGGAAAATATTAGAAAAACTTATTTTAAAGTACCGTATGCAATGTCATATGCACTTAGTAATAAACAATTATCTTGTCAATTAGACACTTAAATTTTATTTATCTATATAAAAAAAGACAAGACTTGCTCATTTACAGTTATTAGATAGATATCTAGATAAATATTTTGCCATGCGAGAATCACATGCTTGTCTTGTCTATAACATAAAATCTATAGCCGTATATAATTTAGCTTATTAGCTTATATATATTTAAATACCATGATCTGGTACAAGAGTCTAATTGATTTATATTACTCTGTACTCTTGGTATAAGAGATCTTATCTTTCTTTTCTTTTTTGTATTGGCAATTAGTTACTAATACGAGCAATTGTTGCCAGTGTAGAGAAAAAATATCCGACCTAATCACATTTACTGAACAATCAACATGGTGATTCCTTCCCATCATTAAGCAAAGTCATGGTTAAAGTTGGAACGTAAACCTAAGGAATATCAACAGATACAATGACATCAATATTGCAAATCATTAGGCCTCGTTGGTCTGGTGGACAGCCAACTGAGGGACGTCGAATTTGCGTCTTGACCTGAGCGAGGAAGTACCAAGATTCTGAAGTGTGTTCTTTAACCCTCCACTAAGGAACTAATCCTTATATTATAGGGGACCTTACAAACATAATTTAACGGATACAAATTACACCCAGACTTAGATTGATAATTTGTAGATCGAACAAAATTTCGTCCATCTTGGATGGATAGATAAAGTTAAACTATTACTGTTACTGCACACTCGTATCTACTTCACGCAAAAAAATTGTTTCAATTTTTCTCATGTATCATTTCAGAACTTAAAAATAATTATTATTGACATACTCGAAGTTCCCATCGAAATTATAACACATTTAAAAAAGTTCTGAATATAATTCTAAGTTTAACACACACACACTTCCAAATCATAGAAGAGAGTTTGAATTTTTAGTATCTAAGTATATTTCCATTACAATATAATTCAAATTTCCTTTCAAATGGCATTATCAAATAGCGTCACATCTCTACATTTTGTAGATACATGAAGTTGAATGAATTTACGTAAGCACATAGCGTGATTGCGATAATATCGTTTTTGTTTGAAATATCGGTCAGTTTAAAAAAAAATATCTATATGAATGATTATGATATAATATTGAAGATAATATCAGTTTAAAAAAAAATGTACATTAAAGATTACGTTTACATTCAATTATAATTTAAAAAAGAAATCTTTTTGATAAAATTTAATTCATTCATGAACGATGCAAGTATTATTTTGATTATTGATATAGATATGATTGATAAGTCATTCATTCTTGTACCACAATCACTATCTATTAGCTAATAATCTCTAAGAAATATCAGGTAAAAATGATATACAGGAAGAAAAGTTTGTACAGTGTTTGTTACAAAACAGTTGCCAATAACTTTTACAATATGTACTATGATAGAAGAGTAGTAGTAGTATATTGTATCGACTCCAAGTAATTGGGATAAGAGGAGGAGAATGATGATGATCGTCATTGTCTCAGCTCATATATAGTGGGCGATTATATGCATGTTAAGCATACCTCCTGTACCATAAGACTTGATGTAGTTAGATGGTTTGATATAGGGCTTTATTTAGTCCTTCTTTTGGATAGATATTATATGCATAATTATATCCCTTAGACTGTACGACACTCACGGACAATAAATGTGATGGTGAATTGCATTCGAACAGATAGAGTAACCGTCACTACACAGAAAATAGAATTATTTATTAATCCTAAATATTTCTTCACCGATAGAAATTTTTATCCTTGAGTTCTCTATTACTTTTTATAAAATGCAATCATTTCATTGCCTCGGCTAACGCGTAGCAGAAATATCTTGCGACGCAGATCGATGATTCGCATTGAAAAATGTAGTGTTTCATATTTATGTATAAAATATTATATTGTGCCTTTTGTAATGTAAATTCTATTTTGTCCACGGGTGGACTTCATAATAGTGAATTAATCGGAATAAGAAATATTTATTCCTGCATAGAAGCTCTTTATAGGGGTCAGCGTCCAATCTAGGTGACTAGTTATTCCTTGCAAGGAATCTATTGAATATATACTATTAAAATTGGATTACGACAAAACAGAAAATATGCTCACAATCTAAAGTTCTCTCAAGAAATAAGTTACCAAAAAATATAAAGACTAACACAACCATTCACACACTCACACACAGACCCACATACTACACACACAACTACATAAACATACTCACACACAAACTTTCCAATTCATTATTATTAATTTAAACTTTTCAATTCATTATTTTTAATTTTTAATTCACCAAATGTTACCAGTTCGTTTTTTAAATAATGAGTAAATATATGGATATTTGCTCATTATTTAAAAAACGAACTGGTACCTTTAATATAAGTTGCTACAACAGCTTAGCTAAGGTACCAGTCACTAGATATGTATGACATATGAAATAAGATAACAGTTGTAATAATTAAATAAATAATTCATATTGAACACACCCGACAATCCTTGTTATCATTTACCTGTTTTTATCTCAATAATTTTGGGTAAGTTATAATTCGTTTTCTTTTCTACATACACCTATTAGATTTGTCCCTTTTTATTTAATCATATTTCATTTTACTCAAATTAAAATGTATCTATATATACCTCTATAAACAGATAATTCAAATATATCTATAGTTCGAATATAAATAAATTAATATTGGAGAGACCATTCAAATTGTAGAACTTATGTTCTATTTTTGATCTGGATTTTCAAACTATTTTTTCTAATTTATATTTCAGCGCCATCGCGAGTTTAGTACTCTGATCCATATTCAATTATTTATGACCAATTTCCATGAACTTTATCATCATCTCAGCTCACATAACTATATGTCTACTGTGGGGCTCGAGCCTCCTCCATAATGGAAGGGAATTTAACCCTACTATACCACGCTGGTCAGATGTGGAGTTGGTATAGAGTTTTCTTTCGAGTTTTCCTTCTCTTGCATTGATGTTATCTGCGCTTTATATCCCTTAGTCATCTCTTACGATCGCCCACGGGTAAAATAGGGGGTGGTGGAAAATCCATCTACTATTACTATTAAATTTATAATATGGATTTCAGTAGGTATTTGATTATTATTATTTTTATTGCTATTATATCCTTCTATTATATTCTTCAAACCGACTTTGAAAATTACGACTCGTAAGTTCTACTAAGATTTCTTCAGGGAAAACCCATTAACGCTCCGGAATCAAGAATTCATTGGAGAATTAACAATAAGCATTTAATTTAATACATAAATGTTTCTTTCGTGTACAAATTGTATGTGATAATGCAATTAAAATAAGTGATTATACAACTAAATTAGTTCTATTTCTATTAAATTATCAGTTCACTTTAATATGTTTACAACTAAGGTCGTAATTAGATAAACAGCTGAAGCAATAATGCTGTCATCATGACGCGCACCTATCACCGCGCCCTCTACCTACTAAAACGTTGAATTTTGTAAACAATTCAAACTATCATATTACTTTACAAATTGTTGGTACACGCCTTCGTAGTTACGCATTTATGGCAATAGGTATTGTTTTTTTTTTATATTTTTTTTAACTCCTTTTCTTGTATGTCTGTCCGGTTGGAATTTTGTAATTGATTTTAAATTAACTTTCCGTTAAGATAGATACTATGAATTTGGACCATAGCTCAGAAGTGGGTGACAATGGATGAAAAAGTGATAAAAAAGAAAAATAATGAAAAAGTAATAAAGTAAATTATTTAAAATCATACATACATAGGTTCACGCCTGTTTCCCAGAGGGGTAGGCAGAGACTACGGATTGCAAACAAACCACGATCCTGGCATACTTCCATCCCTTCATTCACACTCATAATAGTCTTCATGCATGCTCTACGATTACGCATACTCTTAATAAGACCTCTCGTCAACACATCTCCAACTTGGTGCAGAAAAGTATGACGTGGTCTTCCCCTTGTATTCGTCCCATTCACGCTTGCTTTATATATTTGCTTCGTCAACCTCTCGTTACTCATTCTTTCTAAATGTCCAAACCACCTCAGCATACTCTTTTTGATCTTTGTCACTACTTCTTCATTCACACCACAGCGCTCTCTTATAACACTATTCCTAATTTTATCTTTAAAATCAATTCCTAAATAAACATTTACATAACCTTAAACAGCAGAAATTAATAATAAAATAATTAAAAAATGTAACAGGTTATTTTTAATAATAGATAGAAGTCGATCTTATTATATAGCATGTTTTAATATTTTATGGTAATATATTGAATAATTTTACTAGATTTTATTTAATATGATTTACAAAAAGCTCTATAGAAAAGCTGTGTAGCGGCTACGAATAATACCAACCCTTACTTTGCTCGTGGATGTCGTAAAAGACGCCTAAGAGACTTATAACGACCTGGGCAAACTTGATCTGATGCCGTTTGGTCAACAATTAAATTCCCAAGGAGGGTTGATGTCTGGTAGGCGACCGGTCATAAAACTATTGCCAATAACTTTTGCCAATATGTACCTACTATGAAAAAAGAGTACATTTTGTATCGACCCAAGTAATTGGGATAAGTGTAGGAGAATGATGATGAAAAAGTTCTATAGAAACCCAAATATATGAAATCACATTATAATCTGTGCGTTACATATTTACCTACATTTATCAAATAAAAGTTTTAGCAGGGTTCAGTCGTGGCTCTACTATAAGTCATTTACTGATAAACAATGACTTTAAATATAAAAAAATAAATGAATTTTAATAATTTAAATAATAATATTATGACAAACGATATGGGACACAATGGGTTCTTTTAACAATATTGATTAGTTTGGTATTGTTTTATCCTAATAGTTGCTTGTGATATTTTTATAGCCCGAAGAATTAGCACGTTGAAGTAGCAATGGGCAGGCTCGAGGAATTAACAACCGTTGGCGAAGAAAGGTTCTCGAGTGGCGACCACGAATCGGACGACGCAGGTGGAACAGGATCGTTTCTAATGCCATTCTCGGGGGGAGGTCTATGTCCAACAGTCATTCCTGTTTAGGGGCTGATGGATAGATAGATGGATATTTCGATTGCTTAATACTTTACTACTTCCATAGTCATAACTTTTATAACTGTATATAATTTTTAAAGAAAGCAATTAAGTGCAATTGGTCAATAAAAGGCAAGATCGAAAAAAGACTTATACTAGACAACTCTAAATTCCGAGACATACTACTAGACAGTCTTTAATATATTTTAAAAACACTAACCCTACCCAGAATTCAAGTTTTATGTAAACTATCGCATTTACATAAGCGAGCTCTTTTATAGTTTATTTTTTATAATATCTTTACAATCTAAAATATTCTAACCAATACTGTGTGAAGAGAGAAGATAATTTGCTTTGCAATGGCAGCTACAAATATTGGATGTCGTAAAAGATGGCTAACAGAAAAATATTACTTATTCTCCTCAAGTTATTGGGACAAGACCAGTATGATAATTTATTACCATCAGGTAATAAATTATCATATCACCTTTAGATGATGTTGATGATAATCTGTTTCCCGTGAATATCGTACAAATTAATTAAGATTGGTAGAGAAGGAAACATTAAATTAAAACAGGTATGTGAAAACCGAATAGATATTCGGTGTTGAGGACTATTTCTTTTTTATTTGGGGAGGATTACCCATTAAGAGATAGTGACCTGAGGAGAATAAGAAGGTGCTGTTTTCAAATATTTTTATCGTGAAAGGAAATGCCTGTTATCTACCTGGCATAGATGCAGAAACTATGAGATTATTTAGACTAGTTAAATTTCACTTTTATCTCTTAAACTATTTTGTATTCTTGACGAGAAGAACAAAAAGAGGTAGGAATTGCACATTGTATACTTGAAACTGCGCGGTTGGTCTAATCAATAACCTCTCACGCCTATTGTCGTAGTTTCATTTCCAACGCAGAATATTCTTTGTGCAATAAAACGACTATTTTGGATTCTATCGCGTTCGTATTTGATTTTTAATTGACCGACGTTTTGAACACTTTTCAGTGACCACGGTCACGGGAGGACTAAGGTGTCTTACGTCCAAAAGTCATCGTTATTACAGAAATTTATATCTACCCGTTGCTGTTACAGATCAGTTATTAAAAGTTTGATCCACATTTTAATACAAGAACTTTTTTCTGTAATAACGATGATTCTTGGACGTAAGACACCTTAGGCCTCTCGTGATTATGATCACTGTAAAGTGTTCGAACGTCGGGAAATTAAAAATCAAATACAAACGCGATAGAAGCCGTAAAAGAAGTTTTATTACAAATGTGTAATACTCGTGTAAACATCATTACCATTATTTTGTTTCTGGGTGACATTTGTGTTAGTTATTTGTATTTTTGTGAAGTCTCCTGCGACACAGGCATTTATTCTATAGTGCAGGCTTGAAAAAATAACTATAACATCATAGGTATATTTAACGTTGATGATAATTATTTTATTTAAAAAAAAAATGTTTTATTTTTATTAAAGACCGCTGTTTTAGTATTTTTTTATATTTCCGAACAATGAATATATTTCAGAACATCAGACAATGTTACGGACTTTTGGCGGGAATCTAAAACGTCATGTGGTGCTCTTGTATTATATTCGATATCTTAGTGTTTTAACTTGTTATATTAGATAATTTTAATGGCACTTTATGTAATGTGATGTGACAGAACTACTGGGATGTAGTGAATATCATATAAAAGTGCTTTACAATGTTTTCGTTTTCCATCAAAATTCCCACAAGATACCATTAACAATGTGGCCATAACACTGTTAATGGCGACAATTTGACTTACTGACAGACGATGACTAACCTGAAGAGACTAAGACCGTGAAGATAATTATAACTCAACACTGGCAACAATGGCTCGTATAAGTAGCTGATTGCCAATACATAAAAAGAAGAAGAAGAAGAAAACAATGTTACGTCATTTCTTAGTTTCTAATAAACGTAAGCAGATGACGTCACAGTTAGAAAAGATAAATTCAAAATTGAACTTGCACCTTAAACCTACGTGGTATAATACGACTAAATATCGTATTATTAAGAAACATATTTACGCTCAATATTGTGACATACATATATGAGCTAAGGAGACGAATTATAGATTAGATTATGTGCTCCCATAATCAATGTAACGTTATCACATACCGAAAATCGAGCCAGACAAATAAGGACAAAAATTCGTCCCCGCTACGTTGTATGGGGGCTATTTTAAACTCATAATAACTTGTCGACACATGTGTCTGGACCATTACCACCACATATTACAAAAAATGTTGGAAAAAACAATAAAATGTTTGAGGGGACTACTCCTAAGTGGACTCGGTTTAAAATTGATTTTGGTGCACCGATGCGTTTAAGTGTTGCAAGTATTGGAATAAATTACATTGTAAATTTTTATATTTTTAGCTACACGCGTATATCCCCGAAGAGATAAACAGAGGTGTAATATAACTATATTTATTTGCGTAGAAATGAGCCTATTAGCATTTACTGGGCAGTATCAAATTTGGAGATTATTTTTCTGGATTTCTTTAGAAAACCTAAAGAGGAAAAGAATACAGATGGAAAAGCACTTATTTGTCTTAGAATTTGAGACCGGAACTCCAATAGGATACAAACCTTCTGATTGAGCGATAATAATAATGCTACGCTTGACAATTGGGAAGGCAATTGCTATATTTTATTTGATATATACACCAGATTCATATTTAAAAATCATTCATTATATTAAACTCTACGAAGATCAGAAAGCCGTACTTTGCTGTCCATTGAGAATAGCATACCTATATTTAATATTATCTTGTTGATTCTGGCTAGTCATCTCATCATCATCTCAACTCATATGTGTTCCACTGTTGAGCTCGAGCCTCCTCCATAATGGGCGGGAAATTGACCTACTATAACACGCTGGTCAGACGTGTTGGTATAGGGTTTTGTTTCGAGTTTTCCTTCTCTCGCATAGATGTTATATGCGTTTTATATCCCTTAGTCAATTTTTACCCACGGGTAAGATAGGGAGTGGTGAATTGTCTTCTTACTCTGTCACCACACGGAAAGGCTAGTAAATTGTTGAATTTTGATGAATTTGGTTTCAATGAGACATTTTTTTTTTGATGGGTTGTGGATTACTACATTTTTGTGTAATATACATACAAAACTATGTCCAATTAATGATTAGAACATGTGCAATTTTGAAGAATAAGGATCTTGGATTGGTATATAGAATATTGAGAATTAGTTCTAAACGATATAAACCCTGTAAGGTAACAAAAAATACCTCGTATAAAATCAAATGAATTTGTAATATTACATGGTATACTTGTACAAAATTACAATAGTTTTATACTCATTACACATACATGCAAATATTGATAATAAAATGGCCGCTCTGATGACATTGAAACACTGCAATAATTTGTGTATAAACTAAGGCTAGCTGTTGTCGAATTAGTAGTATTCGTTACTTACAATAAAAGTTAAATAAACGTTGTTTTATATAATTTAGAGCACAAGTGTGTTTATTTCAAATAACAATCTCTTATTTTTCTATAAAATATTCTAGAATAACACTCAATGAAAATGTTTAATGTATTCGTTATTTCAATAGTTATTATGACAACGGTGAGTGTCGAGCAACTCCTTAACAATCTCTCACAGTTACTAATATTTTTTTAAATTTTCAAACATTTATGATCTCTGGTCGGTTTCTGATTATTGCAGTGTTACGTTTTGCATCTGCTCGTTAAGTAGGCTATTTAATAGAATTAGAATATTTATGTCATTTTAATCTAGCAATCCCATCAGCTAGTTTCTAAGACTATCTTGTTCAAATAAACAAATAAACTATTGCTATTATTAAGCTAAATTGAAATTCAAATATTTTTTTTATGTTTAAATCCTGTGGGGTCACTCATATATTTTATTTTTTTACATACCACCGTTAAATTAATTCAAATAATTAACACCGGAGCGTGACCGTAACTCATCTCTTTGTGGGCTCATCTCCTTCTTTTTAATAACTTATTGCATATAAAACTGAAGATATCATGCCTAATAAATTACATAGTTTTGAAATAATATAATTCTCAATAAAAAAATACAAAATAGTATGCCTGAACAAGATCTTACAAGTGAAATCTTAAAAACAAGGTATAATAGCAACAGTTTTAAGAAAAATATTTATATAAAATTTCATAATCATTTTGCTAATATATACCCGACTAACGTTTAAAGTACAGGATTTTTCATTCACACATATATCCGTTGACATACACAGACTATTTCTATTCCAAAAGTTAAGAATTCTATTTTAAGTTTAGTTAGATAACCGTTAATCAAGATAGCTCGTTATGCAATGTCAACTCGGTCTCTTTTCTGTCACTGTTATTTAAATAGTACCCTTGAGTTTTGTCTTGTTATGGTGTATATAGACAAACTCATCGATATTTTGCTATTGGTTGAATATTTTAATTGTTTTTTTTTATCTCCGTGTGGTGACGGAGTAGAATACTATCCACCACCCCCATATCTTACCCGTGGGTGATCGTACGAGACGACTAAGAGATATAAAACGCATATAACATCTATGTGAGAGAAGGAAAACTCGAAACAAAATCCTATACCAACATGTCTGACCAGCGCGGTATAATAGGTTAATTTCCCTTCCACTGCGGAAGAGGCCCGAGCCCAACAGTGGGACATATATGGGCTGTGATGATGATGATCATGAATATTTTAAAACCCTATTCTTTGCAAAACAAGCATATTAAAAGCCATTATATTCATTATCATTTTCCTACTCTTATTCCAATTACTCGAGGTCGATACAATATGTATCTACTCTTCTTTCATAGTATATATTGTAAAAGTTTTTGGCAATAGTTTTATGACCGGACTGCCAGACGTCAACACCCCGACTAGAAAACAAGTATGGTTCAACCAGATCATGTATCTGGACCCGATCAGGATAGAATGAGGCATGCCGGATCGGGCAAACCCGAACAGGACCAGGTCTGGTCCTGATCAGGATAGCCTGATGTGAAATAACATCAAGTATGGTAAGGCATACCGGATCAGGACCAGATCAGGACCAAATAAGGATAGCCTGATGTGAAATATCATTAAGTATGGTAAGGCATACCGGATCAGGACCAGATCAGGACCAAATAAGGATAGCCTGATGTGAAATATCATTAAGTATGGTAAGGCATACCGGATCAGGACCAGATCAGGACCAAATAAGGATAGCCTGATGTGAAATATCATTAAGTATGGTAAGGCATACTGGATCAGGACCAGGTCAGGACCAAATAAGGATAGCCTGATGTGTAATATCATCAAGTATGGTAAGGCATACCGGATCAGGACCTGATCAGGACAGAATGAGGCATGCCGGATCCGGCAAACCCTATCAGGACCAGGTCTGGTCCTGATCAGGATAGCCTGATGTGAAATATTATCAAGTATATAGTAAGGCTTGTAGTATATCAGAACCAGAAACAGTTTTCGTAACACAAAAAAATATCAATCAAAATACCAAAAAGTGACATGATTGTCATATTTATGCATTATGCCACGGCGAAATTGTATTTGCATCATAGGAGATTAATATGAAATCTTTAATTAATCACATGTATTTAATAATAATAATAATGTTTAATTAATAATATAAAAATAATTTATATTTGAAGTAAAAAACAAAAATAAATAATATATATATATAAAAATGTACCTAACATTTGAAAACATAGATAGATAGAAATATTATATTGTAACAGCCATTCTAAGATTTAATGTTTTGGGTCATAATAAATAGATGGCGTTAGTAAAATGACGTCATCATCATTATTTGAATCGCGATGTTAAGATTCTCCGAAGCGTAATGACATGGCCTAATATTAAATTAGTTGTTATCGGATCAGATTAAAACAGATCGATCAAGTCATGAATGAGAAATTCAGGCGACAGTTGCAGTCGTTAGCATCTGGTGGTTGCTCCATAATTGGAACGGCTCACTGGGACTCTCTATGATAAGAATATAGCACTGCATTCGGTGCCTATGTCATATATTAATTTATATTTTTACCTATTAAACATGTTCTTTAAGATGTTCATGTTTTTAAAAGGACCGGACTGGGCATACTCGTTTTGGATCAGGCAAGATATAAAACGCAGATGATTGATTTGGTTCCGATCAGTAAAATTTCATCCGGACCCGATCAGGAACGCCTGATCTGGACCCGATCAGGAATGCCTGATCTGGACCCGATAAGGTTTTCCTGATCGGGTCCAGATATATCTTCTGCGTTACATGCCTTATCTGGTCCAGATCGGGCATGCCCGGTCCGGTCCTGCTAAGGAAGACGAAAAAATTTCTAGTCGGGACTCCTTGGGAATGTAATTGTTTACTAAACGGCATCAGATGGAGTTGGCCCAGGTCGTTATAAGGCTTTTAGTCGTCTTTTACGACATCCACGAGCAAAGTAAGGGTTAGTAGTATGCGTAGCCGCTATCACACAGCTCAAAAAAATCCTCTATAATATGTCTAGTTAATTATTTATACACATCGTACACATATGAATTAAAACTATTTTTACGGTATTTATTTTTGAAGATTTATTACGGTTTCTAATTTTTTTTTAAGTTTTACTTTATATATGTAATACTTGCGTAAAATTTTTTTTTATTGTACTCAGAATTATTATAAAACAAATCAATAAATACATCAAATAAAATTTATTAATACGAATATTTGTGTTCAATGAAATAAAGACTAATTTAGACTACTTTTCATATGATTATTGACATATTTCAGCAAAATCATGAATGTCCATAAAATAATCATAGCTGTTATTTAATTCTCATCTGATCCATGTATCAACATCATCCTAAAATTCCTAATACACATATCTTTAAGCATGAATCTATCAAATGTACTCCAAAATTCAACGGTCGAGAGTCAATCTATCATAAAATAAATCTATGATATATTTACACACAGTGAATGCATTATCACTATTCCTAAATCAGCTATCAACGGACTCTTTTCACTAAAAGGGTGAGGTTCACTATAGAAAAGGTTGACCCCTCATAAAGACTTATCACCTCATATACAAAATAAGGTTCTACTAATCCAAATATCACGAACAAAATCTAAATTTAAGTCATTTGACTTAGAGATCAAATTTGAATGGACACATACGAGTTGATGGAATCTCGTTTAAGTTAGCGGTAGTTTTTTTTCACAACAATCTCCTCTCGGACTTAACTTACGTTATCTCCACCACGAACGTCGCAAGGAATAGAAACCCGCACGTACATAATAAGGACGATATTTCTAAAGAAATTTAAATTTGCCCGCAAAGGTCCCCGAGATAGGATTAAAGATTGGGCGACGAGATGGCCCTTTTGTGGTCGACCCTTAAGAAAACATGTCTTGATATGGAAATATCTCGGACGGGAGGTAATCGAGGAATCATTTGCGGGGGCGATCATTTATCAGAAGTACCGTTTATGAATACGTAATTAGTCTGTAGAGAGAACACGTTGGCCGTTTGAACTTCATTGTTGACGTTTATTTCGCATGAGTGGATAAGTTAAAAGGCTGCGGTTGTTTGGGCCGCACCGACTGACCGTTTTGAGATGCGCCAGACCGTACATACCAAGTTTAAAAGGATAATTTTTTTTAATCTGTGGGGGTCCCTAAGCAATCGATATAGATATCTACCATTGTTCTTGTCACATACGGTTGTTTTAAAAAAAGTAGATCAAAGAAAAGTTTACAGCAATTGTTCCAGTAAAAATTAAGGATTAAATGATGAATGGATTTTAGTTTATTTATCCTCTGTTCTTGAAGACTAAATCATACTTCTATTTGAAATAATATAATTTATCCTAATCACTAAGAAAAAAGATCATGTATGGATAAGTGTTCCATAATTACTTAAAGATGTTTTTGCTTTTTTTTTTAAAGGTTAATACTTTACACTAACTTAATCTTTGATACAGACGACTTTACAATTATATAACGGACTCTTTTCCGTGTGGTGACGGAGTAAGAATAAAAATCACCACCCCATTTCTTACCCGTGGGCGATCGTAAGAGACGACTAAGGGATTAAAAACTCATATAAAATCTATGCAAGAGAAGGAATACTCGAAACTAAATCCTATGCCTTTTTTTTTGTGGGGTGGGCTACGGTCGTCGCGCTCCTCGCACCACTCTGTCCGGGGCGACAGAGGGGCGTAAGCACGCTCACCCATAACCCACCCGTGAACCTCGCCTTCGTCGTTGGACCGGCCACCGGAGCAGCGTGAACTTGTTGTCAGTGGCCGGCTTTCCGTGTGGTGATGGAGTAAGAATACAATTCATTAGCTTACCCGTGGAATATGTAATACGCATATAAATCTATGTAAAACGAGGGCAAGTCAAAACAAAATCCTATATCAACATGTCTAAAAAGCGTGCAGTTTTGAAGACTATTGGGTTTAATCCCGATTGTGATTATTCACAGAATCTGTTATGAAAATCGTCTAACTAAGCTTTCAAATGAAAAAAAAAAACGTATTAAATACCTTACATGTTATTATTTTATTAAACAAAAAAGGACAACGATACACTTTTATATATTTCATGTATCTATACATTTTAAAATAGCCTTAATATAATTATTGATCATAACTACATCATAGTGGACAACAACATCTACAAGTAGAAGGGTTTCACTAAAAACAAGAACACCAGCGCAAAGAAGAAACTCCAAAAAGACATGTTGTCGCTCAACATCTATACACATGAATTGCGCTCTTAAAGCTTGAACCACCTGTAATAAAGCCACTTCAAGAAAATTAATTTTGTAAACAAACCTAAATTAAACATAAAAAGAGAATGGACAAAAGTCTGTGGAATATCTTGAAATAATAAAATATATATATATATATATATAATTATAGGACATATATCTTTACAACGACAATCCTTCATTAATTCGTATACCACACAAAGAGTCCAAATACTGGACCCAATTCACACTTGATATAATATTTGTTTTGATACAAATAACTGACGGCCATTGGTTCACCAGCGTTTTGTGATGATAATGACTGTGGCGACGTATTGTAGACATAGATTCCGTATGCTCGACGCAGTTCCTTTCACGATAACACTTGAATGATATTGATAAAACTTCTAGAATAATCATATAGATGTGATAAAAAAATAATTTCAATAACATTTGGATTTTTTGCTCTTGCTTACACTGGCAAAACAAAGGTTTATTTTCAAATTACTGAAATTTTTTAGCATTTAATATGCTTAATTATTTATAAATACCCGATACGAAACGAAAAATGATGTCACAAGCGGGGTTCGAAGCGGGGTTCGAAATTCGAAAAGGTTTATTTTATTTATTTTTTTGGTTCTGTTCGTCCATTCGGACAGGCAAAGGGATCAAAGCCCATACAGCCAAGTCTTATTTAATTATTTTTAAATTATTTTGTTTATCATTTCTTCATATTATGTAGCCTTAATAGTCATTGTCTGTCAGTAAGTCAAGTCGTTACCATTAATCGGGCGCTGATAACCTAATCAATGATTTTCTTTGGGAATTTTGGGCAAATATGAAAATACACGTAAACCACTATTATACCATATTCACTACACTTCAGCACTTTAACTGTACCATATTGCATAAAATACCAGCAAAATTATTCAATATAACACCACAAAACACCAAAGAAATGAATATAATACAAGAGCGTGACATGACATTTCCACATTCGCGCCAAAACTCACAAAGGTTTATAACCAGTGTGTGTTACCAGCGATGACTTACGGCACTGAAAAGTGGTCTCTAAATGTCGACCTCATAAAAAGACTTAAAGTCGCTCAGCGTGCTATGGAGAGTGCTATGCTCGGTATTTCTCTACGTGATAAAATCCGGAATACGGAAATCCGTAGAAGAAAGGGTGTAACCGACATAGCCCGAATAATTAGCACGTTGAAGTGGCAATGGGCAGGCCACATCGCTCGACGAACCGACAACCGTTAGGGAAGAAAGGTTCTCGAGTGGCGACCACGAATCGGATGACGCAGCGTAGGACGGCCCCCCACTCGGTGGACTGATGACATTGTCAAAGTCGCAGGAAACCGTTGGACAAGTGGCATTCTCGTGGGGAGGCCTATGTCCAACAGTGGACGTTTATGGACTGATGTATAGATGGATATTAGCATACGAGCAAACAGCACATCTGATTACCGTTTGACCTTTGGAATATTAAAGTTTAGCCGCTTTCTATCAACAAAAACCCACACAGAAAGTCTGGTTTCCGGCTCTCTTATTCATTGATCCAAGTGTAACAATACATTGACGCTCAGATGTCGATTTTCCGAGAGTGTGGGTTACCCCAAACGTATCAGCCCGCGGCTGTAGATAGAAAACTCTCAACAGTACCCTACCACTATTACTATCCTTGGCGTTTACGCTAGTATTACACATTTGAAATAAAACTATAAGGGAAGACACCGTGACTATGATCCCTAAAATACTTATGTTCAAAACGCCGGGAAATTAAAAATAAAATGCGATAAAACCTATAAAAATAGTTTTATATCAAACAATTCCACTGTATTTTTTAATTTTTTTTTTGGAACGAAGTTCCTTATCGCGCGTTGTGAAAGGGGGCTAGACGGAAAAAATTCTTACGAAAAGTTGTCACGACACTTTTTGCTATAGTAAGCTATTGTAAGCTGTGCGGCGTCGCTCGTCGGCTCTCTTTTAGAAAGCAAGCCAGATATTTTCATTTCTATTTCGCATTGAACAGTGTGGTGTCGCGACGATTTTTTTTATAGATAGAGTGATTCAAGAGGAAGGTTTATATGTATAATATATGCATAATGTACTAGAGAAACACTGATAATTTTAGAGGTTTCTAATGTGATGTCGTAAATAAACACATTATTTTGCGCTTACATTGCAAACGCTGGCTGAACCCTACGAAATAGATCAAAATAAAGTACTACAGTATTATACAGCTTAAAAAGGCCTACAAAAAAGTCCGCGATGGTATATATCTATCTCTTAAGGATAACATACTATATCCATTTTAATACTTTAAAAAATGTTCTATTATAAAACGGTAATTGAAAAGCTATTTACACAAATACTGTATTAATCCTTATCATTTTAAATACATTAGTTGGCATTTCATGAAGATATTTTTTTTCCTTCAGACCATGCAAATTAAATCAATACCTTAAGAGATATAGCAAAATCAAAATAATGCGCAACGAAATTATTTTCGCCCGTGACCGGGCCGCGTGGCCGGCTCGCGTTCGAGCTCGGGGCCGAAAAGTTTTGGTAGTCTAGTGGAATTGTATATCCTATTATTAATATTATAAACGTGAAAGCTTGTAATAATGTATGGATGTGAACATGTTTGTTGCTCTTTCACGTAAAAACTACTGAACTGAATGGATTTTGATGAAATTTATAGTAATATAGCTTGCACATCAGAATAACACATAGGCTATAATTTATAAAGATATTTTGCAAATTGGCTAAAATATAACGATAAAAATCGCTTAAGGCAGAAAAAAATTATATAATTAAAATAGAACTTCGTTCCATCCGGGTGTCCCTTGACACCTCCGGTTTTATATTTTTTTTTTATACACCTCCCTGCACTAAGGAAAATAATCCTTGTATCGCGGGGGACTTTACAAACATGCAATTAACGCAGACAAATTACACCCAGACTCAGAACAATACTTTGTGGAGCGCACAAAGTATTGTCCTGCGTGGGAATCGAACCCACGGCACTGGCACGGAAGGTCGGTATCTTAACCACTACGCCATCTGTTCAGTCACATTATCAAATTATATAACACCTAGACTAAAACCCGGTATTAATAAAGTCATTTTTTATTGCGAGGACTTGATAAACATAGGTACAATTAAGAAAGACAAATAAAACCCCGACTCAGTACAAGGATTAATGGATCGCATAAACTATTGTTCTGCGTGGCAATCGAATCTGCGACAATTGACGCAATAAGTATTTAAATCATCACGCCATCTATGCACATTATCAACATACATTTACTATCCACATATATTTTCTTTAAAAGGAGACACGAAAGGCAAGAGACATAGTTCCCCTCACATTTTACAAAGTCGCAGACGTCATGTCTAAAATTAAAAGCCACTTATTTCAAACCCGCCACTTAGCCACCTTCCCGTTTATACAAAAACTAAAAATATCCACAAGCATTGTGTCACGCTTAAAGGAGTTCCATAGGTCACGGCGTAACCATGATGTACCACGTGTCAGGAACACGCCAAACATTTTTTATCTTTGAAAAAAAAATTATAAAAGACCATTTCTAACAATGGAACCTCGGTAGCATCTTTGACAATTATAATATCACAGTCATCGCAGCATGAAGCTATTAACGCTCATTGGTTGTACGACAAAATTAAACTCAAATCGAATGTAAGTAAGGTTGAAGATTTAATGGTTTGTATTTAAAACATATGACTTTTAGATCTTGTTGCGGACACGGTTAACGTAGGGGTCATCACAAAAGGCAGATGACAACAATACTCGCGCGTCAATCGTGTATTCATGCAAATAATTTTTTTCTTCTAAAACATCCCTTTTATCTATCTATGAAACGATGGGGTTAATTAATATGTACGATATAATACAATTAAAATTAAGATCCCTATTTAAAACTTGGCACGAGGTTACGACTTACTGTCACCATTAAAATTATATTCTTGTTATGACAATAACTTTAGTTATGAATGCGGTTTTAAAAGTTGAGTAGATTTATGGCTCAATTCTTTTTGTTTTTTTTTATATATCAATATAATAAATAGTGTTATTATTATTGTTATAACCCCCTTATGTTATTGAGAATGGTTGGTTTGACAGCTCAGTTAGAAGGGTTTAATATGAACGTTGAGTTGAACGCAATAATCCAAAATAAACTGTGATATATCTCAACCTGCAATTGACACGAAGCTAGCGCAATATTGGTACGGAAAAGTAATAACGTCACATCTAGCGTCCAGATAAAGGCAGGATATAATAATGACGTATAAATCCGCTGTCCATACGATTTTTTTATCTGTAGCTATATCGAGCAATCGGATGACATTTTTATCAAAAATTTGTAAATAACATTCGCTAAAAATGTTCTCTTGTCTTTGTTATCAAAGATTATTTGCTTAGATATAAATATATATGAATTATGTGAGTTCATATTGAAAATACTTCAACAATTTAATACATCGGTTATGTAAATTGAGTGTTTTATTTATAATATTTGATACTCAAAAAAATATATTATTATAGTATACAAAAATGGTGATTTTTTTTAAAAGTAACAACACACCTGCGCTAAGGAAATAATCTTTGTATTGCGGCGTTTTTACAAACATATGATTGATGCAAATTACACCTAGACCCCTGGGTCTTTGTTTGTCTGTCCTTGTTTGTTTTGTTCTGACAATTGTATATAGATCGCACAAAGTATTGTCTTGCGTAGGAATCGAAACCATGGCACTGGCACAGAAGGTCGGTATCATAACCACTATGCCATCTGTGCAGTCAGTATTTACACATACATACACGTCATCACGCCATATCCCTTGCAGGGTAGGCAGAGAGAACAGAGTGCCAGAGAGCTCTATCTCTGCATACTGCACCCGCTTCCTCAACATTCATAATTCTCTTCATACACGCTCCCCGGTTTCGGAGACTCTTGACTCCACCTTCCTTCAGTACATGACCGATCTGGTCTAGGTAGGTTAGTCTCGGTCTCCCTCTGTACCTACATCCTTCCACTTTTGCATTGTATATCTTCTTAACCAGACGTTCGTTCGGCATTCTTTCCACATGTCCGAACCATCGGAGCATTCCCTTTCGCATCTTTACACCAATACACTCTTTCATACATATTCGCTCTCTTACGTCGTCGTTACGAAGGCGGTCGGTCAGCCTAACTCCACAGATTTTTCGCAGAGATCGCATTTAGACTGCATTAATTTTACTTTCATACTCTTTTTTCTGCATACCCAACTCTCGCTTCCATAGAGTAATGTTGGGACAAGCACTGCGTTATGTATTGCTACACGTGCCTTCTGGCTGAGGTGGTGGCTGCCGAGAAACTGCCCCAACGCTCCGTTCACTCTATTTACCGCATTCACTCTTCGCTCTATATCAGTGGTGTACCTTCCATCTCGGCTAAATCCACATCCAAGATATACAAATTCATCCACTTGCTCTAGTACATCATTACCTATTGATACTCTTACATCTGTTCTGGCTTCGTCTCTTCAGCAGTCAGTATTTAATATTATTAAAACTATTTGTATTTATATATTTTGTGTGAAGAGTACAAATTATAATTATAAAGACAGCTGGAGTATTGAATTATTGAGAAAAGCGCGAGTTAAAAAGTCCTTGTTGTGTGTTTTTTTTTATCAAGAATTGTATTTATATATTGAGGGATGAAGAGAAAGAAGAGTAGTATACTCTTGAGAAAATTAGAACATCAACTTCAACAATGTGTCTATCAATGCTTATCTAAATCCTGCTCTAATGTTGATCGTGTTGCGGGGGACTTTACAAACATAATTAACGGCCGCAAATTACAACCACACTCACGATCTATGATTTGTTTATAGAAGTAGGTACTGTGTGAGACTTGAACCCATATTAACTAGCACGGTAGTTCTGTATCCTAATCACTACGCCATCTATACAATGAAAGTAACAATATGATATTACTTAATTAAATAACTATAATGTTATTTAATTAGTTAAATACTAATTGATCTTGTATTTATACAGTTCTTATAAGAAAATATTTACAGTGTATTTAATTTTTGTATCTTGTAAAGCTGCATTTGGTTTAAAACGTTTGACATAATGCGGGTCGAAAATTTTGAACGGTGCACAATTTTCGGGTTTAAAGTAAGGCTTTGTTGTGCAACGGGTTTAATACAAAAGTGTCAAATGACAGCACATCTGGTCGCACAAAGGGTTAGTCTCGGATAGATTATTTCTCGAACCACCCTCACAAGATTGTTCGCTTATACAGATGTTCGCTGCTACCGGCCTTTATTTATACTGCGTTTTATCAAAACGGCTTAAGGATTAGTCGAGTGATTTTACTTTGACGTATATTTACCAATAATTATTTAGCGTGATAAGTTTGGAGTGATAATGAATTCGAATCTTGTGTTGGATAAAAAAGTAAATAGCAATCTTCATCTCAGCTCATATATATACCACTGTAGAGCTCGAGCCTCCTTCGTAATCCGAATTGACTTACTTACACCACTCTGGTCAGACGTGTTGGTATAGGGTTTTGTTTCGAGATTTCCTTCTCTTGCTAAGATGTTATATGCGTTTTATATCCCTTAGTTGTTTCTTACGATCACCCACGGGTAAGATAGGGTATGGTGGTAAATTGTATTCTTACTTAATTAAGAATTCTTAATTTTGAAAAGTATTTACATGCATTATTATTATTATCCGGATTTTATTATGTTTATTTTTTTTTATTTCCTCAATTAATCCAAAAAGTCCATAAAATATACATACATACATATCATCACGCCATATCCCTTGCAGGGTAGGCAGAGAGAACAGAGTGCCAGAGTACTCTATCTTTGCATACTTCACTCGCTTCCTCAACATTCATAATTCTCTTCATACACGCTCGCCGGTTTCGGAGACTCTTGACTCTTAAATATAATATGTTTAATTTCGATGTAAAAATCAGGAATAAAAATTTCACATTAACTAAAAATACACTAAGTTCATTTTGAAACAGCCTGTTAATATTGGCAGGATTAAGTCTCCAATGTGAGATATATGGCCAGAACATGACGTGGCAGAAGCGACGTGATTGTCCAACATTGTCATTGTATAATATCTTGCGTGACAAACTATTCAAAATAAAACTTTCACTGAAAAATCCTTTGAAGCTAGTGTTGTGATTATTATAATAAATGACCGTCATGACATGTGACGTAGGATATAAAAAAAAAATTAGTCAAACACACGTGTCCTTTCCGTTTCTTGGCTATTATGAATATCTGCATGATTGAGTCATGATATAATTCTCTTGAAAACTGGTCAACAGCAATGATAAATTTTTGAAGAATGATTAAACTAAATACGAAAATTTCATATTTTTTAGTGGAATAGTTGTCACATTTTCTGTGTGGTGATGGAGTAAGAATGCAATTCACCATCCCCTATCTTACCTGTGTGTGATCGTAAGAGACGACTAAGGGATATAAAACGCATATAATATCTACGCAAGAGAAGGAAAAATCGAAACAAAACCCTATACCAACACGTCTGACCAGCATGGTATAGCAGGTCAATTTCCCTCCCATTATAGAGGAGGCTCGAGCTCAACAGTGGGACATATATGAGCTGAAATAATGATGATGAATTGTCACATTATTTCTCTTTATATATTTAACACAAGCATTTCCAAAATTGTGTGAAATTGACCTGCTATACCACACCAGTCCAGTGTCTTAGTATAATGTTACAAGTTTTCTTTCTTTTGCAGTGTTATCAGCTTAAGATTCTTTGTTACCTTTTACGATAACTCACAGGAACAAAAAACAAAGGTAACACTATGTATTCTTATTCCGTGATCACGGAGTAAATGGCACATATTATATCTATTCTGTATTATCCCATACATATAAAGTACAAGTTTCCTCTAAAATAGTAAAGAATTTGGCGTATTGTAATAGCCAGTTGGGTTGTTATATTTTTTTTATTAAAATTTTTCATTCTCTTACAATGGATATTTCTTGCAATTTGCAAACTTTTATTATAGGTCAAGCGATATTAGATATAGTAGGTCAATTTCCCATCTAGTGTGCATGAGGCTCAAACTCACTAGTCCGACATATATGAGCTGAAATGATATAACAGAGTCAATTTAGTCATTACATTTTTTTTTTCACGTCGTCGATGAGACTAACTCTTCATAATGAACCGTGTTTAAGTCCATACTGTTAATTGATCTTCTGGAAATTTTGATGGAAAACGAAAACGTGTAAAGTACATTTATATTATATTCACATCTTCCCAGATGTTCTTTCGCATTATATTACATTAAACGCTATCAAAATTATTGTTTCAAGAAAAAAAAAAAGAACCATTAAAATATTGAAAATAATAGAAGATCATCACATAACACTTTTATATTCCCGCCAAAATTTCGAACGGCTGTATATACTTCGCAGTCCAGATACTAATAGCATGGTTATTTGGTTATTCAATCCACTATATATTTGGATTCTAATTGTAGAATCCTAAAGCACTTTTTTTTTTTTCGCAAGGTGGGACCATGGATGTGGTCGCGCCCCGGCAAATCGGCCCGGGGCGACGGAAGAGGCGGCGCGCAACCCCATGGACCCATCCTGCAAACACCTCTCTTCGCCTTGCGAGCGGGCCACCGGTACCCGATCTTTGTCTTCGGTGGCCAGAATCCTAAAGCACTTTTATTATCACAAACATAAATTACTTACCACTATGCATGGTATTAGATTCAGCATCAGCTACTTCAGTTCGCGATTTCTTTTGGTCCTCCGGGGATCCTGTAGTGTCCATATGCTCTTGTTTGATCTTAGGTTTGATGTCTTCATATGGTGAACTTGAGGGCATCGGCGAGGTAGATGCTCGTCTCTTTGGTGTCGATGTCTCAGTATCAGCTGCTAACACAAAGGTTCACTTTTTAAACATGTATTTATTAAAATCTAGTAATAAACTTTATTTTATGTAATACAGTGTGTTAATATCAAAATTAGATTTTTATGTTATTTATGTAATTGATAATTCATTCAGCTGTGTGGTAGCTACGAATACTACCAACCCTTTACTTTGCTCGTGGATGTCGGTAAAGGCGATTAAGAGCCTTATAACGACCTGGGCCAACTCAATCTTAAACATTACTATTCTTTAGATTATTTTTTTTTCTATCTTATTAAAATATTTTTTTTTTATTCATATGAGGAGTAAATAAATATGACATTGAAATTTCGTAAAAACTTTACCCTAAAGAGGTAAAATAAAAATAGGGGATGAAAATCTTTAGGGAAGTTACCTTTTACGCGGGCGAAGCCGCGGGCAGTAGCTAGTAATATATATAAAGAAGAATTTATGGATATTTTATAGATATCTTACCGTCTAATAATCGCTTTGGAGTGCTAGAAGCGCCTCCGTCTTCCAAAAGATCTGGTGGTGCTATTGAAGGACTGGCGAGTGGAGGTGTATGTATTCTACTACTTGGAGGTCTCCTTGCAGTCAACAGGGATGGCCTTCGCACACTTGTACTTCCACTTGAGACCTGACTAGGCCTTGAGCCATCCTCTTGATCCGAATTAGGACCTACATATTAAAAAAAAATATATAAATAGCGTGTTTAGTACATTCAAAATAACACTCTGTATCAGGGAGTAATTGCTTGATTCCTTTTGAATGAGTAACTACCATCGGTGTATATCCTAGCACACTCTCCTTCAGATAAGAGAAAGTAGCTTATTAAATCAAGCTGACTATGGTCTGCATCTAGTTCAAGCCACCTAGGATGATAGAAGGGCAGCACACGGCACCCAATAATCTATCTGCCTTATTAAAACTATCATCGACATTTTTTTTTAAAGACATCCCTCTACAGTAAGAAAGTCTTTGTATTGCGGGTGATTTTACAAATATGCAATCAACACAGAAAAATTACATCTAAACTCAGAACAACACTTTGTAGATCGTACAAAGTATTGTCGAAGGGCATCTCACTGGAGCTATTAGGGACTAAAGATGTATCCAATAATATTTAAGAAAACATGTAATTTAAAAAAAATTACGAGCCCGCTGAGTTTCTTGCCGGATTCTCAGTTTGTGCCGGCTTTCCGATCCGGTGGTAGATTAATTTAAAAACATATGTACCTAATATTGACAAATATGTAAGTGCCCTTTTAGGGCTTATGCATAATAAATGATTTGATTTGTCCATGGGAATCGAACCCGCGGCACTAGCACGGAAGGTTGGTATTTTAACCACTACGCCATCTATGCATTCAAGCTGGCTATCAGGCATTAAAGCGTGAGATTAAAAAATATTGTTTAAAAAATATGGTACTTACCAGCGCTATAACAATGGTAAGATGTAAGGTCTTTGTCACAGGATGACACCTTATGCTGGATGAAGCGCACAATATCGGCTAGGGCGAAGGCCCGCCGACAGGCGCCGCAGGTGAGGGTGTCGGCTGGTACTCCTGGAGTGGGAGACCCGCCACCCTCTGCCGCGCTGTCCGCATCCGCTGTTGAAAAATAACTAAATTAAGAACCGTTATGAAGAAATAGTGTCACCTCCACATAGGAGGTTAAGAATACACATAACACAAATATTCATTCACGACCTTTTAGTAGTTCCTAGTTCGATTATAATATTAGCCTACTCTTGAAAAGGCCTATGTCCAGTCCATGGCTATAGACTGAAGGATGAACAAAGAAATATTTAAAAAGAAAATAAAATTTGAGTAAAAAAATCAGTTATAAATAAATAGTAACCTATTTTTGTTACAATAGAAGTTTTCGTGTGGATATTTTACAAAAACAACTGAATCAGATTTTTGTCAAGCAATTTAGCCTTCTTATTGCCATTTTAACCCTTTTTTTTTGTTACTGTAATTATATGAACCTGTTTCCCATCGCTCGTCCAACATATGGCCAATGACACTGTCTTTCAATCATATCATTGTAAGTATTAAATAACACTTAATTATTAGTTGTAGTAGTCACGGTATTGCGAGGTGTCAGTTGTGGGGTTTGACCGCTTATCTCGATGTAAAGGGACCATAATAATTGTCTTGTCATGTTTAAAGGGTTGTTTCTTTGTTGTTGGAAGAAAGTTAATCGATCTTTTTGTAGCAGATGTTGATGTGTTTGGAATATTTTTTGTTGTGAAACATTTTATAACCTAGGTACTTCATAATCACTGTGTAATCCAGTTACTTAGTGTCAATGCAAATGTACTATTTGGCCATTGTATATATTGCAAAAATTTTGGCATTAATTTTATCATCATCATCTCAGCTCATACACGTCCCGCTGTTGGGCTCAAGCCTCCTCCATAATGGGAGGGCAATTGACCTACTATACCACGCTGGTCAGACGTGTTGGTATAGGATTTTGTTTCGAGTTTTCCTTCTCTCGCATAGATGTTATATTCATTTTATATCCTTTAGTCGTCTCGTACGATCACCCACGGGTAAGATAGGGGGTGGTGAATTGTATTCTTACTCCGTCACCACACGGAAAATTAATTTTATAGCTGGCCGCAATTCAGATGTTAATCCTCCTTGGGAACGTAATTGTTGACCAAATTGCATCAAATGGAACTCAATTTGATGAGATGAAAATCTCTTTACATAGACTTGGAACAACTGGTCTAAGTCTACATAAATAGCTCTTAATCATTAGTAAGGGCTGGTAAGTAGTGCCTTCCATGGGATTAAATATTATCTAGCAAGATGTGGATATACATATCTATCTATTTCTGCTTAGACTTTTGGAGATATAGGTGTGAAAATAAAAGGAAGAAAAATTTAAAAGTGATGTAAAAGTGTTGGGTATGAACATTAGGATCTAAAACTTTTAAAATTTGGTTTACACATTATTTGCAAGTCGTCAAAAAGTTTATTCACAAAGACATCCGGATATTCGTCGAGTTTTCTAACGATTATTCATTTTAGCCTTTTATGCTATGAAAATTTATTTTCATATGATAATCTTAAAATTTGCTTTTTATCTTCTTTAACTACAAATTCTTATTTCTACAGTCCACTGCTGGATATAGAACTTCTTGTTAGAATACAATGAACGATTCTATGCCACCGGCATTCAGTGGTATCCTTATTTAGTCCAGATATCGCATCAATAATTTTTTTTATTACTTATAGTGGCAAACGAGCAAACAGCACACCTGATGGTAAGTGATACTGCTACCCATGGATCTTTGCAATATCTGGGGTACAAACTAGACGCTATACCATTATATTTGAGTGGGGTATAATAGGCCAATTTTCCCTCCTTTTGTGGAGGAGATTAGAGCCCAGCAGTGGCACGTATGATCTTAAATAAATGACTGTTAGATATCAGGCATTAAAAATCACAGAGTTAAATAGATTTGAAGTGCTTATCTCTTCAATATTGGCCACAATATTTACACGACAATTTTGACCACCCAAAAGTAGAGCTTTCAACCCATAAAAATTCCACCAGCACATACATAATTATTTCATTGCATTAATTGACATTTATATAAATAGTAGAAGCGAATAAGACGCAATGACGACGCCTTCGTATTATAAAGGCGCTTTCACAAGCCCCCATACAATTGGTCGGCAACTCAGTACATCAAAGCTGTTCGCGAGCTAATTTTACATAAGTACTGTGTAGACGCCCTTACAATTACCCTCTTGTGATTATTATTTTTCCTTCAATTTCTTTGTGATGTTGGCTGTACTGTATAATGTCTACAAGGGCTGCATTGCGTTGTAACCGGAGCACTAAATTAATATAAGGAAAAAAACTACGTGATTCGTCGTCTTTTTGTTTGTATACCGTACCTAGTTTGCTTAGAGGGTATATTATGTAAATGTATCGTGTAATATTAATTTTTTTATAGGTGATGGCTCGTGACAAATGGAATCACTTCCTCAGGAAGTAAAGAAGGTGGTTTTGATTCCTGTTCCTTTTTAAATATTTGAATAAACGACACGTGTAAGATTTTAATTGAATGTAAATATGTTTGAGGGTTTATGATTCCAGTCAAATAAATTTCTTTATCTTTAAAATTATTGTCCTTAATAATACTATAAATGCATATTTATCTCTTATCCTAGTGGTGATGGCATGGGAAGAATATGGTCACCCCTTCCTCGCGTGTGAATGATTGTAACAGATGATACAGATAACATTAAATTAAGAGAAGGAAAGCTCAAAACAGAATCCTATATCAAACCATCTGAACAGCGTGGTAGATGAATTTCTTTCCTACAGCGGAGGAGGCTAGAGCCAAGAAGTGGAATCAACCGGTAATCATGGTAATTTGCGCATAGGTTATCCAAACGTACCGGTAATTCCGCAGTATAACATTGTTGATTGAATAAAATCTACTACGCTAACGTATGCGATGTAGTCATAACATAATACAGTATAACATTCATGACTATAAAATAAAAAATAAATCAAATAAAAATACGGTCTCTGGATGACCCTTGGTGAAGTTTAAATCAATGACAACTATCCTATTCAATAATCCCTAAGCCTTTTACATAAAAGCCTTACCCTAACGTTTACCTATATATAATCAAGTTACGTGGAAATTTATCTACACAGTGGGTCAATTGGGACTCACACCCGAATAGATAGCCACACCCACTGCACGCGACTGGACAGTGGTCACCTTTTACCACACATGCGCTGTAGACAAAAATTTAACACCCACATAAATATTTGATTTCAAAGTAAAGTGATTTATGGATATATTTGTGAGGGTGGTGTAATACTTGAAATTGATTTTGAAGTATGAAACTAGGGTGTAAATTCGGTATGCTAAATGTACATATGAGTTTAGTATGTGATGTAAATAAAATTATTTAGTTACTAAACATTATATTTTTTTTTTATTGCTAGTGGTGGCAAACGATCAAGCAGCACACCTGATGGTAAGTGTCACTGGCACCCATGGACCTTTGCAATACCAGAGGTACAGCTATGCCGCTGCTTACCAATATAAACCCCAAACCCATCGAATTGGGCTGCCGGCTCTCTCGCTCACCGAACGAAGTGCAAGAGCTCATGGCCATTACTCATACGTCGATCTTCTGCGAGATTGTGGTACTACCCCGGACGGACCGGCCCCGCGGCTGCAGACAGAGAACTGTCAACAGCGTGGTCCTACCACAATTGAATGACCTAATAAATACCAAATAAATACATTTTGTACAGAATCATTACTTGAAAATTTTAATACATATACGTTTCATATTAAATAGAAAAAAAAAGTTTCTGATCATTTATTAACTATATTTTATTAAAATTAGATGAATGGAAGACTGAAAAGTTCATACATACGTTGTTAAATTAATTCATCATCATTCTCCTACTCTTATCCCAATTACTTGGGTTCGATACAATATGTACTTTTCATAGTACATATTGTAAAAGTTATTGGCAATACTTTTATGACTAGGCACCTGTCAGACGTCAACCCTCCTTGGAAATGTAATTATTGACTAAACGGCATCAGATGGAGTAGGCCCAGGTCGTTATAAGGCTCTTAGTCGTCTTTTACGACATCCACGAGTAAAGTAAGGATTGGTAGTATTTGTAGCCCCACAGCTATTATATATTATACACTGTTAAATTAATTATTATTAATAAATATTTTATTTATGACTCAAATATTGTCTGATATTTACAACCCAAATGTTGGCCATGATACTCTTACAAAATAGAAGAGCAATAATTAGTTTATTACTACTCTGATCCGACTAGTTGGCACAGGGTTTTATTTTGATTTATTTAAACCAATGTAAATTTTGCTTTCTCAGCTTATTATACAACTATGCTTGAGGAAAGAATAGTTATTATTTCTAGTCCTATTCTTATACTTCACAGAATGTCTAATAGATATGTGTTATTCTAGTTATTATATAGACCATGATCCTTTCTCGTGGGTGACGAAAAGATGACTAAGAAATGTAAGCAGGTAACAGCACTGCAGAAAAGATGAACTTCTAACAAAAGTTTCAGCCATCTCGTCTGGATATCATGGATATTTGTAACTAAGAGTATTGAGTAAAAATAACAACAATAATTAAATTAAAGGAACAATATAATAAATAAATCAATTATTCAAAAATCAAAACCCGATATGAGAGACGCGTGCATTTTATTTTTGTTTTATTGAAAACTGTCGTCTAACCAAGGATAGTCGCCTCAGGTGACGTGAAGGGAGCCACCCTCCGAAAGGACTGGAGAGACCGAAAAGTTTAAATTAGCTCGTTACTACACACGGCGTAACATGCCAGTTATATCTCGACATTTGTTTTTTCACGGAAAAGGTCACAATGCGCGGCTAGAAGTAACTTTTGTGTTAGCGAGAGTTCCTACTTGGTCGTTGCATTAATTATTAATTACATTTTGTCCCAACCGCGGCCGATTGTACCACTGTGTTAATTTGTGAAATGCTTCTAATATTACGCTGAAACTTTGAATGTACTTTAGAAATTTTGGATTAATTATTAATGTAATAGATAGCTTAGTCAAGCCCAGTAGACTATTTGGCAGAGATCACAGGTTCGAAACCCATATCGTACATTGTTGACTTACTAAACGTATTTAAAAAAAGTATTTAGATCGTAAAATTTAAATTATCGATTATGAATTCGTGACGGAATCTAAATATGTCTCTATGCAAATATCTTTATGCATATATGTATAACTCTTTTGTACGAGTGTATGTGACTTATTTCGTCCTAAACGGCTGGAACGATTTTAATGTCATTTTTGTGTGTGCCATTTTAAGCCATTCCTGAATTCACTTGGATTCAACGATGGTTAGTATTAGTTGCCGATGGATCAGCCACTGCAACCAATTCCTTGACTTCGGTAGCGGTGTCAGTATCTTCAAATATTCTCAAATTAGATCTAGTTCTAGAAGATCTATTTGGGTTGCGCCAGTGAAAGGGCAGCTTTACCGAGAAATCTATATTAATACAATTGGTAATAATAAAACGTCCGAGAATGCTTTAAAATTATGCATATATGAGTATCTATGATATTAGTAGCAAAAAAGTATCCAAATTTGACATAACTCTGACCACCGTGTCCAATATTAATTGGCAGGGGATCAGGACCCTACCGATTGTGTATAGAAATCGGACGTTTTTGATAACAATAAATCGAAAATAAAAATAATAAGAATAGCTATCAAATGTTGCGGGGGTGTTTATTGTTGTAATTTTATTATGATTTCGTTTTGTGGGAGGTTTATGTGTTTGGATTGGAAGCCCGTTCTGACATTGAATATAATATTCGTAGTAAAAATGCTTTCATCAATTTAGATTTACATTAACAATACCTATGAAATAAAATGGAAGCTCTCTAAATAACAAAAGCAAATATCCAAATTGTAATTTTCTTTTATATAAGAACTCTTTGTATGATGACAAAGTTAGAAAATAATTTGTAAGTAGTTCTTCTATTTCCGCGAAACGATTATTCTACCTATGAGTTGACTACAGTATGTATTGAAGCCTGAGCAAGTAAAATAAAAAGGAGAAGGAAATTTCGATCGACTGAGAAGGAAAGAAAAAATCTCAAAGCTAAATCACTTGCCAATGCGGTATGTTTGATAATTTCCCTATCAATGTGAAGAAGGTTTATGTCTAATAGTAGAAAATTATACTATAGTAAGAGAATATTTCAAAATGTACACTATCTTTTTAGTGGTAGGGCCACGCTGTTGGTAGTTTTCTGTCTACAGCCGCGAACCGGTCCGTCCGGGGTAGTACCACACTCTTGCATAAGATCGACGTCTGAGTAATGGCCATGTGCTATTGCGCTTCGTTCGGTGAGCGAAAGAGCCGAAAGACCAACTGAGAGGGTTTGGGATTTGCATTGGTAGGTCAGCGGCCTAGCTATACCCTTGGTATTGCAAAGGTCCATGGGCGGCAGTAAAACTTATCAACAGGTGTGGTGCATGATCGTTTGCCACCATAAGCAATAAAAAAAGTTAAAGAAAGAAGTCTATAGTACAAAAAAAGAAATCTAAATGACGTTGATATAGTTTTCTAGCCAATTTTTCTCCCGTAAAATTGCCGTGGGAGAAGGTAAAATGTGATGACAGATTATATTTCTAACTCCTCACCACAAGGTGAATAATCTGAACGGAATAATAAAACAATTATATGATATTTCTAGAAGCTGTACTCTTTTTTGTACATGAAAATGTCAATTGTTAAAAACTTTTCATTTTCTTTTTTAAGTTTTATGTTTTCTTTGCCAACTTATGAATGCCAAAGAATTTTGACATCGGCCTCTTTGACAGCCACTTTATTCAAAGGCTGTGAGTTGTCGGAAATGGACATACGGCACAAAAGCCCATTGAACAAAAGTCTGTGTCGGCAAATTGAGATCCAAGCATTAATTTATTTGAACGGTTTTTATTCATAGATTGCTGGACATTTGTGTGAATTAGAATAATATTTGTTCTTTTATAGTATAGTCTAAATCGTTTAATCAACAACAATGATTTCAAAATTATTCTATTCTTCCCTTTTAGTCAATATACGCCCTATTAGTAATAAACCTTTTAAAATTAAACTATTTTTACGGATTCTATTGCGTTTGTACCTCACAATTCTCATGGTCAAGGAACATGAACGCTGCAAAATGTACAAACACCACAGACCCCGTAAAAATAGTTTTATTTCAAATGTGTAATACTCGCGTAACCATCAAAAATTGTACTGATAGACCTCTTCTAAACTAACCTTCAAAATAATGATGATCAGAGTTAAGGTTACGGGTTAAAGGTTAGATTTTTTTTAAGCCTTTTGCTTAAAAAAAATCTTATCTCCTTATCTGACTTCGTCAAAATAAAGAAGAGAGATGGTGAAATGTTCTATTTTTAATTATATCATTCAATAAGACTTTTTTAATCACAGTCATAGTAGTGCAGATGCTTGTAGATATCCTAATCACAAAAGCTCTTTTTAATTTTTTGGAATAGAAAAGAGGAATAGAAATTTACCCAGAATATTATACCAGTGCTATGAGAGTTTCATTATAAGTTATACTCATGCATATAAAATTATTATACTGCTGCTTTGCTGTGTGGTAGCGGCTATGAATACCAACCCTTACTTTGCTCGTGGGTTTCGTAAAAGGCGACTAAAAGCCTTATAACGACCTGGGTCAACTCCATCTGATGCCGTTTGGTCAACAATTACATTCCCATGGAGGATTGACGTCTGGCAGGCGACCGGTCATAAAACTATTGCCAATAACTTTTACAATATGTACTGTGAAAGAGAAGTACATATTGTATCGACCTCAAGCAATTGGAATAAGAGTAGGAGAATGATGATGATAAAATTATTATACCACTTTCATTACAACCATTTATTTATTTCTTAAACCAAAGAAAACTGAAAGTGGTAATATATATGTATGTATATATATATATATATATATATATATATATATATATATATATATATATATATATATATATATATATATATATATATATATATATATATATTATGTTCGTTCTTAATCCATTAATAATAATGTTCACACTATTTGTGTATTTCTTTTCTTACATTTATTTAAAAACACTTTTGTTAATTACATATCAGTACAAGCATATAGTGGCATATCGGAAACACGCCCATAGAACCAGTTTAGCGTCGCCATTCACGTCAGAAGGCGGGTTGTGTCAACAGCGTGCTAATGACGTCACTTCTCTCAACATGGCCACTCTGCAACCCTTGCTTTTTTACCTATAATTACACTTAGGTTATGTAGGGGGGATTTTATGTTATGTGCTATGAATTGCCATATACTTACAGTATGTTATAAATAATATAATTAACGTGTGTTTAGCTTGTATTCTCTGAGTGTTGTGATACGCTGTTCTCTAAACGAAGTTTCATTTTCTTATTCAATATACGTTCTAATTCTGAGCGTAAGTCTTTTTACAATAAGAGCTTGATTCAATATAACGTTGATCAGAAAGTAGTTGCAGTTATGTTCTTTTCTTTTCATCTTTTCATTTCATATACGTTTCACAGTTGCGTTTGGAACTCCACCACAACGTAAAGAAAATGAACCTAGTATACTACGCCAGTTAGATGTTGTATATTGGCAATATCTTCTACATAACACCTTTCAATTAAAAAATAACAGTTGTATTGTGGACGACTTTATAAACGTATAAGATAAGATATAAATTACACCCAGAATCAGAATAATAATTTCTCGATCCCGCAAAGTGCACGAGAATCAAACTGAATGAGAATCAAACCCACTATCTAATCTTAGCCACTACGCTATCTAGGCAGTCAAAACGCTGGTAAAAAAAGAAGACATTTATCTCTTACTGGTGGTTTACATCATGCGTATATTTCAGCAATACCAGAGTTACAGTTAGGAAAAGTTTTCTTTCATAAAAGTCTCATAATTAAAATCTTTAATTTAAATATTTATAACCACATTCAAAATATCCATCTGTGGATTATAAAAATAATTATCTTGCGAAGGAATCGAATCCATGACAATCAGTATGAAGCATTTATCATCATCATTATCATCCTCCTCTTATCCCAATTAGTCGGGGTCGATGCAATATATCTACTATTCTTCTTCCAACATACAAATGGAAAAGAAATATTAACTAACCGGCAGCCTTACTGGCGTCAAACCTTCTAGGAATTACCAAACCTTTCTAGGGATCTACGACATCCACGAGCAAAGTAAGAATTGGTACTGTTGTACCATACTTGAAGCTGCTACCAGACAGTAATATCGCTACTTAAGTCATTGCGCAATCTATACAAACATTCAAACAAGAAAAATATTTAAACAACATCCTCTTATTCATTTAAATAACCATTTTTATTCTAAACCACTTATAAGTTATGGCTTCCAACATAAACAATATCGTTATAACAAGTAATAAACTTAAAACACAATCAAAAACGCCCAATATAAAACACCTAGCATCTATCAGATTAAAGGGCCTACCTATAAAATAGGATTACCTCTTAAAGGGACGCTTGTCGCCCACCAATAGCTAATCAAATTATCCGACGTAATTCCGTGCGACAAAAACGGCTGATTATCTTCATCTTGTTGTTTTTTTTCCCTCTCGACCCAAGGGAGCTAAAGGGATCACTGTCCAATGCTGAATTTGTTACTTTTTCTTTAAAAAAAGTATCCGTGTTTTATTTTTTTTAATAATTGTGCCCACTGTTTTGTTTGCGTTTATTACTTAAATATTGTTTTGTAGATTTATTGTTATTTTTTATACATAGATACTATTTTTTAAATTAGAACTTTAGGAATATTTAAGTGAAAACTGTATTCAATTTAGTGCAGTACTTTTTGTATAATTCGCGTACAAACATACAGAAATATCTAAAGTTTTTGAAGTTATTTTGACTTTTGTTGCTCTACTAGAGTAAAGACGTGGCTCTACTAGAGTAAAGAGAGTAAAGACGACGGGATTAGCTTTTTTTTCAATACCTATAATGTATAAACATGGGCCTGTCACAATATTATTAGGTGTTTAGATTCGCAAAGATTTTTAATTTTATACAATATGTTTTTTTCGTGTTCAGATATTTCTTCAACAATAGTGGCTTAGCAACAATTTTGGCGATGTTCTTATCTCTCTTATCGATCTTAAGCAAATAAAAGTGCTACAGTTGAGTTACTAACAATTGAAGTGAACTAAATATATAACTAATATTCGATGCAAATCTATATATATATATATTTCTTCTCTATATGATTGAACCTTAAATAGCTGGATCGGTTTCGATAAAATTGTTGATGTGATTCAGGTGGATTCAATAATAGTTTAAATTGACAATTGAACGTAGTGGATGGTGACTATGATTGTTTTATATGAATTTTATTTTAATTTTTTTTAAATTTTTTAGAAAATGTTGGCAATTTTTAATATAAAAATAATTTAATAAGAATAAAGACATATTTTAATGATCAGTGGTGATAAATTAGACTAGCTACCTAAGCTGTACATATATTAATAGCATACCTATACCTTTTAGAGCAGTGGATTAAATAGCTATCTCTAGTACCTGGTATCTTGGGTTTAATTCATACACAGAAGATTTTTATGATCCACACATGATTGCTTTTTAATTAGTGTTCAATTTGTGACTTTGAACGATCGTTCAAATGATCATTTATGAAGTCCTTTATGATATGAGGATTTATTGTTTAGTGGTTTCACTGCTTTATAAAAAAAAGATAGTGCGAATGATGATTTGAAGGACCATCATAATTTTAGCTTACCCTCTATTGGGATCGAGCCTCCTACAAAATGAGAGAGAAAAATCTACCATGCTGGTCAGACGAGTTAATATAGTTGGTATAACATATGTTATAGCCATATCATATTTCTTAGTCGTCTTTTATAATAACCACCAGTGAGACAGGGGGTGGTGAACTCAGCCACCGAAGACAAAGATCGGGTGCCGGTGGCCCACTCGCACGGCGAAGAGAGGTGCTTGCAGGATGAGTCTATGGGGATGCGCGCTGCCGCTTCCATCACCCTGGACCGTTTTGGCGCGGCACGACCACCTCCATAGTCTACCGCAATAAAATTTAAAAAAAAAAGTGGTGTGGTGAACTGTATTCTTACTCCGTCACCATATGAACATTTTTGAAGTATGATAAAGGTTCAATGACCTCAGACTAAGAATTAATTCTAAATAAAATCCGAAGAAATATAATAATACGCTAAAAAATATTCTATGTAAGAATCAAACCCATAACACTTGGCATTGGAGGTCGCTACTGAATGACACTAGATCTGTACAATGGGAATTATTTTTTATTTTTATTGCGAGCAGCAAACTCGATGGTAAGTGTCACTACAGTCATGTAACTTTGTATTACCAGGAGTACAGCTATGCCACTGGCTACCAATAAAACCCCAAACTCATGCAGAACGTTGAGCTGCCAGCTCTCTCGCTCACAGAACGAAGCGCAATAGGACATTGCCAATGCTCAGACGTCGACCAACCCAAAAGCATATAATGATGTTCTATTATGAAAACATCTATATACATTGTCGGTTAGATGACACACGTCTCCTTAAAGACGTAAATATAATACGATACAAGAATTGAGTGTCCTACAATAGTTCACGGTGGTGTAAGTGAGAGGACGATTGGGACGGATTGCCAATGCCACTTGTGACATTTTTCGATCGTATTCGATTATTATAAATAATCTATAGACCAATTTCAATAAGTAAAGTTTTATCTTATTTATGCTCTAAACACTTTTTATCAATATATTTTACGTAGTACAGGTAAATAGGTTTCCCGGGGGGGTCGACAACACGAAAAAATAGCGTGCACAGCGGTGGTTGATCAAATTAAGGCCGGGTCAGTAATCGTGTTACGGATATCCAATACTGGGCGGAATATTCGAAATAACTGAGAAAAACAGAGCCCTCTTGTGTATTGGCCTCTTCGTTAGAGGGATTTGAATTTTTTTCTGTGTTTTTTTTTTCGCTTTAGGTGTGTAACACGATTCTACGCCTGGGGAGTAGGATGGACAGCCCTTAATAGAAAAATATTGGTTATAAAAATTGTGAATGAAAATTTACACTGTCAATTTTTCAAAGGCGGTGTCAATTTCATCCACGATAATAGATTAGAGAGGTGAATATAATAGATAGCAGTGAATTCCATTAATTTTATAATTTATAAGTATAATTCTCGTGTATAATAGAATTTTGTATGTTAGATAACTATACATACATACATACATATCATCACGCCATATCCCTTGCAGGGTAGGCAGAGAGAACAGAGTGCCAGAGAACTCTATCTCTACATACTTCACTCGCTTCCTCAACATTCATAATTCTCTTCATACACGCTCGCCGGTTTCGGAGACTCTTGACTCCACCTTCCTTTAGTACATGACCGATCTGGTCTAGATAACTATAACTAACTATAAATAACTATTATATCTATAAATAACTATTAGTGCTCATATCTCAGGATATGGGAGTACGTAGGGGAAAATGAGAATATTTACTCTTTTTTTTTAAGATTACGTGTTACGCTAAGGAGACAATTAAATAAATCCCGGTGTCGTGGATGACTTTAAAGATATACAATTAACAGACATAATACATAGACACAAAAATATATACACCGTGACATTTATATCGTCTTACAAAAGAAGTGCCATAAAAGTATCCGACCAAAGAAACATATCTAACATATTTAATTCTTCAATAGTGGTAGTGATAAAAAAATAACAAAATAAATTAATTAATGTTAATATTTTGTAACAACCTGGATTACATTTTAAACAAGAGAAATTTTTCGATGGCTTAGAAAGTGATCATAGCTATATGTATGTACCTACTCTATATGCTTAAGTCTTAAACTATTGGAGATCACGTTTTTTTTTGTAAAGTAATGGTACACTTTAAGTTTTATTTAAAGGATAAAATATTTGAAAATAAAGTATCGAAGTTACTCAAATACCGAATTGAAAATTTTCACTTCCAGTTTACTAAATTCTTACTAAATTAAAATCTTCAACTTTTTAACTATAAGAAACTATACTTTTTAGTTTTTTTTTTCACAAATTTATTGACACAAATATTAAGCATCCAAAAATTCATGACTTCATTCTTAGTAAATTTTTAAAAGCTCATAACTCAGCAATAAGGCATCACACAAAAGAAAAATTGTGGGTACATATCCACGTCTACGTCTATTACCCAAACTTAGTAAGTCCTAAATTAGGAAATCCTAAATTAGGTCCTAAATTACTGTATTGCCAGAAATTATATTTAATTGATCTTGTATAGAATAGCCTATAATATTTTAATCACTGTACTATTTCTTCATAAAGTCTTAATACAAATAGAAAAATATAAAATAAAATTTTCTTCATACGTATTTCATACAGATGGACTCAATATAATACAGACTGTACTAATTTAGAGTCGCAGATGAACGAATAAGCTTCATCGTAAAATATATGAGTCGTATAGAGAACAGTTGCCAACCGAACCCTTACGAACGGGGGAAGGAGTATGTATGTTCTTCCTGAAGATATTTGTCACCGCACGAGTGTCAATAAAAACGCCACACCGGACTGTCTGGCACTACACTAGAATGGACTAGTGCAGGAAACAGATACGCTTATCGATAGATAATATATCGATCAATCGTATCGTTAATTTTCTTTAATGAATTAGAATACAATGTGTTATTATAATGATAACGATAATAGAATGTTATTTATATATTTGTTACATTCACAATTGATTGAATGTTATCTAGTTCGATAAGATTCGTTACGTCAATGGTTACTCGTATATATTGCCGTCATACCAGACTTTTCTTATTATTTCCAGACCATATAATTCTTAAGTGTATGATATGATATGTTTTTTTCTCTATAATCCTTACTAATATTATAAATGCGAAAACTTTTTCACGCCAAAACTACTGAACCGATCTAAATGAAATTTGGTACACAGACAGTCTAGAACCTGACAAAGAACATAGGCTACTTTTAATGCAACAAAAGAGTTGTAAAAGAGGATGAAAAGTTGTAAGGAATTATCGTCATTTTTAAAGCCAGAAGCTTGAAACTTATTTTTAGGCCATTGGTTAGATATAAATAAATATGATATTAATTACTCTTAAGGGGTAAAATAAAAATAGGGGATGAAAATTTTTAGGAAAGTAACATTTTACGCGGGCGAAGCCGCGGGCAAAAGCTAGTAAGAAATAAATTGGTTTTCGGACCCAATAGATTGTACAAACTTTTTAAATTTTCCTTTTTTTTGCCACTGCAGATATTAGCTGTGTATCTGCATGTGTTCTTTAATTGTTTTTATAACGATTGCTAGAAAATAAAATTCATCTTTCATTTTCATTCTAATACCATAACGATAAACATAGACGTAAAAATTGTATTATATGTATAAATAATAATTAAATTATATTGTTTTAAATTATTAATTTATTTACTTTCTTTAGCTTATAATATACTTGAGATACTTTTTATTAATTACGGTAACTATTAAATTTTCAGTGATTTTATTTCTCGTTTTGAATTAGAAAGTTAAACAGCAAAAGCTAGATTACATCTATCTTTTAAGAAGATCATTCATATTATACTAATAACCAATTACTCTAAAATGCTATCTTCATGTAATTGTAATATGAACTGCAAACGAAGATGATGATAATAATATAGCTACTACCTATATAAATCTTTAAAATTTCTAACTATATACGAACAGCAAAATATGTACTTGTATTTATCTAAAAATATACGAAAAAAAAATATTTTTCACAATCTATCGATATCGATATTTCTTATCTCTATAACAATACCCGTTAAAGCGGACACTTAACCCCTAATCCTAAGCGTGGCAGTTTTATCTGAAGCCGGGCATTTATAGCAAAAATCTTAATTCCAGTACGGTACTGCCGTTAACTGCCGGCCACTAATTATCGTCGTCGACTGTATTTATTACCACAATTGACGCTATACCTACTGTTTTATTTAATAATTATATTATTTTTTTTTGGTTATGTTCGTCCATTCAGACAGGCAAAGGGATCAAAGCCCATACAGCCAAGTCTTATTTAATTATTTTTCATATATTGTTCATCATTTCTTCATATTGTGTAGCCTTAATAGTCATTGTCTGTCAGTAAGTCAAGTCGTTACCATTAATCGGGCGCTGATAACCTAATCAATGATTTTCTTTGGGAATTTTGGCAAAATATGAAAATACACGTAAACCACTATTATACCATATTCACTACACTTTAGCACTTTAACTGTACCATATTGCATAAAATACCAGCAAAATTATTAAATATAACAACTACAAAACACTAAAGAAATGAATATAATACAAGAACGTGACATGACATTTCCACATTCGCGGCAAAAAACCCTTTAATAATTAAATATCATATATGTATCTATAACTTTTTACTTTATGTTGTGCTAAGGCCATGGAAAGTATGCAATTAAGCCTTTAAACTTACAACTTATATTCAAGTAATGCCTTATTATAGCTTCACTAAGATTCAATATCGTCATTAATGTCACATTAAAGAGAAGGAATAAAAACCCATACCAACCCGTCCTACTAGCGTGGTATAGTATGTCTATTTTCCTTCTATTATGGAAGAGTTTTGAACTCAGCAGTAGGACGTATGTACGGATATACACCACGCTGGCCAGACGTGTTGGTATAGGGTTTTCCTTGTCTTGAATAGTTTTTATATACGTATTTTATCCTTTAGTCATCTTTTACGATTACCCACGGGTAAGATAGGGAGTGGTGCATTGTATTCTTACTCCGTCACCACTCACCTCACAGAAATATACGGCATCTTATACAGTTAGAGAAAATTGGCCTACTATACCACGCAAATCAGATTACTTCCTCCTAAAGCGTTGTTAAGTCTGATTAATTGATTCTTTGCGCAATATGTAGATATGTATGTTTTTTTAATACAATATGTACTTTTCTTCACCATCAACTTCACAGCCCATAAATGTCCCACTATTGGGCTCGGGACGCCTCCGTAATGGGAGGGAAATTAACCTACTATACCACGCTGGTCAGACGTGTTAGTATAGGGTTTTGTTTCGAGTTTTCCTTCTCTCGCACAGATGTTATATGCGTGTTTATATCCCTTAGTCGTCTCGTACGATCACCCACGGGTAAGATATGGGGTGGTGAATAGTATTCTTACTCCGTCACCACACGGAAAATTACTTTTTTTTTTACTTTTCTTACTTCGTACTTTTCTTACATCGTACGTATTTCAAAAGTTTGGTAACAGTTTTATGATCGGCCGCCTGGTTGACGTCAACTCTCCTTGGGAACGTAATTGTTGTCTAGACAGCATCAGATGGAGATAGCCCAGGTTGATGTAAAGCTGTTAAATCTTTTATAATACTCATGAACAATATAAGGGTTGGTAATACTCTTAGCTGTCACTAAATAGCAACTTTATTATATTATTATTGAACCCTATTATTTAGATAAATGGCATCTTATTTAGTTTTGTTTTTTTTTAATACCACCTTTTTTTTGCGTTGGACTATGGAGTTGGTCACGCTCCGTCAAATCGATCCGGGGCGATGGAAGAGGCGGCATACGACCCCATAGACCCACCCTGCAAAGCGCCTCTCTTCGCCGTGCGAGCGGGCCACCTTTACCCGATCTTTATCTTCGATGGCCCGCCCGGCTTTTAACACCACCCCGCACTAAGGAAATAATCCTTGTATTGCGGGGGACTTTAAAAATATGTAATTAACGCAGACAAATTACACCCAGACTCAGAACAACACATAAAGTATTGTCATGCTTGAAAATCGAACCTATAGCACTGGCACGGAATGTCGATATCTTAACCACTACCCCATCTCGTCTCGTATATTATTTAGCAATAGTCTTGGTCTCATATAACGAAATATAAAATCACATATATGCATATGCAGGCAGCTATATGTATAGTTTTCCTAAAGCAATAAAAGTAAGGTTATAAAGACGCGTCTGGTCGGGACCAGTGCCAGTATGAACAAACTATATTGCACTTTTATAAGAATAATGTTGTTTTTAAACAACAATAAATATATCTATGAAAAAGTAATGAATTATTTTACATAGGGTGTGATAAAATGTTTCTTATAAGATTCTTATATACAAATTATAATAATTTTCATGACTGGTGGCATATATAGTTTGTTATGTGATGGATTAACGTGATGGACAGTTGTGTGGTAGCGGCTACGAATACTACCAACCCTTACTTTGCTCGTGGATGACGTAAAAGACGACTAAGAGCCTTATAATGACCTGGGCCAACTCCATCTAATGCCGTTTGGTCAACGATTACATTCGCAAGGAGGGTTGACGTCAGGCAAGCGGCCGGTCATAAAAATATTACCAATAACTTTTACAATATGTACTATGAAAAAAGAGTACATATTGTATCGAACCAAAAGTAATTGTGATAAGAGTGAATGATGATGATGAATGATGGATTAAGAAAAATGCGGCTGACTTATTCGATCCTCGTGAATATTATTAAGTCTCCAAGAGACGTACGGTAAAGTCAGTGTAATGGAAAAATCTAGAAAGATGCCTAATACCAATCCAAGGTAATATATTACATACATACCATCACGCCATGTCCCTTGCAGGGTAGGTAGAGAGAACAGAGTGCCAGAGAACTCTATCCTTGCATACTTTACTCGCTTCCTCAACATTCATAATTCTTAGTAAGCCAATTCAAGGCCGGTTTATTAGGCATAATGATTGCACAGATAGAGTTGAAATACCGACCTAACGCGCCAGTATTATAAGTTCGAATCCCACACAGGATAAAAATATGAGCAATCCACAAATAGTTGTTAAGAGTTTCAATGTAATTTGTGTCCGTTAAATATATGTTTGTAAAGTGGCAATATTTTTTTTTTAATCAAGACAAAATTTCTGTAAGTTTTTTTTTTCATAAAAAGAGGTTCCTATCTAATAACGAAGTACATATAAGCTACGATGAAGAAGAATCCATATTTTTGCACGTTCGCATGAAATAAGACAAAGTACTTGAAATAACTGAAATAAGCCACCATCTATTACTCCTACAGTCATTATTTTGACATACAGCCTCCGAGGCGGGCATTTGCGGTCAACGCGGCAGACAAATACAATTTTATTCAAAGTGTAGTTTTAAACAGAAATTTATGTTAATATTGTGTATAGCTAGCGAAATTGGTATTGCTAATTTAAATAAAACAATATTTCTTTTTTTATTTTATTGCCAACGCTGGACAATACTTTGTGCAATCCAGAAAGTGTTGTACTGAATCTGGGTTTAATTTGTCTGCGTTAATTCTATAACATCTGGATGACCGAGCCAAGCTTGATATTTTCTTTTTAGTGTGTTTTGGAAGACATATTTAAATTTAATAAATAATTAATAAAATAATAAAAAAGGTAAAATTAATAAAAATAGAAAGTAAGGATCCGAACCGAGCAACGGTTTGTTTGGATTAAACTACTCGATTTTCCAGATGAGCTTTGTCTATTCTCCCCCCCTTCTGAACCCCTTGTATGCTAAATTTCAAGAAAGTTGTTGGTGCCGTTTCCGAGATTCAGAATATATATATATATATATACAAGAATTGCTCGTTTAAAGATATTAGATAGATTAGATAGATAGATAGATTTGTAAAGTTCCCGTAATATTTATTACCTTAGTCTAGAATGATGTCTTTAAAAAAATAATTTAAATAAATATCAAAATATTATTAACGTTGACAATGATTAAAAACAAATATCTTAGAAGGAAGCAATAATAACAATAGTACGTAAAAAGTTAGACAATTAGCTTCAAGTGCCGTAATATTTCAGTTCTGGCGACCCAAACCTCAAGTCTAATGGCAGCCTTATCTCTATTTTGTCAGCAATCAACGTAATCTCAGCATAATACCCAAATTAAACCATATCAATTTATATAGCCCATATAACTCAGGAACAATCTAAAGAGAGATACACTATAAGGTTCGGTCCACTTACTCACTCATTTATATGTTAATGCGAATGGCATTCGATTCGTTCAGATTCATATACAGATATATTTTGGGACAGATATCATTTTCACTGCCTTATTACTTTCCAATTTGTCTTCAGTATTGGTTATTGCCATGTTTATTGCTCCCGGCATAGTCTCTATTAACTTGAGTTCAACAATCGCGTAAATAATACGTTTGGAAAATTTTATTAAAATACCTTTTCGTCGTATATCGATGCCAGAGTCGAAAAATCTTGACTTACTGCGCGATGATAAATCCATGTTAGATCTGCTTGAAGCACTTGATTTTTAACATCGAAATTTATGGTCTAAGTCTCTTCAGTTTAAATCTAAATAAGTCCAATTCACTGACCAGTCCACCACTATACTTAAGTAATACAGCATGTGATCATCTTCGCAGATGAACACAGACTGACTGGCTACCTTTATAAAATTAAAGTCCCAAAAATTTTAATGAAAAAAGATCCCCCAAAGTGCCAGGTAAAAAAATTCCCGTATCAAAAACCGCCGTTTCCTAGTGACCCCGATCGCTCTCCCATCCTTTTGTTAGGCTCCTTTTATTTATAATAGTACTTTTTTTTTCACACACGGCACCCCTAATAACGTGTGAGCAAAAATATGCGTAATCGTTCGCGACATTGGAATATAGGGTCTTGAGCTTCAAATGTATACAGAAAAAACACAACTGTCCCCCATTTGAATGGCAAAAAGTGCATGTCATTGCAAAAATGGTATTAGTGGATGAATATGATTTTGCACAGATCAGAATGGATGGATGACTTATAATTGTGTCGCGTTATATTTAGCATGAGTTATTGGTTTGACGTGGTTTTTGTACTCTTCTCTATAGACTTTTTGGTGGATGTTCGAATAGCTATGAATAATAATAGTTTAGGAAAAAGTTATTAGGATTGTCTATAGACCTATATTTGCCTATCTTGTAATCACCTCATTCAGTCTAGAACTTCTTTTGATCAAATCTTCAAATTAGAATCCAGTCAATTGATATAACTTTAAGCAGCTTAGAAATATTTAAATTTATTAGAATGTGAAATTTGTATAAAATATATAACTTTATGATGTAAGTAACCTAGTAAAGTAAGGATTTTAATATTTGATTTATACTTTAAAGGGCAACATATATTTTAAAATTATGAAACATTTTTCAAATTTCAAATGAAACTTTTCTATTATGATGCTATGTAAATCCGCTAACTGTTTAATTTTAAACTTCCTCTATCACTATTTCTTAATTCAATTCTGTTTTGAAAGCAAATCAAAAGCAATATAAAATATTTTTACAAGTTTACCGTCCATAGTCATAATAAATATTTATTAAAAACAAAAGTAATAACAAAATTAAGGCAATCGAATCTAGCGACCACAGAGCAAACTGACTGACCCCACCTCGCAATGTTTGCTATTTCTAGGTAAACAAACAGAAGATTGACATCGAGTGTACATCTGGTAGTCTGACGCAAATAATGGGGGATAAATAATATAATTTGATTTTCCTACGACAAATTGCGCGTGAGGTTTCGGACAGAAATATCTATATTTTTGCTAAATATTCTATAATAAATTTACGAGATATTTAGGTTTTACCCCTAGTTAATTGGAAGTATAATATACATATATCAATAACTTTAGTATAATCTATTAATATGCAGAATTGTATATTTTTATATGGCAACATATAGGTACAATTTTTTTAATTGTTTTAAAAGGTTAGTTCCTTACAACATTGAAGATAAGAGCAATTAAAGTAACTCTTTCAGTTTTTATGTAAATAAATATATGCATAATCAAATTTCTTTGTTTTTTTAACCCATATAAGTATGTCTTACTGCTTAATCATAATTTTCCACCATAATAAGTTGCAAATTAGTCTATTGGATTATATGATATTTATATGGGTTGGTTTTACTTTTCCTCACCATTATTTTATTAACTTTCGTCGCTCTATAATCTCTTATGACATATCTACAAATGTAGAGGTACATGTATACATACATAGGCCATCATGTGGATTATAATAATAACCCATATTATCATACCTATTATATTGCTAATGGTAAATGGTAAAAAAAATGTAGCAGCTCTACATATTTTTAAACAAATTTGAGGATTAGTGAAAATTGTATTCCTTTGGTGATCACCCTCCTCAATTAGTCTTAGTTTTCTAGATTGTAAATGTTGTGATGATAGTTCATAATAGCTCTGCAAAAAAAGGACCTAATATATAACTCTATATCAATCAGTGGGACGTATATGAGCTGAAATGATTGGGATGTGGATGTCATTATCACATATTGTACAAATAATAATAATTAAAATTTCTATTTCGTAGTGAATTTTTTTTTGGTCATTTGGTATATAACAACAATTTTTATTATAAAATCATAACGGACGATGCACTAATACTTACTTAATGTCCTACCTGGATTGTAATATACAACCATGGAAGTCGAAATGTAGTCGGTCGTTCAACCCGTATCAATAAAATATTTTATTTTTTAATACATCACTCAATAGAAAGGAAATAATTTTTGTATGTGTTGTATTGCAGAAGACTTTTATCATCATCTTAGATCTTATACTTCCCACTGGTGGGCTAGAGTCTTCTCAACAACGAGATGGTAATTGACCTACTTATACTACGTTGGTCAGACGAAATGGTATAAAGTTTTATGTCGAGTTTTCCTTCTCTTGCAGTGTAGTTATAACCTTGTGTGTCCTTAGTAGTTTATAATGATCATCCACAGGTAACAAGAAAGGTGGTCAATTGTTCTTACTCTGCCATTACACAGAACAGCAGGGGAATTTACAATCATATAATTAACAGATATAAAATACATTCAGATACAAAAAAAAACATATACTATCCTGCATGGCAATCGAATCCACTACACTAGTATGGTAAGCCTGTATTTATCACTACGCCATATGTGAAGTCAATTTTCACTTACTAACAAAAGACAGCATCAATAATTATATGAATTCATTTTATACCTAAATGAATACGGTTAACGATATTTTCAATATCAGATGAAAAAAAAAAGAAACCAGTCGTGATGAAAGAACAAAAACGTGTACTGTTTCACCGTTGTCCGAGATACGGATTTTTCGGATGATACTTTACCTGTTGTAGGCCGTGTGAAAACGGAACAGGTGTTTGCGGTCCGTCTTCCGACCGTACCGGTAATTATAGAATGGACAATAGCGGCGCGTGATGCGCGGGACTCTATAGTTGTATAGCGTTCGCGGTTTCTTCGACATACATGAATAAACTATTGTGTGTTACAGGCTTTGATTGTGAATCATTACTTTAAGAATATCAAATTTTTATATTTAATTTTGTTGTTTTGTTTATTGAAGAACTAATTCATCATCATCATCATCACAGCCCATATATGTGCCACTGTTGGACTCGAGCCTCCTCCGCAATGGGAGGGAAATTAACCTACTATACCGCGCTGGTCAGACGTGTTCGTATAGGGTTTTGTTTCGAGCTTTCCTTCTCTTGCATAGATGTTATATGCGTTTTATATCCCTTAGTCATCTGTTATGATCACCCGCGGGCAAGATATGGTTGAATTGTATTCTTACTCCGTCACCACACGGATAGAAGAACTAATTAATTTTACGGTATTGTTTTTCAGTGAGTGTTTTCATAAGACACAACTCTTCCGGTAAACAGAAAAATCATATACATACTTAAAACAATTGATGGATCATACAGGACAGTCTTGCCTAGGATTCGAACCCATAACGCTTGGCACAGACTGCGTAGTCAACCATAAGTGTGACTATAATCGTTATCAAGACAAAAAAAAATGTAAAGACATTATAGAATTTCTAAGCAAACAGTGTTGTTATTACAACTATCATAATAACACATTCATATATAGTTCACGAAAGTTATTTAGAATAAAGACATAGGTAATCCTTAGTAATATTATAAATGCGAAAGTAACTCTGTCTGTCTGTCGCTCTTTCACGACAAAACTACTGAACTGATCTAAATGAAATTTGGTACACAGATAGTCTAGAGCCTGATAAAGGACATTGGCTACTTTTTAATGCAATAAAAGGGTTGTAAATGGGGATGAAAAGTTGTGAGGAGGTATCGTCATTTTTCAGCCAGAATCTTGAAACTTATTTTGAGGCTATTGATTAGATATAAATAAATATGACATTAACATGTTGTAAAAATTTACTCTTAAGGGGTAAAATAAAAATAGGGGATGAAAAACTTTAGGAAAGTAACCTTTTACGCGGGCGAAGCCGCGGGCAGAAGCTAGCTAGTCTATAAAATTTAGACATTCCACAGATTTTTTTTTTATATATAATACTAGCTTTTTTAATAAAATTTGTTTCAATATTTTAGTAGATTTCATAAAACTAAATCATTTATAAAAGCCAAAACGGAAGAATGAGTCCATCAATCACAAAGCAAAAAAAAAATTCTCACAAATTTGGTCTGATTCTGGTCAAAGCGCACATTGTGGGCAGTATTGTCAAGTGTTTTGATGGCGGATACCGAAAGGATTGGATGACACCTTGGATGGGAAAATAAATATGACAGCGTGGGATAGCTCATTTTTCACCAAAAGCATGAAATAGTTTTTATAATGTATCAAATGGCACTATTAATTTATATATATTTCGTATTTTACACGAAAACGATAGATAAGGATTTATCCTAGATATTTTTTTTATCTATATGTACTTTATATGAAGTAATGAATGCAAAAAAAAGAATGAGTTTTTAAATGTTTTTTTATCAAATTTTAAGAGTTCCATTTTTGAAAGTGATTCGATCAAATGATACACATTGGACGTTTGGCGGGAATAAGTCTTCTATTATATTCAATATCTTAGCTTTTAAACGTGTTATATTAAATAATTTTGTTGCCATTTTATTTATTGTGATACGAAGGCACTGCTGAGATGTAGTGAAAACGATATAAAAGTGCTAGACAACGTTTTCGTTTTCCAATATAATTCCTAGAAGATACCGTTAACAGTGTGGCCATAGCACTGTTGGTGATAATTGGACTTACTGAAGGACATGAAGGGACTAAAGACGTGAAGAAAATTGTAACTCGACACTAGCAACGATGGTTTGTATAAGTAGCTAATTTTACACATACATGCATACATATCATCACGCCATATCCCTTGTAGGGTAGGCAGAGAGAACAGAGTGCCAGAGAACTCTATCTTTGCATACTTCACTCGCTGCCTCAACAATCATAATTCTCTTCATACACGCTCGCCGGTTTCGGAGACTCTTGACTTCACCTTCCTTCAGTACATGACCGATCTGGTCTAGGCAGGTTAGTCTCGGTGTCCTCCGGTACCTACATCCTTCCACTTTCGCATTGTATATCTTCTTAACCAGACGTTCGTTCGGCATTCTTTCCACACCGAATCATCGGAGCATTCCCTTTCGCATGTTTACACCAATACTCTCTTTCATACCTACTCGCTCTCTTACGTCGTCGTTACGAATGCGGTCGGTCAGCCTTATTCCACAGATTTTCCGCAGAGATCGCATTTCGACCGCATTAATTTTACTTTCATACTCTTTTCTGCATACCCAACTCTCGCTTCCATACAGTAATGTTGGGACAAGCACTGCGTTACGTATTGCTACACGTGCCTTCTGGCTGAGGTGGTGGCTACCAAGAAGTTGCCCCAACGCTCCGTTCACTCTATTTGCCGCATTCACTCTTCGCTCTATATCAGTAGTGTACCTTCCATCTCGGCTAAATCCACATCCAAGATATACAAATTCATCCACTTGCTCTCTTGTACATCATTACCTATTGTTACTCTTACATCTGTTCTGACTTCATCTCTTTCAAAGACCATTATTTTGGTTTTGCTCACATTCATGCGTAGACCCCTTTTCTTACAATCTTCTGTCATTGTGTCGACTAAGGTCTGCAGGTCAGTCGCTGACTGTGCCAGCAGGACTGCATCATCTGCATAAAGCAGAGCAGTGACCACTGAGTCGCCCATCTGGACTCCCACATTCATATCGTTCAACCTTTGGAGACATTTATCCAGATATATGATAAATAGCTGGCTGACAGAACGCACCCCTGCTTAAAGCCGATATTGACGTCAAACCAAGGCGACATTCCACCATCTAGCCGCACACAGGCTCTACAGCCCATGTAACTGGACTGCACAGCCTGTAGCAGTTTACCGTTAATACCATATTCCGGTAAAATGTACCAAAGTTCCTTTCGTACAACCGTGTCAAATGCTCTCTCCAGATCCACAAAACTGCAGAAAACCCTCTGAACTAGAGCCAGATGCTTCTCCACAATGTCGCGCAGAGAGAACACTTGATCCATGCATCCCATTCTACTCCTGAAACCTCCTTGTGTCTCACACAGTAAACCATCGGACACCATCCTTATTCTCCTTTCAATAATTTGACCACACACTTTTGCTGCCAAACTGGTCAAGCTTATGGCTCTGTAATTTGCGCAGTCATAACGTGAACCCTTGTTTTTAAACAAAGGCACGATGACTGCGTTATTACAGTCCCCGGGAAACATTCCCGAGCTCCAAGATAAATTGAGGAGCAACAGGAACGCCTCCCAGACACAAGAGCCACCAAGCTTGATCATCTCAGTAGACACCATATCAATGCCCGCTGCCTTACCATTTTGCAAACTTCTTATCGCCCATTCAACTTCATCCATACTGATGCCTTCGGAGGACGCCGCTGTCGAATGTTGTTCTACTAAACCACATGTGGCACCGGCGTCAACAGTAGCATCCGCATACATATCGCCAAAATATTCACTCTATCGGCTTAACACATCTTGTATGTGTGTAAGAATGTCTCCACCTTTAGACCTTATTTTATTCATTTTGAAGGCTGACCAATCACACCGAGACTTCTTCACCTCCCTCCAAAAGAGTTTGGTGTTACTCTCGAAGTTTTTAGCCAGCCTATCTTCTGCACTCATACTTGCTCTATCACGTTTCTCTTTCACTAAGGCCTTGGGACACCAAGGCCTTAGTAAGAATGACAATCTTTACATTAACGATATATTTCTTTCTTCTGTTCAGTCATACTGTCATTCAAATTCAAAGAAGAGACATAGTCCAGCCACGATTTCTTCTTTTGCTCTACGGAAGCTGCCACTTCTGCATCCCACCATGCATCACCATTTGTTTTTCTATGCTTCTTTGAACTTCCACATACTTCTTTCGCTGTATCTACCATACTCTCTTTCAATACTCTCCAGCATTTTTTTATGTCCGATTGCGGCTGGCTTACCATCGTCAGCCGTTCTCGGACACCCTCTGCATACTGTTCTCTTACACACTCTTCTTGCAACCTTTCAATCTTTATTCTTTCAAGCCCTCCGAAGTGGACACGCTCTCGCCAGTGCCTCCACTTTCTGGACAGACCACTAAATCTAGCAATAATGAGATAGTGGTCCGTATCGACTGTAGGGCCCCTGTAGTCTCTTGCGTCCAATATTTTGCTTCGGAGGCGATTGTCTACCAATATTAAATCTATTATACTTTTTTGTTCATTCCTTCTCCATGTATACATATGGATGTCCTTATGTTGGAAAAATGTGTTTGACACAATAAGGTTTCTCTCCATGCATACATCCACTATGAGCCTACCTGCGTCGTTCACTCTCTTATCACTAAATGGACCAAGTACGTCCTCATAGTCGGGACGTTTGGTCCCCACCCATCCGTTCAAATCTCCGCATACCATCACGCGTTCACTGGTTTCTGCCATATCCAGAACTTCCCTAACATTATCCCAAAACTTCTCTAGGTCTGATGCCACCGAGGATCCTACGGGAGCATATGCTACAACCATGAATACCTTGGTGACACCTAGTTTTATACGGACCCAAAGAAGTCTGGGATCATACATTCCGTAATCCTTCACACCTGAGGCCAAGCGAGAGGACAACAGCACTCCTACCCCCATGCTGGCTCGATCGCTCTGTGGTACACCAGACCACAGAGTCATCCCGCCACCAGGAAGATCGCAGGCGTCGCTGCCTCTTTGCTTGGTCTTTGTTACACAGAGCACGTCTAACTGTTTGTCCGCCATGACGGATATCAGCTCGTGCAACTTACCTTCCACACAACCTCTTACATTCCACGTGCCCACCCGGCACTCTGCTCTCCTCGACTCGCCTGACTGGGCAAGGCGTGATGGGTGGCGGCCCCTATCGCCGCAACTGCTGAAGTTCGTACCGACGGGGGCGGGGTACGCGTCGCCTTCGGGGGACGCCCTAACCTGCACTGCGGTACGCATATCGAATCGAATCGTATAGCTAATTTTCAATACAAAAAAAAGAAGAATGATAGATAATAATGCACGTAAATAGGTATCTAAATAATAATAATTAAAAAAATCTGCATACTTACTAGACTCAATGAAGTTATTTTGTTCATTTACACTACATACTACCGACAAATGTTGACCTATAACATTCTGAATGTTTTACCCGTTGTCATGTGAGTTAGTACGTTGAGGGGGCGGAGATAGGTGTCAAGTTAAATTGGTGTTTTCTACGGGTAAGGTACATTGATGAAACCAATTATTCGTGGCGTGAATTTAATGGTTCGCTTCGTTCTTGTCACAGAGCTGTTAAGGCGTAGACGTGTTTTAATTATATTAGGTACTTGTTTTTCAGTGAGGTTTTGTGATAATTTTATATATAATAAACAGCTACCTACAGATTTTATGTAACTATATGTACAAGTAACTCTTATATTTTTAAGAAAAGTAACAATTATCAACCTCAGTATCCAAGAGAGCCTCTATGTTGCACATTTTTTTTAATAAAAAAGATTTAATTTTCATAAAAGATTTCAGTAGTCCATTGAATATTGGTAAGTAGATACCGTATGATACCGACAAAATCTGCTCAAGAAAAAACTTGGTCGTTATACTTTTTACACCATTTAAAAACAGTTAAATAAGCATTTAATTGCAGAATTTGGAACTGCGGCCGTGGGCTTGAATTCCAGAAATCAGCCTAAGAAATGTATGAATATGTTATTTGGATACATTCGCAGTGAATTTAATTGTATCTAATATCTTGTTACTTTTTTTAATCCTTTATCTTGTATTATTATTATTTTTAAATGTCATTCCTAAATGATTATACGTCAATAGTTAATAACGTGAATAAATATTGTAATCTATAAGAATTATAAATAGCTATTGTGACATCAAGATTTACTTTTTATAAGAATAAAAAAAATATAGGATTTATCTTTGACTAGGAAATCCTATAGATAGTATTAGTGCGAAACTTAAATCGACGAAAAAGTTAGGTACCTACCTATGCATTATATATATAATGAACTGCTGACTGCACTGATGGCATAGTGGTTAGGATACCTACCTTACACACTAGTGGTGTGGGCTCGATACGCAGAACTATTATACTTTGAGCAATCCACAAACTGTTGTTCTGAATCTGGGTGTAATTTGTTTGTAAAGTCCTCCGCAATACAAGGATTATTTCCTCCATACATAGTGGTGCTTTTTTAAAAAAAAAACTTTTTCAATTGACAAATTTACAATTGCTCACTAGCACAAATATTTCACAAGACGTTTTGTAATTTAATTTCTAACCTAACTAACTTCATATATTAAAATTATTCTCATACGTTTACCACGCCAAAACATAAAAAATTTAATGTCTTCATAAACAATTTAACTAAACAGGTTAACTGATACAATTAACTTACTTTGTATTCATATATTATTGTTGTGTACGTTTGAGACAATAGCGAGTTTGGCTCGCACGCGGTCCGCGGCCCGTGGGTCACTCCACGGTTATCTACCGATCGGTAAGAAAGGCGATATGCAACCGCGACGTCAAATTTATCGGTCGGTTCGCCTCTTCATTTACTGTTACCTTTATCTGTGGTAACATATATCTAAAACTGCGGTTTAAGTTTATGCGAATTAAATTTAGTTGGAAATTTGAAATAGAAAGTATACAACAGTTGAGTTAATATATAATGTATATGTAGGTATATTTACTTCTGTAGCATCAATGGCGTATTGTTTGGTAAATAATATATACTTCTGTAAAAGTAATAGCGTGTTGGACGCTAAATAACTTCTTAGTATTCCGATGATCATTAATGTCAATTTTTTCAAAGATTTTGTATAATAAAAATAAATTTGACAATTATTTTAAATCTTAAGTTATATTAGACACAGAAGATACGGGTATTTGAATCAAATTAATATCATCCATATGATTACAGACTAGAAATGTAACATGATACCTACTTATCAACCCTTCCTTTCCCTTGAGAAGTCTCTTAAGAAATAATTAATAGAGTAGTTAAAATATGTACAAGAGAAATAAAAAGAGAAAGAAGAACATAAATTAATCGTTAATATGATCACTAAATATAAAATCCATTATTAAAGCGACTGACAAGTATTATCGTAGGTCATTTGCTCTCTAATTTTGGAGGAATATTGTAGCCTAAGGTGAAATATATAGGAGATAAGGAGAGAGAGGTAAAGCCCTGATCAAAGAATACACATACCTATCATAAACTAACAAAGATACAAAAAGAATACGACGAGTAATATTAACCTATAGAAGTATCACCAAGCTAAGAGGTAAGCTATAATAATGTAGCAGAAAGAGAACAAGAGACAATTATTATTCTCTTTCTGCTTATAAGTTCAATATATAATTACATAAAGTTGCTAGCATATAGGAAGTTTATTACTTTTTTAAGGCAATGGAATCGGAAGAATTATTCTAAGCAAAATTTTATAAAAAAAATAAATTACTAAATTTAGTTGAGAAAGTCTTATCTTCAAAGCATGATCAAAGTAAAACTACTTGCTTAGCTATAAAGCCTAGAGCCGTGAGTGGCTTTCCAACTGTATACAATATTATGAGACAATGTGCAAAAATATTCTTTACAAACCGTACTTCACATGACCTCAATTAAACAACTCATCATTTAAACGGATGTTAGTGCATAATCTCAAGTCAGGTCATCGCGTTAACAAGGCGAGCGGTCACGAACTGCCCGGTATGGGAAAGCTCCCAGCATACAAATGCAGATATGACCTTATGACGGTACTACTTGGATAAACGGAAATGCTACAGCAACACCTAAATGTGATGCCAGATGGCGATGATGATAGCTAGAAAATATTAAGGAAAGATGAAGAAAACTTATAATCCAATTAAGATCAAGTGTTAGTAATTTAGTTATAATAAAGCAACGCATTGTAAGAAGTATAGTTTCTTATACTGGTTATCCCTTATTAAGGAAAAAAGAAACTATATACCTACAAGGGATGGAAAATTGAATTACATAATCTACATATGTTTATGCGACCCAATACTCGGTTATAATGTTATGTAGTCACCACATTATGTAGTTTTTAAAAAGAAAGTAAAAGTATCGCATGCTTATTCTGTCGAAATATATAAAAAAAAAATTTCAAGACATTAAAGTTTTGTAACAAAATAAATCGGTAAATTCTATTAACAATATCTGTTTATCAGATCGTGCTAAACATCAATAGTATTTAGTTAAAGGGCTATCTATAATAAATCTATGAGAACGCCCACGCTGCACACGTGATGGCTAGAACAATACCCAACACGCTGTACAACACAATATAAATCATAAACGAACATCGAACTATCATCTTTCACTCCTTTAGCTGTGTGTATTATAATTTTTAACACCCACTTAATCTTAACAATACGATTTTGAGACATTGCAACATACAGATCTAGTGAATGAGTTAGACTCCATAGACACATCTATTACTTTGTTGCTCTGTGGTATCTGGATTGAGTATTATAATTTCGCAGATAGTATTCAGAGGAGAACTGTTACTAATGTTTCTAAATATATCAAAACAATTATTCTATAATTTCTACAAAATAATATTAATCTTAAGAATATAAATAAAAGGTTTGAATAAAAAAAAAGAACCTGATCAGGTTTTATTCAATAGCACAAACAAAGCGATGTTCTATTAAAAATCTGTCTAACCTTACATCTAATCCGTATGGTGAATAAAAAATAAATTCGGAAATTTCTAAACTGACGAATCAAAAGATATTGGACAATGGTCACGAAGGAATCATTCATTCGCCGACAGTTCACGATGAATTGATGTTAGGGATCAGGTAGATTCTGACACGTAGCAATCTTCCCTTCAATCAAACTTTAGTACAGTACCTGCATGCGCATATAGCTTCAAATGGGAACAAAGATCAGCCGTAAAATCTGCTGATGATACAGGGACAACTATAGTGGTCCATAAAAGAAACTTTTACTTAATAATTACAGAAGAAAAACGGATACCCTATAAAATTGTGTTGCATTTTTTTTTTTTTCAATTAAAATTTACCTACTCCAAGGACAAAATTTGCAATGATAGAGTTGTAATGGTATATAATTAAGTTGGAATCTTAATGAATAATTGTATGTCAACCGCAAATATAATTTATGACCGTTTTTACCAACCCTTAAAATTTAGGTGACACCTAAGTAACCTAATATAATTAACACATAAGTAATATTAATAATCTTTAACACATAAGTAATATTAATAATGTTATATGTGTGACTGAGTTTAATTTAATTTAACATCAAAAGACATTAAACAATATAATTAATCTTAATGCAATTTGTCGTTTTTATTGTTTTAGCGCTACTTACCATTTAGGAGGCGTTGCTAAAAAAAATTGAAATTAATCGTCGAGGTAGCAACCTCCCACAAATATAGTGAGTCCGATTCACGCAGGACGACTTTTTTACTTTTTATCGAACCAGAGGTGATTCTAAATCTAAGTGCAATTACAGACCGTTAAATATATTTTTGTAAAGTCCTGCGACTTATGGTTTTCCTCCCTGGTATTTGTTTGAATGTCAAAGGAAATCTATTTAAATCTTTATCTTGTGGATTAAGATTACAATTCACCACCCCTCTTTCTATCCAGTAAGTGACCGCAAAGGAAGACTAAGGGAGACGAGCAGATAACCTCAAAAAGGTAAAAAATAAGAAGATAAAGTAAATTCCCCTGATATGATGGAGGAGGAGGAGACGATATGATGATGATGAGGAAAGAAAAGCAACACAAATATGCCTACAATTTTTTAAAATTAATGTAATAATTAACTTGATTAATTACTGTATATATAATTTTGATAATTAATACAAAAGATTATTGCGTTTTTTATTTTAAATTACAGATATAGATAGAATTACTGATACAAATAGAACATACAACAATGAAGAAAGTGACACTTGTAAGCCCTTTTCTATTAAAAATTTGATGAAAGGGTGTCGAATAATGATTCACAATAGTTATTTTGCCTTCAGATACAAACCCTATTTCATATTGTTAATATTATCGGTGATCCGACTCATGTGGATGCGGACTGAGCATGTTTTGCCCAAAAAAAAAAGCTTTTGACCAATTGTTTGTCAAAGGCAAAGGATTTTTTGTCAAGGTGTTTATCGGACTTTGACCATGGGAAAATATTGGAGGTTCAGGTGCCTCTAAACATTTTGAGCTATTGTCAAACTATTATGCGAACTCATTTGATAGCATCTTAAACATTACTATTCTTTAGATTATTTTTTTTTCTATCTTCTTAAAATATATTTTTTTATTCATATGAGGAGTAAAAAAGTGCTGTGTGGTAGCTACGAATACTACCAACCTTTACTTTGCTCGTGGATGTCGTAAAGGCCGACTAAGAGCCTTATATCGACCTGGGCCAACTCCATCTGATGCCGTTTAGTCAACAATTACATTCCCAAGGAGGGTTGACGTCTGACAGGCGGCCGGTCATAAAATTATTCCCAATAACTTATACAATATGTACCTACTATGAAAGATGAGTACATATTGTATCGACAACAAGTAATTGGAATAAGAGTAGGAGAATGATGACGAAGGAGTAAAAATATAGCGGTCTTAATATCTTTATTATAAAACAAAGAGATCATAGGGTAATGAAAGAGCTAGGCCTAACATCGTAATAATATTCAACCAGTACAAACAAAAAACCTGGAGTTAAAAATCAAAGTAAACAAGATACTGCCACCAACAACAACATGAAGACTAACGTAGAGAAGAAGAGACAGAGAGACAAAAACATCGAAGCGCAACTTTTTAATTTTTATCCTTCAATAACAATATTGAATTATATAATATCAACATAACAATTAATAGATAAACATAAAAAAGGCACGGACAGAAGTCTGTGGATATACAATAATAATAAAAAAATAAAATAAAAAAAAATCTCTTATATTTTTTTTTCTCACGTGTATAGTGAAGATTGATTAAGGATTAAGGAAAATTTGAAATAAAAGCCTATGAGATCCTATTTTTTTTAATTTGTTTTAGGATAATTTAGTAAGAGTGGAACTTATACGAGTCGAAGACAAGCAGAACATTCATATCTTTGATTGAGACACTGAATTATACCACGTAGAAGGTTCTTTGTTAAGTCTTTAATCTAAATAAAGTGATACACCTACCAAACTTTAAATTGTCTAACGTTGAAAGGCCGACAATAACAAATTGGTATCAAAGCCTGACAAAGATGGACTCTTGAGAAACTGTCCACCCACTCTGTGGCTATTGATCGTGGTCCGCTCAATAAATTAATACTTGTTATGAACATTTTTTATTCTATTGTGTTTTAATTGTGTATTTATTTTGAGCTAGTATTATAGTCGAGCGGATGTTGGTCAAAGAAGATCTAGTTTAAATGAAGGAATTGAAAATATTAATGCTCTTTGTAAAACTACTTGAGAATGACACAATTTGTAAGTAATCATAGTGGTCAAGATACCGACCTTTCGTGCCAATTGCATGGGTTCGATACCCACGCTGGATAATACTTTGTGCGATCCACAATGTGTTGTTCGGAGTCCGCGTGTAATTTGTTGGCGTTAATCACATGTTTGTAAAATCCCCCGTTATATAAGGATTATTTTCTTAGTGCAGGGTAGTGTCTTTTTAATAATGCACTGCACAGATGGCGTAGTGGTTAAGATACTGACCTTCGGTGCCAGTGCCGAGGGTTCGATTCCCACGTGGGATATTACTTTGTGTGATCCACAAAGTGTTGTTCTGAGTCTGGGTGTAATTTGTCTGCGTTAATTGTATGTTTGTAAAGTCCCCCGCAATACAAAGTTTATTTTCTTAATGCAGGGTAGTGTCTTTTTAATAATAATAATGATTTTAATAAGACCTGCCGCCTGCCTGACGTCGTACCTTTTTGGGAATGTAATTATTGATCAGATGGCATCGGATGGAGTTTACCTAGATCAATGTAAAGCTCTTAGTCATCTTTTACGACAACCACATAATTTACGGGTTAGTAATATTCATAACAGACACACATTGCATTTATTCAGTTCATCATCATCATCTCAGCTCATATAGGTCTCATTATTGGGCTCGAACCTCCTTCATAACGGGAAGTAATTTGACCTACTATACTACGCTGGTCAGACGTGTTGGTATAGGATTTTATTACGAGTTTTACCTCGCTTGCATAAATGTTATATGCATTTTATATCCCTTAGTCGTCTCTGACGATCATTACCGAGTAGGATAGGGGGTGGTAAATTGTATTCTTACTCCGTCACGACACGGATTTATTTAGTAGTTAGTAGTTTTTATTTGTTTAGTTATTTAGTTGCAAATATTCATTATTAATATTATCATTAATATTATAGGTAGATTTTTTTTTTTTTTTTTTTCTTTTTTTTTTTTTTTTTTTGTAGGCTATGGCCGGGTCACACGTCGCCCGTACCTATTATAGGTAGATGTAAAGTATATTTTAATACACAAATAATTTCTTAAAATTCGATTGCATTTAGAGATTTCAGATAGAATTATAAGAAGATCAACAATACAGATTGTTTCTACAAGATAATAACTATTCAAACTACAACAGAAGTATTATCTAATAAGTCATCAATATATTGAAATGTGTAGGTAAATAAAATCCTGGACACAAAAAAAAAACCTTATATTTGGACTACCGTTGTTATTGTTTGTAACCAGATTTACTATTGTTAGAATTTCAATCCTTTTCTTAAGAAGGATCATTTGTAAATATGGTGTAACTTATATTATCAGATAGTGCTTACCGTTTATTTAAAAAAATCTTACATACATATCATCACGCCATGTCCCTTGCAGGGTAGGCAGAGAGAACAGAGTGCCAGAGAACTCTATCCTTGCATACTTCACTCGCTGCCTTAACATTCATCATTCTCTTTATAGACGCTCGCCGGTTTTGGAGACTCTTAAAAAATTTTGTTACACTTAAATTTTATATTTATCATCACAGCCCATAAATGTCCCAATGGTGGGCTCTTGCCTCCTCCGTAATGGGAGGGCAATTAACTTACTATACGCTGGTCAGACGTGTTAGTATAGGGTTTTGTTTCGAGTTTTCCTTCTCTTGCATAAATGTTATATACGCTTTATATCGCTTAGTCGTCTCGTACGATCACCCACGGGTAAGATAGGGGGTGGTGAATAGTATTCTTACTCCGTCACCACACGGACAATTTTATATTCAGTGTCTTATTATATAAAACTTTTCGTGTGATGACGGATTAAGAATACAATTCACCGTCTAATTTCTTACCCGTGAGTGATCGTAAAAGTCAACTAATGAATATAATAAGCAAATATCTATATATCTACGCAAAGAAGGAAAACACTATACCAGCCCGTTTCATCAGCGTGATATACCTATTAACTGAATTGCTCTCCTATTGTGAAGGACTCTTGAGCCCAGCTGTGGAACTTATGTGAGCTAAGATGATGATGATTATGAATACTTATAATAGCATAGTGAATCATCATTCGTCTTTCTGTGTAGTGAAAGATTAAGTATACAATTGCTCTTTATTACCCGTGAGTGATGATAAAAAAAGGTCTAAGTGACGCAATTAGCTGTCATTGTAAGAAAAAGTAAACTCGAAATAAGATCAATTCGTCTAATAATAAGGAGAAGGTTCGAGCCCAGCAATGGGACTCTTAAGAACTGAGATTAAGTAGGTCAATTTCCCTCCTATTATAGAGGACTTTTGTGCCTAATATTAGGATGTATATGTACTAGAAGCTAATGCTGTGTGGTAGCGGCTACGAATACTACCAACCCTTACTTTGCTCGTGGATGTCGTAAAAGACGACTAAGAGCCTTTTAACGACCTAGGCCAACTTCATCTGATGCAGTTTGGTTAACGATTACATTCCCAAGGAGGATTGACGTCTGGCAGGCGGCCGGTCATAAAACTATTGCCAATAACTTTTACAATATTTACTATGAAAGAAGAGTACATATTGTATCGACCCCAAGTAATTGGGATAAGAGTAGGAGAATAATGATGTACTAGAAGCTACCTAGTCAATTAATCATATTCTAAATTGTCTTATCTGCATTAATAAAATGCATTTTCAATTTTAAAATGTTGAATATCATATCAGCAAAACTCCAACATTGTTCTGAACCATTTAATAGGACTGGACCAATAAATCCAATTTAAATGTTCAGAAGGACCTCCTGTGACATAACATATGTAAATAAATACCATCTTTATCTTCAGAATCACAAAACAACAAAACGCAGTTCGATGATAAAAAAAAATAGGAATAATAAAACCAAGCCGGTCCAGTTGGAAATTCAAAACGGGTGGCCGTCCGCAAAATCATTATTCAAAATAACAAAATTAACTTGATTCCCACAATTTAAATATACCTATATATATTTTTTTGAAAAATAAATTATCTGTTTTGCCTTTTTTCTTATCCTTTATTTAATAATAGACGTGGGATGTCAATTGCTTAAAATATGTTTTGCTTCGACGAACTGAATTTATTGGTAGGTACATGATGACTGCTTGCAGATCGGAATCCATTCCCACGGTTATGGTTCGCGTGGTTTCATTATATAATGAAATTGAAATAGGTAATAAGATTATTATTAATTCATTAATAATTCTAGTTTACTAATCTAAGCATCAAGGTTATATATCTACCTATATCGTGGGAATAATTTACTTGACCGTTACCTTACCTACAACTTAATATGTTCAATATTTGATATAAATTAGTAAATAGTATAATATTATATGACTAAACAGATACCATAGTAGTTAAGTTACCAACTTATCATACAATATATCGCGTACTCGATTCCCACGCAGGATAATACTGCGATGTATAAATATTATTTTTATTCTGTTTGTTATTTAAGAATGTTAAATATGCAGACTGGTTTTATGTACAGAGATAGAGTAAGAGTATAATTTACCACACATTTTCTTGCCTGTAGTACATCTATAGACAAGAAAAGGTAAAAGATGAATAAGAGATATATTATGCGTATAACGTCTATGTAACAGATGGAAATCTCAAAATATAACTCTATATTAATCAGTTTGACCAGCGTGGTATAGTAGGTCAATTTACCTTCTGTTGTAGAAGAAGTTTGTGGCCAGCTTTGGTAGCTCTATGGACTGATATCATGATGATAATGATAGAATCATACAAGAGATGAAAACCTCGAAACAAAACTCCATATCTACAAATCTAATTCACGTAATATATTGTGTATATCCGTGGAATATATATAGAACAATTTCAATAAGAAATATATCGCATCTCAGCTCTTACACGTCCCACTGTTGGGCTTAAGCCTCCTCCATAATGAGAGGGAAATTGACCTACTATACCGCGCTGGTCAGACGTGTTGATATAGGATTTTGTTTCGAGTTTGCTTTCTCTTGCATAGATGTTACATGCGTTTTATATCCCTTAGTCGTCTCTTACGATCAACCACGGATAAGATAGGGGGTGGTGAATTGTATTCTTACTCCGTCACCACACGGATGACAAGAAATATATGGGTTGTAAAAAATAAAACAATGAAGGCGGATTTCAAACAAAATTCTATAAAATTAACAATTATTTAGTTTTTTTTTTTTAACTTCATAAACATGCAATTTTTATTTTAATTGAATATAAATAGATAGAAAGATTAGTTCAGTTCAATAATTCCTGACCAAAGACCAAGATTGAGAGTTCCGTTTGTAAATGCGATGCTTCGATATTCGCTTAATGAAGACATATTGAATCGCTAAGCGGCAAACGACAACATATAGGCAATGTTTTAAATTGACATGCGGTCCTTTTATGTTGCATCCGTTCACTTTTTAAATACAATGGCATATGAATTATATAATTAAATGAAAAAAACTTCAGATCTTGAATGGAAATTAAGAATATTAGAGCAATTATTGATTCTAAAATACAAAAATAAAAGAAAAAAGTAAGAAACTTTAGATCTTTAATGGAAATTAAGAATATTGGACCAGTTATTGATTTTAAAATATAAAGATAAAAGAAAAAAATTGAGATAATTCTAAAACATAAGAAATATATTAATTTTGCGCGAGTTATATTTGAAATATTATCTACTATTTCTACCATTTTTTTTTGTTTTTTAATTCTTTATGGTATCTATTAAATTCACTTGATGGTTACTGCCGCTCATGGACTTTTGCAATATTAGAGGTAGGTAAAACTAACTAGTAGGCAGCAGTCTTTTCAAAATCCACCCGAAAGTTGGACTGCCGGCTCTCTCGCTCACTGAACGAAGTGCATTGCTACTGCTCAGACGCCGTTTTCTGCGAGAGTGTGGTAGGTACTAAGGAGTGTAGGCAAGGCGGGAGTGTAGGAGTGTAGGCAACGTAAGGATTGTAGGCAGAAAACTGACAAAAATGTGGCTTTACCACTACCGATCTTATCATGATTGTGTTGTTGTATTTATGTGTCTCTGTAAAGTAGATATTGAAAACCTCGAAAAATTTAAAATTAAATATCTACAAACGCGATAAAAGCCGTAAAAACAGTTTCATTTCAAATGTTTTTTTATTAATTTATACTAGGTATTCGTGTAATGATGGGATATGACAATATAATCTTCTCCATCACAGTTTTGTGATGATTGTAAAAGAGGACAAAGAGATTCAAGTTTGTTGCTTGAATCTTTTTTTTTATGGAAGAATAGAAAATTTCGAAATGAAATCTATCTTTATCCATCCATCTGATTAACGGGATATATATAATCCATTTTCTCTGTCTTTGCCAAAGTGTGCCTTCCTTAAAATATAAGTATGAACTGAATAGAAGAAGCATTTAATTTATTATTATTTAAGAAATCTAATAGGTAGGTAGTTACTTTAAAATATTTTGATTGTAAGTCAATAAAATCAGAGATAAAAATAAAAGATTCGTGCGAATTTCCCGTCAGCTTTCATGAAATCCTAATGAGAGCTTCTCAACACATATTAGTACCTACTGATAGTATAGGAAGTAAGGATCTAATTCCTTAACTGCTATGTACGACAGCTAAGGAATTGTAGGATAGTTTTGTAGTATGTATTTTTATTCTGATACTACACATAGGTAGGTAGAGGAAAGGAAGGTAATATGGAATATGCAGTTAATATGGGATACTGAGATTTTCTAAAAACTAATAGTGCCATCTATGCTGCAATGTTGTGAATTGAAGCGTCAAATGTATCTATTAATCTGTGCAATTGACAGTAATCCGCCATATTTTCTTTTCTTTTTTAAACACGATCAACTAGAAGGCTGTACAACAAAATTTTTTTGGCACGTTTTAAATTTTTTGTTATCATAACGTATAATTACTTTATTTTTTATAACTGGTATTCAAACAATGCTTAGGGTACTAGGGTTTAAGGATATGTCATGATTTTCATCGTATATTGAAACTCCTAAATCTAAAATTTTTTTTTTTGGTTATGCTGCCGTGTTTCTAATATGGAATACTGTTAATGCATATAATATGGTATAGTATTCCATTTTATATGAATTATATGAGCCATGACAAATAAGGCTCATATAAGCCTTAGATTGTCGCAATTCAAAAAATCTGCAGATTTTAAAAGAAATTTAAAAAGCACAATAGCTATAAGTTAAGTGAAAGGGAAAGAAAAAGTGCAGAAACAGAGCAAAATGAAAGGCAAGGGTAAATCGTCAAAAAAGAGATCAAAGGAAGTTTACTCAGTTAGCGACTCTGCAGATAATAGTTTAAATAAAAATTTTAATATTCATGACGAAGATGACGATGACCTCTTCTCATATGACGAGAATATAAGCGAGGTACCACCTCAAAATGGTTCAGAATGCTTTTTTTTGCAATAGAAAGTATAGCCAAGATGATAAAGGAGAAGAATGGGTCCAGTGCCTTATTTGCCAATTGTGGGTGCATCGTGACTGCGCGGGCTATGAATTTGGTAACTACGTTTGTGATTATTGCAAATAATTTATATTTTTAAATTCTGATCTTTTTTTATATCGTTCGACTAATATGATTAATAATTAGTTTGATTTTTACATATTCATATAAGTTATGTGGATTTTTGAATATTTTATTAATTCTAAGATTGCCATACAAAATACTGTGATTAATAAAATTACTATTATAAAAAGGATTTTGTTCGAGTTAATAAAATAACTGTTAAAAGTGTGTACAATTTTGGTGCAGATAATATGGAATACTATATTCCGTATTATCTGCACCTTGGGTCGGTTGTCATTTTACAACATTTTTGATTTACCTATGGTTGTTTTTTGTCAAGAAAATATAGTTATATTATTTTTGTAATGATTATTATTATTAAAGCTAATTAATGTTCCAACAAATTAGTGTGTGTATTTCAATGTTAACTCTGGGGAATATTTTTTATACTCAAAAACGAAAACGGTATTCCATATTACCTTCCTTTCCTCTATTGTATAATCTAATGAAAAAAAAAGGATATCATCTCATCTCTTATAAGTCCCACTGCTGGATTCGAGCCTCCTACATCATAGGAAGAAAATTGATCTACCATACTAAGCTAATCAGACGGATTGCATTAGGGTTTTATTTCGAGTTTTCCTTCTCTTGTATAGATGTTATATCCATATTATATCGCTTAGTCGTCTTTTGCAAAACTCGCGGATAAAATAGATGGTTAATTATATTTTTATTCCGTCATCATACGGTAATGAATCAAGCTATTTTTTTTTTTAGAGTTTACAAAGGACACACAACCCATATCAATTAATGTGAAACGCGTTGTAAAAACAAAGTGGTATCTACCCCTGTTAATGTTTTATTTAGACCTTTCGAACGGGCACGGTACGAAAGTTAACTTGGATTTTTAAAAGTTTGTTTAAAAGTTACGCTAGCGGTATCCCCCGTCTGTCTGGCCTCGCACCTGATAAAGTAATTTTACGATTCCCTAATTCACACTTTTGAGGAGGGTTTTAAAAAGCTAGAAGGTTTTCGCCCCCTGGACATAATTGGAATTGCGTTTAAAACTTGACGACCTTTTAAATTTTTAATTTCGTGATTGGTTGACGCTTTGGCAAGATAACAGGATTCCCTTCTGTTTTCTTTAGTAGATAAGTAGGTATAATCTGTAGATATATTTATTTTAACATAATAATTTTCTAATAGAGTTCATTGTTCTCCTGGTCGTATCCCAATCACTTGGGGTCGACGCAATATGTAGGTAGGTACCTACTCCTCTTCCTACATACCTATTGCAAAAGTTATTGGCAATAGTTTTATGACCGGCCGCCTGCCTGACGTCAACCCTTCTTGGGAATGTAGGTAATTGTTAACCAAACGGCATCAGTTGGAGTTGGCTCAGGTCGATATAAAGCTCTTAGTCGTTTTTCACGACAACCACGAGCAAAGTAAGGGTTGGTAGTATTCGTAGCCGCTATCACACAGCAATTTTCTAATAGAGTTAAATATTATTATACTTATACAATATCATTCCCTACTTCTTTATCGGGAATGTCGTAAAAAGACGACTAATTAACGTAAGCCGTCAAATCATGACTGCATGAGAAGGAAAACGTGAAACAAAACCCAATGTCAACTTGTTTTCCCGGCATGAGATAGCATTGGTTTTCACTCATTAAGAAATAGGCGCGAACCGTCTGCGAACGGATCTACGAATAAGAATCATCAAAAATGATTAGTTTTTGTATTAGGAGTTATAGATACAATATATATTTTATATGTATACAGATATTTACGCTACCAAGTAATGGCATCCAATTTCATATGCGTGCAAATGGGGGGTTCCTTTGTTGCTTACAACAAAACCCAAGTACTTCCAACATCTTGCTTTTAAAATAAGAACAAATGTGTCATCGACCAAATGACGCGTGGCGACCAATAGGGCGCGACGGCCACAAACGTTGGTGACGTCACACTGCCACCGACCAATCCGATTCGCCCGTCGCCTCCGGTCAACTTGGACTAATTGCCCATGTGTGCGATAACACTAGTTTTGAGAGGAATCCGTGCGCGCGAGTCGACAGTCGACGCAGTCTCTTAAATATATAAAAAAAAAAAACAATGGAATTCTCTATGTGCTAAATATTTATAATTTATTAAGGTTTTAATTATTTTTACAAACATATGATGAGTATGATTGATGATATGTAAAATATTATTAAATTTATATATCCATTCTTAGCAAACGTAATAGATTTTGTTAACTCTAATTGTAATTATGATACAATAAAAATCGGCCAAGTGCGAGTTGTAATCGCGCATGAAGGGTTCCGTAAAACTAAAAAATTAAAACCTATTTTATTGCATGGGAGCCCCCTTAATTATTTATTTTATTTTAATTAATTATATTTAAAGAGAACATAAAACTAAATATTCTGTGAATAGTTAAAGCGTCTACCTGTCACTGTTATTAGTATCGAGCAAGAAACAGTAAAAAAAATCAAGTTTGTTGTATGGGAGCCCCCCTTAAATATTTATTTTAATTTATTTTTAGTATTTGTTGTTATAGCGGCAATATAAATACATCATCTGTGAAAATTTCAACTGTCTAGCTATCACCGTTCTTGAGATACAGCCTGGTGACAGACGGACGGACGAATAGCGAAGTTTCAGTAATAGGGTCCCGTTTTTACCCTTTGTCCGTGTAGTGACGAAGTAAGAATACTATTCACCACCCCATATCTTACCCGTGGGTGATCGTACGAGACGACTAAGGGATATCAAACGCATATATCTATCATCTATGCGAGAGAAGGAAAACCCGAAACAAAACGCTATACCAACATGTCTGACCAGCACGGTATAGTAGGTTAATTTTCCTCCCATTACGGAGAAGGCCCGAACCCAACAGTGGGACATTTATGGGTTGTGATGATGATGATGATGATTTTACCCTTTAGGTACGGAACCCTAAAAATGGTTTGGGATCTTGTTAATATAACATATGAACAATAGACTGGTTCAAATAAAAGGAAGAATAACATATTATTTAGGCAAAGTATACAAAAACGTGTGATGAGAGCAAACATTTTTAATAGAAATTAAACAAATATGAGAGCGTCTGGCGGTCCAAAATTACCTACATATTCATTGGTCAAACCATTGTAACATAAGTAAAGCATGGGAATGTATAACATGCTTACACTTTTGCTTATAATTTTTAATTAATACAAACTAACTGTTGGTTAGTGGGAAAATAAATCTAGGAACAATGGTAAAGGTATGTGTATTCAGAAAACAGTTTCTAATGTTTTAATGTTACTATTGTAATTGGGTTCTAAAAATATAACCAACAGTTACCTACATATAACATTTTGATATTGTAGTTAAAGTCAACTAATTAAGGAACCATTAAAATTTTAATACCGACCTCATAATGTTACAATGATAAATATAAGAAAAAAATAATAAACGATATTTAACAAGTAAAACAGACATTATTGAAGGATATGTTACAATGATAAATATAAGAAAAAGAAATAAACTGTATTTAACAAGTAAAATAAACAATATCGAGGCAAAAGTTACAATGATAAATATAAGAAAAAAAATAATTAAAAACGGTATTTAGTAATATCATTTTAAGTAAAATAAAACATATTAAAGCAACGGTTATAATGATAAATATATGAAAAAAAATAAAGGATATTTTATTTAATAAATTTAACAATAAATAGAATAGATTTTTTTTTTTAATAATACTTTTGAAGAAATCTAAAAAACATCTGCATGTTTTTGAATTTAATTAAATTATAAAACCCTTTTTGGAGCCGAATTATAAACCACTCTTGGATACAAGGCTCAACTTCTCTTTGAAAAAATTACTTAAAAAGGTTTATACTAAAATATAGCATGTTGGTCAGATATATTAGCATTGTGTTTTAGTATTCTTGAATTGACATTATTTGATTACATCCCATAGAAATACAACCTTTGTGGGCAAAGTGTAATATTACTTTTTACTTTTTGGATGTCATCACAAAGATTTGTTGAAATTTTTTTTTAACCAAATTTTATTAGATAGATACAAGCTAAATATTATCACTCACAGGAAAATATTATTTTGCAAATTACACATTAATTAATCGATTTTAATAGTGTATTAAAAAAATAATAGACAAATTAATTTTGCTATTGGAATTAGGACTGGACTAATTTCTAAGCTGCAAATTGAAATAGTTGAATGTCAATTTTAGAAGAACAAACTGTCCAGTAAAACGAGATATGAATATTTTAAAGCGGCTACTCGGTAAGTCTTTTATGATTCCCTTTCGGACATATGATGACCACGGACGCAGTGTCAATATTTCCACAAGCTCCGGTATTAAGTAGCTCGTTACAAGAATGAATGGAGTCTCGCCGGCACTCGCGTATTGTGCATGTGGACTGCCTTGTTTATTTAAATGATGTTTTTCTAAAACGTTGTATACACGAACTTAAAATATACTACATTTTTTTTTGTAAATTTTGATAACAAGACTAGCTACATTTTTAACTTTTAAAATGTAGCACATAAGATATAAAATTAGGTGATATTTTTCAAACATATTTATGAAATAATCTTGTAAGAAAATTATGTATAAATATAGTTTTAACTTACCTTGCGCGATGCGTACAGCTGGCATCTTGATTCTCATCTTGATTTGGTCACCTATTTTTAGTTCTTTAAAAACTTTTATCCTCAGAAATATTTTATCTTTATCTATCTGTCAACAGTTCTGATCACACATCACATGTGCCGCCGTCGGTCCAGCGGCGAATAGTCCTAAAACTTTATTGATAACGGTGTTCGACTTATCAGGAAACCCCCCCTCAATGTCCGACGGTAAATATCTAAAGAATATTTAGACATGTTTCCTAATTATTATAAAAGTTCACAAATTTTATTTTCAACTATATCTTATCTTACTTTTTCCTTTTCATGTTGTAGTGAATCAGTTCGTACGTCAACTGAATGTTTGCTCGCCAAAATTGAGTGGTCATAAATAGCGCCTTATCAACACTTGAATGAACGTCTCAGTGCCCTATCTAATCTATCCACACCTAGTGGCGATTCCTACAATTTCGTATACGATTCATTTGGTCACACTCCATTTAGTAGCATCTGTTTAAACTTATTCACTTTTCAGTCCGAACAAACAAAATTTCAGTCACTGTCAGTTTATTATTTTTTAAATAAAATAGCTCAACAGAAATAATAATTTCCTACTATATTTTTATTTAAATGAAAGCTAAAATTAAATTGAAATAGAATTGTTTAGAAAATTTAACTTGTCTTGTGTTTACGATATATCGAAGTAGCGTCTCGCGTTCGAGCACGTCGCGCGTACGAAGCGGTGCGAGGCAGGTGCACGGCCGGCCGCCCGCTCTCGCCCGGTGTCCGAGAGCGTCTGTCCTGTGTCCCTTTGCGCGAGGGCTTCGCGGCCTCCGCATGTCCACGACTCGCGCTGTCTCGCTCGGCCGGCCGACGACGGCGCGTGCGAGTCCATACGAGGTGGCCAGGGGTTACTCGCGGTCGCCGCCGCCTCGGCTGCTCGATAGAGACCGTATCACGCGTGCTCTGCCTCCCGCCGCGTGGGAGCGAGTGAGACAGGCATAAATCATAAGTGCCGTGCGTCGGTGTGCGTGCGCGGGTGGGGCGAAGATGCAGCACGCGTACAAAAGAAAAGGGATAATATTTGCTTGCATATTTCATGACTCGATTAGGAGATGGAATTTTTAATTGAATGGACTCAAGCGCGGTCAGTCTACGGTATCAAAGCAATATTAAACATTAAGAGCCTGTATAAAAGATAATAGAAAAGTTTCTTTTGTTTACTTTTTAAGATTATGTGTAGAGTAGAAGATTGATATCCTAAGGATAATAATTTTTAAGTGCATATGTCATTATGAGTTATAACATTATATAATAACTGTTTTATGGGTAAATTTAATATCGTAGATTTTTTTCTATGACAAGCAAATTTATACTGTAGTGTTTAAAAGCTCGTAACTTCGTGCTACGTATGCTACGCGCGTAGAATATCGCTTATAAGAACTTATTGATAAATGAGACGGGTTAATGAAATAATTCTTCAAAATGTTTTCTTTGAAACTATAAAATTTAATTAATATATAATAAAATGAGTAGATATAAAATATATTCTATTCCAATACATTATAAAAAATATATTTGAATTTGGAAGACAACGTTCGAAAATAAAAGTACATTGCCGAAAAATTGAACAAAGCGCAACACGTAAAGCTAGATGTTCACTGTCGCCGTCAAGTTTCGCGGCACATTTTTTTCCCTCGCCGCCGTTATTTTACTTAAGACGCCGAGGAACTTATCTCGGTCGGTCCTTGACTTTAATAAGTTTTATGAGTGTCAGTCGGGACTTAACTGGCGCGAGAACGGGCGTCGAAAAAGAACTTTTTCATAATTGTTTCCCAACTGAGTCGAGAACTTCGCGGGACGTTCGATTATTGAAATTTCAAATTGTTCTAAGTGATTGATTGTTTATTGATTCCGTTGTTTGTTTCGTGGAATGATGTTTGTCTTTTGTTTATCTTGAATTTATTTAATTATTTAATTTCTTGTCTATTATAATTTATACGAAACCATATTAAAACTTGAATAAAGACTTCATACATTGATATTTTTGTACTGTAGTTACAATTTTATTCTGAATTTATCTAAACCTACATTTTGGTAAAAATATTTTTAAAACTTTTTTGTTGCAAAGTTATGATTTGTTTATTTTCCTTAGGAAAGTCTAACGATAAGACCTTAAGTTTGCACGTTATTTCTAAGTGCTGAAAATATTATATGAACTGTTTTAACATTATTTAGGTCGACTTTAATATTCATTATGTTTAGTTTTTTATATGACTACAATATGAACTCAGCCTAATGATACCAATCGCTTGACCAAACACACCGTGATAGGCTGTTCAAAAACCGTTTAAAAATCGTGGTCACTAAGTGTCCGGCGGCATAAAACCTTCACGGTACTCCCGTCTCTTTCTATTTGTTACATGCAAAAGGCGATAATAGAGACAACTAAAGGGTTGTCCGTTTTCTCGAGTGGAAATCTGGATATAATGACCGATGTATGTCTATCTCATTCATGTGTAGGGGTGTGTGGGTATGTGGAAAGGGATGGTGGTGTATACTCTTATAGTTGTGACATATAGGGGGTGAGTTTTCACGACGCTACTCGACGCTAGGCGGCGTGGAAAATTATATCATGTATGTTAAGGTTCTTTTCGAGGTTGAAAATATAAAGAGAATTTTATTTTATTACCCTAACTAATTATAAATATAAGCCAGCCTTCTGGTAATTCATATAAATTATGTATTTACATTTTTCGTGGTGACGGAGTAAGAATACAATTCACCACTTCCTATCTTGTCCGTGGATATCATAAACGATAAAGGAGTTTAATATATAGATATATTACATCTATGCAAGAGAAGGAAAACTCGAAATAGAATTCTAAACCAACCAGTCTATCTGGCATGGTATTCTAGGTCAATTCCTGCCGCTAATTTGGAGAAAGTTCGAGCTCAACGTTGGGTACGTAGGTAAGTTGAAATGACGATACATTCATATATTAAATACGTAGGTATATGAAAATCAAATTTGTATCTATAATTTATAATATATATTTATATATATAATATATAGATATTATAATTAAAAAAAAAATAGGTAAGGAAATTGGTCGTACATAGTCTATTTATCTGATATACATAGAAATATATGAAAAAATATATGAAAGAAAATAGAATGAATGATATTTATCTATGTATCTAGGTACCTATTATCTTTTATTCATCGATAATAGCGATATGAGTTTTAGCGGGCAAGGAAAGTATCATATGGTGTTCTTGTATAATACCTATTCAATATCTTAGTGTTTTTACGTGTTATACCTATTAAGTAATTTTGATGGTTTATAAAACCCGATTACGAAGCGAAAAATGATGTCACAAGCGAGATTCGAACCTGCGTCTATTGGGATTCCGGCCCAATCTTGCTACCACTACACCACCGGGCATCCCAATAGGCGCGGGTTCGAATCCCGCTTGTGATATCATTTTATTATATTCGCTTGTGACATATTACGAAGCGAAAAATGATGTCACAAGCGAGATTCGAACCTGCGTCTAATGGGATTCCGGCCCAATCGTGCTACCACTACACCACCGGGAATCCCAATAGGCGCGGGTTCGAATACCGCTTGTAACATCATTTTTCGCTTCGTAATCGGGTTTTATAAATAATTAAGCATATTAAATGCTAAATTTCAGTAATTTAAATTTTGATGGTAGTATTTTATATAATTTTATGCGTAGGAAGTACTGAGATGTAGTGAATATGATATAACAGTGCCGTACGTACGTTTTCGTTTTCCATTAATATTCCCAAGAGATACCTTTAAAAGTGTGACCATGGCACTGTTAAAGAATTAGCTTACAGGTAAACAAGCCAGCAAGTAGTAATAGTACGTAAACAAGCCATAAACTCTAAGAAAAAATAATAGCAACATGGGTAGATATCCAGTGCTGTGTGGTAGCGTTTACGAATACTGCCAACCCTTACTTTGCTCGTGGATGATGTAAAAGACGACTTAGAGCCTTATAACGACCTGAGCCAACTCTATCTGATGCCGTTTGGTCAACGACTGCATTCCCAAGGCGGGTTGACGTCTGGCAGGCGGCCGGTCATAAAACTATTGCCAATAACCTTTACAATATGTAGGTACTATGACAGAATAGTACATATTGTATCGACCCCAAGTAATTGGGATTAGAGTAGGAGAATGATGATGATGTGTAGGTATCCAATATCCATAGATAAAATAATAAAAACAGCCATTACACAATACGATATCATAGATAAATTAAATATCATTACTCACCTACTCTTATCCCAATTACTTCGAATCAATGCAATATGGTACTCAATCGGACATATTGAAAAAGCTTTTGGCAATAGTTTTATGACCGGCCTTCTTGACATTAATACCCCTTCGGAATGTAATTGTTAATCAAACGGTATCAGATGGATTTGGTCTAGGTCAATTTAAAGCTATTAGTCATCTTTCACATTCACGAGCAAAATAACGGTTGGTATTCGTAGCCGCTATCACGCAGCAGTCAATATCCCTATCCCTACTAATATATAAATGTGAATGTAAGTTTGTTTGTTACGCTTTCATGCTAAAACTACTCAAACGATCATCATGAAACATTGTACACATATTCTTGGAGGTATTAATAGTAACATAGGATACTTTTTATTAAAAAAAAATCACAATTTTTATATGAAAAATAAAAAAATTGTCTGTCAAAAAATCTCAAAATGTAGCTTCTTCAACGCCATCTAGCAGTCCAGTAATGAAGTTCCAACCCTGAGTATTGTAATACCGTTGCACTGTAGGTATTACCGACGGTCAAAAATAAAAATAGGGGATCAAAAACTTTAGGAAAGTAACCTTTTACGCGGGCGAAGCCGCGGGCAGAAGCTAGTATTAAATAATAATGAAAGTTAGATTTTTTTATGAAAGGGCTTATGTAAATAATTAAATGATAAAAAAAAATCTATACTATTCAAAAATTATTGATAAATAATTAATTAAACTGTTTCTCTGTAATATAAAAGTTTCTCATCTATTGAGTCGTTACGGCATGCTGTTTATTTTTATTTTTTTATTGCTTATAGTGACAAACGAGCAGACATCACACTTGATGGTAAGTGTCACTGCCGCCTATGGACCTTTGACAATGGAATAGCTAGGCCGCTGCCTACCAATACAAACTCCGAACCCAGCCCAATTGGGCTTCCGGCTATCTCGCTCACTGAACGAAGCGCAATAGCACATTGCCATTACTCAGACGTCGATCTCCTGCGAGAGTGTGGTTCTACCGCGGACGGACCGGCCCGCGGCTGTAGACCGAGAACTGTCCACAGCGTGGTCCTACCACAATGAATTTAAACAAATTTAGAGTACTTATCACCATTCTGATACCTAGAGGAGACTTTTATTTAATATCCAGACATATGCTTTATGAAAAAAAATAGAATAACTCGAAATAAACCGTATACCTATCTACGAATCTATCTGGCCGCCGTGTTATAGTAAGCTAAATGTCACCTATCTAAGAATTTTATTGTAAATATAGTAACTAATCTAAATATTTATTAAACTATTAAATAATACATCACCAGTTCTCTTCAGTACTGTTCGAACGTTATCATCTCAACTCAAAAACGTCTCAGAGCTTCTCCAAAAACGGAAAATTTACCTACTATTAAGCACTGGTCAAACAACTTAGTGTAAGACTTTATATCGAGTTCTCCTTCTCTTGTAGTGATTTGTGTCTCTTAGTTGTTTTGTACTACAACCCAGGGGAAATAAAGATTTAGTGATATATTATATCTAATTTTAATCCACAAAGACACGGCAAAAGTTTTCACTGTAATGCTAAATTAAAATACAAATCGGGTACCTTTTATATGTATAAAAGTTATCATTATTCTAATCTTATCCCAATTATTTGGAGTTGAGACAATATACTCTTTTGCCATTGAAAATAATTTCTAATAGTTTTATTGGCCTCCTACCTGACATCAAATCGCCATGGAAATGTAATCGTTAACCAGGCGGCATCTGATGGAGATAGCCCAGGTCTATATATAACTCTTATTCACCTTTAACGACATCTATGTGAAAATGTAAGAAATACCTAGTACCTAGTATTTGTAGCCACTACCTACCACAGATTTTGTTGTAATAGATAGAGTGCAATCGATATTATTCTAATTAATACTATGTATTTCGATATTTTAAATAATGTTGCTTAAGTTAGATATACCTCGAACACCTTTTAACGTTCATGGTTACGAGAGGACAGTCAGTCAGTTCTCCCGCGACCATAAACGCTGTAAAGTGTTCGAAACGTCATGAAATTAAAATTCAAATACGAAGGCGATAGAATCTGTAAAATCTATTTCAAATGTGTAATACTCGCATAAACAACAGATGAATTTATGCCTTTATGAATGTTTGATATGGATTGGACAATAATTCATCATCATCACCATCACAGTCCATATATATCCCACTGTTGGGCTCGAGCCTCCTCCGTAATGGAAAAGAAATTAACCTACTATACCGCGCTGGTCAAACGGATTGGTATAGGGTTTTGTTTCGAGTTTTCCTTGTCTTGCATAGATGTTATATGCATTTTATATCCCTTAGTCGTCTCTTAGATAGGGGGTGTTAAATTGTATTTTTACTCCGTCACCACACGGATAGACAGACAATAATTACTGTCCAACAATTATTGCTCTATCTATGCCAAAAGTATACTCGTAATAATTACCGCGCGGTAATCGAAAAACCGTATATATGTACGCGTAATTGAATGTAGAGAACGCTATTGTCTATTCTCCTTGGAAAATCACAATTATTACACACAATGAATTCGCTAATCCTCCTAAATTGGTAATTTTAACATTATCCTACCTACGTGGTTATCCAGCAGTGGATGTTAATGCATTAATGGATGGATAGAAAAATATAACTTCATTTACCCAGTATAATTTGAAAACTTTCATAGAATACTTCTATGAAGTTGAAAATAGATGGCAGGACTAGTCAGATTTATTCACAGTAAGTAGATATAGTTAATAATGCTCCATATGGTGATAGGTTAAGTTAAATGGATATACGTTACTACCCCTTATTTTATCATGGGAGTGGTAAAAACCGGCTAAGGAATTGAATGTCAAAAGGCAATAACAGTCTTCAGGGAAACTTTAATACCAACTAAAGTCGCTAACTAGTCTGCCAAACGGAGCCTCGATTTCCCTATGCCTCATTTCAGAAATCCAATGAGCTACGGCCTATGAACTGTAGCCCAATAAAGGGACGCTTGTTTCGGTTCATAGACTTATTAAGATTCATATCCAGTCATTTTACAAAACCATTTTGGGAGTTTACTCCTTAAGAATCAATTTTTATATAAGGCCCCCGGTATGAGAAAAAATTGAGGAGTAAAATCTAGTGATCGAATGACCTCGTTAAATTTTTGGTGCGCAACCTATTCTGAGCACCTTTCCCTTTCTGACGTGAGATAATACTTCACTGAACAGTTTTAATAAATGTAAATAAAAAAATACCTATATATTATTTTTAGTCAAATGAGCTTTTTTAGCGCCTGTTTTGATAATCGTACTTAAGGAGTAAACTCCAGTCGTGCGTCGGAGCTGACACACACACTTTTTTTTTTATTACACTATAATCCCTCTGCTCTTGAGAAGGAAAATAGATGTGAAATAAGTATAATTTTAATTTCAGTTCATATATGGGTTGGCCTGGACATTAATATTTTTGAACATTTCTTCAGTAAAACTTCAATCACTTAGTCCCGAAATTTATATGGCAAATGAGAAAGCATCTAATTTGCAAGTAAGTGTAATTACCGCTTATAGATTTCTTCATTACCTTTTTTTTTTTTTTCGCAAAGTGGGACCATGGAAGTGGTCGCGCTCCGGCCCTGCAAACACCTCGCTTCGCCGTGCGAGCGGACCACCGGTACCCGATCTTTGTCTTCGGTGGCCTGCCTGGCTCGGTGGCCCGCCCGGCGAGATTTCTTCATTACCTGGGGCATAGTCAGATCAGTGCAGTGCCATTGCAACAACTATGCGTCCAATTTCTTCGAGCGGTTCATTTAGGTATTGGTGTAGACAGAAATCTATCAATAGCATGGTACCATCATTCTTCTACAGAAACATCAGTTTAAATCCTAAAATCTTAAGCATTTTCCGGTGCTACTCGTAATTTTAATCAACCAATACTTTTTTTTGCATTCATAACTGTTGCGTTATTTTAATTGAATACTTCAACGGATACTTTTTTCTATGTTCCCCTGTGACAGATGTGGGACAGGATACAGAAAATTGCTCAAGTTAGAACATGTAATGTTATACCGAAATATCAAGTTCACTTGGCTATATTTACGTTCGATTTTTTTCTTTGAATACTGTGACATTTTATTGCAAAGATTGCTTTCTTTTCAGGCAGTAGTTATATGACCCAATATTGGATACAAACTCCTGTATAATAGAAGTAAATTTAGTATATTCCATTCTAATCCAGTCTGAGAGAATCTTCTCTATCAGTGAAGTTATTTTCTCTTTTTACTATGTTCTAAACTTAAGTACCTTGATCACCATATCATAATACACATGGGAAAGGAAGTTATATAAGGAAGTATAGCCAAAGAAGCGAAAACCACTTTATCACGACATATGTTACAGAGATTTGTTTTAATAAACTTTGATATCATATCTATTACTTACTATAATATATGAGAACTCTAGCTTGTTTAGAAAGAAGTCTATATTCATCTTCTAGGCATACATCTCATTTTTGACATCGGAGCCTCCACAATAGGAGGATAGTAGATCTACTCCATGTTCTAGTAGAGGATTTTATTTCGAGATTTCTTTCTCCTGCAGTCATGTCATCTTCTTACCTTATCATCATCATCTCAGCCCATATATGTCCCACTGTTGGACTCGGGCCTCCTCCATAATGGAAGAGTAACTGACCTACTATACCACGCTGGTCAGACGTGTTGGTAAACGGTACCTTACCTCATATCATATAATATCCAAAAGAAAGGAGACCGTGATGATATTGTGTTTTTATTCAGTTGCTTAAACGTAAAATGATTGACCGCACAGAATATCAGATTCTGAAATGACTACTTCATAAGTATTAAAGGGTAGTCATAAATTATCTCTTCAATTATCAACCGTACGAGAATATTTCACTTAGGGTACATGTCTTAAAATAGAATTAAGTCACACGGGTCCCTTCAAGGGCATCGCGGTAACACGTGTGTCCAAAATAAATGACTGCTGAAAGTTTTGAAAGCTTGGAGTGGTTTTTGGGCTTTTATGGATAGGGTGGAATTAAGTTTTAAAATCATCTAAGAGTTACTTTTATATTACAAAAAAAAATATATTTGAAATTTAAATTAAAATGCGCGAGTGATTAGATAAAATAATTCATATAATTAAATGAATTAATTTTGATTACTGCTTCTGACGTTCATTGACGTATTTTAAATAATTTTAATATTACGTTTTAAATGTATTTTTGAACCCATCTCTCTATATATATATTGTAAAGTACTAGAAACCCAGTAAAAACAGAATTAAAACATTATTAAATCTGTAATAATGATTTTATTTCATACTAGTTTTATCGTAAATTATACTATTAACCAGTTTAAAGAGTGTTCATTATCTAGAATTTAGATTATAAATTCTTTGTATAACCAAATCGAATTCAGCTCAGTTCGGCTATTTTATATTTCAGTAATATATATATAGCCACAGACAGAACTTGGGTATGTATTTAAAATCTCTTCTCTATACCTAAATGTCGTAGAAAATGTCTCGTTCACTTCTTGCTTTGAAGTCCCATTTTCAATATCCGCCTATGATAATCTTTGTTTTAGTTTACTATCAAGTGTTGGTAAAAAACATAGCATATCAAGTAGGTGCTTTATAAACAAAGAATAATAATATATGCATGTCTACAAACATATACCTACCACAAATTTTATAATTGTGATGTTTGTTCAAAATTCATGAAAAATCGGCATATAGCAGATAATAATCTGGATCATTTAATTATGAAGTTTCATTAATATGAAACTTCACGGTAATGGACATAGCTCGAAACAAAACCCTATATCAACATATCTGATCAGCATGGTATAGTAGATCAATTTCTCTCTCATTATGGAGGAGGTTCCAGCCCAGCTGTGAGACATATATGAGCTGAGGTGATGATGATTCAATTACAACTAAAATGTTATTATTGTGATCGAGCTTAATAAGTCTTGGTGTTAATGAAAATAGAAATAAATATTTCAAATTAATTACCTCAGAATTTCAACTTGAATATACAGCGAAAAATGTAAAAATTCAGACATCGTTTTTATGCGTAGTGATTGTGAGCAGTTCGTTTAAGTATCTAGTTACAATATATTTTTTTTTTTATCATGACGACGGCCTAAATCTATTCCATCCGTGACCGTTTTAAAATTAAATACCGAACAGGACCCACCCCAACATCGATCTATTTTCGTCCTGGACAAACTAAACCCACTTATTGGGGACAGTTCTAATTTTAAAGTTTATAGATCAACACTTATTTTATATTGTACTTTTTATATACAAATATTTCAAATATAGTTCAACTAAGTTATACCTAATACATAGGCACTTACAATGTTTGAATTTGAAACTATTATTTAAATTTAATATTAAATAATATATCTTTTTAATTATTTTTGTTTTTAAATATGGTGATGTAATAAGAATATCTTATCACTCCTTCTTTTTCTACGCTTAGAGTAAGAAATGATTACGAGATATAAAAGCGTAAGCTGGTCTAATAAGAGAAGGATTTTATGGAATAGCAATAAATACTATTACAAATAAATATTTAAAATTAGTATTCTGCGATAGTCGAAGTCTTCCGTGAACATAAGCAGTCTTTTACATACAATCGAAGTCTTCTACGAACACAAAAAAATTGTCTAATTCACCATATGTGCAGTTGATGTTGTAATACTATATGAAAGAGCTAAAAACAGACCGATTCCAAAGCCTTTACTGTAGACTTTAACCGTCATTTAGACAGTATGCTATTAAAAGTTAGTTTTGTGAACGATGTACGACTCTAATTAGGATGAATGTCTGAGGTGTGAACGCGCCTACGACGCTACGCCTGATCAACTACCGAGCCAAATAAGCTAACTACTAAGCGAATAGTGATGTGACGCTCCGTTAATATCGACGTAAAAAAATAGGATAAATTTGAGTACTTTTTATTGAAATTGTTAACTGAGCTAACGATAGTCGATATCTTATCTATATCTTGAGGTGCAGCTTGGCAACCAAACTGCACCTCAAAAACACACTAAAATGTTCATTAGAGGAGATTTTTTTATTGCTTACAGTGGGAAACCAACCTACACCAGATGGTAAGTGGTTCTGCCTCATAGCCCTTTGCAATACCAAAGCTATAGTTAAGCCGCTGCCTATTAATCACAACCTACCAATAAAGTTGTGCTTCCGGCTTTCTCGCTCCTTGAACGAAGTGGAACAACACATTGTTACTACTCAGATACCGATTTACTGTGAGAGTGTGGAGGGAACGGGCACACTGTTGTAGATGTAAAATTGTCAACAGCAAGGCCCTATCTACAATTTGTATTCCTCTTCAGATCAATATATCTTTTTGTATGTAGGTATTTGAGATATTTCACTCACTATATAGTCAGTCAGTCAGACAATCGATATGGAGAGATCCATATCGATTGTTTTAGATGTTCATTACAGTCTGGACTAACTTTTTGCACACGAATTTTACACACTAAACCTATGTATATGCTTATAATATTCATTTTATGTTTTATATGGGCAAATAGTTAACTATTCAACATAAAGGTTCTGTTGCTAGTTCAAGATGTAGGTTAAAAATTAAGAGACATGTTCACGTTTTATTAAATAAGATTGAATTAACATAGTCAATAATCTATTAACTAGATTTTTTTAGGATTATTCGCACTTTTACCTACCTCAAAGAAAAATAATGTCCTGTACTTATTTGTAAAATTAATAATAAGATTTATAACACAAAATACTTTTTTGAAATTTACACTTTTTATTGTTTATTTATTTATCATATACTGTTGTTTATGTGACTTTCATTTTCAACAATTAGATTTTTATTCTTTTTTTTTTGTAGTCTGCCATTTAACTGCACCAGGGAGGCGCTCCGATACCACGGAGTGCCAGTTTACCTGAGGCGGCTAGTGGCAGACTATCTGGAGGGGCGCAGCGTCCTCTACATCAACCGAGTAGGGGACGTTGTGCGAACGCCCATGACGTGCGGTGTCCCACAGGGATCGGTCCTCGGACCCAGCCTGTGGAACATCGGCTACGACTGGGCGTTGAGAGGGAGCCTCCCACCCGGGCTGGGCGTGATCTGTTACGCCAACGACACGCTCGTCACAGCCCGCGGTGGGACGCTGGAGGAGGTGGCAGGCCTGGCGACTCTCGGCACCGAAGAGATCGTCAGGCGGATCGAGGCGCTGGGGTTGAGGGTGGCCCTGGACAAGACGGAGGCCCTCTTGTTCCACGGGCCTTGCATGGGCCCTCCCATCGGCGTTTCGATCACCGTCAATTCGGTTCACATCAGCATCCGGGCCCATATGAGGTATTTGGGCCTGGTGCTCGACGGGCATTGGTGGTTTCGGGAGCATTTCCGCAGGCTCGCTCCGCGGCTCGTCAGCGCCGCGTCCGCTCTTTCATGGCTTATGCCGAAAGTGAGCGGACCGAGCGCTACGTGCCAACAGCTGTACAAGGGGGTCGCCCGGTCAATGGCCCTGTGCGGCGCTCCGGTGTGGGCGGGGTCCCTGACCGTCCAACTCAGGGCTCTTCTGTGGCGACCACAGAGGGCCATGGCGGTCAGGGCTGTATGCAGGTACCGCACGGTGGCGACGGAGGCAGCGTGCCTGTTGGCCGAGAGTCCCCCGTGGGACCTGGATTCGGAAATGCTCGCCGATTTGTATCGGCGGGTGTCGAGGGTGGGCGTGGAGGGCGGTGTCGTCTCATTGAGGGAACTCACCGCTTGGCGCGTCGACGCCCGCCTAGACGTCATTACCCATTGAGCAGTCCGGCTGGAGAGGCCTCGGTTCGGTGTGCGGACCGTGGAGGCCTTCCGGCCGGTGCTGATGCAGTGGTTGGAACGACGGCACGGGGTGCTCTCCTTCTGACTGGTGCAGGTTTTGACGGGGCATGAATGCTTCGCCAAATACCTGCACTGCATCTCCTCGACGACGCGAGCCACCGCCGGCGACTGGGGCGGCACAGGCGCGATTACCTGTACCTAATGCCGCCCTAGCCGAAGCCGCGGGTGTCTGGATCGGGGAATTAGTCCGTCACCCGCAGAGAGGCTGACCGCGTGAGGAAAAACCGACATCCTACCCGAAGGGGGGACGTCGGTCGAGGAGAGGGTACTCTTCAGGGGTATTCCGTCGGGCCGACCACTGACGTCAAGTCACTCTGCTCCGGTGGTCGGCCTAACGACGAAGGCGACGTCACGGGTAGGTTACGGGTGTGCGTGCTTACGCCCCTCTGTCACCCCGGATGGAGTGGTGCGAGGAGTGCGCCGACCGTAGCCTACCTCCAAAAAAAAAACAATTAGATTTTTGATGATTTTATTTATACTAAACAAAAATCAATCTTTTTATAAATTTGGTTCAATCGATTGCAGAAATAGCGAAGCCTTTCCATTGTTTTAGCTTTTGCTCGTAGGGTCGTTTTCAACGCGGGTTAAGTTTTTGTGCGATACACAATTGGTTATTGTCTGGATATGAATTGTGTCTATGCATTGTATGTTTGTAAAACCTCTCTTGATCTAAGTACTTATTCCTTAATGTATAGTATGGTCTCTTAGAGAAAATATGATTTTTGAAATTAATTTAAAATACTCTTTAATAGTTTTATAATCATCATCATAGACCATAAATGTCCTACTGTTGGGCTCGGGCCTCCTTCGCAATAGGAGGCAAATTAACCTACTACCTGGTACCTACACGCTGGCCAGACGTGTTGGTATAGGGTTTTGTTTCGAATTTTCCTTCTCTCGCATAGATGTTATATGCGTTTTATATCCCTTAGTCGTCTCGTACGATCACCCACGGGTAAGATATGACGTGATGAATAGTATTCTTACTCCGTCACCACACGGATAATAGTTTTATACACACTGAAGAAAAAACAAAAAAATTATCGATAACTTTCGCATCACTAAATTAGCTCAGTAGCTAGGCACTAACTGCACTCGACAACATGATGATAAATTCAAAGGAGGCTTCGCATTCATTCACTGGAGAGACTTCCATGACCTTTATGCTCAAATTTACTAGCTTACTGTTGAATTATCTACGGATCTGAATCAAAGTTAAAGAGAAGTGGGAAGGTTCTATCTAAATTACGTAGTTTACTAAGTACTACCTAATTTGACGTAGGTACTTAAAATTGTTTTTTAATGTATTATTTCATTATTTTATTCAGTGAAAATACAGACCGCTATTATTCTTTACTGTATGTGGACAGTAGGCGGCGTAGTGGTTAAAATACCGTGTTTGATTTCTACGCAGGACAATACTTTGCGCGATCCACAAACTGATGTTCTAAGTGTTTTTTTATTTTTTCAATTATTGTATATCCACAGACTTCTGTCTGTGCCTTTTTTATGTTTATCTATTAATTGTTATGTTGATGTTATATAATTCAATTTTGTTCTTAAAGTGGTGTTATTACATAAAGATGAAAAGGTTGAAAAATTGAAAAGTTGCGCTTCGTTGTTTTTGTCTCTCTGTCTTTTCTTCCCTACGCTAGTCTTCATATTGTTGTTGGTAGCAATCTCTTGTTTACTTTGATTTTTCTTATTATAGTTTTATTCTGATGTGCATTTTAAAAGCTTATTGCGGTTTGCTCTTTGCTCATTATTCTGTTTAGTAGTTGGATGTTCTTAGTTTGGGTGTAATTTCTCTGCGTTAATTATATGTTTGTAAAGTCCCCAGCAATACAAGGATTATTTACTTAGTACAAGGTGGTATTTAAAAAAAAAAATATATATGAATTAATACATATACATATCATCACGCCATATCCCTTGCAGGGTAGGCAGAGAGAACAGAGTGCCAGAGAACTCTATCTTTGCATACTTCACTCGCTTTCTCATCATACATAATTCTCTTCATACACGCTCGCCGGTTTCGGAGACTCTTGACTCCACCTTTCTTCAGTACATGACTGATCTGGTCTAGGTAGGTTAGTCTCGGTCTCCCCCGGTACCTACATCCTTCCACTTTCGCATTGTATATCTTCTTAATCAGACGTTCATTTGGCACATACGTTCTTTACACATATCCGAACCATCGGAGCATTCCCTTTCGCATCTTTACACCAATACTCTCTTTCATACCTACTCGCTCTCTTACGTCGTCGTTACGAATGCGGTCGGTCAGCCTAACTCCACAGATTTTCCGCAGAGATCGCATTTCAACCTCATTAATTTTACTTTCATACTCTTTTCTGCATACCCAACTCTCGCTTCCATACAGTAATGTTGGGACAAGCACTGCGTTGTGTATTGCTACACGTGCCTTCTGGCTGAGGTGGTGGCTACCGAGAAGTTGTCCCAACGCTCCGTTCACTCTATTTCCCGCATTCACTCTTCGCTCTATACCAGTGGTGTACCTTCCACCTCGGATATATTAATAACTTTTATATTTACGCTGGCATGGGATATTTTCTAAATGAGATGAAAAATTGTTTTATCGTTCCACGCCGATGAAAAGGTAATAAAAACACAGACATTATTTCAAGTTGTCTTTCTTTCCAAATAATATAGGGTAGGGCCCTATGTGGTAAGGCCAAACTGTTCACAGTTTACTATCTACAGCCGTGGGCCACTCCCTCTAGAGTAGTAGTATATTATCGCAGAAAATTGACGACTGAGCAGTGACAATATGTTATTGCATTGCTTTCGGTGAGCGGAAGAAGAGTGAGTCTAGCTTTCCGGGGCTTTTTTATATTTTTTTTTATTATTTATTCAGAAAACTTACAGCTATTACATGCTTAACAATATATTCTAAATAAGAAATGCCAATTGCAAGTTTTAAGGTAAATTACAATATATAAACGTATTGTAACTGATTAAAATGTGTAATATGCTTAAAAGTTATCCGTATAAGAATTTACAGTTTGGTTCGGTAGGTAATTCCCTACCTTTAGTGTTTCTAAGGTCATCAACAGTAACACTAATCATCTGATGTCCTGTTTGCTCGTTTGATTCCACCTAATAAAAAATACTAGGTATTTATTACCTACATTATTAAGTCTCATCTTTTAAGCAGCCGTTGTATTAATATTCAATTATATTATTTTATCATGTTAGGAAATAGAGTATAATATTGTAAGAATTGCCGTTAACATTTCTATGTAATCGCCGTCGTCATGACAACTGTTGAGATAACATAAATTATGATTGATGTTTTATAGATACATATTTTTCCTGTGGTGACGGAGTAAGAATACAATTAACCACCCCCTATCTTACCCGTGGGTGATCGTAAGTGACGACTAAGGGATACAAAACGCATATGGCATCTATGCAAGAGAAGGAAAACTTGAAACAAATCCCTATACCAACACGTCTGACCAGCGTGGTATAGTAGGTTAATTTCCCTCCCATTATGGAGGAGACTCACACCCAATAGTGGGGCGTATGTGAGCTGAGACGATGATGAGATACATATTAATGTTCAATTACTATAGCAGAATAACGGAGGGGCATTAGAACAATATAATAGGGTGTTACTAATCCAAGTAAAAAAAAACTGTTGACACTTTTATGGTAAGTATGCCCTATTAAAATACATATAGTTAGTTATTAGTATTTGTGTATTGACTGACTAAGAATACAAATCACCAACCCCTTTCTTGCTATTTTTTCTATATCTAAATAGTTTCATTATCCTATTAAGTGCTATTAATTTTAACTACTTTATTACTTCTCTCTTAGCATAATTATTTTTCATATTTCCTTGTTAAATTTAATTTAATTCTTATAATGTTACTATGTATTCTTTCAATTTTTTTCTACCTTTTATTGTAACTGCTAATAAATTATCACAACTAATTTAGGTTCCTGATCAAGTCAAGGGTAATTTAGACTAAGTTCATGATGACTTAGAACAATAAAAAAAAAAATAAAAAAAACCCCTTTCTTGCTCGTAGATACACAAACTTAAGAAATATGATTTGGATACAACTTCTACATATGCCAGAGAAAAAAAACTCGAAATAAAATTCTATATGACCTAAGAGCTTATAGTAGGTCAATAACCCTCCTATTATGCGATACCCAGGTCCAACAGTGGGATGTAGGTATATTCGATGAGATGATAATGATGAAAATACAAAGAAGTGGCAGGCAATATGTCATCCTAGCTATTTGTATGCTTATCGTTTTTCTTTATTCCACTGAATTTTCTGACCCCTATAAATTATCAAAAATTAAAAAAAAATTAAATACTTCTATTAATGAACTCGAATTATATCGATTGTTCCAATAACTAATTTATATATCTCTACATCTTGAATTCGAACCTATAATATTTAAGCTATCAGCTCGCTACTAAGGCATACCTACAATATAAACTTTCTATATTTTATTTAATTATCCTAATGGTATAAATATTTTGCCGACATGTTAGGACTACAATTGTCTTCAACCCTTACTCAATTAAAATAATCGATAAGAATACAATTGTCTTCAAGCTCATTGTCGAAGCCGTAAAAATTGGCTGAGTATCTCACCGAGCGAATAGCTAGCAGCGCTCACTACTTTATGCCGATTAAATAAGAACATAAGTTGCATTACGATGACTGTGTCCGACCGATAAATGCGAGTTAAATTAATAGTTTAATTTTGTAATACAAAAAAGCAACAGAGCCGCCCATGGATGCCTGAAAGAAGCGACCGATGATGTACTATTATGTACCTATAAATGTCGCGTAACGCTCTCGTGTAACGATAACGTTACTCATGTTTAACATAGAAAGAGTACTCGGTCCTCGAATGGCCGTATAAAAACTTAACTTCATTAAAGATTTTCTTGAGGAAAAATATTCAAGGTATTATGCACTTTTCCATCAACCCTCATTGATTATAAAAACCGACATCAAAAACTGAAAAGTACAAAATAACTTAAAAGACAATCATTTGTATGTGCTATCTATTGATAGTTTGAAATCGGTGACAAGACCTAAACAAAATTATAAACAGCTTACTTACTGTAATGAAATTCCTACACTAAAGATACCGACACCAGCACCGATTTCAAACCTATCAATAGATAGCACATACAAATGATAGTCTTTTAAGTTATTTTGTACTTTTTAGTTATCGAAGTTGGTTTTTTTAAACGTAGTTTTTTTATTACTTTTTAGTGTACACACATAGGTTGTTCTATTAGTAGCAGGGCTTGAGTTACTCGTTTATTTGTCGTACACATACTTAATGCTAATTTTAGACTTATATGGTTTTCTCATGGATGCCATTGTCAGAACTGGACCAAATTGGGACCACACGGGAAGCACCAGCTTTCAAATAAAAAAAGAATCATTAAAATCGCTTCGCCCAGTCGAAAGTTATGAGGTAACAAACATAAAAAAAAAATACACACAAATTGAGAACCTCCTCTTTTTTTGAAGTCGGTTAAAAACCACTATAAATATCAATGCATCAGTCAGTAATTACGACAGTGACATCAAAATACAGCCATAGGCATATTGATAATAATAATGACTTCAACAATACCTTTGGGTATACTAGTACATTGCTCATTAAAACTGCTATTTCATTAATCAATTTTTCACCTTCGGTGTACACTAAGCGGTATTAGCTAACCGTGAGCTTCTCCTAAACATCACCGCCCACGCTTTTTGTATCAGAATATTCTCACAGTATTACTCATAAGTTGCAACACTAACCTTTGTTAATAAGTAAAGATACATATAGAATAATTATTTGCGTGGCTTTTGTATTGTGTAATTTATATTACGTATATTTGAATATCAATTGAAGAAATTATTAATCATATTTTTATAATAATGGTAAATAAAGCCTTTTATTTTCAGTTTTTCTTACAAAGAAGTCATGTCCAGTCTCAGTTCACCTGTACGAAATTCCAGGACAAGTAATAGATGGTTGTGGTGATGTTGGTTTCATGCTCCATTATCATCACTATCCTACTCTTATCCCAATTACTTGGGGTCGTTACAATATGTACTCTTCTTTCATAGTACATATTGTATAAGTTATTGGCAATAGTTTTATAACCGGCCGCCTGCCAGACGTCAGCTCTCCTTGGGAATATAATTGTTGACCAAACGGGCATCAGTTGGAGTTGGCCCAGGTCGTTATAAGGCTCTTAGTCGTCTTTTACGACATCTACGAGCAAAGTAAGGGTTGGTAGTATTCGTAACTGCTACCACACAGGTTCTTGCTCCATTATAAGTATGATAAATATATTCAAGTTTCTATATACAGAAAGAAGTTTCTTGACTGACTCATCAGCGGCCAGTCGACAATACTGACACCAGAGAAATAAAATGTTCACAGTAGTTTCCATTTATGATGTTAAAAAGATTTAACTAGATTAAATCCTAAAAGTGGTGAAAGGCGGTGGCAAAGTAAGGGATGAATGAAAAATTTAACGAATTGACTTCAAATTAAATATAATAATTACTCATATATTTTTTTATTGCTTACAATATACCAACAATATACAATAGCCAACAAGCAAGCAGCACACCTGATAGTAAGGGTCACTGTTGCCCATGGACCTTTGTAGTAACAAGGGTATAGCTAGGCCGCTGCCTACCATTACAATCCCCAAACCCACCCAGTTGGGCTTCCCACTCTCTCGCTAAACGAACGAAATGCAATAACACATTGCCATTACTCAGACGTCGATCTTCTGCGAGAGTGTGTTAGTACCCCGGACGGACCGGCCCGCGGCTGTAGACAGGGAACTGTCAACTGCGTGTAGGACACAACTAAGACCGTGTTTCTCAATTGTCATCCTCTAATATAGGATTAAATTTTGCGACTAAACATTACTATTTGTTTTTTTTTCATTATTACTTGTCCGTGTAGTGACCGAGTAACAAATAATTAACCCCCTCTTTGTCTTATCCCTAGGTGATCGCAAAAGACGATAAAGATGGTATATACGTATAACTTATATACAAGAAAAGGCAAACTAGAAACGAAACCCTAAAATGTAGTAGGTCATCTTTCCATATGGAGGAAGCTCGTGTGCAGTGTTCCAGCAGTGGAATATATGAGCTGAGATGATGATAATGATGATGACTATTACTTAATTCTTATTGAATTAGCGCAACCTTTCTTTCTTTTTTTTAGAAATAGTGCAAATAATTAGCGAACAGTGTCTTAGTTATGTGATGTAGAGACTCCTTAAAACGCAATGTTCTAAAAATGAACCTCTCAGAGAAATATATTTCTTCCCAAGTTTATAAATAGGAATAAATTTAGCTCTAATATTTTCATCCTACAGTACAAATAATGAATATCATATTTAAAAGTGCATGATTTCTATGCGGCCGAAGTTGTAGGCAGTATCTATCCTCCCGTGACTATGAACGCTGTAAAGTATTCGAAAGGTCGAACAATTAAACATCAAATACAAACGCGATAGAGTCCGTAAAAATAGTTTTATTTCAAATGTGTAATTCTTGCGTAAACATCAGAAATCAAAAACACGTTTTGATCGACTTTGATTTCCAAAGGGATTACGATGCTTACCATCTCTATATATAAAAGAAAGTTGTGTTAGTTACAACACTTATAACTCGAGAACAGCTAGATCAATTTTTATGATTTTTATGTTTTTGTGTTTGTCTTCGTCGGGAATAGGATATTAAAATATGATATTAATCAACAAAAAAATTCAATAAAAAACCTCAGTCAAAACATTAGTTTAAACGTTCATTTATTCATGACTAGCTGATGCCCGCGACTACGTCCGCGTGATATTCAGTTTTACTATGCACCCCTATTTGAAACTTAAAAATTCAAACAACAAACTCGACCAAGTATTTCTGGCAGCCACTTGACTATTTTGATCAAGGAGGACGCTTTCTCCAATTTTCTTTAAAACATCGGCAAATTCTTAAGCATGTGTGCACAAAGTCACTTGTTTACACAGACATTAAAAATCCAACAAAATTAATGAAATTCTATTCATTTAGTGGCAGTAACTGTACAACTATCAATAATTAGGTACATACCACTAAACGGAAGTGGGGCTATTATTCTTCCGTGTATTGGTATTACTCGTAAGAATACGAAATATTAACAATCCTTTCTTTGCTAAGAAAATCGTAAAATCGTGTCTAAGGGAGCACTGCGAAACTCTTGCAGCAAGTCTTGGTCTTGTATTTGGGCGACACTAATGTGAATGGTAAACTTGGCTTTGCTTGCATGTTGATGGTTAGGGTCAGCTTTCCTACTTGGGGTCAAAGATAAGAATACTTCAGTGAAGCATTGATCTCATCAGTTCTATTTCCTCGAGTTTTAACAGAAAGGATTTGCCGAAAATCTCCAAAGAAAAGCACCACTGACTTTTCATTACGATCTCGTAGTGCTCGATCTACGGTTTCTACGATTTTTTTTTATTTATCATTGTCCAATCAACACAAACGATTAGACAGCAATTCTTAATAACAACACTAATAGTGGTAAAGCCACAGTTGATAGTATTCTTTCTACAGCCACGGGCCGGTCCGACCCCTCAGTCGGACCTAGTACCCCACTCTTGCAGAAAAGCAACGTCTGACAGTGGCAATGTGTTATTTCCACTACATTTGTAAGAGGCGGCGGGGCGGTGCAGGCGCAATTACCTGCGTCTAATTGCCTTAGCCGAAGCCGCGGGTAACTGGAACGGGGAATAGTCCGTTACCCGCGGAGAGGCTGACCACGTGAGGGTGAAGCCCGATGGCCTGGGGCGTCATCGGGGATGGTACTCGAAAGGCCCAATGGTGATGGCGAGGGAAAACGGTGGATTATGGGGCCACGCGGATGGAATGCAATGCGTATATCCAGACTATGGCCTGCCAAAAAACTTGCTGCTTGCTCGTTTACCACCGTACACAATAAAGCAAAAAACACTTAGAATGTGTCGCAGTTTCATGTTATTGAACATCTCGGTGTTTCATTGCTTTATAAATCTATCGGTTTTATAAACAATGTGCATAAATCTATCGGGTTTTTAAACAGAGCTCTTTTACCACCAAGAAGTAATGCAGCTGCAGTTTCTGACGTAGTTACTTCCAAAGTTATTTTACGCTATCTCCTCATTTTGCTCTGCTCAGATTAGTCTTTTCAGGGGACATGGGCATCTATCACCTCAGCTTATATACGTCCCACTATTGGGCTCAAGCCTCGTCCATAATGGGAGGGAAATTGACCTACTATATCACGCTGGTCAGACGTGTTGGTATAGGGTTTTGTTTCGAGTTTTCCTTTTCTTCCATAGATGTATGATATGTATGATGTCCTTTAGTCGTTTCGTGGGTGATCGACCCACGGGTAAGAAAGCGGTTGGTGAATTGTATTCTAACTGCGCAACCGCACGGATAAATGTATAATCAATGGCTTTCATTACGAAAGAATTAATAAAAATGAATTTCTTGGTTCATGTCGCGTTTTAGTAGCGTAGAATATCTTCAGATGGATATCTTTTATATTTTATAATAATGTCAAAGGATTTGAAAGACTGTAAAACAATAACATCATTAAAAGCAAAAGACTTAAACGAATGGGGCTATGACTTTTACAGGCCTACTTAAGGGTGTCATCTCAGCGCTGATCACCTGCAAGTGCTCTGCAAGCTGCTTGAAACGTACTCTATGCTATCAATAGTGTATAAAAATGTAAAAAGTAGGCCCTCGCAAAATATGCAGCAACAGGCGGCAGTAACAGCACTATTGCTAAAGTGACTGGTGTAGTGATGGGGCATGGTTGCTTCGGCGTGTACCTGCTCACGGTCGCAAGAAAGAAGAGCACACCGTCTAACCACTACTGCGATTGCGAGTTGGACACGGCGCTGCAGTCGCTTAAAGTTTGCGTGGCCTGGGCAAAGCAGTGCCGTGCACTCATCGCAATGATTGGTGCCAAACTGGTACTGTCGACTATCGCAAAGACGATGCTCGATAGCGTCAGGAACTCGGACTCGGTCGCCGCCTTTTGCGAGACAGTCGTCCCACAGAAAAAGGCGGCGGAGCGTGTCACAGAGGAGACTCTCCATGCTGACACACTCTGCCGCCGGCGCATCGGACGTCACAGGCGCGGTACCTGCACCTGTTGCCATCCTAACTGAGGTCGCAGGTAGATAGACCATGGGAATTAATCTTCCACCCGCAGAGACCGCATGTGGGCGATACAACACTGTTGTTTGCCGGGGTGTAGACGGAGACGATACCTGGAAGGGACCTACGGACCGGCCACGGATGTCAAGTAAGCGGTACCAGAGCCCGGTCTGATGGTTTGGGCAGAGAACACGATGAGTTATGGGGCCACACGACGCCCTTCTGTTACCCTTGAAGGAATGGCTGTATCCATTGTGACTATAGCCTACCAAACAAAAGCAAAAAAGGGTGCACTTTGCATACTCGCCCCAAAGTAGCATCTTAACTAAGAATGTACGTTTTGTACGCACTATGATGTGGACTTTACTTTTCTTTTTCGTGTTTGACTTAGTTGTTAGTTCCAGATGTCTATGAGGCTATGTGAGTACTGAGAGCTTTCCACCCAAAGTACCTTTACTAAGTTCAAGAAGTTAATGTAGTAGTTTTTAAAAATATAACGAAAACATGATTTAAAATTTTAAACTAAATTATAGTGCCATCTATTGCTCTTTTAACAAACTAAATAAATCATGCATTTTCTAATTTATAGCTAAATTATATATTATTAACTAATTAAAACATTCTTTTTTATAACAAATAGTTTTAATAGTTATTTTGACTACCTGACTAATGTTATATATTATGTCATCTTTCCTTCAACTTTGAAGGAGGTTTGAGCCCAGCAGTGGGATGTATATGAGCGGAATTGATGAAACTACTATACAGGGTAGAAGGGGACCGCTCCCGAAAACAAAGACAGGTAACCCTGCTAGTCCTACTTGTAATGATAGGCTAGAAAAAAAATCGATTCGGATAAAAAAAAAATCCATCTAAGATCCACTTCCACCCTGTATATTAAGTAATACAAATACTTTCCTTACACTATAGATAAATAAAATAATTATTTTGAATTGAACCTTCTAGTGATATAAAAGGCGAGCGGTGATTTTAAAAACTTAAATGACCATAACTTTTTTTACAGACATCAGATTTCAATGAAACAAAGACTAAATGTTGCTCTGAATTGGGCTTAATCTTTTTATCAAAACTGCAAAGCAATCCGTTCAGTAACTTCGGAGATTAGCGATTACAGACATACAGACATACAGACACACAGACATACAGACAGACAAGAAATTCCAAAAAATGTTTTTTGTTTTCTGTTAGTGTTTTCTTACTGCCTAGGTTAATTTTTTTATAAATTTATCAAATGTACAGACACGGGATTTCTACTCATTTATTATATGTATAGATATAACAAAATGCAACTGACAGCTCATGTAATCTATATCTATATATAAATAAAAGAAAGTTGTGTTTGTTACAACACTTATGGCGAATGGCTGGACCAATTTTTATGATTTTGTTGTTGTTTTTGAGTTTTTGTCGTCGGGAATAGGATATTTAAATATGATATTAATAAACAAAAAATAGTCATTAAAAATATCAGTTCTAAACGTCCATTTGTTGATGATGTAACAAAACGCAACTGACAACTCACGTCATTACGTGCTCTAATATTATAGTTTGTTTGCAAAATACCGCGAAAAGTTGAAATTAAATTTGACCGGTCAGAGTTCGTTTTATGCGAGTGTTGTTGTTAAAATAACTTAATAATTTTGAATTAATCGAAATATGCTCATCTCATTTATTAACTATTAGGCGGAACGAAGTGTACCAGTTCCGCTAGAAAAAATATAAAACTCGCTGAGGCTGTCCGCATCCGCAGTGCGTTAATGCAGATCTGCGATGCGGCCATGCCCAGGGTGCGGCGTCTACCTCTGAGGCAGGGCGTCTACTGGTGGTCCCCAAGACTGGCGGACCTTCGTGCGGCGTGCATTAGTGCCCGAAGGTCCTACACCCGCAGCCGGCGGCGCCCCCGCGTCACTGAGCAGGAGGGCCAGCTCTACGAGGCGTACCGCAGTGCGCGGCCTACCTTTCGGCTGGCCATCCGATCCGCCAAGGGTGCGAGTTGGCAGGAGATGCCCGTATCGCGCGTCACTGAACAAGCTTCGCGTGCAGGGCCCTCCCCCTCACCGAGACCCTCCAGCCCCACTTCCTCTGTAGGGTGGTCGAAGAGTTGTTTCCGCGGCAGTTGGAGCACACGCCTCCGGTCATGGCGTCGCCAGATCAAGACCGGGAGGCCGACGATAGTGTTCCGCCCGTGACGGAGTCGGAAGTGGGGGCGGCTGTGGCGAGGATCCGTTCCGCCAACACGGACCCCGGCCCGGACGGAATACCAGTCCGGGTGCTGACGTCACTCCTGGAGCACCTTGAGCCTCGCCTCAGGCAATTGTACAACCCTAGTTTGGCGTCTGGACGGTTCCCTGAGTGCTGGGAGGAGGGGAGGTTGGTTCTTCTGCTAAAGCCGGGACGGCCCCCGGATTCGCCGTCGGCCTACAGGCCCATCGTGCTCCTTGACGATGTGGGCAAGCTGATGGAGCGCATCCTCGCTGCCCGCATCGTCCAGCATCTCGGAGAGGTGGGGCCCGATTTGTCGTTCGTTCAATTCGGCTTTAGAAGGGGGCGTCCGACCATCGGGGCCCTGCTACGATTGAGGCAGACGGCCGCGGAGGCTGTCACCGGCGGAGGAGTGCTGTTGGCGCTGTCGTTGGACATGGCCAACGCATTCAATAGTCTGCCATTCAGCTGCATTAGGGAGGCGCTCCGATTTCATGGGGTGGCCCTTGTACCTGAGGCGGCTGGTGGCGGACTATTTGGAAGGGCGCAGTGTCCTCTGCGCGGGTCCCGCAGGGGACATTGTGCCAAAGATCGGGTACCGGTGGCCCGCTCGTACGGCGAAGAAGAGGTGCTTGCAGGGTGGGTCAATGGGGCTGCGCGCCGCCTCTTCCGACACCCCGGACCGATTTGGCGGGGTGCGACGTCCATAGCCCACCGCAAAAAAAAAAAAAAAAAAAAGGGGACATTGTGCGGACGCCCATGTCGTGCGGTGTTCCGCAGGGGTCGGTTCTGGGGCCGACTCTGTGGGACATCGGGTACGATTGGGCGTTGCGAGGGAGTCTACCCCCGGGCTGAGCGCTTTTCTGTGGCGCCCTCAGGGAATCATGACGGTCAGAGCTATCCGCGGATATCGCACGGTGTCGACCGAGGCGGCAGGCGTGTTGGCCGGGACACCCCCGTGGGACATAGAGGCGGAGATGCTCTCCGACCTCTACCGGCGGGTGACCTCAGTGCGCGACGCAGGTGGCTCTCCATCGCTAAGCAAGATAGCCACCTAGTGCGAGGACGCCCGCCGAGACGTCATCGCTCGCTGGGCTACGCGGCTGGAGAGGTCTAGGCACGGTGTTCTTACCGTAGAGGCTCTCCGGCCCGTATTGATGGAGTGGATGGAGCGGCGGCACGGAGTCCTCTCTTTCCGGTTGGTGCAGGTGTTGTCGGGGCACAGGTGCTTCGGCAAATACCTGCACAAGATCGCAAGGAGGGAGTCGACTCCGTCCTGCCACCAGTGCGGCAGTGACGAGGACACGGTGCAACACACGCTTGAGGTCTGCGTGACCTGGGCCCGGCAACGCTGTGACCTCGTTGCTGTCATCGGTGCCGACCTGACGCTGCCGACTGTCGCGAAAGCGATGGTCGACAGCATCAGGAACTGGAACGCGGTCGCCGCCTTCTGCGAGGCTGTCATCTCGCAGAAGGAGGCCGCGGAACGAGTCCGGGTGGATGCCCGGGACCCGGGCCACCACCAGCGGCCGGGGCGGTGCAGGCGCGAGTATCTGCGCCTGATGCCGCCCTTACCGAGGCTTCGGATGATCGGACCGGGGAATTGTCCGGTCACCCGACGTGAGGCCACTGCGTGAGGACGACACCCCGATGGCGAAAGCTGTCGGGGCATCGACAAGAGAGGAACTCGCAAAGGTATATACCGCCAGCCGGGCCACCGAAGTCAAAGATCGGGTACCGGTGGCCCGCTCGCACGGCGAAGAGAGGTGTTTGCAGGGTGGGTCCATGGGGTTGCGTGCCGCCTCTTCTGTCGACCCGGACGATTTTTCAGGGCGCGACCACATCCATGGTCCACCTTTAAGAAAAAAAAAAAAAAAGTAAAAATATAAAACTAATTTGTAGACAAAGGTAATATTAGTATTAAATAGATACTTCTAATGTTGTAGTATAGAAATTGGTGTATACTTATTGCTATACAATTAACATTGTCTAGCTCTTAGCATCCTGTATCGATGACTTACTATTGAATAAAGGAATTTGGTATTCAAAGGCCTGAACTTTGAGAGAAGATATGTATCTAGCTACTGACTCTTTACTTGACTTTTAATGGTTTAACGGTAGTTATGGTTCCTCATTTTATTGTTTTTATATACCTATGTATGTTTATTATTGGCATATAATCACTGAACTGTTCAGTAACTCGTAGTGTACAATCACTAGTAGTTTACTCTACTAATTATTGTAAAGCAATATTAAACTTTCTGTGTGGTGACGGAGTAAGAATACTGTTAACCACTCCATATCTTACCCGTGGGTGATCGTACGAGACGACTAAGGGATATAAAATGCATATAAAATCTATGCGAGAGAAGGAAAACTCGAAATAAAACCCTATACCAATACGTCAGACGTGCGTGCAGCGTGGTATAGTAGGTTAATTTGCCTCCCATTACGGAGGAGGCCCGAGCCCAACAGTGAAACATTTATGGGCCTGTGATGATGATGATAAATATTGAACTATAATAATAATAATCATTTATAAGTTTTACAGATCAACTTGCCTAGTAATTATGTTATTATATCTTTGAATCAGATCCTGGTTATGCAACTAGATATTAGTCTGTATCTTGGGCCTCAGAGAACGACAAAAGTGTTGTTTATGTAAACACATAAAATATAGTTACAATATCTGATTTACAGAAACCAGCAACGTTAGAATGTTGATTATTTTACTTTAAAATATTGTCTTATTAGAAAATATTGACTAAGATATGAATAAAAATAATATTAAACTATTTATTATAACCCATATGGTCTACTATCTACTATATACTACTAACCATATCGAGGCGAATTAAGGGTACAATTCATCATCATCATCACAGCCCATATATATCCCACTGTTGGGGCTCGGGCCGCCTCCGTAATAGGAGGGAAATTAACCTACTATACCGCGTTGGTCAGACGTGTTGGTACAGGGTTTTGTTTCGAGTTTTCCATCTATTGCATAGATGTTATATGCATTTTTATATATCCCTTAGTCGTCTCTTACGATCACCCACGAGTAAGATTGGGAGTGGTGAGTTGTATTCTTACTCCGTCACCAGACAGATAAGGGTACAATTCACTGCCCCTCTTTCTTGTCCTTACTTGTTATAAAAGATGTAAATGTACACTACTGGATACAGGACTCCTTATGAGAGTGCGACTCATTACAGTCAGTCTACCTACACCCTGGCTGCTCCAGGCTAGGGCACAAGCGGAGGTCTACCGATTTTGCGCTGCGGCGCGGGAAAGCGGCGAGCATATTACCGTGGGGGAATTGATTAGGGCAAGAGAAGTGGCTCAAGCGGCAATTATACGGCGGTGGAGGGAGGAATTAGAGTCCCCTGTAGCAGGTCGGGGGACCGTTGAGGCAATTGCACCCCACCTCCACCGCTGGATGAAGAGAAGGCACGGCAACTTGTCCTTCATGATGACGCAGGTACTTACCGGACACGGGGTCTTCGGTAAGTACCTGCACAGAATCGGACGGGAAGAGGCCCCTGGATGCCATGAGTGTGGCGCGCTAACTGATGATGCGCGTCACATCTTAGAGGTATGTCCCGCCTGGGGGCCTCAGCGCCACGACCTGTCGGCGGTGATAGGAATAGACCTGTCGTTGTTGACCATCATATCTAAGATGCTTGACAGCGACAGGTGCTGGTCGTCGATGGCCTCCTTCTGTGAGGAGGTCATCTCTTCGAAGGAGGCCGCGGAGCGCATACGTGAGGCATTTGCTTCTGCAGACTCACTCCGTAGGCGGCGGCCAGGAAGGCGGAGGCGCCGTTACGCGCATCTCCTCCCGCCGCCTTGACTGTCGACTGGACGTGGCCAGATGGCCTAGCGTTGGGGTGTCGGGGATAGAATGTCAATAGACGATCTCTCCGGCATCCCGTAAAAGCGCGGAAGGGACCGCTGTGGTTTTAGTGGGTATTTCGGTCGAACCAGCTGACCGGCGAGTCCCACACACCCCCTCGTCTGTCACCGGCGAGGGCTAGTGCGCAAATGCATTTCCACAGCGTGAACAAAAAAAAAAAAAAAGTCAGTCTACCTAGTGGGGGGTCGTCATACACTGTGTCGTCTGAGTTGTAGTGCTACTCGGGAATCTTTCATCCCTAATGATTATCGATAGAATGAGAGTTGCTTGCCCATTGCTTGATTTTTAACGCGCCGATTCTTTGAGGTATGTCAGTAGGTATATAGAGAAGTCGAAATTTAGAGACAACCTTTGTTTGCTATAATCATTGAGGCTTGTTTCGAATGATATAGAAATACTTCATCATCATCATCATCATCACAGCCCATAAATGTCCCACTGTTGGGCTCGGGCCTCCTCCGTAATGGGAGGGAAATTAACCTACTATACCACGCTGATCAGACGTGTTGGTATAGGGTTTTGTACCGAGTTTTCCTTCTCTCGCATAGATGTTATATGCGTTTTATATCCCTTAGTCGTCTCGTACGATTACCCACAGGTAAGATATGGGGTGGTGAATAGTATTCTTACTCCGTCACCACACAGATAAAAATAGAAGAAATAGAAATACTTAGCCAGTGATAATTAAGTAGATGGAATGGTAGCATAATCTATGCTACCATTAACTTTCTTTCCAAAAATAACCAAACTAGGAAGGTTATTTAAAAAAATATTTATAGTGACATTCCAAAACAATTTCTATTGTCTGCTATTTCAGAAGTTTTCAAAAAAACATTGTTTTTTTTTTCAATATACTCCTGTTATCAAGGCAGGGCTACTCGTAAAAACAAAAGCGTTGTTAGACAATAGGGGGCCGAACAATCGTTGGGCGCGTGGCACATTGTGTGGGCGATACGCGACCGATAACATCGGCTACCCTTTACTTACTTTATTTTATATACAAATTCATGGTGAGTGAGTGGCGATTTCATAGATTATTTCAATTTTTTTTATTTATTATTTTTAAGGACGTGCGGTTACGAAGTAAGAATATTATACACTAACGTCTTTCTTGCTAGTGGATGACCGTAAACTACAATTAAGGGATACAACATGCAGATAATATCTATGCCAAATGTAAAATGTAAACATACCACTGTTTTTTTTTTGGACCACGCTGTTGACAGTTCTCTGTCTACAGCCGCGGGCCGGTCCGTCCGGGCTAGTACCACACTCTCACAGAAGCGACGTCTGAGCTATTCCGCTTCGTTCGGTGAGCGAGAGAGCCGGAAGCCCAACTGGGGTGGGTTTGGGGTTTGCATTAGTAGGCAGCGGTTTAGCTATACCCTTGGTATAGCAAAGGTCCATGAGCGGCAGTTACACTTACCACCATGTGTGCTGTTTACTCGTTTGCCACCATAAGCAGTAAAAGAAAACCAGTCAACTAGTTTGAATAGCGTGTTATGTTAGGTCAATTGCTTTTCTATTGTGGAGGTGAACCTTCTCCAGCAGTCGGTGATAAAAAGGTTCTATCAGGCATGGCTAAAAAAAAACTAAGTATTTATTCTTTAGTTTCGTTGTTTAGATTTTTTAAAAGCAAAAGGTTGTTGTTTGAAAGCAAAAGGTCTTCCTTTTGCTTTTAATTTAATAGGATCGCGGCAGCATGGCCATTTTCCTCTGTCGTATATCCGCCTGAACTTTGGGCTACTGGTACCTGAGATTAACCTAAATACAGAACAAATGACCAGTATTTATGTGATATTATTTTACCGGTAGCCCTGACAAGAAAACCTCCTTAAAACTCCAGATGGTACTGTAGTATTTTATTGACCAATAAGATGTATACGAAGAGTTTTTAAATAATATTATACTTATAATACGAGCCGAAAATAGAATGTCATACAATAAGTGACGCTGGTGTAGGTGGTAGCACAATTGGAACGGATTTGTGTGAGTTCGAGTCCCATGTGAGACATTCATTTTTCGCTCGTAAGCAAGTTTTTATAAATAAAATTATACCTACTATTGTTAATGATTAAAAAGAATCTTACATTGTTGCTACGTTTGGTACCAATTAGCTGATAAAACTATGTATCTTAAAATCGCAGGCTAGAAATAAAACAATGATGAATAAGAGAGATGGTAACAATTAAATCTTCTTAATTCTACGTTAACACGTAGAATTAAGTAGTAGCCCTGTTGCAATATCGACGAAATGACGATTTTATTGATTTTTATCGATTTGAAATAAAACAATTTTTACGGATTCTATCGAGTCTGTATTTGATTTTTAATTTCCAGGGGTTTTTTAATACTTTCACTCACTCGTCACGAGAGGACCCAGTCTTCCCGGGATCATGAACGCTGTAGATAATACTCGCATAAAAATTAGGTTTTTATCGAATTCATTCAATATTTCGTTTGATTAAAATGGTTTCGCTATTGATGGTTCTGTAAAAAGGTATCGCACTCTAAATGATTACACTAACCCTATTCATGTGAGCAGAAAACTTACACACATCATATGCATCTAGATATTGAGTAAAATTTTCACTTCTGGACTCGAATGCATATAATATTGCACAAATGGCGGAGTGGTTAAAATGTTGACCTACCGTACTAGTGTCGTGGTATCGCCTCGTACTTAGAACAACACTTTGCATGATCTAAAAATTGTTATTCTTATTCTGGGTGTAATTTGTGTCCATCCTTAGTGCAGAATTGTTGTCTATAAAAAAAATATCAGTTTATTAGAGCCGAGTAAATGTGTTCTAATTTCTTAATAGAAATAGTCGAGCTATCCTATTTTACCATTGGAGTTTGCTAAGCTATTAAAGTTTTATAGTTTATAAGCAAAGAATGAATTAAATTAGGCCGTTTACTCGTCTGCCGTAGTTCATAATAAAAAAAAAATCTACAACTTTATTGTCTAAATTCAAACAATTCTTTTTTTTTATAATCGAATCACGAAATCAACCAAAGTACCCTCATTGGTGGGTGGCGGCGGCAGGCACGAGGTATTGACCGCCGTCCTACACTCAAGCGGGTCATTCCGCTCAGGTGGAATACTACCATTTAAATATGGAACGACCTTTTGAATTACGAATACCTATTGTATGAATAAGTTTTTTTTTTTAAATAACGAAGTACATACTTAAATTAATTGATTTTTAGATGAAAGTTCAACATTATTTTATTGAATTAAAATTTGTATGTTACCTTATTGTTTGATTAGTATAAACATGTAATTTATTAATTTTGTGTATTATGTTCGAATCCGAATTCGAAGCCATCTCTCAATTTCTCAGGATAGTTGTAAAAACTGTAAAACCTGTGTAATTTTAATTAAATTTGAATCTTAAATTCATTTTTCTTCAATTCATAATAAATTAAATTCTCTTTAATATATTAGCCACTTTTTTCTAAAAGACTTATAACACCAATCCCCATCGCCAACCAGTCTGAAAAGTATGGCGAATGTTACATTATCCAATCCTCGTAGATACACTGATAGGTGGATGGATAGACTAACATCACAAATGATACTCTTTTTCTGTATAAATATAGATGTTCATAAGAATATCTAGATATTCTTAAAATTGTAGCAGCCAATCGATTTAAATGTCCGCTCACCCTTGACGACCCTGGCCGATTAGCCGGTCAATACGTGGTACCAATTGGTGCCATACACCACAAAATCTTTATATTTTTAGCTGGCACCCTAATTCCTAATAGCCACGATATCTATTTTGTTAGACTACCAACATTGTTGTCAAGGACAACAGTAATTCGTTGTTATATTTTCCATTTATATTCTAGACGACGTAAGAGAGCGAGTAGGTATGAAAGAGAATATTGGTGTAAAGATACGAAATGCTCCGATGGTTCGGACATGTGTAAAGAATGCCGAACGAACGTCTGGTTAAGAAGATATACAATGCGAAAGTGAAAGGATGTAGGTACCGGGGGAACCGAGACTAACCTACCTAGACCAAATCAGTCATGTACTGAAGGAAGGTGGAGTCAAGAGTCTCCGAAACCGGTGAGCGTGTATGAAGAGAATTATGAATGTTGAGGAAGCGAGTGAAGGATAGAGTTCTCTGGCACTCTGTTCTCTCTGCATACCCTGCAAGGGACATGGCGTGATAGTATGTATGTATGTATGTTTATATTCTAGAAATTTCATTCTAAAATTGTTAGAGAAAGTGCACAGTGATAATAAAACGCTTGGTACACATGTGCTTTAAAACTCATAACTAAAAATTATTATGTTAAAAAACAGAAAAATAACAAAAGTTTTATATAATATTTGAGAATAAATCATTAAAAAATGTGGAAACAAAGTGTTTTACATTCAAACAAAAGCAGTAGTCGTTATCGTCATCTGTTGCAAATGACTTTGGACCTTCGATCCTTGGTCAAGTTCGATTCCTAATTCATTCCTAATGATCCAAGGTCAAGGCGAGGTGAGATGAAACCTATAATTTACATACAAACACCACACTTGAACAATGACCATTTGTTATTTGCTGGGGGTCACTGTTTTTGTCAAAACCACTTAAAGTTTCTGAATACTTATAAATATCTTATTTGTTGGGTTTAAGATATAAATTGTAGTTATTTTATTTTATGGAGAACTAATATACTCGTTTATCTTAGCAATGTCTGTTTTTAACTCCCGTTGCAAAGAAAAGGGTGTTATAAAGTTGACGTCATCGTCTCAGCTCATATATGTCCCACTCGTCTCTGACCAGCGTGGCATAGTAGGTCGATTGCCTTCCATAGCGGGAGGGCAATCGACCTACTATGCTACGCATGCCAAGGTTTTGCTTCGAGTTTTCCTTCTCTTGCATAGATGTTATATGCGTTTTATATCCCTTAGTCGTCTCTTACAATCACGCACGGGTAAGATAAGGGGCGGTGAATTATATTCTTACTCCGTCTCATGGAAAGCTTGACGTATCAGTATATCTGTACGTTTGTCTGTGGCATGCTGGCTTCTACCCGACTAGAATTTTTTTCGTCTTCCTTAGCAGGACCGGACCGGGCATCCCCGATCTGGACCAGATAAGGTATGTAACGCAGAAGATATATCTGGACCCGATCAGGAAAACCTTATCGGGTCCAGATCAGGGATTCCTGGTCGGGTCCGGATGAAATTTTACTGATCGGATCCAAATCAATCATCTGTGTTATATATCTTGCCTGATCCAAAACGAGTATGCCCAGTCCGGTCCTTTTAAAAACATGAATATCTTAAAAAACATGTTTAATAAATAAAAATATAAATTAATATTTGACGTAGGCAGCGAATGCAGTGCCATATTCTTAACATAGAGAGTCCCAGTGAGCTGTTCCAATTAGTGCGCAACTACCAATGCTAACGACTTCTACTGTAGCCTGAATTTCTCATTCATGACCTGATCGATCTGTTTTGATCTGATTTGATAACAATTAATTTAATATTAGGCGATGTCATTATGCTTCGGAGAATCTTAACACCGCGATTTAGATAATAACGTCATTTTACTAACGCTATCAACAATTTATGAACCAAACACATTAAATGTTAGAATGGTTGTTAAAATATTATTATATTTATTTCTATCTATGTTTTCAAATGTACCTATTATTTATTTTTGTTTTTACTTTAAATATAAATTATTTTTATATTATTAATTAAATATTATTCTATAAATATTATTATTATTATTAAATAAATATGATTAATTAAAGATTTCAGATTAATCTCCTCTGATGCAAATACAATTTACACTGTGGCATAAATATTGACAATTATGATATGATACTTTTTTTGAATTTTGATTGATATTTTTTGATGTGTTACGAAAACTGTTTCTTGTCCTGATATACTACATGCCTTACCATATACTTGATCATATTTTAAATCAGGCTGTCCTTATTTGGTCCAAATCTGATAGGGTTTGCCGGATCCGGCATGCCTCATTCTGTCCTGATCGGGTCCAGATACATGATCTGGTTGAACCATACTTTTTTTCTAGTCGGGTAAACGAATGGACGGATTATGATGCCTTTTTTTCGTTCGAAAACCGCGTAGGTTTTGAAATAGTTCTTAGATACAATATATGATTTTAATCAGACGTTTCAAGGTCACTGTGCCTGCCTAGGGACTTTACACGTATAATGAGTGTTTAATTTACTTTCCAAGAACTAACATTTGAAACAGCCATATATGATAATATCACTGAGCTACTTTGATTATGAAATTCATAGTTAGGAGACGAAATCCCTGTTTATTAGTAGACTTGGGCTCATGGGATTCGTCGTAACAGGTTTTGTTCTTTAGTTTTTGTTTAATGTTAGGTTAAGTAAGGTGTTATTTAATTTTGAATATATATTTTCTCTTAGGCAAGAATATTATCTACTACAAAAATGGTTAAATATTAAATTTTGGCTATTGAAGACAAGGACTCGATACTATGGTTCAACCCGTCAACCAAAATGGTGACATAGAGTAACAATACGTTATAGACTTAATACGTCTATTCTATCCTATTAATACGTCTATTCGAAAGGTTTGGGTGGGGTGTTACCAAATCACCTCTTAAAATAATAAAAAAAAAAATCACCTTCAAAAAAAATCTAAGCAAAAGGCTACTAAAAAGTAAAAAAGTCTAGTTCAACTAAATATGTATTATAGAGGGTTACTCAAAAATTATTGATTCGATTATGATGAAATTTAAATAGGACTACATGGAAAGCACTGGCTTTCAGAAAAAAAAAGAATAACCAAAATCAGTTCACCTAGAAAAATGTTACATGTAAAAAAATGCAATCGAATGGAGAACCCCATGTTTTTCGGATCTCGGTCAAAAAGAAAAAAACTAAGACTAATGTAATTTTATATTAAGTTTGTTATCTAATCATCAGCCTATCGACGTACTGTTGATCATTGATCGCAACACAAAGTGATAATGCCATAATCTCACGCTCTGGACAATCGCAGTTGCTGTTAATTTTCACAGGGAAGCGCTGCTGTCCACTCCCTGGAGCTCTTTTATTCGATTTCTATAACACGAAAAAGGAGCGGTGCCATATTGTATCACCTTTTACTAGACATGGAAGTTAAGTTAGTAGATATTAAGTATATTATACAGTAAGGTACCCACGGAATCGTCTTAAAAAAGTCTAAAGAAAAAATAAACAAGGACTTTTAGTTGATAATATTTTTCAGATCTCATTTGTTTACTCTTTAATTTTTCCGTCAATCGCCAAATTTTCTCTAATACAGTCACTTCTTAAATCTAAATAGATTGACATAACATATAAATTTATTAACGTTTAAATATCGTTAATAACAGTCTAATTTTTTTCCAAAGAATGACATTACAATTATCCTTATACAAAATCTAACACTTATTCACAGCTGCCATCTTGTACTAATTCTACAGAACTTGATACAGTGTTATCTTAAAATCTGCAATCTGCATCTATCGATGCTCAAATGTCAAAGTCCCCATCTACAGAAAAAGGAAATTATAATGACAATTACATGCCATTGAATTTGAATGAGTCCAATAGTATTATTAGCGTTAAAGAGCTCCATTGTATTCAGTTGGGTAAAGTAAATATTTTGACAAAAATCCATTGCGCTATTGAGTTGCTTAAAGGACAATTGACATATGAATAGTGTAAAGTGAGCTTCTGAAATGTAGACAAAAAAAGTGTCAAACTTTTTTACTGAATATGGCAAATTACTTGAGTGTTCCTAGAAATGAGAATCTATGTCAGGCCGACGACGTAAAACATATTCAAACCATTCCAACGAGCTCTTTTTTTCTTTGGTCATGTAGGTATATATATAGTTAAGTCCAATTTTGATTATGAATTCCTTTCATAATAAAAGTGAAGGCCCTCCGGCCGGTGCTGATCGAGTGGATGGAGCGGCGGCACGGAGCCCTCTCTTTTCTACTGGTGCAGGTTTTGTCGGGGTATGGATGCTTCGGCAAGTATCTGTACACGGTCGCAAGAAGCGAGGCGACTTCGTCCTGCCACTGCTGCCCGGTTGCAGCGAGGATACGGCGCAGTATACGCTCGAGGTCTGTGTGACCTGGGCGCACCAGCGTTGTGAACTCGTTGCAACCATCAGAGCCGATCTGACGCTGCCGGCCGTCGTGAAAGCGATGGTCAACAGCGTCAGGAACTGGAAAGCGGTCCCCGCCTTCTGCGAGACAGTCATCTCGCAGTCCACCTAGTGGGGGGTCGTCCCACACTGCATCATCCGATTGGTGGTCGCCACTCGAGAACCTTTCTTCTCCAACGGTTTCCGGTTCGACGAGCGATGTGGCCTACCCATTGCCACTTCAACGTGCTAATTCTTCGGACTACCTCCGTTACACCCGTTCTTCTATGGATTTCCGTATGCCGGATTTTATCAGAGAATTGTAGGGAAATATCGAGCATAGCCCTCTGCATAGCAGGCTGGGCGACTTTAAGCCTTTTTAAGAGGCTGGCATTTAAAGACCACGTTTCATTGCCGTAAATTATCGCTATTAACATACACTGTTTATAAACCTTTGTTTTTGGACACTGCAGTATATTGGACAAGAAGGTCCTCCTAAGTTTCTCGAACACTCAGCCGAGTTGAACTCCAGTATGGTTTAGTAGGTTAAAATACATTCCGGAATAAAACTAAAAAAAAAAATATAATTAAGCCATTTCTCGAATAATATAGGTATACAAACAATGGAACAATACACCATCTGCATTTAAATTCTTTCGCGACACCATACACTTTTAAAGTAACTATTTATTAAGGCTGCAACATAATTCCCTTGAACCATTTGAACAACTGCCAAAAAATCGAAAATTCTGCACAGGAGAAAGTGTCATAAAAATTGCGAATGACCACAAAATTCAAAGTACCATTATATCTTGATCCCTCTGTCTTTTATATGATATATGAACGGTAAACACTTAAGGAGTCTTCTTTAAATTGAGCATTTTCACATATTTTGAGTACATAATGTTATTTTTGACACGCATCTGTTTGTAAATAAATTTTGTTCAACACATGGTACTCACCTACCTACATTCCTCGTGTGGTGACAAATTAAAAATACAATCAGCTTACTTTCCCATGGGACTTATAAAATTTGTCTGAGGGTTTACTAGGAAAGTAGTATTTGTCTGAGGGTTTACCAGTAAAGCAGTTGCAATAAAACATATAAGTACATAGGAGGGTTTCCAAGAAATGAAATATAATTCATAAGCTGTAAAGTTATGATGAGACAATTTTAATAATCCAAATATTTTCCTTCATATTCTTTATCTTTCCATGTAGTGATAGAGTAAGAATACAATTCATCACCCCCTATCTTAACCGTGAGTGTTCGTAAAAGACGACTAAAGGATAAAATCAAACATCTATGCAAGTGAAGGGAAACTCGAAATAAAAACCCTACCTATATCAACACGTCTAACCAGCGTGGTGTTGTAGGTCAATTTATCTCCTAGTGTGGAGGGGGCTCGAGGCTAGTAGTGAGACATATATAAGATGAGATGATGAAAATGATTCTTTACCATCATCTTTGCCCACACACATCCCACTGTTGGGCTTAAGCCTCTTCCAAAGTAGAAAATAAATTGATTTACTATACGATGCTGGTCAGACCTGTTAGTTTAAGATTTTCTTGGAGTTTTTCTCTGGTAGGTATAAATGTTATCTATCACCGAAGACAAAGATCGGGTACCGGCGGTCCGCTCGCATGGCGAAGAGAGAGGATTATAGGGCGGGTCTATGGTCACGCGCCGCCTTCTCCGTCATCCCGGACCGATTTGGCGGGGCGAGACGTACCCATAGCCCACCAAAAAAAAAAAAAAAAAAAAAAGGTATAAATGTTATATGCTTATAAATATATCTCTTAGTCATATTTTACGACATCCTTGGGTAAGAATGGGGGTGTTGAGTGTATACTCCATGATACTGGGAATATAAAACATGATGGTAAACAAGTCTAAAATATATTAATCAAATTGAATAAATGCGTGCGCACTTCGAATTGCAAATGATGGGACGTTGTGGGCCGGCCATGTAGGTTGGAGGTCATAATAATTTTAAATTCAAATTTCATACTCGGAATCCCTTTCTTTATCGACCTTCATTGTACCAAATGATATTTAACCCGTCAAACCGACAATGTAATGTCATAGAAAGAAGACATATTGTTATTTAAACTTATTAAAAAATATCTTATTTATTATCTCAGCCCACATACATCCCACTATTGGGCTTGGGTCTCCTCGAATGTGAAAGGAAAATTGGCCTACTATATCATACTAGTCAGTACTTTAACGAATATCCTCAATGGGTATTGTATTCGAAACGATATTCTATCATATATAAGCGCGCTTAAATCTCAATAATAATTAAAAACTTATACACATAATTGAAAAAAAAACTATCCGTGTGGTGACGGAGTAAGAGTACATTTCACCACCCCTATCTTACCCGTGGGTGATCGTAAGAGACGACTAAGGGATATAAAACGCATATAACATCTATGCAAGAGAAGGAAAACTCGAAGCAAATTCCTATACCAACACGTCTGACCAGCGCGGTATAGTAGGTTAATTTCCCTCCCATTACGGAGGAGGCCCGAGCCCAACAGTGGGACATATATGGGCTATGATGATGATGACGATGAAAAAAGAACTTATATGTCATTAAAGTACAAATATATGTTTGTATGGCATAATGTCAGACAAAGAATTCAATATGTCATCACCCCTTACTACCTCGTAGGAGTCGAGTAGAAACCTATAACACCAATTGCAATCGTCAATTCACTAGCTAAGCGTGGCGATTATAGTATTTATCCACCTTTTGAGTAGGTTCATGTCCTGCCATTAACATCAATACTCTGATGATGATGATATATTTATTATTTATGTACCTACTATGTCTACTGTTGGACTCAGCAAAAAATGCGGAGATAGTACCTTAATCACCACGCTTGCTAGATAGGTTGACAATCGCAGTGAGCTATTATACATTCCCAAAAAAGGGCTGCAATCCAGTCTGTTGATGAGACCGATTTTCACAATTACCACGTGCAAGTAAGAAGTGGCGATAATTATATTCCTATCTTGCACCATGTAAAAAAAGAAGAAATAAAATCCAAATATTTTGCAAGTAATGATTTAAAGTAATCATATAAATATTTAAATTATTTCTCTATCCATATATTTGTTGCAGCTATTGTCTCGTAATGCAGCTGACATGATTCAATAAAGAAATTTATACGAACAAAACGTCTTTATCTTCACAATGACTTACTTATACAGTGGGCAGTATATTATATTTGAAATATAAAAATAATATAGATTTCAATAATAATAACATGTGAAGTGAATTTTGCGTCAAACAATAATACCAGCAATACCACTTTCACGGTTCGACCAAATGCCGTCATGCGGTATTGGAATAAGAAAACTATGGAGGCTTCACAGCTGGATCCTTGATGACTAAATATTAATTTAAACACTGCCATTTATTTTTATTTAGATATACATAGGAATACATAGGTAGGTATATATATTTTGACATTCACTATAAACCAGGTATATGATACGACGACGGCGAAAGTCAAACTGTCGGGGCATCGGCTCGAGAGGAACGCGCGAGGGAAAACCGCCACCGAAGACAAAGATCGGGTACTGGTGGCCCGCTCGCACGGCAAAGAGAAGCGCTTTGCCGGGTGGGTATATGGTGTTGCGCGCCGTCTCTTCCGTCGCCCTGTAATGATTCGGCGGGGCGCGACCACATCATAGCGAGAAAAAAAAATGTATATGATTTTATAAACGTTGTAGCTATCGGTACGTTATTTCTAAACTTTTAAGTGTATTTCTTAAGGGATCCTCCATCATTCCTCCTAATCTATGCTCAAATCGCGTCATTCAAGTTTATTAAGTCTATATTAAAACATATTGATATCTACCAAGCACAATCCTTGATTACGTACTTGCTACTGAGTAGTATTAGAAATACTCTTATGGGATAACACAAAACTATTTTTACTCAAGTAAATTTGTGCAGGCTCGCTATAGAAATCACGTAGTTAAATTCTCATACTAAACCAACGAGGCGGTAGTAAAATTGTGAAATTATTAAGCACTATCGACATAAAACTTGAGTTATTTGTACTTACAAAAAGATATTGAAGTAGATTTATTTTGCTTTTGTTATAAAAAAGATACTTCTACTAAAATTATATATATAGCCTAGTCGACTTTATGTATTTATTGTTCTGCTCAAGGCAAATTATCATCGGACACGGCAAGTATACGTTTTGCATTGTCAATAGAGTGATTACCACACACTGTATCCTTGACAGACGGTCGGTCGACACACGACATTCCGCTGCTCTCAACATTTAGTATACATTTATAGATTAATTTATGCTTAAGTTTTCTAAGTTTCCCTTTAACATTAAAAATCCATCTGCCGTTTTTTAGTCGTTCATTTTATCTTCACGAATTTACTATCTAACTGTTAATTGATTAGTAAAAAGTTTTTAATTGTTAAATTAATTGACTACTTAATTCCATTTCATAATTTATAACTTTGCTAAAATTCAAATCTCGAATGTGATATCTAATTAAAGAACACTAAGCCACTGTTTAAAGTCTTCTTGTTTAAGTTCTTCTCTGTGTTTAAGTTCTTCTCTTATATGGAACTTTTGTTCAATTTTTAAGCAGCCGCTTAGTTTCATGTCTGTACTAAAGCTTATAAACGTTAGCTTTCCAATAATTTATATGGCTATCACTTCAATTTCAGAGATAAGTGAGCCTCACATTTCCATTTATTTTTGTTTAACATTTTATAAGTACAATAGCTTCTAACCCCGGATTCACTCTCGTTATGTTAAATAAAAATAAATTCATCATTCCATATTATTCCTCCCTTCAAAAAAAGAGGGGAAAATAAAAGATACCAATTATTCTTGTAATACATTTTATTTCATTATCTCAAACCGTTTAAGCAGCGTATGTCAATATATCAATCAGATGTGTACTTTTTTTTAGACTTTAATTAATTTTATTCCATCCATCAGCCCGTAGACTTCCACTCTTGGACATACCCCACGATAATACCACTCAAAACGGTCCTGTACTACCTGTATCCAATTAGTTTTATTGAGATTTACTATTCAAAACCTGTTTAATCAAAAATAAAAATAGCCTATAACAATAAGAGACAATGTAACTTTCTCACAGTGATAGAATTTTCAAAATCAAACCAGTATTTTTAGAGATTACCCCTTACATACAAACTTATAAACTCACAAACTGTCCTTCTCTATAATATTAGCATAGATAGTTGGAAATATGAAGTTCGATGAGCTCTGCCTATTATGAATCTGGGATGCCGATATATAAGTCATTGAAAGTAAAAACCCAATTACGAGCGAAAAATGATGATCCCACTTGTGACAACATTTTTCGCTCGTAATCGGGTTTTTATAAATAATTAAGCATATTAAATGCAAAATTTCATTGAAATTAGCCTTAACTTATTGAAAAAAAAGGCATAAAAACCTGTGGCCATGAGAAAAGGTTTTAAAATTTAAAATTTGAATTTTTTTTTGTCTCTGTCAATGAAGAGAACTGGAACATTTACATGGTCAAAATCTAAACATAAGTTAAAAAACCATAAGTTGAAATTTGTGGTTATTTTAAAACACAGTTCTAACTTGAGCATTGCGGTCTTCTGCGCATGTTGATCAATCATTTATGTAATGGTCACTTCATCATCTGGTCTCATATGTTGTGCGGTTATTTTGCTAAATTGAAAACATATGGTCATTGAAAGAACTGTGAAGTAATTACATATAAGTACATAATCATACACTTCATTGTTTGTATAACATACGGTATTTTTGGGTCATGGAATCGTTTCCTTTGAGCCCGTAGGGCAAATGACTTCAGGTGTTTTTTATAAATGGCAATTTAGGCTCAAGCAACAGTTACGAATATAGGTGAGCCAAATTGTATTTCAGTCGTTTGACAAAAAAAAAATACCATTACATATGTGAAGTTCTGAAATGTACGTACTGTATGGATCAGCAATTCAGCATCCCGACTAGAAAAAAAGTATGGTTCAACCAGATCATGTATCTGGACCCGATCAGGATAGAATGAGGCATGCCCGATCCGGCAAACCCTATCAGGACCACGTCTGGTCCTGATCAGGATAGCCTGATGTGAAATAACATCAAGTATGGTAAGGCATACCGGATCAGGACCAAATAAGGATAGCCTGATCTGAAATATCATTAAGTATGGTAAGGCATACTGGATTAGGATCAGATCAGGACCAAATAAGGATAGCCTGATCTGAAATATCATTAAGTATGGTAAGGCATACCGGATCAGGACCAGATCAGGACCAAATAAGGATAGCCTGATGTGAAATATCATCAAGTATGGTAAGTCATACCGGATCAGGACCAGGTCAGGACCAAATAAGGATAGCCTGATGTGAAATATCATCAAGTATAGTAAGGCATACCGGATCAGGACTCGATCAGGATAGAATGAGGCATGCCGGATCCGGCAAACCCTATCAGGACCAGGTCTGGTCCTGATCAGGAGAGCCTGATGTGAAATAACATCAAGTATGGTAAGGCATACCGGATCAGTACCAAATAAGGGCAGCCTGATGTAAAATATAATCAAGTGTGGTAAGTCATACCGGATCAGGACCAGGTCAGGACCAAATAAGGATAGCCTGATGTGAAATATCATCAAGTATAGTAAGGCATACCGGATCAGGACCAGGTCTATACCAAATAAAGACAGCCTGATGTAAAATATAATCAAGTATATGGTAAGGCGTGTAGTATATCAGGACCAGAAACAGTTTTCGTAACACAAAAAAAAATATCAATCAAAATTCAAAAAAGTATCATATCATGATTGTCATATTTATGCCACGGTGTAAATTGTATTTGCATCAGAGGAGATTAATCTGAAATCTTTAATTAATCATATGTATTTAATAATAATAATAATGTTTAATTAATAATATAAAAATAATTTATATTTAAAGTAAAAACAAAAATAAATAATAGGTACATTTGAAAACATAGATAGAAATATATATAATAATATTGTAACAACCATTCTAACATTTAATGTTTTGGGTCATAAATTGTTGATGGCGTTAGTAAAATGACGTCATTATCTGAATCGTGGTGTTAAGATTCTCCGAAGCGTAATCACATCGCTTAATATTAAATTAGTTGTTATTGAATCAGATCAAAACAGATCGATCAGGTCATGAATGACGAATTCAGGCGACAGTTGAAGTCGTTAGCATCTGGTGGTTGCGCCCTAATTGGATCGGCTCACTCGGGACCCTCTATGATAAGAATATAGCACTGCATTCGCTGCCTACGTCATATATTAATTTATATTTTTATCTATTAAACATGTTCTTTAAGATATTCATGTTTTTTAAAAGGACCGGACTGGGCATACTCGTTTTGGATCAGGCACGATATATAACGCAGATGATTGATTTGGTTCCGATCAGTAAAATTTCATCCGGACCTGATCAGGAATGCCTGATCTGGACCCGATCAGGAATGCCTGATCTGGACCCGATAAGGTTTTCCTGATCGGGTCCAGACATATCTTCTGCGTTACATACCTTATCTGGTCCAGATCGGGCATGCCCGGTCCGGTCCTGCTAAGGAAGACGAAAAAATTTCTAGTCGGGATGTTGGGTGACAAAACCGACGGATAAGAGACGACTGCATATAGCAGATATGAGAATTTTGAGATGGATTAGTGGTGTGACGAGAATGGATAAAATATGGAATGAACATATTAGAGGAAGTTTGAAAGTTGCACCGGTGACGAAAAAATTAAAGAGTGAACGGATGACAAGGTATGGACATGTGGTGAGACGGGATGAAAATATATTATGAGAAATGGTTTAAGTATGAATGTTGAAGGCTTTTTTAGTAAAAGAGACCTAAGAAAAGAGATATGTAGTCTAAGTGAGGCATGACGCGGACAGACAGGTAGTGAATACAGCAATGACGTCTGTTAGGACTGTATGAAAGAAGAGGCTATCATCGACCCCAAGTAATTGGGATAAGAGCAAGATGATGCTATTAAGATCTGAAACTCTACCAAGTCAAAGCTATTTAAATAGTAATACATCAATGTAATTTTTTTTCTATGGTGACGAAGTAAGAATACAATTCGTCTTTTAATTACCCCTGAATATTGTAAAAGACGACTAAGGAATATAAAATGCATACAACACTTATGTAAGAGAGGGATACCTTAAAGCATAACCCTATACCAAGCCGTTTAAGTAACGTGGCATAATAGGTCAATTTCCGTCCTATTGTGGAAGAGGCTTTTGCCCAACAATGAGATGTAGGTATAAATAATCGTCATCAACTGAGCTCACACACATCCCACTCCTGGGTTCCAGTCTCCTCTATAGTGAAAAGATAATCGACTTACTATACCACGCTGGTCAGATAATTTGGTATAAAATTTTATTTCAAGTTTTCATTCTATTGCTGTGACGTTATCGTTATCGATAAGCTTTTAGGAGGAAAAGAAGGGGTATTGACCGTAATAGCTAGCCGCTTCTTACTACATCACCAAATAAGATGTCATACATTGAATCATTAATACCTAGTTGCCACTCAATTATTTTTTATATCAGCCTATCCTGCCTAATTGGTACTTCGGCACACTAATCACTCGAGCCATTCAACCCCAGATTGATGCAATTTAGGATTTAGGTATATCGTAGAGTAATGCCGAGAGTAACCATCCATACCACACTTTGTTATGTCACTTTAATTCTTTAATATTTTATTACAGTTGAATTTATATTATATTATTTATGACAAATTGTCACGAATTATAAAATTATTTAATGTATGCGTTTGATGATATTTTATGTAGATTTTTGACTAGTAAATACTATATTTACCAATAAATTGATTATTCTAATTATTATTATTCTTTGAGCTTCCTTATGAACTCAACGTTAGAGATGTGCTGATTATAACTTTGGCTGACTAGCTGATTAGTCGATTAATCGGGAGCAAAGAGACCGACTAGTTGGCGGACTAATCGGTTAATCTAATATATGTATGTTAATCATCATCATCACAGCTTATATATGTCCCACTGTTGGGCTCGAACCTCCTCTATAATGTGAGGGAAATTGACTTACTATACGCTGGTCAGACGTGTTGGTATAGGATTTTGTTTCGAGTTTTCCTTCTCTCACATAGATGTTATACGCGTTTTATGTCCCTTAGTGGTCTCTAACTATCACCCACAGGTAAGGTAGGGTGTGGTGAATTGTATTCTTACTGCGTCACCACATGGAAATGTTTTTTAATAAAAAAATCCTATTCTATTGTTTTAATAAAAAGAAATAATTTATATAATTAGGTTTATTGCATATATATTTATTTAAAGATTATTGTGTTGGTTTGTTAAATAAAGATATTTTTTTTTTTAAATACCGTCGAAATATTTTCTTTTTTTAATTATAATTACATTTTATTAACAATTTTATTATAAATCGCTTAAGATTAGTATTGCGGAATAATTTCAATGACTACAAAGCATAGTTACGTATTAGTAAAAACTCCATTCAATACACTTTCAATTATGCTCATTTAGTACAGTCGAGTAGAAAACAAAAAGTTAAAATAAATCATAAGTCACCACAATAGCGCTGGTCTACAGATAATTGGTTTTGTCTATTTATAATGAGAGGTAAACGGCGTGTAATTAATGACAGCTCGTGATGAGTGGCGGATACTTTTGTGGTTGTATCTGCCCACTGGCTGCGTAGGATAGTAAGTCACAACGTGTAAGATACGGTACAGGTGAGCACTTAAGTGTTTCAATAAAATTAAAATAAATTCTTAATCTCAGCATGGAGGTTACAAACCCTTTTTTAATAAGTTATGGTCTGTACACACCGCATTCGTATCGTTTCGAGTAGGTAACGTAAGGGCGTCGTGTGATCCCATAACCTTCCGTATTGAACCCATCATCGCCATTTAGGCTGATCACCGTACCGATTCCTTAACATTAATGAAAGCTCACAAGCCTAGATTTACTCAAAGATATATTATCTATATAAATTACAACTAAATTTAAGCCCGTGTGATATTTGTGAGGTAGCCCTATTATGGTTTACCCTTTTTATCTCGCAACTGTAATAGAAAACAATTAAGAAACGGTGTGTTCTGTCAGCCAGGCTGTTTATCATATATCTGGATAAATGTCTCCAAAGGTTGAACGGTATGAATGTGGGAGTCCAGATGGTCAACTCAGTGGTCACTGCTCTGCTATATGTAGATGATGCAGTCCTGCTGGCACAGTCAGCGACTGACCTGCAGACCCTAGTCGACACAATGACAGAAGATTGTAAGAAAAGGGGTCTACGCGTGAATGTGAGCAAAACCAAAATAATGGTCTTTGAAAGAGATGAAGTCAGATCAGATGTAAGAGTAACAATAGGTAATTATGAACTGGAGCAAGTGGATGAATTTGTATATCTTGGATGTGGATTTAGCCGAGATGGAAGGTACACCACTGATATAGAGCGAAGAGTGAATGCGGGAAATAGAGTGAACGGAGCGTTGGGGCAACTTCTCAGTAGCCACCAACTCAGCCAGAAGGCACGTGTAGCAATACATAATGCAGTGCTTGTCCCAAAATTACTGTATGGAAGCGAGAGTTGGATATGCAGAAAAGAGTATGAAAGTAAAATTAATGCGGTCAAAATGCGATCTCTACGGATAATCTGTGGAGTTAGGCTGATCGATCGCATTCGTGACGACGACGTAAGAAAGCTAGTAGGTATGAAAGAGAGTATTGATGTAAAGATGCGAAAGGGAATGCTCCAATGGTTCGGACATGTGGAAAGAATGCTGAACGAACGTCTGGTTAAGAAGATATACAATGCGAAAGTGGAAGGATGTAGGTACCGGGGAAGACCGAGACTAACCTACCTAGATCAGATCGGTCATGTACTGAAGGAAGGTGGAGTCAAGAGTCTCCGAAACCGGCGAGCGTGTATGAAGAGAATTATGAATGTTGAGGAAGCGAGTGAAGTATGCAAGAATAGAGTTCTCTGGTACTCTGTTCTCTCTGCCTACCCTGCAAGGGACATGGCGTGATGGTATGTATGTATGTAAGAAACGTAAACAGACAACATTATTAAAAGAGAAAGATTATCTTCTGTTGAATCATCTCAGCTCATATATGTCCCACTGTTGGGCTCAATCCTCTTCCATAATGAGAGGAAAATTGATCTACTATACCACGCTGGTCAGAAGTGTTGGTATAGAGTTTTATTTTGAGTTATCCTTCTCTTGCATAGACGTTATATGCACTTTATATCCCTTAGTCGTCATTTACGATCATCCATGGGTAAGATAGAGGGTGGTGAAATGTATTCTTAGTCCGTCACCACACGGAAAAGCCAATTAGTGAAATAGATACCACTCTTACTGTCATCACTGTTTACTTCCTCAGAGGTAAAGACATATGACTTTAAGATAAAGAAGAACCCCACTCCTCAACCTAAGCTAATGTTATAAATCTATCAGTACCTACGAAAAAAAAAAGTCAAAATACAAGCAGTGGAAGATGTGTTCTCATCGACTAACTTCTCAAAAGGTGCTATAAGAAGAAGCAGGACAGGACAACTGAATTCAATACATATATGAATTCAAATATATATGTTCATTTTGAATTGTTTAAAAAGCAAAGAGCTCATCCCAGAGAGTGATTGTTTAAGGAAGCGTGCATTTAAGAAGCTATGGATGGCCAAATTGGATAGACGCGTAATGATCAAACCAAAACCAACTAACAAAAAAAATATCATTTATGACTTTTGTATTTAACTGTACTAAAATCTTTAGCACCCACATGGTAACTATTGCACATCATATTGACTAGAGATATACTTGCATTTAAAGAAAAAAAGATTACAAAATGAACTTTAACACTTTGTAATAAAAACTACAAATGTTATTACTTATCTTTAGTTATTAATGAAGATTTGAATGGAGGAGAATCTTGTAACACAAATTAATCTGATATAATTAATGGATGCGTACTTACCATCTGATTATGAGTAAAATCGCAATTATAAATAAGACCAGTGTGGGTTGTAGACGTAAAAAGTAATGCTTAATAAAAGTAGAATAGTGACCTGATTTGGCTGAAAAGATTTCTATCTTTTAAGCTCAAAGATTAAAAGAACGTAGTTTAATATTAAATCGTGTGATAAAGAAATAAAAATACAATGTATCATTAATCTCTTATTTGACAGTCTATGGAATAGCTATGGTCCCGGTAAAGAGATGCTTCAGAATATAATGCGTTATCACGCAGAAGTTTTATCCCCCCTTTTAAGAGATTGGCAGGCCTCATCACTCGACGAACCGATAACCGTTGGGGGAAAAAGGTTCTCGAGTGGCGAAGGCGCATCAGACGTCGCAGTTTTGGTCGCCCCGCACCAGGTGGATCGCCGACCTGGTTGCTTCCCAGCAACCTTCATCGTTGGATACGGGCGGCACAAGACCGCACTTTGTGGTGAAATATGAGGGAGGCCTACGTTCAGCAGTACATGACAAAAGACTAAATGATTTAAGAAACTTATGTCTGACAGTAGACGTTGAGGGCGTAATTGATCGATCCAGATAGCCAAATGTCCGGGATCACAAAATTATAATATGGCTAGTAAGTACCATTAGGCATTGCCTTTGGTGGACTAGAAGGCGGGTATATCAACAGCCTCTAGTTTTCCGACGTGAGAGTTTAAAGGATGACTAAGATACCTGAGAAATCAATATCAATGGGTGAAAAGAAAAGTTTGTAATTAATCTATCTAGTCTAAGTATACGAAACTGTCTTAAAACAAATTCAATACAGAGACATCTTAGAGCTATAAAGATCAAAAAATAGACAAAAATTATTAAAAAATAAGTTATACTTTTTGACCAATTTAGTTACACTCATAAAATACACATGTATATTCATCATCGTTCTCCTACTCCTATCCCAATTACTTGGAGTCGATACAATATGTACCTACTCTTCTCTCATAGTACATATTGTAAAAGTTATTGGCAATAATTTTATGACCGGCCACCTGCCAGACGTCAACCCTCCTTTTTTTTCTTTTTGTTTTTTTTTTTTGCGGTGGACGATGGACGCCAAATCGGTCCGGGACGACAGAAGAGGCGGTGCGCAACCCCATAGACCCACCCTGCAAACACCTCTTTTTGCCGTGCTAGCGGGTCACTGGTACCCGATCTTTGTCATCGGTGGGATGTCAACCCTCCTTGGGAATGTAATTTTTGACCAAACGTCATCAGATGGAGTTGGCCCAGGTCGTTATAAGGCTCTTAGTCGTCTTTTACGACATCCACGAGTAAAGTAAAGGTTGGTAGTATTCGTAGCCGCTACCACACAGTTTTATAACATGTATATTCATATGTTAATCATATCTGATATTTACGTAAGTATACATTTGAAATAAAACTACTTTTCGGATTTTATCGAGTTTGTATTTGTTGTTTTTAATGTAGTCAAAAAAATCGTCGTTTGGACTTGTTAGACGTTAGATATCTTAGTCTTACCTCTGATCATGAACGCTGTAGATTATTCAAAATTTCAGGCAATAAGAAAACAACCATAAACGCGATAAAATCCGTAAAAATAGTTTTATTTCAAATACATACATACATACATATCATCACGCCATATCCCTTGCAGGGTAAGCAGAGAGAACAGAGTGCCAGAGAACTCTATCTCTGCATACTTCACTCGCTTCCTCAACATTCATAATTCTCTTCATACACGCTCGCCGGTTTCGGAGACTCTTGACTCCACCTTCCTTCAGTACCTGACCGATCTGGTCTAGGATAGTCGTTTATTATTGCGAAACAGCATGTTAATGTAACGTATCGGCACAGCGTAACCTATAACGTTACAAAAGTTGTATTACTTTTGTTCATTCCATGATCCGACCAAAATGTTTCAATTCAAAATTAAATACCTAATTTACTAAGAAAATATGCGAGTCATATTTAGTAAGAATTTACAAGAAAACATATAATGACAAAAATAATTGACTTTTATATATTTGCTTTTAGTGGCGGCTACAAATATTACTAACATTGGGATTACTCGCAAGTGTTATAAAGACGAATAAGATCTTTACATTCAACTCCGTATTTTGCCGTCTGGTCAACAATAACATTTCCTAAGAGGGTTGACGTGAGACAGACGGTCGGTCATAAAACTGTTGTCAATAACTTTTACAATGTGTACGATGGAAGACGAGTACATAGTGCATCGATCCTAAGTTATTGGGATAAGAGCTAACAAAAGCAATTTAAAGATTGGTAGTATTGGTAACCGTCACCACACAATAAAGAATATAGAATAAAGTATAGAATTTAAAATTTTCTTTTATTTTTACCTAAAAGAAAAAGAAAAAACTAAAATTATGTGGTCTTAATTAATTAAGAGTATAAAGTTTAAATGGACAAGCAGGCCAGATAACACAAACGAATTAAACAAGTATTCTAATTTCTACCGTATGGTTAATTTAGGTAATTTGTTTCAAGGACACTGAAACATGAATTTTGTGGTGAGTTTCTTATTTTATTTTAGATAAAGAAAATTGAAGGCCCAAGCTCAATATTTCTTTGTCTTTAGTAATTTAATATTATAATTTTTTTGAAGTGAAACTTCTAATTCGACTTCCAACATGGTTGCGTTAAACGTTTAACGCAATAGCACTCGAATGCATACGTGTAGTATACCTGTGACAGGCCAGAGCGAGCGTTAGCAACGAGCAGCGTCCAATATTCCAATGCAAGAGGGAGAGAGAAAAAAAGATACACAAAGGTAGAAAGTAGGAGAGAGGAGAAAGAGAGTGAGTCGGTAGATTCCAAGCACATGCGCGTGGTATTCAATACGTACTTGTTCTATTTTAATTTATAGTGTTCATTATTTTCATAGGTTTAAGTTTTCACTTTTGTCGGCAGTCCTCATAACTGCGTTGTGTTTTTTTTTATATAAGTTTTGGTTTCCAAAGAGCAAGTAGCACACCTGATGGCAAATGTTACTGCCGCTCATGGACATTTGTAATACCAGAAGTACAGCTAAGTCGTTATCAATCAAAACTCACCTAAAATTTGGGCTTCCAATTCTCTCACTACCCGAGCGAAGTGCAACAGTACATTAACACTGCTCAGACGTCGATTTTCTACGAGAGTGTGGTATTAGCTCGGACGGACAGGCCCGTGGTGTTAGACAAAATAATCAACAGTGTGGCACTATTGATTATTTTCTTATTTTCTACATACATACATATCATCACGCCATATGCCTTATAGAACTCTATCCCTGCATACTTCACTCGCTTCCTCAATATTCATAATTCTCGTCATTCACGCTCACCGGTTTCGGAGACTCTTGACGCCACCTTCCTTCAGTACGTGACCAATCTGGTCTAGGTAGGTTAGTCTCGGTCTCCCCCGGTACCTACATCCTTCCACTTATTTTCTTCATATTTTCTTGTATGAAAATAAGATTACAGTATGCTTTATGCTATACTTTTTCTTATTCATGAGTTTTGTAAAAGGCGACTTAGGGATATAATATGCAGATAACATATAACAGATAACCTATACAGAAAAGAAGTTAAAATCGAAATAAACTCTATACCAATTTGTGTGACCACTGTGAGGTAGTAGGTACGAGTATGTCAAGCCTTCTCGACAATTTTCCTACAATTATGGAGTGAGGTCTATATGAGACGATGATGATGATGATGTATTTAGAATATTTAAACATGCCGTAATAATTAATATTTATTTATAGGGAAAGATAATAATAAGCTTGTTGTATATTACTTACTTCCTTATTAAAATTAACATAAAAATTCAACAAATGAATAAATCATTCAACAAAAAGTGTTTATAAAATAAAATTAATCAAAACATAAATGATTTTCTATGATAGATGACCATAAGTTTTTTTTTATGAATTGAAGGGTGCGACCGAAAATTTGTAAAGTCATCGAGAACAGTTGAGTGACATTTTATTGTCAAAATTAGCATACTGGTCAGTACCGAGATTTGAATTTTAAAACGCCTTTCACTCATTGTTAGTCCACTTGATATTACACAGCTTGTTTATTATGTTCTAAATTTAAATTTTATTTTAAAACAATTTGTAAAATTAATATATTATTCATGTTATTCATCTATATAACAGAATAGTTAATTTATTTTGTAAATAAAAAAAATATGCACGACATTTTTATGAAAAAATATATTACAACAAATGAATGAATGGCGATCGGAATGCTTTTGAATCCAATTCGTATTCGAACGTTCATTATTCATATTATAATTATTTAATGTTAACTAAGTATTTATTAGATAATGATTTCTGATGATATACAAACATTTTAAATTAAACTATTTTGCGTTTTTTTTTCTTTGTAGGGTGGACCATAGATGTGGTCGCGCTCCGTCAGATCGATCCGGGCGACAAGGATGCGGCGCGCAACCCCATGGACCCACCCTGCAAGCACCTCTCTTCGCCGTATGAGCGGGCCACCGGTTGTATTATGGTGACTAGAGCATATTCATGGTTGTCAACGCTGTAAAGTGTTTGAAACGCCAGAAATTATAATACAAGCGCGATAAAATGTGTAAGATTAGTTTTACTTTAAACAATTGTTGAATTTTTGGTATACTATATTCAGAATTCAGTGATATATCATTATTCCATGTGGCAACTCCCATTTCACTTCCGCAATCATTAATAAAATTATATTCAATGCCAGATTAATACATATATGTATATAATAACTAAAAACAAGGTAGATCTTAACACTGTCCGTTAGTATTTCTTTAATTTACTGCCATTATTTAAATATCAACATTTTTAGTGATAAATATTTGTTTTTGAGAAAGCCTTCAAGCTTAAGAGAATCTAAGTAGGAGGCAGAATTTAGCTAATCAAAACTAAGGAAACATGTTAGACTATGGTTTAATCTTTTTTTAAATTGACATCGATATTGAATATTGTATTTATTTTGAAAAATATTTCTTATTATATTTTTTTGAAGTCTATAACATTTTTATTGCTTATTTAGTACTTAAATCTGTAAAAGTAACTCGATAAAGGCTTCATCGCCATTGCAAGGCAATGCCTAGGCAATTACTTAAATGATGAAAATAGTGGTTGATCTATTCTGGATTTGTAATTATTATTATGGTTGATATTATTAATAATGCTATGTGATGATTTGAGTACTTAATCCACACAAGCAGACCAATATAAATGCTATATGTTTTTCTAATATTAAGATTAGTATTGCTCAAATAACGTAACTCAGTGTCTGAAAATACAGGTCTACGATCAGTGTGTGTTACCAGTGATGACTTACGGCACGTAAACGTGGTCCCTAAATGTAGGCCTCATAACCAAGCTCAAAGTCGCTCAGCGTGCTATGGAGCGAGCTATGCTCAGGATTTCTCTGCGTGATAGAATCCGTAATACGGAAATCCGTAGAAGGACGGGTGTAACCGACATAGCACGAAGAATTAGCACGCTGAAGTGGCAATGGGCAGGCCACATCGCTCGAAGAACCGACAACCGCTGGGAAATAAGGTTCTAGAGTGGCGACTACGTACCGGACGACGCAGTGTAGGCTGCCCCCACGCTAGGGGGACAGACGACCTGGTGAAAGTTGCTGGGCGTCGATAGATGCAGACGGCACAAGACCGCAGTCTGTGGCGTACGATGAGGGAGGCCTACGTCCAGCAGTGGACGGTGATGGGCTGAAATGATGATGATTGCTCAAATACAAGACCAAGACTCGCAGCAAGAATCTCGGAGTGCTCCCTTAGACAGCGTTTTACGATTTCTTTGGTAAAGAAAGGATTGTCAACATTTTGTATTTTTAATACCAGTAAGCGGGGAAATAATTTGATGTTATTTTAAACAGTCTCACGATAGATAGGCGTGATTATAGCTCCATTCCTGTTAAGTAGTAAGTAGGTACCTAATTATTGATAGTTGTACAGTTAGTGCCACAAGATAATTGTGGTAGGACCACGCTGTTGACAGTTTTCTGTCTACAGCCGCGGGCCGGCCCGTCCGGGGTAGTACCACACTCTCGTAGAAGATCGACGTCTGAGTAATGGCAATGTGCTATTGCGCTTCGTTCGGTGAGCGAGAGAGCCGGAAGCCCAACTGGGTGGGTTTGGGTATTTTATTGGTAGGCAGCGGCCTAAGCTGTACACTTGGTATTGCAAAGGTCCATGGGCGGCAGTGACACTTACCATTAGGTACCTATGCTGCTTGCTCGTTTGCCACCATAGGCAATTTAAAAAAAGAATGAATGGAATTTCATTAATATAGTTGGATTTTTCATTTCTATATGGATTTTTTATTTCTATCAAAACAAGTGACTCTGTGTTATTTTAACAACGAGAGTTGCAAGACTTACGAGACTCGCGAGAGTCTTGCATTATTGTAACACTTATAGATATGAGCATGAGTTTCAAAGTTTTTGTAAAGTCTTAAGATGTTGTTAATACCTAAGTACTACCTGTTTTGGCGCCAGCTATGGTCTAGACATAGCCCACCTATTCCGTCCGAGGCGATGTAAGGGCGCCGTGCGTCACCATGACCTACCGTGTTCCCTGCCTATCACCATTGGACCGACCTCTGATGACCGATCACCATTTGACACCCGTGGCCGGCTTGATACCTAAGTACCTACCATGTATGAATTTACCGAGTGAATTTATTTGATAATATCTATCAAAACAATAATAACGATAAATAATATATATTATAATGATGTCTAATGTTTACGCGAGTGTAACACATTTGAAATAAAACTACTTTTACGGATTCTATGGCGTTTGTATTTGATTTTTAATTTCTAGAATATATATATATAGATAGAAATTAAAAATCAAATACAAACGCGATAGAATACGTAAAAGTCGTTTTAGTATATTTTAATCAAAAAAGGCGTCCAATGGTCGATATTAAAATAAAATTATATACTTAAACATCGGTACAATAATGGCTTATCATTAGATTACATTGTAATTCATTAATCGATTATTCATTATCATAGTGTTGTGAACAAAATCTCTGCCCACTCATAACCGTTTAAACTGAAGAAGAAAAAAAAAATCAGTCCAAATATGTATGAATGGACGAGCTTTGTAAGCGGTGAGATAGGTGTGATTAGAACGAGTATGAGCGTGGGCAGGCGGGCTGTCATCGCGAGAGGTCATTGTATACGAGCATGAAGACCAAAGTATTTTATAGAACAGTCGTGTTTTAAAGTGGGAGGAACTTATCTTACTTAATTTTTTTTTCACAGATTTTATGATTTGATAGTGTTGTTATGCCGCTTCGTAACACGCCCTTAAAATGCGCAATGAATGTTGTCACTTTTTTTTCTTTGTATGCCATTTAAGGAAACTTATCTGTAATTTGCAAAACGTAAAATACTTCGTCGCAAACTGTAATTTTTTTATATAAAAATCTATAAAGTTTAATTATCATATTCAAAATTAATAACATATATTTTTTAGAGGAAGAAATCTTGAAATAGATTTCTATACTAATACGTCTGACTAGCATGTAATATAACCCATCATCATTCTCCTACTCTTATCCCAATTACGTGGGGTCGATATAATGTGTACTCTTCTTTCATAGTACATATTTTAAAAGTTATTGATAATAGTTTTATGACCGGCCGCCTGCCAGACGTCAACCCTCCTTGTGAATGTAATTTTTGACCAAACGGCATCAGATGGAGTAGGTTGGAGATTGGCTAGTCGTTATAAGGCTCTTAGTCGTCTTTTACGATGCCCACGAGCAAAGTAAGGTTTGGTAGTATTCGTAGCAACCATCACACAGCTTTAATTACCCATTTTAGGTAAATTTCGTTCCTATTGGAAAGCTTGGCCCCCATCAAGCCCAGCTTTGGAACATATATATGCTTAGATGATTATTGATTGTTTAATAGTTTGCCTAGACAAAATAAGCTGCTGTAACATTTGACTGAATTATATTAGGTAAGTAGGTGCCTTGATAATATGGCAAAATGTTTTCTCAACCCTTTTGCTTTTTATTGTAAGGCACGCCCTTCAGCACCTACTTAGTTTCAATATTGGTTTGGCATAAGTTTTATTGCAAGATTTCCTTCTCTTGCAGCGATGTTATCTACATCCTAGGTAAGATTTATTAGGTAACCTTTATTAACTTTATTGCATTTGTACAACTACCCTCCTAAAGTAAAGTATACAATACTTTACTTTCTTATTCTGTCACCATACAAAGCAATCATTTTTCGAAATTTTTCGTATGCAAAAACTTATGACATAGAGAAGTACTGATAATAGCCCTCTCCATAGCACTCTGAGCAATATTTAGCCCTGTAATAAGGCTGATATTTAGAGACCACGTTACCATAAGTCAATGCTAGTAATACACGCTGGTTATGAACCTTTGTTTTCGTTTGCTTTCAGTTACATTTAAGTCATAAATATTATATTTTATAGTCTCAATCAATTTATTGTTGATGTACTATGGTAAAGTTACACAATGTAGAATGACACGTTCCATTTCATGTATTTGTCTTGTCTAAAGATTTGAAATTCGAATGCTTCACAAGTTGGATTTGCATTGAATGAGCGCGGGCTGGACACACGCGCCTCGACGGCCTGTCATTAGCGGACGTGCGCAATCCGTCGCCGCTCCACCCTGTTTCAAATTGTTATGTTTAAACAACACGGTTGCTTGCGACACGTATTTTAAGAAAATAGATGACAATTATGTCTGCAACTGTACTTTGTTTATAAATATTATGTATAACTATATGCATTTCCTCGTATTTTATTTTGATCTCAGTTTCGTAAAGTATGATTTACATTAAGATATTAAGATAAGATAATGAAATTCGTCATGAAATTTTACGATGAGTTAAAAATCTTTTTTAACTACTTCATAATCGCAAAGGTTTATATCTAAGTTATGCTACCTATATATACAATATAAAATGTGAGAATGAGTTAAATCCCAAGACAAGCTGACGTCAGTCGGTCGTTCATCAAAATTATAACCAAAATCTTTGCAATATGTTCTATGAAAGAAGAGTACACAAGTCCCTTCTTTCAGTGAGTTGGCTGGCTCTTTAGCCAGAGGCACAAACGCCACATTTAGGACACTTATGATTTTATTGTGTCGCTGCTATTGCCATCAATTACCACATATAATAAGATGAACTGCTTGTTCGTCTGCCGCGTAAGATAAAAAAATAGCTTTGGGAGAAAATAAAAAAAAAGATAGTGTTTTTATAATATATAACTTTTTACATACATACATATCATCACGCCATATCCCTTGCAGAGTAGGCAGAGAGAACAGAGTGCCAGAGAACTCTATCTTTGCATACTTCACTCGCTTCCTCAACATTCATAATTCTCTTCATACACGCTCGCCGGTTTCGGAGACTCTTGATGCCACCTTCCTTCAGTACATGACCGATCTGGTCTAGGTAGGTTAGTCTCGGTCTCCCCCGGTACCTACATCCTTCCACTTTCGCATTGTATATCTTCTTAACCAGACGTTTGTTCGGCATTGTTTCCACATGTCCGAACCATCCGAGCATTCCCTTTCGCATCTTTACTTTTTAATTTGCAAATTATCTGCTTAAAGAATAATTTATTAATAAAGAATGACTGATCGACCTTCTATAAAATTCCAGCCCATCAGGTAGGCTTTGCATGTGGGCACATGAATAGAAAAACTATACGGGTTTTTAAAAAATCCTTATTTAAAAACCGTCTTTGTGCTTGGCCTTTGTCCAGTTTTTTCACGATCCACCCTCATTTATAGGTTTTTTGCAAAGAAATAGTTGAAAAAAAAACGGTTTTATAAGATCTCAGGGGAAACGATGCGAATAATTCATCGTTTCATGTTTCGTAGTTTTTTTATAGTCTATTTTTGAACTCCCACAGGCATTGTTGGTTGTTATCGATCTAATCTTCTTTTGATAGACCTTCTTAGTGTTATAGACTCTGGCCTTATTGTCCGGCTTTATATTTTTCTATTCTGTCAAATTAAAGAGTTGATTGATAGCAAAGAATTATTATAAAAACCTTGTTTATTTACATTAGGGAGCTGAATAAAAAAAAAGTGTTGTCGATTCAAAGGAATTCTGTAATTTCTGATTTTACAAAAATATGTGATAAGACTTTTTAATATTCTATTTATCCACTATCTTTGTACATACATACATACATATCATCACGCCATATCCCTTGCAGGGCAGGCAGACAGAACAGAGTGCCAGAGGACTCTATCCTTGCATACTTCACTCGCTTCTACAACATTCATAATTCTCTTCATACACGCTCGCCGGTTTTGGAGACTCTTGACTCCACCTTCCTTCAGTACTTGACCAATCTGGTCTAGTTAGGTGAGTCTGGGTCTCCCCCAGTACCTACATCCTTCCACTTTCACAATATATATTTTCTTAACCAGACGTTCGTTCGGCATTCTTTCCACATGTCCGAACCATCGGAACATACATATCCATTATATTAGAATTAGAACAAATAATTGTAACTTTTTATATATCAATTCTCTAATCTAGCATTTATTATATAATTTTATATTATTCATGTATATTTTATATTATTCTTCTTATCAATAAGGAAAAATTAAAAATTATCTATAATTAAAAAGAGGCTTTTAACTGTGTGGTAGAGGATATGAATTAAGGGTTGGTTACCAACCCTCACTTCGTTCGTAGATGACTAAAAGTTGTATCCACAATAATATTCTCAAGGAGAGTTCTCGTCCGGCAGGCGGCCGGTCATAAAACAACTACTACTAAAACTACGCCAATAACTTTTGCAATATTTACTATGGAAGAAAAATACGTATGCGTTAACCCCAAGTAATTGGGATAAAACTAATGTTTTAGGTTGAATATGCCCTTAAATACTTTAAAAACATAAGTAAATTTATATCAAGAAGCTTGAAGCATTTTCACAAATATCCTTTTTTTTTAAAACCACATAAACGAAAGCGTGGTTAGTAGGTAAACTTTTTTTACTTGTGTTTTTAAAATCATTAGTGTGCTCAACATGTGTTGAGATCCTTTGATACAATCAGGGATGATTAAAAATAATGTTTATAGACACCGATCGGCATGACAACGGCAAAAAAATTCGGGACAAATTTTTGAAATGACCACAATCTCTAATTCAGGGAGGCTGTTATTTAAAATCGTTGTAGTAAAAATGTCGTGCTTGATTTAATGATATGGGGTTGTTTACTATTATTGTTCGTTGGTATACCGTTATGGTTGGTTGGTATATATTTTCTTTTTGGAATTTAATATTCTTGTAAAATGGTATATAGGTACCTACTACAGAACTTAACAATAATATTATATTTTTTTTTTTTCAATTATCATTATCCTGCTTTTATCCCAATTAATTAAGTTCGACGCAATAAGTACCTACTTCTCTTCCATCACACATATTGCAAGAGTTTTGGCATATACTGTTTTATATTTTAATAGTTTTTTTTTACAATTAATGATAATTGTCCTTTTCTTATAGCAATTACCTAAGTCCGACGCAATAAGTACTTTCATGCTAAAAATTTGCAAGTTTCGTCAATAGTTTACGGCCAACTGCCTACCTGACAGCACTTCTCCTGGGAAGTGTAATTGTTGATCAGACAACATCAGTTAGTTTTGGCCTCGATTTAAAGCTTTTAAGCATCTTTTACGGGATCTATGAGTAACTATTATTGTTGGTATTTCTATATTATCAGACACTTTTTTTATCAGTTATAATGTTCCTTTGAGAATGGTGTCCAATGGTTTACTGTGTGAGACACAAGGAGGTTTCGGGAGTGGAAGGGGATGCATGGATCAAGTGTTCTTTCTGCGCAACATTGTGGAGAAGCATCTGGCTCTAGGTCAGAGGGTTTTCTGCAGTTTTGTGGATCTGGAGAGAGCATTTGACACGGTTGTACGAAAGGAACTTTGGCACATTTTACCGGAGTATGGTATAAACGGTAAACTGTTACAGGCTGTGCAGTCCAGTTACATGGGCTGTAGAGCCTGTGTGCGGCTGGATGATGGAATGTCGCCTTGGTTTGACGTCAATATCGGCGTTAAGCAGGGGTGCATTCTGTCAGCCAGGCTGTTTATCATATATCTGGATAAATGTCTCCAAAGGTTGAACGATATGAACTGATATAGAGCGAAGAGTGAATGCGGGAAATAGAGTGAACGGAGCGTTGGGGCAACTTCTCGGCAGCCACCACCTCAGCCAGAAGGCATGTGTAGCAATACATAACGCAGTGCTTGTCCCAACATTACTGTATGGAAGCGAGAGTTGGGTATGCAGAAAAGAGTATGAATGTAAAATGAATGCGGTCGAAATGCGATCTCTGCGGAAAATCTGTGGAGTTAGGCTGACCGACCGCATTCGTAACGACGACGTAAGAGAGCGAGTAGGTATGAAAGAGAGTATTGGTGTAAAGATGCGAAAGGGAATGCTCCGATGGTTCGGACATGTGGAAAGAATGCCGAACGAACGTCTGGTTAAGAAGATATACAATGCGAAAGTGGAAGGATGTAGGTACCGAGGGAGACCGAGACTAACCTACCTAGACCAGATTGGTCACGTACTGAAGGAAGGTGGAGTCAAGAGTCTCCGAAACCGGCGAGCGTGTATGAAGAGAATTATGAATGTTGAGGAAGCGAGTGAAGTATGCAAAGATGGAGTTCTCTGGCACTCTGTTCTCTCTGCCTACCCTGCAAGGGATATGGCGTGATGATATGTATGTATGTATGTGTATGTTCCTTTATTTTTACACGGTTTTTTAATAAAATATTATAAAGCGGTTTTAGTCTAGTTTTAATAATCGTATTAATATGAAAATCTTGATGACAGTACAATAATTTGATAACATGCAACTAATTTTTTTTAGATTATATAGATATATCTTACTATACATTCTCACCACTAACTAAGCTAGGATCTACAATGATTTCCACAAACGAAATGATATTATATTTGAGGCAAAAGGTATTAAAACTGAAATACTTTAATGATAGATTTTCAAAGGATGATATCAATCATCCTTTGAAAATCTACCATTAAAGCATTTCAGTTTAATACCTTTCCAAATTAAAGAAAACACAAATATCAATTTGTGTGTTTTCTTTAATTAGGAATTTTCATTTTCAAATTTTGTCGTTTGCGCAATACATATGGTGCTATAAACGCTCGATTTCAAAGGCTACCTTTACCATCTCAGTCCACATTAAAACAAATATAGTTGAGTAAAAAGGGCGCGATGATCTCTGCGCAGAGCCACTTGAGATGATTTATGCAAAACGTGTGTCCATAACGGTAATTTTTTTAGTCTCACCCGAATTTTGAGACAAAAAAACGTCTAATTCGGGTGAAACACTCCACTGGTGTGTGCTGAGGGATGTTTTGATTTTGTGGCCAGATAATATCAAGATGTTGTAGCAAAAATTATAAATTTCGGTTATGTTCGTCATATACATATTTTATTTTAAATTTCTAGTTTAAATTCAGAACACTTGACGTATTTCTTTGCGAAGTAAATTATTTAAAAGAATTTCTGTTATAGATTTTTTTATTGCTTAATATAGCAGACCAGCAAGCAGCACACCTGATTATAAGTGTTACTGTTAACCATGGAGCTTTGCAGTAGGTACCAGAGATACAGCTAGGCCGATCCCTACCAATAAAAACCTCAAACCCATCTAGAAAGTTGGGCTGCCGGCACTCTCGCTTACCAAAAGAAACACCACAGCACTTTGACATTGCTCAGGCGTCGATTTTCTGCCAGTGTGGTAGGAAACTGTCAACAGTGTGGCCCCACCATAATGGTGACAGACACTGATGACAGTTTGTAATTTTTGTAATTTTTGACAGTAAGTAATTTTTATTGGCAACTATGAGGTGTTTTCAAAAATATTAATTAAAACTTTAAATTCTCCAATAAAAATCAACACGTTGATATATAAATAGTAATTCATATCACAAATGTCAAAGTTAACGGAAACTATTTATAAAACCCGATTACGAAGCGAAAAATGATGTCACCAGCGGGATTCGAACCGGGTTTTATAAATAATTAAGCATATTAAATGCTACATTTCAGTAATTTAAATAACAAGGTTGTGTCATCGTTTAATACAATTCTAACTGCAAAGTTTGAAGTATTGAGCGTATAACAATGTGTAAACATTATCGGGTAGATGTCATACCATCACCTTAAGACGTAAATATGATACGAAGTGAAATTTGCATGTCCTACAATAAGTCACGGTGGTGTAGTAGCAGCACGATTGGGCCGGAATCCCAATAGGCGCGGGTTCGAATCCCACTGGTGACATCATTTTTCGCTTCGTAATCGGGTTTTATAAATAATTAAGCATATTAAATGCTAAATTTCAGTAATTTAAATTAACGGAAACTAAATAAAAATAATCGAATTAAAAATGTTTCAAACATTTTATTATTTTCAAAATATATTTGTATAACGTAACTGAGCATTTTAAAGTTCCCCGCAATACCAACAAGCATTATGACCTTAGTGTTGCCTTAAAAACATCATCATCATCGTCACAGCATATATATGTTCCACTGTTGGGTTCGGGCCTCCTCCGTAATGACAGAGAAATTAACCTACTATACCACGCTGGTCAGACGTGTTGGTATAGGGTATTATTTCAAGTTTTACTTCTCTAGCATAGATGTTATATGCGGTTTATATCACTTAGACGTCTCTTACAATCAACCACAGGTAAAATAGAGGTAGTGAATATTATTCTTACTCCGTCACCACACGGATAGAATTTAATTTTAATTAAAAAAAGTGTGTGTGTGTCAGCTCCGACGCACGACTGGAGTTTACCTACTCCTTAAGTACGATTATAAAAACAGGCGTAAAAAAAGCTCATTTGACTAAAAATAATTTATATATATATACATATATATATATATATATATATATATATATATATATATATATATATATATATATATATATATATATATATATATATATATATATACATTTATTTACCTTTATTAAAACTGTTCAGTGAAGTATTATCTCACGTCAGAAAGTGAAAGGTGCGCAGAATAGGTTGCGCACCAAAAACGTAACGAGGTCATTCGATCACTATAGTTTACTACTCAAATTTTTCTCTTACCGGGCGCTTTATATGAAAATCCATTCTTAAGGAGTAAACTCCAAAAAAAACATAAGATATAGATATGCCTATATAAATAGCACGAATATTTAACTTAAGATAAAACTTGTAATGTTATTTCTACTTAAAAAGTACTACAACTATTGTTCCTTAATTTTCTATATTTTATCATTTTTCGTTTAAGATTATCAATAGTTTTCTGTGAGACTATTTTATGTATTTCGTAGTACCAGTATAAATTAAGAATTCATCAGAAGCCGGGTCATCTAACATTTCGATTCTCACGTATTCGTATGATTTATGGACATAAGATTTGACATAAAACATTTCAGCTGTAACTTTTTGAACGTGGCGTCACGCCTCGAACCTTTGTCATCGGATGGACATCGTGTTTTTGCTAAAAACCATTTTTGAATGTCTTGATCTGATAAACATTAGGTATAAAGTTTAAATAGGTTTAAAATATTTGACAAATGTCCCTCTTTAATAAATGTTTTAAAATTTAAGGCTTGTATAAATTTAATTTATATTTATACTATAAACCGTAAATATAAATGTTTAAATAAGCTTTATAGAAAAACCATTCAATTTGAACAATCCTACTCATACTATAAAATTGAAAGTTTATAAGATGTTTGGTTTTATGTTTGTTACTCAAATACGCGTAAATTATTGAACAATATTGGATGAAAATTGGCACATATATAGACCATTTTGGATTAACACATAACAAGATAAGGTTTATCCCAGTAATATTATCCCAAAAGATAAAAAAATATTTTGTTGAAATAAAATCAAAGTTGAACTATTGTAGTTCAATTTTGATTTTATTTCAACAAAATTAATTATCTTTTTTCGCGAGCAGAAGTTAGTCAAAAATAATTGTATAGGTACCCCTTTACAATGATTGATTCAACTAATTATATTATTTATAAGAAATAAAATTATTATTACAGATTTTATCGGGTGTGTATTTGATTTTTACTTGCCCGGCGTTTCAAACACTACAGCATTCATGATCACAAAAAGGGCTTAGGTGTCTTACGTCCAACAATTCATCGTTATTATTGAGACTTTTATCTACCCGTACACTATTACCTATTTAGATTTAACCCATATTATTAATAAAAATACATGGCCAATAGAAAAAATAATATAATATGATTAGTAATATTACAATTATTACAATCACTATGAGAATAAATCGTCTACCCTCTCAAGACACAAGTCTGTCACCGCTAGACGCATTTCTTTTGCTTTCTATGAAACTATGTGGCTATAAGACGAGGGTGGCACACGTGTTGAAACATATGTCTGTCCGCCGCATGTGATGTCCACATCCATGTATGAGAATTTACGTACCGTCGCTTATGGACAGTCGAGGATATATTTTTAGAATAAGTAATTAGGTACCAAGGTTTTTTTTCATTCATTTCAAGTAAAACGTCTGGGAATAAGAAATTCTTACTTTTAGAAATGTCGTGCTATATTTGTGATTAAGAATATGCCCGGATCAGATTAAGGATTCATATACATCAGCCAATGAAAAATAATATTTTGTGAAGTATTATTTTTATAACGATGTCACCATTGTGCGATTTAGCGACACCGTACAGCGCCATCTACTGATAAACAAAAATGAAATGAGCTGTAAAAAGAGCTATTTATTTATTAATTCTATAATTTATTAAACAAAATAAATGCCCACTGCACTTATTTTTTTTATAAATCATTAAAATAACTACAATAAAACTGGTAAGACTTTTGTAACTGTTATTAAAAATACTTATTATTATACATTAAATTTTTTATTGACCTAGGCCAACTGCTCCTGATGCTATTTGGTCAATAATGACATTCTCAAGGAGAATTGACATCGGGCAGGTGGCCAGTCATAAAACTATAGTCAGTATACAATACTTTTGCAATATGTACCTACGACGGAAGAGTCGGTTTTGTGTCAACGTTAATTTTTCTACGTTAATTTGTCTTCGTTAATTATATTTATGTAACGCGTCCCCCACAATGCAAGGATTATTTCCTTAATGCAGGTGTTTTTTTTTTTAAAAACCGCCAGTTATTGGGACAGTGAGAATGATCATGTTCTTCTTCTTCTTATATATTGGCAATCAGCTACTTATACGAGCTATTGGTGCCAGTGTCAAGTTATAAATATTTTCACGTTTGTAGTCTTTCAAGTTAGTCATTGTCTAAGTCAAATTGTTGCCATTAACAGTGCAATGGCCACACTGTTAATGGTATCTTGTGGGGATTTTGATGGAAAACGAAAACGTTGTAAAGCACTTTTATATGATATTCACTATATCCCAGTAGTTCCGCCACTTCATATTACATAAAATGCCATCAAAATTATCTAATATAAGACGTTAAAACACTAAGATATCGAATATAATACAAGAGCACCACATGACGTTTTTAAATTCCCGTCAAAAGTCCGAATGATCATGTTAAAGTAAACAAAGTGGTTTCTAAGCAACCAAAATAATTGCATTGATTGGTATCTACCTAGATATCTGACAAAATTTTAACATCTAACACGCATGCTTACTCACTTTTATACAGCATATATCCGTCACAATAGTGAATAACACTCTTCTTATCAAACAAGATATTAGAGCACTAAATAATCAAAAATACTTTTATCTAGTTGGCGTAATTCTGACTAGATATTCCTACTAGTAGAATTTTGTTTCGAATTTTACTCTTCCATCAAAGTAAGGCTTAGTTTTCTTTATCATGTCTTAAGAGGCTGTTAAAAAAATATAAGTAAAACATTATTACGTAGTAAAGCTAATTCTATTCATCATCATCATCTCAGCTCATATATATGTCCCACTGTTGGGCTCGAGCCTCCTCCATAATGGGAGAAAAATTACCATGCTGGTCAGACGTGTTGGTATAGGGTTTTGTTTCGAGTTTTCCTTCTCTCGCATATATGTTATATACGTTTAATATCCCTTAGTCGTCTCGTACGATCGCCCACGGGTAAGATAGGGGTGGTGAATTGTATTCTTACTCCGTCACCACACGGAAAAAATATATTACATGGTCAATAATTATGTTCGTAAGTGTACTGAGACCAGCACTTCATTTTTTATTGCCTCTGACCAGATGGGTCACTAACTGCGAACAAATTTATGTTACACATATGGCACTTGTAGCCGCTAATAAAATAAAATTATAAATATGTACGTATAACTAAAGGTGCCTAGTAACTAATACATATAAATTATCATATTCGTACTCTTATCTCAATTAGTTGGGGTCTACAATTACATGTTCTACAATTAGTTTACTGTGGTGTAAGTGGTAGCACGATTGGGATGGATTCCCAATAGATGTGGTTTCGAATCCCACTTGTGACATTTTTGCTCGTATTCGGTTTTTGTAAATAATCAAGCATATTAAATGCTAAATTTCAGTAATTTTAATAACAAGGTTGTATCATCGTTTAATACAATTCTAACTGCAAAATTTGAAGTATTAAGCCTGTACAATGTGTAAACATTGTCGGGTAGATGGCACACGTCTCCTTAAAGACGTAAATATAATACGATACGAGAATTGAATGTCCTACAATTAGTTCACGGTGGTGCAAGTGGCAGCACAATTGGGACGTATATCCAATAGCTATTAGTTCGAATCCCACTTGTGACATTTTTCGCTCGTATTCGGTTTTTATAAATAGTTGGAGTCTATGTACTTCTCTTGTATTCCTCTTATATCGTACTTATTGCAAAAGTTATTGACAATAGTTTTACGACCGGCTGCCTTTCTGACATCAACCATTCTTGGGTATGTAATTGGTGACCAGATGACATCAGATGGTGTGGGTTCTGATCGATATAAAGCTTAGTCGTCTTTTACGACACCTATAATGCAAGAGCAAGAGACCAAGATGTACTAGAGCAAGTGGATGAATTTGTATATATTGGATGTGGATTTAGCCGAGATGGAAGGTACACCACTGATATAGAGCGAAGAGTGAATGCGGGAAATAGAGTGAACGGAGCGTTGGGGCAACTTCTCGGTAGCCACCACCTCAGCCAGAAGGCACGTGTAGCAATACATAACGCAGTGCTTGTCCCAACATTACTGTATGGAAGCGAGAGTTGGGTATGCAGAAAAGAGTATGAAAGTAAAATTAATGCGGTCGAAATGCGATCTCTGCGGAAAATCTGTGGAGTTAGGCTGACCGACCGCATTCGTAACGACGACGTAAGAGAGCGAGTAGGTATGAAAGAGAGTATTGGTGTAAAGATGCGAAAGGGAATGTTCCGATGGTTCGGACATGTGGAAAGAATGCCAAACAGACGCCCTGACGGCGAAAGCTGCCGGGGCGTCGACTCGAGATGATACTCGCGAGGCTATACCCCCGGGCTGGCCACCGAAGATAAAGACCGGGTTTCGGTGGCCCGCTCGCACGGCGTGGAGAGGTCCATGTAGGGCGAGTCTATGGGGTCGTGCGCCGCTTCTTTTGTCGCCCAGAACGGATTTAGCCGTGCGTGAATACGCAATAGCCCTGCGCAAAAACCAAAAAATGCTAGTAGGTTAATATCTCTCCCGTTTAGATGAGGCTCGAACCCAATAGTGGAACGTGTATGATCTGAGCTGAAGTTCATATACATCTTCATGGCAAAGGCTTTCTTCTTAATACGAGAGAATTAGGTCTAATATTTACTGAGTATCTCTTTTCTCTTATGATGAAGTTATTACCTATATTATTATTATTATAGAATTCTACTATATTTTCATTAGATAACTAATGAAAATATAGTAGAATTCAAAAATATGTGACATGATATTAAGTACTTGAATTAAACAAAAAAAGATATGGTCGTGAACACCATTCTAATTAAAACAGTAAAACATAAGCTTCTATTTACATTTCTCACCGACCGCACACTGTCACGAAACGATAAGACGTTGGACAAAAAATCACGGTGAAATACCGCTAACCACCGCATCTGGATGTCGTTGCGTTAGCTCACACCGTTACACAGCGCCGCTTTGACCCGCCCGTGGACAAAAAACAAGCGTAGGCAGTACACCGTCTTTGTTCTACGTTACTACATTGTGTTATATAGTCAAATAGACGAACAGTGATAATTTAATAAAGATACTAATAGACTGCCAGTTTTGATTGACCTATGATTTTTTTTTATAAACGAAACTTACTGTTATCAGATATTAAATTCTTGTATTATTCCTAGACTTCATAAATATATTATAATAAAAAAAATAGGTCATTTGTTGATGAAATACGTTTGATAGTTTCAATGGAGTCTAAATTTATAGATATAATAATATTTATATACACTCATTTTTTTTTAGATTTTATTATTCACACTGACTCTTCTATACACGAAAAATATTAACGAAAAATTTACGCTATAATTAAAAATATGTGTTTGAAAATTCGCAAAATTTATGCTATAACTAAAAATATATACATATATTAATTTGAAAATTTAATATTTTATACTCATGACTTTGTTTTGAAGACTTGACTTGCTATTAAGTAATTAAATTTAACATTTTTACTTATATCTGTATCATACTAATTGCCAGGTACATTCTGTTGAAAGGACTTATATAATATTTGTGTTTAAACAAAAATCTCAATCTCAAGAACTTACGTCCATAAAATATTAACAAAAAATATGCTAATGCTAATACAAATATATTTATTTACATATTAAAATAGTGGTAAAGTTTATCTATCTGACACATTACAAGAATAACAAATTTTCGAAAATTACACTTTTATGACTAGACAAAATAAAAGATAGAAATTTTAAGATAAAATTTTGAGCCAATTAATCTGGCCAGTGTAAAATAGTATGTTGCTTTCTTTCCCTGTGACGTATATAAGCAAAGAAGCAGAAAGCGATAAATAATTTCATAACAATTATTTCAACCATTCATTAATTATGGAACACGACGATCAATTGCTATAACTATAAAAGTTAATATGAGTACAAAAAACATAAATGTGAAATATATTAGGATTTTAGATTCAATAATCTAAAGTTAGGATCGAAGGAGTAGTTATTTTATTTGAAAATAATCACACTGTTCATTATCAGTGAATAAATATGTTTGCATAATTATTTTTTCTGCGGACATACAATTCCACTAACATAGTCATTCATATCAACAAAATATTTTAAAAGATCCCACAGGATAAGACGATGATAAAATAAATATCCGCCGGTTATAAGGGTCAAAAACCATATTGCGTAAAGTTGCCCATATGAGACGTCGCATTTTTTGTCCACATAACTGTTACTATTTTTAAACACTCCATGTTCTATGGTGTGCTAAGACAAGTGATGGCGATACACCAAAATACGTCAGACATTACTTTGCTAGTGAGATTTCAAATTGTTGTTATTTTAAAAGATATATCTCAGCTTATTTAAATCTAGAATTTTATTAGCGATCTTATCTTACAATAAGATATATAGGTAACTATAATAACTAAATCTCACATGGTAATGAGCTGAGAATACATTATGTCACCTCCCGTTACTTTCTGGTCTTGTTTAGTAGCGGCTACGAATACTACCAACCATTATATTACTTGTGGGTACTTACATCGACTTGTACTAATTTCTATCTGATGTCGTTTGGTCAACAATTACATACCAATGTCAGGTAGGCGGTAACAAACCTATTGCCAAAATGTTTTCTGTATGTGTTATTTAAAAGATTTTTTTTTTACGTCGACCCCAAGTAATTGGGATGACAACAAAAAGATAATGATGTACTTTACAGTGAAAGCCCAGAAAGAGGGAAGAGAAACGGTCGTGGCTTCACTACAAAAACGGCAAGTAGCACACGCCATATCAATGACTTTATTTTCCCTCTTGGTAAGTAAGTCTATAAACAACATGTTCATAAGTAGATAGATAAATGAAATACGCCAATTACCATTATTAAAATAATATTTTCAAAGAAATTACTTTCAACTATAGTTCTTATCAAATTTCCCACCGTCAAACATATATAATAATAGCTTTGGATACAAAAACAGCTTCCTTTATCTTCTAACGTCAGTATGTCAAATATTGTCGTTTAGTTTATTTTAGCGACAAATGTTCCGTTAGAAACGCTTGCACCTTGCATCTGCAAATAACCTGCGACCTATTTATCCGGCTGTCCAAAAAACTTAATCTCAAACAAAATTACATTTACCTGCCCACTGTATAAATGCTGGACGATTCTCAACCTTAATTTCTAAGTATTATGAAATTATATATACAATTTCTAGCAGTCCAAATAAGTTGGGCAGGTTAACCACATGTGGGAAAGATTTGAGGTTTTTTTTTCATTAACGGCCCTAAGTTTGGTTTAGGCGGATGTTTGGTTGCTTGTGGTTTATTAATTAAAGTTTAGACTTTGTATTAGCGGGCTCTTAACTTGTGTTATTTTGTAATTATAAACGTGTGATTGTGACCGGGATAGGTCAATATTTGATATGTTAGTTAGCATTTTACAATGTAGTAATAAAATGTTTAAGTGATATGAATACAGCTAACAATGAATAATGTATTATTACCTTTCTTTATCATCGTCATTATTTATTAAAATAAAACAATTTTTACTCGTTTTATCGCGTTTGTATTTTACGCATTTTATCGTGCATGTATTTGATTTTTAATTTTCTAACATTTTGAATACTTTAAAGCGTTCATGATTACTGAAGGACGAACTGTAACCATAAACTCTTGTAAAGTGTTCGAAACGTCACAATAAAATCCTTGGCATAAGTGTCCCTCACGTTATTAAGGATTATTAGTCTACTATACCCTGATCAGATAGGTTAGTTTAGGGATTTTGAAATTTCTTCACCTTTTTGTAGAGCTGCTTTCTATTTGAGTCCGTTAGTTCGAAACTGGTAAAAAACTAGGGATTTTTTTTCCAACATAATAAGGATTTTCATTATTATATTTATTTTGAGGTTTCCTCTTCTTACTGTGATGTCTATGCATATTAACACATGTACTTATATAATGGGATGATTTTGTTATTTTTATAGGCTGACGATTTATAGATTAGAATAACTTTTGTAATAAAACTATTTTTATTAATTTTCAATTTGTACATAGTTGCAACATTTTACAGCATTCATGGTCACAAAGGTCCTCTTTATATTTCACATTTATGTTTTAGTCCTCTCGTAACCATGGATGCTGGCATGTTCGTAACGTCGGAAAAATAAAAATCAAATACAAACGCGATAGAATCTGTAAAAATAGTTTTATTACAAATGTGTAATACTTGCGTAATTCGCGTAAATATCAGGAATACTATATCATCACTCTAGAGACGGCGTAGTGGTTAAAAATATCGATTTACGATCTAGTGTCATAGGTTCGATTCCCACGAGGACAATACTTTTGGGATCCATAAATCGTAAGAGGAGCTAAGAGGCGCAATCAGATAATATCACTGCAAAAGAAGGAAAACTTGATATAAAATCATATACCAACCCGTCTAAATAACTTGGTATAAGTCAGTTCCCGTCTATCTGTGGAGGAACCCAACAGTGGGACGTTTATGAGCTGAGATGAAAATGTATATTTGTATAGTTCCCCGCAATACAAAGATGATGCTCTTAGTGCAGCGCAGCCTTTAAAATCAGGGGCCTTACTTCTCCGTGGGAGTTATCAAGAAAATGGATAATGATACTCTTCTGCGAACCTGATGCTAATTGCAATCATAGCTCTTTTACTCCTTATCCTTATGTGCAACAGACGATACCAATGTAGATATATGTATATGGAAGTTTATGTTTTTAGAAAATTGAAATATGACGATTGCTTGAAAATTTGGTTACCTAATCCAATATGTACCTATACATCGCATGGAAAATTATAACCAACATAAACAAAAATCTAGTACAGTATACAATAATTGCCATTATGCATTTTGATCACGTCCGTCTCCCGCGCCGGTCACGTCTCAGCTCACATATTTATTGCCAACCACTAACCGAATTTTGTGACACCTTACTCGAAAGTATACATTCACTAATATATCTGGATACGGGCAAGATAGAAATCTGGTAAGTTTTGATTCATATAGGTAAGTTTCGGATGCACTTTCTCGCTGTAACGGACTCAAAATGAACTTGATTTTAAGCTAGTTTTCTTTTTTATTATTGTTAATAGCAAACAGTAAACCAGCCAAACATCAGTAAGTAGCAATCGCCTATAGAATATAGCAATACCATTGGTATATCCTAATAGCAGGTGCATGGAGGTAATGATTTATTTCTTCGACTTTCTTGCTCCTTGAAAAAAGTGGCAAATATCCACATCTAAGTAAGATGTATATTTTCTGCTATTGTGTGATACTATCCCGGATGAGTTAAACCCATTTATAACTGCAGGCTAAAACTACCATCAATCTATTTACCGGCCATATTGCTATTTGATATGCCTTTTTTCTTTGGGGTTTGGGTTACGGTCGGCGCACTCCTCGCACCACTCCGTCCGGGGCGACAGAGGGGCGTAAGCACGCACACCCATAATCCACCCGCGAACCTCGCCTTCGTCGTTGGACCGGCCACCGGAGCAGCGTGAACTTGTCGTCAGTGGCCGGCCCGACGGAATACCCCTGAGGGCTACCCTCTCCCTGAGCGACGTGCGTCACCGGGGAGGATGTCGGTCCTTCCTCGCACAGTCAGCCTCTCGGCGGGTGACGGACTAATTCCCCGGTCCAGTCAGTCGCGGCCTTGGCTAGGGCGGCATTAAGCGCAGGTAATCGCGCCTACGCTGCCCCAATCGCTGGCGGCGGCTTGCGTCGTCGAGGAGACACTCCTCGCGCACGTGCTCCGCCGCCTCCTTCCGCGAGACTACTGCCTCGCAGAAGGCTGCGAGCGCGTCCCAGTTCCTAACGCTGTCGAGCATCGCCCTGGCAATGGTCGGCAGCGTCAGGTCCTGGGACGAGGGTGTACCTGAGACTTTGCAGTGACTTTGTGTCTAAAAGTGATTTCTACTATTACAAAAGTGAAATGGTTTTGCTATTCCACGCAACCATAATTATCACCATCATAATTAAATTGGAATGGTTTTTTATTGGGAATAACATTATTTAGTTCATAAACATCAATCAATCAACCATTCAATCATCATTCTTATGCTTCTATCCCAATTACTTGGGGTACCGAAATATACATATGTTTACGAGTACATACTCGAGCAAATATATTGCAAAAGTTTTTGGAAATTGTTTTATCACCGGCCTGGCGTCAACCCCCCTTGGAAATGTAATTGTTGACCAGACGTCATCAAGTTTATTGAGTTGGCCTAGGTTATATCTTACTTATATGCATATACTTATCTCCCTATTTTAATCCCATTCCCCTGATGATCCCACAATAGGTATTTACGACTTCCACGAGAAAGGAGGGAACATGGGTGTATATTTTTAAACCACCATCATCGTCATCATCAACAACATTCAGCTTATATACCTTCCACAGCTAGACTCGAGCCTTCTCCATAATATAAAGGAAATTGATTTACTATACGACGCTGGTCAGGCGGGTTGCTACAGGGTTTAATTTCGAGTTTTCTTTCTCTTGCTATAAATATTATCATCATCATCAACATCATCACAGCCCATAAATGTCCCACTATTGGGCTCGGGCCTCCTCCGTAATGGGAGGGAAATTAACCTACTATACCGCGGTGGTCAGACGTGTTGGTATAGAGTTTTGTTTCGAGTTTTCCTTCTCTCGCATAGATATTATATGCGTTTTATATCCCTTAGTCGTCTCGTACGATCACCCATGGGTAAGATATGGGGCGGTGAATAGTATTCTTACTCCGTCACTATACGGAAAATAATAATAAATATTATATGCACATTTAATTTTAATCTTAGTCATCTTACAAGTGGGACAGGGTGTGGTGATTTATATTCTTATAACATCACCATAGGGACTGTACCACAAATAAGCAGGTATTGCGGTAGAAAAACTTTAAAATGAAATTAATGTATTACATAACTTAGGTTGTGTGATCGTTTAATACAATTCTAACTGTAAAGTTTGAAGTATTAAGCCTATACAATGTGTAAACATTGTCTGCTAGATGGCATACGTCACCTTGAAGACGTATGATATAATATGAAGCGACATTTGCATGTCCTAAAATAGTTCACGATGGTGTAAGTGACAGCACGATTGGGCCGGATTCCCAGTAGGTACGGGTTCGAGCCCCGCTTGTGACATCATTTTTCGTTTCGTAATCGGGTATATTACATAACTTATATATAAAGTGTTTGAGTATATAGCACTGTCATTTACCTAATACAACCAAGTCCGGTTGTCTCACCCCCATGCGTATATATAAGTAAAGGTGTGTTTACATAGAGCGACGCTGAGGCGATCAATCTCCATCAGAGAATGCGTTACATTATCAGTTAGTATCCGCCTCTACTTCGTAGTGCTCTGTAAACCTTAGAGAAGGCCATTTGATATCTTTGATTATATTTTTTTAGTTGTTATTTCTCAGGACGTCCAGTCTACACAAAGACTTATACGTCCTAGAATTTAGACTTTGTGGACGATACGGCTTCTAATATAATATACAGAAGACAATTGGAGGATAATTTTAAAGGATTTAAATTTTTTCAACCATCTTGACTCTACATTGTTTAGCATAAGAAAAAATCAAACAAAAATAAAAAATAGCTCGAAGTTTATTCAATTATCATCAGTCAGGCGTGTTGGTATAGGGTTTCGTTTCAAGTTTCTCTTCTCTTGCATAGATGTTATATGCTATTTATATCACTTAGTCGTCTCGTACGATCACCCATGGGTAAGATAGGGGGATACTAACTCCGTCACCACACAGACAGTTTATTCATACTAGTGCAATATTAAAAGTTTTATAAAATAAATAAAATAAAATAAGCCTTTATTGCTGAGTTTACAAAAGTTAATTCTTTAGTATTTGGATCGGTACTTTTTTCTCAGCTTGTCCTTCGTCATAGGCCTCCTCTAAAGATTTTCACTTATCCCTGTCACTCGCAATTCTCATCCATTATGGATCAGCAGTTGTCTTTAGATCTTCATTCCAGCGTTTTGGTTGTCGCCCTTTTTGCTCCTTTTACCATCTTTGGATATTGTTTTATAATTAGTCTTAAATACAGTTAATATAAAAGATAAATATTTGTTGAACTAAACGTAAATATATATCATTATCATCATCACAGCCCATAAATGTCCCACTGTTGGGCTCGGGCCTCCCCCGTAATGGGAGGGAAATTAACCTACTATAAATCTAATACCACGCTGGTCAGACGTGTTGGTATAGGGTTTTGTTCCGAGTTTTCCTTCTCTCGGATAGATGTTATATGCATTTTATATTTCTTAGTCGTCTCGTACGATCACCCACAGGTAAGTTATGGGGTGGTGAATAGTATCTTTACTCCGTCACCACGCGGATAGAAACATATATACAATCATCGAATTAATTTCACATCAAATAATTTAAATCATATTCATAATATAATTTAAGTATCTATTACTGGGCTAAACAGCTACACGGGTAAATTATTACTAACGAGATTAATAATTTATCAGAGAAATTGTAATTTATTTAAATATTATAGCATTATTGAGTTTTAAAAATGATATATAATTCATTTTTCATATACGATTAGCTATAGTTACCAAATTATTCTATCATCACTTGATTGTTAAAACGTACTCGATTCCTTATGAGTTTAAGTCCCATCTCTATGAATATTCCTTAGTATATTCAAGCTATGAAGACATCATTTGAAGGTGTAGTATATATATTAATTAGGCCTCGAAATAAATGAAAAATATTATATTTCAATTAATATTAGCTACGTATACTACGCTTATTAGTTTAGTAGTATATGTAAGTGACTGCTGACGTGCTGATTATGAAATTTTGACGTCGGAATCAAAACAAGCCAATGATGATCTACATATGTTCTAAAAAGTTATATGATACAGAGAGTTATAGGTGTTATACCTCTGCTTGGTTATATTGTCATCATCATCCTGCTCTTGTCCCAATTATATATAAACGATGCAATATACTCTCTCCTTTCATACAACCCTATAAGACATCTCTGTCATCACTTCTTGTCTATCCATGTCATTCTTCATGCAGTCTATCCATTTTTCTATGGTCTTCCCTTATCATTAAAGTCTTCAACATATTTAAAACTTTCCTCACAACATCCTCCTTCCTTTTAATCCGTCTTATAATATGTCCATATCACATCAAACGTTCATTTCTTAGCTTATCTGTCATGCTTGGATATATTGTGAGGTTATAAAATATAAGTCCTATTTAATATAATATTAGCCACATCTAAATATTATAAAGTCAAGCGTGAGAACACAGTTTAACGTGATCGTCCATCAAGCGTTTATCGCGCATGCGTTCAACCCGTAACCTTATCTGCCAAGATGAAAGTGACGAAAAATACACAAACACAAAGGAATTATTGTTTTCGGTAGCAAAAAAAAAAAAGTGAGGAAAAATAATCAACCAACGCCTACGTTTATTTTAGGGTCAATTGGGTAAACATATAATAAGTGTACGGAGACTTCCGTATGGGTTAGTCACTGACAAAAATTGTATATGTCACTAGAGAATTGCACTCTCTTTGAAATTTACAACATTGAATATGACAACCGAAACGTCTGCTAAAACATGGGATTTTGTTGTATTATTCTCACTGGAGAAGTCCATATAGAAGAAAATAGAATAAGGAATAAAAAATAAATAAATAAAAAGAGAAACAAAAGGCGTAATCAGGCATCGAAAAATTCCTCCGCATCACTGTCCACTGGTAATGTGCCCGGAAGGCTAGCAGCATTGCCACGTTGAATGGCAATGCTAACCTTTTGTGCAAAATATAGGCCAGCCCTCTGATCACGTTAGTCCATATTGGACATGGTGTTTGATAGAATAATACATGAATTCAGAAGGCAGGGGAATTCACAGGACAAATACTACTTACAAGCTATTCGAAGTGTAAATTTGCGATTAATTATGCGTTAAGTGTATTCTAAAAGGAATATGTATCTTGCAATGTCTTGGAAGCTCAAAATACGGAGTGGATTCGGAGATCGATGCTATTTAGTTTTAAAGAAATATCCTGCACCAAGGAGTAAATCGTTTTATAACCTGTGGCTATCATCATCATCATTTCAACTCATATACATCCCACTGCTGGGCTCGAACCTCCACACTAGGGGGGAAGTTGACCTACTACATCATGCTGATCAGAAATGTTGGTACGTATAGGTTTTAATTCGACTTTTTCCTTCTCTTGTATATATGCTATATACATATTTTTTCCTTAGTCGTCTTTTACGATCACCCACGGATAAGATATGGGGTGGTGAATCCTTACTCCGTCATCACACGGAAAGTGTGGTCAGTTTCATGATATAATAAAAATATATATTATGCTTTCCATGTCTTATCTGCCCATGGATATCATAAGTATTGATTAAGCGTAGTAAGCAGATAACATAACTAAAACAGAAGGAGAACTCTAAATAGAACTATATGCCAACTCGTCTAGCCAAAATTATAAAGCACGCTAATTTTGCCTCATCTGGAGAAAAGCCCAGACCTAACAGTGGAACATATAAATGTTGAAAAAAATAATAAGAAGTAAGTTTGCTATACAAAAATTTTCTCATTGGTGCAAGCTAGTGCTTAAAGAAGTTTGAAAACCCGCAAATCATGATTAATATACCTATATATATCCTTAATACTTTTAACCGAATTAAATACGTAACTCTATAAATAACCAGGTCAATAGTGTTACTTCTACTTATGACTTTGTTTCACCATCCATTTGTATGTATAAGCTCAGATTTACCATTCATACTGTCACAACTATATATGGTCATATGTCTTTTTAATGTACCATTTTGATATAGACGAGAACTCATAACTATACAAAGGATTTAACTGTACAACGAAGGCTATACACAAGGCTGTGTTACTATGATTTATAATTTGTTTAATTCAAATTTCGTGTTCAAAGATGGCTGACATATTAGTTTACTATTGTTGATGTTGTGAAGTGTTTACGTAACGATTTTAAAGGTGACCCCTTATAATATTTAAATGGAGTTTCCACTGTATATTTATTTACATTTTCCATATAATGATAGAGTTGAATCATCATCTCCTATCTTGCCAATTGGTAGCGTAAAAGACAACTAAAGAATATGCCTATAACATCTATATACGAGTAAGAGAAGAATGTCTCGAAATAAAACTCTATTCCTACACGTCTGATTAGCGTGATCATCGTTCTCCTGTTCTATATTGCTCTTATCCCAATTACTTGGGATAAGAGCAATATGTACACATAGGTACATATTGCAAAAATTATTGGCATTAGTTTTATGACCGACTGCCTGCCTAACGTCAACCCTCTTTGGGAATGTAATTGTTGAATAAATAGCATCAGATGGAATTGGTCCAGATCGATATAAAGCTCTTAATCGTTTTTAGGACATCCACTAGCAAAGTAAAGTTTGGTAGTATTCGTAGATGATACCACATAGCATGATAGCTTGATCAGCATGATACAGTAGTGCAATTTCTTTCTATTTTGAAGGAAACTTGAGCCCAGCAGTGGGGCATATCTGAGCTGAGATTTATTTAACTCTACCTGATACTGTCTGTTCAACAACTACATTCCCAAGAAGGGCTTACGTCAGGCAGGCGGTTGGTAATAAAACTATTGCCAATAACTTTTTCAATATGTACGATGGAAGAGAAGTATATATTGCGTCGACTGTAAGGGTCGTCCATTAATAACGTGAGATTTGAAATAGCTGTTTGACAAAAATCACGAAATATCACAAGGAAGAAGGGGAGTGTAGTAAGATATCACGTGTATTTATTTTGTCGTCAAATGCTGACATTTCTAAACTGAAAAGCCGTTGCCAGACAACGAACGAAGTCGTTTAAAGTAGATGATCTGTATAAAGATCTTTTTGTGTAGTATAAAAAAAGCAAAAAACCGAGAATATAATGGGCTATGGGCTACTTCTTTTTAGGTACTAAAAATTCACTTGATGTTGGTGGGGGAGGGGGTCATAGTCTTAAATCTCACCACGTATCATCAAGGGGGAGTGGGGGTTAAAATACTAAAAAAAAGATCACGTGATTAATGGACGTCCCCTAAGTAATTGGTATTAAAGCAGGATAATAATGATACATTCAACAAGAAGGCACAGGCCTCCTTTATAATGACAGGTAAACTATGCTTCTCGGTTACGCTTACGTTTTGATTGTAATTTGTTCAACATTGTGACGTCTCGTCTTTTTTGTGTATGTCCTAAGAAAGTACTTAGAGAGACATTTTCTGTGAAAAACAGAACTTGTGACATCATTTTTCGTTTCGTAATCAGGGTATTTATAAATAATTAAGCATATTAAATGCTAAAAATTTCAGTAATTTGAATAACAAGGTTGTGTCATCGTTTAATACAATTCTAACTGTAAAGTTTGAAGTATTAAGTCTATACAATGTGTAAACATTGTCCGATAGATGGCATACGTCACCTTGAAGACGTAAGATATAATATGAATCGAAATTTGCATGTCCTAAAATAGTTCACGATGGTGTAAGTGGCAGCACGGTTGGGCCGGATTCCCAATAGGTGCGGGTTCGAACCCCACTTGTGACATCATTTTTCGTTTCGTAATCAGGGTATTTATAAATAATTAAGCATATTAAATGCTAAAAATTTCAGTAATTTGAAAAACAGAAGACTCAAAATAAAATTTAGCCAGCATGGATAATAGGCTGATTTGTCTCTCAAGTTTTTTTTTTTTGACAGGCTCTCAAGTTTTTTTATATATAGTCTGGACTCACGCCGTTCGTTTCGTCCGGGGCGACATGGGGCGGTGCGTTGCCCCTTAACCCATCGCATTTGCTACTCATCGCCATTGGGACGGCCACTGGTACCAAATCTTTGAAGTCCGTGGCGAGGCCGGTGGGTTACCATTTCAGATAGCAACTTCCGGCTCTCTGCCGGGGCGTCGCCTTCCCGTCGTCAGCCTCTTTGCGGGTGACGGACTATTCCCCGGTCGAGTCACCCGTGCTGCCTCTCACAACGGAGAAGACTCATTTCGAAAACTGAATTGAGCTGTAAATAAGAAGAAATTTATAGTATTATACTCATTTCTACGATATCTATTCATAAATTCAACCGTATTCTTTTATCAATGTATTTTAGTCTCCATTGAACTGTATGACACTTTTATAAAAGGTCTGTTTGAACGTAAAGTTTAATAATAAAGATACTATCAGAATAAATAAATGTCTTACCTATCCTCTATAATTTTATACCGACTAGCACTAATTTGGTAAGCTAAAAAAATTGTATTACAAATATTTTTCATTTGGCACGTTTCCCCTTGTGTTCGACTGATGCAGAATCGTCACTGCATTCCAAGAGTATGCGACCCCCGCATTTTGAACAAAGAACATCATTTACCTATTGTGGAAAGTATTTAATACAATAAATAAAGAGATCCGCATTGCGATATTACATTCATTCCATCATTCGGTCTCGACCGGATTTTTTTTTTAATTTTCAAGCACTTCGATTGGCACTAGAGTCGGCGAGCTTTTGAACTTGAGATTTACGATTTCTGCAGGCTGTCGCTTTGATTATGAAGACAGATTGTATACCCTTAAATTGGGAGCGATGCCTTTCAAAATATATTAATAACCTCGAGTCTTGTTGTGGTTGCCTGACGCGTGCGTTTTGTGCCAATAATTACAAGACTTTGACGAGTTTCTTCAAAAACTTCATCGTAAGAAATTAATTTGCTATTTCACTCCTCAGCAGCTTGAATAGCATTGATTATCACCAGTATCTTCTAAGTAGACATCTACGTAAATATACTTAATATTAGGGTTGAAACCTGTTCTTAGTCTGTCTAGGCAGATAAACTAATAGCATACAGTATAATTGCATTGTTTTAAATTATAAATAATAGTGACTGACCATATTACCGACTTTGCAGATAGCGTAATGCCCTTAGATTCCTCAATAGTGGTAGGAACACACTGTTGACAGTTCTCTGTCTACAGTCGCGGGCCGATCCGTCCGGGGTAGTGCCACACTCTCGCAGAAGATCGACGTTTGAGTAATGGCAATGTGCTAATGTGCTTAGTTCGGTGGGCAAAAGAGACGGAAGCCCAACTGGGTGGGTTTGGGAATTGTAATGGTAGGCAGCGGCCTAGCTTAGCCTTGGTTATAGCAAAAGTCCATGGGTGGCAGTGACACTTACCATCAGGTGTGCTGAATGCTCGTTTGCCACCATAAGTAATAAAAAAAGGAAGATTCCAAATCATTTAGATTCTAAAAGCAGCATTCGTTTACGAGTTCACTACCAGAGCAGCCATCACTCCGCCAATAACTTTGGAGGAAAGAAAAAGATCCGCTGCACACATCTATCGCAAGTGGTTTTTTTTTCAATGATCCAGACCATAGGCCTAAGCGCAAGTCACCGAGTCTCAACTTAATTCTAAGGTTTAAGTATTAACATCTCGTGCTGAGTGTAATGGGTTCGATCCCCTCTTAAGATAATGATTTGTGCAATCAATAAATGATTGTTCTAATTCTTAGTGTAATTTGTGTCCGCTTATTGTAAATTTATAAAATTAATTATGGCACAAGGATTTATTCTTTACTGTAGGGTATTGTTTTTATAAAGTTATGGTAGGTAGCGCGGTGCTATATGATAAAACACAATAGCTTAATGGCTTGGTAATGCCTTCGTTACGGTAAATAGAAACATGCCGGGAAGCACTTAAAACATATAGTGACATATATTAACTAGACAAATGGTTGGTGATGAAAGAATACAAGTAGTGTTTCCTCTCCATCATCAATGTAAAATAAGAATTTGATATAGAATAGTAGCATTTGACAACAAAGATCAATTTTTTTTTAAACTAATATATTATTTAAATTACTGAAATTTAGCATTTAATATGCTTAATTATTTATAAAACCCGATTACGAAGCGAAAAATCATGTCACAAGCGGGATTCGAACCCGCACCTATTGGGATCGTATCATATTTACGTCTGAAGGTGACGGTATGACATCTACCCGACAATATTTACACATTGTTATAGGCTTAATACTTCAAACTTTGCAGTTAGAATTGTATTAAACGATGACACAACCTTGTTATTTAAATTACTGAAATTTAGCATTTAATATGCTTAATTATTTATAATACCCGAATACGAAGCAAAATTTGCATGTCCTACAATAAGTCACGGTGGTGTAGTGGCAGCACGATTGCGCCGGAATCCCAATAGGCGCGGATTCGAATCCCGCTTGTGACATCATTTTTCGCTTCGTAATCGGGTTTTATAAATAATATATTATTGTCAATAAAAGCTGTGTGTTAGCGGCTATGAATACTACCAATCCTTACTTTGCTTGTGGATATCGTAAAAGACGACTAAGAGCCTTATAACGACCTGGGCTAACTCCATCTAATGCCATTTGGTTAACAATTACATTCCCAAGGAGGGTTGATGTCTGGCAGGCGGTCGGTTATAAAACTATTACCAATTACTTTTACAATATGTACTATGAAATAAGAATATATATTGTATTGATCCCAAGTAGTTGGGATAAAAGTAGGAGAATGATAATGATGATATTATTGTCAATAAATAGCTTTAAAATTTATTAATTTAGGGTAAATAACCCTAAATCTTTTTCGTATGGTACTTGAGTAAAAATTCAATTCACCAGTCCCATTCTTGTCCGTAGATGGCGTAGAAGACAACTAAAGGTATGTAGTTAACATCATTACATAAAAAGGAAAGTACGAAATAAAACTCTATGCCCACCCGTCTGACCGGCGTATTAATGTGACTCAATTACACTGCCCATTGCGGAGGAAGCTCGAGCCCAATAATGGGACGCATACTAGCTGAAATTATAAATAAATAAATCCTAAATCGTGTGATAAACAATTAAAAATTATAAATTACATTATAATTAGAAATTTCGTTGGAAATTACAAAACGGGGAGGCTTATGTGAAAAGTAATAATCGAAGTCTTTGTGATATCATCATTATATCAGGTCATATACGTTCCACTGCTGGGCTCCTCTCCTTCACAATAGGATAAAATTAACCTGCTATATTAAACTGGTCAGACCTTGAATAGATGTTACATGCAAATGATATCCTTTAGTAGTAATTTACTACATCCATGGGCAAAATATAGTGGGGCATACAATTCACTTCAGTAATAACAGGGAGAATATGTTGTATGGTTGAATGAAGTCATCCACAAGGAGAGAGTATAAGTTTTGCAAGGATAGAGTTCTCTGGCACTCTGTTCTCTCTGCCTACCCTGCAAAGGATATGGCGTGATGATATGTATGTATGTAAGTCACCCACCAATCCTTTGTGAGACGTATTTATGTGAACCCAAAAGAAACAATAGCTAGGTTCTCTAATTCTCGATTTACTTTTTCCTATATGCTCTTCAATACATGCATACATTCCATCACGTCATGTCCCTTGCAGAGAGAACAGAGTGCCAGAGAACTCTATCCTTGCATACTTCACTCGCTTCCTCAACATTCATAATTCTCTTCATACACGTTTACATGCTCTTTAATATGAAGTATAAAATCACAGCAAATATAAAGAACCGAAAATGTTATATTAAAGTAATTGAAATAATAGCAGGTGAACAATTTCAATTCATGTTCACAAATAAAAAAAAACCATGTACGTTATTAAGTTTCTAATAATTTATACAAAAAATGCTACACAACATGAAACCGTTAGGACAATCCGTTTGGTTCAATCAAAATTTCATCGAGCCTTTAGAAATCTACTAATACGGTAATTCAACATATTGTGAGGGGTCTGTGAATAAAAAACGTGGGCCAGCCAAGGTAAGAAAGGGTCAGGCAACTGTTTTTTGTCAAAAAACCCTTGCCAGATGGCCCGGCGTTTAGCCAGCAAAAAAATTGAGCGAGGCCAAACTTTGCGCAAGTAGGGTTGGTAAAGAAATGACCTTTAACGGAGATAACTAATATAAATTAAAGTGACAAATTTCTTTGCTTTACGATATATTTCGCTTTTAAGTAGCACTTAGCGTGTAAGCTACGTTATGAAGAAGTTTAATATTATTAATTTATATATAAAAAAAAATCAATTAATTGGTAAACAGAGATATACAGATCCTTTATTATACATACAAATTCAGTCATTAATAGAATAGGGTCTTCTGTGAAATATTCCACTAGTGTGGTTATTGGGTTTTAGAGATTGTAATTAATTAATACACTGAGTAAGAATTCTGTACGTAAAGTATAAAATCTTTATTGCAACCAGAGGCACAGAGAAGACAGAATTATGTATAGACAAAGATAGACCCAAATAATAAGTGTTGCCACTCCTTATAACAAAATTATTACTACATACCTATGTTTACACCTTTGATATTTATATTTTATTCAATAGTGGTAATAAAATTAGAAACGAACTTTAGATTGTCAAAATGTCTTAATATTATTTATTTATATTTAACGTTCCACTAGCGTTTGCTGTATGGTGGCGGCTAACCCTTAACCTAACTCTTACATTGTTCATAGATTTTTTTATTGCTTATGGTGGCAAACAAGCATGCAGCACGACTGATGGTAAGTGTCACTGCTTTCCATGGACCTTTGCTATACCAAGGGTATAGCTAGGTCGCTGCCTACCATTACAATCCCCAAACCCACCCAGTTGGGCTGCCGGCTCTCTCGCTCACCGAACGAAGCGCAATAGCACTTTGCCATTACTCAGACGTCGATATTCTGCGAGAGTGTGGTACTACCCCCACGGATCGGCCCGCGGCTGTAGACAGAGAACTGCATGGTCCTACCACTATTAATATCATATCATAAATGTCGTAAAATAAGAGTAAGAGCTTAATATAGATCTAAGTCACCTTCATCTGATGCCGTCTAGTCAATAATTATATTCCCAGGAGGGATTTAGATTATTTTTAAAATGATATGATGAAATAAAGAATCTTATAAAATGTCATGTAAAATGTTGTTGCTAAAAATGCTTCTACGATAATTTATTTTGATTTTTCTGTTGACCCTTCTATCATGGAACACCATGACGATTTGTCTCTACATATAAATTTCAATATAATTAATAGCTATGGCATAGGTATACTATTTTGATATAACAGGATTCGTAGCTCAATAACAGGTGGTCACTTACTTCAACTCTGCTGCGTCATGCGCGTATGCTCATATGTTATAGGAGGAGTTAGAAGAAGTTGAATAAATTAGAAGAATTCGAAGTTAGAATAATTCATTTAAATATCACTTTAAAACTTTTTACCGCTATTTGCGCATATAAAAACAGACTTTCTTGCTGTTACTAAAATATTTGTAAGGAAAAGTCTTTCAAAATTTTCGTTGTAGTTTTCCGCTTTTTAAACAACTTGCCTTACTAGAAAATAATTTATGCGTCGTAACGAACTTTTGAAGACTTAAAATTAATTATCATCATCATCATCTCAGCTCACTGATGCTCCACAATGGAAGGTAACTTTACCTACTACGCTGACTAACTACCATACTACTAACCTAATCTACTACCTAACCTACTAACACCACGCTCATCAGACGTATTAGTATAGGGTTTTATTAATTTATTTCTAGTTTTCCTTCTCTGACATAGACGTTCAGTGCATATTGTACATCTTAGTGGTCTTTTACGTCATCCATGTGCATAAAAGGGGGTTATGAATTGTATTTTTAATCCGTTATCATACAGAAAAATATATGAAAAATATAATACAGATAAATAGACAGATATAAGGAAAAAATATACTGCGTGGGATCGAGTGAGAAGAAGCAAGAATATCGGTACAGGAAATAGATACCTGAGTATTAAGTTATCTGTGCAGGAATGAATTTGAAGGCGAAAATTGTGCCGGTTAACAGCCATAGACTCGTCGACTATTAAGTAGAATTAATGAGGACTAAACGTAACGTGACGAAATGTGAGTTTATGCCTTTTGTTACCACATCAGTATCCGCAGGAGAATATAGCCTGGTTAGGCTGAATAACTAATAAATGTCCAGAAATTCTGGGTTAGAATTTAATACGCACAATTTTAATATGTAGAATTCGAAAGCATGTTGAGTTGAATTGTAAAATTAAATCTGTTATTAATTATAACTTTACGATAAATCTCTGCACATCTTTAATTGCGAAAAAAAATGTCATGATGGAGCCTGAATGATTTCTAAAACATGTGTGTACTAATTTTAATAGACATATTTATCTTATTATTAATCCTAAAATATAATTTCCACAATAGATTGGCGCAGATGAGAAATGTTCTGGAATTGCGGTCACAAATCGGACGACCCGGCCTAGAATGGGATGAGAGGGGTATGTATGTATACTAATACTTGCCACTAGGCATCGTTGTAGTGACGCTTATATCCAACTGGACATGTATACAGATTGATGGATAGATGTATGAATCAAACTGTAATTGCTCCAAAAATATTACGTAGTATCTGTTTAAACTCCTGTCGTGGTATGGACATGTGGTGAGACGGGATGAAAGTAATGTTATGAAAGAACTTTAAGTATTAATGTTGCCTTTAAGGGTAAAGAAAGGGATAAGATGGATGATTTGCATGAAATATGATATGGATAGAAAGAGTGTGAACGTTGACATGAAATCTGATAGAATTGTGTGGAAGAACATATTGCGTCGACCCCAAGTAGTAGGGATCATCACATCATCACAGCCCATATATGTCCCACTGTTGAGCTCGGGTCTCCTCCATAATGGGAGGGAAATTAACCTACTATATCGCGCTGGTCAGACGTGTTGGTATAGGGACAAGAGCAGTGTAATGATGACGAGACTGTTTATACAAGAAAGTTGGCATCGCTACAATTATGAATAATCAAAGCTAAGACTTATGATTTATTGTGACAAATCATGATAGTATTCTGATGTATTTGGATTCTTCTTACAAAATAGGCCATTTTTATCGTTGTTAATAATGGTATTAGTGAAATTTTTGGGTGGTGGTTGCATGTTATCCTCGTCGACCTTCGTGACTCACTGAGCCATTTGCTTTTGTATTTATCGGAACGTTCCGTGTGACACGCCGCAAACGATATTATAATCTATACGACATTATGTGATGAACTTTTTGATAACAATATCTGGAAAAGTGTCTCTAGAATTCGTACTTATACTACATATATAAATATTTAATAATTTCATACGACTAACTCTAAACTGACCTATGTACCTATATATTTGAAACAACTTGAATAGAGAATTTTGTGGCGGATAAACAGTAGATCATTAGGTTTATTTTTAATTAGCCTAGTTTTGCTCATTTATTTATATTTGAGGTATAAAATTGCTACGCAATTATTCATTAGCGAAGAAAAGTAATTTTGCCACTATCGATAGATTTGTACTAAGTCAGTTGTAAACATTGAGAGTTTTCAAAAGTAAAAATCTGTAAATATAGTCTTAATGAGTATTTTTACTGTTATTCGATCATTTACATACATACATATCATCATGCCATATCCCTTGCAGGGTAGGCAGAGAGAACAGAGTGCCAGAGAACTCTATCCTTGCATACTTCACTCGCTTCCTCAGCATTCATAATTTTCTTCATACATGCTCGCCGGTTTCGGAGACTCTTGACTCCACCTTCCTTCAGTACGTGACCAATCTGGTATTTCGATATTTAGTAGGCATAGTATTCGATCATTTAGTTATGTTATAAATAATATACCCACAGAGAACTGGGGTATTTTGTTTTATTTTTTCACATTTCAAAAGTTTTCTAAAACTAACACTCACACTATCATTATGCAGTATTAATTTGATTAGTTATTATAACCCAACTGTAATAAAATTCTATGCATAAATTTCTTAGTAGCGCTCGTATAATATCAATTTTAACTAATATTAAATTTACTTTTAAAGAAAGTTTGCAGCCTTCAGAATGAATAAAATAAGGTCTAAAGGTGGAGACATTCTTACACAAACACAAGACGTGTTAAGCCGATGGAGTGAATATTTTGGCGATATGTATGCGGATGCTACGGTTGGCGCCGGTGTTGGATGTGGTTTGGTAGATCAACATTCGACAACGGCGTCCTCCGATGGCATCAGTATGGATGAAGTTGAATGGGCGATAAGAAGTTTGAAAAATGGTAAGGCAGCGGGCATTGATATGGTGTCTGCCGAGATGATCAAGCTTGGTGGCTCTTGTGTCTGGGAGGCGTTCCTGTTGCTCCTCAATCTATGTTGGAGCTCAGGAATGGTTCCCAGGGACTGGAATAGCGCAGTCATCGTGCCTTTGTTTAAAAACAAGGGTTCACGTTATGACTGCGCAAATTACAGAGCCATAAGCTTGACCAGTTTGGCAGCAAAAGTGTATGGAAAAATTATTGAAAGGAGAATGAGGATGGTGTCCGATGGTTTACTGTGTGAGACACAAGGAGGTTTCAGGAGTGGAAGGGGATGCATGGATCAAGTGTTCTCTCTGCGCAACATTGTGGAGAAGCATCTGGCTCTAGGTCAGAGGGTTTTCTGCAGTTTTGTGGATCTGGAGAGAGCTTTTGACACGGTTGTACGAAAGGAACTTTGGGACATTTTACCGGAGTATGGTATTAGCGGTAAACTGCTACAGGCTGTGCATTCCAGTTATATGGGCTGTAGAGCCTGTGTGCGGCTGGATGATGGAATGTCGCCTTGGTTTGACGTCAATATCGGCGTTAAGCAGGGGTGCGTTCTGTCAGCCAGGCTGTTTATCATATATCTGGATAAATGTCTCCAAAGGTTGAACGATATGAATGTGGGAGTCCAGATGGGTGACTCAGTGGTCACTGCTCTGCTTTATGCAGATGATGCAGTCCTGCTGGCACAGTCAGCGACTGACCTGCAGACCCTAGTCGACACAATGACAGAAGATTGTAAGAAAAGGGGTCTACGCGTGAATGTGAGCAAAACCAAAATAATGGTCTTTGAAAGAGATAAAACCAGAACAGATGTAAGAGTAACAATAGGTAATGATGTACTAGAGCAAGTGGATGAATTTGTATATCTTGGATGTGGATTTAGCCGAGATGGAAGGTACACCACTGATATAGAACGAAGAGTGAATGCGGGAAATAGAGTGAACGGAGCGTTGGGGCAACTTCTCGGCAGCCACCACCTCAGCCAGAAGGCACGTGTAGCAATACATAACGCAGTGCTTGTCCCAACATTACTGTATGGAAGCGAGAGTTGGGTATGCAGAAAAGAGTATGATAGTAAAATTAATGCGGTCGAAATGCGATCTCTGCGGAAAATCTGTGGAGTTAGGCTGACCGAACGCATTCGTAACGACGACGTAAGAGAGCGAGTAGGTATGAAAGAGAGTATTGGTGTAAAGATGCGAAAGGGAATGCTCCGATGGTTCGGACATGTGGAAAGAATGCCGAACGAACGCCTGGTTAAGAAGATATACAATGCGAAAGTGGAAGGATGTAGGTACCGAGGGAGACCGAGACTAACCTACCTAGACCAGATCGGTCATGTACTGAAGGAAGGTGGAGTCAAGAGTCTCCGAAACCGGCGAGCGTGTATGAAGAGAATTATGAATGTTGAGGAAGCGAGTGAAGTATGCAGAGATAGAGTTCTCTGGCACTCTGTTCTCTCTGCCTACCCTGCAAGTGATATGGCGTGATGATATGTATGTACTTTTAAACCTAGCAAACCACTATATATTCGAGAAACTTTAATTGAATATTGAATGAAGACAGAACTGTAGGCAACCGTTAAATGGTAAAGAAGCATTTTATTTAAACTGATTAGAAAACAACTCCTAATATAATTGAGAATAATAACGGCTCATAGAAGTTAGAACCCAAATTAAAAAAAAATATGCATTGATAAAACTTAACTATTTATTTTTTATTTAGAATATAATTATTATAGCACCCTTTCAATTCGAATAACCTTTACTATGGGCAGAGGCCAGAGGTCATGCGTCATGGCACGGATATCGCCGCCTCACCCTGGGGCTACTCGCCTAGCCTAAGAGCCTCGCTGATCGATATTCTTGGCATTAGAGGGGTGAGACCAGACCACTTAGAGAAAAAGTTCATGCTGAAGCTAAAATTATTATTATTATATTCACTTAAGTACATAGCTTCATTGTGCTCTCACCTGATATCTATTTTACCTAAATTAGGTAGTATTTAATCGTTATAATAACTTATTAGATAGGCACCAAAGATTCTTTTGTAATCCAAAACGCCATTATCATCAATTTGCACCAAATTTATGATATTAAACCAAATCAGTACAAAATTTAAGAACGTATCATCATTCTCCTACTCTTTACCCAATTACTTGGGGTCGATACAATATGTATTCTTCTTTCATAGTACATATTGTAAAAGTTATTGGCAATAGTTTTATGACCGGCCGCCTGTCAGATGTCAACCCTCCTTGGGAATATAATTGTTGACCAAATGGCATCAGATGGAGTTAGCTCAGATCGTTATAAAGCTCTAAGCTCTAAGTTTTACGACATCCACGAGCAAAGTAAGGGTTGATAGTATTCGTAACCGCTACCACACAGCTAAATATATACATATATATATATATATATATATATATATATATATATATATATATATATATATATATATATATATATAGATATATATATATATATATATATATATATATATAAATATATATATATATATATATATATATATATATATATATATATATATATATATATATATATATATATATATATATATATATATATATATATATATATATATATAAATATATATATATATATATAATATTGGACATATATACTTTCTATGATAGTAAAAACTGTCTAAGACATCGCTACGAGAAGAGTAACAGCAGTTGCCTTGGAATTTTATTATACTAACTGCAATCGCTAACTCACTTATCAGAAGTGGAGAGCATTATAACCCTCTTGATATGGCCCCGATGGATTATTGGATGGATTGACGGAAATATAGCACTTTAGATTACTTCGTTGGTCAAGTACCATAAGCACATTACTTCCAATCGTAGATCTTAGGAATGCAAGATTTGCTGTCAACAAAAAGGTATACTTTTATTTGTCCGTCAACTTTACTAATATTAAGAATGCAACATAAAATTGTGAGTATTGAATGGTAATAGCTTTGATGACCTATATTGTTGTATGACAAAGGATATATAACTACTCCCTTTTTTGTTGAGTTTAGGCCTTCTCCAAAAAGCAATAGAGACTGCGGTCGTCACACAGTTTAGTTTAGGTTTCTATTTAAATATTTTCTTCTCTTACATAGATTTTATCTACATATTATAACCCCTAGTCGTCTTTTATGACACCCACTGGGAAGAACAATGGTGAGTTCTATTTTTCTCCTTCAACATACAGTAAAATATGAGAGACTAGACTAGATTGGATTGTAGATCTATACATACATAGGTTACAAACAACTTCTTCGCAACAACTGGTGAAATAAATCGTTACGTAATTTTTTTTTTTTTCGATAGATATACATATCCAAAGTTTATCAGGAATAGTTTATGACATTGTAAAGTTATGCATGTATGATAAAACATTGGTGAATTAACAATTGGTCAAAGGCTATACGCAATAATTTCTATTTCATATATATCTATTGAAAAATCATAAAAGGGAATTAGTTAGACTATAACTCGTAAATCAATATTTGTTATTTTTGTCAACCCATATACTTACGTCTTTCTATTAAGCACGAATCTTATCTACATTCAGAGGGAAATTGAACAATGATCCCACTAAAGCAGTGGTTCTTAACCGGTGGTCCGCGGACCACTGGTGGTCCCTGAGAGCATCCGAAGTGGTCCACTGAGCTATCCTTAAAAATAACAACTATATACTATGTAGTAAAAAAAATGCAATCACAAAAAGCCTATTAAATTTTATCTTGGATTCGTAATAAATATAATTTAATACGTATTTTTTTTATTGGGTTTCCTTCCTTTATTGCCTTCTAACTATATCTATATTACCTACTTCCAAAACAATAAATCAGATAGGTGGTCCGCGGCTAGTCAAAAATTTTGTCTAGTGGTCCCTCATGACAAATAGGTTAAGAACCACTGCGCTAAAGCCAGACTGGTCATTATTCGAATTTTCTAGCTAACTGTTTATTTTACGACACCCATAGGAAATAAGTGATGATGAATTATATTTTTTTATTCAATCACCTCATGGAAATTTAGAGCTCTTTATCGTATAACATAAGATATTGTTTTTTTTATTATCATCATATCTTTGTATATAATAAAGTCACAATAATACTGATTTTGTATTAAGGTCCCAACAGAATCCACAATACTATTATTTACTTCCATGATATACAGATGGTAGAACTTTAAAAAAACTATATTTTTCAAGTGAAACTATCTCGTGTCTCGTTTAGAACACTTTTGTTTTCTAGGGGGTTGTCAGGGTGGTGTCCACGTGAGGCGGGGCGGCGATGTCGGCGTCGAGCGTGGCCTGTGGCTATTCCCGCCCTAGTCGCCCGCCCACCATCACGATACCATAATACGTGAGTCAGTGATACTTGATATCAAAAGTAATCTAATTTCCTTACGGCATGAAAAATATTATATAAGAGATCGGGAACTAAATTGAGGGTGTAAATTAACTGGCTATTCTTACAGCTTGGAATATATACTATTAACTAATACAGCATTTGGCCAAATGAGGTTCACTTGGAGTTTCTCTTTACGCGTAGGTTATCGATTTTGATTCCAAGAAGATACTTCTTCTTTGACATTAGTTGGATATTAATACATATACTTTCATAATGACTTCTAATGTTTACGCAAGTATTACATTACAGTATTACATTAAATTTGAAATAAAACTACTTTTACGGATTCTCTATCCGTGTGGTAACCGGCTAAGAATACAATTCACCCTATCCTTCTTACCCGTGGGTGATCGTAAGAGGCGACTAAGGGATATAAAACGCATATAACATCTATGCAAGAGAAGGAAAACTCGAAAGAAAACCCTATACCAACACGTCTGACCAACGTGATATAGTAGGTTAATTTCTCTCCCATTAAGGAGGAGGCCCGAGCCCAACAGTGGTACATATACAGTTTGTGATGACAACGTTGATGATTACGGATTCTATCACATATATACTTTACAGTAATCATCGTCACGGGAGGACTGACTTTCCTCTCGTCACCATGATCACTGTAAAGTGTTCGAAACGTTGGAAAATTAAAAATCAAATACAATCGCGGTAGAATCCGTAAAAGTAGTTTTATTTCAAACATATACTTTCATCCCACTAATGCCTTTCTTCTCAATATGGCAAATAACGGCATGCTTGTTAGATGGATATGAATGCACTTTTATTTCAGTTTTCCTTCGCTTAAGTATATAAGTGTATACATACATACATATCATCACGCCATATCCCTTGCAGGGTAGGCAGAGAGAACAGAGTGCCAGAGAACTCTATCTCTGCATACTTCACTCGCTTCCTCAACATTCATAATTCTCTTCATACACGCTCGCCGGTTTCGGAGACTCTTGACTCCACCTTCCTTCAGTACCTGACCGATCTGGTCTAGGTAGGTTAGTCTCGGTCTCCCTCGGTACCTACATCCTTCCACTTTCGCATTGTATATCTTCTTAACCAGACGTTCGTTCGGCATTCTTACCACATGTCCGAACCATCGGAGCATTCCCTTTCGCATCTTTACACCAATACTCTCATTCATACCTACTCGCTCTCTTATCATACCTACTCGCCTCGCTCTCATTCATACCTACTCGCTTTCCTTCGCTTGATGTAATTTTAATAGGTTACATTACTTACAAAGAAGGAGTGATTAATTGTATTTTTACTCCGTTAATATATGTCAGGTAAAGATAGGAAATTTCCAACTTAAGTTTAAACTTTCAATTAATGATTTAATTATGGTTATAAACCTTAAAGTTATGGTTACGTTTAGTATCAGTAATACAAGTAAGTAGGTACTATAAAGTATTCTATATGGTTTAATACTTTTTTTTTTCTTTTTTTATGGTGGACTATCGATGCGTCTCGCCCCGCCAAATCGGTCGGAGGTGACGGAAGAGGCGGCGCGTGACCCCATAGACCCACCTTGCAACTCCTCTCTCCGCCATGCGAGCGGGCCACCGGTACCCGATTTTTGTCTTCGGTGGCCCATCGTTTATTGACCTAGATCAGAAAAGAAAATTGTCAAGTTGTATTATGAAATGGGTGAATGGGGAAAATTCTTTAACTCTGCCTATCTTCTTCGGGACAGAAGCGTGAAGTTATTAAGTAGAGGTCTGATACAGTTGGTAATATCCATGTGGTGACGGAGTAAGAATACAATTCACCACCCCCTATCTTACCCGTGGGTGATCGTAAGAGACGACTAAAGGATATAAAACGCATATAACATCTATGCATGCGAAGGAAAACTCGAAACAAAACTTTATACCAACACGTCTGATCAGCGCGGTATAGTAGGTTAATTTCCTTCCCATTACAAAAGAGGCCAGAGCCCAGCAGTGGGACATATATGGGCTGTGATGATGATGATGATAAAATAATTAATGTATTAATCTGTCCCTTATATAATTATGACAAATTTATTATGATTTTTTGTGATATAAACTCAAAAACTTTGTACCTATGAAACTTACTTATTTATAGTATTATTTTTTTATCCATACAGTACTGTAAATTACACGGTAACTAAGTCTCAATAACATAACAAAAGGGTTAGAAATATGATTTATTTTGTAACAAAAAAACAAAAAAAAAATATGCAAAACACAGGTTTTTTTGTATTCCTCCTTTGTAACTTTGATACCGAGATAACAATGGATCGTTATATGCTAATTTACAACTTTTTTAAAGCGGTCCCTATGCCTTAAGACCAGTTTTTTAACAAAGTGGGTTAACGTATTTTAAAAGAAAAACACATATCAATCACTTTTTTATAAATTAGCATTTTATTTTTCATACGTACCTACATAAATATATCTATAGGGTTTTATATTCGTGCACTGCCTAGAGTTGAGACGGTAATTTTTTATTGTATTGTCAAGTTTATATCCCCAAAGTAGTAAGCGGAAATACAACGGATAGCCATATAAATATATTAATTTTTATTATCATCATCTAAGCTCATAAATCTCTCATAGTTAGGCTCGTACTTCCTTCGTAGGGAAATTAACCTAATACATACATACATACACACATACATACATATCATCACGCCATATCCCTTGCAGGGTAGGCAGAGAGAACAGATTGCCAGAGAACTCTATCTCTGCATACTTCACTCGCTTCCTCAACATTCATAATTCTCTTCATACACGCTCGCCGGTTTCGGAGACTCTTGACTCCACCTTCCTTCAGTACCTGACCGATCTGGTCTAGGTAAGTTAGTCTCGGTCTCCCTCGGTACCTACATCCTTCCACTTTCGCATTGTATATCTTCTTAACCAGACGTTCGTTCGGCATTCTTTCCACATGTCCGAACCATCGAAGTATTCCCTTTCGCATCTTTACACCAATACTCTCTTTCATACCTACTCGCTCTCTTACGTCGTCGTTACGAATGCGGTCGGTCAGCCTAACTCCACAGATTTTCCGAAGAGATCGCATTTCGACCGCATTAATTTTACTTTCATACTCTTTTCTGCATACCCAACTCTCGCTTCCATACAGTAATGTTGGGACAAGCACTGCGTTATGTATTGCTACACGTGCCTTCTGGCTGAGGTGGTGGCTGCCGAGAAGTTGCCCCAACGCTCCGTTCACTCTATTTCCCGCATTCACTCTTCGCTCTATATCAGTGGTGTACCTTCCATCTCGGCTAAATCCACATCCAAGATATACAAATTCATCCACTTGCTCTAGTATATCATTACCTATTGTTACTCTTACATCTGTTCTGGCTTCGTCTCTTTCAAAGACCATTATTTTGGTTTTGCTCACATTCACGCGTAGACCCCTTTTCTTACAATCTTCTGTCATTGTGTCGACTAGGGTCTGCAGGTCAGTCGCTGACTGTGCCAGTAGGACTACATCATCTGCATAAAGCAGAGCAGAGACCACTGAGTCACCCATCTGGACTCCCACATTCATATCGTTCAACCTTTGGAGACATTTATCCAGATATATGATAAACAGCCTGGCTGATAGAACGCAGCCCTGCTTAACGCCGATATTGACGTCAAACCAAGGTGACATTCCATCATCCAGCCGCACACAGGCTCTACAGCCCATGTAACTGGATTGCACAGCCTGCAGCAGTTTACCGTTAATACCATACTCCGGTAAAATGTCCCAAAGTTCCTTTCGTACAACCGTGTCAAATGCTCTCTCCAGATCCACAAAACTGCAGAAAACCCTCTGACCTAGGGCCATATGCTTCTCCACAATGTTGCGCAGAGAGAACACTTGATCCATGCATCCCCTTCCACTCCTGAAACCTCCTTGTGTCTCACACAGTAAACCATCGGACACCATCCTCATTCTCCTTTCAATAATTTTACCATACACTTTTGCTACCAAACTGGTCAAGCTTATGGCTCTATAATTTGCGCAGTCATAACGTGAACCCTTGTTTTTAAACAAAGGCACGATGACTGCGCTATTCCAGTCCCCGGGAACCATTCCCGAGCTCCAACATAAATTGAGGAGCAACAGGAACGCCTCCCGAGCACAGGAGCCACCAAGCTTGATCATCTCGGCAGACACCATATCAATGCCCGCTGCCTTACCATTTTTCAAGCTTCTTATCGCCCATTCAACTTCATCCATACTGATGCCATCGGAGGACGCCGTCGCCGAATGTTGATCTACTAGACCACATGCGACACCGGCGCCAACCGTAGCATCCGCATACATATCGCCAAAATATTCACTCCATCGGCTTAACACGTCTTGTGTTTGTGTATGAATGTCTCCACCTTTAGACCTTATTTTATTCATTCTGAAGGCTGACCAACCACCCCGAGACTTCTTCACCTCCCTCCAAAAGAGTTTGGTGTTACCCTCGAAGTTTTTAGTCAGCCTATCTTCTGCATTCATACTTGCTCTATCACGTTACTCTTTCACTAAGGCCTTGGTGTCATTCTTACATTGCCGATATATTTCTTTCTTCTGTTCAGTCATACTGTCATTCAGATTCAAAGAAGAGACATAGTCCAGCCACGCTTTCTTCTTTTGAACTACGGAAGCTGCCACTTCCGCATCCCACCATGCATCACCATTTGTGTTTCTATGCTTCTTTGAACTTCCACATACTTCTTTCGTTGTGTCTACCATACTCTCTTTCAATACTCTCCAGCATTCTTCAATGTCCGATTGCGGCTGGCTTGCCATCGTCAGCCGTTCTCGGACACCCTCTGCATACTTTTCTCTTACACACTCTTCTTGCAACCTTTCAACCTTTATTCTTTCAAGCCCTCCGAGTTAAAATAAAACTTTGGAGAAACCTCCAACAGCGCCTTTTTTTCTGATTCCAAGATTCAATCCTAATACGTCCCTAGACCAAATAAGTTAATATTTAAGGTTAATTGATTAGCCAATATTAAGTAGCAGAGTAAGAATTAAGAATAATAAAAAATCAGTAGGTACGACAGTACTGAAGTATAACAATACTTGCTTTTGTATATTTTTTGTAATAACCATTATAATTGGTGTCCATTATAGAAAATAGAAAAATTGCATGTTAAATTTAGAGAAAACAAAATTTAATGTCGCGTAATTTTCCAATTCAAGTGCCTATATTTGAAACCACTAGAGCATAAAATTTTAGAGCCGAAATAATAAAAAAAATAACAAAACTAGACGCTGTCACGCAAATACGACAGGTGAATGTGGCGCTGGACGGTCGCGCCCTCTGCACATTTGTGGGTGAACTAATCGTCTATACCGTAGAGCAATCTTGCAATTTACTATGTCACGCTTTGGCTAGTTGACTAGATACAATAAGCTCTTTGCCTGAATATTTAACCTTGTTACTAAATAACTACTTGTACGAAATCATATTACTACGGAGAAAGTGGCCCACAGCGTAACCTCTAAGCAATTCGTAATGCCAACTGGGTGGCAATAACGCCACCCTTGCTTTTTTTGTTTTTTTTTTTTGACAGGCAATGGTCTGGACACATGCCGTCTATGCCGTTCGCCGACTGTGAACACCTTTTGCATCTAATCTAGTGCTTTTTTTGGCAGGCTACGGTCTAGACACACACCGTCCGTTCCATCCGGCATGACGAAAGAGTGCCGCGTAGCCCCATAACCTACCATATTCCTTTCCAATCGCCATTGAGCCGACTACTGCTACTGAATCCTGGATGTCCGTGGCTAGACCAGCGAGTTACCATTTCGAGTTACCCCGGCAACACCCCGGGTTGCTATCGTTCTCACGCGGTCAGCCCCTGCGTGGCGCCTGGGCTGGCGCTAATACCGCAGAGCCGGAGGATGCCCTGTCAAGATCTGCACCAGACAGAAGGAAAAGACCTACTTCTGCCAACCCAACCATTCCATTAGCACCAGCTGGAAGGCCTCGACAGTCCGAACACCGAACCGAGGCTTCTCCAGCCATATTGCCCAACGGGCAACGATGTCACAGCAGGTATCGCTCGCCAAGTGGCGATTTCGCTAGGCGAGACGATGCCGTGTCCTGGCCGTGTCTACCACATGGGTGCGCTATACAGGGCCATCTAATCTAGTGCTAGAAACAGTTTTCTCTTTGAGTTGGGGAGCTCAAAGACCGGTGTCTCCGTGGAAAATTATATTTTATTAATTGCATTATAAAGCTGTACTCCGTAGGGTTAAAAGTGATAAATTCTACGATGACGTGACTTAGAATGACTCTACTCTCATATATGTCCCACTATTGGACTCGAGACTCCTCCACAATGGGAGGGATATTGACCTACTATACCACGCTGGTCAGATGTGTTAGTATAGGGTTTTGTTCCGAGTTTTTCTTCTCTTATACTCCACTCTATTTTCGTAAGTAATCTTACAAAATTTGGACTTCTCATTACAAGAATAAGTGACACCATTCGCAGTTTCGGTTCAGTACCAATGCATTAATGTTTGCGTCCAAATGACAAACGTCATGTGCTGAAGTTAACGATCTTAACGCTTTGCTGCTCCTCAAATTATCTGAGCGACCATTGCTCCGGTGCTCTCTGGCATAGAACTACTTACCGTGCTCTGTCCGACTCTTCCGCGTTTAGATAAATTCTATTGCAGTTATGTGGAAATTGTATGTGATTTGAGATCACGGTGCTGCAGGTGATAAAAAATACTTTAAAACCTTCCCGCCTTGAGACAAAAAGGTTTTCACGTGGAAGTTTATGAGTATGAACAGATCCACGTCACAGCTAGACTCAGAATAACCTTATTGCTCGCTTGGATACTCCAAATTATGCTGTGTAAGAAACTTGAACTCCTAAACCTTAGCTTGATAGGCCGGTACTAAGATCAATCTCTTTCCATGTGGTGACGGAGTAACATTTTTTTTTGCGGTGTACTATGGACGTGGTCGCGCCCTGCTAAATCGGTCTGGGGCGATGGAAGAGGCGGCGCGCAACCCCATAGACCCACCCTGCAAGCACCTCTCTTTGCCGTGCAAGCGGTCCACCGGTAGCCGATCTTTGTCTTCGGTTGCCCGTGATGGAGTAACCTAAGGGTAAGAACCCATGGGTGATCGTGAAAGGCGACTAAGGGATAAAATATGCATATAACATCTATGCAAGAGAAGGAAAATTCTACTAAATAAAACCCTATACCAATACATCTGACCAGCGTAGTATAGTAGGTCAATTTCCTTCCTAGTGTGGAGAAGGCTTGAGCCCAGCAGTGAGATCTATATGAGCCGAGATGATTACATAGATATATAATGAATTAATATTAAGATCGCTCAACGTGAAAAATATATAGCATAATATAGTATTATGATTTTTACAATCCAAAAAAAAAACAAATATAAATGTCATACGATAGCTCACGCTGGTGTAAGTGGTAGCACGATTGGAACGGAATTCCAATAGATGTGAAATAAACTAACCAAAGGAAATAACATAACAGTTGATGCTTGCATATTTTCAGAATTTAAACTATTTTATTCAAAATAAATCTGTATTGGTTTTAATATTCAAATTTCAATATATCTTTATTCAAATTTCAATATATCGTTTCAATATATACAAGTAATATTTTAAAATATAATATAAAACCAAGACGTATTGTCGTCATTATATTGTTCTCACCTCAATTTTTCGGGGTTAACCTCATTTGTAATACTCTTACATCGTAGATATTGTAAAAGTTATAAATAATAAATTTATGACCACTTACCTAATGTCAACCTTCCTTGGAAATGTAATTGTTGACCAGACGGCATCAGATCGGGTTAGCCCAGGTCTACGTCTGGTAACATTCGCAGCGGCTAACTAAGACACAACACAGAGCATAAAGCCAAAATCTGTTTCAGTTTTATATGTAGAATGTTAAGTCACTTAGTAATAAGAAAACTTGCGAGTCATTGCAATAAAAAAATCTGATTACTATTTTTAGATACGACGGCTTTACTTGATAAGATTAAAATACCTCTTTTGATAAGGTGATAAAATATATTTAGAAAGAAATCTGTATTATTATTTTTTAATAGCGGATAGGAAGAATCTCGCTTTAGGTTCTTTATTTTATAATAGAAATAGATTATGAATGTTGTCCTCAACATTCATAATCTATTTCTATTATAAGCGAGCGAGTGAAGTATGCAAAGATAGAGTTCTCTGGCACTCTGTTCTCTCTGCCTACCCTGCAAGGGATGTGGCGTGATGATATGTATGTATGTATGTAAAAATAGATTAATGTTTCTCTGTGTGTTGACGGAGTTAGAATACAATTCACCACCCCTTATCTTACCCATGGGTGATCGTAAATGACGACTAAGCGATATAAAACGCATATAACATCTATGCAAGAAACTCTAATAAAGCCCTTTACTAACACGTCTGACCAGCATGGTATAGAAGGTCAGTTTTCCTCCCGTTATGGAGGAGGCTCGAGCCGTGAAGATTTCTGCATGTATCGCTTAATTCAATTAATATTTTAGGTATTTTATTAATCTTTTTATAGCTTTATTAAAGCTTTATATTCAATGGTGAAAAATAATATTGTAATATTGTACAGCCACATATCTCTGTATATTTTTTCTTCTACGTGATGATAGGTAGTAAGACTATGGATTATTCATTATTTCAGCTCATATATATCCCACTGCTGGACTCGAGCTTCCTCCATAGTTGGATGGAAATTGACCTACTTCACCACGCTGATAGATATGTCGATATAGGCTTTTATTTCCAAATTTTCTTTTCTTGCATAGATGTTATATGCATATCATATAACATAGGCGTCTTTTCGGTTTCGTACACTTGGACAAGAGAGGTGGTGGGAATTGTTATTCTACTCCGGCAACATACGGATACATTGATCATTATCAGGGATATATATCAAATTTAAACTGACTACTGAAAACATCAATTGTAGTATGGACCATAGGATCTTATGATCATTATTACATATGTTTATAACAATGAACCAACAATTAAAAAAAATTTAGTAAACATAATCTTGTAGTGACAAATTAAGCATTGAATTCGTTAGTATCTCTTACTTTCACTTGGCAATTGAAAAACTATCCGAAGAAATTAATATGCTAAGAAAATGACCAGACTTACTCGCTTGCTAATATTCTCAACCGCCGTCGCAAACATATCTGCTGAACGAGGTGATTGTGGCATTATTCCCTTTGCATGGGGAGGCATAGTGGACTTCTGTGACCTTAACTTGATTTCTGTAAACATATAAATCAAAATATAAGAGAATACTGTGTAAAATATATGAAAAGTAAATCTTGTAATAATATTAATATCTTAATAAATATTTTTTATAAATAATCAAGCATGTTAAATGCTAAATTTCAGTAATTTGAAAACAAATTTGGCTAGAATAGTATAATAGACCAATTTTCATTCTATCGTACTAGTGGAACATGCAAGGAATGGAAGCTAACAATGAAACATATCATACATAAAAAACATAATGAAACTGTATAATTTAATGTATTATTAAATGTTTGACATTGCTGATACCTTTGCCAACACATACTAAATATTTCCATATAACTCAATGACGGGAAAGTATAAATTAAACATTAAAACGATAAACACGGCGTTTCCTTTGACCACATTGATACATGTTTTATCATTATCTTAGTGGGGAAACAGTCAACGATTGTTAACATCAACGTTATCGTAACAAATGTAAATATGTGTTTAGTTTGTTTTAGAATTAGTGGCTTCATATTATACACGGCTGGAAATTATGTAATTAATATTTGTTAAGCATGATTTGAGGAGAAATTTTCCTCTTTTGCATAAATTTTGCTTCAATTCGGCTCGTATACATCCCACTTCTGGGTTCGCATTTTTAGTATGACAGGGCTATAACCTCTAGAGACTATACCTAGCTGGTCAATAATTTTTAAAGGCTTTTAATTTAAGTCTTCCATCTTTTGTAGTAATTTTATCTACTTCTGTTCATCATCATCATCATTTCAGCTCATATATGTCCCACTGTTGGGCTCGAGCCTCCTTTATAATGGGAGGGAAATGACCTACTATACCACGCTGGTCAGGCGTGTTGGTATAGGGTTTTGCTACGAGTTTTCCATCTCTCGCATAGATGTTATATGCGGTTTATATCCCTTAGTGGTCTCTTACGATCACCCACGGGTAAGAAAGGGGGTGGTGAATTGTATTCTTACTCCGTCATCACACGGAAATACTTGCGTCGTCGATTTTTATTATCAGCCACAGTAAAAAAAGAGTGGTTAATGGTATTCTTATTTCATCACCACATTGATGGAAATAAATTTGCTTGAGCTGCTATATTTTTCTCCAACAGATGCTTTAATTATGAATTAAGTCTTTTACATATTGAATCATTTATTAAAGTGGAATATTTGCTATCTAGTTACTCATAGATGGATGTGACCTGAATACTTAGATTGTAGTTGTGGCTTATTGTCATAAGGGCGAGTATATAATACAGATTTAAAAGGTATACTTAGATTTGCCATCAATTAATTAAAATTCTAGGCTTCTAGACACAAAGTCTAGAATTTTATGATAATATTAGGCGCGAAGTCTGGAATTTTGACATGGCAAACAACAGTAGTGTTCATCGTTTAGTACATAGTACTAAAACCAATGTTTTGGAACTTGGTTATATAATACAAATCTACAAAATTTATTTTGTTCTTTTTTATGAAATTTAAACTACGTATGTGAAAGTTTGCCAACCGCTTCGTATGTAGGTAATACGTTATTCGAATGACTATGAAGAAAATACAGAAGAAAATTTTGCTATATAACTATCACAGTTTATGGATAACTAAATATTGGACATTTACAATATATTATTTATCCTTAAAAATTTAATAGGATTAGGTGCCTACTCTACTACTCTACTTGATCTATTATACTGGTCACCGGAATCATATTTAATCCTCTTTTACCCCTTTTAACAATTATTAATTATTAACAATTATTTACCCCCTTTTAACAATAACTACATAACAATAATTATATAACAATAATTTGCTTTTTTTATACTCGATTACATTTTATCACATACATATGTTTAATAGACAATTTAAAAATTTAAATATGGTAGTCACGAATAGATTAAGAACGATCACAATCTTTAATTTTGAATACAATACTTGTTATTATACTATAAACTATATTGTAATTTTATTTATAGTTATTGTTGATTTATTAAATATAGTTTCTAGACCAACTACCATAAAGCTTCAAATAAGAATAACTATATCATGTAATTGGAGTACGAATTCATTGAATATACAGGAAGAATTTAACTGGCTACATTAGTATAAGTGTTATAAATAAGCAAGGATATTTTAATTTATTATTAACAAGGATATTTTAATTTATTATTAAATTCACTTAAAAAAATACTCTGTTAAAACTTTCTGTCATTTTTTAATTATTTACTTTTATTTAACAAAAGACTTTTTTTTTAACTTATTATTGACATTTTTTTTAATAAAAGACACCTGTTGCTTTTACGCCTCTATCATAATTTAGGCGTAGGTAGGTCTAACCAGTATCGAGTTCTAGTATTTAAAGGGAACGGTGCTAAGGAACAAATTCAAATTTTGACAATAAGACTAATATAATAACGATAATAACGAATGCTAAAAGTAAAACTGTAACGATATATCGAAAAACCAACACATAAACGATTATATATTGATAATCACATAATTATAATTGGAGCCAGATGTGATAATGTACTGATTTTTGGAAGGTTATTATATAAAGCATAATAACCGCCACGAATAGATACTACCATACCTAACTTTTATTTTGATAATAGAACAATAGAAAATTTGTGCTAGTTCGGCCTAATGATATCACCCGATCAACAATTATGTTTGCGAAATAAATTGGCGCTAGACCTACCTTCGATTCTTTAATTTAGCTATTTTTTAAATTTTAATTTAGCTCTTTAATTTAGCTATCATTTATTTAATAAACAAAGTGATGAAAGAATCATAATTTAAGTGATGAAATGGTTACGGAATCATAATTGAAGTGGCTAAAAAATCATTCACGTGTTGACGGAGTGAAAATACAATTCATCACTCTCTTCTTTACTAGTGGTTAATTGTAAGAGACGATTAAGGAACGCAATCAAATAACAGCACTATAAGAGAAGAAAAACTCAATATAATTGCCCGTCACCACCGAAGACAAAGATTGGACACCAGTTGACCGTTCGCACGACGTTGTAATGTACTTGTAGGACAAGCTATGGAGTTGCTCGCCATTCTTTCTGTCACCCTGGACAGATTGAACGCCTGCCGCCATAGAAAAATACCTTCTTCTAACTGCGGTATAATAGATCAATACCCCTCTCACTGTGGAGGAGTTTAAGCTCAGTGGTAGAACGTTTATAAGCTGAAACGAAAACAATGACCACGATAACGACGAATAATTAAAAGTACACTTTAATTTTTTTTCCGTATGGTAATGGATTAAAAATACAATTCACCACCCCCCTCTCTTGCCCTTGGGAATCGTAAAAGGCGATTAAAGGATATAATATGCATATGACATCTGTGCAAGAGAAGGATAACAAGAAACAAAACTCTCAGCATCTGATGAGCAGGATATAGTAGGTCAATTTCCCTCCCATTGCGGTGGAGGCTCCAGCCCAATAGTGGGACATATGCGGGCTGAGATGATGAGATGAGATGATACTTCAAAATCACATTAAAATCTAATATAATATCCAAAAGTTTCATTTACCTAAAATACTGTTGCACAAAAAAAAAACTATCTCGAGCATAATTCTCCTATCAGTTTCGTCTAATTAACATTTTTATTTGTTCTGTAGAGACCTCTGTCCGTTTTGGTTAAACCTTATGTGATAACGGCTACGTCTTATTTGATTTTGTCATTCAAATGTTTATCATAACCAGATAACGTTGTAATTTATAGAGGCTAGTAATACCACGGTTTTATTATTTAATGCTTATTGTTCTATTTACATTTGTTCTCGTCCGTACAATTACACAATTATGTTTGCCTCTTTTATAACCTCGCAGTGTCCTTTAATATATCCTTATAATAATATTATGAAGCTCATAAACATATGTTTATTGCTCACCCTACTTACATATGTGATAATTCATATTGCGCAATTGTTGAGAAGATTTCACGTTCTTTTATTGTTTTTGATGGCAGATAAGCAACTGAAGATAAGCTATATATGCCGCTCATGGACCTCTGTAATACCAGAAGTATGGCTTGGTTGCCGCTTAACGTAAGACCACGTTAGGCCTCTGGCTCCTGTCATTGAAAACAAGGACTGGGTACCGGTGGCCTGCTCGCACGGCGTTAATAAGTACGTGAACAACAGATTTATGGAGTTGTGCGCCGTTCGTTTTGTCGCTCTGGATGGATTAAATGGGATGTAAAGACAATATTGGCCACCGCTACAAAAAGGCCACCGTGCCTCTCGTTTGGAAAATGTAGCATTATAAGCACTAGTATTAGTATATTGGTAAATTCTTGAGCTTAATCACCATCATTCTTCTACTCTTAACCCAATTACTTGGGGTCTATACAATATGTACTCTTTTTTCAGAGTACATATTGTAAAAGTTTTTGGCAATAGTTTTATGACCGGTCGCCTGCCAGACGTCAACCTTCCTTGGGAATGTAACTATTGACCAAACGGGATCAAATGGGGTTGGCCTAGGTCATTATAAGGCTCTTCACGTCCAGTCATTGGACGTCGATGGCCTCCTTTTGCGAGGAAGACATCTCTGCAAAGGAGGCCGCGGAGCGGGAACGCGAAGCACTCGCGTCTACGAACTCGCTCCGCCGGCGGCGACCAGGGAGAGGGAGGCGCCGCTACGCGCACCTCCTTCCACCGCCTTGACGACTGACTGGTCGTGGTCAGATGGCCAAGCGTAGGGGTGTCGGGGATAGAATGTCATTAGACGATCTCCCCGGCATCCCGTAAAAGCGCGGAAGGGACCGCTGCTGGTTTTAGTGGGTATTCCGGCCGCCAACATCTATGGCCGGCGAGTCCCACACACCCCCCCCGTCTGTCACTGGCGGGGGATAGTGCGTAAAAGCATTTCCACAGCGTAAACAAAAAAAAAAGGCTCTTAGTCGTCTTTTACAACACCCACAAGCAAAGTAAGGGTTGGTAGTATTCGTAGCCGCTACCACACAGCTAATATTATCAAGAAATCAGATGCAGGGCATGAATTTTGAAAACTATTAATCCATCTAAACGGATGCAATATTAAAGACATGCCATTAGATATAGACATCCTCAAGTTAGTATAATTACATAGTAACTGACCTTTAAAGTTGTTTGGATATCACAGTATAATAAAGAGGCCCAGCTCCCAGTCGGCCACCACACAGGGTACATAAAAAAATCGTTAATTCAACTACACAGGGGACGTAGTGGTTAAGATACCGACCTGACATTTCAGGTTTCGGTAGTTCAATTTTCACGCAGAACAATAATTTCTCTGATGCAAAAATATTTGTTTTGATGCATATTTGAATGTAGTGACGGAGTTGGAATTTGAATTTAAAGCACCTATCTTGCCCGTGGATGTCGGAAATGGCGATTAAAGGATACAATATGTACATAACTTCTAAGTCCCCCATAATACAAGGATTATTTTCGTATACAGAAAATTCTTTATTTTCTTGCCAAAGAATTTTGTTTCTTTAATAAAAAAAGAACAAGAGAATTTAAAAAAATTACAAAGACCTAGATGGTTATATATTTAGTTGGGCCACCGAAGACAAAGATCGGGTACCGATGGCCCCCTCGCACGGCGAAGAAGAGGTGCTTGCAGGGTGGGTCAATGGGGTTGCGCGCCGCCTCTTCTGTCACCCCGGACCGATTTGGCGGGGTGCGACGTCCATAGCCCAACGCAAAAAAAAAAAAAAAAAAAAATGGTTATATATTGAGTTCGTATAAATTGAATGTTGTATAATTTTTAAACGTCAACGTTTAGGTATCCGTTTTAAATGTCAAACGTGATAAAAGTATTTATTTGATAACAGTTTATTTAACACAATAGAAAGTGTATTGTAAATACAATATACAATTTAAATTTATTTTTGAAGTTACCGTTTTAGATGTTTCTTTTTAAGCAGCACATCTGTTGGTAAGTGTTACCACCGCTCATGGACCACACTCTCACAGAAGATCGACGTCTGAGTAATGGCAATGTGCTATTGCGCTTCGTTCGGTGAGCGAGAGAGCCGGTAGCCTAACTGGGTGGGTTCGTTCGTTTGTATTGGTAGGCAGCAGCCTAGCTATACTCTCGGTATTGCAAAAGTCCATGGGCGGCAGTGACACTTACCATCAGGTGTGCTGCTTGCTCGTTTGCCACCATAAGCAATAAAAAAAAGCAATTTTGTTTAAATCAAGATTATATCCTAGAACTACGTGGTTCATAGTTGTATGCTTCTACAGAATAACCAACTGTCTCTCTACAAAACATTCAAATTTGTTTAATCTTATTCCTTAAAAAAATATCATCGTCGTATTACATACTACCATCTGCCCGCGGCTTCGCCCGCGTAAAAGGTTACTTTCCTAAAGTTTTTGATCCCCTATTTTTATTTTTGACCGTTGGTAATACAGTGCAACGGTATTACAATATTCAGGGTTGGAACTTCATTAATGGACTGCTACATGGCGTTGAAGAAGCTAGATTTTGAGATTTTTTGATAAACAATTTTTTTATTTTTCATATAAAAATTTTGATTTTTTTTTCATAAAAGGTATCCTATGTTACTTTCAATACCTCCAAGAATATGTGTACAATGTTTCATGATGATCGGTTGAGTAGTTTTAGCGTGAAAGCGTAACAAACAAACTTACATTCACATTTATATATTAAGTAGGGAAGTAGGGATAGGTTTGTACCGTTGGACTCATGCCTCGTCAAAATGAGAGAGTAAATGGTTATACCACGCTAGTCAGATGGGTTAGCATACAGTTCTTTTTCTTGAATTAACCTGCCTTTGGATAGATATTTTCTGCATAGCTCTTAGTCGTATTTTATGATACCTCTGACCAGGGAAGGGAATGGTGTATTATATTATTAATCTTTCGTGATATGTAAATCTATTTGCATTTAAATGCAAATACATTGATATATTTAGCTCATTTTTATATTTATAAATACAAAAATAAGCAAAATATCCAATATCAAAATTGTAACACAATAACCGCAAAGATTTTTATCATCACAATCACCTATAATATCTAATTACAGCAGTTGTATTATGCAGTTTATTTCCAAAAGAACACAAAGATAAATATACCTATTTGTCTAATACATAAGACTCAGTTTTGTGAGAGTTCGAACCAAAAAAACTTTATGCTTTTCTACAGATCGTAATATAATGTGATCTATAATATGATTATTTGTAATGTTATAAGACCATTGCTTGTTTTGTTCATATTTATACACTATTAAAAGTATTAAAGCAGTGATGGTTATTTAATAAGATTAAGCTTTCGAGTGGAGCTATAGGGAGGACGCGGTCCCAGTTCGTACCATTCGCGACTGACCGACGTGTGCCCCACGCGACCTTTCACCTTAGGGGACTGGACTACAAAAGCACTAAAGTAGTCAGCACATGTATTAAAATATATTTTTTAATAAAAAGTATTTTCAAATATAAAATGGTTACTGATTTTCTAAAAATATATAAAATATCCAAAAAGGTTAAGATTTTTTATAAGGTAACTAGTTTGTAAATTAACTCTTCCAAACTCTCCTTTTCTTTTATATTCTTTCTTCATCTACAAGCAGTAGATATGAAAACGATCCCAACACTCGTGTATATTTTATGTAGTACCTATCTATTTTAAAATTTGTGTACTCGGCATTTTTAATTTACCTATATGACTACAACAATTCACCACCACTATTTTATCCGTGATCGTAAGAGACGACTAAGGGATCTAAAACGCATATACTTAATATCTATGCAAGAGAAGGAAACCTCCAAACAAAACCCTCCTATTATGGAAGAGGCTCGAACCCTACAGGGGGCCGTATATGAGCTGAGACGTAGATGAGGTGATATGACCACTTATTTTGAAGTGAAAAATATTGAATACTATCATCGACTGAGATATTTTTGAAAAATAATGATTTGGTTAATATTTTACAAGCTATTAATAAAACAATGTTTGCAAGCAAACATTATTATTCAAAAATTAACGGCTATCTGATAAGATGAGTAATGACAACTTCCAGGAGATTATGTCTCTCATAATAAAATTTGCCTGTGTTAACAGTAAAAGTTGCTGTGTGTGTTTTATTTTCTTAAGTTCATTAGTCATCAACTATAATTTTGAATATATACTAAACAAAATAATTGAGTAATTGTATTCTTACTCCGTCATCACATGCAATTTTATCTAAATCATGTTAATTCTACTTTTTTAAAAAGATATAGCAATAGTAAAACATATAGCTATTTCGACTCCACAGTTTTTTTGTCCATAAATCGAGCAATATGAATAACTATCAGAGATTATACTATTGATAAATGAATGTATGGCACCAGTCAATTGCAGAGAATGGCGAAAAAAAAATACCATGAATAAGTTATTGCGTGTATAGTTTTATGGCACAAATCACGGTTCGTTGCTAATGGCTGACCGTAGGGTCCGTTTTATTAGATTTTTTCCTAGACGATTAACGAAACGAGCCTACAGTTTCCGTAGGACAATAGTTGCTATAAATTATGTTGGACAAACACAATCGTTATGCTTTAGCTGTGCATAGAAATACTAATATTAATAATGATTATTCTTTTAGATCGTTTGGTTATTTCAATAAGAAATTATAATTTGTCCTGATATACATATATATGTTTTTTGGTGTTTTATATAATATATAGAAAATAATCATTGTATTGTGGGGCCTTTACGAATATGTAATTAATGGACATAAATTACACCCAGACTCATAATTTTTTTTTTTTATTTGGTGGACTATGGATGCGTCTCGCCCCGCCAAATCGGTTCGGGGTGACGGAAAGGCGGCGCGTGATCCCATAGACCCACCGTAAAACTCCTCTCTCTTCGCCGTGCGAGCGGACCACCGGTAACCGATTTTTGTCTTCGGTGGCCCGCCCGGCGGTTTACCCTCGCGGGTTCCTCTCTTGTCGACGCCCCGAAAATTGTTGGGGCGTCGCCCTCACGCGGTGGCCTCACGTCGAGTGACCGGACAATTCCCCGGTCCGATCACCCGGCCCAGACTCATAACATGATATAGTGGTAAAAAAAATGTTTTCCTGTCTGGGAATTGAACTCAATACAATTAGCACGGTAGGTCGGTATTGTAACCACTACGCTATGTAGTCAAAATAACTTATTGAGTATTGAAGTATATTTATATTATCGATTAAGTATATGTATTATTATTGACATATGTTTTTAAATTATTTTTGAAAATTTTAAATTTAGCAACTTAGGTTGTAATATTTGCAGTGTGGTAGCGGTTACGAATACTACCAACCCTTACATTGCATGTGGATGTCGTAAAAGACGACTAAGAGCCTTATAACGACCTGGGCCAACTCCATCTGATGCCGATTGGTTAATAATTACATTCCCAAGAAGGGTTGACGTCTGGCAGGCGGCTAATCATAAAACTGTTGCCAATAACTTTTACAATAGGTATGTACTATGAAAGAAGAGTACATATGTATCGATCCCAAGTAATTGGGATAAGAGTAGGAGAATGATGATGAAGTAACTTAGGTTGCAAAATATAATGCGTCAAAGAATTGGACCATATTCCTAAACAAAAAGAAAACAGGCAAGTGCGATGACTCGCGCTTGAAGGGTTCCGTACCATTATCTGTAAAAAATCATGTGTGTTATGTGGGAGCCTCTTAAATATTTATTTTATTCTATTTTTTATTATAGCGGCAACAGAAATACACCATATGTGAAAATTTGAACTGTCTAACTATCAAGTTCGGTTCATGATACACAGCCTGGTGACAGACAGATGGACGGACAGCGGAAGCTTAGTAATAGGATCCCGTTTTGCTCTTTGAATATGGTACCCTAAAAACATCACGTACCTAAGAAACGAAAAAGATGAGACAAGTCCCTATACCAATCTATATGTCCAGAGTGAGAGAATAGGTCATTTTCTATCAATTATACAGAAGAGCTTTAGTTAATAGTGGGACAAAGGTAGATTTTTCAGATCACAAGCTCTGGAAAATTATATAACTACGATGTAGTAGTAAGCATTTAAGTGATTATTGCCGTAAAACACTGCTCCTTCTGTAAAAAAATAACTATTTTATTATATATATAATAGGTAGGGGCAAAAAAAAAATATAATCTATAAACTGTTTTTTTTTGTTATGATTTTTTGTAATTTTATCAACCTTTAAGCAATTGATATTTTTTTCAAAACAAGATAATAGCATAAACCCTCTAATCTTTTATTTTATAATGGACGTATGAGATGACTAAAGTAACATTACTTCAAGAGAAGGGAAACTTAAAATAGTCAACACTTACCCATTCAGCATGTTAAACGTTATAAGGCCTACTTCCCTCTTATATAGGGAGATGGTTGTGCCTAGCAGTTAGATATAACAATTAAATAGAAGATAAACATGAACGTGCTTATATATCTGAATAAAACATGCTGTGGATAATTTATTTTAACAGTGATGAGTTAAAAATACAATACGTTAAACTCGTAAAAGAATATGAGGACGTAAAGAATTAAAACTCTAAGTAAAACCCTATACCAAACTTCGCCGTCATGGTATAGCAGGTCAATTACCATTGTAATATTTGAGGAAGCTCGAGCCTCGTTTTCGGTATTGCTCGTAACTTCCTAACCGTAAAGACCAGTTGAAGAATTAGGTATTGGAGGATAAGAGAAAGAGTAATACTCAAATAGGAAACTTCAAGGGAAGGTTATGCCCAACAGAACACCGATGATCTGCTGGAATAAATTTAATTCAAAACCGATATAGTATTTTTTATTGTATTTTTGTTGTAATTTTATTTAGACATATTATGTATACTCCATTGTTATCAAGGTATAACCGTCAGTAACCTTACACAGTAAATATAAAACGCTCCACAAATTCTTTTTATCTTTCAAAAACAAAATGGTCGGTGACCAGTCATCCATCTACATACTTATTTACATGCCTATCAAAGAACAACTTGCCCATTTTCGTTTGACACCGTTCGAGTTGTAAAACTACTGGAAAATTCATATATATCATTCAATATTAAACCTTAAACCTCAACACCAAAGTATAATTTACAAAGCATGTTGCAACGAGAAAATTATCAGAAAAAATAATGCATTTACACAAGCTAATTTTCATCTTTTGCAAGCAGGAATAGAGTTTAGACTTACTTTTCCTTTTAGAGAACGGTTAGTAACAATGAAGCAGCCTATATACCACCCGCACGTCCTCTTTAGATAAGATAAAGGCCAACTGAAATGAAGAGAGCGACACCAATATACCACTAATGGTACTAATACAACCGGTACTAGACCGGTAATTAATTTGTTTACCGATAACATACCGGTCGAAGATAGCCAGCGGGTTTTTGTACAAATATATTTATTGTTCGCTTTATCGTCGCATTTAATTCGTTTAATCGCCTTTGAATAAATAGTTTCAAATAAATTTTCTTTTTTAAAAAGTTTTTTTTTTTTAAATTTAAATTAATTTACATTTCATGTATTAGGTATATTGATAATTTTATTAGTAGAACTCTTGTATAGTTGAATTCATGAGGACTATCAGCTTTCTGTAATCAAACTATAGGTATATCCTAAAATCTAAAACGTAAGTGTTTTTTAATAATAATCTTCTGATTGTCTATAATTTGTGTAGGAATCCATAGATTTAAACCAGATAAAATTGAAAATCTTATCTGGTTTAATTCTTATAACATATTTATGACATGACTTTCCGTGTGTTGACGGAGTAAGAATACAATTCACCACCTATCCCTTACCACCCTATCTTACCTGAGGGTGATCGTACGAGACGACTAAGGGATATAAAACGCATATAACATCTATGCGAAAGAAGGAAAACTCCAAACAAAACCCTATACCAACACGTCTGACCAGCGTGGTATAGTAGGTCAATTACCCTTCCATTATGGAGGAGGCCTGAGCCCAACAGTGGGACATGTATGAGCTGAGATGATGATGATGATGATGATCCATGACGTCTTTGCTTTGTCTGTATCGTCCATCCTGCCATCAGCCCGTGGATCGCTACTGTTAAATATAGGCCTCACCATGAGAATGCCACTTAGAAAGATCCTGTGTCACTTGCGTCTAACGGCTTCATGCGACTTTCGAAATGCCGTCTGTCTACGTAGCGGACGATCGTCCGTTTTGTGGACGCCACTCGAACTAGCGATAGTGGTCTGCCCGTTCGTTGCCAATTTAACAAGATAAATTTTTGAGCGATGTTGATTACACCCGTTCTTCTATGGATTGATTATATCCAGTATTCCAGTTTGTATCACGTAGCGAAATATCGAGCATGGCCCTCTCCATAGCACTCTTAGCAATTTTAAGGCATTTTATGAGGCCGACATTTAGAGACCACGTTTATTTATACACACACACACACACTAGCGACCCGCCCTCGCTTGGATTCGGCAGTTCAGTTGTGTAGTTTACTTTTGCTACATAGAATTCCTTTTGGAGAAGCAATTTCTTAAAATCCTACTTCATCTTACCTGATAGAAAGAAAGTCCACATCAAATTCCAAGTCTGTAGCGGCAGTATTTGAAAATATGAATTTTTGAAGTATCTTTATTACAAAAATGAGGATTTGTTTAGGTAAACACCTCCGCATTTCCCTTTGGGAACGGAATTTTGTAAAATCTGTAATCATCTAACCTCTACAGGACAGAAACAATGTTTATACCAAATTTCAAGTCTGTAGATATATTTCTGTCTGTTCTGTCTGTCTGGAGATATACTTAAAAAATGTGATTTACACCCCACCAATACCCTTGTGGGTGAAATTTCGTAAAATCCGTTCTTAGCTGACCTCTACTCGGTGAAAGGAATATACCTACCAAATTTAACATCTGTAGGCCTTATGATTCCAAAGATATCGTGATGAGTCAATACATAGGTGGAAATCTCTTAATATAGATAGATGATCTCTATGCTATCATAGTATTATGAAAAATACTGCTATTTAATACATATTAGTACAATATTTTTTCCCTGTGTATTTATTTCAAGGGTCTGATTCAAGGTAATAATGCCGTACTTTAATGTCCAACAGTTCAAACTCGATCGGATCGTGGATTTATGATACACCTATATATCTACCTTCACCCCGTCACTAAATATGACCCTAGGTTCCGAGAACGGCCCTGAGATTACATAATGATACTCTGTCTGAGAATACGAGACACTCAACTATTTAGTATTTTAGAGAAGGACATTCTGAATAACGATGCAAACAAAACCATTAAAAAATATAGATACTGTATGAAAGTTTTTAATAAATGCTGAAAGGGAGAAATTATCAAATTTTTGTGTCTTTATCTCAACTTCAGCACTTATATTGCAAGAGATTTCTTAATATTTATAAATAAGTTATTTATTAAATTTAAAAATATGTTATTGTAAATATTTTATTAATTGAATTAAAATAGGTTTATTAATTATTTTGTAAATTTGTTTTTTATATTTAGTACATTATTATAACATAAGTTTTATGAAACTGTATGCATACATGTCGGCCTCCTCCTTAATGGGAGGGCAATTAACCCACTATACCCCGCTGGTCAGACGTGTTGGTATAGGGTTTTGTTTCGAGTTTTCCTTCTCTTGCATAGATGTTATATGCGTTTTATATCCCTTAGTCATCTCTTACGATCACCCACGGGCAGGGAGGTGGTGAATTGTATTCTTACTCCGTCAACATACGTATAATATATGCATAACATGAGTTTAGTTTTATTACGTATACAATTATACATAAACCTACTTATGACTATACCTACGCTGTGTGGTGGCGGTTACGAATACTACCAATACTTACTAGGAGCTTAACATAAACCTGGGCCAACTCTATCTTAACTTGTCAACAACTGCATTCCAAAGAGGTAATAAAATTATTGCAATACTCTTGCAACACATATTAGAGAAGAAGAGTGCGTATGACCTCATCCCCAAGTAATTGTGATAAGAATAAGATATTGATGATGAAAAGAAGAATGACTTAAATGTCAGTCTTTATATTTTTGCTTTTAGAATAACAGATATTTACGGGACATTGGCGAAGTTGCGGTTAATCGCTAACAGAAGCCATTCATTAAGATGAAGAAGAATAACACATCTTAATGCAAACTGTTTGATAATGATTAAGTAAAGCAACAGTTTTGTAAAAAAGAAATTGACTATCGATATATCATCGTCCCATCTCTACATTTACCGTATTATTATAGAGCGTGTTATTTCCATAGCTAATTGCAAATTGCGCGATCCTGTCAACGCATGCGCGCTAATGTGTCATAATACAGACAAAACCACGTTTATGACCACAGTTGTGATTACACAGAAATTGTGGTTGACCCCCAGCACTTGTGGCAGTAAATATTGGCATTTTGATTCAACAATTTGTTGAACATCAAGTGGTAAAATTGTAAGGTAAATTGGACAGTAAAAATGTTACTACATACATACATACATGTCATTACGCCATATCCTATGCAGGGTAGGCGGAGAGAACAGAGTGCAAGAGAACTCTATCCTTGCATACTTCACTCGCTTCCTCAACATTCATAATTCTCTTCATACATGCTCGCCGTTTTCGGCGACTATGAGAAAATGTTACTATTTATCTAAATAGGCACAGGATTAGTAAAGCTAGCTATAACTACATAGTTTCCAATTGAAAACTGAATTATCATCTACCATCGTCGCAGCTTATACACATCCCAGAGGTGGTCTTGAGTCTCCTCAGCAATAGGAGGGAAATTGAACTAATAAGGGTATTGACCACGCTTAAACGGGTTAGTACAGGGTTTTATTTCGAGTTTTCCTTCTCTTGGACAGATATTATATGCATATTATATTTCTTAGTCTAAATTTTAAGACAACCACTGTCAAGATAAGGGTTTTTAATTGTATTTTTATATTTCATCATCATCATCATCATCATCTCAGCTCATACGTTCCACTATTGGGCTCGAGCCTCCTCCACAATGGAAGGGAAATTGGCCTACTATACCACGCTGGTCAGACGTGTTGGTATATCTAGGGTTTTGTTTCGAGTTTTCCTTCTCTTATTTTATATGTCTCCACTTGGGAAAAGTAAAACCTAACTGGAAATAAATGTCACACTATCATATTAGTGTTATTATTACTCCATAACCCACAGAACCATTTATGCAGTCGAAGTAAAATATAGACAAATTAAAAGTTATTTATATTTTTATGCTTTCTAAAGAACTTGCGGTTATAACGTTCCACACATTATTATATTACAATATTAACCTTCTACTAAGAAGGCTGTAATTAATTATATTTCAACTAGAACAAATACCTGCTTCTTTGGTTAGATTAGTCTCTATAAAGTCAAATTTGAAGTGATAATATTTCTACCTAAACAATCATTGAACATCGACGTTTTCTATCAAAAATTTTAAGCAAGATCACGTTTACGTTTTTGATGTTTATCACAGATACCGTCCAAAGTACACTTCTCAATAAGTACGCAAACAATCTCTTTGGCGGAACCAGTACACAAAGGGAAATAATATAACAAAAGAACCGCCGACAGATCCATCAAATTTTAGAAGATGTATCCAAGAAATTTAACACTATTATATAGGTAGGTAACATTTAATACTATTATTTGATAATTCTCGTTGAAGGAATTTTATTTTTAATCGATGTCCGCAAAGCAAACACGTCGAGCTACCGAAATACTTCGCGGTTCGCTTCACATTATCAAAAGGACTCTGCAAGAAAACATCTAAAGATATATACTAACCATTACACTTTTGTTAGTCAAATATGAACCGTAATACAACTTTAATACGGAAGAAGATCTAGCCAATTATGCGCAAAAATAAAACGGTTTCTTTTAAAAAAATAATCACATTAGCGAACCACGGCAGCCGAAATTATTGTGGCCTTTGAATTTTTAGAAGTAAAAATTATCGGTGATTTCCGTAAGAGAGGATAATTGTAAAGACCACAATGGTTCCTAACTTAGTTTCGATCTATGCGGTCAAAGGTTTTTATAGCTGCGTTTTAAGTCAGCTGATTAAACATCGATATACTAAAAGTAATAATACAGTAATAAAACATTTTGCCATAGTAATAACTAGCAGACCCGGCCACGCGTTGCTGTGGCTAAGGTAGCCTAAGTAACACTTAGTGGTTATTCTAATACATTGTAGCTTATATGAAACGTTTTTACGTTTAACATAGCGCCATCTATTAAATACTTACTCAACCCAGTCAACAGATACCAGCATCTGTTAGAATCGTTTGAAGATAACAGATACAGACTGTCAAATAATAGACAAATAATTTGCAATAAAATAATATTGCGAATATAAATTGAGATGGAAGCTATCCTATCTTTTAAGTTGGATCAAACTACACATGTTGTGCAAATTTGATTAAAATCGGTTTAGTACTTTAGAAGTCTATCGCGGACGAACAACGTGACGCGTAATTTATATATATTAAGATACATACATACATACATATCATCACGCCATATCCCTTGCAAGGTAGGCAGAGAGAACAGAGTGCCAGAGAACTCTATCCTTGCATGAAGTATGCAAGGATAGAGTCGCTTCCTCAACATTCATAATTCTCTTCATACACGCTCGCCGGTTTCGGAGACTCTTGACTCCACCTTCCTTCAGTACATGACCGATCTGGTCTAGGAAGGTTAGTCTCGGTCTCCTCCGGTACCTACATCCTTCCACTTTCGCATTGTATATCTTCTTAACCAGACGTTCGTTCGGCATTTTTTCCACATGTCCGAACCATCGGAACATTCCCTTTCGCATCTTTACACCGATACTCTCTTTCATACCTACTCGCTCTCTTACGTCGTCGGAGGAGGCTCGAGCTCAACAGTGGGACACATCATCATCATTCTCCTACTCTTACCCCAGTTACTTGGAGTTGATACAATGTGTACTCCTCTTTCATAACACATTGTAAAAGTTATTACATTGTAAAAGTTATTATATTGGTAATACTTTTATGACCGGCCGCGACCGGACGTCAACCCTCCTTGAGAATGTAATTGTTGACCAAACGGCACCAGATGGAGTTGGCCCAGGTCATCATAAGGCTCTTAGTCGTCTTTTACGACATCCACGAGCAAAGTAAGAGTTGGTAGTATTTGTAGCCGCTACCATATAGCATAACAACAGTGGGACATATATGAGCTGAAATGATGAGAATTAAGAGACGATTACAATATTGACATTTTTTTTAGGCTTAGTAGGTGTTCGTGATTGTTATAACATAGGTTTTTTTTTTATAATCTAGTTATCATTTGCTTTTTGATAAGCTATGGACACACGCTGTCCATTTCGTTTGAGTCGACGGAAGCGCGGCGCTTGGCCCCATCACCAACCTCATTCCCTCCCCATCGCAATTGAACCGGTCACTGGTACCGAATAGTTAACACCCGTGGCCAACCCGTATAATCTAGAAATCTACCGTAATATGGGCAAATATGAAATACAAATCAATGCTGTGTGGTAGCGGCTACGAATACTACCAACCCTTACTTTACTCGTGGATGTCGTAAAAGACGACTAAGAGCCTTATAATGACCTGGGCCAACTCCACCTGATGCCGTTTGGTCAACAATTACATTCCCAAGTAGGGTTGACGTATGGCAGGCGGCCGGTGATAAAACTATTGCCAATAACTTTTACAATATGTAGGTACTACGAAAAAAGAGCACATATTGCATCAACCCCAAGTAATTGGGATAAGAGTAGGAGAATGATGATGAAATACAAATCATAACAGAATCACGATATAAGTGTAAGCAGGTCTCTGCTTACATATCTATGTACCTACGCATAACATACGAATATGACTATCTAACATTTGGTTCTCAATAGTAATGGTTGAATATATATCGAGAGAACTTCTACGAACTTCCTGCTGAAAACTTCTTTACCGTTTAACTCGATACATTAAGCAAATTAAAATAACTATCTTTAAGATTTTTTTTTTTATTTTAATTTTTTTTTTATATTTTTTCTTTAGACACCACCCTTGCACTAAGGAAATAAACCTTGTATTGCGGGGTACTTTACAAACATGCAATTATCGCAGACAAATTACACCCAGACCCAGAAAAACACTTTGTGGATCACACCAAGTATTGTTCTACGTGGGAATCGAACCCACTGCACTGGCTTGGAAGGTCAATATCTTAACCACTACGCCATCGCTGTAATCGACAGATTGAAAGAGTTCCAAATCTAGATTACACAAAAAGCGGTTAATGATGATTTCCTTGAAGCTTTTTAACAAGTATTGTTTTTTTTTTATTTGTAACGCAAAATAATATTACAACGTATATTACCTTATCAAAGTACATTCACGCACAATCGCCTAAAGCCACTCGAAGGCATAGAAAAGCACACGTGTCGATGTGGCTTAATCCATGGCTTTGCGTTATAATCCGACCACCCAGACAACCAACCTTTATTATACTGCCCACAGAAATAGTACCCCCATTATTATATAGAATGAAACATATAGGTTGCCCTTATTATTTTACGCTATAAATTTGAGACCACCTACGTTACACCATTTTTTTTTTAATATTTTTTTTATTTCGCAAATCACTTTTATGTGTGAATGTAATGATGTGATCGTGAATTTTGGGCACTTTGAGGTATTTATACTCTATTTAGCTATGGTACAATTGTGACTTAGTTTTTTTTTCTGTTACAAATACCCGTAAATTCTCAATTGACATTGAATGGTAGTCATTGTTGATAAAGGTAATATTCACGCGAATAATCAGTCTTGACTTTGGACATATTGTTTTTATTATAAACTAAATGAAGAAAGAAAGAATTTTCCGTGTGGTGACGGAGTAAGAATACAATTCACCACCCGCTATCCTACCCGTGGGTGATCGCACGAGATGACTAAGGGATATAAAACGCAAATATAACATCTATACGAGAGAAGGAAAACTCGAAACAAAACCCTATACCAACACGTCTGACCAGCGCGGTATAGTAGGTTAATTTCCCTCCCAGAGGCCCGAGCCTTAACAGTGGGACATTTGTGATGATAATAATGATGATGAATAATTGCTGCCTAAATTCTGAAGTGATATTTTTTAACTTTTAAATATAGAACTGGTAGTGACCAAGATTCATCATCATGTAGCTCTTATCCTAATTACTTAAGGTCGATCCAATGTGTATGCTTCTTTCATAGTGGGTATATATTACAAAAGTTTTGGCAATAGTTTTATGAACAGCCATCTGCATGACGTCAATGCTCTTTGGGAATGTAATTGTTAACCAAACGCCATTAAGTGGGAGTTAACCCAGATAGATATAAAACGCTTGGTCGTCTTTTACGATACTCACGAGCAATGTAACCCTTGGTAGTATTCTTAGCAGCTACCACACAACAGAGCTACCTAATTGTGTAAGGTGCTAATTAAATAAGAGAAACGGGACATGTTCATCAATGGTAGGACCACGCTGTTGACAGTTTTCTGTCTTCAGCCGCGGGCCAGTCTGTCCGGGGTAGTGCCACACTCTCGCGGAAGATCAACGTCTGAGTAATGGCAATATGCTATTGCGAGTCGTTCGGTGAGCGTGAGAGCCGTAAGCCTAAGTGGGTGAGTTTGGGGTTTCTATTGATAGGCAGCGGCCTAGTTATACCCTTGGTATTGCAAAGGTCCCCATGGGCGGCAGTAACACTTACCACCAAGTATGCTGCTTGCTCGATTGCCACCATAAGCAATAAAAAAAAATATAAGGGTTGGTAGTATTCTCAGCCGCTACCACACAGCAGAGCTGGGTACCTATTTATCTCATCATCTCCTCTCAGCTCATATATGTCCCACTGTTGGGTTCGAACCTCCTCCATAGTGAAAGGGTAATTGACCTACTATACCACGCTGGTCAGACGTGTTGGTATAGAGTTTCATTTCGAGCTTTCCTTCTTTAGCATAGATGTTATATGCGTTTTATATTCCTTAATCGTCTCGTACGATCACCCACGGGTAAGAAAGAGGGTGGTGAATTGTATTATTACTCCGTCACCACACGGAAAATTATGTACGGTGTATCTAATTATGTAAGGTCCTAATTAAATAAGAGAAACGAGTCATATAATATCTAAAATTCGCTAATACAAAAAAAAAACGTTATCAAAAACAATAACTAGATTATATCGAAATAAAAAAATAAGTCAACCTTTGATGTCTCAGTCAATATATCAATATAGCTAATGATAGTTCAACATAGACAATAAAGAATTGATATTGCAAAGATATTTCGCACTGAGACCACCACAAATATTTATCCAAACTTCAACTTTATATCTATTAATATAAATATGTTTTTTCGTTGTAATTTTTATTTATTTTATAAGGCAGTTGTATGAAGAGGTGTACCTAGTGTTGCGGCTCATTCGGACGTATACCAATGCGTATTAATGATTGTATAACATTTAACGATTAGTTACCATCTGTTATGATCGCCTTCCTGTCTTAGTACAACACTAATCTAATCGCGTGACATATTTTATGATATTCTTAGTTATTGATGTGTCAATTTTTAGGATTAAATTGAATTTGTTTTTTTAATATAACATTATTATATTTACGTCTGACGGAGTAAGAATATAATACACCACCCCCTCTCTTGCTTTGAGTATCGTAAAGTACGGTTAAGGTATATAATATTCATATAGCATCTGTGCAAGAGAAGAAAAACACGAAATTAAACCCTGCGTGGTAGGTATAGTAGGTCATTTTCCTTTCCATTGCGGAGGTGGCCTGAGCCCAATAGTGGGACATATGTCAGCCGAGTTGATGATGAAATGATGATTATATCAATTCCTCATTAGGCACGTCTTTTTCTTACTGTAGAAGGAAAGTTAGCCTTCATCGGCCATGACTACTTGCTGTATTCTTTTTTTTAATTTATTAATATAAACTAGATAGGACTGTACAAATATGTAATTTAACGGACACAAATTACACTTAGACTCAAAACAAGACTTACGATATTGACTGTTTGTTTTTATTAATCCTTCGCACTAGAAGTTTTTATTTATTTTTTATTTACATACCCTCATACATTACTAATAAATCTATAATCGTCATGCCTGCCAGGTAAGTTGGTAATCGCAATTGATTATATAAGTTTTTAGGATGACGCTACTTCCCACTCCCACGATACTCTCTTGGTAGGTTTCTGCGATTCCCGCGTAAAAAGGGTGGTGAAACATATACCTATATAAGACGTCATAACATATGGGCTTTTCCTATAAATAATTTTTAAAAACATTTACCTATAAGTTGTAAACAATTTATATTTTATCAAGAGTAAATATTATGTGATACTACAAGACCTCGTCGCAAAATTGTCTATTCATCATCATCACCGTCCCACTCTTGAGCCTCCTCTATAATGGGAGGGAAATTGACCTACTATATCACGCTGGTCAGACGTGTTGGTATAGGGTTTTGTATCCTGTTTTCCTTCTCTCGTATAGATGTTATATGCGTAAATACCCGATACGAAACGAAAAATGATGTCACAAGCGGGGTTCGAACCCGCACCTATTGGGAATCCGGCCCAACCGTGCTGCCACTTACACCATCGTGAACTATTTTAGGACATGCAAATTTCGAATCATATTATATCTTACGTCTTCAAGGTAACGTATGCCATCTATCGGACAATGTTTACACATTGTATAGACTTAATACTTCAAACTTTACAGTTAGAATTGTATTAAACGATGACACAACCTTGTTATTCAAATTACTGAAATTTTTAGCATTTAATATGCTTAATTATTTATAAATACCCGATACGAATTGCCTATTATAATTTTTATTTTAAATTATACGTCCTAACGCTTAAAGCAATTGCAACCAAAAAATTAAATGTGTTTGAAACGCTAGACACGTCACATGGCCGTCGTATTTCAACAAACGCCTAAATCATCCTGTACTCAATACATATATTACTGTTATATCAGTTACTTATGTTCACTGAAAACGGTATCTATGTGGAATGGTAGTACTTACGTAATAATTTAAACAACAAAAATAATCAAAATGGTGTTATGAAATTTGAAATATATAATTTATTGTTTACACAATGTATTGTTCTGAGTCTGAGTGTAATTTGTCTCCGTTAATTGTATGTTTGTAAAGTCCGTGTAACTATAAACTACACACTAATATCCGTGTGGTGACGGAGTAAGAATACAAATCACCCTATCTTACCCGTGGGTGATCGTAAGAGACGACAAAGGTATATAGAAGGCATATAACATCTATACAAGAGAAGGAAAACCCAAAACAAAACTCTATACCAACACGTCTGATCAGTGTGGTATTGTAGATCAATTTCCCTCCCATTATGGAGGAGGCTCGAGCCCAATAGTGAAGACATATATGAGCTAAGATGATGATGAATAATACTAAATTAAATTTAACCATAGGCGTAGTGGTTATGATATCAACCTGACGATGTACGTCAGGTGTCGCGGGCTCGATTTCTATGAAGGACAATAATTAGTCTAATCCATAAACTTTTGTCCGAAGTCTGGATATTATTTGTGTTCAATAATTTTGTGTTTGTAAAGGCCCCGCAAAACAAGAATTGACTGCATAGATGGCGTAATGGTTAAGATACCGACCATCCGTGCCAGTTCCGTGGGTTCGATTCCCGAAAGTATTGTTTTGAGTGCGGGTGTAATTTGTCTCCGTTAATTGCATGTTTGTTAAGTCCCCCGGCCATACAAGGATTATTTCCTTAGTGCATAGTGTATTTAAAAAAAAAAAAGAAGAATTAATAGAATAATAAATGCCTTAATTTTGGATATGGTTGTTTAAAAAATATCCCCTTGTGGTGATTAGTTAAGAATATAATGCCAATCGCTCTTCCTTTCACGCGTGTGTCCAAAGAAATAACTAGGTAAAGCAAAATGCAAAGCAAACAAATAAAATTACCACAAAAGAACTAGTCAACTTACTATTTTTTCGTTTCATCATCATGGTTCATTTCCAGGTTTATGACATTACTGTAATGAAGAAAAAGAAATAATTAAAGATATCTTTACTATTTAATAGTCTATCGGGACTTAAGTCAATATTAAGCGTCAGGCCAGTTCAAATAGCGAAAATAATGGAAAACTACAAAATATTTATATTTACAAGGAAAATGATGTAAAATTAAATATTATGACGTAATAATCTAAAGGTAAGTATAGACTGTTGGATAATTTAGATGTTGCGAATGTAACCGCAAGTTAATTGGACCCAAGTCCATCCTAACTTGTGATATTAAGTTATTAAGCTATCATTACACTGGAGCAATACTTGTGTTACATTTACATTTCTTTATTTTTGGAGTGAAACTTCTTTATCGGCGTTGGAAAAAAATTACCATCACATTTTTTGGTTACGCGCCATCTTGAAGAGAAACTTTTTTGCGCGCATGAGGGTAAAATTTTTACAGATGAAACGCGACACGAGGATCGCGCCACGAGAGAGAGAGTACACGCTATTATGTATGTAAATGTATATGTAATGTAAAGTAAAGTGTATTATGTATGTAAACGAGATTTAAAAAATAGTTTGCCAATGTTTCAATTCTGATATGTGTACTTTGTACGCACGCATATTTATTTAGTTAAATACCTAAAAACTCACGATTAAATGGGGTTTGAATCCCACTATAGAGTAGCAGATTAACCTACACAGAGCTAAAGACATGAACTCTTTTCTAGTATTTTACTATAGGTACTCGTAAGTGTGGTCTTCAGTTTTTAAGTAACGAAGAGTTTATCTCTCGAAATGCGTACCGCAATGCGGGTTAGGGCGTCCCCCGGAGGCGACGCGTACCGACCCGCCCCAGTCGGTACGAACATCGGCAGTTGCGGCGATGAGGGCCGCCACCCATCACGCCTTGCCCAGTTAGGCGAGTCGAGGAGAACGGAGTGCCGGGTGGGCACGTGGAATGTAAGAGGTTGTGTGGAAGGTAAGTTGCACGAGCTGATATCCGTCATGGCGGACAAACAGCTAGACGTGCTCTGTGTAACAGAGACCAAGCGAAGGGGCAGCGACGCCTGCGATCTTCCTGGTGGCGGGATGGCTCTGTGGTCTGGTGTACCACAGAGCGATCGAGCCAGCATGGGGGTAGGGGTGCTGTTGTCCTCTCGCTTGACCTCAGGTGTGAAGGATTACGGAATGTATGATCCCAGACTTCTCTGGGTCCGTATAAAACTAGGTGTCACCAAGGTATTCATGGTTTAGCATATGCTCCCGTAGGATCCTCGGTGGCATCAGACCTAGAGAAGTTTTGGGATAATGTTAGGGAAGTTCTGGATATGGCAGAAACCAGTGAACGCGTGATTGTATGCGGAGATTTGAACGGATGGGTGGGGACCAAGCGTCCCGACTATGAGGACGTACTTGGCCCATTTGGAGATAAGAGAGTGAACGACGCAGGTAGGCTCATAGCGGATGTATGCATGGAGAGAAACCTTATTGTGTCAAACACATTTTTCCAACATAAGGACATCCATATGTATACATGGAGAAGGAATGAACAGAAAAGCATAATAGATTTAATTTTGGTAGACAGTCGCCTCCGAAGCAAAATATTGGACGCAAGAGCCTACAGGGGCCCCACAGTCGACACGGACCACTATCTCGTTATTGCGAGATTTAGTGGTCTGTTCAGAAAGTGGAGGCACTGGCGAGAGCGTGTCCACTTCGGAGGGCTTGAAAGAATAAAGGTTGAAAGGTTGCAAGAAGAGTGTGTAAGAGAAAAGTATGCAGAGGGTGTCCGAGAACGGCTGACGATGGCAAACCAGCCGCAATCGGACATTGAAGAATGCTGGAGAGTATTGAAAGAGAGTATGGTAGATACAGCAAAAGAAGTATGTGGAAGTTCAAAGAAGCATAGAAAAACAAATGGTGATGCATGGTGGGATGCGGAAGTGGCAGCTTCCGTAGAGCAAAAGAAGAAAGCGTGGCTGGACTATGTCTCTTCTTTGAATCTGAATGACAGTATGACTGAACAGAAGAAAGAAATATATCGGCAATGTAAGAATGACACCAAGGCCTTAGTGAAAGAGAAACGTGATAGAGCAAGTATGAGTGCAGAAGATAGGCTGACTAAAAACTTCGAGGGTAACACCAAACTCTTTTGGAGGGAGGTGAAGAAGTCTCGGGGTGGTTGGTCAGCCTTCAGAATGAATAAAATAAGGTCTAAAGGTGGAGACATTCTTACACAAACACAAGACGTGTTAAGCCGATGGAGTGAATATTTTGGCGATATGTATGCGGATACTACGGTTGGCGCCGGTGTCGCATGTGGTCTAGTAGATCAACATTCGGCGACGGCGTCCTCCGATGGCATCAGTATGGATGAAGTTGAATGGGCGATAAGAAGTTTGAAAAATGGTAAGGCAGCGGGCATTGATATGGTGTCTGCCGAGATGATCAAGCTCGGTGGCTCTTGTGTCTGGGAGGCGTTCCTGTTGCTCCTCAATTTATGTTGGAGCTCGGGAATGGTTCCCGGGGACTGGAATAGCGCAGTCATCGTGCCTTTGTTTAAAAACAAGGGTTCACGTTATGACTGCGCAAATTACAGAGCCATAGGCTTGACCAGTTTGGCAGCAAAAGTGTATGGAAAAATTATTGAAAGGAGAATGAGGATAGTGTCCGATGGTTTACTGTGTGAGACACAAGGAGGTTTCAGGAGTGGAAGGGGATGCATGGATCAAGTGTTCTCTCTGCGCAACATTGTGGAGAAGCATCTGGCTCTAGGTCAGAGGGTTTTCTGCAGTTTTGTGGATCTGGAGAGAGCATTTGACACGGTTGTACGAAAGGAAATTTGGGACATTTTACCGGAGTATGGTATTAACGGTAAACTGCTACAGGCTGTGCAGTCCAGTTACATGGGCTGTAGAGCCTGTGTGCGGCTGGATGATGGAATGTCGCCTTGGTTTGACGTCAATATCGGCGTTAAGCAGGGGTGCGTTCTGTCAGCCAGGCTGTTTATCATATATCTGGATAAATGTCTCCAAAGGTTGAACGATATGAATGTGGGAGTCCAGATGGGCGACTCAGTGGTCACTGCTCTGCTTTATGCAGATGATGCAGTCCTGCTGGCACAGTCAGCGACTGACCTGCAGACCCTAGTCGACACAATGACAGAAGATTGTAAGAAAAGGGGTCTACGCGTGAATGTGAGCAAAACCAAAATAATGGTCTTTGAAAGAGATAAAACCAGAACAGATGTAAGAGTAACAATAGGTAATGATGTACTAGAGCAAGTGGATGAATTTGTATATCTTGGATGTGGATTTAGCCGAGATGGAAGGTACACCACTGATATAGAGCGAAGAGTGAATGCGGGAAATAGAGTGAACGGAGCGTTGGGGCAACTTTTCGGCAGCCACCACCTCAGCCAGAAGGCACGTGTAGCAATACATAACGCAGTGCTTGTCCCAACATTACTGTATGGAAGCGAGAGTTGGGTATGCAGAAAAGAGTATGATAGTAAAATTAATGCGGTTGAAATGCGATCTCTGCGGAAAATCTGTGGAGTTAGGCTGACCGACCGCATTCGTAACGACGACGTAAGAGAGCGAGTAGGTATGAAAGAGAGTATTGGTGTAAAGATGCGAAAGGGAATGCTCCGATGGTTCGGACATGTGGAAAGAATGCCGAACGAACGCCTGGTTAAGAAGATATACAATGCGAAAGTGGAAGGATGTAGGTACCGAGGGAGACCGAGACTAACCTACCTAGACCAGATCGGTCATGTACTGAAGGAAGGTGGAGTCAAGAGTCTCCGAAACCGGCGAGCGTGTATCAAGAGAATTATTAATGTTGAGGAAGCGAGTGAAGTATGCAGAGATAGAGTTCTCTGGCACTCTGTTCTCTCTGCCTACCCTGCAAGGGATATGGCGTGATGATATGTATGTATGTATGTGTAAGAGTTTATATTGGCGACAGGGCTGAGCAGTAATCGAGTGGCAGGCAATAATATCTTAACTTAATACCTACCTGCCGAAATATTTTTGTTGTCCAATGTTTCATTCACCATTAAAGCAACTGATAATTGTTCATTTATGATTATAAAAAAAAACATAACATCGAGAAATATCATAGTGTAGACTGAAATCTAGGACATACAAAATATTAATCAATTCCATTGCAACGCCGCTTTACGAAAAGTCGTGTCTGGACGCAGTAGGGCAAAGTGAAATTAAAACTAAACTGAGTAAGACGAGACTATTATGTTGAAACTGAACTTATGCAATGAAGCTACTGGCATTAAAATATGAAGACCGTCTAGTTGTAAAGTATAAAAGGTTTATATAGTGCTTTTAGTATTAAAACATCGAATGATCTTCTTCAACCACACGCTAGAAGACTAACGCTAGCAACTAACTGATAAAATTAGCACTTCTTCATTTAGCAATTAATACTTACTAGTGTGTCTAAAGCTAATTTAAAATAATTTTAATATTGAAAATAAACTAAAGAATAATTTTACTGGGTGTAAAATTAAAATGGAAGTTCTTATGGTAATGGAAGGTAAAACTCTATAATCAACCCTTTTTGTCTGTTATATATTATATCCATTCCAGTCAGAGAAGGAAAAGTTAAACTAGAACCCTATCCCTGTGTATCCAGTTAACGTGGTATAGCAAATAAATATCTTTCAATTATGAAGAAGGTTTTTTTTAAATTGGTCATCATTTCAAGGAAGGTGGAGTCAAGAGTCTTCGAAACCGGCGAGCGTGTATGAAGAGAATTATGAATGTTGAGGAAGCGAGTGAGATATGCAAAGATAGAGTTCTCTGGCACTCTGTTCTCTCAGCCTACCCTGCAAGGGATATGGCGTGATAATATGTATGTATGTCATCATTTCAGCGCTATTGTGACTACTGTTGGACTCGAACCTCTTCACCATTAAATTAGAAATTGACCTACATTGTCACACTAGTCAGAGAGCTTGACAAAGGGTTTTTCTTTAGTTTTCTCTTCTTGCAGTGAGGTTATCTGTTTGTACCTCTTAGTCTCCTTTTACCATCATCCACAAGAAAGAAAGGAATGGTAACCATTGGATACTTATACCGTCTCCGTGGATATACGCTGCAATTAGTGAGAGAATAATAGCTGACATACTTAATAGTTATTTTTTATGTGGTAATGGAATAAGAATACAATTCACAACGCCCTTTCTTGCCTGTGAGTATCGTAAAAGATGACTAAGGGATATAATATGCAGATAGCATCTATGTAAAAAGAACGAAAACTCAACATAAAACTCTATTCCAATACGTCTGATCATTGTAGGCATAGTAGGCCCATTTTCTTCCTATTGTAAAGTAACCCGCACCCATTAGTAGAACTTATGTTGACCGATATGATCAATAAAAGCTAAAAAAGATATTAATAATATTTTGAGTTATAAAATTATAAACTGTTTATAATCATCATTCTCCTACTATTATCCCAATTACTTGGGGTCGATACAATATGTACTCTTCTTTCATAGTAAATATTGTAAAAGTTATTGGCAATAGTTTTATGACCGGCCGCCTGCCAGACGTCAACCCTCCTTGGGAATGTAATTGTTGACCAAACATCATCAGATGGAGTTGGCCTAGATCGTAATAAGTCTCTTAGTCGTCTTTTACGGCATCCACGAGCAAAGTGAGGGTTGGTAGTATTTGTAGCCGTTATCACACAGCCATAAACTGTTTATAATATAGAACAAAATTATAAGTCATTCTAACAATGTATCTTTGTCCTAACTACTTTGAACTAAGACAAGAATGAGATTTTGAAAGTAAACTTCTTTATCTATGACATCGGACTATGTAATTAAGAATATTATGATTGCACTATTTATTTAAGGATATAGTGGCCGTTCCGAGGGCATTACGGAGATGGAAAGCCACGTTATAAATTGTTGTCTCGTAATCTCTATATATTCGTAAGATATAACTGAGAAATATACTGACGTAATTAGTACTGTAAATTTGATTAGCTTATGTGTCATGTCATAGGTAATTGCATATAATTACGTAATAACTTGTATGGCATGATGATTTCTAATGTTTACGCGAGTATTACACATTTGAAATAATACTACTTCTACGTATTCTATCGCGTTTGTATTTGATTTTTAATTTCCCGACGTTTCGAACATTTTAGTTATCATGGTCACGGGAGGACTAAGGTGTCTAACGTCCAAAAGTCATCGTTATTACGTTTAAGACACCTTAGGCCTCCCGTGACCATGATCACTGTAAAGTGTTCGAAACGTCGGGAAATTGAAAAAAAAAATCATAGTTGTCACGTAGCAAATATTTTGATAATAATAAATAAAAAACTATAAATTGCTTTTTTTTCATTTCAACTATCATTTTATCATTAAACTTATATTGTGTTTTGCAAATAAATTAAGATTATTTCAAGTTTTTATACAAATATGTGAACGGTGTAAGACCTCATCTCTAAACGAAGAACTAATGCCAAACAAGTAATAAGTATAAGTGTAATAAGTATAGTGTATTTCATCAATTATCCATTATAATTTTTACCTACAATCGACAGGAATATTTGTCTAAGGAAATTTATTCACTCATCTTAGAAACAAGTCTCTCTGGCTTATCTTTAAAGACAGTTTGTAAGCAGACCTTCTAAAAGTAAGCCTCATACAAATATTAACCCACGATGTCATCGCGGACCACACATATAGGAATATTTTTATTTTCATTATGAATAATGAAGAACTAGTACAATATTCACATGATGATAGATTAACTTATAGAACATATCATCACTTGCGGCAATCGCCACGCTTGACGGTTAGGTTGGTGATCACAATGAGTGTTATATGTGACCCAGGAAAGAACTGCTTGCTATCTATTCCTGGTGAAACAGAATTGTAATACGATTATTTAGTAAGAATTCCCACGGTCTCTGAAGTCGTGGCGATAATTGTATGTCATAACCAGAGGGACGTATAATGTTTCCTTTATAATTTAAAATAATAAAAAAATGGTTTAGAAAATTTAATATGTCAAGATATGAAATTTTATTTAAATAAAAATAATTTTAGAATAGAAAAACCCACACACAAAGAGAAGGTCATCTCGAAATAAAACCTTAAACAAACCCATTTAACCAGCGTTATATAGTAGGTCATTATCTCTCCCACTGTGGAAGAGGCTATAGTCTAGCAATCAAACGTCTAAGAGCCGACATGATGATAATTCATCATCATTCTCCTACTCTTATCCCAGTTACTTGGGGTCGAAACAGTAAGTATGTACTCTTCTTTCATAGTACATATTGTAAAAGTTATTGGCAATAGTTTTGGGATCGGCCGCCTGACAGACGTCAACCCTCCTTGGGAATGTAATTGTTGATCAAACGGCATCAGATGAAGTTGGTACCAGGTCGTTGTAAGGCAAAGTCGTCTTTTACGACATCCACGAGCAAAGTAAGGTTTGGTAGTATTCGTAGCCGCTACCATGCAGCTAAACAAGTATAACAAAAAAAAAATACAATAATTATAAATAATTATAACAAAAAAATCTTTAAAAAGAAAATTTGTAATTTTAACTTCATTAAATGAACCCATTATAAATATTTATAAAATGAGCTCTAAGATAAGAAGTATTATTAGTTATCTACATAGGTGTAACGAAATATTTGCAAATAAAAATGATTTGATATGATTTGATTTGATTTGAATAAAAAATATTTAAAAGTAGGTACAATTTGAAATTGTACAATGGAACTTTGTTTTAAGAACCGACAGTGTTTCAATATTGTTACCACTTCTATATGAAACATTTGCTTGAGAGCCTCGTGCGTAATATGTGTGTAGAAATGACGCACTTATACCCTTAAATGTATACCTTAGTTTACTAATATTCTACGAGGTTGGGTATCGCTATGTATAACTACGTATATAGGTATGTGATATCAACATTAGAAAAAAACAAAACAGAAACAAATAGGTAAGCGGTCAAATGCCTCATTTAATATCTTAAAAAGTTTTGTTTATTGAACTTGAACGCTTATGGTAAGTAGATTCATAGGTAGGTACTTAAACCTACTAGGGTTGTGAGGTTACTGGAAAAAAAAAGATTAAATAAAAATCGATTTTTTTTTATTTAATATTAATCGATTTGCCGAAAATCGATTCTAATCAAAATAAATCATCGATTTTTACGAAAAATCGATTTTTTTTTCTATTCTTTAAAAATGGATATAAGGAAAGTTCTGGATATGGCAGAAACCAGTGAACGCGTGATTGTATGCGGAGATTTGAACGGATGGGTGGGGACCAAGCGCCCCGACTATGAGGACGTACTTGGTCCATTTGGTAATAAGAGAGTGAACGACGCAGGTAGGCTCATTGCGGATGTATGCATGGAGAGAAACCTTATTGTGTCAAACACATTTTTCCAACATAAGGACATTCATATGTATACATGGAGAAGGAATGAACAGAGAAGTATAATAGATTTAATTTTGGTAGACAGTCGCCTCCGAAGCAAAATATTGGACGCAAGAGCCTACAGAGGCCCCACAGTCGATACGGACCACTATCTCGTTATTGTGAGATTTAGTGGTCTGTTCAGAAAGTGGGGGCACTGCCGAGAGCGTGTCCTCTTCAGAGGGCTTGAAAGTATAAAGATTGAGAGTGTGTAAGAAAAAAGTATGCCGAGGGTGTCCGAGAACGGCTGACGATGGTAAGCCAGCCGCAATCGGACATTGAAGAATGCTGGAGAATATTGAAAGAGAGTATGGTAATACAGCGAAAGAAGTATGTGGAAGCTCAAAGAAACATAGAAAAACAAATGGTGATGCTTGGTGGGATGAGGAAGAGGCAGCTTCCGTAGAGCAAAAGAAGAAAGTGTGGCTGGACTATATCTCTTCTTTGAATCTGAATGACAGTATGACTGAACAGAAGAAAGAAATATATCGGCAATGTAAGAATGACACCAAGGCCTTAGTGAAAGAGAAACGTGATAGAACAAATATGAGTGCAGAAGATAGGCTGGCTTAAAACTTCAAGGGTAACACCAAACTCTTTTGGAGAGAGGTGAAGAGGTCTCGGGGTGGTTGGTCAGCCTTCAGAATGAATAAAATAAGGTCTAAAGGTAAGACATTCTTACACAAATACAAGACGTGTTAAGCCGATGGAGTGAATATTTTGGTGATAAGTATCTGGATACTCGGGTTGGCGCCGGTGTTGCATGTGGTCTAGTAGATCAACATTCGGCACCGGCGTCCTCCGATGGCATCAGTATGGATGAAGTTGAATGGGCGATAAGAAGTTTGAAAAATGGTAAGGCAGCGGGCATTGATATGGTGTCTGCCGAGATGATCAAGCTTGGCGGCTCCTGTGTCTGGGAGGCGTTCCTGTTGTTCCTCAATTTATGTTGGAGCTCGGGAATGGTTCCCAGGGACTGGAATAGCGCAGTCATCGTGCTTTTGTTTAAAAACAAGGGTTGACGTTATGACTGCGCAAATTACAGAGCCATAAGCTTGACCAGATTGGCAGCAAAAGTGTATGCAAAAATTATTGAAAGGAGAATGAGGATGGAGTCCGATGGTTGGTTACTGTGTGAGGCACAAGGAGGTTTGAGGAGTGGAAGGGGATGCCTGGATCAAGTGTTCTCTCTGCGCAACATTGTGGAGAAGCATCTGGCTCTAGGTCAGAGGGTTTTCTGCAGTTTTGTGGATCTGGAGAGAACATTTGACACGGTTGCACGAAAGGAACTTTGGGACATTTTACCGGAGTATGGTATTAACGGTAAACTGCTGCTACTGATGTAGAGCTTGTGTGCGGCTGGATGATGGAATGTCGCCTTGGTTTGACGTCAATATCGGCGTTAAGCAGGGGTGCGTTCTATCAGCCAAGCTGTTTATCATATATCTGGATAAATGTCTCCAAAGGTTGAACGATATGAATGTGGGAGTCCAGATGGGCGACTCAGTGGTCAGTGCTCTGCTCTATGCAGATGATGCAGTCCTGATGGCGCAGTCAGCGACTAACCTGCAGACCCTAGTCGATACAATGACAGAAGATTGTAAGAAAAGGGATCTACGCATGAATGTGAGTAAAACCAAAATAATGGTCTTTGAAAGAGATGAAGCCAGAACAGATGTAAGAGTAACAATAGGTAATGATGTACTAGAGCAAGTGGATGAATTTGTATATCTTGGATGTGGATTTAGCCGAGATGGAAGATACATCACTGATATAGAGCGAAGAGTAAATGCGGGAAATAGAGTGAACGGAGCGTTGGGACAACTTCTCGGTACCCACCACCTCAGCCAGAAGGCACATGTAGCAATACATAACTTGCTTGTCCCAACATTACTATATGAAAGCGAGAGTTGGGTATGCAGAAAAAAGTATGAAAGTAAAATTAATGCAAAATGCGATCTCTACGGGAAATCTGTGGAGTTAGACTGATCGACCGCATTCGTAACGACGACGTAAGAGAGCGAGTAGGTTTGAAAGAGAGTATTGGTGTAAAGATGCGAAAGGGAATGCTCCGATGGTTCGGGCATGTGGAAAGAATGCCGAACGAACGTCTAGTTAAGAAGATATACAATGCAAAAGTGGAAGGATGTAGGTACTGGGGGAGACCGAGAATAACCTACCTAGCGTGTATGAAGAGAATTATGAATGTTGAGGAAGTGAGTGAAGTATGCAAGGATAGAGTTCTCTGGCACTCTGTCCTCTCTGCCTACCCTGCAAGGGACATGGCGTGATGGTGTGTATGTATGCTGTTTTAAATTTGTAGTATTACTGCAAGTTTTTAGCTCTTTGGAACAGTGCTTGCATATTGCTGTATGTTTCTTAATCGTAAAATATTTTCGCCAACCGCTTTCAGATGTTTTACTATTGGAAGACATTTTTATTGTTTACCAACAACTACATATATTATAGCACTCTTAACTTGTAAATAATAATGGATTTACTTCGAGTTTTATTCATCCGTTCCATAGATGGCGCTTTTCATAAAAATCGATTAAAACGCATAATTTATATAATCGATTTTTTAAAAATTGATTAATATTACTGAAAAAATCGATTATAAAGAATCGATTTTTATAAAAAAATAATCGATTAAAATAAAAATCGATTACTTTTTAACATCCCTAAAACCTACCGCAAGAATGAAACAGAAAAAAATAATCGTGAGAAAACTGTGACAATTAATTATATAACTAACTAAGTTTAGTTGTATTGATGGACATGATTTTATGTGATAAGAATCGATTGCAATTTATTTGTTAGTATAGATTTCGATTTCTGCTGATTACATTTTAGCATTCTGATAGTAAATCTAGAATTCAACTAAAAGGAGTCAATAAGAATAAATTTAGGATTTGACAAAGATGGCGATGTAGTTAAGATACTGACATACTATGCCAAGTGCTTTGTGGGTTCAATGCAGGACAACAGTTACAGCAATCTGGTTTTTTTTTTATTGATAATGGTGGCAAACGAGCTGACAGCACACTCGATGGTAAATGTCACTGCCGCCCATGGACTTTGCAATACCAAAGGTATAGCTAGCCCGCTGCCTACTAATGCAAACCCCAAACCCACCCCAGTTGGGCTTCCGGCTCTCTCGCTCACCGAACGAAGCGCAATAGCACATTGCCATTACTCCAGACGTCGATCTTCTGCGAGGGTGTGGTACTACCTCGGACGGACCGGCCCTTGGATGTAGACAGAGAACTGTCCACAGCGTGTTCCTACTACTTACTAATGATATATGTTGATGATGATACTATTGATGATTTAAATAAATAGATGATGATATGTTGTTCTGAGTCTGGATCTTATTTGTGTTCGTTAATTAAATGTTTATAAAGTTCCTCGTAATATGCGATCTCTGCGGTAAATCTATGGAGTTAGGCTGACCGAATGCATTCGTAACGAAGACGTAAGAGAGCGAGTAGGTATGAAAGAGAGTATTGGTGTAAAGATGCGAAAGGGAATGTTCCGATCGTTCGGACATGTGGAAAGAATGCCGAACGAACGTCTGGTTAAGAAGATATACAATGCGAAAGTGGAAGGATGTAGGTACCGAGGGAGACCGAGACTAACCTACCTAGACCAGATCGGTCAGGTACTGAAGGAAGGTGGAGTCAAGAGTCTCCGAAACCGGCGAGCGTGTATGAAGAGAATTATGAATGTTGAGGAAGCGAGTGAAGTATGCAGAGTTAGAGTTCTCTGCCTACCCTGCAAGGGATATGGCGTGATGATATGTATATGTATGTATGTAATAGTAGGATTACTTCCTTTGTGCAGTGTGTATTTAAAAAATAACGTAGTTATTTATTAAATAACTTTATTATATAAATAACAAAAATAATAAAAATATTTTCAATAACAATCAACTGAACATACAATTGTGGACTTCATCAACCATTACACCACACAATCAACGGGCGTTTGACATCAATTACCATGAAACCATGGTGCACGATGCATTTCTCACGAAGGTACACCACCAACCGCACATCATAACGGTTTCCCCAATATATCACTAGAAAAATAGCTATGTAAGTACTGAAAATGACCACAGAAATAACTAATGGATATTTTGGTCATCGATGAAACGGTACTTGGAATCATGTAATTATATGCTATAGTATAAGCGGTAGCACGTAACGTTCTATTATATAAAATTATACGATAAATTGACCACCTCACTGTTATATAATGGAACGTGCCTATATGATCACTCACGTGATCCATTTTTTGGACTTTTAAACTCCTGGAACTCCTGGGAGACCACTCGTAGTACTTGAAAACCCCATGTTTCCCCTGAACAGACCGCTTATATAAAGGTAAGAGTTACAGTAGATTAGTTCTAAAGGAAACATTTGTATTCAATAGAAATTTATTCTTGCTTAATAGCAATTTTCTAATGTAAATTCTTGCTATTAAAAAATACATATCGCTTGCCCGGAAGAATAGTGTCACAACTCTAAAAATTATAATTTTCATTATGTATCAATTTTTGATGGTGGAGGGGTGTTAATATTATAAGTTCTCCTTATCTTCATCGTCAGTCTTAAGGATATTATGCTGACGTTTGTGCATTTGAAATCGCTGCTGAACCTAGCTGAAAAGAAGGAAATACTTATTTTGACCCTCCAGAAAAATTTAACTTTTTTGGATTGTGTCACTATTCTTCTGGGCAAGCGATATGTATAATTGTATGTAGGTACTCTTGCTATGAAGATGTAAATCAAAATCATAAATATAAAAAATATTGAAATTATACATACATACATACATATCATCACGCCATATCCCTTGCAGGGTAGGCAGAGAGAACAGAGTGCCAGAGAACTCTATCTCTGCATACTTCACTCGTTTCCTCAACATTCATAATTCTCTTCATACACGCTCGCCGGTTTCGGAGACCTTCCTTCAGTACATGACCGATCTGGTCTAGGTAGGTTAGTCTCGGTCTCCCTCGGTACCTACATCCTTCCACTTTCGCATTGTATATCTTCTTAACCAGGCGTTCGTTCGGCATTCTTTCCACATGTCCGAACCGTCGGTGCATTCCCTTTCGCATCTTTACACCAATACTCCCTTTCATACCTACTCGCTCTCTTACGTCGTCGTTACGAATGCGGTCGGTCAGCCTAACTCCACAGATTTTCCGCAGAGATCGCATTTCGACCGCATTAATTTTACTAGCATACTCTTTTCTGCATACCCAACTGTCGCTTCCATACAGTAATGTTGGGACAAGCACTGCGTTATGTATTGCTACACGTGCCTTCTGGCTGAGGTGGTGGCTGCCGAGAAGTTGCCCCAGCGCTCCGTTCACTCTATTTCCCGCATTCACTCTTCGCTCTATATCAGTGGTGTACCTTCCATCTCGGCTAAATCCACATCCAAGATATACAAATTCATTCACTTGCTCTAGTACATCATTACCTATTGTTACTCTTACATCTGTTCTGGTTTTATCTCTTTCAAAGACCATTATTTTGGTTTTGCTCACATTCATGCGTAGACCCCTTTTCTTACAATCTTCTGTGTGTCGACTAGGGTCTGCAGGTCAGTCGCTGACTGTGCCAGCAGGACTGCATCATCTGCATAAAGCAGAGCAGTGACCACTGAGTCGCCCATCTGGACTCCCACATTCATATCGTTCAACCTTTGGAGACATTTATCCAGATATATGATAAACAGCCTGGCTGACAGAACGCACCCCTGCTTAACGCCGATATTGACGTCAAACCAAGGCGACATTCCATCATCCAGCCGCACACAGGCTCTACAGCCCATGTAACTGGACTGCACAGCCTGTAGCAGTTTACCGCTAATACCATACTCCGGTAAAATGTCCCAAAGTTCCTTTCGTACAACCGTGTCAAATGCTCTCTCCAGATCCACAAAACTGCAGAAAACCCTCTGACCTAGAGCCAGATGCTTCTCCACAATGTTGCGCAGAGAGAACACTTGATCCATGCATCCCCTTCCACTCCTGAAACCTCCTTGTGTCTCACACAGTAAACCATCGGACACCATCCTCATTCTCCTTTCAATAATTTTACCATACACTTTTTCTGCCAAACTGGTCAAGCTTATGGCTCTGTAATTTGCGCAGTCATAGCGTGAACCCTTGTTTTTAAACAAAGGCACGATGACTGCGCTATTCCAGTCCCTGGAAACCATTCCCGAGCTCCAACATAAATTGAGGAGCAGGAACGCCTCCCAGACACAAGAGCCACCAAGCTTGATCATCTCGGCAGACACCATATCAATGCCCGCTGCCTTACCATTTTTCAAACTTCTTATCGCCCATTCAACTTCATCCATACTGATGCCATCGGAGGACGCCGTTATCGAATGTTGATCTACTAAACCACATCCAACACCGGCGCCAACCGTAGCATCCGCATACATATCGCCAAAATATTCACTTCATCGGCTTAACACGTCTTGTGTTTGTGTAAGAATGTCTCCACCTTTAGACCTTATTTTATTCATTCTGAAGGCTGACCAACCACCCCGAGACTTCTTCACCTCCCTCCAAAAGAGTTTGGTGTTACCCTCGAAGTTTTTAGTCAGCCTATCTTCTGCACTCATACTTGCTCTATCACGTTTCTCTTTCACTAAGGCCTTGGTGTCATTCTTACATTGCCGATATATTTCTTTCTTCTGTTCAGTCATACTGTCATTCAGATTCAAAGAAGAGACATAGTCCAGCCACGCTTTCTTCTTTTGCTCTACGGGAGCTGCCACTTCTGCATCCCACCATGCATCACCATTTGTTTTTCTATGCTTCTTTGAACTTCCACATACTTCTTTCGCTGTATCTACCATACTCTCTTTCAATACTCTCCAGCATTCTTCAATGTCCGATTGCGGCTGGCTTCACATCGTCAGCCGTTCTCGGACACCCTCTGCATACTTTTCTCTTACACACTCTTCTTGCAACCTTTCAACCTTTATTCTTTCAAGCCCTCCGAAGTGGACACGCTCTCGCTAGTGCCTCCACTTTCTGAACAGACCACTAAATCTCGCAATAACGAGATAGTGGTCCGTATCGACTGTGGGGCCCCTGTAGGCTCTTGCGTCCAATATTTTGCTTCGGAGGCGACTGTAAATGAAATATGTAGGTATATGAAATTATAATAAACTTATAACAGCATTTTAACTGACTATGTGGTAGCGGCTACGAATACTACCAACCTTGTATTGTTCGGTGGTGTTGTTAAAAGCTTTATATCGATCTCCGCCAATTTTATCTAATAGACACAACACAACAATTATTTGCGCATTACGTACTCTACATATTGCGTCGTTTACAATTATGGGATAAGAGCAGGATAATGATGATGATGATATGTAAAGCGGAAGAATCTGGCTACCTGGGGAGACCGAGACTAACCTACCTAGACCAGATTGGTCACGTACTGAAGGAAGGTGGTGTCAAGAGTCTCCGAAACCGGTGAGCGTGTATGAAGAGAATTATGAATGTTGATGAAGCGAGTGAAGTATGTAAGGATAGAGTTCTCTGTCACTTTGTTCTCTCTGCCTACCCTGCAAGGGATATGACGTGATATGATATGTATGTATGTATGATATGGAAACTTATCAATTAGTAGATATAATAATAATAATAATAATAATAATATTTATTTGTTTAACTTAACTTATTTTAGAATTAGTTATTATAATACCCACATATTGCTATACTTAGTTATAAAAATTATTGTTGACTATGTTTACAAGATTAGTTATTAACATATTTATACTTAGTTACAATTCTTAAATCTTAATCTTATTTTTTTATTTTTACTAATGAAGTGTATATATTAGCACTTACCGATCAAATTGTTCACATCACTAATTTACACCTTATATAGTTTTAGCTCACAATATGTATAACAAACATAACTTCTTTAATAAACAGTTAATTTTTTGCTATTATGTAATGAAGATTTGCCCTACCCTCCGAACTAGTTATAAACTGTATCTCAGAGGGCAGTGTTCCTCCAATTGCACAGTAACAAAATACGACTTACTTAAGACAGAGACGCATGATATGATCATTACTTTCTTACATTGTAGTATATGCAAGAATATTACATAAATGTTGGTGTGATTTTACTTTTTTTATATATCTTAAATTGCAGTTTAAATAACAATGAAGCATAATATGCACTTGGGTACAATTCATGATGAATAAATAGACATGGTGAATAAATAGACAATTAAATAAAATTAAAAAATAGTTTGTCACGTAAAACACTGTTCCTTTTATGAAAAACTAGATTAAGATTATTACTTAAATTATTAAATTAAGATTATTATATTATATTATAATTAAATTAAGATTATTACTTAAAATTATAAAATACAAAATGTTGTATGTGTGGGCACTGCACTGCACATGTGTAGGTACAATACCTGAACAAATGTACGTATACACACATACACATGATTTTCTTTAGAATATATCTTAACGGCTGGACCAATTTTGATGAAATTTTGTACATTATTAGCTGATTTGAAGAATGATGTAGATTTATGATTGGACTCGATAGGTGGCGCTGTAATAGATTACATGAAATTACAATTTTTATTTCTTTCTCTTCATTATTATGCAAAATCAATATATGTTGTATGTTTGAGTAAATTTTGCGTGTTTTGTGTGTGTTGTGTATGTGCATGAATGTGTGAGTATGTAAACGTGTGCGTACGTATGTGCATGAATGTCTGCGTATGTATGTGTGCGTGTGTGTTTAAGTGTGCATGCGCGCATGGGTGTGCGTGTGTATGAGAGTGTACATGGGCACGCTGTGTGCTCGAGCGTGTGTGTGCGTGACTGTGTGCATTCCAGTGATATTGCCCTAATAATAGTTTGAATTACTCAATGGTTTTTATTAGATCCTCAGTTTCTGTATAATTTAAAGTTTTAAAATATCTATTTAGTAATTTATCACAATTCCAGTTATTTAAGTTTTTTATATTTAGTTTTTTATTGATATTGTTGTATATATAAGGCCCTAAAAAGTTAAAAAAGTGCTGAGCAAACGTTGTTCTACATTTGGGCACTTTATAAACCCTGTCCCTCCTTCGTATACCTAATTTTAAATCTGTGGGATACGTATGTTGATCTTTGATTAATTTCTTTATGTAACTTTGCCTCACGGTGAGAATTGAAGTTTCTCTGTACAGTTCATTAGTTGGGTAACGAAACGACTTAAATAATATCACTTTCAGTAAGGCCCTTTGGCCTCTTTCAAGCGATAGAATAATAGATTTTGAGCATCCTCCCCAGGATTTTATACAGTATGTCATGACAGAATGACATAGGGCATAGTAAACAGTAATTATTTGTGTAGCATCACAAACATGTCTAAGTGTTTTAAAAATGTACATAAGTTTTCTTATACGACCTGCCAAGGTGGTTATATGTGTATTCCAATTCAGATTATAATCTATGTGTATACCTAAATATTTTATGTCAGTGGTAGAAGCTATCTCAGAACAAGTACAGGGGATCTGGTCATCACAATAATGGGCTTTAATTCGAACTGTAGAAGGCGGTGGCTGACCGCTATTTCTCATACTAAAGGTTATATATTTGGTTTTAAGGATATTGAGTGTAAGGAAATTATTTTCTAACCACTTTATTACCATCTTAAAGCCGTCTTCAGCTTTGAGACTCGTGTCAAGCCAAGAGTCACCAGAAAAAATAATGGCTGTATCATCTGCAAAGCTCACAATATTACCATGTATAAGATTAAGATTGCACATATCATTAATATAGATTAAGAACAGTGTAGGGCCCAATATGCTACCTTGTGGTACACCATATTCAATTTTAGCTGCGTCACTCGTAATGGAGTTTATTTTTGTAATTTGATGTCTATTAGATAAATAGTCTGCAAAAAGCTTATGTTGTATCCCTCTTATGCCAATCTTGTTTAACTTTTTTAATAATAATGGAATGGACACAGTATCAAAGGCTTTTGCAAGGTCCAAAAATATGGCTAGGCATTTTTTATTGTTATCTAAGCTAGTCACTACTGAATTAATTAACGTTTGTACTGCATCCGACGTGGAAATTTTATGACGGAAGCCAAATTGATTTTTGGATAATATGTTATATTTTTCTAAGTATGTTTTTAATCTTATGTTTATAAGTTTTTCCAAAATTTTTGATAGTGTTGGCAAAAGTGAAATAGGTCTATAATTTGATATATTGTCTCTGTGTCCTGATTTGTGTATTGGTATAACTAAAGACTTCTTGAGAGAATTTGGAAAACAGCCCTGTTCAAAACACATATTACAAATGATTGTTATTGGAGTGACTAAAGTATTACTACCCATTTTAAAAATAGTAGAGGGAATTTCTTCCCAACCTGTACTGGATGTGTTTTTTAATTTTTTTATTATCATGCCTACCTCCGATTCATCTGTCGGTAGCAGTACGAATGAGTTTGGTGTATCTATTATATTAAATTCTTTCCTATTTTGGTTTTTATAATTTCTCCTTCTCTCATTTACCTTGTTAGCCAATTTATTGCCAATGTTAACAAAGTAATTATTAACTGTATTAATGGAATCCGAGGGCGAGGGTTTTAAACGTAACAATTCATGACTAGATTCATTATTTTTATCTATATGACACAAGGTTTTAATACAACTCCATTGTTTTTTTAAATTAAATCTATTTTTATTCATTTCTGATCTATAGTATCTATTTTTTAAATTTTTCAATATTCTATTGCAGGTGTTTCTATAGCGTAAATAGATGATTTTGAGTATTACGTTTTTAGGATCATTTTTTAGTTTTTTATGTAGCCTATCTCTATTTCTAATACACCTTAATAGTCCTTCAGTTACCCAAGGTTTAATATTTCTTTTATTACGAGAGACTTTAATTAACCTAGTAAATTTCGCTACGATATGTCTAAGGGTGGAGATAAAAATATCTGTGGCTGTGTTCGGATCGCTTCCATTAAGTAAGGTTACCCAGTCGATATTAGATATTTCATCAATTACAGAAACATAGTCAATTCTTTTAAATACTTTATGATTTACCTTATCTTTGTGGTTACCTAAATTTAATGAAAGAATAATAGTAGAATGATCTGTTACTGTAGTATTACAAACAATGGTAGTACTAGGATGTTTAACTTTCAAAAAACAGTGGTCTAAACAATTAGATCCGCGTGTAGGTAAAATATGTGAAGGTAAGAGACCATGTGAAGCGAGTAAGTTCATATAATCTGAATTCCTATATTCATTGTTTGCATTTCCGATATCGATATTTATATCTCCTATCAAAAAAACTTGCTGGAATACTTTTAAGTCGTTCAGAACGTTGTTAATTGAATCTAGAAATAAGTCTAAATTCACAAATGATGGAGGTCTATAAAGACAGATAAATGCATAATCCATTTTATGTGTGATTACTAGACAGTTAACTTCTTTAACGTTAGTTGGTTCATAAACTTTAACTTGAAGATTTTTTTTAACATAGATAACTACGCCATCGTTTTGGTTAAAATTTTGCAGTGTGTAATATGAGTAGAAATTTGGTATTTGGGGCAATTTATCAACTTTTGAAAGCCAACATTCAGTCAAAATTATCATATCCTCATTCATCTTTAATCTATCTAACAAAATCATAAAATCTTCAAAATTATGATTTAAACTTCTAATATTTTGTATGACTACATTATAGGTAGACTCAGAGATAGAAATATGTTGCCTGCATCGTTCCGGTACTTCTTCAAATACCGAATTACCGACATTGATTTTGCTATCAATGTCTTTGAGAAAGTTTTGTAATTCAGTCATGATTATACATTTCATACAAAGAAAAATGGTAAAATTGAACAATACAGGCGACATACTTTGATTCTATGAATAAGTTTATATGTATTAGGGAGTTAAAATATAGCCATTTATATAAATTTATTATATGTGATAATATATATTGCCCCGTCGAACATAATTGGTCTGAATGATATCTGAAAGTATATATGTGTACTACTGAATTTGAGATTATTAATGACTTCATGTATAATAAGGAATGACTGGTCCAGTGTTTTAAGTGTTTAAAATAGGCAGTTGCGTTAAACTCAATTATAAAACTAGTGCAGCATGCATGAAGAGTAAACAAAAAATAGCATAATAAAAAACAAAAATTAACTACTATCCCTGGTCTTACCACATCGCCTGATTCCCCATACACTATAAACTGGAATAAAGGGGATCTTGCAATTAAATGTGAGCATAAGTGTAGACCAGTCCATGGCTTAATAAGTCATGCAGGGATATCCATATCTATTTCGAATTTCTCCAGATCTAAGACAGACTTTATATGCAAGGCAGAGTCCCCAACTGATTTCTTGACTAAAACTCTACCATTTTTAATCCAACTGTACAACAGTTGATGGTCTTTAACCATCATTCTAGCTCGATAGTATATATGCCTTGCTTTGGGCGTTAAAAGCTCATTTATAAATATTGGTGTATGCTCTTTTTTAAATCCTAATGTACTAGTACTCAGTTTCATTGACTTGTTGTCCTTATTGTATGTCTTAATGGCCTGCAGAGTTTTGTTCCTAAGATATTGGGATTGATATTCAACTACGATGGCTTTAACTTTAGAACCTTTGTTTCTATGTATATTCATAATAGTTTCCGGTTTATGGTCAATACTAAGAGATACGTGCAATTTTTTAATAACACCTTCTAAATCTTCTGATTCACTTTCTGGAATGTTAATTATCTCTATACATTTAGTACGATGGTTTATCTGTATTTCTTCAAGTTGTTCCTCAAGAAATTGTATTTTTAGCATGGCAGACTTGTGATCGTTAGATAATTTATCAAGTTCAGCTCTAGTCTCCATATGCATTGTCATTGATTGCTCATAAATCTTACCCAGATTATCTTGAGTTTTTAGAATCTCCATATTTTGAAGCTTCACCTCTTCTATGGCTCCGGTTATATCATCCAATCTTTTATCTTGTTTCTCATTCATCTGCGTTATGAGATCCAATATCTGCTTTTTAAAATCGGAGATTTCTTCTAGGCCTGGGTTGTTTTTACGTTTCCGAGATACTGTCAGAGATTCGGATCTAGTAAGATCTGGATGTGAAGACGCTTTCCTTTCTTCTGTCGGAGATCGCAACATCTCAATTTATGTATTTTCTTTTAATATACTGTACAATTTCGTTGCACTTGAAAAATATGTTTACCGTCAGTAATTTTAGTTGGCAAAACTTTCACCGAATTATGCGATTTACTACACTACTATAAGATCCAATTTGCTATAACCGCAATATATAGCAATACAAAAAAAATATAATCACATTTTTTTTTTATAACATGAATTAATAACGAAGAATTAAAATGAAACTTCGATAAAAATATATTTTTATTTTTTTTTGGAGTTTAGGTATGGCTTGGTTACAAAGACCTTTAAGCCAAATCTTAGTTTATAAATTAACTTCATTTTAAGTCATCGTCAGTAAGTCAAATCGTCGCCTTCAATAGTGCCATGGCTACACTGTTAAAAGTATCTTTTGTAATTTTAGTGAAAACGAAAACGTATGTAAGGTACTGTTACATCATATTCACTACACCATAGTACATCCTATGCATCAAATTACATAAAATGCCATCAAAATTACTTAATATAATACGTTAAAATACTAAGATATTGAATATAATACAAGAGCACCACATGACACTTTTCCTTTCACGCTAATACCTCCAACAAAATTACTATAATTAAATTACTACAGACAAACTATTTATGTATATTCAAAGACGGAAAAATAAATAAAAACAGTAGCCATAGACCACAAAGTTTACGGGTTGAGAGCCCTCAGCGCTCACTCACAGTCCGGGTAAAGTTGTCATAGCCATCTGAGGCTAACAACTAAGTCACACAAAAAAAAAAAAAAAACTACAAAGTTGAAGTAAAGCTGTCAATAAGTTCACAAATTTTGTGTAAATGAACAATACTGTTTCTTTGTTATACTAGTCAAAACATAACAACTCGTCTGTTGTTAGAAAACAATTATACAGCAATTACAACAGCCCCCAAGACAGCAAAAAATATATCAATGTCCGGTAAATACTCAATGATTCCCAAATATTTTTTGTCACAGTACTGTCCCCCGCAGTTTTTTTAAAAGGACCGATAGATAAGAAAGACTTTTATGGTCCACACCCCCATAATAATCGACATGTCACAGATTAAAATACTTCGGTTTCTATTATTGAACTACTGTTCGTTTTGTTTCGTCTTGGTTTAGGATTTTTTTGTATTTTTTTTTCAAAGGTATAGTTGCCAGTTAGTAGTAGTCGACCGCAAATTTGTCAGACCACCTTGCAGCTTAATGAAATTTATGGCCCTAAAGCCAGGAAGTGGACGGCAAAGCCGTGCCGTAGCATAATCTACACAATTTATGAATGCTTTTTGTTGACTTTATTGCGTTTTGTCGTTTTTGTTTAATTACAACACTTTGTTAATTTTCAATATTACGATTATTATTTTGTTTTTTTATAAGTATTATGATTTGAAGATATATTTTTGATGCTTAGGTATATTAATTATTGCCTATTTTAATTAAAGTCATTAGGATTTAGGTATTTATTGTAAAATTTAAAATATGTGTAATTTACTAGCTTGTTAATAAAAAAGTCGGGGAGATAGGCCTCGTTAGCATTGGTCTGCAATCTATCTAGGAGAAGGAAAACTCCGAAATATAACCCGAGGAGATAGGCCTCGTTAGCATTGGGCTGCAACCTATCTAGGAGAAGGAAAACTCCGAAATATAACCTGGGGAGATGGGCCTCGTAAGCATTGCGCTGTAACTCATCTAGGAGAAGGAAAACTCCGAAATATAACCCCCGATCTAAGGTGTAAACCGACCCGTGCTGAGGGATTCGCGGCCAGAGGGTAAGCTGGTCAAAAACGGAGGGTGCATGTGTTGGTGGTCACAGGGCACAGCGGTGATTCCACCTTGCCTCCACACAAGGGCTCTGTGGGGGTGGATCGTTTAATACCCTACTACTCGTGGGAACGCTATGGATTATATGAAAAGAAATAAAATTCCAAATGACGGCGATGCGGCTCGCAACCCTTCACGTCTCGATCCCAATGAGGGCGAAAAGCGGGCTACGGAGTGCCGCTTTGCCACGCTAAATGTAGGAGGAGGAATGAAAGATAAATTAAATGAGGTATGTCAAATGATGGATGATAAAAAGATTGATATTCTTTGTGTGAATGAGACAAAGCGAAAGGGATGTGAGGTAACTAGTCATGGACCTTACACGGCATACTGGTCTGGAGTATCAATGACTACTAGAGCCTGCCAGGGAGTTGGTCTCCTTCTCTCTGCTCGAATGGCTCAATGTGTTAAAGAGTATGATTGTGTGAATGCTAGATTAGTATGGTTAAGAATGAAAGTGGGTCTGACCCGTATTTTTGTTGTAGGAGTATATGCTCCAGTAAACACGGGTTTGACTAAAAATAAATCTGAACAGGATGCGAGAGAGAAATTTTGGGAAGAGCTAAGAGATGTTTTGAGTTTATGTCAGTTGAATGAAAGGTTGATTTTGCTAGGTGATTTTAATGGATGGGTAGGAATAGGTCGAAAAGGATTTGAAAAGGTTTTAGGAAGGTATGGTGATGAAAGTGTGAATGAAAATGGTCAAAGTTTACTAGAGGTGTGCTTGGAATGGAATCTTTGTATTACAAATACTATGTTTGAACACAAAAAGATCCATATGTATACACGTGAAGCAAAGAATGTAAGAAAGAGTATGATTGACTTTATAATAGTAGATGAAAGACTTAGAAGCAAAGTTCTAGACACTAGGGTGTATCGCGGTGTTGGTATCCATACAGACCACTTTCTAGTAATGACTAGAATAAGTGGTCTCGTAAAAATGTGGCGAAACCGGATACATAACCCGACAAGTGTACTAGAAAGAATAAAAGTAGAAAATTTGCAAGATGAGATTTTTAGAGAGAAGTACAAAAGTAAACTGACAGAAAAGTTGTATGATTCGGTTAATGTTAGTGATATGGAAGAATTATGGAAGACTTTTAAAGAGAATGTGATAAATACTGCTATAGAAATATGTGGCGTGACCAGAAGAAGGAAAGTAAATGAGATGAAGAATGTATGGTGGGATAAAGATGTGCAGAGTGCAGTTTGTGAGAAGAAGAAAGCCTGGATAGATTGGCTTGCTAGCAGAGCCAATGAGAGAATGGAAAAGGCAACGAATGATGATATAGATATAGCTAAAGAAGAGTACAAGAGAAGAAAAAGAGTAGTGAAAGAAATTGTCAGAAGAAAGAAAGAGGATCAAAAAGACGAGTATGATAGAAGATTATCGCAGGATTATCAATCCAACTTAAAGATTTTCTGGAAGTCGATAAGATCAGCTCGAGGTAAAGCTCAAAGCACAGAGCTTGCCTCGATCATGGATAAGTATGGAAGGATAGTGAATAGAGAAGAATGTGTACTAAAGAGATGGAAGGAATACTTTGAAAGCTTATTTGAAAGAGAAGAGTCACAAGACCTGTCATCTGAGAGTGAAAGAGATATTGAGGATGGAGAAGGTATAACTATGGTAGAAATTATGAACGCACTGAAAGGTATGAAAGTGGGTAAATCTGCAGGATACGATAGGATTACAGTTGAAATGCTGACGGCTGGACAAGATATCATAGCTAACATGCTATACCAGCTCTTCAATCTCTGTTGGACTAATGGCCAAGTACCTGACGACTGGTGTAAGGCAGTTATTGTACCTCTGTACAAAGGGAAAGGCTCCCTGCAAGATTGTGCAAACTACAGGGGCATAAGCCTCCTTAGCATTGTCGGCAAACTGTATGCGAAAGTATTGATTGAAAGAGTAGTGAAAGTAACTGACAAGAAAATATGGGATGCACAAGCGGGTTTTCGAAAAGGTATGGGTTGTACGGATCAAGTCTTCTCCTTAACATGCATGACGCAGAAATTTTTGGCTAAAGGTCAGAAAATCTTTTGCGCATTTATTGATTTGGAGAAGGCTTATGACAAAGTGAGGAGGAATGAACTGTGGTCGGTACTGTCTATGTATGGGGTGGACAGCCATCTTATTCACGCTCTGAAATCCATTTATAAGGACTCCAGGGCGTGCGTAAGAATAAACGGATCCTACACGGAATGGTTTAATATTGATAAAGGTGTTAGACAGGGATGTGTAGCATCACCGTGGCTGTTTAACCTATTCATGGATAGTTGTCTGAAAGATCTGAAAGATAATGATTGTGGTTTAAGAATGAATGAGTTACTTATCAAATGTCTTCTTTATGCCGATGATCAGGTATTACTTGCATCGTCGGCTGAGGATTTACAGGCGATGGTAACTACTATGCATGAAGCTTTTGAAAGAAAAGGCATGAAAGTAAATGTACGTAAGACGAAAATAATGGTTTTTGAAAAGGATAAATGTATGACGGAATGTAAAATTAGTATAAATGGTGAGGAATTGGAACAGGTGAAAGAATTTTTGTATTTGGGTGTATTATTTACTCGAGATGGTAAAAATGATAATGATGTTGAAAGAAGAGTAAATGCTGGTAATAGGGTGAATGGGGCACTGTACACCTTTATGAGAAGCAGAAATGTGTCCAAAAAGGCACGTCTAGCTGTGCATAAGGGAGTATTAGTACCTACCCTCATGTATGGTAGTGAAAGTTGGATTTGGCAGAGAAGACATGAAAGTAGAATAAATGCTGTAGAGATGAGAGCTCTTCGTAGTATGTGTGATGTGAGCCTGAAAGATAAAATTAGGAATAGTGTTATAAGAGAGCGCTGTGGTGTGAATGAAGAAGTAGTGACAAAGATCAAAAAGAGTATGCTGAGGTGGTTTGGACACTTAGAAAGAATGAGTGAAGAGAGGTTGACGAAGAAAATATATAAAGCAAGCGTGAGTGGGACGAATACAAGGGGAAGACCTCGTCATAATTTTCTGGATCAAATTAGCGATGTATTGACGAGAGGTCATATTAAGAGTATGCGTAATCGTAGAGTATGCATGAAGACTGTTATGAGTGTGAATGAAGCGATGGAAGTATGCCAGGATCGTGGTTTGTGGCAATCCGTAGTCTCTGCCTACCCCTCTGGGAAACAGGCGTGAAGCTATGTATGTATGTATGTATGTTAATAAAAATCTGAAGATCATTTTCATATATCATCTCATATTTACCAAATTATGAAGTTATCATTTTGTTCTTTTTGTGTAGGTGGGGTATGTGATAATGGTACTATATGATATTTTTTTTTAAATATAATTAGGCTTAAAACAGTGGCATATTGTAATTATTTATTATTCTATTGGTACTCCTTTTTTACAACTCATAAACCAACTCATTGATGAACTCTCTCACTCGTAGACGTACCACGCTGACCAGAATAGTGAGCATAGGGTTTAGCTCTAGTACTTAGCTTATGTCCCTTAGTTATCTTCTGCGGGGAAAGAAATTTGAAAGGTTATAACATATAAATAACCATAGCCCATCATAGTATATAACTACCTAGCTAAAATAAATTAAAAAAATATTAATTTGATAAATAATATAAATTAATTTTAATTAAGATTCTGAATTGATGATGAATTTATATTATGGTTAATTTAATATTAAGATCTTAGAACGCTTCAAACCTGCCATCCTAAATCCATCAATTTATAAGGAATGTATTTTAAATAAATTGCCGGAACAAATCGATATCAATACATCCGGTGAATTTGATTCAATAAAAAACTGAAGACTATCTCCAAAATCAATCACGCCCATGGAAAATCGTCCGGACTTTTATTCAGAATCTGCACGTGAGTCGAAGGCCTGTGCTTGAATTAAAGAGAGGAAATCCGGAGTATATTGTTATATTCGACACTACGTACTTTATACCTGACCCATAGATAAAAGGTCCTAATACAGGCGGCACCGAGTTTTTTAAATTATAATTATATGCTGCCAATCTTTCTTGCTAACAGAAAAAAAAAGAATTTGATAACAGAATTTAATGTATCTAATGCAAAAAATATGCAAATGGCATCTAACGGTCACAATCTTGTAACTTGTATGCAACTAGTTTTTGTACATAAAAAAAAGAAGTTTTAATTTTCACACGTTAGTTATTTTTTTTTTCCTAGAAAAATTTTAATGACGGTTTAATTTGAAGAACCCTTTGGGGTTTGATTTTTATACTTTTTTATTCTGTTTTTATTGTTTGTAAAAATAACGTCTCATAATACGCTTGTCACAAAAAATAATTGCATTGTTATTTATATCTCTAGGTTGCATATATTATACTTTTTAAAAATGGTGCGTTTTTTGTTTTTATTAATCAACATATCTAACTCCTTTTTTTAATTAATATACCTACTAGTTACTTTAAATTACCATATTTAGATACTTACACATGCTGTGTAAATGCAGCAACGTTAAATAATACATAGTTAAGAAAAATAATAGAATATTTTGTGTTGAATACGACTATATTTTTCTTTTTTATTATGGTAAAATCACAGAGTAATGGATAGTGTGTACCTAAGTATCTATATAACGTGAAAATGTAAACGAAAAATATTTAAATTAATTAATAAAATCAATATAATTAGTTGAATGCATATTCGATATCTTCTAACTGTATCTCCAATAAAAACTGCACTGCCATTCTGCACTTTTTATATGGACCATGACAAACAAAAGAATACCGCATCTCCTTTTATTCAACGAAAGAAATAAATTAAACTATCCTTAGGGGAGATTTTTACCGTTAATTTTAATGATAAAAAAACAGTAAAAAAAACACGCGGATGCTTGTGGGAACAGTCTTAAAATGTATGGGGCAGGAAACGCCTAAAGTGTAAATATGAGAGGTGACATTCAAGAAAGTTTATGAACGGATATTTATGTGAAAGATTTATCAACCTGGGATCAAAATTAAAGTATGCTTAAAAAATTGGGTCGGAGTGATAGGTAGGCAAAGAAAATATGGAATATTTTGATAGGTTTGTTTCTGTTAAGCTGACAAAGGGCCCTGTAATTACTGACAATATATCTTGAACTATGATAACTCTTGATGACGCCAAGCGAAATGCAATAATATTCAAAATAATAAACTGTTGTCTTAACGAGTAATTCGAGATACAGAAGTTTTAGTTTAAGCTGAAATTTTAGCAAAATATCGACTTAGAAAATCACGATTTTAAGCTGTTTAGATTAAATTTATAATGATTTTATTCATTCATTGCACGTGTACTAAAAACACACACAATAGAAAGACCACAATATAAAGATCACAAGCATAGAAACTTCTGTTATATCTTATTATCTTTATCGCTGAATTCAGAGAATTCCAAGTAAGATATTGTTACTTTTTACTACGATCGATGTATAGGTACTATATGTAGGCATAGGTAAATCTGTGTAATAGGCTATAAATATGTATATTAGCGCCAGCGAATTTAAGTGCATAAATAATCTAGATAGGTATATTAAAAAAAAATGGTTTGTAATAACTAATTGTGAAACGCAATTCAAATAGTTGCTGAAGAGTAAACATACTCGTATTTAATTTGTGTGAGCAAAATCTTAGATATAAAACTAATCTACATCTTATATTTTTGTTATACTTAATTTACTTTTCTCCTCTAATATTTAAATAATCAATCATTATGATGACCATGTTCTCCGTGTGGTGACGGAGTAGAGAATACTATTCACCACCCCATATCTTACCCGTGGGTGATCGTACGAGATAACTAAGGGGTATAAAACGCATATAACAACTATGCGAGAGAAGGAAAACTCGAAACAAAACCCTATACCAACACGTCTGACCAGCGTGGTATAGTAGGTTAATTTCCCTCCCATTACGGAGGAGGCCCGAGCCCAACAGTGGGACATTTATGGGCTGTGATGATGATGATGATAATGATGACCATATCAAAATCTTCCCAGTTTAAATTAATTTATTAGAAAAAGGTCTTTGTCAGCTCTAACGGTTAGGTAGTTAAATAAAAATCACCGGAAGTTATATAGGTACTGTTTGTTTCCGTTTAAAAAACTACAAAATATAAATCTCGCCAAGAGTTCATCGAAAGCTATTGAAGTAGATGAGACGTTAAATACAGTGTTACTCAATGTTTGTAGCAGAAGGTATATTTTTTAAATTTATAACAAAATTAATTATAATTCTGTGTTTAAACTATTTTTTTTTTAATAAAATGCTATTTATTTGTGATGATAATGGTACCTTCTTATTAGGTATTGTATATTATTTTATTATAAATAGCTAGGTAATGTAAACTAACTTAAAGAATATTGGTAAAACTGCATGATGAACCAAAATTTAAACATTTTAAAAATCAATGCTCTATCAAACTATGTCGGTACATTAGGCATTGGCCTATTAGGCACAGGCCTCCCTCACAAGGGAATAGAAATTACCCCAGAATGCTACGCTAGGCAAAAGACGTGTTGCTATGGAATGTTATTTCGAGTTATTATTTTCTTGCAATGATATTAACTTAGATAGTATTATTTCCAAAATAATGGTCTTTGAAAGAGATGAAGCCAGAACAGATGTAAGAGTAACAATAGGTAATGATGTACTAGAGAGCAAGTGCATGAATTTGTATATCTTGGATGTGGATTTAGCAGAGATGGAAGGTACACCACTGATATAGAGCGAAGAGTGAATGCGGGAAATAGAGTGAACGGAGCGTTGGGGCAACTTCTCGGCAGCTACCACCTCAGCCAGAAGGCACGTGTAGCAATACATAACGCAGTGCTTGTCCCAACATTACTGTATGGAACCGAGATTTGGGTATGCAGAAAAGAGTATAAAAGTAAAATTAATGCGGTCGAAATGCGATCTCTGCGGAAAATCTGTGGAGTTAGGCTGACCGACCGCATTCGTAACGACGATGTAAGAGAGCGAGTAGGTATGAAAGAGAGTATTGGTGTAAAGATGTGAAAGGGAATGCTCCGATGGTTCGGACATGTGGAAAGAATGAACGTCTGGTTATGAAGATATACAATGCGAAAGTGGAAGGATGTAGGTACCGGGGGAGACCGAGACTAACCTACCTAGACCAGATCGGTCATGTACTGAAGGAAGGTGGAGTCAAGAGTCTCTGAAACCGGCGAGCGTGTATGAAGGGAATTATGAATGTTGAGGAAGCGAGTGAAGTATGCAAAGATAGAGTTCTCTGGCACTCTGTTCTCTCTGCCTACCCTGCAAGGGATATGGCGTGATGGTATGTATGTATATTATCTGATTGCTATAATTGTAATTTCTTAGTCATTTTTTACATCATAAGCGGGAAAGCAAGATATCAATGCTAAAAAGTATTCTTTCTCTGTCACAAAACGTAAAAAGAAACTATATTCACTTAATAGATACTATTACTACTATTAAATTGAATAAACACATTTGGTTTCTTCTTCGTTAATTACGTATAAATGTTAAGAGACATCTAACTTTATTTTATATCTTGCTTTATGTAAAGATGTTTTTTTACCTTCGTTACCTTACCTCGTTTATCGTTTAAGATAATCTTACAATTGTGAAAATATAACCTTAGTTTATTTTTAAATGGCGATAAAAATATAGATATTTAAATTTAGAAAAAGAAAGTTGTTCTACTGTTTGTATTTGGAAATCGAAGACACTGTATAATTTTGTTTTTTTTACACATGTAACTAATAATAGTTTGATATTCGTAGACCTCATCTTGTTCATTCGTCAAACAATAATTCACCCCAAGTTTTTTATTAACATCCTGAGAGAGTCGCGATGTTTAGAAAAACATATGCGCATTTTTTAAGTGACTATCTTTGGCAGAACCAAGGTGCGTTATATTGCATTGTGCAAGGGACATCTTCGAGGGTTTTTTGATAATTGTTGTAAGTGCATTTTTTATGTGCGAGCGAGTTTTTTAAGTTTTCTCACGCAGACCTATTGAGGATCAGATCTGTGGGTAGATACATCCGCGATCGCCTTTGTTGAATGCACGTAGATATGGTCTTCAATTTGGTAATGCTGAAATTTAATAAAACCATGTTAGTTTCTCGAAAATAAAACTTCATCTTAAATTGATAATTAGTGTAGTAATTGATAATTTCGGTGTCCAAATCATTGCTTTCTTTTTAATTTCGTATAGTATATCTAAATATAGATATAGGTAGGTATTCTCTATTGTTGAAGGTTTGCTTTGAATTATTATATATTTTGTCTATTTAGTCCGGCAAAGTAGAGCAATAGCTGCTATCTACAGCACCAGTTATGCTACATAAGCAGTAAGTACCTACTCCTCCTAATTATTTTCGTCTCCATTGTACTATTTCGATACTTCTATTGTACCTACATAGAATTGATTTTTATGATTAAGCAAATATGGAAAAGCTGTAATTAACTATATTCACAGACACAAAATTAATTAATATAAACAATACAAATATATTCATTTCAAATTATTATACAATTATTTGATCACCATTCTATAGCATACTGTTTAAATATAATTAAAAATATTTGATTTTCGAAAAATAAACAAATATGCCCCACCAAAAAATAAATCAAATACAGCCGTTGTTTAAAAAATCTCAGCGTTAATAGTAGCTCATTTTCGTTAGTATACAAATGCATAATAATTTTAATGGCGTCCCGCATATTCATTACGCTATAAAAACGGTAATTTAATATAAACTAGATGACAAAAATACGGCCAATATTCATAAAAAGTGCCTGAAAAACAAGCTAGGGTGAGCTACTGTGAATGAAACAAAAAAAAATTAGAAGGGGTGTGTAAAAACAATAGAGCAAAAACCATGGCCTGTTATCGTAAGCTAACTGGGCTTTGGGACAAGCGGTTAATTTTATTTTAAAGCAGATTTATAGCTTTGACATTGTAATTTATTTTAATAATAGACCGTTAATCGGCTTATTACATTAGTTTTCATTGTTTTTACTCTTAGAATATTTTGTTGATATTATTTTAAAGGTAAATTTTAGAAATAGGGAGTTACTCTGGGACTTCTTCAGCTTATATGCGCCATATTATTTAACAAAATATATATTCTTCTTTTCTGAATCAATATTAAATTTGGGATCCTGTCATACTTGCCCACTATTTTAAACCTAAGAACAAGGGTCTACAATGGTCTACCGAGATTTTATCCTCCTATGGTCCTGACAAACGCTTTTAATTGTCTTTGGGCAAGCAATAAATTATCAATAAGAGGTGATAGAAATGATTGGCTGTGTGGTAGCGGCTTCGAATACTAACAACCCTTACTCACCTTACTTGTTCGTGGATGTCGTAAAAGACGACTAAGAGCTTTATAACGACCTGGGCCAACTCCATCTCATGCCGTTTGGTCAACAATTACATTCCTAAGAAGGGTTGACGTCTGGCAGGCGACCGGTCATAGAAGTATTGCCAATACATACAAACATATCATCACGCCATATCCCTTGCAGGATAGGCAGAGTGAACAGAGCGCCAGAGAATTCTATCCTTGCATACTTCACTCGCTTCCTCAACATTCATAATTTTCTTCATACACGCTCGCCGGTTTCGGAGACTCTTCACTCCACCTTCCTTCAGTACTTGACCAATCTGGTCTAGGTAGGTGAGTCTCGGTCTCCCCCGGTACCTACATCCTTCCACTCTCATTGTATATCTTCTCAACCAGACGTTCGTTCAGCATTCTTTCCACATGTCCGAACCATCGGAGCATTTCCTTTCGCATCTTTACACCAATACTCTCTTTCATACCTACTCGCTCTCTTACGTCGTCGTTGCGAATGCGGTCGGTCAGCCTAACTCCACAGATTTTCCGTAGAGATCGCAATTGCCAATAACTTCTACAATATGTACTGTGATAGAAGAGTACATCTTTTATCGACCCCAAGTAATTGGAATAACAGCAGGAGAAAGAAGAAGAAGGTGTTAGAAATTATTGATCCCACTACACATAGTTATATCCTTTTAAATGTGGGAAACAAGAAGAAATATTGATTAGTCGCATAATAAATAAGAGCATATAACTGTAGGCGTAGCAATACAGCGCCATGTTGAGCTGAATGATCCACACTGGGTGAGCTTATTTTACCACGCTGGTGAAAAGTATTGGTATAGGATTTTGTTTCTAATTTACCTTTTCTGGCAATAACGTTATGTACTTGTGTTGCTTATCTTCTTTTTGAAGCTACTGTTGCCTTTTATACATCATCATCATCATCATCACAGCCCATAAATGTCCCACTGTTGGGCTCGGGCCTCCTCCCCAATGGGAGGGAAATTAACCTATTATACCGCGTTGCTGGTCAGACGTGTTGGTATAGGGTTTTGTTTCGAGTTTTTCTTCTCTCGCATAGATGTTAGGTATATGCATTTTATATTCCTTAATCATCTCGTACGATCACCCACGGGTAAGATATGGCGTGGTGAATAGTATTCTTACTCCGTCACCACACGGAAAATGTATACATGGCAAATTTATACTTTTATACATAGCATCCTTTAATTCCAAAATATGTGTTATTTTTAAAATGTGAAACATTACATATAGCTCTTTTAAGACAACAAGGCTTACCAGTCATAGATGGATATTTAAAGCATTAGAATATCATGTATTTATAGAAACCAAGATAAAATAGGTATATAACCTTTTTTTTTATTTGCAAATAGGAAAGTTGTATTATGTACTATTGTTTACGTGAGTGTTACATATTTCAAATAAAACTATTTTTATAGGTTTTAATGCTTTTGTATTTAATTTTTAATTTACCGATGTTTCAAACACTATACAGCGTTATAATCACAGAAGTACTTTAAAATTCTCGCAAACGCGATAAAATTCATAAAAATAGTTTTATTTCAAATGTAATTACCTAATAATAAATATCTGGATGACCGAGCTTTCGCTCGATATTTTCTTTTTTATGTGTTTCGAAGATATATTTAAATATAATAAAAATAATTAATTAAGTAATAATAAAATATTAAAAAGTCAAAAAGTAATAAAAAAGAGAAGCAGGAACCGAACCGGACTCGATTGGACTACTCGATTATCCAATAGAGGTGTCTTAATGACAGCGTCAAAAAAATGCCGTCATATTTTAATAGTTATCAGCCAACGTAAAATTATATTTTTCAAGTTTGAAAACGTCATGTGGTGCTCTTGTATTATATTCGATATCTTAGTGTTTTAACGTGTTATATTAGCTAATTTTGATGGCATTTTATGTAATGTGATGTGCGGAAATACTGGGATGTAGTGAATATCATATAAAAGTGCTTTACAACGTTTTCGTTTTCCATCAAAATTCCCACAAGATACCATTAACAGTGTGGCCATTACACTGTTGATGACGACAATTTGACTTAGACAACGACTGACTTGAAAGACTAAAAACGTGAAAATATTTATAACTTGACACTGGCACCAATAGCTCGTATATGTAGCTGATTGCCAATACATAAGAAGAAGAAGAATATTTTTCAAAATTATATGCCGAAAATATTGATAAAATAATATTTTCTACAAATGAAACTTAGCTAAATCGATTAGCCGTCCCCGGTACCTTCAAGAAAATTGTTGGTGCCGTTTCCGAGATTCGGAAAATATACGAGTATATATATATATATATATATATATATATATACAAAAAATACTCGTTTAAAGATATTAACTAATAGTAATATTAACATTTATTTTTTTAATATAAAATGTTATTATTTTATTCCCACTGGAAGGAAGCAATCAGGCGTGGACAAGTCTGCAATAAAATACTTGAACATAGTGTAGGATGTACGCAATATCATTGATATCTATATATTTCGTCACAGCATTGAGAATGACACGATCTTTTATGGTACGACAGTCGGACGAACAATGGAGCATCCCTTTCACTTTCAACGCACCACGTGTCGATTGACTTGTCTTGTATTAAAATATTCTTATTGTTCTTTTGCACACACCTCTGAAATATCCTTGGAATTGATTGCAATTATCAAAATGCTAGCTTGATTTGACACTGCTTTGTTTTAGTTATTTAGATGCTATAAAAATCTATAAATTAGATACATATCTCTCTATTTATAATAAAAATTATATATTATATTTATTATTGTATTTTATTGTATATTGACTTCAAGGTTATTGGTCATTACTTAATTATTAATTTACATTGACAATCGTTATGTATTAATTTAATTTATTAATTAAACTAGATTTTTTGATATATATATATATATATATATATATATATATATATATATATTATATTTTATACTACATACATACATACATATCATCACGCCATATCCCTTGCAGGGTAAGCAGAGAGAACAGAGTGCCAGAGAACTCTATCTTTGCATACTTCACTCGCTTCCTCAACATTCATAATTCTCTTCATACACGCTCGCCGGTTTCGGAGACTCTTGACTCCACCTTCCTTCAGTACATGACCGATCTGGTCTAGGTAGGCTAGTCTCGGTCTCCCCCGGTACCTACATCCTTCCACTTTCGCATTGTATATCTTCTTAACCAGACATTCGTTCGGCATTCTTTCCACATGTCCGAACCATACTACAGATATTATTATATAAATATATTGTACTTTAAGCTACATACATATAAAATCTTTCTATAGCATAATAGGCGTTGCAATAGACATCGTATTAATTAAATTAATGGGCCACGCATACATATAACTGTAATATTTTAGACATTGTTGTTTATTAAATCTTAAGTTTTGAATCATCACTTGCTTAAAGAATAAAGAATGAGAAGAGAATATTGTGAGGGTAACTAAGCTAAATACTGAGGAGAAGTTACTGGCTAGCTTACATATGTTTTTTAAATTATGTTTGTGTCAAAATTCATTCTGAATCTTTCACCAGTTCTTGCGTGAATAAATCACAAAAATTCATTTGTAATTTTGCATATAAACTATTTATATTATAGTAGAAAGATTATAATATTGTAGAGACTACATCGTTGAACGGGCCAATCTTAAGAACAACAGGTCCCTAATTATAATAAAATAGGCTATTTCCGATTAATAAGAGTGACATAGTGACTAAGGCGCCATCAATAACTATGTGATAGTGTTTTGTCGTATATCGAATTAATTCTAATTCAGTGAACATTTTCCGTGTGGTGATGGAGTAAGAATACAATTCACCACCCCCTATTTTACCCGTGGTTGATCGTAAATGACGACTAAGGGATGTTAAACGCATACCACATTTATGCAAGAGAAGACAAACTCGAAACAAAACTCTCTAACAACACGCCTAACCAGCGTGGTATAGTAGATATATATCAATCCAGTTTGGAGAAGGCTCGAGGCCAATAGTGGGACTTATGTGAGCTGAGATGATGGTGAACATTTTAGTTACCTTTTTTTATTGCTAATAATGGCAAACGAGCAAGCAGTACATTTAATGCTAAGTGTTATTGCTGCTCATGGATCTTTTACAATATCATCGGTACAGCTAGGCAGCGCAACTGCATGTCGTCATTGCTCAGACGTCGATTTTTGAGACAGGCAGATACTAACCCGGACGGACCGCCCCTGTGGCTGTGGAAAGAAAACAGTCAACAGTGTGGCCCTAACTACTAAAATCATCATCACAGCCCATAAATGCCCCACTGTTGGGCTCGGGCCTCCTCCGTAATGGGAGGGATATTAACCTACTATACCGCGCTGGTCAGACGTGTTTGTATAAGGTTTTGTTTCGAGTTTTCCTTCTCTCGCATAGATGTTATATGCGTTTTATATCCCTTAGTCGTCTCGTACGATCACCCACGGGTAAGATATGGGGTGGTGAATAGTATTCTTACTCCGTCACCACACGGAAAAAACTACTAAAATATTGAAAACTATTTTAGATCTCCCGTGGCCTGTCAAGTTAAGAATTATTTTACCGCTTGGAGATCACTAGAAGAATGGGCAGCAAAACTCGATCATTATCCTAATGTGATTTGGATATGTAGAAGGAATGAGTGAAAAAAATTGACGTAACAAATATAAAAAGCAAGTGCGAATACAAAGGGAAAAACTAGTCGTACGTTTTTGGATCAAATTTGGAAAGAGCTGACTAAAGGCCAGATTAAAAGTAGGTACTCGTAATGCTAGGATCTTGAGTTCTAGTATTTCAAAATCTCTGACTACCCCTCAGCAAAACAGACATGAATAATGATTCTCCTACTCTAATCCCAATTACTTGGGGTCGATACAATATGTACTTTTCTTTCATAGTACATATTGTAAAAGTTATTGGCAGTAGTTTTATGACCGGCCGCCTGTCAGACGTCAACCCTCCTTGGGAATATAATTGTTGACCAAACGGCATCAGATGGAGTTGGCCTAGGTCGTTATAAGACTCTTAGTCGTCTTTTACGACGTTCACGAACACAGTAAGGGTTGGTAGTATTCGTAGCCGCTACCACACCGCAAATGAATCTATGTGTATATATTTTTTTAACTGTATATCCTTTTTAATGCACTTAATTATTTAAACCCATAAAAATATACATGTTCTTAATATGCTCGATACAATTAAAACTCTCTACAATACCCCTATGAGTCAAACTAAGTATAAATCTTCAGCGTAACGCCTGCAAGCGGCTTAGGCAGATGTAAACACTAACGGGCCAGGACATAAATTATTTAAATTTGACTTGTAATACAGCACGTATGACACAGGATATGCATAAAAGGGTTGAAAAAAAATCCTGGGGTGAGATTTTTTTATTCAAAATGAGGGGTCGAAGCCGTGACTTGTTTGGCCAGCGTTAGCTACGGTATTGATATAACGAACTATTGAATATTTAAATTCGCACGATGATTAAATATTTTTTTTAACAGTCATTTTAAATATTATCTAGTTCTTCTATATTAGTTCTCACATATTTGTTACTAGTCTCTTCGAGATTGAAATTAACTCAAGATATTTTTAACCTTTCTTTCAGAACAGATAGGAACTTCTTAAAATAAGTACCTGAAATATTCATTATAAGATGTTATTTTTTTTTAAATAAAACCGCAATTTCCATTTTGAATGATCCAAATCGTTAGAGCCGTTTAAATATAAGAATACATACAACATATACACACTTGTTAGAATAATTGCTCATTTAAGTATAGACTTATTAGTGTTGCCATTTTCGTGTTGATGAATATTCTGAAGTGTACTCAGAGCGATGTCACTCCGACGTAATAGGTATTAATCAAAAAACTATAATATAATTATTTGTATTTTTATTAGTTATACAATAGTATAACCATTATAAAATTGGGTTAATTAAAAAAAAAATTATATTTGACCTGTGAAAGACATAAAAAAATCACTCGTCAAAAATTTAAAAAAACAAATCCTCGATGAAAACTGCTAAAACACATAAAAAAACATTATCGTTCTAGCCATTAAGGATAAATTTAGATATATTTATTTTATCTCTGCCATAATCATTTTCAATTAATTGTTTCTAGACTTTATCTTTAAATCCAACTTCGAAGTCAATTTTGAATCATAATAATACACTATCTTATCTTCAACCCCACAAATCACATCCCATTTTTATTCGGACCTATTCATATACTTATCAATTTCAATTTAAAATCCGCACCCTTTAGTAATGCCCACCCGATGTACGGACTCTTTTCGAAGCTTCGCGGTCCATTTTTTATTTACAATATTCTGACTTTATCTGTGTAGCATGACATCGCCAAAAAATTGGCGACCAGGTGTTGCTAGCAAAAAAATATTAAAAAAAAACTATAGTGGAAACTGTTGAAAGGTTTGGGTAATCCTTTGGGATAGTTTTTGGCTATTCTTTAAACATAGGTATGTAACGCATGGACTGATCTATTGTTAAAAGAGGAAGATGTTTTTTTACGATAAACCTAATCAAACTTTTTTATTGAGTTAGTTCTAGCCTCTAGCTACTACACATCAGCTTATATAACATTTTAAAAAAAATCTTAAATATTAAAGATTTCTGATGTTTACGCGGAGTATTACACATTTGAAATAAAACTACTTTTACGGATTCTATCGCGTTTGTGTTTGATTTTTAATTTCCCGACGTTTCGAACAATTTACAGTGATACCATGATCACTGTAAATTGTGGACACGTTGTCATTGTCACACGGGAGGACTGTTATTTTAAATATTATTTATAAAAAAATACTTTTTGCCACACCTTTTCGTACTTCGACATCTTTTTTTGCTAAGAAATATTTCATACCTTAATAATTTTTTTCAACCTTAGTTCGAAAGTGACCAGATTGGTCCTAGTCTTTCAAAAGTAATCTGGCCGTAATACATTTTTAATAGACGTAATAATTTCTAATATTTACAGAAGTAGGTATTACACATCCTACTATTAATATAAATGTGAAAGTTTGTGAAGATATTTGGATATTTGTTACTCAATCACACCTAAACCGAAAAACACATTTCATTAAAATCACTATAAACATACGCGATTATCTGTATTAGAACATAGGAAACTTTTATCCCGCTAACATGTTCCTTTAGGATAAAATTTTAACTTTGCAAAGTTGCTTTTTTTGCGAGCAAAAAAGCTAGAGTAAAATATAAAACCGTCTTCCCCTGACAATAAACATTGTTAGAAAGGTCAGGCAAATAAAAATTAAATAAAAACTTAATAAAATACATGAAAATAGTTTTATTCCATATTTAATAGATATAGTTTTTTTTAACATACAAAAACAATACTTCAAATAAATAAATCTATGTATCGTAGAAGAGTTTATAAATATACAAATACTCATATTTAAAACCACTATTTGCGGATCGCATAAAGAATTGCTTTGCGTGGCAAACGTACTTGAAATAACATAGGAGATCGATGCTTCAACTACACTGTCATCTGTATAGCCTGCTATCGAATGGTTAAACACAGTTTTTGACGTGACTAGTCGATGTTAAAACAATAACAATAGGATCACTCACAGTCCGCGGCACACGTGTTCGCGTTTAGCATTATCGATTGTCCTCATATTGTCCTCTTTTGCCGGCATGCGGGTAGTCGTAAATGAGTTATCACCGTGACGTCATGGGACAATGCGTTTTTGTTTTAGTTGTTCCGCGTTCATCGGGAGTTGGGGGCGTGGACATGTACAATAAATGATAATTTACACTTAGTTTAAAAGTTTGTTAATGTGGATGTGTGAGTGACTAAGAATGTATTGTGGCATTGTTACGTTATTAATTATTAACATACATACATATCATCACGCCATATCCCTTGCAGGGTAGGCAGAGAGAACAGAGTGCCAGAAAACTCTATCCTTGCATACTTCACTCGCTTCCTCAACATTCATAATTCTCTTCATACACGCTCGCCGGTTTCAGAGACTCTTGACTCCACCTTCCTTCAGTACGATACCAATGAATTAATTATTAAAATACATTGAATTATCTTCTTTTTTCCAACACTCTGAATTAAGAAATTAATCCTTGCATTACAGGTATGTACACTATACAAACGTACGATTTAGGACTACCCACCATGTAGATTAACGACATTTCAAAAGTCACAGAAAATTGTTGGTAGTACTGGACCGTTCTAAGTGGCATTTTTATGGGATTATGGCCAGCAGTGGACGTCTAAGGACTGATAGATTGGTGGATACAAACGTACAATGAACAGGCAAATGATACCCAGACTTAGAACAATTTATGAATTGCACAAAGTATTAGTCCTGCTTGAAATAAAACCCGCGATACTTGTTATAGCAGGTTTCTTAACCACTACGTCATCTGTGCAGCCAAATATCTCATCGTTATTTTTGTTGTGCCGTGACAGAATGAAAATAAAATGTGTCTTCTGTTTCCCATGGGTGTCAGATAATATTGCTGAAAGGAAGGAGAATGCAAACTAATCAACTGAACTAGCCCATGTGACTTAATATGTCAAATTTCTCTCGTTATATTGGTATCTAGTGACCAATAGCTTGGTAGGGGGTTTCAGGGTTGATGGTACCCGAAAGGATAACCCGCCGGGCTGGCCACGGATGGCAAGGAAGCGGTACCAGTAGCCCACCTAATGGCGATGGGGAGGGAGTATAGTGGGTTATGGGGCCATGTGCCGTCCTTTCGTCGCAGCGGGCAGAACGGACGGCGTATGTCCAGACCATAGCCTACCATAAAAAATGATCTTTAAGGGTTGGAAAATAATTAAAGAGCCTATATATAATTTACGAACGCTACGTTGCTGATTATCAAAATAATCAAAATAATAAATAATTGATTCACACTTCTTACAATCTTATCACATGACAAAACACCCTCATCTGTTGAAAATTTCAGAAATTCAGCAACATCCAATAAGTGAATCCTTAGAACTACAACAATTACTTTGGAAATTTGCTTAGTAAATTTTTCTCCATCAATTGTTTTGACAAAAATTGAACGCTTACATCATTCCACTAAAATACTGAAACAAAAGATAGATATATTATTGAAACTATTTTCAACGTTAACAACGGACCGTTAGATTAGATAATATTCAAAAAAAATCTAACCACCAGAATATTCGAATGGAGTTTCGCAAAATATCAATTTCCCACGCGATTATTTCTTTTTATCAACACTTAGCAGATGTGCAAAATGATAAAAGAAGCTTTAAAAAAGATCCCTGAGAACTATCATAAGCTTCACCTATGACCCGAGGCTATCTTCGACCGTTAAAAAAAATAAATTACTCGCTATAAGAAAAGAGTCCATTGTTTGGTTAAAAAAAAAACTTGAGGGTACAGTTACTTGTAATTTGAATAAGTAAAAAAAATCAGGGGTGACTAACAAAAAAGTATACCCCACAGCGGACTTTTTTAAGACGAGGACATTGGGCAAAATAATATGCATAGTTATAGTTAGCAAATTATTTTGGTCAAATTCTCACGGTATAACATCTGCATTTTTTAATACATCTGTTTATTTTTATTATTCGCATTCGAATATTATAACAATTATTAATTTTGTATAGGAATTTAAGTTTTTACGGAGCTTGCCAATGTACTTTTATTAATTAATTATATAGATATAATTATTTATTAATTGTATTAATAAATTTTTGTCCTCAGTCATAATTTTCTCGATGTTTTTTTTTTATGTGTGTTTAGCTGTTAGCCGCAGATGGCTTTGACAGCTTTACGCGGACTATGGGTGAGCGCTGAGGGCTCTCAACCCGATTGAGGTAAGCTAAGCGACATTGCCCAAGGCTCCCCCTGCGGGGAACGGACCTCGGCTTAGGGCGCCGCTGGTGACAAAGTGGGCGTGCCCACGTTTGGATTTATGATTTTTACGCGTCGCGATTTCGCACCTCGGCGGCGAGGACGAAACCATGGAAGCCGTCCCAACCACTAGTGGGTTGAGGTATGTCATGGCAGAGTCAAAGTAGCTCCGGGAGCACAGTTTCATAAATTGTCTGATGGCCGACCATCAGGCAATTAGGACGATTAGGAGATTAATTAGGACTACCGATAGTCCAAGGTCGACATGAAGATCGACGTTTCGTATGAACCACGGTGCTCCCGTAGCTCGGCGCATGAACCTATTTTGAAGTGTCTGTAGTCTGTGGATCCTGTGTGCCTTAACATGCGCGAACACTACGCTAGCATAGGTCATGATTGGTCGTATGCAAGCGGTAAATGATGTTTGTATTCGGACAAATATTGACCTATGCACTGAGCAACTCAGCGAAACTTTTACTATTACACGTGTTGTTGGTACAGGGTTTTATTTATTTTTACTTCATTATACAGACTTTGTTGAATAGCGACCGCATCGTTCTATAGGAATAACAAATTAACAAAATATATAATAAAGCAACACATCTGCACAGATGGCGTAGTCGTTAAGATACCGATCATCCGTGCCAGTGTCATGGGTTCGATTCCTACGTAGGACAATACTTTGTGCGAACCATAAAGTGTTGTTCTGAGTCTGGGTGTAATTTATCAGCGTTAATTAACTATATGTTTGTAAAGTCCCCCACAATACTAGGATTATTTCCTTAGTACAGGGTGTGTCTTTATAAAAAAAACATCATTATTTTGACCCTAACTCTACTAACTTAACTAGTACTTTTAAGGGTTTTTATTTTGAATCCACTTTCTATTGCATAGATGCCACATACATATTATATCCCTTAGTCCTCTTTTTGACATTCACAAGAAAGAAGTGATCTGGTGGATAATATTCTTATTCAATCACGTTACAGAATCTGTCTGTATTTGGACAAATTAAATATATATAAAACAATAAAAATAATAGAATAGAAATGAATCTTTGATTCTGATCTGATAATGAATTTTATAACACATAATCTCAGAAACAGATAACTCATTACCTTCAAACAGATAACTCATTTCCTTAACCTTTTCCATAAAAATATAATGATGCGGGTTTAACAAGAATTGATGAGCGATGAGGTAAATACAAGTGACCTCTGGCTAACTGTAAATCATTATCTGTTGTGTCCTTACGCTATACGCATACAAATTCAACACGCCCGCATAATACGTCATGCTATCATGAGGATGTTTTGACCACGCATTTTTATCTAACTATACGACGCAAATGAGAATAGTCGTTGTTTTATTGCTTATTGTGACAAACGAGTAAACAGCACACCTGTGTAAGTACGAACCAATATATGTACATATATATCTTCCATATAGTAGGTGCCCTATACGAACATGTATTACCAGCGTGGTATAGTAGGTCAATTTCCCTTCCATTACGGAAGAGGCTCGAGCCCAACAGTTGGACATTTATGGGCTGTGATGATGATGATGATGATGAATTAAATATATTAAGGTTTTTCTCACGTAATATAAAACTTTTCAAAAAGGGAAACTATTATCACATTCCAAGTTCAGTTTGTAGCAGTTCTAATTTCCCTCCAGCCATAAAGAATTGTCTAGCGGGCAAACACAATGCGTAATGATTGCTTAGTCCATGATTCGAATGTCTGAATGCAGATCAATGAGGCAATCTCTAATATTAATATCTTACTTAAACTACGATAACTTTATACAGTATAACACTCCAACACATTTATCCATGACAATTACTTAGATTATGGATAAGCAGTAATTAATACAACAGATTAAATTCGTATTCATTGCAAAGAGAAATAATAGTTGAATACAGAATTGTTGTGTTGAAGTAAAAGTGAAAGTAATTTAGTCAGTAACCATTTAAACTAACTTCGTTGATTTGTAGATAGTTGATTTTTTTCATGTAAGAATACAATTTCCTTTCTTGCCTGTGGGTATTGTAAAAGGTGATTAAGGAATATAATATCCGCCGGGCTAGCCAAGGGTGTAAAGTAAGCGGTACCAGTGGTCGGCCCAATGGCTTTGGGGAGGGAGAACGGTGGGTTATGAGGCCACGCACTACCCTTCGCCGCATACGGAACGGACCGCGTGTGTCCAGACCATAGTTTGTCAAAAAAAAGGGATATGTGATGTTATATACATCGGTAGAAGAAAAAAAATATCGAAATGAAATTATATATCAACCTGTCAGGCCGGGGATTATTGTGGGGGAGCCTCGAATCCAGCAGTGGGATCTATATATAAACTGAGACTATTATTTGTAGATCTATTCTATAACTCATATGGCTATTATTAATTTTTGGCTGTGTGGTAGCGGCTACGAATGCTACCAACACTTAATTTGCTCGTGGATGTCGTAAAAGATGACTAATAGCTTCATATTGACTTGGGCAAACTATATCTGATGCTGTTTGGTCAACAACTACATTCCCAAGGAGGGTTGACGTCAGGCAGGCGGCTGGTCTTAAACCTATTGACAATGACTTTTGCAATATGTACGAGTACATATTGCGTCGACTCCAAGTAATTGGGATAAGAGAAGGAGAATGATGAGATGTTTGAGATTTATTAAACATAGCATATAAGGAGTAATAAGATTTATATATGGAACCACACTTCATTCTTTGCACCATATGCCCAGTACGTTGACGGTTGCAAATTAGTTATCACTAGAAAGCTTTGCTAACAAAGTAATGCACACGTGTTCCGGCATGATGTTAAAAAATACACTAAAAACTAGAATCTAATGTACTTTACGATCTTTTTATATTAAACTAGCAGATCCGGCCACGCGTTGCTGTGGCTAAGGTAGCCTCAGTAACACGTGGTGGTTATCCTAATAAATTGTAGCTTATTTGAAACGTTTGTACGTTTAACATAGCGTCATCTATTAAATACTTACTCAATCCAGTCAACAGATACTGCCATCTGTTAGAATCCTTTGGAGATTACAGATAATTGTGACTGTCAAATAATAGACAATTAATTTGCAATAAAATAATATTGCGACATTAAATTGAGATGGAAGCTATCCTATCTTTTAAGTTGGTTCAAACTACGCACGCTGTGCAAATTTGATTTAAATCGGTTTAGTACCTACCTTAGGACTTAACTGCGGATAAACAACGTGACGCGTAATTTATATATATTATATTAAGATATAACTCCATGGACAGAAAAAAGAATACTTCAACTTTAACGAACTTTAGAGTAATACAATTAACAGACACAAATATACCTTTTTTTTTGTTATTGCTTATGGTGGCAAACGAGAAGACAGCTCACCTGATGGCAATTGTCATTGCCGCCCATAGACCTTTGCAATACCAAGGGTGTAGCTAGGTTGCCAATACAAACCCCAAACCTACCCCAGTTGGGCTTCCGACTCGTTCAAGCACTGAACGAAGCGCAACAGCGTATTGCTATTACTCAGGCGTCAATACCTGATATTAAATAAAGTTTATGGATCATACAGAGCTATTTTGTATGGGAATCGAACTCGTAATCCCGACTTGCAAAGCCGATACTTAGACCATTACACATGTACAGTCGTAATCATCCAGAGCCATCTGGTGGAACATTGGATGGCAAACTAACTTTTTCAATTAAGCTGCATCAGGTTCTTCTTTTGCATTTGGTGGTAAACGAGCAACCATTTCACCTAATGGTACATGCTCACTGACTTTCATGGGTCGTCACAATGCCAAGGGCACTATTAAATTGCTGCGTCACCGCGTAACTGTCGCCGATTCTCTATTAGGTAGAAGCTACTCACCAAATACATACGGTGCATTCAGATATAGTTAGACGAGGTCAAGGATCTATTCCTTTACAAGCCTTAGGTACATGGAACTAACAGGAAGGAGTGGGCGCTGGTATATTATCATTATCGAGAATCATAGTTCCTTCCTGCGACTCTACATCGACAAGAACGTTATTCAAAAATGACTGTTTTTGTATATGTATTAAATATATTTGAAATTACTTATTTCACAAAATCTACACGTTCACAAAATTTAGTTTTTTTTTAGTAATAAATATATATATTTTTATATATCTATTATATTTTGATACATAAATATATTTATATTTTTTATTAATGATAAATTTAAGTACTTACTACAATTGAGTAGTTATTTTTTTAATTATTAACGTTTATTTTAAATGTATTTTTTTAATTTAATTTATTATTTAATTTATTAAAGCAAGAAGAGTGTGTAAGAGAAAAGTATGCAGAGGGTGTCCGAGAACGGCTGACGATGGCAAGCCAGCCGCAATCGGACATTGAAGAATGCTGGAGAGTATTGAAAGAGAGTATGGTAGATACAGCGAAAGAAGTATGTGGAAGTTCAAAGAAGCATAGAAAAACAAATGGTGATGCATGGTGGGATGCGGAAGTGGCAGCTTCCGTAGAGCAAAAGAAGAAAGCGTGGCTGGACTATGTCTCTTCTTTGAATCTGAATGACAGTATGACTGAACAGAAGAAAGAAATATATCGGCAATGTAAGAATGACACCAAGGCCTTAGTGAAAGAGAAACGTGATAGAGCAAGTATGAGTGCAGAAGATAGGCTGACTAAAAACTTCGAGGGTAACACCAAACTCTTTTGGAGGGAGGTGAAGAAGTCTCGGGGTGGTTGGTCAGCCTTCAGAATGAATAAAATAAGGTCTAAAGGTGGAGACATTCTTACACAAACACAAGACGTGTTAAGCCGATGGAGTGAATATTTTGGCGATATGTATGCGGATGCTACGGTTGGCGCCGGTGTTGGATGTGGTTTAGTAGATCAACATTCGACAACGGCGTCCTCCGATGGCATCAGTATGGATGAAGTTGAATGGGCGATAAGAAGTTTGAAAAATGGTAAGGCAGCGGGCATTGATATGGTGTCTGCCGAGATGATCAAGCTTGGTGGCTCTTGTGTCTGGGAGGCGTTCCTGTTGCTCCTCAATTTATGTTGGAGCTCGGGAATGGTTCCCAGGGACTGGATTGGGATTATTAAATGTAGGGACTATTAAATGTAGATAAAATTGTTATGTTCACATTTCCTTACAGGACATGTTTGACACAGATGGAAAATGAATCCATCTATAGTTTAAATTTGACATTACATAATATTAAAACAAAAACAAATTATATTTTAGAAAATAAAATGCATATTATTGACATTAACAGTTATGTTAATAAGAAATATTTTATGACAAAAGATAGTTGTTATCTTTCAAAGTATTTTAAGGACCTGATAGCTGATTCGCTATCTTATTTTTTTTTTACATCAGCCAAGAATTTGGCTAAAAAAGTTGCTTTTATTGAGCAATGTAATATTGACATTACTAATTTAAATTATAACATTTCCAATTGTGGAAATAATGACATTCATTTAAATTGCACAATAAGACAATAGAGAATTCCTCTTGCTTTAAAAATAGCCTTAAGAATACATATAATTCAATTAACCTGGTACATCAAAATATTCAAGGAATGTTAGGTAAGGATTTGGAGATTGAATTATTTTTGAATGGTTGCCAGATAGATTTTCTCTGCATTACTGAACACTGGCTTAAAAGTAACCAATTAATGTTCAATTTTCCCAATCACCAGGTTATTAGCTCGTTCAACAGAACCAACATGATACGAGGTGGCTCTTTGATAATTTCAAACAAATTAATTAAAACTAAGGAAAGAAATGATATTGTAAAGTTGTCTGTTGAACGTGTTATTGAAATTGCTTGTGTTGAGTCTGAGCAGTTCATAGTTGTATGCGTATACAGACCCCCATGCTCCCCATATGAAGAATTTGAGAGATTAATGGAAGATGTCTTATTCATAACCTCAGCCTCAAATAAAACAATTGCTATTTGTGGGGATTTTAATATTAACTTATTAGATAATAATAATACAACACAAAAATTTAAAAATTTAATGTATTCTTATAACTTATATAATGCTTTCTTGGAACCTACTAGGATAACTGCTGGAAGTGCAACTTGTATAGATAATATTTTTATAAATGCTAAACTGATTAGTAATACTATTATAAACACATTAGAATCAGATCATTGCGGACAGCTTGTTGTACTTCCTAGAACTAATAGGATTCCACGAGAGAGCATTACCTTTGTTCCTATGAATGTCAGCCGCTTAGAGCACTTTAAATATAATTTGAGTATGAAAGTACCACTATTGCCTTTTCATGACAACCCCAATGAATTGTATACGTCACTATTTCACATCATTGATGATGAGTTTAGTAACATATTTAAACCTAAAACAGTAACAATTGGAGTACCTGCTGGTTTTAGTGAATGGGCAACTTGTGGTATCTACAAGAGTAGACGAAGGTTATATGATCTTTATGACCAAAAATCTTATAACCATAATCCAGTGTTTTTGGAATATGTAAAAAAATATTCCAAAATATTCAAACGTGCCTGTTCCTCTGCTAAAGCAATTTATCTGAAAAATAAAATTAAACAATCCAGTGACATAATAAAAATGACTTGGAATGTGATAAACAGTGAAACTGGTAGGAATGCTGTACGGAAGAAGGACTTCAATTTAATAATAGGTGATAAAAATATATGTGGAAACAGTGAAGTAGCAAGCGAATTTGAAAATTATTTTAGTAATATACCTTTATTAACAACTAAATCGTTGATGTCGTCTCCTATTCTAGCTGAATCACTTATGAAACAGTGTATTTTAAAATGCGACACATCCTTTGAATTTTTAGATGTCAGTAAGAATGATATCATAAACTCTTTTAAAAATCTTAATGTTAAGAAGACGGCAGATCTGTGGGGCTTGTCTGTAAAGGCAGTTAGTTCTATAATTGATATTATTGCCCCCCATCTGGCATCTGTATTTAATGGTTGTGTTGCTCGGGGCGTATTTCCTGATCTCATGAAAATTAGTAGAGTGATTCCTTTGTTTAAAGCGGGTAGTATGTCAGATCTTAATAATTATCGACCGATTTCCATACTGCCTACACTTAGTAAAGTTTTTGAAAAACTGATGCTTAGTCAAATGTTAAATCATTTTAATAGACATAATATCTTTCACAAAAATCAATTTGGATTCACTAAGAATTGCTCTACTACTGATGCGGGTGTGGAATTATTAAAAAATATTTTTGGAGCTTGGGAGGAATCGCATGATGCTTTGGGTATATTTTGCGATTTATCCAAAGCGTTTGATTGCGTACACCACGAAACTCTCATCAAGAAATTATACCATTATGGGATCAGAAATAAGGCTCTCGAACTTTTAACATCGTATTTAGGCAACAGAATTCAGAAGGTCGATGTTAATGGTGTACGATCACCTGGTTCTGTTGCAAGAATGGGCGTTCCACAAGGATCTATTCTGGGGCCATTTCTGTTCCTTGTATATATTAATGACTTACCTTATTATATAGGGGATAACCAAAACATAGTGTTGTTCGCAGATGATACCTCTTTATTGTTCAAAATTAAAAGACAAATGCTTAATTATGACGATGTGAACAATGCTCTGTCAAATGTTGTTCATTGGTTCAGTACAAATAACTTGGTTCTTAATGAAAAGAAAACCAAATGTATTAAATTTACCACACCTAATGTGAGACTAGTGGAAACCAATGTTCAAATGAATGGTGTGGCCCTAGAAATTGTGGAGTCCACTACATTCTTAGGTATTACTATTGATGCTAAACTCCATTGGGGCCCTCATATTGAGAAATTATCAAGTAGGCTAAGCTCAGCGGCTTATGCGGTAAAAAAAATTCGAATGTTAACCGATATTGAAACGGCTAGAATTGTTTATTTCGCTTACTTCCACAGTCTTATGTCTTATGGCATACTACTTTGGGGATGCTCTGTAGATTTGAATAATATCTTTGTTCTCCAAAAACGGGCTGTCCGCGCGATTTATAATTTAGGCCCAAGAGCATCACTGCGCGAAAAATTTAGGGAAATAAACATTCTAACTGTTGTATCACAATTTATATTTGAAAACATATTATATGTAAAAAAAAATATTGATAAATTTGATAAATATAGTGACATTCATCACGTGAATACTAGGAATAAGGATAATCTAGTTATACATCATACTCGCCTACAAAAAATTAGTAGGTCTTTCATGGGGCAATGTATACGCTTTTACAATAAACTACCTACAGATATCCGAGATATGCCCATAAATAAGTTTAAAAAGGCTATCAAAACTAGACTTTGTAAAAAAGGATATTACAACATTTCGGATTATCTAAATGATAATACGGAATGGTTATGAGTTGCTCCTCTCTCAGCAATTACTTTATATAATTTTAACTTTTACGTTGTTTTAGTGCTGATCCTCACTGTTGTCTGAACTCTGTATATTTATCATTGTCACAAATTGTACAGTGTAGCGTGTTTTGCCTAACGAGTTATTTATTGATTTAATTGAGCGATTTGATTGTAATTTATAGATCTTGGTGTGGTCATGCTTACTAAAAAGGTCTCTGCCTGCGGTAGCTACGTGAGCGGGTCTCTCCCTTCCCTCGAATGTGGTTGAGGGGCGTGATGGCTGCTTTAGTAGTTAACTCGTGATCGAGTGCCGCTTGTGGAATCTGGTCCAACCATTTCTGTTCTTTTTTGTGTTTTTTGTTAATGGTGTATTTAACTTTTAAAAAATAAATCTTTACTCGAAGGGCATCTCACTGGAGCTAATGGGGATTAAATATGTATCCAATAATATTAGAAAACATACAATTTAAAAAAAAATGACGAGCCCACTGAGTTTCTTGCCGGATCTTCTCAGTTTGTGGCGGCTTTCCGATCCGGTGGTAGATTAATTTAAAAAAAAAATGTAATATTGACAATATGTAAGTGCCCTTTTAGGGCTTATGCATAATAAATGATTTGATTTGATTTGATTTGATCTGGAATAGCGCAGTCATCGTGCCTTTGTTTAAAAACAAGGGTTCACGTTATGACTGCGCAAATTACAGAGCCATAAGCTTGACCAGTTTGGCAGCAAAAGTGTATGGAAAAATTATTGAAAGGAGAATGAGGATGGTGTCCGATGGTTTACTGTGTGAGACACAAGGAGGTTTCAGGAGTGGAAGGGGATGCATGGATCAAGTGTTCTCTCTGCGCAACATTGTGGAGAAGCATCTGGCTCTAGGTCAGAGGGTTTTCTGCAGTTTTGTGGATCTGGAGAGAGCATTTGACACGGTTGTACGAAAGGAACTTTGGGACATTTTACCGGAGTATGGTATTAACGGTAAACTGCTACAGGCTGTGCAGTCCAGTTACATGGGCTGTAGAGCCTGTGTGCGGCTGGATGATGGAATGTCGCCTTGGTTTGACGTCAATATCGGCGTTAAGCAGGGGTGCGTTCTGTCAGCCAGGCTGTTTATCATATATCTGGATAAATGTCTCCAAAGGTTGAACGATATGAATGTGGGAGTCCAGATGGGCGACTCAGTGGTCACTGCTCTGCTTTATGCAGATGATGCAGTCCTGCTGGCACAGTCAGCGATTGACCTGCAGACCCTAGTCGACACAATGACAGAAGATTGTAAGAAAAGGGGTCTACGCGTGAATGTGAGCAAAACCAAAATAATGGTCTTTGAAAGAGATAAAACCAGAACAGATGTAAGAGTAACAATAGGTAATGATGTACTAGAGCAAGTGGATGAATTTGTATATCTTGGATGTGGATTTAGCCGAGATGGAAGGTACACCACTGATATAGAGCGAAGAGTGAATGCGGGAAATAGAGTGAACGGAGCGTTGGGGCAACTTCTCGGCAGCCACCACCTCAGCCAAAAGGCACGTGTAGCAATACATAACGCAGTGCTTGTCCCAACATTACTGTATGGAAGCGAGAGTTGGGTATGCAGAAAAGAGTATGATAGTAAAATTAATGCGGTCGAAATGCGATCTCTGCGGAAAATCTGTGGAGTTAGGCTGACCGACCGCATTCGTAACGACGACGTAAGAGAGCGAGTAGGTATGAAAGAGAGTATTGGTGTAAAGATGCGAAAGGGAATGCTCCGATGGTTCGGACATGTGGAAAGAATGCCGAACGAACGCCTGGTTAAGAAGATATACAATGCGAAAGTGGAAGGATGTAGGTACCGAGGGAGACCGAGACTAACCTACCTAGACCAGATCGGTCATGTACTGAAGGAAGGTGGAGTCAAGAGTCTCCGAAACCGGCGAGCGTGTATGAAGAGAATTATGAATGTTGAGGAAGCGAGTGAAGTATGCAGAGATAGAGTTCTCTGGCACTCTGTTCTCTCTGCCTACCCTGCAAGGGATATGGCGTGATGATATGTATGTATGTATTTTTTTAATTAATTTTTAAAACTTACACTGAATATGTTATGTCTTCAGTGTAAGTCAGTAATAATATAGATATATTAAAAATATTTGTCTATATCTGTATGTTCGTAGATGCATCCCACCAAAACAACTAAATGAAATCTGTTACTATTTTCTTCTCATAAGATATATATATATATATATATATATATACACGTCCCACTACTGGGCTCGTTTCTTTATGTGGTGACCGAGTAAAAATACAATTCACCACCTTTCTTATCAGAGGGTGTCGTGAATGACTAACTGATATAGAGTTAGCACAAGAGAAGAAAAACACTATCTGATGCCGTCTGGTAAATAATTTCATTCCTATGGGGGGTTGGCGACAGACAGGCGATCGTTAAACTATGGTCAATAACTTTTATAATATACACAGTGAAAGAGGAGTACATATTGCGCCGCTCCCAAGTATTTACGATAAGAACAGGAAAATGATGGAACTCATAGTTATTATAGAACATCAGTAGTAACGCAATACTTTTAAACAATTACATAATTTACTGTTATTTCTAATTTCTTCATCAATGACGCAAGAAAGTTAAAAAAAATATATTGAACTCATTTTATTTTTCAAAACTAACACAAAGATCAGACAAAAGCATCGCGTCGCAAAACGTCTGTCGGTTTCGCTAGTGTATTAATTCTAAAGTAGGGAGTGCCTTAGAAATCTACTCATCATCATCATCAACTTGTTATTATCCCAATTTATTTGGGGTCGACGCAATATGTCTTCTCCTTCCATACAACCCTATCAGACGTCATCTCTGTGGTCACGCCTTGTCTATCCATGTCATGTTTCACGCAGTCCATCCATCTTTTCTTCGATCTTCCCTTACCTCTAAAGCCTCATTCATACTTAAAACTTTCTTCACAACATTACTTTCATCTCATCTCATCAAATGTCCGTACCATGTCAATCACTCCTTAACTTTTCCGTCACTGGCGCAACTTTCAACCAGAGAAATCTACTATTGATTACTTAATAACTCTTTTGAATATTCTAGGGTTCAAATGCAAGTAATGTGTAAAAGAATTTAAGTAGGTATAGCAGAAACATTGTATTTGAATATATTATATTTTAAAAAAGCCAGTCTTACACGCGTTCAATAGAAAAATCTTTGTCATACGATCTCGCGGTAGTCGAGTTACCATTGTTGTTAAAGAGAGAAAAAAACAGAAGTTTTTGAATATCGAACGTAATGCGCGCACGCAGATGTGTTGTCCACTTTTTATATGTTTTATTGAATTGATCGAATACCGTTATTTACTATTTATTATTTTTTGTATGATATATCAAATTGATGACAGATGCATAAAAACTTATTTCTTTCATCTTGTAGCTAATTGATGCTCATAGTATTACTGTATATTTAATAATAATTTAAATATATTCTGTACTAACTAACCCGGCGGCATTATTAATAATAATATCGGCACAATAAGATTCATTATATTAGTACTCGTAGCATTCGTACATAATAAAAACATCGTCCGGTCAACTTTAATTTCAACGTTTCGCGGTATTTTCAAAACTAACCATAGACAACATTACGTAAGCTGTCAGTTGCATTTTGTTATATCATGAACAAGTTATCAGTTGATGTGATGTTCACTGATGTTTTTTAATTATATTTCTTTTTTCATAAATATGATATTATAATACTTATTATGATATTATAATACTTATTTTTGTGCAAATAAATATTATTATTATTATTACCCCTATTCGCGGCAAAGACATATCCAAAAACAGAGAAATCATAAAAATTAGTCCAGCCGTTCTTGACTGATAAACAGTGTAACTTACACGACTTTATTTTATATATATATATATATATATACACATATATATATATATATATATATATATATATATATATATATATATATATATAGATGATATATAATAATGAATAATCTTCTATATATGTACCTACTTATAATGTACAAATCAATTGCTTTCGTCAATTTTGCTAAATACAAAAATTACAAGACCGCTTTAAAAGTATGTTTTGTTTTATTCGCTTTGATTTAGGGTTATTTTTTAATCCATAAACACAAAAAAAATCTTGGAAAAACCGCTGACATCGAAACCTTCAGAGTTATTATTGTATGTCTACTTGAGATTTAGTAGCCCGTATTATTGATAGCAATTCTTGAGGCACTCCATCTGATACCGTCTGGTCACTATATTTGCAAGGAGAGCTGACGTCAGGCAGGTGACCAGTCATAAAAGTATTGCCAGTAACTATTTGTAATATGTGCAATGAAAGAAAAGTACTTATTTGTTACTTCTACTCCAAATAATTGGGATAAGATTGATAATTGCTTACCAAAAGTTGTAAATATTGTTTTAGCTAATTGTTGCTCTAATCATTACAAAAGCTTCTGGAGAAAATCAGCGTTACAATTCATCCCAATATTATGCTGAGTGTCTACTTTGTCTTTAAGACATCTTCATCCTGCTCTTATCTCATATATTTGGATCGAAGCAATATGTATACTTCTTCCATGGTAAATATTGCACAAGTTTTGGCAAGTCTTTATGACCCGCCACCTAACTAACTTGAATCCTTCTTATAAATATAACTATTAGCCAGACGGCATCTGATAGAGTTAGGTCTTTAGCTATCAAACAATTATTATCCGCAATCGTATTTCAGGAGTGGAAGGGGATGCATGGATCAAGTGTTCTCTCTGGGCAACATTGTGGAGAAGCATCTGGCTCTAGGTCAGAGGGTTTTCTGCAGTTTTGTGGATCTGGAGAGAGCATTTGATACGGTTGTACGAAAGGAACTTTGGGACATTTTACCGGAGTATGGTATTAACGGCAAACTGCTACAGGCTATGCAGTCCAGTTACATGGGCTGTAGAGCCTGTGTGCGGCTGGATGATGGAATGTCGCCTTGGTTTGACGTCAATATCGGCGTTAAGCAGGGGTGCGTTCTGTCAGCCAGGTTGTTTATCATATATCTGGATAAATGTCTCCAAAGGTTGAACGATATGAATGTGGGAGTCCAGATGGGCGACTCAGTGGTCACTGCTCTGCTTTATGCAGATGATGCAATCCTGCTGGCACAGTCAGCGACTGACCTGCAGACCCTAGTCAACACAATGACAGAAGATTGTAAGAAAAGGGATCTACGCGTGAAGGTGAGCAAAACCAAAATAATGGTCTTTGAAAGAGATGAAGCCAGAACAGATGTAAGAGTAACAATAGGTAATGATGTAGGTACTAGAGCAAATGGATGAATTTGTATATCTTGGATGTGGATTTAGCCGAGATGGAAGGTACACCACTGATATAGAGCGAAGAGTGAATGCGGGAAATAGAGTGAACGGAGCGTTGGGGCAACTTCTCGGCAGCCACCACCTCAGCCAGAAGGCACGTGTAGCAATACATAACGCAGTGCTTGTCCCAACATTACTGTATGGAAGCGAGAGTTGGGTATGCAGAAAAGAGTACTCTTGACTCCACCTTCCTGGTGGAGTCAAGAGTCTCCGAAACCGGCGAGCGTGTATGAAGAGAATTATGAATGTTGAGGAAGCGAGTGAAGTATGCAGAGATAGAGTTCTCTGGCACTCTGTTCTCTCTGCCTACCCTGCAAGGGATATGGCGTGATGATATGTATGTATTTAAATTAATTTTTAATATACATATTTCTATTTCCGTGTGGTGGCGGGGTAAGAATACTATTCACCACCCCATATCTTATCCGTGGGTGATCGTACGAGACGACTAAGGGATATAAAACGCACATAACATCTATGCGTGAGAAGGAAAACTCGAAACAAAACCTTATACCAACACGTCTGACCAGCGCGGTATAGTAGGTTAACTGCCCTCCCATTACGGAGGAGGCCCGAGCCCAACAGTGGTACATTTACGGGCTGTAATGATGATGATGATACCTATTTCTAATTTTATTTATTTTTTGGTAAATATTGTGTTATTTTCTTATTAATCTTTATAATAATCAAATAAGATTATTATACTGTACAAATTGCTGGCAACATTTAGGTACCTCGTTAACTAAATATTATTCTATTCTCAATCAAAAATGATTGATGAAACAATTAAGTCTATTTATATGCAAATGCATCTAAATATTTCAATAACCCTGAATAATCATATAGCAGTTTGCCCAAGCGCATCGGTGACTCATAGTTAGATCTATCAAAATTTTAATAGACGTGTTGCAAGCCTTCGTAGGCGGACGGACGCGAATTTATTTATTGGCAACATCTATGCTTCTTTGTTATAATGAATGGACTATTGCAGATGGAGGATGCCTAATTGTTGGTTTATAGTTTTGATATTTAATGTGAGCTTCGTCTTAATAGAATTAACTATGCTTATAATTTATTAACTAGGTTTATCCATATGACGACAGAGTAAGAATGTTATATTCACCATTAAACTATTTTTTTTATTGCTTATGATGGCAAACGAGCTAGCAGCACACCTGATGGTAAATGTAACTGCCGCCCATGGATCTGTGCAATACCAAGAGTATAGCTAGGCCACTGCTTACCACACACCGAAGACAAAGATCGGGTACCGGTGGCCCGCTCGCACGGCGAAGAGAGGAGAGTTGCATGATGGGTCTATGGGGTCACGCGCCGCCTTTTCCGTGACCCTGGGTCGACTTGGGGAGGCGAGACCACGTCCATAGTCCACAGCAACAAAAAGAAAAGGCACTGCTTACCAATACAAATTCCAAACCCATCCAGTTGGGCTTCCGACTCTCTCGCTTACCGAACAAAGCGCAATAGCACATTGCCATTACTCAGACGTCGATCTTCTGCGAGAGTGTAGTACTACTCCGGGCGGACCTACCCGCGGCTGTAGACAGAAAACTATCAACAGTGTGGCCCTACCCAAACAATATAAAATAAAATATCTCAAAATTGTTCAACGAGCTATGGAGACGGCTATGCTCGGTATTTGCTCTACATGATAGTTGCCTAAATACGGCAAACCGTAGAAGAACGGGTGTAACCGACATAGCCCGGTGCATTAGCTTGTTGAAGTGGCAATAGGCAGGTCATATCGCTCATAGAACCGACTATCGTAGGGAAAAAAAATTCTCGAGTGGCGACCGTTGGACTACTAATATCCCATAAGTAGCAGGAACTCGTTGTATGCAAGTGGCCGGCCCGATTTGGCGGAGCACGACCACATGCATAGTCTACCGCAAGGAAAAAAAAAGGTGAGCTAAAAAGATTATAAATAAGATGAAAGTAAAGAGCATTACTGTAAGAGAAGAAAAAAAATAACAGAAAACTATCTACCAAATCATCTTACCGACGTGGTCTGTCAATTTCCAATAATAAAATAACCTCTAGTCCAACAGTGGGGGTGTATGTAAGCTGAGATAATTGAAATTGGAAAATTGATCGTCACACGTGGGAATTGAACCTATACTTATTGGAACGGATTTCCAATAAGTGTGATGTGAGAATAATTTTTCGCTTATAAACCAGTTTTTATAAATAACCAGCATGTTAAATCCTAATATTCAACAAAATGGATTGCGAAATTATTAAAAAATTGAGGTATACCTTTCGTGCATCATCATCATCTCATCTCAGCTCATATATGTCCCGCCATTGGGCCCGAGCCTCCTCCATAATGAGAGGGATATTGACGTATTATAACACGCTTGCAGGCGTGTAGGTATAGGATTTAGTTTCGGGCTTCTCTTACATAGAATTTAAATGCTTAGTGTTGTGTTTTCCATCTCTTACATAGATGTTATATGCTTTTAATATCCCTTAGTCGTCTCTTACGATCACCCGCGGGTAAGATATGGGGTGGAAAATTGTATTCTTACTTAGCCACAACAAGAGAAAACTTTTATGCTTAATCTGTTTTAACTATATTTTTTATCAAAGTGTATACGTATTTAACTGGCAATTCAAAAATAGTCGTTTTGTACTAAACATATGTATAAAAATTTGATTGGAAAGTATCGCATAATGGTTTCTTTTATTAGAATTTTAATATGAGAATTCGTTAAGTTCTCTTATAGAAGATGATTATATTCACAATCATCTTCTTTCCATAATCAGGATTCACTCGCTATTATTTTAATTTATATGACATCAATACAATGTACGATCTTTCTTTAATATATATATAAAAATAGTACCTACCAGCTTTAAGAGCTAGATCCTTATTTTACTTATCGCCTACCTTAACTTAACTGGAACGTCTGGTTAAGAAGATATACAATGCGAAAGTGGAAGGATGTAGGTACCGAGGGAGACCGAGACTAACCTACCTAGACCAGATCGGTCATATACTGAAGGAAGGTGGAGTCAAGAGTCTCCGAAACCGGCGAGCGTGTATGAAGAGAATTATGAATGTTGAGGAAGCGAGTGAAGTATGCAGAGATAGAATTCTCTGGCACTCTGTTCTCTCTGCCTACACTGCAAGGGATATGGCGTGATGATATGTATGTATGTTAACTTAACTGAAAAACTGACCATGTTTTATTTTAATAACAGCAATAGTGACTACACAGGTGGAGTCTGAGTCTGAGTGTAATTGGTGTCCGCTATATATTTGTAAAGTCCTCTGCAATGCAAGGATTATTTCCTTAGTAGCGGGTGTTGTCTTAAAAAAACGAAACTAAAAAAATAATAGGTAATTGGTATAACATCCTGGTCTAAGATCCCTCAGAGTTCCTTGAAATTTCAGTCCTTCCTCATAGGTAGATTAGCACTCAAGCTGTCATTTGGCTAATAGGATGATTTTTTTTTATTGCTTATGGTGGCAAACGACCAAGCAGCACAACTGATGGTTAGTGTCACTGCTGCATGGACCTTTGCTCTACCAAGGGTATAGTTAGGCCGCTGCCTACCATTACAATCCCCAAACCCACTCACTTGGGCTGCCGGCTCATTCGCTCACCGAACGAAGCGCTATAGCACATTGCCATTACTCAGGCGTCAATCTTCTGCGAGAATGTGGTACTACCCCGGACGGACCGGCCCGCGGCTGTAGAAAGAGAACTGTCAACAGTATGGTCCTACCACTATTAAAATAATTATATAATAAATTATAAACAAGATATATTGTTTATAATTAAACTTGAGATTCAGTATCCTAAATTTCTGATGTTTACAAAAGTGTTACACATTTGAAATAAAGTATTTTTACGTATTTTATCACGTTTGCATTTGATTTTTAATTGTCCGACGTTTCGAACACTTTACAGCGTTCATGGTCACGGAAGTCTTCCCGTAACTATGAACGCTGTAAAGTGTTCGAAACGTCGGGCAATTAAAAATACAAACGCGATAAAGTCCGTAAAAAAATTATTTTTGTTTCAAATATTTAATGATGACATAATATGTATGATATTCAGTTTCTCTCAGCTTCATCATCATTTACCTGCCCTCATCCCACGCTAAGTGGGGTCGGCACAACACGTTCTTGCCTTCCACAATCTTCTATCAGCCGTCATATCTGCACTCACAACTTTCATACACATATCCTCGTTTACACAATCCATCCATCTTTTTTTGGGTCTCCCACGACTCTTACGCCCATCCACAAGCATATTGGTAACCCTCCTTGTCACATGCCTTTCATCCCTTCTCATCACATGTCCATACCAAGACAATCTCGCGCTCCTACACTTCTCTATCACTGGTGCGCTACTTTTAAACTTGCCCTAGTTTCTCTCAGCTTATGCTTTTATAATATAAATATAACATCTTATAAATGATGACTAATTCATTAGAAACGTTTTACAAATTATCTATTGCGCCTTTATAACGCCTCGACTTTCATACTTCATGCAAATTTGTAGGTCTGACAATGAGCCCATTTGTATATTTTGACAAACCTTTGAAATATATACAAAAATCGTCTTCGTAAATCTTACGTGTAAGTATTAAGCTTGAATTTTCTTTAACACTAAGTTTAATAAATGCAATATGAAAATTGGTATTACGTGTATATTAAAATTTAGATATGAGGAACGGACAGAGTGACTTAGAACAATAAGGGGCGTGGGTTGTATTAACTCATTACTGTACATATCGATGGACGCCTTGACCGATATCTATGCTATACAACCAATGTATTGAAGGTCGGAAATATTAATTTAATTGTTCATGTGATTGCAGTACACGCCTTATAAGGTGATAAAGATTTTATCAAGAGGATGCACGTCTTTGCGTAATAATACTATCTTAGCACTTTCACTTACCTGGATAGTAATACTAGTAATTAATTTCATCCTGCTTGATATAAAATAGTATAATGACTTCTAATGTTTACGCGACTATTACACATTTGAAATAAAACTACTTTTACGGATTTTATCGCGTTTGTATTTGATTTTTAATTTCCCGACGTTTCGAAGACTTTACGGTGATCATGGTCACGGGAGGACTGAGGTGTCTTGCGTCCAATATGTCATTGTTATTACAGAAATTTATTTATATCTACCCTATAAGATATTAAATTTTGACCCACATTTTTATACAAAATTAATACAAATTCATTGCCAGTACAAAAAGAGAATGATTGTATATATAAAATTTGTGTTGTTTATGATTTGTTATTATTAAAGTATTTAATTTATGATAATTATTAATGTGGCAATTTTACAATTTTACAAAACTAACAAAAACTATTCAGCTACCACCGGATCGGAACGCGGCCACACTGAGAAAGATCCGGCGAGAAAACTCAGGAGGCATGATACTAATTTTATTATTGAATTTTTGAGTGGCGGCCTACTTTATCTTACTAAAATTAATTTAATTAAAATTTAAAATTTAACTATTATTGTGGGTCAAATCTATACAATAAGTGCTCACGGTGTCTTGCAGTCTTGTGGTGGTCTTCTTAGTTTTATTTTTAATTAAGTGAATAACTGGATCCCAGCTTGATGATATTTAAATACCCAGCCATCCTCCCTATTGAAATTTTTATGTTTTTTGATTTCAATAGCCTTGCGAACAATTCTAGGCAAGTATCGGTGTTCTTTTGCGAGGATTTGTGGTTTATCAAACCTGATGTAATGGCGGGCGCGGTCCTGACTATGCTCACAGACTGCAGACTTGGTGTGACGGCGGTGTTTCACATCAGCTATATGTTCCTTGATCCGAGTTCTTACAGATCTCTTTGTGTGGCCTATATAAGAGAGACCACAATCACAGTCTAATTTATAAACTCCTGCATCCTGTAGAGGGATTTGACACTTGACAGGTGGTAAGAACTGACTAATCCTCTTCAGTGGTTTAAAATAGGTTTTTATAGAAGTATGTTTTAGGATATAGCCAATCTTGTCAGTGACTCCTTTTACATAAGGTAGGACTGCAGGGAGACGTTCAACTGTTGGTGGTTTCACACGGTCTCCGTGACGACTGTTGGTGGTTTCACACGGTCTCCGTGACGGCTGTTGGTGGTTTCACACGGTCTCCCTGACGTTCTCAGTGTGGCCGCGTTCCGATCCGGTGGTAGCTGAATAGTTTTTGTTAGTTTTGTAAAATTGTAAAATTGCCTCAATAATAATTATCACAAATTAAATACTTTAATAATAACAAATCATAAACAACACAAATTTTATATATAGAATCATTCTCTTTTTGTACTGGCAATGAATTTGTATCTATTAATTTTGTATAAAAATGTGGGTCAAAATTTAATATCTTATAGGGTAGATATAAATAAATTTCTGGAACAACAATGATATATTGGACGTAAGACACCTTAGTCCTCCCGTCACCATGATCACCGTAAAGTGTACGAAACGTCGGGAAATTAGAAATCAAATACAAACGCGGTAGAATCCGTAAAAGTAGTTTTATTTCAAATAAAATAGTATGTTATTATATTTCAATTGTTTATATATATATATATATATATATATATATATATATATATATATATATATATATATAATATCTGGAGGACCGAGCCTTGCTCGGTATTATCTTGTTAGTGTGTTTTGGAAGATATATTTAAATATATTGAAAAAATCAATTAAAAGGCAAAAAGTAGAACAAACATAGAAACTCAAAAAATGTATCGAGCAAAAAAGAGCCAAAATCACGTTTGTTATATGGGAGTACCCCTTAATTATTTATTTTATTTTTTAGTATTTGTCGTTATAGCGGCAACAGAAATACATCATCTGTGAAAATTTCTGTCTGACTGCTGTCTAACTATCACGGTACAGCCTGGTGATAGACAGATGAACGGACGGACAGCGAAGTCTTAGTTATAGGTGCCGTTTTACGCTTTGGATACGGAACCCTGAAAAGGTTGAACTCATATAAAAGCTCACAAAAAATGGAAATACTCTTTAAAATTTGAATGTCTTCAAAGTCACAATACCTACTGTATTAGTACGGAATTTGAAAGTTTCTAAGCTATAAAGAGGTCATACACTTTTAGGACACGGTGTCATAGGAACGTAGATTTTGAAATTTTAAATAACCATTTAACCGAACAGCAATTTTCTAAGCCGAATATTGTAATTGAGAGCAATGATAACACATTGCATCGTATAACTGAAATCCATCGCTCATAAGATGTATTACCCGTTTTAATTTTAAATCATTCGAAGAGGTCGAATATTAAAATAAATTCTTCGAATAAGTGATAAACTCCAAGTCTGAAAGACAGTTGAGTTCCTGAATACTCTAAAGGCTCCCGGTCTCCCAACTCACTTCTTAAAATTGAGAGCTGGCGCGCCAAAATTGTACAATGCCGCCAGTTTGCAAGAAAAAGTATTACATTGCATTGTAATCGGGTCAACTATACCGACTGGTTGTTCTCGAGCAGAGTCTGTCTTTATTCCTAGGATTCTCCAAATACCATCAAATTACTCCTTCAAATTTCAGAGAGTGCAGTTTGCCATTAAAGTCTGCTTGGCAATAATAAACAAAGCTCGAGGTCAAATTCTTAAGGTAACGGGAGTAGACTTGAGAGAAAGCTGCTTCTCCCATAGGCAGTTGTATATGACATGCTTCAGAGTAAGCTCACAGAGTAGCCTAGTAATTCTAGCATCCGAAAGAAAAACAAAAGATATTGTTTACAAAGAAATACTGTAATAGGTGAAGTATCGCGGGTGGATGTCATTGAAGCGGTACCAGTGGTCGGTCTAGTTTCAATGGAAAAGACGGTGGGTTATGGGGCCGCATACTACCCTTCTGTCACCTCGGTCGGCATGAGCGCGGTGTATTCAAAACATAGCCTGTTAAGAAAAAAGCCTCTATAATATATAACAAATTTTCATTTGATTTTCATGTTTATTGAACCATCCCTACACTATAATAAAGATTGTTATCATCATCATCACAGCCCATATACGTCCCACTGTTGGGCTCGGGCCCTCTTCGTAATGGGAGCGAAGTTAACCATACTGCTGGTAGACATGTTGGTATAGAGTTTTGTTTTGAGTTTTCCTTCTCGTGCATAGATGTTATATATTATGCATTTTATATCCCTAAGTCGTCTCTTACGTTCACCCACGGGTAAGATAGGAGGTGGTGAATTGTATTCTTACTCCGTCACCACATGGATAACATTGTTATACATAAGTATGCAAACATTTATACCTAATAATTTAATAAATAATAATAAAATTAATAACGTAAGAAACAAACAAAAATTCTATTAGAGCCATTTTCGACTTTTACGCAGACAAAGATGCGAGCAAATGATAATAATTAATAAAATAATAAAAAAAAGGCCAAAAAGTAAATAAGAGAAAGTAAGGATCCGAACCGAGCTCGATTTTCCAACTTAGCTAAATGTCTATTCTTAATGACAGCGTCAAAATTTGAAAACCGTCATATTCTAATAGTTTTAATTCAAGGGAAAATTAAATTTTTTGTTGCCGAAAAATACTAACAAATCAATATTTTCTATAGATGAAACTTAGCTAGATCGATTAATGACCCCCGGAACCGCTTGTATGTTAAATTTCAAGAGAATCGTTGGAGCCGTTGCCGAGATTCAGATTACATATATATATATATATATATATATATATATATATATATATATATATATATATATACAAGAATTATAGTATTAAGAAGAATTAAGTATATAGTGAGATATATATATATATATATATATATATATATATATATATATATATATACCATATATGAGATTTCCACCTATGTATTGACTCATCGCGATATTTTTGGCACCATAAGTCCTACAGACTTTAAATTTGGTAGGAATACGCCTTTCGCCGAGTAAAGGTCAGCCAAGAACGGGTTTTACGAAATTCCACCCGCAAGAGGGGTGGTGTGTAAAAATCACATTTTTAGATATAGCTCCTACAGACTTGAATTTCGGTAGGCATATTTGTGTTACAATACAGAGGTAAACTAAGAACAGCTTTTTAAAAGTTCCACCCGTAAAGAGGATTGCGTAGGTGTTAACCCAAAAAATACACATTTCCCAATACCGCCCCCACAGACTTGGAATTTTGTCTGGACTTTCATTGCCCTGTAAAGATCAGATGCAGTAGGATTTTAAGAAATTCTTTCTCCGAAAGGAATTCTATGTAGCGAAAGTAAATTACACAACTGATCTGGGTCGCTAGTTAGATATATATCATTCATAGTAACAGTTTTGGATCAAATTCGGAGTAAAATTCTTAATCTGTAAAAAATAAACAAGTTTTTTTTTGTCTTTTTATCGGTTCACGACCAAACAATCGTTACTTAATATTAAAAACTTATGTAGCAAAATATACTTGTATTAAGTTTTTGCTAAGCAAAGGGTTAGACAACCCTTGGGGTAAAAAACTGAGCATAAATTGTACTAGCATATCTCATCATCTTGTATATTTCACCATAGATGAGATACCGACCCCAATTTATTGAAAATAAATAAGATTAAGTAGATTTTTTAAAAAATCTTGCTCCGAGTCTGAGCATTCAGTATATTTGAAAAGGATTATCATCCATCCTTATCCCAATTACTTGGGGTCGTCACAATATCTTCTCCTCTTCTATCCTACATATTGCAAAAGTTATTGACAATAGATTTATAATCGACCGCCTGCCTGACGTCAACTCTCCTTAGGCATGTAATTGTTCACTAAATGGCATTAGGTGGAGCTGGCCCAGGTCGATATAAGCTTAGTGGTCTTTCACAACATCCACCTAGACCAGATCGGTTATGTACTGAAGGAAGGTGGAGTCAAGAGTCTCCGAAACCGGCGAGCGTGTATGAAGAGAATTATGAATGTTGAGGAAGCGCGTGAAGTATGCAAAGATAGAGTTTTCTGGCACTCTGTACTCTCTGCCTACCCTGCAAAACAAGGATTGGTAGCCGCTACCACACGGCAAAGGATTTATTATTAAAAACATTTGTCAAATAAGTCTCAATAACTTCACATATCTTATGACTATGCCCTGTAGAAAACAGCGGTGCACTATAAATCTAGTTACATAGTCCAAAAATTTTAATGCAACAAGTTAAGAACCCACCAATTTTTACCAGCAAGAGAACTAAAACAGCGCTACTTTACCTATATGTATAAATTCAGTTAAATAGTCCAAAAATTCTATAGCAACAAATTAAAAATATTATGTGCAACCACCAGTTTATACCAGCAAGAAATGAATAGTTAAATTAAGATATCATCACCATTAGAGAGGATAAAATCAAACCAACACATCTGAGTGAACTTGTTAAGTAAACCATAAATTCTTGTTCTATTAGAGAGGGCTCTTATTCAAAAGTAGAATGTATAAGATATCTAGAAGAAATAAAGAGTGGTGACGTATATTTTTATTATACTTTGCCCACCTATTATAAAAAGAATATCAATAAATAGAACAATACTTTTGATAGTTATAGATGTGTGGTATGCATGACACTATTACAGGTTGTCGTCACTCGACACGTTCCGACGGGACATCCTGATAACACCACGGGCCGAGTCCATATTACACTGCTGGACACAAATACCTTAGTTTCGTTTCAAGTTTTTCCTCAACATTACATATTATGTGTAAGTAATAAATAGCCAATTAAATAAAATTAATCGTTTTGCGTGTGGTGACGGAGTAAGAATACTAATCACCACCCCATATCTTACCCGTGGGTGATCGTACGAGACGACTAAGGGATATAAAACGCATATAACATCTATGCGAGAAAAGGAAAACTCGAAACAAAACCCTATACCAACACGTCTGACCAGCGCGATATAGTGGATTAATTGCTCTCCCATCACGGAGGAGGCCCGAGCCCAACAGTGGGACATTTATGGTCTGTGATGATGATGATGATGATGATTCTGATAACAAATTCTAACAAGATTTATCGTAGCAAATTAAATTTCGTTTGGTTATAAAATATTCTCTTTTTATAACCTTTTATTTATCTTGTATGTATGTTCTCCAATTTTGCAATCAATATTTCACACACTTTTACTGAAGTTATCGCATTAAACATTGCCATATGTGTTTGATTAATCTGATAATGCACAATTATTTTAAATATATTAATTTCTGGTAAACTTAATTGTGAGTGCTATTTTTGAAATATAATATGAGACAAATGCAGTATTAGCTAAGCATCATTATTTTCATTTTTAGTTATTAACACTCAAGCTATTGCTATAAAATATTATTATAAAATTTAGTGTTGCATAGTAGTAGTAAAATTATATAATAATAATAGTTAATTATAAATTCAATAAAATGCATTCCAATGACTTCAGAATCAATAACACAAGATATTTGTTATAGCTATCTTATTAGAATTTTATAAAATCCAAATCTATTTAAATCTTATTAAAACATACCTATCCTACTAGAAATTAGAGTCCATAATGTGGAGGATCAATAAAGAATTTTCGCATCACCTTTCCTTCCTGCGAGTTTTATTAGAGACTAGTTGTCTCTGTTGTTGTTGTAGAGATGCTAGTAAATAATACTACTATAGAAGATTAACAGGAAACACAGGCGATAAAAGATACGGGTAAATAAACCCATATCTTATACGATGTAGTTGATAAAAATCATTTTCAGGTGGAGGTAGAGGGAGCTCTTGATAAAAATGCTACATATCATTACGGCCTGCAGTGTACCGACATAATGGTGCGACCATTGGTACGCAGTCGGTCGCCAATTACCTTGTTGATAGCAATTGTTGTGCGACACTGGCCGTCGTCCTGCTATCATGTTATAACGCATATCATTTATCATACTAGCATGCAAATAAATATAACTATATGACCTCCTTATATTAATAATATCACTAGTGGGTAATTTTTGTCTGACATCAAAGGATAGTTGTTTTTTTTTTCATAATCATCATCACAGGCTATATATGTCCCACTATTGGTCTCGGGCCTCCTCCGTAATGGGAAGGTAATTAACCTACTATACCGTGCTAGTTAGACGTGTTGGTATAAGGTTTTGTTTCGAGTTTTCCTTCTCTTGCATATGTGTTATATGCGTTTATATCCCTTAGTCATCTCTTACGATCACCCACGGGTAAGATAGATAGGTGATGAATTGTATTCTTACTCCGTCACCACATGGATAAATATTTTTTTTTAATTTTCTTTAATGTAATTCTACATTTATTCCGAGCTCACGCTATCTTAGAGGACTTTTTATCTTTACAATAAACAAATAGCTGAATTTTAAAAGTAATTATCCTGATTTTAAGATTAATAAATTCAGTCTGACTTGCTTCGGTAAATACTTCAATAAAACCGTAGCTAATATTTTAAATGCGGATTTGAGTTGTTACGCTTTTACGCCTTAACTGCTCTATCGATTGACGTGACATTTTGCATACACATTTTAAGAGATACTAAAAAGGTTATTAGATATCATTCATTCAGAAAAAAATATGGTGTCTGAGATATGAAAAATTTAAATTTACATTAAAATGAGTAAAAGCATAACTAGTCTATCTATATTCCACGCAACGTAGTAGCCGCACGCAAGGACGCTTTTCTTTTAGCCACTTCATGATGCACTAGAAGGCCTGACTAGAACGCCTCGAGTGAAGGCCTTAAAATCCCAAGTTTACCATACGGGTTACCTTAGAGTTTTGTTTTGAATTCGATATTCTATAGTTATAGTTTCTACTTACATTCCTTTTATCATCGACCACAACTTTAAGAAAGGAAGTAATTCTATACTTTCGCTTTCTTCAAACGGAAAAAAACTTACTATTATGTCAGACGTGTTGGTATAGAGTTTTGTTTCGAGTTTGCCTTCTCTCATTTAGATGTAATATGCGTTTTATATCCCTTAGTCGTCTCGTACATCACCCACAGGTAAAATATAGGGTGGTGAACAATATTCTTACTCCGTCACCACACGGCAAAGATAGAAGGTAAATGAACCTAATGTTTGCTCAGATAGGTTCGTATAAATTTTATTTAATTTTTTTCTTCTCTTGCATAGATGTTAATGACATATTACATCAAGGCAAGCTGTTGAAATGTATTCAAGATGGTGAATTTTATTCTTAGTCTCCACACGGGAAAAAATAAACTATATTAATTTTATTACTCGTCATAATTAATAAAAGTACTTCTATACGTGCACAGTACCGTGTTTGTCAGATTAAGACCCCTGGGCATTCACATTATTACAATCGTCGATATATCATCATGTAGCAAATTGTTTCACTTTGATGAATATGTCTTTCTATCATGCTATTACCTAATATTGTTGCTTACAAAACTGTAGGAATAATAGATTTATTTCCTTTAGACAATCGCTAAAGGTCGCAATTTTTTTTTACTTATTTTTGTTTTTAAAAGACACCACCCCTTTTTTAACCGACTTCAAAAAAGAGAAGGTTCTATGTTTCATATTTTTTTTATTTGGACTAGGGAGGTGGTCACGCCTCGCTAAATCGGTCCGGGGTGATGGAAGAGGCGGTGCGTGGCCCCATAGACCGACCCTGCAAAGTGCCTCTCTTCGCCGTGCGAGCGGGCCACCGGTCTTTGTCTTCAGTGGCCAAGAGACACCACCTTTTTTGTTTTTTTTTTTTGCGGTGGGTTATGGACGTCGCACCCCGCCAAATCGGTCCGGGGCGACGGAAGAGGCGGCGCGCAACCCCCTTGACCCACCCTGCAAGCACCTCTTCTTCGCCGTGCGAGCGGGCCACCGGTACCCGATCTTTGTCTTCGGTGGCCCGCTCGGCGGTATGCCCTCTCGGGGTCCTCTCCTGTCGACGCCCCGGCAGCTTTCGCCGTCGAGGCGTCGTCCTCATCCCACCACCCTGGATTAAAGAAATAATACTTGTATTGCGGTGGACTTTACAAATATGCAATTAAACGCAGACAAATTACATTCAGATTCTGAACAACACTTTGTGGATCGCACAAAGTGTTGTCCTGCGTGGAAATCGAACCCAAGGCACTGGCACAGAAGGACAGTATCTTAACCACTACCCCATTTGTGCAGTATTATTTCAAGTTTCTATTAAATTCAACAATATTTAATTGGTTAAATTCCTAATTATGTTACTCTTAATGTTAGTTATAATTATTTGAAATCCAAAAATGGGTAACGATATTTTGGGATTGAGATACAGCGAGGTTTTTCAATGTACTGATGTATCAATTTATTATTCCTATGATAGCTGGGAAAGACTAATTAACATGGTTGCTCACTCAAATTGGATACACGTATGTGAACATTTTTTTTTTTAATTAACATAAATGCATCATATTATTATAACAGAAATCTCCTGGCAGCTTTAATTGTTAACAATATATTAATAGTTTAAAATGTATATTAAGTACGGCGGTACACAAACCAGGAGTTGAAAAATCGCAAATATTATTGTGGAATTAGAACTTAAATCTCTATGTGGCAGTTTTTCTCTAGATAATCGTCACTATTTCACAGTCAATTTAAAATAAAGGAAACTTATGTCTAATCTTCAGCTACTTCCTATTATTACTCTCATTTATTTTATTATTTTGACTGCACAGATGGCGTAGTGGTTAAGATACCGACCTTCCGTGCCAGTGCCGTGGGTTCGATTCCCACGCAGGACAATACTTTGTGCGATCCACAAAGTGTTGTTCTGAGTCTGGGTGTAATTTGTCTACGTTAATTGCATGTTTGTAAAGTCCCCAGGAATACAAGGATTATTTCCTTAGTGCAGGGAGGTGTCTTTAAAAGAATGAAAAAAATAATAATAAAATAAATTTATAATGAAAATATTTCCTATCTGCGATTGTAATGATGAGTCCATTTTTATTTTAATATTTTGGCATTCATATTTTTTGTAAACAATATCCAGTTCCCTGACATCCACAGTGGCTCGAAATACTGAGACTGATATTTCAGCGGTAAAGAAAAAAAAGATTAACAGTCTTGAAGTCTATTATAAATTAAATGTGATTAAATAACATAACATAGACCCTACAAGCACTTCTCTTCGCCATGCGAGCGGGCCACCGGTACCCGATCTTTGTCTTCGATGGCCATACAGACTGTCTGACTGTAATAATATCTGCATACAGACTCATCATCATTCTCCTACTCCTATCTCATTTAATTGGGGTCGATAGAATATGTACTCTTCTTTCATAATATAGTAGTATAGTACCTATATATTGTAAAAGTTATTGGCAATAGTTTTATAACCGGCTGCCTGCCAGACGTCAACCCTCCTTAGGAATGTAATTGTTAACCAAACGGCATCAGATAGAGTTGATCCAGATCGTTATAGGCTCTTAGTCATCTTTTACGACATCTACGAGCAAAGTAAGGGTTGGTAGTATTCGTAGCCGTTACTTTACCAGCATCTGCATTTAGACTACGAATACTAAAAATAATTTAGTGTTCACTGCAATTGTTATATAGTTAGCAGGTATACAGGAAATATGGAAATCTTAAAAGTAAATAACCAGGCAGCTACTAAAATAATATACTTAATACTATTTATCAAATTATTTAATTTAATTTAATCAAAAATAAAAAAACATTCGGCGCTGCTAAAAATGTTAACTAATAACATAACGTGATAATTTTTATATCTTAATACATAGGGTCAACAAAATAAATTCAATAAAGGTGCGCTTTCGAGCGGTAAGTCCACACTAATCCCCAATCAGTCTGTCCGGCCATCCGTCATAATTAATAAGCGATTCAGAGATAAACTCAGCGAACTGTACTGATAGACACAGTGTGTGGAAATTCATCAAAATTGAAGTGGACGATAAAGTTGGATATTTTTTATCACTTATTTTGCGAATAAAAGCATTAGTTTTTTTGTTAATATAACAAAAAAAAAATGGATATAAAGATTAAGTTGAGAGAATAAAAAAGATTCAAAAAATCTTTTATATTTCTTCTAGATATTTTTCACAGCAATAGCAGCAGAGCTGTTTGGTAGCGGTAAAGAATACTATCAACCCTTACTTTGCTCGTAGATGTCGCCAAAGACGACTAAGAGCCTTGGCAACTTTTGCAACTCCATATAATGTCAATGGGTCAACAATTACATTTCCAAGCAGGGTTGATAAACGTAAACCCTGTCAGACGACAGGCACCCGGTCATAAGACTATTGGCCATGACTTTTACAATATGTACTATGAAATAAGAGTATAGACTGTATCGACCCCAAGTAATTGGGATAAGAGTAGGAGAATGATGATGATGATTTTCAACAGCAATAGATCGGGTTAGGAAATAATACGACTTTTTTTAGAGAATTTTTATCATAATTACCACCCATGGTTGATGTGCATCAGCTATGTGTATATATTAAAAATATATGATATATTGCAGATCCATATTTATGATATCATCTCCGCTCATATATGTCCTACTGCTGGGCTTCTCCACTTTCATGGTGAGATTAAAACTGACATACTAAAAAAAAAAATAAAGCACGTTGGTCGGATGGGTTGTATATGATATATATGTATATGATATATATGTATATGATCTTATTACGAGTATTTTTATCACTTCGTCTTAGCCCATATACATCCCATTGTTGGACTCGGGCCTCCTCCATAATGGAGGGGTAATTGACCTACTATATCACGCTGGTCAGACGTGTTGGTATAGGGTTTTGTTTCGAGTTTTCCTTCTCTCGTATTGATGTTATATGCATTTTATATCCCTTAGTCGTCTCGTACGATTACCCACGGGTAAGATTTCTTACTCCGTCACCACACGGAAAATTTTATCTTCTATAATTATGTTATCTTCGTGTATCTTTTAATGACGTTTAGACAACATTGTACCTTAAACCAGTAGTCCTATTATAGAAGGTACCGTTGTCTAATAGTAGCTCGAATATCATCCATCCGTTAGCCACGTTCACTGTTACACATACTATTGGATAATGGTGAGTACCGCTGCTAACTCTCCAGTTATTTCTCAGCAAATTTTTAGAACTCAATTACATATTGAATTATTACCCTATTACAAGTTCGTACGTTAGCTTAATAAAAATTAAATGATAGTTTTTTTCTGTTCATAATGACGCATATTGGCTGAAAGTCATCATCATCATGTCTCTGCCTACCCTGCAATGGATATGGCGTGATGATATGTATGTATGTATGTATCTTAGTCGCCTTTTACGACATCAAAGAAGAAAAGGGTTGTTAGTATTCGTAGCCATACAGCAACTATTCTAGATTTGTATGGATAGATATCGAAATTTTCCAATTCGAATGCGACATTTTCTTTATATTATTTAAATCAAACAAGAACTGTAAGATACAAGTTCTTGTTCACCAAAATATCCAACTAGAATTTAGAATTAATTGCAACTAAATTGTTTTCGATTTATTATTGTAGTCTACTGGAAACAAACTTAAATGCAAGCGTACACCATCCTAATGAAAACATACGACTCTTAGATAACCTGTTATGGTGTGGACAGCATAACTACATTGCAAATTGGCTACAAAATCACTAATACGGCCACTATTGTCCCTTTTATATGCTTATTTTTGATAAATAGTACAATGTTGAGGTTTCAAAAGGACCTTTAAAATGTTTGGTAAATGCTTAGTAAACTATTACTATAATATGCTACATTTCTCATTTTCCTTTAGTCTATCTATAGTATATATTAGACATAGACTTTTATAGGAGGAATAATGACTAAATGGCCAAGCTAGACAAGCGGTTGGCGATAGCGGTTTATGTAATCAGTTTTCTGGAATGTGCTACAACCTATTGATGTATACAATTTACTTAGTCGGTTTTTACAACTCAAACGTGAAAGTAAGGGATGGCGACACATTGTATTTCCACCGTTTTAGTTCCACTACACGGAGACTAATTCTATTATGTACTCTTTACTTGTAATATAATTGTCAGCATGATTAAGTACTAAATGTAAAAAAATCTCCATAGAACACCACATAATGCAGTCCTGCATCGCTTACATCCAGGGCCCTCCCTGAGGCCGTTACTTATTAGCGCACCTCGTAATTAGCAATCCTAAATAGCAAAATTAGAAAAATAAAATCATGATCTCCTAATACTTGATTTATTTTTAATTCGAAGAAAAAAGAACTTCGTGCCGTTTGTAAGAATTAAATCTGAGTTTTAAGTTCAGGCAGATCAGACATAGTTAAAATAGTGGTAATAAGACTATAATTATAAAAAATACGATTAACTCACTATAAAATTTACCACCATAAAAACTTTTGCTTTTGTAAAAATGCAATAACTAAAACCCAAGCTACATTAACATTCTACAAAGAATTTAATAATTTATTTCTGCTTACAAATAAGATTTTAGATTATACATTAAATGATTCTAAGATATTAATTTAATATAATATATAATAATTAACATTTTCATTCACAAGAGATCTAAAATACATAGATTTTTAATATATTTCGAATATCAAACTTATCATATCAAATGAAACTAATCTCATGGATTTCATCGCGTTTGTATGGGTTTTATCAATAATTAAAACATTGGAATACAATGATTGAATGTGTTAATCATAATTCTAGAAATTAAATTTTAGTTTTTTGTATGCGATTAAAATACATGATATCAATTTCACTTTTCATAAGTGATGAATATTAGGAGGTATTTTGATTACAATATACTTATGGCTACCGTCATAATATGAAACAAAACCTGTTGTTATGAACAAATTTGTTGAAACCAATTACTAATCAATTAATGTATTCTCATAAGATTAGGTGGTCTGATCTTAAACTAGGCCATAGCCTGTACTATAAGTATCAGAGCACCTGCCCCCATGTAAAACTTAATGATAATATACGTGTAATTAATGTTTCATGGTATTCAAGAGTAACAGACTGAGATTTATTGTTGATCATATGAGAGCGGTATGGCATGCCAGGATATGGATATGTACGAATTAATGAATATGACAGTGATTACGAGTGTGTATGTTTGCGTACTATATGAGTATTGACAGCGTAAGTATGTGTGCGCGTGTGTGTGTCTGAGTGTGTCTCTGTGTGTGTGCGCGTGTCTGTGTGTGTGTGTCTGTGTGTGTGTGTCTGTGTGTGTGTGTGTGTGTGTGTGTCTGTGTGTGTGTGTCTGTGTGTGTGTGTGTGTGTGTGTGTGTCTCTGCGCGCGTGAATGTGTGTGTGTGTGTGTGTATGTGTTTGCATGTGTGTGTGTGTCTGTGTGTGTTTGTGTGTGTGTTTGTATGTGTGTGTTTGTGTGTGTGTTTGTGTGTGTGTTTGTGTGTGTGTGTGTGTGTGTGTATGTGTGTGTGTGTGTGTGTGTGTGTATTTGTGTGTCAGATTAAGTGGTAGGTTCTTTACTTTAGAAATTGTAATAATGTTTCTGTCTCATTGTAGTTCAAGCTATGCAACCAGTTAAATAGTGTTATTTTACTATTCTTATAATTCATGGTATGCAGCTTAAGTGCTTTGTTTATTTTGTTAAAAAGAAAGCCACCCAAGAAACAAGAGAACTTATTTGAGAACGAAGTTTTAAATTTTGGTACTTTAAATAATTTATGACTAATGCGCTTATTAAAGGTATTATTCACGGTTTCCAGATCAATACGTTTATGGAATCGTAACATTAATCTCTGTATAAAGAGTTGCCTCACTGTTAGCACATTATTTTCCTGGTAGAGACGATAGGTTGGGTACAAGAAAGAACGACATTGACTTATCTTAAGAATGGCTCTTTGAGCTCTTTCGAGTGCGATTAAGTGGCTCGTTGCTGCTCCACCCCAAGAGTCAATGCAATAAGTAATCAAGGACTCACATAGAGCTTTGTAGATAGTCTTCATGAGTTTAGGGTTTGTAGCATGGCGTATGTTTTTGAAAACTGCTATTAATTTACGAACACGGGTAGTTATAACTTGAATGTGCTGTTCAAATGAAAGCCTATTGTCTATTATAACACCTAGATATTTAGTACTTTCAGTTCTATTGATACATGGGCAGTTGCAGGTGCATGCATGCAAGGAGGAGCAAGTATGGGAGTGAACTATGATTTTGTGGACACCAACTGATGGCTGGGCATTGCTCCTTATGGAAAAAGTTATATACTCGGTTAGAATAGCCTCGCTATTTTGTTCCTAATAAAATTATTGGTTATTAATAACACAAAAGGCTGCAATTTTTAAATAACGGTTACATTTCAACTTATTTGAACTACGGGCCCAGCCTATAACGTATTGACAAGTACCAATCGACTAGTCTAAATTGAGATGTTTACATGAATTGACAGTAAAATGAGGAATCGTACAAGCGACGACGGCGCCGGAGTGAAATTTGTCCCGTTACTAGTTCTGTATAAACTAGCTAACAAACGCTGCGGTTGAAACGCTTGATATAATTTTTTTTAACTACACTAGGTGTTTCTTTAAGGATTCTTTTCTTGTTAATTTGTGGAAATTAAAAAGAAAAACAATTAATCGTCATAAGTTACATAAGTTAGAGGAATCATCAAACTCAGAGTTAGAGAAAAAAGGACATCATCAAACTCAGAGTCAGAGAAAAAAGGACATCATCAAACTCAGAGGAATTATTTGCAGATCGCTTAAAAATAGGTGAATAACTCTATATCTATTGTTATTAATAATTTTATCTAATTTAATTCTAAACACATTCTGATTAAGTTTTACAATCACATTTGGATTTTATAAGCACTTTATATAGAGAAATACTCTAAATTACTCATATATCTGTAAATCTCACTACAATGAATGCTCGATTATCCGGCCCTCGATTATACGGATTCGCGATTATTTGGACTACCAATCGTAAGTCAATGCAAGCGAATCTATCAGAACTGGCATTACCCGCCCATGCTTCCAGTGACCTATGCTGTCGTTATTGTTTTATTTAGTTAGGAACTGTTACTAGGTATAATGTATCCAAGAGGATGTAATATTGCAAGTTTACTGCAGTTTAAACGAATTCGTAATGTAGTAGCAATGAATAGACAAAATAGCTTGCTTATTACTCGCAATTACCTAATATTTTAATTAAATTTTAAGTACTTCAATATTATAAATAAATTAAACTATATTCTTGTTAAAACATTTTTGTTAATCATATTTTAATAAGTATACTTGTTATTTTTTATAAAACCTAAGTACAGCATAACATTAGGCAATATGTATTAAACCAGATTTGTTTCGTATATTCTATTATCCGGATTTTCGATTATCCGAATGCCTAACAACAACAATTAGTCTGGTTAATTGAGTTTCAACTGTATTTATTACTACACCAACGAATCTATGATAGATTTTTTTTTTTAGAATTTATGTTGGGACATCTACTCGGATGAAAAGGAAAAATGTAAATATGATATGCACGCGTGCTAGACGATGATGTAAGTGGTATTGTAGTGTGTGCGGTCGACGCGGCGAACAGCTGTTGATCCCCTCTCTCTACGTCCCCGCCGTGGCCAAGGCAAGCCGAGTAGATGTCCCAACAATTTAGGATAGATTTTAGAGTTAAGCAAGTCCTACTTTTCATTTTTTTCATTATACAGGATACTATTTTATGGAACTACAAAGGTATTTTTAATTAAACACGTATACTCTTAATTCAAGAAGGGAATTTTATAAATGAAAGATAGCTCTTTATCTATAATCTCAGAAAATATTCCAACAAGATTCAAGAAAAGCGCCTATAGTCATTATTGCGCTTAATTTCAATATATATATATGTCTGCAATAGAACATTAAGATTCATATTTTAATCTTTTATTCTATATGCCTCCTAAAAACTACTTCGTTGATCTATATAGCTTAAACATTGAACATATGAATATAAGATAACGGATTCGAATACTATATGGATTTTATCCTGTTTTCCTATTAAAATTCTTATTAGCAGTCTTGAACAAATTTTGTATCCTATTAAATGGAAACTACTATTATTTTTTCGGCAGATGACTATAAAAAAAGATCTAAGCAAATAAAACAGCGAGTCTGTATAAACACTAGTATGACCATGATTTGGTATGGCACGGCGGGACCACATCGCCCACTCGGTGGCTTCGCTGATTTATTGCAAATGGCGTGAAAGCGAAAACGCTCGTAAAGTCGCGCGCGTTTATGTCGTGTTGTTCGGCTGCGCGATTGCATCGGTACAACCCTTTGCGTAAATCGCGCAGTTATTAGATAGCTTTGATTGTGTGTTTTATGAATGTTTTCCTTAGAATTTAAAGTACTGAAACATTTCAAATGATTCTTGTAGTAAAAATATTTATTTATAGAATAGTAATTTTATATACAGCTAGTAAGCTGTGTCCGTATTCTCTATCACACAAAATAACTTTTCGACGATCATCTTTTGATCTGAATAGACGACAAACGATCCTATTAAATATATCTTTTTATTTTGTGGTAATATTAACTTTATTACCCTACGTGCTTATTACATACCCCTGACAAAAAAAAATATATGGCAATTTTCATTATTATGAAGAAAAAATGACGTGCAAATACTATCTGATTTATAATAGGTATATCTTTAGTTGGTAGCAAATTATTTATTATAGTGAAAATATTATTTTATATTTTTATGTGGAAATAATGCCGAACGAACGTCTGGTTAAGAAGATTTACAATGCGAAAGTGGAAGGATGTCGGTACCGAGGGAGACCGAGACTAACCTACCTAGACCAGATCGGTCATGTACTGAAGGAAGGTGGAGTCAAGAGTCTCCGAAACCGGCAAGCGTGTATGAAGAGAATTATGAATGTTGAAGAAGCGAGTGAAGTATGCAGAGATAGAGTTCTCTGGCACTCTGTTCTCTCTGCCTACCCTGCAAGGGATATAGCGTGATGATATGTATGTATGTATGTATTATTTTATAGATTTTTTCTGATTACTTACACAATTAGTTGAAAATGCATAACTCCCGGTATATCTTAGAAAAAATCGACCATCCACGTAGTAAAGCTATATATTCAAGTGATGCAAGATTTCTGTCAAGAGGTTTTTAAAGGCAGCTATGAAAAAATAGATCCTCTATAACCAATAGTCCCTATCATATGCATGATATAAAGATATGAGTTTGTTAATTTTGTCTCCATCCATCAACCTGTCGTCATTCACTAATAGTAGTAGGCCCCCACACGAATACCAATCAAAATAGTCCTATACTAATAATCTCTAAATCATGCCAATTTCTTTATTACTATAAATCATGTTCTCCCTTTTATTCAACCACTTGGTGTATTCCACCGAAACTACTTAGTTTCGGTGGAATACCATTTTTTACAGAGTGAATAAACTGATCTATGAATAATAATATTAGAACCACATAATGGGTATTTGAGGGTACTAAATGTCCCATCTCAACTTAAAATTCTCTTCACGGCAAAGATTTTTCAAAGTTATTCTTTTATAATCTCTTGGGCTTACAGGTTTTCTCAAGATGTTTCCCTTGAACCTGATGCTGCCTAATGCCGCCTTATCTGAGGCCGTGGGTGACTAGATCGGGGAATAGTCCGTCACCCGCAGTGAAGCTGACGGAATGGACGGCGTATGTCTAGACCATAGCCTGCCAAACTAAAAAAAAATGATTTTTCCCTTGATCGTTAAAGATGGAATAAATAATAATTTACTATTTACTATAGGTAGTTCTAAAGGTCATAAATATATGCCGTAAGCTTTGAATATCCGTGTGGTGACGGAGTGAGAATACTATTCACCACCCCCTATCTTACCCGTGGGTGATTGTACGAGGCCACAAAGGGATATAAAACGCATTAATATCTATGTGAGAGAAGAAAAACTCGAAACAAAACACTATACCAACACGTCTGACCAGCGTGGTATAGTAGGTCAATTACTCTCCCATTATGGAGAAGGCTCGAGCCGAACTGTGGGACATATATGAGCTGAAATGATGATGATCAGATGATGATGAAGGTTTGAATCTGGGACTACTATGTAATATACCGTTATGCTCAATTATATTACTCTGCTACCTCTTTGAAGATATTAATACAGATTGCATACGAAAAATACATTAAGTGTTCTATCTCGTAGAATATTCGAGCCCAAATTAGCCAAGCTTCGGTGACGCGAGTATCACTCGCAGTTAATGACTGGTACAAACAGTACGACTATAAATCCGCTATGGTACCGTGACATCACAAAGCAGTCGGCGAATCGGTCGTGTGTGAGCGTCGTGCCGGACCGACGGACGCTCTCACGGAGGACTGAACGCTTCTAATTTATGGCTGCGGTTTCAGATGCCACTCAATGCTAGGTAATAAGATTATTTTTCACGAAGTTATTTAAAAATAGCTTTACTTTATTACTAACAAGCTACTTGTCTCGGTATTAAATTATAAACTTTAATAGATTTTCAATGTAATTCATTTTTCATTCATTTCACCTATTTTTATTATATAAGTCGTAAACATCCCACGACTAGGCGCGAACATCCTCTATATTAAAAGGAAAATTGACCTATTATAACCACGCTGATGATTCAAATTACTGAAATTTAGCATTTAATATGCTTGATTATTCATAAAAACTCGATTTCGAGGTAAAAATGATTAGTAACAAGTGGGATTCAAAACCACACCTATTGGAAATAGGTTAGTCAAGCCGTCAGGTGTATAATCCATTTTTATCCCTTTATACCAATTGTGTCAGGTTATCACAGCGGATTCCTTGACCTTAGATGACTAACCCGTCAACGCTTCAGTAACCGAATATAAATTAAAATTAGTTTTAGCATTCATCAGCACAATTGGGACGGATTTCCAATAGGTGTTGATTCAAATCCCACTTGTGACAAATCATTTTTCACGCTGATGATGTTTTGGTATAGGGTTTAATTCGAGGTCTCCTTCTCTTATATAGATGTTATATGCATATTATATCTCTTAGCCGTTTTTTATGACACCCACGAGCAATATAGAGAGTAGTAAACTGTATTCTTACTCCGTCACCACACGGAAAACAAAGTAGTATAGACAAAATCTATACTAACTTCATAAAGTGCGAAGGTTTGTATGTTCCAATGTAGGAGCAGCAGGTATCTTGAAACAAAAAAGTCGTTTAAAATTAGTTTTAGCATTCATTATCATTCTCCTGCTCTTATCCTAATTATTTGGGGTCAACGCAATATGTAGATACTCTCCACTTCCATCGTACATATTCTATAAGTTATTGGCAATAGTTCTATGACTGACCGCGTACCTAACGTCAATCCTCCTTGGGAATGTAGGTAATTGTTGAACAAACAGCATTAGGTGGAGTTGGCCTAGGTCGGTTTAGAGCCGTTAGTTGTCAAGCAAAGTAAGAGTTTGTAGTCATAGCCACCACCACCAAGCAAACTAATAAAATGCATTATGATCGAATATTTGCTGAAAGAACTTTGCTTATTTATCATCTCATATGTCGATGAATGACACAATTTTCATTTACAAAAAGTAGACTGCATATATTTATTTATATATCTATTAATCTTACCACACCTCGGCTAAGCCATCAGGGGTATATCCCATTTTTATCCCTTTATACCAATTATGTCAGGTCATCATAGCGGATTCCTTGACCTTAGATACCTAACCCGTCCACGCTTTGGTAACAGAATATACATTTGAAATCCTAACTTGAATCAATTAGATAATATATTTTTTTAACCTCAAACAAACATAAACCTACAACTTACTACAGCTCACCTACCTACAGTTTATTTGATTAAACTTTTGATCAGCGATTATCAATCCGAATCCAATTTACAGAGATCAATAATACTGGCTGCATCATATACAAAATTAAAATATCCAAACACAAAAGTAGGTAACTATTTGCATTTTTTGGTTTTTGATCTGTTCTTTCTATTTCCTTTATTTTTAATTTAGAAACTGCATTATATCGAAAATACAAAAGAGTAATAATAATAATGATGAATTCTAATGTTTACGCGAGTATTACACATTTGAAATAAAACTACATTTACGGATTCTATCGCGTTTGTATTTGATTTATAATTGCCCGACGTTTAGAACACTTTACAGTGATCATGGGGATCAGTGTCCTCCCGTGACCATGATCACTGTAAAGTGTTCTAAACGTCGGGCAATTATAAATCAAATACAAACGCGAATCCGTAAATGTAGTTTTATTTCAATAATGATGAAGATAATGTAGTAACTAAATGCTAAAAAAATTATGAAGTAGTTCCTTGGTACCAGTCATTACATCATTATTCTCATCAAACTAGGGCATGAATCAGATTCAAAGTCGTCAGGTAGGTATCAACTATCACATATAATAAGTAACATACGTATAATGAATGTGTAAGAGAAAGTTAAATATTTGCAGTCACATATATCATTATACTAACAAGGTAATTATATTAATACTCCAAATAAAATACCAGTAAACATTTAATAACATTTTATCAGAAAAGCCGTAAATAATTCCAATTGGTAAGCGACAGTGGCGCAAAGTGGAACAATAAATTAACCGTCCGGTAGCAAAGTGTAATGTAATGATTTAGCTCTGCGATTGAGGGTCTGCGTTGTACCGACCAGAGCCACGTTATGTTGGCTCAGTTCTCACGCTATGCCTACTTAATTATTAAATATTTTTGAAATAAAACTTTATAGGACTTTGAAATTCTGATTATGTTACATAAAGTTCGCGAGAGAAAGATTACTGATATAACGCGAATTCGTCACTCTTCACAGTCGCTTAAGCTCTTTTCCTCGCAAACTTGAAAAGAATGAGACATATATTCTTCTGCTTTCCATAGTTTTATGTACCTATATAAATAAATGATAATCAATTTATTCAAAATTAATTGAAGAATAATGAAATACTTTTCCTGTAATACAAATGTTTAACTTATATCGCTTGCAAAACCAAGTCTAGTGAAATTTTTTATTCATTATAGCTTGCTTTGAGTTTTATTTTATATCGTGGCTCGATGAGCTTCACAACGGGAATGAATACACTTACTAAAAAAGTCGTATACAATTATATATAATTATTTTATATCACTAAAACAATAGTATTTTTTTATTATTGCATTGGTCTTCTTAGTAGCGGTCACGTTCGAATCTGATGGTACTTTATTTGATTAATTTAAATATTTAAGTAGTTACCTAAGTGTCCTTACGAGATTTTTAGATGAACATGAAAAATGTTGCATTTGAATATTTGTGTCTTTACGACACCCTGTCTAGTATTTTTTTTAATTTAAAGACTATGGTTGTTACATCCTCAATAGTAAGCAAAAACGTAACACTTACATCTGACCAATAAAGCTTTTAGCAATTATGGGATGAACCTATTGCTTATAATCATACTTCCAAAAAAAGCTTGTGTGCTATACAAAAAATACCCAATAAGGTTTTTTATTTCAACCAAGTATTCAATCACCAGTATGGATCAATTCAGGATTAGAACTCAAGGGTTTGATATCAATAGACCTATGTTTACATCACTGGACTAACAATGCATTTAATATCTATATCTCTTGTTCTTAGCGTATTCTTATAAGTATATTTGTTCTAAGCTGACTATATTAGACCAGTAGGTTTTATGCTATTTTTATAGTTCTGGACACATCTCGCCCGTAGCGTTCGGTGCAACGGAAAAGCGGCGTACGGTCCCATAACCTTCCGTACATAAACATTTCTATTGCCATGTGCATCACCGGCACCGATTCCTTAGCATCGGTAATATGCTTCTATTCCCTAAGGGAGAAAATAACATATTCATATAATATGGTATGAAATGTAAAGAAAATTGGACTAGTATACTAGCCGTATTTATCGACAGATTATTTTGTAAGTAATTTTTCTTCTGTTGCAGTGATGTTATCATCTTACATCCCTCAGTTACATCCCTCTCCATATTTTACAATAGGAATAAAAAAATAAGGCATATAATTAATAATAATAATTTATTTTCTCACCACAATACATATATCAAAAAGAAAACAATAATCTGCAGGATTAGGATAAAAAAAGATACATATTGAGCAAGACTGGTGCCTAAACTAGGCTCAGAGCTTGTATTTCAGGTCACCAGGTCTCCACCCGCATGCCTATCCCACCAATTAATTAATTAAATAATTTTCCATATTTCACCCATACAACAGAACAATCTCAAAACATTGCAAGATGTGTATAATATGTGACAAAGAAAAAAAAAATAATAATAATAATATGTACATGTAATGTTCTATATTTAGTGGGTGATATTATAAAAATGTGTATGTACACATATAAGATGTGTAGTGAGAGATATATATGTGAATGAACAAATGTTTATTTAATATTTGCAGTGACTAATGTACATAACCATATATTGAAGGAGTGTAGTGGTAAAGTATACACATACTTGTGCAGTCATAACAGTAGGCAGCAAGTCATAGAGCATAATATTACATCATATTACAGTAACATAAGCACCTCTTTAAATCGAAATATCAAGAAGTTCCTCAGTATCCCGGTATCCTAACTCTTTAATCCAACTGGTAACCTTCATTTTACAGTTGATTTTATTAAGATGGTAAATTGATAAAATTCTGTTTATTTTATTATATAGGTAGGGACCAAGAAAATAAAAAAACCTTTTCGAGAATTGTGTGGTAATTGATAATTTTCAGATGATTTTGATAACAAATTCCTAATAAAAGTTCGCTCGATCCGTATCCAAACCTGATTTCGTGCATTCAGTATTACCCAGCTTACGCCATAAGAACCAAATGGTGTTCAAAGTGATAAATAAGCTGGTTGATTGTTGAAAATAGAAATATGAAATTTTATATTTTTTTTGTGACATAGAAGCTCTCTCAGCGCTGCCGAGAATTAATGCCTCTCTAAGAATATAATAGGTGATTAATTTTACTTTGTTATTTACCACAATACAAATAGTGGGCAGAATATTGAGAGAGTGATATTACATATATTTTTTACGTATAAAAAGTCACTAGCAAAAGTTAGTACATACATATATACATATCATCACGCCATATCCCTTGCAGGGTAGGCAGAGAGAACAGAGTGCCAGAGAACTCTATCTCTGCATACTTCACTCGCTTCCTCAACATTCATAATTCTCTTCATACACGCTCGCCGGTTTCGGAGACTCTTGACTCCACCTTCCTTCAGTACATGACCGATCTGGTCTAGGTAGGTTAGTCTCGGTCTCCCTCGGTACCTACATCCTTCCACTTTCGCATTGTATATCTTCTCAACCAGACGTTCGTTCGGCATTATTTCCACATGTCCGAACCATCGGAGCATGCCCTTTCGCATCTTTACACCAATACTCTCTTTCATACCTACTCGCTCTCTTACGTCGTCATTACGAATGCGGTCGGTCAGCCTAACTCCACAGATTTTCCGCAGAGATCGCATTTCGACCGCATTAATTTTACTTTCATACTCTTTTCTGCATACCCAACTCTCGCTTCCATACAGTAATGTTGGGACAAGCACTGTGTTATGTATTGCTACACGTGCCTTCTGGCTGAGGTGGTGGCTGCCGAGAAGTTGCCCCAACGCTCCGTTCACTCTATTTCCCGCATTCACTCTTCGCTCTTCGCATCTCGGCTAAATCCACATCGCAAAAGTTAGCATATGTATAATAGCAAAGATAAGTTTCTAGTCTCACATAATTATATCACGTATCGTATGTAGGTTAGGGCAGGCGCACACGCTACTCGTGACGTCCGTCAGTGGCCCGCTCTCACGCCAATTCTGCTTAACTATAGTTATACAAGAACTTATGCAAAATCTTTGAAATACTTACTAGTCCTTGATACGTAAGTGTTGTAAGATGAATGCCTTCAATCATTTTTACGCGTCTTGCTCTTAAAGCGCCTAAAAATGGTTTTAACAGTAAAGCAGCATTTGTGTTATAATTCTTCATTTGATGATTGCTTAATAATATAATTGATTGTATAACTATCGTACCAAATAAGATACCGCAATTGATGTTATAATTTTCTAAGAAGAACGCTGCTGCTTATTCTCTTCGTATTCCTCTACCTAGTTTAAACGATTCCTATAGGAAAATAAAGGAGTGATAACATATTTTTAATCTGTCACTATACTTGGCAGATATTAATAATAACGCGAGCTAGACCGTTGCCTACCAATGCAAACCCACCCAGAAAGTTGGGCTGCTGACTCTCTCGCTTACCGTGTGAAGCGCAACAGCTTATTTCCAATGCTCAGACGTCGATTTTCTATGAGAGTGTCGTACTACCTCGGATAAATCAACCCGTGGCTGTAGATAGAAAACTGTCAACAGTGTAATCCTACCATAACTAAATTATATAGTTATGGTAATTTTTTTTTTTTTGATTAGATGTCACCATACGGTACTCCGTGTCCAAATGGTCCACGTCAAAGTAACACTCTCTTTTACACCCGCAAGTAATATAAGAGTTGCTAGTATTTGTAGCCTCTGTCAAACATCAAGAGACAGATATTAGTATGTACAAAGTATTGCATCATATAACGTATTATATGGGTGCGGTCCGTTACTGATCGCACTCTTAGCGATTGTTGCATAAAGGTCCATCCCATTGATCACGTTTAGCATTTCGCACACCTACTACATTGACAAACCACAACAAAAACAGTTTTCATGCAAAAGTGAACCAGCAACTTAAAAAACAAAAATAAATAAATAACTTAAAACAAAAGGAAAAACAACTCAAATTAAATAAAACAACGTTTAAAAGGCAAAAAAATAAATTATTAACTTAAATTTAAGACAATCATCATCATCACAGCCCATAAATGTCCCACTGTTGGGCTCGGACCTCCTCCGTAAGGGGAGGGAAATTAACCTGGTATACCGCGCTGGTCAGATGTGTTGGTATAGGGTTTTGTTTCAAGTTTTCCTTCTCTCACATAGATGTTATATGCGTTTCATATCTCCTAGTCGTCTCGTACAATCACCCACGGGTAAGATATGGGGTGGTGAATAGTATTCTTACCCCGTCACCACACGGATGGATTTAAAACAATATTCTTTTTTTAATTTTAAAACGACTGCACATATGATTTAGTGGTTAATATATCGAGCTACTACGTCAATTATCCTGGATTCGATAGCCAATGCATTACAATACTTTGTGTGCCACAAATTTTCTATCAACAAATTGTTGTTCTGAATCTTGATTTAATTTGTTTCCGTTAATACCATGTTTGTAAAGATCTGGCAATGCAAGGATTATTTCATTAGTGGCGAGTATTTAATTAAAAAAATGCCACGCATTTAGAAACAAACTTTTATTGGGATTTTTTTTTTAAACATATAAGTGCTTACAAATGAGACTTGAATATTCGAAAATAGCAGAAACATTGAAATTGAAACATGAAACACAGATTTTCCTGAGTAGGAATCCAACTTATGATACTAACATAAGAGGTATGTTAGCTATGGCCTTAATTATAGTACATACATACATATCATCACGCCATATCCCTTGCAGGGTAGGCAGAGAGAACAGAGTGCCAGAGAACTCTATCTTTGCATACTTCACTCGCTTCCTCAACATTCATAATTCTCTTCATACACGTTCGCCTGTTTCGGAGACTCTTGACTCCACCTTCCTTCAGTACATGACCGATCTGGTCTAGGTATGTTAGTCTCGGTCTCCCCCGGTACCTACATCCTTCCACTTTCGCATTGTATATCTTCTTAACCAGACGTTAATAATAATATAGTAAATAAATATTATTTTAGATATTTTATTAAAGAAAATAAAACCACTAAGTTTTTATACTTGGTAGTTCAATAATACAAAAGTCTTCAATTTTATTTAGATCCATACCATACGTTCATCATATATTTTTTCACCTTGAAAAATTGATGACCTCACTACCGCCATTTAGGCTGATTCATTAACATCGATAGTCCGTACCTGTTGCCTGCCTCTATTTAAGTTTGAAGACAAGAACCTTAACCCTAACAGTTAAAAACATACATCATTTAATTAAAGGGGCTTTCATGAATAACTCTTTTTTACATAAACCCATCCAAAGTCCAATATAGATCACCAATAGTTCGAAAGTAAATTGATTGACAGACAGACAGCACAAGCCACAAACAATTACAATATAGCCAAATTATTGCCATACTATGAACGAATAACTAAAGCAAAGCGCAAAGGTCTCTCAATTTGTTTTGATGCCATTGCCAGATAAGAAAGCTTCGTTGTATTGTATATTACACTAGTTGTGCTAGCAGCTTCGCTTGCGTGAATTAAGTGCCTACGTATTTTTTTTTTTTTTTTTTTTTTTTATCATCATCATTCTAACTGACATACAATACTCTACTGAGTTCCAACCTCCTCTACAATGGAAGAAAGATTGATCTACTATGTAAAGCTGGTGAGACGGGATATTATAAGGTTTTAATTCGAGCTTTTCTGCTCTTGCAAAGATTTTATCCACTTATAATATCCCTTGGATGTCTTTTACAACATGCCCAGAAAAGAGGTTGTGAATTAAATTCCAAATCTATTACCACACACAAAAGGTATTTAATATTATTACTTATTTGAATACCGATGGTGTCGTGTCATTAATAAAAAAATCAAAACTAACAATAATATTAACATTAATAAAATTTTACACTACATCAACATGATATTTGGTTATCTCAGCAGTTGCTATGACTGCGCAGAATGCTTAATGTGTGATGTTCCATTGTAATCAAATATTGTCCGATTTTTTCATTTATAGACATTGATTTGCTTTTACTTGTGGCAACGTCATATATACTTTTTTTTCGTAGGTTACGGTGTGGACACACGTCGTCCTCTCCGTCCGGGACGATGGAAGGGTGACCTGCGGTGCCATAACCCATCGTATTCCCTCCCCATCGCCATTAGGCCAGCCACAAAGTTATATATAAATAAAACTTTTTCATTAAATAGGCTATCATACACAAGATATTTTTTAGAATTTAAGTATCAGTGCCTGAGATTAGTGTTAAAACAAACAAACTCTTCAGCTTTATAATAATATATACATAGATAATAACTAAAATGTACAATTCAACATTTGGTTTTATATCTATGTTGTAGTAATAAAATTACCTACTATACCGCGCTGGTCAGACGTATTAGTTTTGTTTCGAGTTTTCATTCTCTCGCATGGATGTTATATGCATTTTATATACCTTAGTCGTTTCGTACGATCACCCACGGGTAAAATATGAGTAATAGTATTTTTACTCCGTCACCACACGGAAAATATATTTATTATTCTGTGATTTATTGTATTGCATTTATTATAATACTGCCTGGCAAAACTGTAAACTGCGAAAAATATGATTCATGTCTCTTTGAGCAAGCCTATATCCAGCAGTGGGCGTCGATAGATTGATAAGCTGGAATATCATATTACTTCCATACTATTACATACATGGTAATATATAAATAATTAAAAAAAAAAAACACACATTTTTGTATTTAATTTAATAGTGGTAGGACCACGCTATTGACAGTTCTCTATCTACAGCCGCGGGCCGATCCGTCCGGGGTAGTATCTACCACACTCTCGCAGAATATCCACGTCTAAGTAATGGCAATGTGCTATTGCGCTTCGTTCGGTGAGCGGAGGAGCTGGCAGCCCAACTGGGTGGGTTTAGTGGTTGTTATGGTAGGTCGCTACCTAGTAGGCCGCTGCCTAGCTATACCCTTGCTATAGCAGGGTTCCATGCGCAGCAGTGACACTTACCATCAAATGTGCTGCTTGCTCGTTTACCACCATAAGCAATAAAAAAATATATATTATTTATTAGTATTAATAAAATTTACTTGTTTTTCAATTTCGCGCATATCTACGTTTTCAAGCGGATACAATCACGAAAGAAAGCTAATATTACCATACCATCAAGTGTGCTGCTTGCTCTTTTGCCACCATATAAACAATAAAAAAAAATATATTTTTTATTTCAATTAACAAAATTTCCTTGTTTTTGAACTTCGCGCATATCTACGTTTTCAAAGCGGATAAAGTCACGGAAGAAATCTAATATATTTTTATAAATATAAGCAACTTTAACAGTGGCATCATTGAATGAACGAATTGACCTAGTGCCTTCAATGGAGGTCAGTGCTATAATGATTTAAGAAAAGAATAGAAGTAGCTGACCATTGTGACCCTACATTGTTAAGTGATTTATTTGGACATTACAAAGATGACTTAGATAAGTTTGTTAGATTGTAATACTTTATATTTATTTGTGCAATGTATTTACTGATAGAACATGTGAAATAAACAACCAAATAAATAAATATTTAAATTGGACCCTGCGTTAAGTTTGGATTTGTCTGTCGAGGAGAGGGTTCTCCTCAGGGGTATTCCGTCGGGCCGACCACTGACGTCAAGTCACTCTGCTCCGGTGGTCGGCCCAACGACGAAGGCGACGTCACGGGTGGGTTTCGGGTGTGCGCGCTTACGCCCCTCTGTCACTCCGGATGGAGTGGTGCGAGGAGTGCGCCGACCGTAGCCCACCCCCAAAAAAAAAAAAAAAAAGTTTGGATTTGTCTATTATTGTTAATGTTATTTTATTTCATTTAGTAAACGGTTTGTCTCGTACTTAGGGCCACAACTATACAATATTATATCAAAGACATTAAACATATATACACTTAAAGAATACGATTTCAAAAAGATAATCACAAATTATCTATTAAAATTGGATTACGACAAAACAGAAAATATGCTCACAATCTAAAGTTCTCTCAAGTAATAAGTTACCATAAAATATAAAGACACCATTCACACACTCACACACAGACCCACATACTACACACACACTCACATAAACATACTCACACACAACCTTTCAATTCATTATTTTTAATTTAAACTTTTCAATTCATTATTTTTAATTTTTATTTCACCAAATGTTACCATATATTTGCTCATTATTTAGAAAAACGAACTGGTACCTTTAATATAAGTTGCTACAACAGCTTAGCTAAGGTACCAGTCACTAGATATGTATGACATATGAAATAAGATAACAGTTGTAATAATTAAATAAATAAATAAATAAATTTTACGAATACGTATCAACAAAATTGTATACATGTATAATAAGATGTTATGATTTTGAATTAATAAATACGTATTATTATTATTTGTTATTGTATAATATTAGGTATAATAAGTAGATATTTAGATTGTTTAGTATAATATATAAGCGTTTTGGTTTAAACTGTAAGCTTTTATGTTTTTAAATAAATAAATAAATTAGAGGCTTAAATAATTTGGCTGTTAATCGAACTAAAAGTCTAAATGTCTCTTATGATGTCATTGCTGTATCGGTCCTGGTTGGGAAAGCGATTCTCGAACTTAACGATCACTATGTTTGCCTGGGACAAACAGTTCAATTAAGTATATTCAATATGGTGAAAGAGGTTAGTTGTCGAATCCAACTCCAGTAGACGACGTTTTGGAAACTTAGGAAGATCTTCTCGTTCAATATTGTGCAGTATCTGAAAACAAAAATTTATAGCTAGAGTATATTACTAGCGATTACTCACGGCATTGAAACGTGGTCTCTAAATCTCGGCCTAATGAAAAAGCTCAAAGTCGTTCAGCCTGCTAAAATGAGGACTCTGTACTGAGCACAGCCCTCTCCTTTTTTTACATAATAAAATACAGAAAACGGAAATCGATAGAAGAATTAGCAAGTTGAATTATTACGTTGAAGTGGCAATGGGCAGGCTACATCGCTCATCCAACCGACAACCTTTGGGGAAGACAGGTTCTCCAGTGACCTGTTGGTCAGACATGAGAAGATGCAGCGTAGGACGACCCTCCACTAGGTAGAGTAACGGCATTATGAAAGTTATAGGAAACCGTTGGATGCCGGTGGTATAGGGTTGTTCTGAGTAGCATTCTCGTAGGGATGCCTATGCCTAACAGTGGACGTCTATGGGCTGATGGATGGATGGATGGATGAATGGATTACTTGTTAATTCATCTAATAGTAGTAGGACCACGCTGTTGACAGTTGTCTGTCTGCAGCCGCGAGGCGGTCCGTCCGGGGTTGTACCACACTCTCGCAGAAGATCTACGTATGAGTAATGGGAATTTGCTATTGCGCTTCGTTCGGTGAGCGAGAGAGCCGAAAGCCCAATTGGGTAGGTTTGGCATTTATATCGGTAAGCAACGACCTAGTTATACCCTTGATATTGTAAAGGTCCATGGGCGGTAGTAACACTTACCATCAGGTGTGCTGTTTGCTCGTTTGCCACCACTAGCAATAAAATAAAAAAATAAAAAAAATAAATAAAAAAATAACGATTTTTCAGATTTATTTAGTTTCATTTCTTCATTTATCATCATTAATTTTAATACAGAATATTTTCCAGAAGGATTCCACAGCTAATAGCAAAATAATTTCATAGTTTATATCATTATGTAGCTAAAATACTTTCAATAAAATGCTGCTCTACACTCCTTATGTACGGCAGGGATTATTCTTTCTCAAATATTACAGGCATCTCTAGTAAAATAATAAAGGTAATGTTGTTATTTTAAGATATTAAGCCTTCAATCTGAATGTCTAAAATGTTAACATATACCGGTAAGTAAGAAAACCCGAAAAAACATCATAGTTACACAACATCAAGGACACATACGTGTGCGCCAAAATACATATAAACCATCATAAATGTATTAAAGCCACTTCAAAAAATCTTGAATTATATATAATTCAGGGCTTTTTTGACCTTGAATTATATATAATTCAGGGTTTCTTTTGATCTTGAATTATATATAATTCAAGGTTTCTTTTGTTTCAATGTTATAACATTAACTTAATAATTAAAATAAATAACATATAAAAGGCAGTTAAGAGTCTGTGGATTAATATACATACATACATACATATTATCACGCCATATCCCTTGCAGGGTAGGCAGAGAGAACAGAGAGCCAGAGAACTCTATCCTTGCATACTTCACTCGCTTCCTCAACATTCATAATTCTCTTTATACACGCTCGCCAGTTTCGGAGACTCTTGACTCGTGACTTGTGGATTAATAACTTATTTAAAAATAAAAAAAAAACATGTACTGATTATGGTGAACAACAGTTTTCCATACCTAGTCAATATTGAATTATAAATTTCTTGGCCATCGTGAAAACATGAACATAACGTGAAGAACTCACGTTATTTTCCCTCGCTGTCTAGCGCTAGTGATCTTGTCAATACACTAACTATTCATTAGCAATGCCGGAGGTATTTTAATTCTCAATAGATATCAATCACTTAGATACCTTCTACTTATTTTTTGGTAGGCTATGGTTTGGACAACCTGCTCCTTCCGTCCAGGGCGAGGGAAGATTGATGTGGAGCCTCATAAATCACTGTGTTCCTTCCCTATCGCCATTGGACCGACCTCTGGTACCGCTTCCTTGACATCCGTGGTAAGCACAGCCCTTTTGCACGATACTATATAAGGTCATTAAAATTTATCAGCTTTATTGACAAGTAGACTTGTAAAATTAATAGAATTATTGTTGACATTGCTTGGCTTCTGTAAATAGTATCTTTATATTAATTGCTTGAGAAAATTATACTAATTTGTAGAAAAAAAGCAAATTTCAAAATAAAACCTTATACTAATCCGTTTAGCAAGCTAAATATATTAACTAAAATATAGAAGAAAAAATGGATGTTTCTAGTAAAGTATACCTAAGATGTTGAGTAAAGAAGATTACTAGTAATCTCTAACAAACAAACTCATTGTTTTCTAAGAAAAATATAACCTTTATTGAGAAATGGGTACTTTGGTATGAAATAAAACTATTTTATTATTAGTCACGTTTGGTTATAAAAGGATCTGAAAAGCATTCGAGATATCAAAATAGTAGAATAATTTATTTTACTCTTAAAAAAACTTAATAAAATGAGTAAATATTGATCTCATTCTACCATGTAGTCACATTCGAAACCTAATATTATATCATCATGTTCATCACAGCTCATACACGTCCCACTGTTGGGCTCGAGCCTCCTCCATAATGGGAGGGCAATTGATCTACAATACCACGCTGGTTAGACGTGTTGGTATAGGGTTTTGTTTCGAGTTGTTCTTCTCTCGCGTAGATGCTATATGCGTTTTATATCCCTTAGTCGTCTCGTACGCTCACCCACGGGTGACATAGGGGGGTGGTGAATTATATTCATACTCCGTCACCACACGGACAAACATTATATAAAGAACCCTAATATAAACCGTTTTAAGGCAATATACATGTCGAATCAATTCAAAGCTTTGTGGTAAATTGCAATTTCTAGTTCTGAACGCTACTCATCACAGAGGAATAAAAATTTCCTTGTCCTCTACCTTACCTTTCTCTATGCCATATTTCTTTGAATTTTGAGGTATATTTTATATTGATAAGACATGTAGAAATGATGGGCCTAACTTCTTATCCTCTATTTCATAACATTTTGTAGTGAATTAGAGAACGAGTGTGCCGATTAATTATCTGTAAAGTACAATCGTTTTTATGCAACGCTTCACAGGTACGGCATGGCCGATGAAATACAGATAGCCCGCATCCCCAGAACATTCACGGCCGCTTGCGACACACTCAAATGCCAAAATAAGGTTAAAGGTAATAATTGTTAGATGTTAAACGCTTTGAAAAGTACAACTTATTGATTTATGCAGTTAAACATTGTTAGGATGGTGCAAAGAATTATTTTATTTCTACGTATTTAATTAATTTTTAGCATTAAAATGTGCTTCCAACTTTTTTTACGTTGAGTCGATTAGGCATTTTTGATTCTATAGTACCTCTAGGGCCAGACTTCGTTCTCTCATTATTACTACCGGATAACTCTATTTTACTATTGTGCTATGTGTAATTTTGAAAACATGATTTTTTTTTTTTTACAAAGACCCTGCACTAAGGAAATAAACCTTGTATTGCGGGGGACTTTACAAACATCCAAGTAACGCAGACAAATTACACCCAGACTCAGAACAATACTTTGTGGATCACACAAAGTATTGTCCTGCGTGGGAATCGAACCCACGGCACTGGCACGGAAGGTCAGTATCTTAACCACTACGCCAGCAGTGCAGTAAATACTTATATCATGATGAATAATCATGATTATAATTTTTGTAGTGCATATCATTCCTAATCTTTTGTTTCAGCTTAGGCAATAATTTAAAATATATATAATTTTTGTAAGAAACAGCAGCCATTTAAGTTCCGTAACCTATATACGATATACAACTATAATTCAACGAGATGTCAAGATGTTTAGAGGTCTCTCACAGTCATTATGACTGTAAAAGATTTTCAGTACAGCTGGAAATGACATACTAGGACTAAATGTGATATTTGAGGTACTAATTGTTAGTATGTATAAAATATATACAAGATAGATTAGGCTGACAGCTTAACTTGCTTTTCTTGCCATACATTTCATACATCTTCTAGAGTATTTTTAAGGCTATAAGGTATTGCTCTAAGAAATTAATACCTACTTGTATTGTGGAGGGCTTTAAAGACTTACACTAAAGGATATAAATTACACCCAGACCCAGAACAACGTTTCACAAATCACAAAAAAATGTTATGAGTGACAATCGAACCCATGGCACGATAGGGTATTTTAACCACTACGCTATCTTTGTAGTCAAATCTATATTTGAAAGAGGTCTTACGTATATTAGTAAAAACTCTTATGATGTTTCCTTTTTATTTTGTATATCTTGGATGTGGATTTAGCCGAGATGGAAGGTACACCACTGATATAGAGCGAAGCGTGAATGCGGGCAATAGAGTGAACGGAGCGTTGGGGCAACTTCTCGGCAGCCACCACCTCAGCCAGAAGGCACGTGTAGTAATACATAACGCAGTGCTTGTCCCAACATTACTGTATGGAAGCGAGAGTTGGGTATGCAGAAAAGAGTATGAAAGTAAAATTAATGCGGTCGAAATGCGATCTCTTCGGAAAATCTGTGGAGTTAGGCTGACCGACCGCATTCGTAACGACGACGTAAGAGAGCGAGTAGGTATGAAAGAGAGTATTGGTGTAAAGATGCGAAAGGGAATGCTCCGATGGTTCGGACATGTGGAAAGAATGCCGAACGAACGTCTGGTTAAGAAGATATACAATGCGAAAGTGGAAGGATGTAGGTACCGAGGGAGACCGAGACTAACCTACCTAGACCAGATCGGTCATGTACTGAAGGAAGGTGGAGTCAAGAGTCTCCGAAACCGGCGAGCGTGTATGAAGAGAGTTATGAATGTTGAGGAAGCGAGTGAAGTATGCAGAGATAGAGTTCTCTGGCACTCTGTTCTCTCTGCCTACCCTGCAAGGGATATGGCGTGATGATATGTATGTGTGTGTAATATAAATTTAATATTTAATACAATGATATAGGTTTGATTACGTTATTATATAAGAATCACTTTTTCTGACTATTGAGAAATATTTAGATTAAAATTTTAACTTATTTTTTTCATATAATTTAATTTTGTTAAATTTAATAGTGGTAGGACCACGCTGTTGACAGTTTTCTGCCTACAGCCGAGGGCCGGTCCGTCCGGGGTAGTACCATACTCTCGCAGAAGATCGACGTCTGAGTAATGGCAGTGTGCTATTGCGCTTCGTTCGGTGAGCGAGAGAGCCGGCAGCCCAACTGGGTGAGTTTGGGGATTTTATTGGTAGGCAGCGGCCTAAACTATACCCTTGGTATTGCTAAGGTCCATGGGCGGCAGTAACACTTACCATCAGGTGTGCTGCTTGCTCGTTTGCCACCATTAGCAATAAAAAAAAATCAATATTTTGTTTTTTTTTCTATAATATAAAATATAATAAAGATTAATAAAATCTTTAAAATAAAATTTCATGCTTTTTTATATAAGTTACCTTTTTCATATAAGTTACCTTTTATATCTAATAATATATTATACTTTAAAAATAAACATCAATATCTAACAACCTATTTTCGTGTTTTGTTACGGCTGAATTTGAAACACAACAACACACACAATTCGAACTCAAAACTAGTTTAGAATTCAGGGTACATTTTTATTTTGTTATTTACCTTGGCTCATTTGCGACCAGAATTTTATTAGAACTATATTATGACTTATTGCGTTTTGTGCAATAGTGAATTATTATTAATTATTACAAAGAAATATTCACTCCATAAATTTGTTTATATCTTATTGTATATATAAAAAAAAAACTTGCTAAAATGTGTGTATAACAGCGTATTCTGAAACTATACCATACATGAAAGTACTCATAAATACAATATGTAAAAGTCATTCGAATGAACAGCTATGGCGAGGCAATGGGTCAGTGAGTCACGATGCTTCCTACAGGAAAGGGCAGACGTCATCGTGCTGCAAATTATATAGAGACGATAAAACCAAATAGAAAACTATTTTGCATCAAAAATTTATAACCAACGGCATCTATTTTATATCTTTAAACTAGCTATTTTTGAGTTTTTATATATTTCTATATATTCAAAACTTCGTAAACGGCTCCAACAAGGACTATAAAATTTTATATGCAAAGAGGTTTTGGGGGCATAAAACCGATCAAAAGAAAATAAAATAATGATGATGATGGAACCTAGGTAAGGTTTCATCATCATCATTATTTTCTTTGATCCCTATTACTTGAGGTGTAGTGTATGGAATATGTATTTGTACATATTACAAAAATTATTCAACGTCAACCCTCCTTGCGAATGTAACTGTTGACCATACGGCATCAGGTGAAGTTGCCCTGGTTCGATATACCTAAAGCTTTTAGTCGTACATACATACATACATATCATCACACCATATTCCTTGCAGGATAGGCAAAGAGCAACAGAGTGACAGAGAACTCTATCCTTGCATACTTCACTCGCTTCTTCAACATTCATAATTCTCTTCATACACGGTCACCGGTTTCGGAGACTCTTGACTCCACCTTCTTTCAGCACGTGACCAATCTGGTCTAGGTAGGTTAGTCTCGGTCTCCCCCGGTACCTACATCCTTCTACTTTCGCATTGTATATCTTCTTAACCAGACGTTCGTTCGGCATTCTTTCCACATGTCCGAACCATCGGAGCATTCCCTTTCGCATCTTTGCACCAATACTCTCTTTCATACCTATTCGCTCTCTTACGTCGTCGTTGCGAATGCGGTCGGTCAACCTAACTCCACAAATTTTCCGTAGAGATCGCATTTCGACCGCATTAATTTTGCTTTCATGCTCTTTTCTGCATACCCAACTCTCGTTTCCATATAGTAATGTTGGGACAAGCACAGCGTTATGTATTGCTACACGTGCCTTCTGGCTGAGGTGATGGCTACCGAGAAGTTGTCCCAACGCTCCGTTCACTCTATTTCCCGCATTCACTCTTCGCTCTATATCAGTGGTGTACCTTCCATCTCGGCTAAAACCACATCCAAGATATACAAATTCATCCACTTGCTCTAATACATCATTACTTATTTTTACTCTTACATCTGTTCTGGCTTCATCTCGCTTTTAGTCGTCTTTTACGATATTCACGAACCCTTACTAGATTGGTAGTATTCATAGCCGCTATCACACAGCAACAATCTAATTAGGTTCGATTTATATAAATTAATCTTTTGTTAGTGTTTTCAGCCACTATTAAAAAAAATGCGAAAATACAAAATAAAATTTAAAAAAATTGAATTAGAATCTTGCACATTATATATATGAAATATATATATATATATATATATATATATATATATATATATATATATATATATATATATATATATATATAATACGCGAATCTTATAAATATGAAATAAAACTATTTTATCGCGTTTGTATTTGATTTTTACTTCCATGAACATAAACGCTGAAAAGTGTTCAAAATTTCACAAAAACAAATGCTTGAAATTCCCAAATATCGTTATATTTCATACATAAAAATATTAAATAATACAGAAAAATATTAAATTATACAGAGAAATATCAAATTATACAGAGAAATATTAAATTATACACATCATCAAGAGAATATTTCAAAGCTTTTATTTCATATAGAGCTCATATTTGACTACTGAAAATAATACTATGAGACGTATAATCATAGCGTACAAAAAAAACATACAATTTATTACAAGCTACGTATAATATTCATTTTCACAAATGACACCAAGTTAGTAACACTAAACCGATGACAATATAACAGATTTACACTTATTAAGACGAAAGACCACGGCAATATAGTTAACAGTTTACTTGTTAATATATTGCTGATAACTTGACCTTTATTATTTATAAAATAAAGTTCACATTTAGATAACATATAAAGGTTATAAGTTGGTTTGATCCGCCGGTCGGCAGTCCACGCGCTGTCCGCACGTTCATTGAGCTCTTCCCATGACATTATCCGCACAACTAATTTTAAACTGTTTTAAATGTTAATATCACACAATCTATTTACAATCTTATAACAATACGTAAAGGTTGGATTTTATTTGTCGTGATGTGGTATGTAAGATGTTTGGAAACGGAGTATAAAATAGCGCATCTGAGGCACCGATGCCCCTAGAGATGGACCTCGCGTTTTATTTCCACCAAGGAAGACACGACTTTAGTACGATGCATGGGGGAAAATATGGCCCCAAGTCCGTTCAACCGTATTTCACAAGGGTCGCGTTGGGTCACTTGCGCGGACATTATTAAACTGTTACTCATAGGGAATCGTGAGACGTGACTTATGCAGATGTTTAAGTAGTAGTTTGACTGATAGTTTCACGTGTATGCAGTGGTCGTTTCGCATGTGAATCTTCCTTGCACGATCCAACGTTGAATTTGTGTGAAAGTTTTGTTTCAACCGTATTTGGTTGGTGTTCATTTCATTGTTGTAACTTTAAGCTAATCTTTAGTACATAGCTTTGTAGTAATATTTTAGATTCAACTCGTGTAAGCGGTTACTGATAATTCCAATCTGTAAAATTTAAGTAAATAGTAATCATTATTTAATTAAAGAAATTTATCTTATATCATTCAATTTTAGTTCAGAATAAACCACAGAGAAGCGATTGAATTTCTTATTAAAAAAAATCATAAATCATTTTTCTAACCTCTAAATAAGTTTATTTTTTAATATCATCTTTTAAAAGATAGATAGAGGTTGATGAAAAAGTTCTAATGAAACTCACACACTCAGAAGGACCAATTCTGCAATCTCCCTAAACTGATTGAAGCAAAATATATGCGTTTGCAAAATAAAAAACCCGGTAACATTCATTAATTAAATAAATATCGAATCAGAGACTTTATAGTCATGCATAATTAACACTCAAGCGAATTACTAGCCATAAATGTATGAAAAAAATCATGTAGGTACATATATAACCCGATTCAGTGGATAATAAACAAAATAACCGTGTTCAGATATAAAAATCTTACCAACAAATTATCAGATAAAGAATGATACAGGGCAGAGTTTTATATCTAATTACTTCCTTCAACCGAAGTGTGAGTCCACAGCTACAATGAAAATACGGGCAGATCACACAATAAGAATTATCTAACAACAAAGACATTGTTTTCCAAGGCGATAAAAAAGTCCGAAGTGATCCCGGCGCGCTTGATGTATGAGGAATTCAATTTATACACTTTTTGCTTGTAAATCAGGAAGCTAAAGTGTAACTGTAAATGGCGAAATGTGGGAAAAGTTGACGGGAACAATGGAGAGATGTTTGTTTTTTTCGGCTGTAAGAGTGCTAGTCGATTGTAATTACACGCTCGACTCATATACTGACTGATATGTGAATGTACAGTTGTACCACAGCATTTAATCGTCGTTTAATACATTAATATCAGGATGATCAATATTTTATTTTTGTGTGTGTTTGAAAGATATATTTAAATATAATAAAATAATTAAAAAAAGAAGGGAAAAATTAAAACAAATAACAAAATGAGAAACTAAGGATCCGAACCGGAATCATCGCGTTTAGACTGCTCAATATTCCTAATGATAATGTCATGTCATTTGCCTTCATATTTTAATAGTTTTCAGCCAACGAAAAATATTTTTGTTACCTAAAATTATTGACAATGACTATCTATGAATAAAATTGCTCGTTTAATGATATTAGATAGATAAAATTATTATGTATTTGTATATTCTGCATCAAAGATACTACTACTATTTTGTACGTTCTAAAATTAACTATACATCAAATTGAATGATTTATCGATACTTAAACAAATATCGAATGTGAGCTTAATGCCGTGACATCGTCGTAATCACAAATCGAAATGGTATATGGTAATCGTATGATGGTAATTTAACAAGGATTTACATAAACTATAAAGGTTTGTTCACTACATTTAGAAGAATAACTTTCTGTAATACAACATTACTTACAATGTAACATGTTTTATAAGATTATTATCATTTTTCCATCTTTATCTTAATATATAACTACGATTCAAACTTCTTTGAGTCTTATTCTCTCCAAACTTCAAGAATTCTTAAAGTGATTTTAGTTCTTCTACCTCTATATTTAAAAACAAATATATTTATAAGTATTAGATACTTAGCCTTTCTTTTCCAAAGTAGTTTAAACTCGGAATTTCTAAGCCCAATTGAATCCTTATAATTGCTAAATATGACGAATATAATATATTAGTAGTATAGTATCTACCTAAACATTCGCTAATAACAATTTCTAAAAAATCTTTTTACATATACCCACAAAAATAATTAAATAGATATAACTATCAGCATTATTACGTGAAAAATAAGCTCAGTAGCGATCGCGTTTCGATGATACTGAAAAGAAAAAAAATAAAGCAATATGTAAAATTGAGTTTATACAGAATAAATAATTTAGAATTTAAATGATTTTTAATCATTGATTATTAAATCGCCGTTTAAAGCTATTGTGCAATTCGTGCTCTGTATAGTTTTTCAATAGGAAAAGCGCACAATGGTACATAAAAGAAACTGAGAAAGCGCTCATTACTGAGTGGACAGTTATTGTGTGGCTATCATCACACGGTGCTTTCCTCATTCAGTTATTTTTTTTAAAATATTAATAAAGACCACACTATTAAAAATATTTGACTAGTTTAGATTATAAATCGGTTTCGTCCATCTGTCCTTACAGCTTCTCCTATGATACATAAATACATACAGTCTTATTTTAAAATTGTAGTAGCATCTAAGAATGAGTCTCAAAATTTGTTCGTTAATTACATATTTATAAAGTCCCTCGCAAGGATCCCTGCAAGGATTATTTCTTTAGTACAGGATGTCTTCAAAAAAAAAGAGTAGTCTAATATTTTTATATTCTTATAAAGATAAGCGTCTAAAGAATACTGCACCGAAAACATTCCATTACCTCTATGTATATATATATATATATATATATATATATATATATATATATATATATATATATATATATATATATATTCACGAGTATGCACTATTAAGGGAACGAATTAAATAATTATTTAATAGTGGTAGGACCACGCTGTTGACAGTTTTCTGTCTATAGCCGCAGGCCGGTCCGACCGGGGTAGTACCACACTCTCGCAGAAGATTGACGTCTGAGCAATGGCAATGTGCTGTTGTACTTCGTTGGGTCAACGGGGTGGGTTTAGGGCTTATATTGGTAGGCAGCTGTCTAGCTATACCCTTGGTATTGCAAAGGTCCATGGGCAGCAGTGACACTTACCATCAGGTATGCTGCTTGCTAGTTTGCCACCAAAAGCAATAAAAAAAAAGAAATTATTTTATGATACCACGCTCACCAGCCATTAGGTAAAGTATTTTATTTAAAGTATAACTTCTCTTATAGTGATAATTAATGCGTACGCGTTTTAACATGTCTTATGATGCCCGGGAAGAAAAAAACGGCGGTTTAACAATGTATTATATGCGGCGGCTCCAACCTTTATTACTCTCGCGGGTGTCGTAAAAGATGACTAAAAGCTTTACATCGACCTGGATCAACATCTGATGCTGTCAGCAATAATATTTCCCAAAGAGGATTGATGTCAGATATGCCGTCGGTCATAAAATTAATACCAAAACTTTCACAATATGAAAACCGAGTACATATTGCGTCTACTAAAATAATTGGGATAAAATGATTACCATATAATGGAAAATGTTACTTAAATCATCATCATCATTATCACAGCCCATACATGTCCCACTGTTGGGCTCGGGGCTCCTCCATAATGGGAGAGAAATTAATCTACTATACCACGCTGGTCAAACGTCTTAGTATAGGGGTTTGTTTCGCGTTTTCCTTCTCTTGCATAGATGTTATATGCGTTTTATATCCCTTAGTCGTCTCTTACGATTACCCACGGGTAAGATAGGGGTGGTGAATTGTATTCTTACTCCATACCACACGGAACTTACTTAAATATATTTTCTATTTAATAATGAAACAAAAGGCATTTCTAGGTCTTACTCTTTTGTTGCCAAGACTAACAAAAGAGCCAGCAGTCCTTTTGAAGGTGAGCGTTAACTATCTCTAAAGTAATTTTAAAATATTAGCTACAGCAGACCGCTAACTTCTAACTAATTCTGATCCTCTTAAAGTTTAAATATAATAGAATACAGGAGATAAATAATTATGTTGCTTACTTTAATCACTTCTATTTATGAGAGTTACTAGACACCATTATTTCCTTTCTGTTAATGTTTCGTGTTTTGAGGGTGGGAAACGAGTAAGCAGCACACCTGATGGTAAGTACTGCCGGTTATGGACATTTGCAGTATCAGACATATAACGTGGCCGCTATCTACCAACCATAACCAACTCAATAAGTTGCCATTTGCCAGGTTGCCGGTTCTCTCGCTTACTAAACGAAGCAACAGCACATTGCAACTGCTCAGAAGCCAATGTTCTTCAAAAGTGTATAACACGACCGAGCTGCAGACAGTAATCTGTCAATATTATGGCTGTACTGCTAAAATTTCTTAGAATCATATACTAATAGATACTAATTTTGTCATCTGTAAAATATTAATATTAAAAGTACATCATAGTCAAAATGATATCTTTAAGAATAGACATATATTTATATTCTGCTATTCAAGCTAACGTCATCTCAAATCTATTTTACGCTGTCACCGCCATCGTATATGGACCTTGCCATTATATTCGTCAATCAGATATCCTTGACACGACATAACTTATGGTAAAGGTCAGTTATATCGTTAGAGCCCTTGCACACTGCGTTTGAGACGTTTTTATATAGATGAAGAAGATAGGAATCCGTTCGAATATCCCTTGTACAATGCTTACGATTGGTATCTGAAAAAATATTCCTCACCATCCCGGTTCGTATAATTCCCACTATTGAGCTTGACCTGTTTCAAAATGGGGGCCAAATTGAACCACTATACTTCGCTGGTAAAACGTTTTGATATAGAGTTTCATGTCAAGTTCTCCGTCTCCTCTGTCATCATTCTCCTACTCTTATCCCAATTGCTTGGGGTCGATATAATATGTACTCTTCTTTCATAGTACATTTTGTAAAAGTTACTGGCAATAGTTTTATGACCGGCTGCCTGCCAAACATCAACCCTCATTGGGAATGTAATTGTTGACCAAACGGCATCAGATAGAGTTAGCCCAGGTCGTTATAAGGCTCTTAGTCGTCTTTTACGACATCCACGAGCACAGTAAGGGTCGGTAGTATTCGTAACCGCTATCTCTCATTCTCCTATGTACTATACGTATATCGTAATATGATATATGTATATCATCTGGCACTCAGTTCTCTCTGCCTACCCTGCAAGGGATATGGCGTGATGATATGTATGTATATATGTATATCATATATGATAGATATTATTTATTAATCATCTTTTACGACAATCACGAACAAGAAAACCGATACTGAATTATACTCTAGCACAACCTGGAAAGTAATATTACTAGCACTGTCATATTTTTCTGTGAATTGGATTTTGTGATAGTCAAAAAATATTTATTCCTCTCTCCATTTCTCTATGCCGTGATAAAACTTGGTGCCTTTAGTCGTGAGATTTGATCACAGCCGTTTAAACTTGGTTAACCGAAAATTTGGTGTAGACTCTCATAACTAGTTAAAATTTAAAAAAAACTTTATTATTATATGAGCTAATACATCCCACTTCTGATCTCAAACCTCCTCCACAGAAGAAATTGCCTAGAACTACTATACCGCGTTTGTCAGACTTTATATCCGCTCATATATTCCCAATCACTTGGTTCAAGGCTCTTTCACAATGGGATAAAAGTTGACCTTTTATACCACACTGATCTGGTTCACATATAACTGCTTAAAAGTGTGATATTTTGAATTTAATAGTAACACGAGTCGAACGCTGTGTATAAACACTCTAAGAATACACATCAACGCTTTTTCATTGTAGGTATGTGAACTGTTAAGATTTCATGAACTTGTTTAAAATCCTGTCGTACTTATTCTAAAAAGAATATAGGTCAGAAGTAAATAAGAACAGGATGGTGCATTGTAATATAGTGTTAAGAATACAATATATTTTAAACAATATGGTGGTTATTTTTTATTGAAGTAAAAGTAAAGATTGCAAAAAAATTAATCACTGCTTCACGTGATCAGAGGGCTGACTTATATTTTGCACAAAAGGTTAGCATTGCCATTCAAGTGGACAGTTAGTTTTACTAATGAAATATATTATTTTGGGTGTTTTTAGTTTTAGCAATAAAAACACTCGAAATAACATATTTCATTAGTAAAACGAAATAAAAGACTTCATTAAATACTTTAAGTAATTTTTTCAAGATATAGGACATAAAAAATATGTGTCACAATTGAAATTCTGATTTGACGATGACGTAATTTCTCTTACATTTTTTTTAAATAATTTTATGGCATGGTTACTAAGACTCTTATGCCAAATCTTTATTTATAGTTCTTTTAAAGTAATTTTCGGTCAGTAAATCAAATCGTCGCCATTAATAGTAATATGGTCACAATTTTAATAGTATCTCCTGGAAATTTTGATAGAAAAAGTAAAAATATTATAAAGTACTTTTATATATCTCAGCGGGAGGCGTCAGATCTTCATTTTCTAGTTTGTCTACCTAATTTTAATCACAAGATAAATTAAGAGGCTCACAATATTATTACCAACATCATATAAAATATTAACATGGAAATCATGGAAGTTGTGGCTCGGTGAGGTTAGTTGTGACTTGAAGGCACATCTCACTTCACAAGTATACTATCTAACTGTTGTTTATTTTTTAACTACCCTCTATCGTATTTATTCGTGTCACGACCAAAGACACTCAAGCAATAATCAAAATTAATAAACTAAACGGATAACTAAAATAATGAAACTGATTGAATGGCAAGTAGCCATTCCATTCATATCGTCCTTTAAATATCACGTTCTGCGACATATAAAATTATTTATTATAATACAATAAAACGTTAAGATATTAAATATAATACAATACCACCACATAAAGCCTTCACATTCCCACCAAAACTCCGTAGATATATTTATTCTTAGCCATTCAAATATTTGTACCTATAATAAAACTAAGCATTAACAAGATTCCACCTCAGTGATTTGAAGGTAATCCTTCAATCCTTCAAATGGAAGAAGATACCTTATTCTTATAGAGAATATTGATTTTATTAAAGTTCAAATTTTATTCGCTACACCTATATAAGTTCGGGGATTCCTTAGTCTAGCGAAACAATGTACAAACTCGTGATATGTCTGAGAGCCAGTAGCTAACCAGCGCCCACACAAAGAGATACATCCGTCTTGGATCAAATACCAGTACATGTATTCTATATACAATATTCTAATGTGTTGTATTCGTGAATGCCAGCAGCCGGACACGAACGAATATCGCCGAAGTAAATAACTAATGGCGTGTGAAAATTTAAATTGTAATATCATTAAGTTTTTCTATAAAAATTAAAGAAAACTCTAAAGGACGTATTGTAAATTGCCTATATTTAATAGAACTTTTATATTACAGAGAAGTATTTTAATTATTCATTAATCATATATCTTTTAAATTGCATAGACTATGTTTACCACTCATTTATTTACATATAATTATTAAAGCGATAAAAGCGTATATCTCACTCTTTCCAATACTCGAATGTAAGTGAAAGAATGTGTTTAAAAGTGTGAGTTATAAATGTGCTAAGCGTTGTAGCACTCGCTTATTCTTTTTTTTTGTGTTTTAATTGTTAGCCGCAGATGGCTTTTTTTTTTTTAATTTTTGATGGTCGGTAGTTCGAGGTCGACATGAAGATCGACGTTTCGTATGAACTACGGTGCTCCCGTAGCTCGCTTATTCTTGTTTAACATATTTTATTCTCGCGATCTTTTCTGTCTCATAGCCATAGAATTAGGATATATATATGTACTCGTATAATTAAAATTGTATTTAAAAATCGACATAATCTTTTTAAATCGCCTTTCATTTATTTTTGTACGTGTAACATTCATTATTAATTCCTACAAAAAAATAATTATTATACCTAATAGCATATAGATATTAAGGCCATAAGATATACCATCTTTATATATAACGTTATTCCCATCGAAAGTAAAAGGGTCATCCGGGAATATGGGCCAATGTTCGCATCGTACCGACCTATGTTGCTACCAGTTTCGTTGTGAGACGAAAAACTCGTCGTAATTGGCCGCCTACTCACGAAGTCGGTGTGAAACTGTAAACTGATGTTAATAAACACGTTCTATATATTGATATGTTACCGCTAATGATATTAATAATTTGTTAAACTATAGAAATGGTTGAATATTTTATAACTACGGTATAGCATGTTTTAGGCTTGAGCATTATCTATAATTCCAGCTGAGAGAAAAATTAACCTAATATTAAACCTTATAGATTTTTAAATCAAGTTGCTCTTCACTTTCATGTTATCTGCGTATATTTCTTAATACATCAATAGGAAAAGAAGAGAAATTTACCTATAAATCCGTGGCAAAATTTTGTATGTAAATTATTATGATTAAAATTATCCTATACTTATGATTAAAATAATCCTACAATTACTACAAAGTATGAAGAATTATCATGTATGATTTGCCAATAAATTAGCAGATAGACAAACAAAATTATTAAAAAATTAAGAAAATCTCAGAACCTCTGCAATGAATTGCTCTAACAACTCCTATATTACTTCTCAAATATTTTCTGTTTAATTATAAATATTTAATTAGGCATATGACTGTAGATAGATTGACGCTGTGTGGTAGCGGCTACGAATACTACCAACCCTTACTTTGCTCGTGGATGTCGTAAAGGACGACTAAGAGCCTTATAACGACCTGGGCCAACTCCATATGATGCCATTTGGTAAATAATTACATTCCCAAGGAGGATTGACGTCTGGCAGGCGGCCGGTCATAAAGCTATTGCCAATAACTTTTACAATATGTACCTACTATGAAAGAAGAGTACATATTGTACCGACCCCAAGTAATTGGGATAAGAGTAGGAGAATGATGATGACTGTAGATAGATACTATGAAATTTAAATTTCAAATAACGCCCGATATAACAAAAAAATAAACTCAATGGAACAGAATTAGTTAAGACGAATCCACTGAGCACCAATTTAATTAGTTTACTGATAGGCAATTCAGAATTCCATCTACCTACATTCGAGCACCCATTTTTTTTTTCCGGGGCGACGGAAGAGGCGGCTCGCAATCCCATAGACCCACCCTGCAAACACTTCTCTTCGCCGTGCGAGCGGGCCACCAGTACCTAATCTTTGTCATCGGTGGACATTCGAGCACCCTACGGCAGCTAAAGAGAAGACCTTAAAAGGCCTGATCAGATGTTTATTAATTGAAGCTAAAAATCACTTTGATCAAATCAGCTTTCAATCAAAAAGATCAGCATCATATAAGAACTACGATGTCTACAGACAAACACAGAAGCACAGATACACAGGTACTTTAAACTTATAACACCTCTCTTTTTGCGTTGGAGGTTAAAAAAATAGTCAGCAGTATTTCTGCGAACCTTGTGTGACCCATTGTAATAGCTAATCTGCCTACTAAGCCAATGATTAAGACATTATCCCACTTTGTGGAGCAGCATATGTCCAACATTAGAGACAGATATAATGTAGGATAATTATCCGCGTGGTGACGGAGTAATAATACAAATCACCACCCCCTATCTTACCCGTAGGTGCTCGTAAGAGACGAAGATAGGAAGGGATACAAAAAGCATATAACATCTATGCAAGAGAAGTAAAACTCAAAACAAAATCCTATACCAACACGTCTGATCGGCGTGGTATAGTAGGTCAATTTCCTTCCTATTACGGAGGAGGCTCAAACCCAACAGTGGGACATATTATGAGCTGTGATGATGATGATGAATATCTTAAAAGTTATCAAAGAATTAAAATGCAGGATCAAATCGGCCGTTACCAAAGCGAAGAGACGGCGGGTCGCTAATATTTAATAAGGGTCTTTCCACATAACATGTTATGACTTACGTTAAACTAGTATCAGCATCTGGCCCAGTGCTATAGGCAAAACTCAGACCAACATGTTCGTGGAAGCTATTTGTACGTATCATTAGCTAGGGATGCGCCGCTGATATTTCGACGTAGCTTGCAACACAGCGGTGACACGAATGTCTTTGGACCGGTGATACCAAATAACTATGGTTATAATAATATATTATTACTTTTTATATTCGCGTGATGATGGGTTAAGAATATAATTTGTCAACAATTCTTCCAGATTCGTGGGAGTTATACCTACTAGCCGACTAAGGGAGCTATTATGGCATTATTTCTTTGACGTCCAAACGGCCAGTTACGAATGTAAATGATTTTCGAAATACAAACTTTAGAATTTATATAACTTGAATCTGCCAATAAGTTTAAGTTTTATTCTCATAAACTTAATACCTATGTATTTTAAATCAGTAATAACTATATATTACCTACACGTGATTTATAACACACATTTCATTATTATAACGCAATTTTCTTCATAATTTAAAGAAGTATTTTAATATTTTAGTTATATTATATTACAATTTTATAATATTTTATTATATTATATTCATATTGGCTAACCTTTTCTTTTGATTAAGCGTTAAATACACAATTAAAAAACAAAACTAGCTCTGGGAATTCTGTCCGAAAATCAAAGCAAAATAAATCATTGTTATATTATATTCATTACCTTTAACAGTTTCTTTGCATTATATTACATAAGTTGACAAAAAATAATTATACATCTTTACAAAATAATAGAATATTGAATATTTTTTAATATGACATTGCTATCTTCTCACCAAACTCCACAAACGAGTGAGAATTAAGAGATTCAGCCAACGATTTCAGTTGTTCCAAAACAGTAAATATTTAACAAAAACTTTTCTCAATTAAACTAAGTTTAATCTTTGTTTACAGTGCGTTCCACCGCGAAGGCCTCCACGGGCGTCGGTCGTGTGGTCGTGCCCGCAGCTTGATTAAACTATTGCATAGCACCTCACCAACATTTTGGTCACCATGGCAACCGAAAACACGACTACACCATAATAACTACAACCAAAAATGAACTATGAGAGCAAGTATTAAGATTAATAATTGGTTACTAGATAATGTTTCTAAATAAATTTTCTTCGTGAGTTTGTAAAATAGACTGGTGATGCAGGTACTATTGTCTTTTGTAATCTATAAGACAAGAAAATTATTAGAATAGTTAATTAGTTAATTAGAATAGTATTTATAGTGATAGGACTACATTGCTGTATGGTAGCGGCTACGAATACTACCAACCCTTAGTTTGCTCGTGGATGTCGTAAAAGACGACTAAGAGCCTTATAACGACCTGGGCCAACTCCATCTGCTGCCGTTTGGTCAACAATTATATTCCCAAGTAGGGTTGACGTCTGGCAGGCAGCCGATCATAAAACTATTGCCAATAACTTTTACAATATATACTATGAAAGAAGAGTACATATTGTATCGACCCCAAGTAATTGGGATAAGAGTAGGAGAATGATGATGATGATGAGTGATAAACCACATTATTGACAGTTTTCTGTCTACAGCCGCGAGCCGATCCGTTTGGGATAGTATCACACTCTTGCAAAGAATCGAGGTCTGAGCAGTAGCAACGTGCTGTTGTCGCTTCGTTCAGTGAAGGAGAGAGCCAGATTAGCTAGCTATACTACCCTTGACATTACAAAATCCCATAGGAGGCAGTAACACTTACTACCAGGTGTGCGGCTAACTGCGCCTGATGCCGCCCTAACCGAGGCTTCGGGTGATCGGACCGGGGAATTGTCCGGTCACCCGACGTGAGGCCACCGCGTGAGGACGACGCCTCGACGGCGAAAGCTGTCGGGGCGTCGACAGGAGAGGAGCCCGAGAGGGCATACCGCCGAGCGGGCCACCGAAGACAAAGACCGGGTACCGGTGGCCCGCTCGCATGGCGAAGAAGAGGTGCTTGCAGAGTGGGTCAATGGGGTTGCGCGCCGCCTCTTCCGTCACCCTGGACCGATTTGGCGGGGTGCGACGTCCATAGCCCACCGTAAAAAAAAGGTGTGCGGCTAACTCGTTTGCCACCATAAACAGTTAAAAAAAATAATTCTAATTTTAAATTAGTTTAGAATTTAAATTATAAGAAAATCAATTAGACACATAACTATCCTTACTAATATTATAAATGCGAAAGTAACTCTGTCTGTCTGTCGCTCTTTCACGCCAAAACTACTGAGCTGATCTAAATGAAATTTGGTACACAGATAGTCTAGAGCCTGATCAAGGACATAGGCTACTTTTTAATTCAAAAAAAGAGTTGTTAAAGAAGATGAAAAGTTGTAAGGTATCATCTTTAAAGTCAGAAGCTTGAAACTTATTTTTAAGCTATTGATTAGATATAAATAGGTATGACATTAAAATTTTGTAAATAAAAACCGGGTTGAGAGCCCTCAGCGCTCACCCATAGTCCGGTTAAGCTGTCAAAGCCCTCTCGGCTAACAGCGATCGCAGTGGAAATAGTTTAGTGGGTATTCTAGCCACGGGGCTAGCGAGTCCCACACTCCTCGTCTGTTTTTCCGACAGGCGGGGGTAAGTGCGGATAATGCATTCTTGAACCACTGCGTTACCAAAAAAAAAATTGTAAATAAATACCTTTACCCTTAGGGGTAAAATAAAAATAGGGGATGAAAAACTTTAGGGAAGTAACCTTTTACGCGGGCGAAGCGGCGAGCAGAAGCTAGTACATTAATAAACAGAATAAAAACGTAAGAAAATTCAACGCAATTTACGATAAAAATGTATTAATATACGCCAAACGGTATTACAATAGATTGAAGAAACACTAAATCGCATTTAAATATCAATCACAATAACTTATTACTAAATACAAACTTGCAAAAATATTTGCAACCTTTAAATATCGTTCGCAATATTGTATAGTGTATTCCCATTATGAATGCGAGAGAACAAAGATGTACCGAGTGCGGATACAATTGAAGATCATCTTAGTATTCTGCACTTTAGCGCCTGTAATTGAGCGTATTTTATTTATAAGTCGAAAATTGCACTCGCGAGCATTTCATCGACAATCGTGGTTTGTATGCAAGAGGGTTACGATGGTGTATTCTATTGCAATTATGGATTTGCTGAGAGCTGTTAGTACCATAATTATATATATAAATCTCTCCTTTTTCTATGTTTAAGGTTTATTCGGCTAGGTGTCACACTTGATGCCGGGCCACCGAAAACAAAGATCGGTTACCGGTGGCCCGCGAAGCGGCGAAGAGAGGAGTTGCACGATGAGTCTATTGGGTCACGCGCCGCCTCTTACGTCACCCCGGACCGATATAGTGAGGCGAGACGCATCCATAACTCACCACACAAAAAAAAGGTGTCACACTTGATGTATTTGTGTAAGGAATTTAAAAATTTTATATTTATAATTATTTTTTAGTATTTTAATCATCAACTTCTTTAAATTACTGAAATTTAGCATTTAATATGCTTAATTATTTATAAAACCCGATTACGAAGTGAAAAATGATGTCACAAGCGGGATTCGAACCCGCGCCGTTAAATAACAAGGTTGTGTCATTGTTTAATACAATTCTAACTGTAAAGTTTTAAGTATTAAGCCTATAACAATGTGTAAACATTGTCGGGTAGATAGCATACCGTCACCGTAAGACGTAAATATGATACGAAGTGAAATTTGCATGTCCTACAATTAGTCACGGTGGTGTAGTGGCAGCACGATTGGGCCGGAATCCCAATAGGCGCGGGTTCGAATCCCGCTTGTAACATCATTTTTCATTTCGTAATCGGCTTTTATAAATAATTAAGCATATTTAATGCTGAATTTCAGTAATTTAAATAACAAGGTTGTGTCATCGTTTAATACAATTCTAACTGTAAAGTTTTAAGTATTAAGCCTATAACAATGTGTAAACATTGTCGGGTAGATAGCATACCGTCACCGTAAGACGTAAATATGATACGAAGTGAAATTTGCATGTCCTACAATCAGTCACGGTGGTGTAGTGGCAGCACGATTGGGCCGGAATCCCAATAGGCGCGGGTTCGAATCCCGCTTGTAACATCATTTTTCATTTCGTAATCGGCTTTTATAAATAATTAAGCATATTAAATGCTGAATTTCAGTAATTTAAATAACAAGGTTGTGTCATCGTTTAATACAATTCTAACTGTAAAGTTTTAAGTATTAAGCCTATAACAATGTGTAAACATTGTCGGGTAGATAGCATACCGTCACCGTAAGACGTAAATATGATACGAAGTGAAATTTGCATGTCCTACAATCAGTCACGGTGGTGTAGTGGCAGCACGATTGGGCCGGAATCCCAATAGGCGCGGGTTCGAATCCCGCTTGTAACATCATTTTTCATTTCGTAATCGGCTTTTATAAATAATTAAGCATATTAAATGCTAAATTTCAGCAATTTAAATAACATGGTTGTGTCATCGTTTAATACAATTCTAACTGTAAAGTTTTAAGTATTAAGCCTATAACAATGTGTAAACATTGTCGGGTAGATAGCATACCGTCACCGTAAGACGTAAATATGATACGAAGTGAAATTTGCATGTCCTACAATCAGTCACGGTGGTGTAGTGGCAGCACGATTGGGCCGGAATCCCAATAGGCGCGGGTTCGAATCCCGCTTGTGACATCATTTTTCACTTCGTAATCGGGTTTTATAAATCAACTTCTTTATTTTAAATTTACCTATAATATAACATAGTAGCCATATTTAAAATATTTTAATGATAATTTATGAACTTTTTGTTGCTAACAATGGATGTTAGTCCACACACATTTATATCTCGACAATATTTATTTTTTCATAATGTTAATATATATGACCATTAATTCTATTCATCACAGTTCCGATATACATATATAGTCTTTAACATTTTTCGATAAATAAGGCATTTAAAACAATATAATTTTACTTATGAGAGAGCCCTAAGCCCAACTGGGTGGGGTTTGTAATGGTAGACAGCGGCCTAGCTATACCCTTGGTATTGCAAAGGTCCATGGGCGGCAGTGACACTTACCATCAAGTGTGCCGCTTGCTCGTTTGTCACCATAAGCTGTAAAAGAAACATATCCAGCTAATAATTTTTTAAATTAATGGCTCAAAACAAACATCATATTTGCTATAGTAATTTAAATAATCTTCATCTTTTTCTCAATCTATATACGCTCCACTGACTTGGTTCTTCTCTATAATGGAAGGGCAATTGACCTGCTATATCTACTGTTTTATATCAAAATTTTCTTTTCTTGTATCGTTGTTATCTGCATATCATGTCATCTCAGTTCTCATCTTAGCTTCCTTTTTTACATCACCCAAGGACATGAAAGAGGGTAGTAAATTCTTCATCATCATCATCACAGCCCATATATGTCCCACTGTAGGGCTCGGGGCTCCTCCGTAATGGAAGGGAAGTTAATCTACTATACCGCTCTGGACAAACGTGTTGGTATAGGGTTTTGTTTCGAGTTTTGCTTCTATTTCATAGATTTTATATGCATTTTATATCCCTTAGTCGTCTCTTACGATCACCCACGGGTAAAATAGGGGGTGGTGAATTGTATTCTTACACCGTCACCACACGGATAAGTTATATCCTTACTCTTACAATATATGACATATAATCATTTAATATAATAATTTGATATAAAAAAAGTGTGTGTGTCAGCTCCGATGCACGACTGGAGTGTACTCCTTAAGTACGATTATCAAAACAGACGTACAAAAAGGTGACTAAAAATAATATATATATATATATATATATATATATATATATATATATATATATATATATATATATATATATATATATATATATATATGTTTATTTTCATTTATTAAAACTGTTCACTGAAGTATTATCTCACGTCAGAAAGTGAAAGGTGCGCAGAATAGGTTGCGCACCAAAAACGTAACGAGGTCATTCGATCACTAGATTTTACTCCTCAAATTTTTTCCTTATACGGGCGCCTTATATGAAAATCGATTCTTAAGGAGTAAACTCCAAAAAAATTAAAAAAATTACTTCTGATAAATTTACTTTTATACTCAACAAAATTGTCTTAATCACACTAAATTCGAGCTCAAGTAATTCCATTCGTGACCGAGGCTAGCTAATGTGTGTAGCCAGTATAGTATGACCGCAATGAAGATAGCTACGGCAGTATTAATTCATTGCCATGACACTAGGTACATGCCGACACCCATTATCTTTCCTTCCTGCGTGCTCCTAAAGGACTAACACCTATTGCGGAGGTTCACACGAGAGCCAGACATATAGATAATAGATAGGTTTAATTAAATTGACGGCACGAATGGCGTAGTTGTCTAAGTAGCGACCTTTTATACCGAGTATCGTGGTTATGATACCCACGTAAACAGTGTCCTTTGCAAACTACATATTATTATTCTGAATTTAGATGTTGTGTTTCTAAATTATATTTTAATAATGGAGACCATTATTAAGCAACATAAAATAGCAACATTAAAATTTATTCCTTAATGCGTACTACGCACGCATTATAGAAAGAAATCAAATATTCACACATTTAAAGAAAGAAATTAAAGAAAATCATTAATAAGTTTCTGATTCAATGACGGTTGGTGTCAGGTAGGCAACTGTTTATCCTTACTATTATCCTATCCTTACTATTATAAATGCGAAAGTAACTCTGTCTGTCTGTCTGTCTGTCGCTCTTTCACGCCAAAACTACTGAACTGATCTAAATGAAATTTGGTACACAGATGGTCTAGAGCCCGATAAAGGACATAGGCTATTTTTTAATGCAAAAAAAAAAGGTTGTAAAGGGGAATGAAAAGTTGTAAGGAAGTATCGTCATTTTTAAAGCCAGAAGCTTGCAACTTATTTTTAGGCTATTGATTAGATATAAATAAATATGATATTAAAATTGTGTAAAAAAAAATTACCCTTAAGGGGTAAAATAAAAATAGTGGATGAAAAACTTTAGGAAAGTAACCTTTTACGCGGGCGAAGCCGCGAGCAGAAGCTAGTAGGTTATAAAACTATTTCCAAAGTTTTGCAACATGTGCGATGGAAGAAGAGCATGCATCGACTCCAAGTAATTGATATTAACAAAATTAATTGATATTAACAAGGGTGGTGATAGATTATTCCGAGTATTTATGCCTAATTTGATTCAACTAACCTTTTTTATATTAAGTATATGTTTACATTCAAGGCAATAACATTGTTCATATCTAAAAGTTGTGATAGATAGATGGTACATACAAATGTTATTACTGGCCATTTAAACGCGATCTATTAAAATATATGGCTACTTAGAAGTTTAGGACAACTGCACACACTATTAAATAAGAGTGTTCTATATTATACTTCAATTAACTGTGTATTGAGAGTTACTGGCAATGACAACCTACCTTAAATCTGTAAAAAAAGAAGAGACATTTAAAAAAAAAATTAGCGTAATACAGCAGGCATATTATGCTCCCATTATGTATAGGGCTCGTGGCCAACGATGGGACGTATCTGAGTTGAAAATGCAAATTAGGAAATTACTCGAAGCATTGCGCATTGGTTGCAAAAATGATTAAATAATTATTAATTAATTTATTGTGGTAGGACCATGCTGTTGACAGTTCTCTGTATACAGCCGTAGGCCGGTCCGTCCGGGGTAGTACCACACTCTCGCAGAAAATCGACGTCTGAGTAATGGCAATGTGCTATTGCGCTTCGTTCGGTGAGCGAGAGAGCCGGAAGCCCAACTGGGTGGGTTTGGGGATTGTAATGGTAGGCAGCGGCCTAGCTATACCCTTGGTATTGTAAGGTCCATGGGCGGCAGTGACACTTACCATCAGGTATGCTGCTTGCTCGTTTGCCACCAAAAGCAATAAAAAAAATCAAAAATAAAAAAATGAATAAAAAATAACATCCTTATAATTCTACCACATTTTAGGCTAAAGGTTTTATGACTACGTAATGTGATATGAGCTTATTATGTACCACGTACCGTAAATAAATAATATATATGTTTCTATCCAAAGACTAGATTTAGCTTTTTGTACTTTTTTTGGTAGGCTATGGTCTGGACACACAACGCCCTTTCCATCCGGGGCCACGGAAGGACGGCCCATGGCCCCACAATGTACTGTATTGTGCTGAGCCCAATGGCGTTGGGCCTCCTCATCGCCATTAGGCCAACCACTGGTATTGAATCCTTGACGTCCATGGCTAGCCCGGCGGAGCAGCTTTTGTACTTTTGCTTTTGTACTTTTTATAATTTTGCATAGATTTATTATAACTCTTTCATTTAAGAAATTACGTAGAGAACAATTATAGTATTACTCTACTCTTACTAAAAATTTCTTAGCAGAAAAGTCAACAAAATATTCCACCCAGACGTAACATTTAAATACCGATTAAATACCTAGAGAACCAGCAAAAAAAAAATCCGTTTCAACGCGTCCTCAAATTGTTGCTTTGTATGCAAATGCCCTAAAGTCTTATGTTTAAATTAATATTTCGCATTAAGCTACAATCACCAGTACCGTACATGTTTATGGCGGGCGAACTAGTCGTGATCGTCAGTAGAGTCCCTAAGTGCGAACCATCATTGGTCTACTGATAACGCTGGACTGTGGAATGCACGATAATATTATATTTAATGCCCGGTCGTTATTTGTAGTATAAAAAAAATAAAAATAAACTACGACTGACTTAAACCTAACGTAAAGTGAAAGGGAATACTTTGAAATTATATACTACGTACTTCGTTTGCGCTAATAAGAGAGAGAGGCGGTTAAAAAGAGTGCGTAATAGGCACCTACCTATAAGGAGCACACGTAATGCAAGTTCATCATCATTCTCTTTCTCTTACTCTTATCAAATTACTTGAGGTCGACAAAATATGTACTTTTCCTTCGTACATATTGCAAAAGTTATTGTCAATGAAATTAAATGAGCGGCCACCTGCCTGACTTCAACCCTCTTTGGGAATGTAATTATTGACGAAATAGCTTCAGGTGGAATTGACCCAGATCAATACAAAGCTCTAAAACATCTTATACGACATTTACGAGCAAAGTAAGGGTTGATAGTATTACCACACAGCATACCTAATGGAATTCTCAAAAGGAATAAATTTTCTCTGTCTTTGTAACATTTTGATGGTTATTTCGATTCTATTAGCCACAGCATAATGTTACATAGCCTATAGCCTTCCTAAATAAATAGGTTATCCAACACTAAAAGAGTTTTTCAATTCGAACCAGCAGTTCCTGAGATTAGCGTATTCAATCATACAAACTGTTCAGATTTATAACCTCAGTGGAAAGGATAAAATTGGAACTTAGGCTCAGCTGTTACTACAATAGCATTCACAAGGGAATCGATGCCAAAAAAATAGACATTTGTTAATAGTCACCAAACAACATTTCTCCTTATATTTTCATTAACCATTATACTGAAATCTCGCTGTGAACACTATATACCTATGAAAAACTTGTGGTATTCTTTTCTACCATCTAATATGCCAAGCGATGAGTGAACTGGTCATCACTCCAGCCAGAACAAATTTTTGTCTTTTTCTAGCTTTGCCTAAATAAAGGACAGGATCTGCGCGGACCTCCTATAAAATTAATTAAACAGATTAGTAAAGGTAATATGGAATAAAAATTTAAATTAATTATTACATCTTATCTTTCTTATATTTTATTTAAATTTAACTATAGTTCATCTAATCTAAGAAGTGCATTTTGACGTTTTGCATTTTTTAATACACAATAACCTCGGTCAAACGTATACACATGATTGTAAACACGAAATCTGAAATTTTAAATAACTATTAAGTTATTTACATAATTAACATTGCGGGTGACTTTCTTGTACAATAATACAAACATACATACCATCAAGCCATGTCCCTTGCAGGGTAGGCAGAGAGAACAGAGTGCCAGAGAACTCTATCCTTGCATACTTCACTCGCTTCCTCAACATTCATAATTCTCTTCATAAGCGCTCGCCGGTTTCGGCGACTCTTGACTCCACCTTCCTTCAGTACATGAACGATCTGGTCTAGGTAGGTTAGTCTCGGACTCCCCCGGTACCTGCAGCCTTTCACTTTCGCATTATATATCTTCTTAATCAGACGTTTGTTTGGCATTCTTCTCACATGTCCGAACCATTGGAGCATTCCCTTTCGCATCTTTACACCAATACTCTCTTTCATACCTACTCGCTCTCTTACGTCGTCGGTACGAACGCGGTCGGTCAGCCTAACTCCACAGATTTTCCGCAGAGATCGCATTTCGACCGCATTAATTTTACTTTCATATTCTTTTCTGCATACCCGACTCTCGCTTCCATAAGGTAATGTTGGGACAAGCACTGCATTATGTATTGCTACACGTGCCTTCTGGCTGAGGTAGTGGCTACCGAGAAGTTGCCCCAACGCTTCGTTCACTCTATTTCCCGCATTCACTCTTCGCTCTATATCAGTGGTGTACCTTCCATCTCGGCTAAATCCACATCCAAGATATACAAATTCATCCACTTGCTCCAGTACATCATTACCTATTGTTACTCTTACATCTGTTCTGGCTTCATCTCTTTCAAAGACCATTAATCTAATGTTAAAACTCGTAAAAATAATTTAAAATAAAAATAACATGATAAATAGTAATTGTTATTCACGACCTAAGAATGTCACTTCATCACGTTCTATACAGTAGTGCTTGACAACTTCCAATTCACGAATATCCAAATAATCGGTAAAAATATTAGAATAATACAATTAATCGAATAGAGATTTTGACAGATATGTACATTTCGACACTTTGATTGATGAGGAAATAATTATTAATGTTCGCGACGCTGATAATTCAAGTAATAGTAGTAATTCTAAATAAATAGCCATTTTCAAATCCAGTTTTTGTTTTTAATTAACCTAATCCTACTAAATATGATGAATAGATTCTATGCTGATATAATTAAATTTGTTTAGTACTAATTTAGCAGTTAATTTATTCATCACCTTTTTGAAAAATAAAAAATAAACCAATTATTAATTATAAAGAATCAATATCGATTTCTCAGTAAAATCGGATATTTTCGATGGCGATTATTTGGTTCACATACCTAGACAACTTACTCATACAGCTGTCAAAGTGCATTTCTTAGATTAGACAGACTATAGGTATTCGTGGATCCAACTTTTGAATTGTCTATCAATCCAAAGCTTACTATGCATAATTATTTGATCTCTTTCAATAACAAACTTATTTGTTACGTAGATTTTCAAGGACTGAATTTATTTATATAAGTTATTCATATCAAAATGAATTCATCTTACAACCTACCCTTTAGGTGAATTTATAGGAAAAGGTCAATGTATTTCTGATATAGTTTACAGGTATGCATTCAAGTTTGCAATTGGAAGAGAAATCATGCGGATCTTAAACATCCTCTAAATCATTAATTTCTTAATCAAATGAATGGTTCACACAAAATAATAACCTCTGATTGATTTATCTCTCACGAGATGGCGCTGTGCGTGCATTTGCGCCGGCGCCGTTCAACCACGATAATTTTCAATAAACACGCCTCTATTAAATTACTCATCTTTGCTTAGAAGATTATCGAAGGGTATCAGTGTCAGTAGAAAGTTGAAAGGATATGCGAATTGTATCTTACATTAATATCGCATGTAGGTATCTAGACAGAGCACGTATAATTGCATAATCATATTTATGGCAATATATGCAATTGCTTATCATTAATAAATTGATTTGTTCGTTTAACCTTTTTTTTTACGGTGAACTATGGATGCGTCTCGCCCCGCCAAATTGATCCGGGGTGACGGAAGAGGCGGCGCATAGACCCACCGTACAACTCCTCTCTTAGCCGTGCGAGATGGCTACCAGTACCCAATCGTTGTCTTCGGTGGCCTTGTTCGTTTAACCTACAGAATTTACTTGAATAGGCCACTAGTGATTGATTACTGTAATGATTTGTTTTGATAGCAGAGCTTTACCCGTGACGGTACGTAACCAACCCTTGAGCGAACAGCGACCTCTCAATCACAAGCTTTCGCTGACTACTGAAAACCGGCTGGCGACGTTGTAAAAGCTGCAAGAATCAGGCAGCAGATGGTGTAATATATTTCTATGTGGCATTTTTCTGTACATGCTCATCAATAGATCTTGATACACTTGATAGATGCATGGATAGCTCACAATAATTCATATTTTCTAATGGAAAATAAATAATTGAGTTGAATTCCTGTAACAATTAGACACGTTGACTCGTTCTCTCGACTGTAACCAAGAAATAGAAAAAATAATAATTATAAAATAGGTACTATTTTTAAATATTAAGTAATTTTGTATATGTATTCAAATCATAAGCATAACATTTGAATGTTAAGTAAACTTTGTGCCAAATTAGAAATTTGCCATAAAAAATACACTTACGCCATAAATGTAGTTTCTGGTCGCCGCTTCATAGGAGAATATTGCAGTTTATAACGAATTCCGTTTCCCCAGATCATAACTTAACCAAAAAAATTCTTAAACCAAATGTGCAGCAAATGTGGTCATAAAAACTTTATGCATGTTTTATTATAGTCAATCATATTACAGTCAGGCTGGACAGCTAATATGAATCCCTACTAATATACAAATGTGAATGTAAGTTTGTTTGTTACGCTTTCACGCTAAAACTACTCAACCCATCATCATGAAACATTGTACACATATTCTTGGAGGTATTAAAAGTAACATAGTATACTTTTTATTAAAAAAAAAAATCAAAATTTTTATATGAAAAATAAAAAAATGTTTGTCAAAACATCTCAAAATCTAGCTTCTTCAACGCCATCTAGCAGTCCAGTAATGAAGTTCCGACCCTGAGTATTGTAATACCATTGCACTGTATTACCGACGGTCAAAAATAAAAATAGGGGATCAGAAACTTTAGGAAAGTAACCTTTTACGCGGGCGAAGCCGCGGGCAGAAGCTAGTATATAATAAAATTGAAACAACAACCAAGATCATACAATAATAATTAGTCAAGCGGTTACCTATATACAAGACGAATGTTGCACAGAGCGTGCGTCCACTCACGCGCGGATCCCGTGCATGCGCGACCCCTCAACCCGCGCGTCGCAAAGCCAATTTGTTACTTACCGCATCTAGAACTTTCTAGCTATTTGGCAAGGACTTTATATTGAGGTAATGTACATCAAGTACTGTATACCGAGTACATATTTTCAGTTTCATCGTATAAAATATTGTGGGAGAAAGTAGTAAACTAAGTCGGACTTTTGACGGGAATGTGACAACACCCTTATGGTGGTTCTGTATTATACATAATATCTTAATGTTTTAAGGTGTTCTATTAAATAATATTGATGGCATTATGTAATGTGGTGGGTAGAAACTTCTGGGGTGTAGTGAATATTATAAAAAAAGTGCTATACGAATGTCTTCATTTTCCACCAAAATATCCAGAATATACCATTAACAGGTTAAGAAGATATACAATGTGAAAATAACTAGCCTAACCTACCTAGACCAGATTAGTCACGTACTGAAGGAAGGTGGAGTCAAGAGTCTCCAAAACCGGCGAGCGTGTATGTAGGTAGAGAGTTATGAATGTTGAGGAAGCGAGTGAAGTGTGCAAGGATAGAGTTCTCTGGCACTCTATTCCCTCTGCCTACCCAGCAATGGATATGGCGTGATAATATGTATGTATGTATACCATTGACAGTGTCGCCATAGCAACGTTGAAGGCGATGATTTGATTGACTGACGAACAATTACTTTAAATGAAGTGATAATTTATATTTAAAGACTTGACCTCTATGTTCTTAATAATCAAGTCATATTTTTTTAATATAAAATAATATAATTATTTATTTCTCACTATGACACTTCGTAGTACATAATAACACTTACTCTAAAGATATAATAAAGAAATGATTAAAAAAATCAAAAAACCCGACTGCGTAAAAAGTCACCAAAACTACGTACATAATAAAAAAACTGAAAAGAAAAAAACAAGCACTTAGATGCCCGGTGGTCTAGAATTCCATAATATATTATTGAATAAATACTATTGCAGAAAATGAAATATATTTTAATAATAGAACATGACAACTGAACAGTCGGGATCCATTGAAAAATTAGATTTGCTGTCGAATTTTTGGTTTTTTGATTTTTTTAATCATTTTTTTATTTTACACTTTTTAGTTATAAGTACCTAGATAGCTATAGTTGTCTTATTTATTAATAAGTAGGTACCTAACTATATATAGTTTCTCGACTGAAGTTGAACTAAATCGTTAGAAATTAGAGATGGGCGACCGCGTCAGACATTAGATACTTTAGGTAGGACTATCTATGATATATTGGACAATATACCTACTAGATACTTCAGTATATGTCCATCCACATCCAGTTATATGAATTTTTCGTCTTTTCATCGTAAATTTCTACTGTCTAAAAAACCTATATGTGAGAAAGGTTGTTACGAAACTTTAAATCAATATAGAGCCTAAACGGCCAGTCAAATCGAAAAGAGTCTAGTCTGTCTATTTTCCTCTTTCTGTTTTTGAATATAAGTCTTTCAATTGAGATACCTATATAAAAACAAAAAAATGTGTATGTATTTTTTTTAATTAATGATGAAAGATGAGGAAATAACCCACTTGATGGTAAGTGGTAACTGTTGCTTATGAACTTCTACAATACCAGCCAACTCATTGCCTACCTACCTATATGAGTAGGATAACTAGAGGAATAGGAGCTTCAGGTAGAAAGCTGTAAACACTGTGGCTTACCACTAAACAGTTGTAGATTTATCAGAGGCAGCACTAGTGGGAGGTACACACGTTTTGATTTAATGGCATGTAAGCTATCGTTTTAAATATTGGACACATAACATAACAAAGAATTTGGAATGCCGGATCTCTTATTTACTGAAGACGTCAATTTTCTGCCAAAGTGTGGTACTATCCTGAACGAGCCAATCCATTTATAGCTATAAGCGAACGACTATCAACAGCATGGTCCTAACGCCATGAAGAAGATTAATTACGGCAAGCAGGATAAATACTTTAGAATCATTACTATTTTAGGAAGGCAAGGAATGAGGCCTCGTAATATTGACATAAAATTACTTATGATTCACTTCCGCTACATGAAAATTAAACTAACGTTATTGAAAGACAAAAAGCGATTGTCCGACCCACACTTACAAGTTAATCACTAGCTAATGGATTCAGATGCGTGGGCTTCAGTTTGTGCGAACGGCCGCTACGGCCGCTATTATAAGGCTTTGCCGCTCCTAAGTCGAGTTTACACGTCAAAAGCGTTATATACTAGACTGTATAAAATATAAACTAGTAGTTCTATCATTACTATCCAATTACTTTGGATCGACGCAATATGTACCCGATTTGTACTCCTTTTTTGACCTGCGACCAACCTGAAATCATCCCTTGGAAATGTAATTGTTGACCAGGCAGCATCAAGTGAAGTTAACAGAGGTATAAAGTTTGATCGTATTTACGACTTCCACGAGCGAAGTAGACAAATCCACCCGGGGCCATTCCTTGATCTCAGTAGCATCACCCTCTGCTCTTCTGAGAAATTAATATTAGCGCATGCAGTCGCCGAACATCCTCAGAGTTCCTCATTTGTGAGAAAGTTTATCAACAAAAATGGATGTCAAGAGGCTGTTGAGCTCCTTTTCCTATATTCTAATACAAATAGGATTTATGCAACATGCAACTCTTCATTTCTACAAATAAAAGAGGAGAGCAGGACATCCTGATTCAGATGTTGGCCAAGTTTTATTTATAACTTTTGTATGCATGAACGAAGCTAAAGCATCCGCTAACATTATTTACAATTATTACAGAAACTGCTACAGATCTTCACCGAATTGGAGTTATAAAGATCAGCTAAAGAACGAATGGGCAGCACCACTTTTTTGGATAACATATAACACGGTAACAAGTAGGTATGCGTCCGATATATCAAAACGAATCTGAAATCGGATTTCAGTCAGAAATCGTATCGTATCGATATTCAACACTATACAAACTGATTTTAGAAAACGTATTTCGGCAGAAACTAAATCAACACATATCAAAACAAAACGACGAAAACGCAAACTAATAATAAATCTAATCATCGCGCAATCGTTTTCTATTGCTATAGTTTTGCAAACCAAACCAATATTTGAAAACTTACTAACTATCTCTTTCACTCCGCTAAGCGATCGCTTAGTCAGAATGAGAGAAAGCGAATTTCATTAAAATTCGCCTCCTTTCATTCTAACTAAGCGATCGTTTAGTGCAGTGAAAAAGAGATGAAGCGAATTGTCATCTGTTTTGGATTTTGGCGGTTTCTAAGAAACTCAGAATGGCAGATGGAAACGAAACAGAATTACAAGAGTCAGGGAATAAGATCTATATTAGAATGCAACTACTTCCATGATAATATTACACAATACTTAATGATAGTAGTTTAAGTTTTGTGTTTGTTAAATAGATTTTTGAATTATGGGAGAGTCTTTGCACACTTGACCTTGGTGACACGTGCGGTGTGCGCGTAATGTTATTTTTGTGATCTCGTGAACTATATAATTAGATAGGTATTTTACGATTCAATACTATACTAACGTATGTTAGTATCATACATACGATTTGATGATAAATAAGAAATAACTATTTAATGTAAAAAGGTAAGATTTTCGCTTCGTAATCGGGATTAATAAAAAAAAAACCATACAAAAAAAATGTACATTATAAAATATAATCATGAAATCATTGTAAATATGACGATTTTTAAATACGCAAGAAAGTTTTGTGTCATATCCAAAACAAAACATTTTTGCTAGTCTAGTACTCTAGTTAAGCCTAGATAAAGCATGAAGGAAAATCGTACACCTAAATCCAATCAACAAAGAAATTATAGAAAAATATTTTGAATGCGTTCGTTCGATTGCGTTTTTCGTTTGCTACGCTAAAATAACTAAAAACATCGAATATCGATCGAAACTAAAGTAAACCCGCTCCGTCAACCGCTCTGGAAAGCGATTTCTGAAATCGGTTTTTAAAATCGATTTCAATATCAGAAATCGAATTTGTATCGGTTTGCGTAAAAATCTGAAAACGCCCATCTCTAGTAACAAGTAATCGGGTTTTTATAAACATATAACACGTCTTGGGAATCGCCTATCCGATTGCCAAACAGTCATGTTTATTTTATTTTTTTAAATTATGATAAAAATACATATGTTTTCAATTTCATGACTTTTTCATCTCATTTACAGACTAAATACACATATTCCACTGTTAGATGCTAGCTCATCCATGATGAGAGGGCAATTGGGCTGTAGACAACAAGATGTATTTAAATAGGACTTATATTTTTTGATTACTTATGCTGACTTGATCGCTCGTATGAGCAAGCAGCGCAACTTGATAATAAGTGATAATAATTGCCAATCATGGACCTTTACAGTACCAGGGCTACAGCTAGACCGCTGTCTACGAACCAAAACTAGGCAGTTTAGACTCCCAGATCTCTCGGTTTGCTTATTTGTCTTATTTACAATACGCATAGTCAAGAGTCTCCGAAACCGGCGAGCGCGTATGAAGAGAATTATGAATGTTGAGGAAGCGGGTGAAGTATGCAAGGATAGATTTCTCTGGCACTCTGTTCTCTCTGTCTACCCTGCAAGGGATATGGCGTGATGATATGTATGTATGTACAATATGCATTGCCTTTATACTATTTCTTATTTTTTGCGACCCCTTTTAATTAAAAGGATGGTTGTACACTATACTATTAACCTGTTACTACATTGATATTTCTTCTTTGTCCTGGTTATATACTTTGTAATATTATCACACGTTCTTTAAAGTGGCAAAGAAGTTGATCTGCTTATTGCTTTGGCCAAACAGGTTCGCATAGAATTTTATTTCGTTTTTTTTGTCTTTTATTAGCTACTTATAGTCCTTAAACATTTTTCTCCACATCCGGGGGGTAAAGCAGGGGTGATCAATTGTATTCTTGTTCTATCATCTATCCATCCATCAGTCCATAGATAAAGTCTCCCCTCGATAATATCAGTCAGAACAGTTCTACGCCACTTGAATCCAACAATCAATGTGACTTGCCTAGTGGCACTTTATCGTATTAATTCTTCTGGCCATGTCGATTACACCCCTTTTCCTACAGATTTACGTATTCTGGTTTTTATCACGTAGAGAAATACCGATCACAGCCCTCTTTACAGCACGCTTTGCAACTTTGAGCCTTTTTATGAGGTTGACATTTAGAGACCATGTTTTAGTGCCTTAAGACATCGCTCCACCATCTAACATAAAATACTATTTTCTTTTTCCTCTTCATCTTTGATAACGTATATCCCAAAATTGAGCATCAGTCTTCTCCGCAACGGGAAAAGCTGACTAGACCGGAGAATATTCCTTCACCCGCAAAGAATCTGACCGCGTGAGGGCGACGGCCCGGCAGTAAGTCGGGACGTAGACGGAGGATAGTACCCGAAAGAGAAACCCACCGGGCTGGCCATGGATATCAAGGATTCGGTACCAGTGTCCAGTCCAGTGGCAATAGGAGAGAATACGGTGGGTTATGCGGCCACACGCCGCCCTTCTGTCGGCCCGGATGGAATAGACGGCGTGTGTCATATTTATTATAAATAAAAAATATAAACATTATAATACAAATATAAGGTTTTGAATTAATCTCTTAAATCGACCGATTACAGTCCTCATTAAACAAGCTTTGTGTTCGGCCTTAGAGCGGCTCATTTGTCCACAATAATTACCATACCCAAATTAGTCCCTTGTATAATTTATTCTACCCCCAACTGGCATGGTATACCTGATATTCATTATTTAACGACAGTGGATCTCCTTTGAGTGGTTACGGAGTAAGAATACAACTCATAGATCACTTTCTTGATCTTCATGTTGTAGAAGATGACTAAGAGATGTATACAACATATGCTAGCGTCTATGCAAGGGAAGGATAACCCGACTTAAAACCCTTAACAATCCATCTGAGTAACTTGGTATTGTAGGTCGATTTCTCTCTTCTATTATGAAGGCGGAACGAACCTAATACCTGAGATGAGTCTCTCTTAAAATTGTTTGAAATATTGAATTATTTGGCTTGAATTATTCAAGACCTAATTTAGTAATTTAATTACGTTGTATTTTTGGTTATATTTCCTTAGAGTGTAAGGGATCTTTAAAAAACTGTACTTCAAGATATTGAAACACATGCATCAAGCTATTTTTAGTTGTCGGTACCAACTATCATCAACATCTATGACAATTGTTAAGAAAAGTAAGCATCTGCAAATATCCTTAAATCTAATTCTGAAATATTGTTATTCTATATGGAAGTTGTGCTGTATTATAGCGGCTACGAATACTACCAACCCTTACTTTGCTCGTGGATATCTAATAGCTTTATATCAACCTGAGCCAATACCACCTGATGTAGTTTGGTCACCAATTACATTCCCAAGGAGGGTTGACGTCTGGAAGGCGGCCGGTCATAAAACTATTGCCAATAACTTTTACAATATATACTATGAAAGAAGAGTACCTATTGTATCGATCCCAAGTAATAGAGATAAGAGTAGGAGAATGATGATTTGAGTATAGTATCGCAGTGTGATAATGAGTTAAATATAAAGCCTTCATCTTATACTGAGTGAGGCTACCAGGCTAAAAGATCATAAAGAGCAGCAGCTTTCTGATAGGACACTCAAAACGCTAACTGCGATTGCTGACTTGTCTGCCAAATGTGGCGACTAAGACATTATTTCCCATTTGCGGAGTTCTACCTCCAAAAGATTACGTCAACAGATTAATACCTATTTCAAATAAAGTATATATTTTATGAACAATCTAAATTAAGCAACCACGTACCAAATATTTTATTTAAAAGATAATTTCATTGTCTTAAATATTAATTACATTTATCAATAGATACTGCCCAAGCAAAAGGTTATTCGTTTAACATTCAAAATATATAATTTTTCATAAAAAACTATTTCATTATCTCTTGGAATTTTTATTAATATTTCTAAACTACTCCCACGCACTCATTGTTCTATTCAATTATACTATGGGTCAATAATTTTCACCAATAAAATCATTGCAATGTGAAATCAATTGTTAACTAAACAGATAAGGTTCCAATTACATTGGCTGAATATTCTGGAACAGCAAAATTGTCTGTATATTTAAATGATTACAAATGTTTTGGGTTGAGTTGCAGATTTTGAGACATGAGTCATAGTAATAGGCTGCGTTTTATAAATAGGGTCTGTAATAGATTTAATCTTTTACTTAATTTATCTCTTCATGGGTTAATTCAGTAAACCAAGAGTACAACAGCAAATATATAATAGGATGATGTAAATATATTTTGTATACTGTCAGATATTTAACTTAGAAATAAATAAAATAATAAATATTATAAATATATATTTTAAACGCATAAACTTTATTTATTTGGCGCATTATAGTGGAAAAAAAGTATGGCGAATCAGTGAGATGTTATAAATTAAAGTTCAAACTAAACCTTCTGCCCATTGTGCAGATTCTTACTTGGAGAATGGCAAGTAAGAGATATTGTTATGTATTCTTATCCCATCGATTCAAACATTTTACAACGGTCATTGTTACGGAAGGACCCACCTTCGAAAATCGGGTAATTAAAACTCAAGTAAGATTCCTAAAAATAGTTTTATTTTAATCAACTATAATAATAATTTCTATAATAATAATTAAACGATACACATACCATTATCAAGTTAATTAATTTAAAGATACAATAATAAACTTAAATAATAAAAAGGGATATTACGAAAGAAAACTTATATAAATTTCAATAGAGAAACTAGTCAATAGAATAATAATCTCTGATATTTACGCGAGTATTACATTTGCGAGCAGACCCCCGGCTTCGGCTCCAAAGGGGCGGAGCGGCCCAGCGACCCCAGCCGCTTCCGCTCCTAGCGCGACCCAATCGCCCGCCGGCGCGGAGGAGGTGATGGACACGGCCCACTAATGGCTACCGAGTCCATCCACCTCTTGCAAGCCAACCTCAACCACTCCGCCGGGGCACATGACCTTTTCCTGCAAGCTATGGCGGAGTGGTTGATAGGTATAGCCGTAGTCACGAAGCCGTATTGCGTGCCCAACCGATCTAATTGGTTAGGTAGCAGTGACGGCTCTGTGGCAATCGTCGCCTCTACGTCGTGGCCTTCCCCGCCCCTGTCTCTAAAGGACAGTGGTGATGGATACGTCGCGGCGGACTAGGGAGAGGTAACGCTCTACGGCGTGTACTTCTCCCCTAACAGGACTGTGGCAGATTTCGGGGCCTCCCTCACCAACTTGGAGGCCTCGATACGGCGACTGGCACCGCGCCAAGTCTTCGTAGTGGGGGACTTCAACGCAAAGTCTGTGGCGTGGGGGTCCCCCAGGACGAACGATCGCGGGCGGGCAGTTGAAGAGTGGGCGGCGTCACTGGGCCTCTGTTTGCTGAACAGGGGCTCAGTGCATACGTGCGTGCGGCAGCAGGGTGGGTCGATAGTGGACTTGTCGTTCACTAGCCCCAATGTCGCACCACGTGTAAGGAGCTGGTACGTCCAGGAGGAGGTTGAGACCCTATCCGACGTTCAACGATCGCGGCCTTACTGCGCCTGAGGGATGTAGTCACGGAAGCTGTCACTGGCCGTGGGGTGTTGTTGGCGGTGTCTCTAGACATCGCCAACGCATTCAATAGTCTGCCATTCAGCTGTATCAGGGAGGCACTCCGGTATCACGGGGAGCCTGTATACCTGAGGCGGCTGGTGGCAGACTATTTGGAGGGGCGCAGCATCCTCTATAGGAACCGAGTAGAGAATGTTGTGCGAACGCCCATGTCGTGCGGTGTTCCGCAGGAGTCGGTCTTGGGGCCGACTTTGTGGAGCATCGGCTACGACTGGGCGTTGAAAGGGAGCCTCCCGCCCGGGCTGGGCGTAATCTGTTACGCCGACGATACACTCATCACAGCCCGGGGTGGGACGCTGGAGGAGGCGGCACGCCTGGCAACTCTTGGCACCGAGGAGATTATCAGGCGGATCGAGGCGCTGGGGCTAAGGGTGGCCCTAGATAAGACGGAGGCCTTATTATTTCATGGGCTCCGCACCAGTCCACCCACCGACGCCTCGATCACCGTCAATTCGGTTCCCATCAGCATCCGGGCCCATATGAGGTACTTGGGCCTGGTGCTCGACGGGCGATGGTGGTTCCGGGAGCATTTTCGTCGGCTTGCTCCACGGCTTGTCGGCGCGGCGTCCGCCCTATCCTGGATTATGCCGAATGTGGGCGGACCCAGCGCTACGTGCCGACTGCTGTACGCGGGGGTGGTCCGTTCGATGGCCCTGTACGGCGCACCCGTGTGCGCGGGGTCCCTGACCGTCTGACTTAGGGCTCTGCTGTGGTGACCACAGCGGGCCATGGCGATCAGGGCCATACGCGGATACCGCACGGTGGCGACGGAGGCAGCATGCCTGTTGGCCGGAACACCCCTGTGGGACTTGGAGGCGGCGATGCTCGCCGGACTGCACCGGCGGGTGTCGACGCGGGCAGGGGGCGGCACCGTCTCGCTTAGTGAGATGGCGGCTTGGCGGGGCGACGCCCGCCGTAACGTTATTGCCCGCTGGCAATCCGGCTGGAAAGGCCTCGGTTCGGTGTTCAGACCATCGAGGCCTTCCGGCCGATGCTGATGGAGTGGTTGGGTCGACAGCACGGGGTCCTTTCCTTCCGACTGGTGCAGGTCTTGACGGGGCATGATTGCTTCGGCAAGTACCTGCACACGGCCGTGAAGAGGGAGAGGACACCGTCCTGCCACCACTGTGATTGCGACGAGGACACTGTGCAGCACACGCTCGAGGTCTGTGTGGCCTGGGCAGAGCAGCGCCGTGAACTCGTCGCGATCATCGCTGCCGACCTGGCGCTGCCGACCATCGCTAAGGCGATACTCGATAGCTTCAGGAACTGGGATGCGGTCGCCGCCTTCTGCGAGATAGTTGTCTCGCGAAAGGAGGCGGCGGGGCGACTCCGAGAGGAAATCCTCTACGGTAAGACGCTCCGCCGCCGGCACCTGAGGCGTCTTAGGCGCGAGTAGCTGCGCCTAATGCCGCCCTAGCCGAGGCCGCGGGTGACTGGACCGGGGAATAGTCCTTCACCCGCAGAGAGGCTGACAGCATGAGGGCGACGCCCTGGCAGTTAGCTGGGGCGTCGACGGGGGATGGTACCCGAAAGTATAACCTGCCGGGCTGGCCACGGAAGGCAAGGAAGCGGTACCAGTGGCCGGCCCAATGGCGATGGGGAGGGAATACGGTGGGTTATGGGGCCACACGCTGCCCTTTCATCGCCCCGGTCGGTGCGGCCGACGTGTGACCGGGCCATAGACTACCAAAAAAAAAAAAAACAGTACTTGACCAATCTATTCTAGGTAGGTTAGTCTCGGTCTCCCCCGGTACCTACATCCTTCCACTTTCGCATTGTATATCTTCTTGACCAGACGTTCGTTCGGCATTCTTTCCACATGTCCGAACCATCGGAGCATTCCCTTTCGTATCTTTACACCAATACTCTCTTTCATATCTACTCGCTCTATTACATCGTCGTTACGAATGCGATCGGTCAGCCTAACTCCAGAGATTATCCGTTGAGCCGTTTGACCGCATTAATTTTACTTTCATGCTCTTTTCTGCATACCCAACTCTCGCTACCATGTAGTAATGTAGCGACAAGCACTGCGTTATGTATTGCTACACGTGCCCGTAGGTTGCCTGCAATCACTCTTCGCTCTATATCAGTGATGTAACTTCCATCTCGGCTAAATCCACATCCAAGATATACAAATTCATCCACTTGTCTTATAAAAGTTATAAAGAAAAGTTATAAGTTATAAAGAAATCTAAATAGGTATACAAACAATAAATTAGTACTTCATATTTTCATACTTAAGTGTGTAATCAACTTTACAATAAGGGCTACTGTATTGCTTAAATAGATTTATCGAATTATTATATATTTATTGATCGCTATAAGTTTAATGTGAAGACAATATTGTTAATATTTTCCGTGTGGTGACGGAGTAAGAATAGAATTCAGCGCCATCTATCTTACTCGTGAGTGTCATAAAAGACTTACACGGAATATAATATACATATGACACCTATCTAGGTGAATTCTCGAAATAAATTCTGATACTAACTTTATTTTTACGGATGCTATTGCGTTTGTATTTTATTTTTAATTTCCCGACGTTTCGAACAATTTACAGCGTTCATGGTCGCGGGAAGACTCCTGTCATCATATATACATACATACATATCATCACGCCATATCCCTTGCAGGGTAGGCAGAGAGGACAGAGTGCCAGAGAACTCTATCCTCGCATACTTCACTCGCTTCCTCAACGTTCATAATTCTCTTCATACACGCTCACTGGTTTCGGAGATTCGGAGACTCTTGATCTGACTGACTCCTGTCATCATAATACATGCAAAAATAATATTACTACTAGTTTACTTTACATTTGAATAAACACTATTTTCACACATTTTATGGCGTTTCCAAAGACCGAAAAGTCCTCCCGTGACTGTAATATGTGCGAAACTTCGTGAAATTGAAACTCAAATACAAAAGCGATAGAATCCGTAAAAGTAGTTTTATTTCAAATGTGTAATATTCGCTTAAACATAAGAAATCATAATATAATAACTGGTCTAACCAACATGGGGTAATAGGTCAGGGTCATCCGTCCTATTTGGTGGAACTCGAGCACTACAATATTATTTATGAGTTAACATAATGAATATCATTAAGTTTATTGACTTTAAGAATATAGTTTCAAATAGTCAAAATTTTATTCTATTTCTGAAATAAAATTAGCCTTGTAAAATCAGTTAACAACCAAGTGACTTTAAAATTAAGCCCGATGTTCCAGAGATTGTTAACAAATTTATGGATGAAAATTTTTGCTTTAACCTTCTTGTTCGTCTGCCAAAAAATTTTTTTCTGAAGCAAAGGAAGCCTATGTACAAACTGTAGTTTGTAATTGTAATAAAAGTTCTTTCAAGATCAGTCCAGCCATTCGGCGATTAGCCAGAACAAACAGGCAGATATGTAGACAGACACAATGAAATTCGAAATGGTATTTTAATTTGGGTGTGAGTTATACTTTCCTATTAATTTAATAAAAGAAGCTGTAGTTTTGAAGTAACAAATAAACACATAAATTCTATTTATTTGTTTAGATAATTCCTCTGTGATTGACTGCATAAATTTTGAGTATGTAGTTTTTTTTATTTTTGAATAGGTCTTTGGATGGCTTAAGCCTAGCGCATACATACAACTTTGGAATCAACTAAACTAATTAGTCGAATTCTGTATTTTATGTAAATCCCACACAACTAAACCATTTAGTGGTTATACAATTGATTTAGTCGATCTTCGTTTTTTTTCTAAATTTTATTATTTAGACAATGCGCGAGTCAAGGTAATGAAGATAATGACAATTAACATGAAGCCTCTAATTTGTTATTTGGTTTACAAGATGATGATGAAGATACGCCACATAACTAGAAGATCGTTTGATTAATAATTGTTCGATTTTTTAATCAGAAGCAAACAGGGAATGTAATTATTGACCAAACAGTATCAGGTAGAATTGGCCCAGGTCTATATACAGGGTGCCGATTTTATTAGTAGAATAACTTAAACTAGGTGTAGGAATGACGCCATAAAAAACATTAAAGTTAGTTGCAGACTCCTAGCTCTGCCCAATCCCGAGATAAAGTGATTGGTTTCTTATCAAAGCAGTAGGTTTGTCACCGTACATTGACCTGTAGGTACATTTCGACTCAGCTGTGTGACGGTGAGCGCTGCGGGAGCGGGTCTATTTGCCTACTAGTTCAATGTCACACGCATGGGTATATACATACCTATACCTACATGAAATTTTTATAATACAAGTGTATTGACCGCTTATCAGTAGGGCAATTTAATCAAAACTTAGGTACTATTTTTTTTTACTGATTTGGATAGTGTATCATGGTCTGAAACACCCCCTTCAAGGATTCTACTAATTAAATCGGCAACCTGTATATATAGCTATTGGTCGTCTATTACGACATTTATGAACAAATTAAGGGTTAACAGTATTCATACTCTTTACCACACAGAAAAACTATAAAACAAAATACATAATTTAATATATAAAATAGCTACCGTAGATAAATTCGAAACAAGACAAGGAAAAACCACACGAACTAAGATAAGTACAATCATCAACATAAAAGCAAACAAAACAGTTTTATCTTACTCTAAATTATCTTAAAGTCTCGCTAAAACTGTGAGCCCGTCTAAGTACAGTTAGAGTCAGTAACGAGGGTTTAAACGATATCATTTTCATACACAATGATCAGCTAAATACGACTAAATGCACAGTAAATATGTCACGCACGCATGCATGTATTATGTATATATATATATAGGTATATTAAAGAAAAATTAGTTCTGTACTGGATTTTTTTTGGTTCATGAATTCCTTTATAAAAACCCGATTCATGAATTCCATTACTCTCTAATGGAGTTAGTTCTGAAATTTTGAATAAACAATATCAATAATGTCATAAAGAAGGTCAATATGTATCTTTTTTTTATTCGCTCTGTGGAAATGCATTTACGCACTATCCCCCATCGGTGAGTCCATTCGGGGTGATTTGTGAGAGACTCGTCGGCCTAACGCCCTTCTCACACTTTTACAGGGTACCAAAGAGATCGCCTGATGACATTCAATCCCCGAAACCCCAATGCATGGCCGTCTAGCTACGTCTTGTCGTGATTCAGAGCAGTGGGAGAAAGAGTACATAGCGGCGCCTACCCTTCCCTTTACGCCGCTGTCGGAGCGAGTCAGCAGACGGAAGCGCCTCACATTCCCGCTCCTTGTCATGAGAGCCTCACTGAAGGAGGCCTTCGACGTATTTGTCGCTGCAGACCAACTTGGAGATGATGGTCGGCAACGACAGGTCTAGTCCAAATATCGTCAACAGGACGTGGCATTGCGGCCTCTAGGTGGCGTAAGCTTGCAGCTTGTAGCGTGCATCGTCAATTGGCGCACCGCACTCGTAGTATGGCTTCTTCTCTTTCAATTTTATGTAGGTATTTACCGAAGACTCCGTATCCGGTAAGGACCTTAAAAATGTATCCTTCCATTAGCCTGCATAATGTATACTGCTGAACATAAGCCCCATGCATACTGCTGAAATAATGCCGTAATAACGACTCGCATATGAAAAGGAGTGAAAAGAATGTTCACTGAAAGTAATGAAAAGAATTTTCGAAAATAGTTTCTTGTGTTTCAAACAGTTTTTAACACAATAAATAATTCTTATTGATGCTCTAAATATTAATATTAAAAGTTCAAACTTTACCATATTTTTTTTTTCGTTATTAGACGATATTTTCATGCATTCAACAATGGAAAAATATGTGTATACTTAAGTCTAAATTAAAAGATACAATGTAGATAGAAAAATATAGTATCTTTAAAAATTATAAAATTAGAAGTCAAAACGTGCTTGTTATTTCCCGTCGGACTGTCCCAGCCTTAAAGACAGCGATGACCATCGGCTGTAGCATCAATGACCTCAAGACGGTCATTTATAAACACGACCATGGGAACCAGCTGATAACACATCGCACGTACAACCACGATTAGAATATATACGCGGTTTACTCGCAATTACCTTAATTTACCACTTTCAAACATCCGATAAGTTTTAAATAAGATTGACTGACTTTTCAATGTTTTATGCAAGTGATTTACTTGTTTTTGTAATAGTTAGAAGAGTTTATCGTGTAGTCATCATTCTCCTACTCTTATCCCAATTACTTGGGGTCGATACAATATGTATTCTTGTTTCATAGTACATATTATAAAAGTTATTGGCAATAGTTTTATGACCGGCCGCCTGCCAGACGTAAACCCTCCACGGGAATGTAATTATTGACCAAACGGCATCAGATGGAGTTGGCCCAGGTCATAAGTCAATACAAGATATTTGTATTTACTTTTATCTTAATATATATTTCACCCCGTGTGGCGACGGGAAGAGAATACAGATGTCGTCATCCCTTGCTTGCCCGTGGGAGTCATAAAAATCGGCTAAGAGTCGCACCGGGAGAGTGGGCAGCGGCTATGTCCCGGGAAACTTAATATTAACTACCGCGATCGCCAATCCGCCTGCCAAGCGTGGCGATTATGGCATTATTAACGAGAAACCAAAGAGGCCAAAAACTGGCTTTTTGGAGACGAAAGGCCTCTTTATGATGAATTCCTTCTTCGAGAAGCGGCCACAAAGGAAGTGGACCTGGATTAGCCCCGATGGGTCCACTAAAAATGAGATAGACTTCATCTTGACGGCCAAACGACAAATATTCAATGACGTCTCTGTGATGAGCAGGGTTAAAACTGGGAGTGATCACCGGATGATACGAGTCACATTGAATCTTCGTACGAAAGTCGAGCGGTCTCGCTTGATAAAGTCTATACTCCGACTTACACCTGTCCAATACCATAACCCCGATAGCTTTCAACTCGAATCACATAATCGCTTCCAATGCCTGGAAGAGTGCGAATCGACGAACGATATGAACAACAGGTTCGTGTAAACTGTCCACGCGGTCGGGTCAAAATTCTTCAAGGCCCGTCGCGCAACTAGAACAAAATAGCTTTCTGACCAGACTCTCAAACTCACGGAGAGGAGAAGGGAAATGACGGTACAGTCTCCAGCCGATTGGTCCGAACTTAGGCAGCTTAATAGACAAATCTCCAAATCTATGCGACACGACATTCACCGATTTAATACACTGCGTATTGAAGAGCCGATAGAGCGAAATCGAGGCTCCAAAGTGCCAAAGTGTTTGCACGAGATTTGTCTATCGGGCAGAGCCAAATGACCAAGCTGAAGACCGATAACGGTACTGTCATTTCATCCCAGAGTGAGATCTTGGGAGAAGTCGAAAGGTTCTATGGGCAGTTGTACAAATCATCCTTGAATCCTGTTGTTAGCTTGGTCCAAGACCCCAGATCCAAGCTAACTCGGCACTACACTGAAGAAATCCCGGACGTCAGCTTGTACGAGATCTTGTGGCTCTAAAACAATTAAAGAACGGAAAGGCACCGGGAGATGACGGCATTACCACAGAGCTTCTGAGGGCAGGCGGCAAGCCGGTTTTAAAAGCCCTACAGAAGTTATTTAATTCTGTCATTCTCGGAGTCGACGTTCCAGAGTCGTGGACCAGGAGCGTGGTGGTGCTGTTTTTCAAAAAGAGCGATAAAACGCTCTTAAAGAATTACAGACCCATCTCACTCCTGAGCCACGTATACAAACTGTTTTCAAGAGTCATTACGAACCGACTCGCGCGCTAGCTAGACGACTTCCAGCCGCCCGAACAAGCCGGTTTCCGAAAAGGTTATAGTACCATAGACCACATCCATGCGCTATGCCAGATTATACAGAAGACCAAGGAGTATAATCGGCCTCTGTGTCTAGCGTTTGTGGACTATGAGAAAGCCTTGGATTCTGTCGAAACTTGGCCAGTGCTGCAGTCCCTTTAGAGGTGCCAAATTGACTATCGATATATCGAAGTGCTGAAGTGTTTGTATAAAAGCGCTACTATGTCGATCCACATCCGTGATAAGAGTATGAAACCGATCCAGCTGCAGAAAGGCGTGAGACAGGGAGACGTTATCTCTCCGAAACTGTTCACCACTGCGCTGGAAGATGTCTTCAAGCTCTTAGACTGGACCGGACTCGGCATCAACATCAATAGCGAATACATCACTCACCTTCGATTCGCAGATGATATCGTAGTCATGGCAGAATCCCTGGAGGACCTTGGCACTATGCTCAATGACCTCAGCAAGGTTTTCCAACTAGTAGGGCTGCAAATGAACATGGACAAGACGAAAATCATGTCTAATGCCCATGTCATTTCTGTACCGGTCCTGATTGGGAATGCGATTCTCGAAGTTGTCGATCACTATGTTTACCTAGGACAAACAGTCCAATTAGGTAGATCCAATTTCGAGAAAGAGGTCAGTCGACGAATCCAACTCGGCTGGGCAGCGTTCGGGAAACTTAGGAGGATGTTACCAGCGATGACTTACGGAACTGAAACGTGGTCTCTAAATGTTGGCCTAATCAAAAGGCTCAAAGTTGTTCAGCGTGCTATGGAAAGGGCTATGCTCGGAATTTCTCTACGTCATAGAATCCGAAATACGGAAATTCGTAGAAGAACGGGTGTAACTGATATAGCCCGAAACTGACAACCGTTGGGTAAGAGAGGTTGTCGAGTGGAGACCACGAATCGGACAGCGCCGCGTAGGACGACCCCCTACTAGGTGAACTTATGACATTATTAAGTTCGCAGGAAACCGCTGGATGCAGGTGGCGCGGGACGGTGTTGAATGACATTCTCGTGGGGAGGCCTATGTCCAACAGTGGATGTTTACGGGCTGATGGATGGTTGGATGGATAATATATAATTCTTATGTACATGTGTTTGTCACCTAACTCCTACTAAACGGCTAGACCGATTTGGATATAATTTTAGGTATATATTTCAATGAGTTCCTGGATGATTTGAATATATAATTGGGCCTAGTTAGTGGCATTGCTATCGGTATGTCATCAACATTTTATTTATTGTACAATTTAAAATATTACAAAATATCATATTATATGTGGCGCTGCTGTTCTAGGCAGGATAAAGGCTACACCCTGGAGTTACGTCCCGCCTGGGCACCTCATCGCCACGACCTGTCGGTGGTGATAGGAATAGACCTGTCGTTGTTGACCATCATACCTAAGATGCTTGACAGCGATAGGTGTTAGTCGTCGATGGCCTCCTTCTTTGAGGAGGTCACCTCTTTAAAGGAGGCCGCGGAGCGGGCACGCGAGGCATTTGCTTCTGCAGACTCGCTCCGTAGACGGCGGCCAAGAAGGGAGAGGCGCCGTTACGCGCATCTGCTCCCGCCGCCTTGACTGTCGACTAGACGTGGCCAGATGGCCTAGCGTCGGGGTGTTGGGGATAGAATGTCAATAGACGATCTCTCCGGCATCCCGTAAAAGCGCGGAAGGGGACGCTGTGGTTTTAGTGGGTATTTCGGTCGAACCATCTGACCAGCGAGACCTACACACCCCCTCGTCTGTCACCGGCGAGGGCTAGTGCATAAAGGCATTTCCACAGCGTGAAAAAAAAAAGCAGGACAAAGACTGCAGAGTACGCTAGTGTGTATATAAATTATTTCCGTACGATGATGCAGTAAGAATACATTTTACCACACTTCATCTTGCCCGTGGTTATCGTAAAAGACAATTAATGGATATAATATACATATAATAGGGTCTACGCATGAATGTGAGCAAAACCAAAATAATGATCTCTAAAATGACATGAAGCCAGAACAGATGTAAGAGTAACAATAGGTAATGATGTACTAGAACAAGTGGATGAATTTGTATATCTTGGATGTGGATTTAACCGAGATGGTAGGTACACCACTGATATAGAGCGCAATAGAGTGAACGGAGCGTTGGGACAACTTCTCGGTAGCCTCAGCCAGAGCCTCAGCCAGCGTGTAGCAATACATAACACAGAGCTTGTCCCAACATTACTATATGAAAGCGAGAGTTGGGTATGCAGAAAAGAGCATGAAAGTAAAATTAATGCGGTCAAAATGCGATCCCTACGGAAAATCTGTGGAGTTAGGCTGACGTAGAAATTTGGACTACCCGCTCACTCACTTACTGAATGAAGCGCAAAAGCATATTGCCACTATTCACACGTTGATTTTGTTTCATGAGTGTGGTACTAACACGGACCAGCCCGTGACTGTAGACAAAACATTGTCTACGATATGGCCATACCACTACTACAGGTAAAAGACAAGGATCTTCATCTTCGCGTTATGCACTTTTTTATATTGTACTTTGGATGTAAGCTTCCAATGGTTGCTATATCTATACATGGGCTGTTGATGATCGCAGATTGCTCTCAACCCAAAATAGGTATACAAATGGGCCCAACGGCACCCCACGTGGGGTACGAATCATTCCCTCATTATATGATTTTTTTTTAGATTGAGGAAGGAAAAGGTCTCCCTTACTCCTTCCACAACTATTCTAGATTAAATCAATATTTAAAACCAAAAATTCTCAGAATATCTCGTTCAAGATACGTTTCATATAAATATTCAATATATCTACGCAAACTTGCAAATTGAGCTGCTGAAGCCTGCTCATCACATAGGAGTACGAAGATTTCCTTGTGTCCTATTACAACTTGACTCTATCCGGTAATCTTTTCTTTTTATGGTGTGCGGTATAATAATTAACCATGAAATAATTTAAGGTCTTCTTCTTCTCCATTTCAAAATAATAATGGATTTCTGTGATGTAGGTATTATCATGTTCAATCAATTATTTGGATTTATTAATACGCTGCAGGTTTTCGCACCTCGATGGCGAAAACGGAACCGTGGTTATTTATTTAATATGTTTGCGTCATCTTTGCGACCTGTGTCTTATATTATAGAAGTCGCGCAGTAAAATTGACAAGCTCACATGCGCACGCGCATGTCGCATATTATCGTGCAGATCTAGACGTGTGCGCGAGTGAGACGCAGATAGCATCGGTTCTCATGCCCCGTGAAACAAACGCGCCACTTCCGACCATCCCTGGTTTTGTGTGAGCTAACTGTAAATACTGTAATACAATATTATTTTTATTATATTTATAAAATATCAACATTCATTATACTCCATACTTTTTTTTCATTCAACAGACACAATTAGACTTACAAGAACAATTTTGGATTGATTGTGCAATCCAAAATTGTATTGTATTTTCCGTGAGACAACAGAGAAGGAATAAAATTCACCGCTCTCTCTCTCTCTTTCTCATGGGTGTCGTAAAAGATGACTGCGGGATTATGATATGCTGATAACATCTATGAATGAAAAGGAAAAACTTAAAAACTCTATACCAACTCATCTGATCAGTGTGACATAGTAATCTAATTAAATAAAAAATAAAAAAATAATAAAAAAAAAATCCCTATTTCCTCTCTTATTTTTACAATGAAAGAAAAATTCCTTTTTTTTATCGCTTATGGTGGCAAACGAGCAAGCGGCACACCTGATAGTAAGTGTCAATGCTACCCATGAACCATGGACCTTTACAATGCCAAGGGTGTAGCTAGACCGCTGCCTACCAATAAAATCCTCAAACTCAGTTGGGCTTCCGGCTTTCTCACTCACCAAACGAAACTCAATAGCACATTGCCATTACTCATACGTCGATCTTCTGCGAGAGTGTGGTACTACCCCAGATGGACCGGACCGCGGCTGTAGACAGAAAACTGTCAACAGCGTGGTCCTACCATTATACGATGCATTTTTAATATGTACCATGTTAGCCTAAGTTAGCACAGAGTAAATTTGGTTGTCCTGCCTATTGAGAAGACTCAATGCTAGTATTGTCCTATAGAAAATAATCATGTTATAGTTCAAAAACCTGTGTTTAATGTATAGAAAATATAATATCATCACTGGATAAGAATATTAATTCGATATAACGTAAGCCAATGTACTACCTAGCAAGCATGTGATATATCCATTTATCAAAAATCTAATATGTTTGTAAAACTATACACTAAAGTGAGCTAAAAGTGTGTTCTGTATCTAAGTTAGGTTACCATATATAACTATAACTTAAAATTATACACATACGGGAATGACATAGGCACTGAATAACAAAACATCTTCTCAAAAATAAAATAAAGAACTTTCTCACATGGACAGGTAGTGCATAGAGCTTATAAGACAGATAAACACATATCAGTTGAAGAAAAATTGTAGGTTTTTATTTTTTTATATGATCACCTTCCATAAGTAAAGGATTTAATTATCTATTTAATCTCTTTCTCTTACTAATATTTCATTTGTTTTAATTAAAATTTTTCTTTCCTTTACTGTTTATACAAATTCTTGCTATAAATTTTACATGTTATCTTGTCATTACTTTCCGTGTGGTGACGGAGTAAGAATACAATTCACCACCCCCTATCTTACCCGTGGGTATCGTAAAAGACTATTAAGGGATATATATGCATATGGCATCTGTGCAAGAGAAGGCAATCTCTAAATAAAATCCTATACCAACACGTCTGACCAGCGTGGTATAGTAGCTCAATGTCCCCCCATTGTGAAGGAGGCCAAGAGCCCAACAGTGAGTCGTATGTGGGCTGAGATGATGATCTTGTTATTAGTTACTACTCATTATTTTATTTATTAACTAATTAGTATTATTATTTGTCTCACGTTAATTAGAGTAGAAGGTATTTCTATAATGTTGTGCATACCTATAATTAATGTAAACGTATAAAAACTGGTCTTGAGCCATTAAAATATTATTAATATATTAATTTATATTGTAGACAAGCGTTATATAAATAAATATATAATAAAATTCCATTTGAATATTAAGAAAATTTCAATTGAAAACCAACAATTATGAACAGTAAGACCTAGGTACTTATGACAAGACATTAGAACGTATTAAGTTGTAGGAACCACGTCTCTGTGACGGACAGACAATCAGCTTTCACGATGTCAACCCACATCTTGGTTAACGTGACAATACACTGTGGTTGAGATTCGCACGACGCAATTCATAAGATGATTACACGTTTAGTAATAAGTGTTTGTCTAAGAGAATCATTGTTTTGATCATCAATTCTAAAATAACTAAGTATATTTTCAATGTAAAAGCGTTACACCTATTTTCTTTTAGTTCATTAAAAACTATAAAACTATTGCCTAGCTGCCTTTCGCCATCCACCGCTGAATGTAGGTCTGCATAGAATGCTATATGGTTGGGGCCATTCACTGAAGAAGTTATTAATATAATCATCGCATTTGTCTAACTGATTGGCAATCGCAGTAAGGTGTATCCAGAAGAGCGCTGCTAACTATTAGTCCGTTATCTGAGGACAGGCCGACCGTGTGAGGGAGTCGAGCCGTCTCGATAACCAAACCCGCCAAGCGGGCCACGAAAAATTCTGCTTGGCCCACCCACATGGCGTAGAGTCCCTTCCATCACCCCGTACGGATTGCGTGGGGTGGGATTACACGGTAGCCTGTTCCCAAAAAAAATATATTTTGCACTATCTGTTGCTTGTCTAGTTTCATTTTTTCTGAGTGATAACAAACAAACAAACACAAACATATCATCACGCCATATCCCTTGCAGGGTAGGCAGAGAGAACAGAGTGCCAGAGAACTCTATCTTTGCATACTTCACTCGCTTCCTCAACATTCATTATTCTCTTCATACACGCTCGCCGGTTTCGGAGACTCTTGACTCCACCTTCCTTCAGTACATGACCGATCTGGTCTAGGTAGGTTAGTCTCGGTCTCCCTCGGTACCTACATCCTTCCACTTTCGCATTGTATATCTTCTTAACCAGGCGATCGTTCGGCATTCTTTCCACATGTCCGAACCATCGGAGCATTCCCTTTCGCATCTTTACACCAATACTCTCTTTCATACCTACTCGCTCTCTTACGTCGTCGTTACGAATGCGGTCGGTCAGCCTAACTCCACAGATTTTCCGCAGAGATCGCATTTCGACCGCATTAATTTTACTATCATACTCTTTTCTGCATACCCAACTCTCGCTTCCATACAGTAATGTTGGAACAAGCACTGCGTTATGTATTGCTACACGTGCCTTCTGGCTGAGGTGGTGGCTGCCGAGAAGTTGCCCCAACGCTCCGTTCACTCTATTTCCCGCATTCACTCTTCGCTCTATATCAGTGGTGTACCTTCCATCTCGGCTAAATCCACATCCAAGATATACAAATTCATTCACTTGCTCTAGTACATCATTACCTATTGTTAATCTTACATCTGATCTGGTTTTATCTCTTTCAAAGACCATTATTTTGGTTTTGCTCACATTCACGCCTAGACCCCTTTTCTTACAATCTTCTGTCATTGTGTCGACTAGGGTCGGCAGGTCAGTCGCTGACTGTGCCAGCAGGACTGCATCATCTGCATAAAGCAGAGCAGTGACCACTGAGTCGCCCATCTGGACTCCCACATTCATATCGTTCAACCTTTGGAGACATTTATCCAGATATATGATAAACAGCCTGGCTGACAGAACGCACCCCTGCTTAACGCCGATATTGACGTCAAACCAAGGCGAAATTCCATCATCCAGCCGCACACAGGCTCTACAGCCCATGAAACTGGACTGCACAGCCTGTAGCAGTTTACCGCTAATACCATACTCCGGTAAAATGTCCCAAAGTTCCTTTCGTACAACCGTGTCAAATGCAGAGAGCATTTATACACTTTTGCTGCCAAACTGGTCGAGCTTATGGCTCTGTAATTTGCGCAGTCGTAACGTGAACACTTGTTTTTAAACAAAGGCACGATGACTGCGCTATTCCAGTCCCTGGGAACCATTCCCGAGCTCCAACATAAATTGAGGAGCAACAGGAACGCCTCCCAGACACAAGAGCCACCAAGCTTGATCATCTCGGCAGACACCATATCAATGCCCGCTGCCTTACCATTTTTCAAACTTCTTATCGCCCATTCAACTTCATCCATACTGATGCCATCGGAGGACGCCGTTGTCGAATGTTGATCTACTAAACCACATCCAACACCGACGCCAACCGTAGCATCCGCATACATATCGCCAAAATATTCACTCCATCGGCTTAACACGTCTTGTGTTTGTGTAAGAATGTCTCCACCTTTAGACCTTATTTTATTCATTCTGAAGGCTGACCAACCACCTCGAGACTTCTTCACCTCCCTCCAAAAGAGTTTGGTGTTACCCTCGAAGTTTTTAGTCAGCCTATCTTCTGCACTCATACTTGCTCTATCACGTTTCTCTTTCACTAAGGCCTTGGTGTCCTTCTTACATTGCCGATATATTTCTTTCTTCTGTTCAGTCATACTGTCATTCAGATTCAAAGAAGAGACATAGTCCAGCCACGCTTTCTTCTTTTGCTCTACGGAAGCTGCAACTGCCGCATCCCACCATGCATCACCATTTGTTTTTCTATGCTTCTTTGAACTTCCACATACTTCTTTCGCTGTATCTACCATACTCTCTTTCAATACTCTCCAGCATTCTTCAATGTCCGATTGCGGCTGGCTTGCCATCGTCAGCCGTTCTCGGACACCCTCTGCATAATTTTCTCTTACACACTCTTCTTGCAACCTTTCAACCTTTATTCTTTCAAGCCCTCCGAAGTGCGTGTCCACTTCAACAGCACTCCTACCCCCATGCTGGCTCGATCGCTCTGTGGTACACCAGACCACAGAGCCATCCCGCCATCAGGAAGATCGCAGGCGTCGCTGCCCCTTCGCTTGGTCTCTGTTACACAGAGCACGTCTAGCTGTTTGTCCGCCATGACGGATATCAGCTCGTGCAACTTACCTTCCACACAACCTCTTACATTCCACGTGCCCACCCGGCACTCTGCTCTCCTCGACTCGTCTAACTGGGCAAGGCGTGATGGGTGGCGGCCCCCATCGCCGCAACTGCCGATGTTCGTACCGACGGGGGCGGGTCGGTACGCGTCGCCTCCGGGGGACGCCCTAACCCGCATTGCGGTACGCATATCGAGCCGGATTAGCAGTCTAATTAGACTAGCAGGGGACGCGAACGAGCACGCTCCGGACTATGCCCCCCCTAACTGACTAACTGAGTGATAACGAAGTAGGAATACAATTCATTACCCCCCAATCTTGCCCTTTTTTTTTTTTTTTTTGGTGGCCTATGGATTCATCTCGCCCCGCCAAATCGGTCCGGGGTGACGGAGAAGGCGGCGCGTGACCCTATAGACCCACCGTAAAACTCCTCTCTCTTCGCCGTGCGAGCGGACCACCGGGACCCGATTTTTAACTTCGGTGGCCACCCCTCAATCTTGCCTGAGAGTGGCGTAAAAAACGAGTATGGGATATGATATGCCTATAATATGTATGCAAGAAAAGAAGAACTCGAAATAGGAACCCTATATTAACCTACCTGACCAACACGGTAAATCAATTTCCCCTCTATTGTAGAGGAAGCTCAAGGCCAGCAGTGGGACGTATGTATATGAGCTAAGATGATGATGATGATGATACTTTAGTATTATTTGTTTCATTTAAAAGAACTTTGTAAAATATATGCTTTATTTTTTTTATATAATATATGATACACACATTAAAGAATTTAATTTTATATTACGGGACATTTTACAAATTTATAGATAAAGAATTCATATTACACCCACCTAATTGTATTAATAAAGATTAATATTCTACACGTCTTTATATAATTAAATCTTGAGACCTCGGCATGATTTTCCACTGTTGGACATGGTCCTCCCCACGAGAATGCCACTCAGAACGGTGATGTGCCACTAGCATCCAACGGTTTTTATGACCTTCATAATGTCGTCAGTCCACCTGGTGGTGGGTCGTCCTACGCTGCGTCGTCCGATTTTGGGATTAATGTAATAATTTTTTTTTTCACCATCCCCAAATTCATAATTAAAAATGTTTCGATATATTTTTGAAAAAAAAAAATGTTTAGACAAATTATAATTCCTATGGTGAGACAACAAACAAGGCTGTATGTTCCTACTCATTTATTATTTTTAATTTTTTTGTGATTGGACATAAATTTATTTAATTATCGTAGCCTCTTTCCGTGTAGTGACTATCTTCCCGAATCGTAAAAATAGGGCACCAAATTAATGGACACCAACACTAAGGCCCTGCAAAAGTAATGTCACATTGTTACTATAGTCTTCTTCTTCTTCTTCTTATATATTGGCAATCAGCTACTTATACGAGCTATTGGTGCCAGTGTCAAGTTATAAATATTTTCACGTTTTTAGTCTTTCAAGTTAGTCATTGTCTAAGTCAAATTGTCGCCATTAACAGTGCAATGGCCACACTGTTAATGGTATCTTGTGGGAATTTTGATGGAAAACGACAACGTTGTAAAGCACTTTTATATGATAATTACTACATCCCAGTAGTTCCGCAGCTTCATATTACATAAAATGCCATCAAAATGATCTAATATAACACGTTAAAACACTAAGATATCGAATATAATACAAGAGCACCACATGACGTTTTCAAATTCCCGTCAAAAGTCCTTTATAGTAGGTATTAAGGATTTAATATTATATTGAGTTTTAATGTGAAAAATTGTAAGCAAACTTTTATCATCGTTCTCCTACTCTTATCCCAATTACTGGGGGTCGATACAATATGTATTCTTCTTTCATAGTCTTCTTTTCCTTTGCCTTATCCCATTTATTTGGGGTCGGCTCTCCTCGTTCTCATGCGCCAGGACTGTCTATCCTGGGTTGTCGTTGACGTCATCTGGGCGCGCTCCAAATCCCTGGACACCGTGGACCACCAGGTAGCAGGTGGGCGTCCAACACCTCTTCTGTTATTGGGGAGGGCCAGCGCTTTTTTGACAACATGATCGTCGCCACGTCTCATGACATGTCCATACCATCTCAACCGCTGTTCCGTGAGTTTTTCCGTGATAGGCGCAACCTTGAAACTTCCTCTGACGTGTTCATTTCTCACTTTATCGAGTCTAGTTACACCTGCTGCCCATCTCAGCATTTTCATTTCATTGGTATGAACTTTCTGTTCGTGCACTTTTTTGATCGCCCAACACTCAGCACCATACGTCAAGGCAGGTCTTATAGCCGTTTTGTATACTTTCCCTTTGGTTTTTATGGGCATGCGTTGATCACAAAGGACTCCTGTTAAGGCACGCCATCTTTGCCATGCAACGTTGATGCGATGGTTGACATCAAGATCGATGTTTGCATCTGATGTAAGCACTGACCCAAGATACTTAAATTGTGACACCTTTGGAAGTGGTGTTCCCTCCAAATGTATACGTGAGCCTTGCGTATCGGCCTGGTATAGACATTCTAAATGCTCAGTTTTACTCCTGCTGATTCTTAGACCGTTATTCTCCAAAGCATTTCTCCAGGCTTCCAGGGTTATCTCCAGATTTTGTGCACACTTGTCCACAAGCACCACATCGTCAGCGTATAGAAGGCACCAAGGAAGAGGTGACTGAATATCTCTGGTGAGAAAGTCCATTACGAGGTTGAAAAGTAAAGGACTCAATGCCGAGCCCTGATGCACCCCCACGCTCACCTCAAATGGCTCGCTGACTCCCGCTGGACTTCTTACTCTAGTATTGATACTATCGTACATATCTTGGACAGTTTTGATGAGAAGTTCAGGTACTCCTTTCGTTCTCATAACATGCCAGACTAGCCTTCTAGGTACTCGATCAAACGCTTTCTCTAAGTCTATGAAAACAAGGTGCAGGTTTTCTCGGTTGGAACGATGTTTTTCCATTAATATTCTGATCGTCTGGATAGCATCGGATGTTGATTTTCCAGCACTGAAACCAAACTGATTGTCCGATATGGATGCTATGGCTTCTTTCTTCTATTCTTCTTTCATAGTACATATTGTAAAAGTTATTGACAATAGTTTTATGACCGGCCACCTGCCAGACGTCAACCCTCCTTGGGAATGTAATTGTTGACCAAACGGCATCAGATGGAGTTGGCCCAGGTCGTTATAAGACTCTCAGTCGTCTTTTACGACATCCACAAACATAGTAAGTGTTGGTAGTATTCGTAGTCACTACCACACAACAGCTAGCAAACTTTCTATCTAATATTTTTTATAACACCTAAAGAAATACACACGTGGAGGTTAATTATATTTTAAAATATAAATAAAATTTAAATTTTGTTTAATACGTAAATAAAATTATCACATAATATCACTGCTATGTGTTATTTATATTTTCTTAATTGGTACTTAAACTTTAGGGGTAATTGGTGAGAATTGTCCGGTCACCCGACGTGAGACCACCGCGTGAGGGCGACGCTTCGACGGCGAAAGCTGTCGGGGCGTTGACGAGAGAGGAACCCGAGAGGGTATACCGCCGGGCGGGCCACCGAAGACAAAGATCGGGTACCGGTGGTCCGCTCGCACGGCGAAGAGAGGTGCTTGCAGGGTGGGTTAATGGGGTTGCGCGCCGCCTCTTCCGTCACCCTAGACGGATTTGGCGGGGTGTAACGTCCATAGCCCACCGCAAAAAAAAAAAAAAAAAAAAAAAAAAAAAACGGGTAATTGTAATGTATTATCGATAGAACAAGTATTTTGGACGAATCGGGCCTCATGTTAGAATACATTTATTTAGTGGTAGGGCAATACAGTTAACAGTTTTTGGTCTACAGCCCCGATCGGTATGTTCGAAGTAGTATCACACTCTCGTAGAACATCGACGAATGCGCAGTGGCAATGTGCTAATGCTCTTCGTTCGGTGAGCGTCAGCCCAATTTTCTAGGTGAATTTACCCCTGGTATTACAAAAGTCCATGGGCGGCAGTAACACTTACCATCAGGTGTACTGCTTGCCGTTTGCTACTATAAGCAATAAAAAATACTATAGCAATGATCAATAGCGGATGTCTAGCATTAAGTAGACTGGTCTCAAAAACCCCGCTAACGCTTTTAACTCGAAAAATTAACGACAGACAATTGTGTGTCCTTCTTCCTAGACCACGACTTAATAATTACCTTTTTTATTATAACCTTAATAAGCTGTGGTACACGACTTTATATTTCAAGACATAAGATTTTTAATTTTTTTTCCATCTCTAATTGAATGTATTAACTCGTAAATAACATAACTAGACGAGTCCCCCGCGACCATGGACGCTGTAAAGTGTTAAAAAAGTCGGGAAATTAAAAATCAAATAGCAACGCGACAGAATCCATAAAAATAGTTTTATTTCAAATGTGTCATCATCATCATTTTAGCTAATATATGTCCTCCTGTTGGGCTCGAGCCTCCTCCATAATGGGGAGGCAAAAGATCAACTATACCATGCTGGTTAGGCATGTTGGTATAGGGTTTTGTTTCGAGTTTTCCCTCTCTTGCATAGATGTTATATGCGGTTTATATCTCTTAGTCATCTCTTACGATCACCCACGGGTAAGAAAGAGGGTTGTGAATTGTATTCTTACTCCGTAACCACACTCAAATGTGTAAGACTGGCGTAAACATCAGACATCACTAACATAACTAGATTTTAGCGGTCTAATTGCAGTTCCTAAAAAAATACAATTTAAAAAAAATAAAATATGTGAAAAATTAAGAGAAAGATGATCCGTGTGGTGACAGAGTAAGAATAAAACACCACATTGCTTCCCCTTGTGGGTATTTGTAAGATGACTAAGGAATAAAATATTCAGATAACATTTATGCAAGAGAAGGAAAGCTTGAAATCAAATCAAATCATTTATTACGCATAAGCCCCCCTCATAAGAGCATTTACATATTGTCAATTTTACACATTTTTTTAAATTAATCTGCCACCGGATCGGAAAACGGCCACAAACTGAGAAGATCCGGCAAGAAACTCAGCGGGCTCGTCATTTTTTTTAAATTATATTCTTTCTAACAATGATTGGATACAATTTTATTCTATATTAGCTCCAGTGAGATGCCCTTCGAGTAAAGATTGATTTTTTTAAAAGTTAACTTTTAACACAAAATACATAATTAAAACAAAACAAAAAATATCAGAAATGGTTGGACCAGATTACACAAGCGGCACCCGATGCCGAGTTAACTACTAGAGCAGCCATCACGCCCCTCAACCACATTCGAGGGAAGGAAGGGACCCGCTCCACGTAGCTGCCGCAAGCAGAGACCTTTACAGTAAGCATGACCACACCATGACCTATAAATTGCAATAAAATAGCTCAGATAAATAAAAAAACCGGAGGTGTCAAGGGACACCCGGATGGAACGAAGTTCTATTTTAATTATATAATTTTTTTCTGCCTTAAGCGATTTTTATCGTTATATTTTAGCCAATTTGCATAATATCTTTATAAATTATAGCCTATGTGTTATTCTGATGTGCAAGCTATATTACTATAAATTTCATCAAAATTCATTCAGTAGTTTTTACGTGAAAGAGCAACAAACATGTTCACATCCATACATTATTACAAACTTTCACGTTTATAATATTAATAATAGGATATACAATTCCACTAGACTACCAAAACTTTTCGGCCCCGAGCTCGAACGCGAGCCGGCCACGCGGCCCGGTCACGGGCGAAAATAATTTCGTTGCGCATTATTTTGATTTTGCTATATCTCTTAAGGTATTGATTTAATTTGCATGGTCTGAAGGAAAAAAAATATCTTCATGAAATGCTCAAGCCAACTAATGTATTTAAAATGATAAGGATTAATACAGTATTTGTGTAAATAGCTTTTCAATTACCGTTTTATAATAGAACATTTTTTAAAGTATTAAAATGGATATAGTATGTTATCCTTAAGAGATAGATATATACCATCGCGGACTTTTTTGTAGGCCTTTTTAAGCTGTATAATACTGTAGTACTTTATTTTGATCTATTTCGTAGGGTTCAGCCAGCGTTTGCAATGTAAGCGCAAAATAATGTGTTTATTTACGACATCACATTAGAAACCTCTAAAATTATCAGTGTTTCTCTAGTACATTATGCATATATTATACATATAAACCTTCCTCTTGAATCACTCTATCTATAAAAAAAATCGTCGCGACACCACACTGTTCAATGCGAAATAGAAATGAAAATATCTGGCTTGCTTTCTATAAGAGAACCGACGAGCGACGCCGCACAGCTTACAATAGCTTACTATAGCAAAAAGTGTCGTGACAACTTTTCGTAAGAATTTTTTCCGTCTAGCCCCCTTCACAACGCGCGATAAGGAACTTCGTTCCAATAAATAACTCGTTAGGCAAAACAAGCGCTGTACAATTATGGCAATGAAAAATATACAGAATTCAGATGACAATGAGGAGCAGCGCTAAAACACTGTAAGAGTTAAAAAGATATAAAGGAATTGCTGCTCTTAACCATTCCGTATTATCATTTAGATAATCCGAAATGTTGTAATATCCTTTTTTGCAAAGTATATTTTTAATAACCTTTTTAAATTTATTCATGGGCAGTGAAACTAACTCGTCAGACCAGCATGATATAGTAGATCAATTTTCCTCCTATTGTATAAGACATTCGAGTCCAGCCGTAGGACATATAATATCTAGCTGGGATGACGATGAACAGCCATATAGTTTAATAGATAAAAATATCTGCAAAGATACCTTTTATATAGCTTTAGTGGTAGGACTACGCTGTTGACAGTTCTCTGTCTACAGCCGCGGGCCGGTCCATCCGGGTTAGTACCACACTCTCGCAGAAGTTCGACGTCTGAGTAATGGCAATGTGCTATTGCGCTTCGTTCGGTGAGCGAGAGAGTCGGAAGCCCAACTGGGTAGGTTTGGAGATTTTATTGATAGGCAGTGCCCTAAGCTATACCCTCGGTATTGCAAAGGTCCATAAGCGGCAGTGACAATTACATACATCAGGTATGCTGTTTGCTCGTTTACCACAATAAGCAGTAAGAAAGAAAAAAATTGTTCCAGACAATCATCAGTCTTTCAGCGTTCAGTGTTGGATATACGTAAGTCTACTCACCCAAGAGTGTATAATAATATAATCATCGTCACGCTTGGTGACCAGATTGACTATAGCCGTTGATGTTGTGAATTTATCAGGAAATTATTGTAACTTGTCTAACCTGCCTAACTCGCCCTTGGTGCTTGGCATTTAATAATTCTACAGAAAAATAAGGTATATACACACATGTGTTAAGAATACTATGCTCTCAATTCAATACTATACTCTCCCTCTCTCTCTCTCTCTCTCTCTCTCTCTCTCTCTCTCACGTGATCAGAGGGCTGGCCTATATTTTGCACAAAAGGTTAGCATTGCCATCCAACGTGGCAATGCTGCTAACCTTCTGGGCGCATTACCAGTGGACAGTGATGCGGAGGAATTTTTCGATGCCTGATTGCGCCTTTTGTTTCTCTTTTTATTTATTTATTTTTTATTCTATTTTCTTTTATTTTTCTGTAAATATTTTAACTATAAATATTAAAATTCTATGCTCTTAATCCATCACTGTTTTTTTTTTGGTCAGGCTGTGATCAGGTTATCATTGTCCAAACCTGAAGTGCAAGAAGGAACAGCGTGCAGGTTGCATATAATCTGCCTTACATTAACTAGCTATCTATTGAAATTTGGGCGGGGCGATTGACAATCCGTCATCACCCAAAGGAATGTTAATGTTTTACCACATGCTAGAAATTAGTCTTAAATAGTAAAATATAAGTCAGTTTTATCTAGAATCAAATCAACTCTACTAGAGCTTTTTCTGTGACGGAAACCACACGCAAATTTTCAATAGGACTAGTCGCATTTTATTGAATTTTGCAATTATATATCGGCCAATGAGTCTTTTACGCTTCACTAGCGATTCGCTGATCCAACAGGAGTTCGGACTAGTCTATACAAATCTAAAAAAAGAAAGAAAATAGATTACCTTGAAAGTTATCGAAACGCCACTTACCTGGTCCAATAGTTAATCAAAGCCATTCTTGAATTCACTTGGATATCTATAAAAATTTTCATCAAAATCTTGCCGGCTATTGAGGAGGTATTCAGTCACACACATACACGAACAGAGGAACTACGTACCAAAAATATAAATAAATTACTGGCAACACCAGTAGCTCAGCGCAAAATAATTCAATTTTAGTTTTTTTGAAGTGAATACTTCTTTTGGCGCACCGCACACAGATTTTTTCGTAGGCTGTAAGTAAGGCTGATCCGTCACGCTTTGAGGTGAAAGGCTCGTTCGGGTGAACTCGGGATCGCCGAGTGTACCCGAGCGAGAAAGATACAGTCAGCTGCTCTTTACTGCTGTGTCTCTGTTTACTATATTCAATTTATATGATTATGTATTAATTGTTATTAATGTATGTATATTATATAAATATATATATATTAATTGTTATTATTAATTATTATCAATTATTCAATAGTTTTTATTCAATAGTTTTTGTTTTTGACGTCTAGCTATGGTATGATCACACCCATACATACGCCCTGGCCCACGCTTTTTTATGATTTGCGTTTGTTTTATTTTCATAGGTTTAAGTTGTCACTTCTGCCGGTAGTCCTCATGACTACTTTGTGTTTATTTTTTTCATTTATTATTGCTAGGAATGCTAGGTAATAAGTAGATGGGGGGACGTCGCTCAAGGGGAGGGTACCTCTCAGGGGGTATTCCGTCGGGCCGGCCACTGACGACAAGTTCACGCTGCCCCAGTGGCCGGTCCAACGACGTAGGCGAGGTTCGTGGGTGGGTTACGGGTATGCGTGCGTACGCCCCTCTGTCGCCCCGGACGGAGTGGTGCGAGAAGGGCGCCGACCATAAACTATCCCAAAAAAAAAAAAAAAGGTAATAAGTAGATACTCTTTTTTTTTTAGGAAAGGTGCCGCATATTCTTTGTTGAATACATATGTCAAAATTCAAGACAATGAATTAACAAACTCAAATTTGCATATTTAATATTAGTTAAAATTTCCATAACAATATCAGTACTTATAAAACACGCCTATCATACGATTGTCACAAATTTACATAACAATATAACACAACATTGACCTCACAGGGTCCCAGTTGACCTTTAACTCTCACACGACTGACCTATCCAGCCTTTGAAACGTGTGCTCACCGACGACCTTAGCCATTTTAGTGTCTAACGCAGAATAATTTTATTCTATACATTTTATTTTATTTGCTATCCTTACGTAAAAACGTCTGGGAAGAAAGGTTCTCGAGTAGCGACCACGTACCGGATGGCACAGTGTATGACGCTTCTCCACAAGGTGGACATACAACCTGGTGAAGGTTGCTGGGCGTCGTTTGATGCAAGCGGCACAGGACCGCCCCCTGTGGCGTAAGGTGAGGGAGGCCTATCCAGCAGTGGACGGCGATAGGCTGAAATAATGAAAATGATGACGTTAAAAATTAAGTAGGTAGTATATAATTACACAAATGGTGGAGTGGTTAGTATCTATCATGTATGCCAAATGTTACGAGTTCGAAACTCAGACAAGACCTTATGTTAGTAAGAGTCTGGGTATATTTTATGGTCTTTAATTGTATGTTAGGTGGCAGAAGTCGTAAGGAACCATTGGATGCAAGTGGCACAAGATCTCTTTGGGTTTCATTCTCATGGGGAGGCTTGTCAAGCTGTGGACATCTACGGGCTGATGAATGCATGGAATTTTAGGTATTTGTTATTTTAGGTATATTATAGATTACAAAAACTATCGTTCTGCGTGAGAATGGAACCCACGACTTGGTATATCAGTATCATAACCATCATGCTATTTATGCAGTCAATATTATGTATCATCATCATCATTCTCTTACTCTTATACTACTTGGGTTCGACGCAATATCTCCTCTTTTTCCATACAGCCCTATCAGACGTGATCTCTGTAGTCACTCCCTGTTTATCCATGTCATGCTTCACACAGTCCATCCATCTTTTGTTTGGTCTTGCTTTACCCCTAAAGCCTTCAACATTCATACTTAAAACCTTCCTCGCAACATAACTATATATAGGAATACATATGTAGGCATACAAATGAGTTATAGATCTTGTTTGCCCCTTGCCCCTAGATTTGTGTCAGTCTAACGAACAATTGCATCGTATTTTGTATCTTGGTCATTATCATTAGTTTAACGGTACATATGCCTATAATTATTATGTTAGCTTTGATATTATTAACACTCTAAATGACTTACTTCCAAGTTCATTTAAGTAAAGTAAGTAAAATATTTTTGATATCAGTATTATATTATATTCTAATATTCATTTATAAGCCGTTTTTTTTTTCGCAAGGTGGGACCATGGATGTGGTCGCGCAGCGGCAAATCGGCCCGGGGCGACGAAAGAGGCGGCGCGCAACCCCATGGACCCACCCTGCAAACACCTCTCTTCGCCGTGCGAGCGGACCACCGGTACCCGATCTTTGTCTTCGGTGGCAATTCATTTATAAGCCTATGTATTAATTGTTGGACATTGGCCACCTCATCAATGGCTATAATAACAATCGCAATACGGTGTTAGCTGAATAAATTTGTTTATTTTTAAAACAATAAATTACCATTAATACAAAATTTTATATATAGAATGACTTTCTTTCTGTACTGACAATGAATTTGTATTAAAAATGTGGGTCAAAATTTAATAACTTGACTTTGACTGCACAGATGGTGTAGTGGTTAAGATACCGACCTTCCGTGCCAGTGCCGTGGGTTCGATTCCCACGCAGGACATTACTTTGTGCGATCCACAAAGTGTTGTTCTGAGTCTGGGTGTAATTTGTCTGCGTTAATTGCATGTTTGTAAAGTCCCCCGCAATACAAGGTTTATTTCCTTAGTGCAGGGTGGTGTCGTTAAAAAAAAAATAAAAAAAAAATAACTGATACTGTAGGAGGTAGATATAAATATCTGTAATAATGATGACTTATTGTACTTTTTTTTATTGCTTATGGTGGCAAAAGAGCAAGCATGTGTCATTACTGCTCATGAACCTTTGCTATAACCAAGGCTATAGCTAGGCCGCTGTCTACCTTTACAATCCCCAAACCGGAGCCGGAAGCCCAACTGGTTGACAGTTGGGCTGCCGGCTCTCTCGCTCACCGAACGAAGCGCAATAGCTCATTGCCATTACTGAAACGTCGATCTTCTACGAGAGTGTGGTACTACCCCGGACGCACCGGCCCGCCGCTGTAGACAGAGAACTGTCAACAGCGTCCTACCACATAATCCTCTCGTGACCATGAACGCTGTAAAGTGTTCTAAACGTCGGGAAATTAAAAATCAAATATAAACGCGATAGAATCCGTTTAAATAGATTTATTTTAAATGCATAATATTCGCGGAAACATTAGAGATCTTAATTTGTGTGCTGCATCAGTTAATCTTTAGCCAGTTTTTATGATAAAAAAAAACATCAGGCAGTCATGGGGACTGCCGATAGAAGTGAAAACTATTAACTTAAGACTAATTGAAATAATAATAATTTTCTAATTTTTATATAAAAATAAAAAATATTATCGAACATCTAGGAATCAGTTTTACCACGCTAGTAAGATAAGTGAAGTTTTCTCATAGCTATAGATATACTATTAGCATTAGCATGTAGGTGACGCGAACCTATAAGTTTTTACCCTCCAAAAACGCTCAACGCGCCTAAAGAAGTTTTCACTTCAAAAAAGCTTTGGAGATGCCAACGTATTATATTCTTAATCCGTCAGACCCAGACGATGATTGTGCACGAAGGACAGATATAATATCTATTTTGATAACACAGATGGCATGGTAGCCGAGGATTTGAATCCCACGTAGAACAATACTTTGTGCGATCCACAAATTATTTTTCTGGGTCTGGTACGTAATTCGTGTGCATTAATTATATGATTTTTTTTGTTTGTAAAGTACCCCACAATACAAGGATTATTTCGTTAGTGTTTTCTTTAAAATAATAAAATTAAAATTTAAAAAAAAATAAAAAATAACAGTTCTGATCGAATGATGATTAAGCATGTTTTCCAGACGAAGTTGGAAAAATGATTATCATTATGGATTTCAAAGTCGATATATTTATAATGTAAATATAACATTGTTATATGAACTCGCAAAAGTCATAAATAGTTTCTTATACAATTTTTAGTGATAGGACCACGCTGTTGACAGTTCTCTGACTATAGCCACGGACAGGTTCGTTCGGGTTACTGCCACACTTTCGCAGAAGATCGACGTCTGAGTAATGGCAATGTGCTATTGCGCTTCGTTCGGTGAGCAAGAGAGCAGGAAGCCCAACTGGGTGGCTTTGGGTAATTTATTGGTAGGCAGCGACCTAAGCTATACCCTTGGTATTGCAAAGGTCCATGGGTGGCAGTGACACTTACCATCGGGTGTCCTTCCTGCTCGTTTGCCACCATAAGCAATAAAAAAAATAACTCGCTAAGTCATAAATGGTGGCAATCCGTGTGGTGACGGAGTAAGAATACAATTCGCCACCCCCTATTTCACCCCCAGGGGTAATCGTAACAGACAACTAAAGGATATAAAACGCATATAACATCTATGCAAGAGAAGGAGAAACTCGAAACAAAACCCTATACCAACACGTCTGACCAGCGCAGTATAGTAGGTTAATTTCCCTCCTATTACGGTGGAGGCCCGAGCCTAACAGTGATATATATATGGGCTGTGATGATGATGATGATGAAGTCATAAATAGTTCCTTATATTTATTGCAGTATTACTTGCAATTGCTGTCATATGTTTACTTTGTCTGTGTAGCGTTATATCTTTGTCCACTGAATGTGGCCGAAAGGCTTGACAAATCTGAGAGATCAAGACAAGTGAAACTTGTTCAGGTGTTTCCATTGTTGATTTTGATGTGTCAGCGGTATCAATAGTGGTAAACCACACTGTTGATAGTTTCTCGCAGTCTAGTCCGTCAAAATGTACTTACTCACTTTCACAGAAAATCGACGTCTGAATAGTGAAAACGTGCTTCGTTGGGTGAGTTAGAGAGTCGAAAACCCAACCTTTGAATGGGATTTTCGCTGGTAGGCTGCTGCCTAGGTATACCTCTGGTATTGCAAATTGCTTCATGAGTGGCAGTAACACCATCTACCATCAGATGTACCATCAGGTGTACTACTTGCTCGTTTGCCATCAAGAGCAATAAAAAAGTGAATCAAATTTTGGTAAAATACGCATAAAAAAGTTCAAATTGCTTTCCATGGAAGAACTTTTCGCGAATCGCCAAATTAATTATCCTGCGTGGAAATCCAAATCATGATATTCGGTATTTAGACCATCACACGACTTGCGCATCCAAATATACACTTTAAAATATTTAGCGACTAGAATCCAATTTCACCTCACACAGTTAAACACTATACTATAGTTGAAAATAACTATCTTATCTCTGAAATCGGGCCTTCGTCTGTTAAAATTTATTAAGTGATTTTAGTTATTACTATAAATGGACATCGTGACGCGAGGTTTCCATATATAGGTAAAGATATGTATAGATACTTAACGGATGTAATTTTTTTTTTTATTGCTAATGGTGGCAAACGAGCTAGCAGCACACCTGATGGTAAGTGTCACTGCCGCCCATGGACTTTTGCAATACCAAGGGTATAACTAGACCGCTGCCTACCAATATAAACTCCAAACCCACCTAATTGGGCTTCCGGCTCTCTTGCTCACCGAACGAAGCGCAATAGCACATTGCTATTACTCATACGTCGATCTTCTGCGAGAGTGTGGTACTACCCCGGATGGACCGACCCGCGGCTGCAGACAGAAAACTGTCAACAGCGTGGTTCTACCACTATTAAAATTACTTATAACATGAGATTCTCCAATCAGTCGTAATAATATACTCATTATTCACCTGCTCTAATCTCAATTACTTGGGGTCGATGCAATATGTAAATATACATATACTGCAAAAAATATTGGTAATAGTTTTATAACCGACCGCCTGCCTCACGTCAACCCTCCTTGGGAATGTGTTAGATATGTAAGTAAAACGGCAACGATATAATAGACAATATACAACAGAATGTAATTGTTGACCAAACGGCATCAGGTAGAATTGGCTCTTAGTTGTCTTTTACGACATCCACGAGTAAAGTAGGGGTTAGTAGTATTTGTAGCCCCTGCTACATACATGCATTGTTGTAATAATATATTGTAGTAAATAATGTAGTATATCCAACAATCTATCATACTTCTGTATAAAAAATATCTTTATTAGAAAATTTTACAGTAGATAGCAATTTATGAATGTAAGTCGTTTATAAATTTATTGGTAATAAATTTATTAGTATATTCAAGTCTAATGATGAATGTCAAAGTAAACCATCACAAAACTTTCCACACAGCGTCTTTACAACAAGGTAATCAAACAAACTCAATAAAATAGCATTTACAAGGGAAAGTGGCAAACTTATTTCGTTTCTACGATCTGCCTACGGTTACTCTAACATGCAATAAACACTTACGCAGCTTAGTGTGATGAGTTATTTTTTTAAATACAAGAAAGGTGTACGTGTATAAATTATTACGAGTCAATATTTATTTATAAAAATTAAAAAAGAGAGCTTAATTTTCTTTTTTGTTTTTTTTAATAAAGCGTATATAAAACTATTTATTTTTGGCTAATTCTTACAGATGGCTTTTAGTTTTATAGAAGGAATGACGAATTTTCCTGGCAAATTATCCATAGCAATCCTAAAGCCTTGTTGAAACTAAGAATTGCGTAACGAAGCGCAAATATGATAGTCTTACACCTTTAGCCCAGTAAAACTAAGCAAAGGAGTAAAGACATCATGATCTTATTATTACACGAATATTTATTCCTGCATAATAAGAATCTTAGTTTAAGGAAACCGAGCCACCGAAGTCAAAGATCGGGTACCGGTGGCCCGCTCGCACGGCGAAGAGAGGAGTTTGCAGGGTGGATCCATGGGGTTGCGTGCCGCCTCTTCTGTCGCCCCGGACGTTTTTGTCGGGGCGCGACCACATCCATGGTCCACCTTGCGAGGAAAAAAAAAAAAGTAAGTTTAAGGAAACAACAGGCATTCCAAAGTTCGAGCCTCTTGCTAAGTATTCCTAAAAAAAACATCCTTGAAAATGTAACAACACTATTCATTTGCCATGGCCGTCTAATGCAAGAACACACGATACGACATACTTGCAACACTCTACTAACGAAGCAAAACGAAGGTAAAATCATTCTTAGCGTATTTTTTGAGTTTACTCCTTAAGAATCGATTTTCATATAAGGCGCCCGGTATGAGAAAAATTTGAGGAGTAAAATCTAGTGATCGAATGACCTCGTTACGTTTTTGGTGCGCAACCTATTCTGCGCACCTTTCATTTTCTGACGTGAGATAATATTTCACTGAACAGTTTTAATAAATGTAAATATAAATATATATATTATTTTTAGTCAAATGAGCTTTTTTTGCGCCTGTTTTGATAATCATACTTAAGGAGTACAACACTCCAGTCGTGCGGCGGAGCTGACACACACATTTTTTTTTTTCATACAATAACAAATAGAAAACTGGTAGCCACTTCGCAACAAAACCGCTTATGTCTATAAATCCTAAAGCAATTCCTCAATTCGTTTCCTTATTCCGTTCCATCTTGGGAGAGCAATAATATTATTATATTACGATAATAGGAGAATAATAATCATCTAGTGACCGCAGCGCACGGAATAATAAGCATTCACCTTGCACACAATAGCGGGTGGAAAATATATTATGTCATTGTACGGACGATAGCACAGTGCAACTAACTTTAGTTAAAACGGTTAATTTTAATTAGTTATTATTAAACATACCTAATTCAGATACTCTATAGGGGAAATTGTTTTTAGCTGTCATTACTTTATAATATATATATATATATATATATATATATATATATATATATATATATATATATATATATATATATATATATATATATATATTAATTTGTAAGTGGTGTCTAAATCATAATAAAATTTGTTATTCGTAACTTTGATATAGTCGGCAGATACGATAAACATAGATTATTAAAAAAATACAACATTGTTTCTCTATTATCTATACAGTTACTTTATATATGAAGATTTTCTTTATATTTTGTTTTTTTATTGTATACGGTGATATCAAAAAATATTCGTCATTTATATAAAAAAAACATGCGCCCTTTTCACTATTAAAAATTTGTAAAGAAAAAAAAACAAAATTCATAAATCCTTCGATATGGGTTTTATGTTATAAATATAGATATAAATTTAATGTTTTTGGATATTTGCTTTACTTGTGCTATAAGGCCTTGCTTATTGTCAAATTTCATAATGATATGTTAACTGGAGGAACCTTATAAATTATAACTATTTCGCAAAAAATAATGTAAACGCAATCCATATTTTTGCACTCCATTTCTTTTTTCTCATTGCTTAGGGAGCTTTAGACTTTATTAAGGATTTCAATTCAATTCCTTTACGCATTACTAAAAAAACCGTCTTAACAAACAAAATTGTAAAAAGGGAGGCATTTTTCATCACCCAATTGTTCCCATACTATATACTAAATTCTAAAAAATATTAGTAAATAGGCCAAATCAGAGACATAACAAAAATATGCACACAAAAACCACGACGGAAATAAAAGAATCGAAAATCTAAATTTTAACACAAATCTAACTTTTAGATTGATTCAATAGGTTTTTGTTTATCTTCAAGTCTTAACTTTTATGCTTAATCCACTTTTTCATAGTGCAACTGATCGAGTTTTTATGCATTTCGATGTTTATGTATGAAGGTGTCAAAACACTCCGTTGGACGCAAATTGTTGAGGCCCTCTATGGGCATTCATTTGAATACCTTTTGGCTCCAATACAATGGTCCACCGCCCGTGACCGCCTATGTTCTGGATCAGATAGTTCCTATTCTGATAGCCTTCTATGAAGATTTATTACGAAACTATTGCTTATTGAATTTTAATGGCACTAAATCTATTGTCCTATACAACCATATTTGTGGAAAGATTCTCTTGTAACTGCGATATTATTTATAACTATGAGAACGTTTAAAGGTCAGTAGTTTCGTGAGAGGAGTTTTAAAATGAAACCGAATGGATGCCGATCGATAATTTGTACTATTAGCCATAACAATGATAAATTTGCAGGTAGCCTTAAAGGTCAGCGGGCACGCGTAGATTTCTTATGATTCTTTCATAACAGATTTAAGTTATACCTTCATATTTGGTACAGTACATACATACATATCATCACGCCATATCCCTTGCAGGGTAGGCAGAAAGAACAGAGTGCCAGAGAACTCTATCTCTGCATACTTCACTCGCTTCCTCAACATTCATAATTCTCTTCATACACGCTCGCCGGTTTCGGAGACTCTTGACTCCACCTTCCTTCAGTACCTGACCGATCTGGTCTAGGTAGGTTAGTCTCGGTCTCCCTCGGTACCTACATCCTTCCACTTTCGCATTGTATATCTTTTTAACCAGACGTTCGTTCGGCATTCTTTCCACATGTCCGAACCATCGGAGCATTCCCTTTCGCATCTTTACACCAATACTCTCTTTCATACCTACTCGCTCTCTTACGTTTGGTACAGTAGTTTTTAGAAAACCATTGCATTAATGGTGAGTTATGTTAATATTAATTAATTTTATTCGTGTGGTGACAGGGTAAAAATATAACGGTCACTAACCTCTCTTTTATTGTGGTTGATCGTAAAAGACGACTAAGGGACTGTTCGTAAATTACGTAAGGGATTATGAAGAATGATTTGGCTCCCTCCCCCCTCTACCGTAAGACATCATAAGATTGCAACTACTCCCCCTGCCCCTTAATAAGAGTTTTTGTAAGACAAGGCTCTATTGATCAAATATAACTCCGTTTATTCCGGCGAGCATGTATGAAGAGAATTATGAATGTTGAGGAAGCGAGTGAAGAATGCAAGGATAGAGTTCTTTGGCACTTCACTTCTGTTCTCTCTGCCTACCCTGCAAGGGACATGGCGTGATGGTATGTATGTATGTTTATTCTGAAAACATCTTTTATTACAATCTTACTACAAGTAGGTATCATTAACTCACTGTAATAACATTAATCTTATTAATATATCAAAGTTTTGACTAAAATTAGTAATTTTCAATTTAATACCTTACGTAATGTTCACTAAAATGCCTATAGTAAGAAGTTATAATATCCAGTCAACAAAACGTCTTACATAATTTATGAATGGCCCCTAAGAGACGAAAGCAAGTAATATCACTACGAAAGATTTTAACCCTTAAGAACTACTTAGAATAATCCTATTACCTGTGCCGTCAAAATTGATGACAATTACAACAAAACGGATCCTCCAGTGAAGATAAAACCTATAGCGACCATGAAACGTCGCTATAGGTCAATCGGACGGTGCACGAGAACAAATGTCACCGTCCCAACCCATTTAGATGGTATTATGTGAAATGATAATATTATATAAAAACTAAATTAGTATCGAGTAAATAATGTACCGATAAAATTTATTCTCACAACAAATTGGGAATAAATATAAATGAAAATATTTGAATTATTACATTCGTATTATAACTCTAATATGTACCATATATTTAGTTTTAATGTAGTTAGCTACTTCATTCTATCTGTGAAAAATAGGTATAAAATGTAATTTAGAATAGTATTCTTGAAAAAAAATTTACTTACTCACTGTCAAAGTAACCAATGATCATCTAAATATACTCAAAAAAAAGTTTCCGTTTTAATAATATTTATAAAAATGTATTCCTAAAAATCAAGATAACATTAAATAATAAATACAGTTATATTTTTTTTTAACTTTTAACTTATAGCTAAAAGATAAGGTAACTTTTTTCTTTTGCACAACTTTTCTTCGAATTTTAAAGTAAGTTAATAATTTGAAATACCTATATGTGTATAAATAACCATATTCTAATGTTTGTTCAACTTTTTTTGTATATTATTTATTAAAAATATTTATTTCAGCTCATATACATCCCACTGTTGGGCAAGAACCTTCTCCACAATAGAAGGGAAAACGACTGAATATATACCACACCGACGGCACACGGTTTGGAAAATGGTGATATTTCAAGTTATAAGAAAACCTATTCTAATAAGCTTATCGTATCCCTTAATCGTCTTTAAGGATACCCATGGACAAGGCAGGTGCTGGTGTTTTGTATTCTTACTTCGTCACCACACGGAAACTCAATAATTGGTTGTCAGATCTTTATAATATCTGATAAAAAAAAAACAATTACTAATTATTAGAATCATTCTAATACTTTTCGCACAGATTCTAAGCATGCATCGAATCAAAACTCATCAACACTTCTAATCGTATTTATTTGGTACGTAAAATGTTGAATTGTGCAAGTCCCGGAGTCTTCTTCGCAAAGGTCACATGCTGACCGATAACGACTGCGGCCTTCTGCGGCCTAAACCAGGCTTGCACCATGCAAGGGTTACTATAGGAATGGGTCACAGCTTGAACTTCGTGCCAAGCGGTGTGTACATATATAAACTTACGTATATATTATACTACATTGAATGTTATTTAAAAGGTGACAGAAATATCTGATAATAAGGATTTAGGCTTAGTTATTTAACCTGTATTGAACTGTATGTCAAGTCAAACTAACGAAAGACTTATTTTTTATATAAATTATAACTGATAATGGTAAAAAAATATAATATTTTTAATACATGGAGTTATTGGCCATCCAAATTGGAAATCAAAATTATTTATTATATATAAACCCTAATAAGGCACTTAAGCCTTATTAATTTTAGTTTAAATTAAACCAATAATTTACTACTGGAATGCGACCGTCAGTAGTAAAGATCCGCCAAGAAACTCAGGGATTCTTTTACTTAATGTCCTCTTTTTTACATAAACATATGTAGCATGTATTTTCAATATATTTAGTGAGTATTTGCATGAGTCATGAAACAGAACTGAGACCGACCACGGAACATACATGGAATGAAAAAACCCAACTGCGTAAAAAGTGAACCAAATTACGTACACAATAAAAAAAACTGAAAAGAAAAAAACAAGGACTTAGAGGTCCGGTGGTCTAAAATTCTATAATATATTATTAAATGAATACTATTGCAGAAAATTATATATATATTAATAATGGGACATAACAACTGAACAGTCGGGATCCATTATTCAATAGTAAATCTAATTTTTCAATGGATCCCGACTGTTCAGTTGTTATGTTCCATTATTAAAATATATATTATTTTCTGCAATAGTATTCATTTAATAATATATTATAGAATTCTAGACCACTGGACATCTAAGTGCTTGTTTTTTTCTTTTCAGTTTTTTTTATTGTGTACGTAATTTGGTTCACTTTTTACGCAGTTGGGTTTTTTGATTTTTTTAATTATTTTTTTATTTCATACTTTTTAGTTATGAATACCTGCTATAGTTATTTTATATATTAATAAGTAGGTATCTAACTATATATAGTTTTTCGACTGAAGTTGAGTACTAAATCGTTAGAAGTTGAAGATGGGCGACCGCGTCAGACATTAGATACTTTAGGTAGTCCAATATACCTACTAGATACCTTAGTATATGTCCATCCACATTCACACGCACAGTCATACGAATTTTTCGTCCCTTCATCGTAAAGTAAAAAATCGTAAGTACGAAACTTTAAATCAATATAGATCCTAAACGGTCAGACGAAACAAAAAATGTTGGGAGAAAAATAAAAATGATTTTTAAATACTTATTCAACGATACTCCACTTGACATAGTTCGTTGACTTTAATTTTTTTCATTTTCACAATATGGCGTCCAGTAGTCGCCATTATGAATTTTCACTAAAGTCATGTCTTTAGTGACCCTCGCCGGACTAAGAGGAATGGATTGACGTGTGAATCATAAGAATCAGCCCAGGCGTTTGGTCTATATAGTGCTTCAAAGGAACATACAAACATACATACATAGACTGTTAAACACAATACCATCCTTTGCGTTGCGCAGTCGGGTAAAAATAAGAAATAATAATTGTCTGGCGTTAAAATTAAATCATAGTATACTTAATCTGGCTTTTGAATCGAGATCATCACATCGTACATCGTATAAAAACTTAATAACGAGCGAAAAATGTTTACCTCACATGGGACTCAAACCCACGCATATTGAAAATGCGTTCCAACCAATACAGCAGTATCAAGCTAACGTAACTAGAGGCTATAAATAAACTACCACTAAAATAGGTTTAATATTGATATATAAGTATTCCAAATTAAGTAATTAGAACTATCTTTAAATTAATGAATTTGTCACGCATCATTTTATACATAGTCGAGTCGTTTTATTTTTATTAATTTGCCTGTATCAACTCTTTACCTATTACTCTGTGGGTCAAATTATAGAAAAAAAACCTTATATGTAACAATACACAACATTAACAAACACAAAAACTATACAACCCCATATAATACCTAATAATTATTTTATAATTTCAAATACGTCACTCAAAGATTCAATAATCCTTTAAAATGGATAAACGTTAAACAGTTCCTGAATATTCATAGTGTAACAATAAAACGACTGTAATTCAATAGTTAGGTTTGAATCACACAAGGCGCAAAAATAAAAAGAAATGTTTTTGGTATACCTAATATTATATACCTATATCAAAAACGGTTCTTTTTGTGATAGCTAGACAGTTGAAATTTTCACAGATGATTTATTTCTAGTGCCGCTATATATATATATATATATATATATATATATATATATATATATATATATATATATATATATATATATATATATATAACTAAAAATAAATATCTAAAAATATCCGCTATAACTAAAAATAAAATAAATATATAAGGGGGGGCTCCCATACAATAAACTTGATTTCGTTTTTAGTTTTATGGAAACTTTCATGCGCGAGTACAACTCGCACTTGGGCGATTATATTTTAGTTTTTGTAAACCAATGTGTACATTTTCCGTCCACTTATGGCACAAAGGAATGATATATACACATGCAAAAAGGCTGATCGATTTCTCATTGATCAGGGATATAGCTAATCTTCCCACCTTCAGGGGTAAACTTAACCTTGACAGAAAGTTAGGCTTCTGGCTCTTCCATTCACAGAATGAAACGCAACAACACACTGCTTAGACATATATTTTTCTGCCAGAGTATGGTCACACACTGGTTAGACTGGTCCGCGGCTGTAGACAAAATACTGTCGACAGTGGCCTTACAACTATAGATGTTCTATTATTTCCTACAAATCTTCCATCAGTTAACGCAGGTATGTTCTCAACTTTACCAAGCTCTCGTCCTGCAGGACAGTCTTACGTGGGCGCTGACTCGTAAGTTCTGCAATTATGTACGCCTGCTATAATGCAACGCTATTGATATGTTTAATGCTCTACAATACATTTTTTTCAGCGCGTTATAAAATACCGAGAAGTGAGGAGAATTTTGAAAACCAATGTTTACTATTATTTAAAATTACTATATACTTCTACATGAGGAGTGCCGTGTGATAATAGTTAAGAATACAATAATGTCAAAAACATATCAGTGCCAACCTTTTTTTAGGACGAGCTACCATATATACAAGCCTAACTGAAAAGCATGGTATAAAAATTAATTTCGTTTCTATTTTAAATTGGATCATGCAAATATTTATATGACTAAGAAGAAGAAAATTCAAGTGCGTGTAGTCCTTACGTATGGATCAAATAAAACCACGTCGACATCCGCCATATTCCCTCATCATGTCGTATGCAACTGCATGCCCTATGCTCGGTAAAAAATACTATACATATAATCTTTGGTGGACAGGCTAGTTCCTATATAGGTATTTTTTACCGGACGTCATTGCCGCAATAATATTTCAAGGCATTCAATTATATAATCATACTTAAAGAAGTTTTACTTCAAATTACTGAAATTTAGCATTTAATATGCATGAATATTTATAAAAACTCGATTACGAGCGAAAAATGATTGTCACAAGTGGGAAGTTTTACTTCTATAAATCTACAGCTATTTTAAAATAGAGAAATGGAATGGCTCTCCTACCCACTCCTTGCCCACGATTAATTAATATACCCCACACAGCAAGAAAAGAAAGAATATGGAATGTGATTAAGATAAAACGGGATATAAAAAGATTTTTTAACTCCTATGTAATAGCAACCTCGAGAAAATTGCTCGTTGAAATTCTATCCTATTCCAATTTGTTCCTATCCCGTATGCCTTTCTCAAGAATAACTTAAGCAGTATATCGAATAACCATGGCAAAGTAGACTCCGTTTCTTTCCTCTATTTTGAAAAAAAAACAATTGATTGCTGTAATGGATCAGCTAATTCAAATGAAATATTTTAAAGATACAGTTATTAGTAGAGTATCTTTCCAAACATTATACACATAAACACTCGCCATAGTCCATGCCATAATTGATACAGGCCGATGCTAAAAACCAATAGCGAGCCGCAAATGATTTAGTGTCGGCTAATGCGCATGTACGGTGACTATATTAACATTTATTATGGTAATCAGTGCTTGAATAATGTTTTAATATGCGTACGCGTCGAGTTCTTATTACGTTGGATGCTGCGTGGGGTGATGTCCGTATGACCTGGTAATGGTTGCCCATTAGTTTATTTATTTTTATTTTATTTTTTTAAAGTTAGTTTTTAAATAAATTAAACTAAAACCATCCATTAGCCTATCGACGCTCACTTCTAGATGTAGACGTCAAATGAATAATCGCAACGCAAGGCAGCTTTAATTGTGATAGTAGTAGAGTTACCTTTTTTTTTTACGGTGGACTATGGATGCGTCTCGTCCCGCCAAATCGGTCCGGGGTGACGGAAGAGACGCCGCGTAACCCCATAAACCCACCATGCAAACTCCTCTCTTCGCCGTGCGAGCGGGCAACCGGTACCCGATCTTTGTTTTCAGTGGCCTGTAGTAGAGTTATCTAGTAGAATGCCACTCCCCACTTTCTCTAGGAGAGTTAGATTGTACTCCAATCCCGAGTGGCGTAAAGATATACGACAAAATTAAAGCTTTTCTAATGCAGGTTAGCATTTTAATTATTAATTAACGGCGATTGAATTGGATAGATTGTGTTTATTACATAGAATTATGAAAGTGAGCGAATTGAGTCGCTGTGTGGAAGCGGCTACGAATACTACCAACCCTCACTTTGCTCGTGGATGTCGTAAAAGACGACTAAGAGCCTTATAATGACCTGAGCCAACTCCATCTGATGCCGTTTGGTCAATAATTACATTCCCGAGGAGGGTTGACGTCTGGCAGGCGGCCAGTCATAAAACTGTTGCCAATAACTTTTACAATATGTACTATGAAACAAGAGTACATATTGTATCGACCCCGAGTAATTGGGATAAGAATAGGAGAATGATGAATTATGAAAGCGAGTTGAGTGTATGTCTAAATATATGCCTCTTGTGAACCTTGTGAGAATAAGAGTTTAGGTGACTGCTACATCGCATACTAACGTGTATTCGTTACATAGTATTCACTTCAAAGTGAGAGAAATGAATACGCTTAAGCCTACGATAATCATCTTCATAATCTCAGCACCTATACGTCCTACTGCTGGGCTCGAGTCCCCACCATAATGAGGGGGAAATTGAGCTACTTTATTACACTGGTCAGTTTTGGTATAGGGTTTTTATTTCGAGTTTTCCTTCTCTTACATAGAAGTTATATGCATTTTATATAACTTACTCGTCTCTTACGATCACCCATGGGTGCCGAATTGTATTCTTACGATATAGTAGTCGCTTAGGCTCTTTTTCTAGTTCGGGTGATCGGACCGGGGAATTGTCCGGTCACCCGACGTGAGGCCACCGCGTGAGGGCCACGCCCCAACGGCGAAAGCTGTCGGGCATCGACAAGAGAGGAACCCGCAAGGGTATACCGCCGGGCCGGCCACCAAAGACAAAGATCGGGTACCGGTGGCCCACTCGCAAGGCGAAGAGAGGTGTTTTTGCAGGGTGGGTCCAAGGGGTTGCGTGCCGCCTCTCCCGTCGCCCCGGGCCGATTTGCCAGAAAAAAAAAAAAAAAAAGAGGCTCTTTTTCTAGCGAATTTATCGTCACACAAAAAGTTTGTTTATCAAAAATTTCAAAACCTCTGCTATAAGAAATTTTACTTCCATAACGGAACCAAATTGATTTGTGTTTAGCGTTTAAAATTATTAATAGCCATCTGGCAGCAATATAATAAGTTTTATTATTTTACTAGAAATAATTGCTAATGTGGCAGTCTCAATTTTTCTCATTTATTTTTTTTTTTTGTGTAATTGTAGAATACTTGATTGCAGATCAACAAAATGAGATATAATGAGATATTTTTCTTTCACCATCTCAGCCCATAATAGTTGTTGGGCTCGTGCCTCATCCGTAATTGGAGGGAAATTGACTTCAATACCACGCTAGTCAGACGTGTTAGTATAGGGGTTTGTTTTCCTTCTATTGCATAATTGTTATATGCCTTTTGTATCTCTTAGTCGTCTCTTACGATCACCCACGGATAAGATAGGGGGGTGGCTTTTTTGTATTCTTACTCCGTCACCATACGGATATAATTTTTCTATTTAAAATTTTCTTTATTTCTATATATTTTTTTTTTAATTTAAATATAACCCGCCGGCCTGAGAAATAATCTGAGTATCCTAGAAAAGGTTACACACATAAACGTAATAAACGGACTAACATAATATACAGACTAAGAACATTTGTGGATCCCATAAAGAAGTTGCCTGAGTATGAAACGAAATGAAACCACCCAACGTACAAAATAGAAGCAGAATGCAGGCAAGGAAAGTACGATCGAATGCAGGCAAGACAGATCAGACAATTTAATGTGAAACTGTCAAACCTAAAAAAAGTAAGTTATTAAGCATTTGCATTATCATCATCATTCTCCCACTCTTATCCCAATTACTTGGGGTCGATACAATATGTACTCTTCTTTCATAGTACATATTGTAAAAGTTATTGGCAATAGTTTTATGATCGGCCACCTACCAGATGTTAACCCTCCTTGGGAATGTAATTGTTGACCAAACGACATCTGATGGAGTTGCCGTAGGTTGTTATAATCATTCGCATTATAATACATTAAATATAATAACAATAAAGTTTTTGAACAAAATAAGTAAACAAAAATATTGATTCTAATTTAAGAAATTCAAATTAAATTTTCTATTACCCGCTAAAATTTACTTTAAATTAAAAAAAAAAGTGATAGAGCCCTATCACTATTTTACACTGTTGAAAATTTTCTGTCAGCAGGCGCAGGCCGTTCCATTCGGGTTAGTACCACATTCTCGCAGAAAATGGACGTCTGAGCAGTGGTGTTGTGCTATTGTGCTTGGTTCGGTGAGCGAGAAAGTCGGATCGCCAGCTTTCTGGACGGGTTTGGGTTGGTAGGGAACAGACTAGCTGTGCCGTTGGTACCGCAAAGGTCCATGAACTGCAGTAACACTTACCATCGATGTGCTTGCTCGTTTGCCACCATAAAAAAATATTGTCAATTATTAAACTTTTTCAAAATTACTAAAGAAAGAAAAAAAGAAGAATTATAGACATGTTCCACATACAAAAACACTTCTTTAGTTAAAATGGCTACCTCACCTAACACTTATGGAAATCTAATAATAGATATTAAAGGCTCCATGGACGTTCTAAAAGATAATAATAATGTATCAATACTTAATACACTCACTATAACTACTAGAAATTAAACTGACAAATTAATTGCAATACTAAATGGCTCTAAGCACATACTAAGCCTTAATCAAAACATAGTAATATTGACCAAAACTATACACAAATTAGCAATGACCACCTTGTAAGTTTTCAAATGGTAATAATCATATTTCAAGCGGATTTACAACAATCACGGCCTGGTCTATGCATTGTTTACATTCCAGTAGACAATATTACAGCCGATATTTACAGGGTTGTGTATGAACTAATAAATAATAGAGTATGTTTCAACAAATATAATATCCAACCAAAAAATATAATAGGTTATTTGACAGACTTTATTGAAATAACTTAATAATATTGACAAGTTTTTCATAACGAATTTCTTTTAATGAATATTTTAATGAAAAATTTTAAAGGCTTGTATCCAAATATTAACAAACTATTAAAAAAAAATATTTGAAGTAATTATATCAACAATTTGCTGCGATTAGAAATTAGCCGACATTTGTCGAAAATTTGAAAACGTCATGTGGTGCTCTTGTATTATATTCGATATCTTAGTGTTTTAACGTGTTATATTGGATAATTTTGATGGCATTTTATGTAATATGAAGCGGCGAAACTACTGGAATGTAGTGAATATCATATAAAAGTGCTTTACAACGTTTTCGTTTTCCGTCAAAATTCCCACAAGATACCATTAACAGTGTGGCCATTGCACTGTTAATGGCGACAATTTGACTTAGACAATGACTAACTTGAAAGACTAAAAACGTGAAAATATTTATAACTTGACACTGGCACCAATAGCTCGTATATGTAGCTGATTGCCAATATATAAGAAGAAGAAGAAGAAATTAGCCTCAGAAAAGAAGAACGAATGGAACAAATTCTCTTGTTTGAAAATAATTCAGTATCTACTTTTACTCCGGACCAACTTGAGGGGGCGAGATGCAGCCATGGTCCACAGCAAAAAAAAAGGTTACTTGTGTATTCAGGTGGCCACAATAAGTTAGAAAAAAAAATGAGCCAATCTGTTTCGGATGGCATAAATACGACTAAGAGCTTTACATCGACCTGCGACTAACTAACTGAACTGGTCAACAATTATATTCATAAGGAGGGTTGACGTAAGTAAGGCAGGCGCGGCAATCAATCATAAAGTTTACTAGTGGTACAGCCACATTGTTGATAGTTTTCTATCAATAGCCGCGAGCCAGTTCGCCCGCGACGGTATTATACGAAAAATTAGCGTTTAAACAGTATCAACGTGCTATTGCGCTTCGTTCGGTGAAACAAAGAGCTGGAAGTTCAAATGTTTGGATGGGTTATGGTAGCTAGACAGCGGCCTTTTTTTTTTTTTTTTTTTTTTTTTTTTTGTTGACGCTGGGAAACGCTTTTGTCAAGACGGGAGGAGGTGTGGGACTCACCGGCCGGCTAGTCCGACCGGAATACCCACTAAAACCACAGCGGCCCCCTTCCGCGCTTTTACGGGGCGCCGAAGAGATCGTCTACTGACATTCGATCCCCGACGCCCCAACAAAGCTAGACAGCGGCCTAGCTTTACCCTGATATTGCAAACGATCATGAGCGGAAGTAAAATACGCCATCACATATGCTATTTGCTCATTTGCCACCGTAAACAATAAAAAAAAATTAAAACTATTACAAAATTTTAGCTTTATGTACGATTTAATAACTGTATATATTGCGTAGATACCAGGCAATTGAGATGAATGTATGATGATGATGATATAGAGGAAGCTGAAGGCCAACAATGGCACATTTAAGTTGAGATGATAATGCCGAAAATATAAATATTATTATCACATCATCTCTATACATTCTATAACCTAACCTACTTAATTTTAAGTGATAATTCATTCACATCATCATCATCATCGTCTCAGCCCATATATGTCCCACTGTTGGGCTCGAGCCTCCTCCACAATGGGAGGGAAATTGACCTACTATACCACGCTGGTCAGGCGTGTTGCTATAGGGTTTTGTTTCGAGTTTTCCTTCTCTTGCATAGATGATATATGCGTTTTATATCCCTTATTCGTCTCGTACGATCACCCACGGGTAAGATATGGAGTGGTGAATTGTATTCTTACTCCGTCACCACAGGGAACATTCATTTACAATTACTACGCAAACGATAATTAGTATATACATATTTATCCTTTGACAGCCCTCACAGTTTGAATTACGTTCTCTGATATATTGACCAAGTAAATACATTAATAATTCTATATTGTTTACCTGCTTACCTTTATCGAGATAAATTTATTATTATAATAATATTGGCAGATATATTATAATATTATTTAATAATAATTATAATTGTTATTCTATTGCGTTGTTAATAGTCAAGTTAATTTGCTAATAGTTACATACATATATTTAAAACCAAAGGTTTAAGAATATGATGTTTATAGCCAGTAATATTATGAGCTCCATTACCGTTTTTTTTTTGGCGGCGGGCTACTGTTCGTCAAACCCCGCTAATCCGTCCAGGGCGACAGGAAAAGCGGCAGAAGACCCCGTAAACCCGCCCTACAACATACCTATCGACGCCATGCGGGTGGGTCATTGGATACATTACCGTAACCGAAATTATCAGCTCTTCAAAGAATCGTATATGGGTTGAGATTATAATAAACTAGCTTCTGTCCGCGGCTTCTTTCCTAGGGGTCCAAAGGTTACTTTCCTAAAGTTTTTGATCCCCTATTTTTATTTTTGACCGTCGGTAATACAGTGCAACGGTATTACAATACTCAGGGTTGGAACTTCATTACTGGACTGCTAGATGGCGTTGAAGAAGCTAGATTTTGAGATTTTTTGACAAACAATGTTTTTATTTTTCATACAAAAATTTTGATTTTTTTTTAATAAAAAGTATCCTATGTTACTTTTAATACATCCAAGAATATGTGTACAACGTTTCATGATGATCGGTTGAGTAGTTTTAGCGTGAAAGCGTAACAAACAAACTTACATTCACATTTATATATTAGTAGGGATGATGATGAGATTATAATAACTTTATTTAAATTTTTTCTTCTCTTGTAGAGATTTTGATCTCCTCATTTTGATCACTTAATCCTTTTTTACGATATTCGTCTTTGATTTTGATTCCTGCGTAGGACAATTATTTGTGTGATTTACAAATGATTGATCTGAGTCTAGGTATTAATTTGAGTCCGTTAACTGTATGTTTGCAAAGACCTAAGATACAAAAATTTATTCCTTAGGACAAAACCTTGTATGTCGAAAAATACCATCCTTTATAATAATTAATGTATAACAGAATTATTGTAAGAAAATATAAAAATTTTACACTCTGCTTAAGCAAGGAGATTCAGAGATACAATTACGCGACTAAATAAAACAAATAATATATCTAAATATTTACAAATTTCTAAATCCTAAAGTTAAGTACTACTCAAAGAATAAATTGCTCCAAAAACTCTTCATGAATTTCAAACAAGCTACGTGTAAAGTTCCCAAGTCCACGTACTGAGGTGGACTTGTAAAGTAATCGTAGTCGCGATTCCACTTTCAAAAGTTGTGGTTTAAAACAACTTTTCAATCAGACCCGTATGCGAGTCGGAGGGTAGTTTGCGACCTTCCACTGTCCGCTTTATACAATATATGGAAGGAAACATTGTTTTTTAAATTGCTTAGTATTACAATTTTAGTAATACAATTTTTCCCGTGCGGTGAAGGAGTAAGAATACAATTCACCACCCCCTATCTTACCCGTGGGTTATCGTACGAAACGACTAAGGAATATAAAACGCATTAATATCTATGTGAGAGAAGGAAATCTCGAAATAAAACTCTATACCAACACGTCCGACCAGCGTGGTATAGTAGGTCAATTTCCCTCCCATTATGGAGGAGGCTCGAGCCCAACAGTGGGACATATATGGATTGAGACGATGATGATGATGTGAATGAATTATCATTTAAAATTAAGTAGGTTAGGTTATAGAATGTATGGACAGATATGAGCTAAGATGATGATGAGATGTTGATTACTACAATTTCTTAACTTATTACCTTTCGACATAAAACTACTTTTCAGATTGTATGGCATTGTCGTTCTTCGAAACTCTATCGTTTCGAATACTGTACAGAGTTCGTGGTCACGAGAGAACTGAATCACTCCAAGTGTTCGGTTAGGGTGGTTTAATACTTCCACGGCCGCTCCCGCTCCTAGCGCGGCCCAATCGCCCACTGGCGAGGCGGAGGTGATGGATACGGCCCACTAATGGCTGCAGAATCCATTCACCTCCTGCAGGCCAACACCAACCACTCCGCCGGTTCACAGGATCTCCTCCTGCAATCCATGGCGGAGTGGTCGATTGGTGCAGCCGTAGTCGCGGAACCGTACGTCGTGCCCCGTCGCCCCAATTGGGTGGTCAGCCGAAACGGAACTGCGGCAATCGTCGTCTCAATGCAGCGGCACTTCCCGTCCTTATCCCTTTTGGATAGGGGTTGAAGAATTTTTCGTTGCGGAATGGGAAGGGGTCACACTCTACAGCGTTTACCTCTCCCCTAACAGGAGAATGGACAATTTCGGGGCCTCCCTCACCACCTTGGAGGCTTCGATACGGCGACTGGCACCGGGCCTCGTCCTGGTCCTGGGGGACTTCAACGCCAAATCCACGGCGTGGGGGTCCCCTATGACGGACGACCGCGGGCGGGCGGTCATTGAGTGGGCGGCTTCACTGGGCCTCTGTGTTGTTAACAGGGGCTCAGTGAACACGTGTGTGCGGCAGCAGGGCGGGTCGATAGTGGACTTGTCGTTCGCTAGCCCCGCTGTCGCGCCACAGGTGAGGAACTGGAGTGTCCTGGAGGAGGCGGAGTCCCTGTCGGGCCACCGGTACATCCGGATGGAGGTCGCCCCCCGGGAACCCAGTAGGGGTCACAGGGCGTACGGAGCTCCCGCGTTTCCACGGTGGGCTGTGGGTCGTCTTGATAGGGACCTACTGGCGGAAGCGGCCATCGTTCACACGTGGCTGTCCTCACCGTCCCCTGCGGACGGAGTGGACGCTGAGGCTGTCCGCATCCGCAGTGCGTTAACGCGGATCTGCGATGCGGCCATGGCCAGGGTGCGGCGTCTACCTCCGAGGCAGGGGGTCGACTGGTGGTCCCCAAGACTGGCGGACCTTCGTGCGGTGTGTATCAGTGCCCGAAGGTCCTACACCCGCAGCCGGCGGCGTCACCGCGACGCCGAGCGGGAGGGCCAGCTGTACGGGGCGTACCGCAGTGCGCGGACTGCCTTTCGGCTGACCATCCAAGCCACCAAGGGTGCGAGTTGGCAGGAGATGCTGGACGGTTTCGACCGTGACCCCTGGGGTCGCCCGTATCGCGCGTCGATGAACAAGCTTCGCGCGCAGGGCCGACCCCTCACCGAGACCCTCCAGCCCGACTTCCTCTGTAGGGTGGTCGAGGAGCTGTTTCCACGGCAGTCGGCACACATGCTCCCGGTCATGGCTTCGCCAGATCAAGACCGGGAGGCCGACGACGAGAGTGTTCCGCCCGTGACGGAAGTCGGAAGTGGGGGCGGCAGTGGCGCGGATTCGTTCCGCCACCAAGGCCCCCGGCTCGGACGGAATTCCAGTCCGGGTGTTGACGTCGCTCCTCAAGCACTTCGAGCCTCGCCTCAGGCAACTGTTCAACGCCTGTGTGACGTCTGGACGGTTCCCTGAGTGCTGGAAGGAGGGGAAGTTGGTTCTCCTGCCAAAGCCGGGACGGCCCCCGGATTTGCCGTCGGCCTACAGGCCCATCGTGCTTCTCGACGATGTGGGTAAGCTGCTGGAGCATGTCCTCGCTGCCCGCATCGTCCGACACCTAGAGGAGGTGTGGCCCGATCTGTCGGACGCTCCATATGGGTTTCGGAAGGGGCGTTCGACCATCGGGGCCCTGCTACGCCTGAGGCAGACGGCCACGGAGGCTGTCGCTGGCAAGGGAGTGCTGTTGGCGGTGTCGCTGGACATCGCCAACGCATTCAATAGTGTGCCATTCACCTGCATCAGGGAGGCGCTCCAGTTCCATGGAGTGCCCCTGTACCTCAAGCGGCTGGTGGCAGACTATTTGGAAGGCGCAGTATCGTCCGCGCGGGTCCCGCAGGGGACATTGTGCGGACGCCTATGTCGTGCGGTGTTCCACAGGGGTCGGTTCTGGGGCCAACTCTGTGGGACATCGGGTACAACTGGGCGTTGAGAGGGAGTCTTCCCCCCCGAGCTGAGCTTGGTGTGCTATGCTGACGACACGCTCATCACAGCTCGTGGCAGGACACTCGAAGAGGCGGCGAGCCTGGCCACTCTCGGCACCGAGGAGATGGTCAGGCGAATCGAGGCGCTGGGGCTCAGGGTGGCCTTAAATAAGATGGAGGCCCTATTATTCCATGGACCACGCGTAAGGCTGCCAACCGGCGCCTCGTTAGTCGTCAACTCCATCCAGATCAACATCCAGGCCCATATGAAGTACTTGGGTCTGGTGCTCGACGGGCGATGGTGGTTCCGGGAGCATTTCCGACAGATTGCTCCCCGGCTGGTCGGCGCGGCGTCCGCCCTTTCTCGGCTCATGCCGAACGTGGGCGGACCCAGTTTCGAGGGCCGACGGCTGTATGCGGGGGTCATCCGCTCGATGGCCATGTACGGCGCACCCGCGTGGGCGAGGGCTCTGAACGCCCAGCTCAGGGCGGTTCTGTGGAGGCCACAGAGAGCCATGGCGGTCAGAGCCATTCGCGGGTACCGCACGGTGTCGACAGAGGCGGCGTGCCTATTGGCCGGGACACCCCCGTGGGACCTAGAGGCGGAGATGCTCTCCGACCTCTACCGGCGGGTTACCTCAGTGCGCGACGAAGGTGGCTCCCCATCGTTGAGCGAGATAGCCACCTGGCGCGAGGACGCCCGCCGAGACGTTATCGCCCGTTGGGTTACGCGACTGGAGAGGCCTAGACATGGTGTTGTTACCGTTGAGGCCCTCCGGCCCGTACTGATGGAATGGATGAAGCGGCGGCACGGAGTCCTCACCTTCCGACTGGTGCAGGTGTTGACGGGGCACGGGTGCTTCGGGAAATACCTGCAAACGGTCGTGTACAGGGAATGGACTCCGGCCTGCCATCATTGCAGTAGCGACGAGGACACGGCGCAACATACGCTCGAGGAATGTTCGGGCTGGGACGGGCAGCGCCGCGACCTCGTCGCTATTATCAGTGCCGACCTGACGATGCCGGCTGTCGCAAGGGCGATGGTCGACAGCGTCAGGAATTGGGACGTGGTCGCCGCCTTCTGCGAGGCTGTCATCTCGCGGAAGGAGGCGGCGGAACGAGTCAGGGAGGACTCCCGCGACACGGGCCGCCGCCAGCGGCCGGGGCGGCGCAGGCGCGAATACCTGCGCCTGATGCCGCCCTAACCCAGGCCTCGGGTGATCGGACCGGGGAATTGTCCGGTCACCCGACGCGAGGCCACCGCATGAGGGCGACGCCCCGACGGCGAAATCTGTCGGGGCGTCGACGAGAGGAACCCGCGAGGGTAAACCGCCGGGCGGACCACTGAAGACAAAGATCGGGTACCGGTGGTCCGCTCGCACGGCGAAGAGAGAGGAGTTTTACGGTGGGTCTATGGGGTCACGCGCCGCCTTTCCGTCACCCCGGACCAATTTGGCGGGGCGAGACGCATCCATAGTCCACCAATAAAAACAATAAAATAAAAAAGGGTGGTTTAATACTTAATATTTTTTATCCTTTTTTTTTCTTTACCCTAGAAGTATGTAAGCGCAAGTCCAAAAGTAGATCTGTATGATATAAAAAAGAAAGTAAGAAAAACTCTATAATAATACGTAGCATCCATAGCCTGAAGTTTCGGACGCTGAAATGCAAAGGGCGACACATCACCAGTTAAACAGACAAGCAATGAACCATCATCATTCCCCTAGTCTTATCCTAATTACTTGGGGTCGATACAATATTTACTTTTCTTTAATAGTACATATTGTAAAAGTTATTGGCAATAGTTTTATGACCGGCCGCCTGACAGACGTCAACCCTCCTTGGGAATGTAATTATTGACCAAACGGCATCAAGTGGAGTTGGTAGGTCCATGAAGCTCTTAGTCGTCTTTTACAACATCCACGAGCAAAGTAAGGGTTGGTAGTATTCGTAGCCGCTACCACACAGCTTTGGACAAGACAAAACTTGAAGAAGACAAGCAATGGACCGACGGTATATAAATTGGACGTCGCAGTGTTGGCGATGCTCCAACCAGATGGTCTAATGGGAAAGTCTCAGGGAGCAAATATAAAAAAAACTAAAATTAAAATATACCCTAAAAATAAAATAGATACAAATACTTCATATGGTTGTTATATTTTTATTTCGACAATAAAATTTAGAAAAATAAAAAATGTAGATTAATTTTCATTAATACATAATAATAACACCCCTGAAATAAAAATACGCTGACCTTATAAAATATATCAAAATAATATACTACGAAATTTTATATCGTAATAATATCTACAAAAAAGTCCACAACGTTATATATCTGTCTCCTAAGTATTATCCACAGTATCCATGTATATCTTTACATATTATTAAAAAATAATTAGTTATTAGGAAGCAATGTACATTAAAATTGCCCTTTACTATGATTAAAATGAATATCCTAGAAGTTAGAGATTTAAAATGCGAGGACTGAGACTTCAAATTTCGAAGTGAAGCGAGAGCGTGTCGCTAGTATTCAATGTAGAGCCAACAGCAACAAAAAAGTTTTCATATTCCAAGAAAAAAGATATCGGTTTCCAGTGAAATTTAATAAATTACTTAACCATTTCCACAGTAATTTAGCTTTGTTAAAACTAGCAGTAACTAAGATCTTATGTGGAAAAACTTAGTCGTGTGAAGGAGACCAGATAAGTAAATTTATTATTAAGCTTTGTACTACATTTGGTTGGACAAAACCCGCATTTAGTATAAACTACCATAAAAATTTTATATATTCGCTATGCGTAACTGACGTTAATATGACACTGTCATGGGTTCGATTCACACGCAGGACAATGCAGGTAATACACAAATTATTGTTGAGTCCGGGTGTAATTTTTATATTAATTCGATACGATTTTTATATTATTCGATGTGAAGGAGGACTTCACAGCACAAAAATTGTTTTGTTATTGTAGTCTTTTAATAAAAAAAATACTTATAAACTCTTACAAATATAAGTCAAACTCTGAAGTACCGTAAAATGCAGATTGTTTTTAACTAATCATCAACATCATCATCTTAGCTTATATACAGGGTGGAAGTGGACCGCTCCCCAAAACAAAGACAGGTGACTCTACTAGACCCACTTGTAATGATAGGCTAGAAAAATATCGATACGGATGAAAAAAAAGTGTTTATTTACAGCATTTTTTGCGTTTTTCTACATTTTATCATATTAAGACAGTGCCGTGTAATAATAATTTCATAAAAATACGTAACTTTACTCAGATGAGAAAAACGCAATGTATTCAATAATCAAAACATCTGTTCGGCCTACCTACACGCGCGCGGTAACTGACCGCGCGCGTGGTATCGGCCCAATACCGCGGTCATTCTCCGCGGCAATGTAGGCATCACCTCTGGAACAGCTGATCTGAGTTTTGAATACGTGTGTGTTTTCTCATCCGAGTAAAGTTACGTATTTTTTTTAAATTATCGTTACAAGGCACTGTCCTAATACAATACTGTGTGGAAAACTTCCAAAAATTGTTGTAAAAAAATTTTTTTTTTTTCATCCGTATCGATTTTTTTCTAACCTATCATTACAAGCAGGAATAGTAGGGTTACCGGGCTTTGTTTTCGGGAGCGGTCCCCTTCCACCCAGTATATCCCACTGTTGAGCTCGAGCCTCTTCCTCTCGAGGAAAACTGGCTAACTATATACTGGTCAGATGTGTTGGTATATGGTTTTGTTTCGAGTTTTCTTTCCCTTGCATAGATGTTATATAGGTTTCATATCCTATAGTCGTCTCTTATGATCACCCACAATATAAAACACAGGGGTAGGTCAATTGTATTCTTACTTCGTCACCACACGGGTAGATTCAGAGATATAGAATTCAGAAAATAGAGAATGAATATATCGTGTCCACTCGAAACGTCATATATTTTCTGCGTCTCAAAAAAACAGAAATAGCTGTAGATCATAAATGTTTCACTGTCACTTTAAATTATTTGTAAATATACGAGTATAACAACAGCGTATAACGCTGATAATTTACCGTAAGAACAAAAATACACACATATATATTTTGGACCATGTTAATGCACTTTACATTCTAATACAGTGGGTTGGATATAATTAAATGGACATTGATTTTTGAAGTGAAACTTCTAATGCGACTTCCTACAAGGTTGCGTTAAACGTTTAACGCAATGGCACTCCTCGAATGCATGCGCGTAGTATACCTGTTCCAGGCCAGCGCGAGGGTTAGCAACGAGTAGCGTCCAATATTCCAACGCAAACGGGAGAGAGAAAGAAAGATACACAAAGGTAAAAAGTAAGAGAGAGAAAGAGAGTGAGTCGGTAGATCCCAAGCACATGCGCGTGTTATTCTTGCTATGTAGCAAAGTAAACAGTGTGAGCGTCGTGAAATTAGCTGAAATACGTACTTGTTGTTCTATTTTAATTTATAATATTCATTATTTTCATAGGTTTAAGTTTTCACTTCTGTTGGCAGTCCTCATGACTACTTTGTGTTTCTTTTTCTTTCAATTTTCCGTGTGATGATGAAGTAAGTATACAATTCATCACCACTTATCTTCTCTGTGGATGTCATAAAGACTAAACGAAATATAATATGTATATAACAACAACCTTTCGTGCCAGTGTCATGGTTGTGATTCGCACGCTGGACTTTCACGTGCGACTTTGTGAGATACACAAACTGTTGTTCTGAGTCTGAGTATAATTTTTCTGGGTTAATTGCATGTTTGTAAAGTTCACCGCAATACAAAGATTATTTCCTCCATGCAAGGTGATGTTTTCCAAAAACAAAAAACTATACCAACGCGTTTGTCCGGCGTGGTACAGTAGGTCAATTTTCATGCTATTCCGGAGAAAGCTCGAGATCAGCAGTAGAACATATTTGAGCTGAGATAAAAGCATGACATATATTTGTACTAATTTATATCCAATTTAGAGTCGACTATATGGGCAGAGAAAAAATTAAGAAAATAAATCTAATAGCCATACATGAGTATTTAAATTATATGAAGGATGTGTTTAAAATTAAATTTGTCAATATAGTTTTATTCTATACGTACTAGACATACGCCTCTTTGCTTCAATAACGTGTTAAAAATGAAATTTTAGGAAAGTGTTTTTATAGTTGAAAAAAATGATTGATATATATAAATCTAAGATTTAAATTATTTAAATATTCTATAATTATATCATCTATGATTTAAATCAGATTAACGGGAAAAACAATATTCGTTGCGACACAATTATTTTTTTAAACTTGAAAAACATTCCTCTAAAATTTAATTTTTCAAGATAACACATTTTTCAAGCAAAGAGGCGAATATAATAAAACCATTATAACGGATTTTATCGCGTTTACATATCTGACTTTTACTTTCCCAACGTTTCGAAAACGTTTCAGCGTTTATAGTCACGGGAAGACTGTACTTAAACATGATAAAGTCCTTGAAAATAATTTTGTGTCAAATATTATACTATGTATAATACTCACATAAACATCATTAATTATTATACTATATAATATATTATTATACTATGTATAATATGTATAAATTCATACTAAATATTTGCAATAACATCACCGCGATAAAACTTTGAACTTCCTATCCTTTTGAACTTCAAATTCATAATATCGGTAGAATAATTTGTTCTGTAGGTATATTTCTATCAAACATTTCTGTTTCTTAGCAAAAAAAAAACGACAAGTTTACCCCGTACCATTTAATAAAACCCATTAATTTAACAATTAAATTTCTCTGAACTAATAAAAAAGTTGAGTACCTATTCATATTCATTAAAAGATATTTGCAATTTCAAAACGTTAAAAAAAACAACTTCAAAACAATGTAGTTGAGATCAACCAAATATTATTGAGGATAACTCAAAAATTACGGGTCAGATTTCCGAGTGTTTTATAATTAATTTAACGGATTCTATCGCGTTGGTATTTGATTTTTAATTTTTATTAACGGACAATTAAAAAAAAAACCCTGTAAAAAAAAACAAAACCCTGTAAGGTGTTCACCTTACAGGGTTTCTGGTCGCGCGACTTGAGTCGGATCTTGATCAAATTTAAGTAAGTCCAGGTGGTCCTGGACCTACTGAAATTTTATCAACAGATTTGAAAGTTCTGAGGTATCAGACATTGAAAAAAAACTTTCTTCTTTTTTTAAATCTGTTAAAAATGAAAAATAAACATTATCTACTTCACTTCAGAAGTACTTACATATATACATATCATCACGCCATATCCCTTGCAGGGTAGGCAGAGAGAACAGGGTGCCAGAGAACTCTATCCTTGCATACTTCACTCGCTTCCTCAACATTCATAATTCTCTTCATACACGCTCGCCGGTTTTTGAGACTCTTGACTCCACCTTCCTTCAGTACGTGACCAATCTGGTCTAGGTAGGTTAGTCTCGATCTCCCCCAGTACCTACATCCTTCCACTTTTGCATTGTATATCTTCTTAACCAGACGTTTAATAGAAAATCTTCAATAGTGTAACTGTAAATAATTACAAATTCAAATAAAATTAAAATTATAAATGCTTGAAGCAATGCTTGAAGTTCCCCAAAAGCAGGAGAAAAATATTTCTGTGTTATCCCACTTATGTTGGAGAAACTAAACATCACATTTATGATTAATTTCAAGCCCAATGGTGGGATGTTTATGAGTTAAGATGATGATGATTACCCAACTCATGCATTATGGTTATTGTAATAATTAAAATATAATTCTATTGCATATAATCACTGCCTGTATAAAAGATGCATTTCAAAAGACAACATTGACGACCACCTGGCCGGTTGCCAAGAAAAAACGGCGTACGCAAATATACCCAGTGTTTGTCCGTCCGTCCATCCAGCGGTCACCGGCGGCCAACAAACGCGAAAGTATTTCACTTAGTCACCAATGAAACACTGACTCAGAACATTATAACGAAAATAATAAACTAAGAAAAGCTTTATAAATTTAGTAACTACTAATTATAGCTGTATCTATATTTTTGGCTTATAACGACCTGAGCCAACTCCATCTGATGCCGTTCAGTCAACAATTACATTCCCAAGGAGGGTTGACGTCTGGCAGGCGGCCGATCATAAAACTATTGCCAATAACTTTTACAATATGTACTATGAAAGAAGAGTACATATTGAGTGTTTTCTAATTACATCACTGGAGCGCATTGTGCGGCATAGTGCTCAAGGTTTTTTGTCAATATCAACGTTGAACGTTGAGCATTGTGCCGCGTGGTGCGCTCTGGTGCTGTAATTGGAAAACACTCATTGTATCGACCCCAAGTAATTGGGATAAGAGTAGGAGAATGATGATGATGATATTTTTGGCTTAAAATTTTATTTTTCTATTGTACTTTTAATTCTCCATGACACAATAATTTATTTAAAAGTTATATCTCTTTAGGAAACGTAGCCATACGAAGTGACCTATTGTTTACTATTTTTACCTCCTCCCTTTCCTCGGTGGTCACCCGTAGTATACGCCAAAGTCTAGGCACTTTGCGTGTGTGTACCTGTGTCTGTGTGTGGTATATTTGTCCGTGTGTGTTTGCGTATTTGTCTTATTTTTTCACAGTATGTTAACGTGCAATGTACCATCTTGTGAATATATACTGTATGAAATGTATGTACTTAATGATAATCATGTAAATATTTCTATACATTTATATATACAATACAAATAACAAATATCCGTGTGGTGACGGAGTAAGAATACAATTCACCACCCCCTATCTTACCCGTGGGTGATCGTAAGAGACGACTAACGGATATAAAATGTATATAACATCTATGCAAGAAAAGAAAAAATCGAAACAAAACTCTATACCAACACGTTTGACCAGCGCGGTATAGTAGGTTAATTTCCCTCCCATTACGAAGGAGGCCCGAGCCCAACAGTGGGACATATATGGGCTGTGATGATGATGATGATATATACAATAATTTGCCCCGTTCCTATACGCCATCTGGACTCAGGTGGTATCAGATATGCCCACAGCGTTCATGGCCCATGTATAATCGCGTTAATTAATACTATTAGCTGTTTGAGTGTAAACAATAAAGAAATCACGTATTTATACTGAATTGATTGTGATAAACTTAGGTATATTTCAGAACCTCAACTATAGGTACAGGAGGGATTATATTCCCAAGGAGGGATGATGTGTGGCAGGCAGCCGGTCATAAAACTATTGCCAATAACTTTTACAATATGTACTATGAAAGAAGAGTACACACTGTATCGACCCCAAGTAATTGGGATAACAGTTGGAGAATGATGATGAACTATAGGTACAGGAATTCGTTAAAATCTAGTCAGTATTTTTTGTATTTTCCGTACCGAAATAGAATTTCATCAAGCACTCTCTCTTAACCAAGGCTTTCGTAAAATTCAATTAAGGTATATAATATACAGACGAAAATACAAAGAATAATTTGACTAAAATTATACAATACAGACTCTGCATATTGCCACTTATTGTAATACGGGCAAAAATGCAAATGTTACTAGTACCAAAGTCCAATATTTAACGATCAATATTGGGCAGATACAACAGTTAAATGACACAGCACTAAAAATAACATTCAATGGCAAACGTCACGGACGCACGCATTACATATAATACGCAATATTTTCTATAAAATAAAGTAAAACGGTCAATACGGGACATTCAATACAATAACGCGATGATTTTGCATAATTTTATTGATCCAAATACGCGTAGATCATTCGTCATTCGGCCAATAATACGTATAAAAGCTGTCAATATTTAGTAGTGTTGTTAAATGTCGTTGTCGATATCGATTATGCTTATTACTTAACTATATTTTTTTTTATTGCTGGTGGTGACAAACGAGCAAGCAGCACATCTGATGATAAGTGTTACTGCCACCCATGGACCTTTGCAATACCAAGGCCTACCGATACAAACCCAAAACCAACCCAGTTGGGCTTAACGAAATGCAATAGCACATGGCCATTATTTCAGACGTCGATCTTCTACGAGAGTAAGGTACTACCCCGGACGGACCGGCCCGCGGCTGTAGATAGAATACCGTAAATAGCGTTTTCCTACCACTGAAATATATATTAATGATTAAAAGGAATATTTGGCAACTTGTATTCTATATAATATAAAAAACATATGAAAACATATCTTTAATATTTATAAATGTTCGCAGAATATTACTACATAATTTTTATAATATATACAGGGTGCCGATTTTATTAGTAGAATAACTTAAACTAGGTGTAGGAATGACGCCATAAAAAACATTAAAGTTAGTTGCAGACTCCTAGCTCTGCCCAATCCCGAGATAAAGTGATTTGTTTCTTATCAAAACAGTAGATTTGTCACCGTACATTGACCTGTAGGTACATTTCGACCCAGCTGTGCGGCGGTGAGCGCAGCGCGAGCGGGTCTATTTGCCTACTAGTTCAGTGTCACACGCATGAGTATATGCCTACATTAAACTTTTTATAGTAGATACAAGTGTATTGACCGCTTATCAGTATGGCAATTTAATCAAAACTTAGGTACTATTTTTTTCAACTGATTTGGATAGTGTACCATGGTCTGATACACCCCCTTCAAGGATTCTACTAATTAAATCGGCACCTGTATAATTATAATAAAAAAAATATATATTAAAGGTTTAAAAATATTTCTTTATCTATATCTTATAAATAGTCTATACATACAAACCAAACCTTTGATACTTTGAAAACAAACAATTTCATCTCAACTCTACATTTCCTATTACTGGGTTCGGGCCTCCTTCACAATAGAAAGGTAATCGAACTACCACGCTAGTCAATTGGGTTGGTATAACGTATATACACACGGACGAAAAATGTCTAAGATTAGTTTTTGAAAATATTTTTTTAACATTCATCATCATCATCCCACCTTATATATGTCCCACTGCTGGGATCACGCCTCCTCCTATGCTAGGACGGAAAATGACCTACTACACCACGCTGGTTAGACGTATGATATAGGGTTTTATTTCGAGTGGAAAACTCTTCTCTTGAACATTAATTATTAAAATATAATTACTTCCGTTATAAAACTTAACAAATTAAGTAATGGGATATAACTTGATTTATCTTATAGTAACATATCAAATGACTATCGATTACTATCGATAAAATAACATCCATCACTAATGAGTATTCTGCAAATCTCACTGTTGACCGATGGTGCGTGCCAAATGGTATGATCGATCATTGCACCACACTATTGTGTCCATCTTATATCCCTAATGTTCTCACTGAGCTTCGTATCGTATCCCACAAACCAGGTGTACACATACTGAAATACCAAAACTAAAGATTTGACAAGTATCGAAAGATTTTTTTATTTTCTTTTTATTCTGAGCACATGCAGTTTGAAAGTGTGAAATTGACCTCGAGGTAAAACATGATTGCTATTTCTCTAACTGTCCTCATCGTCAAAAAGTTATAGCATGAACCTTCCATTTAATAAAATTAAGTCAACAGTGTACCACTACTTTTTTTTATTGCACGTGGTGGCAAACGAGCAAGCTGCACACCTGATGGTAAGTGTTACTGCCGCCCATGGACCTTTGCAATACCAAGAGCATAGTTAGACCGCTGCCTATCAATACAAACCCCAAACCCACCCCAGTTGGCCTTCCAGCTCTCTCGCTCACCGAACGAAGTACAATAACACATTGCCATTACTCAGACGTCGATCTTCTGCGAGAGTGTGGTACTACCCCGGACGGACCGGCCCCCGGCTGTAGACAGAGAACTGTTAACATCGTGGTCCTAACACTACTAAACTAACTACAATAGAAGAAAAATAGACTTACTATTCTACTCTAGTTATATGGTAGTCATTTCAGGACATTGCCCCGACGGCGAAAGCTGCCGGGATATTGAGTAGCAATTATATCCGTGAGATGTAGAGCGGGATCCACGGGGTCACGCGGCGTTTCTTCTGTCGCCCCGGACGGGCATAATGGGGCGTGAACACACAATAACCAGCCCGCCAAAAAAAAAAGGGAGTAGTCATTTCGAGTTTTCCTTCTCTTGTATCAACATCATCATCTCCTCAACTCATGTATGCAGCCCCAATGCTATGCTTGATCTTCCTCCACACTAGGAGGGAAATTGAAGTGCTACACCACGTTGGTAAAGACTTGTTGGTGTGGGTTTTATTTCAAGATTTCAATCTCTTGCAAAGATTTTATAGGTATGCATATTTTATCTCTTAGCCGTCTCTTACGAAAAGCACGGGTAAGATAGAGAGTAGTGACTGGACTTCTCACTTAGTTACTATATGGTAACTCAAAATACTGGCGTTTAGTGAATTGTAGAGCATACGGGTATATCAATCAACCTATCGATAGCCACTATTTAATATAGACCATGTCGTAATCGCCACAATTACCAAACAGGTTGGTGATCATATTTGATGTTAAAATTTATCCAGAAATGCCCATTGTCTTGATGATATATCAGCCGATTTTTACAACTGCCGCGAATTTACATCTGACGTAGTAGTTAAGAGATCTACGGTATAAGTCTTGCTGTTTCTATTACCACGCAGGACGGACGACGCCCCGACGGTGCAAACTGTCCAGGCGTCGACATAAGAGGATACCCGTGAGGGTAGACCGCCGGGTGGGCCACTGAAGAAAAAGACCGCGTACCAGTGACCCACCCGCACAGCGTTGAGAGGTATATTATATGTTTTTTCTGTCGCCCCGGACGGATTAGCGGGGTTTGACGCACCGTAGCCCGCCGCCAAAAAAAAAACAAAAAATTAAAAAAAATCACGCAGGACAATATTTTGTGCAATCTACAATTCGTTGTTCTAAGTCTTGCTACAACGAAACTTATTTTTGATACATTCATTGTATATTTATCTCTCTCCTTCAATACAAAGGGACCAAGTTCCTTAGTATAGTGACAAATTATATTTAATCGATTGTCACCTACATAATTATTATTTTGCAAAGTATTTTGCGGATACCTACGCAAGATATATTGAGGTACTAATTATAAGAACTGCCAACATAAATTAAACGAGAACAATCTTGTTATTTGTACGAGTGCAATAGAATTTCGTATGCTAATGCAATTGCCAGAGCTACCAACGTAAGATATTTTGATGAGACGCCCATTACACTCAATTACGAGCACAGTAAATTAATAAGCTTGAACATATGGGATTTAGGTACTATTTTGCATCCGTAATAAATATGTGCAAATAGACTATATGATTACTAATTTAATCAATTTTATTTTAAGCTAAACGCAGTAATAAAACTGTAAAGGAAATGAAATTTCAAATGATCCACTGTCACCAATGATAATATTTTCCAGCGTCGATATTGTAATAAAAATTTTATAAGAGACACATTTTGTTCTTGTACTGGATACCCCTAGAGAAAAGACCAAGCTTTTCTGTTCATTTTACATTGACAAGTAATAAAATAGACGCATCAACAATCTAGTCGAAGTTAAGCATTACATTTTTGAGAATAACTCACAAAACCTCTGGTCAGTTCTTAATCAAATTTAAATGGAAACATGTCGAAAGTACTAGGTTTTTAATAAAAAAAGAATCATCGAAACCGGTTAACCTATAATAAAGTTCTAAAGTAACACACATAAAAAAAATACAGAAGAATTGAGAACCTACTCTTTGTTTTTAAATCGGTAAATAAAACAAGACAACCAAACATAAACCAACATTGTTCAATCTTAAAAAGCATACTTCTTAACTTTCAAATAAAACACGTGAACAATTTGACACCCTCGCATATTGTTGACCAAACTTCACACGACCCAAATCTCTGTTAACACGCCAAACCCCTGTTTATAACCAATAAAAATCACCCAGAGTCCGGTCCGGATATCGAGTTTTCTCACCCTCAAAATTTAACATCACCAACTTTTCTTTCTCACTTAAACACTCAATAACAACCCTTAAACGTTTATAGCTAAGATTCACAGTAATTACATCTAGAAATTGGAATTTTCTGTACTCCATTACAAGTGATCGACTCCATATGTCGAAAACAAGTCAACTAGCTTCTTAACTGGACACCCCAAATTGAGGGTATTTTAAGGGGAAATCGTCGGGTTTATTGGAATTTCCTATGGTTTACTTCATACGCAGTGATTGCCTTAGGGGTTGAGTTTATAAAAGTCAAAACATGTTTAGATTTGATAAGTCATGATTAAAATATGCGAGTAATTTATATTAATTTTGTGTTTCATCCATTTAAAACTATTTCATGTTTTTTTTTTAATATTTCTATAACTATAGTTTCTTATATAAGGGTCAAAATTTAATTCTCATTTACAATATTTCTTTATTAGACTTACGTAGAATGTACAGTAATGTAAAAATTGCCATCTTCAATGCCAAGTGCCTTGAGTTCTAATGGAATTCAACTAAAAACTAATATTGTTTCTGAAGGGTAATACGTGATAAACTTTGTGTGGAAATATGAACCGCGAGTCGAAGGAAATAATGGATTGCTGCGACCAGTGAAATATCGAAGGACATTACAGGTACCCAGCTTTTCCTACCTAGAATTAGCCCACACTAGTGTTGCCCAAATGCAAGACTCTTGCGAGTCTGGCATATGAGAGTATGGCGCTAACGGTACAACTATCAATAATCAGGGACATGCGACTTCACGGGAGTGGGGAGGTGTGGTTATAGAATCACACCTATGGGGCATTTCACGTGAAGCGGACAGGGAAAAAAAATGTCAGGTTGTGGATATTGTTCATAATTGGGTTAATTGTACTTCCATATGACCTGAATAAATGTGTGTCTTTGCTTTTCATTTTTTTTGCCTACCCACGAATTTATGCGTGTACAAAGAACTATAAAAATTTGAGGAACTGATTTTTTGATAGCTCTTATTGAAGTTAACCAGATAGATTGAACTATATATATATTCCATAGTCTTATGTCTTATGGCATTCTGCTTTGGGGTTGCTCTGCAGATTTGAAAAACATCTTTGTTCTTCAAAAACGGGCTGTCCGCGCTATTTATAATCTAGGGCCAAGAAAAAATTTAGGGAAATAGACATTCTAACCGTTGTATCACAATTTATATTCGAAAACATACTATATGTAAAAAAAATATTAATGAATTTGATAAATATAGTGTGTGAACACTAGGAATAAGGATAATCTAGTTATCTATCATACTCGCCTACAAAAAATTAGTAGGTCTTTCATGGGGCAATGTATACGCTTTTACAATAAACTGCCTAAAGATATCCGAGATATGCCAATGAATAAGTTCAAAAAGGCTATCAAAAACAGACTGTCCAGAAAAGGATATTACAGCATTTCCGATTATCTAAATGATAATACGGAATGGTTATGAGCAGCTCCTCTCTCAGCAATTGCCCTTTTAATGTTTATCACTTTTGTATTATTTGTATTATCTTAATTGTACAGTGTAGCGTGTTTTGCCTAACGAGTTATGTATTTAATTATCCTAGCTATCTGTTTCAAATTTATAGATTATGGTGTGGTCATGCTCACTGAAAAGGTCTCTGCTTGCGGTAGCTACGTGGAGCGGGTCTCTCCCTTCCCTCCAACGTGGTTGAGGGGCGTGATGGCTGCTCTAATAGTTAACTCGTGATCGGGTGCCGCTTGTGGAATCTGGTCCAGCCATTTTTCTTTCTTTTTGTTTTATAAATATTCTTAGTTTAATTTTGTATTATATACAAAATTTTAAAAATCAATCTTTACTCGAAGGGCATATCACTGGAGCTAACATAAATTAAACATGTACCAAACTCTTTTGTGAAAAAATATAATAAAAAAAAAATGACGAGCCCACTGAGTTTCTTGCCGGATCTTCTCAGTATGTGGCTGCTTTCCGATCCGGTGGTAGATTAATTAAATTTAATTAAAAAAAAAAACAATGTAAAATTGACAATATGTAAGTGCCCCTATGGGGCTTATGCAAAATAAATGATTTGATTTGATTTGATTATAAGTAAATAATGTTTATTTGAGAATATTACTTGCTTTTATTGGCAATTGACTGAAATTTGAAAAAATAATGTTTTTTTTTTCATATATTAAACCGGAAGTTACACATTACACATTGATTTTTTATTAAGTTCGCATTTTTTTATATTTTTTATTTTTATCTGAAAACATACCTTGTAGTATATAAATATTATGTAAAAATTATCAAAATGGTATCTCAAGTCGTTTAGGAGTTAGATGTACTAAAGTACATACGTGTCTTACGTCGCGAAGTACTGGACGAATTTCTAGTATGGAAGTCTTACGCGCCTGCGCAAGAAAACGATTCATGATTATATAATATCAAATTATATCCTATTATAACCTGTAGCACTATCTCTTACCTATCATAGTTATTTATATTTGATGATAATTACAGATAATATTATATATTTATCGTCGTTACGAATGCGGTCGGTCAGCCTAACTCCACAGATTTTCCGAAGAGATCGCATTTCGACCGCATTAATTTTACTTTCATTCTCTTTTCTGCATATCCAACTCTCGCTTCCATACAGTAATGTTGGGACAAGCACTGCCTTATGTATAGCTACACGTGCCTTCTGGCTGAGGTGGTGGCTGCCGAGATGTTGCCCCAACGCTCCGTTCACTCTATTTCCCCCATTCACTCTTCGCTCTATATCAGTGGTGTACCTTCCATCTCGGCTAAATCCACATCCAAGATATAAAAATTCATCCACTTGCTCTAGTACATCATTACCTATTGTTACTCTTACATCTGTTCTGGTTTCATCTCTTTCAAAGACCATTATTTTGGTTTTGCTCACATTCACGCGTAGACCCCTTTTCTTACGTCGTCGTAACGACGACGTAAGAGAGCGAGTAGGTATGAAAGAGAGTATTGGTGTAAAGATGCGAAAGGGAATGCTCCGATGGTTCGGACATGTGGAAAGAATGCCGAACGAACGTCTGGTTAAGAAGATATACAATGCGAAAGTGGAAGGATGTAGGTACCGAGGGAGACCGAGACTAACCTACCTAGACCAGATCGGTCAGGTTGAGGAAGCGAGTGAAGTATGCAAAGATAGAGTTCTCTGGCACTCTGTTCTCTCTGCTTACCCCGCAAGGGATATGGCGCGATGATATGTATGTATGTATGTACATTTTACTCTTAATTCATCACCACATCCAAAATCTTAAATCTAACTGCTGCATCTGACATTTAAAAAATAGCTAATTCATCACTGAAACATCTCTAAAAAAATATTTCAAGCAATATATAGTTGTAAATAATTCATTCCATACTCACATCCGCACCCTTAGGCAGGCGGATGCGATTCAATTGGGCGGAAAGGCGGCTTGACCGCGGAGGTCGAGTGACCCTTCCCTTGCGCCTTTCAATCATAAGACCTTTTATAAGGGCGGCTTTGACGAGAGGCTTTAAAGGAATTTAGAGAGCTTTGTACAATTATGTTGCTTACCAGCTACTTAAATATAATAACTTTGAAATTAGCACTCGTTTCGTAATTATTACTTGTATACCCACAATCAACATGTTATGATGTACTAAGTATATATACCTAATACCATAAATTAGTGTTCCTAATCTTACTCAATATTAATAGTGCTAGCAGTTTTTCTTGCTTGGATTTAGTACATTCATCGTCGTCATTCTCCAACTTTTATCCTAATTACCTACTTGGGATCGACGCAATAGTAGGTACTCGTAATCAAATCAAATCAAATCATTTATTTTGCATAAGCCCCATAGGGGCACTTACATGTTGTCAATTTTACATTGTTTTTTATATTAAATTTAATTAATCTACCACCGGATCGGAAAGCAGCCACATACTGAGAAGATCCGGCAAGAAACGCAGTGGGCTCGTCATTTTTTTTTTTTTTTTTTAATATCACAATAATACATACATAACATATTGTAAGTTATTGGCAATAGTTTTATGATCAGCCTGCCTGATATCAAACCTCCTCGGTAATGTAATTATTAACCAAACGGCATCAGATTCAGTTGGCTCAAGTCGATATAAAGTTCTTAGTCGTCTTTTATGACCTCCACGAGCAAAGTAAAGGTTGGTAATATTCGTAACCGCAATGTTATCATCTAGATTCAACCCTGACGTAATATGATATTAACTATCTTATCAATATTAAAAACATTTGCAAAACAGTAATCACCTATATAGACGAGACAGCACGTTAATTTTGAAGCTCTAGGTCTCATTGTTACCTTGGGGCGTCGGGGATCGAATGTCAGTAGACGATCTCTCCGGCGCCCCATAAAAACGCGGAAGGGGGCCGCTGTGGTTTTAGTGGGTATTCCGGCCGGACTGGCCGGCCGGCGAGTCCCACACTCCCTCCCATCTCGACATCGGCGGGAAGGGGTTAGCGCGTAAAAGCGTTTCCACAACGTCAAAAAAAAAAAAAAAAAAAAAAAAAAGTCTCATTGTTACTAAATTTTAGCCAATATTTTAACATTTTTTAATAGTGTTAGGACCACGCTGTTGACAGTTCTCTGTCTGCAGCCGCGGGCCAGTCCTTCCGAGGTAGTACCACACTTTCACAGAAGATCAACGTCTGAGTAATGGCAATGTGCCATTGCGCTTCGTTCGGTGAGCGAGAGAGGTGGAAGCCCAACTGGGGTGGGTTTGGGGTTTGAATTGGTAGGCAGCGGCCTTATACCCTTGATATAGCAAAGGTCCATGGGCGGCAGTGACACTTACCATCAGGTGTACTGTCTACTCGTTTACCACCATCAGTAATAAAAATATATATATAAATACCACTTCACCTATTGATCATAACCTTATATATTATAGTATAAACATTTCTACATAAATAGGATGTTATATACAATTGTTTTTTTTAGTTTCAAAGTTGTTTAACATCCTATAAGTGCGTTCATACAAATATACAAACCTTTCTATACAAACTTCTATGAAAGTCTATACGTTTAAATGTGACGCACTAAGTTCTAAAATAGATTTCAAAAGGAACTTTATGAATTGTTAATACAATTGGTTTAAAAAAGTTTCGAGACTTGGGAAGTAAGGACAGAAAATCGTCATGTATATTTTTTTTATCCAAGTGACTGTCTGAAGATAGGTTCATATAAGTATATCGCATTTAATATAACTGTATACCCATAACTGATTTTGTTTAAAAGTACATAATTCAGAGACATTTAAATTCATATAGAATCTTGAAATTAATAATCTTATATAATTTTTAATGAATTTAAATAAGTCCATATACTAAGTACAAACAGTTCCAAATGTATTTTATGTAATTTCAAAATATCTCCTATATATAATACTTCGTTAATTTTTAAAACGGGCATGGGGGGCATAGCCGGAGCGTGCTCGTTCGCGTCCCCTGCCAGTCTAATTAGACTGCTAATCCGGCTCGAAATGCGTACCGCAATGCGGGTTAGGGCGTCCCCCGGAGGCGACGCGTACCGACCCGCCCCCGTCGGTACGAACATCGGCAGTTGCGGCGATGGGGGCCGCCACCCATCACGCCTTGCCCAGTTAGGCGAGTCGAGGAGAATGGAGTGCCGGGTGGGCACGTGGAATGTAAGAGGTTGTGTGGAAGGTAAGTTGCACGAGCTGATATCCGTCATGGCGGACAAACAGCTAGACGTGCTCTGTGTAACAGAGACCAAGCGAAGGGGCAGCGACGCCTGCGATCTTCCTGGTGGCGGGATGGCTCTGTGGTCTGGTGTACCACAGAGCGATCGAGCCAGCATGGGGGTAGGAGTGCTGTTGTCCTCTCGCTTGGCCTCAGGTGTGAAGGATTACGGAATGTATGATCCCAGACTTCTCTGGGTCCGTATAAAACTAGGTGTCACCAAGGTATTCATGGTTGTAGCACATATGCTACAACCATGAATACCTACTACGGGAGCATACTCCCGTAGGATCCTCGGTGGCATCAGACCTAGAGAAGTTTTGGGACAATGTTAGGGAAGTTCTGGATATGGCAGAAACCAGTGAACGCGTGATTGTATGCGGAGATTTGAACGGATGGGTGGGGACCAAGCGTCCCGACTATGAGGACGTACTTGGTCCATTTGGTGATAAGAGAGTGAACGACGCAGGTAGGCTCATAGCGGATGTATGCATGGAGAGAAACCTTATTGTGTCAAACACATTTTTCCAACATAAGGACATCCATATGTATACATGGAGAAGGAATGAACAGAAAAGCATAATAGATTTAATTTTGGTAGACAGTCGCCTCCGAAGCAAAATATTGGACGCAAGAGCCTACAGGGGCCCCACAGTCGACACGGACCACTATCTCGTTATTGCGAGATTTAGTGGTCTGTTCAGAAAGTGGAGGCACTGGCGAGAGCGTGTTCACTTCGGAGGGCTTGAAAGAATAAAGGTTGAAAGGTTGCAAGAAGAGTGTGTAAGAGTAAAGTATGCAGAGGGTGTCCGAGAACGGCTGACGATGGCAAGCCAGCCGCAATCGGACATTGAAGAATGCTGGAGAGTATTGAAAGAGAGTATGGTAGATACAGCGAAAGAAGTATGTGGAAGTTCAAAGAAGCATAGAAAAACAAATGGTGACGCATGGTGGGATGCGGAAGTGGCAGCTTCCGTAGAGCAAAAGAAGAAAGCGTGGCTGGACTATGTCTCTTCTTTGAATCTACATGACAGTATGACTGAACAGAAGAAAGAAATATATCGGCAATGTAAGAATGACACCAAGGCCTTAGTGAAAGAGAAACGTGATAGAGCAAGTATGAGTGCAGAAGATAGGCTGACTAAAAACTTCGAGGGTAACACCAAACTCTTTTGGAGGGAGGTGAAGAAGTCTCGGGGTGGTTGGTCAGCCTTCAGAATGAATAAAATAAGGTCTAAAGGTGGAGACATTCTTACACAAACACAAGACGTGTTAAGCCGATGGAGTGAATATTTTGGCGATATGTATGCGGATGCTACGGTTGGCGCCGGTGTTGGATGTGGTTTAGTAGATCAACATACGACAACGGCGTCCTCCGATGGCATCAGTATGGATGAAGTTGAATGGGCGATAAGAAGTTTGAAAAATGGTAAGGCAGCGGGCATTGATATGGTGTCTGCCGAGATGATCAAGCTCGGTGGCCCTTGTGTCTGGGAGGCGTTCCTGTTGCTCCTCAATTTATGTTGGAGCTCGGGAATGGTTCCCAGGGACTGGAATAGCGCAGTCATCGTGCCTTTGTTTAAAAACAAGGGTTCACGTTATGACTGCGCAAATTACAGAGCCATAAGCTTGACCAGTTTGGCAGCAAAAGTGTATGGAAAAATTATTGAAAGGAGAATGAGGATGGTGTCCGATGGTTTACTGTGTGAGACACAAGGAGGTTTCAGGAGTGGAAGGGGATGCATGGATCAAGTGTTCTCTCTGCGCAACATTGTGGAGAAGCATCTGGCTCTAGGTCAGAGGGTTTTCTGCAGTTTTGTGGATCTGGAGAGAGCATTTGACACGGTTGTACGAAAGGAACTTTGGGACATTTTACCGGAGTATGGTATTAACGGTAAACTGCTACAGGCTGTGCAGTCCAGTTACATGGGCTGTAGAGCCTGTGTGCGGCTGGATGATGGAATGTCGCCTTGGTTTGACGTCAATATCGGCGTTAAGCAGGGGTGCGTTCTGTCAGCCAGGCTGTTTATCATATATATGGATAAATGTCTCCAAAGATTGAACGATATGAATGTGGGAGTCCAGATGGGCGACTCAGTGGTCACTGCTCTGCTTTATGCAGATGATGCAGTCCTGCTGGCACAGTCAGCGACTGACCTGCAGACCCTAGTCGACACAATGACAGAAGATTGTAAGAAAAGGGGTCTACGCGTGAATGTGAGCAAAACCAAAATAATGGTCTTTGAAAGAGATAAAACCAGAACAGATGTAAGAGTAATAATAGGTAATGATGTACTAGAGCAAGTGGATGAATTTGTATATCTTGGATGTGGATTTAGCCGAGATGGAAGGTACACCACTGATATAGAGCGAAGAGTGAATGCGGGAAATAGAGTGAACGGAGCGTTGGGGCAACTTCTCGGCAGCCACCACCTCAGCCAGAAGGCACGTGTAGCAATACATAACGCAGTGCTTGTCCCAACATTACTGTATGGAAGCGAGAGTTGGGTATGCAGAAAAGAGTATGATAGTAAAATTAATGCGGTCGAAATGCGATCTCTGCTGAAAATCTGTGGAGTTAGGCTGACCGACCGCATTCGTAACGACGACGTAAGAGAGCGAGTAGGTATGAAAGAGAGTATTGGTGTAAAGATGCGAAAGGGAATGCTCCGATGGTTCGGACATGTGGAAAGAATGCCGAACGAACGCCTGGTTAAGAAGATATACAATGCGAAAGTGGAAGGATGTAGGTACCGAGGGAGACCGAGACTAACCTACCTAGACCAGATCGGTCATGTACTGAAGGAAGGTGGAGTCAAGAGTCTCCGAAACCGGCGAGCGTGTATGAAGAGAATTATGAATGTTGAGGAAGCGAGTGAAGTATGCAGAGATAGAGTTCTCTGGCACTCTGTTCTCTCTGCCTACCCTGCAAGGGATATGGCGTGATGATATGTATATGTATGTTAATTTTTTTAAAAAAATCGGTCATGTACTGAAGGAAGGTGGAGTCAAGAGTCTCCGAAACCGGCGAGAGAATTATGAATGTTGAGGAAGCGAGTGAAGTATGCAGAGATAGAGTTCTCTGGCACTCTGTTTTCTCTGCCTACCCTGCAAGGGATATGGCGTGATGATATGTATGTATGTATGTATTAAAAATCACTATTCTATCACGTGATGAACCTTTAGTGACTTATATTTATGCAAATATTTTTATGAACATACTGTCGCTAGGTTACAGTTATATAAGTAATATATTCTCCATTAACGATGCGTATTAATACGGTTGTGAAATATTACATATACTTGATAAAATGTATGAATAAATAAAACCTCAAAAACAGGTTATAATATTTTATACAATCTGCAAAAATACAAAAAACAGGGCAACAAATTTATCACAAAATTGTATTTTCACTCTTCACAATAGTAATGTATTTTTTGTATAATTTACGTCAAGTTACTTCTCTTGCCAAAACTGATCTATTAGATAACTCATATTCTTTAAATAAAATATAAAAACCATTGCAATAAAATCGCAAAATAATATCCCAAATTATTTCACCACTCATATTAATTGTCTTAAGATTTAAACTAGCAATGTTAGCTTCTCTTCCGTGTACAGGTTTTTATAAGCACAATGTTAGCAGTCCAAGATACATAATAGTATAGAGAAGATTTTAATCTTTGAATGCATTTTTAAGTCTCAATTTATCTCAAATATATGAAACCTAGATGGAAAATTTGATAACCTCACTGAATAATTTAGACGAAGGCAACTTTAACAACGGTTTGAAGAACTAGCAGAACAGTTACAAAGAATAATATTGTTGGTGGTATTGACTTGTTTGATTTGCTTATTTGAGTTCTACGACTTACAATTGGTAAGGCGAATGATTGGCTATTGCAGCGATTCAACTGAAAAAAATAAAAATATATCAACTAAAACATAATAGTAATCCATATTTTTTGAACTTATAAAATCATCATCATTATTCTCCTACTCTTATACCAATTACGTGGGGTCGATAAAATATATACTCTTCTTTCATAATACATATTGTAATAGTTATTGGCATAGTCTTATGACCGGTTGCCTGGCAGACGTCAACTCCACTTGGGAATGTAATTGTTGACCAAACAGCCTCAAACGGTGGTGGCCCAGGTCGTTAAGGCTCTTAGTCGCCTTTTAGGACATCCACGAGCAAAGTAAGGGTTGGTACAATTTTCGTAGCCGCTACCACACATCTCTATTTTGAACTTATAAAGTATAGATAGATATTTTATTACTAACAGGTATACATATTTTTACAAAGTAAATTAAAAAAAAAATAACTTATCAAAACTTATTCAAATAAGGAGTTTTGGCGGGAATATGGCAACGTCATGTCACGCTCTTGAATTGTATTCATTTCCTTAGTATTTTCTGGTGTTATATTGAATAATTTTGCTGGTATTTTATGGAATATGATATATGGAAGATGATACAGTTAAAGTACTGAAGTGTAGTGAAAGTGGTATAATAGTAGTTTACGTGTATTTTCGTATTTTTTCAAAATTTCAAATGAAACTATAATTTTGATTATCAGTGCCCAATTAATGATAACGACTTGACTTACCGACCATTAGTGACAATTATACGTACCTATACCGCTGCGAAATATGAAGAAGTGATAGGTATATGATGAAAATTAATACATAAGACAAGGCAGTATGGTCGACTGACTATAAGCCTGCCCATATAACATCTATGCAAGAGAAGGAAAACTCGAAACAAAACCCTATACTAACACGTCTGACCAGCGTGGTATAGTAGGTCAATTTCTCTCTTACTATGGAGGAGGCTCGAGCCCAACAGTGGAACATATATGAACTGAGATGAGATGAAGAATATTAAGATAATAGTCATAAGCAGATGCTTATGACTCTTGTCAAAAAATTTATTTACAGAAGACAGCTCTTGATCAATTGTATTTTTAAATCATCACAGCACAGAGGCAAGAACTTCGATTTCTTGTAGGTGTAATGGGATCTCTTTTATCAGTTTGGAGATTAATACATAAGACTAAAAGTTAATAACCTCGCAGCAATTTGTCTGAGGTGATACAATGCAACCGGAGCGGCAGCCCCTCACCACCGCCTCGTAAGAACTGCCCTTTGATATTACGGACGTGAAGCACTTATCTTCTACGTTGTGACAAGTGATGGTGTGAACTCTGTCAACAAAAAGGTATTAACAACAACAATATGGATACAAGACAGACAAGAGTATATTGATAAGAGTAGCCCAAAAGCTTGCACAAAATCTTTTTGTATTGCTTTTTTTTCATCTTTTCTTCTTAATATAGAGAAAATATATCATAATTCGTCGATATTAGATGCAGTTAAGACACGATGACGGTATTACGCTATTACTTAGTATTTGAAATAGAACTATTTTTATGGAAGGAATCCTCTAGTAACTCTCGAATTCTCTAGTGTTCGAAACATCGGCAAATTAAAAATTAAATACAAATGCGATAGAATCCGTAAAAATAGTTTTATGCCAAATATGTAATACTCGCGTAAATACTAAAAATCAGGACGTATTGTATTATAATAATTTCTGACATTTACGCGAGTTTTACATATGTAAATAAAATATAACTTCCTACAGCGTGACCACGTGAAAACTCCCGTTAGTGATTAATATTGTAAAATATCTTTGAAATTTCGTTAGTAAAAATGAAATACAAAGGCAAAAAAAAAATGTTTTTTTTAATTTTACATGTACTGTGTAATACTCGCAGAAACATCAAAATTCATTATTTTAACGAATATGGACTTGAAAATGTTAATAAAATACGGTCATATATTATATTTTTAACTAGGCAAAATAGATGCTCACCTGTATTTAGTCGGATCTAAACACGCTCTGAGTGGTGTTTCCAATTTGTACGCACAAACAAAACACTCTAATGGTTTCTTCTTTAAAGTTCTAGAAGCTGATAACGTTCTCCCTGTTTGCATTATGAGTGCACGCCGCGATACTGTCGCCCTGTCCTCTCTGTTACCTGAACTACCGTCATCATCATCGTCATCATCGTCCTCATCTTCTTCCTCGCCTCCGTCTCTTCCCCTATTATAACATAAAACAATAATGCAATTAACAATATACATATTTTGTAAGCTGTGTGTTAGCGGCTACGAATACTACCAACCCTTACTTTGCTCGTGGATGTTGTAAAAGACGACTAAGAGCCTTATTTTGACCTGGGCCAAATCCATCTGATGCCGTTTGGTCAACAATTACATTCCCAAGGTGGATTGACGTCAGGCAGGTGGCCGGTCATAAAATTATTGCCAATAACTTGTGCAATATGTAGAAAGAGGAGTACATATTGGGTCGGCCCCAAGTAATTGGGATAAGAACAGGAGAATGATGATAATGATATTTTCTATGTGTATGATGTGTGATTTCTAAGTTTGGTGACGTGGTGACTGAGTAAGAACACAATTTTCCACTCCCTAGCTTACCTATGGGTGATCGTAAGAGACGGCTAAGAGATGTAAAACGCATATAACATCTATGCATGAGAAGGAAAACTCGAAACAAAACCGTATACCAACACGTCTGACCAGAGTCGTAGAGTCTTTGCTCAAGCAAAACCTTTTTTTTTGTAAAAAACCTTTTTTTAATTCAAATTCATTTATTATGTATAAACCAAGGGAAGGAAGGCAAGGGAACTTACATATCGTCAACTTAATATTTTAAATTAATCCAATAATCTACCACCGGATCGCAACATAACCGCTACTGAAAAGATCCGGAAAGCAACTCGGCGGGTTTGTCTATTATTATTTTTTTAGTGACTTTTAAAAATAAAATAATACAATATATTTAGTAAGAAAAACTGTACATGTTTAGTAAGAAATTAATGCCTTTCGAATCATCGTTATTTTCTTGCACTTTAGTCATAGTCGCCTTCAGAAATTTTCATCCAATTTATTAAAATCTAGTATTCAAAAAAGCAATGACCAGCGTAGCAGTAATCCTATATAGTATCAATGATAATAAAATTTTGATACGTCAGCTAACTGAATATCACCCTTTATCCCCTTTTTGATCCCTTTTATAAACGTGTCTCTAAGTAAAGAAAACTGATATCAAAACAATTTTAATTGAGTCAAGTCATCACCAATTTAGATACCTATATATAATCTTGGTAATAGTACTTACTCCTCATCACCATCTTCTTCTTCTAATTTACTGTCGGTGATCGTCGGTATGAGCAGCAGCATCGCTAGTACCAAGGCGTACCTCCACTGTATCATCTCACAATATCTACTGCCTGCCCGTAATTATAACATTCGCTTACCCACACATTGGATTTGTCATTTTCCTTTTTTTAATTACCAAAAATATACTATGCTGTCAATTATGTTGTATAATGAAAAATATTGGCAGATTATTTTGACAGATTTTCATGTTTAGAAATTATTTATTTTTTATTCTGACGCTCCTTTAAGCATTTTTGGCATAGACTTTTTACGGTCTTAATACACACTCAAAAAGATTTAAATTATTTTTAAATATATGTAGTTAACTTTTTAAGAATAGGTTTGGAGGCTTTTGGCGGGAATATGAAAGCGTTATATAGGTAGTGGTCTTGTACTATATTTAATATCTTGGAGTCTTTACGTTTTATATTAAATAACATTGATAGTTTTTAATGTAATAGGATGAGAAGGAAAAGGAAGTATATAATGAACATGATAAAAAAGTACAACGCTTTGGTTTTCCAGCAAAATTCCCAGAAGATAGGTAGGTAGGTACCTACCATTAGCATTGTGGCCATAGCGACGTTGAAGGCGGCGATTTTATTTAAAAAAACGCAATAAATTTAATAAATAATAGTATTACGTAACGCACTGAGATATTTCAGATATCAGATATTAATTCTTTTTTATAAAAGTAGTGTCTGGGAGGCGTTCCTGTTGCTCCTCAATTTATGTTGGAGCTCGGGAATGGTTCCCGGGGACTGGAATAGCGCAGTCATCGTGCCTTTGTTTAAAAACAAGGGTTCACGTTATGACTGCGCAAATTACAGAGCCATAAGCTTGACCAGTTTGGCAGCAAAAGTGTATGGTAAAATTATTGAAAGGAGAATGAGGATGGTGTCCGATGGTTTACTGTGTGAGACACAAGGAGGTTTCAGGAGTGGAAGGGGATGCATGGATCAAGTGTTCTCTCTGCGCAATATTGTGGAGAAGCATCTGGCTCTAGGTCAGAGGGTTTTCTGCAGTTTTGTGGATCTGGAGAGAGCATTTGACACGGTTGTACGAAAGAAACTTTGGGACATTTTACCGGAGTATGGTATTAACGGTAAACTGCTACAGGCTGTGCAGTCCAGTTACATGGGCTGTAGAGCCTGTGTGCGGCTGGATGATGGTATGTCGCCTTAGTTTGACGTCAATATCGGCGTTAAGCAGGGGTGCGTTCTGTCAGCCAGGCTGTTTATCATATATCTGGATAAATGTCTCCAAAGGTTGAACGATATGAATGTGGGAGTCCAGATGGGCGACTCAGTGGTCACTGCTCTGCTTTATGCAGATGATGCAGTCCTGCTGGCACAGTCAGCGACTGACCTGCAGACCCTAGTCGACACAATGACAGAAGATTGTAAGAAAAGGGGTCTACGCGTGAATGTGAGCAAAACCAAAATAATGGTCTTTGAAAGAGATGAAGCTAGAACAGATGTAAGAGTAACAATAGGTAATGATGTACTAGAGCAAGTGGATGAATTTGTATATCTTGGATGTGGATTTAGCCGAGATGGAAGGTACACCACTGATATAGAGCGAAGAGTGAATGCGGGAAATAGAGTGAACGGAGCGTTGGGGCAACTTCTCGGCAGCCACCACCTCAGCCAGAAGGCACGTGTAGCAATACATAACGCACTGCTTGTCCCAACATTACTGTATGGAAGCGAGAGTTGGGTATGCAGAAAAGAGTATGAAAGTAAAATTAATGCGGTCGAAATGCGATCTCTGCGGAAAATCTGTGGAGTTAGGCTGACCGACCGCATTCGTAACGACGACGTAAGAGAGCGAGTAGGTATGAAAGAGAGTATTAGTGTAAAGATGCGAAAGGGAATGCTCCGATGGTTCGGACATGTGGAAAGAATGCCGAACGAACGTCTGGTTAAGAAGATATACAATGCGAAAGTGGAAGGATGTAGGTACCGAGGGAGACCGAGACTAACCTACCTAGACCAGATCGGTCATGTACTGAAGGAAGGTGGAGTCAAAAGTCTCCGAAACTGGCGAGCGTGTATGAAGAGAATTATGAATGTTGAGGAAGCGAGTGAAGTATGCAGAGATAGAGTTCTCTGGCACTCTGTTCTATCTGCCTACCCTGCAAGGGATATGGCGTGATGATATGTATGTATGTATGTATAAAAGTAGATACCCACTAAATTAGGTAGGTACTATTTAATAGAAAGCGGTAACGGTTAAGTATTTCAATGTTACATCCAAAGATTTTGTATGTTTCGTGATTGATTGAATCTGATCCGCTTCGATTTTAAATATGATAATAACTTGGTTGACTGGTTCACAAATACATCGCTGTACAACGGAAGCATTCCTGTGAAAGTACCTAATTAATGAGCAGTTGTGTAATCCCTTCGATAAGTTTAAAATTCCCACTGATAAATATAGGAAGATGACACATTGCATACAATGATATATATTCTTTCACCATGTGGAATAGTAGCAATTACAGTGAATACGGTGGTGTTTTGCAATTAGTATTTTTTTTCTAATTTAATTACTAATAATAGGTAGGTACCTACTATTCTCTCTCTCTCCATAACGATAGGAAAATTGAATAGGAATATATCCTCCCTCGGGAACTATTTAGAATATTTTTTTTTAATAATCTATTTTTATTTTAGTTACTGTAATGTTATTTGCTTACATCTTAGTCTTTTTTCCCGATATGTGGAACTACACATGGAAAAGGAAGGTTTTGGTAAATTGTGTTCTTACTCCATCATTACACAGCAAAGAAAATTAGCTATTATTAATTTTCGACTTAAAATTAATTTGGATCATTCGTTTAACTTCATTATTAGGGAGTTGAAACAATTATCGTAATTATATTTTTATACAATCATATAATTTCTTATAAAGAGCAACATCGAGACATCTAGCGGTAACATTTCAAAATAGCTACTCGCGGCTAGATGGCGCAAATGTCAATTTTTTTTATCTAATAAGACACTATGTATGAGATCTCCAATTCACTTTTCACATAAGTTTTTTTCCAATTAGAACAAATATACGCTATTCGTTTTACAGATATTATTCTCCTGTTTTTTTTACAACTCTTTTACTACTCACACAGTCAATGTGGCGTTAGGCAGGATTAATTACAATTGTCGTTTTTTTTATAAGAATAGGTATATATTTATATGTAGGTATATGTTTATATACTTTACTGATTTGGACACCTAAAACTACTTCAAGCAATAAAGCTGTCTTATACCTACCTGATGACCTATAAAATGAAACCCATAAAAACAATCGCCGTATTTCACGAGGGAATATCGGTGGTTAGATGAATAAATTTTCTCGATTAAAGTTTGCCTAATAATAAACTCCTATAAACATCACTAAGGTTTACATGATTAGTCTAATAGGTACTACTAGAAATTACGTTTACAAATTTTATCGTGTTTGTATTTAATTTTCACCTTTTCTTCGTTACGTTTCGTTTAAAAAGTGTTCAACGTTCATGGTCTCGAGAGAACTGAAAGACTGCCTGTCCTGTGTAATTGAAATCTGTAAAAATAGTTTTATTTCAAATATACTTTAATTCAATCTCATCAAACGCCTATACCTATTGCAATTCCATTCTTATTAGGTATAGACTGCTGCTTTAGCTGTCGTTCTATATTAAGAAAGAAGCATCTTGAATGGTAAAAAGCCAAGCAAAAAATATTATTTCAATCACAGCAGTATATTATTTTTTGAAACTAATAAATAAAGATACTCGTAATACTTATAGAATATTACAAGCTATAAAAAATAGTATATAGATATTATTAGAAGAATTAAAATTTAATTACACAGTTTATTAGATACCAAAAATGCATTCTCTCAGTAGGTATATCTGCTATTCTTATTGTGTAATTTTTTTATAGCAAAGAGGATATTTTTTGTGTCTTTAGTTTAATATGTGTGATGAAAATGTAAGAGTATACCTAATTGGCCACATCTTTCTTTCTCGCAGATGTATTAACAAACAATATTTTGCATTTAAGATAGAGGAGATGAAGGTGATGAAGATCAGCTTGAGAGACCTCAGCACTCACCCACAGTCCGGGTAAAGTTATCATAGCCATCTGCGGCTAACAAATAAGCCACAAAAAATAAGAAGAAGTGGATGATATTCAAATCACGAATCCGTGATATGCGCCCATAGATATACACTCACAATAACAAAACAAGGACCTCACCGTACCATAAGGTATGCTACTGAAAGGTTCCGCAAAAAAAAATGTGTTTCTTGGAAAATTCAATGGCAAACGCAAAATGTTCAATTCTGGCTTGTTACATACATACATATCATCACGCCATATCCCTTGCAGGGTAGGCAGAGAGAACAGAGTGCCAGAGAACTCTATCCTTGCATACTTCACTCGCTTCTTCAACATTCATAATTCTCTTCATACACACTCGCCGGTTTCGGAGACTCTTGACTCCACCTTCTTTCAGTACGTGACCAATCTGGTCTAGGTAGGTGAGTCTCAGTCTCCCTCGGTACCTACATCCTTCCACTTTCCCGTTGTATATCTTCTTAACCAGACGTTCGTTCGGCATTCTTTCCACATGTCCGAACCATCGGAGCATTCCCTTTCGCATCTTTACAACAATACAGAAAGTATTGGTGTAAAGATTCATACCTACTCGCTCTCTTACGTCGTCGTTGCGAATGCGGTCGGTCAGCCTAACTCCACAGATTTTCCATAGAGATCGCATTTCGACCGCATTAATATTGCTTTCATGCTCTTTTCTGCATACCCAACTTTCGCTTCCATATAGTAATGTTGGGACAAGCACAGCGTTATGTTTTGCTACACGTGCCTTCTGGCTGAGGTGGTGGCTAACGAGAAGTTGTCCCAACGCTCCGTTCACTCTATTTCCCGCATTCACTCTTCGCTCTACATCAGTGGTGTACCTTCCATCTCGGCTAAAACCACGTCCAAGATATACAAATTCATCCACTTGCTCTAGTACATCATTATCTACCTATTTTTACTCTTACATCTGTTCTGGCTTCATCTCTTTCAAAGACCATTATTTTGGTATTGCTCACATTCACACGTAGACCCCTTTTGGCTTGCTACATGGAACAACAATTATGAGATAAATTGTGTGTGTTGCTTCTACTTACCTTGTTGAGTAAAGCTCAAGATTATAAGCAAGTACCTACTTATAAGAATTTCAGATAACTAGCAAATTTACCATTAAATGTGTCATACCTAAATAATTTAAACTTAAAAAAAATAGGTATTTATTAAATTAATACCCGGGAGAGCGTGGTACTATACCACTATATCTGAGAGCGTGGTACTATACCACGCTCTCAGAAAACCAACGCCTGAGCAGTGGCAATGAGCTGCTGTGTATCGTTTGGTGAGCGAGAGACCCGAAAGCCTAACTTTCTGGTTGGGTTTGGGGTTTTTATTGATAAGCATCGACCTAACTGTACCCCTGGTATTTAAAAGGTCTATGAGTTCCAGCAACTCTTACCATGAGGTGTACATTACTTTCTCATTTGCCTCTAAGACAATAAAAAAGTGTAGCTCAATTGAGAAATATTTACGTAAAATAAAAGATATAGTAAAAGTAGCTGTTACTGTAATTTCGTAAATTATTATTTTACGTAATTATCTAGACTAAATTGCACTTTTTTTTCCGAATAATTATTGGTGATTATAGTCTGTCTAATCTAAGAAGTGCACTTTGACAGCTGTCTGAGTAAGTTGTCTAGGTATGTGAACCAAATAATCGCTATCGAAAATATCCGATTTTACTGAGAAATCTATATTGATTCTTTATAATTAATAATCGGTTTATTTTTTATTTTTCAAAAAGGTGATGAATAAATTAAATGCTAAATTAGTACTAAACAAATTTAATTATTTCAGCATAGAGTCTATTCATCATATTTAGTAGAATTAGGTTAATTAAAATTAAAAACTGGATTTGAAAATGGCTATTTATTAAGAATTACTACTATTACTTGAATTATCAGCGTCGCGAACATTAATAATTATTTCCTCATCAATCAAAGTGTCGAAATGTACATCTCTGTCAAAATCTCTATTCGATTAATTGTATTATTCTAATATTTTTACCGATTATTTGGATAATCGTGAATTGGAAGTTGTCAAGCACTACTGTATAGAATGTGATGACGTGACATTGTTAGCTCGTCACTAACAATTACTATTTACCATGTTATTTTTATTTTAAATTAGTTTTACGAGTTTCAACATTAGATTATTGTACAAGAAAGTCACCCGCAATGTTAATTATGTAAATAACTTAATAGTTGTTTAAAATTTCAGATTTAGTGCTTACAAACATGTGTATACGTTTGACCGAGGTTATTGTGTATTAAAAAATGCAAAACGTCAAAATGCACTTCTTAGATTAGATGAACTATAATGACAACTTAAAATTCATTTATTATTTCAATAGGTAAGAATACAAATACCTACGCCTGTTTTCCAAAAGCATACGCGGATACTACGGGTTATCACAAAATACGATTCTGACATATTCTATCGCTTCATTCTAACTCATCAAAGTTTTCATGCATGCTTTACACTTACGGCTACTCTTAATATGACACTTCGTCAAAACGTCACCTATTTGACCCAGAAACTTACGACGTGGTTTTCGCTTTATAAACGTCCCACTCACGCTCTCTTTACTCATTTTTTTACGGTATCCAAACCACCTCAGCATATTTTTTTTCGATATATGTCACTACTACCTAAATCTTTCGCACTACAGTGCTCTCTTTTAACCCTATTCTTACTTTTATCTTTCAAATTTACACTACAAATACGTCGAAGTGCTCTTATCTCTACAGCATTTTTTTTTATAGCTTTTGGTGGCAAACGAGTAAGCAGCATACCTGATGGTCGGGGGATGGTACCCGAAAGGGTAACCCGCCGGGCTGGCCACGGAAGGCAAGGAAGCGGTACCAGTGGCCGGCCCAATGGCGATGGGGAGGGGGTACGGTGGGTTATGGGGCCACGCGCTCCCCTTCCGTCGCCCCGGACGGTGGGGGCGACGTGTGACCGGGCCATAGCCTACCAAAAAAAAAAAAAAAAAAACCTTCCTGATGGTAAGTGTTACCGCCTATAACTAGACCGCTGCCTACCAATAGAAACCCCAAACCCACCCAGTTGGGCTTCCGGCACTCTCGCTCACCGATCGAAGCGCAACAGCACATTGCCGTTGCTTAGACGTCGATCTTCTGCGAGAGTGTGGTACTACCCCGGACGGACCGGCCCGCGGCTGTAGGAGAAAACTGCCAACAGCGTGGTCCTACCACTAAAAATATTAAATTACACATTTATTCTACTTTCAATATTTCTCTACCGAATGTAGCTTTCACTGCCATACATAAATAAGGGTTAGATTTTATATCCAATCTTGCCTTGGTTCTGTTATAGCGATATTTTTTATATACTATACCTAAACTGTTTCGATAAATATATCATCTATCCCAATTATTTTTTTTATAATCTGACTAGTAAATACTTTCAGTTTTATTATAAAAAAAATGTGTGTGTGTCTACCTACTTATGTACATGCGTTACAAGTTATATTTCTTTAGCGTAACAAGATAAAAATCTTTTCAAAAATTTTACCTTTCCCCTTATTCTAACGTTTGTAGAAAAAACGACACTAACAATAGAAAAAAAAGGTATTTAATACATTGAAAGTTTTATTATAACGCAGTTATATAATATCACAATAAATATATATTGTGAATACAGTTGTCAGTTCTCACGCAAACATACGTAGATGTCCTAACTTCTACATTGTTGGTAACTTTTTTTGAAGAACTAAAATGTTGACTATACCTAGCTAACTTCAAGGTGTCGGTTTATCGTGACGGTGTGCGCGCACATCGTAAAAATTTACTCTTATCATTTTTTCCCTAAAGAAGCCAAAAGAATTATAACTTCAATAATGTAAATGTACCTACATAGTCTAAAGGTATCAATAGAAAGAGACTAATTATAATATATAGAGTCTAACAATATAGAGTCATAACTGGTAAGAAACAATATATCATTGCTTTTCTTAAAAAGAGTGTCATTGTAATCGACAAAGGGAATAGCTTCTTAACGATTATAAAGGGAGATTTAAAGGTGTATTTAGATGATAAGTCTCTTTGGTTATCTAACGACTCCTCAACCTTATTGAATACTTCATCGTTCTCCTACACTTATCTCATATCAATCATTAATTTTCATCATTAAAGAAACAAATAATTTTCAAAATAGCGTGTTAAGTTTTAAAATTGATGAAATATTAATTGTAAATATTTTTAATTACAAAAATATATAACTTACCTATGTATATATAATATTTCAAAGATATTTTACTAATCATTATTACTTGAAAACTATTTCAACAATTACTTCAAATTTGGATTAGAAGTTGGTATAGTTTGAATTGGAAGGTCGTAAATAGAGCTTATTATAGAAGATACAAAGCATCTAGTTAAAATATTCCAATCTAGTAACCTACCTATATAAGATACCATGAATTAATGAACAGCGGAGCTTAATGTAACTCTTTCATGAACGCACACACGTTCAAACAGGCTCCGTAGGTTTCCTTTGCGTATCGCATGGGGTATGCACGGCAACGTTCATCGCTTATCGTCGCATAAAGCCTGGTGCCCAGCTCCCGCAATCCCGAATACACGACCTCATTAAAAAATGAAACCTAACAAACATGCCCACAAAAACCCCGCAAGTCTCGTCAAAGCGAATAGCGCTGCCTACCGGAGAGTAGCGGAACTACGCCACTTGGAAAACCAACCTCTGTACTTTTTTAATTAGCCTCATACACTGACTGAATGAGTAAAATACGTTAGATTTTTTTTCTCATATACGGTTAGTTTGGTAGCTTTGAGTAAAGTATGTTAATTCACAAGTAGCCTGCTCTCGTTGCTTTTTGAACTGTTTAAAAAAAAGGGTACACGATAAGGCTTATTTTGATAACTTTACAGCGTAAAGGGGTTAATTAGAGTTGAATTACTTAAGTACTGGCAACTGTATGGGAAATTATATTTCAAGCATAGTTTGGACATTGCGGGTAGTATTGGATGCGTCGCAAACTCGGCGCAAAGTCTCGGCTCGAACTTCTTTTATCTCAGTCTAGGTTCACTCAAAAAGTGCAAACTCTGTACAAAGTTCACTTTCGCCTTGTGAACTAATTTTTCGCTCGGTGTCAAGTTCATGGCTGGGGTGGTGCGGGCTGCGCGGAGGCGAGAGCTCGCTATGATAAAATAAAATATTCATTATGATTGCTCAACGCGGCAATGTTCGCGAGAATACCAATAGTCGCAACGCAATGACTTGACAATTGATAAAAGATATAATTAAATATAGGTAATTTAAAAATGCTAATGTTTTTATTACAGAATGAAAAGCATAAATTAGTAGCTATATACTCAGAAGAAATTTAAGATTTATAAATGGTGATACTCTATAAATGTAACATATTACGGTAACTATTGAGCTTAACGTAATATGTACCATAAAGTACCATTTTGTTGACAAAATGGTACTTTTCCAAACTAATTGCTGTGTTGTACACATTACAATTAGGTTGTAATATATAACGTTTCAAATTCAGTTGTTACCAAAATGTTCTACCTATTTAAAATAAAACAATTTTTACGAATTCTATGGCGTTTGTGTTTAATTTTTAATTTTCCGACGTTTTGAACACTTTACAACATTCATAGGTCAACATACGGAAATCCTCCCTTAACTATGAACGCTGTAAAGTCTTTGAAAAGTTGAGAAATTAAAAATCAAATACAAATCCATAGAGTTCTTAAAAAATCTTTGAAATGTGTAATACGCGCGTGAACACCGCCAACTACAAAGTATATCACAGTAATCGATCTTTAATTACATATGAAAATTTAAAAAAAAAAACCTTGAACAATTCTTTAACATGGCCAATATAAAACATTCCTATTTCACTAAAGAAGACTGAAAACTGACGTAAAAATGTTCCCGGACCTGCCTCAAAGTGAAAGCGAATCGTCTGCGAGACGACTGTGGAGTTTTTCTCCTGCTTTTTCCCCTAATTAGTCCATTAATCCGAGGGGGGGACTCATTAGCGTTCGACACCCGATTCTTGTTCGTAACACTTGTTGAATTTGAGCGTATTTTTTTTATGTTAAATGTTTTATTGAATTAGGAACTTGGCAGTATAAATTTCTCCAATTAGATGTTTTAAAAACGAACAATATTATGAATGTGTTTATTTTATCTTAATAAACATCCTTTATACAGATTAGAGGAAGGATTTTTTCATGAAACAATATCGTTTATATGAATTGTGTAATGTTTTGAGGTAATATATTAGGTATGTAATTTTAAAATACACATCGTTAATTATTATTTGACAAAGGAATATTAGAAAGAAGATATACAATGGTTAAGAAGATATACAATGCGAAAGTGGGAGAATGTAGGTACCGGGGGAGACCGAGACTCACCTACCTAGACCAGATAAGTGACGTACTGAAGGAAAGTGGAGTCAAGAGTCTCCGAAACCGGCGAACGTGTATGAAAAGAATTATGAATGTTGAGGCAGCGAGTGAAGTATGCAAGGATAGAGTTCTCTGGCACTCTGTTCTCTCTGCCTGCCTTGCAAGGGATATGGCGTGATGATATGATATGTATGTAATATTAAAAGATTATTTGTAATGGAATCGTCATGCAATCCCGAGTTCTTTCAATAGTTTAACTATTAACCCATAAATAAGGTTTTGAAGCATCGAAAAGAAGACTTACCATCGCTAAGATGTAGATCTACTTTATGAAGGGAAACTATAGAAAATTTTAAACAGTTCTTTACGGTATTTTTTTCTTTTCTCCACAAGGTGGACCATGTATGTGGTCGCGACCCTACAAATCGGTCTGGGGCGACAGAAGAGGCGGCGCGCAACCCCATGGACCCACCCTGCAAACACCTCTCTTCGCCGTGCGAGTGGGCCACCGGTACCCGATCTTTGTCTTCGGTGGCCCGCCCGGCGGTGCGGTATTAATACTTAGGCATTACCGAAATCACTCCTGCAGATTTGTAACAACAGCCAAGAAAAAGTCTCTGCTTATCCCTTTGGGATACAAGCGCGAATCTACCTATCATCATCATCTTGCCCTTATCTAAATTACTTGGGGTCGACACAATATTGTACTCTTCTTTCATAGTACATATTGTATAAGTTATTGGCAATAGGTTTATGACCGGCCGCCTGTCAGACATCAACCCTCCTCGGGAATGTAGGCAATTATTGACCAAACGGCATCAGATGGAGTTGGCTCAGCTCGTTATAAGGCTCTTAATCGTCTTTTACGACATCCACGAGCAAAGTAAGGGTTGGTAGTATTCGTAGCCGCTACCACAACGCACAAATCTACCGAATCGACGAATTTACCTTATATATGTAAGTATTTATGTAGGGAATGTTTAATGCGAATGTAAATTAAAAAATAGTTCTTTTTACTTTTTGAACTTGGCATTGCTTAAATCTCAACTACTCCTGGCTTTGTAGTTTGCACCGGTAAGGCGTAAATTTGAATATTAATATGTAAATTTTCCTCTGTTGAGTAGATATGTAGACTTTGTTTAGCATTTTCAACATTGTATATCAGTGTAAATTTGATTCTTCCAATATTCAAAATTCTTCATCGACATCATTATTTCAGTTCATATATCTCCCACTGTTGCGCTCGAGCCTCCTCCATAATGGGAGGGAAATTGACTTAGGTACTGTTCCACGCTGGTCAGACGTGTTGGTATAGGGTTTTGTTTCGAGATTTCCTTCTCTCGCCTAGCATAGTTATATGCATTTTATATCTCTTAGTCGTCTCTTGCGTTCATCCACGTGTAAGAAAGGGGGTGATGAATTGTATTCTTACTCCATCATCACACAGAAAATTTAACCATTCTAATAAACTCAAAATTCAACCATAATTAATTAAACTTTTAAACTTTAAAATAGGCTATCATCGCATTTGAATAATTTATACTATTTATCTCTCTCTTCTAAAGCCCATCTCGAATGTAACATTCATGTTATGGGTGCATGTAAAAATGGCTATCAAATTTAAATACACATATAAAATGTCGTTTTTATACTGTTAAAGAATTTCTTGGTACCTACAATTCCAATTTTGGGTTGATGTCATGATGGGACTTAGATCAGGCTAACACAATTGAATACAATATTATTATTTCCTTCTGAAACATTCGTTCATCGAGAGTCAAGTCCACAAATGATTATTTTTACAAGTAATAAATATATTTAAACAAAGTGTTTAACGAATAGTAACATTACTGCAGCGGCCAGCAAAAGACGAATTGATGGACGAACGTGTAAAGTCAAACATTCGTAAGTCCATCAATTCCTGGTTGTGACCAAGGCTTGTATAGTGCTTTTCTCAAATAATGCGCGGAAATTAAAACTAAGTAGTACTAAGTAGACATGACGAACAACGAACAATATTTTTCACGTGCTAAATAAAGGGTTCATTTGTTTTTTTTTTTCATTATCAAACAGGTTTCTTATTCAAGCCAGTTCGAAATTTAAATAAAACTCTGATAAGTTGCCTTCTCGGTTGCCATGTTTTAAAGTAACACATCGTTCCATTTTTAAGATACACGATAGATATGAATTTACATATATATTTATTTGGCCGCTAAAGCACGACAGATATGGCCTTTCATACATTTTTTGCCGGCCGCTGCTCGCGTGTATTTACCTAGTCAGTACAACAATTTCGATTTATCTCGAAGAAGGTTGTCAAAATAATGCTCAAATTTCCAAGCATGTTTGAGAAAAATATAATAACTACCATAATTTTAACGTTTTTTTTTTTTATATTTCAAATCTCGCATTACGCACAGTTCTAAATTTATTCGTAATTATTGTATTTATGGGAAAAAATATTGTATGTAGGTATATTAAACCAAATAACTTGACACTGGCAAACGAGACGATGCCAATTCCAATCACTATTTGGGGTGTAGAAAAAAAAAATGACTTTGATAGTTATGTTATTTTGGAGATAATTATCCCTTTCACTAAAAATACTTTATTAATGATTAAAACTAAGACTATTTAGTATTTAATTAATTAATTATTAATATTATTAAGATTAAGTACCTACCTACACACATTCAAACACTTTTTTTTTAAATATGTATATGCAATGTGCAAATGTTGCCTTTATACTGTATTATTATAAAAATAATTACAAGTTATAAAATTTTTGTGTCGGAAAATGTCTAGATGGCGTATTTGCGTTGTGAGCCATGCAATGAATGTTATCCTTAATAATCATTTAATTATCTTACTTGTTGAAACTTTAAGAAAGTAGGTATATTTATCAAATTGAATGAATATACCGTCGCTAGATTCCAATTTCATACATAATAAATTCTAATAAACACCAAAATTTTTACAAAAGAGGAATGTACCTAATTATTTTAAAATAAACTATGTAATATTATAACTTATAATTTTCCGTGTAGTGACGGAGTAAAAATACTATTCACCACCCCATATCGTACCCGTGGGTGATCGTACGAGACGACTAAGGGATATAAAATGCATATAACATCTATGCGAGAGAAGGAAAACTCGAAACAAAAACCTATACCAACACGTCCACCAGCACGGTATAGTAGGTTAATTTCCCTACCATTACGGAGGAGGCCCGAGCCAAACAGTCGGACATTTATGGGCTGTGATGATGATGATGAATATTATAACGGTATGTAGTAGGTATCCGCTCTGGTCTTTCCGTATTCTTACAAAAGGGACTTGAAAAGTTTTTATTTGTATAATTCATAAATAAATATATATATATATATATATAGGGTAAAAGCCGGATAGTTGCCTTGGAGGGATACCTACATGCCCCGGTTCTTAATACACCATCTTAGGCATATAAGTTGTGTTGGCGCTTTACTACAATAAGTAGTAACCCCCCCATAGATCTAAGTGCCGTGTGAGTCATCGGGATAGGTGTACGTGTTTTGTCCGTGTGAGCAAAAATCTGCCGCGGTGAGACTTTGACAGGCGTTATAATTATATTGGTAAGTAATTTCTATTGAATATTTTTATTACTGATCGCGGTTTCAGTTAACTTTTTGTGTCTTTGTATGCAATAGAGTTTATATTATATTATTTATTATGTTTTATTGCTAAATAATTTTTATTTATTTCGCAAGTAAAAAAGGCAAGTATCCGCATCCATAAGGATAGTCGCCGTACTTACTTTCGCGGATAGTTGCCCCTAGACTGACTGAATTTTTTTTAATAAGCAATGGATAAATCTATATCTTTTTGTTGTTTTTTCGAATTTAATGTTTCCCTAACTTGTTGTAAATAAAATAAATACCTACTTAACTGTTTTATATATTTATTCTAGATAAGCAAAATGCCTCGCAAATAGAAACGAAAACCAAGCGTGGTGCCACGCAACATCAACTGGACAGAAGACAGTTTAGCACTTGCCTTGGAAGAATTGAGACAAAAAAGAAAAGGTATCAATGCAATTCCTCGACGACTGACGTCTTAATTATATTTTTTTTCACTTCTTGGAAAATATCCCCTTCGAGAATGGAAAAAGACTTGGTAGCTTATATATTGAAGTTCATATAAGAAGACGCTGGTTTTCCTCCTGACAGAATTGTGTATAATAACTTACATAACTATAAGTTTGAATAATATTTGTATAATTAAAACTGAAACTGTAAACTTATTAGTTAGTTTTCATCACTAAAACTGAAAACTATTTAATAATGTTAATTAATATTTCAAATTGAACTTAATAAAATCTCAATAAATTATAAAGACTGTTAAAAAAAATAAAGATTACTTTAATTGACATAAATTTCTTTCTGTTCAAAATAAAAATCATACTGAGGCTATACTATCCCCGCAAGAGGCAAGTATCCCCCGAAGCATTTTCCATGCTAGGCTACTATCCGCCATAGTAGGCAACTATCCCCTTTCTGAGAGGTGAAACAAAACAGTATTTATTCATAACCATTGCTAATTAAGTATGCAAAAATAGGCTTTTATAGAAGATAAAAGACCTATGTTTCGAGATACACAAAGAAAAATTTTCAGCAATTTCATCTTTTTAAAAAATAAAGCTTTTTCAAAAAGTGGGGCAATTATCCGGCTTTTACCCTATATAACATATGAAATCGCTTATATAAAATACAAGCAAGCAATTATTTTCCTCAAATGCAATGTATACAAACCTCACCCTTTAGAACATCTAACTAAACATTTCCTAATTTCGAAGCTTCAACTACGGAGTAACTAGCGTTGGCAAATGAGACTCACACGTTGAAACCGACTAACATATTATGAACCATCATTTTGTGTTACCTCACCCTTAATAACGTAGTTAAGTATACGATTTAGAGGGGGCGGGGAGATCATTGTGAAACGGTGTTGTCATGTACATAGTACACGGTACTGTCAGCTTAACATCCAACTTATTAGACGTTTCGGAAATTCGGTTTCGCCCCGCAAGCACCACGGGCTATGTCGACTGTAGAGATGAGTAAACTTTAATATCGATTTCATGATTTAAATATATAATTACCATTTTATTTACGTAGTAACGGATAGCTGTGTGGTAACGGTTACCAATCCTTACTTTGCTCGTGGATGTCGTAAAAAAACGACTAAGAACCTTATAACGAACTAGGTCAATTCCATCTGATGCCGTTCGGTAAAAATTACATTCCCAAGGAGCGTTGACGTCAGGCCACCGAAGTCAAAAATCGGGTACCGGTGGCCCGCGAAGAGAGAAGGTTTTACGGTGGGTCTATGGGGTCACGCGCCGCCTTTTCCGTCACCCCGGACCGATTTGGCGGGGCGAGACGCATCCATAGTCCAACAACAAAAAAAAAAAAAAAGGAGCGTTGACGTCTGGCAGGCGGCCGGTCGTAAAACTATTGACAATAATAATATATATAATGTGTACTATTAAAGAAAAGTATATATTGTATCGACCCCAAGTAATTGGGATAAGAGTAGGAGAATGATAAATGATGATCTACGTAGTAACGAAGTAAAAATGCAATTAGCCACTCTATATCTCTCCCATAGATATCGAAAATTATGCCTAAGGTATATAACATCTATGCAAGAGATGGAAAATACGAAATAAAACCCCATAGCAACACATCTGACTAGCGTGGTATAGTAGGACAATTTCCCTCGTACTAAGGAGGAGTCTCAAACCATTAGCGAGTCGTATACAAACTGGATTTATCATGATGATGTTATGACTGTTCAAAGTTATTTTTCTGCAAAATGAGTATTGTTTAAAAACAATCTTCTAAATCGTTAGATTGTCGAACAATACTGTAGTATTGACTGGATGTTTCACGAAATTAAAGATTATTACTGATTTCCCATAAATATTTCTTCGAGGTACCTGCTTTATATGGCAATATAGGCATATACATTCATATATATTCCTTATACCTATATATTTATATTTATAAAAAAGTCACATAAATACTTGCAAAACTCAAAATATCAAGTTATATGCGATAAGAAAACTTAAATGACGCAATGCCAAAGTAACTATTTTCTAAAAAAATCTTACATTATCTACTCAGATTTCTTCGTATTTTAGTAAATTGAACTATAAAAGTAAATGTACAATTTAAAAGATATCAACATTAGTATCGACAACCCCTTCACTATCTGGTATCCAGTTGGTAATGCAAACGTTTGTAACCCGCCGTCCGCCCGCCCCGGGGCAAATACGCTCTGTAAATAACCCTCCGCTATCTAAGTATCTACCACGTACTACATTACATACGATTTCTTGACAGTCATCTTACTTGAATAATACATATAAAGCTACTAATATATTGCAAAAGAACATTTAATTCAAAAACTCAAAGGATTTAAATAAGCCCGAATAGTTATAATTTGTAAAAAATCATTGAACCTTTCTATTTAATTCTAATATAAAAATAATGAATTGGTATACCTGAATATTATATTAAATAATTAATGAATTAAAAGACAACTACGATCTCTACCTCGCTCTAGGCCAACTCCACCTGGTGCCGTCTGATCAACAATTATATCTACAAGTAATGTTGCCGTAATACAGGCGGTCGATCATAAAACAATTGTCAAAACTATTTGCAATATGTATAATGGAAGTAAAGTACATATCGCTTGCTCAGAAGAATAGTGTCACAATTCAAAATAGCATAATTTTTCAGGAGGGTCAAAATACGTATTTCCTTTTTTTCAGCTCGGTTCAGCAGTGATTCCAAATGCACGAATGTCAGCATAATATCCTTAAGAATGACGATGAAGAGTTGATAGGTTGAACTTATAATATTAACACCCTTCCAACATCAAAAATTGAAATATAATGAAAATTGTAATTTTTAGAGTTGTGACACTATTCTTCTGGGCAAGCGATATGCATCGACACCAAGTGATTAGAATAAAAACAGGACGATGAGTATCTTTAAAACACCATTTAGCTAGTTGAGTTTATTTCTCTGTAAGATATACTGTGAATTAATTTGAGCCTTGAGAAGAAATAAAACGCAATCATAAATTAATAAGGGATTTATGTTTATCAGCTGTAATGAGGTAAGGTACAATATATCGACCCTTTGTTTCCATTAAACCTCGCTACACACCATCATACCTAAGTCCCAAAATACTACTAGCTGTCCTCCTTGCTTTTTTAGCATAGATTATGTACATATATTTTTTGATATTACATATAATATGGATACTTAATATTTAAAGAAACCTCTATATTAAGACTTTTTGAAAAGTTATAAGATGAACGCCTGACTTGGTATGGACATGTGATGAGAAGGGATAATAGAAAATAATGTTGTGAGAAAAGTTTTAAGAATGAATGTTGAAGGCTAAGGGAGACCCAAGAAAAGATGGATGGATTGCGTGAAACATGATATGAATAGAAAGGGAGTGAACGCAGAATGTCATCGGATAGGATTGAGTGGAAGAAAAGGACAACCCTAAGTAATTGGGATGAGATCAGGGTAATGATGATTAAAGCTTTTTAATACTTACCGTATGTATATATGTAATTATAATATCCGTAAATAATCTATGATAATTTAATACGAATTTGTTATTACAACCATCATCAACTATGCTAACATCATTTTAACCCGTGCTACGATTTTTTTTTTGACTTGTTAATGTTTGTTTTTACCACTAGGCTCCTATTTCTCGCAACGTCCTATTTCATACTCTACAAGGGAATTAATATCATCATTATCATGATCTCAGCTTATATAGGTACGTCCCACTGTTGCGCTCGAGCCCATAATATAATGGGAAATAATGGGAGGAAAATGGCATAGATGTTATATGCGTTTTATATCGCTTAGTCGTCTCTTACGATCTCCCACGGGTAAGATAGGGAGTGACGAATTGTATTCTTACTCCGTCACCACACGGCTTGAATTAATACATAACATGTTTTTTTTTTCAGATTAAATCAGTTATAGCGAACGTACAACCTCTTCAGCTTTAATATAGTAATGCGGATTTGCATATATAAGTAGACAAACTAGAGTAAAGATTTCAGGGTTGAATTCGGCACGTCACATAAGCCTCCAGTGGACGGAATGCGAAACGGCTGCCTGTTTGTTTGTGGGTGGCTGGCTCTGGCGAAATTCCGCCTTTGTTGCTTACCCACCCGAATAGAAGCGGTATGTGTTATGAGATATTAGCGGAGTTACGTAACAGTTTAATTTTGTATGATAAAAATAATATTTACAATTAATTCACTTATATATAGAAATGATACTACGCTGTATAAACTTATTATTAATAATATAATAATAGTATACACTTTTTATTTAAAAATATCTAGTAGGTACATACTTGTAACCTTTTCTGTGTGGTGATGAAGTAAGAATACAATTCACCACCACCTATCATACCCGTGGATCATCCTAAGAGACGACTAAGGAATATAAAACGCATGTAACATCAGAAGAGAAAGAAAACATGAAACAAAACCCTATACCAATACGTCTGACCAGCGTGGTATAGTAGATCAATTTCTCTCCCATTATGGACGAGGTTTGAGCCAAGAAGTAGGATATATACGACCTAAGATGATAATGGTGACTTGTAACCATTCGAAGGTAAGGATATCTATGTATTAATGAACAAAACATATTAGAAATAAATTTAAAAAACGTAGACATTCTGTTAACACAAATGGCAAACATTTCGAGATAGCGTAATAGATTAAGAAGGCTTTTAAACATTAGATCCTGTAATAAATCAATATCGTCACTAGGTAATTTTGATACCATATGAAAAGTCATTGATATAATCTTTAACGTATATTAAAATTTTTAAATGATATTTCAACCCGCTGCATCTATATACTTGAACCAAATCAAGAGTTAGAATTTGGTGGGCAATAGTACATACGAGGCTTTGTTACCCTTCCATTATATATTCCGTCGCGGACTTGTCTGAGACTCGTGTTATGTATATAAACATAGATGCTTATATACGCAGTTATGTACCGGTTCTGTTTCGCTTATGTAATAATATACAATATATACATACATACATAGCTTCACGCCTGTTTCCCAGAGGGGTAGGCAGAGACTACGGATTGCCACAAACCACGATCCTGGCATACTTCCATCGCTTCATTCACACTCATAACAGTCTTCATGCATACTCTACGATTACGCATACTCTTAATATGACCTCTCGTCAATACATCGCTAATTTGATCCAGAAAATTATGACGAGGTCTTCCCCTTGTATTCGTCCCACTCACGCTTGCTTTATATATTTTCTTCGTCAACCTCTCTTCACTCATTCTTTCTAAGTGTCCAAACCACCTGGTGGTGGTGGTGGTAGTGGTGGTGGTGTGGTGGTTTAATAATATAACGGTCTCATATGTTACATGCTTAGTAATTTTTTTGATTATTAATTGTTTTGGTTATGGACTAAGAAGTTTTTCCTCACAGATGCCGTATGGGATGACTAAAGGATAGAAAAGTATGAAGATGCATTGTAGAAGCAAGAATATTCGAAATAAAATATATCTGAATCTGCTATCCCGATTGATCAGCATGGCCTATTAACACAATTACTATTCCATTACAGATGTCGCCTGCGTCACTAGTAGAAACAAGTAACAAAATGTCTTAACCAGACGTTCGTTCGGCATTCTTTCCACATGTCCGAACCATCGGAGCATTCCCTTTCGCATCTTTACACCAATACTCTCTTTCATACCTACTCGCTCTCTTACGTCGTCGTTACGAATGCGGTCGGTCAGCCTAACTCCACAGATTTTCCGAAGAGATCGCATTTCGACCGCATTAATTTTACTTTCATACTCTTTTCTGCATACCCAGCTCTCGCTACCATACAGTAATGTTGGGACAAGCACTGCGTTATGTATTGCTACACGTGCCTTCTGGCTGAGGTGGTGGCTGCCGAGAAGGTGCCCCAACGCTCCGTTCACTCTATTTCCCGCATTCACTTTTCGCTCTATATCAGTGGTGTACCTTCCATCTCGGCTAAATCCACATCCAAGATATACAAATTCATCCACTTGCTCTAGTACATCATTACCTATTGTTACTCTTACATCTGTTCTGGCTTCATCTCTTTCAAAGACCATTATTTTGGTTTTGCTCACATTCACGCGTAGACCCCTTTTCTTACAATCTTCTGTCATTGTGTCGACTAGGGTCTGCAGGTCAGTCGCTGACTGTGCCAGCAGGACTGCATCGTCTGCATAAAGCAAAGCAGAGACCACTGAGTCACCCATCTGGACTCCCACATTCATATCGTTCAACCTTTGGAGACATTTATCCAGATATATGATAAACAGCCTGGCTGACAGAACGCACCCCTGCTTAACGCCGATATTGACGTCAAACCAAGGCGACATTCCATCATCCAGCCGCACACAGACTCTACAGCCCATGTAACTGGACTGCACAGCAGACTACCGTTAATACCATACTCCGGTAAAATGTCCCAAAGTTCCTTTCGTACAACCGTGTCAAATGCTTTCTCCAGATCCACAAAACTGCAGAAAACCCTCTGACCTACGGCCAGATGCTTCTCCACAATGTTGCGCAGAGAAAACACTTGATCCATGCATCCCCTTCCACTCCTGAAACCTCCTTGTGTCTCACACAGTAAACCATCGGACACCATCCTCATTCTCCTTTCAATAATTTTACCATACATTTTTGCTGCCAAACTGGTCAAGCTTATGGCTCTGTAATTTGCGCAGTCATAACGTGAACCCTTGTTTTTAAACAAAGGCACGATGACTGAGCTATTCCAGTCCCCGGGAACCATTCCCGAGCCCCAACATAAATTGAGGAGCAACAGGAACGCCTCCCGGACACAGGAGCCACCAAGCTTGATCATCTCGGCAGACACCATATCAATGCCTGCTGCCTTACCATTTTTCAAACTTCTTATCGCCCATTCAACTTCATCCATACTGATGCCATCGGAGGACGCCGTTGCCGAATGTTGATCTAATAAACCACATGCGACACCGGCGCCAACCGTAGCATCCGCATACATATCGCCAAAATATTCACTCCATCGGCTTAATACGTCCTTTGTCTGTGTAAGAATATCTCCACCTTTAGACCTTATTTTATTCATTCTGAAGGCTGACCAACCACCCCGAGACTTCTTCACCTCCCTCCAAAAGAGTTTGGTGTTACCCTCGAAGTTTTTAGTCAGCCTATCTTCTGCACTCATACTTGCTCTATCACGTTTCTCTTTCACTAAGGCCTTGGTGTCATTCTTACATTGCCGATATATTTCTTTCTTCTGTTCAGTCATACTGTCATTCAGATTCAAAGAAGAGACATAGTCCAGCCACGCTTTCTTCTTTTGCTCTACAGAAGCTGCCACTTCCGCATCCCACCATGCATCACCATTTGTTTTTCTATGCTTCTTTGAACTTCCACATACTTCTTTCGCTGTATCTACCATACTCTCTTTCAATACTCTCCAGCATTCTTCAATGTCCGATTGCGGCTGGCTTGCCATCGTCAGCCGTTCTCGGACACCCTCTGCATACTTTTCTCTTACACACTCTTCTTGCAACCTTTCAACCTTTATTCTTTCAAGCCCTCCGAAGTGGACACGCTCTCGCCAGTGCCTCCACTTTCTGAACAGACCACTAAATCTCGCAATAACGAGATAGTGGTCCGTATCGACTGTGGGGCCCCTGTAGGCTCTTGCGTCCAATATTTTGCTTCGGAGGCGACTGTCTACCAAAATTAAATCTATTATACTTTTCTGTTCATTCCTTCTCCATGTATACATATGGATGTCCTTATGTTGGAAAAATGTGTTTGACACAATAAGGTTTCTCTCCATGCATACATCCGCTATGAGCCTACCTGCGTCGTTCACTCTCTTATCACCAAATGGACCAAGTACGTCCTCATAGTCGGGACGCTTGGTCCCCACCCATCCGTTCAAATCTCCTCATACAATCACGCGTTCACTGGTTTCTGCCATATCTAGAACTTCCCTAACATTATCCCAAAACTTCTCTAGGTCTGATGCCACCGAGGATCCTACGGGAGCATATGCTATAACCATGAATACCTTGGTGACACCTAGTTTTATACGGACCTAAAGAAGTCTGGGATCATATATTCCGTAATCCTTCACACCTGAGGCCAAGCGAGAGGACAACAGCACTCCTACCCCCATGCTGGCTCGATCGCTCTGTGGTACACCAGACCACAGAGCCATCTCGCCACCAGGAAGATCGCAGGCGTCCCTGCCCCTTCGCTTGGTCTCTGTTACACAGAGCACGTCTAGCTGTTTGTCCACCATGACGGATATCAGGTCGTGCAACTTCCCTTCCACACAACCTCTTACATTCCACGTGCCCACCCGGCACTCTGCTCTCCTCGACTCGCCTGACTGGGCAAGGCATGATGGGTGGCGGCCCCCACCGCCGCAACTGCCGAAGTTCGTACCAACGGGGGCGGGTTGGTACGCGTCGCCTCCGGGGGACGCCCTAACCCGCATTGCGGTACGCATATCGAGCCGGATTAGCAGTCTAATTAGACTGGAAGCAGTCTAAAAGACAATATTATAATTCACATACTTGTACTTTGTTTCAAATAGAATCTTATACTTCAGAGATCAAAGTGACGTCAAAATTATAAGAGATTCGTTGATGATTTCGTTCGGAGTTAGTTGCAGTCATAAAACAAAGTTAAGATTGTTATATCAGTACTGTTTATACTTAGGTATAATATTGATCAGCGTTTAACATTAAATATAATACCTTCTATGGATTTTGTTATTACCGGGTTGAGAGCAGCGCTCACCCATAGTCCGGGTTGAGCTGTGACAGCCATCTGCGGCTAACAGCTAAAAGCCAGACACAAAAAAAAAGGATTTTGTTAGATTTTAACTAAATATTTTTATGCAATTATTAAATATATATTTTTTTTATTGCCTACGGTGACAAACGAGCAAACAGCACACCTGATGGTAAGTGATGCTATTGCACATGGATTCAGCAACACCAGGGGCACAGCCAGGCCGCTGCCTACCGTGAAGAAAGAGCTCTTCTTAAACCTCGTTTGAAGAAGGACATGTCACACATATATGTAATAATAATAATGTTTATTTGAATTCTGAGTTCATTATTATCATTCTACTCGTATCTTAATTACTTGGGATCGACGCAATATATAATTTTATTTCATCGTCTACATATTGCAACATTTTTGGCAATAGTTTTATGATTACGCCGATTGAGTTAAGAGATGAGTTTGTTTTTTTATATAGAAGGACTAATTCTTACTAAACATGTACATAATTTTATATAAAATAAATTAGTAAAAATAACAATAATAATAGACAAATCTACCTACTGAGTTTTCTGATGAATCTTCTCAGTAGCGGTCACGTTCCGATCCGGTGGTAATTTATTGCATTAATTTAAAATATTAAAATTAACAATATGTAGATGTATTTGAGGGCATTTTCTCTACAGTGTTTATATATAATAAATGAATTAGAATTTATTAAGTAATTTTCTGCCTGAATCCATAAATAGGTCGGCTCGTCTGAGTTAGTTTTAAGAGTTAGTTATTACCACAATGCTGGTTTAGTTTTCATCACATTTTAAGAGAAAATTGAAGTCTGATTATTATAATTTTGCTGATACGAAGAAAGAGACATCCAAAATCCCAACCACCTTACAATAGTCGATACAACAGCGACCTGAGTGTTGCCATACCTAGTATTGTACGCAGGCAAATGGGTAACTTGTTCGTCTGGCATCATAAACTATAGTTTATATAAAAATTATTATGAATGTCAATTTGTTTAAATGTATAAATTAATGTAATGAAAAGTTCATTTAAACATATAATTAATACACAACATAGATCATTCCTTTAACGAGCATATAATTAGTTTAAAGTGTGGCTTAGGGACGCCTGAGTGTATAATTACTCAACCCTCTTTGTTCACGTTATGACCTGATTTAAATTAGAGAAGGGTTTGCTTCTATTCATTTCTTAACATGTTTGGTAGGTACTTTATGTACCCATATCAAAGTTAGCGCTTAACCTATTTTAAATAAATTTTGATAACTTTTTTAGGTAGTATTATTTCTAAATATATGTTGGTTTTGTAGGAAGGTACCTACGTCATGTTTTTTTTATGTCCACTTTCACCAACGATGCCTAATCTAGTTCCACCTAAGGCAATATAGATGACATGGATGTTAATTTTTATTTTATGATGTGAAATTAATAAAAAAATATAATAAAGTTTAAAGCGAGATAAATAATACATTACATTGACTTCATGTGTCGTATACATTATAAGTCAATGATATGTGCACAAGTGATACCCAAAATTTAGGTGTCTGTAGCGAAAACAAGATTTTTTTTTTCGGTGGTTGGTGTAGAAAAGTAAAGATCTACGTGCAACTATTAATTAATATTTACTACATATTTAATTATTAAATCCTACAAATTTCGGTTTCAAGTCAAATTAGCTGTACTTACGTTTGCAGTCTAATTTATGTAGTGTAAATACGACACACCTGCCACCTGCTAGCCACCTGCTAGCTATTTCATCATCGCTCACATTGTCGCTCATAACAGATATACAAAGGGCCCAAAATTCCCTCGAACAATAATATAATATATAAACAATAATATAGTTATGATGAATATGAACAAAAGACACCGTTGCAAAGGTTGCCGAAGAATTTCGAACCTTCCGTGAACTTGTATTTTCAATGTTTGATCTTCTTCGAAAGCAAGTGAAGGAGTGCTCTCGAATAATTGATGGTATAGAGATCAGCGGAGGCTGTTGGTGAAAATTGTGCTTCGGTAGTTTCGGACATAATGCGAAACAGGATGGCATTAAGAAATCAATTCCTACCATCAAGGTATGCCATAGACTTGGGTCCCCCAAGAATAATCATCACCGGCCCATTTTGGTTAAATTTGCGAATGTGCAACTTAAGTCAGCTGTTTGGAAGGCGAAGTCACTCTTAAAAGGCACTAATGTTTCCGTCAAAGAGTTTTTAAGGCGATCCTGTCAGACGGCATTTGGCCTGGCCAGACAACACTTTGGTATGAAATCTTGCTGGACACAGGATGGCACTATCATAATTAAAACACCGGATGGAAAGAAACATAAAATCACTAATACGTCCGAACTGAACCCATTGTTAGAGAAATATCCTAAGGTAGCTGCTATCCTATCTGGTGAATCCTCGAGTGTGAACAGGGCTGGGTGCGCGAGCCTTATAACCAACCGTAACACCTAATTATCTATTTTTAACCGACTTCAAAAAGGAGGAGGTTCTATGTTTCATTGTATGTATTTTTATTTTTATTCACATGTTAATGTAAACTGCATTTATAATGTTTTCTTTTGATCACTTAATGTTTTGTTGTTTTTCCATAGCGGCTATTTTTACTCAATCACTCATTTCGCTATTATCTGTAAGTTAATTTTAATTATTTCAGTTCACACTCGTCAACAGATTTTATTTAACAATATTGTTATCCACTAATTAAACATAAGCATGTAAAGATTGTATTAATAATGTCATAACTTACATTCTACATAAGGTGGGTAGCGTTATTTAATTTATTAGTGGTTTATAGTATACCGTCTTGTTTTAGTGTAATTGTATTTAAGGTTTGGTTCCAATATGCTGTTGTTCTTGGCTTATTTTTTTTTTGATATAATTGTTTTTTTAATGTTTTATTTATGATTCAGAATTAGGCTATCGAAATTACGTAATGAAAAGTTAGCTGGCGGGTGGTGTAGAAATAAAATCATTGCATAGCTAAACTGTAGATAAGTATATTTGCATTATATATATATATATATATATATATATATATATATATATATTTCTTTTCTTTTGTATTGATATTTCATTTTAATATAGTATATTATAATTAATTATTGATGTTATCCGGTAATGATTCATTTATATCTGCCATTGATTGTACATCTTTATCTGACAGCGATAGTTTTTGTTCTATACCTGAAACGCTTGGTGATACTCTAAGACAAAATTTTAATATTTCATCTAATCAGTTATTTAATGTATGTCATATAAATGCGCAAAGCTTACCTAGCCATTACAATGACCTCTTAGAGGCCTTTTGCGACACTAACGTTCACGCCATCCTGATTTCAGAGAGCTGGTTCAAACCTCACCTTCTTTCTACCTCTTATTCTCTCCCTGGTTTTATATTAATCCGTAATGATCGAATTGACAAAAGAGGTGGCGGCGTGGCCATATATCTACGCAGTGATCTACCTTATAAAGTAGTTAAACAATCTTCTCATAACTCATATACTGTAGAATATATGAGTTATGAGAAGATTGTTTAACTACTTTATAAGGCAGATCACTGCCTTATAAAGTAGTTATATTACAGCGTGGTCCTACCACATTATTGTGGTAGGACCACGCTGTGGACAGTTCTCTGTCTACAGCCGCGGGCCGGTCCGTCCGGGGTAGTACCACACTCTCGCAGAAGATCGACGTCTGAGTAATAGCAATGTGCTATTGCGCTTCGTTCGGTGAGCGAGAGAGCCGGAAGCCTAACTGGGGTGGGTTCAGGGTTGTATTGGTAGGCAGCGGCCTAGCTATACCATTGGCAAAGGTCCATGGGCGGCAGTGACACTTACCATCAGGTGTGCTGTCTGCTCGTTTGCCGCCATAAGCAATAAATAAAAAAAAAAAAAAAAAAAAAAGAATATCTTTTCCTTGAGGTTAGGGTTAAAGGGGTCATAACTATTTTCAGTGTGGTCTATTGTCCTCCATCTGTCGACTACTTTAGTGATCTGGACTCGGCATTAGAATCTTTAGGGTCTGAATATGTACATCACATAATCATGGGTGATTTTAATACAGATCTTCTCACTCCTACGTCTCCACACGACTGCACTCTTAAATTGCAACATATTATTGAGTCTACGGGTCTTCACATATTACCACTACATGCTACTCACCACAATCCTAAAGTGGATACTTGGTTAGACTTAATCCTCATTTCTTCTCTTTCTCTTATTGCCACTCATGGCCAATGTTCCGCTCCTGGTTTCTCCCGTCATGATGCTATCTATGCTCCTTATATTTTAAAATCTCCCAAAGCTAGGCCTAAAATTCTGCACTTACGTTCATTTACGAGGATTGATGTGGACAAGTTACGGCAGGATGCATCAACTATCGACTGGAGATCTTTGTTAGCTGCAACTTCAGTCGATGAAAAAGTCCGGATCTTTAATATGAAGGTCATTAATTTATTCAACATTCACGCACCAATTAAAAAAATAAAACTTAAGCGTTCACCTGCGCCTTGGATGACCGAGGATATTAAAGCATTAATGGCTAAATGAGATCGCGCTTACCGGCAATCTAAACGGGTACGCTCTGACGTCAACTGGGCCCATTTCAAAACTAACCACAATCGATGCAATCAGATGATACGTAATGCCAAACGCCGTCATATTATTAATAACGTTTCCTCATCGTCACCTGCCAATGTCTGGAAGTTCCTAAAAACTTTGGGCATCGGAAGTGTCTGACAGGAATTCCCCAAAAGCATTCTACTAGATGACATTAACTGACACTTTTCTGTCACTCAAACTCTGGACGATCATATTATAGACAGAACCTTAAAGGTTTTGGAGAACTTACCACGTCCGAATATTAACTCATTTAAATTTTCACGTATTGTGATACGTTACCTAAAGAGATTAAAACAATCATACTTGCCATTACATCCAACGCCGAGGGCTTTGATAATATTAGTCGTCGTATGATTACTACCATACTGGAAGATATTCTGACTGTAATCTGTCACATTCTGAACTTTTCTTTGGAGTCATGCCAGTTTCCTACCTTATGGCGAAACGCTTACATGATCCCATTACCTAAGATGCCGAATCCTTCTTTACCAAATCACTTTCGTCCTATATTAATTCTTCCTTTTCTATCTAAAGTGCTCGAAGCCTGTGTACACAAACAATTATCATGCTTCGTCCACCAGAATGATATCTTGAGCCCGCTCCAATCTGGATTTAAACCAGGTCACAGTACCGCGTCCGCTCTGCTCAAGGTAACTAGCGATGTTAGAAACGGTATAGAGAATACCAAATTAACTATTTTGGTATTGGTTGATTTTTTGAACGCCTTCAGCTCTGTTAACCACAAAATCCTTATGTCTATCCTCTTCTCTATTCTGATTTCTCCTGATGTGATAAAATGGTTTCCCTCTTACCTTGAGGGACGTCGGCAGATGGTTCGTGCTGACGAGTCTTCGTCTTGTTGGTGTGAGCTAGAGGCTGGCGTTCCTCAAGGTAGTATTCTGTCGCCTCTCTTATTTTCACCATTTATTAATTTATTGACTAAAGAACTTCGTAGTTCGTATCATATGTATGCCGACGATTTACAATTATATTCACATTCTATGTTAGAGAATATAGTCGCAGCAATTGAAGATTTGAATCGATGTATGGTAGTTTTAAAGAAATGGTGTGAAAAATTCGGTTTAAGTGTTAACCCTTCCAAATGTCAGGCTATGATTATTGGTAGCCCAAGAATGATAAGCAGATTGAAATTAACTTCTCTTCCCGCGGTAATTTTCGATGGTTCTGTAATAACCTACGCCACCAATGTAAAAGATCTCGCCTTACATATAGATATGGCTCTTAACTGGCACATCCTAGTGGCTCAGATCAGACGAAAGGTTTCCGGTATATTACGTTCTCTCTACCGTTTAAGAAATTTACTTCCACCTATTACAAAAGTGAAGCTTGTGCAGACTTTAATTTTTCCCATCATCGATTATGCTGATGTATGTTACTTCGACCTGAATGCAGATCTACTCAATAAACTTGACCGTCTTCTCAACAATTGCATTCGATTCGTCTTTAATCTTCGTAAATACGACCATATTTCTTCCTTTCAATCCGAACTAAACTGACCCATATTAAACCATACGTCAACGACGAAATTTGCGTGCACTAACTATGCTTTATTCTATTCTCCATTCCCCCTATGCACCCTCATACTTAAAGCCTCATTTTCAGTATATTTGTCACAATCATGACCGCAACTTTCGTTCTTCTAACTATCTTCTTTTTTCCTGTCCCACTCATAGCTCCAGTTTGGTTCATTCTTCTTTCTTCATTCAATCTATTTTACTGTGGAACGCCCTCCCTCTTGAAATCAGGATGTCCAACACACGTGACATTTTCAAGTCTAGAGTTCGTAAGTTTTATACTGATTCTTTGGCAGATTGCTCTTCATAAATTTTCGAGAGTATATTTATGTAGGTATATGTGTATGTGTATATATGTGTGTGCGTGTATGTGTATCTGTGTATATATTTTTCTATAAGTATGTATTATATGTAAATATATATAGGGTTAATTATTTTTTATATTATTGTTATTTAGTTATAAACATTTCTTTTTTTAACATAATTAGCAGTAGTTCTCATAACAGTTTTCTATATAAATGGCACCTACTATATTATTGCACCTTCACCCAAAGGTTGACTGGAAGAAAATGCCTATGGCATTAAGTCCGCCTATGTACTTTTATTTTGTGCATGAAGATTAAATAAATAAATAAAACAAGCATGAATTTATAAAACCTACTTTGCAATCAATTTGCTTTCTAAGTAATAGAAATATATTCAACATTAATAAACACCGTGACATTTATATCGTCTTACAAAAGAAGTGCCATAAAAGTATCCGACAAAAGAAACATATCTAACATATTTAATTGTTCAATAGTGGTAGTGATAAAAAAATAACAAAATAAAATAAATTAGAGTTAATATTTTTTAACAACCTGTTTATAATGTTTACATTTTAAACAAAAGAAATCATACGGCAATCCGCATGATAATGATTGCTCAAATCACAGCTACGAAATCCACATAGACTGCTATTCCAAAGCATACCTACGCCTAGGTAGTACCTATACAGTACGTAAGTTATGTCGAGTAGGTAACCTACCGCTTGCTACATGCTGTTCTCTTGCTATTTTAATTAGTAAATATTTATAATAATTATGAGTAAAAAAAAATCCAGTAAATGTATTTTTAACCTTTTAATTGTACGATTGAATAGTAGATACTGGATACGTTAACTGAACTGCTTTTGAAAGACGACATAAATGTCACCGTGTATAAATATGTTAAAAATTTAATGAAATTCTATTTATTAAAGACAGTATAAATGACAGTATTTCTATTATTAAATATAGTATATATTATTTTTAGTAAATAAAATACCTATAATGAATAACTTTTTTTTACAATAAATAACGAATAAACCTTTACTCGTAAACGGAAAGCTATTCATTATAATTATGGTTTTGGTAATGTAGAGATTGGCAGAGGAGATTTGGTCAGGGATCTAGGCGTCCTTCTGGATTCAAAGCTATTATTCTCAGAGCATATTTCTTACATTGTTGATAAAGCATACAAAAACCTTGGCTTTATAATTCGTTCCTGTCAACAGTTCACTGACATGATCGTTCTTAAAACAGTTTATTATGCATATATCCGCAGTATTTTAGAATATTGTAGTAATAAAAATCCTAGTTATATAACATATACACAACAAATAGAATTAATACAGTCAAAATTCTTAAAACATCTAAATTATCGTGATAGATTTAATATTCGTGACTACTTACATGTCATGCAAACGACATAATATGCTGCCTTTGGAAGCTAGACGTACGATTCTGGATATGATATTTCTCCACAAGGTGTGTAATGGTGCTATTGATTGTTCAGATTTAAACAACTCAGTTCTTAAATTTAGAGCACCTGCACGTCGAACCAGACATACCCAACTCCTCGACGTACCATACAGTAATACAAACTATGCGCAGAACTCCATTATTAGCAGAATAAAAAGATGTTACATGAGTAAATTTTCTGATCTGGACATATTTAATACTAAAATAACTACGTATAAGGAACAGCTATTTGCCACTATTAGTGAGGAACTTATAAATATCCCATTTTCAACTTTAAAATAAATAAATATATATTCATTAAATGTATACAAGGGTGGAAGTAACTCGCACATAAATTAATAAATCACAACTCGTCTTTACACAAGAACACGCGCACACACACACACACACACACACACAAACAAACATAAATTAATAAATCACAACTCGTCTTTACACAAGAACACACACACACACACACGCAGACGCACACGCACACGCACACGTACACGCACACGCACACGCGCGCACACACACACACACACACACACACACACATACGCACACATTAGTTATGTTAAGTTTTTACTTTTAACGTCATTCTGTTTCCGCTAAAAAAGTGTTAAAAGGAAATTGAAAATCCGTAATTGGCTGTAAGATTAGCATTAATGTTACACATAATATATAAGAGCTGTGGATTTTGTTAACTAATAAATAAATAAATAATCAACAGTTTTGCGGTAGAAAACCCAAGATATATTAAAACACTTTGAGTACGGTTGTTAGTGGTAGGACCACGCTGTTGACAGTTCTCTGTCCGCAGGCCGGTCTTAATCCCCGTCCGGGATAGTACACCACACTCTCGCAGAACATCGGGGTAGTACCACACTCTCGCAGAAGGTCTGAATAATGGCAATATGGGTACCGCTTCGTTCGGTGAGCGAGAGAGTCGGAAGCCCAACTAGGGTGGGTTTGGGGTTTATACTGGCAGGCAGCGGCGTAGCTATAGTCTTGGTTGTAGCAAAGTTTCATGTGCGGCGGTGATACTTACCATCAGGTGTGTTGCTTGCTCGTTTGCCACCATAAGCAATTAAAAAAAGGTACATCTGATATACGTACAAGACATAAAGATTAGGCTATTTCAAAATCTTCAATGATGACTTTATATTGAACGAATAAGTATTTTAGCATAAATGTATTTGTTAAATGTTAAAAGTATCTCCCAAACAGATTCTATATAAAAGAATACATTCATTCCTTCGTGACTCTGGCGTAGGTAATACACGAACAAACTTAGATACATAAAGTATACATAAACCAACTAAATTGAGCACACGTAACGAAAGGGGGTTTGGGGTGAAATGGAAGCGTGCCGAACTTGCTTAGATAATGTGCATACATTAAACTAAGGCTAAACTAACACGAGGCGTATCTTGATGAAGGAACTTCAGTCGCCCGCGGTCTAATTATAGGGTAGAATGGGCAAAAACTACGTCTTTTGGTACGGATGTGCGACAATGAATTTACTTAATATAAGATTACAATTAGTTTACTATATAATTTTGAGATGAAATATGATGAGAGCTATTTTTCTTTGCTATTCACAAGCCTACAGCACAAGGGGAGTATCTATAGAGCCTTCAACATAAAGGGAGCACCTAATGGGAGCATGGGTAACATGTAGTAAAGGAGCGTATTAAGAATATGCTCCATTGCTATTATAGTTTTTCCACCGAAAAGAAACAAACTTGAAAACAAGCGATTATTAATGACTAGACAGGATAATTTTTTGTTCGTTTTCTAAATGACTAGACAGTCACATTATTATTTGTGTCCACTCTGTTTGTTGACGTACATATGTATTTCCTTTTCATGTTTCCATGTGGTGACGGAGTAAGAATACAGCGCACCACCCAATTTACGCCTGTCTACGTGGTAAAAGACGGCCAAGGCATATAATATGCATATAAGATATATGCAAGAGAAGAAAGAACCCTTTTTTTGGCGGCGGGCTACTGTACGTCAAACCCCGCTAATTCGTCCGGGGCGACAAGAAAAGCAGCGTAAGACCCGGTAGACCTGCCCTACAACATACCTCTCGACGCCGTACGGGTGGGTCACTGGGACGCGCTCTTTTCTTCAGTGACCCATAAGAGAAGAAAGAACCCTATACCAACATGTCAATTTGCCTCAATATTTGGAGGTGGGTCAAGCCCAGATGTGAGGTGCATATGTGCCAAGTTCTTGTTGAATTATATATTAAAAATAAGCTATTTATACCAATCTATACGGACACAACATTATATATAGGTAGATATAAATACCATGGATCTTTACGAGATATCTGTCCTTAACCGCCGTATTTAACTTATCTGATCCGGATTATTTCGACATAAGTCTGTTCGCCCATATATTGCAAACAACTCGGCAGGCGAGACTTGAATCTCTTACATTTTAAAATTTCCACATTTGAAATATGAGATTTTATGCTTGTAAAACTTATAAGAATATTTAGATTATTGATCGTATTGCATCGTGGTTTTATATTATACTTTAAAATTTATTAGCTAAAAAATAAGAGAAATAATCATCATTATTATCCTAACTCCTAACATTTCACGACTGAATTCAGACTTGCTCCACAATAGAAGGGAAATTTACTTAATTATACTGTTATTTTTTTCTTTAATAAAGCGGTTGTCTAGCTTGGGTTTTTTGTATATATATATCCTATATAAAAAACCCAAGCTATACAACCGTTTTCTTTATGTAAAATGCAAATGTAATGGATTTTTATTATAGTTTTCACCATAATTAGGTATGTTTTTAAACGATTTTAGAAACCATCTATATCCGAACTACAATATTGTGTTTATACATGCATACATATCATCACGCCATATCCCTTGCAAGATAGGCAGAGAGAACAGTGCCAGAGAACTCTATCCTTGCATACTTCACTCGCTTCTTCAACATTCATAATTCTCTTTATACACGCTCGCCGCACTATGGGCCCAAACAGTATTTGCCATCTCATAAATGGTTTTGACAAAAGTCGTAAATCCATAGATCCTTTTATAGTTTTATACCCTCAAAGGATGCAACTTTCGAATTAATTCCAAAAAAAATTAAATAATTTAGTTTCATGTTTATAAAGTGAACCTCAAACATTGAGCATAAATATTTTCATGCCAATTAAATTACCGTTAAGGAAGTTCAACACAAAATTATTCGGATGTTTTCCATGGAAACATATTAGTGTAATACATCATTAGATATACCAGAATGTACACTTTGTATCCACGTTCAGTTTTGTAAAAAAAAATAATGATATATATTTGTTTTTATTTTTTTTAGTAAAGTAAAGAAAATTTCGATTTTGTTTATTTCAATTGGACTTTTCTATGTTGCCGAAAGCTGCCGGTGTCAAGTTAATCACTCTATTTAAGACCTTACCTATTCAGTAATACGAGGATCAAAAAAAAAATTGCGCGTTTTTTGCGCGAATGGTGATTTCAAGGCAATATGTCAATCGGGGGCAAAAAAAAATCTCGAAACTTATGTTCGGTTCTTCTTTTTTACTGTGATATATTATATTTGATGTCTAACTTGTCTTTTTTTTAAATTTACTGAAATTTTAGCATTTAATATGCTTAATTTATAAAATCCGATTACGAAAATGAAAAATTGATGTCGCAAGCGGGATTCGAACCCGCGCCTATTGGGATTCCGGCCCAATCGTGCTGCCACTACACTACCGCGACCAATTGTAGGACATGCAAATTTTCATCTCGTATTGTATTTACGTCTTAAGGTGACGGTGTGCTATCTACCCGATAATGTTTACACAATGTTATAGGCTTAATACTTCAAACTTTACAGTTAGAATTGTATTAAACGATGACACAACCTTGTTATTTTAAATTTACTGAAATTTTAGCATTTAATATGCTTAATTTATAAAATCCGATTACGAAAATGAAAAATTGATGTCGCAAGCGGGATTCGAACCCGCGCCTATTGGGATTCCGGCCCAATCGTGCTGCCACTACACTACCGCGACCAATTGTAGGACATGCAAATTTTCATCTCGTATTGTATTTACGTCTTAAGGTGACGGTGTGCTATCTACCCGACAATGTTTACACAATGTTATAGGCTTAATACTTCAAACTTTACAGTTAGAATTGTATTAAACGATGACACAACCTTGTTATTTTAAATTTACTGAAATTTTAGCATTTAATATGCTTAATTTATAAAATCCGATTACGAAAATGAAAAATTGATGTCGCAAGCGGGATTCGAACCCGCGCCTATTGGGATTCCGGCCCAATCGTGCTGCCACTACACTACCGCGACCAATTGTAGGACATGCAAATTTTCATCTCGTATTGTATTTACGTCTTAAGGTGACGGTGTGCTATCTACCCGACAATGTTTACACAATGTTATAGGCTTAATACTTCAAACTTTACAGTTAGAATTGTATTAAACGATGACACAACCTTGTTATTTTAAATTTACTGAAATTTTAGCATTTAATATGCTTAATTTATAAAATCCGATTACGAAAATGAAAAATTGATGTCGCAAGCGGGATTCGAACCCGCGCCTATTGGGATTCCGGCCCAATCGTGCTGCCACTACACTACCGCGACCAATTGTAGGACATGCAAATTTTCATCTCGTATTGTATTTACGTCTTAAGGTGACGGTGTGCTATCTACCCGACAATGTTTACACAATGTTATAGGCTTAATACTTCAAACTTTACAGTTAGAATTGTATTAAACGATGACACAACCTTGTTATTTTAAATTTACTGAAATTTTAGCATTTAATATGCTTAATTTATAAAATCCGATTACGAAAATGAAAAATTGATGTCGCAAGCGGGATTCGAACCCGCGCCTATTGGGATTCCGGCCCAATCGTGCTGCCACTACACTACCGCGACCAATTGTAGGACATGCAAATTTTCATCTCGTATTGTATTTACGTCTTAAGGTGACGGTGTGCTATCTACCCGACAATGTTTACACAATGTTATAGGCTTAATACTTCAAACTTTACAGTTAGAATTGTATTAAACGATGACACAACCTTGTTATTTTAAATTTACTGAAATTTTAGCATTTAATATGCTTAATTTATAAAATCCGATTACGAAAATGAAAAATTGATGTCGCAAGCGGGATTCGAACCCGCGCCTATTGGGATTCCGGCCCAATCGTGCTGCCACTACACTACCGCGACCAATTGTAGGACATGCAAATTTTCATCTCGTATTGTATTTACGTCTTAAGGTGACGGTGTGCTATCTACCCGACAATGTTTACACAATGTTATAGGCTTAATACTTCAAACTTTACAGTTAGAATTGTATTAAACGATGACACAACCTTGTTATTTTAAATTTACTGAAATTTTAGCATTTAATATGCTTAATTTATAAAATCCGATTACGAAAATGAAAAATTGATGTCGCAAGCGGGATTCGAACCCGCGCCTATTGGGATTCCGGCCCAATCGTGCTGCCACTACACTACCGCGACCAATTGTAGGACATGCAAATTTTCATCTCGTATTGTATTTACGTCTTAAGGTGACGGTGTGCTATCTACCCGACAATGTTTACACAATGTTATAGGCTTAATACTTCAAACTTTACAGTTAGAATTGTATTAAACGATGACACAACCTTGTTATTTTAAATTTACTGAAATTTTAGCATTTAATATGCTTAATTTATAAAATCCGATTACGAAAATGAAAAATTGATGTCGCAAGCGGGATTCGAACCCGCGCCTATTGGGATTCCGGCCCAATCGTGCTGCCACTACACTACCGCGACCAATTGTAGGACATGCAAATTTTCATCTCGTATTGTATTTACGTCTTAAGGTGACGGTGTGCTATCTACCCGACAATGTTTACACAATGTTATAGGCTTAATACTTCAAACTTTACAGTTAGAATTGTATTAAACGATGACACAACCTTGTTATTTTAAATTTACTGAAATTTTAGCATTTAATATGCTTAATTTATAAAATCCGATTACGAAAATGAAAAATTGATGTCGCAAGCGGGATTCGAACCCGCGCCTATTGGGATTCCGGCCCAATCGTGCTGCCACTACACTACCGCGACCAATTGTAGGACATGCAAATTTTCATCTCGTATTGTATTTACGTCTTAAGGTGACGGTGTGCTATCTACCCGACAATGTTTACACAATGTTATAGGCTTAATACTTCAAACTTTACAGTTAGAATTGTATTAAACGATGACACAACCTTGTTATTTTAAATTTACTGAAATTTTAGCATTTAATATGCTTAATTTATAAAATCCGATTACGAAAATGAAAAATTGATGTCGCAAGCGGGATTCGAACCCGCGCCTATTGGGATTCCGGCCCAATCGTGCTGCCACTACACTACCGCGACCAATTGTAGGACATGCAAATTTTCATCTCGTATTGTATTTACGTCTTAAGGTGACGGTGTGCTATCTACCCGACAATGTTTACACAATGTTATAGGCTTAATACTTCAAACTTTACAGTTAGAATTGTATTAAACGATGACACAACCTTGTTATTTTAAATTTACTGAAATTTTAGCATTTAATATGCTTAATTTATAAAATCCGATTACGAAAATGAAAAATTGATGTCGCAAGCGGGATTCGAACCCGCGCCTATTGGGATTCCGGCCCAATCGTGCTGCCACTACACTACCGCGACCAATTGTAGGACATGCAAATTTTCATCTCGTATTGTATTTACGTCTTAAGGTGACGGTGTGCTATCTACCCGACAATGTTTACACAATGTTATAGGCTTAATACTTCAAACTTTACAGTTAGAATTGTATTAAACGATGACACAACCTTGTTATTTTAAATTTACTGAAATTTTAGCATTTAATATGCTTAATTTATAAAATCCGATTACGAAAATGAAAAATTGATGTCGCAAGCGGGATTCGAACCCGCGCCTATTGGGATTCCGGCCCAATCGTGCTGCCACTACACTACCGCGACCAATTGTAGGACATGCAAATTTTCATCTCGTATTGTATTTACGTCTTAAGGTGACGGTGTGCTATCTACCCGACAATGTTTACACAATGTTATAGGCTTAATACTTCAAACTTTACAGTTAGAATTGTATTAAACGATGACACAACCTTGTTATTTTAAATTTACTGAAATTTTAGCATTTAATATGCTTAATTTATAAAATCCGATTACGAAAATGAAAAATTGATGTCGCAAGCGGGATTCGAACCCGCGCCTATTGGGATTCCGGCCCAATCGTGCTGCCACTACACTACCGCGACCAATTGTAGGACATGCAAATTTTCATCTCGTATTGTATTTACGTCTTAAGGTGACGGTGTGCTATCTACCCGACAATGTTTACACAATGTTATAGGCTTAATACTTCAAACTTTACAGTTAGAATTGTATTAAACGATGACACAACCTTGTTATTTTAAATTTACTGAAATTTTAGCATTTAATATGCTTAATTTATAAAATCCGATTACGAAATTAATACAATTCTAACTGTAAAGTTTGAAGTATTAAGCCTATAACATTGTGTAAACATTGTCGGGTAGATAGCACACCGTCACCTTAAGACGTAAATACAATACGAGATGAAAATTTGCATGTCCTACAATTGGTCGCGGTAGTGTAGTGGCAGCACGATTGGGCCGGAATCCCAATAGGCGCGGGTTCGAATCCCGCTTGCGACATCAATTTTTCATTTTCGTAATCGGATTTTATAAATTAAGCATATTAAATGCTAAAATTTCAGTAAATTTAAAATAACAAGGTTGTGTCATCGTTTAATACAATTCTAACTGTAAAGTTTGAAGTATTAAGCCTATAACATTGTGTAAACATTGTCGGGTAGATAGCACACCGTCACCTTAAGACGTAAATACAATACGAGATGAAAATTTGCATGTCCTACAATTGGTCGCGGTAGTGTAGTGGCAGCACGATTGGGCCGGAATCCCAATAGGCGCGGGTTCGAATCCCGCTTGCGACATCAATTTTTCATTTTCGTAATCGGATTTTATAAATTAAGCATATTAAATGCTAAAATTTCAGTAAATTTAAAATAACAAGGTTGTGTCATCGTTTAATACAATTCTAACTGTAAAGTTTGAAGTATTAAGCCTATAACATTGTGTAAACATTGTCGGGTAGATAGCACACCGTCACCTTAAGACGTAAATACAATACGAGATGAAAATTTGCATGTCCTACAATTGGTCGCGGTAGTGTAGTGGCAGCACGATTGGGCCGGAATCCCAATAGGCGCGGGTTCGAATCCCGCTTGCGACATCAATTTTTCATTTTCGTAATCGGATTTTATAAATTAAGCATATTAAATGCTAAAATTTCAGTAAATTTAAAATAACAAGGTTGTGTCATCGTTTAATACAATTCTAACTGTAAAGTTTGAAGTATTAAGCCTATAACATTGTGTAAACATTGTCGGGTAGATAGCACACCGTCACCTTAAGACGTAAATACAATACGAGATGAAAATTTGCATGTCCTACAATTGGTCGCGGTAGTGTAGTGGCAGCACGATTGGGCCGGAATCCCAATAGGCGCGGGTTCGAATCCCGCTTGCGACATCAATTTTTCATTTTCGTAATCGGATTTTATAAATTAAGCATATTAAATGCTAAAATTTCAGTAAATTTAAAATAACAAGGTTGTGTCATCGTTTAATACAATTCTAACTGTAAAGTTTGAAGTATTAAGCCTATAACATTGTGTAAACATTGTCGGGTAGATAGCACACCGTCACCTTAAGACGTAAATACAATACGAGATGAAAATTTGCATGTCCTACAATTGGTCGCGGTAGTGTAGTGGCAGCACGATTGGGCCGGAATCCCAATAGGCGCGGGTTCGAATCCCGCTTGCGACATCAATTTTTCATTTTCGTAATCGGATTTTATAAATTAAGCATATTAAATGCTAAAATTTCAGTAAATTTAAAATAACAAGGTTGTGTCATCGTTTAATACAATTCTAACTGTAAAGTTTGAAGTATTAAGCCTATAACATTGTGTAAACATTGTCGGGTAGATAGCACACCGTCACCTTAAGACGTAAATACAATACGAGATGAAAATTTGCATGTCCTACAATTGGTCGCGGTAGTGTAGTGGCAGCACGATTGGGCCGGAATCCCAATAGGCGCGGGTTCGAATCCCGCTTGCGACATCAATTTTTCATTTTCGTAATCGGATTTTATAAATTAAGCATATTAAATGCTAAAATTTCAGTAAATTTAAAATAACAAGGTTGTGTCATCGTTTAATACAATTCTAACTGTAAAGTTTGAAGTATTAAGCCTATAACATTGTGTAAACATTGTCGGGTAGATAGCACACCGTCACCTTAAGACGTAAATACAATACGAGATGAAAATTTGCATGTCCTACAATTGGTCGCGGTAGTGTAGTGGCAGCACGATTGGGCCGGAATCCCAATAGGCGCGGGTTCGAATCCCGCTTGCGACATCAATTTTTCATTTTCGTAATCGGATTTTATAAATTAAGCATATTAAATGCTAAAATTTCAGTAAATTTAAAATAACAAGGTTGTGTCATCGTTTAATACAATTCTAACTGTAAAGTTTGAAGTATTAAGCCTATAACATTGTGTAAACATTGTCGGGTAGATAGCACACCGTCACCTTAAGACGTAAATACAATACGAGATGAAAATTTGCATGTCCTACAATTGGTCGCGGTAGTGTAGTGGCAGCACGATTGGGCCGGAATCCCAATAGGCGCGGGTTCGAATCCCGCTTGCGACATCAATTTTTCATTTTCGTAATCGGATTGTCTTTTTTTTTCATTTCTATGATAGAAGCATACATTAACAAATAAATAGACTATAAGAATATTCACTTGGTACTTTCGATAGCGGTAATAAACCACAAGTATGATAAACTATATTGTTGCGGAAGTTCTATTTATTTGTTGCGGTAATTTATTACAACCATACTGGTTGTAATAAATTACTACTTACTACTGATTACACTATTTCGATGACAACTATCACAATCAATTACCCTGCGGTTTTTGCACAAGGCACCAAAATATTGGTCCTTTATATACGCGTGTTTTCAGCATACTATTCATCAAAGTATTCAGATACTTCTTTTCGATAACAATTAACAGAAAAAAAACATGAGTGAATTCGTTTGTGTTCGACGCGATCTTTGTGATCAAATAATAAGAGGGAAGAGTACTTCAGACCTTAGACAATATTTGTTGAACAACTTTCAACTGTCGGAAACTGACGTTATCACTGTAATAGAAAGTATTCAAAAAAAATTAACATCAAGTTGCAACCAGAAATGGACGAAAGCTCAAAAAAGCCAGACAGGTTCGAGAGTCTATACTCAAATTGGTTAAACGGTGAATTTAAAGTACCATTGAATTCTTGCAGTACCTCAACCTCTGAAATATCTGGCTTGAATAGTTCTGGTGATCGTGGTAGACCAACAAAACCATACGACGAGTGTTCGGAAAACACAAAAAAATGAAAAAATATGGAACTGCTCCAGGAGTATGGAATAGGACATGTCCGTAACGCTTATGTGCAAGGTTTACGATCTATGGGTGAAAATGACGAAGCGTCAATTGTGTCTATTATCAGAAACAAGGAAAAAGACGAGAAGAAAGCAATTCTACAAACCATAATCAGTCCAGATAGTGCACTTTCTTTTACAAAAGAAGAGGCATTGAGCATGTGTATTGAAACGGATCTAACGAAAGCCCAATATGGGTACCTAAGAAAAAGGCTCGTTGATAAAAATTTAAGTTCTGTTTTACCTTCGTATCAAATACTAAGTGAAGCAAAAAAGGCTTGCTATCCGCCTGCATCTAGCATAACGGTGACAAATATAAGCGCAAAAATTAATCTGCAAGATCTCTTAGACCATACAGTCTGCCGTATTATAAAGATAAAGTCAGGTTCGACAAACTACAATCGTCTCAAGCTGTTCACTAAATGGGGGTGTGATGGATCTTCCGGGCAAAGTGAGTATAAACAAATTCTACCGGAAGAAAACGAACAAATATCGGATTCTAATTTGTTTATAGTGTCCCTTGTACCACTGCGACTAGTAGACGAAGAAACGTCTACAGTTATATGGCAGAATCCTACTTGCTCATCTGTTAGATATTGCAGACCAATTTCATTAGAATTTGCAAAAGAAACATCCGAAAAAACTACAGCGGTTGTCAGTGAAATTGAAGCCAAAATTAATCAATTGATTTCAACTCTTGTGTCTATAGACGACAAAGTCATCGAGGTTAAACATGAACTGTTTATGACAATGATTGATGGGAAAGTTGCTCAAGTGTTAACGAACACATCATCCAGTGCTACCTGCACTGTTTGTGGAGCAACTCCCAGACAAATGAACGATCTTTTAAAAGTTACATCAAGAGTTGAAAATGAAGATGCATTTAAATACGGATTGTCGACACTACATGCATGTATAAGATTTATGGAGACGATCCTCCATATTTCTTATAATTTGGGTTTTGAGAAGTGGTCAGCAACAACTCCAGAAAACAAGCAACTTAAAGAAGACAAGAAAAAATATGTCCAAAAACGTTTCCGAGAAGTGCTTGGTTTGCACATTGATAAACCACGTCAAGGTTCCGGTAATAGCAATGACGGATATACAGCAAGGCGATTTTTCCAAAATTACGAATGCTCTGCAGGGATAACTGGAATTGATGGAGAATTAATTAAGAGATTTTATGTAATTCTTCAAACCATGTCATCGGGATTCCCTATAAACGCAGAAAAATTTGGTCAGTATACATTGATAACCGCGCAATTATACGTAAGCAAATATAACTGGTATTACATGCCATCTTCGGTCCATAAAGTACTTATACATGGTGCTAAAATAATAGAGCATTATGCAGTTCTGCCTATAGGACAATTATCCGAAGATGCTCAGGAAGCCAGGAATAAAGATTACAAAAAATATAGGTTACATCACGCTAGGAAGTGTTCCAGATCAGCAACAAACGAGGACGTTCTGCATATTTTGTTATATACATCTGATCCTTATATATCTAGTTTAAATAAACCCAGTTTTGTAATATCCAAAGAATTGTTTGACGAAGCTAAAGAATTATTGGAAATAGAAGGTTATGAATAGGATCGCAATTTTTTTTATGGTGTCATTTTTTAGCATGTTTGTTTGATAATAATAATAATAATTAAGTCTTAAACTTATTTTAAGTAAAAGTGTTACTTTTATTGTCATTTTATTATAACTGTATAATTTTTTGTATGTAATTTCGTATATCGTTATCTTTGTCATTTTTTTATGAAAATTATATAACTTTTAAAATAATGATGTTTAATTTATTTTATTGTCTATATATTCATTAATACATAAAAAAAAATTCAAGGGGAAACATCACAAAACAACAAAGTTATCGATTTTTGAGATGAAATATACCGATCGGTCCCACAGTGCGCCGGTTTCGGAGACTCTTGACTCCACCTTGTTTCAGTACGTGACCAATCTGGTCTAGGTATGTGACTCTCGGTCTCCCCCGGTACCTACATCCTTCCACTTTCGCATTGTATATCTTCTTAACCAGACGTTCGTTTAGCATTCTTTCCACATGTCCGAACAATTCGGTCCAAACAAACAAACAATCGGAGCATTCCCTTTCGCATATTTACACCAATACTCTCTTTCATACCTACTCGCTCTCTTACATCGTCGTTGCGAATGCGGTCGGACAGCCTAACTCCACAGATTTGCCGTGCCTTCTGGCTGAGGTGGTGACTACCGAGAAGTTGTCTCAACGCTCCGTTCACTCTATTTCCCGCATTCACTCTTCGCTCTATATCAGCGGTGTACCTTCCATCTCGGCTAAAACCACATCCAAGATATACAAATTCATCCACTTACTACTATAGTACTATAGTTCTACTTACTCTAGTACTCTATTGTGTTTATAAAGCACTTCAAATATTAATCAAGTCATCAAAAGATATATTTAAATCAAAAATAAAACCAGTCATAATCTGTAATAGCACAGTAACTGTTCGTATCTTTAAAATACAAAACTACTAATATATTCAAAAACTATCAGAGATACTAAAAAAGAGAAACAAAATGCTTTATTTGACATAAAACCACAGTAGAGACATATTATATGAAATACTTAAATACTTCACATACAATATTAAACCTTACATGAAAAAAAAAATCAAAAGAATCAGTCCTCCAAACTAGTTACTCATCTACCAGTCATCCAATGTTCGCTCTTGGAGATTGGATTGACAATTAATGTCAACTTTCTGGGTGGGTTTGGATTGGTAGGCAGCGACGCAACTGTACCATTGGTATTGCAAACGTCCATGAATTTGGTGCTTGCTGGTTTGCCACCATAAATAATAAAGTATAAAAGTGATAATAGCCTACTTCGCATTGCGTAGTAGGCCCGTTTCAATAGAAGGATGTATAGGGTGATATGAATAAGAAGTATAAACTTCTTTCCATTCTCTTCATTGGAACATATCAGTTCTGCTACATAAAGCAGGTATAAAAAAAATAGATACAGCTCAAGGTTAGTGTTTCATATCAGTCAAATTTTGCTATTAATAAATCTTTAGTTCTATCTGGCATTACAAGAATGGCTACGTCAGTTATATCTATTTCAACAGTTATTCATACGAGTAATAAATTACGGGAATCTCGGAATACATTTATTCCAAAAATATACTGTAATTGATGATAGGTTTTTTAAGGTCGGAAATATATCGTGAAATAAGAAATAATATACTCAGATATATTTTACAAATAGGTCACCAAAGGCGGTTTTAAGTTAACGTATGGTAAAAACCCGATTACGAAGCGAAAAATTATGTCACAAATGGGATTCGAACCCACATCTATTGGAAATTTGTGCCAATCGTGCTGCCACTTACACTATCGTGAACTATTGTAGGACAATCAATAGTAATCGGATTTCTACAAATCCGATTACAGTAATCGGGTTTTTACAAATAATTAAGAATATTAAATGCTAAATTTCAGTAATTTGATTAACTTATGGTTTCAAAACAAAAATATAATTATATTATTCAGCCTGTTCGTCACTGCTGCATGCGGACCCGTCACATAGAATGCCTTAAGCTGCGGTCCTGGTCCGATTTGTACTTACTCGTATCTTTACTTGCCTATGTATTTACAAGCTGGTTGAATACCATCAATGCTGAGTCAAAACTACTGATGCTAAAAACATAAAAACTCACAGTACCTAGTTCATTTTATGTTACAAAGTAATTTCATTTCATGATGGTAGGTAGAGATTCATTAAGAAAGGATTTTACGAAATTTAACTTCCAATAGTGAAACGTAACGCCAAATATTGTATGGGTAGAAAAAAGAAACAATTTAACCATCGTCTTCAAATTAACTGCAAATAGGTAATCTTTGTAAAAAATAAATAAACACGTCTTTTGGTCATATGAAAATTTTCATTCTCTAAGGGTGTAAAACAGGTAATAAAGTAAGGCACATAAAATGTAATAAGTAGGTAATAAGTAATGAATAGGAGTAAGGGTGTAAAATAGGAGTAAACGTGTGTCTAGAACATGGTCAGGCTATGGCCTGCTAAAACAAAAAGGTGTAAATTTCGAGGATTATATTTTGCGGTGATACTTTTAATTGATTTCTTATTGAATTAACAATAGGCGAAACAAGTACTAGAGAAAGTTTAACTTTAGTGATGTAGAAATTTATTAAACAGGAATTGTCTGAAAATCAGCCTCAGAAGATATATTCCTCGCTAAGGGTATAAATAGCGTATGAAATTTGCTTTAATATTTTTCGTCTATATAACAAAAACCAAATATGGCTCTCGTCATATAAGAAGAAAAATATCAAAGAAAATATCAAAACAAAATTTCGTTCAATATAACGGGATCACACATTATTTCTACACGGATCGACGATAAAAGCTGTATTATAAAACAAACAAACGTTAAAAGCAAATTCTTGTACTAATAGGTACAAAATAATACAAGAATATTTACTAACTCTACTAACCACTTGCTGGTTCTAGTGTTTGTTTCTAGTAGATACTTAAGTTCAATTCTATGTAAGGTAATTAAAAATGTTTAATAATAATAAATGTTAGTGTTTTCAGCAGTTGCTTGATTTTCGATTCATCCCTTATTTTATACCGTTAGCGAGGAATATAACTTCTGAGGCTAATTTTCAGAATATACCTAATTAACAATTTTGGATCTGGACCTGCTTAACAACAATACCTAGGCATCATCCTCTGCTAAATGAAACTAGAAATTACTTGAATATCCCAGACATATTGTAAAAAAAATACATTCTGTAATACTAGTCTCAACCAAAACCGACAAGCATCTCGTTCAAATACATACACAAATATAAATCTACATCTCAACTCATACTAAACACAAATAAACAAACATGCTTCACGATCACATGTCTCCCAAAAGACAAATAGGTACTTTCCACCCTTACACCCCTAACCCGTCCATCTAAAACAGTTGACAGTCGGCATTCACCTGCGGGGTATCCCCCCTCCGTATTAAATTGTAGCAAATGTCTTTGGTACTGTGTATTTAGCCTTAATATTGTAGCTAACTGATATAAACCCTTTTAAGGGTTGATATTTAATGTTATTCCTTAAAAGGGACTTAATAACTTTGAAGCGTTTGATAATGAAAACCGTTTGAACTATTTTCATGTATATAAAGATAATGTTTATGTAATAACTATGTATGTAATTACTGGTTCTAATATGCAGGGTGGAAGTGGGCTGCTCCCGTAAACAAAGACAGGTGACTCTACTAGCCTAAAAAAAAAAATTTTCCACAACGAATTTTAAGTTTTTTCACATTCCATCGTATTAAAACAGTGCCATGTAACGATAATTCCATAAAAATACGTAACTATACTCGGGTAAGGAAAGACGCAATCTATTCAAAACTCACAATCATATGTTCAAGAGTTCAACGACATCGTGAGATGAAAAAAAAAATTTTTTTCATCCGTATTGATTGTTTTTGTAGCCTATCATTACAAGTAGGACTAGTAGGGTCACCTGTCTTTGTTTTCGGGAGCGGTCCACTTTCACCCTGTATATTGCTTTGATATTTAAAATAAAGTAATCATGAGATATTAAACTGATTGCATGGATGCTAAGTAATTTTACTAGTAATTAGTTTGCTAGATGTAGACAAGGTACTTGCACGAGGCTAATATAATTGATAGCTCTTAGAAATTTCAGTGATGTTGAGTGTTTTGTACAAAATACCTATGTTGTTATACTGTATATTGTTAAAGTAATTTGTCATGAATGTCATTATAAAATACATACATATCATCACGCCATATCCTTTGCAGGGTAGGCAGAGAGAACAGAGTGCCAGAGAACTCTATCCTTGCATACTTCACTCGCTTCCTCAACATTTATAATTCTCTTCATACACGCTCGCCGGTTTCGGAGACTCTTGACTCCACCTTCCTTCAGTGCGTGACCAATCTGGTCTAGGTAGTGGTTTACACCAATACTAACTTTCATACCTACTCGCTCTCTTACGTCGTCGTGAATGCGGTCGGTTAGCCTAACTCCACAAATTTTCCGTAAAAATCGCATTTCGACCGCATTAATTTTGCTTTCATGCTCTTTTCTGCATACCTAACTCTCGCTTCCATATAGTAATGTTAGGACAAGCACTGCGTTATGTATTGCTACACATGCCTTCTGGCTGAGGTGGTGGCTACCGAGAAGTTGTCCCAACGCTCCGTTCACTCAATTTCCCGCATTCACTCTTCGCTCTATATCAGTGGTGTACCTTCCATCTCGGCTAAAACCACATCAAAGATATACAAATTCATTCACTTGCTCTACATCATTACCTATTTTTACTCTTACATCTGCTCTGGCTTCATCTCTTTCAAAGAAAATTATTCTGGTTTTGCTCACATTCATGCGTAGACTCCTTTTCTTACAATCTTCTGTCATTGTGTCGACTAGGGTCTGAAGGTCAGTCGCTGACTGCGCCAGCAGGACTGCATCATCTGCATAGAGCAGAGCAGTGACCACTGAGTCGCCCATCTGGACTCCCACATTCAAATCGTTCAACCTTTGGAGACATTTATCCAGATATATGATAAACAGCCTGGCTGATAGAACGCACCCCTGCTTAACGCCGATATTAACGTCAAACCAAGGCGACATTCCATCATCCAGCCGCACACAAGCTCTACAGCCCATGTAACTGGACTGCACAGCCTGCAGTAGTTTACCGTTAATACCATACTCCGGTAAAATATCCCAAAATACCTTTCGTACAACCATGTCAAATGCTCTCTCCAGATCCACAAAACTGCAGAAAACCCTCTGACCTAGAGCCAGATGCTTCTCCACAATGTTGCGCAGAGAGAACACTTGATCCATGCAGCCCCTTCCACTCCTGAAACCTCCTTGTGCCTCACACAGTAAACCATCGGACACCATCCATATTCTCCTTTCAATAATTTTAGCATACACTTTTGCTGCCAAACTGGTCAAGCTTATGACTCTGTAATTTGCGCAGTCATAACGTGAGACTTTGTTTTTAAACAAAGGCACGATGATTGCGCTATTTCAGTCTCTGAGAACCATTCCCGAGCTCCAACATAAATTGAGGAGCAACAGGAACGCCTCCCTGACACAGGAGCCGCGAAGCTTGATCATCTCGGCAGACACCATATCAATGTCCGCTGCCTTACCATTTTTCAAACTTCTTATCGCCCATTCAACTTCATCCATACTGATGCCATCGGAGGACGCCGGTGCTGAATGTTGATCTACTAGACCACATGCAACACCGGCGCCAACCCGAGTATCCGCATACATATCGCCAAAATATTCACTCCATTGGCTTAACACGTCTTGTGTTTGTGTAAGAATGTCTCCACCCTAAGACCTTATTTTATTCCTTCTGAAGGCTGACCAACCACACCTAGACTTCTTCATCTCCCTCCAAAAGATTTTGGTGTTACCTTCGAAGTTTTTAGTCAGCCTATCTTTTGCACTCATATTTGCGCTATCACGTTTCTCTTTCACTTAGGCCTTGCTGGCATTCTTACATTGCCGACATATTTCTTTCTTCTGTTCAGTCATACTGTCATTCAGATTCAAAGAAAAGAGATAGTCCAGCCACGCTTTCTTCTTTTGCTCTACGGAAGCTGCCACTTCCGCATCCCACCAAGCATCACCATTTATTTTTCTATGCTTCTTTAAGCTTCCACATACTTATTTTGCTGTATCTACCATACTCTCTTTCAATATTCTCCAGCATTTTTCTATGTCCCATTGCAGCTGGCTTGCCATCGTCAGCCGTTCTCGGACACCCTCTGCATATTTCTCTCTTACACACTCTTCTTGCAAACTTTCAATCTTTATTCTTTCAAGCCCTCCGAAGTGGACACGCTCTCGCCAGTGCCTCCACTTTATGAACAGACCACTAAATCTCGCAATAACAAGATAGTTGTCCGTATCGACTGTGGGGCCCCTGTAGGCTCTTGCGTCCAATATTTTGCTTCGGCGGTGACTGTCTATTAAAATTAAATCTATTATAGTTTTCTGTTCATTCCTTGTATACATATGGATGTCCTTATTTTGGAAAAATGTGTTTGACACAATAAGGTTTCTCTCCGCATACAATCACGCGTTCGCTGATTTCTGCCATATCCAGAACTTCCCTAACATTATTCCAAAACTTCTCCAGGTCTGATGCCACTGAGGATCCTACGGGAGCATATGCTACAACCAGGAATACCTTGGTGACACCTAGTTTTATACGGACCCAAAGAAGTCTGGGATCATACATTTCGTAATCCTTCACACCTGAGGCCAAGCGAGAGGACAACAACACTCCTAGCCCCATGCTGGCTCGATCGCTCTGTGGTAGGTACCTACACCAGACCACAGAGCCATCCCGCCACTAGGAAGATCGCAAGCGTCGCTGCCCCTTCGCTTGATCTCTGTCACACAGAGCACGTCTAGCTGTTTGTCCGCCATGACGCTTATCAGCTCTTGCAACTTATCTTCCACACAACCTCTTACATTCCACGTGCTCATCCGGCACTCTGCTCCCCTCGACTCGCCTGACTGGGCAAGGCGTGATGGGTGGCAGCCCCCATCGTCGCATCTGCCGATTTTCGTAACGACGAGAGCGGGTCGGTACGCGTCGCCTCTGGGGGACGCCCTAACCCGCACTGCGGTACTCATTTGAGCCGGATTGAAGTCTAACTAGACTGGCAGGGAACGCGACGTGCACGCTCCGGACTATGCTCCCCTAAATATGACTTTATATATATTTTTTGTATTATAAAGACTTATAATATTTTTAGTTAGGTAAGTAGATATATAATGCCCCAGGCGGTGCAGGCGCGAATATCTGCGCCTGATGACGCCCTAGCCGAGGCATCGGGTGATTGGACCGGAGACTAGTCCAGTCACCCAAAGTGTGGCCACCGCGTGAGGACTCGAGAGGAACCCGTGAGGGTAAACCACCGGGCGGGCCACCGAAGACAAATATCGGGTACCGGTGGGCCGCTCGCACGGCAAAGAGAGATGCTTGCAGGGCGGGTCTATGGGGTTGCGTGCCGCCTGTTCCGTCGCTCCGGACCGATTTGGCGGGGCGCGACCATATCCATAGTCCACCGCAAGAAAAAAGAAAAGGTAGGTATATAACATTATAATCTCAATTAAAAAAATGCATTTCGACTTGAATTTTATAAATTTTATTACATTTCTTTTATTGGTGGTAGGACCACGCTGTTGTCAGTTCTTTGTCTACAGCCGCGGGCCGGTCCGTCCGGGGTAGTACCACACTCTCGCAGAAGATCGACGTCTGAGTAATGGCCATGTATTATAGCGCTTCGTTCGGTGAGCAAGAGAGCCGGAAGTCCAACTGGATGGGTTTGGGGTTTGGATTAGTAAGCAGTGGCCTAGCTATACCCTTAGTATTGCAAATGTCCATGGGCGGCAGTGACACTTACCATCACAATCATGCTTGCTCGTTTGCCACCATATGCAATAAAAAAAATTCTATTCATACATTTGACGCCTAAGTTTTCGATTCCGAAGTCAATTATTGTCGTCGACGTCTCACTGCGGAAGGGGGTAATATCATAATCGCCACATGTATTGGTGATTCTAATTATTGTTATAAGTTACCCAGAAAAGCGCTGCTGCTTCTTCAAAAATCATATCAAATCCAATTAGAGATGTATCATCTCATCATCATCATATTACAATCTCATAAGATTTACTGATAGTGACATCTTTCGGGGAATAGAATAACGTAAGGCGATCGAAACTTTGTCTCATGTTCGTCATCATAGATGTCAGTACAATAACTACGTAAATAATTATTTTATTTATAATGTAATTATAATTCGTTTGAATTCTCTCTAATCTAATAATGTCAATATTGTAAGGTTATCTAATTTTTTTTTTATAGCTTTTGGTGACAAACGAGCAAGCAGCACACCTGATGGTAAGTGTTATTGCCACCCATGGACCTTTGCTATACCAGGAGTATAGCTAGGCCGCTGCCTACCAATGTAAACCCCAAACCCACCCAGTAGGGCTACCGGCTCTCTCGCTCGCCCAACGAAGTGCGGCAGCACTTTGCCATTGCTCAGGCGTCGATCTTCTGCGAGAGTGTGGTACTACCCTGGACGGACAGGCCCGCAGCTGTCGACAGAAAACTGTCGACAGCGTGGTCCTATCACGAATCTACATTCTATTTTTTTTATATTTGGTATTACGGTCTTTATTAAGTTATAATATTATAGAAGTGTAAGGAAGGGTAAGTGTAGTATATTTAACTTGGTGCCTTTTGGCTCTACTTCAAACACATGTTTCTTAAAATATGGTCCAAAACGAATAGCCAAAGGTAAGGCTATGTTGGACACTCGAAGAGGCGATGAGCCTGGCCACTTTCAGCACCGAGGAGATGGTTAGACAAATCGAGGCGCTGGGACTCAGGGTGGCCCTTAATAAGTCGGAGGCCCTTTTGGTCCGTGAATCCCGCATAAGGTCACCTGACGACACCTCGATAGATGACAACTCCATTCACATCAGTAGACAGGCTTATATGAAGTATTTGGGCCTGGTGCTCGACGGGCGTTGGTGGTTTCGGGAGCATTTTCGCAAACATGCTCCCCAGCTGGTCGGCGCGGCGTTCGCCCTATCGCGGCTTATGCTGAACGTGGGTGGACCCAGCTTTGAAGACCGACGGCTGTAGCGCGGATGATCCGCTCTAAGTCCATGTACGGCGCACCCGTGTGGGCGAGGTCTCTGACCGTCCAGCTCAGGGCTTTTCTGTGGCACCCACAGAGAACCATAGCGGTCAGTACCATCCGCGGAATCCCACGGTGTGGACCGAAGTGGCATGTGTATTGGCCGGAACACTCCCGTGGGACCTGGAGGCGGAGATGCTCTTCGATCTCTACCGGCGGTTTTCTTTTGTATGAGATGAGGGTGGCCCTATCGCTCAGCGAGATAGCCACCTGGTGCGAGGACGCCAGCCGGGACGGCATTGCCTGTTGGGTTACGCGGCTGGAGAGGCCTCGACACGGTGTTGTTACCATTGAGGCCCTCCGACCCATATTGATAGAACGGATGGAGCGCCGGCTCGGAGTCCTCTCTTTCTGGCTGGTGTAGGTCTTGTCGGGGCACAATTGATATCAACAGTGCGGCAGTGACGTGACGAGGACACGGCGCAGCATACGCTCGAGTTCTGTACGAGCTGGTCTCGGCAGCGCTATGACCTCGTCGCTGTCATCGGTGCCGACCTGACGCTGCCAGCTGTCGAAAGCAATGGTTGACAGCGTTAGGAACTAGGACACGGTCGCCGCCTTTTGCGAGGCAGTCATCTCGCAGAAAGAGGCGGCGTAACGAGTCCGGGAGGATTCCCGCCATGCAGACTCAGGCCGCCGCCGGCGAATCGGGCGGCGCAGGTGCGAATATGCAGATATTATGCCTCTGTTAGAGCGGCATCATCATGATGCCGCTCTAACAGAGGCATCGGATGATCGAACCAGGGACTAATCCGGTCACCCGAAGTGACGCCACCGCGTGAGGACGACGCCCCGACGTCGAAAGCTGTCGGGGCTTCGATTCGAGAGGAACCCATAAGGGTAAACCGCCGAGCGGGCCGCCGAAGACAGAGATCGGGTACCGGTGGTCTGCTCGCACGGCGAAGAGAGGCGCTTTGCAGGGTGGGTCTATGGGGTTGCGCGCCACCTCTTCCGTCGCCCCGGACCGATTTGACGTTTTAGTTTTAATTTTGCTATCTATGTATATCTACGCCATTTATTAGCTGAACAGGCCTTATTAATAAAAATTGAACGAGCTAATAAGAAGAGCAAGCTTTAGATTCGATTTTACATATTCAGCAATGTTCAATACAAAATGCTTACAAAATTATTCTTCAGTTTCCTATTGTATGTTTTTGTCTGTTACTGTTCTCCAAATGTATATCCTTCCCTAGCATTCTGGCATTAACATTATCCGTGATTGATAAGCGTCGTCCTGTGGGATCGTCGTACATAACGCTTACCTCAGAATTAAAGAGGATAAGACGCACTTTTAAGAGTTTTCTATCAAGCACTTGTGTTTGGAATAAACTGTCCTATACTATTTTCCGATCGTAATGACATTTTTATTTTCAAAGTCCTATTGTTTGGCTCGACCCTTCTCCGCAATAGGATTAAGTCTACTAGGTATATCTACTTGGCTGGTCAGACAGATTGATATAGGATTTTATTTTCAGTTTGCCTTTTCTTGCATAGATGATATTTACATATTATATACCTTAGTTGTCTTTTACGACAACTGTGGAAGAAAAGGGTGGTTAATTATATTGTTATGCCGTCACCGTACGGCCCAATGACCCTCCTTTAAACAAGTTTTTAGAATAGCATCTCAAGTCCAAAATATACCTATTATACCTACACTGTTAATTTTTTTTGTAAAATTACAATTGTTTTACAAAACAAATAAGAGAAATTCCAAATCAACGTATACCTACTAATACAAAACATAATACAATTCGAGTAAAATTACAAGACATGTGAAGGAATGAAAGAAACTTACTAAGTATAGTGAGTTGTAATTTTAGAATCTTTTTATTATAACCCTACACGTATTGTATAGTAAATTTACAAAACGAAATTATAGTATTACTTTTTTGTTGTGCGTAAAAACTTCCAATGTTTTTGTAAAAAAATTGCAGAAATTTTCAACAGTGTACAGTGTAATTTTCAGCCTTTACATACATATCATCACGCCATATCCCTTGCAGGGTAGGCAGAGAGAGCAGAGTGCCAGTACCCGGCACTCTGCTCTCCTCGACTCGCCTGACTGGGCAAGGCGTGATGGGTGGCGGCCCCCATCGCCGCAACTGCCGATGTTCGTACCGACGGGTGTGGGTCGGTACGCGTCGCCTCCGGGGGACGCCCTAACCCGCATTGCGGTACGCATATCGAGCTGGATTAGCAGTCTAATTAGACTGGCAGGGGACGCGAACGAGCACGCTCCGGACTATGCCCCCCAACTTTACTGTCCTATAAAACGTCACATGATGTAATCATTCAATAGAAATGTTATTTCCCTAATTGAGACACCTCGGGTTGGCCCTTCCAGTAAGACTATGCAATGCCTAAAAGAGCGCTCCTGCTCATTTTCCTAGAAATTCTTCAGCTCACTCACGCGGGTAATTAAGGCCAACAACTGTATTCTTATCACAAACAAAACTGTAACTGTATCCCATCGGTAGCCATGAAATATTATTTACAACTTTAGAATGATAAAGATGTGATGTTTATCATACTTTTATCTTACAAAAGGTCTTTACATAAGATAAACTATATACCTAGGTATAAAGAATATATTCAATTATTTTAAGAAACGACAAGCTTTTGAATTATTTTCTCTTGTATAAAATAGTTGTACATAACAAACAGCACACGTATCCACTAAAGCTTACCTTCTAACATTATTGATGACTAAAACAACCCTCCACCCATCGCGGACCGTAATGCGAAGTGGGGTCAAATGCTAACGTTTACTCTCAAGTCCAAGATCTTAAACAAACTTAAACGAAAACAACCTTATTTTATATAAAATAAAGCATATATTCAATTTAGCATTCTCGCCTTTAAAGTCCCAAGTCGACGCTAAACTAAGAGGGTGTTAGAGGGTTAAACTCCCCCAGGTGGTTGGGCAATTTTACCACGTTAGGCTGTGACGGTCGCCTGTAATTTTGGGCCTAATGCGACTATTCCTATTTCAAGTTACCCCTCGGGCTTAAGTATGGCCTGACGCGGGAGATAACACTCCTTATACATGAATACCTACCTGTAGATATATAGTATTAGATATACTTCAAGTAAGGGAATAATGCCTTATATGGCTTATATAAAGATTTGCTTATATTGCAAGGACGTATTAATTGACTAGTATTTAACTGCTATGGTTGTTTAGTCAGACTAGAATAAAATAATTTAAGTTAAAACCACTAATACTTGAAATAAAAGTATTTTTACAGATTCTATCGCGTTTGATTTTTTTTATTTGATTTTTAATTACCCGACGTTTCGAACACTCCACAGTGTTAATAGAAACGAGAGGACGAATACCATAAACGTTGTAAAGTGTTCGAAACTTCGAGAAATTAAAAATAAAATATAAACGTAATAAATTCTGTAAAAATAATCTTATTTCAAATGTGTAACACTCACGTGTAGGTACATCAGAAATCTTTGCTTAATTTCTTTTTATTATTTTTCTGTTATTTCATTTACTGTTTCATTGTAATTTCAGTTCGAGATGGCTGATTGTTAGACAAATTTTCACTATTACGTAGTATAGAGCCGATGAAAATAGAACAAGTCCGTAATTTTGTCTTTATACTTTTTTTTTACTTTTTTTATTCGGTTTTCTATTGCAACATGTTTTTTTTTATAATTTATTACTGTCTATCGTTTATTCTACTTTCGTGTGGTGTACAGTAATACAATTCAAAACCACGTATATTGTCTGTGGATTTCGTAAAAGACGACTGATGGAGTATAATATGCTTATATAATCTATGCAATAGGAAGATCTCTTGAAATAAAACCCAACCTATATGCCCAGCGTGGTATAATAGGTCGATTTGTCTCCTATTGTAGAGGAGCCTCGAAATTAGCATTACCATCTACATATATGAACTGATATCATAATGATGGACATGATAATGATGGCTAATTTTATCTCTAAGGATTAGCGACTTTGTCATAAATTTAGCATGAAAAAATTAAAAGCATCTTATATCAGACAATCAACGTAGCAATGTAGTTTTTTCTGACTTTTACTACAACGAAAGAGAGAATACGTAAATTTGTGTTGAGGTTAGAGTAGGTAAATTTGTGTTGAGGTTAGAGTAGGTAAATTTCTGTTAAGGTTAGAGTAGGTACATTTGCATTGAGGTTAGAGTAGGTACATTTGCATTGAAGTTAGAGTAAGTACATTTGCGTTGAGGTTAAAATAGGTAGGTACACTTGTGTTGAGATTGGTGTTGATTTTTTGTTTTCAATATGTACACATATCGGCTTGTTAGTTTTATTATAAATTTAAAAAAAAATATGTTTAAAAAAACCGACTTCAGAACTAATAAAAAAACTTAAAATCAATCAGTAAAAGTACGAAATAGCTTAAAATACTATCATTTCTATGTGCTATCTATTGATAGGTTTGAAATCTGTGCCAAGCCCTAAACAAAATTATAAACTGCTCAGTTACTGTAATAAAATTGCTGCACTAAAGATAACGACACTGGCACCGACTTCAAACCTATCAATAGATAGCACATACAAATGATAGTATTTTAAGTTATTTTGTACTTTTTAGTTTTGAAGGCAGTTTTTTTAAACATAGTTTTTTTTATTGTCTGTAATAGGTGTTTTATAAACAACAGTAGGACTTTTCTAGATTTGAAATCGGTGCCAAACCCTAAACAAAATTATACACAGCTAAGTTACTGTAATAAAATTGCTACACTAAAGATAACGACACCGGCACCGACTTCAAACCTATCAATAGATAGCACATACAAATGATAGTATTTTAAGTTATTTTGTACTTTTTAGTTTTGAAGGCAGTTTTTTTAAACATAGTTTTTTTTTATTTTTAGTGTCTGTAATAGATGTTTTATAAACAACAGTAAGACTTTTCTATATTACATTAGGTAACTGTAATATTTCTTTGCTTTTTATTGTCATATATTAAATAATAATGAATTGCGAACCTCCTCCTTTAAGAAGTCGGTTAATAAATAGAAGTAGGATTGCAATTATATAGTGCTCACCAATAGCATTACACAGATCTATTATGATATTAAACATGAAGTTGTATTAGATTCGTAGTGATTGCTTATTATCTAATAATAAAGTATTGCAAAATAATCAAGTTTCATATAACCTATTAAATTTTCATACTGACTAGACAATTAAATATGTTTATTTAATTTTAATGATATACGTAATAATTATTAGTATTATTTTCAAATATTCACTTTATACATGCTGGTCTGTCAGTAATTCGCAATCGAATTTGAACAATTCGAACTCTATATCGATTTGTTCTTCTCTATTTCTATAATTATATTTTTGTTTTGCTGTGGAAGAATCCAAATCCTAAGTACTAAAAAATGTAAAAGTTTGGAAATATATTTGTATGTTTGTTACTCAATCACGCGTAAACCGTTGAACAGATTTGGATAACTTTACATACTATAGATACATCATTTTCTGGATTAACACATAAGACTTTTTAACCCGGTAATGTGTTCCTTTGGTATAATAGTCGTATTTCGGGAAAGATTTTTTTTTTACGAGATAGAAACCGAAAAGTAAATAAATAAATCTTGACACAATGACGATAAAATCGGTGTAGGTACAATAGGGTTCTAATCATGGTATCTATATAGAAGACGTTTGTATATGAAATAATATAGTAAATATTCTAATGCTCCAATGTTAAAAAATGCTGGGCGCATAATACCTTATTCTGTTTCGTACGCCTACACGTCTTACCAAAGTGGTATATTAGGTCAATCGCTCTCACAGCGAAGAAAACCCCAAATCTTATAATAGAACTTATACAGGTTGAGATAATGAGATGTAATGACTTTTTATTTCAAATTAGGGTTGTCAACTATCATTTATCGACTTGTCTAAGTACCTACAAAGAAGTTGATGATGCATTATTATTAAAATCACTGTTATATTTATAATTTAAAGATAATGAATTGCACTAATTTTTAAATCTTAGGTATATTGTGGCAATCGTATCAAACACAACACGGACACAAATAGTAGTACCCAGTCTTGGAAAAACCATTAGGGATTACGCAGTATCTACTGCCTTGTACCTATGGATATTGAAGATATAATATCCAGTATATAGGTATTGTACTGGTACTCAGTAATAAATAATGGTACTCAGATCACTACGCCATACATGGATAGCTGCACTCTCCTGTAAAACTTAGGTATAACAGCAATGTTGATCATCAACCTACCTGTCAATATGGCAATTATTGTATTTTCCGTTGAAGATACTTTGGAGAAGCCTCGGACAGGCCTCTTTTGATATTTAAGAATGAGCATTGGATGTCTAACTCAATTTTTATATTTTACTAGCACACCAGACCACGCTTTGCTGTGGCTAAGGTAGCCTCAGTAGCACGTGGTGGTTATGCTAATAAATTGTAGCTTATATGAAACGTTTGTATGTTTAACATAGCGCCATCTATTAAATACTTACTCAATCCAGTCAACAGATACCGCCATCTGTTAGAATCGTTTGGAGATAACAGATAATTGTGACTGTCAAATAATAGACAAATAATCTGAAATAAACTAATATTGCGACTATAAATTGAGGTGAAAGCTATCCTATCTCTTAAGTTGGATTAACCTACACATGCTGTGTACGTTTGATTAAAATCGGTTAAGTACTTTAGAAGTCCATCGCGGACAAACAACGTAACACGTAATTTATATATATTAAGATTTTATAACTCTGTCAAATTCGACAACCCTATTCAAAGCCCAAACTTGGGCACAAAACACACTCACGAGCAAGCCCGCTTGATAATTGTCCCAGCTAGTTCGCAAGGGGTCTAAACAAAGATAAAGGCTCCCGAGGTGCACAAATAGATGGTAGCCGAGTAGAATATAAATCGGTGTTGTAAAACTTTGTGCGGCTTAATTAATTGCGTTCGGATTAAGGGTATATAGCCAGTGGAGTACACAGGCTTGTTATTGCTGCCTGTCAAAGTTTCATATAGTTAGAGACCAATTTCAATGTACATAATTCTTAATGGTTTACGAAAGTTATTCTAGACAATTTGAGTATTATTTGAGTGCAAAGTAATTATGTTTTTTTTTTATATTTACTGTTTGATGATGGAGTAAGAATACAACTCTCCAAACGTGGGTGATCGTAAGAGACGACTGATGGATACAAAAACCAAATAACATCTATGCAAGAGAAGGAAAAAATCTAAACAAAACGCTATACTAACACGACTGACCTGCGTGGTATAGTGGGTTAATTGCCCTCCCATTATGGTGGAGCCCAACAGTGGAACGTATATGAGCTGAAGTAATTATAATAGCAATAAAACTTTAATCTTCTTATTTATTCCTATTCTTCAATACATCGCTGCTTTTAAACGAAAGGGTCACAAATCAAAATTATTCAAAGTCGTTTTTTAATAAAAATATGGCCAAACTCATCATGATGGCTAACTTCAGATCTAAACGGCCTTATTTTTCGTTGCAACCTGATCGCGAATACGAATACAATACGTTAAAAAACCAAAAGGGCTTATGAGTTCGGCCATATTTTTATTAAAAAACGACTTTGAATAATTTTGATTTGTGGCCCTTTCGTTTAAAAGCAGTGACATGTTATCTGTATTCCTCCTTTAGTAGTATTTTGCAGCACCTAGTTACTAAATTGATCCTATTATATTAAAACCCTATTCTAACTGATCTGACCAGCATTGTATAGTAATATAACGCTGGTCAGATCGGCTAGTATCGGGTTTAATTTCTGTTTTAATTCTCTTTCATAGATATTATATGCGTAAGTCTTTTAATCGCCTTTTACAATAACCACTGGCAAGATAGAGCTTGGTGTATATTCCTATTCCGTCGCCACACGAAAAGGTAGCAAATTTTACTTGCATAATTGCTAATATTAACTCAAGAGTTCCGGATATCTAAGTTAATGTCTGATAAAGGCGTCTAACGACATTTACGTGATCTATAAAACACAAGGACGCCCATTTTCGAAATCATTCAATTGTCGGAACGTTGAAACCAGCTGGTTAATAACCACCCATTTACTAAATCCGTGTCGCTACCTAAATAAAAGAAACTATATTTAAAATAATACTAAATGAATCTTAACTTTATAAGAAACCGTTTTAAGTATTTAAGTACCTACAATATAATTTTTGAAAAGCACTAAGTTAATAATTTTCCGTGTGGTGACGGAGTAAGAATACAATTCACCACCCCCTATCTTACCCGTGGGTGATCGTAAGAGACGACTAGAACGAGGGATATAAAACGCATATAACATCTATGCGAAAGAAGGAAACCTCGAAACAAAACCCTATACCAACACGTCTGACCAGCGTGATATAAGGGTCAATTACCCTTCCATTAAGGAGGAGGCCCGAGCCCAACAGTGGGACTTATATGGGCTGAGATGATGATGATGATGAAGTAAATAATCCCTGTATTGCGAACGAATGTATAAACGTGTTAATATCGCCTAAAGTATTGTCCTGATTGTGACTCGAACTCATTACACATGGTGCTGTAGGTTGGTATCTTAACCACTATGCCACCTGTGCAGTTAAATTAATTGTAAAAGAAGAAATTGCAATCCCGATTAATCGAGGATCGATTATACGAACACTTGATTCTACTAATTCATACGTCTCATTTCTAATTATTGATTTTAGTCTCATAAAATTATAAGTTGGTTATTGCCAAAAAAATTACACTATTGCTTCACTCTGTGGTGACGGAGTAAGGATACAAGTTACCAAACGCTATCTTACCTATAGGTAGATGTCGTAAAAAACGACTAAGAGATATAAATTTTCATGTAACATTTATTCAAGAGAAGAAAACTCTAAATAAAACCCTATACCTACCCGTCTAATCAGCGTGATATAGTAAGACAATTGCATTCCTATTTGGAAGGAGATTTGAGCCCAGCCGTGGGATCTATATCGGCATATAATAATAGCCTCACCTTGCATTTTTATCTCATAATTTTAAAATTAAATAAGTTAAGTTAGAATTGTATTAAACGATGACACCTTGTTATTCAAATTACTGAAATTTTTAGCATTTAATATGCTTAATTATTTATAAATACCCGATTACGAAACGAAAAAAACTAACTGTAAAGTTTGAAGTATTAAGCCTATACAATGTGTAAACATTGTCCGATAGATGGCATACGTCACCTTGAAGACGTAAGATATAATATGAATCGAAATTTGCATGTCCCAAAATAGTTCACGATGGTGTAAGTGGCAGCACTGTTGGGCCGGATTCCCAATAGGTGCGGATTCGAACCCCGCTTGTGACATCATTTTTCGTTTCGTAATCGGGTATTTATAAATAATTAAGCATATTAAATGCTAAAAATTTCAGTAATTTGAATTTTCCAGTTACTTTGTGTATTAGGTATCTACTATAATAAAACAGAAAAAAACACTGATTAAGTGTGAAATTTGAAATTAAAATTTATTTCATAAGTAGTAGGTACACTAGGAGGTACCTACCTCATAATAACTAGTACTGCGTAATACTCGCGTAAACATCAGAAATTTTTATGTTAAATTTGATATCAGATCTATTACCGGGATTTTATTATATAATATTGATAATAGGAATTCTTTGCCGTGTGGTGACGGAGTAAAAATACAATTCACCAACCACCTATCTTACCCGTGAATCGTACAAGACGACTAAGGGATATAAAACACATATAACATCTATGCGAGAGAAGGAGACCTCGAAACAAAACCCTATACCGACACATCTGACCATCGTGGAATATCCATCTCCATCTCCCATTACGGAAGAGGCTCGAGCCCAATAATGGGACATATATGAGCTGAGATGATGATGATGATGATGAATAGGAATTCTAATGGTTATTGTCTATGCGTCGGTATCCTATGTTTATGTATTTTCGACCATGTTTTAAGTGTGATTACTTTTAATTTTGGACGCCGATATAATGAATATTTTTCTTTTATCTTTCTTTCCAATGTACCTACCTAGTTAATTTTTCGCTGCACAGGTGGCTTAGTAGTATCTATAATACCTTTTTTTTTTTTTATTGGTGGACTATGGATGCGTCTCGCCCCGCCAAATCGGTCCGAGGCGACGGAAAGGCGGCGCGCGACCCCATAGACCCACCGTAAAACTCCTCTCTCTTCGCCGTGCGAGCGGACCACCGTTAGTCGATCTTTGTCTTCGGTGGTCCGCCCGGCGGTTTACCCTCGCGGGTTCCTCTCGTCGACGCCCCGACAGATTTCGCCATCGGGGCATAGTATCTATAATACCTAGTAGGATTAATTGCTTTGTGGGACAATTCCTTATGCAATCCAATAGTGACGGCTGTTAGTCTTCATGTGGCTAAATATTATAAACGCCCTCAGTGACGTAAGAACTTATATCATAAAGAAAAGTGTCCAAAAAAAAAAAATTAACCATCAATAAATTCCGCTTAAAATTTTATATCGATAGTTAGGTATATATCATCATGATCATTATTAGATATCTCACTTTATGTACATTTTAACTGACCTCGAACCCTTTCTATATGAGGAATCTCCATATAGGAGGGAAAGTAATAGTAAATTGCTATGCCTTGCTATCAGACAGGTCGATAGGGTTTTATTTCGCCTTTTCCTTCTCTTGCATATAATAGTTTGGACTAATTTATTAAAAAAAAAGTATGTCCCTTAATTTGGACTAACTTGCTAAAAGTTATTGACATTTAGCATTCAAAATGCTAGATTATTTGTAAAATTTTGTTATACTCGTACGAACGAAAAGTGATTATTACACTTGGGACTCGACACCACACAACTATTGGAAATCCGCTCCAATCATCTTACCAATTAAACAAATGTGAAGTGTCGTATAACAATTAGATTGTAGTTCGTATTATTTTATCGTCTTTATGTGTGTGTCTTACGAGTGCCATCTACCGGACAACGCATTGGGACGCTTGACAATAATTTCTCACTCATAGACAAGTTTTTATAAATCCCTTTAGTCATATTTTACAGCACCTACGTAAAAGACAACGAGTGGTGAATTGTATTTTTAGTCCATCAACACACTGATTACTCGTTTGTTACAAAAATTATATCACTGTATTAAATACCAAGGCTCTTATTTGCTACTTTTATTTAGGTATATAAAATGACACTTATGTGTGACCACATAACAGAATGCTAATTAAAATGGCGAAGGAAATTAATTGATATGTTATCTTAGCGAATATCATCACAACATTGTTAGAACACTAATTTCGTACCGCGCCCCGTTATTTTGTTTAGTGTTAGCGAATAAAGGTCCGGTATATGAGCAACGCGTACCTAATCGCAATGAAAAAGACAAATTTTGTATATTATTTTTATATCTTTTTTCTCAAAGAAAATTAAATGCCTCCCTATTGTTAACCATCAACCTGGCCCACACAACAATCAGCACACCTCAATGTCTGACAAAAACCAAAAATTAAACAACGTCCTTTGTTGGCGAAAACGCTAAATTGAGGAAATTTCCATCCATTCTCCAGCCAGGCGTCATCCGCGCCTAAACCCCGCTTCAATTTCAATAGCACCCCCTACATACTCCCTACACCCTTTAGGACGCCCCCACACTAATATCCGTCTCTATCTAACAATTGATTATCCTTTAAGAGCGAAAAGGATAGCGCTACCTACAGGGCCGGTCCGAAAGTTAGACATATATTATTGTATTATACGATCGTAGGTGGTTCGGGGGTGAAGATTGATGCCACGGGGCGGCGGGGGGTAGTTTCGGCAACCCTATGGCAACGTAACGAAATTTACGTCACGCACGGGTGTGTGCGTCTGAACATGGCCTCATATTTCACGTCGGAAAATTAGATGGTGGAATTAATTTTCAAGTTTTCAATATAGAAAGTAAAAATTGGCAATGATATGGGGCCCGTATGGTTATTCATGAGGCTTCTTTAGAAAATTAAAGGTACGAATTGTAAGGTTTCTGTGTTATACGGTATGTTTTGATTCGTAATTTCAATGTGAGAGTTTTTGTAAGACGAATATTAATTTACTGTTGTAATTTACATTTATTCTTGAAACCTAATAAATTCATCATCATATACCTACTTAATACCTTTAATGTTATTGATATGATTTTGTTACTTTTAAAATGTAGGTACCTACCTACTTAATTTCAATGAAAAAACTTTAGCTCATATTAACACTTTTAGTTAGTTATTTAAATGACAAATGCTACTAGATTTAACAGGGGCTCTCTCATAGCAAACATGTAAAAAATTACATAAGTAGGTTTATTAAAAGTATTTTAAAGCTGTTATTATAAGTATTACATTATACTACCTTCGCTTCTAGCTATTCTTACAGAAATGGATGTTATTTTACGATAATCATCATCATCATAGCCCATAAATGTCCCACTGTTGGGCTCGGGCCTCCTCCGTAGTGGGAGGAAAATTAACCTACTATACCACGCTGGTCAGACGTGTTGGTACCTATAGGGTTTTATTTCGAGTTTTCCTTCTCTCGCATAGATGTTATATGCGTTTTATATCCCTTAGTCGGCTCGTACGATCACCCACGTGTAAGATATGAGGTGGTGAATAGTAGATATTCTTACTCAGTCACCACACGGATAATATATTTTACGATAATATAATACAATAACTAAATACTAGTGAATATAATAATGAGATATTTTGATTAAATCGATTTTTTATTTTAGATTAATAATTAATTCTCTTTGTTAAATAATCAGGAATCATAGGTATATTTTAGTCTTGAAAAAGATGTAGGTACCTTATTTAAAGCTCTATATTATAAGTTATTATCATCATTCTCCTGCTCTTTTCCCAATTATTTGATGTCGACGCAATACTTTAAACTCTTCCAATGTACCTACATATTGTATAAGTTATTGGCAGTAGTTTTATAACCAGCCGCTTGCCTGACATCAGTCCTCTTTCAGAATGTAATTGTTGACCAAACGGCATGAAGTTGAGTTGACCTAGGTCAATATAAATCGACCACCGAAGACAAAGATCGGGTACCGGTGGTCCGCTCGCACGGCGAAGAGAGAGGATTTTACGGTGGGTCTATGGGATCACGCGCCGCCTTCTCCGTCACCCCGGGCCGATTTGGCGGGGTGAGACGCACCCATAGCCCACCAATAAAAAAAAAAAAAAAAAAAAAAAAAAAAAAAAAAAAAAGGTCAATATAAATCGTCGTCTCCTACGACATTCACGAACAAAGAAGGGTTGGTAGTACTAGTAACCGCTACCACACATCACTACCTACCTATATATTTATACCTTACGATATAGCACTGAAAAAAAACCCTTGTTTTTTTATTAAATAGATTCAAAATGGCCAATTCAATAAGTGCAATGGTGATTCAGTGTACCTAGTCTAGCCAGACCATTTCATTTTATTCTTATCTTGTATCCCTTTTATATTTAGGTATAGCGTACTAAACGAATTGCATTGAATAGAATCTAATGGTCTCACGTCTACATATAAGTATTTACGTATTTGGTATTAAAATGTATTTTAGTTTATCTATTCATCATCATCATCATCACAGCCTATTATGTCCCACTGTTGGGCTCGGACCTCTTCCGTAATGGGAGGGAAATTAACCTACTATATCGCTCTGGCCAGACGTGTTAGTATAGGGTTTTGATTCTAGTTTTTCTTCTCTTGCATAGATGTTATATACGTTTTATATCCCTTAGTAGTCTCATACGATCACCGGCGGGTAAGATATGGGGTGGTGAATTGTATTCTTACTCCGTCACCACACGGAAGTAATGGTTTGTCTATTTTTAATATTCAACCTTTTTACTGAATAAAAATGTAAACTTAAAGGACTAATTATTCACTAAAATCTACTATATCATATGCGTTCTCTGTGATACTACTTAAATTAGTTGTAAAATTGATAATCAAATCGAATCAAATCATTTATTATACATAATCCCTATAAGTGCACTTAAATACCTACTGTCAATTTTACATCTTTTTTTTTAATCACTTCAAGTTAATCTACCACCGGATCAAAAAGGGACCACAAACTGAGAGGATCCGGCGAGAAACTCACCGGGCTTTCATTTTTTAAATAATAAATTTTAATCAAAATGACTGGATACATGTTTAGTAATTATGAGCTCCAGTGAGATGCCCTTCAAGCATGGATTCATTTTGTGAAATCCTAAATAAAGTATATAGTTGGCTACAAAATTATTTATTATTTTTCTTTAATAAGTAGTGGTAGAGTATTAGTATTATTATTATTATTTATTTTATTATTTAGTAGTTTATTTAAGCGAGTGAAGTATGCAAAGATAGAGTTCTCTGGCAGTCTGTTCTCTCTGCCTACCCTGCAAGGGATATGGCGTGATGATATGTATGTATGTATGTATGTAGTAGTGGTAAGATTATTGATCATGCTTGTGGTGGCTGATAGGACCCATATTTTAAATTTAAAAAGCCATGACACTTACCATAGGAATTGGAGAAATTAATATTTAATAGTTCCTGTTGAAACATTTTAAGTACCTATGCTATATCTACACTAAAATTGTAGTATTTAATACATAATTAATAGCAACTAATATTACTATTATTTTCAACATGTCAGCTCATTAGGTACACTTTTGCACTCGAATCTTCTCCACAATAGGAGAGATTTTGGCATACTATACTACGTTGGAAAGGATGGGTAGTTAGGTTTTATTTCGAGTATTTCTTCTCTACTATAAATGTTATCAACATATTTCTTAATTGTCTTTTACATAATTACCAGACCAGATGTGGGCCAGTGTATTGTATTCTACCGCCGCGCGCCGTCACCACAGGGAAACAATCTTTTATATTTATTGATATCTATATTATTATTAGATACATTTAAATCTTAATATTATTCTAAAGAAAATATCTTATTTTATTGTTGTCAAATATTATTTATTTATATATTATTATTCCATTGTATTATTACTCTTTCACCACAGATAGAAATTCATTGTACGATACAGTTACTTTAAAATTGCTATACCGACACATACCTATTGCCTCTGCTAAAAAAAAAAAAAATTCAATTTAAAAAAACTTAACACTAAATTATAATTAGTTAGAAATTCAACTCAATCTACAAGGAAATTTTAAATGTCTCTTAAATAATCATAAGATTCGAAACCCTTCTCAAAAGCAAATCAATAATTGCAACTTTTTTTGTACTAATATACGTAGATATATTTCTTGTGAACATCTTAAAAAAATGTCTGAAAGGTTTTCCCCACAATGGGCACCTTAAATCCTTCAACATACATTATATATGTAGTATTACGATGCCTAAAGTGAGTTATGTAACCTAAAGATTCCTCATTCTACGAGAAAGCCCGTTCTCAATATTGGAAGAATAATGTATTAAGGATGATTAACAAATTTTCAGATAAGCTTATGTTGGCGCTTATTTTAAACTCATATTTGCATCAACCGACCTATGAGGAGGGACGGCGACACCAGCGCTACGAAAGGAAGAAAAATATTAAAGTTTAACTATAACCTATACAGGGTGGAAGTGGACCGCTCCCGAAAACAAAGACAAGTGACCCTACTCGTCCTACTTGTAATGATAGGCTAGAAAAAAATTGAATCGGAAGAAAAAAAAAATTTTTTTCGCAACGACTTTTAAGTTTTTTTCACATTACATCGTAGTAGGACAGTGCCATGTAACGATAATTCCATAAAAAATATGTAACTTTACTCAGATGAGAAAAAACGCAATCTAATTAAAACTCACGGTCATATGTTCAAGAGTTCAACGACCTCACGTGGTGAAAATAAAAAACTTTTTCATCCGAATCAATTTTTGGAACGAAGTTCCTTATCGCGCGTTGTGAAAGGGGGCTAGACGGAAAAAATTCTTACGAAAAGTTGTCACGACACTTTTTGCTATAGTAAGCTATTGTAAGCTGTGCGGCGTCGCTCGTCGGCTCTCTTATAGAAAGCAAGCCAGATATTTTCATTTCTATTTCGCATTGAACAGTGTGGTGTCGCGACGATTTTTTTTATAGATAGAGTGATTCAAGAGGAAGGTTTATATGTATAATATATGCATAATGTACTAGAGAAACACTGATAATTTTAGAGGTTTCTAATGTGATGTCGTAAATAAACACATTATTTTGCGCTTACATTGCAAACGCTGGCTGAACCCTACGAAATAGATCAAAATAAAGTACTACAGTATTATACAACTTAAAAAGGCCTACAAAAAAGTCCGCGATGGTATATATCTATCTCTTAAGGATAACATACTATATCCATTTTAATACTTTAAAAAATGTTCTATTATAAAACGGTAATTGAAAAGCTATTTACACAAATACTGTATTAATCCTTATCATTTTAAATACATTAGTTGGCTTGAGCATTTCATGAAGATATTTTTATTCCTTCAGACCATGCAAATTAAATCAATACCTTAAGAGATATAGCAAAATCAAAATAATGCGCAACGAAATTATTTTCGCCCGTGACCGGGCCGCGTGGCCGGCTCGCGTTCGAGCTCGGGGCCGAAAAGTTTTGGTAGTCTAGTGGAATTGTATATCCTATTATTAATATTATAAACGTGAAAGTTTGTAATAATGTATGGATGTGAACATGTTTGTTGCTCTTTCACGTAAAAACTACTGAATGGATTTTGATGAAATTTATAGTAATATAGCTTGCACATCAGAATAACACATAGGCTATAATTTATAAAGATATTTTGCAAATTGGCTAAAATATAACGATAAAAATCGCTTAAGGCAGAAAAAAATTATATAATTAAAATAGAACTTCGATCCATCCAGGTGTCCCTTGACACCTCCGGTTGTGTATTATGCAACACTGGTGGATACCCTGCAGATAGATCGCTGTGAACGTGCTGTGAGCATTTGTTTACTAACAGTATAGTTCTTTAATAACTAATAATATAAGAGATTTTTTTTAAAACGCATTTGTTATTCTTGATATTAATTAACCTGGCTATTTGGGAGCGTATATAGGTCCCATCAGACGCACTTCTATAGGACGTGCTGTATAATATTGAAATGTGCATTAATTTATAGACAAGTGATTTTATGAATCCTATGGTAAAGTAAGTGGTATTGATATCTATATATCGCAATTCGCAAGTTTCTTGTTTTATATTGTCAAAAATTAAACTCTTAAAAAATGTAAAACGCTTCACGATTTTGCGTGTCATCCTTGCGCAGGGGCCATGCTAATCTTCTCTGTATCGTTCCAATTTTAGTATATGTACTGCCGAAGCAAGTACAGTAGTTTATTATAAATTTTAATATATATAGTTAAAATTTGCAAAAATTTCTATAGCGCGATTTAGACTCTAATACATGTCCTCTTAGAATCCATTAACTTTGTTACAGCGCCATCTAGTAATAGATTATGATCCTATTTAAAAAAAATCTGAGTTACTCCCTAGTCGCGCCTAAAGAAGTTTTAAGTACTTCAAAAATATTATTATAACTTAAAAAAAATAAAATTTTATTACAATTCCTTCACTAATTAATCGAAAGGAACTTCGTTCCATCCGGGTGTCCCTTGACACCTCTCGTTTTTTTTATTTTTTTTTTTCTAGCCTATCATTACAAGTAGGACTAGTAGGGTCACCTGTCTTTGTTTTCGGGAGCGGTCCCCTTCCACCTGTATACATTAAAATCTAATGATTCAAATGACGGGCGTATATTGCCGCTTATTTTAAACGTACCAGCTGCAGCTACATACACATACATACTCATATTTGCATCAACCGACCTAAGAGGAGAAACGGCCATACCAGCGCCACAAAAAGAAGAAACTTTTTCGCATATAATTGCTATACGCCCGCCCACCGTCAATAACACTGTATTAACATACTCGCTCAATTGCATTGTAATTTTTATTCAGTAAACGCTTTAACTATTTTTTTTATTGCTTTTGGTGGCAAACGAGCAAGCAGCGCACCCAATGATAACTGTTACTGCTTTGACCTTTGCTATATTAGGAGTTTAGCTAGGCCGCTGCCTACCAATATAAACCCATCACCCGGTTGGGCTTCTGGCTAAACGACTTTTTCTCAAATCTGATATTCGCAATCCGATATTCTCAGCAGCTTAATAAATTTGCTATAGAAATGCCAATTATTGAGATAGGGGTGGTGTAATACGGCCACCGAGGTCAAAGAATCGGTACCAGCGGCCAGTCCAATAGCAATGGGGAGAAAATAAGGTTAGTTATACAATCGCACGCCGCCATTTCATCGCTCCGGATGGAACGGGCAGGGTGTGTCCAAACTATAGCCTACCTTAAAAAAGGGTGGTTTAATATTGAATAATTTACTTTCCATTGAGAAAAGGTTCATGGTTTATTTTTGTTTTTTTATTGGTTATGGTGGCAAAAGAGCAAGCAGCACACCTAATGGTAAGTGTCACTGCTGCCCATGGATCTTTGCTACCACCAATACCAAGGGTATAGCTGGGCCGACTTGATTTTGAGAATATTTTGACGTAAATCATAGTACTGCACAGATGGCGTACTAGCCATTTTAGCCTTTAGTATCCCATTCTCAAGTAGCCTAAATATTATATCCCATTTATAAAAATTATTTCCTTACCTAATAGAGTCTATAAAGAAAACATTTTGACCGGCCTGAAGTGAAAAAGGTCTACTGCCTCATATTAGACACAGTTATATAGCTACTTAGGTTATTAGACTAACGAAAACCGCCAGAGATGCAAAGCTAAAGAAACTTCATTCTATATATATAAAAGAAATTCTTCTAACTTGTTGCACAAAAAGAAAATATGGGCCAAACATTTAAAGTGTGGGAGGGCGATAATTTAAAGATGAACAAAAATGATATCGCCGAGTTCAAAGTCAGGAAACTCCATTGTACTAATTACACGGCAGACGGCGCGCTTTCGCTTTCGCCGCCGGTCGTTTTAATTATTTTTTTTCCAGCGTCTCGACGTCTGGCGGGAACTCCGTGAAAAATTTACGATGTCATTGTGTGGATAAGGTTTGCGAGCGTTAACAGAATTCTATCACGTTTTTATTGGATTTTTAAAGGACCTATAGGCCTTGTCCTTGGACTTTACAAACATATAATTATCACATTCAAGATAATAATTTGTAGATCGTATTGTTCTGCCAGAGAATCGAAACCGGGATACTTGATATGGTAGCTCAATATCTTAACCACCACGCTATTTGTTCATTCTGGTCATTCAGCTGCCTTATTGATATTCCTCTTGCAGAGTTACAACATATAACGTGAGCCTTTCTTTTAGCGCCATGTCCAATACCAAAACATATTTTTATCTCGATTATTTTTATATATAAAAATCTTCTCATGACGTTCGTTGCCCCTAATCTTCGCAATCCCTTCGTCGATTTCCATAAATATATAAATAAAATATTCTTTCGTCTAACTTGTGAAATTCCTATAATTTAAGTTGAGCTTTTTCAATCAATGGATAGTAGATACCTATTTAAGGAAATAGAGATCATATAAAAGAAGGATCTTTAGTATATGGAAAACGTTATCCACTTTTTTAAACTTACGAGTAGCGGCTGTTGTGGAATGGCACCAAACGAATAGTCTTGATCAGTTCAGATTAGACCAGACAAATCAGTTATCACTGTACTCGTTGATAATAATTTCCAGAACCTTTGAACCGATTTCAATGTGTTGATAATTTCCAGTTTATAGTTTAGGTTTATGTTTATCGTTATATATATATATATATGTTTATAGTTATCTCCTCCTTTTAAAAGATTTTGTGATGCTATACTGAAAAGCAATTTTTTTCAAATGGCAAAACTGTACTTTGTTAATTATACTGTGATATATTTACCTCTTCATACTTATTAATTACTATCTTCTATTTTCATTGTAACCCATTGCATTTGAAAAACGTCCACAGGCATCTATTAAGCTACTGTACAATCTTAATATATTTCTGTTATCCTGACATATCCATTATATTCTTTCGCCGTGAGCAAAGTTCGCGTTCGCTCAATCTTTGATACTTTCTTCTTGCATTTTTTTAGCTTGCCTTATTAATGAAAAGTAGGTTACTAACTTTGCGCGCTTTAAGAATGAAAGTTACGGCCACGTTGCTCTAGGTCAATGAACTTGTAGATCAGCTGTCTATTGTTTTTGTATCGTTTGTGACAACGTTTTATTATTACTAGTAATAGCCTAGTGGGAAAACCCAAGATAATAAATACAGAGGTATCGAGTATGAACTCCAAATTGTTGCTAACATTATACTCGTTCCAACCATTTATTTTACTTTTGACACATGCTTTAGGACGTAACTGTTTCATTATACGCAATTATTAACTTTGAAACGAGTGAACAGATAAATATATAAACTGTCCAATAATATTTATATATCTTAATTATTACCCACTAAATACATTAATATGCCGTAAATAGCTCTATTCATAAAATTTAAGTGATAATTCATTTCCGTTATAAAAAAAGTTACGTTCTATCGCACCTAGTGACAGGATCAAAAGTATTCGGTGCAAACTAATGAATCGCAAATAATCGATTACACTTATTTACAGTTAAGTCAGCTGACAACTGAGTTTTGAATTGTTGTAATAGACAACACGTTAAAATTGTATCAGGGAGATATAAAAATCTTCTCATCATACCTATAACATGAAATAAAACAACCAAAATATTTTAATATTATTTTATTATAACGAATCGTCGGATTCTTCATACGAACTCGAATCGTCGCTTGAATCATCTGCATTGTTTATTATTAACTCTTGTGTAGGTATGTTGTCAAATTCAATTTCCCGATCCCAATCAGAGAATATTATATTTTTTGTCTTGTTGACGACACTCGCCCAGTTTTCAGGCGTCACACTAGCACATGCGTTTTTTAAAAGTTCAAGCATTTTATTTGCTGTGAAAGGAGGAGTTGTATTGTTTCTTGCGGCGTGTCCTTTGACTTGTGTCCAGATCATTTCAATTGGATTATATTGACAGTGGTACGGAGGAATTCTGATTACAACATGCCCATATTCTGCTGCCATTTCGGCGATGACATATCGTTTTGGCTGCTTTTTACTTTTTAAGATTTTAAGTAATTCTACTTTTAGTAGGGATTCGTCCACATCTTCCCCATTATCACGAAGCCAGTTTATAATCTCGTGTTTTTTGTTGGCCTGTGTTGGCATTTTATTAATTTGGCGAGAGTGATAGGGTGCATTATCAATAAATATTGTTGATGGCTCTTCAAGTGATGTAAGCATTTCTCTGAACCACTTTTCATACACGTCCGCATTCATCTCCTCATGATAGTCTCCTGTTTTTTTTTTTATTTGAACGTTAACAGAGCGTCTGGTACAAATCCCTTTGTAGTTCCCGCATGGCAAATGATGAGGCGTTCACCTTTCCCCATTGGCACTGCAGAAGTAGAAGCAGCAGTATCGTCAGTCCAACCTTTTGGTATGGAATGATTGGCATTGAGCCAAGTTTCATCTGTGAAAACGACATTCGACCAGTCTTCTATTTTCTTCGCTTGTCTTAAAAATTCACAGCGAGACAAGGCTATATCACGACGTTCCATTAAAATTTTTCTTTTGTCGGATTTCTTATACAAGAACCCGATTTGGTGCAGCACCTTTGACAAAGAAGATTTTTGACCACGAAACAAGCCACAATTTCGTAGAGACGCTACTAATTTTTCAAAGTAGGAATCTCTTTGCTTGTGTAATAATTGTATATATGACGACGAATAGCATCAGTATCAAAACTGTCAATTGCTGTCACTTTACGGGGCTGACGTTTTTTCTTAGGCGTAGATAGCTTGTTCTGTTCAATACCACTACTACCATAGGCTTCTTTAGTGATTTTCGCCACCGTTGGAGCACTAATACCTAATGCTACTGCAACACGGTCTCTAACTTGGGTTACTGGTATAAGGAATCCGCCATTGCGGCTTTCCTTTTCAAAAAATTCACGAAGCCGCAGCACTAACTCTCTGGATTGTCCTTTAAGCACCATACCTTTCGGCATTTTGCAAGTAAAATCTTACTGGGAGGAACGATACGCTCAACTCAATCAAAGTAAGAACAATGAAATCAATACGGTGGAATATAAATACTCAACACAGCGTATGAAAAATATGAAAGATCACTCAGCGAACAGAAATGTGACTAGCACGGGAGTCTTGTTGCGAGTGACAGACAACACAACAAAATGGCGTCGCCGGCGCGCCGTTCAGTGTTGCCAATTCGGCTTAAAAAAAAGGGGTAGGCTGGATGAGAAAATTAGTGATTTACTACCGCAGACGAGGGCGCCATTGTCTCTAAGTAAAGTTTGGAGCAGCGGACCCCGCTTAATGGAAAAATGCTTCATAAAGTAGTTATTTTTTATTTTGCAAAGTACAAAGTAAAATATTTTGGGAGGACTGAATTAGTGGGTATGCAAAAATTAATGTGCCCAAATAACAAATATATTTACAGAAGTGAAGTTTTTAAATAATATGAAATATGTATTTAAGCGATAAATATGGAAGGACAGTGTATGGAGAAGAATGTATACTAGAGAGATGGAAGGAATACTTTGAAAGCTTATTTGAAAGAGAAGAGCCACAAAAATTATCATTTGCGAATGAAAGGGATCTCGAGGAAGGAGAATGCATAAGTATGATAGAAATTACAAATGCATTGAAAGGTATGAGAGCGGGTAAGTCTGCAGGATACGACAGGATTACAGTTGAAATGCTGACGGCTGGAGAAGATATTACAACTAACATCCTATACCAGCTCTTCAATCTTTGCTGGACTAATGGCCGAGTACCTATAGACTGGTGTCAGGTGGTAATTGTACCTCTCTACAAAGGGAAAGGTTCACGGCAAGATTGTAGAAACTACAGGGGCATAAGCCTCCTTAGCATTGTCGGCAAACTGTATGCGAAAGTGTTGATTGAAAGAGTAGTGAAAGTGACCGAAAAGAAAATATGGGATGCACAAGCGGGTTTTCGAAAGAGTATGGGTTGCACGGATCAAGTTTTCTCTTTACGATGCATGGCGCAAAAATTTTTGGCTAAAGGTCAGAAAGTCTTTTGCGCTTTCATTGATTTAGAGAAGGCTTATGACAAAGTGAGGAGGAATGAACTGTGGTCGGTACTATCTATGTATGGGGTAAATGGCCATCTTATTCAGGCGCTGAAATCCATTTATAAGGATTCCAGAGCCTGCGTAAGGATAAACGGGTCCTACACTGAATGGTTTAACATTGATAAAGGTGTCAGACAGGGATGTGTAGCGTCACCGTGGCTGTTTAACCTATTTATGGATAGCTGTTTGCAAGATTTGAAAAATAATGAATGTGGTTTAAGAATGAATGAGTTACTCGTCAAATGTCTTCTTTATGCCGATGATCAGGTTTTACTTGCATCGTCGGCTGAAGACTTACAGGTGATGGTAACTACTATGCATGATGCTTTTGAAAGAAAAGGTATGAAAGTAAATGTAAGTAAGACGAAAGTAATGGTCTTTGAAAAGGATAAATGTATGACGGAATGTAATATTTTTATAAATGGTGAGGGATTGGAACAGGTGAAAGAATTTGTATACTTGGGTGTACTGTTTACTAGTGATGGTAAAAATGATGAAGATGTTGAAAGAAGAGTAAATGCTGGTAATAAAGTGAATGGGGGTACGCTTTTATGAAAAGTAGGAATGTATCTAACAAGGCACGCCTAGCTGTACATAAGGGAGTATTAGTTCCCACTCTCATGTATGGCAGTGAAAGCTGGATTTGGCAGGGAAGACATGAAAGTAGCATAAATGCTGTAGAGATGAGAGCTCTTCGTAGTATGTGTGGTGTAAGTCTGAAAGATAAAATTAGGAATAGTGTTATAAGAGAGCGCTGCGGTATGAATGAAGAAGTAGTGACAAAGATAAAAAAGGGTATGCTGAGGTGGTTCGGACACGTGGAAAGAATGAGTGAAGAAAGGTTGACTAAACAAGTATACAAAGCGAGTGTGAGTGGGACGATTACAAGGGGAAGACCACGTCGTACTTTCCTGGATCAAATCGAAGATGTGTTAGTGAAAGGTCAGATTAAGAGTACGCGTAATCGTAGAGCATGCATGAAGACTGTGATGAGTGTGAATGAAGCGATGGAGGTATGTCAGGATCGTGGTTTGTGGCAATCCGTAGTCTCTGCCTACCCCTCAGGGAAACAGGCGTGAGGCTATGTATGTATGTATTTAAGCAAAAATAAAACATCCGTGTTAAATCGATTAAAAGTTCTTCCTGACTAAAATCGATTATTACAAAACATAGTATCCGTAATACATTGGTACAACACTAATTGATCAGAATTCGACCTTTTTTTTTTTTTTTTTTTTTTTTTTTTTTTTTTTTTTTTTTTTTTTTTTTTGCGGTGGGCTATGGACGTCGCACCCCGCCAAATCGGTCCGGGGTGACGGACCCCATTGACCCACCCTGCAAGCACCTCTTCTTCGCCGTACGAGCGGGCCACCGGTACCCGATCTTTGTCTTCGGTGGCCCGCTCGGCGGTATGCCCTCTTGGGCTCCTCTCCTGTCGACGCCCCGACAGCTTTCGCCGTCGAGGCGTCGTCCTCACGCGGTGGCCTCACGTCGGGTAACCGGACAATTCCCCGGTCCGATCACCCGAAGCCTCGGTTAGGGCGGCATCAGGCGCAGGTACTCGCGCCTGCGCCGCCCCGGCCGCGGGCGGCGGCCCGGGTCACGGGAATCCTCCCGGTCCCGTTCCGCCGCCTCCTTCTGCGAGATGACAGCCTCGCAGAAGGCGGCGACCGCGTCCCAATTCCTGACGCTGTCGACCATCGCTCGCGCAACAGCCGGCAGCGTCAGGTCGGCACCGATGACAGCGACGAGGTCACGGCGCTGCCCGTCCCAGACCGAACATACCTCGAGCGTATGTTGCGCCGTGTCCTCGTCGCTACTGCAATGGTGGCAGGACGGAGTCCACTCCCTCCGCACGATCAGAATTCGACCTGCCAAAAGTAAAATAAATGGTTGGAACGAGTATAGTTTTAGGAAATGTGTGTGTGTATGTGTGTGTGTAAATAAATATAAGTAGATTTATACGTAAATTATGACTCCCTTTTCGTATTACTGAATGTAAATATACCATAAAATGTTGAGTCTGTTCTACACAGTCGTAACGAAGTCCCGTCTCTTCAGACTACCATATAAAGATTGGCACAAGATGCATAGGGTGAAATCAGTAAGGGAAAACATTGTTAATAATAATAATTACACAATATCTATTCTAGTCGAAATGCTCATTCTCCTGATGTATCCTTAGCTGATTTTTGTTAGTCTTATGAGCATGTAAGGTGTGGCGGCAACTGTGTCTTATCCCGTCGCCACGTGGAGACTGTATTTATAAAAAAAAATATCAGTATAGTAATGGCATAAGAATACCTACCATTTATCACCCTATGTGCCTGTGGGTCATTTAAAATACAACTAACTCATATGATCTACAGATAATATCGATGCTGGAGAAGAAAAACTCGACATGGAAACCCTATGCTAACCCGCCGGACTAGTAGATATAGTAGGCTAATTGCCATCCCTTTGTGGCGCAAGCCCAAAGGTAGAACGGTATAAGCTGAGAAGAAGAAAGTGTAAATTAATTTCTAATATGATAGGTTAGAAAAATACTAAGAATACCATCCATACAATAATATAATACCATAAAATATAAAAAGGCCAAAAACTATTATTATACATACATACCATCACGCCATGTCCCTTGCAGGGTAGGCAGAGAGAACAGAGTGCCAGAGAACTCTATCCTTGCATACTTCACTCGCTTCCTCAACATTCATAATTCTCGTCATACACGCTCGCCGGTTTCGGAGACTCTTGACTCCACCTTCCTTCAGTACGTGACCAGTCTGGTCTAGGTAGTGGTTTACACAAATACTAACTTTCATACCTACTCGCTCTCTTACGTCGTCGTTGCGAATGCGGTCGGTTAGCCTAACTCCACAGATTTTACGTAAAGATCGCATTTCGACCGCATTAATTTTGCTTTCATGCTCTTTTCTGCATACCCAACTCTCGCTTCCATACAGTAGTGTTGTAACAAGCACTGTGTTATGTATTGCTACACGTACCTTCTGGCTGAGGTGGTGGCTACCGAAAAGTTGCCCCAACGCTCCGTTCACTCTATTTCCCGCATTCACTCTTCGCTCTAAGCCAGTGGTGTACCTTCCATCTCGGCTAAATCCACATCCAAGATATACAAATTCATCCACTTGCTCTAGTACATCATTACCTATTGTTACTCTTACATCTGTTCTGGCTTTGTCTCTTTCAAAGACCATTATTTTGGTTTTGCTCACATTCATGCGTAGACCACTTTTCTTACAATTTTCTGTCATTGTGTCGACCAGGATCTGCAGGTCAGTCGCTGACTGTGCCAGCAGGACTCCATCATCTGCATAGAACAGAGCAGTGACCACTGAGTCGCCCATCTGGACTCCCACATTCATATCGTTCAACCTTTGGAGACATTTTCCAGATATATGATAAACAGCCTGGCTGATAGAACGCACCCCTGCTTAATGCCGATATTGACGTCAAACCAGGGCGACATTCCATCATCCAACCGCACACAGGCTCTACAGCTCATGTAACTGGACTGCACAGCCTGTAGCAGTTTACCGTTAATACCATACTCCGGTAAAATTTCCTAAAGTTCCTTTCGTACAACCGTGTCAAATACTTTCTCCAGATCCACAAAACTGCAGTAAACCCTCTGACCTAGAGCCAGATGCTTCTCCACAATGTTGCGCAGAGAGAGCACTTGATCCATGCATCCCCTTCCACTCCTGAAACCTCCTTATGTCTCACACAGCAAACCATCAGACACCATCCTCATTCTCCTTTCAATAATTTTACCGTACACTTTTGCTGCCAAACTGGTCAAGCTTATGGCTCTGTAATATGCGCAGTCATAACGTGAACCCTTGTTTTTAAATAAGGGCATCATGACTGCGCTATTTCAGTCCCTGGGAACCATTCCCGAGCTCCAACATAAATTGAGGAGCAACAGGAACGCCTCCCAGACACAGGAGCCACCAAGCTTGATCATCTCGACAGACACGATATCAATACCCGCTGCCTTACCATTTTTCAAACTTCTTATAGCCCATTCAACTTCATCCATACTGATGCCATCGGAGGACGCCGGTACCGAATGTTGATCTACTAAACCACATGCGACACCGGCGCCAACTCGAGTATCCGCATACATATCGCCAAAATATTCACTCCATCGGCTTAACAGGTCTTGTGTTTGTGTAAGAATGTCTCCACCTTTAGACCTTATTTTATTCATTCTGAAGGCTGACCAACCACCCCGAGACTTACTATTATTATAAATATTTATTATATCTATTACTTGATAGATTATTATAAATATTTTAAAATGTACAACTACTAATTAAATAATAATTTCATTCCTGCAATTTATTATAAATAATTACCGTCTTTGCACTAGGCAAAAGAACACGTTGCATACAGCCAAGACAAGTGACATCATTAATTATATATTAAATAATAATCCTTTTATACGTCGCAACCCATTCTGTGAGAGCAGAGGATTACCTGGACTAAAACCCATAAAAAAATAAACAAACAGTAGTACAATGGGTAACCCTCAAATACAAGATGGCAAGCTTTATTGTTAAAAAAAAAATACGAATGAAGAGAGTGTTGGTTTTATGATTTTATAATTGTATAAGTAAAAATTTATAATAATTGGTATGGTTATAATTTATTTGTCTATTTGGTTATCAAGTCCACTGTTGAGCATTTTGAGGGAAAATAATCGGCATTCTTGTTAGAAAGATTGCCAGCCGCAATTGGTGTTATAAGTGGACCGGATAAATACTACTACCTATTCTCCGTGATGATCCTTGGGTTGAATTATACAACAAATATTTATTTATCATCTGTCCACATTCTGAAAGGTGATTTCTGGTTGTAATCACTGTATTATATTTATAACCTGAAGGCTGAATGATGATGATTAAACAGAGATGTATAATCTCTGTTTCATCATCATCATTCATCCTTTTGTCATCCACTGCTGGATGTATATCTCCCTCATATTTCGTCACAAAGTAGGGTCTGTTTGTTAATAGATCTTTCTTTTTTTAATTTCTATTAATTATTTTTAAAAAATGAAATAATTAAATAAATAAATTAAAAAATGAAATGCCGTAATTGTAGAGTAGCCTAGTTAGACTTTCTACACTTCATTTTTTGAGACACGATTTTCAGAATTGGTGCCTATCAAATATTAAAAATTCACTAATTTTATATAAAACAATATCTATAGTGGTAGGGCTACATTGTTGACAGTCTTCTGTCTAGAGCCGCGAACAGCCATCCGAACTAGTACCAAACTCTATGTCAAAAAATTCTATGTAAAAAATCGATATCCGATCAGTAACAATGTGCTGTTGTTTTTCGTTCGGTGAGCGAGAGAGAAGTCCAATTTGGGTGGATGTTAATTGCTAGGCAGCAGCCTAGCTGTACCCCTGGTATTGCAAATATCCATGTACACTTACCATCAGGTGTGTTGCTTGTTTATTTGCCACTATAAGCACTAAAAAACAAAACGTAGACTCAGAACAACAATTCATAAATCACTCGAAGCACTGTCCTGAGTCAGAAAGGAATCCACGACGCTGGCACTCTTAACTTCTACACCATCTGTGTAATAAATAAAATAGCAAACCATTCTGTGTGATTTTCCGTTAAACCCTCAAATGAGTACCCCTAACGTTTAGACCCTAAGGAAGTCCTTCACACAAGCCCGAGGCAACATATCGACTAAATCTTCCTGAGAATACATGCATAATAATGATCTTATAAAACTCTCCAATACGTTTGATCTCGTATTACGTTAAAAAAAAATCCATTCGGCAACACCCTTCCAGTACCTGAGGGTGACATTTTTTTATTCACACTTCCGTCAAAAATGCATATGCAAAAAGGACTGTTATTTTCTTTGATAGAGTATCGGAAATAATAATTATATGCATAATAGAACGGATTACTGGTTTAGGATATTCTGTGTGTGACGTTTTTTTTTTATTTTCAATTCCCGTCACCTTGCCAGCGTCAAATGTTCTTTGAACTTTTTTAGTCATTGAATACGTTTACTGATTTAATAATATGCATTGGTGTTGCAAGCTGTATGTTACCGATATTGTACTAATTGATAAGCTGAAGTATTGTCGGAGCGATCGACAGGGTTATATTTAGTTTGAAAATTTCTTTTGTATAGTCGAATTTATTATGCAAAATTATTTATACTATTATCGATTTTTTGATACAATTAGAAAGTGCATGTTATAGACGGTTAACCCTCGAACGCTTTAGGTGTGAGTATGGCATGCCGTACATTTTATAAAACACTCGAATTGAAGTACTCGAGCTGACGAAGGCGCTACCAACAATGCAACCCGGCCGATATCTCGGCATGCCACCTCTTGACTCCAATCAAGTAATTACTGCCCTACGGTCGAATACACCCTCGGTCCTTTAAATATTCAAAATGGCCGACCATTTCTCCTTTTATATTATGCATATAATCCATTTTAAAGTTTATTCGATGCAATTTTATTATATACGATATTAATACAAACTGTATGATTATTATTATTATTTATAAAGCATTAAAGTAACGGCGATCCATAAAAACATTACACCCTTGACACACCGCATATCCCCGAATAACAATAGGATGCAGATTCTGATTCTCTAAAGATAAATAATACATTTTGATTTATAATAGAAAGTAAAAAAATACTCTTCATTTATTGAGAATGCATAAATAGACCCTATTATTCGACATCGGGAAGTGCAAAATATGGGTGTAGCTTTTTTTTTATATCCGTTCAATACGTGTCAGTGAACGGGTTGACTTACGGGGAGCGTTTTTTTTTATTAGTACCAACTATCTAATATTGTACATTCAAAATAGTTCAAAAATATTTTACGGATGCATTCAATGGTGATTTGATTTATTCCAATGACATGCAGATGTAAGAGTCCTCGTTAGATTTATTTGACTGCTGTTTTTTTAAATTGATCTCGCGTTACGCATGATTGGTCATGTCGATTGGCAGTTATTGTTTATTATTTGATTTTTTTACTACATGAGGGTCACAAAAACGGAATTTATAAATAATTTGATGTATGAAACGACATGTATCTAAATGACGAGAAATGAAAAATTAATCATTGGCAAGTCGAAACCACAATATATAGAGAATTTTTGCTTTTTTTTTACATTTATACTTAATTTTAAGTGATTTAAATTATATTTCATCATTCATCATCATTTCAGCCTATCACCGTCCACTGCTTGACGTAGGCCTCCCTCATGGTACGCCACAGAGTGCGGTCCTGTGCCGTCTGCATCCATCGACGCCCAGCAACTTTCACCAGGTCGTCTGTCCACCTAGTGGGAGGGCGTCCTACACTGCGTCATCCGGTACATAAACAATTATATTTACTTAATTTTAATCATTATCACTGCTCATATACATTCTACTGGTTTGAATTTTCTCCATAATAGAAGAGAAATTTACCTACCTCGCTGATTTGGAGTATACCTTGCTAGTTAAAAAGTATTGGTAGACGATTATATTTCTCTTATATATTATGGTCTCTGAGTCTATCTCTTGCGACACTCATCACCATACGGATAATAATATATACTGTATCAAGATAACTTAATTTTATTGAAAATTAAATATCTGTCTTAATATTTAATGTTATATATTCAATTCTAATCTATATCCTCAAAAAATACTAATACTCACCGCAAATACCTCATGTCCTGAAATCACTTAATACTCTTTAAAATACAAATAGTACAGAAAGTTTTTTTTTTTTTTGTGTCTTAGTTGTTAGCCTCAGATGGCTATGACAACTTTACCTGGACTGTGGGTGAGCGCTGAGGGCTCTCAACCCATATACAGTAAGTCATCATTCTCCTACTCTTATCCCAATTGCTTGGGGTCAATACAATATGTACTCTTCTTTCATAGTAGGTACATATTGTAAAAGTTATTGGCAATAGTTTTATGACCGGCCGCCTGCCAGACGTCAACCCTTCTTGGGAATATAATTGTTCACCAAACGGCATCAGATGGAGTTCGTCCAAGTCGTTATAAGGCTCTTAGTCGTCTTTTACGACATCCACAAGCAAAGTAAGGGTTGGTAGTAATCGTAGCCGCTACCGCACAGCTATATACCTACAGTAAGTATGATTTTCTTACTGTTTAAATTTTTATTCAGCAACATATTTATGCATTATATTGTAAATGAAAAAAAAAACGTTGCTGTTATATTAGCGAATATTCTATGCGAATCTAAAGCTTAGAAACGCAAATGCAGCATTATCTAAATCCGTGCCTGATAAAGCCCCTAATCTACATAATAAAAAGAAGCGTCCGGAAACACAAATGCAGTGATAATGCCACAATGGTTGCAAAGACCGCGGCATCACCGGAAGGGTTACTATTGTCTGAGTATAAAACTCTAAATTAATGAGAGTCTATGAAAAAAGAAATGTTACACAATCGAGATATACGATCGCATTTGAGTTTCTCAAAGTTAACATGAAGATTGATATATTATATTTTAAATTTAGATTTTAAAATAAATGAAAAAAAAAACAGTTAAAATAAAATTTAGATTTTATATCTAAGTGAAAAAGATGAAATAAAATTATTTTTTTAACTAATATCATCATCATTCTTCTGCTCTTATCCCAATCACTTGGGGTCGACGCAATATGTACTCCTCTTCCTAATTATAGCAAAAGTTATTGGCAAAAGTTTTATGACCTGACGTCAAGGATTAACCTTGGGAATATAATTGTTGACCAAACGACATCAGGTGGTGTTGGCTCAGATCAATATAAGTCTCTTAGATATCTTTTACGATATCCACGAACAAACTAAGGATTACAGAGTTATCAAGAAGACTGATTTATTATGCGTTTGAAATAAAATTTGAATTTTATAACTTTCGACGTGTTATGTATTCCTCTTCCTACATATTGCATTAATTATTGGCAATAGTTTTGTGACCGGCCAATCTCCGGTCCAACCAACGGTCTGATATCAATCCTCCTTGGGAATGTAATTGTTGACCAAACGTATTCGGGTGGTGTTGTCCCAGGTAAATATAAGGCTCTTAGTCGTCTTTTATGACATCCACAACTAAAGTAAAGATTCATAGTATTCATAGCCGCTACCACACAGCGAAACTAAGATACTTACCTATATACTTACTATATTATTATTGTTAGTGTTATATTATTATTTTATAAACTATAAAACCATGATCACCAGCTCTTCCTTTCACGCAGGTTAAAGGATATAAGCATGTAACTGCAACAAAATGTGTACAAATATTATAAACTAGCTTTTTACCGCGGCTTCACTCGCAGAAAAAGTGACATTCGCAATATAAAATCACTTGGTTATCCCAAGAGAAAATTATAACTTAATTATCCAAAATAAAAAATATCCTATGTCTATCTGAGCTTGAACTAGCTCAACTTGTAGTATGTTCAACGTATTTTACTAGTCGATTAAGGTCAGTTTATATGTCGTTTTTGTAATCAAATAAATAAATTATTATTATTATCTATTTTTTTGCTATTTCCTGTCATAGCCATAGACTATTTCCTGGCTAGTCTATGGCATACAGCCATTTTTCAAATCTGTTCAACGGTTTACGCGTGACTAAATACAAATATCGAAAAATTCAAACATTTTATAATATTAGTATGAGTCTATACCTACGATTAAGTTTGACATTCACTGCTCAATCGTTGCTACCTACTGATCTAATTTCCATGCGCGCACGCACTGATGTAGCAAAGGGGGTTAGATTTATTCACAGTTTCTATAGAGCTATGCATTTATTAACTTTTGCTTGTAGTTAGAAAAGATTAGTATGATTTTGACGTTTGTTATGTTACGTACTCTGTGATAGTGATGTGATATGTGAAAATGTGATTTTTTATTTTTTATTTCTAGAAATAATTATTATCGATTATTTTAGCTTGTAGCTGTTTCCGTAAAAGATAACACACATAAATGAGTCTTGTGTTGCGGGAGACTTAGCAAACACAGACTCCTAAAACTAATTTGTAGATCATACAAAGAATTGTCCTGCGTGGTAATCGAGTCCACGACAATCTTCATGAGAGTTCAGTACTATCTGTGTCAGTAAAGATTTAGTTGTAAGATATTTTGGTCGGTCAGTAAGATGATTGTAATTTTTTTTTAATATTTCTAATTAGTCTCTGATTTTATGTATGCCACAGACAATTAATATTAGTCTTAAAACTCCTAAATTCTGAAAATCATTTAGTAAAAGTACCTCAATAACACTTGTACCCCCAATTGTTCCATCTCCGTCTTTTGAGCCCCTTTACCACCGTAGAGCCCATCCAGGATCATACATGTATATGACTCCAGTAGCCATTGTGTTACCCAAGAGGTTTTCCAAGAGTTTATAAACTCTCAATATTTCAGCAACAGAAAGAACTTTTAAAGCAAATAGAATTCGTTTTAAGTTCATTTCTTTAATAGTTGGGCATGTTTCATCACTTTTTGGCCGTCGCCGAGTTTTCAATATTTCAAAGTTCCCATATTTTATTCAACTATAGAAAATACCTATAAATTTATTATATAATGGCGTAAATAGTGTCTTATAATGACTGTGATAATGTGCCAAAAACACCTGACGGTCACGTACTTCAATTCTCAAGTGTCATTAATTTTGAAATAAACATTTACGGATTACGGTTACGGAGACGGGAGGATTCCCGTGAGTGACTATGATCATTGTAAAGTGTTCGAAGCGTCGGGAAATTAAAAATCAAATACAAACGCGATAACAGTGTAACACTCGCTTAAACATCAGAAATAATTGTCATTACTTACTATTAAGTGATATATCTAGCAAAGTTCTTCAGGCTGGCGTTGATTCTGGCCCAATTCTTACACATTTTTTTTTTCGGGTTGGACGACTCATTATTGTTTATTTAATTATTACAACTGTTATCTTATTTCATATGTCATACATATCTGGTGACTGGTACCTTAGCTAAGCTGTTGTAGCAACTTGTATTAAAGGTACCAGTTCGTTTTTCTAAATAATGAGAAATTATATGGTAACATTTGGTGAAATAAAAAATAAAAATAATGAATTGAAAAGTATAAATTAAAAATAATGAATTGAAAAGTTTGTGTGTGAGTATGTTTATGTGGGTGTGTGTGTAGTATGTGGGTCTGTGTGTGAGTGTGTGAATGGTTGTGTTAGTCTTTATATTTTATGGTAACTTATTTCTTGAGAGAACGTTAGATTGTGTTGTGTGTGTGATTTGTGTAACGTTACATTACAACTGTGCAAGCAATAGTATCTTAGGTAAAAAGGTCATGGTCTTCAACTGCGCGTTTTCAGCGATCATTTCTCCCGCTTGCGTGTGTAACAATAGACTCTAGTACCTGACTACTACAATTGCCTGACTGATAGTTAAATTAAAACGTCATAATCATCATCTCAGCTCATATATATCCCACTGTTGGGCTAGAGCCTCCTCCATACTAGAAGGGAAATTGACCTACTATACCACGCTGTTCAGACGTGTTGCTATAGGGTTTTATTCGAGTTTTCCTTGTCTTGCATAGATATGCATATTTTATCCCTTAGTCGTCTTTTATGATCACCCACAAGTAAGATAGGGGGTGGTGAATTGTATTCTCACTCCGTCACCACACGGAAATTAAAACGTAACTTTATAATTTTGTATTCTAAATCTAATATAGACACAAAATATTTAAAACATATTCCAAATAAAAGTATCTAAATACTTTAGATTTTCTCGAAGAACATCGTCTCAATAACGTTAATGTACCGAGCATTCCACCCTCTACGTAGCCTATGGCATATCAGTTTTTAGCACATCCTCTAACGACCGAACCCCGGATAGCCTTGAGCTTAAACGGTTCAAGTCGACCATAAAACTCAGACATCGCTGCTAAATGTCGTGTATGGCTGATGTGGAATAGATATGGGGGGATATGGGTTAAGATGCCGTTAAAAATTATGAGTTCACGGACATCATGCTAATAGAAATTTATGATCACAACGATTTACACTATGTCTTGGCATAGGTATATGTATATACATATTTCTCATATTATAAAATTTTGTCACTCTGTTTCCCTCTATTAAAATTTTATTAACAACGCAAAAATAGGTACCTACTGGTGTGTATCTAAATACTATATTAATATATCTATTGTGTTTGAAATAAAACTATTTTTATAAATTTATTTAGATAATATAAAAAATAGAGAAGGAAAACTCGAAAAAAAAACCTTATACCAACACATCTGACCAGCGTGGTATAGTCAATTACCCTTTTTTTTTCATTGCGGTGGACTATGGATGTGGTCGCGCTCCGCCAAATCGGTCCGGGGCCCACCCTGCAAGAACACCTCTCTTCGCCGCGCGAGCGGGCCACCGGTAGGTCAATTACCTTCCCATTATGAAGGTGGCTCGAGCCCAACAATGGGACATATATGAGATGTGATGAATATAAATAATAAAAATTTTAGGCGTTATAAAGATCTTCGTTTGTCATACATAAATCGGGACCGTGGTACCTTAGCTAAGCTGTTGTAACAACTTGTATTAAAGGTGCCAGTTCACCATTACCAGAATTATATCACATTTGTATTTGATTTTTTAATTTCTCAACATTTTGAATACTTTACAGCGTTCACGGCTCCGAGAGAACTGTCAATCTTAACACCATAAAATTGTGTAAAGTATAGTGAAGAATACCTTTTTTTTTTTTTTTTTTTTTTTATTGGTGGGCTATGGATGCGTCTCGCCCCGCCAAATCGGTTCGGGGTGACGGAAAAGGCGGCGCGTGACCCCATAGACCCACCGTAAAACCTTCTCTCTTCGCCGTGCGAGCGGACCACCGGTACTCGATTTTAACTTCGGTGGCCATAGTGAAGAATACCTAACACTAAATGTATAAATGCTCGCGTATACATCAGAAATCATTAATATATGTGTTACTCATTTTTCAATTTACATACCTACATACATACATATCATCATGCCATATCCCTTGCAGGGTAGGCAGAGAGAACAGAGTGCCAGAGAACTCTATCCTTGCATATTTCACTCGCTTCCTCAACATTCATAATTTTCTTCATACACGCTCGCCGGTTTCGAAGACTCTTGACTCCACCTTACTTCATTACGTGACCAATCTGGTCTAGTTAGGTTAGTCTCGGTCTCCCCCGGTACCTACATTCTTCCACTTGCGCATTGTATATCTTCTTAACCAGACGTTCGTTCGGCGTTATATTATCTCTTTTTTCGTATTATCTCTTTAGTTTTCTAATTAAATCTAATTATTTTATTTAGATGTTATAAAATTATGTACCTAACTACCTTTTTAGAATGTTCATGATGTTGACACCTTTTAAAAATTCTATTGTCTTGCTTATTGACAATATTATTTACTACACTTATAAAGTTGTGATGATTATTAGTTGTTTGATAACCAATAGGTAATCGTTATAAAACAAAATCAAAACTTTTTCAGCTATATTCATGTTTAATTTTCATAAATATGTGTTGAAATGTTTCCGTGTGGTGACGGAGTAAGAATACTATTCACCCCACCCCATATCTTACCCGTGGCTGATCGTACGAGACGACTAAGGGATATATAAATGCATATAACATCTATGCGAGAGAAGAAAAACTCGAAGCAAAACCCTATACCAACACGTCTGACCAGCGCGGTATAGTAGGTTAATTTCTCTCCCATTACGGAGGAGGCTCTAGCCCAGCAGTGGGACATTTATGGGCTGTGATGATGATGATTGATGATGATGATGTGTTATAATACTATGTTTTTTAATAGAATAATAAAGAATTAATGACCTCCAGCGTGTTGATAGTATTTATAAACTGTAATAATAGATATAATATGATGATAGAAACTAAGAAAATTAAACTAACAATAAAACTTAATATCTCTGAGATTTAAGCGAGTAAATAAAACAGAAGACGTAATAGATTTGGACGCATTTTGAGGTAAAGATAAATTATATTCTGCATTAGCTTATATAGGTATATATACCTATTATATGTTTTCTCTTGAAAAATATTAGGTTTTTTAGTAATAAATAATAAAATCAACATTAACGTGAAAGAAGTCGTGAACTTAACTAATTTCTTTATATGTATAAATAAGATTAATTTAATATTTGAAGTTATTAATGGAAAACTAAATCCATTCAACATGCAGAGTATACAATGTTGAATTATAAATTAATTTGTTAGCATACAAACTTAACGACACATCATGTATTGCACAAGAGGTACATAAACCGTATCTGAAGGCTTAGAACGCCATTTCACAGGGCCACTTCCTGTTAACATAAATCCACCCCACTTTCGAGCGAACACAAACGCACATAGAAAGGCGTAAAGTAATTATTTTATAATTTTTAGTAAGTTTTAAATAAGAAATTATATAAATAGACACTATATACGAAAACATTTTTCAAAAATTAATTTATTTTGTACCTATACAAAATTTTATTTTAATTATATCTATAAAATTATGGCACAGTTGTAAGTGGAATCAGTAGGTCTTTTTTTACTTTGCCACCTAAATATTTATACTTTTTGTGAGATTTCTAATGTTTACGCGAGTATTACACATTTTAAATAAAACTGCTTTTACGGATTCTATCGGGTTCATGGTCACGTGATCAATGTAAAGTCTTCGAAACGTCGGGAAATTAAAAATCAAATACAAACGCGATAAAATCCGTAAAAGTAGTTTTATTTCAGATTGAATGATGATTTTTGTATTTATAAAGAGACTAATGACAATTTTTTGTCTGCCGGCACCAAAAATAAAAGTATTACAGATAAAAGTCTTTAAATTTAGCCTAAGTTAAAAATACTACATATTTAAATTCAAAGTTATTAAAATCTGACAAGCGTAACGTCTGACAGATCAATTCATAATAATGTATACCTTTGATTTCCAAAATGTATGCACATATTTTATATGAATAATCTTGTCTTCGTCAATCTGAATAATAATAAATTAACACATGAGAAAACACTTAATGAACTTGAGAGTTTGTCAATGCCTTCGTCTATCTTATTTTTTAATATTTCTTTCGAGATTAAACGATGGTTTCTTTATTGTTAAAACAAGTAATTAGAAATTAAAAATTATTAGAGTTTTTTTTTTCAGTTTAAATACGTTTCAACATCATCTCGGTTCATATATCTATGTATATACGTCCCATTATTGGGCTTGAGGGTTCACCATAAGAGACAAATTGGGCATCTGGGTTGGTGAAGGTTGTATTTGGAATTTATCATCTTTTAAAATTACCCGCGAGAAAGGAAAGGGTGATACATCGTATTATTACTCCATCACCATAAGAAAGACATAATATATACCATATTTACCACAATAAAAAATATTTAACGACTCTATAGCATCTCTATTATAAACCGCCCAACACATAAACCAAGTGCGTACCAAGATGATGTTGGGCCAAAATATCCAATAACCATAGTTTTACGGGGGTTCTTTGCGTATAGAAAATCGATCATCTATCCCGCTCCCTCCTCTGCTACCCCTGATGGATTACGCCGTCATCCCGCCTGATGGAATAAAAAGAAAACATTAGACTCGCCAGTTTCCTCGGGGAAAAGCCTTCTTCTAAGATATTTTTATTTTCCTGAAGGGAACGTCAGGTCTGATTTTTGTTTGCACATTAATCTTTAATGTGTGTCGTGTGTTTTTATGGAAAATGTATGATGTTTGCCGTAACAAGAATTATTGTTCTTTATACATATGTGTGTTTATTGTGGAATGTTTCTCGAAGTTTCGCAACGTGAGTCTGTCAATATTGGAACAGTTGGCGTGCCTTTGTTGCGATATGAAACGTTTCCTCGTTTTGACAGATTAATAATAGATGTAGAATTAATTAAATTCATTTGAAATACTTGATAGGTATGAAGGTTGAGGAGTAACGATTTACTGTATAGGTATGTATATAATGTAATTTTATAGTTAGATACTTTCCAAACAATATACTCGATTATGTTGTTAAGTAATATGACGTTTATTATAGTAAGCCTTGTAATAGTATCATTTATAAATAGATACTAGAGATATCAAGAAAACTCAAAGATATAAGACGTCCCAAAGGAGGGTTGACGTCAGGCCGGCGGCCGGTCATAAATCTATTGCCAATAAATAACTTTTGAAATATGTACGATGGAAAACGAGTACATACACTCTGAAGTATACAATAGGTACATATAATCTGAGGTAATGATTATGAGATGACGTAACATATCATAATGCAAACAACATATCTATGTATACTTATAACAAGATTCTAGATCCTAAATTTGTAGTGAAGTTTAATAAGAATAATTCTATATAAAAAAAAAACCTTATGAACAACTTTTTAATTTGATGTTTTGTTATAAATTCAAATAAAGATTATTTATTATTGCTACCTATATATTACATTTATTATTATATTATATTCAAGAGAAAGGTTTATATGTATTAGTGAAAAGCTGAGAATTTAAAACTTTTTTAATGTGATGTCGCAAAAATATTTATGTACGCTTACATTGCAAACGCGGACTAAAAATCTTACAAGATAGATCCAAATAATATACCTACTACAAAATCGTATACTTTAAAAATATGTGCCAAATAGTCCACGAAGAATAATCCGCAGTAAACATGTAATAATATAACAATACAGTATATTTCTTAGCCAATTAAATACATCAGACACATATCTTTTCTATTGTAGGTCAAAATTACCATTTACGCATATCATTAAAATATAGTTTGAAAGTAGCACCAGTGATAGAGAAGATTAGGAGCGCGAGATTGTCTTGGTATGGACATGTGATGAGAAGGAATCAAAGACATGTGACAAGAAGGGTTATCAATATACTTGTGGATGGCCGTAAGAATCGTGGGAGACCCAAAAAGAGATGGATGGATTGTGTAAACGAGGATATGTGTATGAAAGTTGTGAGTGCAGATATGACGGCTGATAGAAGATTGTGGAAGGCAAGAACATGTTGTGCCGACCCCACTTAGCGTGGGATGAGGTCAGACAAATGATGATTAAAATAAATATCTTAGAATTTATAAGAGATTTAAAATTCAGAGCGAGAAAACAGAGGCGAAGCAAAGAGTTAACTATAATAAAATTATATTTAGATAAAATTCGATATATTTCCAAAATTAAATACCAATAAATCTTTAGATCTAAATATCTTATTTACGTAGTTTTATAAGATTATTACAAATAATACAACTCAGTTGGAGAGAATATTCTTTACGATAAATATTTGTCACAAAAATACTGTATCAAAAATCTAATGTCCATCAGTACATAGCTGTGTCTACGTAGGTAGGTATATAATAATACCCTCGGGCGGGGGTGTCACCCCAGATACAGGGTGATTTACCTCGGGTCTACGAGACCCTTATCGGGCGTCGTTATGACCATGTGAGGGTGAAGTTATTGTACAGTTACCGGAGCGGAGGGCCTGAGGGAGAAGAGGTGGTACACCCTGTACTTTGAAGGGACATAATATGTTATTATTTTTAGAGAGTGCGATGTGATGTTTACATTCGATTTTCTTTTGTGAATATCTTACCTATGTGTCGTGGTAATGGTGATGCAAGAAAAAGCGTATGTAGGTACTCATACGATATTAGAACCGAAGATAGATAACTTAAATACGTAATAAATTTAATTATTTATATATTATTATGCACTTGATAACAAAAAATATCTTTATCATAGACAATTATAGATATAATACCTATTTACATCGTTCAATAAGTCGGATAATTAAAAATCAAATACAAACGCAATAAAATCAGTAAAAATAGTTTTATTTCAAATGTGTAATAGTTATATAAACATCAGAAGTTATTATATGTACCTACTAGTTGTTTTCATATTTCCAATCGCATAGATAGGTACGTACCTACCTACCGCTACACGAAAATATAATTTCGGATATAAAAAAAATACCTTATGTATTAATCCATATGACAAGCTATTACCGTCCTAAATTAAAAAAAAATACAAACCTTTATTATATTCTAAATTTAATTTAAAACGTTTTTAAAAAGAAGATTTTTGTATTCTATTTTCAAAACATGCTTAACAATAGGAAATATTTTGTCACAATCAGTTCTACATAACTAACAATATTATAGCTAGATTCAAAAATAACTTTGACAATACAACACAAATCATAATACCCTAACAAATTACAATAAATAAGGTATGCCCATCATGTTTTTCGAACCATTGGTCCTTGCAATAAAATTATATACGCCTACGAAATAAAATGTCCCCCAGTCGGCATTCTGCATGCAAAATTAAATTTTACAATCCGACCCTGTTGAATATAGGTAATATTAGAAATTTATGTTCCGTATCTACTAGCCTTAGCTGACGAAGAAGTTTTTCCCGCCGGTATCTCAACTTATAAGGCTTATAAAAATTATATATTACGCGTATTCTCAGATATATTTCTATAATCCTATTGTCTATAACTAAAATCTGTCATAATTTTATTTTTTTTAAGCTTGTGTTGGATATTTTAACTATTGAGTACCTACATTGTATTAGCATATTAAATGTTTTATAATATACCAGGCTGGCAAGATAGGTTGGTATAGAGTTCAACTTTGATATTGAACTTTTCTTACCATTGTATTTTCTGTTTACGTTCCATTATCGCATACAACACTAATGTAAAGAGATTACACATTTTAATATTACTCTGGCAATACACGAATGATTTTTTTTTACGAACATTTGATACCTACGTTTTTTTTTACAATCAGAAATCTAATTAAAGAGACGTTTTTCGCTTCTAGCTAAAGAGATATGAACTTATGGAACCCAATACGGTTATTTTTTTTAATTCTTCTCAATTCGTCTTTAATAAACGTCATGAGAAATTGGAAGAATATATTACAATGCATCGTTGTACCTATGTGTACCTACTGTATTTAATTATGCAACAGCAGATTAACGAAGATCATCATCATTATTCTCCTACTCTTATTCCAATTACTTGGGGTCGATCAAATATGTACTCTTCTTTCATAGTACATATTGTAAAAGTTATTGCCAACAGTTTTATGACCGGCAGCCTGTTAGATGTCAACCCTCCTTGGGAATGTAATTGTTGACCAAACGGCATCAGATGGACTTAGCCCAGGTCCTTATAAGGCTCTTAGTCGTCTTCTACGACATCCACGAGCAAAGTAAAGGTTGGTAGTATTCGTTGTCGCTATCATACAGCATACTTAATGAACATATAAAACTATTATTTTATATAATAAAAAATGTAATTTTTAACCATAATTCTATAAATGGTACTTAACCATTAATAAATGACAGATTCAAACGACGCTGCAAATATTCAAATACTTTTCTATATTAATATTTAAAAAACAAATCTAAACTTAAAACTATAATCATAATAAATAATTATTTATTTATTAATTATAATTACCTACTACAACATTGTAAAACTCTTACAGAGACACATATATCTTAAGATCTTTCAGAAATGAATTAAAAAGGCATCAGTCTCAACAATTAATACAATTATGATTGTGGGGGAGCTAAAACAGTGTTTCCTCGTGTTAAAAGGCAAAGTAATACAATTTTCCCGCCTTTTTCTCCCCCATCTAATTACAAGTCATTTTATTAATAAACCAGATCGTTACAATTAAACAGATTACATTTTATGATTTTGCACTTTGATACCTAGTAAGTTTTATAATATAATTTACGAAAAGTACGATATTTTCATTTAGAATTAGCATTTAAAAATGCAGCCGTCTCTATAAATTAGTGTATTTTTGTAGCTACATGAAAATTGAGATGCAATGTAGATAAATGGCTAATGTAGTGAACATGGTATAACAATGTTTTACATATGTTTTCACGTTCTGGTAAAATTTTGAGAGCCTTTATTTTTAGGCAGCTAACGGTTAGATACAATAACGTGAGTTACAAACAGGTTTAAATACTTGTACGATCTTAAAAATATATTCACTCAACACAAAAAGTAATGGCCTCCTGAGGAGGTGGTTGCCAACACGAAAAAAGATGCAGAATTAATTAACATAGAATATCTATTATTACCTACTGATTGTTATAAAATATTTTAAAGTGAAATGATGATTCACATATATTAAAAAATAATGATTCACATATATTAAAAAATAATGATTCACATATATTAAAAATACAATGATGATTTTATTATTTATTTCTAATTCACAAGTCATAAATTATGTGAGCGGTCAGAGTTGCCCACTGAAAATATTTAACCATCAAATGGTCGCGTGGGCTCGGGTCAACCATTCACCAAAATGTATTTGAATAACGAATGATATACGGTTTGTTTATTGGCGGGCCTGTTCCTTTTTTGAATTTCATTATTAAAATTTGACCGTCGCGCGCTTGGGTCGCTGTTAGTCATTCAACAGGGGGCCGATTGGCCGAATGACCCTCGTGTTGCTACATTATATATAAAACTTTTAATATTTTCGCAGCTTGACCATTCTATACCGGTTTTTACTTAAGCGAGGGTTAAATTTTATTTAAAAATTTGCGTTTAATTTACAATTTCTAAAAGCACGTGTGTTCTTTTAAAAGGTGAAAAGGTTAAGAGTTCAAACGAGTACGTTTCTTCAAGATCATTTGTGAAGGTATTACAGAGAAATGAGGCCTTTGTGCTTGCGCTTAAATTTTTCATTACTTCTATTTAAAATTTTTATGCAATTTTTAGAAACAAAAATGAGTTTAATGCTATGTTATCTACCAATGTAGGTACATGACGTAACATGCCCATCCAATTTACAACAAATTGGTTTATTTTTCAGCCCACACATGATATAGATTGAGATTGAAATTAAATTCAAACGCTATTATGCTGTCGGATATTTGAGCTACGGCCCTTTTAGCGGGCCCCTCGAGATGAAAAACGAGGAAACTTTCCCTTTCCGCGTTACTTTGTTTACTTTTACACTAGTTATGTATATAAAAATGCGGGAGTTCTGAACAATTTCTTGCGTGTGTAATGGCAATACTGAGATTATTTTGATGCTTTGCGCTTTCAATAGGTGTATTATTTAGAAAATATTAAATACCTACTTAGTTACGTTATTAAAATATCATCTTATCTGTTAAAATAAAATAATATTATTATTGTTCATGCTTTTAATTAAACATTAATATGATAAATAATGCTTCTATAAGTCACTGGTTATTCATATAATAGGTATGTTTATATGGACTATTTAAAAGTTCAAACTCCAGAGTAAAATGAAGACAAATCGAAGAGTATGAAGTCAGATAGATAGCTAGTAGGTACTCATAAGTCAAATTCTATTTTTTTTTTTTACATGTGGTTAAAGGATGGATGGAAATATATATATCTATAGCTCAATCATTCCATAGACAGGTATATAGGCAGACAATTAATAAATATCTATATAAAAACTTCTTAACTATTAAAGTAAAAGTTTTGCAGATTTTATAGCATTTATTGATTTTTAATTATTGATTTTTACTTTTCCGTTAATTCTAACACCATTCAGCGTTCATAGTTACAGAAGGACCATGAACGCTTAAAGTCATGAAAACTGTAAAAATTGTTTTATTTGGTATTTTTTTTTATAGATAACTTCATACATGTCCAGCAAATGTTTTAAAATACTAGCTATAGGTAGGCATATGTAATATTTTACCAAAACACAACATTTGTGGTGTCCTAGACATTATATTTGCCTTTTTTTAAAGACTTCCTTCACTAAGCTACAAGTAGGCATAGAAAAGTTATTTTTATATCGCACATAGTCTTGTTTTACGTAGGAATCGAACCAACGACACTTGGCACAAGTATATTGGTATATTAACCATTACGCAATCTTCGCAATCAATATATGTGTAGTTACATAAGCTACATATTATGTACTATAGCTACATATACCTACGATTGAGTACGTTCCATTCTCTGTTTAGTATGCTGGCAACACTCGATGGTTAATTAGTATGCGGTGACAGTAATGTCGTAATTAGCACACACACCCTATGGGTGCCATTACGTTTTATATGTAGCTGTTGATAGATAACTTAAAACTTAAATAATGTAATCACAAACTCACTTAGAAACAATACTTGTAACTGTGTTTTCGATACATATAGCGATATACTTATTTAGTATTTTACAAACAATAGTTAGGTATATTAGGATAATACCTAATATTTTAAAGGGTAATAGGTATTTCATGCGTAACAGAGGAAACTGTTTTAAAAAATAGAGACTTATAATTATAATACCTACTAAGAAGGTTATTTCATCATCATCACAGCCCTTAAATGTCCCACTATGGAGCTCGGGCCTCCTCTGTAATACATACACATACATGCATACATAGCTTCACGCCTGTTTCCCAGAGGGGTAGGCAGAGACTACGGATTGCCACAAACCACGATCCTGGCATACTTCCAATGCTTCATTCACACTCATAACAGTCTTCATGCATACTCTACGATTACGCATACCTACTCTTAATATGACCTCCCGTCAATACATCGCTAATTTGATCCGATGGGAGAGAAATTAACCTACTATACCGCGCTGATCAGGCTTGTTGGTATAGGGTTTGTTTCGAGTTTTCCTTCTCATACATACCTAGACATTACCTATATGCATTTTATATCCCTTAGAGTGTCTCTTACGATCACCCACGGGTAAGATAAGGGGTTGGTGAATTGTATTCTTACTCTGTCACCACACGGATAACGACAGTTATTTATAGAGGTTAAAATATTAATTATGATATATTTTTGTGCCGCTATATAGGTAGTAGTAGGTAGGGACATATATACGGACTTATTTAAAATTCTTCAAGTAGTTGCTGTATTTATCCATATCGTTATTCGTGATGAGCTTAGCGTTTATCATGTGGTTCGAGTTATCGCGTAGTACTTTTCTGATCACAGTATCTACCTAGTTATAATAAATAAACGAAAAAATTTAAAAGAATGCATTCGAATTTGGGTATTCAATATAAAATCGACTATGATGTTTATACTCTTAATATAGGTAGATACCAGCTACAGTTTTGTATCGCTGCTAATCTTCTTCTTTTAAAATTTCCTTTTAAAATGACAATAGTACCTAATATATGACATTCTGTTCAATTTTATATATCTTAATTTTATCCTTAACTCTTTAAATATAAAAAAAACATGTTGTATTTTACATAAAAAGCTGATAACATTATAAGCCCTTTTCTTCGTAATTCACGTGTAGGTAATGACGTACCTACATAACTGCGACCTAAATTTCTAGAGAAAATAAAGACGTATAGGTACTACACGTCACGCCCTTTATTTAATTGTATAGATAGATAGATATGAATAAAGTACCCAATTGACTTTTACAGATAAGTCTTAATTTAAAAGATTAAGTCTTTTTGGTCTGCTTTTTCTGAATATTTTCTGTGTACCTACCTACCTATATCTTATTTTAAAAATGGAATATTTTTTTTCGTACTAAATTAACTATTTCATGTTTAGTTCAGTGAAATTTGCATAAGAAAGATTCAAATACGATCATTGCGGATCATTTTCTTAATTAACAGTGCTAACAGAATCTATCTTATGTCGTTACCATTTTTACTAATTAAATGCCTTTTTAGATAGGTACCTATCTACTATGTAAAAAACTATTTTATTTTTCTAGTTAATATCTATAAGCAATATTAACTAGAAAAAAAAATGCTAAATATATGATGCGACGCATGAAACAGCTTTATTTATCAGATAAATACAATCCTGTTTCCCGTTATTACGGGAAACAGGATTGTATTTATCTGATAAAAAAATATTTAAAGAATAACTTATAAGTTACTTAGTACACATAAATTATACCTATATTTTTTTTTATTTTAATTACCTAGTAGTTAGATACGTCTCTACCTTTAAACAAATCTCTATTATTATTTAATACGCCCTTACAAAATGTACAGTGGAATAAGTGTCCGTTATATATTAGGAGGAAAATACTGTCGAAATTTCTTGGATACATAATATTTAGACCCCAACGCACACATACCTAATACATATAGAAATCCTCTCACACTTGTAAACATCCACATACGCGCCGTATGTGCTCACGTGTGCGCGGGAGGGACACGTATCAGAGAGAGACGAAGGATAATTTAATGTAAGTATGCAAGAAAGGGATAGCTGTTGCAGGACGAGCGATACAACAAATCAATACGAGCGGTGGTGACCGGTAGCCTGTGTCACTACCCCTCCGCCCGTCCGTCCCGCGCACCCCATACCCCGCAGACCGCACGCCTCCACCTACATTGTCAACTGCCACAGAGTCGTTTAGACCTCCCAAAACGGTTATGACCGAGGCGGATTGTACTTTTTCAGACAATATGTCTGTGATATGTAGGTATTTTCATCTTTTATATTACTCAATTTACATATGTTATACATTGAAATTAGTGATATGATATAGCTCCAACATATAGGTACCATAACTATACTGGAATTGGTTGTATTTTATAAAAGCTATTGAGATTAAATCTATAAGAAAAAATTAACCAAAACTTTGCAAAAAAAAATTGACTACTACCTACTTTAACATGAATTTATTATCACAAAATCATTTTGTTAATTATCACAAAATAAACAGTAATTTATTAAAATGTTTAAGGGATGAATTGATAAAAACTTAGGTACCTACAATATTTCTAGGTACTTTTTTATATGTAGGTTTTATCAAATTATTTTTATCGTGGCCTATTAATCAATTTTGCATCGCAAAGAACTTCAAAGTTACCTATAGCACAAATCAATCATATCAAGTAAACTTAAAAAAATAAAGAAATTATGTTAAAAATGTTAATCCCAGCTGAGCGATCACACGTTACTTAGTTAGATGTAGATACTTTAGACAATATTAATCTAAATTTCGCGACAATACCTACCTATATTTTATTTGCTTTAACCATACTTCTACTATTCTATGTACCTATTTATTAACCTTTTTTGCGGTGGGCTATGGTCTGGGCATACCCTGCTAAAACCGTCCGGGGCATCAGAAGAAGCAGCGCGCGATTCTATAGACTCGCCCTGCAATATAACTCTCGACGCCGTGAAAGTGGGCCACTGGAACCCCCGAAACACCGGAACCACCGGTCCTTGTCTTCGATATCCATTTATTAACCTGAAGTTCACTGTTGGATATAGGTGATCCCGGAGTTGATTTTTCGACCCCCAAGAGCGAATAAAGGGCAGTTATATATTAACCCGCTATCACACGGGCACTCATTATACTTACGAGTTCTACTTTAACACTTAAAAAAAAACAAATTTAAATAACAAAAGATGAATGAAAATGAAGAATAGAAACATTTTTTTGATTTGAGAATAATTTCCATTTTTCTTTATTGTAAATAATTAGATGCAAGTTGCAATTTTGTCGACACAATTTGATCACTTTTTAGATCCACACTAACTAATATATCCTATTACTGTAAATACAATGCATCTATCCAGACAATTGTGGCGTTTCTATAGCCAACATCCATGTTTATGGATCTCAAACCTTAATCAGCTATATGGAGTACTTCTAAAGTTTCAATACCTACATAATTTCACATTTAATGAAATAATGAAGAACTTTTTGTCCTGTAAAAATATATTTTATCCGTGGGGTAGTAAAAGATGACTGTGGAGTAGGTATAATATGCTATAATATCTATTCAAAATAAGACAAATTCGAAATAAATTTCTCCATATCAACTAATGTCTAATGAGTGTGGTATAGCTGTTAACTTTCTCTTTTATTGCTGAAAAGGTCCAAACCCAGCGTAGCTATGAGAGTGTGAGATTTTATTATGGTGGCAGATAAACAAGCAGAACACCTGACGGTAAATGTTACTGTCTTTCAAGGACCATTGGAATACTAGGTGTCATCCAGAAAGATAGGTTTTCGGTTCTCTCACTTACCGAACGAAGAGCAACTGCACCATTTACCAACGGAACATTACCATTGTTCTGGCGTTAATATTCGAACTGCTAGAGTGTGGTGATACTACCCCGAACGGACCGGTCCGTGGTTGTAGATAGAAAACGGTCAACGGTGTGGCCTTTCACTACTAAGATAACTTATAATTACCGAGACTAACCTACCTAGACCAGATCGGTCAGGTACTGAAGGAAAGTGGAGTCAAGAGTCTCCGAAACCGGCGAGCGTGTATGAAGAGAATTATGAATGTTGAGGAAGCGAGTGAAGTATGCAGAGATAGAGTTCTCTGGCACTCTGTTCTCTCTGCCTACCCTGCAAGGGATATGGCGTGATGATATGTATGTATGTATGTATAATTAGTATAAAACATAAAGATGATGCTAGAGTCAGCCAGATGAACCCATCCTACGCATGTTTCAAGTTTGAAGGCACTTTATGTTCCTTAAATTTTTTTAAGATGTTTGTTTTCGATTATTAATAAAAATAAATAAAATAAAATAGACTTTATTGCCACAATATTTTAACAGTGACATATCAATATAAACTAACCTTATATAATGTTTTTTTAGTTATTTGTAGCGATCACCTCTACGTCGTAGGCTTCCCCTAAATCTCTCTACTCATCTCTCTCTCACGCTTCTACCATCCAGTTTGGTCCAGACTCTTCTGTAAATATATTTAGCGATATTCTTCTAGGTCTTCCTCGATTTGTTTTGCCTTCCTTGGCACCTATTCTGTAACCCTTTTCGTCCATCTATTGTCATCTAATCTCCATATTATGTCCAGCCCATTTCTATTTAAGCAATATTAGGTATACATTCATTTTCGTTTATTGCTTGTTATAAAAAATACGGAATTTGATCCAATTAGAGATTTTATAAACATAAGTAACACGCAGTGCAGGACAGTCACTCATCAGTTGGACCGACGACTAAATGAAAGTTGTTAAGAGTCGTTAGATGTGGATGACTTTTATCAGCTCCTTGTAGAGGAGATAACTATAGGATCTACCACAGGAGAAGATCACGTCTAGCAATGGATGGCAACGGGTTGAATGATGAGGGTGAATATAATTAACTTATCTATAGGTTATGAACTTATTTAATAACCTCAATAGGTTATGAGAGCCATATACGTAAGGTATATTCTATTTGTGAAAAATATAAGTACGGTGTTCTTAAAGAAGTGCCTTAGAAAGCAACTTAAGTCGTTCGTTCTAACTGTCACGAACTTTACATATGGTGATGTATGAATTGTGTCAATACCTTCAAATATCCTGTCTCAGATATCTAGGCATCTATTATAATAATAATAATTTATTCGCAAAAAATATTTTAAAATATTTTTACATAAGTTGAGTTGCCATTAAGTTGTAAGGTATCGTTGTATTTAGATCCATGACTACTAAACTAAGATTAAACGTGTATTATGGATGTCTCTCTTTAAAATGGCATGACAAAATGGAGTAAGCGAGTAACAGCAAAGTAACTGTAACCTCATACTATAACAAGGTTTATCCTTACAGGTGCCAATCTAAAACTCTGGAGTTTAGTTTGATGAATTGTTATTCTTCCAAACTCATAAAACTACAAAATCACCTAGGAATAATAAAGCTTAATTGAATGGGAGTCCAACCATAAAAATTTCCTAATAAAATATACTAGAATCAACTACACAAATCACTACACAATACACCAATCTTTTAGGATTTCATCATCATCATTCAGCCTTTCGTCATCCACTGCTAGACGAAGGTCTCTCATAAATGATGTGATAATGTAATTGCCAAAATTGAACCTCTGCATGTCAGTCAGTCATGCAGCTCTCTGATGAGATTCTTTGTCAATTTTTATCGCTACCACAGGCAAGTGTGAGGTGATGACAATTATATATGTAGAATTAATTAAATATAATATCTATCTACTTATGATGACATGTGACAATTTTAATCAAATGTGACCAATGACAATTTTTTTTCAAATTATTATTTTTCGTATGGATACTTGTTATATATTTCCTCCTGATAACATTGGATTATAAAAAAACATTACTTTGAAAAAAAAATCTGCCTTCTCTAGACAAGTTAAAACTCTGTGTGCCGAAATCCGCTTGACCGCGCGTATGGAAGGCGCAACGAGGCCGACCGAAAAGTCTTGATACTTTTTCAACTTTCACAATAAGTTCCATGTAATAAAGGTTTATATAACTTTTATACTACTTTGTTTTATACTTTAAATTTATTTTGTTATTATTATAACTACCTATAGCGGTACGTAACCATAAAGGCTTATTGTATTCATAGACTAAAAGAAAGACGAAATCTTTAAAAATAACTAAACAAGTCAATTTAATTGATTGCAAAGATTTTTCATACAGTTTAATAAATGTTGTAACTAGATATGCACGTGGCTTCGTTCGAGAATTATTTTTGGACGATTGCCTGAAAGTTTTTCAATTCCTCGGCAACAGAAAAGTTTTTATAGATGACAGGCTGGTGTCCTATGTCCTTTTCTAAGCATCCAACAAGTTATTACCGGTACCTATATAATTTCAATATAATTAGTTGGGCATAAATATAAGACATGAAAACGAACATATCTATCTATGATATGTCTATGATTGACAGCCCATGTTTGACATACTATGAAATGACAGAATAAGTTATTTACTCCAGTTGACCACGAATTAGGACTTTTAACGGGAATTTGGAAACGTCATGTGGTGCTCTTATATTATATTCGATATCTTAGTGTTTTAACATGTTATATTAGATCATTTTGATGGCATTTTATGTAATATGAAGCAGCAGAACTACTGGGATGTAGTGAATATCATATAAAAGTGCTTTACAACGTTTTCGTTTAACATCAAAATTCCCACAAGATACCATTAACAGTGTGGCCATTGCACTGTTAATGGCGACAATTTACCTGAAAGACTAAAAACGTGAAAATATTTATAACTTGACACTGGCACCAATAGCTCGTATAAGTACCTGATTGCCAATATATAAGAAGAAGAATAAGAAGAAGACCACGAATTAATTTGTATTTTGTGATCATACACTACCACAAAAGACATGTAAAAGCTTCAACACTTGACGTAAACTATGAATGCTGGAGCTATTCTTTGTGAAATATGAGTTCTAACTAATTCGTCTGGCCAGCGTAGTGTAAAAGACTAAATCATGCTCAATATTGAGACGTTTCTGGAAATGTAATAATAGATATAGGACTTAAAAAAAAGAAGCTCGAAGCATAAAATATATCGTATTTACGTATAAAAGACAATGAAAATAAGAAAAATACTACAGTGCATAATACTAAAAGAAACAGTGTATATTTTAAACACAAAACCGTTCTCAATGGACAGTCTTAAGGGAGCATTTTTCTCAAACTTTCAGGGGGTACATTTTGCTGAGTAACAGTTCTGTAATTCACTACCCTTCGCCCCTACGGAGGGCCCATACGGAGGGACGATAAACTGCAAAACCGCGGGAGGGTGTCCCACCCTCTCCCTCACTTCAGCCCGATAAACAGGGCTGTAATTTATGACACCTAGTGGAACCCTTCTCCGGATGGACCCGGTTTAAGTAAGATATATTTTGTTATGTAGGTAGCTCATTGAATTATGTATTATGGAGACCCTTAATGGACAGTAACAGGCTATTTCTAAAATGGATCTTGCATTATTAATCTGTTTTGAAATTAAGATGACAGTAATTTTATATAATAATAAAAATATAATAAATTTATACAATAACAGTATTTACTATATATATATATATATATATATATATATATATATATATATATATATATATATATATATATATATATATATATATATATATATATATATATATATAAATTTATATATAGGTATATATATATATATATATATGTTTCAATTTTCTTTCTGCCAGCAATAAAAGTCTTAAGCAGGCAAATCAGCAAAAGAAAAAAAAAAACTGAAAATAAAACCAAACAGTATTATAGAGATATCTTCTTGTCGTATGATGATTGGTGGATTTTAAACTTAGACTTCTTAATATACATTATTAGATAATTTTATTGGAATTACCCAACACGCGTAATAATATAATTAAACAGTATGCTGACTTTTAGCTTAGATTAGGTTAATTTCGCCACTGTTGTAGAAAAAAACTCGTATTTACAGAGCTTTTTACGATATTTTTAATTTGAGTCCATTTATTATATATTTGGAAAGCCTAGGCTATTGGTTCAGAGGGTGGCACTACCAGTTGTCTGTCCGTCAACTGATTGGTGTCACTACGGGCACGCAATCCCGGACTACTCCAGCTACTGCTGTCATACCCCCTATCCTATATCCCAGGACAGTAGTATCCGTAACCTACTTTTCCTTCATATACTTCCACCATACCCTTACCCCTTCCCCATAAACGAGAATTCCCGAGGAGGGTTGACGTCAGGCAGGCGGCCGGTCATAAAACCAGTAGCCATAACTCTTCACAACATGGTCTTGAGAACGAATGAAGTGCATGATAATGTTAGGGCGTACCCCCGAAGCGACGCGCAGGCGCAGCACCCGGCGCCTGCGGAAAATGGATCAGGGTTGTCGCATCAGGGACGGGTGCGACGTAAGACGCGAGTCCGTGAAGTAAGAATGAGGATGGTAAGTTGGAATATAGGTACGATGACTGGAAGAGGAAGAGAGCTAGTGGATGTTTTGGAAAGAAGACGAGTGAATGTAGCATGTGTGCAAGAGACAAGATGGAAGGGTATGAGAGCTAGAGAGATTGGAATGGGTTATAAATTTTTCTATTCTGGAGGCGATGGTAAGAGAAATGGAGTGGGTATAGTGTTGGATAAGGAATTGAAAAAATGTGTGACGGATGTAAGGAGAGTGAATGACAGAATTATCGCAATTAAAGTGGTTTTGGATAATTTAATATTGAACATTTTGAGTGTGTATGCGCCACAGGTTGGATGCGATGATGTAGCGAAAGGTAAGTTTTGGGAGGATTTGAGTTCAATATTAATGTGCATTCCACAGAGTGAGATAATCTATATAGGAGGTGATTTTAATGGACATGTAGGAAAGATGAAAGCAGGGTATGAGAGGGTGCATGGCGGGTGGGGCTTAGGGAGGCGGAACCCGGAAGGCGAAACTCTACTGCAGGCTGCGTCAGCCTTCGATTTGGCTGTAGTCAATACCTTCTTTGAGAAGCGCAAAAGTCACTTAACCACGTATAAAAGCGGGAACCACAGCAGCCAAATAGATTACTTTCTTCTTAGAAGAAATAACATACGCGCAGTAGTGGACTGCAAAGTCATTCCGGGTGAGCCTTTAACTTCCCAACATCGCTTATTGTTACTGGAAGTTAAAACCTCAGTGCAAATAGCTAAGTTTAAACCTAGGCCCCCACCAAAAATTAAGTGGTACATGCTAGAGAAAGAAGATTGCGCGAAAGAATTTCGAAAGAGAGTAGTTCATAGAATGATTGAGATGGAGAAAGGAATGAAAGAAAAGACTGTAAATGAATGTTGGAATGAAATGGCTTCCTATGTAAGGGAAGTAGCGAAGAATGTTCTGGGTGAGACAAAAGGTAAAGGAATAATTGATAGAGATACATGGTGGTGGAATGATAGTGTACAAAAGGTTTTGAAAGAAAAGAAGAATGCTTTTAAAGAGTGGAAAAATGTGAGTGATGATAACCCGGTGTTGAAAGAGCAAAAAAGAATAGCTTATGTGGAATGTAAGAAAAAAGGTAAGAAAGGTGTCGCAATCGCTAGAGGTAAAGTTCAAGACCGATTATACCAACGTCTCGACAGTCCTAATGGACAGAAAGAATTATACCGTCTAGTGAAAGCGAGAGAAAGGAATGCTAGAGATGTTGTGCATGTTAAATGTATAAAAGATTGTAATGGAAGAGTTTTAATGAATGATGAAGAAATAAAAGGGCGTTGGAAAAGTTATTTTGAAAAATTAATGAATGAGGAGAACGTTTGGACTGGTAAAATAGAGGATCTCCCGATCAACTTGGGTTTGGTAGAGGAAGTAAGTATAGATGAAGTAAAACAGGCTGTCCAGAGCATGAAAAATGGTAAAGCAGTTGGCCCAGACAGTATACCTGTGGAGGTATGGAAATTTCTGAAAGCCGACGGATGGAACTGGCTGACTTTGTTCTTCGGCAAGTTGTTGCATGAAGAGTCTATCCCGAACGAATGGTGTTCCAGTTCTCTGGTGCCCATCTTTAAAAATAAGGGTGATGTACAAGACTGCAACAATTACCGAGGAATAAAGCTTATGTCACATAGCATGAAGATTTGGGAGAAAGTAATAGAGAAAAGAATGAGAGAGGAATGTAAGATAACCCAGAACCAATTTGGTTTTATGCCAGGACTGAGTACCACGGACGCAATTTTTGGCTTACGCCAACTTATGGAAAAATACCAATGTGTACATAAAAACATGCACATGGTATTCATAGACCTAGAGAAGGCGTACGACCGTGTTCCCCGGGAAGTTCTGTGGTGGGCTTTGAAAGAACGAGGAATACCTGGGAAGTATGTAAGATTAGTGAAAGCTATGTATGCAGGAGCGCGAACAAATGTTCGGTCCGAAGCCGGCGTTACTGACGAGTTCAATGTGGCAGTAGGCTTGCACCAGGGATCGGCTATAAGCCCTTATCTATTCCTCCTGGTGATGGATGCTCTTACATCGGACATACAGGGGGAAGCACCTTGGTGTATGCTGTTTGCAGATGACATTGTTCTCGTCGGGGAGGACGCAGCTGAGGTACAGAGCAGACTGGAAAAATGGCAGGAGAGGTTGGAAAGAGTTGGCCTTAAGATCAGCCGTACCAAAACTGAACATTTGTTCTGTAATTTCGGTGGCTCTTCCCAATTCTCTCACATTGCCTTAGATGGGGTATCCCTACCGGTCTGCCCCGATTTTAAGTACTTAGGCTCGCTTCTCCAAAATGACGGCAATATCGACCGGGAAGTTAGTAGGAGAATGAATGCAGGCTGGATGAAATGGCGACAGGTTTCGGGAACAATATGCGACGCGCGGATGCCCCTTAAACTTAAGGGAAAAATTTACAAGAGTGTCATTAGACCTGTCGTTATGTATGGATCTGAATGTTGGGCATTGAAAAAGACGGATGAGAGACGATTGCATGCTACTGAGATGCGTATGTTAAGATGGATGTGTGGGGTGACAAGACTAGATAAGATACGAAATGAGTATATTAGGGGAAGTTTAAAAGTAGCACCAGTGATAGAGAAGTGTAGGAGCGCGAGATTGTATTGGTATGGACATGTGATGAGGAGGGATGAAAGGCATGTGACAAGGAGGGTTACCAATATGCTTGTGGATGGGCGTAAGAGTCGTGGGAGACCCAAAAAAAGATGGATGGATTGTGTAAACGAGGATATGTGTATGAAAGTTGTGAGTGCAGATATCACGGCTGATAGAAGATTGTGGAAGGCAAGAACGTGTTGTGCCGACCCCACTTAGCGTGGGATGAGGGCAGGCAAATGATGATGGAAAGCCTAGGCTATGTTAGTAAAATTTTATTTATCATAATTATTAATTAGTAATATTATCCGTGTGGTGACGGAGTAAGAATACAATTCACCACCCCATATCTTATCCGTGGGTGATCGTAAGAGACAACTAAGTGATATAAAACGCGTACCTACATCTATGCAAGAGAAGGTAAATTCGAAACAAAACCCTATACCAACACGTCTAACCAACGCGGTATAGTTGGTTAATTTCCTTCTCAACACGGAGTTTGAGCCTCCTCCCAACAGTGGGGCATACATATATGAGCTGAGATGATGATGATGAATTAGTAAATAGATCAAAATGTTTAACTACCCTTCGCTTTCCTATGCGAAACGTAAAATCCTATTGAAGGAAAAACCAGACGTATGTATGGTAGTCATTCTTCATGGGCAATTATAACTTTAAAAAAGTATAGTGATTATGATATTATCAACCATAGTATGAAGGCTTAAATATAGCAATGGACGTCGATAGACTGATGATGAAGATGACCACAATGATGAGTCTCTCATGACCTAAGTATTAATTCATAATAGAGCATTTAAAAATAAATAATATGAACACTGTCAGGATATAAGGATATTAAACGCAAGATATTATCTAGCGTAATGGATATCGAACTTAAGAGAGCATTAGAGATTTCTACTTATTAATAGGTCGTTTAAATCTGAGTACCTAATAACTTTTTTTTAAAGGCACCACTCTGCACAAAACCAATAATCTTTGTATTGCGAAGAACTTTACAAACAAGCAAATAACGTAGATAAATTATACTCAGACTCAGAACAACACTTTATGGATCGCACAAAGTATTGTCCTACGCGGGAATCGAACTCACGGCACATTGGCACTGAAGGTTGTTATATTAAACACTACGCCATCTGTGCAATCAATCAGTAATCACTATTTTATCACCGAAGGTAAAAAAGTTCACCTGGGGGCCACCGAAATCAAAAATCGGGTACCGGTGGCCCGCTCGCACGGCGAAGAGAGAAGGTTTTATGGTGGGTCTATGGGGTCACGCGCCGCCTTTTCCGTCACCCCGAACCGATTTGGCGGGGCGAGACGCATCCATAGTCCACCAAAAAAAAAAAAAAAAAAAAAAAGAAGAGAGTTCAAAAATCTTCAACTTAAATTATAACCATTAAATACTTACAATGTTAAGTCCAACTTCATGAATAATATATTCACAAACTTTACTTAAACTTCGTAAAAAAATAACTTGATAATGAGATCTCTCAAGTTTTTATAGGCATTTTATTTACTTCGAACTGGCTAACCGACGATACCATTTTTTATTTGGATTCCATTATATTTTTATTACCTATATTAGTTTTAATGTTATTAATTAATAATTACTTACAATAAACTAAAGAGTTATTGAATAGTTTCTTACATTTTTTTTTGTTTTGAATCTTTATAGTAGCCAGTGATTTAGGCCGTAATTGTAATATTATTTAGACCATAAAGCCATGATCACCACTATCAGAACGGCAGTTAGTTCCTTTATCACTTTAGCAAAATATTATCCTCATTTAAAATATTATACATATCATCACGCCATATCGTAGGCAGAGAGAACAGAGTGTCAGAGAACTCTATCCTTGCATACTTCACTCGCTTCCTCAACATTCATAATTCTCTTCATACACGCTCGCCGGTTTCGGAGACTCTTGACTCCACCTTCCTTCAGTACGTGTCCAATCTGGTCTAAGTAGATGAGTCTCGGTCTCCCCCGGTACCTACATCCTTCCACTTTCGTATTGTATATCTTCTTAACCAGACGTTCGTTCGTATCGGCAAATAAAATATTATACTTTGTCTAAAAATGTATTCTTGAATAACAACTCGTCATTTTTTAATTTTTTTTTTTTTTTTAATATATATTATATAATTCTTGCACTAAGGAAATAATTCTTGTATTGCAACTACAATCATAAAATTAAGTCACAAATTACATCCAGAATCTCAGAATAACAATTTGAAGATCGAATAAAATAACTATTATTCTGCGTGGGAATCGAACTCACGACACTAACAGGTTAGCGAAGAGTTATAATTCATTGTTAGTTAAATACCAATTATGAACAGCTAATCAGTCTAACATACTCTAAAGTATTAATGAATCCTTATACATATAACAAAAGGAATACCTAGTACAATTATTTCAATTTAAACAAAAAAAAACAAACAAAAAAGCTATTTTAAATATACTTTATTAATTTATTTATGCTAATATTATAAAGAGGAAAGATTTGATTGTTTGTTTGAATTGAATAAGCTCCGAAACTACTTGACCGATTTGAAAAATTCTTTCACTGTTGAGAAGCTACACTATCCCCGGTGAACATAGGCTATATTAAATTTTCAAAAAAGTTAGAGATCCATACTAAAACTCCAATAATGTAACCCAAGGTGTGAAAAAATTACCAAGTAACCGAAGCGAAGCGAGGACGGGTCGCTAGTTTTTAATAATTATGTATAATACACAACATTTTATATAATTATAGAACACGTCCGAGTCTTTTATAATTTATTTATTACTGAATCATATTTAAAATCATTAATAATATAACAAATCAAGCTTTTTTTGAAATCATTAAATTTATAACACTGTTGAAATTAAGTCAGTGTAATGACCCGCAACGTATATTTGCGCGCGAACTTTATCAAATACAATTGTACAAAACGTCAGATAATTCTCAATTTAAAAAAAGTACAGTAACTTTAAAAAATAACTGAATTTTATATACCTACATATTTCTGAGGTCTTGCAATCATCATCATCATTATCAGCTCATATATACACATTGCACTGCTAGAGTACGGAATCACAATAGGAGAGATTGTCCTACTATACTACGCTGATCAGTCAAGTTGGTATAGGTTTCTATTTTTCAAGTTTTACTTCTCTAGCACAGATGTTTTATGCATAGGTATTATATCCCTTAGTCGTTTTTTCCTACCCCTATGGACAAGGTGGTAGAGGGTGGTGAATTGTATTCTTACTTTATCACTACACAGAAAACCTTAAGGAAATTTTATTAATTTTTCACAGCATATTTTTTTTTCAGACTATATTTATAATACTTTACATATAATACTCTAGATGAGTAGGTAAATATAAAATAAAGTTTAACAAAACATTAGTAAAGTTACCATTATATTCATCGTACCGCAATAGAAAATACTCAGAAATCGATAACAAATCCAAGACGCCTGACCGATACCAGTATAAACTACATATAGATACATATATAAAGGCTCCTATTTTACCCTTATGGCCGGCACGGTCAGACGCCATCTTGGAATTTTCCCGTCCCCCGCTATCCACCCACGCTCAATCTTACCCCAAACATGCCCCCTCAATCTAAGGGGCCTTTCAAAGGCCGAAACCCACTAATACTAATGTCCTTTACGTATGAATGTGTGTGTATCCTTGTGTGTATATTGCAAAACACAGGTTGTGAGATTTGAATTGTTTGCGCACCATTTGTTTTTATTTAGATTTTTCTTCGTTTCGTTTCAAAGAATGAGTGGGTTGTTTTATTTAATGAGAGGATTGTCTTTCTTTGCTACATATTTTGCAAAATAATAGATATGTTTATCTTGCAATTTTAATTTAGATATAACTTTCTTTATCTTAGTCTGGGAGATAAATTGAATGGATGTACCACTTTGATCAGTCGTGCTGGTGTAGTTTTTTTTTCAAAATTTCCTTTACTTGCTATTTCAATATCGTCATAGAATCTGCTAATAATCTGAATACCCAACTAAATATGCATCTCGGCTTTGTGCCGTACATTAAAACACAGCTAAAGTACCTACTAAAATATCATATTCACTACACTTCAGTATCTTCTCTGCATTGCAAAAAAACAAAATACCATAATGTCATTAGAACACTATTAATATAATCAAAAATCGCCACATAACATTTTTACATTCCCGCCAAAATGTGATTAATACAATTCGTTATCTACGAATATGTAGAGAAGTAAATTGTGTCAATAAGCGAGACGTGAATAAATTAATGATTATAATCATTTATCGAGACAACACTTAATTTAAAATTACTAAACGCACATTATAAAAACAAGTAAATATCCAAACATATTTTATCTGTACCTTTTTTATAAAACCTATAATTATATATCCTTATGATATAAAAGTGCTATCACCATCCTGTCCTTATTCATTTATAACGAATAAATAATATAGACACATGATTAAAAGTGTGTCAAAGTGTCAAATTCTAAAATTGTGCAATGATTATATCATTGTACAATTATTAGTAAAAGATATATTAACTTATCTTCAATCTTTTTGATGATCTATGTATACTGTTTGTATCATGTCAATTTTATGGTTTTATACTCGAAGAGATTGACAAAAACTTAATGCGCCTCAAACGCCTGCCTAAAAGTGCAGGGTCTGTTGCTACTAAAAATATCTACTATAATACTTTGTTCTACTTAAAAACCAAATCATGACGTACCTCTATGACCAAAGATATGTTCTTTTTTTTAAATTTGAATATTATTATTATGTCATCTAGGTACAAACAATCTGACATATAACTTTTCAAAGTTAAAAAGTAATAAAGATGTAGAGTCAATATTTATAATTTGGTTGTAACATACTTTACGAGTAAAGTTTATGGCTGCGGTTTATGGCATGTTACGTGCATAAAAGTCGAGATTTCAACCTTAAAGGATTCGCCTTTGAATAATATAAAGCGTACGAACTCTATTTATAATTTCATATATACCTATGTTGATATTACAATGTAGGTTCCTATGTATCCAATTCTAAAACCTATTTTTATCCATTTTATGTTTTTTTTTTCAATATAGCAATATTATTTTAATTACAATGTTAATAACATGTCTGATTACGTTGCAATTATAAGCTTTCAAAAGGCTACTACAAATATAAACTAATATTGTGGATATGTATATAACAAAACTAACAAATTGATGTACCTATATTGTTTCTTTTTTTCAAATCAATAAAACATAATTGTACAAAAAAAATTAAACCTTTTTTTGTCTCAATAAATAAAACACAAAATTTCATAATATACTGAAACACAGCATTAATATTTCTGTATTTCAATGAAATTATACATATATATATCAACAATATTATAAAATACACAAAAGATAATCTTACAAACAGATATCTCAATAAATCACCTTAAAAGCAACGAGTGCGATCCAATCAGTCACCTCAAAGAGCATATCTGAGATAATTGGCGTTTCAGTCAAAGCCTCTAGCCACCCACCAACCCACAATGCATTACCCAAATAAAAAATTCACGTGAATTTCCGAAAGAGATTTCCATCAGAGCCGATACGGTGGCTAAACACAAAACCCCTAAGGTGGCAGTACACACACATTTAAAATATTCACTCGCCACTCCAATACATCATTCATTCGTCCGCCGAGAACGGTTCGACACCAATCTTCCATTTGGCAAGAAAATCGATACACGTCGTGGCCATATAAGCATTCCGGGGGGTGGTAGACGGGGTGTCTTAAGGGGAGTTAAGGTTTAGTCCCGAATATTGAATTTCCCTTGGGACAAACCCGTTTCGCTTTGTCCCTTCGGGGTCGTGTGGGCCGTGAGATGCCCGGGCTACAGCCTACCTATGTATACACACACATATATAGATAATGCGTGAGTGTACGTTCGTGCGTAAGTGTTGGATAATAACATTGCGAGGCCACCAAGCATACGTGACTTTCAGGGCGTTTGACGGGCCCCCGGGCTACATATTAGCATATAATATGTATACATATGCGTGTGTTTGAGTGGGCGTTTTGCTCTATACGTGATATAGAGGCCTCCCTACGCTTCAAAGCCTTTAAATTGGGTCTCTTTAAATAAAATGCTCTATGGACGAGTTTTTATCAACGAGAACGCTTTATATAAAATACTAAGGTTTATTAAGTTTCCATATGAATATTTTATCCTTGTTCTATTTATTTTAATATGCTTTATTATATTATTAGGTAGATAATTGTTATTCAAAAATGATTGTATTCAAAGATTTAACGCGCGAGAATTAACTTTTACATTTTTTCACGACAGTAAAAAATGTTTCTCACGCCAATCTATGTTTAAGTTTGAAATCTGTTTTGGTTAAAGTAAAAATGTTTCATTATATCTAAACATAGACAAAAAAACACTCTTTCACATTGATTGCTAAAACCACTATACCGATTGCCAATCCAAAAAAGGAAATAACAAGTTAGTTCTAGAAATTTAATATATTTTTATTGTCTTTTCTATTATTCTCTCAAGCCAAAATATCTAATACATATATAGAAATACTAATTAACGAATTAATAATGACATCTGACTGGCGGCAAATCGTAAAATCCTGACAGTAGGTATATTTTACTCTAGGGAAAAGACCAGTTTCTTAATTTCGACTCCTGCAAAAGAATGTAGGTAGACTGCCAAAAGACATATCATTAAAAGTATGATGGTCTTAAATTGCAAGCAGGATATTTCTTTGTGGGATCTACAAATGACCATTCCAAGTCCGAATGTAATCATCATCATCTAAGTTCATACACGTCCCACTGTTGGGCTCGAGCCTCCTCTGTAATGGGAGGACAATTGATCTACTATACCACGCTGATTAGACGTGCTGGCATTTTGTTTTGAGTTTTCCTTCTCTTGCATAGATGTTATATACGTTTTATATCCCTTAGTCGTCTCCTACGGTCACCCACGAGTAAGTTATGGGGTGGTGAATTGTATTCTTACTTCGTCACCACACGGATAATCTGAATGTATTATGTGTCCATTAATTTTATGTTTATAAAGTCACGCATGACACAAAATTTATTCCCTTCCTTCATTTTTCTGTATTGGCAATCAGCCACTAAAACGAGGTAATTGTTACCAGGTTCAAGTTACAATTTTCTTCACAAAATATCCATCTAATTTCTTTATATTAATTATTATCCGTCAGTATGTCAATTCATCGCTATCAACAATGCTATGACCGCATTATTCATTATACATATATTCTGGAAATTTTGGTGGAAAACGAAAATATTTGCAAAGCACTTTCATGTCATATTCACAACACCCCAGTTCCTCCAAATCATATTACATAAAATGTCACCAAAATTATTTAATATAACACGTAAAAATAGATACTAAGCATATTGCATATAATACAAGACCACCATATGATATGACGCTTTCACCTTCCCGCCAAAACTCCTAATTTTTCCTTAGTGGATCGTTTTGTAATAAAAAAAAAATAAAAGAATTCGCTGTCAAATGAATTCATCATCATCATCACAGCCCATAAATGTCCCACTGTTGAGCTCGGACCTCCTCCGCAATAGAAGGGAAATTAACCTAGGTACTACCGCGCCAGTCAGACGTGTTGGTATAGGGTTTTGTTTCGAGTTTTCCTTCTCTCGCATAGATGTTATATGCGTTTTATATCCCTTAGTCGTCTCGTACGATCACCCGCGGGTAAGATATGGGGTGGTGAATAGTATTCTTACTCGGTCACCACACGGAAAATCAATTACTGCCTTAATATTCATCGTCAATATACTCTTCAATATAACCACAAATTAATTAATTTATTTCACTAAATACAAATATACCATTAAATATCTCTTGTAAATATATTTCTCTCTACACCCCAGTGGTAGCACATTAATCTCGCAACTACATCCCCCACACAACCCATTACTATAAATCCCCCTTAGCATTTTGTTGTTTCAACCCCTTAACTATATGGCCACTTCATCTACTAGTGTCTACCCTCTGTTGTATGCTGCGATAAATTAGCTCAATTTGTTATCTTCTTTTTCTCTCTTCTGTGTAATAACGCAAAAAGTAGGCACGGAAATCAACCACCGTTTTCTTTTACCCTTGTCATTAGGGAAAAAACTACTGAAAGACTTGATGTGTAGATAAGCCCTAAGCAAGTAATGGAATAACGCAATAAAATCCGGTCTGACCAACACGATAAAGTAGGTTTAATTCCCTATCATTTCAGACCAGAAGGGAATTCAGCAGTGGAATATATAGGAGATGAAATAATGATGTTATATTTCTTCAACCTATTCGCGTCCCTATATGGACGCGAGCCTCCTCCTTAGGTAATAGGAGTAAAATTAGTCAATTGCAACACAAAGGTATATTATGTAACGAATAGGTATATTTACATTCTTATCTAGGTAGGTATATCAAGGTCACCGAAGACAAAGATCGTGTACCGGTGGCCCGCTCGCACGGCGAAGAGAGGAGTTCTTGCAGGGTGGGTCTATGGGGTTGCGCGCCACCTCTTCCGTCGCCCCAGACTGATTTGGCGGAGCGCGACCACATACATAGTCTACCACAAGACAAAAAAAGGAAGGTATATCAATATAAAATATGAAATAATCAGTTTAATTTCAATCATTGAATCAGTTTAATATAAAAATCACATTTATAAGATGCTAAATCTCTTTAAATCATAATATAAACTAGAATTATAAATCACATCCCTATGAGAACAAAAGCCAGCCTACATATACCTGCGATCTCAAAGCATTAAGCCTAAATACGTACCGGAGCGGTGCTCGGATTTTCAATCAGTCCCTACATTGTAGACACGAACTATAGGCGAGTTGACGTCAGAGACATATGGCACTGTTATCCGTTCCCGCTTTAATCCCAGCCGAACTATCGAAGCTAGCGGAATTGCTTATCGAGGCTCTTGAGCTTCGAGGAACTTGTAACGAATGATATTGTGGTTCTAAATTCAAAATGCAATTTTCTTTTCTGTTTATTTTATAGAACAATAGATTCTAACAAACAAAATAATGCGTATTTTGAAACGTTTAATGCACTTTTTCTAACTCCACCTATATCTAAGGACGGCGTACCCGCCTCCTTTGGGTGAAGCAAATTACCTACATTAGTGAGCTGGTTTGACATATAGTCAAATTTCGAATTTTCTTTCACTTACAACTATGATATCTGCTTACGTCTCTAAATCGTTTGATAACCACGGGCAAGTTGAATAATAAAAATAATGTTGCTAGTTGTTATTACCATAAGTGTGCTATAATTTTAATCGCAATTATAGAAATATCTTGTAATATTGTATAATTTCATCAATTACGCTTAAAACATTTATCAAATGTCGATTTTGGTTTCATTTTTGAGTTAATTATTCTTACATAGGTGACATAAGCTTATATGCCAAGTGATGTATAATATAAACACATATTCTTGTGAAACCACGTCATCTTTTCTTTTAAAGATTTATTTATTTCTACAAACAGCATATTTGTTAAATACATTAGCAATATCAGCATTTAAAATAAAATATACTTGCCAAGACGAGCGATACTTTAAATATGCGCTGCATAAAATACGAATCTCGCACAATCCTTCAAATAAAACTCTAATTCTTATAAATATATTGTCGAGTTTCCCCCACGAGTCATCCGGGGCGGACTTGTTAGAGCATCGGTCGAGAATCACGTTCTCTTTGAAAAACGTCCTTTGATGCGCTCGCCTTGTTACGACCGTAACAACTAGCGTTCTCACAGTCACGTGTATTAAACCTTTAACTCTTTGTCGACACTAAGACATCCAATATTCAACCTTACATTTAATGCATTAAGAATCAACTACCTCTGCACACAAATAAAATAATTTCGAGTAGGCTTACGTGCTTGGGAACTGAAAGTTTTTTCCCTTGATGAAAAAATGTGAGTTTCATGACATGTAATATACTTTATTTTTCCATTAACTTACATATATACCTATGTCCTATATATTTTTCAACAAATACAAGTATTAAAACGAGTATTATCTTCAATCAAAGTTACCTATGTTCTTATTTTCTCGTCAAAATCTTATACAAGGTAAGCCTGTGATATTTGAACCATAACGTATAATGCCTCCCTCTGATTACCATTTGACGAACTGAATATTCCGCTCTGATAGACTTTTTGAAGCTACATCGTAGTCTGCAATTCAGCGGCAGAGAGAAAAGAAAATATTATCTACTGCCATTTTTTAAATCATGTCTAGTTAGTATTTATTTTTGTACATCTGCTTTTTATTGGAATTCGAATTGATTGCAACCAATAATTGTGGTAAAATGTAAATATTTTGTTTAGGTTTACTTTCGAGCTAAATTTATAATCAAATATTTATTTATATAATATTTGTTTGTTATATATTTTGTACTTTAAATCTTTTACGGGATTTTTTTTTATTCGTTATCTATATAAATATTAGGCAAAACAATACGTAACCCTAGTTCATTAAAATTAAAAACAAAAGTATTCTAAGTTCAATTTTAGCCACTGAATGACGAAATTTTAGTCATTGAATGCAGAAAAGAAATTTAAAAATAGAACACACAATACATCGAATTAATTTACTGGCATTGTTTTCGTTTCACAAACGCTAAAACAATAAGTTTTAGTCACATGCAGAGTTATAGACTAAACTCCATTTGGCCTTTGTCGTATCCCTTTGTTAGGGCGAGATCCTTCATTGTTTTCACAGGGCGCGAATTAATCTCAGTTTATTTCTTTGATCGTGATGTTTGGAATAAAGCCTGTCTACTAACTGTGATGGATATGTAAATGGAACTGTTTTGTCGTGCGTTTGAATGTGGAACGAACCTATGCAATATGGAGGTCAGATTTTTAGTTGTATTATTTCAATAACTAATACCTATGTTGAATTTAAGGTTTAAATAACAATCTCAATAATATTCAGTTACAGTAAATTTATATTTCCATTTGTCACAATCACGGTGGCACTATTTTATTTAAAGATCTTTTGTCGCCTTACCGTACCTCACCATACATAGGATAGATACCTCCTACAAGTTAATTCGTTAACACATTTTACAGTTAGAAACTCTGGTTTTTTTTTTAATATATTAGAGAATTTAAAACGTATATTTTATTTTATTTTTGTTATATGACTTCTGCTGTAATAGCACTATTAGCCACAACATTACGTTTTTTAATGTCTTGTATTGCGGCCTAATTGAAATCTATGATACTTCTAGCATATAAAAGTAATCCATCAACTTTAGTAGCAAAGATTACATAGAAAACCACAAGTAAAAAAGCAATTTTTTAAAGTAGGAATCTCGTATAGCCGGTCAAGGCATAAATCAAATCGTGAAAATTTTTAAATAAATAACTATTTTACTTTAGCAAAATGATTATGAGAGGTATTTGTGAAATTATACAAAATTAATAATATATATTATTCACCTTAAATGGTCTATAAGATATAAAAAATATTTTGGTACTAGATTTTTCGCTTTTTAGGTATTTTTTGTGATACGTAAAGTAGTCGTGAATAATTGACATATTTTTGTAATCCACGTAAGTAAGTACATCTCTATTGGGTTCTATCCTATTGGTTCCTAGTCTCATCGTTACATCAAAGGAAATTGACCTGTTCATACCAGGTTAGCAGTCGAAACGATTGGAATAGACTATTGTCTCAAGTTATAATAATATAAACTCGCCATTCCTCTCATTATTAATTATAGGAAGAGGTACCTACCCTATATGACTCCCAGTTCCATTGCTCAATATTCAATAAGATTTCATTGTTCAGGCATAATATTTCGCTATCCAATGCTGGACGTAAGTCTCCCCCACAGAATGCCATATGTTAAGGTCATATGATTGCCGTATGGTAATATATGTATGTCTCAGAGGAGCGCTGACATCCATTATCCTAGTGATCTCTCAATTGCTTTTTCTTGTTAACTGACTTCAAAAAAAGGGAGATGTTTCTCAATGCGTCTGTTTTTTGTAGGTAGTTCTGAAGTAAGTAACACATAAAGTGTGTTACCTCAGAACTTTTTTCTAGATGAATCGATTTTGTGATACTTTTTTTTATTTAAAGTATTAGTAGGTACTTTCCATGTGATCCCGTTTAAATGTGATCAAGATCTGATCAATAGCTTTTTTTAATTCTCAATATTGCGTAGGTATTTAGTTAAATTTTTGTGATGTCTTTTTTTTTGTTAAAAATTTATAGATATTATTTGTTCTTATTCCATCGATACGTAGAGAAAGATTTTTTAGAAACATATGATTTTGAAGTTACTTGTGTGTATTATTTAGAACGTTTAATAGGATAATGTTAGCGTAGAAATACTTACCTAATACATAGTAATTTAAACTAATCTGATATTTTAATTCGAATCTTAATAACACGGTATCCGTTAACTCAAGTATATAGAAAATACGCACACATAAACAGCATTATATATTCGGTTAAGCCTTCCGAAAGTACCTTCATCGAGGCGAGAACGCACACAGACATAGTAAGCCGCAAGGCACGTAACATAAGGAGCTTTGAAATTAATTTAGCTCGGAACTAGCTGGCAAATGGATAGACGTGTGAGCTCGGGGAAAGGGGGGGTACCTAAACCACCTCCTCGTAGTAGGGTGGGGAGTGAGTGTGTTGGGAAAATTCGGCGTTTAGGCGAGCCTTTGTGGTAAGACCGGTTGTGCTTAGCATTAATTGTGTTCCGTTGTGTATGGCGTTCCCTGTTTGAATATAATTGATATTGTTAGGGGGGAAACTTGCTAATTGTCGTAACTGTGGTTTTTCATCTTTGCAACATGCAAATGTTAGGGTAATTTACGATGGAAATGACAACATTATTAAAGTTTTTCCTGTCGGTGCGATGTCGGCAAAGGATAATAATTCACCACTTCCTTTCATGCCCTTAGGTGTCGTAAAAGACGACTAAGGAATACTATACAGCATATAATATCTATATGCGAAATAAAATCCTATTATACTGACCCTTTGATTAATTCTAGAATTCTCAGCAATTGCTTTATATAATTTTAATTGTTACAGCGTTCTGACGCTGATTCTAGCTGTCGTCTGCACTCTGTATTTTTTTGTAATGTCATAACTGTACAGTGTAGCGTGTTTTGCCTAACGAGTTGTGTATTTATTTATCCAAGTTATCTGTTTCTAATTTATAGATTATGGTGTGGTCATGCTCACTGAAAAGGTCTCTGCTTGCGGTAGCTACGTGGAGCGGGTATCTCCTTTCCCTCCAATGTAGTTGAGGGACGTGATGGCTGCTCTAGTAGTTAACTCGTAATCGGATGCCACTTGTAGGATCTGGTCCAGCCATTTTTGTTTCTATTTTGTTTTACATATATTCTTGATTTAATATTGTATATAACTTTTAAAAATGAATCCTTACTCGAAAGGTATCTCACTGGAGCTAATGTAAATGAAACATGTAACCAATCACTTTCGTGAAAAAATATAATTTAAAAAAACTGACGAGCTCACTGAGTTTCTTCTTGTCGCTGCTTTCCGATAGGGTGGTAGATTAATTAAAATTAATTTGAAAATATAATGTAGAATTGACAATATGTAGTGACCCTATGGGGCTTATGCATAATAAATGATTTGAATTTCGCCTATTGTAGAGGAAAGTCAAGTCCAACAGTAAATCATACATAAATGCAAATAATTCATTAAATATTATATAATTAATTGTCATATTAAGATTAAATATTTGTTTGTTCATATATACGTTAGAGTTTTAATCATTTTAACTAAGTTTAAAAAAAGGAAAAGAGTCTCAATTAAACTGATTTTTTTTTTGTGCCTAAAAGCCTTTTGAGGCGAATCTATTTTGATGATTCTTTATTTATTAGTGGGTGCTTTTACGTGGTCCGTTTAAATTCAATCAAGATCTGACCTGTCTTTGATTTGTATATATTTATTAAACATTGTTTTGATATCTATACTATTTTGAAGGTTTTGTTTTGTTAAAAGTTTGTATTTTAATCTTTATACCTGTAGATTAAATAAATATTTCCTTTGCCTCCATTTGCACGACTTGTACAATTAATCGACATTTTTTTTTATAATCCCACTTTAAACGATAGGCAAATTGCTGTGTGGTAAGCAGCTTATAATACTAACAAACCTTACTTTTCTCGTGGGTGTATTAAAAGGCGACTAAGAACTTTACATCGACCTGGGCCAACTCCATCTGATGCCGTCTGGTCAATAATTACACTCTCAAGAAGGGTTGACGTCATGCAGGTGGCCGAGCACTGAAGAAAAAGACCGCGTTCCAGTGACCCACCCGCACGGCGTCGAGACGTATATTGTAGAGCGGGTCTACGAGTCGTGTGCCGCTTTTCCTGTCGCCCCGGACGGATTAGCGGGGCGTGAGGTACCTACAGTAGCCCGCCGCCAAAAAAAAAGGCAGATAGCCAATTAAAAAACTAAAGTTAATAGAGCAGAATGATAATGATGAAAGGGCACTATCAATAAGCAACCTATGCCACTATGTTAAAAAATACTTTAATTCACTCACTCTGGTAGGATATTTTCAAAATATGTATCAAAAATTATTTATCCTACTAGCTTAGTTATGTAGAGCCGAAATATTGAGCATTACAAACGAAAAATCTTACATTAGTTTTCTTTCTATGGAGTTAAAAACATAAAATAATAAAAGATTTTCAAAAACATCAATTGAAAGAGAGAATCATCATTTAATACAATTCTAACTGCAAAGTTTGAGTATTAAGCCTTTACAATATGTAAACAATGTTGGGTAGATGGCACACGTCTCGTTAAAGACTAAAATATAATAGAATGTACTACAATAGTTCACGGTGGTGTAAGTGGCAGCACGATTGGAACGGATTTCCAATAGGTGTGGGTTCGAATCCCACTTATGACAATCATTTTTCGCTCGTAATCGGGTATTTATGAAAGAGAGAAAATATGGTTGAACAAAGACATAGACTTTTTTTGGAATTTAATAGTTCACCGAATAACAAAGATAAAGCTTTTAATGAATCGGTCAAACCTCGTATGTAGTGACTACAAGAAACAGGCTGTCAATATAAGTGTATAAATCAAAGGCATATCTTGTATAGCCGGAGACATAACCGGATATTAATAACCTGGTTACGCGGCAATCGCCCGGAGTGTACCCCTGTATTATGACGTCATACACATGACGTGCGCGGATATTGTGCCGACTTTGATATTGACGTATTTCATTATTTATTTAAACATTCATATATGTATATAAGTACAAATATTTACTTAATATATATTATATAAGAGTGAATAAAGACATACCTATGTATTTATGGATCTTTTTTTGCTATTTATCTTGCATTCTTTCATATTCATCAATTTCTAGCTGATATATTAGGAGTTGTTATACGAAAGAAACCAGTAAGTTCTCCAGCATAATCCACTGCATTCAATACGTTTGTTACAGATTTCATTGCATAATGTAAATCCAGGGTACCCATTACCCATGTCAGTTTTCTGAAAAATAATAAAATATTTAACTACTATCTATGGTATGCAATTTTGGCGCGCATATGGAAATGTCATGTTACGCTCTTGTATTATATTCATTTCTTTAGTTTTTTGTAGTGTTACATTGAATAATTTTGCTGGTATTTTATGGAATATGATACAGCTAAAGCGCTGAAATGTTCACTACATTTCATATGGTATAATAGTGGTATATGTGTATTTTCATATTTTGCCAAAATTCCCAAAAACATCATTGATTTGGTTGTCAGCGCCAGATTAATGGAAACGACTTGACTTACTGACGGATAAAGACTATTAAGCCTACACAATATGAAGAATTGATAAATAATATACGAAAAATATTAAATAAGACTTGGCTGTATGGGCTTTGATCCCTTTGCCTGTCGAAACGGACGAACAGAACCAAAAAAAAAATCTATGGTATGTCTATGGATATTATTTATGGTATTAAATTACCCAAATTTCTTTATTTATATATAACATTATTTATAAAATATTATCTCTAAATTGTTTTGGATATTTTTATATTGCTTATAATAGCAGAAGTACAGCTAGTCCAATGCCTGTAAATGAAACATTAAACCCATCCAGAAAATTAAGCTGCCAACTCTCGCATTCACCAAACGAAGCGCAACAGCACATTACCGCTGCTCAGACGTCGATTTTCTGTGAGAGTGTGGTACTAACCCAGAAGCACCTGCCCGCGGCTGTAGACAGGAACCTCAACCATGTGGCTTTTTTTTTTTTTTTTGTGTGTCTTAGTTGTTAGCCTCAGATGGCTATGACAACTTTACCCGGACTGTGGGTGAGCGCTGAGGGCTCTCAACCCGTAAAAGTTAAGCGACCGTTCCCGAGGGAACCCCCTGTGGGGTACGGACCTCGGCTCGGGGGGTCGCTGGCAAAGTGGGTTCTCCCACGTTTATGATTTGAACGCGACACGACTTCCGACCTCGACGGCGAGGGCGGAATCGTGGATAATTCTTTGTCAGGGCCGCGCGGGCTGTGTATGCCTCCGTTTGGGCGAGTGTAATAATGTCGTCGGGTTCGTCGAGTATTAATCGCGGTTGACGGATCGCGGATATTTTAGATGGGGTATAACTAGACGCCCTAACCACTATGGGATTAGGGTGAGTGACGGCAGAGTCGAAGTAGCGGCGAGAGCACTGCTTCATGTACTGCCGGATGGTCGGCAGGCCGAGATCTATGTATCCATGTGGCCTTACCACTATTGTATTTATACGAACGCTTGTGTAGTTAATTTTATAGTTTATTTAAAAGAATTAGGTGTTACAGCAGCTTCGCATGTAGGTATGGGTAGACCTACATGCTTACCTACACATTATTTGAAAATTTATGTGGGTTCCATGACATTCTACTTCTACATATTAGAAATGTCAAAGTTTGTGAAGATGTGTGGATGTTGGTTACTCAATCACGCATACACCTTTGAACCGATTTAAATGAAAAGTGGCACATAGATAGATCTGATTCTGGATTAATAGATAGATTTTTTTATTGTGGTAGTTCGCTTGATACAATAATTATTATTTTGGGAAAATTACTTTTTACGCGGGCGCAAAGCAAAAGCTAGTTTTTTTAATAAGATGTTTCTGAAAACATTTGCAATTATAAAAAGTATTGCTTTTTATTCAATAACGTAACTAAGCTGGATATCTTAACTTATATTAAAATTTAATCATATAAGTGCTAAAATTTCTGTACTAAAAATATCTAAAGAAGCATAAAAATTAGGTCATCGTGTGAAAATCTTCAAACAAATTTTAAATCTCACATCTCAATACTAATTAATAATAATACATATCAAACATTAATAATAATCATAGCATTACAAAGAAGAATCCGTTATAAAAGGCTTTGGTAGTATAAGAAAATTCCATGACCTTTACGAGCCTTCTACTCATGACAAAGGATTGAAAGTAACACAAATGTAGTGAAAGATATATTGCAAGCTGTACTTTCCTTTTGAAATTTCCATCTTTTGAAACCAATACAGTTTTTGATAAGTTTTAAATATTTTAAGTTTTATATGGCTATATTCGATATTGGCATATTATAAAAAAATTGTTCAAAAATAGTCAAACCTTTAACAGCGAAAGAGCAAACGAAGTAGTAGTACCTACATAAAAAATACATGCAATGAAACATAGAACCTCCTCCTTTTTGAAGTCGGTTAAAAAAACAAAAATTGTCTTTAATCTCCCCTTTGGGCAACACTAAAATGATATGTATGATATTTTGGCACTCATAACTTTTATACCACTTTTCATTGCCTTAATATCGTTAACCGGCTTAATTTCCAAGTTTTGAATTTACTTTTAAGTGCATAAAATCTTTGAATATTGAAATAATCGCCACAAAACTTCATCAACATTTCTTTTTTACCAATTCAGGATGCGATCAGAACCAAAATTTCGGGCTCGTAATCTAAAGGAACAATAAGTTTCATTTGCATTTTTCATTTAATTTCTATATAGCTGCACAAAGTTTAGAAATCTATCCCATACATTGTATTAAGCTCACTCGTAATATATTAATCAAATTTTTTTTGTGGTGATTTGCTGTAAAAACAAGTACCTAATTCTGTAGAAATAGGTCAAATTTGTATAAAAACTGACAACGTAATAAAAAATCGACTGCAAAAAGCAAAAACACTGAGATCCATTATCAGCTAGATACATTTCTAACTCATACGATTCGTATGAGTTAGAAATGTTATATCTTTCGTATGATACAAAAGATATAATATTTCTAAATCCACAAATAAATGTTATGAACCTGATTATTTGTATGTATGTTTATTGAAATTCTGCGCCATAGAATGGTTTATTCTTCAATGTTATGTTTTGATGGCTATGAATACTAATAACCCTCATTACTTTGCTGCTGATTAAAGACTGATTGACTTAGGGCTTTACATCAACATAGGCCAGGGTCGGCAACCCACGGCTCGCAAGCCACATGAGGCTCATTGGATGTGAAGTTGCGACTCTTTAGTTCTATACGCAAAAAAAATATTTTATAAAGAAAACAATTAAACATGGTTCTGAATTGATTAATGAAGATTAGGCACAAATTATTGTTAGCAAAAAAAATATTGATGGCTCTTTAAAAACTTTAAGCCTTTATAAATTCTAATTTTTGGCTCTTTCGACTCAAAAGGTTGCCGACACCTGACCTAAGCGAACTCCATCTGATATCTTCTCTACAATTACAATCCCAAAAAGGGGTTAACAACATAAAACTATTTCTAGAATCTTTGCAATATGTTCAATGGCAATTAGATGCATATTTCATAAAGAAGGATAAGAGTAAGACGAGGATATTGTTGGTTTTCAAAAAAATTAAAAGATTAAATCTTGTGCTCAAAATACTTGGTAACTAAGTCGTCAATACATTATTCTTACTACCCCGCCACTCTACCTTCACATCCCACATCACTATGAAATTGTTTAGTAACAGTCTCCATTACCTACAATGTATTTTTTATAACCTCGTCAAGGAGCCATGCAGACTTTACCGTGAGATCGATATCTACATAAGAGTTACTTAAAATAGCTCGACTGTGTTAAGCTTTGTTATTTTTGAAATGAAATTGTTTTCGACTCTAAGTAAAATATTTAGTAAGGTACCTATTAAATAGCTAGACGTCGATAATCCACAAAATTGTGGTATTATCTTAATCTAATCGACACCTTTACGCCTATTTTTTTTTCTTTTTTTTTTTGTGGTGGGCCATGGACGTCGCACCCCGCCAAATCGGTCCGGGGTGACGGAAGAGGCGGCGCGCAACCCCATTGACCCACCCTGCAAGCACCTCTTCTTCACCATGCGAGCGGGCCACCGGTACCCGATCTTTGTCTTCGGTGGCCCGCTCGGCGGTATGCCCTCTCGGGCTCCTCTCCTGTTGACGCCCCGACAGATTTCGCCGTCGAGGCGTCGTCCTCACGCGGTGGCCTCGCGTCGGGTGACCGGACAATTCCCCGGTCCGATCACCCGAAGCCTCGGTTAGGGCGGCATCAGGCGCAGGTATTCGCGCCTGCGCCGCCCCGGCCGCGGGCGGCGGCCCGGGTCACGGGAATCCTCCCGGTCCCGTTCCGCCGCCTCCTTCTGCGAGATGACAGCCTCGCAGAAGGCGGCGACCGCGTCCCAATTCCTGACGCTGTCGACCATCGCCCTCGCGACAGCCGGCAGCGTCAGGTCGGCACCGATAATAGCGACGAGGTCGCGGCGCTGCCCGTCCCAGCCCGAGCATTCCTCGAGCGTATGTTGCGCCGTGTCCTCGTCACTACTGCAATGATGGCAGCCCGGAGTCCATTCCCTGTGCACGACCGTGTGCAGGTATTTCCCGAAACACCCGTGCCCCGTTAACACCTGCACTAGTCGGAAGGTGAGGACCCCGTGCCGCCGCTCCATCCATTTCATCAGTACGTGCCGGAGGGCCTCAACGGTAATGACACCGTGTCTAGGCCTCTCCAGCCGCGTAGCCCAACGGGCCACGACTTCTCGGCGGGCGTCCTCGCGCCAGGTGGCTATCTCGTTAAACGATGGGGAGCCACCCTCTTCGCGCATTGAGGTAACCCGCCGGTAGAGGTCGGAGAGCATCTCCGCCTCTAGGTCCCACGGGGGTGTCCCGGCCAATAGGCACGCCGCCTCTGTTGACACCGTGCGGTACCCGCGAATGGCTCTGACCGCCATGGCTCGCTGTGGCCTCCACAGCACCGCCCTGAGCTGGGCGTTCAGAGCCCTCGCCCACACGGGTGCGCCGTACATGGCCATTGAGCGGATCACCCCGGCATACAGCCGTCGGCCCTCGAAACTGGGTCCGCCCACATTCGGCATGAGCCGAGAAAGGGCGCACGCCGCGCCGACCAGCCGGGGAGCAATTTGGCGAAAATGCTCCCGGAACCACCATCGCCCGTCGAGCACCAGACCCAAGTACCTCATATGGGCCTGGATACTGATGTGGATGGAGTTGACGACTAACGAGGCGCCGATAGGCAGCCTCATACGGGGCCCATGGAATAGTAGGGCCTCCGTCTTGTTTAGGGCCACCCTGAGCCCCAGCGCCTCGATTCGCCTGACCATCTCCTCGGTGCCGAGAGTGGCCAGGCTCGCCGCCTCTTCGAGTGTCCTGCCTCGGGCTGTGACGAGCGTGTCGTCAGCATAGCAAATAACGCTCAGCCCGGGGGGGAGACTCCCTCTCAACGCCCAGTCGTACCCGATGTCCCACAGAGTCGGCCCCAGAACCGACCCCTGTGGAACACCGCACGACATGGGCGTCCGCACAATGTCCCCTGCGGGGCTTGCGTAGAGAACACTGCGCCCCTCCAGATAGTCTGCCACCAGCCGCCTGAGGTACAGGGACACTCCATGGAACCGGAGCGCCTCCCTGATGCAGCTGAATGGCAGACTATTGAAGGCGTTGGCGATGTCCAACGACACCGCCAACAACACTCCTTTGCCGGCGACAGCCTCCGCGGCCGTCTGCCTCAGGCGTAGCAGGGCCCCGATGGTCAAACGCCCCTTCCGAAACCCAAATTGAGCGTCCGACAGATCGGGCCCCACCTCCTCCAGGTGCTGGACGATGCGGGCAGCGAGGACACGCTCCAGCAGCTTACCCACATCGTCCAGAAGCACAATGGGCCTGTAGGCCGACGGCGAATCCGGGGGCCGTCCCGGCTTTGGCAGGAGAACCAACCTCCCTTCCTTCCAGCACTCAGGGAACTGTCCAGACGTCAGACAGGCGTTGAACAGTCGCCTGAGGCGAGGTTCGAGATGCTCGAGGAGCAACGTCAACACCCGGACTGGGACTCCGTCCGGGCCGGGGGCCGTGGTGGCGGATCGAATCTTCGCCACGGCTGCCCCCACTTCCGACTCCGTCACGGGCGGAACACTCACGACGGCCTCCCGGTCGTGATCTGGCGAAGCCATGACCGGGGGCGTGTGCTCCGACTGCCGCGGGAACAGCTCCTCGACCACTCTACGAAGGAGGTCGGGCTGGAGGGTCTCGGTGAGAGGGGGGGCCCTGCGCGCGAAGCTTATTCAGCGACGCGCGATACGGGCGACCCCAGAGGTCACGGTCGAGACCGTCCAGCATCTCCTGCCAACTTGCGTCCTTGGCGGACCGGATGGCCAGCCGAAAGGCGGTACGCGCACTGCGGTACGCCTCGTACAGCTGGCCCCGGCCCCGCTCAACATCGCGGCGACGCCGCCGACTGCGGGTGTAGGACCTTCGGGCACTAATGCACGCCGCACGAAGGTCCGCCAGTCTTGGGGATCACCAGTAGACCCCCTGCCTCGGAGGTAGACGCCGCACCCTGGGCATGGCCGCATCGCAGACCTGCGTTAACGCACTGCGGATGCGGACAGCCTCAACGTCCACTCCGTCCGCTGGGGGTGGTGAGGACAGCCACGTGTTCACGATGGCCGCCTCCGCCAGTAGGTCCCTATCTAGACGCCCCACAGCCCACCGCGGAAATGCGGGAGCCCGGTCCGCCCTGTGACCCCTGCTGGGGTCCCGGGGAGGGTAGACCTCCATCCGGATGTATCGGTGATCCGACAGGGTCTCCGCCTCCTCCAGGACACGCCAGTCCCTCACTCGTGGTGCGACAGCGGGGCTAGCGAACGACAAGTCCACTATCGACCCACCCTGCTGTCGCACACACGTGTTCACTGAGCCTCTGTTTAGGACACAGAGGCCCAGTGACGCCGCCCACTCCACGATCGCCCGCCCGCGATCGTCCGTCATCGGGGACCCCCACGCCGTGGATTTGGCGTTGAAGTCCCCCAGGACCAGGACGAGGCCCGGTGCCAGTCGCCGTATCGAAGCCTCCAAGGTGGTGAGGGAGGCCCCGAAATCGTCCATCCTCCTATTAGGGGAGAGGTATACACTGTAGAGCGTGACCCCTCCCCAATCCGCCGCGACAAATTCCTCGCCCCTATCCAAGAGGGATAAGGACGGGAAGTGCCGCTGCGTGGAGGTGACGATTGCCGCGGTTCCGTTCCGGCTGACCACCCAATTGGGGCGATCAGGCACGACGTACGGTTCCGCGACTACGGCTGCACCGATCGACCACTCCGCCATGGATTGCAGGAGGAAGATCCTGCGCACCGGCGGAGTGGTTGATGTTGGCCTGCAGGAGGTGAGTGGACTGGGCAGCCATTAATGGGCCGTGTCCATCATCACCTCCTGGCTTGCTGCGGGCGATCGGCCGCGCTAGCCCGACTAGAAATTTTTTCGTCTTCCTTAGCAGGACCGGACCGGGCATGCCCGATCTGGACCAGATAAGGTATGTAACGCAGAAGATATATCTGGACCCGATCAGGAAAACCTTATCGGGTCCAGATCAGGCATTCCTGATCGGGTCCAGATCAGGCATTCCTGATCGGGTCCAGATCAGACGTTCCTGATCGGGTCCGGATGAAATTTTACTGATCGGAACCAAATCAATCATCTGTGTTTTATATCTTGCCTGATCCAAAACGAGTATGCCCAGTCCGGTCCTTTTAAAAAACATGAACATCTTAAAGAACATGTTTAATAGGTAAAAATATTAATTAATATATGACGAAAGCACCGAATGCAGTGCTATATTCTTATCATAGAGAGTCCCAATGAGTCGTTCCGATTATGGAGCAACCACCAGATGCTAACGACTGCAACTATCGCCTGAATTTCTCATTCATGACCTGATCGATCTGTTTTAATCTGATTCGATAACAACTAATTTAATATTAGGCCATGTCATTACGCTTCGGAGAATCTTAAAACCGCGATTCAAATAATGACGTCATTTTACTAACGCCATCTATTTATTATGACCCAAAACATTAAATGTTAGAATGGTTGTTACAATATAATATTTCTATCTATGTTTTCAAATGTTAGGTACATTTATTTATATATATATATATATATATATATATATATATATATATATATATATATATATATATATATATATATGTTTTTTACTTCATATATAAATTATTTTTATATTATTAATTAAACATTATTATTATTATTAAATACATATGATTAATTAAAGATTTCAGATTTCGCCGTGGCATAATGCATAAATATGACAATCATGTCACTTTTTTGAATTTTGATTGATATTTTTTTTGTGTTACGAAAACTGTTTCTGGTTCTGATATACTACAAGCCTTACTATATACTTGATAATATTTCACATCAGGCTATCCTTATCAGGACCAGACCTGGTCCTGATAGGGTTTGCCGGATCCGGCATGCCTCATTCTGTTCTGATCGGGTCCTGATCCGGTATGCCTTACCATACTTAATCATATTTCACATCAGGCTATCCTTATTTGGTCCTGATCTGGTCCTGATCCGGTATGCCTTACCATACTTAATGATATATCACATCAGGCTATCCTTATTTGGTCCTGATCTGGTCCTGATCCGGTATGCCTTACCATACTTAATGATATTTCACATCAGGCTATCCTTATTTGGTCCTGATCTGGTCCTGATCCGGTATGCCTTACCATACTTGATGTTATTTCACATCAGGCTATCCCGATCAGGACCAGACCTGGTCCTGATCGGGTTTGCCGGATCCGGCATGCCTCGGTTTGCCGGATCCGGCATGCCTCATTCTATCCTGATCGGGTCCAGATACATGATCTGGTTGAACCACACTTGTTTTCTAGTCGGGAGGAGCGGGAGCGGCCGGAGTCAAAGGGCCGCTCCGCCCCTTTGGAGCCGAAGCCGGAGGTCTGCACGCCTGCCCGCCGCACACGCGGGGCAGTGGGGCGGGGCGGCGCAAGATGCCGCCATATGCCCAGTCCGACCGCAGCGGAAACAGAGTCCGCCGCAGTCAAAGCAATTAGTGCATGTTGGCCGGGTGTGCCCGACCGCCATGCACTTGAAACACCTCGCAGGCCGGTGCTCCAGCACGGTGACTCGCGCTGAGCTCCAGCCCACGAGGAGCCTGCCTGAGTCGGCCAGTTGCCTGACCGACTCCACTGGGCACTGCACCCAGGCAGCACCTACGCCGCCCGGACCGGGCCGGATGGCGCCAACCCGGACGGTGTCCATGGGACACCCGGTTTTCGAGGCAATGGCCTCCCGGATGTCTTCCACCATCACGGAGTCGTCCAGACCCGCAATGCGCATTTCGGCGCACTTCACGGGTCTGGCGATTTTAACGCCACCCTCCTCGGCGAACAGACCTCTCAACTTGGACGCCACGCTATCGGCCGTCCTGGTGCCCTCGGCCCCAGGGAACTCTAGAATCCGAGCCCCTGTCCGGGCCTTGCGGGTCCTGGCTTCGACGCCTCCTATGTCGGAGACGTCGAGCTCCCGCCGGGCTTTCCTCAGAACGGCCTCATAGCTGAGGCCCCTTTCTGCCGCCTCAAGCAGCACAGTGATCACCACTGCGGCTGTCTTCGGCGGCCGGAGCCCCTTGCGCGGCCTCTTCTTCTTCGTCGTGCCGCCTCCTCCGGCTCCTGCCTGGGGGGCGACGACCTCAGCGGCGCGCTTGGCCGCCGCTCTCCTCCTCTGGCCGCGACTCTTTCTGCCGCGCTCGGCCACCTGCCAACCCTGTTCGGGCGTAGCGGGCGTGCCGGGCGCTGAGGGCGTAGTCGCGGCTGCGCTAGTCGTCGCTGGCGGTGTTGGTGCTGGCGACGACTGCAGTCCGGCAGGAGCCGGTGCCGTTTTCTTTTGGGTCGGAGCGGGCCCTTGTTTTTGGGCCCAGCCGCGGCCGCGGCGTAGCTTCCCCCCACACGGCCACCCTGACAAGGCAGCGGGGCGGGAGCTGGTGCCGCATATGGCCGTTTATCCGCGGCGAGAGGCGGTCGAACACGTGGTTCTGGAGGCAGCCTTGCCTCCAGAACGGCCAAGCGCGCATTGACCATATTACCGACGGCGTCGATAATGGCGCGCAAGGCCTCGTCCGACACACCCCCCACCGCGGGCAGCGGGGTTGGTGTCACCGGCTGGACCTCTGCCGGGACCTGCTCCATGACGGCGACAATTGGCGTGTTGGTCGGCGGCGCACGCTCCGCGGTCAGAGGCGTCTCCCTCTGTGCGGCGCCAGCCACTGGACGGCCAGCGCCTCGGGGCGGTTTCGGAGCGGCGACGACGGCGACAACAGCTCCTCGGCGGCTAGCACTGGCCGGCGGCGCAGTTGGCGCAGCCGGCGCAGTTGGCGCAGCCGGCGCAGTTGACGCAGGCGGCACGAGCCGCCCCATTTGAGCCCTCAGCTCGGCCACGTCCTTGGTGAGGGCACAATTGGTCCTACGCACCGCGGCCAGCTCCGACTCCAGCCGTCGGTTCTGGGCCCGCAGACCTGACACCTCGCCACCAAGGCGGGCGTTTTCGGCCTGCAGGGCCTCCATATTTGCGGCTGGGGCGCTCACGCGGGCACCAGCGGCCACCACTTCGGTGGGAGGGATGCTGGACAACACCCCCAGCACCCTCGCGGCGGCCGCCTCGTTGTCGGTCTGCCTGCCAGCCTCAGCCCCTCCACGCACTTCGCCAGCCGGGGAGTGGGTCGCCCTTCCCGACACCGCGGCCCCTCGCCCTCTGCGAGAGGCCGGCACTTTGGGGGGAGGCATGATCGTCACACTCCCCTCGGAATCGGCGCTCGAGCTGGCATCCCTGTTCAGGGTGCGCTTCCACACCTTCGAGGGGAGGGCCTCCTCCCTTGTCGTCGGAGCCGCAGCCGCAAGACGCGGCGACAACCTGGCGGCGGCGGTTTCCTGCGCCGACCCGCTAGCCTCTTTGGACGGCTCTGCGGAACTACCGCCCTCGTCCATTATATCGGCAGATCCACTGCCCTCGTCTCTGGACGGCTCTGCGACACTACCGTCGCCCTCGTCCATTGACGGCTCTGCAGTGGATCTGCCGCCGTCTTCCTCCAGTTGGGCGGCAGTGGCGGCCTCCTTCTGCGCCCTCCGCTCCGCCATACGCTTCCTTTCTGTAGGAGAAGCCTTTCCCGTAGTCCAGTTGGCCCGTTTCCGGTACTTCCTCGGCTTCTTCTTTTGGGCCTCCGTAGTCTGTGCCGGGCCCTCGGCGGACGCCTCAAGTCCCGAGGACGAGGCGTCGTTTGTGCCAGTTTTATGTTGGCTTAGCGAGGCCGTAGGGTGGGAATCCGTAGGATCCCCGTTTTGTGTAGGTAAAATAGAGTCCATTTGGTTCCCACGAGAATGGGAGAAAAACAGTCGACCCGGGCAGAGATCCCTGTACCCGGGCAAGCCTACATTTACCAACCAGGGGGTCAGCCGGTACCCTGGCTGGAGCGTGCTAGGAACAGAACAGCCCATCTGCCATGCATCCTCTCGCCGCACGCCAGAACTTAGGATTCTGGGTAATTTCCGAATTCGAAGGTCGAATTCTTTATAGAGGTTGTCTTCCTCGCGGTCCGGGCGGTTAAGCCAAGACCCTCGTTCCTGATACTACGCCTCACGACAACTTGTCTTGAAGCAAGATATCAGGTTTACGATATGTCGGCGGTGGCATAAGCCTGCCCAGCCCTCAAATGAATGAGTGACCGGGCCCGTCCGAAATTTCGCCTCCTGTATCCTCTACAAATAGAGGGTCAGGAGCGAATTGGGGCTCAACCCATCGCTGGGGAACCCCCCCTCGCGCCAGAGATTCGCTACGGGCGACAATTCGACAGAGGGATCTGGGGGACTGTCGCCCGCACCCAGGGTACACCACGCGGAGGTTTCTGGCGTCGTACCCCGACACCTTTACGCCTGCAGTTCAAAAAAAGTTCAGCAACGTGGCCCTGCTTATACACCTATTGAAATAAGCGCTTATGTTAGCCAAAAATGTTGTAAAGCATTAGATCTCAGGTTTAATACCCAATATGTACTAACAGACCCCTTTTACTGGACCTTTACAGTCCTCCTGTGATCACTGTAAAGTGTTCGAAACGTCTGGAAATTAAAAATCAAATACAAACGCGATAGAATCCGTTAAAATAGTTTTATTTCAAATGTGTAACACTCGCGTGAACATTAAAAATCATTATGAACCTCTACTGTCCATCCATTAGTCTGTAAATCAGGGGCCTGTATTTTAGGAGCCTTAATCTAGACTAGCTAGCAAATTGAGCCAAATTCAAACACTGGTGAGCCGCAACGTGTGTAAATTATGTTTTTGGCGGGATATATACGTTCCTATATACGGAAAATCATATCCAGCTTTGAAGTTGTAGAAAAATCTAGAACATAATCTTCTTTGTAACATGCTGAGCAACTTTTAACATTGTTACTTTGTAATAACCATTTTTATGTAAAATAAATTAGGCAACTCTCCATTCCAAAGCTTTACCTATCATAGAACCATAAAATCGTTACCTATCTGTAAATACCTACTTATATTATTTTTTCTTAACTACAATGTATGATTTACAGTCACATCAAGAAACCATACATTTTATCTTTATTTTTATACTGTAACTTGACAAGTGATTGATAATAAATGCGTTATTGATTAAGTTTTGTGTGTTTTATTTATCTTTCATTGTGATTTTGCAGTAAATTTTATCAAAAATTTATATATGTATTCTTAACAGATCAATTACAATGGAGACGTTTTAGGACGTTCATGGTACAAATGTAAATTATATTTTTGATAGCATAAAAATAACCTTTTCTCAAACATGCTTGGAAATTGGAGCATTATTTTGACAACCTTCTTCGAGATAAATCGAAATTGCTGTACTGAGCGAGCAGCGGCCGGCAAAAAATGTATGAAAATCCATATCTGTCGTGTTTTAGCGGCCAAATAAATATATATGTAAATTCATATCTATCGTGTATTTTAAAAATGGAACAATTTGTTACTTCAAATTCTAGTAACCATATAGGCAACTTATCAGAGTTTTATTTAAATTTCGAACTGGTTTGAAAAAGAATATTTCCTTGTAAAGGCGGACTAAGAATACAATTCACCACACACTATCACCCGTGGATGATCTTAGGAGACGACTAAGGCATATAAAACACATGTAACATATAAATGTGTGTGCAAGAAAGAGAAAACTGAAAATAAAACTCTATACCAACACGTTTGACTAGCGTGGTATAGTAGATTAATATCTCTTCCTTTTGGAGGAAGCTCGAGCCCAATGGTGCGGCGTGTATGAGTCAGCTCATGACATAAAACACGGTCCAGATAGGGACAGCACTTCTGCATTGAGAGGTTCTATATTTCCTGTAAGTCATCTTATTGCAATACCTTATTTACCCTTCGCACATATGGTGCATACAGGGCGTCTTTAAACACATACATATATATCATCACGCCATATCCATTGCAGGGTAGGCAGAGAGAACAGAGTGCCAGAAAACTCTATCCTTGCATACTTCACTCGCTTCCCAACATTCATAATTCTCTTCATACACGCTCGCCGGTTCCGGAGACTCGGGCGTCTTTAAAAATTATCCTATTTCCAGTTGATCTACCGTTAATTGGCAGACACATATCTATTGTTACATTTTTATGAGACACTTTTATAGAATTGCAATCCATTTTCAAATAACCTATCAAAATCAGTTGTTGTTGTTCAGTTCAAAAAATGTTTAAGAATCACATACAGACACATCTGAACAATTACCAATCTTGACCTCCGTAATCGATCAAGCTGATCTGCCACACAGAGTAAACTAAGTTGCCATACAGACATACGGACGAACATATCAATATACAGCAATTGCTAGCAATTCAATCAATAGGGCTAAGGGTGATATTGATTTCCGCAAGCATATTAATCTCAAGCTCAATAAGTACTAAGAACGTTTTTTTTTCTATTATAGAAACCCTAAATGGTCAGAGTTCTATACTCAAAGGATGCCAATAAAACTCCATTACTTGGAGTCCGCAATTCGTCTTTTTATCCGTTTGATTGTCAGATAGATTTATTTTATAAACCGTCATGAGTAGATCAAATAAATATTCACAATACATATTTTTATGGACGCTATAATGGTGGCACCACACTTCGCTATGTGTTATTCGTTATGCGCCTTATTGGCCGCATGCGACGAAGTGTGGAGGTCTCATTCGTCTGTATTTGCTTTACGCGCACACATAACGCATAAGCACGAATAGCAAATACGCGTATCCATCCACTTGTCGATTTTTGCACACTTCAAAGGACACAAATAAGCCGAATATGTGTGTCGACTGCCCACACTTCGTTCATTCATTCGTTATGTTCACTCGCTACGGCGCGGTCATGTCTACACGGTCTTTTTGTAACTTGGTACTTATACAACAGGTATTGGTCAGATGCATTGAAGTAAAAGTAAGCTGCCGCCACAGTCAACACGCCCATTTTCTATTTATGTGTCGGCGTGCCAAATATTTGGCATGATGGCACGAAGTGTGGAGTAGCATGTTCGTAATAAAGTGTTTGTCAAATATTTGGGCAAATAAATAGTGGCCGCATAACGAATAACACATAGCGAAGTGTGGTGCCACCATAAAAATTAAATTAAAGGCACCTTTAAAATATAGGTAATAACAAAAATCTGTTCGATGTGATGATTCTGAACTCATACTCTAGAGGTGTTTAAGTTGATGAACATTAGATAGAAGATCGCTCGCTACACTTATCTAAGGAACTCTTATTAAATCCTGCTTAACTAATCCGTCAGGGTTTGTAGTGGCTGCAAAAAAGTCTAAGAATTTTGAATATTTTAAGCGTTTTAAATTTTGCCAATAAGTGCATGTACGTGTACATATATTATGATCTTTATAGTAAAATAATAATAAGTAATCAATTTTAGTCATTGTAGTACAACAATGAAAGTAGATATTTATTTATACAGAACCTCTCTCTCTATTTATACAAAATCTTGAATACCTTTAAGCTCATACATACATACATACCATCACGCAATATCCATTGCAGGGTAGGCAGAGAGAACAGAGTGCCAGAGAACTCTATCCTTCCATATTTCACTCGCTTCATCAACATTCATAATTCTCTTTATACACGCTCGCCGGTTTCGAAGACTCTTGACTCCACCTTCCTTCAGTACATGACCGATCTCTTCTAGGTAGGTTAGTCTCGGTCTCACCCGGTACCTACATCCTTCCACTTTCCCGTTGTATATCTTCTTAACCAGACGTTCGTTCGGCATTCTTTCCACATGTCCGAATCATCGGAGCATTCCCTTTCGCATCTTTACACTAATACTCTCTTTCATACCTACTCGCTCTCTTACGTCGTCGTTACGAATGCGATCGATCAGCCTAACTCCACAGATTTTCCGTAGAGATCTCATTTCGACCGCATTAATTTTACTTTCATACTCTTTTCTGCATACCCAACTCTCGCTTCCATACAGTAATGTTGGGACAAGCACTGCGTTATGTATTGCTACACGTGCCTTCTGGCTAAGGTGGTGGCTACCGAGAAGTTGCCCCAACGCTCCATTCACTCTATTTCCCGCATTCACTCTTCGCTCTATATCAGTGGTGTACCTTCCATCTCGGCTAAATCCACATCCAAGATATACAAACTCATCCACTTGCTCTAGTACATCATTATCTATTGTTACTCTTACATCTGTTCTGGCTTAATCTCTTTCAAAGACCATTATTTTGGTTTTGCTCACATTCACGCGTAGACTCCTTTTCTTACAATCTTCTGTCATTGTGTCGACTAGGGTCTGCAGGTCAGTCAGCGGACTGTGCAAGCAGGACTGCATCATCTGTATAGAGCAGAGCAGTGACCACTGAGTTGCCCATCTGGACTCCCACATTGATATCGTTCAACCTTTGGAAACCTTTATCCAGATATATGATAAACAGTCTGGCTGACAGAACGCACCCCTGCTTAACGCCGATATTGACGTCAAACCAAGGCGACATTCCATCATCCAGCCGCACACAGGCTCTACAGCCCATGTAACTGGACTGCACAGCCTGTAGCAGTTTACCGTTAATACCATACTCCGGTAAAATGTCCCAAAGTTCCTTTCGTACAACCGTGTCAAATGCTCTCTCCAGATCCACAAAACTGCAGAAAACCCTCTGACCTAGAGCCAGATGCTTCTCCACAATATTGCGCAGAGAGAACACTTGATCCATGCATCCCCTTCCACTCCTGAAACCTCCTTGTGTCTCACACAGTAAACCATCGGACACCATCCACATTCTCCTTTCAATAATTTTACCGTACACTTTTGCTGCCAAACTGGTCAAGCGTATGGCTCTGTAATTTACCCAGTCATAACGTGAACCCTTGTTTTTAAACAAAGGCACGATGACTGCGCCATTCCAGTCCGCGGGAACTATTCCCGAGCTCCAACATAAATTGAGGAGCAACAGGAACGCTTCCCAGACACAGGAGCCACCAAGCTTGATCATCTCGGCAGACACCATATCAATGCCCGCTGCCTTACCATTTTCCAAACTTCTTATCGCCCATTCAACTTCATCCATACTGATGCCATCAGAGGACGCCGGTGCTGAATGTTGATCTACTAAACCACATGCGACACTGGCGCCGACTCGAGTATCCGCATACATATCGCCAAAATATTCACTCCATCGGCTTAACACGTCTTATGTTTGTGCAAGAATGTCTCCACCTTTAGACCTTATTTTATTCATTCTGAAGGCTGACCAACCACACCGAGACTTCTTCACCTCCCTCCAAAAGAGTTTGGTGTTACCCTCGAAGTTTTTAGTCAGCCTATCTTCTGCATTCATATTTGCTCTATCACGTTTCTCTTTCACTAAGGCCTTGGTGTCATTCTTACATTGCCGATATATATCTTTCTTCTGTTCAGTCATAATATAATTCAGATTCAAAGAAAAGACATAGTCCAGCCACGTTTTCTTCTTTTGCTCTACGGAAGCTGCCACTTCCGCATCCCACCATGCATCACCATTTGTTTTTCTATGCTTCTTTGAACTTCCACATACTTCTTTCGCTGTATCTACCACACTCTCTTTCAATATTCTCCAGCATTCTTCAATACCCGACTACGTCTGGCTTGCCATCGTCAGCCGTTCTCGGACACCCTCTGTATACTTTTCTCTTACACACTCTTCTTGCAACCTTTCAACCTTTATTCTTTCAAGCCCACCGAAGTGGACACGCTCTCGCCAGTGCCTAAACTTTCTGAACAGACCACTAAATCTCGCAATAACGAGATAGAGGTCCGTATCGACTGTGGGGCCCCTGTAGGCTCTTGCATCCAATATTTTGCTTCGGAGGCGACTGTTTACCAAAATTAAATCTATTATACTTTTCTGTTCATTCCTTCTCCATGTATACATATGGATGTCCTTATGTTGGAAAAATGTGTTTGACACAATAAGGTTTCTCTCCATGCATACATCCGCTATGAGCCTACCTGCGTCGTTCACTCTCTTATCACCAAATGGACCAAGTACGTCCTCATAGTCGGGACGCTTGGTCCCCACCCAGCCGTTCAAATCTCCGCATACAATCACGCGTTCACTGGTTTCTGCCATATCCAGAAGTTCCCTAACATTATCCCAAAACTTCTCTAGGTCTAATGCCACCGAGGATCCTACGGGAGCATATGCTACAACCATGAACACCTTGGTGACACTTAGTTTTATACGGACCCAAAGAAGTCTGGGACAATAAATTCCGTAATCCTTCACACCTGAGGCCAAGCGAGAGGACAACAGCACTCCTACCTCCATGGTGGCTCGATCGCTCTGTGGTACACCAGACCACAGAGCCATCCCACCACCAGGAAGATCGCAGGCGTCGCTGCCCCTTCGCTTGGTCTCTGTTACACAGAGCACGTCTAGCTGTTTGTCCTCCATGACGGATATCAGCTCGTGCAACTTACCTTCCACACAACATCTTACATTCCACGTGCCCACCCGCCACTCTGCTCTCCTCGACTCGCCTGACTGGGCAAGGCGTGATGGGTGGCGGCCCCCATCGCCGCATCTGCCGATGTTCGTACCGATGAGGGCGGGTCAGTACGCGTCGCCTCCGGGGGACGCCCTAACCCGCACTGCGGTACGCATTGGAGCCGGATTAGCAGTCTAACTAGACTGGCAGGGGACGCGACGAGCACGCTCCGGACTATGCCCCCCAAGCTTTAGGCTAATCAACCCTAAAATAATATATCTTAACTTTTATCACACAAAATAACACTCATTCACACCCCACATGTTCCGTCATGTAATTTTTTAATTGCCACGGAATAGACATATAATCTAGTGTAATTCAATTTTGTTGTGTCTTCAAAGAAAGTTGGAAGCTATGACAATTAAATATTCTAGTTCAGAGAATATTCTGGTTCAGAGAAACTAATAAAAGAATACATACCAACAATGAATAACTTACGTATCTAACAAATCTAATCATTGTGATAAGGAATCAGCTAGTAATGAAACTAATTGTTTATCGTTAGAACATTCCTCCAATGTATGTATGTCAGAAACTGAGCAAACTATTGTAAGCTGAGATACTACATCTTTCTCTAACAGTTCCCTGTGAACAGGCACTATACACCTTTAACTGAATTACAAAATATAAGTGTTAAAAGCACAACTGTCATGTTCAGTGATGAAATTGGTAAAAATATGGGAGTTCTTCTATCACATAAAGGACATTCAATTGTCAATAACTGTTCGCCGGGGTTGTCTTATCATAAAATAATACAAAAAATATTTAATTATAAGTTTAGTCCTGGTAGTACATTATTAATACTTGTAGGTAATAAAGAAAATGTGAGCAAAAAGCAATTAATACAATATAACAGCAAACTTTGTAATTTATTAAATGTAGATAAAATTGTTATGTTCACATTTCCTAACAGGACATGTTTGACACAGATGGAAAATGAATCCATCTATAGTTTAAATTTGACATTACATAATATTAAAACAAAAACAAATTACATTTTAGAAAATAAAATGCATATTATTGACATTAACAATTATGTTAATAAGAAATATTTTATAATAATATAATATATATATATATATATATATTATAATAATATAATAATTTCCAATTGTGGAAATAATGACATTCATTTAAATTGCACAATAAGACAATAGAGAATTCCTCTTGCTTTAAAAATAGCCTTAAGAATACATATAATTCAATTAACCTGGTACATCAAAATATTCAAGGAATGTTAGGTAAGGATTTGGAGATTGAATTATTTTTGAATGGTTGCCAGATAGATTTTCTCTGCATTACTGAACACTGGCTTAAAAGTAACCAATTAATGTTCAATTTTCCCAATCACCAGGTTATTAGCTCGTTCAACAGAACCAACATGATACGAGGTGGCTCTTTGATAATTTCAAACAAATTAATTAAAACTAAGGAAAGAAATGATATTGTAAAGTTGTCTGTTGAACGTGTTATTGAAATTGCTTGTGTTGAGTCTGAGCAGTTCATAGTTGTATGCGTATACAGACCCCCATGCTCCCCATATGAAGAATTTGAGAGATTAATGGAAGATGTCTTATTCATAACCTCAGCCTCAAATAAAACAATTGCTATTTGTGGGGATTTTAATATTAACTTATTAGATAATAATAATACAACACAAAAATTTAAAAATTTAATGTATTCTTATAACTTATATAATGCTTTCTTGGAACCTACTAGGATAACTGCTGGAAGTGCAACTTGTATAGATAATATTTTTATAAATGCTAAACTGATTAGTAATACTATTATAAACACATTAGAATCAGATCATTGCGGACAGCTTGTTGTACTTCCTAGAACTAATAGGATTCCACGAGAGAGCATTACCTTTGTTCCTATGAATGTCAGCCGCTTAGAGCACTTTAAATATAATTTGAGTATGAAAGTACCACTATTGCCTTTTCATGACAACCCCAATGAATTGTATACGTCACTATTTCACATCATTGATGATGAGTTTAGTAACATATTTAAACCTAAAACAGTAACAATTGGAGTACCTGCTGGTTTTAGTGAATGGGCAACTTGTGGTATCTACAAGAGTAGACGAAGGTTATATGATCTTTATGACCAAAAATCTTATAACCATAATCCAGTGTTTTTGGAATATGTAAAAAAATATTCCAAAATATTCAAACGTGCCTGTTCCTCTGCTAAAGCAATTTATCTGAAAAATAAAATTAAACAATCCAGTGACATAATAAAAATGACTTGGAATGTGATAAACAGTGAAACTGGTAGGAATGCTGTACGGAAGAAGGACTTCAATTTAATAATAGGTGATAAAAATATATGTGGAAACAGTGAAGTAGCAAGCGAATTTGAAAATTATTTTAGTAATATACCTTTATTAACAACTAAATCGTTGATGTCGTCTCCTATTCTAGCTGAATCACTTATGAAACAGTGTATTTTAAAATGCGACACATCCTTTGAATTTTTAGATGTCAGTAAGAATGATATCATAAACTCTTTTAAAAATCTTAATGTTAAGAAGACGGCAGATCTGTGGGGCTTGTCTGTAAAGGCAGTTAGTTCTATAATTGATATTATTGCCCCCCATCTGGCATCTGTATTTAATGGTTGTGTTGCTCGGGGCGTATTTCCTGATCTCATGAAAATTAGTAGAGTGATTCCTTTGTTTAAAGCGGGTAGTATGTCAGATCTTAATAATTATCGACCGATTTCCATACTGCCTACACTTAGTAAAGTTTTTGAAAAACTGATGCTTAGTCAAATGTTAAATCATTTTAATAGACATAATATCTTTCACAAAAATCAATTTGGATTCACTAAGAATTGCTCTACTACTGATGCGGGTGTGGAATTATTAAAAAATATCTTTGGAGCTTGGGAGGAATCGCATGATGCTTTGGGTATATTTTGCGATTTATCCAAAGCGTTTGATTGCGTACACCACGAAACTCTCATCAAGAAATTATACCATTATGGGATCAGAAATAAGGCTCTCGAACTTTTAACATCGTATTTAGGCAACAGAATTCAGAAGGTCGATGTTAATGGTGTACGATCACCTGGTTCTGTTGCAAGAATGGGCGTTCCACAAGGATCTATTCTGGGGCCATTTCTGTTCCTTGTATATATTAATGACTTACCTTATTATATAGGGGATAACCAAAACATAGTGTTGTTCGCAGATGATACCTCTTTATTGTTCAAAATTAAAAGACAAATGCTTAATTATGACGATGTGAACAATGCTCTGTCAAATGTTGTTCATTGGTTCAGTACAAATAACTTGGTTCTTAATGAAAAGAAAACCAAATGTATTAAATTTACCACACCTAATGTGAGACTAGTGGAAACCAATGTTCAAATGAATGGTGTGGCCCTAGAAATTGTGGAGTCCACTACATTCTTAGGTATTACTATTGATGCTAAACTCCATTGGGGCCCTCATATTGAGAAATTATCAAGTAGGCTAAGCTCAGCGGCTTATGCGGTAAAAAAAATTCGAATGTTAACCGATATTGAAACGGCTAGAATTGTTTATTTCGCTTACTTCCACAGTCTTATGTCTTATGGCATACTACTTTGGGGATGCTCTGTAGATTTGAATAATATCTTTGTTCTCCAAAAACGGGCTGTCCGCGCGATTTATAATTTAGGCCCAAGAGCATCACTGCGCGAAAAATTTAGGGAAATAAACATTCTAACTGTTGTATCACAATTTATATTTGAAAACATATTATATGTAAAAAAAAATATTGATAAATTTGATAAATATAGTGACATTCATCACGTGAATACTAGGAATAAGGATAATCTAGTTATACATCATACTCGCCTACAAAAAATTAGTAGGTCTTTCATGGGGCAATGTATACGCTTTTACAATAAACTACCTAAAGATATCCGAGATATGCCCATAAATAAGTTTAAAAAGGCTATCAAAACTAGACTTTGTAAAAAAGGATATTACAACATTTCGGATTATCTAAATGATAATACGGAATGGTTATGAGTTGCTCCTCTCTCAGCAATTACTTTATATAATTTTAACTTTTACGTTGTTTTAGTGCTGATCCTCACTGTTGTCTGAACTCTGTATATTTATCATTGTCACAAATTGTACAGTGTAGCGTGTTTTGCCTAACGAGTTATTTATTGATTTAATTGAGCGATTTGATTGTAATTTAGAGATCTTGGTGTGGTCATGCTTACTAAAAAGGTCTCTGCCTGCGGTAGCTACGTGAGCGGGTCTCTCCCTTCCCTCGAATGTGGTTGAGGGGCGTGATGGCTGCTTTAGTAGTTAACTCGTGATCGAGTGCCGCTTGTGGAATCTGGTCCAACCATTTCTGTTCTTTTTTGTGTTTTTTGTTAATGGTGTATTTAACTTTTAAAAAATAAATCTTTACTCGAAGGGCATCTCACTGGAGCTAATGGGGATTAAATATGTATCCAATAATATTAGAAAACATACAATTTAAAAAAAAATGACGAGCCCACTGAGTTTCTTGCCGGATCTTCTCAGTTTGTGGCGGCTTTCCGATCCGGTGGTAGATTAATTTAAAAAAAAAATGTAATATTGACAATATGTAAGTGCCCTTTTAGGGCTTATGCATAATAAATGATTTGATTTGATTTGATTTGATTTGAAATATTTTATGACAAAAGATAGTCGTTATCTTTCAAAGTATTTTAAGGACCTGATAGCTGATTCGCTAAAAAAATTGCTTTTATTGAGTAATGTAATATTGACATCGCTAATTTAAATTGTAACATTTCCAATTGTGGAAATAATGACATTCATTTAAATTACACAACAAGACAATAGAGAATTCCTCTTGCTTTAAAAATAGCCTTAAGAATACATATAATTCAATCAACCTGGTACATCAAAATATTCAAGGAATGTTAGGTACGGATTTGGAGATTGAATTATTTTTGAATGATTGCCAGATAGATTTTCTCTGCATTACTGAACACTGGCTTAAAAGTAACCAATTAATGTTCAATTTTCCTAATCACCAGGTTATTAGCTCGTTCAACAGAACCAACATAAGACGAGGTGGCTCTTTGATAATTTTTAAACAAATTAATTAAATCTAAGGAAAGAAAAGATATTGTAAAGTTGTCTGTTGAACGTGTTATTGAAATTGCTTGTGTTGAGACTGAGCAGTTCATAGTTGTATGCGTATACAGACCCCCATGCTCCCCATATGAAGAATTTAAGAGATTAATGGAAGACGTCTTATTCATAACCTCAGCCTCAAATAAAACAGTTGCTATTTGTGGGATTTTAATATTAACTTATTAGATAATAATAATATAACACAAAAATTTACAAATTTAATGAATTCTTATAACTTATATAATGCTTTCTTGGAACCTACTAGGATAACTGCTGGAAGTGCAACTTGTATAGATAATATTTTTATAAATGCTAAAGTGATTAGTAAATCTATTATAAACACATTAGAATCAGATCATTGCGGACAGCTTGTTGTACTTCCTAGAACTAATAGGATTCCACGAGAAGGCATTACCTTTGTTGCTATGAATGTCAGTCGCTTAGACCACTTTAAATATAATTTGAGTATGAAAGTACTACTATTGCCTTTTCATGACAACCCCAATGAATTGTATACGTCACTATTTCACATAATTGATCATGAGTTTAGTATCATAATTGTTTAAACCTAAAACAGTAACAATTTTAGTACCTGCTAGTTTTAGTGAATGGGCAAGTTCTCAATCTACAAGAGTAAACGAAGGTTATATGATCTTTATGACCAAAAATATTATAACCATAATCCAGTGTTTTTGGAATATGTAAAAAAATATTCCAAAATATTCAAACGTGCCTGTTCCACTACTAAAGCAATTTATCTGAAAAATAAAATTAAACAATCTAGTGACGTAAATAAAATGACTTGGAATGTGATAAACAGTGGAACTGGTAGGAATGCTATACAGAAGAAGGACTTCAATTTAATAAAAGGTGATAAAAATATATGTGGCAACAGTGAAGTAGCAAGCGAATTTGAAAATTATTTCACTAATATACCTTTATTAACTACTAAATCGTTGATGTCGTCTCCTATTTTAGCTGAATCACTCCTGAAACAGTGTATTTTAAAATGCGACATATCCTTTAAATTTTCAGATTAGAGTAAGAATGATATCATAAACTCTTTTAAAATCTTAACGTTAAGAAGACGGCAGATCTGTGGGGCTTGTCTGTAAAGACAGTTAGTTCTATAATTGACATTACTGCCCCCCATCTGGCATCTGTATTTAATAGTTGTGTTGCTCGGGGCGTATTTCCTGATCTCTTGAAAATTAGTAGAGTGATTCCTTTGTTCAAAGCTATACTACCCGTATGTCAGATCTAAATAATTATCGACCGATTTCCATACTGCCTACACTTAGTAAAGTTTTTGAAAAACTGATGCTTAGTCAAATGTTAAATCATTTTAAGAGACAATATCTTTCACAAAAATCAATTTGGCTTCACTAAGAATTGCTCTACTACTGATGCGGGTGTAGAATTATTAAAAAATATCTTTAGAGCTTGGGAGGAATCGCATGATGCTTTGGGTATATTTTGCGATTTATCCAAAGCGTTTGATTGCGTACACCACGAAACTCTCATCAAGAAGAAATTATACCATTATGGGATCAGAAATAAGGCTCTCAAACTCTTAACATCATATTTAGGCAACAGAATTCAGAGGGTCGATGTTAATGGTGTACGATCACCTGGTTCTGTTGCAAGAATGGGCGTTCCACAAGAATCCATTCTGTGGCCATTTCTGTTCCTTGTATATATTAATGACTTACCTTATTATATAGGGGATAACCAAAACATAGTGTTGTTCGCAGATGATACCTCTTTATTGTTTAAAATTTTAATTTTAAACTTCTTTCTTTTACTTCTTCTTTTAGTTTTTTTAGACAAATGCCTAATTATGACGATGTGAACAATGCTCTGTCAAATGTTGTTCATTGGTTCAGTACAAATAACTTGGTTCTTAATGAAAAGAAAACCAATTGTATTAAATTTACCACACCTAATGTGAGACTAGTGGAAACCAATGTTCAAATAAATGGTGTGGCCCTAGAAATTATGGAGTCCACCACATTTTTAGGTATTACTATTGATGCTAAACTCCATTGGGGCCCTCATATTGAGAAATTATCAAGTAGGCTAAGCTCAGCGGCTTATGCGGTAAAAAAAAATCGAATGTTAATCGATATTGAAACGGCTAGATTTGTTTATTTCGCTTCCTTCCACAGTCTTATGTCTTATGGCATACTACTTTGGGGATGTTCTGCAGATTTGAATAATATCTTTGTTCTCCAAAAAAGGGGTGTCCGCGCGATTTATAATTTAGGCCCAAGAGCGTCGTACAATAAATTTCCTAAAGATATCCGAGATATGCCCATAAATACGTTTAAAAAGACTATCAAAAATAGACTTTGCAAAAAAGGATATTACAATATTTCAGATTATCTAAATGATAATACGGAATGGTTACGAGTTGCTCCTCTCTCAGCAATTACTTTATATAACTTTAACTATTACGTTGTTTTGGTGCTGATCCTCACTGTCGTCTGAACTCTGTATATTTTTCATTGTCACAAATTGTACAGTGTAGCGTGTTTTGCCTAGAGAGTTATTTATTTATTGATTTGATTGAGCTATCTGATTGTAATTTATAGATCTTGGTGTGGTCATGCTCACTAAAAAGGTCTCTGCCTGCGGTAGCTACGTGAGCGGGTCTCTCCCTTCCCTCGAATGTGGTTGAGGGGCGTGATGGCTGTTTTAGTAGTTAACTCGTGATCGGGTGCCGCTTGTGGAATCTGGTCCAACCATTTCTGTTCTTATTTGTTTTTTTTTGTTAATTTTGTATTTAACTTTTAAAAAATAAATCTTTACTCGAAGGGCATCTCACTGGAGCTAATAGGGACAAACATGTATCCAATAATATTTAAGAAAGAATGTAATTTAAAAAAAAATGACGTGACCACTGAGTTTTTTGCTGGATCTTCTCAGTTTGTGGCGGCTTTCCGATCCGGTGGTAGATTAAATTAAAAAAATATGTAATATTGACAATATGTAAGTGCTCTTTTAGGGCTTATGCATAATAAATGATTTGATTTGATTTGTTATTAAATATGGCCAAAAACGTCTAGCAATTCTATTAAAAAAATCAACGTTTTTTAACTGACTCTAGATCGAAACTAATATTTCGATTATCATATGTCATGCCATGCCACTAAATATCAAGGTAGATAAAATTGGAAAAGAAGTACAAAATTGAGAATATATCGCATCAGTAACTTCTCCTCTTATCTAGAGTGGCCATTTGCTTATTTTTCTTTTTCTTTTTGTTTTTCTATTTATTTCAAATCCTCCGTCTTTGACAATGATGTTGTCTGCACAAGTGCACACGTTCCTTAATTCTTTTTTACGATATCCAAGGAAATAGAAGGCATGATGGCCTTTGCAAACTTACTTTGTCACCATACCGATGAGTCAATCACATTCATATATAACCTCTTTTAAGAGCCTAACACATCTGACAATTTTATAACACCTTAACCAGGGGCATATGTATTTATTAGGCATTTGCATCAATATCGTATAAATATTAAAAATACAGTACCCACAATTGTTCACATTTGTATTCCTAACTATAAGTACTACTCTTTTTTCATAGTAAACATTGTAAAAGTTATTGGCAATAGTTTTATGACCGGCCGGCTGTAAGACGTCAACCCTCCTTGGAAATGTAATCGTTGACTAAACGGCATCAGCTGGAGTTGGCCCAGGTCGTTATAAGGCTTAGTCGTCTTTCTTAGTCGTCTTTTACGACATCCACGAGTAAAGTAAGGGTTAGTAGTATTCGTAGCCGCTACCACACAGCTAACGCCTATAGCTAATGCCTAACTATATGTACGTTATATTAAAACCAGCGATGTAAATCAGTATAGTATTTTCTTTTGTTTTTCTATTTTTTTTTTAATAATCCTTGTATTGCTTTTACAAACATTCAATTCAACGGACATAAATTACACCAAGACTTAGATCAACAATTTGTGACACCTATAAAGTAGGTATACCAAAGCCATGACAATACTTGCACGTTAGACCTTAACCACTACGCCATTTGTACAGTCAAATTGTATTGCACGCCTTATAAGCGAAGCGTTGAGGTCTTGCTCTACTCTCGACATATGAAAATCAAACACTTTTCAAACATAAAAATGATTGTAATTTTCTCACATTGCACTTATAGGATAATATTATAATATATATGTCAAGATAAAACATTCGTTTAAACGTATTTGATATTTTTAAAAAGCAATTATTTTATTTAAAGTAAGAAAATAGTTGATTAAAAAAATATTCGAAGACGTCGGAGAAAATATTTTGTATCTGGCAGGATTACGACCGTAAAAATGAATGTATCGAAGTTTTTCTTTTATTTCAATTTACTTTTATTATCGATTAAATTCATGCCTATATTCCACACTTTATAAACGAGATGAGAAAAAATACATAGGTATATACTGAGAACTAATTTGCCAACCATACCAGTAATTAGTGGGACCGTGGTATATAGCCGTTCGTATATAATGTAATTATGCACGTTCGTACATACACGCTCGCTCTAAAATACTCTTGGAACAATTTGGAACTAGAGACGAAGTTTGAGACCGCAGCAGACGGTCGCCATCTTGCCGTACTCATGGCAACCGCGAATCGTCTATTCTCCACCTGGAATTGTAAATAACTGACTGTTATTTAGAAATATTGTATTTATTGCTATCGATAATAACGATTTGAAGGTTAATATTAAATGAATTATTCTTTTGGAATGGTAACTGCATTGTAAGTGTTATATACCGCTGATGGGCCTTTATAATACCAGAGGCATAGCCGAGTCGCTGCCTATTCTAAGGCACAGACTAAGTAGTAATATTCTAAGTTGAGTTTGGCCTCCGACTCGCTCACTCAATGAACGAAGGCTAATAGCAAATTTGGTCAACCATAACCAATGACATTGTGTTTCATAATGTAGGGTAGATAACTCTTTTTTGCAAGTTATGATGAGCTAGAAATCCAAGGCAATAGCAGTACATGGATTCCCATAATCCAACATGCAATTCGTCTGTGCCTATTTAGCGCACATCACCATCACAGTCACTGAGGAGGTTTGTTTTCAGTGGCCCACCCGCCTAGTATATGAGTATATTGAAGTACCTACTCAATAAGCTAGAATTAGAAAGAAAATGTTGTATTAATTAGAAGGAACAGCGTAGAATAATAGGTCTCTTTCGCTCTCATTACAGCGGAGACTATTAAGATGTATAGGTATATGAATTGAAGATATGTATGTATTTAGGCAGGAAAAGATATTTTGTGAATTATGATCGAAATTCCTCATAATATCATAAAAAATATGATTGAGCAAAGAAATAGGTCTATACGATCCAAAAATAAAAATTGATTTATATTTAAGTTACATATGTGATATATCTACCAATAAGCTACTATATATAAGTCTTGAACATAGACTATAGGTATAGACCATAGACTATAGACTTTAAAGATAGCATAGTCATGACTACAGACAGATAATTGCCTTGCCCTTGCTTTAAGGTTTAAATATCTGGTCATCACGTCACAATTTCACTCTAAACGTGCACAATAAATAAATTACAATATACACAGTTTTTATTACTCTATATTTATAGATCTTCATATTAAAGCAGTTTTTATTATAAAGATGCCACAGACAAGAAGAATTCTATATTGAAAATAAGAGAGGGTGCATCATCCTCATCGTGGTATTCCAGTAGTGGTATATAACAATTCGATGGAGTATTTCAATATAAACGTTGGACGCCATTAACAGGCGGGAAACGTGGCCCGAGATATGAGTATGCTACCCTTGTGAGGGATAAATGATATGGAGGAGAACTTGAAAGGATAGACTAGTTCAATTTTACAAGTATTTTTATGTGGTATCTACCGTTTGGTCGTCTTATCTCTCCGGACCTCTTGTTCAGCGAAAGAAACAAAGTAAGAATTACTAATCAAACGTCAATTTTATGCGAGAGTACCTAAGTACTACAACCCAGAACATTGGCCATTGGGTCAGATACTGGAACGGTAAAAAGAAAGGAAATAATTAGTAAAAGTAGTAGTAGTAGATATATAATACTGCTGTACGGTGGTACTTTCAAATACTACCAACTCTTACTTTGCTTGTGAATATTATAAAAGACGAAAAAACGCTTCACATAAACCTGGGGCAACTAAATCTTATGCCGTCTGATCAACATAAAACTATTGCAAAAACTATTGCAATCTATACAACAGATGAATAGAAGAAGAGCATATATAGAGACGATCCTAAGTAAATAGGAAAAGAGCAAAATATTGATGATGATAATGATGAATGATGCCTCAAATCTACGCAAGTATTAGACATATGAAATAAAAGATTTTTAATTCATATTGTATTAATATCTGAATTAAAATTACTTATTTAAAACTGTCTTAAGTATTACTTATTTATAATTACAAATACCTAATTCTAAAACATAAACGTCTATCATAAAAATTATGTGTAAGACGTTAAGTACTTTAGTCCTTCCTTAAACACGAATGCTGCAAAATATCAATAGCACAAAACCTTATGAGGGCCGTGGCCGCCTATTAGCTGAATTTTTATTCCAACGTAGAGGAAGTTCGAACGAAATATTCTACGATAATATCAAAATAATTAGCAAACGACATGATTGCAAGTGGAATTTAAAGATTCCTCGAAGAGGTTCACGACTTATTTATGATATTTAAGTCCCTCACGACAAAGTAAAAAGTGGTCACATCACATTTCCGTCGCTGTATATAGCAAAACCATAACCAACCCAAAAATGATAAAAGGAAGAGTTGTGAAAAGCGTATTACACAATCTAAGATAATTTTGTTTTAGGTAAAAAGTTAAAAATCCATTTCCATATAATTAGACCCATAGGGCAGACGTAGTTGCGGAGCACTCTTCATTTCGAATGCCTGTCCACGCGCCGCCTCGCTCTCCGAGTGTGTACACGCCCTATCGGGAGCCAACACAACTTGTATTGCAAATAAGCTACGTGGAGAAGGTATTCTTTGAACGGAAGTAATGCAGAAATTGCTGCAAAGCAATTATGTAAAGATACCTAGGTACTCTCCATTCACTCCAATATAATTGAAGGAAGTGATATGTGCCTAGTAATAAAACTTATGTTCGAGGGGCGCTTATAGAGTAGACCAAATTTCGAACCGAACTCTAGTTCGGTTTGTACATTATAATTTAAAAAAAACATCCTTTAGACGATAATACTGTGAGTACTTATTAAAAATTAAAAAAGAAAAACTTGGGCAGAATTGAAAACTAAAAAGTATGATTTCAGCAATAATTTTGAAATACAGCCTAGATAATTCCGTGTGGTGACGGAGTAAGAATACTATTCACCACCCCCTATCTTACCCATGGGTGATTGTACGAGATGACTAAGGGATATAAAACGCATATAACATCTATACGAGAGAAGGAAAACTCGAAACAAAATCCTATACCAACACGTCTGACCAGCACGGTACAGTAGGTTAATTTCCCTCCCATTACGGAGGAGGCCCGAGCCCAACAGTGGGTCATTTATTGGCTGTGATGATTATAGAAAGGGATTTTTATCTGCTTACGTGTTTTAGTCATCTTTTATAACACTCGCTACAAACCTAGTTGTAGGCGGCTCAGGGCTATCCGCGGAAACCGCACGGTGGCGACCGAGTCAGCATGCGTATTGGCCGGAACGCCCCCTTGGGACTTGGAGGCGGAAATGCTCGCCAGAATATATCGGCGGGTGTCTTCCACTCGCGAGGAAGGTGGCGAGGTTTCGCCTAGCGAATTGGCCACCTGGCGCGAAGACGCCCGCCGGGAAGTCCTTGCCTGTTGGGCGACGCGGCTGGAGAGGCCTCGATTCGGACTTCGTGTCATCGAGGCCGTCCGGCCCGTACTGATGGAGTGGCTGGAGAGGCGGCACGGAGTCCTCTCTTTCCGGCTGGTGCAGGTCTTGTCGGGGCATGGTTGCTTCGGCAAGTATCTGTACACGGCTGCAAGGAGGGAGACGACTCCGTCCTGCCAGCAGTGTGGCGACGGCGAGGACACAGCGCAGCATACGCTCGAGGTCTGCGTGACCTGGGCTGCGCAGCGCTCTGCCCTCGTCGCCGCCATCGGTGCCGACCTCTCGCTGCCGGCCGTCGTGAAAGCGATGGTCGACAGTGAGAGGAATTGGGACACGGTCGCCGCCTTCTGCGAAAGCGTCATCTTGCAGAAGGAAGCGGCGGGGCGAATCCGGGAGGATCTCCTCTTCGAGGATTCGCGCCGCCGCCGGCGACTGGGGCGCCGAAGGCGAGAATACCTCCGCCTTATGCCGCCCTAGCCGAGGCAGCGGGTGACCGGACCGGGGATTAGTCTGGTCACCCTTGGAGAGAGGCCACCGCGTGAAGACGACACCCTGACATCGAGACATAATATTGAGAGGTATATTGTAGGGCGGGTCTACGGGGTCGTGCGCCGCTTCTCCCGTCGCCCCGGACGGATTAGCGGGGCGTGACCATTCCGTAGCCCGCCGCCAAAAAAAAAAAAAAGGCCATTACAGTCAAACGCCACCAATTTTTGAAAAATGTCCATTTTGTTTCCTAACATAATCATCATCATTATTTCAGCTCATATATCTCCCACTGTTGATGGTCTAGCCTCCTCCATAAGGGGAGGGAAACTGATCTACTATATCACGCTGGTTGGACGTGTTAGTGTGTTTCGAGTTTCCCTTCTCTTGCCATAATACTTATATATCCTGAATTCTCTTTTAAAATTAAAATAAAAATTTATTATAAACAAACTACCACATCCATATCCAATCCCTTAGTACTCCACACACGTATGTCCTTCGCTCCTTGGCAAGTGATGAAAGGATGTATGATGCGTACCCTCTATTGTGGTTTGTCTCCCAGCAACCAACCTTCATAGGGTGAAACCGCTATGGGAACCCTCACCTGTACTCGTTTGTTTTTAATTTAAAAAGTAGGCACACACCTATGTCTATGTGTATATGAGTAGGTATATAGATGATTACAAAGAAAATATTTCAACTTCAAACGTTGTATGGACCACAAATAAAATGCGTAAAAGCTTTGAAGAGTTTGTTTTTTAATATCTACCGTTGAAGATTATTTGATTCTGACGATTAGTTGAATAGTTCAATTTCAAATTGATTTATTATGTATAAACCCTGCGAGGGCAATTACATATTATCAGTTTTTACATTTTAAATTTATTAAGTAAACTAGGTACCTACCACTGAATCGGAACGTCTACCTCGAAGATCCGACAAGAAATTCAGCGCCTTTGTGTATTATTATTATTTTTTAATTAATATCAAATATTGTCCATTTTTGTATTATTATTAGACGATTGGTATCGACTGGTTAAATTTTAAACAGCCACCGATAATTGTTTAAAGAAAAACTCAATAAAATTGACCCAAATTTAGAAACTAAATAAATATGATTTCTGCGATGGTAGGAACGAATACGAACACAAGACTTGTCGGTACATTGATCATCGTATCCACCCATTCATCTTTTGTTAAAACAATTTTTATTCTTTCGCTCACGTCATAACAAATTTATCATGAAAAATTCCGTGATAAATTTTGATGTAATACACTTTTGTCGGGACAAAATGTACATATTTATATCAAGATAATTTTCTAATTTAATCATGCATTTTTTTATATAGGTAAAAAGAATGTCTTCGTGTGTGATTAATTGGTTATTAAATAGAACTCTGTTTACAAACACAATTACATTCATAATTACATTGTTAGATGTACTCGTAGCTACATACTTGTCCATTTGAAATCTTTCACTGTTTGATTTATACCTAGGCTCGCCATGACATGCTGTGCGTTAGCGGCTACGAATATTACCAACCCTTACTTTGCTTATATACCTGGGACTATTCCACCTAATGCTGCATCTTATCAACAATTACATTCCTAAGAAAGGTTGACATCAGGCAAGCGGCCGGTCATAAAACTATTTCCATAACTTTTGCAATATGTATGAAGAGGAGTACATATTGCATCAATCCCAAGTAATTGGGATAAGAGCAGGAGAATAATGACCTAGGCTCTCTATAAGTGTTTAAGAGCTTTTAATTTCTTTTTTTTTGCTTGTGATTTTTCTAAGTAATCTTTGCTACTATAGTTGATGGCTTTTATATGATGGAAATATCGTAGATTTCAAACGGCCAGTAATATAAGACCAATATATTTTAACAACGTAGATGACAGACTACGTAGAGAACGTAGAGAACAACGTGATACGACTAGTATGTAAAAAAATATCATATTATCATACCAGTATCATATTATTATCCCAATTACTTTGGCTCGATGCAATATGTACTTATCTTCCATCGTACATATTGCAAAATTCTTTGGTAATAGTATCTACTTTTTTATATCACAGATAGGTACATTCCAGGGAACAGTTGGAATAGATAATTTTACAAAGGGCATAGACTAACGTTTTTTTACTTACTTCTATTAAAATTCGAGGATTAAGAATACTCATGATCTGATCTTTTGCTGGCACAGCAACACCAGAATTATCATCAAAATTATTCAGACATTGTTCGTCTACTAATCATTCTCCTACTCTTATCCCAATTACTTGAGGTCGATACAATATATACTCTTCTTTCATAGTACCTACATATTGTAAAAGTTATTGGCAATAGTTTTATGACCAGCCGCCTGCCAGACATCAACCCTCTTTGGGAATGTAGTTGTTTATCAAACGGCATCAAGTGGTTTTGGCCCAGTTGGGGCGTCGGGGATCGAATGTCAGTAGACGATCTCGACGACTCGATGACTAGCCGGCCGGCGAGTCCACACTCCCTCCCGTCACGACATCGGCGGGAAGGGGTTAGCGCGTAAAAGCGTTTCCACAGCGTCCATCGTCATACTGGTCGTAATTTCCTCCATAGAATGTTTCATTCATTTTAATAAGAATTCGTAGCGCTGTATTCGTCATTCTTGACAGATGGATTGATGATCGCAGTAGATATTTATATGTTACCCAAAAGACAGCGGCTGCTTACTCTCTTAGTAATCCCTCAAACAATTTTTACGACTTTGTAAGTAGTGTCAATAATTATATTCTTATACACGAGATAATCGAAATAAGTAACAGAATTTATCTATAGGTAGAAGTGATTATAATATGAACTAACCCACACTTATAACTTTTGGAATTTTCAACGTTATAACACATAAATAATATGTACTATGATCAACTAAAACAGATATATAATTACGTGCTCAGTATCAAAAAGCAATCACATCTAAGCGCAAAGAGATCGACTATCCGAGATTGAATTGCGAATCCACGTAATATATCAAAGGTAATCCGTTTAAGTTTAAGGGGCACTATATATCATGTGATGGCAGTACATAAACCACCCCGCTGTTTGGTCGCCTAAGCAGGGTGGCTCTGTAACGCATGTTTTAGTCTATGGTACAAGTAAACGGCTATCGAACTGGACGTTTAAGAAAGGAAAACAAATTTTGGCGCAAATCTAAAAGTGTTATATGGCGATTGTAGTGTGTGCATAATTAATATAATTCGTAAATGCGGGTAGATCGAATAATATGAGAGCTCGGTAGAAACTTGTCGCGACACACTTCTGCGTTGTCGGTCGTAGCGAATAGTCGTATACCTAACAATCTAAGAAGCCGAGTGTATAATTATAATATTATACAGTGATCTTATTTTTCTTTTTTTTTTGTGTGTTTTTAGCTGTTAGCCGCATATGGCTTTGATAGCTTTACGCGGCCTATGGGTGAGCGCTGAGGGCTCTCAATCCGATTGAGGTAATCTAAGCGACATCGCCTAAGGGCTCGCCCTGTGGGGAACGGACCTCGGCTTGGGGCGTCGCTGGTGGCAAAGTGGGCGTGCCCACGTTTGGATTTATGATTTTTGCGCGTCGCGATTTCGCACCTCGACGGCGAGGACGAAACCGCGGATATTTATGTGTAATGGCCTCGCAGGCCGTGTAAGCTCTTAATTGAGCGAGTGTGATATCGTCGTCGTCATCGTCGATGACGTGCCGCGGACGTCGGATTTTTGAATTACGAGAGGGCGTGTAGGAAGCTGCCCCAACCACTAGTGGGTTGAGGTGTGTCATGGCAGAGTCAAAGTAGCTCTGGGAGCAGTTTCATAAATTGCCTGATGGTCGGTAGTTCGAGGTCGACATGAAGGTCGACGTTTCGTATGAACCACGGTGCTCCCGTAGCTAGGCGCATAAACCTATTCAGTGATCTTATATTATATTTAATATCTTAGTGTTTTAACGTATTATATTAAATAGTTTTGATGACATTTTATATAATGTGATGCGAAGAAACTGCTGGGATGTAGTGAATAAGATATAAAAGTGCTTTACAACGTTTTAGTTTTTCACCAAAATTCCCAGAAGATACCAATAACGGTGTGGCCATATTACTGTTGATGGTGATGATTTGACTAGCTGACGGACAATGGCTAACATGAAGATACTAAAGACGTGAAGAAAATATAACTTGATATTGTCAACAATGGCTCGTATAAGTAGCGGATTCCCAAAACATATAAGAAGAAGAAAAGAAAACAAGACTGCTAGTATTATTGTTTTACTAATATTGGCTACCTACTACTTGCGACGCCCCATATGTTTCTTATTGTCAGGGCGTTGACGGAAGATGGTAGCTGAACGGGACATTGAAGACAATGATTCGGAGGGAAATAGTACGTGTACAGCAGGTTATGGGGTTGGAAATCGTCTCATCCCCGGTCCGGTTATATGTCTTTTTAGTTAATAAAATAAAGCGGATTAAAAGTGTTGCTCCCACTTTTCTAGGACTAATGATTTTTGATGATTTCCCTCCTTTGAGGAATGTGTCAATGCTAAACTTCAAAGAGATATCTTAGTTTAAGATTTTAATACAAGGCTCAATAATATTTATAAGTATTTTGTCAAGACTTCTCTCTGGAACTACCATTTTAGTTTGTAAGCTAATAAGAAGTTTGTAAGCTAAAAATTATTTTATAAAAAAAACAAAAACCGACTTCAAAACTATGCCTACGATAAACGACATACAATAAACTTACACTAAAAAGTAGAAAATAATTTATTTTAATTAGTTTAATCTCAAAAGAATAACAGAACAATTTACGAAATTATAGTACACCTACCTATTTACAGGTAGGTATGTAAAAACTTATACTATGTCAAGAAAAATGGATAATAATATTATATTTTGTATTTCAAAGTAAGGAGCTTTGAAATATAATAAACGAAATTATTAATATTTATTTACAAGTACTATTTTTTTGGAGTCGGTGCCAGCCAAGGACAGTTTTTCTACTTTGCGAAAATCACGCGGCTCACGCAGTACCTACCTGACCTACGCAAAGATGGACGATCACTGCGAATAGGGCGATAGACGGAGCGAGGCAGGTGCGAGAAAAGAGGGGCGATGTCACTGAGTGAACTACCCGAACGCGGGCAGATTTCGTTGATGATTTAATGCACTTAAAAGATTTATGCAAGGGAATTTAATTTTGATTTAGCTGGCACCGACTCCAAAAAAATAGTACTTGTAAATAAATATTAATAATTTCGTTTATTATATTTCAAAGCTCCTTACTTTGAAATACAAAATATAATATTATTATCCATTTTTCTTGACATAGTATAAGTTTTTACATACCTACCTGTAAATAGGTAGATATACTATAATTTCGTAAATTGTTCTGTTATTCTTTTGAGATTAAACTAATTAAAATAAATTATTTTCTACTTTTTAGTGTAAGTTTATTGTATGTCGTTTATCGTAGGCATAGTTTTGAAGTCGGTTTTTGTTTTTTTTATAAAATAATTTTTTATTTGCCGGTTTTTAGTGGAAAATAAGTGAATTCAGATTTTTTTTAATAGGTAGACCTAGTAAACGGGCTGCTCGAATGAGACAGCGCCGTTTGGAAGATACGAGTGACGAGAGAGACACTCGTTTAAAGAAAAATGGGGTTAGGAAATGGGATATTACAAATGAGAGTGACGAGCAGCGGGTCAATAGGCTTTCTCAGATGAGGGCATACACAAACTTATCTAGGCGTAATGAAACTACAGAAAGTAATTCTCAGCGACTCAGTTTGATTCGCGAACGTTATCAAACCAAATCGAGGAGCAACGATCTCAACGTATTAGCTTATTAATACACGAAAGTTTAACAAAATTGAAAAAGAAAATATAATATTTAAAAAAATAATTAATATTAATTAAAAAAATATATTTAATTTTTTTTCACTTGTTTTTACCTATTTTATACTACTTATACTACCCCTTAGTAGTGAAATTTTGAAAAAACGCTAACACACATTCTTTTATTTCTAAAAAGATGAAGGCGTGCGAAATTTCGTACTTAACTACTTTGAAAATGATAAACTTCCATATAAATGTTCATCCCGTGACCCTTATTTTACCCCTTAGTAACATTGTTGTTTTACCAGCTAAAGCTCATAAAGATAATCTCCATACACAAATAATCAAACTATAGTCTGTCTAATCTAAGAACTGCACTTTGACAGCTGTCTGAGTAAGTTGTCTAGGTAGGTGAACCAAATAATCGCTATCGAAAATATCCGATTTTACTGCGAAATCGATATTGATTCTTTATAATTAATAATCGGTTTATTTTTATTTTTCAAAAAGGTGATGAATAAATTAAGTGCTAAATTAGTACTAAACAAATTTAATTATTTCAGCATAGAATCTATTCATCATATTTAGTAGGATTAGGTTAATTAAAAACAAAAACTGGATTTGAAAATGGCTATTTATTAAGAATTACTACTATTACTTGAATTATCAGCGTCGCGAACATTAATAATTATTTCCTCATCAATCAAAGTGTCGAAATGTACATCTCTGTCAAAATCTCTATTCGATTAATCGTATTATTCTAATATTTTTACCGATTATTTGGATATTCGTGAATTGGAAGTTGTCAAGCACTACTGTATAGAACGTGATGAAGTGACATTGTTGGGTCGTGAATAACATTTATATCATGTTATTTTTATTTTAAATTATTTTTACGAGTTTCAACATTAGATTAATGGTCTTTGAAAGAGATGAAGCCAGAACAGATGTAAGAGTAACAATAGGTAATGATGTACTGGAGCAAGTGGAAGAATTTGTATATCTAGGATGTGCATTTAGCCGAGATGGAAGGTACACCACTGATATAAAGCGAAGAGTGAATGCGGGAAATAGAGTGAACAAAGCGTTGGGGCAACTTCTCGGTAGCCACTACCTCAGCCAGAAGGCACGTGTAGCAATACATAACGCAGTGCTTGTCCCAACATTACTGTATGGAAGCGAGACTTGTGTATGCAGAAAAGAATATGAAAGTAAAATTAATGCGGTCGAAATGCGATCTCTACGGAAAATCTGTGGAGTTAGGCTGACCGATCGCATTCGTAACGACGACGTAAGAGAGCGGGTAAGTAAGAAAGAGAGTATTGGTGTAAAGATGCGTAAGGGAATGCTCCGATGGTTCGGACATGTGGAAAGAATGACTAACGTCTAGTTAAGAAGATATACAATGCGAAAGTGAAAGGATGTAGGTACCGGGGGAGACCGAAACTAACCTACCTAGACCAGATCGGTCATGTACTGAAGGAAAGTGGAGTCTAGAGTCTCCGAAACCGGCGAACGTGTATGAAGAGAATTATGAATGTTGAGGAAGCGAGTGAAGTATGCAAAGATAGAGTTCTCTGGCACTCTGTTCTCTCTGCCTACCCTGCAAGGGACATGGCGTGATGGTATGTATGTAAGTATTATTGTACAAGAAAGTCACCCGCAATGTTAATTATGTAAATAACTTAATAATTGTTTAAAATTTCAGATTTCGTGTTTACAATCATGTGTCATCAACGTTTGACCGAGGTTATTGTGTATTAAAAAATGCAAAACGTCAAAATGCACTTCTTAGATTGGATGAACTATAAATTATGTACAGAGGCGTCAGAAACAGCATTTTTGCCCTACATTTTAAGGAATTACTCTCGATTTTCCCAGGATCCCAGCATCAGATCCTGATACCCTGCATATAGGACCACACTTAAAGTATCCTCTTTCTAACAAAGAAAGAATTATAAAAATCCATCCATAATTGGCGTTGCTATCGCGTAACAAACATACAACAAAAAAAAAAAAAAAAATAGCGTTCGAATTGAGAACCGCCTCCTTTTTGGAAGTCGGTTAAAAATAAGATAAATTATGATAACGTTAAGATATAATGGAGCTGATATGGCCTCCAAACTAAAAACTTCTAAATAAATAAAGATGAAACGAAAATTAAGGCGATTTTAAATCGTAGCCCGCCGTTAGTTTATCCCTTCAACTGTAGTTTATTCGTCAACTAAGCAGGGTGGGGGTGTTTCAACGGGTGTATAGGGGGTAACGTTTTCCTGTTTGAAGGCACACGTCGCAAAGGGAAATCCTGTACAGGACAGAGCTCTAAAATTGCCCACCCTGCGACACGCAGGTATCTACTGGATTATAAAGTAGATTATATGACAAAATATCTTCCTAGAATAGTTGGCATAGTTATTTTAATGGCATTTAGTTAAAGTTTTATCATCTACGCCATTTCTGCAATCGGATATGTTCTGTCGAATATTAACATGCTCGTACTTAGATTCAACATTTTAGCTCATAGAGATATGTCCCAATGTTAGGCTCAAGGCTCCTCTATAATGGGAGAGAAATTGATCTACTGTACAACACTGGTCGGACGTGTTGGTATAGGGTTTATAGTAGTATATAAGTTCGAGTTTTCCTTCTCTTACAAAAAGTAGATGTTGTATACGTTTTCTCTTTCGTCTCTTACGAATCAAATGGTGGTTTATTGTATTCGTTCTCCGTCACCACTCGGAAAACTTAGGTTAGGTACTATTTAAACTCAAATATCTTCAAATTACTGAAAATTTTTAGCATTTAATATGCTTAATTATTTATAAATACCCGATTACGAAACGAAAAATGATGTCACAAGCGGGGTTCGAACCCGCACCTATTGGGAATCCGGCCCAACCGTGCTGCCACTTACACCATCGTGAACTATTTTAGGACATGCAAATTTCGCTTCATATTATATCTTACGTCTTCAAGGTGACGTATGCCATCTATCGGACAATGTTTAAAATAAAATATCTTTTTTTTTTATTGCTTGTGGTGGCAAACGAGCAAGCAGCACACCTGACGGTAAGTGTTGCCCCCGCCCATGGACCTTTGCAATACCAAGGGTATAGCTAAGCCACTCCCTATCAGTTCATACCCCAAACCTACCCAGTTGGACTTCAGGCTCTCTCACTCACCGAACGAAACGCAATAACACATTATCATTACTCAGACGTCGATCTTCTACGAGAGTGTGGCACCACCCCGGACGGTCCGGCCCGCGGCACAGAGAATGGTCAACAGCGTGGTCCTATATTTCAGTGGTTTATGACTGCCTGCTACAGTATTAATAATATAAATTATTTACTAAGTAAGCCGCCAACTAAGTATTTATACCTTTTGAGTTTTCTTGTCAGCCCTTTTTCAGTGTAGCCGCGTTCCAATCTGGTCAGAGCTATATTATATTTATCAGTTATAAAGAGAAGAGCTAAGCAAATATCAAGTAAATAGTAGCGTTACAAATATATTTAAATAAACAATAGGTGTTTCAAAAATAACTTCACTCCTCATTTATATCTATATTTATGCCCTCACATATATTAACCACTCAACTCAAAATTCAAATCCGTATTGATTGATCACCAGTAATGGATGTGTTAATAATATAAGATGCCATGAATAAGTAATCCTGAGATACCGAGCAATCTACATACCTACATAGATAATTAGGTAAATGGCATTATATATATGTGTGTATGTAACGTCGCCTCAACGGTGAAATAGAATATACCATATTTAATAGAAACCGAGTTCGAAATTAGTTGAATATTTTTTAAAATATAAATGGTAGTGTCATAGACACATACATACATTCATATCATCACGCCATATCCCTTGCAGGGTAGGCAGAGAGAACAGAGTGCCAGAGAACTCTATCTCTGCATACTTCACTCGCTTCCTCAACATTCATAATTCTCTTCATACACGCTCGCCGGTTTCGGAGACTCTTGACTCCACCTTCCTTCAGTACATGACCGATCTGGTCTAGGTAGATTAGTCTCGGTCTCCCTCGGTACCTACATCCTTCCACTTTCGCATTGTATATCTTCTTAACCAGGCGTTCGTTCGGCATTCTTTCCACATGTCCGAACCATCGGAGCATTCCCTTTCGCATCTTTACACCAATACTCTCTTTCATACCTACTCGCTCTCTTACGTCGTCGTTACGAATGCGGTCGGTCAGCCTAACTCCACAGATTTTCCGCAGAGATCGCATTTCGACCGCATTAATTTTACTATCATACTCTTTTCTGCATACCCAACTCTCGCTTCCATACAGTAATGTTGGGACAAGCACTGCGTTATGTATTGCTACACGTGCCTTCTGGCTGAGGTGGTGGCTGCCGAGAAGTTGCCCCAACGCTCCGTTCACTCTATTTCCCGCATTCACTCTTCGTTCTATATCAGTGGTGTACCTTCCATCTCGGCTAAATCCACATCCAAGATATACAAATTCATCCACTTGCTCTAGTACATCATTACCTATTGTTACTCTTACATCTGTTCTGGTTTTATCTCTTTCAAAGACCATTATTTTGGTTTTGCTCACATTCACGCGTAGACCCCTTTTCTTACAATCTTCTGTCATTGTGTCGACTAGGGTCTGCAGGTCAGTCGCTGACTGTGCCAGCAGGACTGCATCATCTGCATAAAGCAGAGCAGTGACCACTGAGTCGCCCATCTGGACTCCCACATTCATATCGTTCAACCTTTGGAGACATTTATCCAGATATATGATAAACAGCCTGGCTGACAGAACGCACCCCTGCTTAACGCCGATATTGACGTCAAACCAAGGCGACGTTCCATCATCCAGCCGCACACAGGCTCTACAACCCATATAACTGGACTGCACAGCCTGTAGCAGTTTACCGCTAATACCATACTCCGGTAAAATGTCCCAAAGTTCCTTTCGTACAACCGTGTCAAAAGCTCTCTCCAGATCCACAAAACTGCAGAAAACCCTCTGACCTAGAGCCAGATGCTTCTCCACAATGTTGCTCAGAGAGAACACTTGATCCATGCATCCCCTTCCACTCCTGAAACCTCCTTGTGTCTCACACAGTAAACCATCGGACACCATCCTCATTCTCCTTTCAATAATTTTTCCATACACTTTTGCTGCCAAACTGGTCAAGCTTATGGCTCTGTAATTTGCGCAGTCATAACGTGAACCCTTGTTTTTAAACAAAGGCACGATGACTGCGCTATTCCAGTCCCTGGGAACCATTCCTGAGCTCCAACATAGATTGAGGAGCAACAGGAACGCCTCCCAGACACAAGAGCCACCAAGCTTGATCATCTCGGCAGACACCATATCAATGCCCGCTGCCTTACCATTTTTCAAACTTCTTATCGCCCATTCAACTTCATCCATACTGATGCCATCGGAGGACGCCGTTGTCGAATGTTGATCTACCAAACCACATCCAACACCGGCGCCAACCGTAGCATCCGCATACATATCGCCAAAATATTCACTCCATCGGCTTAACACGTCTTGTGTTTGTGTAAGAATGTCTCCACCATTAGACCTTATTTTATTCATTCTGAAGGCTGACCAACCACCCCGAGACTTCTTCACCTCCCTCCAAAAGAGTTTGGTGTTACCCTCGAAGTTTTTAGTCAGCCTATCTTCTGCACTCATACTTGCTCTATCCCGTTTCTCTTTCACTAAGGCTTTGGTGTCATTCTTACATTGCCGATATATTTCTTTCTTCTGTTCAGTCATACTGTCATTCAGATTCAAAGAAGAGACATAGTCCAGCCACGCTTTCTTCTTTTGCTCTACGGAAGCTGCCACTTCCGCATCCCACCATGCATCACCATTTGTTTTTCTATGCTTCTTTGAACTTCCACATACTTCTTTCGCTGTATCTACCATACTCTCTTTCAATACTCTCCAGCATTCTTCAATGTCCGATTGCGGCTGGCTTGCCATCGTCAGCCGTTCTCGGACACCCTCTGCATACTTTTCTTTTACACACTCTTCTTGCAACCTTTCAACCTTTATTCTTTCAAGCCCTCCGAAGTGGACACGCTCTCGCCAGTGCCTCCACTTTCTGAACAGACCACTAAATCTCGCAATAACGAGATAGTGGTCCGTGTCGACTGTGGGGCCCCTGTAGGCTCTTGCGTCCAATATTTTGCTTCGGAGGCGACTGTCTACCAAAATTAAATCTATTATGCTTTTCTGTTCATTCCTTCTCCATGTATACATATGGATGTCCTTATGTTGGAAAAATGTGTTTGACACAAAAAGGTTTCTCTCCATGCATACATCCGCTATGAGCCTACCTGCGTCATTCACTCTCTTATCACCAAATGGACCAAGTACGTCCTCATAGTCGGGACGCTTGGTCCCCACCCATCCGTTCAAATCTCCGCATACAATCACGCGTTCACTGGTTTCTGCCATATCCAGAACTTCCCTAACATTGTCCCAAAACTTCTCTAGGTCTGATGCCACCGAGGATCCTACGGGAGCATATGCTACAACCATGAATACCTTGGTGACACCTAGTTTTATACGGACCCAGAGAAGTCTGGGATCATACATTCCGTAATCCTTCACACCTGAGGCCAAGCGAGAGGACAACAACACCCCTACCCCCATGCTGGCTCGATCGCTCTGTGGTACACCAGACCACAGAGCCATCCCGCCACCAGGAAGATCGCAGACGTCGCTGCCCCTTCGCTTGGTCTCTGTTACACAGTGCACGTCTAGCTGTTTGTCCGCCATGACGGATATCAGCTCGTGCAACTTACCTTCCACACAACCTCTTACATTCCACGTGCCCACCCGGCACTCCGTTCTCCTCGACTCGCCTAACTGGGCAAGGCGTGATGGGTGGCGGCCCCCATCGCCGCAACTGCCGATGTTCGTACCGACGGGGGCGGGTCGGTACGCGTCGCCTCCGGGGGACGCCCTAACCCGCATTGCGGTACGCATATCGAGCCGGATTAGCAGTCTAATTAGACTGGCAGGGGACGCGAACGAGCACGCTCCGGACTATGCCCCCCTTAGTAGTAGTGTCATAGACCCGTAGTGTCATAGACATTTCCTATATGGTGGCTACGTGTACTTTCAATCTCTACATTGCTTGTGGGTATCGTAAAAAATGGCTAATGGTCGTTTTCATCAACGTTCTTTAATTTTTGGATAACACCTAAGCAAATTTAAATGATACATAAATTCAATGTTACGTGTCGAATATGTCGCTTTAAGTAACGTGAATATTGAATTTAATTAAACTTCAATTAACACCAAAAACTTTAATTAAAATCGATGCTCCATGTCATTTATGTAGCCTTAAGTTTCATCTATAATTTAGAGGTCGTCGGTGAAAACGAGCATAAAAACTATAAACCGATAAGGGTCAATATGTGTACTAGTTGAAGTTAGGGAGACGGCCAGTCATAAAACTATTCCTATAACTTTTGCAATATGTAATAGTACCTACATATTAAATTGATCACAAGAGCAGCATGATGATTTACAATATATTACAATTGTCTGATCTTTTTTTTTATTTTTTTGTTAGATTTAACAGTAATATAAGTATTGGCTATACTTTTATGATTAATTTGCATTATAGCATGAAAATGATGATGAATAGACAAAAATAAGAAGGTTGTTGTTACCTTAGTAAAACTTAGACATTACTAAGCAGTGTTGCCTTAACAACACTGCTTAGTAATATCTTAAATACCGACCAAAAGTCCAAAAACTCATCTTATACTTAACAGCACATATTCAGTCTAAGATTGGGCACGAGTCTTTTCACAGATTTATATTATTAAATCATGTTAGTCGGTACTATATATAAACGTATATGGTTGTGTGGTAGAGGCTTCGAATACTAACAACAGATTATCACTATCTATTTCTTCGAAAATATGACTTAGGTTATTATACCACTAAGATGATTTGTTAGCAAGTAATATTCTCAAATGTACGTGTATTAAACCGCACTTTAGATACTCCTATTTCATCCGAAATCCTACTATTAAATTACAATTGTAGCGTAAATACATAAATATTATCAAGCAATAACTAAGTAGCGATCAACGTTCGGATTGAAAGATCATCATCTTAGCTCACATATATCCCACTACTGGGCTCGAGCCTGCTCTACAATAGTAGGGAATTTCAACTAGTAGGTATACCACGCTAGCCAGCCGGGCCGCTATAAGGATTTATTTATTTTGAGATTTCCATTTCTTACACGGGTGTTATCTGTATATTATATTCCTTAATCATCTTTTATGACACCCACTGCCAAGATCATGATGATGATGCTGATTATGACTGCCAAGATAGGTATGGTCGTATTCTAACTCCATTACCACACGGCACATAATTTAAAACTATAGTGATACAAATCGACTATTGCTGCAACAGTATAGGTATATATACGAGTATATCTTAATATATATAAATTACGCGTCACGTTGTTTGTCCCCGATGTACTCCTAAAGTACTTAACTGATTTTAACCAAATTTGCACAGCATATGTAGTTTGATCCAACTTAAAAAATAGGATAGCTTTCATCTCAATTTATAGTCGCAATATTATTTTATTACAAATTATTTGTCTATTATTTGACAGTCACAATTATCTGTTATCTCCAAACGATTCTAACAGATGGCGGTATCTGTTAACTGGATTGAGTAAGTATTTAATAAAAGGAGCTATGTTAAACGTACAAACGTCTCATATAAGCTACAATTTATTAGCATAACCACCACGTGTTACTGAGACTACCTTAGCCACAGCAACGCGCGGCCGGGTCTGCTAGTATACCTATATATGTAGACCTGTATATGCCGTTGCAGGCGGATGGATGACGAAATTTGCATAAAATAACTTGAAATAGAAAATTATATACTCGCTAAAACATTGAAGTATTCAGGCTCTTTGTTCAAATCTCTTTCACTAAACCATCTCTAAAGAGATCAAGATCATGAGAAACCGGGGTCAATATTATTAACGTGACCGACACATCAATGTCAAACACCATAACATCTTTTGTCATATGGCATGTGAAAAAATAACTGAGAGCAAAACCCCATAGACTTTTTCACTATGGAACTCATTTAAATCTATCGATGCACCCCACTTTGCTTACGATGCACCTTGTTGCAAATTAAGGACAAAAAAACGTGACCCCAAAGAGCCGTGGGTAAAAGAGTTTTATCATTTTTTTTATTATTATGCTTTATTGAAATGAGACACCAGGTACGCATATAAAATTGGTACTGTTGTATGCTGCGAAAGGGTTAAATTTAGGGCTGCCATTTTTTATTCATAGTGCGATTAAGAAATGCAAAGCAATAATGTTTCGTAATATTTAAATATTTTAAGCTGGTGGACTGGTGTACCTGCCTTGCAGTCACGGATGTGGAGGAATCGGTACTCGTAGTTGGTCCAATGACGAAAGGGAGGGATCACGGTAGTTTATATAGCTGCATGCCGACATTCTATCGTCCTGCGCGGAATGTACGGGTGTGTGTAAATCACAGCATGGCAAAAAATGAAAAGGCTGAGGGACTGGTGATATTTCGCCAGTTTTGTAAGTTTCAGATTTTCCTAAACTAGGTTTCTCTAAATGAGTAGGTACATATCGTGGGTTGGATACCTAGGAAATTACTTTGTGCACTCCAGAAATAGTTGTTCCGAATCAAAATCGTCGAAATAAAATATACTTATATTTTGTGTCCGTTAATTGCATATTTGCAAAGTCCCTCGCAATACAAGAATCATTTTCTTAGAGTAAAGTGTGTTCAATAAACCTTCATATTAACATCAAAATCAGAAACTATAATGTATTTAAATCTGCCAACCCTAGTATCGCTACTCGCTAGTGTATTGAATATTTTTTTAATGTTGTCGAAGCTACAATGAGTTAACCCTGTGCGTGTGGTTCGTGACGGTTTGTTATAACGCTGTTCAATTTGCGTTTACGAAAACTTTTGAACCACAGCGTAAGAACTGTTGCGCTACTTTTTTTCACTTTTTTATTAATTTTCTTTTATAATAAACTATTTTTAACGATTCTATCTAGGTACAAATAGAAATATTTGATTTTTAATTTTGATACGTTTTCATAAATTAAATGTTTAATAATAACTGATTATACATACATACATACATATCATCACGCCATATCCCTTGCAGGGTAGGCAGAGAGAACAGAGTGCCAGAGAACTCTATCTTTGCATACTTCACTCGCTTCCTCAACATTCATAATTCTCTTCATACACGCTCGCCGGTTTCGGAGACTCTTGACTCCACCTTCCTTCAGTACATGACCAATCTGGTCTAGGTAGGTGAGTCTCGGTCTCCCCCGGTACCTACATCCTTCCACTTTCGCATTGTATATCTTCTTAACCAGACGTTCGTTCGGCATTCTTTCCACATGTCCGAACCATCGGAGCATTCCCTTTCGCATCTTTACACCAATAATTATAAACAATATAAAATTTTATATAGATATATAATCATTTTCTTTATACAAATTCATTGCCAGTACGGCTATGAATTTGTATTAAAAATGTGGGTTAAAATTTAATAACTAATACTGTAGCGGGTATATATGTATATTTTTTTGTAATAACGATGACTTGTTGAACGTGTGACACCTTAGTCCTCCCGTGACCGTGATCACTGTAACGTGTTCAAAACGTCGGGAAATTAAAAATCAAATACAAACGTGATAGAATCCGTAAAAACAGTTTTATTTCAAACACAATTAACGAACAAGAATGATTCAAAAACCTTATTCACGTTACTAATGCAATTCTTTTGGTCGAGTATAACATAAAATTATGATACTCGCCGATGACTACTATGTCAATAGATACTTAAAACCTTATGACTTACATACATTTACAGCGTTCATGGTCACGGAAGGACTGGATCCTGGGTCGTTCATGGTCACAGGAGGACTAGGTCGTTCATGGTCTGGGTACATTCATTCCAGGACTGAGTCCTCCCGTGACAATAAACGCGATAGAATCCGTAAAAATAGTTTTATTTCAAATATTCATTGCAATAATTATGATCACGATAGAAAATTATAAACATCATCATCATTCTCCTACTCTTATCCCAATTACTTGGGGCAATACAATATGTACCTACCTACTCTTTTTTTTCCTAGTACATATTCTAAAAGTTATTGGCAATAGTTTTATGACCGGCCGCCTGCCAGACATCAAACCTCCTTAGGAATGTAATTGTTGACCAAACGGCATCAGATGAGATTGGCCCAGGTCGTTATAAGAACATATAGATAATAATAACATCAAAATTTTATTCAAATTAAAAAATGGAACGCTAAAAGTGTATCACTAGAACCCTTTCAAAACTACAGCATTGCCTATTGTACCCCACACAATCTATTTAACAAAAGTTCCATGAGATACCATCGACAATTTCACACTTAACACATTTGACGTCACATTCTCCTTTTGAAATTGACATAAGAGTGCTTTATTTACAAAGATAAGTATCGCTCCGATTTCATTTGATGTCATTATAATGGAGTAGAAGCTCGTTGACTCTTTCGTGATTTTATAATTAAGATAAAAAACATATTCAACGTCAGTACTCTATTAATTGAATTATGTTATGTTTATTTTCAATATCTTTATTATAATATTATATAAAAAAAAACTATAAATACACATATGTATTTTAAATCCAAACACGTCAATTAATTACTTTGAATAAAACTATTTTTACGGATTTTATCGCATTTGAATTTGGATAAAAACAAATAGGTACCTACGCACTCAATAAAACCCGTAAAAATAGTTTTATTTGAAATGTGTGATACCTACTCGCGTCAGCATTAGAAGTTATTAGATACATCTAAAAACTAAAGAACTATAACAGTGGTAATTTATAGATTTTCGCAGAAATTGCTAACGGTAATCAAGTTAAATAAAATGTAAATTTTAATAGATTTCTTATCTCTACATATAAAATCTATAGGCATTTATTATCTACTTATATAGGTAATGTGAATTTTAATAGATTGAAAGAAAGAAAGAAAATATGATTTATTGGACACATGTAGATTTAAATACACATAAGAATAGGACTAAAAAAATAATAATTAGACGAGAAATCGATGGTAAAATAATAGTAGAATATACAAAATAGGTATTAAAACAATAATAGTACCTATATAGAAATGAGATTCTACATTAAACATCCATGAATCCCCGCTAACATGTATTATATACATATATCAATAGAATCCACAAGTATTATTTTATACATACTATTTAATATATTATAAAAAGGTGTGCCCAAAAGGCAACAGCTCAGCATATGCTACATAAAGATGCAGCGCTGATTTTCAGCTGCAGCCCTAGATCGCATCGCGAGATACAAATAGAGATTAGACATAATTAAGATATTTATATAGATGCACATTTTTTCTAAATAGTAATAAATATTCACAATAACAATAATTAAGAAGTCATTGATACGATATTACAATAACAAAGAGCTTAAAAAAACGAAAATAATAATAATAAATTTGAATTATCAGACGAACAGAATTGTATTAGAGATTGTAAATTTTTCTATTATAAATTATGTATTCAAAAAAAAAAAAAGATTATAAATAATAAGATATAATTGTTTTCACCAAATAAGTGATTATATTTAAAGATGTCAAAAATAATATTAAATTTAAGGTACTTAATGTCTGGAACAAAATAAAATGAAATAGTAATAAAATACGAGTTACCAACAGATGGTCAAAAAGATAAAAAGACGTTCCCAAAACCCAAAGCAATTAGGCTAAGAATTTGCCTTTTGTAAGGTTATCATGATATGTTTAATTATTTTTTAAATGTATGAATACTATCCAATTGCCGTATCGGTGGTGGCAGATTATTCCAGCACTTTGTAGCACTATATTTAAAACTGCCACGGAAAGCTGTGGTTTTATGTGAACGATTATGTAAAGGGAACGATATCATTCTCTTAGGGAATTTACTGTTCTTTGTCATCCATTTCAATTTTGTATATAAGTATTCTGGCTTTTTCTTTTTTATAACGCCAAAGCGCAACATAGCCAAGTGCATATCTCTTCTATATTTCATTTTGAGGGTGTTATATTGGTTGAGGTAAGGACTTACATGGCTTCTAGGGGGTATATCATAGTAGAACCTCGCACATGATTACTTAGGTATGTCTACATATAAAATCTGTATGTAGGTACCTACATCTATTAACTACACATACAAATAATATGAAAGTGTCTGTTTGTAATTCCAAATTAACAGATTTTCACTAAATGCAAATGAAAGTGAACCTAACCTATAGTAGGTATACTGTAGTTACAAAAAAATGACATATTTTAATTTTTTTCTGTTCGTCCGTCTATCTGTCTGACTATTTTTTTTCGATTAACCTTTGAAACGGCTGGACCAATTTTAACGGGACTTTCATTAGTAGATAGCTGATTTTATAAGAAGTAATTTAGGCTACTTATTTTTAGACCATAAATAGAGTTCCGCAAAAACAAAATAAAACCATTGAAAGGGGCTGAGAGACACTGAGTGCGCTACTAAAGCTTGGGGAAGGACATACGCTGCCTTTTTATCAACAAACCACGCGGACGAAGCTGCGGGCGACAGCTAACAGCTAATAAAACAATAGTCAATGAGGAAGAAATAGGTGAAAATACAATTCTCACAAAATTATTGCTATTTTAATAATAAAAATATCTTTAAAATTAAGTTTATTAAAATATAGGTACCTACTTGTTAAAAGTTTGCTTAAGTTTAAAAAAATATTCATTGAATTCAAGGAATCGGTGCGGTCTAATGACGATGAAGAGGAAATACGGTGAGTCATAACTCACCGTATTTCCTCTTATATCTTTCGTAGGGAGGGCATACGGTCCCATAGGACCGCATGCCCTCCCTCCGTCGCCCCGAAAGAATTGGTCGAATTGTGTCCAGATCATAGCCTGTCACAAAAAAAAATAGGAAGGTAGGTAGGTACCTATATAACAGCAAAATAAATTAAACTCAAAAAAAATAAAAAATATTAGTAAGTGCGGAAATGCATTCTTGAACCACTGCGTTACCAAAAAAAAAAAAACTCAAAAATTTCATAAAATCAAATTAAGACATATTGCAAGTACATAATCGTTCTAAAGAGAGATTTATTTCTATTAAAACTCAAAATACAAACCAAACACAAAACACATAAATTTTACCCCAACACGGCGACATGTTGCCCAACTCACCGCCGCGTCACTCCCTCTTCATTCAGACATACGCTCCTATTTACCAATAACCCTTACTGACCCTTAACCCCTCTACCTAAATATGACCTCTCGGCCCGTGGTCATTGTGTAACGAATTAATCGCCTAGTATGCCCATTGTGGACACTGCCCACCCGTTACTCGGATGTCCTTTCATTGTGTTTATATTATAAATTTTAAAGTGTCCCCTAGCAAGTTTAGGGTTTGCAAAACTAGTTTGCAATTTTTTTTAATTCATTGCTTAGAACCGGTTTTAATTCATTTTTACTTATCAGTTGATCTATTTAATATATTCCTAGTTTTATTGTCAATCTGTACAGCAGTTTTATTTTTTATTCTAGTCATAAGGAGGCGTCCATTAATTGCGTGAGGCATTAGGGGGGGGGGGGGCGGTCGAGCAGAATCTTACTAAATCTCACTTGGGGGAGAGGGGGGTCTTGGCAAATATCACGTAATTTATTTTAGCAGAAACTGGTGTAAAAGTGCGTGAACGGTAAGTTAAATGAAATTAAAAACCCTTTATACTCAAGTTTGAAAAATCTCACGTGAGATTTGGGAAGGGAGTAGGGGATCGAGAAAAATCTTACGACATCTCACCATGGGGGGCGGGGGATCAAAAAAACCTCAGAAATGCCTCACGTAATTAATGGACGCCCCCTAAGCTGGTTTGTAGAATTAAGGTATTAAGGTAAGTAATAGTTATTTTTCTTGTTTCGGCTCGACTCGTGACTTCATCAACAAATAATTTACTGTAGGTGTTTAATAGTGGTAGGACCACGCTGTTGACAGTTTTCTGTCGACAGTTGCGGGCCGGACCGGCCGGGGTAGTAGCACACTCTCGCAGAAGATCTACGTCTGAGCAGCTGTTCATTCGGTGACTGAGAGAGCCGGAAGCCCAACTGGGTGGGTTTGGGGTTTATATTAGTAGGCAGTGGCCTATATACTCCTGGTATAGCAAAGGTCCATGGGCGGCAGTAACACTTACCATCAGGTGTGCTGCTTGCTCGTTTGCTACCAAAAGCAATAAAAAAGGTACCACCAGCACGTAATGTAATTGAAAGAAAATCAGTAATGTTTTCTTCTTATCAGATCGTATACACATTCACAAAAGAATTTGTCGTTTTTAGGTCATAATTATCCCACTGCTGGATTGGATCCTCTTCCACAGTGAGAGAATTGACTTACTATGTCACGCTTATCAGACGGGCTGGTATCTATTGGTTTTTGTATCGAGTTTTCCTTCTATCACAAAATAATTTTTAAGTACAATAACTATAGTAATTATTTTACAAATCTAAAATTAGTGTTGCCCAAATGCAAGACCAAGACTTGCAGGAAGAGTCTCGCAGTGCTCCGTTAGACAGTATTTTACGACTCCTCTTGCAAAGGAAGGGTTGTAAACTCTTGGTATTCTTAATATCAGAGAAAAAAAATATGTTACTTTTAAACAACCTCATAATATAGGTAGATAGGTGTGACTACAGCCCAAAGAGTAAAGTTATTAAACTGAAAAAGAGTGGCAACTCGATGATAAAATATGCATGTATGGAAAGTGCTGCTACCCAGAGTTTAAGCGGTGAACTAAAGTTGAAGTGATATATATACATATCTACATGTGTATGTGTAATTATACAGAATATTCTTTTACTATGAGATCTACCCTGAAATATAAAAAAAAACCATATCAGCTGATATCGAAACAATAATAATATAAGTTTAACAATGAAAATTGATATAATTTTCAGAAAGTACATCAATAATCGAAAATAGATCGATGACAATAACTACCTACACTATGAACAAAAAATAATAATTCTCAGTTGTCAAACGTTTGACAGACAGGACGAAATGGCAGCAGCTAAGTTTGTACAACCAGTCTGTAGGCGGCGCGACGGTCAGTAAAAAAAAGTAATGTTTTAAGTGAGTCCCCCCAGCTACAGCCCCTCTCCCGATAAATAATATGTAGGTACCTAATTATAAATAGTTGTACAGTTAGCGCCGCTAGATGAATGGAATTTCATTAATATAGTTGGATTTTTCATTTCTATAGCATATGCTCAAAATAAATTACTCTGTGTTATTTTAACAACCAAAATTACCTACATGATTTGCGAGACTCTTGCTGCAAATTTTGGTCTAGCATTTGGGAAACACTATCTAAAATATATGTTTTATTTGTAATAGAAAGGTAATATGCAACTAAAGTGAAGAGAATTTAGGCGTATAATTGTCAATGAAGTCTGATAAATTCCTATCATTTGAATGTTATTTTTGAGTGCATTTCATAAATTGTCATATGTGTAGACACTGTGTGTAGACAATGATAGCATAGGTCAGGCGATAAGCACAAATCTATAAATTAAAAGGATCACAGAAAGTTGTACTTCATAATTACAAGAATGATAAAATATCATTTTCAATAATTATACCTACCTAATTAATTAAAAACCTTTAAGAATTTACGCTAAGTCTTAATAAACGTGAACAACACTGCTCATAGAAGCCACTACTTACCCTATATAACTAGTATAAAAAATCATTTAATTGCAAAATTACAAATACGACACACATCTATTTTGCATACACAGTAGGTACACCCCACTAATAGTTAACAATTTAATGTTATTATTTATGCCCGGCGAATGTTCCCCTTGTGTGTCACTAGCTTAACAGTGTACGTATATCTTGAATGAGGTGTGAGGATAACTTACAACTGCCTTGCAACTTCATAACCTCAAAATTATTCATTGTGCTTAAATTTTACTGAATTCTAATGGAAAATTCACGTCAACAGGGCACACAATAGGTATCTACATATGGGCTAGTTCGAATATATGAAACTAGCTGTTTCCCACGGCTTCGCCCGTGTGGATAAATTAAAATATGGCTAGGTGTTTGAATGGTCAAAATATTATTAATATAATATCTTAACTTAATAAAGAATTAATAAGTAGAAAAAATAATAAAACACTTTTATTTTGATAATAGATTGTTCTTAATTTTATGTTTTTTTAATTAAATATAAGTATTTGAATAACAAGGTTGTGTCATCGTTTAATACAATTCTAACTGTAAAGTTTGAAGTATTAAGCCTATACAATGTGTAAACATTGTCCGATAGATGGCATACGTTACCTTGAAGACGTAAGATATACCTAATATGAATCGAATGCCTAAAATAGTTCACGATGGTGTAAGTGGCAGCACGGTTGGGCCGGATTCCCAATAGGTGCGGGTTCGAACCCCGCTTGTGACATCATTTTTCGTTTCGTAATCGGGTATTTATAAATATAAGTTTATTTTATATTTTTATGTTACCTACTACTATTACCAATTATTCGGGGTGGACGCAATATATACCTACTCCTCTTCCTATAGGTATATTGCAAAAGTTATCGGCAATAGGTTTATGACCAGCCGCCTGCCTAACGTCAACTATCCTTATGAATTTATTTATACTTTAGCATCGATGTACTAAGTTCTATAGATTTAATTCCAAAAGTGACAATTTTCATACAACTACAACCTCTAGTTTAGTCCCCGTAGGGGTATATTTACTGGGCTGGAGCTCAGCGCGAGTCACCGTGCTGGAGCACCGGCCTGCGAGGTGTTTCAAGTGCATGGCGGTCGGGCATACCCGGCCAACATGCACTAATTGCTTTGACTGCGGCGGACTCTGTTTCCGCTGCGGTCAGACTGGGCACATGGCGGCATCTTGCGCCGCCCCGCCCCACTGCCCCGCGTGTGCGGCGGGCAATAAGCCTGCCAAGCACCGCATGGGCTATGGGGCGTGCAGACCTCCGGCTTCGGCTCCAAAGGGGCGGAGCGGCCCTTCGACTCCGGCCGCTTCAGCTCCTAGCGCGGCCCGATCGCCCGCCGCAAGCCAGGAGGTGATAATGCACACGGCCCATTAATGGCTGCCCAGTCCACTCACCTCCTGCAGGCCAACACCAACCACTCCGCCGGTGCGCAGGATCTCCTCCTGCAATCCATGGCGGAGTGGTCGATCGGTGCAGCCTTAGTCGCGGAACCGTACGTCGTGCCTGATCGCCCCAATTGGGTGGTCAGCCGGAACGGAACCGCGGCAATCGTCACCTCCACGCAGCGGCACTTCCCGTCCTTATCCCTCTTGGATAGGGGCGAGGAATTTGTCGCGGCGGATTGGGGAGGGGTCACACTGTACAGCGTTTACCTCTCCCCTAACAGGAGAATGGACGATTTCAGGGCCTCCCTCACCACCTTGGAGGCTTCGATACGGCGACTGGCACCGGGCCTCGTCCTGGTCCTGGGGGACTTCAACGCCAAATCCACGGCGTGGGGGTCCCCTATGACGGACGACCGCGGGCGGGCGGTCGTTGAGTGGGCGGCTTCACTGGGCCTCTGTGTTGTTAACAGGGGCTCAGTGAACACGTGTGTGCGACAGCAGGGTGGGTTGATAGTGGACTTGTCGTTCGCTAGCCCCGCTGTCGCACCACGAGTGAGGAACTGGCGTGTCCTGGAGGAGGCGGAGACCCTGTCGGATCACCGATACATCCGGATGGAGGTCTCCCCTCTCCGGGACCCCAGCAGGGGTCACAGGGCGGACCGAGCTCCCGCATTTCCGCGGTGGGCTGTGGGGCGGCTGGATAGGGACCTACTGGCGGAGGCGGCCATCGTGAACACGTGGCTGACCTCACCCCCCCAGCGGACGGAGTGGACGTCGAGGCTGTCCGCATCCGCAGTGCGTTAACGCAGGTCTGCGATGCGGCCATGCCCAGGGTGCGGCGTCTACCTCCGAGGCAGGGGGTCTACTGGTGGTCCCCAAGACTGGCGGACCTTCGTGCGGCGTGCATTAGTGCCCGAAGGTCCTACACCCGCAGTCGGCGGCGTCGCCGCGATGTTGAGCGGGAGGGCCAGCTGTACGAGACGTACCGCAGTGCGCGTACCGCCTTTCGACTGGCCATCCGGTCCGCCAAGGACGCGAGTTGGCAGGAGATGCTGGACGGTCTCGACCGTGACCCCTGGGGTCGCCCGTATCGCGCGTCGCTGAATAAGCTTCGCGGGCAGGGCCCCCCCCTCACCAAGACCCTCCAGCCCGACCTCCTTCGTAGAGTGGTCGAGGAGCTGTTCCCGCAGCAGTCGGAGCACACGCCCCCGGTCATGGCTTCGCCAGATCACGACCGGGAGGCCATCGAGAGTGTTCCGCCCGTGACGGAGTCGGAAGTGGGGTCAGCCGTGGCGAAGATTCGTTCCGCCACCACGGCCCCCGGCCCGGACGGAGTCCCAGTCCGGGTGTTGACATTGCTCCTCGAGCATCTCGAACCTCGCCTCAGGCGACTGTTCAACGCCTGTCTGACGTCTGGACGGTTCCCTGAGTGCTGGAAGGAAGGGAGGTTGGTTCTCCTGCCAAAGCCGGGACGGCCCCCGGATTCGCCGTCGGCCTACAGGCCCATTGTGCTTCTGGACGATGTGGGTAAGCTGCTGGAGCGTGTCCTCGCTGCCCGCATCGTCCAGCACCTGGAGGAGGTGGGGCCCGATCTGTCGGACGCTCAGTTTGGGTTTCGGAGGGGGCGTTCGACCATCGGGGCCCTGCTACGCCTGAGGCAGACGGCCGCGGAGGCTGTCGCCGGCAAAGGAGTGCTGTTGGCGGTGTCGTTGGACATCGCCAACGCCTTCAATAGTCTGCCATTCAGCTGCATCAGGGAGGCACTCCGGTTCCATGGAGTGCCCCTGTACCTCAGGCGGCTGGTGGCAGACTATTTGGAGGGGCGCAGTGTCGTCTACGCGAGACCCGCAGGGGACATTGTGCGGACGCCCATGTCGTGCGGTGTTCCACAGGGGTCGGTTCTGGGGCCGACTCTGTGGGACATCGGGTACGACTGGGCGTTGAGAGGGAGTTTCCCCCCCGGGCTGAGCGTTATATGCTATGCTGACGACACGCTCGTCACAGCCCGGGGCAGGACACTCGAAGAGGCGGCGAACCTGGCCACTCTCGGCACCGAGGAGATGGTCAGGCGAATTGAGGCGCTGGGGCTCAGGGTGGCCCTAAACAAGACGGAGGCCCTACTATTCCATGGGCCCCGTGTGAGGCTGCCCATCGGCGCCTCGTTAGTCGTCAACTCCATCCACATCAGTATCCAGGCCCATATGAGGTACTTGGGCCTGGTGCTCGACGGGCGATGGTGGTTCCGGGAGCATTGCCGTCAAATTGCTCCCCGGCTGGTCGGCGCGGCGTCCGCCCTTTCTCGGCTCATGCCGAACGTGGGCGGACCCAGTTTCGAGGGCCGACGGCTGTATGCGGGGGTGATCCGCTCAATGGCCATGTACGGCGCACCCGTGTGGGCGAGGGCTCTGAACGCCCAGCTCAGGGCGGTGCTGTGGAGGCCACAGCGAGCCATGGCGGTCAGAGCCATTCGCGGGTACCGCACGGTGTCTACCGAGGCGGCATGCCTATTGGCCGGGACACCCCCGTGGGACCTAGAGGCGGAGATGCTCTCCGACCTCTACCGGCGGGTTACCTCAATGCGCGACGAAGGTGGCTCCTCATCGTTGAGCGAGATAGCCACCTGGCGCGAGGACGCCCGCCGAGAAGTCATCGCCCGTTGGGCTACGCGGCTGGAGAGGCCTAGACACGGTGTTTTTACCGTTGAGGCCCTCCGGCCCGTACTGATGGAGTGGATGGAGCGGCGGCACGGAGTCCTCTCTTTCCGGTTGGTGCAGGTCTTGTCGGGGCATGGTTGCTTCGGCAAGTACCTGCACACGGTCGTGCGGAGGGAGTGGACTCCGTCCTGCCACCATTGCAGTAGCGACGAGGACACGGCGCAACATACGCTCGAGGTATGTTCGGGCTGGGACGGGCAGCGCCGTGACCTCGTCGCTGTCATCGGTGCCGACCTGACGCTGCCGACTGTTGCGCGAGCAATGGTCGACAGCGTCAGGAATTGGGACGCGGTCGCCGCCTTCTGCGAGGCTGTCATCTCGCAGAAGGAGGCGGCGGAACGGGCCCGGGAGGATTCCCGTGACCCGGGCCGCCGCCCGCGGCCGGGGCGGCGCAGGCGCGAGTACCTGCGCCTGATGCCGCCCTAACCGAGGCTTCGGGTGATCGGACCGGGGAATTGTCCGATCACCCGACGTGAGGCCACCGCGTGAGGACGACGCCTCGACGGCGAAAGCTGTCGGGGCGTCGACAAGAGAGGAGCCCGAGAGGGCATACCGCCGAGCGGGCCACCGAAGACATAGATCGGGTACCGGTGGCCCGCTCGCACGGCGAAGAAGAGGTGCTTGCAGGGTGGGTCAATGGGGTTGTGCGCCGCCTCTTCCGTCACCCCGGACCGATTTGGCGGGGTGCGACGTCCATAACCCACCGCAAAAAAAAAAAAAAAAAAAAAAAAAAAAGCGGTATATTTATTGGCCGGGCGGGCTACCGAAGTCAAAAATCGGATACCGGTGGTCCGCTCGCACGGCGAAGAGAGAGGAGTTTTACGGTGTGTCTATGGGATCACGCGCCGCCTTTCCGTCACCCCAGACCGATTTGGCGGGGCGAGACGCATCCATAGTCCACCAAAAAAAAAAAAAGGGGTATATTTACTACGCGCGAGGAAGGACTAACGTCCCCCCCGCCCCTCTGTCGCCCCGGACGGAGTGGTGCGAGGAGTGCGCCGACCGTAGACCACCCAAAACAAAAAAAAAGGCGGTAGGTATATTTTCTAAAAACTATGAAACACGCCTTTACTTATTTTTAATATAACAATTTTTTTTTTACATTTATTAAGGATCTCTCTTTCAAATTGACGCATTTTCATATAATTTTACTTTCTTTAGGGATGATTAAAAATAAAACTTTAGTACGTGTTTTTCATCTTTAATTAAATATTTGTATTTGGTTAAGTTGTACAGTCGCTGTGTGATTAGTGGTAATGAATACTGCCAACCCTTACTTTGCTCGTGGATGGCATAAAAGACGACTAGAAAGAAGAAAGAAAAGAAGAAAGAAAATTCATTTATTCGGCGGAAGACATGCCAAAGATATATATATATATATATATATATATATATATATATATATATATAGTGAACAAGAACAAATTTACACTTCATATAAAAGAAAAATACAATAACAATTATAAAAATAAAATAAAAAAATAAATAAAAAATATATAAAGGAAACAGTAGTCAGATTAACAATAGTGATAGTTCAACAAAAAATATACGATAACATAAACCTGAAGGATCAGTAGCAAAATAATAATCAAAAAATAAATAAAAAACTGCATGTCCTGCCGAAAAGGTCACTATCTCAGCATTAGTTGGGTTTCACCCAACCCTATTAGTGACTCACGGATATCACTTAATGATAACTATGTTGTGAATATGTGCTTCTATATTACATAATCGATTATGATTAATAATAACTAAGAATATTGATAATTATCATACAATTATAAATAAATAATATGAAGGCCAAGAGCATTGTATCGGCCTGGGCCAACACCATCTCATGCCGTCTAGTCAATAATTACCTTCCCAAGGAGGGATGACGTTAGGCAAGCGGTAGTTCATAAAACTATTGCCAATAACTTTTGCAATATGTAGGAAGAGGAGTAGATACGTATTGCGACGACCACAAGTAATTGGGATAAGAGCAAGAGAATTATGAATTATAGTTAAATTACAGATATCAGTATTAAAAAAAAAGCAAAGCAAAGTGCCGTACTTGTTCATAAGTTAATTTCCGTATAAATTTCCAACATCCATTTCTCTTTAGGGAATGATTTCAAAAAATGGTGAAATACGTATTTGTTATTTAATATTGAGTAGCCGAATACATATTTTCATACCAATGTGCAACCCCTATTTTACATATTTAGTGAGCATTTTTCCAAAAATGCTGAAATTATGTATTTATTCATTTAATATATCAAATAGCCAAATAACTATTTTCAAGGTACTAACTTTAAAACTTTCCCTGTGGTGACGGAGTAAGAATACAATTCATCACCCCGTCTTACCCGTATAAGTCGTCGTAAGAGACGACTATAGGTTATAAAACGCATATAACGTCTATGCCGGAGAAGGAAAACTCGAAACATAACCCTATACCAACACGTCTGACCAGTGTGGTATAGTAGATCAATTTTCCTCCCATTATGGAGGAGGCTCGAGTCCAACAGTGGGACATATATGGGCTGAGATGAAATTTAATACTGACAAAGTTTCATAAAAAAACTTGTAATCTCTATTTTAAAGCCATAGGAGAGAAATTTGCAAAAATGCTAAAACTCGTATTATTTTTATTTAATATTAAATAACTAAATACAAATTTTCACTGATCTAACTTTAAAGTCGACGAAGTTTAATACAAAATTGCAATCCCCATTTTACAACCTTAGCGGAGAAATTTCTAAAAATGCTGAAACGCTTATTTGCTTTAGTATCTAATAAAGAGCCAAATAAACATTTTCAGGCATGTAACTTCAAAACTGATACATACATACACACATACATATCATCACGCCATATCCCTTGCAGGGTAGGCAGAGAGGACAGAGTGCCAGAGAACCTCTCCCTCTATCCTTGCATACTTCGCTCGCTTCCTCAATATTCATAATTCTCTTCATACAGGCTCGCTGATTTCGAAGACTCTTGACTCCACCTTCCTTTAGTACGTGACCAATTTGGTCTAGGTAGTTGAGTCTCGGTCTCCCCCGATACCTACATCCTTCCACTTTCGCATTGTGTATCTTTTAACCAGACGTTCGTTTGGCATTCTTTCCAGATGTCTGAACCATAAGGTAAGTAAGGTTTCTCATCCTAATAAAGTTAAGTGCCTAGCCCAAGGGTACGTCCAATGGGATACGAACCTTCGAGGAGAGCTCTGAAATTCCCTGGCAATGTGGGTTGAACCATGTTTATAACTTTAACGAGAGCCGTGGATATTTTCTTGTCAGTGCCTCGCGGCTTGTGTAGGTTGGCTTCAATCAGCGTGAAGGTGAACATAGCATCATCAGATTCAAGATCTCAGGTATTATTTGGACGAGTAGGTATAGCTAGATGCTCCCACAACTAGTGAGTTGGGCTTTGTATAGAGTCGAAATAACGCCGGGTGCACTGTTTTATATATGTAGGTAGGTAGTTACCGTAATGATTGGCGGACCTGGAATGAGAAATATCTATGAGTTGCCGCAACCTACACTTTCAAACCGTAACATAGATGTAAACTTTTATTACGTACCTAGGTATTTTTTAACTGTATCTATCATCGGATATCTCATATTGATGAGTCGATGAGAACAAAGATTCTGATAGAAGTTTTCATTGAATAAGCTCTATACCAGTAACATTAAGACCATCTTGGCTACTAGTAGATAGATAACTCTTAATTGATAATAGTTTTAAAGAAAATTGTTAGAAAATTCTTAGTTTTATTGTAGTTCTTCAGTTTGTAGCAATACCTAACTAGAAGCTATGGAGGAAGGTAGTAAGTTAAACTTCGTTAATAATCCTACCATGTGTAATTCTATATCTATTATGATCATATAAAAAATATAACAGCAGACTAAAAGTGAGATTTCAAATTTATTATTAGATATTAAAATCAGTTCCGTAAATAGGGCGTTGCCACCGGTGCCCAGGCATAGGGCGTAGACTCTGGGTGCGCAAGAAATGGTCAGACCAGGCAGGACTATTATTTTTTCGGTTTGCTCCTGATGAGTTCCCGCTGCGCCCCTAGTGCTCGATTCCAACACGTACGTAGATACCTACATCCCAGTATCATCATAAAACGTCTATTAAATTAGACAAAACATCACGCTCATTTTTTTGGCAGTATGAAGACCATAGTGGCCCAAAAATTAGGTAAATCTTAAGCATCGCGGTGGGCAACGCATTTGCACTAGTGAACTTGCGTTTGAGTTTTAGTGAGTGAGACACAGTGGGTGGTATAATAGGCAGAGGGTCCACTTAACATCAGCTGGCTCGTCTGTTTATTTGCCCACATCAGTTCTTTAAAAAAAAAAGATTTTTCTCTTAAAATTTTAGAAAATTGGTCCACCAACACCAACTTCCTTGTGCTTTATTTTATCACCCTGAATGAAATAAAGTAGGCCTCCTATACATAGTATTGCTCTAGTGTACCTACCTATACCTAATAACTAAAAAAAACACGGGCTCAGTTATAGAAGCTCGCATAGAGCGCAGAAAAGGCTATTTACGATTAATATTGTTAGGGATCTTTCATTTTAAGTTTTAAATAATTATTATCTACCAATGGCTAGGAAAGGAAATATATAAATGTTCATAAGTATATAATAGGTACTTACTTTTACATAACTATTTAATATTATAATAAAATCGCTATTCAATGAAAACTGTCAGTCAAAATGCATAGAAAGGATCAACGGGAAAGGTGTGCGTCGTTTATGCAAATTTATTTCCTGTAAATTGTCGTACAATTGAATTTCAACCATATTCATTTATATCTAAATCTAAAATCGTAAATTAAACGTATTCAATAAAACGTTAACGTTATACAATTAAAATTGAAATCTTTATCGCATTAATATAGTTCACAATTGCTAATCAATTTATTATAAAACCTACACGAGTAAAGTTACTTTCTAATTTGCATGAGCTATTGTATTTGAAACTTTATTTTTTAAAATGGCCACAAAAGATTTTTTTTTAATAAACAACACTGCGAATGCATGCAAAGTTAAAAATAGAACATCTGCTGTATGGGGTTAAAGACCGCTTGCAAAAATTTGAATATCGAAAGAATTAATGTTGCCTTCAATCTATCTGCATAGATTAAATATTATTATTTCTATAGGTATTGTAGGGCAAGGAGCACTATAATGTTAGGTTAGATACCTAGCTATATAAGTTTAATTACTCATATTTTATTTAAAAAAACATTATTTGTTTTAGAAGACAAAACCTCGCGCTAACGAATGGGCCCTTTGATTTACAATTAGGTATTTAGGTATCTGCTTTACAAACTTAGATAGGTACCTTACCTTGCCTTAACGACTTAAGACGACATAAATTATATGTATAACTAGGTGATAGGTTAGGTGGTAGGTAGGTAGGTAGGTACTAGATAGGTAATAGGTACAACAACTAAGACGTTTTTTTATGATTAGATACTTTAAAAAATGTTATATAGGTAGGTATTTAACTAGATAGGTAGATATCAGTTAGGTATCATTATCCGCAGGTAGAAGGTCTAAAGAAGCAAGCCTCCAATAAAATTCTCGTTCATGATAACTGATAGGACACTTCCACCTAAACCATGAGGTTCAATAACGCACTATAGGTATACCTACCAACACCACGTGTTAAAGTTATGATGATGATCGAGTGTAGGTAGGTAGGTATATCTACCTAATAACTACCTAAATAAGTAGGCAGTAGGTACTACCTACTAGGTAGGTACCTAGGTAGGTAGGTACTTCACTCAAAATACGAAGTTATCATGCATTTCTATTAGGGACTGAATTACCAATGAGGATCACGTAAGTTCTTTTCTCACAAACACAAGATTAAATTAAAAGAATGTACCTATTCAGTGCATTCCGATCGATATCGGATTAGTAGGTAGGTACCTAAACTACAACGATATTGTGAAAACTAGTTCCATTTAGAATATATTCTATTCAAAATCATTATGTTTGGCAAATTCACGCAAATTTTTATACACAATAGCCACACGAATAGAAAACAAGAAATTCAAGTTTATGTTCTACCACGACGGGTTAGACCACGCGCCTTTTTTAATTTGCAATATTTTTTTTTTAAAGCGGCAACATCGGTGCGTGTCTTTTGTGCCAGACATATTGTCCGGAATGACCTGCAATGTTAACGAATTATAGAATTAGCTATTAATTATACGCGTTTGTCGTAAAATTTATTTCTAATAATGTAGAATGACCATATTTTATATTTTGGTATTGTTGGTAGCCGCAATTAAAGCCATGTTCCTTTACTGTAAAAAAAATAGTTATAGATACCTAAGTAATAGGTAGGTACCTAGATATAGGTAACTGTAACATTTTGTGTTAACAACATTACCTACTTAATGTATCTGTCTACGTAGTTTTAGATAGGTAAGTTAGGGGAAGGTTGCGATCAATGGACCAGCGCTTTCTTTGGACCACCTAAGTAATTAAAAAATTAGACAAGTTAGAACGTGTTCAATCTATTGTTAGGCAAAAGTACCAAGCCCAGTATATACCCCTCAAACCTCAGTATCGCCAGGCCATCCATTGCGGAGTAACGTGTACGCACGTGTTTGTGAGGACGGCGATATAAAAATTACACAACGAAAACATCCATGTAAGTATTGTAATACTTTTGTTTATTAAGCGATAGTATTCTATATTGATAGAATATTAATCTGTATTTTAGTAGGTGGTTGAGAATCTTTCCGATATCATACTTACCCTTTTTTTAATAGAAATATATTTTTAATTTAGCATCTAGTTGCTATCATTGGCCCACCATGGTGATGCTATGAATGGACTGGTCCAATCAAAGAAAGTTTAATATATAACTTTTTTGAATGTTTTGTTTTAGAATGTCAAAAACTATAGGATTAAACGAAGCATCTAGAATTAATGGTGTTCCAAAAACAACTCTAAAACGCAGATTGGACGGCAAAAACCAAAAAGCCGTGGAAGCAACTCAAATTATAGGATCAGAAGGTGACTGCCTGCAGTATAAGAAACGGAACTTGGCAATCACATTATAGAGATGGAGAATTCATTGTATGGAGTTACTCCTAAATATGTCACGAAACTAGCATTTCATTTAGCCAAAAAAAAATAAAATTAAGCATAGATTTAATAAACAGAAAAACCTAACTGCAGGAATGAAATGGTATTACGCATAAACACCTACATTTTGTAACCAATGTTTTAAGTTTTAAAGTGTAACGTTAATCGTTAATTATGTGATTGCGATTGTTCTCATTAATAAAAGTTGATTCAAATTATGTGGTTTAATCATATTACCATGATTGGACCTTTTGCCTAAAGCTTTCTAAGTCCATTGATGGCAACGGGGTGGTCCATTCAATGCAACGGTGGTCCAAAGAAAGCAACGCATTTCTAAATCATTTTAACACTATTCTGCTAAAATTGCTCAACTTTAAATTGAAATAAATACAGCATCGTATTTGTATTAAGAAAGGATTAAATATTAATCATTAGTTTTATTCTATCACTTTTATTTTATTAGATATGACACTTTAAAGTTATGTGGTCCAATCATCGCAACCTTCCCCTACACCTACTCATTTAGGTACCTAATTTGTTGAAAAGTAGGTAGGTGTTAATACTTTAATCTCAGGAAACCTAGTAGGCACACACACATAAACACTTAGGTACTTACACCTACCTGTATGTGTAATACATAGATATATGTCAGATACATATAGGTACCTACATACCTAGGTGAGTAGGTACCCAAACATTAAATTAGGTACATACTCCATCACCTGTGGGTTTTTAAAAATATTTAATTAATTTATTTCTATTAAATATATACCTATAAGCAATAGCTATGGATTAAGGTAAGTACCTACTACATATAAGGTATATTTATTCGATAAAGTACATACCTACCTACTTATAGGTACCTACATTTAAAAAGAACTGAATACCTATATACGCGTCTTTCATAAAGCAAAGTTCTAAATGCTCCCTTAGCACTAATTCTAAGGCGTATCATAACATAAAATTCAAAAATTATTGTCATAGCGCAAAGCTTATCTTTGTAGCCTTTTGCGAATGAGTCGCGAAACTTGAAAATGGAATGCCTATTGCCCAATTTGGCGCCAAAACGACGCGTGGTGTGTGAGAACACGCGCCGCCTCATACACGTTTGCCCCGCCCTACATACGCTGGCCAATCGCATAAGGCGAACTCTCGGCGGCTCGCGCAACACGCATATTGATCTGCGGACACCGTTTACATTTCGACATATCACATGCTAAACAGCGACAAACAATAACATATGTCCACCTAAAAAATATATTAAACCTTAAAAAGAGGTGTTAGAGTTGAAATTTGTTTGCCATAGTTAGCAATACTTATGATCTTACAGAGGTTTACAAAAATGTAATTTATAACATGTAGATTTGTTAGTTGAATATGCACCTTATTTTGTTTAAGTTTAGAGTAGATTTACTCAAATTTCATTAATTTTAATTACAGATTCTGGAAATCGGTAAATAGAAAATGTAGTTTAATAAGATAACATTAATTTGTTAAAAAGAGTTGTTTTTTATCAATCACGCTTCAATATATTCGTTTTATCACTGTCACATTGAAAAAAAAGGATATTTTATTCGAAATCCTTATTATTTCTATTTATTTGTATTTATGTATTAATTCAATATCTACAAAACTTTAAACAATTTCACAATACAAGAAAAATTTAGAATTTTGTTCACAACACTGACATCTAGTGTGGAAATATTAAACTATTTTATATCGTAGCGTAGTTGATCCTACAATGGAGCTATAATGGTGAAGGCTATTGAGCAATAGATGCCGCTCTACCAATGCTATATTAATTTTGTATATGTTTTAGATGATTAGTAACAGTATTAGATCAGCAATGTTTTTAGTAAATTTACTTACTTGATTAACGCATGATCAAATTTTCTATTAGTTTACCCTAACTCCACTAGCTACTTTAGATTAAACAATTTAAAAAGTTTAATGCAGATCGCATTTTAAGTACGAGTTGGATGTTCGTAAAATTATGATTATGAATTACGCCTTCTTTAATTTTTAATGTACAACGTTATAATAGTTTTGCGTTCAAAATAGTTGCTAGAACGAAGGAACTTGGGTTTTCAATATTTTCCACTATTTATAAACACGACTATATTATTGAGGTATATTCATTGAGGTATGTTGGACTTGTAGTAAAATTATATGCAATTACATATCAAATATTGTCGTACCCTGGTTGTCAAAACCTGGTTTGAGAGTCAAAAATTACTCAAACTGGTAGGTAGTTTTATTTGAAAAGTACCAACTACCTAGATACCAAAGTGTGCAAAGTATTTTTATTAATAATTACATATTTATTTCACCTTAGCAAAAGTTTGCTTGAAGTAATATATTCATTTGAAATTAAACAAAATCACAACACTTGTTATGTTAATAAAAATATTTATTTATTACCAATTCCAAATAAATAAGAAACAAAATTTAAGTTAATACAAATTCACATCAGAAATTTCAAAAAACAAATAAATATTTTACATTAATATCTCTTTACAATCATTTTATATACAAAAAAAAAACATAGTTTAATTTAATAAGGCACTTCTTATTAAATATTATGCATTTACATAACATTTTACCATCATCATCATTATCCTGCTCTTATCCCAATTACTTGGGGTCGACGCAATATGTACTCTTCTTCTATCGCACATGTTACAAAAGTTATTGCCATTAGTTTTGTAGCCGACCACCTGCCTGAGGTCAACCTTCCTTGGAAATATATTTATTGACCAGATAGTATTAGATATAGTTGGCCCAGGTTGATATAAAGCTCGCAGTCGTCTTTTACGACATCCATGAGCAAAGTAAGGATTAGTAGTATTCATAACTACTACCACACAGCAATATATCACATTTTTCAATTTGATAGTAAGTGTTAATAATTTTAAGAAAGTTTTACAGGTAAGATTACCTATGACATAAATACTATACCCATTTAGTAAGTTAATAAATAATATTTGACAACTTCTGGTGTAAACAAAACACTTCTGGTGTAAACAAAACACTTCTGGTGTAAACAAAACACTTCTGGTGTAAAATATTCAGCCCTATTCTAATAATACTTTACTATTATCATCAATTACAACAATTACAATAATATATGAACATAATTAGCAAAGAGTTATTTAACTACAATTACATCACTAACTAACATATTACAGAATAACTATGATGTCATTGAGGCATGAATAAATTTGATGATTCTATTTTCGTTCCTTGTAGAAGCACCTAGATTTTCAACATGAATTTCCTTATGCCCTGTATTTTTTATTTATGATATTATTAATGAAATAGATTAAATAAATCTCTATCTATAAATGATAGACATGTTTTTAACTTTAACACTATAATTAAGTTTAGTTATAATACAAAACAAAAATATACATGATTAATTATGATCACATAAATTAAACAATTTTAATTTAAATATTTAGAATAGCAAGGTTGGTTTTAATACAGTGCGACAAGCAATCAATAAATCAAGTATTAAATAATATATACACAAAAGACTAGGAAATACTCAGATAGAGAGATGATATTACATTATCTTCACACTTCTGCTTTATCAAGAACTTTTACAGGCTCATTTAAAACTAAAGGTATATCTCCTCCACCATTCTTTGGTACCCAACCTGTAGCATCTTCCTCCATTTTCTGTTTTTCCTCTTTCATTCTTTCATATTCATCAATTTCTAGCTGATATTTAGGAGTTGTTATACCAAAGAAACCAGCAAGTGATTCTCCAGCATAATCCACTGCATTCAATACTTTTGCTCCAGATTTTACTGCATAATGTGAGAACCAGGGTCCCCATGTTAAAGTTTTCTAAAAAATAAAAAAAATAACTACCTATCCAAATGTACATATTATATGAAAATCATAGATGGTATATCTATGATATTAAATTGCATAAACTTCTTTATATACCATAACATTATCTACAAAAACTTAAAAATAGTAACCCATCATTGTTTTTGAATATTTTCTGTATGGTAACATATTAAGAACATAACAACAGAACTCTTTCTTTTTTTTACCTATCATAAGACTTCTAAAGAATATAAGCCACACATAATATAATAACATCACAAGAAAACAAAATTAGCAATAAAAATCTATGCTAAACTTAAGCCAGCACAATATGATTGATCAGCTTCCCTTCTATCAAGTAATTGGTTGATGTCTAACAATGGAATGCATATTGGATAAGACAAAATCTCACGGTTCTGTAATAATAGTTACTTTACTAATTTGAATCATGAAAACTATTGAGAATCATATTTAATGAGCTTTAATTAACTTACAGTTTCTACTGTTGGTTCCGAAGGTTTACTTGACAATTCCGTGTTTTCCTCCTCATCAAATTTCTCATCAACTCCATCACTAAAGTGCAAGACTTTGGTGGGTTTGTTGATAGTTAATTGTGTATCCGCAGAACTCTCCATTTCTTTCTGTGTTTCGCTTTATATGCAGGTGATGAAAATAAATAAATGAATCAATCATTAATATTTACACAAAACAATGAATTCATAACACTGACCTCATTCCTGAGAAGTGTCAGTTGGAGTCTTAGAGATGAGCGATATAAACTGGAACAGGTCTGAAAACCCAGTTTGAATTTGGTATTTCGTTCTTCTGCCAGAAACCCGGTAAATACCCGGTATTGTGGTTGTGGGTATCACACCCGCTACGTGCCAAGCAAAATCATATGACTGAATGCTCCGTACATTATCTTACTTGATCGAATCTTGAATCAGCTAGCACTTGTAAGAACCACCCTTCGCCGTCCTACACACTACCTGAACCACATCGTCCGATGACTGCGGGTCATATATATAATTCGAAGTGGCTCGAATGGTAAGGCAACTCACAAACCCTCTTGAAACGTACATTGCATTTAGGTATTCTAGGGCATATAATACCTTAAGAAAATCTTGTTATTTATATCTATGAATATAAGGAAGTTAATTCCATAATAATATTATTGATTAATATTTATTTAAAAAAAAACGTTTTGTCTACGAGAAAAGGTTCTTTATGCTTATAAGATAAAATTGATTTCAACCTTAATCATTTTCATTTATTTAATATAAATGAAAATGATTAAGGTCGCAATCAATTTAAGGTATATATATATGTTCCTAACATGTAGAAATTAATATAATTTATTAAAAAAATGTGCGTAATTCATATCAATAATTAGCAATGCACTCTTAGGTGACTGTCTCAAACCAGGTAAAGTTGAAAAAAAAAAAAAGATTTTATATCAAAGAAAATACATATAAATACAAATAGAACACAATTTAATACAATAGAATCGAAAAAAAATACATTATCTAACTTGAGATTGTGCATATATGATTTTACTTTTTTAACTTCTCACTATAATAATTGATGAAGGCAAGGAGGAATTATTAAGTTATTCAATGTGGTGCTGTAGTAAGAATATAATTGAACCCATTTTCTTACCCGTGGGTTACGGGCTAAAGGAGTTTTACTTGAAAACTAGCAAAGTTAGGAAATTTAAATGAGTGGAACTTTAAGTAGCCATACCTGATCATACAGGTACGTATGATACCCGGCACGTCGACCATGTAACTTAATTGCGTAATAGTGTCAAATGTCCACGCCGTGTCTTCTTTAGCATCGGTGGTGAGACGCGTCAACTGAGCAGTACTCGCTCACTCACTCGCTCGCTAACTTTGCGCAAACTACAGCGCATTGCACTCCTACTATAATATTGTACCTTTTATCTCATATTTCAAATATGGTAATAATCAAGAATACAAGTATATCCAACACATATCTGACTCCAACATCAAATATTAATATTTATTTTGAATAACTTTTTACAAGAAAAAGAGTTCTTTATTTTTGTCAAGATGAAGGTAATTTTATAGTACATACATACATATCATCACGCCATATCCCTTGCAGGGTAGGCAGAGAGAACAGAGTGCCAGAGAACTCTATCCTTGCATACTTCACTCGCTTCCTCAACATTCATAATTCTCTTCATACACGCTCGCCGGTTTCGGAGACTCTTGACTCCACCTTCCTTCAGTACATGACTGATCTGGCAGGTTAGTCTCGGTTTCCCCTGGTAACTACATCCTTCCACTTTCGCATTGTATATCTTCTTAACCAAAAGTTCGTTCGGCATTCTTTCCACATGTCCGAACCATCGGAGCATTCCCTTTCGCATCTTTACACCGATACTCTCTTTCATACCTACTCGCTCTCTTACGTCGTCGTTACGAATGCGATCGATCAGCCTAACGCCACAGATTTTCCGTAGAGATCGCATTTCGACCGCATTAATTTTACTTTCATACTCTTTTCTGCATACCCATCTCTCGCATCCATACAGTAATGTTGGGACAAGCACTGCGTTATGTATTGCTACACGTGCCTTCTGTTGGCTACCGAGAAGTTGCCCCAACGCTCCATTCACTCTATTTCCCGCATTCACTCTATATCAGTGGTGTACCTTCCATTTCGGCTAAATCTACATCCAAGATATACAAATTCAAATTCAAATAATAATTTTATAGTGAATGAATATATGTATTTTGATATTCATCATCATCATCATCTCAGCTCATATATGTCCCACTGTTAGGCTCGAGCCTCCTCCGTAATGGAACAGAAATTGACCTACTATATAGGGCTGGTCAGACGTGTTGGTATAGGGTTTTGTTTTGAGTTTTCCTTCTTTTAGCATAGATGTTACATGCGTTTTATATCCCTTAGTCGTCTCTTACGATCACCCACGGGCAACTACTACCGACTACGCAATATGGCGCATATTTATTTTGAATTGAAACTTCTTTGCGCGCAGGGGGGTAAAATTTTTATAGATGAAATGCGACACGAGAGAAACGAGAGAGAACGAGAGAGAGAGGGGTTAGGTCTTTTTTGTTAGGTAATTAAAATCTTTAGCTCGCATGAATGTTTTTTTTTTGATATTAGTATTTTTTTACATATAATTATGACGTTATTGTGATCACACGTACTTCCATGAATCATATTAATAACTATACAAAATTTTAAAATATATTACAGTCAATTTTAGCAAACATTTTATTCAATCAACTTTAATAATTATTATATCTCAATTGAATTACTATTTATACTATTTTTTGTTTTCATAGGAGATATCTAGCAAACCCAGGATGTATGATGTACGTAGGTCACCTTTCAAACAAATGTAATGCAATTTGTCGATAAAGATGCATTAGGTCTTTTGTGGTGGATTTAGTACCGGGTATTTGGCTGCAACCTATTTGAGACCGGGTATTAAATATAACAGGTATGAGCATGCCTAGTGTCAGTGACGAACAATAACACGAAGGGATTTCAAAAAGGGCGGTATTATCTTAGTTATAAAAATATAATATTTATAGTTTTCTTATACATTCTGTCTAAATTTTTAGTTAAATAGTGATAATTTTTGTAGTTAAGTGTATATATAAATTAGTTTTAGCTGCTATTTAGGTAAGTCTTTGCATATTACTTTGTAAGTATGGAAGTGGAACCAGAGCCGCCGGATAAAAATCCTTTATTTACTTTACTAGAAGCGGATACCTTTTTAAATAATAATATCATGGATTTGGTTGATACAGGGAAGCTTTCCTCTCTTCAAGGAAAGAAACCAAAAAAGATTTTAAGAGCTCCAATGTTTAAGTCCAAAGTTAATATAGCTAAACCAAATATAAATTTGCCAGAAGCTGCATTTATTTATCAGAATAAGCCTATTACTACTGCTACTACTGAAGCGCCAATGATTACAACAGATGTTGAGAAACCGTATAGATCTACATATTTAAATAGCGATTCAGGTCCATATTTGGTACATGTAGAATTAATGAATAATAGCCCTCAAAATAGTGTTACTTTGCATCCACTTAAATTTGGGCATTTTTTATTTAAAAACAACTTAAAGGATATTTTTGAAAATGGTATTAAACGTATTGGTCGTAATAGATTATCAATACAGTTTAAAACAGCAAATAGTGCAAATGCTTTCCTTTTACATCCATTATTAAGTCAAAATAATTATAAAGTTTACATTCCCACTTTCAATATTTGTCGAATGGGTATAGTGAGAGGTTTGCCAATAGAATGGTCACATGAAGATATTATTAATAATTTGCAGGTTCCAAATGGTATTGGAATAGTGATTAAAACCAGGCGTCTGAGTCGGAAAACCATTACCCCAGAAGGGACAACATGGATTCCTACTCAGACCGTTGTTTTGACTTTCGATGGTCAATCACTCCCCTCACATGTGTATTGTTTTTTTACATCCTTACCAGTAGAACAGTATTTTTTCCCCACAGTCCAATGTTTCCATTGCTGTCGTTTTGGCCACACCCGTACAATGTGTAGAAGTAAACCCCGCTGTTACAAGTGTGGAGATGAACATGATGGAACATCATGTTCATCTGAAGAATATAGTTGTATTAATTGTAAGGGTAATCATATGGCTACATATAAAAATTGTTCTGAATTTATAAGACAAACTAATATAAAGAGGCATATGTCCAATAATTCTGTTTCTTATCAAGAGGCTTCAAAATTATTTCCAATTGTAAAAAAACTATACTCTGAGGTTGTATCAGCACATCCTATTAACGTAACTAATCCATCTACTAACTTAAGTAACCCATCTACTTCTAATGAGCATTTCAATAACTTAATTAATAAAACATCATCTTCATCCCAATCTAAGACTTTAAAACAAAAACCTCATAGGGAGTTACAAAAAGGATATGATAAAGTCGCGCACAGTAAAATTATTTCGGATTTCAAACTGCCATCCCCAACAAATGGATGTGCTTTGGGTAGTAGTGAAGGTTCTCCTGATAAGGATAGCTTACAGGAGATAAATAAACTTATTTCCATCTTGACAAATACTATTATAAATTCATCTTTACCGGACTCCGTTGCTATTAAAATTATCAGCAGTATTTCTATTGCTATATTTGATTATTACAAAAATGGATCAAATTCTTCAGTGGAACTGTAGGAGCTTAGTCTCAAAAAAACATGAATTAATTCACATGATTAACAAATTTAACCTAAAGATCATTGCAATTTCCGAAACATGGTTAAAGTCAGATTTTAATTTTCACATGACAGGATTTAACATTCTTCGGCATGACAGAGCAGATGGTTGGGGTGGTGCTGCTCTTTTAATTAAGAAAAATTGTATTTTCCATTCTATATCTTTACCCCAATTTAGTAACGACAATTTGAATGTAGTTGCTGCTCGTATAGGTGATATATCATATATTTCCTTATATGTTGCACGTAAAGATACCTCTGTATTTCCTATATTAAGAAAAATAATTGAGACAGTTCCTACACCTATAATAATTCTTGGAGATTTTAACTCTCATCACAGCCTTTGGGGAGCTCCTAATGATGATAGCATGGGTTCGAAACTCGCAGATATTATGGACGACTTTAATTTATGTGTTATCAATGATGGATCTCCAACGCGACAAACCATCCCCGGCCAAGCGAAAAGTTTTGTGGATGTCTCTATATGCTCGTCACAGTTATCGAGTATGCTCATATGGAAACGTTTATTAACATCCTGTGGTAGTGACCATTACCCCATAATAATTTCTTTTCCCAGTAATCCTTCAACTCATATTCCACTCTTGCCACCACTTCTGAAATATAAATTAAATAATTGTGATTGGGGCTCCTACTGCTCAATACTAGAAAATAAGATAAAATCTCTTCCTATAATTAACCTAGAAAATATTCAGATATGTTATGACAGTTTTGTAAACGCAATGTTGTCAGCAGCTAGTGAAATATTTCCCATTAAAAGTCCTCCTTGTAAGAATATTCCATCACCTCCGTGGTGGGATAAAGATTGCACAGAAGCAGTAAAGAAAAGGAAACAATTGGAAGCAGAATGTAGTAAAAATTTAAATTTAAAAACATACTTAGAATTTAAGAATACTGCGGCAGCAACAAAGAGGTTATTGCGAAAGAAAAAAAGAGATGGATGGCGGCAATTCTGCGCCTCTCTTTCCCCAGATACCCCAACCTCTTCAATTTGGAATAACATCAGGCGCTTTAGATCATCTCGTAATATTATATCCCAGCCTTCTCTGACCCTTGAGTGGGTTTCCACCTTCTTAAATAATTTAGCTCCCGATACAGTTCCTAACTTAAATCAAATTCCTTTTCTATATTCCAAACAAAACCATAACTCGCACCATATAATAGATTCACCTTTCTCTTTAAAAGAATTCAAACTAATCTTAAATCGTGTAACTGACTCCGCTCCTGGTATTGACGGTATACCATATTCCTTCATTTCTAAGCTGCAAAAAAATGCATTATCTTATTTATTAAATTTAGTAAATATGATAATTCAATCAGGACATATCCCTTCCTCATGGAAGCATCATTTAATAATTCCAATATTAAAACCTCATAAAGATCCATCTGATGCTTCATCTTATAGACCAGTTTCCCTATCGTCTGTTCTCGCTAAGCTGGCCGAACATTTAATTAAAGTAAGGTTAGAATGGTTTGTGGAACACAAAAATATTTTGTCTAATACACAGTTTGGGTTTAGAAAAGGCAAAGGGGTATCTGACAATCTTAACATTTTCTGTACTGATATTTTGTTGTCTTTGGGTAAGGATGAATCTACCATAGCAGCTTTTTTGGATATTTCATCCGCCTATGATAACGTACATTTACCAACCCTTAAATCAAAATTGGACTTGTTAAACGTACCACATTCATATTCAAATTTTTTGTTCAATTTATATTCAGGGCGATCTATAACACTGAGACTTCCTGGGATAGATTGCTCACCCAGAAGGTTATGGAAAGGAGTTCCTCAGGGATCAGTCCTGAGTCCTTTACTATATAATATTTACACCATCCAACTTGATTCTGTAATCGCTCCATGCTCTATACTGCAATATGCCGATGATCTAGTAGTATATTCGAGTAATCCTTCTCTTGCAATAGCATCTGGTGATGTGCAAAAATCAATAAATAGTTTAACAGTTTGGTTAGATAATCACAATTTGTGTTTATCTATCAATAAAAGTTTAATAGTTGCATTTACTAAGAAAAAAAAAATTTCCCCTCTACCGATTAAAGTTGGAGATTCAGAGCTACCCATAGGATATGAAGTTACTTTTCTTGGCAGGAAATTTAATACAAAATTTAATGGATCCTCACATATTAATCACATTATTTCAAAATGTGAAAAAAATATTAATATCATGAGAGCGATCGCTGGCATTAAGTGGGGTGCTCATCCAGCAACAATGAGACTGGTTTATAATGCCCTAATAAGAAGCCATCTCGATTATGCTTCTATCTCTCTTCTACCAACACGAAAAGCTGATCTGTGTAAATATGATATTATACAATCGAAATGTCTTCGTATAGTATTAGGTGCAATGAAGAGTTCGCCAGTGAATGCCTTGCAAGTCGAGTGCTCTGAACCACCACTACACCTTAGGCGACAGTACTTGTCGGACCGTTATCTTTTCAGGATTAGTCAAGTACAATCTCATCCACTTCTGCCCAAAATTGAAGCCCTCAATAATTTGATTATCCGCGATGTTCAGTTTTGGAGTAACAAAGAAATTCCACAACTTATCCATAGTTACAGAAATTTATTAAGTTTCAACAATATTACTATTAAAACATACCCCAGCTTTCCAGTTTACTCATTTGACTATGAATACATTATTTATGAGCCCAATATTTTATTATCTGTTGGCATTCAGAAAAACACCTCGAATGCCAACGATAAATTCCTTGAATTCATTAAAAATAAAACCTCCGATACAGAAATATTTTTTACGGATGCGTCCAAACTAATAGTTACGGAAAATTCCAAAAGTAATAACGTCGGCATGGCCTTCTTACGACATTCAACAGGGTTTTTTAAACTATTTAAGTCCCCTTCCATAGTTTCGAATTATACAGGTGAATGCTTGGCAATTTTAGAATGTATAAATTATATTTCGCTACACAGTATTAAAAAATCAATAGTGTTCACCGATTCCCTCAGTTGCTTGCAGTCTTTACTTACTGACCCATTCAACAAACACGTAAACCCCATAATATTTGAAATAAAATGTAAACTGAAAGAATGCCATGATATTAATTTAGAGATTTCCTTGGCCTGGATACCTGGTCACACGGGTATTTTGGGCAATGAAAGTGTAGATAGCTTGGCAAAATTAGCTAGTCGCCAAGGTCGCTTTGTTAACACTGTTTACTGTAGTGATATTTTGTTACAACCTCGTTCACAATTATACCAAAAATGGAATCAAGAGTGGGTAACAATCAATTTGCATAAGGCCAAATTTTATAGATCTCTCCAACCTAATGTCCAAATGAAACCGTGGTTCTCAAAATATATATATCCTAAAAAAATATCTTCTATAATATCCCGTCTTAGACTTAATCATTGGTGCAGTGCTCATCATCTTTTTAAATTAAAAATTAAAGATACGCCGTTATGCCAGTGGTGTGGCCAAGAAATTGGAGACTCCACCCACCTTTTATTTTATTGTCCGCATTTTTGCTCTCCTTCCTTCCATGATATCCTTATAGACTGTAAAGCTCCCTTACCTTATAATTTAACATCTATCCTATCCTTATCTAATAAATTATATACTAAAGCTCTAATTAAGTTTATTATGTATTATAATATTTCCATTTAATGCATACTTATTTTTATTTTATATCACAAAAGTTAACTTTTAAAGCATTACATATAAGTATTTATTGCCCACTTTCCTTTTAACCGATCAATCCTACCTATAAATCCTACAATAAACTCGACACTGGCAACAATAAGCCCGCATTAGTGGCTGATTGCCAATACTAAAAAAAAAAAAAAAGAAGAAGATAACACGAAGTATAGGCACAGATTAATAAATAACAGATACTTCACTCGGTAGAAAATTACCAATACCTACTGCTATAATAGCCTACTCTGTCGCGTCAGCAACTGCTGCATGCTAAAATGTGCCTAAACTTTTACACAGTGTTTGGCAGTGTTTCACAATGTACCAGTGTTTCCACTTTTAGGGATTTCGCCCTATTTCAGGGCGAAACTGCTAATTTAAAATATGGCTTATTGTAGGGCTATTTAATATTTTTAGAGATTTAGGGTAATTTGGGGTAAAATGACCTGGTGAAAATCACTGGGCGGCGATACGTTGAAATGATGATGAATTCAGATTTGACTTTGAAAATGTTTTCTATTTTATAAAATATGTAGATCCACAAATTGTACGACAGTTGGAAAATTGTTCTATAACATATCCTGTGTTCAGCCATTTCAGTTTTTTAAGTAATAAATGTAATATACAAAAAGCGGATAATAAATGGCATCAACAAGCCCTTATTGAAGCGAATTATTTTAAGGTAAAAAGTGAAGAAGAGGTCACAAAACTACTAACGGAAGTATATTGGAATAAAGTGTTGAGCTTGAAAGATCATTTTGGAACTTACAAATACCAAAACCTTGAAGTTGTGATTTCACTTCTATTAGCACTGCCATCCTCGAATACTGAGGTAGAAAGATTACTCAGTGTACTAAAAAAAAAATATAAAACTTATAAGAGAAACAGGCTTCACAATGAAACACTCAACGATTTGTTTCATACCAAACTAGGTATCTAGCTATCTAGCTTGACTTTAGAACCTAACAGACAAATATTGAATGCAGCTCAAAAACTTAAGCCCAGTGCTTTAGCTTCAGCATCACGTTGTTCACCATCTACTTCTTTCACATATTAAAATTAATTCTTCTTATGATTAATTATTTACTACCTCTGATTAATAGATGCAAATTAAAATAAATATTCAAACCATCAAGTTTTGCTTTATTTTGAACTCATTTAAACTTTGCGCCCTAAATCAAGGATTTTCAGAGAATAATTAAGGTATTTAGGGCATTTATTAGAAAAATCGTCAAAAGTGGAAACACTGCAATGTACCGCAGAGTTCCTCTGTGTTAACTAAATGAAAAGCAACTTAAATGAAACAGCTAGTTGTCTCAAAATAACACTAGAGTGCATCAATATCGCAAAATTCTGAGCGTCGTATACCTAAATGCAAGTTCCTTGAAAAGTCTCGACTCAATAACTTATAAACATAACCACATTATCAGGGCTCTCTTCAATAGTGCAATATTTACATTTGAACATTTTTATTAAATTTTAATTAGCAGTAAGAGACAAGCTCAATTTAATAATCTCAAATAATACTACTAGAATATGCCGTAAATAAATTGCGAGGTTAAGTAATGATTCTTAATTCAAGCAAAGTAGTACCTATATATTTAAAGTACTCTATGAAAGTAGGTAAGCATCTGTCAAACACCACTTTTTCGAGTGTCGAAGTTCGAACAGTGTACGGCTGTGTTCAACAGTTTCGTTGATAGAAAGCGCTTTATCGAACATTGCGTTACACTGCGTCACTTTTTGTATTAAATGGAAAGCACACATTAATTTGTGTCATTTTGTGTGTATAAACAATACAAATATGTTTATAGATGTTATTTTTAATAAATTTCTTAAAAAAAGCGTTTTCAATTTAGCAGCTTAGCTGATTAATACAATAAAAGATTAATCTTCGTAATCATTAATGATAATATAATTTGCGTGTCCAGTACATTGGTTGCAGATCTTTGCAAGCTAAATTTGAAGTTTGAGAATGGAGGGATTTTGTCGAGGATGTTTAATTAGATATGATGATCCAAGAGGACTATTACATTATACTGAAAGGAAGAGAAGATTATTTGTGTATTCTACTGGTTTAGAAGTAAGTGTGATATAAGTAAGAACAGAATAATAATAAAAAAGACAGGCAAGTTCTATGGTCAATTAACGGGATATTCCTACGAAACTGTGGTTTCTTAATAAAAAAAATATCGAAATAAACTTCACCTTTACCACCTGCCGCATGTGGTTTGGTCATTCTTACTATCCTGTTTTTTTTTAATAATGATCTTTAGAAAGATTCATTGTTTTTGTTCAAAATGGCGCTTCTACCGCTATGATTATCTTCTCCTAATATACACTGCCCTACACATTTGAGTTGCTGTCATTAATTTTCACTTGATTATATAAAATCTTTTCAAAATTTATCCATGCAATGTAAGATTATCGGTAGAAGAACGGATTGAACCGACCGACCGATGAAGTAATTCTTTGGGCTATCCAAAGAATTAGCAAATTGAAGAGGCAAAGGGCAGACCTTATTGCTCTTCAAACCGACAACTATTTGGTAAGAAAAGTTCTCAAGTGCTGACCAAGAACTGGACTATACAGCAGAGGATGACTCCCATACTAGATGGACTGATGACATCTTGACAATTGCCCAAACCTATTGGGTGCAGGTGACATAGCTCCATTCTGAGTTGCAATCTCGCGGGTAGACCTAGGTCTCAACAGTGGGATGGATGGATGATTAGATTACAATCCCCAAACACTAAACTGTTACTGATTTTAGAAATAGAAATAGGATAAATAAGCATATACTACTTTAAGTAACACCAATACCACTCAACTTTAAATACCAATCAATTTGTATCTCTCCTTTATTCTTAATTCCACAATTCTTCAGCAAATTAATAAGTTGAAGTTTACTTATTTCATGTTTGGATCTTGGACTTAGTCAACATTGCTCATCATAATTAAATCTTAATAGCAATATTTTAACTGTTACCGTTATTGGGTAGATATTTATCACACCCCTTTTTGGTCATATAACTAGTCTATTAATGTAGAATGCTAGCTGCTAGTAGGCTATGGCCGACTAGCTAGCTATGTTATCAATAAACTATTCTTTTTTATAAATTTTCATTTATAAAATTAATAATGTTTCAGGTAAAAAGAAATGATCCTAATACATTTCAACTGTGTAAAAGCTGTCTTGTAAATATGAAAGCTGCATGTAGATTTAAAAAGTTATGTAGAGCATCAGACAAAAAATTAAAAAGTTACTTCTCATTAAAAGATGGTGATGGCGCTTTGGATTTCTGTACATTTCTTAATAATGATTATGCTATGTCATTCCAGTAAGTACATTGTATCATCAATGTCCTACTTTTATTCCAATTACTTGGGTTCGATACAATATGTACTCTTCTTTCATAGTACATATCGTAAAAGTTATTGACAATAGTTTTATGACCGGCTTCCTACCAGAGGTAAACCCTCCTTGGGAATGTAATTGTTGACCAAATGGCATCAGATGGAGTTGGTCTAGGTTGATATAAGGCTCTTAGTCGTCTTTTATGACTTCCACAAACAAATTAAGGGTTTGTAGTATTCATAGCCGGTATTACACAGCTTAATAACTATATTGAATATGAAATATATTATAATTATATCTATGTATAGAAAAAGATCTAGATATAGAAAAAATATCCTTATATTAATATTAATAGCTTATTTCAACAAGTGCTACTGTACTTGTTGAAAAATTTAAATTCTATTAACAAAATTCTTAAAATTTTCTTTGTACATACATACATATCATCACGCCATATCCCTTGCAGGGTAGGCAGAAAGAACAGTGCCAGAGAACTCTATCCTAATTTTCCATAATTCTCTTCATACATGCTCGCCGGTTTCGAAGACTCTTGACTCCACCTTCCTTCAGTATGTGACCAATCTGGTCTACTAGTAAACTATATTGTATACAATGATGACTTTGTAAAAATTACATTATATATAAAGTCAAATTATATCTGTATGATTCCAAATATGTTTGTAGTCATGCACAAATTAAGGAAATTAAAAACTATGATATTTAGCCAATTCCCTCACTGGAAATTAAACAACAGTTGGCCTTGAAACCACTCATTAGAAATCCACAAGCTCTGGAGCTTACTGATTGAACCATGGATAAGTTGGCCATTCCAGATAGTTTTATGATTTTTTCAAGAAAACTCTTCTGCCTCCTTCCGCTACCGTAGACATTTTTACAAATGCCTACCTTTAAGCAAGGATTAGTGATACATTGTATTCTCAAATTATCATCATATTGTGAATTTTCTTTGAATACATACTTTGTTATGAATACATAAAAGGTTTACAGAAAAGTATTCTTTTTATGAAAATTATTTTGATTGAAATTAATCATAAAAGTATTAATTTATATTTATTTGCGGAACTCCTTACAATTTGACTTTTTATATATTCACATTTAAAAGCTACTTGTAGTACATATTATTTGAATTAGAATAAACAACATTTATGGTAAAGGGACACTTCTAACTAAACAAATCTTGGTAACCATTATTAAAATAATGCAAATAATTAGTGCATATTTTTGCGACAACCGGTAACTCACCAATATGTTTGCTATAAGTAACCACTTACGTCAAGTCACTCTGCTCCGGTGGTCGGCCCAATGACGAAGGCGACGTCACGAGTGGGTCACGAGTATGCGTGCTTACGCTCCTCTGTCCCCCCGGACAGAGTGGTGCGAGGAGTGCCCCGAACGTAACCCACCCCAAAAAAAAAAGTGTGAATTACAATACTTGTTTATAAAATACAAAAAAGAAGAAAATTTTAAACATAACAGTAAATGCAGAAGAAAATAAAAAAATTAAAATAAAATATAAAAAAATAATAAATTACGTAAGAAGGAAAGAATATTATCTACATTTTTTTTTAAATAATGTTATTTGCATTTTTACAGAATGCGACTGGTTAGTGGAAGTAGTACACCAGCAAATTATAACAAGACCAAAGATGATGATAATGGTAAGTGATCTATAATAAATGGCTTCGAAAATATGACTTCAAGTGCATATATATATATATATATATATATATATATATATATACATATATATATATATATATATATATAACAATTAAGCCTATCTACTGAGTGGTTACTTACTTATAAAGGTGTGACTTTGATTGTGAAGAGAGAGAGAAATTATAAAAAATATGTCTGGTCAATTTATAGAGGGATCAGTTATAATTATAGATTATAGGGTCATAAAATTTTATACTTTTTTTTAGTACTGAAGTATTATTCGCCATATTCATTTCCAATTTAAGGAAACATATCCTAACTGTGTGACCGGTTCAGGGTTTAGTTTTAAAATACCCCCCTTGATTGCATGTACTTGGGTTGTAGGCCTTCATCACATAGTTTCTTTCATCATCAAGGTTTTCTAATTTCCTGTTTGCAAAAAATTTCTTAAACCCTATTATTGACTCATTCATGAATGACTCACTATGTGAAAACTAGATGTGGAAAGAGAGTCTTGGCATATATCATGGATTGCCACTGAGGAGTGGAAGGTGTAAAACACATAGTATGGGTATGTTACCCAAGGTATTTTATCACTATCTTCAATATAACTTAATAATAAGCCTTGATAGTTTATTTTCTTTTCCAGCTCATTTATATCCTATGGCCAGTTGTAAATTTCCCATTACAAGGAGGGAAATTAATATATATGTATACAGGTTGCAGATTTAATTAGTAGAATCTTTGAAGGGGGTGTATTAGACCATGATACTCTATCCATATCCAAAAATAGTACATAAGTTTTGATTAAATTGCCATACTGATAAGCGGTCAATACACTTGTACTATAAAAAATCGATGTAGGCATATACTCATGCGTGTGACACTCAACTAGTAGGCAAATAGTCCCGCTCTCGCTGCGCTCACCGCCGCACAGCTGGTCGAAATATACCTACAGGTCAATGTACGCTGACCATTCCTACAACTAGTTTAAGTTATTCTAGTAATAAAATCGGCACCCTGTATATATTATCTTTAACTCACTAACAATTCATATTATAAAATATTTTCAGAGTCAACATGCACTAGTTTAATAACAAACTTCATAACAGACGTGTTACCATACGAAGGTATGCTTGATAGAGAGGATAGTATCGCTCGTGAGGTGTATGAGCATGCCGACGATTTATTGGATGATACACTGGACTCACACTGGCTTCGGGATGAAGATTCTACTGATATGGACTTCAGAGATTTAAAGTAAAGAGATTTATATATTATCAGTCAATTGTATTTAATTGAAAAGTGGATAGCAATACTAAGATTAAGATTACTGTGTTCAACTTTCACTTATCACCAACTACTGTATGCATATTTGGTTTCTTCATCAGGAAACCAGTTACAGTATTACGATAAGTCTGTAAAATACCTAAACTGCCGCAGTTGTCCTTTATCCAAATATTAAGTAAATTTTATTAAATATTATCCTATAAAGCTACCCTTAACAGGTGCTTTGACTATTCCTTGCAATGTTATGTAATTGTAAAAAAATTGCCATTTTGTTGATTTACCTATTATACACCGTGACATTTATATCGTCTTACAAAAGAAGTGCCATAAAAGTATCCGACCAAAGAAACATATCTAACATTAATTGTTAAATAGTGGTAGTTATTAAAAAAATAACTAAATAAAATAAATTAAAGTTAATATTTTGTAACAATCTGTTTATAACGTTTACATTTTAAACAAAAGAAATCATATGGCATTCCGCATGATATTGAATGGCTAACGTAATTACGTTAGCCAATCACAGCTACGAAATCCACTAGGATTACTATCCCAAAACGTATCTACGGTACGCTAGCACATGAGTAAATAAACGTACAGAGACCAAGCTTCTAAGGAGCGAGCAAAATTGTTACCTATTATGATAGGGTTGGCATATGAGGATGAAAATAAATACACAAAACGTTTGTCAGCTATTTTATGTATGGATATTTTTTTACTTACTCTAAATAGTTTTTTTTTGTAATTTTTGATTTTTAATAATTTGTTATATCTCTTAATCGAATGATAAATTTTAAATTTAATATAAAGTTTTTTTAAATAATCAATGGGAACGCACTTGCATGGCATATCAAATTTACAATCTTGTATACGTTTTAGTATATCACTACCAATATTAACAATATTTATTTCTAGATCGAAATATTCTCAAAATTTCTTCTCAAGCAATTCAACAAATGCGATGAAGTTGTCAGGAGGTATTATTAAAAAACCCAATTGTATACTGCTTTCGTTAAAGTCTTTGTAATGGCTGAAAAAAGAGTCTTTCCCCATATTTATAGGTTGTTCAGATCAATTAACATACAATGTCATTTTCAAAAAAAGATATATTTTTATTTTTTCGATTGTTGTTCATGCACACAGTACAATAAACCATATTTACACTCTTTCTAATTAATTCAAATTTCAAATTTAAACAAACACGCACGACGCGATGCACAGCAAGCGGTGATTGAGCCCTTTGTTTGAGCACTGGCTGAACCAGCCTAAACATGTTTCGTTCCGTACGTAACGAGCCGCCAGTGCTCACGCACACACGCGCATCATACTTGTAGTGATGTACCTACCGTGGCGCGGTTGTTTGAATGTTTGTCTCTGTACGTTTATTTACTCATGTGACGCTAGGTCCGTTACGATGTCCCGATCAGCTGTAAGGTGAACGATCGGTGCGGGCAGCGCGGTAAACGGTCGTAGTGCCTACACATGTCTATGTAGGTTATGTCGGATGTCTACACTCGCTACATGCTGTTCTTTTACTATTTTAATTAGTAATTATTTATAATAATTTATAGTAAAAAATATTCCAGTAAATATTTTTTTTAACCTTTTAATTGTACGAATGAATAGTAGATACTGGATACATTAACTGAACTGCTTTTATAAGACGATATAAATGTCACCGTGTATAGTCATTGTGGCTTATGGTTTTCTTATTATATATTTATTACACCCCAATAAACTCCAGTGTTATTCAATTGAGGGAAAAGAAGAAAATGATAAATTATCCTTTTTCGAGAACTAATAAAATAGTTCCGCACTTGTAAGTGTCTGTGCTCTATGTTGTTGCACTTATTTACCCATTCACACAAAAATCTATTAAGCTGATGGCAAGGTTAAAAAAAAAGAAATAATCTATTTACTCACAACATTACTTTTAGTTTCAGCCCGTTTACAACACCTCATTCTGTAAATAATGACCGCTGTTATACGCCTAAGAGATTGAACGATCTACAAGAAGATCCACCACAAATGAAGAAATATTTTACTTCCATTAGTACTATGAAGAATTACAAAAGTGTAAACAACTTCACAGATATAATATCCCATAGTCTAAGTGAAAAAGAATTATGTGTTTCTAATATAAATGACATTAATAATGAAGACGCAACTGATGATATTAAAATAACTGGAAATGGTGTAAAATCTATACAGGATGAAAATTTAACAACCATAGAGGAAAAGAAATCTATTATTAATTTAAATTTGAGAACAGAGGATAAAGAAATACTCAATTTAAATTTACCATTAACTGAAAATACCAAATTGATACCGAATTTCAATTTGCCAGTAACTGAAGATGATAAATCAGTTATTAGTTTAGATATAAGTATTGATAGTGATAAATTAATTAATAGCTTACATTTAAATGATAATGAAATATCTATGAACAATCCAGAATTACCTAGTTTGGATAGTTTGCCAAGTATACCGAGTATTGATAATGAATCAATAAATGAATTAGATTTATCAATAATTGATAATGAAAAAAATAATATTACAAGTAAAGAAATTGAGAAAATAGTATCTGATAAACTAAATAATAAAAGAATATGTGAAGAAAAAGCGTGCATTATAGACAAGAACTTAGACAAAGCATTGAGAGACAAGGATACTGCAGAGTACTTATTGGATGATCTACTTGTTTCTCCGCAAGGTACTACATAAATATATTATTAACGCTGAAGTTTCATACTTTGAACATGTTAATTGTAAGGGACCATCAATTGTACTTACAGCCTGTCTATCGAGATAGGCTGCAAGCTACATAAAGTAATGCCGTGACAAAATGTGTCAATTTAGCAAGAGTTAGATAGTTGGTAGATATATCGCCTATCCAGGGTTCTATGCAGTTACTGTTGTCATGATAACTGCTGGCATAATAAAAAAAACAGATTGAAGTATTATATATGTTATTTATATTGATATTATTATTGTGGTCGTTTGCTGTGTGTGTACCAACACTACCAACCCTTACTTTTATCGTGGATGTCGTAAAAGACGACTAGATCTGGGCCAAATCCACCTGATGCTGTTTGTTCAATAATTACATTTTCAAGGAGGGTTGACATCAGGCAGGCGGCCAGTCATAAAACTATTGTCAATAACATACATACCATCACGCCATGTCCCTTGCAGGGTAGGCAGAGAGAACAGAGTGCCAGAGAACTCTATCCTTGCATACTTCACTCGCTTCTTCAACATTCATAATTCTCTTCATACACGCTCGCAGGTTTCGGAGACTCTTGACTCCACCTTCTTTCAGTACGTGACCAATCTGGTCTAGGTGGGTGAGTCTCGGTCTCCCCCGGTTCCTACATCCTTCCACTTTCGCATTGTATATCTTCTTAACCATACGTTTGTTCGGCATTTTTTCCACATGTCCGAACCATCGGAGCATTCACTTTCGCATCTTTACACCAATACTCTCTTTCATACCTACTCGCTCTCTTACGTAGTCGTTGCGAATGCGGTCGGTCAGCCATTGCCAATAACTTTTGCAATATGTATGATGGAAGAAGAGTACATATTGTATCGACCCCAAGTAATTGGGATAAGAGTAGGAGAATGATGATGTGTGAAACGAAAATAATAGAAGATCGTTGTTTGGACGAAGGGTTATTGTATCTGATGTCGGTTTCTATTTTGTTTTTGTTTTATAGGTTAGTCAAATTAGTAAGAATAAAATGTTTATCCTTACGAGGCGATAGTTGGTAAACGATAAAGTTTATTTATATATTGCGTTCATCCCAGAAGTAATAAGTATAAGAGTGGAGAGGGGGATAAGAGCAGGAGAATGATGATTATTATTATAGCCATGTATGGTTTGGCTGTTCAAACAAATTAATAGGAATGGAAGTCAGGCAAGCGAAGCTACTCTCATAGCTAGTATAGTTATAGTTATAGAATAATGACAATAATTTTAATGGTTTATTTCCAGTTGACTCTGGTGCAAGTACTCCGACCATAGCAAATATACTATTTGGTGAGAAAATCAGTCCGATCCAAACACGTTTCAGTAAGCGAATTGCTGCATCGAAAGGTAAGTTATTATAACTTGTAATGTATTATCGTAATATCTCATATAATAACTTAATGTATTGTACGAGACTTTACAAATATGTATATAATGAACACAAATCATACTTGGACTCAGAACAGAAATTTGTGAAGTAATGAGCTGCGCTGGAATTGAACCTATAACACTTGTCATGGTGCTTCTGTATCTTTACCACTGCGCCATTTGTGTAGATTTTCTCTCGATGTATTCAGAGTTTGCCTATAGGAAATCCTGGATGAATAAAAATGATCATGGTTCAATTAGAATTGACTTGTTCATGGGTTCCACTACACATATATATTTAGTCATAGACTCTTTACTTTAAAAGATAAGACTCTGCTAGATGATGCTGTTTGGTAGTCTTCACTAAGTTTCATAGGCATGCGTTTACTTTCCTCTTGTTGTATTGGTATATTCTATATTATGTGTCAACGATGTCATTTGTCAGCTGTGTGGTAGCTGCTACGAATATTACCAACTCTTACTTTGCTCGTGGATGACGTAAAAGACGACTAAGTACCCTATAACGACCTGGGCCAACTCCATCTGATGCCGTTTGGTCAACAATTACATTCCCAACGAGGGTTGACGTCTGGCAGGCGGCCGGTCATAAAACTATTGCCAATAACTTCTACAATATGTACTATGAAAGAAAAGTACATACTGTACCGTCCCTAAGTAATTGGGACAAGAGTAGGAGAATGATGATGATAAATGATGGTGTTTGTCAGCAGTCACGAATATTTCGAATGCCGTCATAGCGGCAGACGATCTAATAAAGTATAGTCAAGATATTTGCACTTTATCTTGCTCTGGCATTTTTTTTTTGGGACTAATGCGACCACATATTCCCACCATTGTAACTCCTGTAAGCCAGGATCCACAATGGTCACTATAAATGACACCAAGGTTTGACCCTCAGGCAGTCCCGGGATATGATTTTAATTGTCTTGGGACTCGCAACAAATTTAATTAGAAAAGGTTAAAGAGGAGGAGTTGGAAAGAGTGATTCCACTTCCCTCCTAGGCAAAGCGGGAGACAGGAAAACAAAATGACTAGTCAGCCAATAATTAAAGAGGTGTACGGCTACGATAAGCGCAGTCGTACGGCACCACGGATACGGAAGAGCTTAACGGGGCCTATATGTGAGCGTTAAGATTGATTGCTACAGTAGGTATGGCAGAAACGCATGAACGCACGGAAATTTTCTCGAGTTGCCACAAGGTCCGTATAGTATACTACTCCACAGGTAATTTGCAAACTGTTTAACATAAGGTTACGCTCGTTTCGCCAGAGATCGCACTCCCAGAGAATGTAATATGCTGATTGTTCATACTCATGGTCAGCTGTGGAACATTGACATAGTGGTGAAGGTACGAGTTTAAAAGAAAATAATTTACTTTTAAAGTTGCCATGTCCAGTTAAAAATTGGGCCACAAAATGGTCAACCTCTAGCCACACACTCTTTGCTCTCTCTTGCTCTGGCATATCGGAAGAAGATGTGCTATTCCGACCCTATATAGATTAGTGTAACTAGGAAATATTAATAAGGAATTTTTCTTCTATAACATTTTCAGGGCCAACAGACCGGTCCCAACTTACAGTAACAGATGCGCTATTAAAACAAAATGTCAACATAATCGATTTAAATAAAGCCCCTGAAAATAATATACAAGTAGATTTAAAAACATATGAGAATATTGAAAATGTGACTAGAGAGATTTACCACGAGGTTAAAGTTATAAAAGGCGAGGATAATAATCGTATTGGTACAGATGAAGTGGATGTTGGGAAGGAGATCGTGAAACAAGATAATATATTATCGGAGTATGACGAACGCCAATTTGATTTAGAAAATTTCATTTGTAATATATGCAATACAAAGTTTCGGAGCGTCAAATCCTTGTGTATACATTCCGCAAAGAAACATAATATAAAAATAATAAAACCTAAAAATAAAGATTACATATCCAAATCGAGGGTATGTCAAATTTGCGGGCGAGAGTTTAAAAATTTGCAGAATTTCCATAGACATTTAAAAAGGCATAAGGTACGTATAGTTTCTCTGTGTTGGACATCCTACGTGGCCCTAATCCACGAAGTATAGATACAAGGAGTCCGAACGTAATGTTGAACGAGTGGTCTCAATTTGGAGACAGAATTTTTGCCCTTAGCCGCGCGCTTTTCAAGAAATACTCGTTTATATCCTTACGCGGGAAGTTTTGTTGCTATTGACTGCAATGTTTTGGTGCCACTAACAGCTCTGGAATGTTTTGTTGCTATTGGCAGCTCTGGAATTTTATATTTAGCCAACGCTTGTTTACATGTAATAATAATAATAGCATCGGTACGTCCTAAATCTAGCGCGGCCAGTGGCAGAAAAGAGAACTAAGATCTGGATTTATTATTATGTCCATGAATACTGTGGAAAAACCTATACCGTTCGGACTCCTTGTATTTATACTTCGTCGTTGAGTCAATACGACTAATTAATCCTATTATTATATGTTTTTGTTTGTGGAAGCTGCAGATGGCTTTTTCTGATTGAGTGCTGGGGGCTCTCAATGCGTCTTGCTAATATTATAAATCATGGTGTTGTTTATTCTGTGCTTTCAATTAAAAATAGTAGTATTGTAGGTCCTGGCTTATAGAAGTTACAATGGTGGGTATGTGTAGTGGGATTAGTCCCAAAAAAATTGTATGTAATAAAAAATAAAAACAATGTTCTTGTGAATAAAAAAAAATCATTATTTTATATGACAAAGAATTTAGTTATTTCAAAATTACTTTTATTGTTAGAGGTATGAAAAATAATTTCTGACTAGTATCATAAATACGTATATTTCAGCAGATGAATAACATCCGATATGGTCTAGTGGCTAGGATACCTGGCTCTCACCCAGGAGGCTCGGGTTCGATTCCCGGTATCGGAATAACTTTTTGTAATTTTATAGGATTTTTTTTACATTATTTATAGTTTTTTGTATTATTTTTTTTTTATCAGAATGATCCAGAACCTGGGATATATAAGTGCGATCACTGTTCTTTAGAATTTACATCAATAAATACTTTACGTCTTCATAAGGCTAGTCTCAATCCTGATACTGATAAAAAAACATCTGGCAAAGTAAGTTTCAATTTAATTATTTCATATTGTCGTACATTGGTTAACTAACCACCCGCCGTCGTTTCGACTGCGGTTGCTCTGATACCTTCTAGAAACTTTATTTTAAAGATATGCTATAAAGAACCATTTTGATCGACATTAAATGCACCACGTGCGTAATGTGTCTAATGGATAAAAAATAATAGTGTATTATTTAAAATAACATATTATTTTGTACTAATATCTAAAAAATAAACTTAGTTAAAGAGAAGGAAAACTCGACACAAAACCCTATAGCTATACCAAGTTGGTATAGCTATAGGGTATAGCTATAGTCAAAGAGTAAAATTATATTAACTGAAAAAGAGTGGCAACTCGATGGTAAAATATGCATGTATGGAAAGTGCTGCTACTTGGAGCTTAGGCGATGAACTAAAGTTGAAGCAATATACATATACACCTACGTATCTACATGTGTGTATGTAATTATATAGGATTTTTTTCACTATGAGACCTACCCTGGAATTTAAAAAAAAATACATATCAGCCATTAACGAAACGGCAATAGTATAAACTTAACAATGAAAATCGAGATAATTTCCAGAAAAAACATCAATAACCGAAAATAGATTATTGACAATAAGTACATACGCTAAGAACAAAAAATAACAATTCTCAGTTGTCAAACTTGACAATCAGGGCAAAATGGCAGCTATGTTTGTACAAACAACCTGTAGGCGGCGCGACGATCAGTAAAAATAAGTAATGTTTTAACTGTGCCCCCCCAGGCTATAGTATACCAAGTTGGTATAGTCAGACGTCTGACCAGCGTGGTATAGTAGGTCAATTTCCCTCCCATTATGGAGGAGGCTCGAGCTCAACAGTGGGACATATATATGAGTTGAGATGCAGATTGTGTCATCTAGTAGATTAAACTTAGTACAATTTCAGTACAACTGTAAATGGGACCTTGGTGACACTTTTTTGGGATCCTTTTTGAAGGAGGAATAATATGGGATGGTGAAATTATTTTTATACTGTATTACGCCAGCGAAGCAGGCAGAAGCTAATAGAAAATATAACCAATATTTTTAATGAAATATTTAACTTTTAAATTAATATGATTTTTGAAATTGTATTGTCTTCACAATATCGTGTAGCGCTAGTTGCGCCTTAGCCACTCTCACAAATCGCGCGGCGAAGTATCACGCGAGAAATTTGAATTCGTTCGTGGACTATGTTTTGACGCCCGCAGATGAATGATGATCCACGGACCACTGGTTGGGGACCATAAATTAAAGACAATCTAAAATTATGTTTTAATGTTTTTAATGTAGATACCCACCAGCAGGGTCGGCTCTAGCACATGTAGCGCCCGGGTGCAATCAATCTCCTGGCGCCCTCTTGTATTAAAATGCGTGAACAAAATGGAATAGGTTGATAGTTACAACACGTTCGAGGTGCCCCCTAACACTCGGCGCCCGGGTGCACCGCACCCTCTGCACTATAGGTAAAGCCGGCCCTGCCCACCAGTATATTGATTAGATACCATCCATAGAGTTTGTAACAGCACTTTTAAATTAACGGCTGTTAATTCCTCATAAAATTTATGTCGGTTTTATATAGAAATCGCTTCACGACGTTTAAATTCTAAAAAGTTTTTGTAGTTTTTTTTGGTAGGCCATGGTGTGGACACACGCCGTCCGTTCCATCCGGGACAACGGAAGGGCAGCGTGTGGCCCCATAAGTCACAGTATTCTCTCCCCATCGCTGTTGGGAGGAGTAGGCATAAATTAGTACTTATAGATAATAGATATCACTGGTCCACGTGAAAAGTGATACAACGGGAAGAATAAAAAAAAATCGGTGGGTCAAAATAAGGGTTTCTTTTTTTTTAGCTTCTTGACACTACGATTCAAAATGCACGAATGTCTGCATAATTTTCATAAGAATGACGACGAAGAGTTGATAGGGAGAGCTTGTAAGATAAACTAAACTATAAACTAGTGGTGGGGCACCAACAAAAATCGAAATTAATATTTTCAGAGTTGTGTCACTTTTTTTGCGAACCAGCGATTTGAATTATTTTGTAAGTTTCAGCATATATGTACAATTTGCGGCGCTACTAGCACAACAATAGGGAATTTTAGACTTCATCAAAGAAGGCATCTGAAAGAATATGCCTATAATTGCAAAGATTGTGGAAAGGGATTCTATAGACCATCAGAATTGTCTATTCATATGAGGTAATGATTTTTGTTAAATAATTTTACTTATGCCAACATTTTTGTTAAATAATTTTACTTATGCCAACATTTTTGTTAAATAAATTAGCTTATGATGCCCAGTAGCTTTGCTTGCCTTACTGTAGATTTCGTCAAATAGTAATTTTGTCAACAGTACTTTTATCAGGATGAAAAGTAGCATTAGCCTTCTCTATACCTGATGTCCTGTATATGATATTTCAAAACGTTGAGTTGAGTAGTTAAGACGTGAAAGCTCAAATAAATTCACATTCGTGCTTGTAATATGCGTTCGGGTTCACAATTCTCAGCGCTCACCCGCAGTCCGGGTGAAGTTGTCAGCCATCTGCAGTTAACAACTAAATTACTTTTTAATAGCCTTATGTTGTATATTCGTGTAGAGATCTATTTTTAGCAATGTAACTGATAGAGCTCTTTTAACGTAATGTTGATTGCAAAGATGGTTGTCTGTAAAGTCGTTTTATGGACGATAATTTTAAGTTATAACGCCATAAGAAAACATTGATGAAAGATACACACTTTTATGAATTGAACAAACATAATCAATGGAAACCATATTAAAGTTCACTTCATATTATAAGCAATTGACAAAACTGTTCACATCAAATTCTTAAAATGTAAGAACGTGTAGGCTAATCGTCCGTCTCTATCGCTTGTTTCGCGCTCTCGCTTGCACGCTGAGCTCTGGCCGAACGTGACGCGTTCAGCCGGCGTTCATAGATTTATAACTTTACTAGCTTCTGCCCGCGGCTTCGCCCGCGTAAAAGGTTACTTTCCTAAAGTTTTTGATTCCCTATTTTTATTTTTGACCGTCGGTAATACAGTGCAACGGTATTACAATACTCAGGGTTGGAACTTCATTACTGGACTGCTAGATGGCGTTGAAGAAGCTAGATTTTGAGATTTTTTTACAAACATTTTTTTTATTTTTCATATAAAATTTTGATTTTTTTTAATAAAAAGTATCCTATCTTACTTTTAATACCTCCAAGAATATGTGAACAATGTTTCATGATGATCGGTTGAGTAGTTTTAGCGTGAAAGCGTAACAAACAAACTTACATTCACATTTATATATTAGTAGGGATAAGACGTTATCACGTCAAAAAAAAAACTTGTAATATGCGCGTTGTTTAGATTTTCACTTGAACCTTTATTGCTGATATAATATACCTAAACAACTAACTATTTTCTTATTTAGTTTGTATTTGAGTGCAAAAAACATTAATATATGTAAAATATCAACTTTGTAAAACGTATCAATTCAATTTTTTTATAAGTTTGGCTCCATCGACGGCCTTGACATTGACAGAACAGCCGGCTTGACATTGACAGAATCATTCTGTCAATGTCAAGGTGGAGAGAGTAAAACGTATCATAATTCGTCGAAATAAAACGTGACGTCACGTTCCACGATCTACTGTGCTGTACTGTTTGCTACAAGTGTTTCAGAGAAACAGTTTTTATTTATGTTCTGTTTTTTTTTTCTATTAGCTAGTGTAATTTTAACTTTCAAATTTTCATGTTTTATAAAATATTTTATTGATTGCACTTCTTATAGCGTTTTTAACCTTATAACAACAAAACAATACGGGTAAAAAGTTTTTTTTTAGCTTTATCCATTATCTGAAATAGTAATTACAACTGAGAATAGGTTTTTGTTAGCTGTCGTAGGAATCTTAGACACATAATGAGTATTTTACTTTAAAACATACGTGACATTCGAAACACTCATGTATGATGAGCTGTCCTGATGATATCGCCACAAGGTTTGGAGTCTGGAGCTATGTTTTTTATACAACTTGCTCTTAAAAATTATCCGCACGAATGTAGTTTCGTTTTTAATACCCTTTTTAATATTAAAGTTGAGAAACTATAATAGCAAAATTTTGTTTACAGAAATCACACGGGTGAAAAGCCATTCCCTTGTACACATTGTGAAAGAAAATTCTCACGAAGGGATGCTTTGGTGAAACACGTGAAAATTCACATCAGTAAGTCATCATTCTCTTATTATTATGTTATACCTTTATCGCAATTACTTCGTCATAGTACATATTGTAAAAGTTATTGGCAATAGTTTTATGACCGGCCGCCTGCCAGACGTTAACTCTCCTTGGGAATGTAATTGTTGACTAGACGGTATCAGATGGAGTTGGCCCAGGTCGTTATAAGACGCTTCGTCTTTTACGACATCCACGAGCAAAGTAAGGGTTGGTAGTATTTGTAGCCGCTACCATACAGCTAATTAGATATTCAACATCAGTAAGTATTAATGCTTAATAAAAATGGACACTGATTTCTTTATTGCCTTTGATGGCAAACAAGCAAGCGGTCAACTTGATGACGATTTATTATTATTTGAGTCAAAACGCATGCAAAATGAAGCCCAGTAGCAATTGCTAGATATCGATTTTCTGCTACTGTGGTATTACGTTAGATGAGCCGGTCCGTTTATAGCTACAAATAAAAAGCTTTTACCAACGTGCACTACCTTAATAAAATGGTTTAAATATATGTGCAGAGTTGACGTAATGTTGTTACTGTTAAACTAACGTGCAGGGTTCGATTTGCAGGTTGTTTCGGGGCGTATAAGGACAACTCCCGATATGAGTTGTAATAATTTCTAGTGCGCCCTAAATTATTGTTCCGCATCTGAAAGTAATTGTTCCCTTATTGTATTTAGTGCGAGAACTTTACTTCCTTGGGAAACATGTAAACACCAATAAAAAAAGCAACGACAAATCGCAGACGAGTCAAGACACATCCAAGCACAACAGCTGTCAAAAATTAACTATACATTAGGTATGTGTCCGATATATCAAAACGAATCTGAAATCGGTTTCCAGTCAGAAATCGTATCGAATCGATATTCAACACTATACAAACTGATTTTAGAAAATGTATCTCGACAGAAACTAAATCAACACGACATATCAAAACAAAACGACGAAAACACAAAAAAATATAAATCTAATCATCGCGCATTCGTTTTCTATTGCTAGTTTTGCAAACCAAACCAATATTTAAAAACTTACTAACTTTTTCACTCCGCCAATCGATCGCCTAGTTAGAATGAGAGAAAGCGAATCTTATTAAAATTCGCCTCCTTTCATTCTAACTAAGCGATCGTTTAGTGCAGTGAAAGAGATGAAGCGAATTGTCATCAGTTTTGGATTTTGGCGGTTTCTAAGAAACTAAGAATGGCAGATTGAAACGAAACAGAATTACAAGGGACAGGGAATAAGATCTATATCAGAATGTAACTACTTCCATGATAATATTACACAATACTTAATGATAGTTTGAGTTTTGTGTTTGTTACATAGATTTTTTGAATTATTGGAGAGTTATGAATTATGATGCACACTTGACCTCGGTGACACGCGCGGTGTGCGCGTAATGTTATTTTCATGTTCTCGTGAACTATATATAGATAGGTATTTTATGATTCAATACTATACTAACGTATGTTAGTATCATACATACGATTTGATGATAAATAAGAAATAACTATTAAATGTAAAACGGTAAGAAAAAAACCATACAAAAAAATGTACATTATATAATATAATCATGAAATCATTGTAAATATGACGATTTTTAAATACGCCAGAAAGTTTTGTATCATATCCAAAACAAAACATTTTTACTAGTCCTCTAGTTAAGCCTAGATAAAGCATGAAGGAAAATTGTACACCTAAATCCAATCAACAAAGAAATTAAAGAAAAATATTTTGAATGCGTTCGTTCGTTTGCGTTTTTCGTTTGCTACGCTAAAATAACTAAAACTTTTTGAAACCGATTTCAATATCAGAAATCGAATTTGTATCGGTTTGCGTAAAAATCTGAAAACGCCCATCTCTACTATACATTCAAAATGGCATAAGTAAGGGCGTTTTTGGCGGGAATCTAAAACGTCGTGTGGTGCTCTTGTATTATATTCGATATTTTAGTGTTTAACGTGTTATATTAGATAATTTTGATGACATTTTATGTAATATGAAGCGGCGGAGCTACTGGGATGTAGTGAATATCATATAAAAGTGCTTTACAACGTTTTCGTCTTCCATCAAAATTCCCACAAGATATCATTAACAGTGTGGCCATTGCATTGTTAATGGCGTCAATTTGACTTAGACAATGACTAACTTGAAAGACTAAAAACGTGAAAATATTTATAACTTGACACTGGCACCAATAGCACGTATAAGTCGCTGATTGCCAATACATAAGAAGAAGAAGGCATAAGTAAGGGACATGAGTGCCAACATAACGCTACAAAAAAAAAAAAACAAAAACGCGGTTTTGGAACAGACCTATGTTACCTATTTAATGTTAATTTAAGTCTATCTATAATAAATATATTCTGTGTTTATAATTTCAGATGATCGACCATTCCAATGTGAATATTGCAGTGTTAAATTTACTACCAACTCACAACTTAAAGTGCACATTAGAGTTTCAAAAAAATGTAGACAAAAACGTGGAATAATTCCAGATGAATTTACAAAGTCTAATGAAGTTAAAGATGAAGATCTGAAAATAAATGAAGTTTACGATGATAAAATAAATATAAGTGATAAGATGATAGTTGATAATGTTATTAAGGTAAAAATAAATTATCAAAAGAGTTTGATTAATGATGATAAGATGAATATAGATGATACATTGACAGAGATGGAGAACGAAGGCAATCACGATACTATTAGGTCTGAACAAGCATTATTAATAGATTTACCTTATATAGATACCGAAATGAGTAATTAAAATATTTCATAATTTGCTATTGTTTAATTTTTTTGCATTGAATTCAATTTTTATATTGCTGAACATTTATTCTTAAGGTAGCATTCCGATCTTAGCGACCGCGACCCGCGACCTCGGAACGGGTCGTGCGATCCACTGCTTAGTATGAATTTGTAAGGAGCACTAAGAGCGGTTCCGCACTACGTCCGAACCTAATCCGATCCGAACCCGTGAAAATATGGTCCGTCGTAGCCGTAGAACTATTTCTATGGTAATTTACGCACTACATCCGATCTCCGTCATCCGATTTCTTTCCATCATTCTAGAATCTCCATGCCGGAGAAGATTGATTTGACGGACCAATGTAGCCATAGAATTATTTGGCTTGCGCACTGCGTCCGAGTTGCATACGAGCAGAGAGGCAGCGGGGCGGGCGGGGTATGTGGCTGGGTGACGTGAAGCGGCAAGCATCCATCCAGTGTATTAGTACGTACGGATGTCTTCTTTTCTACGTTCGTAAATCGTACGTACGTCTACGTTCTTCGTACGTACAATAGTATTGCCAGAAGTTGACGTCAATTTAAAGGACTCATGATCAACGACGTGAACTCTGCTGTGGCTACGGGTTGAGAGCCCTCAGCGCTCACCCACAGTCCGGTTAAAGTTGTCATAGCCATCTGAGACTAACAACTAAAACACACAAAAAAAAAAAATCTGCTGTGGCTCCGCGTAAAATGACGTAATTCGGCCCGAGTTTTCTAGACCCATATTTTCACGGGTTCGGATCGGACAAGTGCGTAAGCAGTATCCGAATTCGGTCCGACTTTTCTAGATCCATATTTTCACGGGTTCGGATCGGACGTAGTGCGTAACCGCTCTAACGAACTCTACGACCGCGTCGCTCGACCGGTGGGCGTGGCCAGAGTCGTGTGACGACCGCGAACCGGTCACGCCAGGGGCAGTGCAGTTCACCGAAGACAAAGATCGGGTACCGGTGGCCCGCTCGCACGGCGAAGAGAGGTGTTTGCAGGGTGGGTCCATAGGGTTGAGCGTCGCCTCTTCTGTCGCCCTGGACCGATTTGACGGGGCGCGACCACATCCATGGTCAACCATGCGAGGAAAAAAATAAAAAATGGCAGTGCAGTCGCGCGACGTAGGCGAGAAATTAAAAAAATGGCGGCATGTTATGAATATTTTAAAGCGACCCTCGTCTTCATGCTATGTCAAAATTGAGTGCTTCTCTTCTTCATCTTCCTTTCTTCCGAAGGAATAGTCACCAACATATCTTCAAATCATCGTAATATATCATCATCTTCATCTTTCAATAGCTGTTGAATATCTTTATTTTTATAGCTTTTAGAATTAATCCGACATATCGCTATTATAGAACAAAATCATCACCCAAAAAACTACCTATGGAAAGAGTGGCGAGTAGCGATCGCTTCGCTGACATTGGAATGGTAGCATTAGGTATAGTAGAATTTTCCGTGCGGTGACGGAGTAAAAATACAATTCACACCTCCTATCTTACCCGTGGGTAATTGTACAAGACGACTAAGGGATATAAAACGCATATAACATTATGCGAGAGAAGGAAAACTCGAAACAAAACCCTATACCAACACGTCTGATCAGCGTGGTATAGTAGGTCAATTACCCTCCTATTATGGAAGAGGCACGAGCCCAACAGCGGGACATATATGAGCCGAGATGATGATGACTTAATGCTAGTCTCTTTTTCGATTATAGGACACACGTATATAGGCTCAAGAATTGAATGTTTTATAAGATATATATATATTATATAGGTCGCGATAACAGCATTCAATTACACAAAATTACTATTCAAGTACTTTTAATAGAATAATATATTCATGCAGCCTTGTGCGATTAAGAATATAGAAAACTGCTAAAGGATCTCACCAAGGGCAAAAAAAACTACCAAGGGAGTGGGCAGCAGCACTACCACGTTAAAATAATAACACCCGTCATTATTGCCAACTACTCGTCTACCAAATGTGGCTTTTTTAACATTACTCCTCTCGTTGGGCTATGTCCAGTAGTGGTCGTTGATGAGCTGATTGTTAAAGTTGGGATGTATAATCGATAATTCAAATTCTTTTTAAAACAAATTCACCATCAATAAATAAACAATAATTATTTTTCGTTTTTTTTTTCCCAACATAATTAGATATTGTCAAATTTTTGGGGTTGCAATAGCCTTGTGGACATTTTTCTGTCGATTTTATTAAACGGTTTTCAGCAAATATAGGATTGAAAATAAAACACAACATTTCAACAACACCTGATTATATTCAAAAAGGTCTGTACTACTTAAAAAAAAATTGTAACCTGTCTTGTATTGACAGATTGATTTATATATCCATTGTGATAGTAGATTTAAATGCAGTTGATTGCAAAAGCCAATTGTTATTTAAAGACAAATCAACTTTATGACAACATAACCTATTTTTTTAGAACTAGTATCATATAAAAATGTATAATTAGAACAACATAGTTATTTAAAAACATTCATACAATGTTGGACCCATTAGCACAAAATGAACAAATAAATTTATTTCCAGTTTTCTGTGTACAGTTTAAGAATAAAACGTCTCGACAGCCACTTAATTGCTCGCGGGAATTATATAAATCAGCTAAATATGCAAAAAAGTGGGCAGCAACACTTTAGGAAATATACAGCGATCGCCAACCCGCCAGGGGCGATTATATTATTAATCCTTCTTCACAGGGAGGCTTATGCACAAAAGTGGACGCCCCGTTTATAGACTCATCTTTCAGTGCAAATGGGTTCTGTTTTAATAAACATTTCTCCAAGATATCAACTAGTGATTGATAAACCATTTTATATATATATTACACTATCATGCATTTCACAATGAATGCCATTCAAAATATGTTCATATCATTCATTTTAACAATAATTTGTATAACAATAAGATTTTATTGTTTAAATTGGACCATATTGTGTGGAAATAGTCCATTAAATAACTTTTGTAATACAGAGTTTAGAACAAAAATGTTTATTCCGGCCAGTTTTGTAGATGTATATTTGCGATTATAATTATTTTTATACATAGTAACTTTTAAACTTTAGTGCCTCATAATCACAGACATACTAATAATACAATACATATATTGATATTTGTTTAAAACAAAAATATTAAGACACGTCATGTTTAACATATTAAAACAGAATTGTTTTAAGAACAAGTAAAAAAGATGATTATTAATTTGGCAACATTGGCATAAACATTTTCATGTAATTTAATAAAAACTTAAATTGAATCATATATCTAAAACGAAAATAATAACAAAGATATAACTGAATTACAATATTATTATTGTAGTAGGATAAATATAGACACGTATTCACACTGAGATAATATTACCTGCCTTGATTACTGTTAGTCAAATTGGTGATGTCTACACTTAGCTGTCTTTATGAAAATGTTATAAAACATTACTTATATTTTTAATATTAATTTTTATATGTCATATAGTAGTAGCCTTTATTTTTTTTTTAATATTAATTTTTATATGTCATATAGTTGTTTTAATACAATTTTTGTTATGGAAGAATTGTAAGCTATGAACTAAATATATAAATTGATGTTCTCGTATATAAATTGGCTGTGCTTAGTTACTTCAGTCGCAGTTATAAATTACAGCAGTGGGTGTCTACTTGTGTACTGCAACATACGGAATAGAAAGAAGACTTCATAAATAGTAATAAAAATATAACTATGTTTTTTTACCAATATTTTAAAATGTGTAAATGATCGTCTATAATCGTACCGCAATGCGGGTTAGGGCGTCCGCCGGAGGCGACGCGTACCGACCCGCCCCCGTCGGTACGAACTTAGGCAGTTGCGGCGATGGGGGCCGCCACCCATCACGCCTTACCCAGTCAGGCGAGTCGAGGAGAGCAGAGTGCCGGGTGGGTACGTGGAATGTAAGAGGTTGTGTGGAAGGTAAGTTGCACGAGCTGATGAATGTTGAGGAAGCGAGTGAAGTATGCAGAGATAGAGTTCTCTGGCACTCTGTTCTCTCTGCCTACCCTGCAAGGGATATGGCGTGATGATATGTATGTATGTATCGTCTATAATGTGAAAATTGCTTAGTGTGGCTAGAAGGCACACTATAACCAATTTAATAAATAAGCTCGTTAGACTTGATTTTAAAGTGTAACCAAATACAGATTTTAAATCTGTTAATTTCATATACTAGGTTCACACACATGTGTTATGTTGCTACCTCAATGAGGCCAGTAAGCGTTTGAGGCAATTGATTACAATGCACATGTAGTTTAATAAATAAAGTCAATACACATTTTCAGTGCAGAGAAAATTGGATTAAGCCAATATTATTTGCATTTAACAAAAAAACAGGTTCAATATATTTAGAATTAAAGTAATATCAATTATAATTTTATATCCAGAATAAATTGAGGTCATACAAAGTAATTCTGCAAAAATTATAATATAAATAAATATGACTTGTTTGCAGAGGATCTAAAAGTATTTGGATTTAAATATACTGTTTGATTTTGCTTTTAAAAACTGTTATGCACATATCATTTGACAACAATAATAGACAAAAAAAGCTATAAGACATCTTCATAATCATCTATTAACAGTAATACTAAGACAGGATGCCGCCGATAACAAAATTGGATATTAAATAATTTAGTCTTGACAGTATTAATTAAATAAGACATTTATTTGTAAGGTCTCTTTACCTTGCGACGACACTCACGGTCTACTCAGTTATCAGCACCTTGATTTACTTAGTTCCAACTTTATCACTGCACTTTATATTAACTAAGACTTCTGACTCTTCGGCCTATGTTGTACAACTATACAATTGTCCGCCAATTGATTGCGCATAGAACTGTTCTCTTTGCGTACTTCTGATAATTCTTGGTTAAGTCTTAATATTTCTAACATAAGCTTTTCATTCTCAACTTCTAGCTTTTCTAATCTAAAATCAAAATCACATGTTAAAATATAGAGTATATTAAATTATACATGTGACACAGTTCTAAACAAAGAAATGGTACATTACTGCAGCGGCCAGCAAAAGAGGAATTGATGGACGAACGTATAAATGTGGGCCGAAGTGTAGCCGAGGCACACATACGTAAGTCCATCAATTCCTAGTTATGGCCAAGGCCTGTATAGTGCTTTTCTCAAATAATGCGCGGAAATTAAAACTAAGTAGAACTGTTTACATGACGAACAACGAACAACATTTTTCACGTGCTAAAGGGGTCATTTGTTTTTTTTTTCATTATCAAACAGGTTTATTTTTCAAGCCAGTTAGAAATTTAAATAAAACTGATAAGTTGCCTAGATGGTTGTAATATTTTGAAGTAACAAATCGTTCCCTTTTTTTAAAATATACGACAGATATGAATACATATATTTATTTGGCCGCTAAAACACGACAGATATGGATTTTGATACATTTTTTGCCGCTGCTCGCATGTATTTGATGAGTACAGCAATTTCGATTTACCTCGAAGAAGGTTGTCAAAATAATGCTCAAATTTCCAAGCATGTTTGAGAAAACATTATTAATTGTCTAAGTAAATCTTTGCAAATTTGTAGAAAACCAACAATCTGTTGTTGCCCCTCTTAGTATTTTTAATCCAGAACGCAACAATAACAATAGCATTCCTATACTATTGGCCCAACACACATGTATATTTTTTTTACCACAATTCTAACAGTACTTCAGTACCAAGCAGTCATTTTCCTGGCCCTAGGAGTAATTCATTTCTATGGCTAAATAATTAAGCTTTTTAGAAATTTCTTCATATGCAGTCTACTACAATAGGTACTTAATAAGAACTATGGTGACTGTTTAACTAATTTGTACATATATTCATCAAATAATGTGTATCGTGTCCCAGTGTGGTACTTAGATACAACCCAAAACTTAAAGCTAGAATCAGTCGATACAAGGTATATACAATAATAAGTAATCATTGCTATCATCACCATTGTCATCTTAGTTCACATATATCCCACTATTGGGCTCAGGCGTCTATAATAGTAGGGAATTTGATCAACTATACCACTTTGTTCAGATGTGTTAGTATAGGTTTTTTTTATTTTGGTATTTTTGATGTTACATTTCTCATGCATCTATGCAATATTCATACCCTTGTCTTTCATGACACCTGCAGGCAAGAGGGGTTGAACCATATTCTGACTTCGTAATCACACAGAAAAGAAAATAATAATAGAAAAACAAACCTTTTTTGCTTTTCAGTAAGATCAGTGATATGATCACACGCTTTGGCTAGAATACCTCCTTTACTAGCTGAGTCTGGTAGTCCAGAGTTAGGAACAAGATTGGCTAGTTTTGAGATCCAACTATTAATTTTATCTCGACGACGTCTTTCTACTTCATTATGTGTTGCTCGCCTTTTATCATCACGCTAGAAACAAGAATGGTATAATAGACATATTAGGACCTAGAAATGTTAAGTAAATCTGTATCTATAAAAGAGGATGTTTGTATATGTATTTTTTCATTGAGAAATTTTATATACTATCCCTACTGATTTAACTCACCACCAGGTGGCGCTGCGGTATAATGACTTCTACAAACAGACCAACAGGCTGGATTTGCTAGCATGTGGTAAAATAGAAGAAAATATCTAGATTATATTGTGCTAAACTAGAATTTATATCCACTATCCAGAGTGCTATAAGAAGAAGGGGAAGAATCACTTTAGCCATTCTTCCCTTATTCCAATTTGTATAGATAGGGTTATCATATTGTTTTTCTCTAATATGTAATTATATATAATCGGAAAAGAATAAAAAATACTCCAGAGATTTGTGTTAGTCTTACAACAAAGTGTCTTATCCAATGTTACAACTTCTCAGAGAATGATATTACTGATCAACTGAAAGCTCTATGCAATCTGTGTAAATTTATATAAAACTGTGTGCCTTTTTTTATTATTTTTAAGCTATTGCATAGCTTCTATCGCGGGCCTTGAGCGCGGGGACCGAATCCAGAAATTCCGTAACGAAAAAACCTCACGCTCCCCACTCCGACGGGCAAGGAGGTGTGGCTTGAAGGCCGTGCATCGTCTAACGTAGTTTCAGTTCGGCAGTCTTCGACACGGCGTTGTGTGCGATTAGACGTATTGTACGACTCTACGTAATAAATTTCCAATTATCTTGGCTGGCGATTTCAACATTAACTTCGCTGATAAAAAATCAGAGCAGTTGACAACTTTTCTATCAAAAACATTGAATTTGAAAATGAATAATGATCCACAAGAGTCCACAACAAAATATGGGACCACCATTGACGCGGTATTTTCTAGGTATTTAGAGGATATTAAGTCGCAAACTTATGTTTCTTGTTTCAGTTATCATAAACCTATAGTTTCAATGATAAATATTCCTGAATAACTAACAGCTACTGTAAAATAATAAAACCCATGTATTGTGAAATAAAAAAAAGTGCGTGTAACCTTTACGCGCGATTGAAGTAAAACTTCTTTGGCTTTGACGACATATATCACTGAAATGATTAAATATTAACTTAAATAAATAAATAAATATTATATTATATAAATTAATTATATTTATTATTCATGTGCTTTACAAAGATTATTCAAATGTTATATTAATATTATTCATTCGAAACAGGTAATTGAAGCAAGTATAGTAGTTTATTATAAATTTTAATATATATAGTTAAAATTTGCAAAAATTTCTATAGCGCGATTTAGACTCTAATACATGTCCTCTTAGAATCCATTAACTTTGTTACAGCGCCATGTAGTAATAAATTATGATCCTATTTAAAAAATCTGAGTTACTCCCTAGTCGCGCCTAAAGAAGTTTTACTTCAATAAAAGTATTTTAAATAAACAATATTAACTTTTTTTATTTATTTAATAATAGAAAAATTTGTTTTCTTATCGGTCACCACGCTCAAAAAGTGTAACTTGAATTAATATCAAAGAAAAAGCAATACTGCATGAATAAAATAAATAAATAAAAAAAAATTATAATTGCATAAGTTGATACAAAATGCTATGCAATAGCTTTACCGCGGCAGTCCCCGAGTGCCACACGTCTTTTTTTTTATTGCCGCTGGTGGCAAACGAGCCAGCAGCACACCTGATGGTAAGTGACACTGCCGCTCATGGACCTTTGCAATACCAGGGTATAGCTAGGCCGCTGCCTACCGTGAAGAAAGTGCTCTTCTTAAACCTCGTTTAAAAAAGGACACGTCATAGCGCTCGGGAAACAGCAGCAGGTAGTTCATTCCAGATCTTACATGTACGTGGGAGAAATGATCGTTGAAAACGTACAGTTAACGTCTGTATCGTTTCCAGGTGAAATGGATGAACCCTGCTGCGGTGTAGAGTGGTACGGTGATAAAATGGTGACGGTGGTACCAAGTCAAACAGTTCCTCAGAGCACTCCCCGTGAAAGAGCCTGTAGAGTACACAGAGAGACCCAAAGTCTCTCCGGCTCTCCAATGACTCCAGTCCTTCCGTGATATTGGGATCACCGACGATTCGAACAGCACGTCTTTGCAGGGAGTCAATTGGGTCTAGCTGAAATTTGGGCGCGCCTGCCCATAGATGTGAGCAGTACTCCATATGAGGGCGGACTTGTGCTTTATATAGCACAAGACGTTGTCTCGGTGTGAAGTACCGCCTGGCTCTGTTCAGGACGCCCAGCTTTCTACTTGCCAATTTGGCTTTGTCCTCCAAATGACTCCCAAACTGGACTTTGCTTGATAGTTCGACGCCGAGGATCCCAATACTCTCGGAAATTTGGAGAGTTACTCCTTGGAACTGAGGCGCCATGACAAACGGGTCCTTTTTTGCAGTGAACGCGCAAACTTGTGTCTTAGTGGGATTGAACTGGACTAAGTTCCGTTCACCCCATTTCGAGGCCCGCCCCAGAGAGCGCTCGACTTCAGACACGAGTTGAGTCCTTCTTTCCTGTAATATACTCCGAGGGATATTCTGATGCTCAGTATACCGCTCGTCACCCGTGCTGTCATCCGCATAGCAATGCATATGTGGCTACTATCCGCCACTACCTCATATTGGACCGCATCCCAACAACTCGAAACAATCCGCTCCGCTAATGTATATTGGGCCATACAGTAATATCACCTGATGTACGGCGACGCGCGCGCCGCCGCCGACACTCACTTCTCGTGAACGCCACGAATAACCCGCTATCTGCTATTATATTATTCGCTCGCATATTTCATATCATTGTATTTAGTTTTATAATAATTCATTGTAGTATTCAGTTCATTAAATCATTAATCTAAATAATAACAGTCTTCACTCTTGTTCATCTTCTTCTTTCATCTTCCTGCTTAAATATAATATAAAGACTTGGACAATACAATAGTAGGATAGTCAATTACTACACGCCATCCTACACATACTCTCTATAAACAGCATGTCATTGATATGCAGGATAAACAACGTCGGGGAGAGCACCGAGCCCTGTGGTACACCAGCGTTAATGGTCATGGTATCGGAGCAAGAGCCATCGACGACGACTCTTATACTTCGACCATCCAGAAAGCTGGCGATCCATTTACAGAGTCCCTCGGGGATTCCATAAGACGGTAGCTTCGATAGAAGGGCTCCGTGCCAGACCCTACCGAACGCCTTTGCGATATCTAGGCTGAATGCTAGCGCCTTACCCTTGCCCTGCAAAGCCTCTGCCCAACGGTGTGTAAGGTACACAAGAAGATCACCAGCCGATCGACCATGTCGAAAGCCGTATTGGCGATCACTGATCAACTGGTGATCCTCAAGGTACTGCAGAAGCTGGCGGTTTATGATTTTCTCCATTACTTTGGAGAGCAAGGATGTTATCGCAATCGGCCTGTAATTCGATGGGTCCGACCGTTCTCCCTTTTTAGGGATCGGGTGGACTTGAGCTACCTTCCACGAAGATGGAACTCTATTAGTATCGTAGGAAAGTCGATATAGGCGCGTGAGGACGGGGATTAACTCAGGGGCGCACGTCTTTAAGACCACTGCAGGGATGCCATCCAGCCCACTCGACTTATGGACGTCTAAAAGCCGCAGCTCTCGCCTGACCGCACGCTGCAAGATACGGATTTCAGGTAGAAAGCTATCACACCGCGGGATGGTAGGTGGTGTGGCAGCTCCCGCATCCAAAGTATTGACCAAAATACCAAACCAAAGTACAGGCAAAGAATTGACCTAAAAGATCGGCCTTCTCCTTTGCGCTGTGGGCCAGACTGCCATCGCTTTTCTGTAGTGGTGGGAGATTGGACCGGCAGAAGTTGCCTTGGGCAGCCTTGGCGAGCGACCAGAATGCACGACTCCCAGCAGGATAGCTCTCCAATCGCTCGCCAATTCTGGCAACATGTTCTGCCTTGGCTCTGGCGATAGCCTTCTTACTAGATCTAGAAGCGGCATTAAATTTTCGCTTCACCTCTCTGAGGTTCGGGTCTTGACAGTTTTTAGCCCTGTTCCAGGCCCGATATGTGGACTGCTTCTGCCGTGCAGCCGTCCTGCAGGTTTTGTTAAACCAAGGGCGGCTGCAGCCGACGACGGGTATTTGGGTATTGGGGATAAAGAAATCCATCACCATAATAACCGTTTCAGTAACACAGTCTGCACAAACGCCAGGGTCCTCAGAGGCGAAGCAAGGCCGCTTCCATGGGTAGGATGCATAAAACTCGCAAAGTCCATCCCAATCTGCTAACTTATATTGCCAGACTCTGCGAGTCCCAGTCGCCATAGAGCGATTAGGCCTCGCAACAGGGGCTCTGCTATGGACTAGGCAGTGGTCAGATGACCCAAGAGGGGCTTCGACCACTACCTGGAAACCTTGCTGGTGTGTAGTCAGCAGAAGATCCAGTAAAGAAGACTCATGGCTCTCAATATCTGGGACACGGGTGGGCTGTGTCACCAGTTGTGAGAGTCCATAGGCCAAGACCATATTGAAGATATGTCGACCCTGGAGGTCAGTAGCTCGGGACCCCAACCACTCTTTATGATGAGCGTTGAAGTCTCCAAGAACCACCACCTCCGCTGATAGACACTGCTCCAATATTTCGTCAATCCCCCATTGGACGTTCTCAAATAACTGAGTTGACCCCGAATCACTGCCATGCGACCTGTAGAGGCACGCGTAGATGCGGGTAAACCCTCCATAGTCTACGCGCAACCACAAGATAGACAGGTCACCATGTTCGAGGGCCCGAAGACGGCGACAACAGATATCACCCCGAATGAACACGCACACTCCGGCCTTACGACGGAAGGAGTGCTCTAACTCGTAGCCAGGGTAGTTAAGGTACGAAATATCATCCGGAGCGCCTATCTGTGTCTCCGTTAAAAAGAGCAAGGCAGGCCGCGCCGTCTCGAGATGGTGATGAACGGCGTCGATATTGCTATGTAAACCCCTGATATTGCAAAAATCCACATCAAATGTGGATAAGGGGACCGCTGTAGAAAACCTTCTCTTTTTTCTGTTACTTTTCATACGGGTTTTTTAAGAAGAGGAGGAAGGGAGTGTAGATGCGTATAATGAGATTCGGTGGTACCAAAAAAAAAGGTGCGGGGCACAGTGCATGGCTGGAGGGTGAGTTTTGTGGGAAGCTGACACGAAGCACGGAAGGGCCGATAGCATGATCCGATCTGATGAGCATGATATTGCAGGTTGCTTTCCATCAGGGATTATACATGAGCTCCTTGAGATAAGGGCTTGTAATTGCAGGAAGTAATTTCTATTAAGTATTAGAAGAATTACTATTAACATACCTTTTTTGTAGTAACTGGTTTAACTTGTAATGGATCTCTACGAACTGCTTTCTTTGGTGTTGTTGCTCCAGTACCGAATACTTCGACTGGATTACTTATAACATAATACTCTGCTTCTTGGTGTATAGCTATGAAAAATATCAATACACATGTTTTTAAATTAATTAAATAAATAATATATAAAGTTAAGGATATGAGTTTTAATAAGCAGCTGTCATTTCTGTAGTTACCATATAATTAAGCAAATATTGTTAACTTAATCTGAATATAACCAAAAGTCTTGTATAATTTTCTTCATAATTTACAAAATAAACTTCTTAATATATAGTAGCTTATAATAATGGACCATCAGTAAGTCAAGTTGTAAAAGACACAATCAAATTAATGACTATTCCAGAAATTTTGGCAGAACATGAAAATATGTGTAAGTCATTAATATATTATATTCATTACACTTCAGCACCTTCTCTGTATAACATAAAATACCTGCAAAATTATTTGGTATAACACTAAAGTCATCATCATTCTCCTACTCTTATCCCAATTATTTGGGGTTGATACAATATATACTCTTCTTTCATAGTATATATTGTAGAAGTTATTGGCAACAGTTTTATGACTGGCCGCCTGCCAGATGTCAACCCTCCTTGGGAATGTAATATTTGACCAAATGGCATCAGATGGAATCAGGCTAGGTCATTATAAAGCTCTTAGTCGTCTTTTACGACATCCATGAGCAAAGTAAGGTTTGGTAGTATTCGAAGCCGCTACCACACAGCTTAAGGTATAACACTAAAGTATTGAATATAATTTAGAAGCACCACATGTCATTTTCATATTCCCACCAAAACTCTACAATTTTTAACTTAAAATGTCTCGCCAGACCTTTCTCATTTCATTGGTTTATTAACATACATGCAACAAGTACAGTAGTATTCTTACCGTGTGAGGGAGAATGTGCCATATTAGTTCCTGTTTCTTCACCTGTCATTATTAATTTATATGTTACTGTTCCAGCTGCAACAAAATTACAAAATAATAAACTGATATGATTATTTTAGTAAATAATTATAAAGCCTAAATAATATTCTGTTTGTATAATATCTTTGCCATTTCATTTATAATGTAACTGTGTATTACATTAATATTATACAAGGAAAGCTAAAACTCTTCCGTGTGGTGACGGATTAAGAATACAATTCACCACTCCCTGTCTTGCCCATGGGTGATTGTAAGAGATGACTAAGGGATATAAAAAGGCAAAAAGAAAAAGAAGGAAACACCCTATACCAACACATCTGACCAGCATGGTATAGTAGGTCAATTTCCCCTACCATTATGGAGGAGGCTCGAGCCCAACAGTGGGACACATATGAGATGAGATAATGATGAAAGCTACATGGTTGCAGAGGAACACATAATACCTTATTTACTCATAGGTATCATAAAAATTAATTAAGAAATAAAATAATACTAATAATAAACAGATAAAGCTCCAAGAGGGAAAAATGAAGTTAATCTATCTGGCCAGTAGGGTAATTGCTTTCATCTAGAGAAGAATCATACCCAATAGAGGAATATGAAAGACTAGTTACTATAAAATATACCTAGTTAGGTGAAAAAAATATTCATGATTAGTGGGATCAAAGAAGAGAACCAGCACTTATTTTTAAATAAGTTTCCACATTTTCCAAAAAATATTATACTAAAGTATACTAATAATTAATAATTGTTAACCAAACGGCATCAAATGGAGTTGGCCTAGGTCATTATAAGACTCTTAGTCGTATTTTACAAACACTCTTACTTCACTCGTGGATGTCGTAAAAGACGACTAAGAGCCTTATAACGACCTAGGCCAACCCCATCTGATGCCATTTGGTCAACAATTACATTCCCAAGGAGGGTTGACGTCTGGCAGGTGGCCCATCATTAAACTATTACCAAAAAGTTTCACAATATGTACTATGAAAGAAGAGTACATATTGTATCGACCCCGGGTAATTGGGATTAGAGTAGGAGAATGATGATGGTATACTAATAATTAATTGTGTATTTTGGTTGTGCTTGTTATATTTTATTATAAATGACTCCAATGATCTGCACACTGCTACTTACCATCAAAAATAAGTATTCGTAAGATTATAATAAGTACCCCATGCAAGCGAAGTACAAGAAGTATAACAAGTTTATTCTTAAGACTATATTGATTATTTTCGCTAAATTAGGATAGCAGTACTGGCAAATTAATTAAGAGTATATTATAATGAAAAGTAACTGGTACTAATTGCACACAATATATCAAACACAAACATTGGAACTGTGTTGAGATTGACCCAATAGACTCGAAAATAAGATTAGGACCTTTTTTAAACAATACTGTGTGTGGTTGTTCCATTTTTATAGCTATATCTTAATGTACCCATTTATTTAATATTTAAATTAAATGACAAAAAATATTATGAAGATACTTAACTTACATAGGTCTTTAAAGTTATATGTAGCACTATTTTCGTTGGTATCTAAGTAAGGTTGCGACACTATCTGAGACTTATCTTCGTTACTGCCTGAAATTTAATCATAATTAAATTTAACCTTAATTAAATAATACTGACAGTACCTATTGCACATAAGTATAGATAATTAAATTGAATGCTGTATAGGATTACACATTATTCATTGTGTAGTAAACAATATCTGTAGCTTTGTTTATTAGTTACAATTAAATATATTTCTTTTTCTAGTATGCAAGGTAATGCTTACCGAAAGATCCTTCATCCACCATGCCCAAATATTCACTATCTGCACTGTAAACAACCGTAGTAAATTAATACAAAACACTTGAGATTAAATTCTAAATCGAGAAACACTGCGTTGCCTGCCAAGTTGCAAAACTGTAAACCAATGACCTTCGCTGGTATATATCTTTAATTATATAATGCACTGAACAAATAATATATTTTAAGCGTTTATTACCTGTTATCAAGTGAATTTTCATGCATGTCATCAACGTCAATTTTAACTTTGGCCATTGCGCCTTATTATTTTTGAATTTCCACAATAGAATCACGGGAACAAAATAAAAGGGTCATGTGATGAGAATATAGACAAAGTAAAATTTCGTCAAAGTTGCCACTATCAAAATTTTTAAATAAAATCAAACAATCATTGTCTATGATGTAAAATAGATCAGGCAAAATAATGAAAATGTTAATAAGCTAAGCTAAGCTAATGTTAATAATTTTTCGTTTCGTATCGGGTATTTATAAATAATTAAGCATATTAAATGCTCAAAATTTCAGTAATGTGAATAACAAGGTTGTGTCATCGTTTAATACAATTCTAACTGTAAAGTTTGAAGTATTAAGTCTATACAATGTGTAAACATTGTCCGATAGATGGCATACGTCACCTTGAAGACGTAAGATATAATATGATTCGAAATTTGCATGTCCTAAAATAGTTCACGATGGTGTAAGTGGCAGCACGGTTGGGCCGGATTCCCAATAGGTGCGGTTTCGAACCCCGCTTGTGACATCATTTTTCGTTTCGTATCGGGTATTTATAAATGTTAATAAGCTTTAAGATACATTCAACATTTTAGTCTTTTAGATCGTCATAAAAAGGAGTTAGTTTTTTATAAAATGTAATACAGAGAAAAGTTAAATTCAATATATATCATATTTAATTTACATTTTTTGTTTTTCTCGCGCTTGTTTTAATCGCGTTTTACTTGTTTTTATGATCTTTCAATAGAATAGCCAGTGTTCAATTGAAGGCAAAGAGTTCATTTATTGACAGCTAGAGCTAGTAATGTGAAAAACTAACATACTATTCTTATTAAATTTTGCAATGAAAAATTAGATATGTAATACTTGGCTGTGTAAACTATGTTTTCTTTGCCTGTCTAAATGGACGAATTCGTAAATAGAGATAAGAATGAAACGATACTAAGGTATCGATACATCTATTCGATACAGTAATGCTCGTAAAGTATCGTACATACTTGGTATCGATTGAAAGGTATCGGTACTTACTTTATACCTTATCCCTAAAATTTTGAATAAATTTATAAAAGCAGTATTTATTACTGCTTTTATAAATTTATTCAAAATTTTAGGGATTTTTTTTATAAAAATATATTAACAATAAAAATATTTTACGAAAAATAAGACTATTTTGTAGTATCTACGCCCAAAATTGTTTTTAGAGATGAAGTGTAGGTACTTATGTATTAGGGATGTTGTGGCAATAAACTTCTGATTTAGATACGGATATTAGAATAAGATGGTTTTCCTTTCCCGCAGAAACTCCAGTTCATGGCTTTTCTGGGTATCACTATAGATACTAAATTCTACAGAGCCCTCATATTGAAAATTGTAAGAAGACTTAGCTCAATGTCATATGCGGTAAAAAAAATCGAATGTTAACCGATTTTTCACATACTTTCACATAGGGCCGGCTTTACCTATAGTGCAGAGGGTGCGGTGCACCCGGGCGCCGGGTGTTAGGGGGCGCCGAGAGCCGCTTGTAACCATCAACCTGTTCCATTTTGTTCACCCACTTAGGTACAAGAGGGCGCCAGGTTATTGATTGCACCCGGGCGCTACATGTGCTTGAGTCGCGCCTGCTTCCACAGTCTAATGTCTTTTAATATAGGTACTGCTTTGGGGATTTTTAACGGAGTTGGATAACATCTTTGTTCTAAATAAACGTGCTATCCGTGCTATTTCTAACCTAGGCTCAAGAGCTTTACTCCAGAAGGAATTTAGGGAAATAAACATTCTAACTGTTGAATCACAATTCATATTCGAAAACGATTATATGTAAAAAAATCTATAAGTTTGATAAATATAGGCATAGGGATATTCATTCATGAATAAAATTAGTCTAGTTATTCATCCTACTCGTCTATAAAAAATTAGTAGATCTTTCATAGAGCAATATATACCTACACTTTTACAATAAACTACCGAAATATATCCGAGATATACCAGTGAATATGTTTAAAAGGCTATCAATATATTATTTGATTTGCCCAAATTTCCAGACGATTAATTGGTTGTCCGCACTCAATTAATGGTAACGACTTGAATTATTGTCGGAGAGTGACCATGAATAAGCTATTTACTATTAAGTAGTGTAATATTGATTTTAATTTAAGCTGATGACTCCAATGCGCAGTTTCTATAAAATATTAAACATAAAAAAAAATGTAAACCGACTTCAAAAAAAGATCAGCCTAAAACCATACATATTTAAAACACTAAAAAACCGAAAAATAAGATGAACTATTTAATTCTTGTCTAATTCTAATTATGTATTAATTTTTATAAAATATAATTACAATGTATGATAGAAATCTACTAACACGATTTGAAGTCGGTGCCAAGCCAAATAGGTATACTATATCGCATTCAAACCATGCCACGCTTGTGGCTGAAGTGACCGTTAACCGCTTGCGTGTTCAGATCTATGCGTGCTGTTATTCGGGTTCTCGAATATTGGTTTTAAAAAAAAAAGGTTTTTAACTGTCACAAACACTTTTAATTGAATATAAAATTAGTACAATTATTAATATGATTTTTAATGATAAATCGACCAGCGCGAATGAGATCTGTAACCGGACTGACTATTGAATGTGTGGGATGCGCGGGAGACGAGAGTCTAGAAATGCTGACATAGCAGAAAAGAGGAAAGCTAAGAGATACAGGGAAGAATTATAGTTATAACAGTGCGTATTATACGCATTGAAAGAATTATCCTCCAACTCCTAACCGTTAAGGAGATGTACTTTCCATCATCAGCTCACCTTAATGAGTTTACCACTGCCAAATACAAATGTTTGAAGAGCTTTTGAAAATATATGAGACACGTAATATGTGTCTATAAAATTTTAGGGTTGCCCTCGATTTCCATGACTTTCCATCATCAGATCATGACTTGGTGACAATGGCACCACCTCTGGAGTATACCCTTTAGAAAGAAAAAAGAATTTTGAAAATCGGCAAGCAATTGACAAAAATATCGCTGAACATACATAAAAAAAAAATACATACAATGAAACATAGAACCTCCTCCTTTTTGAAGTCGGTTAAAAATAGTATCATCTCATCTAAGCTAATATATGCCCCACTGTTGGCCTCGAGCCTCCTGCATAATGGGAGGGTAATTGACCTACTATACTACGCTGGTCAGACGTGTTGGTATAGGGTTTTGTTTCGAGTTTTCCTTCTCTCGCATAGATGTTATATGCGTTTTATATCCCTTAGTCGTCTTATACGATCACCCACGGGTAAGAAGGGGGTGGTGAATTGTATTCTTACTCCGTCACCACACGGGAAAATTATCAAACATGAAATATAGAACCTCCTCCTTTTTGAAGTCGGTTAAAAACAAACAAAACGACAGCGTGTAATAGGTGCAATATTACCAAAGGTCCATCTCAAAAAGTAGAACGTGATTGTACGGCGCGCGGCGGGGTGAAGGGCTCGTGCTGACCTGCTACCACTGTGGGTATTCACGCATGGTGCAGTCAAACCGTATATATATATATATATAGGTATATATATTTCTATTTATGGTCAGTCGACCGAGGCGTTAAAATTAGCCAAATTGATATAATAATATCCTATGTACTTTATACATATATTTCCCTATATATATTCTTTTAAAAAAATAACTCTATGCGCTAACGATCTGTATATCTGGAACAACCTTATGAACAAACTAAGGACGTAAACATAGATTTCTCGAAAGAATTAATAGGTCATTCATGGGCCAATGTATACGCTCCTATAATAAATTACCAAAAGATATTCGTGACATGCCTGTGAATAAATTTAAAAGGGCTGTCAAGAACAGACTCTGTAAGACAGGTTATTATAAAATCTCGGATTATCTAAGCGATAGTACAGACTGGCTATGAGCAGCTCCTCATTCAATAATTACATTGTCTTGTAAACTGTTCGTTTTTTTTTATAATAATTTTACATACATGTAAAGCGTAGCGTGTTTTGCCTAACGAATTTTGACCTTGGTTAGCGTTTGTAGTACAAGGTATTGGTCATGCTCACTGAAAGGTCTACTTGCGGTCTGCGTGGAGCGGGTCTCTGCCTTCCCTCCAAGGTGGTTGAGGGGAGTGATGGCTGCTCTAGTAGTTAACTCGTGATCAGGTGCCGCTTGTGGGATCTGGTCCAGCCATTAGTTATTTTACATTATATTTAACTATTGGGCTCGAAGGGCATCACACTGGAGCTATTTCTTACTTAACTTCTTATGTACCATTATTGTTTTATATGAAAAAAAAAATTAAAAGAAATGACAATAATAGACAAACCCGCTGAGTTTCTTGCCGGATCTTCTCAGTAGTGGTCTAGTTCCGATCCGGAGGTAGTTTATTAGATTAAATTAAAATGTTAATACTGACAATATATAAGTGCCCTCGCAGGGTTTATACATAATAAATGAATTTGAATTTGATATAATAATTACAATAAAAATATATATTAATTGTGATAGGGCCACACTGCTAACCGTTCTCTGTCGGCCTGCGGGCCGTTCTGTCCGGGTTATTACCACACTCCCGCAGAAATTCGATGTTTAAACAGTAGCAATATGCTGTTGCTCTAAGTTCAGTGAACGAGAGTGATGGAAGCCCAACTTTCTGGGTGTGTTTGGGATTTTCCTAGGTAGGCAGCGGCCTTGCTATACCCGTGGTATTGCAAAGGTTCATGGGCGGTAGTAACAATACGTGTACTCCTTGTTCGTTTGCCACCAGGAGCAATAAAAAAAATAGAGATACATTAAAAGACAACTAGACTAAACATATGTTTAGTCCGGGTTAAGCTGTAACAGCCATCTGCGGCTAACAGCTAAAAAAACAGACACAAATGTATTAGACGTTTATGGAACATTTAAAAATGTCGGGGAATAAAACCACATTACATTCAGCACACAAAATTGCCACTACGCTATTTGAGATTTCAATATAAATATTGAAGTATCCTACACGAATCTCAACCTTTTTACGTTGTGTCTGTAAACAAAGGGAGATGTGTAATAAAAAGCATAGCATTCATATACCACCGAGGCTCGTTCAGTTTGAGAATGAACAATATGCTTGATGAGTTCCCTTGTTTTATATGAGACGACATGGGATGCAGAACAAAACCTATGTATATAGGGATGTTGCGGATATAAAGTCGAATCGGATTTGGATACGGATATTAGAATAATAAATATTTCATCGGTTGCAAATATGATTTTGAATATAAATTTATGCCGGATTATTTGATAGTTTCGCTTAGGGATATTAAATTTTTAGGAAATTTATTTCTAATTTACCTTTGGTAGATACTACCAAGTAACCTGTCTCTTTCTGGTTTCGTCTATATCCGAAATGATTATACTTTTTTTTTACAAATTTGGTTATGTTTTTTTTTAATGGATGTATGTATATATGTATGTTTTCGGATATATTTTCATTTTTGATATGAGATAATTTCGGTCACAGTTACGAATCTCCATAATATTCCTGGTATATAACAATGAGAATTCGAAATGATAAGATACGAATCCATTTAACATGTAGGTAATTAAGGCAGGATTTATATATCAGGCGCTTTCACTTAAGTTCTAGAAAAATAATTGTCAATTATCTCTCACCAATAGTTTTAATAAACGATATAAATTTCTGCGATTGTTTACTGCCAATTCCTTTTCTTTTATTGTCATATTAGTCGTCAGGTCGACATGACTGGAGAGAGAGATAAATGTGCTGGTCATGGCGTAAATCTAAAAATCCAAAATTTATGTTCTATCTGACTCGACAGCCCTTATCCTGCTCCATTTTGTGAAAAGCTATTACGCCTGTGTAAGCCATTAAATTGAATTGAAAATGTGTTGATAGAGCGATAGATTATGTATTTAATTTGTAAGAAATAACTATATTTTGTATAATACAATACGATTCGGCTTTTTTATATGAAAGAGACAATAAAAAAGAAAGCTATTTTAGTAACACTTAGCTAACATTTTCACATAGTAATACAGAAAATCGAATGAAATGTAGGTGTTGTAATAAAAAAAAAATATAATAATTAAACTTAATTGTAAATACAGTCAAAACCGTTTACTGCGACATCGTTTAGAACAACATGCCGGTTATAATAACCTAGAAGAAAGATCCCGGCTGAATGCTATATGACCGTCTTATCAAAAACATTGCTTTTTACGACATTGCTAATAACGACATACCTCATTAAACGACCACATTTAACTAATATTTCGGAGAATTAGATCTGTTAGAACGACCGGCTAAGCTGTATTGTTAACAATTTGAATAGGTATCCACATCTGTCCTCAATGGCTATTAAAATCAGGAAAGAAAACAATAGGATTTAGTTTAGTGTAGGGTCTTTTCTAATTCTTAGAAACAAAACACGTGCATACAGTAGAGTCAAAGCCCACTTCTTCATATCTCTTCAGTTACTTTGTTACTTATCTTTGCACAGAAGTGTTCCAAACAGACTAAAATTACCGATTTTATGCACACAGAAAAATAATATGCATTGTACTTATGTGTAATAAACAAAATGTACATATGTAGTTGAATGAATATATTTTCCAAATTACCTATCGATTTTTTTGTACTTGCACAATACACATTAAACATCACCGGTTGTAACGACTATCGCTTTTTACCACTGAATATAAGCAGTTCCTTCGATGTCGTTATAACAGATTTTGACTGTATAACACAAAGTAAGAAAATGATAAGTATCAATAAGGTGTCCCTTCAGCAATATATCGATTGGAACCCGTAATAGTATAAATATCGCTAGATCGACGTGCAATGACCGCGATAAAAATCATTATCATTATTTGTATTGTAGAGTGAAAAATATCAAAGAAATATTCACTCCATATTTGCCACGGTTAGAGAGGAAAGTACCTCTGAGAGTAGGTACGCGTACGAGAGTTCAAGAACAGTCTTGAAAATAATCTTTTTGCGAGTTGTCTACGCCACAAATGATGCTGTTTAGGACTTGTATCTATTTTTTAATTTAATAAGAATTTAAGCAAAAGTACTGCAAGTTTTCATATTTTACACTTATAAAGGACGAAAAATGATAAATGTCGAAACACGTGCTTATTTATTTACATTGTGAGTATTTTATTAGCAGTTATTAGAAGATACAGAATAATTTTTTTCTTCTCCTTCAAACTTTGGCACTGTGTTTTGGCCCTATAGTGTTGAATTTCGTAAAATATTTTCAAAGTGAACCTCTTCGCCTTTAGGTTTATCCAACCAGCTTTATTATATATGTATCATATAGAAAGATTATAAATCTTATAAAAAAAGAAATGTGTGCGTGTAATTATGTACGCGCATGAGAAGTTATACCTATCCTTTGGCATTATTAAAAATAGTTATTACAATAAGATGATGCTAAGATATTTTTTTCATTTATATTTTATTATCATCTTAACTCATATAGATACATATGTCACACTGTTGGGCTCGAACCTGCTCCATAATGGGAGGGAAATTGACCTACTATACCACGCTGGTCGGACGTGTTGGTATAGCTATAGGGTTTTGTTTCGAGTTTACCTTCTCTTGCATAGCCGTTATATGCGTTTTATATCCCTTAGTCATCACCCACGGGTAAGATAGGGGGTGGTGAATTGTATTCTTACTCCGTCACCACACGGAAAACTAATATTTACGCACAGTAAATAATATTAATCAAATAATTTATTTAAATCACTACATAAAATATAATTTATTTATATAATATAAATATAATTTATTTATATAATATAAATATAATTTATTTATATAATTTAGTTTAGCACATATATAATTCGCATTTGAATGAAACTAAAACACGTGTTGTGAATGTAGAATGTAGTGATGCGCGCGCATCTTAAAATTCACTTTCATATTTTTTTTCATAACCCGCCTAAAGAAGTAGGTATAACTGCAAAAACGTGAAATTTTCATGTTTTGTTCACGGGGACAACAGAAATCGATACTCAAGAATTAATTTTCTTATTTTTAACCCATATTCGTCTTATTATAGGAGATGAGCTTATATATTAGGATGGATATTGTTCTATAAACCAGTCTTGGCAGCCGGGCAGATGGCATGGATGGTGGATGATACGGTATTATTTCGAGTATCTCTTTTTTGTTATATTATTGTTATCTACTTACATCCCTTAGCCGTCTTTTACGATATTTGTGGGACAGATAAGAATCGGGTATTATGGTACTCCATAACCATACAAAGAAAAACTTATAGAAAAGAAATAAATAAAAATATCTGTATAAGTATACTTATTAAAACAAATATTATCATCATCATCAACATCATCTTAGTTCATATACGTCCCACTGGTGAGCGAGGCTTCCTCCACAACAGGAAGGAAATTGACCTACTATACCACGCTGGCCAGATATGTTAGTAAGTATAAGGTTTTATTTCCAGTTGTCCTTCTTTTGCATAAATGTTATCTGTGATTCCGAAAGTGTACTGTGCTCTCTCTCTCTCTCATGTTTTTACAATTTCTTTAAAATGTACCAGGTGTTGCCAGAATATCCGCTGAATAAAATAGCCAAAGCTGAGCCAATAGCCTTTTTTGTTTTTCGTTATGTCATTTTACACCAGAAGTTGTTTTTTTTAGTTCTGTCTATTTTCATTAGTTTTTAACGAGAACAAAATAAATGTTTGTCTTTCTTTCTCTCTCAACATTGAGAGTTACTGAATGTTACGCTTGAGTGGTTTCGTGGCGAACAACGGGTATAAATAAAGAACACGAATGTAGATGGCATTCACCGCCCGATAAGTCTCTTAAAAGGATTAAGCAAGCTTTATGAGCGCATAGTCCTTAGCAGACTTAGAACATTCGCCGAGGATAACAACCTCATTCCAGACACGCAATTCGGCTTCCGTGCGAGGCACAGTTGCGTACAACAGGTCCACAGATTAGTGGAATACACAAGTGGTCAGTTCATGATGAACAGATTCACCGGTGTATTATTCCTAGACGTAGCGAAAGCATTCGATAAAGTGTGGCACGAGGGCCTCATTCACAAGCTTTATCGTCTGAAGATCCCCGATTATTTAATTTTAATAATACACGACTACTTGAGTCATCGCAGCTTTCGCTACAGGGTGGCAGGTACGCTGTCTACCTCCCACCCCATCAAGGCCGGCGTCCCTCAGGGATCGGTCCTCTCCCCGTTCTTATTTACGCTATACGCTAGCGATATGCCCCAATTTAACAGAGTCAACAAAGCGCTTTACGCTGATGACACCGCACTCTACTGTGCAGGCAGGACCCCGACAGCAGTAGTTAAGACTCTCCAAACAGCGGTTACCGCCCTAGCCAATTGGTTCAGGAAATGGAGAATCGAAATCAATCCCGAAAAGAGTCAGGCGGTCATGTTCACTCGCAGAACTACCCGTTCCTACTCTATAGACAACATTCCACCCCTCCAGCTATTTGGCAAGCCTGTCTCTTGGAGCAGGCAAGCTAAATACTTGGGTGTGACCCTTGACGACCGATTAAGCTTCGCCCCCCACATAAAGCGTGTCCGCGATCGTGCAGCTTTTGTGATGGGACGCCTCCACAGCCTACTCCATGCTAGGTCGAAACTATCCTTGAACAGCAAGGTCCGACTATACACCGCTTGCATACGGCCGATCATGACCTATGCAAGCGTAGTGTTCGCGCACACCAAGGCACACAGGATCCATAGGTTACAGACCTTACAGAGTGGGTTCATGCGCCGAGCTACGGGAGCACCGTGGTTCATTCGTAACGCCGATCTTCACATCGACCTTGAACTGCCGACCATCATGCAGTTTATGAAGCGGTGCTCCCAGAGCTACTTTGACTCTGCCATGACACACCCCAACCAACTAGTGGTTGGGGCGGCTTTCTACACCCCATCGCGTATCTCCAAAATCCGACGTCCACGTCGTCCTCAACGACGATGACGACGTTATTACGCTCGCCCAGACTAAAGCCTACGCCGCACGCGAGGCCATCGCACACAAATATCCGCGATTTCGTCCTCGACGTCGAGGTACGAAAACACGGCGAGCAAAGGTCACCGACCCAAAGATGGACACATCCACGTCCACCTTGCCCCCAGCGACGCCCCGAGCCGAGGTCCGTTCCCCACAGGGGGAGCCCTCGGGCGATGTCGCTTAACACACGTCTATCGGGTTGAGAGCCTTCGGGCTCGCCCGCAGTCTGGTTCAGCTGTAAAAGCCCCTTCGGCTAACAGCTCGCAGTTGGTATGTTTTAGTGGGTATTCAGTGTCCCCTTCAGGGCCTGTGAGTCCCACATACCCCGCCCGGGGCGAGTATGCGACAAATGCATTTTTAACCACTGCGTTAAAAAAAAAAAAAAAAAAAAATAGATGGCATTCAGTGCAGTCCGGTTCAGTTGTAAAAGCCCCTTCGGCTAACAGCTCGCAGTTGGTATGTTTTAGTGGATATTCAGTGTCCCCTTCAGGGCCTGTGAGTCCCACATACCCCGCCCGGGGCGGGTATGCGACAAATGCATTTTTAATCACTGCGTTACCAAAAAAAAAAATAAAAAAAAATAGATGGCATTCTTTCGGGTTGAGAGCCCTTGGGCTCGCCCATAGTCCGGTTCAGCTGTAAAAGCCCCAACGGCTAACAGCTCGCAGTTGGTTTTTTAGTGGGTATTCAGTGACCCCTTCAGGGCCTGCGAGTCCCACGTACCCCGTACGGGCGGGTATGCGAAAAATGCATTTTTAGCCACTGCGTTACCAAAAACAAAAAATATATATATATATGGCATTCGGTTGTAACATCTTATCTGTGTTAGAGTTTAGTGTATTTAAAAGGTTACAGAAAGCCTGTTAAAATAATTATTACGTAGTTATATTACGTATAATTATGAAAGTTTACGTATAAAAAGTCATTGATTTTGATTTTTTCAATTTTTAATTTATTCTTTACGGTGGCAAACGGGCAAGTAGCACACCTGATGGTAAGCGCTACTGCCGTCCATAAACCTTTGCTATAGCAAGGGTATAGCTACGCTGCTGCCTACCAATACAAACCCAAACCCATCCATTTGGGCTTCCGGCTCTCTCGCTCCCCGAACGAAGCGCAAGAGCACAATGCTATTACTAGACCTGGGTTTTTTGCGAGACTGTGGTACTATCCGGACAGACTGGTTCGCGGCTGTAGAATGAAAACTGTCAACACCATGGTCCTACCACAAAATAGTTGATGTTAATTGCTTTTATACATATCTATTATAATGCCTTAGGGAGCGTTCAAGTATTACGTAACGCAATTTGGGGGGTGGGGGGGGTCTTATAAAATGTTACAATGCTTTACATAGCTAGGAGGGAGGTTCAAACAACGCGTTACGTAACATTGTTATTTTATTAAATAAAAAACTAGGGCATTAAAATTTCCCAAGTTGCCAAGCAAATTTATTTTTTTAGATGATGAATAAACAATATACACATGTATTGTGAGTTTGGAAGCTCTTTTTTTAATTATTATTGCCGCAAATACGTTTCAAAACGGTCACTTAAGTGTTACGTAACGTTCAGGGAGGGGGGTACAGAGAAACGTTACGGTGAGTTACATGGGGGGGAGGGAGTATCAAAAATCTTCAAAAATTGCGTTACATAATACTTGAACGCCCCCTTAGTAGTTTTTCCTGTGTGGTGACGGAGTAAGAAAACAATTCACCACCCCATATCATACCCGTGGGTGATCGTACGAGACGACTAAGGGATATAAAGCGCTTATAACATCTATGCCAGAGAAGGAAAACTCAAAACAAAACTCTATACCAACACGTCTGACCAGCGTGGTATAGTAGGTCAATTTCCCTCCAATTAGGCTCGGCTCGAGCCCAACAATGGGACGTATATGAGCTGAGAGAGAGAGAGTAGTTTTTTACGACACCTATGGCTAACAAAAGGGGCGGTGAATTGTATTCTTACACTACACAATACGAAAATCTTAGATTATATATAGAAACAAAAATAAAGGGTCTGATTAGACGAAGGGTATCGATCGAAAGTACTAACATTCGTTGAATCAAGTCTCGTATTGGTGTTCATTAACGTCTTGAAGATAAGCGTGATTACCTAAACTTACAAACTAATATTAGATTACACGAAACTATCTTATGTTAGTTACTCTAACATTATTCCGAACTATTGTGGTTAAAAGTTTTCTTGAAGGTTATTACAATTCACCCAATTCAAGATTAAGCTGTACAAATCTTTGGTACAAAATACATAATCTACCATACAAATATAAGGATTAAATTAATATTTGCGTAGCGTAGAGGTATTATTATATGTAACAATTTATTCATTGACATGCTAGGTACACATTAGCTGTGTGGTAGCGGCTACGAATACTACCAACCCTTACTTTGCTCGTGGATGTCGTAAAAGACGTCTAAGAGCCTTATAACGACCTGGGCCAACTTCATCTGATGCTGTTTATTCAACAATTACATTCCCAACGAAGGTTTGACGTCTGGCAAGCGGCCGGTCATAAAACTATTACCAACAACTTTTACAATATGTACTATGAAAAAAGAGTACATATTGTATCGACCCCTACTAATTGGGATAAGAGTAGGAGAATGACGATGCTGGGTACACATTGCTGGTTGTTATACAGAATTTTGCTAAAGTTTTAAAATTTAAATTGACGATCTTGCTGTGATGACTGCTTGGTGAGACAAGTTTTTGTACATTCTCGAAAGTGTTGCTTTTGCTGGGATCGGTACCGCCGCCTTGCGTCCCGCTTGAGGAGGTGCGATTGCTGCTGCGCCGCTAGACCGTTGACGTCATTGTTTGAAATACATATTGCAATACTTCGTGCAGTTTGCATGCAAATACCTGCGTGTTTAAGATAGCACAGCTTATTTCATTTGTTAACAAGTATTGCTCATTTTTATCTACAGGCGCTTTTCTTGTCTATAATTGTTTTGTATATAATTATAATTTCACTACCTACTTGTTATGCCTAAACTATCACGCACGCCACCTACTACTCCTATAATGGAGGGACAGCGCGCTTCGTCAAGTCCTAATATCGCATCTAGCACCATAATTGAGTCAGAGTATACAATGACAAAACCAAGATCAAAGCGACCTCGATCAGAGACTAGTCCCTCAAATGAGCTCACAACTTTCAAAGATGAAATTCGAGACATGCTCAATAAATGGTAAGTAGATCAGGATATCTCATTTAAAAGCTTCCTGCGTGACATATCTTTGGAGTTGTCTGAGTTAAGAGGACAATGTGAAAAACTGACTAACATTAAAATGGACTTTCCGCAGTCTGCTACTTTAATAAACGAAAAGTAAGAAGAAATAAAGTTAAAAATAGACAAGCTGGAACAGGAACGGTCGGAACAGCGTAATTACTTAGTTACTCTACAGAATCAGATACAAGATTTGCGAGAAAGTCGTCGATCATCGGTTATTGAATTGAGGAATATTTCTCCCATGAAGAATGAAGATAGCACAGAGCTCATAAAATTGTTTGTAGGTATATGTAAATCTGTAGAAGTCTACATAGATGTGGCAGAGATACGAGATATATACCGCTTATATAATAAGCACCCCTTATATAATAGGGCCCGTCAAAACAAATTATTGTTGAACTTCACTCAGTGTCTATAAAGAATAATATTCTTCGTGGAGTACGTGTTTTAAACAAGGGCAAGCCAGTCTCAGAAAAATTAAACAGTGGACATCTGGGCAAGACAAATGAGCGATCACCTATATATGTGGTTGATCGTCTGCACACTAGTTCGAGACAACTTTTTTACAATACCCGTAATTTCGCTAAGTCAAACGACTTTCGATACTGCTGGCTATCAAATGGAAAAATATTTCTGCGTAAAAAAGAAGGTGACAAGGCTGTACGAATACATTCGAAGCAATGTCTTGAGAATTTATTGCTTAATCAAGAATGAAATTTCGGATAAATACTTTATTCATTTTGTTATTTTGATGTTTTGTAATTATTTATTTCTTAGCTCAGTGCATATTTCTCTAGTTTATAATACTTATAGAGCCTCTAACTCTAAATACTATAAATACAATACAGTAATTATACTTCTATACACACATACACAAAAACAATGTTTAAACACAAAACACGAACATATATGTATATTGTCTACATCTTAAAATTATTGGTATTCTGGCAAATATCTTATCTTATTTGAAATATATAAACTAGTATACAACTTCTTAAATATCAACGCTAAACAGATTAGCTTTTTTACAGGATTACTTAATGAATTTAAAAATGAATAATATTAATGAAATCATAAATAATTTGGACTCGTATGGGGGAAATGAGTGTTATAACTGTTCACCTCAAGGTTGTAATCAATTGTTGGTTAATTATAAAAATACATTAAATCTTGTACAGCTCAATATTCGTAGCATTAATAAGAATTTTGGTGATGCAGTGGTACTATTGTCCTCTTTACAAGTAAACTGTGATGTTATAATTTTCTCAGAATGCTGGCTAAGCAAAGCCGTGGACATTCCCATACTTCCAGGATTCACGGTATATTCTACAATAAATAATTTTAACCAAAATGACGGTATAGTGCTTTACATAAATTCTAATTTAAAACATTGTGTCGCAGAGACAAACCTCATAAACGCAAACTGTCTTGTGTGTAATTTTGGTGCTGATACCGTTATAGTTTCTGTATACCGTCCACCTAGCTTTCGTCACATTCATAACTTTTTGAACAGTTTAGACAGCTTATTATCCACGATATCTAATGGTAAAAATGTATTTCTTATGGGAGATATGAATATCAACATTAGCCTTGGCAATAATGATCCACACCAAAATGAGTATATGAATTTGACTGCATCACAAGGGTTGCTACCAGCATATACCTCTCCCACGAGGGGAAATAGCTGTTTGGATCACACGATGATTAAAGTACATAGTCCTGTGATTTCATTTATATTGGATAGTCATATAACAGACCATGCACCGGTACTTGTCTGTATGAATACTAAAAAAGTTCTAAATCCTAGCAAAAGTCTTATAAAAATAGATATAAATAAAGTAAGCCTAGAAATTTCAAATACGAACTTTAATGATGTTATAATATCTGACGATCCAAATGTAGCTACCGAAACATTAATTCATAAACTTATTGTGATAATTAACAATCATAATAAATTAATTAAATTACCTTCTAAAATGCGAATCAGCAAGCCTTGGATAACACCTGGATTGTTAAAATGTATACGGAATAGGGATAATTTACATAGAAAATGCAAAAAATCCCCTGATGACTATGTTTTGAAAGTTACCTTCATCCGTTAACGCAATTTTTGTAATAAGCTTTTAAATCGGTTAAAAAGAAATTACGAAAGGAATGAATAATGAGGAATGAATAAAGGCTAAAAATAATCCGAAGTTAAAATGATAAATGTATGTAGTATGCAGAGATAGAGTTCTCTGGCACTCTGTTCTCTCTGCCTACCCTGCAAGGGATATGGCGTGATGATATGTATGTATGTATGTAAAATGATAAACCTTACTCGATTGATCTCTCTGCATCTGGTTTTAACCATAAAAATTCTTTTCATCATGAGCAATCAATCAATCAATCAATGAGCACTTTGCAAAAATAGGTGAAAATCTCGCGAGCAAACATGTAAGTACGAATCAAAATTTTACTGTTTATTTTGAAGAAGAAGTTCAATTAAACTCTCTCGTATTACTTCCACCAGATGAACTTGAGGTAGAGAGAATTATGATGGATCTTCGTACCGATTCTGCTGCCGCTTGGGATGGAATAAGTACTAGGTTATTAAAGATGAGCCGTGAAATCTTGGTTCCTCTTATATCTGTAATCTCTGCTTTTCAAAAACGTTTTTCCGAAAATTCTCAAGAAATTGCTTTCTTTTTTTCAATAGTTATACCTGTTTTCAAGAGTGGAGATAGGGGCAACATCAATAACTATATAGGCCCATATCTATTTTACCTGTATTGTCAAAGATCCTAGAAAAACTACTTAATAACCGCCTTGTAAACTTTCTCGGAGCCCGGCATATCCTATCAAAAAACTAATATGGTTTCCGTAGAGGCAGGTCATGCATTGATACCGTAGCGGCTTTAGTTGATACAGCTGTTGGCATACTTGACTCAGGCTCTAAGTGTTTGGGTGTATTTATGGATTTGTCTAAAGCATTTGACACTATCTGTATATCTACCCTGATCAAAAAATTGAAGAAAATAGGAATAAGAGGATCAACACTGACACTTTTTAAGAGTTATCTTTCTGAGCGAACCCAGTGCACGAAAGTCGATTCATTTGTAAGTGATGAGCAGTCTCTGTCTCATGGAGCTCCGCAAGGCTCAATTTTGGGACCTACGCTGTTCCTCATATATGTCAACAATTTATGCAATTTATCAATACCTAATTGCAACATCCTACCTATGCCGATGATACAGCATTATTGATTCGTGGTCGAAACTGGTATCAAGTGCAGCGGCTGGCGGAATCGGTGCTAAGTATTGTTATGGCTTGGTTATCTACAAACGCTCTCACCTTAAATCTTGAGAAAACTAGCTATATCACTTTTTCAATGAAATCTGCCTCACAGCCAGATGAATCTTTTCGATTCGAGCCCACACTTGTAATGAAACAGATTTGTGTACGTGCCCTCAACTTACCAGAACAAATTAAATCAAATATCTTGGTATTACATTAGATACATTATTTTCATGGAATATCCAAATTGAGGGACTATCTGCTAGGGTCAGGAAACTAATATCTATTTTCAAAATTTTGCGGTATAGTGCTGACAATGAATCTATGCGATTGCTATATTTTTCGCTATGTCAGTCAATACTATCTTTTGGTATAACAGTCTGGGGTGGTACTTCTAAATCTCACATGTTACAACTGGAACGAGCGCAAAGGGCTGTTCTTAAGGTCATGACTTTTAAACACTTTAGATATGACACTATACAATTGTATAAAGATAATCAGGTCATGACTGTTCGACAATTGTTTGTGCTCTTCATTGTTTTACGTAAACATGATACTCTATTTTATAACCCTAATCTTTATCGTACAAAACGTAGATGCACGAACGTATGCCGACCAGAAAGACACAAATCTAAACTGGCTGAAAGACATTTTCAGATACTTGGAGGTGAGATCTATAACAAGATAAATAAGATATGCGAGATTAATAGCCTAAATAAATACCACTGTAAAAAAATAGTAAGTGAGTGGATTATGACACTCACTTATGAGGCAACTAAACAGCTAATATGAAATGCGCAATCTGTCAAGATAATTCCATACATAAATGTACATACACCAAGTACACCATATATACCATATAACATACCCGCACCTATATATCATAAACAAATATCAACTGTACATATATACGTAGACACTTATATACCATTCACAACACTAATCGCACCACATACACACATGCAACAACTATAAGAAAACTCTAACAATCACTCACACTTACACAATTACACTGTACTTTATTTCCTAAAGAGGCTCATTTTGCTGATACATAACTAAATAAAAAAGGAAATATAGCAATAGTAGCAGCAGCAATTTGCATTCGTATATATTATATATTGTATAAAGTGTGATACTCCGTTATGTTTTTTATCTTTTAATCAGTGCAACTTTCGAGAGAGACCTGGCATCCATAACACAAGTTTAATCTTAGTTTGGGTGCCAGAGAATTAAACACAAGACGACCTTAGAACTTAAATGGAAACTCAATTTTGTTAAAATTTGTAAATTATGTTTTGGAAATAAAGTTATTATTATTATTATTTCAGCTCATATACGTTGCACTGATAGGCATGAGTCTTCTTCCCGATGAAAAGAAGAATGACTGATTGACCTACTTATACCACTCTGGTCAGTCGGGTTATATAGAGTTATATCTATATATCTTGCATACGTTATAAGCATATTATATCCTGTAGTCGTCTTGTACAGCACCCACGGGTAAGAAAGAGGGTAAGGATAAATTGTATTCTTACTCTGTATCTAAAATCTCATCACTACTCTTTACTCCGGAAGCCCAACTGGGTGGGTTTAGGGATTTTATTTGTAGGCGCGGCCTAAGCAATACTCTTGTGCAAAGGTCCATGGGCGGCAGTGACACTTACTATCAGTTGTGCTGCTTGCTCGTTTGCCACCATAAGCAATAAAAAAAAACTCTAAAGAGAATAAAACTATATTGACTAGTTTTGATATAGTTATCAAGAAATTACTTAGTGTCTATCTTCTGTAATTAGTCTCTGTTCTTGGTCGACCACTGAGTGAGTTTTTCTTAGTCAGGCACTACATGGAAATAAAAGGTATTGATACTGATTACAAATACGTATATAGTTTGTTAAGTTTTTGCATGGGAGCTTAACACAAAAATTAATGAACGATTTCGCTTGAAATTTTTCAGAAACAATTTATATTTACCTGGTAATATCAATTATTTCGCCATTGGAATGAGAATAACAGCAAAGCAGCATGCCTATTAATTTTCACGTAATTGAAATTGAATGAAGTCTGTCGAGTCAGTAATAATCAATAATCAATCAAGAGTGAGAAAATATAACAATAAATGAAAGCATTGAAATAAATATTTTAATAAGTATTTAGTCCTAGTCTGCATTTTGTTAAATATTTTTTTGAATTCCACCTAATTTGATCGAAACCCGGTCATCACCCGGACCTCTATAAAATACATTGCTAAACACGATGCCCTTAGGGGACGTCCATTAATCAAGTGATCTTTTTTTAGCATTTTTTAATCCCCTCTCCTCCTTGGTGATACATGGTGAGGTTTAAGACTATGACCCCTTCTCCCACCGACATCGCGTGAGTTTTTAGTTCCTACAAAAAAGTAGCCCACAGCTCATTATATTCTCGGTTTTTTGCTTTTTTATACTTCGCAAAAAGGTCTTTTATACAGATCACCTACTTTAAACTTCGTTTATTGCCTGGCAACACACACACGTCAACGTACACTACACGCTGCTTTTCAGTTTAGAAATCGCAGCGTTTGACGAAAAAATAAATACACATGATATCTTACTACACTCCCCCTCCACCTTGTGATATTTCGTGATTTTGATCAAACCCCTAGATGGTCAGCTTCTTACTGAGAATTTCACTGATAGAAAAGTTTTATAGAGGACGGAATTTTTTTATATGGGATCTTACAATAAGTAGTCTCTATTCATACCACCAGATATATCAGCGGTAAAATATATAATATTTCACTCATCATCATCATCCTGCTCTTCTCATAAGTACTTGGGGTCTACAGAAATTGTATTTTTCTTATATCGTTTTTTAGATTTCTATCGTACGGTCTGCATGATGCCCTTATCTGGTCGTAGTCCCTTACCACCCGCAACAGGGCTCCTGCGACGACTGCAGAGGATCATCGTGGTGAGGGCTACCAAACAATGTCCTGGACTGTGATGATACCTACTACTGGCAGGAGATATTGAGAAACTCCGCATGGAGACTGGGTTGAGCATAAGAAGTGGCCCGAATGAAAGATATCCGGCGGTGGAGGGAAGGTCTTGTGTTCCTGTAGTAGGGCGGGAGACTGTACGGTAGACTAACGTTTAGGATGGTGCAGGTGCTTAAGGTACGGCACTTTAGTAAGTAATTTCATAAAATTGAAGGGAAGGAGCCGTAGAATGCCATGATTGTGTGATATCGTTAGAGTGTCGGAGACTGAATATCATCATACGATATCTCCAGCATTTGGTAAAAGCGCGGCATGAGCCGTTGTGCTTATACCGGGTATTCCAGTGGCATAGTGGACGGTGAGTCTAACACCTCGTCTGTCACTGGCAGGGTTTAGTGCGTAAATGCAATTCCTCAGTGGGAACAAAAAATAATTTAAAAAGGTGTGAGTCTCGGGACGCCTGGCAGTAGTGATAACTTAAACTAATCTATTTAATATTGAAATTATTTATATATAATAATGTAAGGAAAATTTATTTATTAATAAAATCTTAGGGTCTGCAGGTCAGTCGCTGACTGCAGACCCTAGTCGACACAATGACAGAAGATTGTAAGAAAAGGGGTCTACGCGTGAATGTGAGCAAAACCAAAATAATGGTCTTTGAAAGAGATGAAGCCAGAACAGATGTAAGAGTAACAATAGGTAATGATGTACTAGAGCAAGTGGATGAATTTGTATATCTTGGATGCGGATTTAGCCGAGATGGAAGGTACACCACTGATATAGAGCGAAGAGTGAAATAGAGTGAACGGAGCGTTGGGGCAACTTCTCGACAGCCACCACCTCAGCCAGAAGGCACGTGTAGCAATACATAACGCAGTGCTTGTCCCAACATTACTGTATGGAAGCGAGAGTTGGGTATGCAGAAAAGAGTATGATAGTAAAATTAATGCGGTCGAAATGCGATCTCTGCGGAAAATCTGTGGAGTTAGGCTGACCGATCGCATTTGTAACGACGACGTAAGAGAGCGAGTAGGTATGAAAGAGAGTATTGGTGTAAAGATGCGAAAGGGAATGCTCCGATGGTTCGGACATGTGGAAAGAATGCCAAACGAACGTCTGGTTATAAAGATATACAATGCGAAAGTGGAAGGATGTAGGTACCGAGGGAGACTGAGACTAACCTACCTAGACCAGATCGGTCATGTACTGAAGGAAGGTGGAGTCAAGAGTCTCCGAAACCGGCGAGCGTGTATGAAGAGAATTATGAATGTTGAGGAAGCGAGTGAAGTATGCAGAGATAGAGTTCTCTGGCACTCTGTTCTCTCTGCCTACCCTGCAAGGGATATGGCGTGATGATATGTATGTATGTAATAAAATCTTATAACGTCACATCTTAATACGGCTAGCGCTGTGGGTTAGTGAAAGAGAGTTTATGCTAAATGTGAAAAAAAAAAGAAAAAGAAAAGGCAGCTTCAGTATAAAATCGTATACCAATCAGACTGATCAGCGAACCGTTTGCGTGGTAGAATAGTTTAATTTACCTCCTATTAAGGAGGAGGTTCAAGCCCAGCATTGAGACTTATATGAGTTCTGATGATGATGTGCTAAATTTATACTAAGTGCAGTGTAGGAACAGATAATTACTGACAATCATAAATTCTTTTACTGTTTTTAGTAATTACTACTTACTAATTATTATTTGTTTCACACCAAGTTGTTCTGATGTCCAATTCTGTAATTGGCCATGCTTATTGTAAATGCAAACAGTTGAGTCTGTTTGCATATTTCTCTGTAAACTATGTTCTTCAAAAAAGCTGTTGAGTTTCCTTAAATAAATAAAAGATTCATCATCATCTGATGATGCACAGCTCATATATGTCCCGCTGTTATGCTCGGGCCTTCTCTGCAATGGGAGGGAAATTAACCTACTATACCACGCTGATCAGACGTGTTGGTATAGGGTTTTGTTTCGAATTTTCCTTCTGTTGCATAGATTTTATATCCCTTAGTCGTCTCTTATGATCACCCACGGGTAAGATAGGGGGTGGTGAATTGTATTCTTTCTCTGTCACCGCACGGAAATAAATTATTATTTGACATTATTCTACGATGACATTTTGTTATGTCATCCTACATTTCCTACACGGTTATGAAACTGTTAATGAAGATAATAATGCTATGTTAAATTAATTTTAGTTGTCTAATTAGGGTTATATTGTTGAACATGAACTTCTCTGGGGAGTAAAGTTTTATAGGTACCATATATTGGTATTATGTTGGTTTATAGTTGTACTATTTTTCCCTTAACTTTGATAATTAGTTTTATAGCAAGGGATAAATTTATCTATTTATTAGACTATCGCTATAATGTGGTAAATAAAGTGGTAGGACCACGCTGTTGACAGTTCTCTGACTACAGCCGCGGGCCGGTCCGTCCGGGGTAGTGCTACACTCGCAGAAGATCTACGTCTGAGTAATGGTAATGTGCTATTGCGCTTCGTTCGGTGAACGAGAGAGCCGGAAGCTCAACTGGGTGGGTTTGGGGATTTTATTGGTAGGCGGCGGCCTAAGCTATGACCCCTTGGTATTTACAAAGGTCCATGGGCAGCAGTGACACATACCACCAGGTGTGCTACTTGCTCGTTTGCCACCATAAGCAATTAAAAAAAAAATGTGATGGCGTAGTAAAAATACAATTCAGCATCCCCTATCTTACCCGTGGGTGATCGTAAGAGACGACTAAGAGATATAAAACGCATATAACTTCTATGCAAGAAAAGGAATACTCAAAACATAACCCTATGCCAACACGTCTAACCGACGTGGTATAGTCGGTCAATTGCCTTCCCATTTAGGAGGCTCGAGTGCAATAGTGTGACATATATAAGCTGAGATGATGATGATGATTATTGAACTCCGTTTAAAAATATTTTATAGATAGGAAAAAAGGACTGTTATTTAAACCTGCTATGAAAAGACAGTCCTCCCATTTCATATTCCCTAAACTAAGAAGTTAAAAAAAATAATTTTGTTATATGGCAAATTAAAAAATTATAAATGTTAAATTTATTTTCTTGTGGAGTTTTGGCACGAATATGGAAATGTCATGTCACGCTCTTGTATTATATTCATTTCTTTAGTGTTTTGTAGTGTTATATTGAATAATTTTGCTGGTATTTTATGGAATATGATACAGTTAAAGTGCTGAAGTGTAGTGAATATGGTATAATAGTGGTTTTCGTGTATTTTCGTGTTCACCCAAAATTCCCAACGAAACTATGAATTTGGTTATCAGCGCCAAATTGATAGTAACGGCTTGACTTACTGACGGACAGTGACTATCAAGGAGTAATTACAATTTGAAGAAGTGGTAAACAATAATACGGAAAGACAAGGCACGAAGTGTCTAAACTATGAAGACTTGGCTTAAAGGTCTAAGTAACCAAGCCATAAACTCAAAAAAAAAAATATTTTCTTGTTTTAAAATTATTTGGAAAGGACTTAAAATGTCACATAACTAAGTCATCGTTATCAATGAAGATTTTTTTAAAATTTTATTATTTGTATTCAAATTTATGCTTTTATTTTTTTAAGTTTAGTACTATATCTCAACATTCCTTTTTCAATTTGCCATGCTATCTACTGTAATATTAGTCCATTCCAGTTGCAAAATGTTTGTGTAATTAGTGAAGATAGGGGCAGACTGTAAATGCACAATTTCAACGTTATCTAAGAACATTATGTGTCTATTGTGTCTGAAAATCTTACTGAAATACGGGGTCACACTGAAAGATTTTTAGAAAATAAAAAACGGAATGATATACTCCATGTAATTTGATTTGGAAAGGAGTTACATCGTCGGGACCCCCTCCTGTGACCATGAACGCTGTAGTGTTTCATACATCGAGCAATTAAAAATCAAATACAAATACTTACTATAAATAGTTTTATTTCAGATATTATATAAATATAGCATACGACCTACCTCTACCATACTTTTCATGTATTGAGCAGGACTAATACAATACGGGCGGTCCACCGAAGACAAAGACCGAGTTCCGGCGGCCCGTTCGCTCGGCGTGGAGAGGTACTTGAAGGGCGGGTCTATGGGGTCGTGCGCCACTCCGGTCGTCGGCGACTACTCCATATACAAAGGCGATTTTGATCTTCCATAAAATTATGAAGAATCCATCTGGCATAAGCTTTCTCACATTCAAAGGTTCAAGTAAGATTTATTTACTTGACTCATGCTAAAGCCTAATGCTGTGTGGTGACGGAGTCAGAATACAGTTCACCACCCCCTATTTTGCTCGTGGGTGCCGTAAGAGATGACATAATATGCATTTAATATATGTGCAAGAGAAGGAAAGATCGAAATAAAACCATATACTTACTCGTCTGACAAACGTATAGTAGGTCAATTTGGCTCTTATTGTGAAGGAGGTTCGAAACCAGTAGTGGGACATATATGTATAAGCCGTGAGAAAATCTGTGCGATATTACCTTTCTATCAGTTTTTACCTGTATATCACTCACATATTCTCAGTAGTCGACGTAAAAGGACGTCTTTCTCACGATCATCCATGAATTTGCTTCGACCATTTTTGAACTCATTAAACTAATAGCAAACAGTGATTCGGGATGAGAATTCGTCAATGTGAAATGTATTCTATCATAACATTGTTGCTGAGAAAGATTAAAATCGAAACAAATAATTTAGCGAAACTTTCTTTAGTCAGATTCATTTTCATGCACGACAGAACACTGTAAATTGCCGCCAATTTGTAAAAACAAATGACATGTGAATTAATGAGATTCAGATGTGTAATCTACGTATTCTCAAAGAGTTCTTTGTAATTCGAAATTTAAATAAACTTGTCATCGTCTAGTTTTTTTTGTCTTGTGTTTTAGCTCTTAATCGCAGATGGAAAAACAAAAAAGTTTTGACCTAAGGTAACAAGGACCTCCTTGTTACCAGGTCATAAAAACACAAAAAAAGTAAATAATCGCAGATGGCTTTCACAGCTTAACCTGGAGCGGGCTTATGGGTGAGCGCTCAATTCGAAAAAAAACTTTAAGCGTCATCGTCTCCTATTCGAAAAACTTTCAGTGTGATCCATGAAACGAACACGAACCAGACATTCACTTTGATATTTTAATTTAAATTCTTTCATTTCCAAGAATTTGAGAATTGGTTATTTCAAAGTTTACCGCTGTAAAAGGTTTAATTACACGCTATGTAAAGAAACGACTCATTTCATTCTTTTGAGACAATTATTTTTTTTTCTTTAGCGGAGGACTAACTAATTAATCTTGAATTTAAATCATAAAATTTAAGAATATTTATTTGGATTAGGTACATGAGATAATTTTATAATTTAGAATTTTTGATGATAAGATTTGTTAATTATTCATAGTTTACAAGAATCGCCAGAATCATAGACACAGCTTAACGGCCAGTACAAATAGAAGTTTCTAGCGCAGAAATAAAGATAATCTCCGCTCATATTTTATGTATTGTTGTATATGTTTTATTGAGGGCGTATATGTCCCACTATTGGGCTCGAGCCTTCTCCACAATGGGAGGGAAATTGACTTACTGCATCACGCCGGTCCGGCGTGTTGGTATAGGGTTTACTTTTGAATTTTTCTTCTCTTGCATAGATGTTATATGCATTTTATATGCCTTAGTGGTCTCTTGCGATCACCCATGGGTAAGATAGGTGGTGCTGAGTTGCATCCCTACTCCCCGCAACCACACGAAAAAAAATCTCAATTATTCTATCTACTATTATATTTATTTTCTCTATATCTGTAGATAGGAACATGATGTGCGTGTATGGGATCAAAGGTCCACCAATCCATCAGAAACTAATAACTATAAGAGTTTGTTTTACTAAACGCCCTCCTTGGGTAGGTGACTGAATGCAAGCCATGATATCGAACGTCCGTTTAAAAGGTGTAGAGGTCGTACAGCAGCTTGGATGGTATTGTGTCACCTCGCTTTGACACCAGATAACCGAACATAATGCGTGAAAAAAAGGAATGGTACATCTTTAAGATATTTCTTACATTATTTATTTTAAAAATGGAACCCGTAATTTGAATATACATACAGTACCTACATACCAGTACAGTACATTTGAAAATAGGAAATTCAATTCAATTTATAACTTTACTAACTTGTTCAAATAAAATGACAGAAGCCACCTTCGTAAACATTGAGAATGCTTTTGCATTCTCAATGTTTAAGAGTCTCTAAGTTTTTACTTAGTTGAGTTCAAACTTAAAATACGTACATATTCGACAAAAATGCATTAATTTTACTCTCAAAAACTGAGAAGTATACGGTCAAAAAGCATTTCAATATTTGTTATTCTTCTTCTTCTTATGTATTGGCAATCAGCTACATATACGAGCTATTGGTGCCAGTGTCAAGTTATAAATATTTTCACGTTTTTAGTCTTTCCAGTCAGTCGTTGTCTAAGTCAAATTGTCACCATTAACAGTGCAATGGCCACACTATTAATGGTATCTTGTGGGAATTTTGATGGAAAACGAAAACGTTGTAAAGCACTTTTATATGATATTCACTACATCCCAGTATTTCCGTACATCACATTACATAAAATGCCATCAAAATGATCTAATATAACACGTTAAAACACTAAGATATCGAATATAATACAAGAGCACCACATGACGTTTTCAAATTCCCGTCAAAAGTCCAATATTTGTTATTATTTTTGATTAAATAATTTATAGCTATTGACTGCAAAGATGGCGTAGTATTTAAGAGACCGACGTTCCGTGACAGTGTCGTGGTTTCGATTCAACACAACACTTTGTGTGATCCACAAAGTTTTTCTGAATTTGGTTGTATTTTGTCTGCGATAATTATACGTTTGTAAACTTCCCCGCAATACAAGGATTTGTTTCTTAGTGCAGTCTTTTTTTAAAAAGAAAAACAAGAGAAAGCTATTTATTTGAATAGTTATTCATCTCAGCTCATATATGTCCCACTATTGGGCTCGAGCCTCCTCCATAATGGGAAGGAAATTAATCTATTATACTACGCTGATCAGGCGTGTTGGTATAGGGTTTTGTTTTGAGTTTTCCTTCTCTCGCATTGATCTGATATGCGTTTTATATCTCTTAGTCGTCTCTTACGATCACCCACGGGTAAGATAAGGGGTGGTGAATTGTATTCTTACTCCGTCACCACACGGAAGTACTTATATAAGTATATATAGGAATAGTTATTAGTTAGCTATTAATGTAGTTTTTATATAATAATAAATTTTACGAGGAGATTAACCTATTTATATATTTTTGTTATTTGTCTTTATTTCTCTATTCTAACATATAATAAGGCAAACATAACGATAATTTGTGGTTGTGAGTCAATTTGTTCCAAGCATTCGAAGCCTGACGGCGCCGCGCCAGGTCGACGCCAGAAAACCGTTCAAGGGCAAACAGGCGCCTCGTAGTCTCACACCGATGAGCTAAGATGCTATGTTTTTAGGTGACCGATTTAATACATCGTATGATATTAATTATGTTTTTCTATTGGGGTCTGCTGTTTTTGTTTTGGCTCAAATCCAAATTATAACAATAATACTTTAGAATAATAACACATACGAAACTTATTCCAAGCACAAAATGTGTGCCAATAAATTGGTGACGAAAATGCCGCCATTCGCTGACCTGTTCCGTAGTGTGCAAGGTTATTGTGTTACATTTTATAGTAGTGTGCGTGTATACTCGTGTAATCGCTTGCACACTAACAGGATTTTTGGCCTCACTTTTTTAAACGCTTAACCGAACTACTATGTGTTTTTATTCTAAGAATAATAGCTATATAGAGTTTAAATTTATCATGTTAGTTATTTTCAGAGTTAGTACTTACTAGTCGCTGTAGTCTATACCGCTCAATATTTGATTAATCTATTAACAGATAAATCAGCAGAAATTAGTATTTTTGTGGGTTTTAGAATATTTTAGCTATACATATCAAATCATATATAAAATTAATCTTATCATCATCATCACAGGCCTTATATGTTCCACTGTTGGGATCGGGCCTCCTCTGTAATGGGAGGGAAATTAACCTACTATACCGCGCTGGTCAAACGTGTTGGTATAGGGTTTTGTTTCAAGTTTTCCTTCTCTTGCATAGATGTTATATGCGTTTTATATCTCTGGAATTATGAAATTACTAAAATTAATCTACCTATTCCAAAAACATTACAAAAATCATCATGACCTTGCTCTAACCCCAAATACACGGAATCGACTCAATATATCCTATTTTACATGCAACTCAATAGGGCTCATAAGATGTTATTTATTTATTTTATTCAACTGCTCACTACACTTACAGTTTCCCAATACGTGTAGTGAGCCATTACAATTCTATAATTTAAGTGTATAATTATAAGATAAAAAGTATAAACAATATTTTAAAAATAAATCAAATTTAGTGACGAATATATCCACTTCTGGATAGTGAGCGATCAGTGAGTTAAGCAGTGCAACGGCCTGGCTGGTAGGTGCGTATTGTGCGGTATATGTACGCACCTGTGGTGATGCGAGCAGATGGCGCGAGCGAAGTCGTGTGTATAGGTACGGTGCTGATAGGAAACAGTGCGATAATACATTCGGATTATCGATTTTATTGTTAAATAATAAATAATAATGTATCAATAGGGCACACTTACGTCGTAACGCAAGAGTATCAAGGCCTATCATTCCGGATACAAAAAGAGACGGATATAAGTAAGGGTAATAACCATAAAGCTTTTTGTACAAAAATCTACAAAATTTACGTTGTACACGTTCTATCATCACGCTATACTTGACCTCGTGTGGGTCCCAGATTATGGAGTTATACTCCAAAATACTGCGAACAAAGGAAAAGTATAGCGCAATAATAGTACTCCGATCCTGAAACTGAGTAGACTGTCTCATCACAAAGCCAAGTGATTTAAAACTTTGTGTGCAAATGGTTGTGATGTGCGTATTAAATGTTAGACACGTGTCAAGTGTAATGCCCAGGTCACGGATTTGTGTGACCCGCTTGAACGGTACACCAGATATGTTTTAAATGTACGTGCATGGAGCGCGCGATCGAGTAAATGTTATGGTTTTACATTTGGATGTATTAAACTCTAAGCGATTACGCGCACCCCACGCAATAACACTATTGATGTCACGCTGGAGCGCTTCACAGTCTTCCATGCATTTTATGCCTAAAAACACCTTCAGGTCATCCGCAAATATGAGGCATTGTGCCGAAGAGATGACATTGGGCAGGTCGTTAATCATAATTAAAAACTGAGTTGGGCCCAAGACACTGCCTTGACTCACACCAGAAATAGTAAAATATGGTTCCGATTGGTATTTACCTAGCTGTACATATTGTATTCGACTAGTAAAATAACTAGCGAATAATTTTAAAAGGTTAGGAGTAAAACCAAAATCAGCAAATTTTTGTAAAAGCACGTCATTGTGAACGCGATCAAACGCTTTTTTAAAATCAAAGTATGCCGCGTCAACTTGCCTATTATGATCCATCTCGGTTACACAATAGTCAACAAAATTTATTAAATTGGTGGCAGTTGATTTGCCAGTTCTAAACCCGTGCTGACACTCGCTGAGTTGCTGTTTAACCTGTTTGGAAATGTGGCTGTTTAAAATATATTCAAATACCTTAGCCAATGCGGAAAGAATAGCAATTGGCCTATAGTTTATGATTTCAGACCTTAACCCGTTCTTGTGTACCGGTGTAACACGTGAAATCTTCCATAACGTAGGATAGGTGGCTGTTTTTACTGCTAAGTTCAAAATGTATAATAGTGGATCTATTAATAATCCAATACAATCCTTTATGATATAAGCAGGTATTGGGCCCAATCGAAGATTGTGCTTTCAAACGTTTGACAGCCTGTAACAATTCCGATTTACTAATAAGCTCGATGCTAATACGCGAAGAACACAAATTACTATTACGTTCTTCGTTTTGTGGGATATTCATTGATTTATCTCTGCGTTCATTTCCTTTTTATTCATGTTATGCATCTCGCCTTCCATCCATCTTTTCTTCTGTCTTCCCTTGCCTCTAAAGTCTTCATCATTCATACTTAAAAGCAGGTCTAAGCTAATAAAATATAGGTTTTATGAAGTGATTATATATTTTTAAAAACTATAAATAATGGCAATCATATTGTCACTCGTATCATTATATTAGATCGGAAAAATGAGTAAACGTTGTCTGATAGATGGCGCACATCTCCCATAAAGACGACATGATACGAGTGACAATTTGCTTGTCTATATGTTAGCTGGACGATTAGAATGAATTTGCAATAGGTATGGGTTCGAATCCCACATTTTTCTGTTGTAAACATTTTTTAAAAATAATCTAGCACGTTGAAAAACTAAATCTCAGTGATTATATTTTGCTGATATATTTTCTTTAGTTTACTTTGAGGTTAGCTAGCAAGAGAATAAATAATTAATTGCTGTAAAATGGCCTGAAATTAATGTATAATTTTCAATAAGTGAAATACATAACTTATTAATTTTAAGAGATGTTAAATATTGATTATTATCCACTTAAAAACCTCTTATAATCCTTCAAACCATTGAATAATTAGATACTTTATAACTGCCAAGAACAGAAGTTTTCAAGGAGGTTGGAAGTGGGCTGGAAATTCGAAGCTTTATTAATTAACAATATCGATAAGGCTTTTCAGTTGTTTCAATGAATATATCAAATGCCGTAAATTGTTTGGCTGATTATTGTAAAAAGATGACGTAACCTGTGAGGAATTCACCAAAAAGGCTACTCTTTAAAAGTTTTGTATTTCACGTTGTTACAAATATTAAGAAGTACTAAGTAAAGTATATAATAGAACTATTTTTCAGTGTGGTAACGGAGTAAGAATACAATTCAGCACCCCCTACTCCTACGATCACCCACAGATGATCGTACGAGACAACTAAGGATATAAAACATAGAACAATTATGCAAGAGAAGAAAAATTCAAACAAAAACCTATATGTACTAACACGTCTGACCAGCGTGGTATAGTAGGTTAATTTCCCTCTTTTTTTTCTGATATGCAATGGGCCTACTCCGGAGACAGGTCAGATGGATTACCGCAGTTGTTTTGAGTTTTTTTTCTCCTGCAATGATGTTCTATTAATATTCCATAACCGATTAGAAATGAATATATTTTTCTTGAATATTATTGCATTCTTTCCATTATCACACGGAATAAAAAAAAATCGTTTATGGATGATTTTTTTAAATGTTATTTTTCTGAAATTTTAATATTTGTAACGAATAGGGCAATAACAAAATGAACCAACTATTATTTATTTGGATATCTACAAAGCTGCCTTGGTTGTTGCCCGGCGATCGTACTGGTAGATTAAATTATTTTATCGCTGAGCTCCGTATGACAGTTTAAAAGTTAAAACCTTTTAAATTTATTGAACCGTGAGGAAGATACTGGTTGATTTATTATTCTATATCTCGCATCCCGGTTTCATACCTAATCTAGGATTCTGCCCACGACTTCACCCGTTTCCTAGCTGAGTTAAATACATGCTTATATATGTATCTTATTTTTTTTTGGAATATCAACAAATCAAACAAATAGAATACAAAAACAGTGATGAGAGATACCTTTTCTTATGGCGGGAAAGCAAGAGTTGATGAATTGTGTTTTAACTTCATCACACACGGAAAGAAATATCACATGAATATCATCTCAGCTCACATATGTCCCACTGTTGGGCTCGAGCCTCCTTCATAATGGGAGGGAAATTGACCTACTATACCCCGCTGGTCAGATGTGTTGCTATAGGGTTTTGTTTCGAGTTTTCTTTTTCTTGCATAGATGTTAGGTATATGCGTTTTATATCCCTTAGTACTGATATAGAGCGAAGAGTGAATGCGGGAAATAGAGTGAACGGAGCGTTGGGGCAACTTCTCGGCAGCCACCACCTCAGCCAGAAGGCACGTGTAGCTATACATAACGCAGTGCTTGTCCCAACATTACTGTATGGAAGCGAGAGTTGGGTATACAGAAAAGAGTATGAAAGTAAAATTAATGCGGTCGAAATGCGATCTCTTCGGAAAATCTGTGGAGTTAGGCTGACCGACCGCATTCGTAACGACGACGTAAGAGAGCGAGTAGGTATGAAAGAGAGTATTGGTGTAAAGATGCGAAAGGGAATGCTCCGATGGTTCGGACATGTGGAAAGAATGCCGAACGAACGTCTGGTTAAGAAGATATACAATGTGAAAGTGGAAGGATGTAGGTACCGAGGGAGACCGAGACTAAGCTACCTAGACCAGATCGGTCAGGTACTGAAGGAAGGTGGAGTCAAGAGTCTCCGAAACCGGCGAGCGTGTATGAAGAGAATTATGAATGTTGAGGAAGCGAGTGAAGTATGCAGAGATAGAGTTCTCTGGCACTCTGTTCTCTCTGCCTACCCTGCAAGGGTTATGGCGTGATGATATGTATGTGTATGTATGTATATCCCTTAGTCGTCTTCTACGGGTAAGATAGGGGGGTGGTGAATCTTATTCTTACTCCGTCACCACACGGAAAATCATGAATATATTGTATATTTATTGTATTGTTATTAATATTTATATAAAGATATCTAAAAGAGTTGTTTGATTGACTCATCAATAGTGAGCCAAGACTACTGAACCTAGAACCATAAAATATTGGCAATTATTCCTTTTTGTGACGTAGACTCACTAAGAAAAGTTTTACGAAATTATACCTCGAAGTGGTGGAAACGTGTGTATAGAGGGAAAACCTTTATATACCTCAACTTATATATAAACACTCTTCAGTACAAAGATATAAATACATGTTTACACGTATGAAATTTTTTGGTGATATTTTTAATTGATTTTTTATTGAATTTTCATCATCTCAGCCTACATATGTACCACTGTTGGGGTCGGGCCTCCTCCATAGTAGGAGGGAAATTGATCTACTATACCGGGCTGGTCGGAGGTGTTGGTATAGGGTTTTATTTTGAGTTTTCCTTCTCTTGCACAGATGTCATATGCATATTATATACCTTAATCGTCTTTTACGGTGGTGAATTGTAATTGTGGTGAATTGTAAATATATTGAATATTACTATTATTATTCTTCTTACATTTATGATGTGGTGATTCCCTGAAAAACAATATTCTGAAAATTACTTCCTCGGGGAATATTTTCCTCCCTAAGTGTTTAAAAAAGGGGGTAATTTTTTTATATTTTCCATTCTAAAATTTTGTATTTTAGGAATGAAAATCATATTTAACAGAGGCGTCACGTATAATTTCTACGTGAAAGAAGTTGCAGACCAAAGTTAATTAGCTATTATTATTTTTTTTTGGCTGCGGGCTAGCTGTTAATAATACCAATAATCTCAGGTTCTGTATAAATGTTGTTCATAAAACATATTCTATTTTGGGGTTATTCATCCGAGTTTCTCCTTGACTTAAAGATAATGAATAGGTGATCTTAACACGTAAGCCGATTACTCGCCTTTGCGGTACATTTGCAATGAGCTCAACGTACCCAATCCTCTAAATCAAAATTTCCTCCGAAGTTGATAACTATTACTTTATTAGAAGTTGCATAAATGCTATAGAGACGAACTTTCCATCATTTCTCTCAAATTAATTATTATTTATGATATGTATGATATATTTTAATAAACAAATTTTTTTTTGAGATGAAATCACTTTAGCTGCAAGATAGCATAGTCATCAATCATCATCATCATCTCAGCTTATATATGACCCACTGTTGGGCTCGAGCCTCCTCCACACTAGAAGGGGAAATTGACCTACTATACCACGCTGGTCAGCCGTGTTGGTATAGAGTTTAGTTTCCAGTTTTCCTTCTTTTGCATAGATATTATATGCGTTTACTTACGATCACTCACGGGTAAGATAGGGGGTGGTGAGTCCTTACTCCGTCAACACACAAAAAAGGAAGATAGCATAGTCATCATTCTCCTACTCTCATCCCAATTACTTGGGGTCGATACAATATGTACTCCTCTTTCATAGTACATATTGTAAAAGATATTGGCAATAGTTTTATGACCGGCCACCTGCTAGACGTCAACCCTCCTTGGGAATGTAATTGTTGACCAAACGGCATCAGATGAAGTTGGCCCAGGTTGTTATAAAGCTTTTAGTCGTATTTTACGACATCCACGAGCAAAGTAAGGGTCGGTAGTATTCGTAGCCGCTACCACACATCGCAAAAAAAAAGGAAGATAGCATAGTATTTTTTGATAACTAAAAGGATGTAAGATATGGTACTATTAGTGTTATCTGTAGTTAGCAGACCTATTATACCATGTATTATTATAATGGATTTGTTATGGGGTTTTATTTCTAATTTCTAAAGAACAGAAAAAGGTGGGGAAATGTACTTGCTTCTAATTAATCCTCTACAAGAAACATATAATTCCTTCTCAGCTCATGTACTTCTCACTGCTGGGCTCAGAACTCCTCGACAATAGGAAGGAAAATGATCTATTATAGTAGGTCAATTTCTCTTCGTCTGACCGACATGGTATACCAGGTCAATTGTATTCTTACTCTGTGACCGCACCTAAAAAGTGCATTTTTCACACAAAACAAAATACGCTGGGATATGTTTATTACAAGCGCTCATTCTAAACTTACATTTTAAAATATAAATATATTTTAAAAGATTGCTTGGCTCTTTTTGTTGTACGATTTTGGCCATATTTTAACAATAATAATATCTAATAGGTCTCTGTTCAGAGATAATGTAAAAGGATATAACACGCATATAACATCTGTGCAAGAGAAGGAAAACTCGAAACAAAACCCCTATACCAACACGTCTGACCAGCGTGGTATAATAGGTCAATTTCCCTTCCCTTATGGAGGAGGCTCGATCCCAATAGTGGGACATTTATGAGCTGAGATGATGATGATGATATAAGCTATGTAATTTAGACATAAAATTTGCCTCATTTTATGTTTTATTGCGAAAAGTTGAAAATGAAAGCAAAAAAAAAAATAAACTGAAGAAAAAAAATCTATTTCATAAATTCAATATAAAGCATTATGGTGCACTTTATTATTAAAACCATCTTCTTTTATATTTTAGATTGGCAATCTAAAAAAATAACTCATCTCAGAATCCTTCTATTTTTAAATTATTCAAATGTTTGAAATGCTTTTGTCTGATAATGAATAATTTGGACTTCGAATAATTTAACTTGAAATGTTTTATTACTATAACTTTGAAATATATCGTTATGATATTCCTTCATTAAATAACTAGTAGGGCGTTATTTATATTACATACTTTGTATTATTTTATGTCTAATATTTTTATAACAAGTGCTTTTTTTCAATCCTTCTTACTTTTAAATTAAAATATTTTTTTTTATTACTTTTGATGTCAAACGAGCAAGCAGTACCTACACCTGATGGTAAGTGTTACTGACGCCCGTGGACCTTTAGGGCCGCTGCCTACCAAAAAACCCCAAATCCACCCCAGTTGGGCCGGCCCGGCTCGCTCGCTCACCGAACGAAGCGCAATAGCACCACCGATGTCGATCTTCTGCGAGAGTGTGGTATTTTACTCCGGACGAACCGGCCCGCGGCTGTAAACAGGGAACTGTCAACAGCGTGGTCCCACCACAATAGAATGTTATTATCTATTACAAATGTGTGTATATTTTCTTTATTTATTATGTGTAATGAATCGAAAATAATAATAAAACTTTATTCATAGCTAGCGTTTTTTTTATGGATTCCTTTTGTTTGTTTTAAGTTTATTTTACACAAAAGTTTAGGTGTTTTATTTATCGATTGAGGCAGTACGAAGTCTGCCGGGTCAGCTAGAGAACTCTAGAGAGCTAGAATCATTATCATAAGCCCGTTGATTCCACAATAAAATTGTAAGGCAAAAAACAAAAAGAAACTGAATTTTCTTGTTTCCTCATTCACAGCTCAGACTTCAAAGAACATAGACGGTTTAACTGCATAAGATGGCGTATTTGTTAAGATACCAACCTACCGTCTAGTGCTATGGGTTCGGTTCCTACGCAGGGCAATATTTTTTGTGGGTCATAATAATCCACGCTGTGGATAGTTCTGTCTACAGCCGCGGGCCGGTCCGGCCGAGGTAGTACCACACTCGCGCAGAAGATCGACGTCTGAGTAATGGCAATGTGTTATTGCATTTCGTTCGATGAGTGAGAGAGCCGGAAGCCCAACTGGGGTGGGTTTGGGCGTTTCTATTGGTAGGCAGCGGCCTAGCTATACTCTTGGTATTGTAAGGTCTATGGGCGGGAGTAACACTTACCATCAGGTGTGCTGCTTGCTTATTTGCCACTAAAAGCAATAAAAAATAAAACAGGGTTTATTATCCTTAGCGCCGGGTTTGTTTCACCGAATGTGCCTCGGTCACCGTCCGGATTGGCACCATCCGCTCTGGTCCGGGCGGCGTCGGTGCAATCTGGGTGCAGTGCCCTGTGGAGTCGGTCAAGAAATTGGCCGACTCAGGCAGGCTCCTCGTGAGCTGGAACTCAGCACGGGTAACCGCGCTGGAGCCCCGGCCCGCTAGGTGTTACAAGTGCATGGCGGTCGGGCATACCCGATCGACGTATCGCAATTGCTTTGATTGCGGCAGGCTATGCTTCCGCTGTGGTCAGGCTGGATACCAGGGGGTATCGTGCCCTGCGGTGCCCTACTGCCCCGCGTGTGCAGCGGGCAATAGGCCTGACAAGCACCACATGGGCTCTGGGGACTGCAAACCTCCGGCATTGGCCCCAAAGCGGCAAGGCGGCCCATCGACCGGGCCCGCTCCCGCTCCGAGCGCGACTCGAACACCTGTTAGCGCGGAGATGGATACGACGATTAAACGATGGATACGGTCCGTTAATGGACCACGAATCCATCCGTCTCCTCCAAGCCAATCTCAATCACTCCGCCGGTGCGCAGGACGTTTGCCTGCAAGCCATGGCGGAGTGGTTGATAGGAGTAGCCGTAGCCGCGGAGCCGTACGTGGTGCCCGACCGGCCTAACTGGCAGGGTAGCATCGACGGCACTGTGGCAATCGTCGCCTCCACGTCGTGGCCTTCGCCGTCTCTGACCCTTAGGGACAGAGGCGTCGGATACATCGTGGCGGACTGGGGAGAGATTACACTCTTCGGAGTCTATCTTTCCCCTAACGGAGCGTGACTGATTTCGGGGCCTCCCTCACCATCTTGGGGGCCTCGTTACGGCGACTGGCACCGCGCTAAGTCTTCGTTCTGGGGGACGTCAACGCCAAGTCCATGGCGTGTGGGGGTCCCCCGGGACGGACGACCGAGGACGGGCAGTCGAGGTGTGGGCGGCGGCACTGGGTCTCTGTTTGCTGAACAGGGGCTCGGTGCATACGTGCGTGCGGCAGCTGGGCGGGTCGATAGTGGACTTGTCGTTCGCTAGCCCCATTATTGCATTATAGGGATGGGATTGGGGTTTCTACCCCTTCTTCTTTTAAACACTCACACACTTCTGTGTGTAAGTATTTTAAAAAAAATACGTGTCATAGGTGTCTTTTACGACACCCACGAGCAATGTAAGTGTTAGTAATATTTGCAGCCACCACCACAATTGTTACAACACAGCAAAATTCTTAGAATGATCTGAAGAACAAAATGTTTCGCCATTGCTCATTTCAACCATTTAGATTTTTTGCGAATTCATTTTACACGAGATGCGATTCCGTAGTGACGTAGCCATTTTGTAAACGAATCATGCCTCCATTAGAATGGATACTCAATGACTAGCCAACAACTTAATCAATTTATATTGGTCAATAACTTTTATAATATGTAAAGAAAGAAAGAAAGAAAATCATTTATTTCGGCTTCCAAAATAATACAAATTGATAATTACAAATTCAAATAGGTCCATAGGATACTGAAAAAGGTCTCACCTCAGCATAAGCTGCATCACAAACGTGATACAGCGCTGATTTTCAGGTAAAACCTTTGAGAGAACTACGTACGTACTATGAAAGAAGAGTACATATTGTATCGACCCCAAGTAATTGGGATAAGAGTAGGAGAATAATGATGATGCTTGTTAACATAATTCTTCTATTCCTATGTATCAAGTGTCACTTTTATTTATATTAATACAGATCATTTTAAAATAAAAAAATAAATGACTCGATCAACGTGGTATTTAAAGCGTTATTCACCTTTAGGGAGGCCTACCCACCAATAAACATGAAATAAGATTTTGAATAAGATAAGGTAAACTGGACAACTTAGTACAGTGGATCAATATCCTTCCTATTTTAAGCGAGACTTGCCTAATAATATATAATAATAGTATATAAACAAGCTGGTTTTTTGACAAATTATGGTTCGTTTAAATCATATTTGATGATTGAAGGGCGACGTGCCGCTTCATAACCTTATACTTCTCACTCCTTACACCAATTGATTTCTGCGATGTAATTCGAGTACTTTAACCGTTTTTCCGTTATTCTGCTCGTAAGACCATAAAAGTTATATATATTATATTATATTCTTAGCCCACCACTATAAATATTATAAAATCATATGCAACAGTTTTGGTTTAATATATTCACCGTTATCATCAGATAATTGAAAATAACTTCACCCCAGTGTCCTTTAAATAACTTCATACAATCGCTGCAATTTATGATGGCATATTATTTTCAATTTTTTTATACTTGTATTGCGAACTTAATATACATACCTACAATCATCACTATATTCATAATGTCAGCTCATATATGTCCCACTATTGGACTCGAGCCTCTTCCATAAAGAGAATGAAATTGACCTACTATACTACACTGGTCAAACGTGTTGGTATAGGGTTTTGTTTAGAGTTTTCCTTCTCTAGCATAGATGTTATATGCGTTTATATCTCTTAGTCATCTCTTACGATCACCCACGGGTAAGAAAGGGAGTAGTGAATTGTATTCTTACTCCATCATCACACATATATAAAATCAATGAACCCAAATTACATTCATTACGTAACAATTCAATTTCATATTATTTTCTTATCATACTGACAGAAACACAGCTTAATGAATAAATAGGCTTTCTTTGAGATCCATTTGGTTGAGTATCATTAAAGCACTTATCTCATAACGTGCTATGATGATAATAATGCCTTGAATTATTCATGCAATGCTCCGAGCGAAAGCATCTTATGTCTGACTAATGTGGGGTATTATTATTATGATAATAATCATAGTTCAGAGCTCTATCTTAATCTTTTATATCTTATTCATATATTTAACGACTAATTTCGATTAAAATATACGTAAGAGAGCGAGTAGGTATGAAAGAGAGTATTGGTGTAAAGATGCGAAAGGGAATGCTCCGATGGTTCGGACATATGGAAAGAATGTCGAACGAACATCTGGTTAAGAAGATATACAATGCGAAAGTGGAAGGATGTAGGTACCGGGGGAGACCGAGACTCACCTATCTAGACCAGATTGATCACGTACTGAAGGAAGGTGGAGTCATGAGTCTCCGAAACCGGCGAGCATGTATGAAAAGAATTATGAAATGCGGGTTCGAATCCCGCTTGCGACATCATTTTTCATTTCGTAATCGGATTTTATAAATAATTAAGCATATTAAATGCTAAATTTCAGTAATTTGAATAACAAGGTTGTGTCATCGTTTAATACAATTCTAACTGTAAAGTTTGAAGTATTAAGCCTATAACAATGTGTAAACATTGTCGGGTAGATAGCACACCGTCACCTTAAGACGTAAATACAATACGAAATAAAATTTGCATGTCCTACAATTAGTCGCGGTAGTGTAGTGGCAGCACGATTGGGCCGGAATCCCAATAGGCGCGGGTTCGAATCCCGCTTGCGACATCATTTTTCATTTCGTAATCGGATTTTATAAAGCATTATGAATGTTGAGTAAGCGAGTGAAATATGCAAGGATAGAGTTCTCTGGCACTCTGTTCTCTTTGCCTACCCTGCAGGGGATATGGCATGATGATATGTATGTATGTAAAATATATGATTTTTTCCTTAAAGAACAACACCCGTACTAAGGAATAAATCCTTAGGTCACAGGAGACTACTAACATAGAGTTAATACTTTTTGTGAGTTTAGGTGTTATAGGCAAATGACTTTAACAGCTTTGCCCGGGCAATGGGTGAGCGCTGATGGCTCTCAACCGGTGGATTAATGCACACAAAAACAACTAGATTTAAAACAATCATTTGAAAATTACATTCCTTTCATCGGCCTATCTACGTCCACTATTGGGCAAAGAAGGCATAATGTCGAAGTTAGTGTTGAGTAAACATTCTCCTATTCTTAGTCACTTTTAACAGAAAATTTAAGGGAATAGTCATTAGAAGCGGATTTATATATTCAAAGATAAAAGGTATATTATAATTATATTTTCTGTGAATAATAATTAAACGCCTTAATTCTCCGTGTGGTGACGGAATAAGAATACAATTCACTACCCATTATCTTAGCCGTGAGTGATCGTAAGAGACAACTAAGGGATATAAAACGCATATAACATCTATGCAAGAGAAAGAAAACTCGAAAGAAAACTCGAAACAAAACCCTATATCAACACGTCTGACCAGCGTGGTATAGTAGGTCAATTTCCCTCCCATTGTGGAAGAGGTTTCAGCCCAACAGTGGGACATGTATAAGCTAAGATGAGATGATGATGATGATTAATTAAAATAAATAATTTAAATCCAAATTTGCTATCATTTTACCGATAAAGTTAAAGAAAAATCTTTGTTGACAAATAAATCTCTCATGTTAGTTGTTAGAGCTAAATATTTCTTAAACATGTGTCCACGATAAAAGGTTCCCAAAATGGATTACCTGTTCACTCGCGTAATATATAACCTTACAAGAAACAAAATGAAGCACCTTATCTTTATATAACATATATTTTATAGTAACAGCTCGCGTAATATTTTCTTATAACATTTTTATACGTTTTCCTTAGGTGTTTGTTCTACTGTTATCTGTTAGCGATATAAAGAAAAGATTCTTCTAGAGAATTAAGCTTTTATTTTACCATCATTCTCCTACTCTTATCCCAATGACTGGGGGTTGATACAATATGTACTCTTTTTCATGGTACATATTGTAAAAGTTATTGGCATTAGTTTTATGTCCGGCTGTCTGTCAGACGTCAACCCTCCTTGGGAATGTAATTATTGACCAAACGACATCAGATGGAGTTGGCCCAGGTCTTTAAGGTTCTTAGCCGTCTTTTACGACATCCACGAGCAAAGTAAGGTTTGGTAGTATTCGTTGCCGCTACCACACAGCATTAAGCTTTAATTTTGTCATGACATGTAATATATACGTATTTTGCTAACTATTATATTTTTTTATTGCTTGTAGTGGCAAACGAGCAAGTAACACGCCTGATGGAAAGTATCATTACCTTTCATGAACCTTTGTAACACCAGAGGTACAGCTAGGCTGTTGTCTACCAAACAACTGAAAAAAGAGCCATCCAGAAATTTATACTACCGGATCTTTCACTCACCGAACAGGTACATAGTTATTGCTCTTAAAATTTACATTACAGGCCTAAAAAATAGCACAGAGCAAATATAACTGCAAAAAAAATAAAGTTTATCATTACAGTTTTTAACAATATAAGCAGAAGAAAAATAAAATAGTGAACTAAATTTAAATTTGATTATTAATATTTTAATTTGCAGTTATTTTCTCGCTCGATGTAGGACCACTGCTTTAGATTTCACAACATCCACAAAGAGGTCAAGGTCGTCAAGTGGAAAGGAACCAATAACCTAATCAAAACCAAATCCTGTCTATCATTTTGTTACGAGCGTTGGCACGTGATCCAATATTGCTTATTTAGTCTATGCGTATATATGCCTTATTTGATAGAAATATTAACATCTATCTATACTTTTTTTTTTTATATAGTCTAGCAACTAAATTACGAAAAGGGTATACAGAAAAGAACTTTTAGTCATTCGTAAAATGTGGTAAGTCTACACTTTTTTTCTTTTGGGCGGGCTATGAAATGGTCATACCCCGCTAATTCCATGCGGGGCGACAGAAGAAGTGGCGCGCCACCCCATAGATCCGCCCTGCAATGTACCTCGCTTCTCTGAGCGAGCGGGCCACCGGAACCCGGTCTTTGTTTTCAGTGGCCCAAGTCTACTCTACTGTCATAGACCCATAACAGTTTCACTTCTTGCGAAAATATCTAATAACATTCTTTGCCCAATCCTTTGATACTAACGGCGGTAATTTTATATTTAACAATAGATCAATGATATGTTTTGATATAAATACTTATTTCTCTTAATACATCAGAAATGGCTAGGGCGTACTAAGTCTTGATTAAGTCAACTAGTATTCTCTAATAACTACTAAGACTAATATTTTATGCGCTTTATGCAACACCGAGATTAAAATGATGGAGAGTTCCTTTAGCAATTAACTCGTTTCGTATCGTTTTACCAGCATGCTACTAAAATAAGGTTTTTTTTCTGACTATTTGTCTTTTCTTTCTAACTTGCCTTTTCACAGATATGATAAGGAAAATTAGTATTTGCCTTTTTTTCTCAGTAAAAAAACCCTTAGTTTAGTAGAAAAACGCCTATTATTCTAAAAGTGTTCTGTACACGCGTAATTTATGACAACAAATTTCAGTTTTGTAACTTCAATATTAAATCAATACACCGATATTATATCACTCGTCTGTATTTATTTGCATGTAGGTACTTAAGGGACTTACAAGTACTTTAAACTTCTTAAAAATACATAACAAAAACAAATTATTAGACTCTCGAGAATTATTAGACGCATTTTAAAGTTGTAACATAGCATCGTTCTCCTTTTTGTTGATAATATTTATCTCCGTCCCTTAGGTCTTACGTCATCCGCTGAAAGGTGTGGTGGTGGTTTGTGGATTTCTTACATCGCCATTTCACAGATGCTCAGTTCTAATCTCTAGATATTTAATTATTCTATACGAAAGTGGAGTACAAAGTCCCTCGTCGTATATTTCATTTCTTCATTTTGAATGTATGTATATGGGGTTAATTGAATAGATGATGGAAGGATGAGTAGATGGATAGGTGGTTGATTGGATGGATGAGCAGTCAGATGGACTTTTATCCATTCGCGCTGCACCAAGATGTTTCGTTTTATCACTGAATGGGTGGATAAGTGGAGCATCTTTCATCAGTATGCATTTAACTACTGATAAGTTGGACATGGAAGGAAATCTTTTTAAAAGTATATATGGCACCGCTCATGATATAGCACCGTTGCAATTAAGGGGTACAGTTATGACGCTTCTTACTAATCAAAACCCATCCAGAAAGTTTGGCTTCAGGCTCTCTCATTCTCCGAACCAAGCGCAATTGCTCAGAAGTCGCTTTTTTGGGAAAGTTTAGTATTATCGTGGATAGACCGGCCCGCGGCTGTAAACACAAAATTATCAGCAGAGTGGGTAGCAGTTATGTTGAAAACAACAACGTTGTAGTGATAGCACTACAACTTTGTTGTTTTCAACATAACCTTCGTTTATCATACAGTAAAAGAAGTTTTTTTTTATTGCTTATGGTGGCAAACGAACAAGCAGCACACCTGATTGTAAGTGTCACTGTCGCCCATGGACCTTTACTATACCAAGGGCATAGCTAGGCCACCCAGTAGGGCTGCCGGCTCTCTCGCTCACCGAACGATTCGCAATAGCACATTGGCATTACTCAGACGTCGATCTTCTGCTAGAATGTGGTACTACCGCGGACGGACCAGCCTGCGGCTGTAGACAGAGAACTGTCAACTGCGTTGTCCTACCACTATAAAAGTTTCAAATCAACTGTGTATAATGGTACACACACTTTAATTTTTATATATTATTCTTATCTTCACACCTATATCAAAAAGAAAGAAAAATTAATAATAGCAGCATGTCAACGCTCGGGCAGGAAAATTTGTCATTCTTTAGAAAGAAAAACATGTGTTACTTGCCAAATTCAATGGCAACAAGTAACAACTTATTATATATACATGTCGACCCTTATCATTATTATGTCAATAGGGTAAAAATAAGAGTATGACACTGAGTACAAGCGTTTCATCCATGTTTTGTACCCTCGAGACATTTTTGTGCTTCAAGCCGACTAGGTACCTACTAAATTAATATTTTTGTTTACTTAAGTCGGGTAACCTTGTTTATATATTACCCAAGACAACAATAATATAAAAATTACATATTTTCATACATTAAATACGTACAATATTCTTTATAATATTTCCTTTTGTTAGATGCCATTTTTGTGGTTCTTTCCTGAAAGAAGAAGCGATGGTATATAGTTATTTATATATAGTTAGGTCGAGATTTTTTTGCTTGCTTCCTTATTTTCTTTTAGAATATGCCCAGGAAAGCAAGAGCGACGAGGCTTTCTATTATTTTTCTATTACCTTATGGAAACATATTTACTTCAACAGCATTTCTCATGCTCATATACGTTCCACTATATGCCTCTTCCTACATCATCATTATCATCATCATCAACTTGCTCTTATCCCAATTTATTTGGGGTCGACGCAATATGTCTTCTCCTTCCTTACAACTCTATCAGACGTCATCTCTGTGGTCACTCTTTGTTTATCCAAGTCATGTTTCAAGCAGTCCATCCATCTTATACAAAGGGATTGGATCGTATAGGTAAGTCACCTGATGTTTATATTATATGCGTATACAGGGTGGACGGGGACTGCTCCCGAAAACAAAGACAGGTAACCCTACTAGTCCTACTTGTGTGTAATGATAGGCTAGAAAAGTCGATTCGGATGAAAAAAAATTTTTTTTATTACGCGAGGTGGTTGAACTCTTGAACATATGATCGTGAGTTTTGAATAGATTACGTCTTTTCTCATCTGAGTATAGTTAAGTATTTTTTATGCAATTATCGTTACATGGAACTGTCCTAATACGATGGAATGTGAAAAAAACTTAAAAAAGGTTGTGAAAAAAAATTTTTTATTCATCCGAATCGATTTTTTTTCTAGCCTATCATTACAAGAAGGACTAGTAGGGTCACCTGTCTTTGTTTTCGGGAGCGGTCCACTTCCACCCTGTATATAAATGTATGTATGTGTAATATAATTAAAAGTTAACTTAACTGTTATTTTCTGTGAACTTTTACTTTGCCATATTTTCTTATTTTAGTTATTACAAACCGATTGTATCATTTGTAGAATACGATAACGAAAATAAATAATTTTATTTATATAGAATTTAATAAATATTAACTTTAATTTCCGAATTGTGTTTCTCATTCTATCTACGAACACGATCCCTAATAATACTACATAATACATAATATTATTTACTATATATATATATATATATGGCTGATTCTCAAAAAAAGTCGAAAATGGCTTTATCGAGTTGATCAGTTTTTTTTAACTCGTGATCGAATTTTTTTTTGCTCAAGTTGTAGTATATGTCTTGTTTGAGGAAAATATTATAGTGGTCCCCAACTGTTTTGAGTTGGAATTGAATATAAAAAATATATATAGAATATAAAAATATGCTATGATTAATAAATAAAAAAATGCTTACCTTTTAATAACATTACATGAGATAATGACATTAAAAATGTAATATTCAACAAACTTTTTGTCAAAGTATTCTATATTTATTAGAAAATAATTCATTCCCTCATTAAAATTTTTTATGAGGGAATGACGATGAGGGAATGACAAAACGAAACAAAATTGCTACAAACTTAGGAACATAACCTTACTTTCTTACGAATTGTAAACATTACTTTATTACTACCGAAAATATATAAAAATATGCTATGATTATTAAAAAAAAATGCTTATCTTTTGATAACATTACATGAGGAAATGACATTAAAAATGTAATAATCAAAAAACATTTTGTCAAATTGATTTTAAGAAAACATCCTTTCTTCAATTGTCCACTCTCGTGTATGTTCTCAAGGGCAGTGTTGCCAACTAAAAAAAAAATAAGGTGGGAGTTGGTAGGCTTTGGAGTATTGCTCCAATCACACTGTTACAAAACGGTGAGGGAATGATACTTTTTTTATGGACAAATTTTGAATTATATTTAAAAATATTTCCATTCGCATTTATGAAACTATGAACTCATATAGGTATAGTCAATACTATCCTATATAAATAAAAAATATGATAATAAACAATTTGTTAGGAATTTTATGTTTTAAGTTAATGATTATCTTCAAATTTAGCGCTTGGGACATAGTGACGGAATGATTTTCAGGGTACTTTCTTGGACATGTCTTTGTTGTTTATTATATAAAAAATAAATTTGTTTCATACATTCATAGATATCGATTCGGATGAAAAAATTTTTTTTTTCACAACCTTTTTTAAGTTTTTTTCACATTCCATCGTATTAGGACAGTGCCATGTAACGATAATTGCATAAAAAATACTTAACTATACTCAGATGAGAAAAGACGCAATCTATTCAAAACTCACGATCATATGTTCAAGAGTTCAACCACCTCGCGTGGTACCCACTCCACAATCCACCCTGTATACGCATATAATATAAACATCAGGTGACTTACCTATACGATCCAATCCCTTTGTATGATATCAATAACAATAATTATGATTTGTGTAACGGTTATTGTTTATAATTTTTTTTTCAATATATATTATTTTTCCAAAATGTATTATTTTTCAATATTACCAAACCGCTAAATACACACACTAAACTCACAATGTAAAACAGATAGTTGTTAAAATAATAATAATTATCATTACGTATCAATTATAACTATTAATTTAATAAAGACAATTAAGACGTAAGAATTGATCATACGAAATACAGCGATACAACTGCGAAGAGCAGCTGACTGTATCTTTCTCGCTCGGCTACACTCGGCGGTCTCGAGTTCACCCGATCGAACGTTTCACCTCAGAGCATGACGGATCAGCCTAACTTACTACCCACGAAAAAATCTGTGTGCGGTGCGTCTAAAGAAGTTTTCACTTCAATAAAGAAAAACTATAAAAGAAAAAAATAATAATGCAATACAAGCTTAGCAAACATTATATGGTCAGCTAAAATTGACCCGTTTCGGTATAATTAACACACAGTACACCGTACAAATATTGGCATAGTGGACAGCCCGTTAAATATTTTCGGGTCATCCTAATGAGATAGTTTTCTAGAGAAATTCATTAAACTCGGTCTAGTTTACGAGTTTGCCTTTGACGGACGATAACGTAGTAAAATGATATGTAGGTAGTAAACGTTAATTGAACTAATTTCGTCAACTGTATTATAGATCTATTTAATTTTTTTTTTATTGCTTTTGGTAGCAAACGAGCAAGCAGAACACCTGATGGTAAGTGTTATTGCCGCCCATGGACATTTGCTATTACCAAAAGTATAGCTGGGCCGCTGCCTACCAATATAAACCTCAAACCCACCCAGTTGGGCTTCCGGCTCTCTCGCTCACCGAACGAAGCGCAACAGCACATTGCCATTACTCAGACGTCGATCTTCTGCGAGAGTATGGTACTACCCCGGACAGACAGGACAGAAATCTGTCTATAGAGTGGTCCTACCACTATTAAAATTATTACCATGTTCTATTTTATAAGGATCTATTTGTTAATTCTATAAGAAGTATTATATAACAGTCTTGTTAGTCCCAGTGGCAAAGCTCTGTAGATTCTCTAGTCGTGGTAGGGTACATGTAGTAATTGTAGTAAGGCTAACACTGTTGACAGTTTCTGTCTTCAGCCATAGGCTGGTACATCTGGGTTAGTACTACACTCTCGTAGAAAATCGTCGTCTGAGCAGTGCCAATGTTGTGCTTCATTCGGCGTATGAAAGAGCCAGAAGCCAAATTTTTTGAGTGAGTTTTGATCCTGCTATTGCATAGATCTATGAGAGAATTGTACTGCTTGCTCTTTTGTCATCATAAGCAATAAAAAAGCCGATTTTTGGATAGAGCAAAAACATATTTTTTGGAGTTTATTCCTTAAGAATCGATTTTCATATAAGGCCCGGGCGCCTTATGAGAAAAATTTGAGGAGTTAAATCTAGTGATCGAATGACCTCGTTACGTTTTTGGTGCGCAACCTATTCTGCGCAGCACCTTTCACCTTCCTTTCTGACGTGAGATAATACTTCACTGAACAGTTTTAATAAACGCCATATCCCTTGCAGGGTAGGCAGAGAGAACAGAATGCCAGAGAACTCTACCTTTGCATACTTCACTCGCTTCCTCAACATTCATAATTCTCTTCATACACGCTCGCCGGTTTCGGAGACTCTTGACTCCACCTTCCTTCAGTACATGACCGATCTGGTCTAGGTAGCTTAGTCTCGGTCTCCCCCTGTACCTACATCCTTCCACTTTCGCATTGTATATCTTCTTAACCAGACGTGCGTTCGGCATTCTTTCTACATGTCCGAACCATCGGAGCATTCCCTTTCGCATCTTTACACCAATACTCTCTTTCATACAAATGTAAATAAATATATATATATTAATAAATATATTATATTTAGTCAAATGAGCTTTTTTTGCGCCTGTTTTGATAATCGTACTTAAGGAGTAAACTCCAGTCGTGCGTCGGAGCTGACACACACACTTTTTTCTGAAATAACCTCAATTTTAACGAGATTGCTGTATTATTCTCTATAGTAAGCTCAAAGTTTGGAACTTCAACGATTGATAGTAAGAAACTCATCCACGTAATAACGACGTACTCGTAAGTCTATGTAAATGCTATTTATCGGAAATATGGTTCCGATTAAAACTATCAATTTTTAGTTCGAATTGTATTAAATGATGACACGTCCCGATTGTCTATCAATTTCCACTGTTGAATATAGGCCTTCCCAACGCATAAGTGGACTGCCAATATCGTCATGCTTAGTTAGTGGGTTAGCGATCTGTTAAATAAAGTAGGGATTACTGACATATTATACTCTTAACTAGTTTATACATAAATCCTTCAGTTCAAAATAAACAAAGAGAATCACTAAAGCGGATTTTTAGCAGTATTTGTAGCTTAAATTATCCATACAAGTGTTTTTTTTTCATATCTGCTAGTAGTATTACCAAACGCTTAGCTATTTCACTAAGAAATATCGCTTATTTGTTTTAAATCTAGTTCCCTTGGCACCAATGAAAACGGAAATGGTGTTCAAATTGAACATCGCTAGCAATTTCTGTTCAATGGACAAGTAATACAAAACTAAAATTGTTATTTGCGATTTATAAAAATAGTTACGACTATTTATAGAATTACTTTGATTACAATTTTGACATTAAGCAACTAGACGGTACTATCACGTTTTCTGTTTTACTTCATTACATTACGACTGCCCATGCCCACGCCCAAGCCCACGCCCACAAACAGTGTGATCCTGGCGTTTCGGCAATAAAACAACGTTAAGCCTATCCACTGGAGGTAGTCTAATTCCCGGTACGCTCCTACACGAGACCTCAGCTATAGTGGCATCAGGGCGCAGGAATTCGCGTGTGCGTTGCTCGATGCACCGGCACCGGAGTGTGTCTGCGTGGAAAATCTCTGTGAAACTTTCGATACGTCTACAAAATAAACATGTTATTTTTATAACCACTATTTTGTACTTGTTTAAACCCATCTCTGTTTGTTTGACCGCATTATCATTCTTTAATATATCTGCTCTGAGTCATCAGTCTTCAGACAAGGCGGCGCCAGTCTGTCCGTGGATGAATCCTTGGCGTCCGTTTGGCGCGACTCCAGACTTCAGGGACGCCACGCAAAGTGATTCTTAATCGCGTACTTACATAAAGCTTCAGCAGTAATTGGAACAGCTAGGAACGTGAAAGTATTTGTGTTAAATTATTCTGGTTACTAGTTGTGCTCGCGGCTTCATCTGATTGGTTTTTATATTCATTTCTAATTTTAGAACTCTTAATAAGAACAGAACGATAGGTTTACGAGTGTGTAAATCTGTCCGTCTGTCACAGTCAATTTGTTTCACATTTACTTGACTGATTCAGTTAAAAGTTACATTTTTACTGATCTGTGACTCAAAGTACGAATATATAATGTAAATGGAAGAGTTATTGATGCCACAATTAACCGATTGCTTCTTTCCAAAGATCGATGATATAATATATTGCTGGGCACAGTACATGAAACTACTCGTATGTAAACAAAGTATGTATCAATCTTCTTCATTACCCAAAAACAGCTAAGACTCAGTGTCCACTCTAATCGTCACAATATTTACCTCTACCGTTGTTCGTTATATAAATAGATTTCGAATCAGGATTTTAAAACATAATAAATAAAAATAATTTAAAACATCAAAAAACCCGACTGTGTAAAAAGTGAACCAAATTACGTACACAATAAAAAAAAAACTGAAAAGAAATAAAACAAGCACTTAGATGTCCGGTGGTCTATAATTCTATAATATATTATTGAATGAATACTATTGAAGAAAATAAAATATATTCTAATATTGGAACATAACTGAACAGTCAGGATCCATTGAAAAATTTGATTTGCTGTCGAATAATGATTAATACATTGAAAAATTAGATTTGCTGTCGAATAATGGATGATGGAGTCATATGAAGTTTTCGTCTTTTCATTGTAAATTTCTACTGTCTATAGTGAGAATGGTTGTTACGCAACTTTAAATCGATATAGATCCTAATTGGTCTGTCGAATCGAAAAATGTTATGAGAAAACTAATAATGATTTTTAAATACCTATTCAACGATACCCCATTCGACATAGTTTGTTGACTTTCATTTTTATCATTTTCACAAAATAGCGTCCAGTGGTCGCCATATTGAATTTTCACTAACGTCATGTCTTTAGTGACACTCGCCGAATTAAGAGGAATCGATTGATGTGTGAATCATTAAAATCGGCCCAGGCGTTTGGTCTGTATAGTGCTTCAAAGGAACATACAAACATACATACATACATACATAGACTGTTAAATACAATACCACTCCTTTGCGTCGCGCAGTCGGGTAAAAAGTTAAATAATATTATAAAAAAATGAAAATAGAAATGAAATCGACTATTTGAAAAAAAAAAGAAATAAAACGGTTAATGAATTAATAGTTTCATAAAAAAACGTGATTATGAGCGAAAAATGAATGTCACACGTGGGACTCGAATCCACACAGCTCACAAACTAACTAAAGCTTTTAAAGACGAAAATACAATACGAGCCGCAAATTGAATATCATAGGACAGCTCATATTTGTCTAACTGGTAGGACGATTGAAACGGAGTTCCAATAGGCGCAGGTTCGAGTCCTACGTGTGACATTAATTTTTTGCTCGTAATCAAGTTTTTCTAAATAAACTAGTATGTTAAATGCTAAATTTTAGTAATTCAAATATGTAATAGTTTCATAACGAAACTAAGAACTCTATATCAAACCGCTCGAACGCCAGAGGCGCTTTGCATAACAACTGTTCTATAAAGGTTTATTTCAAATATCATTAAGCAGTTGTACACATGTAATTGGCTTTGAGGCGCTTTCATTGAATTTAATTTGAACCAACGAACATTTTGGAGGTAATTTGTGTGCCATGTTTATATTTGTGAAGTCTGTATTTATATGCGTAAGGAAGGAATGATAATAATAATAAAATAATTATACTTTTTAAAATATAATATTGTGTATAATTACAGTGTGTGATTGTTTTTCTTTTTGGTTTTTCGTTTGTGGTTGTGATGGGTGATGGGTTTTAAGTGTTAATTCAGTTGAATAGGATAGCGAGCGGCAGCTTGACATAGATAATTAATAATGTCAAATTAAATATATTGTAAAGGATTTCATCGCGTGTGTATTTGATTTTTAATTGCCCGAAGTTTCGAAAATTTCACAGCGTTCATGGGTACGCGAGGATATATTCTTTTTCTTTTGCAGGCTTTTGCTTTGGAGGCTCGAGAAGTAGTAAGAAGCTGAGTCGTTAAATTTCAATATTTTAATGCTATGTCCGCAGTTTTAGTCTTTAATTTTCTATTTATTCATGAACAACTTTAATATATTTATTATAAATTGCTAGTATGGATATTGCTATTAGTCTGTGATATTTCTTTAATCCACATCTATATATCCTTTTATAAATATAGACAAATATGTAGATATCCGTAAATATTTATTTATGTTTATAAAAGGAGATGTTTATATACAAAGTGGAGATGACAATGCGACAATAAATGAAAAAAAACACCGGCAATACTAGCGTATAGGAGTATTTTGAAAATATCGAAAAAGTCCTCACATAGAAATTTAAAAAAAATATTTTCAAACAAACTTTTTATCATAAATGTTGAAACAAAATAGAATACCGTTTCTAAAATATTAGTTCACTTACCTGTAATCCGACCGAGTAGATCCTTTCATTATGCTGCATGCATTAGGTAATCTTAATTTTCTTATCTAAGTCTGATGACACAGTTTAAATGAATCTTATTGGTCAGGAATAAGGTCTAATATGCATTAATTTGTTTTGCGTTTGGCCAAGACTTTAAGTGGTAAACTGGCAATATGTAGGTTAGGTACCTTCATATTAGTTTATACTGATGCGGCGCGGGAGGTCTTTGATCTCTTAGTGATGGCCTAATTATTTTAATTTTTAATACAGAGTGTAGACAATGTTAATAATACAAAGTAATGTGCTGTGGCTAAACTATACGACATATATATACAAAGTTTCTATACAGGCTGGGCAAGTCATCAGATGCACTAAATAAAAATTATTGTCGTATGGTCGTCTCCACCCTGTATATGACATCGCTAAACTCAGAAACTATTTAACTGATCATTATGAAAATTGATATGTATTTGTATTTTTTCACGGAGAAGGTTTATATGCCATCCCCATGAATGTATCTGGCCACCAGGTGGCGCTGCGATATATCAACTTCTACAAACAAACCAATGGGCTGGATTTGCTAGTATTCTACATTACTATTATTTTAAGTTTATTTGAACTAATGTCAGATACTATAATTTTGGTTTAGATATTTTAGATAGATTACTGTGTAAAGTTTTCCGTGTGGTGACGGAGTAAGAATACAATTCACCACCCCATATCTTACTCGTAAGTGATCGTAAGAGACGACTAAGAGATATAAAATGAATATAACATCTATGCAAGAGATGGAAAACTCGAAAGGAAACCATATAACAACACCCCTGACCAGTGTACTATAATAGGTTAATTTCTCTCCCATTATGGAGGAGGCTGGAGCCCAATTGTGGGACATGTATGAACATGTAGCCACTGTGTATGATATTTATGGACTCCATTATATTCTATTAATAAACTCTACCGAATACATTTGACTTACCGAATGGTATAGGAGGTCACTCTTCCTCCCTCTAGGCAGAAGAAGAAGCACAAGTTTAAAAGAGAGACGTATATGAGATGACATGTTGATGACGTATTATGAGTAAAAAAGAAAGTGGTCAGTATATATATTTCATTATCCTTTTGCCCTAATCGTAATTCATATGGGACCCCAACATGTTTTATTATTCTAAAACTATATAAAATTTTTATTAAGTTTTAAAATTAGCAACATGAGAATATAGCATTACGGCGTGACTTGATAAATGGAAATCTTTGCAAATATTATAAAAGCTAAAACTTGATGTACGTTTCTTGCTTAATCAAGTCAGAATGACTACAGAGATCCAAATAAAATTTGACTCAAGATAGATAATCTGGAATAGAATATAGGTGACTTTCTGGCAAAATGATTGGTTTTGTGGGATAGATTTTTATTTTAATGCTAGTAATGACGCGAGTATGATCTAGTTTTTACAGATACTACAGCTGAGGTCTCAATTTATCATTCTCCTACTCTTATCCCAATTACTTGGGGTCGATACAATATGTAGGTACTCTTCCTTCATAGTACATATTGTAGAAGTTATTGGCAATAGTTTTATGACCGACCGCCTGCCAGACTTCAACCCTCCTTAAGAATGCAATTGTTGACCAAACGCTATCAGATGGAGTTGGCCCAGGTCGTTATAAGGCTCCTAGTCGTCTTTTACAACATCCATGAGCAAAGTAAGGGTTGGTAGTATTCGTAACCGCTACCACATAGCAAAGCTGAGGTCTCAATTATGGACTGTTTTTCATTCGACTTATAAATAAATCAAAGCGTTACATGATACAAAGATTTACATGACTGGCAGATTTCCTTCAGATTGGGCGGTGACATGGTTGTTTAGTAAATAAGTCGGATAAAACTCAAATGGGTTGGATTTACGCTGGCTTATTTTCGTATCAATCAAGTTGCGTCGTGTACGGAAAAATCTTTTTATTTTCATATGAAATTTTAAATAGCCGTTTTTGCGTTCAGTCGTTTTGATGGATGGGAGGTAATTATAGGCTCTTTTGAAAGATTTGGTAAATTATGGCTTTTTATTTTGCAAATAATTAAATTTAACTTTTTCTAAAGGCATTAAAAGAATTAAAATATTGTTTGGTAATTTCCTAAATAAATATATAATCTCTTTAAAAAATCTACAATTTAATGTACGGTTGCAGTGGTTTTTGAAGAAATTCTCGTAATATCTATACATATAATGTATTGCCCTAATGATGTATGTGTAACGTAAATTGGTCGTAGAAGGTGTTATTATTAAGCATATGATAATGCAACCAAACTATTAGATGTGAAAGGGTGTAGTAGGTCATGCTGATTTAGTAAGGAAAATATAACATGGTTCTAGAAGAAGAAGTACTAATTAGTAGCTATATAATTTATGCTACCCCGTAACCGTTTCTTTAAAGACACCCTTTTTTTTTTCGGCGGCGGGCTATGAAATGGTCACGCCCCGCTAATCCGTCCGGGGCGACAGAAGAAGCGGCGCACGACCCCATAGACCCGCCCTACAAGTACCTCTCCACGCCGAGTGAGCGGGCCACCAGAATCCGGTCTTTGTCTTCGGTGGCCCACCCGGCGGTTTACCCCTCGCGGGTATTTTCTCGAGTCGACGCCACGGCAGCTTTCGCCGTCGTGGCATCATCCTCACGCGGTGGCCTCGCTTCCGGGCGACCAGACTAATCCCCAGTCCGGTCACCCACTGCCTCGGCTAGGGAAAGACACCCTGCACTAAGGAAATAATTCCTGTATTGCAGGGGATTTAATAAATGTAAAAAAAAATAATCCGGACTCAGAATAACAATTTGCGCATCCCATACACTATTATACTGCGTGAGAATCGAACCCATGATACTATCGCGGTAGGTACCATTAACAGTAAAGTAACCTTGGCAAGTTTTATTACTGTTTAAATTCGACGGCAGAGGTAATTTTTATGCAATTTCTGTAATGTTATTTACAGTCTGCCATTTACGTAATTCCTTTCCAAAGTGGCATAATTAAATAGACCCATCTCAAAATAAATCCACCATGTTCTAATTTACGTGATACCTGCTTACCGAGGACAGTAAACACCTTTTTAAATTCACCATCAATATTTTTTCTTCTTCGCAGCCCAACTGTTTTCAAGGGAGATTTATATATGACACACAAGAGAGTCGTATATATCGTACACATTATGGTGTTTTATTAAATTTGGCATGGTCGTTAAAATTTTCTTTAATATTTCTTAAAAGATAATTACAGTTATCTTGAAAACGCTTATTATTTTTATAATTACACCCTCAAATTATTATAAATAATTTTTCGTTTTTGTACAAAAAAATCTGTAATACTTTTTTTATTTATTGTTAATGGTGGCAAACGAGCAAGCAGCACACCTGATGGTAAGTGTCACTGCCGCCCATAGACCTTTGCAATACCAAGGGTATAACTAGGCCGCTGCCTACCAATATAAACCCCAAACCCACCCAATTGGACTGCCGGCTCTCTCGCTCACCGAACGAAGCGCAATACATTGATATTACTCATACGTCGATCTTCTGCGAGAGTGTGGTACTATCCCGGACGGACCGGCCCGCGGCTGCAGATAGAAAACTGACAGCAGAGTGGTCCTACCACTATTATTAGGCTTATGTTATGATAATTAAGATTTCAACCTTAGTTGGTAACCTTATTAGATCTGCGAGGTGATAGAATGCTATGTACCATCAGTCTATCGACCTCATACTCAGTTCAATTCAAATTATTGGATTTAGTTCTATTCAAAGGAGTATAATACCATAATTGCTAAACTTGGCAGGAAATTTGGCGCTTGCACTCAATCTTCTAAGTCTCCCAGAAAAGTGCTGTTGCCCATTCCTTTATTGATCCCGCAGCCGTTTTTCTACGTTTGCACACGTGAAATTATGGGTGGTGGTGACGTATTATATTATGACACAGTCAATATACAGCTGAATTAAAGCTTATCAAATAGTAAATTTTGAATATTGGTGCATATTTAAACTTACGAGCTGAACCTATACGCATATAGTTCCTATATCCATATGGTCCTCATTAGTCTAAGCCAATACTTGTAATACTGAGCCTAGTTATCTTCATTTTTCTACTCTTAACCTAATTACTTGGGGTCGATGCAATATGTACTCCTTTTCCATCGTACATATTGCTAAAAGTTATTGTCAATAATTTTATGACCAACCTTTCCTGAAATTAATCCGCTTTGGGCAAGTAATTTTTGACCAAACGGCATCAGGTTTTAGACGGTTTTAAGACACTCACAAGCAAGGTTTGGTAGCGTTTTTTTTCGGCGGTGGGCTACCGTACGTCACGCTCCGCTAATCCGTCCGGGGCGACAGAGAAGCGGCGCACAGCCCCGTAGATCGTCTATGTATGTCTGAATGTACGTCTCGACGCCGTGCGGGTGGGTCACTGGAACGCGGTCTTTTTCTTCAGCCGCTATCACATAGCGCTTAATTGAAATTTTGCCTAAAATGTCTAAAACAAAATAATTTATATTATATTCCTTTATGATTGACCATGGCCGCTGAAACTTTTAGAACGTTGAGAAATTAAAAAGCAATAAATACAAACGGGTAAAAAATTGTTTTATTTCAAATTTTTGACATTAGCGTGAACATTATTATTGTAAATTGTCATTATTCAATCCAATCTTCAATCAAATCAAAACATATTATATATGTGAGTTGGCTTTCGTACTTCTACATATTTGAGTGGTAAAACAAGGAAACTCATCACACGTACTGTTAGCGAACAAGTTTGGAGTCGCCCAAATTGAATGAGTCTCTAGGGAATAGAAGGTTGCGCATTTTCTTACGCATGACAAACTTGTCCGTGTGCAAAAAATATACAAGTTGACTAAATATAATATATTACTTGCCATAATTTTATCTCTTCAATGGTATATGGTGGCCTTTTTTTTTTCTTTTTTTTTTTTTTTGCGGTGGGCTATGGACGTCGCACCCCGCCAAATCGGTCCGGGGTGACGGAAGAGGCGGCGCGCAACTCCATTGACCCACCCTGCAAGCACTTCTTCTTCGCCGTACGAGCGGGCCACCGGTACCCGATCTTTGTCTTCGGTGGTCCGCTCGGCGGTATATGGTGGCCTACCATATGGTGAGTCATTTATTGAAAGAATTATTACCATAATCACCACGTGTGGCGAACAAGTTCGCGGTAGCATCAACGTATTATACCTTTCACAGGGGAATTCTGGTGCACTCCGAAGCGACTTTTACGATTCCAACTGGCAAGTATGGTGACGGCATCTATATTTTTATCCCATCACCATTCGAAGAATTAACTATTTCTACTTACAATCATATACAACATTTTTTTTTGGTGTTGGCGAGTAATGGTTGTAGTAGTTAACTCTAGTTCGGATGCCGCTTTAGGGATCTACTTCAGCCTTTTTTTGTATATATGTTTTGATACAAGAAAATATATCCTGGTTCAGAGTGTATCACAATGGAGGTAATACTTGCCAAAAATGTCATTATCATCATCACCATCAGCAACATTTTAGCCTATTGTCATCCACTGATGGATGTAGGCCTTCCTCAAGTTACGCTACAGAGCCCAGCAACCTTCATCAGGTCGTCTGTCCACCTAGTGGGGGGGCGTCCTACACTACGTCATACGGTACGTCGTTGCCACTCAAGAATTTTTCTTCCCCAGTAGTTGTCGGTTCTTCGAGCGATGTGGCCTGCCCATTGCCACTTCAGCGTGCTAATTCTTCGTGCTATGTCGGTTACACCCGTTCTTCTACGGATTTCCGTATTACGGATTCTATCTCGCAGAGAAATCTCGAGCATAGCCCGCTCCATAGAGCTCGAGATTTCTCTTACGCTTAGTGACTTCGATTCTGGTTATGAGGCCTACATATAGGGACCACGTTTCCGTGCCGTAAGTCATCACTGGTAACACACACTGGATTTGATTTGATTTGATCCTCTTAAGTCTCGCAAACGCTGTCCAACCGACTTGGAATCGTCGGCTGACCTCTTTCTCGAAATTGGATCTACCTAACTGGACTGTTTGTCCAAGGTAAACATAATGATCGACAATTTCGAGGTCTCCGGTACAGGAATGACATGGGCATTCGACATGACTTAAAAATGTCATATATAATATTATTTAAAAGACAGAAAAATAGAAGAAAGACAAAAAATTACAAGCCCTCTGAGTTTTGTGCTAGATTATTTGAACTTTGAGGCCACGCCACGTACCGATCCGGTGTAGATTATTAGATTAATTTCAAACAAAATGTTAAATTGATAATATGTAAGTGCCCTTATAGAGTTTGTATATAACAAAAATTAATCTTGTATTGGTGCAATGTTTAATAAGATTCAGTTATAAATCTATCAAATCTCCTTCATCGGTGGGTAAGCGTTCCAAAAACGTAAATAACGTGTAAAATAATCAAGGTCGTATTACCTTTATAAGGTTGATCCTGTTTCATTTACCTACATCTCGACGATATTATTTTTCATTATAACTAGGACATAATCTTGTACTGACTTTGAGAAAGGAGAAGTATCCATTTTATTAGACCTTCTTCTTCGAACTAAGAAAGGGTAGATAGTAGACCATTTTATACTAGTTAAACATGAACTGCCAAGATAAAGAATTCTATAACAAAATGTTATCAAATGTTTGTATTTTGTATTTAATGTTAGTATGCAAATTTAGACTCTACTTACGTTAATAGAAGATATTTTTTATAGATGCTTCTACTCTGTGATTATAGTTTCTACGTGTAGACTATAAGGCGTCTGTTCAGTGCTGTTATTTAGACAAAGAAAGTCCTTTTTGAGTAAAGAATGACAATACAACAATAGTGGTAACTGGGGTGGGTTTGGGGTTTGTATTGGTAGGTAGCGGCTTAGCTATGCCCTTGGTATTGCAAAGGTCCATGGGCGGCAGAGACACTTACCATCAGGTGTGCTGTCTGCTCGTTTGCCACCATAAGCAATAAAAAAAAAACATATATTCTGTGATAATGTCATGTCGTAAAAATCAGCGAAGAGTCTCACTGGAAGAGTAGACAGCAGCCCTCATCTGGGATATGTATAACACTTACTGCGATGGCGATCACCATTCTGCCTATCAAGCGTGGCGATTATGGTATGGTATTTTATTAGGGAAGCGTACGTTTAACAGTAGATAGTAAAAAGTTAAATGATGAAATGGCGATTATTAATTTCATATTTTTTTAGCCCTGATAGCGAAAGCATTACTCGCGCTAGCCGCTGACTTTAAGGAAAGGTATATCAAACGTGTAATCAGCCAGCCAAATAGGAATATACACTAAAACCATCAGCCATCTTCACTTCCCGATTGCTTGAATTGCCTTTCAGTATCCGTATCAGACGCTCCGATAGGATAAAATTATTCTCGGGTGACTGGACCGAGGAATTAGTCCGTCACCCGCCGAGAGACTGACCGCGTGAAGAAAGACCAATGCCCTCCCCGAGGGAGAGACATCGGTCAAGGAGAGGGTACTCTTAAGGGTTTATTCCATCGGGCCGGCCACTGACGTCAATTTCACGCTGCTCCGGTGGTCGGTCCAACGACGAAGGCGAGGTGTCACGGGTGGGTTACGGGTGTGCGTGCTTACGCTCCTCTGTCGCCCCGGACGGAGTGGTGCGAAGAGTGCGCCGACCGTAGGCCACATAATAAAAAGGATAAAATTATTCTAAACATTAGGTGATGTGTGCCATTTTAATAAAAATTTGCCTCACTTTTTGTGACCGACAGTAGTCGCGTATGTAATATTCATACGTATGTATTAGCGAGCCCTTTGATAGCGCGTAATCTCTGCTAGCGTTATGAATTAAACATGAATATACAATACATACATACACATACATCGCTTTGTTCGTGATTTTGCTTCATATCAAAGGAATTTGATTAATGTTCTTTCATGCGAATATTGTCATAACTAAGTTATAGCTACGGTAATACGTTAGCACTGATTTTACAGAGACAGAATTTTATTTTTCACAATAATTATCAAATTTTTTGTTAATTTTTAATCACCCTTACTAATATTGTAAATGCGAAAGTAACTCTGTCTGTCTGTCTGTCGCTTTTTCACGCCAAAACTAGTGAACCGATCTAAAGACATTTGGTACACAGATAGTCTAAAGCCTGATAAAGGATATAGGCTACTTTTTAATGCAAAAAGGGGTTGTAAAAGGGGATGAAAAGTTGTAAGGAAGTATCGTAATTTTTAAAGCCAGAATCTTGAAACATATTTTTAGGCTATTGATTATAAATAAATATGACATTAACATGTTGTAAAAATTTAACCTTAAGTGGTAAAATAAAAATAGGGGAGGAAAGACTTTAGGAAAGTAACCTATTACGCGGGTGAAGCCGCGGGCAGAAGCTAGTAATTACATAAATACATAGAACTTTCACTCATATTGTATATAGCTTGCTGGAGTAATCAAAACATATACTGGATTTTGTAGATAATATCATACCAAATCATATTACAATGCTAGGTCAAGGTAACATGATTAATGATTTCTGATGTTTACGCGAGTGTCACACATTTGAAATAAAACTACTTTTACGGATTATATCGCGTTTGTATTTGATTTTTAATTTCCCAACTTTTCGAACACTTTACAGTGATCATGGTCACGGGAGGACTGACTGACTGTCCTCCTGTGACCATGATCACTGTAAAGTGTTCGAAAAGTTGGGCAATTAAAAATAATATACAAACACGATAGAATCCGTAAAAATAGTTTTATTTCAAATGAGGCTATTTTGATTTAAATCCTGATTATATTAAAAAAAAATTGCAGTTTTCTTTTTACAATAAAAGTCTATACTTTTCTATTATATATCATAAAGTTAAATTAGTTAGATTAAAATTATAGACTTAAATAATCTATACTTTTTATCTCGCAAAAGTAAAGAGAAAAACTAAAAATGATTCACTCCTATGTTGAGTAAACTTCATGAAACATCCAATGATTCGTAGGCTATAGCTATATATAGGGCTATAGCTACCTTAATATCACAAGAGTTTTTGTTCGTATCCTAGAAGACGGATAACTAATGATGAAGTATCGGCTATATCATATAATTGCAATAGGAGTCAAGTCTAAAAGACTTTCATGAAGGCTCAAATCCTCTTCCTGCCCTTCTTGTACTCATTCCATTACCTCTAATCCTGGACCTTTACTTGTTTCAATTGACTCATCTCCTGGTATTGATGAAGTCTCTGAGCGGCATTTAATTTATACCATCAAGGAGGCTACTTGCTTATTCATATCAGAAAAAGATATATTTTTTTTAGTTTGTTAGCAAAGTCTATACTCTATATACTCTTAAATTGATATTCAAATTTTATGTCCAACACAGTTTCACGACCTTTTCGCTAACTGTGATAATATTAAGTCTTTCAAAGTAAAGAGGGTTTCAATGTTAGTGACAGGTTACGATCCTTCGGAAAGATGCGCATGGCCGCTGGTAATCTAGCCATGAGTCACAAAATTTGACTCTTATATATGATAAAAAAATATTTTGATTTACTTTATATATTATATTATATATTACTAAAGATAATAAGATGATGTTAAGAGTGATTGTTGCAAAAAAATTAAGTGAGCTATTATTATATGTTAATATGCTTAGTCAATAATTCGAAAAATATAGTCACTAAAAATGGATCTAAGTAAACAATCTAATTGTTTCATCAGGACGTAGCTACCCAATAAAGTAACCTGCTAGGCGCCGATGACAAACCCGCAGGGTGCTAGTGGTTCGGCTACCGAAGACAAAGATCGGGTACCGGTGGCCCGCTCGCACGGCGAAGAGAGGAGTTGGTGGGTCTGTGAGGTCACGCACCGCCTCTTCCGTCACCCCGGACCGATTTGGCGGGGCGAGACGCATCCATAGTCCACCGTAGAAAAAAAAAGGTGCTAGTGGTCCGCATCCGTCTAGAAACAAAATGCCTATCTATCCTATCCGCCTGTCCAGCTTAATATAATAAGACCTAGTCTTCCTACTAGTATGAGAGGAAGTGAAATTTCGCTTGCAGTAATAGGGTGTATATAGGCTGACTGAAGAAGAGAGTATTCGATACTAATACAAAATAATAAAAAAATAGTTGTAATCAAAAGTTACTAATAAAAAAATGTTAGTGAGCTTGTTTAACAGGTTAACTGTCCACAGACCATATATGGTCTGTGGTCAGACTTGCGTACCAAAAATAAAATATATGATACATTTAATTAATTAATTTCAATATAATAATAAAAAAAGAAACAACAAATATTTTCCAAATTATACATACTTGTTTTATTTATAATGTATTTTAAAATTTATGTTTGAAGATACTGAGGCGTAACTTCAACGAGTAACAAACAATTCTTGATAATGAAGTCTGTAAATTATTACGCAATGGGGCAACATCCGTTCTTACACATTCATAAACTCGTTTAAAGAAAGTCTTTGTAAGTATAAAAGCGTCACGAGATCTTTTTATAACGAATTGAAATCAGCTAAAATACAAAGTAAATTTATACAGTAAATATTACTTCAAACTTGGCAGTATTATTAGGAGAAAAAGTATAATTTAAAACAAACCCCATTAAAAAACTCAACTCAAGCAAATCACTGCATCATTTTACACAGTTATTTTTTTGTGTCGAGTTGTTAACTAGCCATATTTCTATGTGAATATTCTTATAATGATAATAAATAACGTTTGATAATAAATGTTCCGTGTGGTAACGGAGTAAGAATACATTTCACCACCCCTATGCAAGAGAAGGAAAACTCGAAACTAATCCCAACTATACCAACACGTCTGACCAGCGTGGTATAGTAGGTAAATTTCCCTCCTAGTGTGGAGGAAACTCGAAACCAACTCGATATATATGAGCTAAGATGATAATAATGATGAAATGGCCAACCGGATAAAATACTAACTTACTATATCAAATGTAACAGGTTCGATTCCCATGAAGTATAACACTTTGTGCGATCCACAAATTATCGTTATGAATCTGAATGTAAATTCGGTCCGTTAGTTGTATGCTCGAAAAGTTCACCGCAATACATGGAAAAGTTCCTGCGTGCAGGATATTATTGTCTTGAAAAAATCAGTCTATTAATGAAATACATATGTACATACATATCATCACGCCATATCCCTTGCAGGGTAGGCAGAGAGAACAGAGTGCCAGAGAACTCTATCTCTGCATACTTCACTCGCTTCCTCAACATTCATAATTCTCTTCATACACGCTCGCCGGTTTCGGAGACTCTTGACTCCACCTTCCTTCAGTACATGACCGATCTGGTCTGGGTAGGTTAGTCTCGGTCTCCCTCGGTACCTACATCCTTTCACTTTCGCATTGTATATTATATATTCTATATATTATATATATATTAATGAAATAATACCTGAAAATAGCTTCTTTGCTTTAATTTTATGCTTACCACGGATACTATAGGCTTATACTTTTACTATAATAGCAGTACTTTACTGCTAACTGTACCATCCCCTTAACCACAAATCTATCGATGTACTGTTGAATACGGGCCTTTCCAATGGGGAAATACCATAAGCGCTTGATAAGCGGATTGGCAATTATAATTGTTATAAATTTCCTAAAGGGATACGGCTGTCCTTTCACACAGTGATTCTTTAGTTGGTAAGGGTAGGTGACACTTTTATTTTGATTTGTCAGATCATAGAGGAGCAACCATACTTAGTTAAGTATTCATCATCATTATTATCATTTTAGCTCATATATATCCCATTACAGGGCTCCACATTCTTCCACAATGGACAGGAAAATAGCCTTGCTATACCATGACGGCAAATGGGTTTGTATAGAGGTTATTTTTGGGATTTTTCTCTTGCATATATGTTAGCAGCATTTTATGTCGCCTGGTAGTAAAACATAATGATTTTTGTTTACGCGAATGTTTGATATAAAACTATTTTTTTTTCTAACGTTGTGATAGTGGTGTTTTAAGACAGGCACGGACAAGATATTGGTCAGTAAATTACATACGTACTCCGTCAACACACGGGAAACCTTAGTTAATATTTATTGTAAATATAACACTAATTCTTCAAAAGAAATTAACACTATAATAGCATCAAAGTTGCAATGAGGCGCATCGCCTGTATAACATGGAGTGATATGCTATTTTTCTCATAATGTTACGAAGACACTCAGTAGTGGACTGAAGAAGAATATACTATATAAAGGCCATTTTTAATTTATATAAAATATACAGTAGCGATGTTTTAAATAAGCTTTATTTCGTAAGATAAATTAAATGAAATAAATATGCATAGGATAATGTTTAAGGTTGCATTAATTTTAATTTTCCAATTCATTATCTGTAGTTTCTTAACAGCGCTGCTCTAGGCTGATAAGATGGTGGTTAGGTATTTAACCATCTTTATAGTATTAGAAGTCAAACTGAACGCAATTATTACTAATTATGTACGACATTCACTTCTTTCATATCTGAAAGTTTAGAATATTTGAAGAATACTTATGAAAGATTGTTTCAAATACTTTATGTCAAGGGTCTTATGATGATAATCACTAAGTTTGTCTCTCGTCAGACTTCATATCATTTACTGATAAGACTACTTATTCATAGTGATACTTTATATTTTTTTTGTACTTCCAATTACATTATTTTAATTAGTTATTAGTTAGATATATATTTTTATAACAAACTAGCTTCTGCCCGCGGCTTCGCCCGCGTAAAAGGTTACTTTCCTAAAGTTCTTTATCTCCTATTTTTATTTTATTTAGCCCCTAAGGGTAAATTTTTTACAAAATTTTAATGTCATATTTATTTATATCTAATCAATAGCCTAAAAATAAGTTTCAAGCTTCTGCCTTTAAAAATGACGATACTTCCTTACAACTTTTCATTCCTCTTTACACCTTTTTTTTTGCATTAAAAAGTAGCCTATGTATTTTATCAAGTTCTAGACTATCTGTGTACCAAATTTTATTTATATCGGTTCAGTAGTTTTGTCGTGAAAGAGCGACAGACAGACAGACAGACAGAGTTACTTTCGCATTTATAATATTAGTAAGGATAATGGACGCTTGTTAGAGTGCTCAACTCGAGTTTTTTTAAGCTATAATATATGTATTTATTTTGAAGCTATTTGGACTGCACAGATGGCGTAGTGGTTAAGATACCGACCTTCCATGCCAGTAACATGGGTTCGATTCCTGCGCAGAACAATATTTTGTGCGATCCACAAACTGTTGGTCTGAGTCTGGGTGTAATTTGTCTTATTATTTCCTTAGTGTAGCGTGGTAAATAAAAAAATCGCTGTATATATAATTGTTATTATTATTTATAAGCTAAAAACATCTTGAGAAATTTGCATAACTACGTGATAAATCTTTGTTTCATAGAACATATTAAGATACCGCTCGGTTGTGTATATCATAAACATAATGTGTAAATCGGTATTGGAATCTTGATAATCGATTATTCGGGTTTCTACTGTATATGAAATTGTAGCTCGCCCACAAATCCAAATATAGACGAAACTATTTTCATAAAGAGATTGTTATCCAAGTATATATTGGGGTGGAAGGGTTAATTAAATTGCGTCATTTCAAAGATCTTGAATTTAAGTTCGAAACTGTTTCATTGATACAATGATATAAGCATGCGGACTATCGATCTTGGTATTACAAATTTGAATCAGCAATTTGATTTTCTTTTTAAGATTCGTTAGAGACCTTTCCTATTCTTCCTTCAGTTCGTCTACAGAAACGTTATTTATAGCATATATTTGAATTTGGTAGGGAAGACATGAAAGTAGAATAAATGCTGTAGAGATGAGAGCTCTTCATTGTAAGTGTGGTGTAAGTCTGAAAGTTAAAGTTAAAAGTGTTATAAGAGAGCGTTGTGGTGTGAATGAAGAAGTAGTCACAAAGATAAAAAATGGTATGCTGAGGTGGTTTAAACACGGCCACCGAAGTTAAAATCGAGTACCGGTGGTCCGCTCGCACGGCGAAGAGAGAAGGTTTTACGGTGGGTCTATGGGGTCACGCGCCGCCTTTCCGTCACCCCGGACCGATTCAGCGGGGCGAGACGCACCCATAGCCCACAAAAAAAAAAAAAAAAAAAAAAAAAAAAAAAGGTGGTTTAAACACGTGAAAAGAATGAGTGAAGAAAGGTTGACTAAACAAGTATACAAAGCGAGTGTGAGTGGAACGATTACAAGGGGAAGACCATGTCGTACTTTTCTGGATCAAATTGAAGATGTGTTAGTGAAAGGTCAAATTAAGAGTACGCGTAATTGTAAAGCATGCGTGAAGACTGTGATGAGCGTGAATGAAGCGATGGAGGTATGTCAGGATCGTGTTTTGTAGCAATCCGTAGTCTCTGCCTACCACTCTGGGAAACATGCGTGAGGTTATGTATGTATGTATATAGATGTGCTATTATTAGGTTCATTCCTCTCTCAATGAAAAGAAATATCTATAGTTATCTTTTACTGAATACTTTTACTGATTATTTTGAGAATTAAATGTCTTAAATCATTATCTGTGTTCCATCGCATTGAAATATTCCACCGAAGACAGGAGCTGGGTACCAGTGGTCCGCTTGCAGGGCGAAGATAGGTTCACGTAGAGCGAATCCATGAGGTCACACGCCTTTCTTTCTGTTATCTTGAACGGAATTAACGGGGTGTCAAAACTCCACAGCCTGCACTAAAAAAATCCCATCGATATATAGAGAATAGACTACTATCAGATGAAGTTAGTCTAAGTAAAGATTATCTATGGTGGAATAATCGAAATATGACTTTTAAATATAACAAAATGTAATGGCACATTATCTCAGACGTGTAAAATGAATTGACATAGGGTTTAGTGTCTAATTTTAATGCCCTGCGAGATGTCCTGGTAACTATTGCATCTAAATCGTAGACCTTATTGCGAATAGCGAATGATTCTAAGTCATCTCAGCTCATATATGTCTCACTGTTGGGCTCGAGCCTCCTCCGTAATGGGAGGTAAATTGACCTACTGACCTACTATACCATGGTCAGGCGTGTTGGTACAGGGTTTTGCATCGAGTTTTCCTTCTCTTGCCAATGCAAGACAATATGTTATATGCGTATTTTATATCCGTTAGTCCGATAGCGCATTGCCATTACTCAGACGTCGATCTTCTGCGAGAGTGTGGTACTACCCCGGACGGACTGGCCCGCGGTTGTAGACAGAGAACTGTCAACAACTTAGTCCTAACACTATCATTAACATCAAATGTCATTAATAACTTGCCCTTTAACCGCAGCAATAATAAGCATTACTTCCACATTAAATCTATATCTAACAGAAGACATCGATATGTTATTGGTAGAGGGACGAACGTCATATTAATCATTATTAAGAACTTTTTAAAACACAAAGTTATTACAACTATGCATTTAGGTACAAGCTTTATGCCTTAATATTTGTGTGAACTCAGACACGAGAGTAATAAACTCTCGACTTACTTGGAATCATATCCGTGTGGTGACGGAGTAAGAATACAATTCGTATCGTAAGAGACGACTAAGGGATATAAAACGCATATAACATCTATGCAAGAGAAGGAAAACTCGAAACAAAACACTATACCAATCCGTCTGATCAGCGTGGTATAGCATGTCAATTTCCCTCCCATTATGAAGGAAGGCTCGAGCCCAACAGTGAGACATATGATGAGCTGAGATGATGATGATGATGATAAGTGTACTTTCTTCATCATCATCATCATTTCAGCCTATTGCCGTCCACTGCTGAACGTAGGCCTCCCTCATGTTACGCCACAGAGTGCGGTCCTGTGCCGCCTGTATCCAACGACGCCCAGCAACCTTCACTAGGTCGTCTGTCCATCTAGTGGAGGGCGTCCCACACTGCGTCGTCCGGTACGTGGTCGCCACTCTAGAACCTTTCTTCCCCAGCGGTTGTCGGTTCTTCGAGCGATGTGGCCTGCTCATTGCCACTTCAGCGTGCTAATTCGTCGTGCTATGTCGGTAGTACTTTCTTCACTGGTCTATATTTAACAGTCAGCTTCTATAGGCTTTTCAGTATAGATTGATTGATATAATCTTCCAGGCATTTAAAAACAGGCCACCGAAGACAAAGATCGGGTACCGGTGGCCCGTTCGCACGGCGAAGAGAGGAGTTTGCATGGTGGGTCTATGAGGTCACGCGCAGCGTCTTCCGTCACCCTGGATCGATTTGGCGGAGCGAGACGTATCCATAGCCCACCGCCAAAAAAGCCATTTAAAAACAGATATAGCTACAATAATTTCTTAAATAAAGTGACATGTTGAATTGTTGCGTTAGTCTTTATCTTCGACAAATGTTTATCAAAAGTTCTAAACTCGGCTTCCAACGTTTGTATCTTCACGTTGACATTAAACTTTAGAACTTTTAGACATTAAATTTTAAGATGCGAAAGTGGAAGGATGTAGGTACGGAGGGAGACCGAGACTAACCTACCTAGACCAGATCGGTCATGTACTGAAGGAAGGTGGAGTCAAGAGTCTCCGAAACCGGCGAGCGTGTATGAAGAGAATTATGAATGTTGAGGAAGCGAGTGAAGTATGCAGAGATAGAGTTCTCTGGCACTCTGTTCTCTCTGCCTACCCTGCAAGGGATATGGCGTGATGATATGTATGTATGTATGTAAATTTTAAGATAATATTCCTATATGTAGAGTAAAGAAAATTGATTATCAAATTTAATTGTCAGGCTTTGCGTTGTGTAAGTGTATCATTATCGAAAAGAATTTTTTTTTTGGCGGCTGGCTACGGTACGTCAAATCCCGCTAATCCGTCCGGGGCGACAGGAAAAGCGGCGCAAGATCCCGTAGTCCCGCTCTACAATATACCTCTCGACGCCGGGTACATGGGCCACTGGTACGCGATCTTTTTCTTCAGAGGCCCACCCGGCGGTCTACCCTCACGGGTATTCTCGCTAATCGGTATTCTCGCTAATCGAAATGAATAAAAGAGGATTATACCTAAAAATCTTTTTAAATATTACCACTGCTACTTTATATGTATTACTATTCTCTAGACCGTGAACTGGTGCCGGGCTGGCCACGGATGGCAAGGAAGCGGTACCAGTGGCCGGCCCAATGGCGATGGGGAGGGAATACGGTGGGTTATGGAGCCACGCGCTGCTCTGCCGTCGCCCTGGACGGAGTGGGCGACGTGTGTCAGGGCCATAGCCTACCAAAAAAAAAAGACTGTGAACTGGTGAATGGTTCTTATCTCTATATTCACATAATTATTAACCAGCAGTTCGCCCGTGATCATGATCACTGTAAAATGTTCGAAACGTCGGGCAATAAAAAAATAATTATAAACGCGATACAGTCCGTAAAAATAATTTAATTTGAAACTATTAACTAATAAATTAAAAATAAATACCTTACTATTATTTTTAATAATATTTAGAATAGAGCAAATGTAAATTAATATTTAATTAGTAGGTATGTAATAATCCGTTCTGTAAATTCTGTAAATCTGTAAATTTTCTGTGTGATGACGGAGTAAGAATACAATTGACCACCCCGTATCTTATCCGTGGGTGATTGTACGAGGCGACTAAGGGATATAAAATGCATATAACATCTATGCGAGAGAAGGAAATGGTATAGTAGGTTAATTTCTCTCCCATTACGGAGGAGGCCCGAGCCTAACAGTGGGACATATATGGGCTGTGATGATGGTCATGATGATATTTTTTTTCAACGCATATACAGGCCTCTTGCGAGTGTGGGCCTCCTGCATTGAGAGAAAATTGAGTAATTAAATTACGCTATCAGGTAAGTTGTTCATTTTTTATAAAAACCCCGATTACGAAGCGAAAAATAATGTCACAAGCGGGATTCGAACCCGCACCTATTGGGAGTCGGGCCCAATCGTGCTGCCACTTACACCACCGTGAACTGTTGTAGGACATTCAAATCTCGCTTCGTATCATATTTACGTCTTTAAGGTGACGTGCGCCATCTACCCGACACCACCTTGCGAAAAAACAACAAAACAGGACAGCACATAATCCAACTAAATTAATGAAATTATATTCATCCAGATGCACTAACTATAACTACTATCTATAATTAGGTACATACATACTATTACCGGGGCAGAGTGCTATAATTACACCTATCTATTATGAAACTGTTTAAAATAACATCAAATTATTCCCCCGCGTACTGGTTTTAGTGTGTTGTCAAAGTGTTGACAAATCTTCCTTTACCAAAGAAGTTATAAATGCAATCTGAGAGAGCACTGCGAGGCTTTTGTTGCAAGCAAAATGCTGTTTTGGTCTTGTATTTGGACAAAACAAATTATATTATGAGTGATAATATAATTATTTTCGTGTAATAAATTTTCAAGTTTATCTACGAGATGAAGACTAATGTTAATCTACATTGGTTCGAGTATGATTAGCCAACGTCGTTGAATGTGACATAACTCAGAAGATTATTACACGCTTATTCATTTATCAATCAAGTCCCTTAATTATGAATGACAAATGAATATTATAATAGAAATTGCGTTATATATTCAATCTAACTCATCATTAGTCATAAACTAGGTATATTTTGTACAGAATAGACGTATTCACCTAAAATAAAATCGTTATTAATATCAGTAAAACTTGAATTTTGTTTACAATGTTGAATAAATAACGTGTAAAAAGAAAGTATGTTCTGTAAATTAAGTAACGGTGATATATTGGTTATTAAAAAGGGATTAGCATACCCTACTTACTTCTTATCTGAAATCAAGGTTGCTTTTACAAACAATAAAATTTGCGATTAACTTTTTTATTACCACATACTGTAAAGCTTCAAAGCATATGCTTTGACTGCAAAGGTAGCGTTAGTGGTTAAAATATTGAACTCCCACAAACTGTTGTTCTAAGTCTGGGTGTAATTTATCTAGGTTAATTATATGTTTGTAAAGTCCACTGCAATACAAGAATTATTTACTTAGCGCAGGGTGGTATATTTTACCTAGAGGCGGAAATGCTCTCCGACCTCTACTGGCGGGTTAATTTAGCACGCGACGAAGATGGCTCCCTATCGCTTAGCGAGATAGCCACCTGGCGCGAGGACGCCCGCCGGGACGTAATCGCCTGTTGGGTTACGCGGCTGGAGAGGCCTAGACACGGTGTTGTTACCGTTGAGGCCCTCCGACCCATACTGATGGAATGGATGAAGCGGCGGCACGGAGTCCTCTCCTTACGGTTGGTACAGATCTTGTCGGGGCACGGTTGCTTCGGCAAGTACCTGCACACGGTCGTGAGGAGGGAGTCGACTCCGTCCTGCCACCAGTGCGGTAGTGACGAGGACACGGTACGGGACAACATACGCTCGAGATATGTACGAGCTGGGACGGGCAGCGCCGTGACCTCGTCGCTGTCATCGGTGCCGACCTGACGCTGCCAGCTGTCGTGAAAGCGATGGTCGACAGCATCAGGAACTGACGCGGTCGCCGCCTTCTGCGAGGCTGTCATCTCGCAGAAGGAGGCGGCGGAGCGAGTCCGGGAGGATTCCCTCAATGCGGACTCGATCCGCCGCCGGCGCCTTGGGCGGCGCAGGCGCGAATATCTGCGCCTGATGCCGCCCTAACCAAGGCTTCGGGTGATCAGACCGGAGAATAGTCCGGTCACCCGACGTGAGGCTGTCGCGTGAGGACGACGCTCCGAAGGCGAAAGCTGTCGGGGCGTCGAAACGAGAGGAACCCGCGAGGGTAAACCGCCGGGCGGGTCACCGATGACAAAGATCGGGTACCGGTGCACGGCGAAGAGAGGTGTTTGCAGGGTGGGTCTATGGGTTTGCGCGCCGTCTCTTCCGTCGCCCCGGACCGATTTGGTGGGGCGCGAACACGTCCACAGCCCACCGTAAAAAAAAGGGTGGAATATTGTAATAATAATAAAAAAAATTGACTGTAAATATTTTTTTTATTTTTACTTCTTAAATTACATGCACTATTTATTAAACCTATGTACGTTGCAGTATTCAGTATACCTATGTACGTTGCAGTATTCAGTATATATTATTAATCTTTATCTTTCTTAGGGTAGAGGAGTTGTTATAGAAATATATTTGAAGCTTATTACGACATTCATTTATTTTGCTTTTGTTTAAGCTGATAATCATGTGCTAAACATGCTATAATATTAGACTAAAAATACATTTTTACAGCTCTGCCTACTGTTTCACGGATAATCCTGTGAGACAAAAAAAAAACATAAATCCATTGATGACAAATTATCAATCATCTAATATCAATACATATAAAGTCTATTGAATGGGAATACGTATATATTAACCCAAGAGGGAACGGCCGACCTCTTTTACTTGTGAAATAAGTCAACTTGTGTTCACTCAGTGATATTGAGACAATCTTATTTATTATTATTAAAATGAAGAAATATTCAGTAGCATATGTCCTTAACATCATCATTATTATATCTGTATAAATTAAGTTGTAATATAAACTTGAAACTTTTATGTAAATGTAATACATGTACGATTACTTTATTTTTTTTTGTTAAGAATAATTTGCATTAACAAATTAATACTTGTTTATACATGTATGTAACTAAAACTGTGTGCTGAGTGTGAGTTTTGTCGTTAACATGACGCGCTTTACAGCGAGCGCGTAAGCGTACCATTTTGTATGAAGAAATATACAGCGCCACTAGCGGCGCGTTTTTGAAACTACATTTCTTTATAGAAATGACATGCTTACGCGCTCGCTGTAGAACGCGTGATGTTAACGACTAAACTCACACTCAGCACACTGTTATATACGATTCATAGTTCTGGGACTTTCACAAACATAAATGTTAAACAAATATAAGAAAAAATCAAGACTCAGAATTGCCCGATGATGACTAAAGTTAAAATTTTTAGTCTTCATTATCGGCACTATGTTTTTATACCAATACTTTGGGGTCGATGGCATATATATTTTTCATCGTACATATCGCAAATAGTTATTGTTGGTGGCCAGTCATAAAAGTATTGTATGTTATAAATAGGACTATAGGTACAATAGTTTTATGACAGACCGCATATCTGACGTCAGCTGTCCTTGGGAATGTAATTGTTAATCAGACGGTATCAGATGGAGTTGCCTCGATATTATTTAAAGCTCTTAGTAGTCTTTTATGACAATCACGAACAATGTAAGGGTTGATAGTATTCCTAGAGCCAGGCCATCCAGCCACCACACAGCATTTAGGGGAGAGCGGCGGCATGGCGTTCACTGGGTAATGGCGCTCACCTCTGTAACTCTATCAAAATGGAACTTAGGAACACGCTACGATGCGAAAAGCCCGCTGGAAGTGGTCCTTTAATAGACAGCGATGCAAACGGACGTCAGATCGCCTCATGTGACGGTGATGTCAAATACGTTTCTTTGTTTACGGCCACGCTGATCTAATTTTTGGTTATGTGTTTTTTGTCGGTAAGTCCAAAACTTTAATGGTTATTTAGTTTTTAATTTTACTTTTCTGACAATAAAATTGTTCAGTTTTTGTGATAATGCAATCAATTTTCAATGATTGTGTATGGTTTTTTTTTTAATTTCATATGAATTACAGAATGACCGTTTGGGGTTATACCGCTTAGCTGAATGCCCCTATAGTGACAATTTTTTTTATTGTTGTAGATATGCCAAGAAATCGTCCAAGGATCAATTTAAAATTATAAAAAAGAATATTATTTACGAAGAATCATAATTGAAATTAATTTAGCATCTAAGACTTCCATCATATTTGTTAAATTGAAAAAGGCTAATCTTACATACAAATTATTGATGCTAATTTGTGATTGTAGACTTTACTTTTATTGTATTAGATTGATCTCATTTAAATTTATTATTAAAATGTATCTTGCTTTTTATATTCCAAGAAAAAGCATGATAGAACGTCATTAGCTCGACCCTGAGCGGCATTACCCAAAGTCAGAGGTAATGCCGCTCAAACATATTTTTTTATAATGTTTTCCTACAACTAGTAGGTCAAAGATATATGCTTTTGTTGTTAAATTATTGATTACTCGATAATTAAAGACTTTGTTACTACTCTTAATTCTGATTTATAATAAATAATTTAAAAAATACACCATGTTTGCCTTAAGTGAACGCCATTCCTCCTCCTTACCCTACTTTAGTGTGGATTATGTATTTATATGAAAATTTCATATACAACCGGATTTATGATTCATGCGATTTGGTTATATAGTACCGGAATAAAGAAAATTATTGTTATCATATACGTTTTATAATTACAACTGGTCTGGCTTACGTTGACCAGACGGATTCACATAATGTTTTGTTTGGAACGTTTTAATAAGATTATAGAGAACTTGTAAAAATTAAATGATTTTTACATCTTTATAATCGAAAATAATATTTTTTTCTGTTGTTTTAATTGTAAAGAAAAATAATAACCGTTATAAGCTAACTTTATAATTAGAATAAAGGCAAATTAAGCCTTTAGTAATAAGGGTCAATGCCGTTTAAGCCAATTTAAGGCAGGATTAATTGCCGGGTAGCAACCTGACATCTAATATTTTGAGCGTAATATTTAACAAATTTAATTATTAACTTATTTAACAACTCATTTTTTCTGTTGTGTTCTAGGGCAAAGGTTTACTTTCAGAATTAAGGCTTACGATTCGCTATATTGGGTCAGTGTAAGTTGAGTTACGTCCTAATTCAACCAGAACGATTACACAGACACAGGTTAAATCAAGATGTTTTGAAAAATAAATAATAATATATGTTAGAAATATTCAAGTCTGAGAATAGGGGTTATTTTCTTTTTTAATCACCACCCTGCGCTAAGAAAATAATCCTTGCATTACGAGGGCCTTTACAAACATATAATTAGACGGATAGAAATTATACCCAGGCTCAGGAAAATAATCAGTGGATCACATAGAGTATTTTCCCGCATGGCAGTTCAGCCCATGACACTTGGCACGGTAGGTTGTTACTTTAACTTAATTGTGCAGTCCGTTCCAAATCTAAGTTTAATACAAGATTAAATTGATTATATTATCAATAGATGCATCGTTATTACATACATGCATGGTTATTGATTAGTAATTTTTCAATTCGACAATCGACTGCACAGATAGCGTAGTGGTTAAGAAACTGAGCATCCGTGCCAGTTGCGTGGGTTCGATTCCCACGCAGGACAATACTTTGTGGGATTTATAAACTGTTGTTCTGAGTCTGGGTGTAAATTTGTCTACGTTAATTGCACGTTTGTAAAGTCCTCCGCAATACAAGGATTATTTCCTTAGTGCAGGGTGGTGTATTATAAAAAAAAAAAAATTTAGAATTTTCCTTCATTCCACCCTAAGTGAGTATCTTTACCGTCCACAGATTTTTTTTGGCTCTCATATTTGTCCGTCGGGCCGGTCACTGACGACAATTTCACGCTGCTCCAGTGGCCGGTCCAACGACGTAGGCGAGGTTCATGGGTGGGTTACGGGTATGTGTACGTACGCCCCTCTGTCACCCCGGACGGAGTGGTGCGACAAGAGCACCGACCATAACCCACCCCAAAAAAAAAAAGCTCTCATATTTGTACTCAATCCTTTCATACATATCCTTATAATATACACACTCCCTCCATCTTCTTTCGGGCCTATATGCCTCAGCTTTCATTTGATAACCCTCCTTGTCACATACTTTTTATTCCTCCTCATTAAATATTATTTAAATTTATTACTATAACTTTATTAGATATTTATGAAAGTATTTACTATACCTATAAAAGTGTTAATTAATTTCACATAAAATATTTATTGATAAATCTATAATATCTAGAGTTATTTGTTCACAAATTTAGGTACTGATGAAATCTAGGTTAAACCCAATTCGATTAATTGGAAAGGTTGAAGAGGTAAGATTGATAAGATTGATTGTCAATTGATGGGTCCTTATTGATTTGTAGCGTTTATATTTGCTATAATAACTTTATCTAATGCTAAATTATGTGATATGGTGGATGGTTTGTGTGAAAAAGGATATGTGTATGAAAGTTGTAAGTGCAGATGCAGTGACGGCTGATAGAAGCTTATGGAAAGTTAGAACATGTTATGCCGTCCCTTCTTAGCGTGGGAAGAGGGCGAGCAAATGATGAAATACTACATGAACTTGTAAAGTCCATTCTCTCAAAAAAAAATTTAATTGCATCTTTTCATAAGCTATTTATTAATTCTAACCAATCGTTCAAGTCAGATATATCATAAACGTATTGAAGAGGACACCCCAAAGGGTAAACTGCGGGGCGGGCCACCGAATACAAGGACTGGGAACCGGTGGCCTGCTCGCATACCGTTGAAAGATACTTGTTGGGCAGGTTATGGGGCTGCGCTCCCTTCCGTCTGTTGCCCCGAACGAAAAGAGCGGGGTGTAAAACACCAAAGCCCGTCGCAAAAAAAATAAATTTATAAACCTCATTTATCAAATTTGGATTTTATTGCAGCTATTGCTTTAGTTTGTGCTTCGTATGATTTGATTACTTTTCTTTTTTTTTCTCTTTGAGATAAATAATACGCAAAAACATCAGAATCAGTAAAGCTTTTCTGACAATAATTTGCCTAAGTATATAGAAGATTACCATTACAACTCTAAACTTAGGTATTGATTTCACATAAGTATTGCCTTATATTCAGCGCATAGACGTTCCACCTTTTTACATGGGCCTCCTCCATAATAGCGTGTAATTTAATCTATACATATAATAAAAATGTAACGGGTCGCTGTCTGTACATGGAAGATATATGAAAAAAAATATTACTGGGACCTTTATCAACACTAATAGAACACAAAACAATAATTTTTAAAATTTTTGTCTGTTTATCTGTTTGTCTGTGTGTTTGTGCACGCTAATCTCAGAAACGGCTTATCCGATTTAGACGCGGTTTTCACTAATATATTGTGGTAAGCTTCACTTAAAATTTAGGCTTTATTTTATGTCAATTGGTTTATAAATAAAAAAGTTATGTCAATTTAAAAAATGTTCAGAGAAAAAAATCTTAATCGATTTTTTTCAAATTACGTACAAATTATCTTCAGTAAAAATAAATAAACACGTGTTTCAGCATTTGTTGATTGTCACCCTCTGGGGGTGTAAATTAGGCCTGCAAAGCGGGTTGGACGACTCATTAAATCATTAGCGCCAAGCCGATATTATTGAAGCTGGCAACTTGAAATGTTGACTGTGGTTTCTTTATATGACGTAGAGATTCACTAAGAAAGGATTTTACGAAATTATACCCCTAAGGGGGTGGAGCAGAGTGGCAAAGTTTGTATGAAGAGAAAAAAATCTTTATTGATTCTTTTCAAATTACGAGTCGAACCAAATATTCTAGGGTAATATCCGGCATTTGTCAATTTTCACCCTCTGGTTGTGTAAATTAGGCCTGTGAAGTGGGTTGAACGACTCATGGTAATGAGTCGTTCAAACGTTTGGCGGTAGCCAAGCCGAAACTATTAAAGCTAAAAACATTAAATTTTGAAGCACGTTTTTATTTATGACATAGAGATTCAATATGAAAGGATTTTATGAATTCCGCCCCTAAGGGGGTATAACAAAGCGGCAAAGTGTGTATGGGGAGAAAATTTCTTTATCGATTCTTTTCAAATTACGTACAAATATTCTTCGGTAAAAAAAATAAACACGTGTTTCTCTCTCCCTCTCCATCAACCCCGCAACAGTGCCGTTGTGGCGACCAGTTCCGGCGTGAGAGCTCACACGATACACATAGTAGACGACAATAGGTTCTTGCCTAATAGTTTAAGATACAGATTAAGTTTAGCTTCAAAAATGTTCACACTATAACTCAAATAATAAATCATATCTAACGAGGTCGTAACTCTGCTGGTGAAACAAAACAGTCAAATAAAGGGTGGCGATAATTATATTTTTATCCCATGGTCATACCGTAAATAGTATATTAATGGCAATATATTTTGTAGAATGAATAGAACTTTGAACCACCTTTTTCTTTAGTGACCGGCTATGGTATATAGACACACGCGCGCCATACACGTACATCTACGTTGTGCGGGCGGGCCACCGCAACCGGGTATCATCTCGAGTCAAAGCCCTCATGCAGTGAACCAAAATACAGGTACTCACGCTTGCGCCGCCCAAAGAACCGACGGTAGAGCGTGTCAACGTAGAGTATTTTCTCTCGGACCCACCCTATTGCCTAATTCCGTTAGACAACTAACTCGCAGAATCAACAACTCAACGCATCCCAGTTTCTGACGCTGTTGATTATTATCATAGCGATAAACCTTTAACACCTTGCATTGCTTTTTCTATTTAACTCTGTCAGAGATGACTTCTGCGTGGACGAAGTCGCGGGCAAAAGCTAGTATAATATAAGTATAGAACCTTACGTGTGGTGACGGAGTAAGAATACTAATCACCACCCCATATCTTACCCGTGGGTGATCGTACGAGATGACTAAGATATATAAAACGCATATAACATCTATGTGAGAGAAGGAAAACTCGAAACAAAACTCTATACCTACACGTCTGACCAGCGCGGTATAGTAGGTTAATTTCCCTCTCATTACGCAGGGGGCCCGAGCCCAACAGTGGAACATTTATGGGCTGTGATGATGTAGATGATGATGATGATGACTAGAACTAATATTAGCTTCTTATATCCCTTAGTGATTTTTATGATACCCGTTGGAAAGAAAGTGATAATGAATTGTATACTTACTGTCATAAAATCAAATAATTATCATACAATGCAGTGATTATTCGTGTGGTGACGGAGGAAGAATATAATTTACCATCTTCTATTCCCGTGGATAATCATAAGAGATGACTAAGGGATATATATATATATAACATCTATGCAAGAGACGAACACTTGAAACAAAACTCTATACCTACCAACATGTCCGTCCAGCGTGGTATACTAGGTCAATTTCCCTCTCATTTTGGAGGAGGCTCGAACCTAACAGTGGGACATATATGACCAGAAATGATAAAATGTTGAACGCAGTGATCAATAAAAATTACATTCCTGTCAAAGATGTTAGGTATTAATTAAATCTAGGTTAGATCCAGCGACCGATAATTGGAAACGATTCGAGAGCTTATTGCATGATAAGATTGATTGCCAATTGATGTGCCCTTATTGATTCGTAACCTTTAAATTTGTTACGGTAATTTTGTCAGACAGATCAATCACTATAATACCTAAACGTATATTGTTTTCAGATAAGGAAACGTATCGATATTACGTGACCTATCTTTTACAATTATTAAATCTCTCCCCTTCTATCACTAGTTGTATACCAAAGAGAAGATCAAAATCCTAGATAGTATAGGTACGTTCCGTAAATTAATATGGGTGAATAAGTACAATCCTCAAACATGTTTAAACATATGTAAGGCTAAAATTAAATCTAGATACGTTACGATATTCGGTAATTAGATAGTATACGATGACTATTGCAAGAACTTCCGTGTGGTGACGGAATAAAAATACAATTTACCACCCCTTATTTTACCCGTGGGTGATTGTAAGAGACGATTAATGGATTTAAAACGCATATAACATCTATGTATGAGAAGAAACTCGAAAACTCGAAACAAAACCCTGTACCTACACGTTTGACCACCGTGGTAATACATGCTGTTCGAATCGTTGGTGATTACAATCTCACGGACGAACAGGAGTCATTGCAGCAGCAAAGAGAGGCGGAACCATTTGAATCGGTAACACCACCACCTTTTTACCACTGCACATCTTGACACAGTAGTGGGGTTTATCCATTTCGTTACGTTTTCACCCATCATTTCTTCCACATATATAAAGGATCTGGAAATCACTGTCGGCTACAGTATTTGCCGAGCCCTATGATGCTTCTTTAAATGAGATTTCTTTAGGGTAGGCAGCGGCCTACCCGACTAGAATTTTTTTCGTCTTCCTTAGCAGGACCGGACCGGGCATGCCCGATCTGGACCAGATAATGTATGTAACGCAGAAGATATATCTGGACCCGATCAGGAAAACCTTATCGGGTCCAGATCAGGCATTCCTGATCGGATCCGGATGAAATTTTACTGATCGGAACCAAATCAATCATCTGCGTTATATATCTTGCCTGATCCAAAACGAGTATGCCCAGTCCGGTCCTTTTAAAAAAAACATGAAAAAAAAGAACATGTTTAATACATAAAAATATAAATTAATATATGACGTAGGCAGCGAATGCAGTGCTATATTCTTATCATAGAGAGTCCCAGTGAGCCGTTCCAATTAAGGCGCAACCACCAGATGCTAACGACTTCAACTGTCGCTTGAATTTCTCATTCATGACCTGATCGATCTGTTTTGATCTGATTCGATAACAACTAATTTAATATTAGGCGATGTCATTACGCTTCGGAGAATCTTCAAAACACCGCGATTCAGATAATGACGTCATTTTACTAACGCCATCAATTTATTATGACCCAAAACATTAAATGTTAGAATGGTTGTTACAATATTATTATATTTATTTCTATCTATGTTTTCAAATGTACCTATTATTTATTTTTGTTTTTACTTTAAATATAAATTATTTTTATATTATTAATTACACATTGTTATTATTATTAAATACATATGATTAATTAAAGATTGCAGATTAATCTCCTCTGATGCAAATACAATTTACACCGTGGCATGACAATCATGATATGATACTTTTTTGAATTTTGATTGATATTTTTTTTGCGTTACGAAAACTGTTTCTGGTATACTACATGTCTTACCATATACTTGATTATATTTTACATCAGGCTGTCCTTATTTGATATAGACCTGGTCCTGATCCGGAATGCCTTACCATACTTGATGATAGTTCACATCAGGTTATTCTTATTTGGTCCTGATCTGGTCCTGATCCGGTATGCGTTACCATACTTGATGTTATTTCACATCAGGCTATCCTGATCAGGACCAGACCTGGTCCTGATAGGGTTTGCCGGATCCGGCATGCCTCATTCTATCCTCATTGGGTCCTGATCCGGTATGCCTTACCATACTTGATGATATTACACATCAGGCTATCCTTATTTGGTCCTGACCTGGTCCTGATCCGGTATTCCTTACCGTACTTGATGATATTTCACATCAGGCTATCCTTATTTGGGCCTGATCTGGTCCTGATCCGGTATGCCTTACCATACTTGATGTTATTTCACATCAGGATATCCTGATCAGGACCAGACCTGCTCCTGATCGGGTTTGCCGGATCCGGCATGCCTCATTCTATCCTGATCGGGTCCAGATACATGATCTGGTTGAACCATACTTCTTTTCTAGTCGGGTAGGTGTGCCCCTGGTAATGCTAAGGTCCACAAGTAGCAGTATCATTTACTATTCGGAGCGTTGCTTGCCCATTTATCTCCATAGGCAATAAAAGAATGTAAAAATAATTCTATATCATTCATTAATTCTCCTACTCTTATCCCAATTACTTGGGGTCGATACAATATGTACTCTTCTTTCATAGTACACATTGTAAAAGTAATTGGCATTAGTTTTGTAATCGGCCGCCTGCCAGACGTCAACCCTTCTTGAGAATGTAATTGTTGACCAATCCGAATCAGATGAAGTTGATTGTTATAAGGCTCTTAGTCGTCTTTTACGATATCCAGCAAAGTAAGGGTTGGTAGTATTCGTAGCCGGTACCACACAGCGCGTTTATAGAGTGTTCCGCGTAGTAGTATTTGCTGCCAACCATTACGTTGGGTTAAAAAATCATTAAGAGAGTGGAAATAAGGCTGTTTTTGCCTTTAAATGTATAAACAGATTTACATATTTAAAAGCTCCAACATGCAGCAAAAGCACTTTGTGCCAGTGACTTCAATATTTATAATTTCCTTTGTAATTTCTAACTTCGTTTGCTCTGCGTCAGAGTCAACCTTTATTTCATTATCCAAAGTGGAGCTCATAAACACATTTTATGTCCTCATAAAAAGAACATTTTATTTAAGGCATGCATACGTAGGTATTATTCTTATGGTTAAAATTTGCCTGTCTCGTTGATACAGTTGCAATTGTGCAAAATGCGATTATTGTTTAGGAGGATTTTTTTAACAAATCCTTACTAGTATTATAAATGCGAAAGTAACTCTGTCTGTCTGTCGCTCATTCACGCCAAAACTACTGAACCGATCTAAATGAAATTTGGTACAGAGATAGTCTAGAGCCTGACAAAGGACATAGGCTACTTTTTAATGCAAAAAAAGGGTTGTAAAGGGGGATGAAAAGTTGCAAGGAAGTATCCTCATTTTTAAAGCCAGAAGCTTGAACTTATTAAAGGTTAAAATAAAAATAGGGGATGAAAAACTTTAGGAAAGTAACCTTTTACGCGGGCGAAGCCGCGGGCAGAAGCTAGTACATAATATAAGCTTAAAGGCTTACTATTATGTATTTGTTCAGAAAATCTTCCAAAACAAATACATAATAGTAAGCGAAAAGGTTATCCGTGTGGTGACGGAGTAAGAATACAATTCACCACCACCTGTCTTACCCGTGGGTGATCGTAAGAGACGACTAAGGGATATAAACGCATATAACATTTATGCAAGAGAAGGAAAACTCGAAACAAAACCCTATACCAATACGTCTGACCAGCGCGGTATAGTAGGTTAACTTCCCTCCCATTAGGGAGCAGGCCCAAGCCCTACAATGGGACATATATGGGTTGTGATAATGATACATACATACATACATATCATCACGCCATATCCCTTGCAGGGTAGGCAGAGAGAATAGAGTGCCAGAGAACTCTATCCTTGCATACTTCACTCGCTTCCTCAACATTCATAATTCTCTTCATACACGCTCGCCGGTTTCGGAGACTCTTGACTCCACCTTCCTTCAGTACCTGACCGATCTGGTCTAGGTAGGTTAGTCTTAGTGTGATAATGATGATAAAGCTTAAAGGCTGCCTTGTTGCATAGTAGAGAGCTATCCTATTCTCTGTAGTGTTAGGCTTCAGCTGCCATGGTGGCAGCACCATAGTAGTAGGGTTTTTGACAACTATTTCATACTGGACTGATGGTTCGATGTAGGAATTTATTTAGAATTTTCTTCTTTTATCTATACCATATGTACCTACCTGCATAGACAAATTTGGTATAGATAAAAATAATATTTTACAATATCAGTGGAAAAGAAGATGTTGAATTATATTCGTCTCTGTCTGTTGCCATATGGCAAATTACTGTAATCAGTTGCATGATTAAAACTAATAATCGTTAACTGGAACTTAAGTTGGTTCCCACGATGGTGGAATAAACATGAGCTGAGATAGCTCATGTTTATTCCACTGTTGGGCTCGAGCTTCTTCCGTAATGGGAGGATAATGTATACCACGCTGGTCAGACGTGTTGGTATAGGGTTTTGTTTCGAGTTTTCCTTCTCTCACATAGATTTTAACGTGATTTATATCCCATAGTCGTCTCGTACGATCACCTACGGGTAAGATAGGGGGTGGTGAATTGTATTCTTTCTCCGTCAACACTCGTAAAACTTAAGATGGTTATGTTCCCAAATATGACGAATATGATTTAAATTTGCCGGATATGATTTAAAATATAAAATACTTTATTAACCTTATTTTACATTGAAAGGGTAGAGAGAAGATTTTCTAAAGTAGGTACAGCTTATAACAATAATATAGAAAGTATAACGTAAGAGGTATTTGTAACATAAGAATGAGCACAGCATAACCTTTTCATTAAGCTTTACACGGGTAGAAACTGCTTAGTTTCTAGAACATGAACCAATTTACGAAAGAATAACTATATCAAAATAATTCTTTCCTATTTTGTAGGAGTTATAATAATACGTTTTGTGTTGCAAAATAGCACTAAGAAAGAGGATTAGAATTACTGGTACATCATCTCTCACCTTTTAGAGTGGTAGGACCACGCTGTTGGCAGTTTTCTGTTTACAGCCGCGGGCCGGTCCGACCGGGGTAATACCATACTCTCGCAGAATATCGACGTCTGAGTAATGGCAATGTGCTATTGCGCTTCGTTCAGCCCAGCTGGGTGGGTTTGAGGTATGTATTGGTAGGCAGCGGTCTAGATATACCCTTGGTATAGCATAGGTCCATGGGCGGCAGTAACACTTACCATCAGGTGTGCTGCTTGCTCGTTTGCCACCATATGAAACAAAAATAAACCTGTAATTTTGAAAATTTTTCCATTTTACCAATATAATGCCGCTGGCAGCAAAGTTAAAATTCAACTTGAGCACCTCATAATCTATAAAATAACAAAGTTTCAAAACTACGGGTAGTATTTCCAGGTATATTTTTTTATGGCATATGACTGTATATCATCATTTTCCTAATCATATCCCAGGTCGATACAATATGTAATCTTCTTTCATAGTACATATTGTAAAAGTTATTGGCATTAGTTTTATGACCGGCCGCCTGTCAGACGTCAACCCTCCTTGGGAATGTAATTGTTGACCAAACGGCATCAGATGGAGTTGGCCCAGGTCGTTATAAGACTCTTAGTCGTCTTTTACGATATCCACGAGCAAAGTAAGGGTTGGTAGAATTCTTAGCAGCTACCAAACAGCCGTATATATATTCGTAGGCATATGACTGTACTTATAGTCTTAAACATATATTTTATAGTTATATTTCAAATGCTTTATATACTGTAGTAGGCTAAGAATACAAAGTAATTAATAAGTAGTAATTTTATTTAAGTTGCCAAAAACATAACTCAAAATGCAGATCTTTTTAATTCTTTTATTAACGACATTACTTTAAATCTAATCACATCTAATATGAGGCTGCTAGACCCCGAGCGGCCTAACTACAAAAACCATATTTTACAATATAGTACATACATACATACATATCATCACGCCATATCCCTTGCAGGGTAGGCAGAGAGAACAGAGTGCCAGAGAACTCTATCTCTGCATACTTCACTCGCTTCCTCAACATTCATAATTCTCTTCATACACGCTCGCCGGTTTCGGAGACTCTTGACTCCACCTTCCTTCAGTACATGACCGATCTGGTCTAGGTAGGTTAGTCTCGGTCTCCCTCGGTACCTACATCCTTCCACTTTCGCATTGTATATCTTCTTAACCAGGCGTTCGTTCGGCATTCTTTCCACATGTCCGAACCATCGGAGCATTCCCTTTCGCATCTTTACACCAATACTCTCTTTCATACCTACTCGCTCTCTTACGTCGTCGTTACGAATGCGGTCGGTCAGCCTAACTCCACAGATTTTTCGCAGAGATCGCATTTCGACCGCATTAATTTTACTATCATACTCTTTTCTGCATACCCAACTCTCGCTTCCATACAGTAATGTTGGGACAAGCACTGCGTTATGTATTGCTACACGTGCCTTCTGGCTGAGGTGGTGGCTGCCGAAAAGTTGCCCCAACGCTCCGTTCACTCTATTTCCCGCATTCACTCTTCGCTCTATATCAGTGGTGTACCTTCCATCTCGGCTAAATCCACATCCAAGATATACAAATTCATCCACTTGCTCTAGTACATCATTACCTATTGTTACTCTTACATCTGTTCTGGTTTTATCTCTTTCAAAGACCATTATTTTGGTTTTGCTCACATTCACGCGTAGACCCCTTTTCTTACAATCTTCTGTCATTGTGTCGACTAGGGTCTGCAGGTCAGTCGCTGACTGTGCCAGCAGGACTGCATCATCTGCATAAAGCAGAGCATTGACCACTGAGTCGCCCATCTGGACTCCCACATTCATATCGTTCAACCTTTGGAGACATTTATCCAGATATATGATAAACAGCCTGGCTGACAGAACGCACCCCTGCTTAACGCTGATATTGACGTCAAACCAAGGCGACATTCCATCATCCAGCCGCACACAGGCTCTACAGCCCATGTAACTGGACTGCACAGCCTGTAGCAGTTTACCGTTAATACCATACTCCGGTAAAATGTCCCAAAGTTCCTTTCGTACAACCGTGTCAAATGCTCTCTCCAGATCCACAAAACTGCAGAAAACCCTCTGACCTAGAGCCAGATGCTTCTCCACAATGTTGCGCAGAGAGAACACTTGATCCATGCATCCCCTTCCACTCCTGAAACCTCCTTGTGTCTCACACAGTAAACCATCGGACACCATCCTCATTCTCCTTTCAATAATTTTTCCATACACTTTTGCTGCCAAACTGGTCAAGCTTATGGCTCTGTAATTTGCGCAGTCATAACGTGAACCCTTGTTTTTAAACAAAGGCACGATGACTGCGCTATTCCAGTCCCTGGGAACCATTCCCGAGCTCCAACATAAATTGAGGAGCAACAGGAACGCCTCCCAGACACAAGAGCCACCGAGCTTGATCATCTCGGCAGACACCATATCAATGCCCGCTGCCTTACCATTTTTCAAACTTCTTATCGCCCATTCAACTTCATCCATACTGATGCCATCGGAGGACGCCGTTGTCGAATGTTGATCTACTAAACCACATCCAACACCGGCGCCAACCGTAGCATCCGCATACATATCGCCAAAATATTCACTCCATCGGCTTAACACGTCTTGTGTTTGTGTAAGAATGTCTCCACCTTTAGACCTTATTTTATTCATTCTGAAGGCTGACCAACCACCCCGAGACTTCTTCACCTCCCTCCAAAAGAGTTTGGTGTTACCCTCGAAGTTTTTAGTCAGCCTATCTTCTGCACTCATACTTGCTCTATCACGTTTCTCTTTCACTAAGGCCTTGGTGTCATTCTTACATTGCCGATATATTTCTTTCTTCTGTTCAGTCATACTGTCATTCAGATTCAAAGAAGAGACACAGTCCAGCCACGCTTTCTTCTTTTGCTCTACGGAAGCTGCCACTTCCGCATCCCACCATGCATCACCATTTGTGTTTCTATGCTTCTTTGAACTTCCACATACTTCTTTCGCTGTATCTACCATACTCTCTTTCAATACTCTCCAGCATTCTTCAATGTCCGATTGCGGCTGGCTTGCCATCGTCAGCCGTTCTCGGACACCCTCTGCATACTTTTCTCTTACACACTCTTCTTGCAACCTTTCAACCTTTATTCTTTCAAGCCCTCCGAAATGGACACGCTCTCGCCAGTGCCTCCACTTTCTGAACAGACCACTAAATCTCGCAATAACGAGATAGTGGTCCGTATCGACTGTGGGGCCCCTGTAGGCTCTTGCGTCCAATATTTTGCTTCGGAGGCGACTGTCTACCAAAATTAAATCTATTATGCTTTTCTGTTCATTCCTTCTCCATGTATACATATGGATGTCCTTATGTTGGAAAAATGTGTTTGACACAATAAGGTTTCTCTCCATGCATACATCCGCTATGAGCCTACCTGCGTCGTTCACTCTCTTATCACCAAATGGACCAAGTACGTCCTCATAGTCGGGACGCTTGGTCCCCACCCATCCGTTCAAATCTCCGCATACAATCACGCGTTCACTGGTTTCTGCCATATCCAGAACTTCCCTAACATTATCCCAAAACTTCTCTAGGTCTGATGCCACCGAGGATCCTACGGGAGCATATGCTACAACCATGAATACCTTGGTGACACCTAGTTTTATACGGACCCAGAGAAGTCTGGGATCATACATTCCGTAATCCTTCACACCTGAGGCCAAGCGAGAGGACAACAGCACTCCTACCCCCATGCTGGCTCGATCGCTTTGTGGTACACCAGACCACAGAGCCATCCCGCCACCAGGAAGATCGCAGGCGTCGCTGCCCCTTCGCTTGGTCTCTGTTACACAGAGCACGTCTAGCTGTTTGTCCGCCATGACGGATATCAGCTCGTGCAACTTACCTTCCACACAACCTCTTACATTCCACGTGCCCACCCGGCACTCCGTTCTCCTCGACTCGCCTAACTGGGCAAGGCGTGATGGGTGGCGGCCCCCATCGCCGCAACTGCCGATGTTCGTACCGACGGGGGCGGGTCGGTACGCGTCGCCTCCGGGGGACGCCCTAACCCGCATTGCGGTACGCATTTCGAGCCGGATTAGCAGTCTAATTAGACTGGCAGGGGACGCGAACGAGCACGCTCCGGACTATGCCCCCCTATATAGAGGGAATTAAAATTAAACTAAATTCAATTTAATCGATTTGAACATAAGCCAGAAATGTGCTTGTACTGCCATTTATTGTTAAGATTTAGTAACAATTTTAGGCCGCTGGGGTTTTATAGATTAACATTTTTAGATTACGAAATTGTAATTAAGTTAAAATATGCAAAAATGCAGTTAGGCCACTCTGGTTCTTGCAGTCTCATATAATCACATCACCTTAGATCTAATCCTTGATTTGTGAAGGACTTCATAAACATACAATTCATGGAAATAAATTACACCCAGAGTCAGAACAATAATTTATAGATCACACAAAGATCGCCGACTTGACGTTAGCTCTTTTTGGGAATGTAATTCTTGACCAGACGATATCAAATGGATTGGGTTCAGATTGATATAAAGCACTCGATTGTATTTTACGACATCCACGATCAAAGTAATCATCATGCCAGCTCGTGTATGTCCCACTATTGGGCTCGAGCCTCCTCCATAATGTGAGGGAAATTGACCTATTATACCCAGCTGGTCAGGTGTATTGGTATAGGTTTTTGTTTCGAGTTTTCATTCTCTTGCATAGATGTTATATGCATTTTATATCCCTTAGTCGTCTCTTACGATCACCCACGGGTAAGATAAGGGGTGGTGAATTGTATTCTTACTCCGTCACCACACGGAAAAGTAAAGGCTGGTAGTATTTGTAATCGCTACCATAGAGCAATATAAACTGTTAGATATTAATAACCAACATATTGTTGAACTAGGACCGGGTTATAGCAAAAATAGGCTACATGCATGATTTATATTATTCTAATAACTTTTATTAAAGGCATGATTTATTTCCTTAGTGTCCTTTATCATAATAAACTTATTCTTTTCTATTTTATTCTACATACATACATACGTACATATCATCACGCCATATCCCTTGCAGGGTAGGTAGAGAGAACAGAGTGCCAGAGAACTCTATCCTTGCATACTTCACTCGCTTCCTCAACATTCATAATTCTCTTCATACACGCTCGCCGGTTTCGGAGACTCTTGACTCCACTTACCTTCAGTACATGACCAATCTGGTCAAGGTAAGTGAGTCTCTGTCTTCTCGGTACCTTCCTTCCACTTTCACATTGTATATCTTCTTAACCAGACGTTCGTTCGGCATTCTTTCCACATGTCCGAAACATCGGAGCATTCCCTTTCGCATCTTTACACCAATACTCTCTTTCATACCTAATCGCTCGCTTACGTTGTCGTTGCGAATGCGGTCGGTCAACCTAACTCCACAGATTTTCCGTATTATTATTTATATTCTATTCTAAATTCATAAAGAAATATACACATAAACCAAATAAAGTTATTATATCCATCGTTATTATAGTCCCGAAAATGATTACAGTTATAACTGTAAACATTGGAATATTGTCTCCATAATTACAACATGTCCGAAACCAATTTAGCAATTTCCTCAACGAAATAAACTGGACCAAGCTCTTTGTTCGTCCAGGTTACCTTTGACAATACGATCGATAACAGCTCGTTGCATATTCATGTTGTTTGTATGTTTCAGTTTGTACCTCTACAAACAAGAAATCCGTTTATGTAGACCTGCGAAACAAGAGTTTTCTTTGCTTATAACGTCCATGACGCCCCACTTGGAAATAAAGTAAGTAGCAAGTACTTTTATTAATCGACTAGATGAGATTTGCTTGCGTGGACTGTATATCTAAATTATTAAAGGACGTCTTTCTCTGAATATCAAGCTAAAACATCTCTAAGATTTGCGTGGCTTTATAGAGTGAAGTGTCGCGATTTATTTCATCATTTACTAAAGGTATTATAATGAAACTTTTTGAATTGATTTATTCAAAGTTTCTAACTCTATACAGCGTTCATGGTCGCAGGAGAACTAAAGTCTTTTTTCTATATTATTCATTGTTGAACATAAGTGTCCTCAAAGACGAATGTTGTTGTAAATAGGAACGCATGGCGGGCGAATTCTCGATCCTATTTAGACTATAAATATATATGATAATTTTTTGAGTACTGAGCAATACAACGATTTATTACTCTTAGAGCATAACGTTTTCTTTTAATAGAGATAAAAATATTTTATATTGTAAATTTCACAAAAGAATGTTGCTGACCATTCTTTTAATGATCTCTGAGCCAATTTTTACGACACCTACAGGACTGATAAATGTAAAGAGTGCTGATATATTATATTTTAATCCGTTAACACACATGGCAAGCTTGATCGCCTAGTTACTTGTAATAATAATAAGTTGCACTTTTTGTGTGGTGACGGACAAGTAAGACTTTTCATGTGCTTACGGACGGTAAGAATACAATTCATCACTTATGTATATAGTTATCGTACATGACTATCAAGGGTTATATAAGCAAACTAGTGACCAGCCCTCGCTTCGCTTCTGTTACGTCAGTTCAGTTCTGTAGTTTACTTTCGCTACATAGAATTCCTTTCGCATAAGGAATTTCTTAAAATCCTACTTCATCTGCACTTTACAGGGCAGAAAGAAAGTCCACACCAAATTCCAAGTCTGTAGGAGCTATATTTAAAAAAATGTGGTTTTACACCCCAGCAACCCCTTTTGCAGATGGAATTTTGTAAAATCATAGCTGACCTCTAGTTGGCGAAAGGAATATTTCTACCAAATTTAATGTTTGTGGGCCTTATGGTTCAGGAGATATCGTGATGAGTCAATACATAAGTGGAAATCTCTTATACACAGGGTGGAAGGGGACCGATCCCGAAAACAAAGACAGGTAACCCTACTAGTCCTACTCGTAATGATAGGCTATAAAAATCGATTCGGATGAAAAAAACATTTTTTTCACTACATGATGTCATTGAACTCTGGATCATATGATCCTGAGTTTTAAATAGATTGCGTCTTTTCTCATCTGAGTAAAGTTACGTATTTTTTTTATGGAATTATCGTTACATGGCACTGTCCTAATACGATGGAATGTGAAAAAAACTTAAAATTCGTTCTTTCGTTCTGAGAAAGAAAATCATCCGAATCGATTTTTTTTCTAGCCTATCATTAAAAGTAGGACTAGTAGGGTCACCTGACTTTGTTTTCGGGAGCGGTCCACTTCCACCCTGTATATATATATGTATATATATATACATGTGTACATACTGTATATATATATATATATATATATATATATATATATATATATATATATATATATATATATATATATATATATATATAGATGACATCTATGCAAGAAAGGGAAAACTTGGAGTAAAATTTTATACCAATTCGTCTAAATATGGTGGTATAGTAGGGTCAGTTTTCATCTTATTTTAGATGAGGCTCAAGCCCGAGAGGAACGTATACGAATTGCCATGCTAGGAACAGTAACATTATTATGTATGCAGAATTGTATTATGTTAAAAACTAATCATATCCCAAGCCAAGGATTTTTTAGGGACTGGTTCACAAAGAGAATAATAAAGCATGTCTACTGGTAAACTTGGAGATTTGTAAAAGAAGCCCTGTCAAATTTAATATAATAAGAAAGTGACACGAATCTTTGAAAAGTCTTGAGTGCTCTTTTTTGTTCGTCAAATTGGAAACTTGAGACGTTATTAGAACCTAGCATCGACGCATTAAACAATATTTCTTTGATTTGGTGATAAAATTTATTTGGTTTTTATTTGTACAATTCTTTTAAACCGATAGCTCAAAATTATCGCTTGTTTAAAGGGCCAAAATAAATATTTATAGACATTAAACAAATGAACCTCGATAATATTTTGAAAGGAACGATCAGAATTCTGAGAATTTATCGTTTAATATGTATTTAATGAAAATATTTATTTATTGACATGTCATGTCCGATATATTTTTAGTTGAATATTTATTCAAATTTATAAATATATAAATCAACGAAAAATTAAATGAATATTTATTCATATAATATAGCTCTTGAAAATTTAATTTACATAGGTTTTTTGTTTTATTGCTTATGGTGGCAAACGAGCAAGTAGCACACCTGATGGTAAGTGTCACTGCCGCCCATGGACCTAATTATTTATTATTATTACAATTTAAAAAATATATATGTTTATATAATTTTATTTAAGCAGAGATCCCTGTATTAAATATTATGGCACATCCTTGCATTATGATCGATCTTTGATGGAAGGTGGATTTTTGTATTATGAGGGATTTTTAAAACATGCAATTAACTGACATAAATAATAATCTAACTCAGAATAACAGTTAGTGGGTCACATAAAATTATTTTTTTTTTGTATGGGTATCTAACTCGTAACATTTTGCACGGGGCTTTGACTACCTGTACAATTAATTTGGCATAGTGGTACAAGAAGACATTTTAAAAACTGCAATTATCGTCGATAACAGTCATAAAATGGTTCGCTATGGCATTGTCGCATGGGAACCGAATATTAAACGAGGGGGTGGAGGAGCTGATAGATAGATAATCTTACGTGTAGCGAAAGAAAGTATATATCTAGTAGCATTGTTTTCAATTCCTAACTATAAAAATAATATTTTTATTATAAATAAATAATTGCGCTGTATTTAATTTGTTATTGATGATAATTAATACTTGATGCGATTGTTATCTAAACGTATTTTTGATAAAAAAAATATATACAATGGAACATAGAACCTCCTCCTTTTGAAGTCGGTTAAAAATGGCCTTTTTTTATTACAGTATTATTATTATACTGTTATACGTAAAGTAAGTAATACAGTCTTATTATTTATGTAATTCATAGTACTTTAAATACATAATATTTAAAATTACGTACAAGACTTGACTGCACCGATGGCGTAGTGGTTAAGATACCGACCTTTCGTGCTATTACCAATTTTGCAGTAGTGCCAGTAGCGTGGGTTCGATTCTTACTTAGGACAATACTTTGTTGCTGGTTTTGTTTCTTTTCAGCTTTTTTTATTTAGTACGTAGTTGTTCACTTTTTACGTAGTAGAGTTTTGTGATTTTTTTTTTATTCTTTTTAATTATGATTACTTAGCTAGCTATTTACCTGACTGGATTTCCTATCAATATCAGTACTACATCACAATTGCATTGGAATTTAAGTTCTCGTAATGTAAGGCTCAAGAGATCATTATTTACAAAACAATTTGAAACAACGCAAAACAAAGTATTATGATAAATTTTATTTTCAAATAAAAAGTTTACCACATTTTTTTCTTCTTTCAATTTTTTAATTATTTTTATTATGAATTGATTTTATATTATTTAGTTTTTTTTGTATTTTATTTTTTTATCATTCTGTATCGTGATATATTAAATATTTTATTTCTTTTACTGTTTTCTTTTTATTATATTTTTTTTTTATTCTGTGATGTGATAATGTGATGTGATTGGTTGTTACTCAAATTTAAATTTATATAAAGCCAGAAACAGTCAGTCGAATCGAAGAATATTGAAAGAAAACTAAAAATGTTTTTTAAATACCTATTCAACAATACCTACCCCACTTGACATAGTTTGTTGATTTTAATTTTTATCACAATATGACGTCCAGTAGTCGCCATATTAAATATTCATGAACGTCATGTCTTCAGTGTTACTCGCCAGACGAAGAGGAATCGATTGAATAGTAAAAATCGGCCCAGGCGTTTGGTCTGTATAGTGCTTAAAAGGAACATAGAAACATACATACATACCCACTTCTTTGCGTCGCGCAATCGGGTAAAAATAGCCGATTAACCTTGAAATTTCTGTCTGATATTCATAAATTATAACTAAGAGTCATCTTGATCACGTCAACTGTCAACCAAAAAAGAACCGCATTACTGGCGGTATTCGTTTAGGAGCTACGATGCTATAGGCAGGCACACAGGTACACAGACTCACAGATAAGTCAAACTTATAACAGCCCTCTTTTTGTATCTGATGTTAAAATGAGGTAGTAAAAGTAAATAGTACAACATTTTTATTGCCTACGGCTGATACAGTGATAATTGAGGACGATGAGTGCTAAACGCTTTTCATAATATTTTTTAGTGTTTCTTACCCAAAGAGTAAGATGGACCCAATTACTAAGACTCCGTCTGTCTGTCACCAGGCTGGATCTCATGAACCGTTACATCTAGTTGAAATTGGCACAGATGGTGTATTTTTGTTGTCGATAAAAAAAAATATCTACTAAAGAACAGAATAAAATAAATACCTTAAATATTTTACATACTCATACTCTCATACAAAATATATCGATCACGTTGTGATTATTTTGCTCGTTTTTGGTCGATATTGATAATTGAATTAAAAAAATCGACGTTTTTATAGATAATGGTACGGAACCCTTCATGCGCGAGTCCGACTCGTGCTGAGTAGATTTTTTATTTCGCTACATCCCCTCCGAAAGCCCGAGGCGTTGGAAGGGTGGTAGATGTATGTAGCTGTATTTTCTAATTTCGCGCATCGAGCAGGCTAAAAATATCGATATTTAAACTACGGTGGCTTTTAAAAAAATATAAAAATCTAAATATGCGTAATCTCAACTGTAGCTTTACATAAATAAAGATCGTTAACGATCTGGTTTAGGAAAATTTAAGACGTTTTTGAGTTCTGGCGGCTACGTAAACTAACAACCCTTATATTGCTTGTAGGATAATAGCAGGATAATGATGATGAGATAATAATGATGATGATGGATAATTATTGGGCACGAGGTTTCCTTTTTTTTTCTTTTGGCAGGCTGTGATCTGGACACACGCCGTCCCTTCCGACGAGCTTTCTGATGCGGGTAATTTTGCCTAATAAAGCCAGCTGATCAGATAGGTTGATATATATCATTTCTCCCTTGCATTTCATATTCGTACATACTTCACAATGAAGTAATGTTACATATTTTTTATTTATTCATAAAGAAGCAGTTGGAATTATTCGATATTGCTTATTCTGGGCCGTTTGCCAACATTGATTCCTATTAAGCTATAAAATTGTGCCATTACCTTTTACAGCGAGTCGTCACCATTTTAAGTGCGATTGTCGTGACTCAGAAATAGATTGCGTAACGGTTGATCGCTTATTTTTAATGATCGCTTACACTACCTACATCATAAAATAATAATTATTTTTACCTATAACTATAGGTAGATTAAAATAACGATCTATTTATCTAATATCTTTTATTTCTAGATATTCAGAATCTTTGCAAGGGCTCCAAAATTTTATTTCAAATATCAAACACTCATGATAATCGCAATAATTAAAATCTAAAATCATAATAATCAATTTATAACAATAATTTAAATAAAATATTCACAGTAAAAAAATAAATAATAATGCATATTGCATTTGAAATAAAACTAGTTTACGAATTCTATCGCTAATATTTGATTTTCTTTCGTGTAATGTTCGCGTAAACAGTAGAAATCATTAAATTGATATGCAGTTTTCAGAGGAGATAAATCGATCCTATTTTTTTCTTTTTTTGCGGCGCGATATGGTCTGGTCACACCCTGCTAAATCCGTCCGGGGCGGCAGATGAAGCGGCGCGCGACCCCATATAGACCCGCCCCGCAATGTACCTGTCCACGCCACCGGAACCTGGTCTTTGTCATCGGTGGCTCCTTGTGTCACCTTGGTTTTCTCTATTTTATTATTTTTCTCTTTTTTAATTATTACTTTTTCAGTTTTTACTTAAACAATTAGTTCACGTCCTTCTTGTATCGATAGATTTTTTTCTTTTTCATCAGTATTGAAGTATATTTACGGAAACAAAGTTTCTAAATATACTTCAAAATTCCGTTGCAACTCTTTAACATCTAAATATATTAGCAAAAAAACTACATGATTTACAAAAAAAAAAATATCGAGCTAGGCTCGTTTATCTATATATTAGGCTTATGATCGCGCGACCCCATTAACCCGCCCAACAACGTACCTATCGACGCTGTGCGAGTGAGCCACCGGAACCCGGTCTTTGTGTTTGGTGGCCCACCCGGCGGTCTACCCTCGCGGGTATCCTCTCGAGTTGACGCCCCGGCAGCTTTCGCCGTCGGAGCGTGTGGTGGTATCACTCAGAGCCAGTACATTGTAGTACCTAATGCAGTAATATTTGGTTTGGATAATGAATTGTCTTTTGATCTTTTAGAATTTTATTTTTTTTCGGTTAAAATATATGAGTAGAGTTTTTGGTATGATATGAGAAAATATATAAAGCTTGTACATACACTAGCAGGTTATGTTACCTTGCACAGGTCTCAGGTAAGAACTCCGGTATATTTTTTATTATAAAAGACACAACATCCCGCGCTAAGAAATAATATTGTAAGGAGACTACACAAACATACAATTAACGGGTCCTAACTACACCCAGACTTAGAACAATTATTTTGTGGGTATTTGATAAGGTGTGAGTAATTAAACCCTAGTCTACTTTTTATGATTATAGAAAGTTTATGGCTCTTTTGACTCATAAAATTATACTTCATGTAGGTTTTATACCTACAAAGAGTAGTAAGGTGATAATCAAACAAGTGAACTGACAATAATAACTATTTAGATTTCTTAGCTTTTGTGATATTTTTGTCTGTAACTGATTATTTATAATACATCAGACAGCGTGTTATTCATTGAGCTTATAGGTGTGTACAAATTGTCGAAATAGGTTACCCAATGCGGCAACGACACAGTAATTCATTCGGGATAACCATCCATTTTCTCGGTCGTAGACACAGTGTTGAGGTTTATTTAATTCAACAAGCTTACATTGGATTTATTTAGAAATATTGTATTGAAATGCAAAGGAATCTGTTTACAAATTGAATAATTCGTGTACTCAGTTGGATATATTTGTTTATTTTGGCATCCAAAGTTAAATTGTATTCGTTATAATAAATGAAAATTGATTCTAATAATAAAGGCAATAAGCGAAATTAAAGATAAATTAATTGGTTTAATTTAATCTTCTTCATAACTTTTGAATGAGACTTACCCATTATTTAAGTTTGTAAATGAGGTTCAATAATTTATTATATACAAGGTTCAATAGTTTTTATTATACCTATATAATAAAAAATGGTTTATACTCAAGCATTCTCCAATTTGACTTGCTATCGGCAATACGACGCCATAAACTCATGACGCAAATGACTTGGAACTGCGTTAAGATATCAACATACTGTACCATCGTCATGGACTCGAGATCCACAGCACAATAATTTGATAGATAGATTTACAAATGATTATTTAACTATGAAATGAAACTATTTTTACGGATTGTTCACATTTGTATTTGATTTTTATTTTCTCAACATTTCGAACACTTTTTATGGCTACATTCCCTGATCATGAAATCTTCTACATAATAAAATCCTTAAAAAATTTGCTGTGTGGTAGCGGCTACGAATACTATCAACCCTTGCTTTGCTCGTGGATGTCACAAAAGACGACTAAGAGTCTTATAGCGACCTGGGCCAACTCTATCTGATGCTGTTTAGTCCACAATTACATTCCCAAGGAGGGTTGACGTCTTGCAGGCGGCTGGTCATGAAACTATTATTGCCAATAACTTTTACAATATGTACTATGAAAGAAGAGTACATATTATATCGACCCCAAGTAATTGGGATAAGAGTAGGAGAATGACGATGAATATAATCCTTAAAGATAGTCTTAATTGATATATGTAATACTACTATAAACATCATCTATATTATCCGTGTGGTGACGGAGTACGAATACTATTCACCACCCCATATCTTACCCGTGGGTGATCGTACGAGACGACTAAGGGATATAAAACGCATATAACATCTATGCGAGAGAAGAAAAACTCGGAACAAAACCCTATAGCAACACGTCTAACCAGCGTGGTATAGTAGGTTAATTTCCCTCCCATTACGGAGAAGGTCCGAGCCCAACAGTGGGACATTTATGGGCTGTGATGATGATGATGATACACATCAGAAATCATTACGATTGTTCAGAGTCAAGATTTATTCTGGTTATAGGTAAATTGTATGTTTGTAAAGTCCTTTGCGAACAATCATTTATTTCTTAGTGAGAGGTCTTGTAAAAAATATATGTAGAACAAAAAGAATAAGGCAATTTAATCCAGTTATATTTATTTAGGATGTGAAAACAAAATAAAACTACGTAGGAATTGTATAAATACCAAGATAAGTTTACGATGTGGGTCCGAAAGGTAAGAAAAGGCCGATTGAATTTCAATATGCTGATTGTGTAAGGAGGCTGAATAAACAAAATTTTGCTAGCTCTGGGAATATTTTAGATTCACTTCTTAAGAATCACTCAAGATCGAGTTGAGTTTAAGGATTATTCAAGGATTCGTTTTACAACAATGGGACCACGAGAACAACTTTTGTTCATTTTAAATGTCTTTAAATTTATAAAACAAAGTCATTAAAATCAAACAGCATTGAATTTACCTTACTTTTAGAGCTTTTGACGACGGAGCCGACCACGTACCGGATGACGCAGTGTAGGACGCCCCCCACTAGGTGGACTTTTTTTTTTTTTTTTTTGGGACTAATCCCACCACACATTCCCACCACTGTAACTCCTGTAAGCCAGGATCCACAATGGTCTCCATAAAGGACACTGAGGTTTGACCCTCAGGAAGTCCCGGGAAACGCTTTTAATTGTCTTGGGGCCCGCAACAAATTTAATTAGAAAAGAAAAACAGGAGGAGTTGAAGAATTTCCACTTCCCTCCTATGCAAAGCGGGAGACATGAAGCAAAATTGGCACATAGTCCACTAGGTGGACTGACGACCTGGTGAAGTTTGCTGGGCGTCGTTGGATGCAAGCGGCACAGGACCACCCTCTGTGGCGTAACATGAGGGAGGTCTACATCCAGCAGTGGACGGCGATAGGCTGAAACGATGAATGATAGAGCTTTTGACTGCATAGATGGCGTAATGGTTACGGTACCGACCCATCGTACTAGTGCTATGCTATTCCTAAATGGGAAAATTATTTGTACGATCCACAAAATATTGTCCTGAAAAAAGAAATGACGGTGTAATTTGTTTGTTTAATTATATGTTTGTAAAGTTCCTCGCAATACAAGGATTATTTCATTAGAATGATCGGTTTTTGTTAAAAAAAAAAAAAACAGCATGCCCATTAGATGTAAAAAAATAGACGCATATACTGTATTAATTTCATAAAACAGAATAATGATACAGAATAATGATAAAGAATATTCATAAACCATGAATCTATGGCATGGCCGAAGATAAATTGAACACGTACAGAGCTGTTTTATACTTCGAATTTTATAAAAAATAGGTTTCAATATCTCATTTATCGTGTAAACCAATCCCTTAAGGCGTAAAGATCTAAATTTTATATTGAGTTACGAATTTCAATACATTATTCAAAGGGAGGGGACGTAGAGGCTTTTACTCTGGAGATTTTCATTAAAAAGGGCGTAAAGAAACTACGTTTACAGATTTCGGATAGATGGATGATATTTTTTCTACATGTGCAATAGTATTGTATATTATGCTTTGTGACATATTAAATAATAGGTATTTATATAAGCGGGTTTATATTTCTCAAATAGCAGTAAAGATAAATATGGTCTGAAAATTCTTTAAAGTATAAAGATTCTCTAACATTCGTGCATGTTAGAGAATTAGTTTCTCCGAAAGTCGATCCTATTTGTTATAAATATTGGTGATAGTCGATATATATTCAGAATACTCTACAACACGTATATTAGCAGTCGCAAGAATCATCAAATTTAACCTTGAGATAGGTAGTTGCATATTAAAACCGATCAAAATAATCAGAACTTAATTAGATATTATGTATAGTCAACTAGAAAACGGATCTCAACGGAGTAACAAACTGATAACAATGGGTGTACTGTATATGTGTACCTATGCTATTTTCTCTTGCGTAAGTAGAGTATAACAATTTTTATCATATACTGCCCTATCTTTTTTTTTTTTGGTGGACTATGGATGCGTAGGGGGGCATAGTCCGGAGCGTGCTCGTTCGCGTCCCCTGCCAGTCTAATTAGACTGCTAATCCGGCTCAAAATGCGTACCGCAATGCGGGTTAGGGCGTCCCCCGGAGGCGACGCGTACCGACCCGCCCCCGTCAGTACGAACTTCGGCAGTTGCGGCGATGGGGGCCGCCACCCATCACGCCTTGCCCAGTCAGGCGATTCGAGGAGAGCAGAGTGCCGGGTGGGCACGTGGAATGTAAGAGGTTGTGTGGAAGGTAAGTTGCACGAGCTGATATCCGTCATGGCGGACAAACAGCTAGACGTGCTTTGTGTAACAGACACCAAGCGAAGGGGCAGCGACGCCTGCGATCTTCCTGGTGGCGGGATGGCTCTGTGGTCTGGTGTACCACAGAGCGATCGAGCCAGCATGGGGGTAGGAGTACTGCTGTCCTCTCGCTTGGCCTCAGGTGTGAAGGATTACGGAATGTATGATTCCAGACTTCTTTGGGTCCGTATAAAACTTGGTGTCACCAAGGTATTCATGGTTGTAGCATATGCTGCCGTAGGATCCTCGGTGGCATCAGACCTAGAGAAGTTTTGGGATAATGTTAGGGAAGTTCTGGATATGGCAGAAACCAGTGAACGCGTGATTGTATGCGGAGATTTGAACGGATGGGTGGGGACCAAGCGTCCCGACTATGAGGACGTACTTGGTCCATTTGGTGATAAGAGAGTGAACGACGCAGGTAGGCTCATAGCGGATGTATGCATGGAGAGAAACCTTATTGTGTCAAACACATTTTTCCAACATAAGGACATCCATATGTATACATGGAGAAGGAATGAACAGAAAAGTATAATAGATTTAATTTTGGTAGACAGCCGCCTCCGAAGCAAAATATTGGACGCAAGAGCCTACAGGGGCCCCACAGTCGATACGGACCACTATCTCGTTATTGCGAGATTTAGTGGTCTGTTCAGAAAGTGGAGGCACTGGCGAGAGCGTGTCCACTTCGGAGCGCTTGAAAGAATAAAGGTTGAAAGGTTGCAAGAAGAGTGTGAACAGATGTAAGAGTAACAATAGGTAATGATATACTAGAGCAAGTGGATGAATTTGTATATTTTTGGATGTGGATTTAGCCGAGACGGAAGGTACACCACTGATATAGAGCGAAGAGTGAATGCGGGAAATAAAGTGAACGGAGCGTTGGGGCAACTTCTCGGCAGCCACCACCTCAGCCAGAAGGCACGTGTAGCAATACATAACGCAGTGCTTGTCCCAACACTACTGTATGGAAGCGAGAGTTGGGTATGCAGAAAAGAGTATGAAAGTAAAATTAATGCGGTCGAAATGCGATCTCTGCGGAAAATCTGTGGAGTTAGGCTGACCGACCGCATTCGTAACGACGACGTAAGAGAGCGAGTAGGTATGAAAGAGAGTATTGGTGTAAAGATGCGAAAGGGAATGCTCCGATGGTTCGGACATGTGGAAAGAATGCCGAACGAACGTCTGGTTAAGAAGATATACAATGCGAAAGTGGAAGGATGTAGGTACCGAGGGAGACCGAGACTAACCTACCTCTACCAGATCGGTCATGTACTGAAGGAAAGTGGAGTCAAGAGTCTCCGAAACCGGCGAGCGTGTATGAAGAGAATTATGAATGTTGAAGAAGCGAGTGAAGTATGCAGAGATAGAGTTCTCTGGCACTCTGTTCTTTCTGCCTACCCTGCAAGGGATATGGCGTGATGATATGTATGTATGTGTATGTATGGATGCGTCTTGCCCCGCCAAATCGGTCCGGGGTGACGGAAAGGCGGCGCGTGACCCCATAGACCCACCGTAAAATTCCTCTCTTCGCCGTACGAGCGGGCCACTGGTACCCGATTTTTGACTTCGGTGGCCCGCCCGGCGGTATACCCTCGCGGGTTCCTCTCATCGACGCCCCGACAGATTTCGAAGTCGGGGTGTCGCCCTCACGCGCTGGCCTCTCGTCGGGTGACCGGACAATTCCCCGGTCCGATCACCCGAAGCCTCGGTTAGGGCGGCATCAGACGCAGGCCGCTGGCGGCGGCCCGGGTCGCGGGAATCCTCCCGGACTCGTGCCGCCACCTCCTTCCGCGAGATGACAGCCTCGCAGAAGGCAGCGACCGCGTCCCAGTTCCTGACGCTGTCGACCATCGCCCTCGCGACAGCCGGCAGCGTCAGGTCGGCACCGATAACAGCGACGAGGTAACGACGCTACCCGTCCCAGCTCGGACACACCTCCAGCGTGTGTTGCGCCGTGTCCTCGTCACTGCTCTAATGGTGGCAGGCCGGAGTCCATTCCCTATACGCGACCATGTGCAGGTACAAACCGAAGCACCCGTGCCCCGATAATACCTGCACCAGCCGAAAGAACGTCTCGGCGGGCGTCCTCGCGCCAGGTGGCTATCTCGCTCAACGATGTGGAGCCACTATCGTCGCGCACTGAGGTAACCCGCCGGTAGAGGTTGGAGAGCATCTCCGCCTCTAGGTCCCACGGGGGTGTCCCGGCCAATAGGCATGCCGCCTCGGTAGACACCGTGCGGTACCCTCGAATGGCTCTGACATCATATACTGTCCTTTTTTTTTTTTTTTTTTTTTTTTTTATTGGTGGGCTATGGGTGCGTCTCGCCCCGCTGAATCGGTCCGGGGTGACGGAAAGGCGGCGCGTGACCCCATAGACCCACCGTAAAACCTTCTCTCTTCGCCGTGCGAGCGGACCACCGGTACTCGATTTTAACTTCGGTGGCCATCATATACTGTCCTTTTTTTTTTTTTTTTTTTTTTTTTTTTTTTTTTGGTGGGCTATGGGTGCGTCTCGCCCCGCTGAATCGGTCCGGGGTGACGGAAAGGCGGCGCGTGACCCCATAGACCCACCGTAAAACCTTCTTTCTTCGCCGTGCGAGCGGACCACCGGTACTCGATTTTAACTTCGGTGGCCCGCCCGGCGGTTTACCCTCGCGGGTTCCTCTCGTCGACGCCCCGACAGATTTCGCCGTCGGGGCGTCGCCCTCACGCGGTGGCCTCACGTCGGGTGACCGGACAATTCCCCGGTCCGATCACCCGAGGCCTCGGTTAGGGCGGCATCAGGCGCAGGTATTCGCGCCTGCGCCGCCCCGGCCGCTGACGGCGGCCCGGGTCGCGGGATTCCTCCCGGACTCGTTCCGCCGCCTCCTTCTGCGAGATGACAGCCTCGCAGAAGGCGGCGACCGCGTCCCAGTTCCTGACGCTGTCGACCATCGCTCTCGCGACAGCCGGCAGCGTCAGGTCGGCACCGATAACAGCGACGAGGTCACGGCGCTGCCGGTCAAAGCCCGGACACGCCTCCAGCGTGTGTTGCGCCGTGTCCTCGTCACTGCTGCAATGGTGGCAGAACGAAGTCCACTCCCTATGTGCGACCGTGTGCAGGTACGAGCCGAAGCATCCGTGCCCCGACAACACCTGCACCAGTCGAAAGGAGAGGACTCCGTGCCGCCGCTCCATCCACTCCGTCAGTACGGGCCGGAGAGCCTCGACGGTGACGACACCGTGTCTAGGCCTCTCCAGCCGCGTAGCCCAACGGGCGATGACGTCTCGGCGGGCGTCCTCGCGCCAGGTGGCTATCTCGCTCAGCGATGGGGAGCCACCTTCGTCGCGCAGTGAGGTCACCCGCCGGTAGAGGTCGGAGAGCATCTCCGCCTCTAGGTCCCACGGGGGTGTCCCGGCCATTAGGCATGCCGCCTCGGTCGATACCGTGCGGTACCCGCGAATGGCTCTGATCGCCATGACTCTCTGGGGTCTCCACAGAACAGCCCTGAGCTGGGCGTTCAGAGCCCTCGCCCACACGGGTGCGCCGTACATGGCCATAGAACGGATCACCCCCGCATACAGCCGTCGGCCCTCGAAGCTGGGTCCGCCCACGTTCGGCATGAGCTGCGAAAGGGCGGACGCCGCGCCGACCAGCCGGGGAGCAATTTGGCGAAAATGCTCCCGGAACCACCATCGCCCGTCGAGCACCAGACCCAAGTACTTCATATGGGCCTGGATGCTGATGTGGACGGAGTTGACGACTAGCGAGACGCCGATTGGCGGCCTTACGCGTGGCCCATGAAACAATAGGGCCTCCGTCTTATTTAGGGCCACCCTGAGCCCCAGCGCCTCGATTCGCCCGACCATCTCCTCGGTGCCGAGAGTGGCCAGGCTCGCCGCCTCTTCGAGTGTCCTGCCCCGGGCTGTGACGAGCGTATCGTCAGCGTAGCATATCACGCTCAGCCCGGGGGGGAGACTCCCTCTCAACGCCCAGTCGTACCCGATGTCCCACAGAGTCGGCCCCAGAACCGACCCCTGTGGAACGCCGCACGACATGGACGTCCGCACAATGTCCCCTGCGGGACTCGCGCAGAGGACACTGCGCCCCTCCAAATAGTCCGCCACCAGCCGCCTCAGGTACAAGGGCACCCCATGAAATCGGAGCGCCTCCCTGATGCAGCTGAATGGCAGACTATTGAATGCGTTGGCGATGTCCAGCGACACCGCCAACAGCACTCCCCCGCCGGTGACAGCCTCCGCGGCCGTCTGCCTCAGTCGTAGCAGGGCCCCGATGGTCGAACGCCCCCTTCTAAAACCGAATTGAGCGTCCGACAGATCGGGCCCCACCTCCTCCAGGTGCTGGACGATGCGGGCAGCGAGGATGCGCTCCAGCAGCTTACCCACATCGTCGAGGAGCACGATGGGCCTGTAGGCCGACGGCGAATCCGGGGGCCGTCCCGGCTTTGGCAGGAGAACCAACCTCCCCTCCTTCCAGCACTCAGGGAACCGTCCAGACGCCAAACAGGCGTTGTACAGCTGCCTGAGGCGAGGCTCGAGGTGCTCGAGGAGCGACGTCAGCACCCGGACTGGTATTCCGTCCGGGCCGGGGGCCGTGGTCGCGGAACGAATCCGCGCCACAGCTGCTCCCACTTCCGTCTCCGTCACGGGCGGAACGCTCTCGTCGTCAGCCTCCCGGTCTTGTTCTGGCGAGGCCATGACCGGGGGCGTGTGTTCCGACTGCCGTGGAAACAGCTCCTCGACCACCCTACAGAGGAAGTCGGGCTGGAGGGTCTCGGTGAGGGGGGGGCCCTGCGCGCGAAGCTTATTCAGCGACGCGCGATACGGGCGACCCCAGAGGTCACGGTCGAGACCGTCCAGCATCTCCTGCCAACTCGCACCCTTGGCGGCTCGGATGGCCAGCCGAAAGGCCGTCCGCGCATCGCGGTACGCCTCGTACAGCTGGCCCTCCCGCTCAGCGTCGCGGTGACGCCGCCGGCTGCGGGTGTAGGACCTTCGGGCTCTGATACATGCCGCACGAAGGTCCGCCAATCTTGGGGACCACCAGTAGACCCCCTGCCTCGGAGGTAGACGCCGCCGCACTCTGGGCATGGCCGCATCGCAGATCTGCGTTAACGCACTGCGGATGCGGACAGCCTCGGCGTCCACCCCGTCCGCTGGGGGCGGTGAGGACAGCCATGTGTGAACGATGGCCGCCTCCGCCAGTAGGTCCCTGTCAAGACGACCCACAGCCCACCGCGGAAACGCGGGAGCTCCGTCCGCCCTGTGACCCCTACCGGGGTCCCGGAGAGGGGAGACCTCCATCCGGATGTACCGGTGGTCCGATAGGGTCTCCGCCTCCTCCAGGACACTCCAGTTCCTCACCCGTGGTGCGACAGCGGGGCTAGCGAACGACAAGTCCACTATCGACCCGCCCTGCTGCCGCACACACGTGTTCACTGAGCCCCTGTTAAGAACACAGAGGCCCAGTGAAGCCGCCCACTCGATGACCGCCCGCCCGCGGTCGTCCGTCATAGGGGACCCCCACGCCGTGGATTTGGCGTTGAAGTCCCCCAGAACCAGGACGAGGCCCGGTGCCAGTCGCCGTATCGAGGCCTCCAAGTTGGTGAGGGAGGCCCTGAAATCGTCCATTCTCCTGGTAGGGGAGAGGTATACGCTGTAGAGCGTGACCCCTCCCCACTCCGCCGCGACAAATTCCTCGCCCCTATCCAAAAGAGACAAGGACGGGAAGTGCCGCTGCGTAGAGACGACGATTGCCGCAGTACCGTTTCGGCTGACCACCCAATTGGGGCGATCAGGCACGCAGTACGGTTCCGCGACTACGGCTGCACCAATCGACCACTCCGCCATGGATTGCAGGAGTAAGTCCTGCGCACCGGCGGAGTGGTTGGTGTTGGCTTGCAAGAGGTGGTGCATGGATGGTGTAGCCATTAACGGGCTGTATCCATGACCTCCCCCTCGCCGGCGGGCGATCGGACCGCGCTAGGAGCGGGAGCGGCCGTGGTCGGAGGGCCGCCCCGCCCCTTTGGGGCCGAAGCTGGAGGTTTGCACGCCCCAGAGCCCATGCGGTGCTTGGCGGGCTTATTGCCCGCCGCACACGCGGGGCAGTGGGGCGGGGCGGCGCAAGATGACGGCCTCGTAGCTGAGGCCCTTCTCAGCCGCCTCAGGCAGCACAGTGATCACCACTGCGGCTGTCTTCGGCGACTTGAGCCCCTTGCGCGGCCTCTTCTTCTTACCGGCTCCTGCCTGTGGAGCGGGAGCGGGGACCTCAGCGGCGCGCTTGGCCTCCGCTCTCCTCCTCTGACCGCGACTCTTCCGGTCGCGCTCGGCCACCTGCCAACCCTCGGGCGCAGCAGGCGCGACAGGCGCGGAAGGCGCAGTCGTTGACGCGCTGGTCGTCGCCGGCGGTGTTGTTGCCGACGATGACTGCGGTCCGGCAGGAGCCGGTACCGTCCTCTTCCTTGGCTTTGGCGCGGGCCCCTTGGGCTTGGGCGCCGCCGCGGCCGTGGCGTAGCTGCCCCCCACGCGGCCACCCTGACAAGGCAGCGGGGCGGGGGCTGATGCCACATGCGGCCGCTTGTCCGCGGCGAGAGGCGGCCGGACACGTGGTTCTGGAGGCAACCTTGCCTCCAGAACGGCCATGCGCGCATCGACGAGTTTTCCGACTGCGTCGATGATTTGGCGCAGGGCCTCGTCCGGTAGGCCTCCCACCGCAAGTATCGGGGTCGGCTGGGCCTCTTCGGGGGCCCGTTCCGCAGCGTCTGGCGGCTTTGGCGCCGCAGGGACGCTAGCCGGCGGCATGCGGTCCGCAGCGAGAGGCGTCATCCTCACCACGGGGACGAGTTTTGCCGCGGCGGCTGGGCCAGCGCCAGCCAGCGACGCGCGCTTCGCAGCGGCTGGCGTCTTTCTCGCCATGGGCACGGGTGTTACCGTCACACCAGTGCCCAACGTCGTCGGCACCGCGGCGCGAGGCGGCTTTGGCGCTGCAGCGGCCGCTGAGTGGCCGGCCTTGGCCGGTGGCGCAACTGGCGCAGGCGGCGCGAGCAGCGCCATTTGCGCCTTTAGGTCGGCCACGTCCTTTAATAACTGGCGGTTTGCCCGCCGCATCCCCGCCAGCATATCCCCCAACTGCCGGTTCCGGGTCCGAATGGCGGACATCTCGCCATTAAGGCGGGCATTTTCGGCCCGCAGGTCGGGGGGGTCGCCGTTGGCGCGGGCAGCAACCGCCGCCGCCCTTTCCTCTCCCGAGGCCCCTCGCCCTCTTCGGGAGGCGACCTTAGGTGGCGGCATGTTGGCCACGCTCCCTTCAGAGTCGGCACCCGAGCTGCCACCCTTACTCAGGCGGCGCTTCCTCTGCGAGGGGAGGGCCTTCTCCTTGGTCGTCAGCGTTGTCGCTGTCGGCGCCGGGCTCTTTGCCACAAGACGCGCTGACGACCTGGCAGGGGCTTCAACAGCCGGCCTGCTATCCTTCTTGGACGGCCCTGCGGGAATGTCACCGCCCTCGTCCATTTTGGCGGTAGAACCGCCACCCCCGTCTTCTCCGGACGGCTCTGCGACATCGCTGTCGCCCTCGTCCGTCGACGGCTCCGTTTCGGCTCTACCGCCGTCCTTCCTCGCTTCCGCGGCGGCAGCCTTTCTGCGCGCTCGCCGCTCCTCCAAACGCCGTTTGAAGCTGGAGGTCTTCCCCCGGCTCCTCCTGGGCGACCTCCGCTTCGATGTTGTTTGGGCCTCTGCGTGTTGTGCCGGACCCTCGGCGGACGCCTCGAGTCCCGAGGACGAGGCGTCGTTTCGGTCAGTTTTCCGTTGGCATGACCGGGCCTTGAGGTGGGAATCACTATGATCCACGTAGCTTTTAAAATTGAAATGAGTATCCATAGTTAAACCCACGAGTATGGGAGATACTATTACGTCGACCCGGGCAGAGATCCCTGTACCCGGGCAAGCCTACATTTACCAACCAGGGGGGCAGCCGGTACCCTGGCTGGAGCGTGCTAAGAACAGAACAACCCATCTGCCATGCATCTTCTCGCCGCACGCCAAAACTTAAGATTATGGGTGATTTCCGAATTCGAATGTACATTCGAAATTCTTTATAGAGGTTGTCTTCCTCGCGGTCCGGGCGGTTAAGCCAAGACCCTCGTTCCTGAAACTAAGACAAGCAAAGAATCAGGTTTACGATTTGACGACGGTGGCGGTGGAACATGCCTGCCCAGCCCTCAAATGAATGAGTGACTGAGCCCGTCGCGGATTCGCGTCCGGTCACCTTCTACGGATAGAAGGCTAGGAGCGAAGCGCCAGATATTCGCTACGGACGACAGTACAACAGAAGAACTGGGGACCGCCGTCCGCACCCAGGGTACACCGCGTGGAGGTTTCTGACATCGTACCCCATCATATACTGTCCTGCTGGTGTCGTAAAAGACGATTAAGGGATATGAGCACTTCGTCATCATCATGGAGCCTTTTGCCGTTAATTGCTGCACTGACTAATAAAATGACATAAAGCTCGGTTCTGTGCCACCCACATACAACGAGCACATAACATAGGATTAATTCGAAATAAAACCTTATACCACCCCATCTAACGTCCACGTATTGTTTGTACGAAAAAGGTGGTCAAAGCAATAAGGGAAAATATTCGAAGAAATCCTGTCCGAAAGCAAAAGATTTTATCGGGAGATGAAGATGGCACCTAGAACTATGTCGCGTATTTTAAAAGATGACTTAGGACTTGCAGCCTATAAAAAACGTACTGGTCATTTCCTTACTGTTAATTTAAAAAGAATAGGGTGGTAAAATTGTAATAACTACTGAAGCGGTACTAAAGGGAGGTCACAGAAAAAAATTATTTACGGATGAGATTTTTTTTACAATTTTAACAAACATAATGACTGTATTTATGTCCAAAGCTCTAAGGAAGCTTCCCAATTATTCGGCAAAGTGCGTGTACGTGGGCATTATCCGACTTCAGTGATGGATTGGTGGGGTAATAGCAATGAAGGAGTTACTGAGCCATACTTACTATCTAGATACCATTCTTGAAGGTAGTGAAGCCCTTTAACAACACCATGTTCCATAACCAAGAATAGTCGTGCCGACAAGTCTCGGCGCCGAGTCATAAAGCTCGGTCTACGCAGTCTTGGTTGGAAACGAACGTTTCAGACTTCATCAGAGCTGAAGACAGGCCGTCGTCTAGTCCCAAACTTAAGCCGCTGGATTATGATTTATGGCCAGTTTTAGAGAGTACGGCTTGCACTAAACGCCATGATAATTTGGAGTCCCTAAAACAATCCATACGATTGGTAGTGAAGAATTTTATCATGGAAAGAGTGCGTGCTTCTGTTGACAACTGGCCTCAACGTTTAAAGGACTGTATTGCAGCCAATGGAGACCATTTCGAATAACCTTTTTATATTTTAAATTGTTTTATATTTCTGTATTAAACTAACACACTGTAAAAGTAATAAATGTTATTTGCAATAGATTTTTTTTCTTTGTTACAGTATTTATGGCATGACTAGGTGTGTATTTAATTAAATAAATATAAGTAAATCACGTAAGATACACGATACAAGCGTAAGTCGATACATTGTATAAACTATATAAATTAGTAATTGGATCGCAGTAGTATACCCTTATAATATAATGAGAACACAATAGTTACGTTGAGAAAGTTATATACGCGACTTAAATGAGAAAACTTAGTCACTCAATCCTGTTAGTTATTTTAAACTTCAATTTTCAACACATGATATCAGTATAGTTTATGAAGTATGCTTTGATTGATCACATCTAAAATTTAAGTGTTATATTTAATTAAAATTATTTTACGTATTAAGTTGAAAATTTACTTATTTTTATTTTATTTTTTGATATACATATTACATATACTATATTGAACATTTTTCCGTGTGGTGACGGAGTAAGAATACTATTCACCACCCCATATCTTACCCGTGGGTGATCGTGAGAGACGACTAAGGGATATAAAACGCATATAACATCTATGCGAGAGAAGGAAACTTGAAACGAAACCCTATACCAACACGTCTGACCAGCGCGGTATAGTAGGTTAATTTCCCCCCCATTGCGGAGGAGGCCCTAGCCCAACAGTGGGACATATATTTATGTTTCAACCATCCCCATGCCAGCGACGGTTGAAACTAAATTAATAATTCGAAATTATCATGTTTTATTAATCGTCTAAATAACATATTATCACTCATAATCCATCTCAGCTCATATACGTCTCACTGTTGGGCTCGAGCCTCCTCCATAATGGGAGGGAAATTGACCTACTATACCACGCTGGTCAGACGTGTTGGTATAGGGTTTTGTTTCGAGTTTTCCCTCTCTTGCATAGATAGTATATGCGTTTTATATCCCTTAGTCGTCTCTTACGATCATCCACGGGTAATAGTGTATGCAGTAATAGGGGTTGGTGAATTGTATTCTTACTCCGTCACCACACGGGACTCATCACTCGTAATGGCAGGGTAGAATATCACGATTATTGTTTTATCAATATTCAAGTCTTAGGCGATATTTATAATTTAACATTATTTTTAATCAGCCTTCAGATTTTGGCAAACAATTACATTTCCAAGGTGAATTGACCTTAGGCATACGACCAGACATAAAACTATTGCCAATAACTTTTGCAATATGTACGATGGAAGTGGAGTACATATTGCCTCTACCCTCAGTATTTGGCATAAGAGCTGGATGATGATGATGATGATGACTGAATTTTACTTTTACTAGTAGGCACAGTGTTTTACAATTAGCATATATTCTAAATTTTTGATCAATTAATTCTTGTAAAAAGAATGAGGATTCATAAAACGTAATTACTTAATATTCCTTAACAATTTTTATTAATTTCATAAACGAAATTAAAATTTTCTTTCTCATCTTTTATTCGTTTATAAGAAATTTTAACTTGTGAAATCTAATTTAGAGCAAGGGGAGTAGTTAATTGTACAGTAGTCAAACTTTTGCGATATAAATGTTCAGTGGCAAGTAACTTATTAGCAGCTGTTATAAATGGGGCATATTTAAAGAAGTTTTGACCTTTTAACCAGGTCGGGTTCTTCTAACTTTTATAAACTGTGTAAGGTACCTTTGATGTCAGTTACTAAGTTCGCAGAAGATCAAACACTAAACTTTTTTTCTTTTAAAAGGCAACCTGCGTTAATTATTTTATCCTTTAGGGACTATACAAATATGCAATTAAAGAACGCAAATTACATACAGACTTTTTTTAAAGACTCTCCTCTTTTTTCCAGGCATACATACATGCAATTAACGCAGATAAATTACACCCAAACTCAGAGCAACACTTTGTGGATCGCGTAAAGTGTTATTCTGCGTGGGAATCGAACCCGGCACTGGCATCTGTGCACTCATCAACAATTTGTGGACCGTACAAAGTCTTGCACTGTGTGGGAATCAAACCCGATATTTGACACAATAGGTGGGTATCTTAACCACTATGCCGCCTGTGCTGTCAACCTTTTTTTATTGTGGACAATTTTATTGTGTTTTCTTTTAATTCGAATTTTCTAGATGGCTTTTATTCAGGCGATATAAGCACACGATTAATTGTAATGGTAATAGCATCAATGCTTTATAGTCATCATTGTAATCGTACGAAAGTAATTGTGCCAATGTATTACATTCCATTAATTTGCGAGGAAGAGCAGTGTTAAGGGTCGACAAATTATCGTCGGCAGCTTGAGTTACCATAATTTAATCGGTCAGCATTTAGACATTATGCTTCTGTAACATCTAAATTGTTAAATCAGAATTAGCTATTAGACAATTTAAGTCTTTCCTAGTTTATTTGGTAAAACAAATAATTAATTTTTTGATATATTGGTGTTATAATAGTCCAAAATAACAATGACTGTAATATTTTTTATAATTTAATTGTTTTAAATTTAATAGCTTTAATATTTTTTTACCCGACTGCGCGACGCAAAGGAGTGGTATTGTGTTTAACAGTCTATGTATGTTTGTATGTTCCTTTGAAGCACTATATAGACCAAACGCCTGGGCCGATTTTTATGATTCGCACGTCAATCGATTCCTCTTAATTCGGCGAGTGTCACTAAAGATATGACGTTAATGAAAATCCAATATGGCGACTACTGGACGCTATATTGTGAAAATTAAAAAAATTAAGTCAACAAACTATGTCGATTTGGTATCGTTGAATAGGTATTTAAAAATCATTATTAGTTTTCTCTCAATATTTTTCAATTTGACTGGCTGTTTAGGATCTATATCAATTTAAAGTTTCGTAACAACATTTCTCACATATAGGTTTTTTAGACAGTAGAAATTTACGATGAAAAGACGAAAAATTAATATAACTGGATGTAGATGGACATATACTGAAGTATCTAGTAGGTATATTGTCTAATATACCATAGATAGTCCTACCTAAAGTATCTAATGTCTGACGCGGTCGACCATCTCCAACTTCTAACGAGTACTCAACTTCAGTCGAAAGACTTATATAGTTAGGTACCTTACTTATTAATAAATAAAATAACTCTAGCCACCTAGGTTCATAGCTAAAATTTTTTTTTATTTTTGTGATTTTAAATTTAGAATCTTCTATAAGTTTATTTATTTTTTATCGTCATAATCATCTCAGTTCATTGATGACCCACTGCTGGGCTCAAGCCTCCCGCACAATAGGAGGGAAATTGACCTGTTATAACTTGCTAAACAGACGGGTTGGTATAGGGCTTTAAATCAAGTTTTCCTTCTCTTGAACGAGTATTATATACATGCAAAGGTCCAAGTCCAAATCCTTTAATCTGATTTTACGATATCCACGGGCAGGATAGGCAGTGGTGAATTGTATTCTTACTCTGTCACCACACGGAAAGAAATGATTGTAGAGAATTTATACTAATGTTATGTACCTTTTTAATTATTTGTAATTTGCAGGCATTAAACTGAATTTTAAATCATCATCATCATTTTCCTGCTCTTATTCCAATTATTTGGGGTCGACGTAATATGTAAACATACATATTGCAAAAGTTATTGTCAGTAGTTTTATGACCTGCCGCCTGCCTGACATCAATCCTCCATGGGAATATAATTATTGACCAAAAGATCTGGTAGAGTTAACCCAAGTCGATATAAATCTTTTAGTTCTCTTTTACGAAATACACGATCAAAGTTAGACTAGGATCAAAGGTACCTAGTATTTGTAGACGCTACCACACAGAAAATCTAAATACACTATAATAGTTTTGAATTCAACTAGATATAAAGAGAATGATAATGAAATAATCACATTTGAGATAGGTTTTTTATAAAATGTTTAAACCTAGATTTTTTTTAGAATATATTCATAAATATTTAGATTTTTGTATACGACTACATGCTTGATAAAATGTAAAAATTAAGAGGTACACTTAAAATTAAGGCCACAATTAAAAGGTAATGATAAATTCAACATGAAACGAAATATGGGATCTCAAGGGATAATGTAATAAAAGAGGAAATGTTTTCTCTTTGATTTTAACGTGTGCGATAAAAATTGCAAACAAGGTCCTCAGGCAAAGTAAGTAATTAACAAAAAATAAATCTGTTACTTCTTATTTTATACTATGTTAACGTTTATTAATTATTTTTTTATTTCTTCAAATTTTAAAAGGAATGTAAAAAATGTGGTCATTGTATTTTTACAATGACCAAAAACTTTTGTTTTTGAAGGGTTATTAGAAAAATTGCAATCACCAATATGCTGAGGACGCTTAACAAGCGTAGCTGTATCGTTGGAAAGCCAATGGCCAACATTGGACATCGATAAGTTGAACGAATGAAACAATACTAAAAATACTTTCAGCGCGTGTTAGTAAAAATTTGTAGTACCATAACTGTCATCAGTCATCAGTCATGTCATTACGTCTCAGTCCACATATATCCCATTGTTGGGCTCAGGCCTCCTCCATAATAGAAAGGAAATTAATAATAATAGTTATATTCAAATAGTTTTATTTCGAGTTTTCCTTCTCTTACACAAATGCCATATGTATATTATACCACCGGGTACTCACGGTTAAGATAAGGTGGTGAATTTTATTCTTACTCCGTCGTCACACGGAAAACTTATTCTTACTCCATAACTCTACGCCTGCGAGATTACCTACAATTCAGACTAAATAGTAAATATTTTATATAAAATAGAGGTTCTTTTGAATATCTTTTTGCTAGTGTGTTTACACAATTTGGTGAATACGTGACAACGAATGAATGGCCCCCGTGTTTACATTGATGAACTCAGTTAGATTTGGGTCACGTACGAAAATTTTGGCCAAATGGAAATTTATCCAATACGATTTGCTGTGGTTTACTTAAGCGTCTATATTTTTGCACATATAAATGCATTTATGAAATGGGAAAATATAACCATTTTATGGAACAAACGTTTTAAAGTATTTTTCTTGCAGTATTATTTTCTTTTTATTGCTTATGGTGGCCAACAAGCAAGCAGCACACCTGATCATAAGTGTCACTGTCGCCCTTGGATCTTTGCAATATCAGGGGTACAGCTTAGGCCGCTGCCTACAAATGCAAACACACCCAGTTAGAGTACCGGCTCTCTTGCTCACTGAAAGAAGAGCAGTAGCATATTGCCATTACTCAGACGTCCATCTTCTGCAACATTGTGGTACTACCCCGGACGGACCGGCCTTCACTAAGTAAATAATCCTTGTATTGCGGAGGACTTCACAAACATGAAATTAACGCAGACAAATTACACACATGCTCAGAATAACACGTTGTGGATGGCATAAAGTATTGTCCTGCATGGGAATTGAACTTATACCACTGGCACGGCAGATCTTTTAACCATTCACCATCTCTGTAGTCGAGGTATTTATAATTGATTGAATATATCGCTATAAATATTTGCTGTAATGCATTTTATGTGATATTCTGTTATAGAAATTAAATTTTCATGACAATATTGAAATCCAAGTACTATAAATATAAAATTTCTCAAAAATATGTTTTGTACATACATACATACCATCACGCCGTGTCCTTTGCAGGGTAGGCAGAGAGAACAGAGTGCCAGAGAACTCTATCCTTGCATACTTCACTCGCTTCCTCAACATTCATAATTCTCTTCATACACGCTCGCCGGTTTCGGAGACTCTTGACTCCACCTTCCTTCAGTACATGGCCGATCTGGTCTAGGTAGGTTAGTCTCGATCTCCCCCGGTACCTACATCCTTCCACTTTCGCATTGTATATCTTCTTAACCAGACGTTCGTTCGGCATTCTTTCCACATGTTCGAACCATCGGAGCATTCCCTTTGGCATCTTTACACCAATACGCTCTTTCATACCTACTCGCTCTCTTACGTCGTTGTTACGAATGCGATCGGTCATCCATCATCAGAATATGTTTTGTCATTATGATTAATATTTGATACGCTGTTTTAAAGACTGAGTTAACTCTCTAATGATAAAAAATAAGCAAATACACCAAAAAATATTATTTTCTTCTTCTTCTTATGTATTGGCAATCAGCTACATATACGAGCTATTGGTGCCAGTGTCAAGTTATAAATATTTTCACGTTTTTAGTCTTTCAAGTCAGTCGTCTAAGTCAAATTGTCACCATTAACAGAGCAATGCCTATTATTTTCTTTAAAAATACTTTGTAAACTTGCATTGTTGACAATTCCTTCACTTTTACTGCTGTCGTGAATATTAAGTAAAAATATAATTAAAGAATAATAAAAGTGCCATCTGTTGACAAATCTAAACAAAATATATCTTTTAATTGTGTGAAGTTTTCCCATGGGTCTTTTAATAAATATATAAAATATACAAATTAAGTTCACGACAAACAGAGATCTCTGTAATTATAATAGCCGATTTGTGTGGGATATAATTGAAATATATAATCATTCCTTCTTCTCTAGTTAGTCACCGTAAAGATGACTGGGCAGAGAACACTGCTGCATGAGAGGGAACTCAAAAGCGAATAGTACTCATACTGGCTTAGTCAATGTATATACTACATTGACTCAGCCAGGCTAGTTTACCATTCATTGTGAAGTAGAATTATGTTGTAAGACGTATACGACATGTATGTATTAACATTCATATCTCCTCACCACAGAGCCATCAATATTCCATTTCAAACGCTCAATGTGCCAGCTTCTATTGTAGACAATACCACTGACGTTTAAACTGCTAGTTTAAATTTATGAAAGTAAATGACTTAGCTTTTGCTTACCGTAAATGTCATTATAGTAATTAATAGCGCTTAACGATTTTGGTTGATACTGAAAGCTGTATATTAATAATAAACCTAGCAATACCGATAAACATCTCATTGATCAAATCTAAATTGTACATAATTCTTTATCAAGAGCGGTAGGCAATCATTTTAATGGACAAGTCTAACAATATCTAGGTTCGAGTAAATTTGATGAATATTTAAGTCATATTGTTAAAGTATCTATTGAAATGTCGATTTGAGTTTCTAAATAATTATTTCCCGTTAAATTTAATGCTAGCTTTCATGGCATATTTTTACGAAAACCAAATTCAGTTAGCAATGGTTTTGATAACAATTGAAGACATAAAGTATATAATATTTTTAAATATCTATAATATATTGAAATAGCCTAGTAAATAATTCTATTTTATGTTATTTATATAGTGGACAAGTATACAATATTCCTTGTGTGGCGATGGAAAGGTCTCATCATGAGAGTACTACTACGTGCTCTCGTACTCTCATGGTGCTACGCTCTCTTCTGAAAAACTTATAGCAGCTACTGCGATCACTAATCCATCTTCCAAGGGTGGTAATTATGGTATTATTCATCCAAAAAAAATGGAACAAAAAAGGCAGTTTCACCAGTTTATAGATTCATTTTATCGCAGGGGACCGTTGGATTTAAGTGGCTAAGAAAGGTTCTGAGACTCATTCTTGTGGGGAGGGATATGTCCCACAGTGAGCATCTACGAGCTGATTAATGGAGTGAACAAAGTAGTAAACATTCTGAAATACAAGTCTAAGAGAAAAAATCACACACAACTATTCGACTTTTATCATGCGATATTTTCTTTACTGCTCAAAATAGGAAGGAATACGGGAAGGGTCGATAAGCACCTCCACACACATGAACTGGTAATATTTCGCAAAAATATTAAACATCAACTGAACACGGGATGACTCTAAATGCGTCATTTTTAGGACATCTTATGAGGTCGCATGGAAAAGGAAGATTCCTCTAAGCACAAAGTGAATATTTGGATATATATTTTTATGTACCTACCTATTATACCTTTAGAATTGATCTTTCTTGGAAATATATATGATATTTGTGGTTAAGTCAAATGTGGGTTAATTTTGGTTTAGGTTGAATTTGCATGTTTGTTACATACATATCATCACGCCATATCCCTTGCAGGGTAGGCAGAGAGAACAGAGTGCCAGAGAACTCTATCTCTGCATACTTCACTCGCTTCCTCAACATTCATAATTCTCTTCATACATGCTCGCCGGTTTCGGAGACTCTTGACTCCACCTTCCTTCAGTACCTGACCGATCTGGTCTAGGTAGATTAGTCTCGGTCTCCCTCGGTACCTACATCCTTCCACTTTCGCATTGTATATCTTCTTAACCAGGCGTTCGTTCGGCATTCTTTCCACATGTCCGAACCATCGGAGCATTCCCTTTCGCATCTTTACACCAATACTCTCTTTCATACCTACTCGCTCTCTTACGTCGTCGTTACGAATGCGGTCGGTCAGCCTAACTCCACAGATTTTCCGAAGAGATCGCATTTCGACCGTATTAATTTTACTTTCATACTCTTTTCTGCATACCCAACTCTCGCTTCCATACAGTAATGTTGGGACAAGCACTGCGTTATGTATTGCTACACGTGCCTTCTGGCTGAGGTGGTGGCTGCCGAGAAGTTGCCCCAACGCTCCGTTCACTCTATTTCCCGCATTCACTCTTCGCTCTATATCAGTGGTGTACCTTCCATCTCGGCTAAATCCACATCCAAGATATACAAATTCATCCACTTGCATCATTACATACATCATCACATCATATACATACATCATTACCTATTGTTACTCTTACATCTGTTCTGGCTTCATCTCTTTCAAAGACCATTATTTTGTTTGTGTACGCATGTTTGTTAATACGTTTTTATATACTATCCATCCATCCATCCATCAGCCCGTAAACGTCCACTGTTGGACATAGGCCTCCCCACGAGAATGTCAATCGAGACAGTCCTGTGCCACCTTTTTATGTACCATATACCAATTTGTGTACCATACACGGCAATAAATATTACGTCAAAAATATCATTATTACGGCATATCAGATTGATATTGAATAACGAGTTTTGTTTTAATTCGTCTTCGTAGCCCGTTTTGGAAGAAATTTATTTTTCAAAAAAAAAAGCGGGCCCGGGCTATGGTAAAATTTATTGTCGTAGGGGACTTTATAAACATGTAATTATAATCACTATTTTCCAACTCCTCCTCTTTAACTTTTCTAATTAAATTTTTTTCGGGTTGGAACCCGAAAAAAATGATGATGATGAAAAAATGATGAGAAAGATGTTCGGTACCAAACATTTTTATTATAATTTAATAATTAATACCATGTAGGGTAGTTCACAATTTTTTGGTTCGCGGTTGGCTCGGAACCGGCCGAAACTTGTGTTGGAAGTAACGGTCGTGTATGCATATATTTTTGTAATTGCTACGCCTTTTGTTGTCTAAAGCCGTGAAATCTTGGTATTTATAATATCACGCGCCACCATTTGTTTTGTGTGCCGTTCATGTACGTGAGTTGATTAGAACTATATATTTGTGAACATTTAAGTAAATTAGTACTAAACAAATTTAATTATTTCAGCATAAAATCTATTCATCATATTTAGTAGGATTAGGTTAATTAAAAACAAAAACTGGATTTGAAAATGGCTATTTATTTAGAATTACTACTATTACTTCAATTATCAGCGTCGCGAACATTAACAATTATTTCCTCATCAATAAAAGCGTCGAAATGTACATCTCTGTCAAAATCTCTATTCGATTAATTGTATTATTCTAATATTTTTACCGATTATTTGGATATTCGTGAATTGGAAGTTGTCAAGCACTACTGTATAGAACGTCATGCAGTGACATTGTTAGGTCGTGAACAACAATTACTATTTATTATGTTATTTTTAATTTAAATTATTTTTACGAGTTTCAAGATTAGATTAATGGTCTTTGAAAGAGATGAAGCCAGATCAGATGCTTGGCTTGCTACTTGCACACACAAGTAGCAAGCCCGAGTCCCTGAGTTGTACGAGGCCGCTGTCATCACCGCGCCTTTGGATACAAAGCTAAGTGACACCTCGGTTAGGTTCTATTTGTCTGGCCAGACCGAACGCTGAGTTAGGTTACGTTATAGCTATCTCCGCGGTACCTACTTGTAAGTTTCAAAAATCGGTTCTTGTACTAACATTTAACAGAACTTTAAATAGCTTTGTGTAATCGCAAGCCATTGTTATTACCCATTTTGTTTCCCTCACTGGCCTGGTGTTCCATTCCACTGCGCATCTTAGGTCAGTAGGGAACGGTAATGAACACAAGACAATTAAAATCATCTTCCGTGACTGACTGAGGGTCAAACCTCGGTGTCATTTATGGTGATCATTGTGGATCCTGGCTTACAGGAGTTACAACGGTGGGAATGTGTGGTGGGATTAGTTCCAATGCCAAAAAAAATGTAATTAACGAACATAAATTATGACCACACTCAGATCAATCATTCGTGGTTCGAACAAAAAATTGTTCACTTTGAAATCAAAACTACGATACTACTACTACTCGACACGCAAGGCCAGCACTTTGACTACTCCCCCATTCCTGCAGTTAATTGCTAATATTGGATCCAAACGTCTCAATAGGAAATTAATTGGTTTATTAATCCATGTTATCCAGATAGGTTGGTACAGGATTGATCTGTTTGTAAGATCTGTCTGTTATATTATTGATCTGTTTGTTTTTTAAATAGTGGTAGGACCACACTGTTGACAGCTTTCTGTCTACAGCCGCGGGCCGGTCCGTCCAGGTTAGTACAACACTCTCGCAGAAAATCGACGTCTTTTTATTTTATTAGTAGTAATGTACAGCCGTGCTTCGTTCGGTGAGCGAGAGAGCCGGAAGCCCAAATTTCTGGGTGGGTTTGGGGTTTTATTTGGTAGGCAGCGGCCTAGCTACACCCTGGTATCGCAAAGGTCTATGGGTGGCAGTAATACTTATCCATCAGGTATGCTGCTTGCTCGTTTGCCACCAAGAGCAATAAAAAAAGACTTAGTAATCGCTACATATCCATAAAAGGAAAGAAATAATGATACTTAGTATTCTAAGACTTCAATGGCGTGTATAATAATCTACCATTGGTTTTACTTCCATTCCATTACCAAAATCCTCTATGATAAATTAAGTTGAGAATATAATGATTTCTGATTTACGCGAGTATTTGAAATAAAACTTCAGACTGCATAGATGGCGGCGTAGTGGTTAAGATACTAAACTTCCATGCCATAGATTCGATTCCCACATAGGACAATACTTTGTGGGATCCACAAAGTGTTGTTCTGAGTCTGGGTGTAATTAGTCTGCGTCAATTGATCCATCCATCAGATCATAGACGCCGACTATTGGATATAGGCCTTCCCATGAGAATGCTACACAGAACGGTCTTGTGCCACTTGCATCCAACGGCTTCCTGCTACCCTTAAGATGTCGTCAGTCCACTTGCGTTAATTGTAGGTATGTTTGCATGTTTAAGGATATTTCAATCATACAAAGATTATTTAGGGATGGTGCCTTTTTTTAAATAAAAAATAATAACAAATAAGTAAAAAACGTTTTATATCTAGGTTTGGTCATTATAGAGGTTTTGAACATTTTCAGCGTTCAAAGACACCAGAAGACTAAAATGTTTCAAGTTTTATCAATCTGTTAGATATGTTCAAAAACGTGCTCGAAACATCATCGGGAAAGTAAAAATAAAACGCGATAAAATCGGTGAAAATAGTTTTATTTCACACAAGTTGAAAATTCTAACTACAATCGCTTACCTGACAATATGTATAGTTACATCTACCAAATAACTGTCAAACGGGTATAGGAACTTTGGTCAACAAATAAATCGATGGCTCATACGTGCCGGTGAGGCGGTGACCCACAGTAGATGAACACAATATCGTCGGCAGTGAATCGTGGTGACACCGAGATCAAAGTGGGCGCGCCTTTGATGTGCCACCGAGCGAATGGCTTCGCCGCCGCGCATCCGGCCGACACAGACCGATAATAATCGCTTTATTAAAATTATTTTGTTTCTTTATAGTAAAAATGGCTTTATAGTGCCAATATTTATGTACCAATATTTCATATACTACGTACTTTTCATGCAAACTTAAACTATTTATTAATTTGTTATTTTATGTAGCTGTAATTTTAGCAAATATATTGAGCCTTTACCGCCAAATTATCGTAAGCGACATTTTTGTCGAAAATACATTTTTTATCAAAACTAGTATTTTTAGCCATAACGGACCCACCCTGGTTGGTGTTACCCCCTAAAAAAATACCGTTATAAAGTTATAGCAAGTGCAAAATTATTGTGAATAGATACATTTTTAAAACCTTAACGTAAGCGATAAGCATTTTTATCTTATGTGCCTTGCGTACGACTTCTTGTAGCGCAACAGACCCTATTTGTTATCGCAAGCGACATGAGTACGGACTTTGACTGTTGGGCGCGGGCCTCCTCCATAATAAGAGGGAAATTGACCTACTATACCACGCTGGTCAGACGTGTTGGTGTAGGGTTTTGTTTCGAGTTTTCCTTCTCTTGCATAGATGTTAGGTATATGCGTTTTCCATGTACGGCGCACCCGTGTGGGCGAGGGCTCTGAACGTCCAGCTCAGGGCTGTTCTGTGGAGACCCCAGAGAGTCATGGCGGTCAGAGCCATTCGCGGGTACCGCACGGTATCGACCGAGGCGGCATGCCTACTGGCCGGGACACCCCCGTGAGACCTAGAGGCGGAGATGCTCTCCGACATCTACCGGCGGGTGACCTCACTGCGCGACGAAGGTGGCTCCCCATCGCTGAGCGAGATAGCCACCTGGCGCGAGGACGCCCGCCGAGACGTCATCGCCCGTTGGGCTACGCGGCTGGAGAGGCCTAGACACGGTGTCGTCACCGTCGAGGCTCTCCGGCCCGTATTGATGGAGTGGATGGAGCGGCGGCACGGAGTCCTCTCCTTTCGACTGGTGCAGGTGTTGTCGGGGCACGGATGCTTCGGCTTTTACCTGCACACGGTCGCGTGTAGGGAGTGGACTTCGTTCTGCCACCATTGCAGCAGTGACGAGGACACGGCGCAACACACGCTGGAGGCGTGTCCGGGTTTTGACCGGCAGCGCCGTGACCTCGTCGCTGTTATCGGTGCCGACCTGACGCTGCCGGCTGTCGCGAGAGCGATGGTCGACAGCGTCAGGAACTGGGACGCGGTCGCCGCCTTCTGCGAGGCTGTCATCTCGCAGAAGGAGGCGGCGGAACGAGTCCGGGAGGAATCCCGCGACCCGGGCCGCCGTCAGCGGCCGGGGCGGCGCAGGCGCGAATACCTGCGCCTGATGCCGCCCTAACCGAGGCCTCGGGTGATCGGACCGGGGAATTGTCCGGTCACCCGACGTGAGGCCACCGCGTGAGGGCGACGCCCCGACGGCGAAATCTGTCGGGGCGTCGACGAGAGGAACCCGCGAGGGTAAACCGCCGGGCGGGCCACCGAAGTTAAAATCGAGTACCGGTGGTCCGCTCGCACGGCGAAGAGAGAAGGTTTTACGGTGGGTCTATGGGGTCACGCGCCGCCTTTCCGTCACCCCGGACCGATTCAGCGGGGCGAGACGCACCCGATAGCCCACCAATAAAAAAAAAAAAAAAAAAAAAAAAGGTATATGCGTTTTATATCCCTTAGTCGTCTCGTACGATCACCCATGGGTAGGATATATAGGGGGAGAATTGTAATCTTACTCCGTCACCACATGGAAACAAGAAACATCGTTCTGATTAGATTATTGTTTAAAAAAGCAAAATAATTAAACAACTGAAAAGCAAACACAAAATCAGCAACATCATTAAATTTGTCAAACACAAAATCAGCAACATCATTAAATTTGTCAAACACAAAATCAGCAACATCATTTTTCTTAATTGTTTTGCATAGGATTGATTCATTTCCTAATAATAGGGGTTTAAATAAGAAATTGCCGTTTTAACGTACGTCGCCACTTTGAATTAAAATTAAATCTGCATGATGTCAGATATAAAAAAGAAAAAAAAAACAAACGAAGTGAAGGTATTTTGGACCGAATTGTGACGTGTGATGAAAAGTGGATTCTTTATGATAATCTCAAGCGAATAACGCAATGGCTGACCCTAGATCAAACTCCACTTCAATGCTCTAAAGTGAAGCTTACCTATAGAAAGGTGTTGGTAACTGTTTGGTGGTCACTTCATGGTGTAATTCACTACAGCTTTCTCAGATCTGGTCAAACAATAAACGCAGATGTCTACTGTGCAGAATTCCGAACAATGATATCGGAACTCGCAGTAAAACAGCCCCGACTTGTCAATTGATCTTCACCATTATTGCTCCATGATAACGCAAGACCTCATGCTGCTCGAGAAACTGTTTTAACACTACAAGACCTATAGTAAGAAACCATACTTCATCCTCCGTACTCGCCAAACCTGGCCCCAAACGAATACCATTTTTTCGCGATTTTGACAATTTTTTGCACGGAAAAAAATTTCTTCCGAGGAAGCAGTACAAAATACCTTCACACAATTTGTCGAGTCTAGGACCCAAGAGTTCTATTGCATAGGTTTAAATGATCTTCCAATTACATGGCAGAAATGTATAAATAATGAAGGTAAATAGTTTGATTAAAGAAATCTGTTTTATGATCAAAAATGGTTTTAATTTATCAGTACGAAACGGCGATTTCATACATTAACCCCTAATATTATTTCCTCTTATATGTATATAGATCAGTTTACCTTTATAACTACAACAAGAACTATCTGGTATCATAATGAGATGTAACTTTGTTCTTCGTATAGGTCGAATAATATAGTTATTTTAATAGATATTTTTAACGTAAACGCCAAAATAGCTTTAGATTATGACAACAAAAAATAATGTAAGCGCCATAAATAGCATAGAAATAATTATTTTTGTTTATTTTTCAATTATATATTATTATATATATATTAGAAGATCCGTGGAACTAGTTTGCACTGTTAACAAGATTATTAAAGGATTTATTATGTATATAACGGTAACCTATTAATGTTATGTTTTTATACCTTGATAAACATATTCTAATATGCTATAAAAGCTTACGTTGTTGAGATTTATTAATAAAAACATATTTCCAAATATTTCCTTATTTATCATCATTATTGGGTAAAATAATGTTCAAATGGATATGTTTAAATGGATATGTAATGGATGTACAAATATATAATATGAATATTGCTACAGGGAGGAAGAGTCGATTATAGGAGATCATAAAAATCATTTTATTATTGTTTAACATATTTTTATTTAGACACTATATCCAAATTCTTGTCTGTTAGGGGCTCTGGCATGGCCGAAAATCATCTTGATTGTACTAATTTTAAACTTAATCACCATCATCTTATTGGCGCATATACGATGTTAGCTGGTCTCTAGCCTCTTCATAAAAGTAGGGCAACTGCCTTACTATGCCACGCTAGTCAGACGGTAGATATAAGGTTTTATTTCAAATGTTCCTTTTCTTATATTATTATACTAGCGACCCGCCCTCGCTTCGCTTCGGCTACGTTAGTTCAGAGAAGGAATTTCTTCAAATCCTATTGCCTCTGACCTTTACAGGGCTGAAAGAAAGTCCACACCAAATTCCAAGTCTGGGCAGTATTGGAAAATGTGGATTTTTTGGGTTAACTCCTACGCAATCCCAAAACACAAATATCTACTACTATTCTACTATCTAGACTACCAACAACCCAAATATTCCTACCGAAATTCAAGTCTCTAGGAGCTATATTTAAAAATGTGATTTTTACAGCCCAGCAACCCCCCTTGCGGGTGGAATTTCGTAAAATCCGTTCTTAGCTGACCTATACTCGGCGAAATGAATATTCCTATCAAATTTAAAGTCTGTAGGCCTTATAGTTCAAGAGATATCGTGATGAGTCAACACATAGGTGGAAATCTCTTATATATATATATTATGGATATAATATATCCATATTATATCCCTTAGTCGTCTTAAATAACTAAAGGCATCTTAATGCTTATGCTGTATCATTGTAATCTATCTTACATCTATACTACCACTATTTTGCAGATGTAGTATCTATAAAAGGACAATACCACTGTGTTGGTTGGCGCCAAAGTGTCGCGACTGGTGGGCGTATACTTTCTATCGTTTTGAAATACTAAGATATATTTATTTCATTTATTTATTTACCACATACAACCATCATTACAGGTAGTAGGTACCTAATTCAATAGAAGTATACAAATTATAAAAAACATAATTATTAAAATCAAAATAATCTCATCATTTAATTTAAATTCTAAATATACCTAATATATCAAATTATAATTATACATCTTCAGAACTTAAAAGTGCATAAATAGTTTTTGTGAATTTACTCAATGAACATGAAAATATATCAAGTCGGTCAGCAATCGAGTTAAGTACCCTCAGGGCCCGCGTCAACGGCGCCAGCTGGAGTATGTTGGTACGCGCTTGCGGTAATTTAAATAACTGTGGCCGTCGTCGTCTGGCAACACATTCTCCCGGAACATAAAATTGAATAGTTTCCAGGATTGCTTGACTATTCAAAGCACCTCGCAACACTTTAAATATATATAAGGCCGAAGCTTCTTAACTCTAACTTACTTGTAACCCACCATACCCAGAATAAATAGTGTAGGATATAGAATATATATTACTGTTGCCTATGTATTGGCTATATAGATGGCATAGTAGTCTAAGTAATGAGCTTCTATGACGAGTATTGTGGGTTCGATTCCTAAAGACAACAATAAATTAATTAGGTATATATAAATATCCGATTACGAAACGAAAAATGATGTCACAAGCGGGGTTCGAACCCGCACCTATTGGGAACCCGGCCCAACCGTGCTGCCACTTACACCATCGTGAACTATTTTAGGACATGCAAATTTCGATTCATATTATATCTTACGTCTTCAAGGTGACGTATGCCATCTATCGGACAATGTTTACACATTGTATAGACTTAATACTTCAAACTTTACAGTTAGAATTGTATTAAACGATGACACAACCTTGTTATTCAAATTACTGAAATTTTTAGCATTTAATATGCTTAATTATTTATAAATATCTGATTACGAAACGAAAAATGATGTCACAAGCGGGGTTCAAACCCGCACCTATTGGGAATCCGGCCCAACCGTGCTGCCACTTACACCATCGTGAACTTACTTCAAACTTTACAGTTTTCGTAATCGGATATTTATAAATAATTAAGCATATTAAATGCTAAAAATTTCAGTAATTTAAATTAATTATAGATTCTAAATGTATTTGTTTTGAATCTGCGTGTGTTTTCTGTTAGTTATTTGTATTTATATTTGCAATATTCTCCGTGACATAAAGATTTCTATTCTTTGGCGGTAGCTGTTTTATTTAAAAAAGCCCTGGTTAAATTTTAGCGTGTGCGGTGATATAATACAAATACAAGGTATCAGCATCCCTACTTTTGTCGTTCCACTAAAGATGATCCTCATGATGATCATGATTGTCCGTGTGGTAACGGAGTAAGAATACAATTCACTACCCCCTATCTTACCCGTGGGTGATCGTACGAGACCACTAAGGGATATAAAATGCATGTAACATCTATGCGAGAGAAGGAAAACTCGAAACAAAAACCTATACCAACACGTCTGACCAGCGTGGTCTGACCAGCAAACGAAATCAGGTAACATAATTATAAAAAAAAAAATACTAGAAAAAACTCTACGCCCGCCAGTCTTATAGACTAGTTGGCTGAAAAGAAATAAAATACATGTCTTTATATGAAAGCAAAATACTATAACTCGACAAACAGTTGATTCGATTTCTTTTATCGCAGTCTTACAATAGGTACCTACGCAAGGGATACATTCGTCGATTATATTATTTTGTGAATGTATGCTGGTTTTATGGCTATTAAAAGAGAAATGGCAAGTTCTTACGTATGGTAAAAATATATTGAGTATGGTGCAGCTTTGTGTATAATTCAGCTAATACTTTTCATGTAATGAAACCAAAGTTATAAATTATCACTCTTGTGCTTTAAAAAACGACTATGGCATGTGAGCAGGCAAACCTCAAGGGAAATTAAACTTGAAACAAAATTATTATGTCAACCCACCTGGCCAGCGTAGGTAGGTGGGTAAAGTTTTACTTTCAATAGTGGAATAAACGAAGAAGGAGAAATTCACTTATTTTAGCTATATTTATTTTGATTATGACTATAGTACTTAATTTCCTTACTTATTTTCCGTGTGGTGACGGAGTAATACAATTCACCACTCCCTTTCTTACCTACAGGTGATCGTAAGCGATTATTAAGGGATATAAGATGCATATTACATTTATGTAAGAGAAGAAAAACTCGAAGCAAAACCTTATACCAACACGTCTGACCAGCATGGTATAGTAAGTTAATTTTTCTCCCATTATAGAGGAGGCTCAAACCCAACAATAGGACATATATGAACTGATATCATCGTCATTCTCCTACTCTTATCCCAATTACTTTGGTTCGATACAATATGTACTCTTCTTTCATAGTACATATTGTAAAAGTTTTATGACCGGCTGCCTGCCACACGCCAACCCTCCTTGAGAATGTCATTGTTGATCAAACGACATCAGATGAAGTTGGCCCAGGTCGTTATAAGGCTCTTAGTCGTCTTTTACGACATCCACGAGCAAAGTAAGGGTTGGTAGTAGGTATTCGTAGCCGCTACCACACAGCTATATATGAACTGAGATGGTAGTACTTAAATGGCTAACACTATTATTCCAGTTTGATCTTATTATCCAAACGAAATAAAATATGAGGCGACTTTTTTCACAAAAATAAATAAACAAGAAAATTTCAAAACATTTAGATGTTAATCTCCCTAATCTTGTTTCTAACAAGAATAGCACAGGTGCCCATGATATTTACGACATTATACCCTTATCATGTACGACATATGAGTATACTTCGAGAAGCCGACGAAGCGTATCCAAGTCACCTTTACAGTGACAGAACACTGTATCTATTACATAACTGACAATTTGAAGATCAGTGATGCACAGACAAAAAATAAGTAAATAAATAAAACGAATGAATATACCTATAATTGAAATAGATATATATAATTAATAAATAAATAATTATTTTAAGAAATCAGATTGTAACACATTCACATCTTTTTAAGTTAGTTAGTCCTTTTATAAAACTGAACAAACTAATAATTTACAACTAAGCTTTTTTATTGCTTAGCTCCACTCCTTGCTCATTTAGCACCCCACTAAATGAGCAAGGAGCGGAGCAAGTAGCAAGCACTTGATGGTAAGTATTATTGCCGCCCATGGAGTTTTGAAATACCAAGGGTAAGCCAAGCCGGTAAGCCGTTTTCTACTGATTGAAACCCCAAACCTACTCAAAAAGCTGGGCTGCCGGCTCTCTCGCTCACTGAACAAAGCGCAATAGCACAATGCCACTGCTCAGACGATGAAATACTGCGAGAGTGTGGCTCTACCCCGGATGACCCTGTAGACAGAAAACAATCAACAGTATGGTCTGAAGAAAAAAAGAGTGAGATAGTTTCTTGTTAAGTACTAAAATTTGCTTATACATTTAAAGACGGCGATATCTGTATTTATTTCGAATGGAAATCTATTCAAAGTAGTTAAATATCGAGAACATTTACACCTCGACAACACTTGCACCAAACGAAAGTATAAATGAAGACAGTTTATTTTTTGTAAATTACAAATCTAATAGTAGTTTGTAATTGCCTGTGTAGTGATGGATCAAAGGAATGGATCGCAATGTTTTCTTAGGAAATTAATAATGCCTTATTGCGTTTGCCAAGGCATGTACCAAGCGTAGAGTTTATGGCAATAACCCTATCAAAGGATAATTACGTAATGTAGAATTATATGGGGACGGCTGACGTCACGTCCAGCACTGGATGAAAATTATTTATAACAACTTGTTTACAAGCGAATAATAATTGTCACAGGTGAGACTCGAATCTAAACGTATTGGATCGACCACACACCCACACCTATCCGTTCCAATTGTCTTACCACTTAGACAAGTGTGAGATATGGTATGATAATCAAAGTATTAATGTATTATTTAGTCGTTAGAATATACATATTTGGATGGATACATCGATCTCTAATAATACTATAATAATACTCTAATAATCTAATAATATTATACACATCGATCTCTAATAATTAATTAGTGATCGATGGATGGATATATATAATACAGGATTTTATGGGACTCGTGTGCCATCCACCGGATAACGATTACACATTCTACTGATTTAATACTCCAATTTTTCAGTTAGAATTGTGATAAACGATGACATGGCTCTATTATCCAAATTACTGAGATTTAGCATTTAACATACTAGATTTTTCTATAAAATAATGCAAAGATTACTAAGTGATATAAGTTCTGTATTAAACCCAGTAATGATTAAACTTCGACGGCAAAGTCTAAAAATACGTCTACTTAGTAAATCTCTTAAGTCCTTTTTTTTTTTTCTTCACAAGGTGGGACCACGGATGTCGTCGCGCCCCGGCAAATCGGCCCGGGGCGACTGAAGAGGCGGCATGAAACCCCATGGACCCACCCTGCAAACACCTCTCTTCGCCGTGCGAGCGGGCCACCGGTACTCGAACTTTGTCTTCGGTGGCCGGCCCGGCGGTATACCCTTGCGGGTTCCTCTCTTGTCGATGCCGCGACAGCTTTCGCCGTCGGGGCGTTGCCCTCACGCGGTGGCCTCACGTCGGGTGACCGGACAATTCCCCAGTCCGATCATCCGAAGCCTTGGTTAGGGCGGCATCAGGCGCAGATATTCGCGCCTGCGCCACCCCGGCCGCTGGCGGCGGCCCGGGTCACGGGAATTCTCCCGGACTCGATCCGCCGCCTCCTTCTGCGAGATAACAGCCTCGCAGAAGGCGGCGACCGCGTCCCAGTTCCTGACGCTGTCGACCATCGCTTTCGCGACAGCCGGCAGCGTCAGGTCGGCACCGATGATAGCGACGAGGTCGCGGCGCTGCCCTTCCCAGCTCGAACATTCCTCGAGCGTATATTGCGCCGTGTCCTCGTCATTACCGCAATGGTGGCAGGATGGAGTCCGCTCCCTCCACACGACCGTGTGCAGGTACTTGCCGAAACAACCGTGCCCCGAGAACACCCGCACCAGTCGGAAAGAAAGGACCCCGTGCCGCCGCTTCATCCACTCCATCAGTACGGGCCGGAGGGCTTCAACGGTAACAACACCGTGTCTAAGCCACTCCAGCCGCATAACCCAACGGGCGATGACTTCTCGGCGGGCATCCTCGCGCCAGGTGGCTATCTCGCTCAACAATGGGGAGCCACCTTCGTCGCGCACTGAGGTAACCCATCGGTAGAGGTCGGAGAGCATCTTCGCCTCTAGGTCCCACGGGGGTGTCCCGGCCAGTAGGCATGCCGCCTCGGTCGATACCGTACGGTACCCGCGAATGGCTCTGATCGCCATGGCTCTCTGTGGTCTCCACAGAACAGCCCTGAGCTGGGCGTTTAGAGACCTCGCCCACACGGGTGCGCCGTACATGGCCATCGAACGGATCACCCCCACATACAGCCATCGGCCCTCGAAGCTGGGTCCGCCCATATTCAGCATGAGCCGTGATAGGGCGGACGCCGCACCAACCAGTCGGGGAGCAATTCGGCGGAAATGCTCCCGGAACCACCATCGCCCGTCGAGCATCAGACCCAAATACTTCATATGGGCCTGGATACTGATCTGGATGGAGTTGACGACTAACGAGGCGCCGATTGGCAGCTTTACGCGTGGCCCATGGAATAATAGGGCCTCCGTCTTATTTAAGGCCACCCTGAGCTCCAGCGCCTCGAAATCTCTTAAGTCCTAGACATGAACGGCGTTTCACGATAAAATAGAACTTCAAAATGTAACTGTGCGAAGTCAGAGCGAGTTGATAATTAATTATAAAGCCATTAAAAAGGACTTCAAGTTTACACAACTGCAATTGCTAACATTTAATTAAATTTCGTCCGTGAGCAAAACTAACCACTCAAGAGTTACTTACTCCTCATCCTTTAAATTGTCATAAGGTACTATAGTTATCATCCCTACTCATAAATGCCTCACAATTTAAAGCCAAGAATAAACTAGCCATTAATATTTTGCGGCATTCAAATTACTGAAATTTTTAGCATTTAATATGCTTCATTATTTTATAAATACCCGATACGAAACGAAAAATGATGTCACAAGCGGGGTTCGAACCCGCACCTATTGGGAATCCGGCCCAACCGTGCTGCCACTTACACCATCGTGAACTATTTTAGGACATGCAAATTTCGATTCATATTATATCGGGTATTTATAAAATAATTAAGCATATTAAATGCTAAAAATTTCAGTAATTTGAATAACGATGTTATTTCACATCAGGCTATCCTGATCAGGACCAGACCTGGTCCTGATAGGGTTTGCCGGATCCGGCATGCCTCATTCTGCCCTGATCGGGTCCGGATACATGATCTGGTTGAACCATACTTTTTTTCTAGTCGAGCTGTCAAAAGCGCGGTCCTACCACTATAATATTCATATTTCAGTTCAATTTCCAGGTCAAGCAAAACGTTTTGAATTTTCTCGTTAGCTAAATGTAATATGATGAAGTGACTTGAATATAATGTATGACCAAAGTTAATTACCCGTGAGAGTCATTGGGCAACCATAGGTTGCCTCTAGGCAAATTATAATACTAACTGCGATCTCCAACCTAATTATTTTTATTATAATTCCATTTTTGTAGTATTTAGAATTATCCCTCCTTGCTTTTTTATATAGAATCTCATTATGATTTGGCAAGTGAATGACCGAATGCTAAGTTGTTTTTATAATCTGTCTAAGAATGTTCTTGTGTGGTGACAGAGTAAGAATACTATTTATTCACCCCCTTGGTATCCTAAAAGACGACTAAGAAATGATATGTAGATAAGTTTAAAGGTAGAGAAGGAAAACTCAAAATAAAACCCTGTACCAAACCGTGTGACCAACGTGGGTAAAATAAGTAATTTTTCTAACAGTAAATTGCGGAGTAGGTTGGACCTTAGCAGTGGTACATATGTAAACTGAGAACATGTTTTTTTTTTGCGGTGGGCTATGGATGCGTTTCGCCCCGCCAAATCAGTCCGGGATAACTATATATTTGTTAAAAAAACTTATCCGTGTGGTGACAGAGTAAGAATACAATTCACCACCCCCTATCTTACCCGTGGGTGATCGTAAGAGACAACTAAGAGATATAAAACGTATATAACATCTAGGCAAGAGAGAGAAAGCTCGAAACAAAACCCTATACCAACACGTCCGACCAGCGTGGTATAGTAGGTCAATTTCTCTCCAATTATGGAGGAGGCTTGAGCCCAACTGTGGGACATATATGAGCTAAAATATTGTTTAAAAACTATTTGGCATTCTTTAAGTTAGCTTTAATACTAAGGGGATTTAGACTTCAGTCTTGATATAAGTCAAGTCCTCGCATTCAGCTTATCTTCATTGATCAATTGGAGTAGTAAAACAACAATTCGCACTGACCTGCCTTGATTGGCTGATCATAGCGAAGCTGATAGCGCTGTATGTTTGGTGGTGGATGTGTCAAAGAGATAAAATTACCCACTAGCAAGTAGAATGACGAAATCGTAAAAGTCACAGGTAACTAATTTTATTATTAGTTCGATGCAGGTAGCAGAGGAACCTTCTGAGTGATATTCTTACTTATAGGCATACATACATACATACATATCATCACGCCAAATCTTTTGCAGGGTAGGCAGAGAGAACAGAGTGCCAGAGAACTCTATCCTTGCATACTTCACTCGCTTCGTCAACATTCATAATTCTCTTCATACACGCTCGCCGGTTTCGGAGACTCTTGACTCCATCTTTCTTTAGTACGTGATCAATCTGGTCTAGGTAGGTTAGTCTTGGTCTCCCCCGGTGCCTACGTCCTTCCATTTTCGCATTGTATATCTTCTTAACCAGACGTTTGTTCGGCATTCTTTCCACTTGTCTGAACCATCGGCGCATTCCCTTCCGCATCTTTACAGCAATGCTATCTTTCATACCTACTCGCTCTCTTACGTCGTCGTTACGAATTATAGGCATACATATGTCCAAAGTCGGCGTGCTGATAGTGAATGGAACATTATGCTGTCATAAAATATCAATAATATTGCACCATATCCGCAATCATTTATATCTCTAAATTGTACATTTATATCTCTAATCATCATCCTCGCAGCCCATATAAGTTCCACTGCCAAACCCTAGCTTCCTCCAGAGTGGAAGAGAAATTGACCTACTATACGACCTTGGCTAAACGGGTTAGTGTAGGGATCTACACACACACACACACACACACACATTCGCACACACACACGCACACACATACGCACACGCACACATACACTAACACACACACACACGCACGCACGCATACACACATACACATAAATGAAACAACATAGTTACATATTTCAATAATATATTGTAAACACATTACAATTACATTGATTTGATCATTTCATTAATTTAGTAATTTGGATAAGTTGCACAATTTATGAAGGCATTACAATTAATCGACCCACACTCGACTATTTTATAAATCAGATCTGTAATGATTAGGCCGAACACTGTTTCCTAAGATACAAACCTCTTGTCCTAGTTTAGGAGACAAGGTTTTATAACTCAAAATTGGAACTCGTCAAACAAACATCTGTAAGTCAATTCTTCTGTATTTCTCGTGTATCACTAGAATTTTTATTGTAAATTAACTTTGTGTATCACTAGAATTTTTATTGTAAATTAACTTTGTGTATCACTAGAATTTTTATTGTAAATTAACTTTGTGTATCACTAGAATTTTTATTGTAAATTAACTTTGTGTATCACTAGAATTTTTATTGTAAATTAACTTTGTGTATCACCAGAATTTTTATTGTAAATTAACTTTGAGTATTTTGTAATGTTTATTTTTGTGTAATAAATAAATTATTATTATTATATATTTCGAACTTGCCATCTCTTGCGTATATGTTATTTGCATATATGTATATGCCTTGCGCTTTGTCGTTTTATATGCGTGAATGATGATGAATTATTTTCTTACTTTATCACCATACAGAAAAGTATTATATTTAAACAATCTGAAAACCTTGTAGCCTCGGTTAGCATTCAACATTTCTTTTCAAGTTATCCTCTTACCTGAATTTTATTTTACGAAGAAATCGCTCTGAAAACTTTTCTTTGTAATGTAACAAGACTCTTTGTAACAAGATTACCTGCGTTCGTCATAGTTACAAAGACTCTTCCTTCAAATAAAACAAATATTTAAAGTATGGTAGTTATTTTAATGATTAGTTATGAAAAACTTTTCTGTATTGTGAGTAAGATTACAATTCACCATCCCCTATCTTACCCGTGGGTGAACGTAAGAGACGACTAAGGGATATAAAACGCATATAACACCTATTGCATTAGCAGGAAAGCACGTAATAAAACTCGATACCAATACGTCTGACCAGCGTGGCATAGTAGGACAATTTCCCTCCTAATATGGAGGAGGTTCGAGCTCAACATTGGGACATATACGAGCTGGGATGACGATGAAAAGATTGGTTCCCAAAAATCTCAAATCTCTAATCTAAGATAATAATAAGAGGTCTAAATCTTAATATATAATAAATTATGTGTCACGATGTTTGTCCGCCATGGATTTCTAAAGTACTTAACCGATTTTAATCAAAATTGCGCAGCATGTGTAGTTTGATCTAACTTAAAAGATAGGATAGCTTCCATCTCAATTTATCGTCGCAATATTATTTTATTGCAAATTATTTGTCTATTATTTGACAGTCACAACTATCTGTTATCTCCAAACGATTCTAACAGATGGCGGTATCTGTTGACTGGATTGAGTAAGTATTAATAGATGACGCTATGTTAAATGTACAAATGTTTGATTATATGAAACGTTTGCTACAATTTATTAGCATAACCATCACGTGTTATTGATGCTACCTTAGCCACGGCAATGCGTGGCCGAGTTTGCTAGTAATACATAAATACTGTTTTGTGGTATTGGATTAAGAATACAATGTATTACCAACCCTTCAATTCTCGCGGGTGTACTGAGCTAACAGGTTATAAAGGATAAATATATATATTTTCCTTAGCGGTCATGGATTTTTAGTAATACCATTGAAATACATGGATATCTTTAAAATTGAAACTAATACATTTATGTAAAAGTTAAATAAATGAATTTTTTGCAGAAAACTTTACTACTCATTTTAATACATGTAAAATAATAATAATTACGGTAACTCGTAAAAAAGGCCGAATGTTCGCAGTCTTTATAAAGAGATCGCGAAAGGACTAATCGATGCTTGACATAATCAGAAGGCTGGCCTATATTATGCACAAAAAATTAGCATTACATGATATCTCAGTTTGAATTTATTTCCTATGTTGTAACTAGTTTGTATCTGTCTAATATCTTTAAATGAGCAATTCCTGTATATTTTTATTATATATTTCTATATTGCAGTGGTACAACTATTCTGTTGACAGTTTTCTGTTTATAGCCGCAGGCTTTTCCATCTAGCGTAGTACCTCACACACGCAGAAAACCGACGTCTGAGCAGTGGCTATGTGCTATTGCGCTTCATTCAGTGAGCGAGAGAGCCGGAAGCCCAACTTTCAGGGTGGGATTTGATTGTTAGAGAGCGGCCTACAGCTACCTTTAGAAATGCAAATGTCCATGAGCAACAAAACATTATATGTGCTGCTTACTCGTCAGTCATTAAGCAATAATAAAAAATATTCAGAAACCCAGAAACACCAATATAGCATTTTCATAAAATTTAGTGTGCAGGCGATTTTGGGGATGTTAAATCGATATAACCGGTTTCATCTACAGAAAATATAATTTTTCAGTGTTTTCAGCCAATGAAAAAAATATAATTAGAATATGAAGGTAAATTTGGCCACTGTCAATAAGAACAGAAATAGCTCAGTTGGGAAATCCAGCTTTCTAATCCAAACAGCCACGGTAAAAAACTATGCTTTCTCTTTTTTTATTATTTTTCCCTTTTTTATTTTATATTTTTTTTATTGCATGAATTATATTTTTGAATATATAAATATATTTGTTAAAAAAATCAATTGCATAAAAAGGCCGTTTATCGTAAGCTCGTCGTCCAGATATTTAGAAAAAATTAAGTATTGAATAGGTATCTAAAATATCATTATATTCATAATAGGTACATACTTCATTAACCACTATCTACTTTGAACTTGATTCTGTTATACGAAATATAATTCCAATAGGTTTTGATGGTTGGATGATCAAATTGTTCTTTGTATAATATTCTATTACAATGAAAGCAAATAACTAACTTTGCATAACTTTAAGCTTACTGACAATAAGATTTGCTAAAACATTTTGTAGTAGTTTCTCTATTAGTTTGATGCAAGTTGTATTTTGGGTATAAGAACAAAACTTCAATGATTGTAAATCGTAACTAGCGAAGCTTGTAAAGTGGGGCCTATACGTGATTTGTAATCTAAAATGGTTAAACTTCAAAATCTTGTTATACGGTATAAAAAAACTCAATTAATTTTATTGTAATAAACTGGTCATCAATTTCCTGCTCGTATTCCTAATACTTGGGGTCCACTGAATATTTGCGCGGGTCCCGCAGGGGACGTGCGGATGCCCATATCGTGCGGTGTTCCGCAGGTTCTGGGGCCGACTCTGTGGGACATCGGGTACGACTGGGCACTGAGAGGGAGTCTCTCCCCCGGGCTGAGCTTGATATGCTATGCTGACGATACGTTCATCACAGCCCGAGGCAGGATACTCGAAGAGGCGGCGAGCCTGGCCACTCTCGGCACCGAGGAGATGGTCAGGCGAATCGAGGTGCTGGGGCTCAGGGTAGCCCTAAATAAGACGGAGGCCTTTTTATTCCATGAGCCCCGCGTAAGGCTGCCTATCGGCGCCTCGTTAGTCATCAACTCCATCTACATCAGTATCCAGGCCCATATGAAGTACTTGGTGCTCGACGGGCGATGGGCGTTCCGTGAGCATTTCCACCGAATTGCTCCCCGGCTAGTCGGCGCGACGTCCGCCCTATCACGGCTCATGCCGAACGTGGGCGGACCCAGCTTCGAGGGCCGACGGCTGTATGCGGGGGCGATCCGCTCAATGGTCATGTACGGCGCACCCGTGTGGGCGAGGTCTCTGACCGTCCAGCTCAGAGCTTTTCTGTGGCGCCCACAGAGAGCCATGGTGGTCAGAGCCATCCGCGGATACCGCACGGTGTCGACCAAGGCGGCATGCGTGTTGGCCGGGCCACCCCCATGGGAACTAGAGGCGGAGATGCTCTCCGACAACGAGCAACGAGGGTGGCTCCCCATCGCTTACCGAGATAGCCACCTGGCGCGAGGACGCCCGCCGAAACATCATCGCCCGTTGGGTTACGCAGCTGGAGAGGCCTAGGCACGGTGTTCTTACCGTTGAGGCTCTCCGGCCCGTACTGACGGAGTGGATGGGGCGGCGGCACGGAGTCCTCTCTTTCCGGCTGGTGCAGGTGTTGTCGGGGCACGGCTGCTTCGGCAAATACCTGCACATGCTTGTGAGGAGGGAGTCGAATCTGTCCTGCCACCAGTGCGGCAGTGACGAGGACAAGGCGCAACATACGCTGGAGGTCTGCGTGACCTGGGCGCAGCAGTGCTATGACCTCGTTGCTGTCATGACTTGACTGCTTGCTGACCTGACGCTGCTAGCTGTCGCGAAAGCGATGGTCGACAGCGTCAGGAAGTGGGGTGCGGTAGCCGCCTTCTGCGAGGCTGTTATCTCATAGAAGGAGGCGGCGGAACGAGTCCGGGAGGATTCCTTTGACTCAGGCTGCCGCCAGCAGCCGGAGCGGCGCAGGCGCGAATATCTGCGCCTGATGCCGCCCTAACCGAGGCTTCGGGTGATCGGACCGGGGAATTGTCCGGTTACTCGACGTGAGGCCACCGCATGAAAGGAACCCGCAAGGGTAAACCACTGGGCGGGCCACCGAAGACAAAGGTCGGGTACCGCGGTGGCGCGCTCGCACGGCGATGAGAGGTGTTTGTAGGGTAGGTCCATGGGGCTGCGCGCCGCCTCTTCTGTTGCCCCGGACCGATTTGCTAGGGCGCGACCACATCCATGGTCCACAATGCAAAAAAAAAGGATCGACTGAATATTTACTCTTTTTCGTTCGTACATATTGCAAAAGTGTTGGTGACTAATTTATGACCGGCCACCGGCCAGATTAATTCTCCTTGTGAATATGACGGCACCAGATGGAGTTGGTCCAGATCGTTAAAATAATATGAAAAAAATAAACTTTTTGTGCCTTTTACTTTATCTACAGGTACGTACACGCTACTCTCCAAAATTCTACTATACAATATTTCTTACTAAGGTTTTTGTAAATAGGCTCTACTCGACTTGAAGCTATATTTAAGTTCTCTGAAATTTGATGACAATAAAAATCTTACTGTTATTTTAAGATAATTGTTTCACGCAAAATACGTTACAAACGAAGCCACAAGCACAGATAATATTAAATAAGAATGCTGAAATGTGGATTCAAAGCCGTAAGATTATAAAGATAAATAGATTCATCAAAGAAATTATAATTAGGCGAAATAAATTTTGTGATAACAGTGTTAGTAGAAGCACCCATACGTCCTCCATGGAAGTTTAATTATATGTAAACAACTCGGTCTTAAATATAAACTTGGAACAAGAACAAAACAAACAAATTGTAAACGATATGGAGCTTGAATAATTTAATTATATTAAAGCTTATGTACGATAAACATATATTATATACCTATACATAAATTCGGGCATATATATTTTATGAATAAATTAAAAATTTGTATGAAGACAATACAATTTTTTGAGAATAAAAAAAGACCTGATAGACGTTCTTTACCAGAAGTTACAATTAACTTCATTCTTACGGTTACATCCTACTAATAATCAATGTCCATTGCTGGACATTATTCTTCTTCAAGAGGGACAATGCCAAAATCACTACGATTAGCGGTTTCACGATCACACATGTTATATTTTTTCCTAACAAGTGTTGCAGCCCATTTTTCTGGTGATTCCAGACCCGGTTTTTACATCATCCAAGGGAAAGTAAGAAACGCTATTTTCAATGGCTGGCAGGTATAATTGTATTTCCAACCTCAGGTTGAGTTCAAGACTTGTACGTAACATCCATGTTTTATTTATTAGTCTCAACGGTATTATTTAGAGCAAAAGTTTTGGGCTCGTCACAGCGGCTTTCGTAGTTATTTATGGCGTATTTTGCAAGACGAGGATTCATCTTCGAGGTCAGTTTTTTATGGTAATTTTGGACACGTATACATTTCCTCGTACATATAGCGACGGAATAAGGATACAATTCACCATCCCCAATCTTACCCGTCGATATCGTAAAAGACAATTTAGGGATATAATATACATATTCGTATAAATCATCTATACAAAAGAAAGAAAATTCGAAATATAACCACATGCCAACCCGTCTGACCAGCGTGGTACAATAGGGAGCTTCTATTTTGGAGGAGGCTTGACCCCGGTATTAGGATGTATATGAGTTGAGATGATACATTTCCTTACAATATTTTCACTTGCTTTATTAATTTAACGCAAAGGTTTGATGTTCAGAGAGAAGTCCCATAGGAGAGATATCAAGGAGAGCTTTGTAATATACTAGTCGCTGAGCGGGCTGTGGAAGTGAAATGATAAGGTATTTGACTCAAATACAAACTAGATAGGTTGTGTTGTAAAGATACACATGATTAAAATAAAACTTTTGCATGACTGGGATTTCCTTTAAATTTTTCTCAATCACTTTTCAATAGTCATCGTCTCAGCTCATAAATGTTCAACTGCTGGGCTCGAACCTCCTCCTCAATGAGAAAGGATTTGACCTACTATAGCAAGCTGATGAAACTGGTCTGTATCTATAGGATTTTATAACAAGTTTTTCTTCTCTTGCAGTTATGTTATTTCATAACGACGTCGTATTTCATAAAGTCGTCTCTTACGATCATCCACGGGTAACAGAGGGGATGTTAAATTGTACTCTTACTCCGTCACCACATGGATGAAGGTTTGAATAGTAAGAAGTAATAATCATTCGTTGAAAATAAGAGGAGGGTATATAACACTCTTTTCAAGAAAAAGATGTTTAGTAACTACTATATATTTGTGTATTCGTTACATACTTTGAGTATTGGGAGCATACGCGTAAGTACGAGATAAACTTTTCGGTACACAAAAGGGTTGAAATCAGAAAAAAAATATAAACTAGAACCTACGACTGGGCAAAATAAAGAAATTAAAGAGCCAACAAGTTGCTTAGGGCTAAGTTAAATAATACGAGCTGGTCTGCGTCGAAACTAGTCAACTATTGCAGTACAATTCCATCCATCCATCCCTCCATTCATCAGCCCGTAAACGTCCACTGTTGGACATAGGCCTCCCCATGAGAATGTCATCTATAACAGTCCTGTGCCACCTGCATCCAACGGTTTCCTGCGACCTTGATGAGGTCATCAGTCCACCGAGTGCAGTACAATTACTTAGATTAATCTAAATGACTGAGATATACCAATTGACATTCAAAGCTATTAATAAAACTTATTTACGAGCAAATAATGATTACCAAACGTGAGAGTTGACTCCGTGTGGCGTGAAAGCTTATATTACCGTGCCCTGTTAAAAAAATAACAATCTTCACGCTGGTCAAATTGGCAACTTTTTGAAACGGATTTCAAAAAGATGTGGGTTTAAGTATCACGTATACGTGATAGTAATATAATAATAGCAGATAGTAATATAATAATAGTAGTATACGTGATAGTAATAGTTACTATAGTAACTATTTTTTGCATGCAAATAAGTTTGTACTTGGATTGATGTATGCTAGTGAAATAGAAAAGGTTAAAAATTTCAGTTTTCAAATTATAAATAGAATCCTAAATCTTTTTCTGAAAGAAAAGTAGTCAAAGTTACTCTTCTAAGGTCAGCTATCTGGCAGTGAAAGACGCGACTAAATTAATCCAGCCGTTTAAAAAATTATTAGTTACAAATATAAATACATATAAAAAGACATGATGACTTACGGCACGGAAACGTGGTCCCTAAATGTAGGCCTCATAACCAGGCTCAAAGTCACTTAGAGTACTATGGAGCGAGCTATGCTCGGGATTTCTCTGCGAGATATAATCCGAAATACGGCAATCCGCAAACGAACGGGTGTAACCGACATAACACGAAGAATTAGCATGCTGAAGTGGCAATGGGCAGGCCACATCGCTCGAAGAACCGACAACCGCTGGGGAAGAAAAGTTCTACAGTGGCGACCATGTACTGGACGACGCAGTGTGGGACGCCCTCCCACTAGGTGGACAGACGACCTAGTGAAGGTTGCTGGGCGTCGTTGGATACAGGCGGCACAGGACCGCACTCTGTGGTGTAAAATGAGGGAGGCCTACGTTCAGCAGTGGACGGCAATAGGCTGCAATTATGATGATGATGATAAAAAGACAGATAAATGTTTTTACAATAAATTTTTCGTTATAAATATTGTATTTTCAGGGCCATATAACGCATTCAGTAAAAAAACTATAATTTTGCCATTACAAACGCTTGAATTTTATTTATCTACATAGATTCAATCAGCATCTACTGCCTCATTCATTTTTATTATGATGAAAAAGTATCAGACTCTCGCGCTTTTACACCCCTCAAGGTTTTATGATACCATTTATGGTAAATAAGATATAATAAAATCCGTGCAGAAAATCGAAGTAATACTCTACAAAAATGTGGATCCCGTATTTATAATAACACCATATTGCATATTAGGAGATTTTATATAAATCAACGATGTAGCAAATTTTAAGTCGGTATTGTGATAATACCATATTTAAAGAAAAAAAAACCTTTTATTAAAACAGTGCACTAAGAAAATTCTTGTATTGCGAATGATTTTCGTGTGGAGACGGAGTAAGAACAATTCACCACCCCCTCTCTTGCCTGTGGGTGTCATAAAAGATGAAAAAGGGATTTATATGACTTCAACATCTATGCAAGAGAAGGAAGAAACGAAATAAACATTTTGATACTAAGAATATAATAGTCATCACCTTCTTCCTTTCCCGTGGATAATCGCAAAAGACACCTAAGGGAGGCAAATTCCTCCGGAGGAGCAAGACTGCCAGCATTATTTACTATTTTGGATAGCAATGCTGTGTGGTAGCGGCTACGAATACTACCAACCCTTACTTTGCTCGTGGATGTCGTAAAAGCCGACTATGAGCCTACCTGGGCCAACTCCATCTGATGCCGTTTGGTCAACAATTACATTCCCAAGGAGAGTTGACGTCTGGCACGCGGCCGGTCATAATACTATTGCCAATAACTTTTACAATATGTACTATGAAAGAAGAGTACATATTGTATCGACCCTAAGTAATTGGGATAAGAGTAGGAGAATGACGATGGATGGCAATGCTAATTGTTTGCGCAAGAGATAGGTTGGATTATGATTACGCGAAGCGTAATAATAAACAAGCTACATGAGAAAAGATTCAGACACCAAAAGGGACTAAGGACTAAGTGTCTTGATACAAAACTATTCGCAAATATAATTACCAATTAGGTTATTATATTTTCTTTGCTTGGGAGGTGAGGACCAATGACTATAGTAGGTGCGCTAAGACGTCTTCTCACAGGCTTCAAGAAAACAATAATCACCATGCTTAGAAGAAGGTATGGCGATCGCAGTTCATGCCCTAAGTTCCTAGGATAATATTGCTGCTGAATTGCCTGGTTTAACGTTGACTGGTTGTTAAGATACGGGAAGGTAAAGTAATAATACATTGTATTCTTAAGCCATTATCAGACAGATCTAAGAGATATATATTTATAGTCAACTATATTCGTACAATGTATATTCGGGGAAGCCTAAATACATATATTCAAACTTTATTTTTATATCAACATAAATGAATTATATTACAAGGAGAATTCCTTTCAGGGGATATGCTTTCTTTTTATTGAAAATCGAATGAGATATGTCTTTAGGTAGGGTGATATGGAAATATATCAGGGGAAAGGAGTATCCGTGATAAATGTAAAACGTTTCGGTATTCTCAAGAATATATTTCAACAAAACCCATTTAGAATACCTGTACTTTGTACTCACAAAATTCATAAAAGTATTTTACAATTCTATATTTGAGAAGAATTTTGGCTATCGATATTTCTTTTTATAGCTAACGTAGGTACAGGAGCGGCTCTAGCACATGCAGCGCCTGAGTGCAATCAATTACCTAGCGCCCTCTTGTATCAAAATTCGTGAAAAAAATGGAATAGGTTGAAAGTTTTTGACACAAAATCAGGTAAACGCGATCGCATTATGAAGTAACAGTGAGCATGGCGACAAAGCAACCTGTCAAATAACGCACCCAGTACGACTATAGATGGTTAGGCACCCGATGTGGCGCCTCCTAACACCCGGCGCCCGGGTGCACCGCACCCTCTGCACTATAGGTAAAGCCGGCCCTGCGTAGGTATCTATCTCATTTGTGTACGGATTTAATACTAAAAAACGAGAGGTGTCAAGGGACACCCGGATGGAACGAAGTTCTATTTTAATTATATATTTTTTTTCTGCCTTAAGCGATTTTTATCGTTATATTTTAGCCAATTTGCAAAATATCTTTATAGATTATAGCCTATGTGTTATTTTGATGTGCAAGCTATATTACTATAAAGTTTCATCAAAATCCATTCGGTAGTTTTTACGTGAAAGAGCAACAAACATGTTCACATCCATACATTATTACAAACTTTCGTTTATAATATTAATAGGAAATAATAGGATATACAATTCCACTAGACTACCAAAACTTTTGGGCCCCGAGCTCGAATGCGAGCCGACCGCGCGGCAACACGAAATTAATTTCGTTGCGCATTATTTTGATTTTGCTATATCTCTTAAGGTATTGATTTAATTTGCATGGTCTGAAGGATAAAAAATATCTTCATGAAATGCTCAAGCCAACTAATGTATATAAAATGATAAGGATTAATACAGTATTTGTGTAAATAGCTTTTCAATTATCGTTTTATAATAGGTCATTTTTTAAAGTATTAAAATGGATATAGTATGTTATCCTTAAGAGATAGACATATACCATCGCAGACTTTTTTGTAGGCCTTTTTAAGCTGTATAATACTGTAGTACTTTATTTTGATCTATTTTGTAGGGTTCAGGCAGCGTTTGCAATGTAAGCGCAAAATAATGTGTTTATTTACGACATCATATTAGAAACCTCTAAAATTATCAGTGTTTCTCTACTACATTATGCATATATTATACATATAAACCTTCCTCTTGAAACACTCTATCTATAAAAAAAACCGCATCAATATCCGTTGCGTAGTTTTAAAGATTTAAGCATAAATAGGGATATAGGGACAGAGAAAGCGGCTTTGTTTTATGTTGTGTCGTTACAACTTTATTGTGTCGTGACAACTTTTGGTCTTAATTTTTTCCGTCTAGCCCCCTTTCGCAACGCGCGATAAGGAACTTCGTTCCAATAATTATCATTTAGTTTTAGTTCGTCCAGGATGTGACATTAATTGGCCACTGAAGAAAAGAACCCGTACCAGGGACCCACTGGCACGGTGTCGAGAGGTATGTTGTAGGGCAGGTCTACGAGGTCCTGCGCCGCTGTTCCCGTCACCCCAGGACGGATTAGCAGGCCGCTACCGCACCGTAGCTCGCCGTCAAAAAAAGAAGTTGCAACATTTATGAAACAAAACTAAACAGCAACTCTTTCTAAAAAAAAGTGGATAACGGATAAATAACTTTTTTAAAAACTGTAACGTATCCACGTGGTTAAAATGGAAAAGAATTATAAATACATATATTACACATTCGGGTCCTGAAATAAATTTAAAGCCGTATTCAGTCTTAAACCATACCACTACAAGTATTCTCTGTTTACTTTTTTTACAGTGATTATTTATTTTGCTCTCCTACTCTTATTCTGAGTCATAGTGTTGGGCACATACATCCTGCAGACAGATAAATTAGCATAATATACCACGCCTGGCAGACTGGCAGGCATTTTTTTTTTTGGTGGCGGTCTATTTGGTGGCCATATCCGTTAAGTCCGTCTGGGGCGATAGATAGATACAATGACACCCTCCTCGCGTATACAAGAAACTTGGCGGTAAAGCTGAGCAAACATCACCGTCTCCAGGTCTCACGTGGGAGTTTCAGCCAATGTGCAAGACACCATAGGCATAAGGTTTTATTTTCATTTCTCTTTCTCATAAATCAATGCCATTCATTAAATCGAGTCTAACAATATCCAAGAGAAAATAATGAATATTGTATTATTTTTTCATCATTATACGGAGATATATGAATAAGAATTCATAGAAATAATACTTTAAGGTTTAGTATTTACACGAATTACTTGTTTTTGGAAGCACTTTGATTCTTTAAAAATTCTGAATCAATCTAAGATTATTGTTATTCTTTGACAATATTAGATAACACAAATAAAATCTATAATTATAACCCTTTTTTTTTCCTAAAAAACAACATACTTATGTTGCGGGGAAGTTTATAAATACATATTAATGGACATAAATTCCACCCAGACTAAGGACGAAAATTTGTGGATCGTGCAATGTGATGTCCTGCGTCGAATTCGAACCCGCTACTTAAGATTACCTCGTAGGCTGGTATCTTAACTGTTACGCTATCTATGTATTTCTAAAATCTATTATACAATCATCAATCATCATTAACCTGTATTCATTCCAAGCTCAATGGGGTCGGCAAAACATGACTTTATTTGCTTGACTACTGTCAGCCGTTATTTCTCACTCGCTCTCTTCACACCCGTAGCATCCTTCACATAATTCTTACATCTTTTTTTTGGATCTGCTATTATATGACTCTTGGGTTTATCCACATTCATATTGATAAATCCACTTATCACATGCCCTTCATCCTTCCTCATGTTATCACCCATCTAAAGGTGGCGATTTCGAGAATGTGTTTTTGCAACATTGCACAACATCGTTACTATAATAATATACGAAATAGTGGACACTAACGGGTAGACGGCATTCTCGAATTCACACGAGATTCATAGATTCGATTCATTCGAAACTAGTACCAGTGACTCCTTTTTTCCCTCGCAGGGTTTATCCTTACTAATATTATAAATGCGAAAGTAACTCTGTCTGTCTGTCTGTCGCTCTTTCACGCCAAAACTACTGAAACAATCTAAATTAAATTTGGTACACAGATAGTCTAGAGCCTGATAAAGGACATAGGCTACTTTTTAATGCAAAAAAAAGGGTTGTAAAGGGGGATGAAAGGTTGTAAGAAAGTATCGTCGTTTTTAAAGCCAGAAGCTTGTAATTTATTTTTAGGCCATTGATTAGATATAAATAAATATGACATTAACATTTTAAATAATCTTTACCCTTAAGGGGTAAAATAAAATAGGGGATGAAAAACTTTAGGAAAGTAACACTTTACGCGGGCGAAGCCGCGGTTAGAAGCTAGTAGGTAATAAATGAATTTGAATTTAAATTCACGGATTCTCGTTCAAGCCGTCGCCACTGTTGCTGGTCGCCTGGAGCTGAACGTTCACCGGGACACCGGGGGTTTTATCCGGCTCAGTCGGACCGCTATGGCGATGTCCGAGTCGCTGCTACTGTTGCTGGTCGTCTTGGGGCCGACCGCCCATACGGCGACGACGACGCGTCTGAAGCTGGATCCCGCCCTCGCCATCACCGGGATACGTCTGGACCTGGCAGATCGTCGGGACGTCGTGACGAATTCCGTGAGCTCTGCTAACAAAAATTACTTCACCCTCACGCACCGGTGTAATTTAGTATTGGCGTAGACTAGCAGAGGGTTCCGCTCTGGAACCGTTTCTCCTACTCCACAAAGGTGGAGAGCAAATAGACGATAGACGATAACTGGTTGTGATATCTTATCTGTAGTAAAAAGTTAAGTATGTTAATAAGTTATATGTAATTATGTAGATGTAATTATGGAGGTTTACGTATAAGGCCACCGAAGACAAAGATCGGGTACCGGTGGCCCGCTCGTACGGCCAAGAGAGGAGTCCTTGCAAGGTGGGTCTAGGGGGTTGCGAGCCGCCTTTTTCTTTGCCCTGGACCGATTTGGCGGGGCGCGACCACATCCATAGCAAGGAGAGAAAAAAAAAGGTTTACGTATAATAAATTATATCTATGTAGGTGCTGTTCCTCTTATACTAATTACATGTCTATACCAAGATGAAGAAGTCTATAACACGATGTTTATGTTAAAAATGGAAATAGTTTTTAGCAGAATATTTACATAAAATACCACGGCAAACAGAGTAAATAAATTGAAGGTAAATATACGAAAGTCTCTTTGTAAACATAATATTACTGTGGCTTTAAGGTAAGATAAGGTAAAAGTAAGGGTTCTATTTACCCTTTATAGATGAAACTCAGCATAGTATGTATATAAATACGTTCTGCTAACATTTTAGGTTTGTTTTTATTTAAATACTAGCTGATGCCCGCGACTTCGTCCGCGTGACATTCAGTTTTACTACGCACCCCTATTTGAAACTTAAAAATTCAAACTCGGCCAAGTATTTCTGTGCAGCCACTTGACCATTTTCATCAAGGAGTACGCTTTCTCCAATTTTCTTTAAAACATCGGCAATTTCTTAAGCATGTGAATTAGTGTCGCCCAAATACAAGTCTCTTGCAAGGCTCGCAAATCTTGCAACTTTTGCTTTTAGAATAACACAAAATCACTTGTTTTAATATAAATAAAAAATCCCCATAGACATTAAAAATCCAACTAAATTAAGGAAATTCTATTCATCTAGTTGCAGTAACTGTACAACTATCAATAATTAGGTACATACCACTAAACGGAAGTGGGGCTATTTTTCTTCCATGTACTGGTATTACTCGTAAGAATACGAAATGTTGACAATCCTTTCTTTATAAATACCCGATTATGAAACGAAAAATGATGTCACAAGCGGGGTTCGAACCCGCACCTATTGGGAATCCGGCCCAACCGTGTTGCCACTTACACCATCGTGAACTATTTTAGAACATGCAAATTTCGCTTCATATTATATCTTACGTCTTCAAGGTGATGTATGCCATCTATCGGATAATGTTTACACATTGTATAGACTTAATACTTCAAACTTTACAGTTAGAATTGTATTAAACGATGACACAACCTTGTTATTCAAATTACTGAAATTTTTAGCATTTAATATGCTTAATTATTTATAAATACCCGATTACGAAACGAAAAATGATGTTACAAGCGGGGTTCGGACTGGTGTAGTGATGGGGCATGGTTGCTTCGGCGTGTCTGGAGTTCGGACTCGGTCGCCGCCTTTTGCGAGACAGTCCTCTCATGGAAAAAGGGGTGGAGCGTGTCACAGAGGAGACTCTCCATGCTGACACTCTGCCGCCGGCGCATCGGACGTCACAGGCGCGGTACCTGCACCTGTTGCCATCCTAACTGAGATCGCGGGTAGATGGACCATGGGAATTAATCTACCACCCGCAGAGACACCGACCGCATGAGGGCGATACAACACTGTTGTTTGCCGGAGTGTAGACGGAGACGATACCTGGAAGGGTAAACTCCCGGACCGGCCATGGATGTCAAGTAAGCGGTACCAGAGTCCAGCCTGATGGTTTGGGCAGAGAACACGATGAGTTATGGGGCCACACGACGCCCTTCTGTTACCCCGGAAGGAATGGCCGTGTCCAGACCATAGCCTACCAAACAAAAACAAAACAGGGTGCACTTTGCATACTCGCCCCAAAGTAGCATCTTAACTAAGAATGTACGTTTTGTACGCTCTATGATGTGGACTTTACTTTTCTTTTTCGTGTTTGACTTAGTTGTTAGTCGCAGATGGCTATGACAACTTTACTCGGACTGTTAGGTGAGTGCTGAGAGCTTTCCATCCAAAGTACCTTTACTAAGTTCAAGAAGTTAATGTAGTAGCTTTTGAAAATATAACAAAAAATGATTTAAAGTTTTAAACTAAATTATAGCGCCATCTATTGCTCATTTATCAAACTAAATAAATCATGCATTTTATTAATTCATAGCTAAATTATATATTATTAACTAATTAAAACATTCTTTTTTATCACAAATAGTTTTAATAGTTATTTTGACTACCTGAATAATGTTATGTATTATGTCAACTTCCCTTCAACTTTGAAGGAGGTTTGAGCCCAGCAGTGGGATGTATATGAGCTGAATTGATGAAACTACTATATATTAAGTAATACAAATAATTGCCTTACACTATAGATAAATTAAATAATTATTTTGAATTGAACCTTCTAGTGACATAAAAGGCGAGCGGTGATTTTAAAAACTTAAATGACCATAACCTATTTTACAGACATCAGATTTCAATGAAACAAAGACTAAATGTTGCTCTGAATTGCGCTTAATCTTTTTATCAAAACTGCGAAACAATCCGTTCAGTAACTTCGGAGATTAGCGATTACAGACATACAGACACACAGACATACAGACAGACAAGAAATTCCAAAAAATGTTTTTTTGTTTTCTGTTAGTGTTTTCTTACTGCCTAGATTCATTTTTTAATAAATTTATCAAATGTACAGACACGGGATTTCTACTGATTTATTATATGTATCTATAGATTATTTAGTTTGATACATATGGCTGAAGTCATCATCATTATCCTATTCTTATCCCAATTACTTGTGGTCGAAAAAAATATGTACTCTTCTTTCATAGTACATATTGTAAAAGTTATTGGCAATAGTTTTATGACCGGCCGCCTGCCAGACGTCAACCTTCCTTGGCAATCTAAATGTTAATAAATCGGCATCAGATAGATGTGGCCCAGGTCGTTATAAGGCATACAAACCCCAAACCCACCCAGTTGGATTTTCGGCTCTCTCGCTCATCGAACGAAGCGCAATAGCACATTTCAGATTTCACATTTAGAGTGTGGTACTACTCCGGACGGACCGGGCTGTATACAAAAAACTGTCAACAGCGTGGTCCTACCACTATTAAATCTTTCTTCTATTTTTCTATTACATTTTTGACTTTCATTATCATCGCATCTCATAAGCGTCCCACCACTGGGCTCCTCCACAGCAAGAAGGAAATCGGCCTACTATACTTCGCTGGTAGGACGCATTAGTATAGGGTTTAATTTGAGTTATATAACACTTAGTAATCTTTTACGACACTCACGAATAAGATCAGACATGGTGACGAATTCAAACATTTATGTAATTACTAATTGACTGCACAGATGGCGTAGTGGTTAAGATACCGACCTTCCGTGCCAGTGCCGCGGGTTCGATTCCCACGCAGGACAATACTTTGTGCGATCCACAAAGTGTTGTTCTGAGTCTGGGTGTAATTTGTCTGCGTTAATTGCATGTTTGTAAAGTCCCCCGCAATACAAGGATTATTTCCTTAGTGCAGGGAAGTGTCTTTTAAAAAAAAAAAATTGAATTCTATAAAGAAAGAATAAAAAAAATCTTATTTATTTTTCGGTGTATTATATTAAAAGGAAAATAAATGATAAAATATCAACACAAGGGTCGCATGGATACCATATAATCTACTTTGTGTTGTAACATCAAAATATTCCTAAGCAATATGATAAAAGAAACGGCAAATAAAGGACTCCCCCACTCGGGAAAATATGTACCAACAAAGAAAACTATTTCTTTATTTTACACCAAATATTTTATAACAAAAAATAACATATACGCTATTGTTGTTTTATAATAAAAATGTTTTATCCTATTTCTTATGTTACGTATAAAGCTTCTATTTTATATTATTCAGTTAATTTATTAGTATTATATGTATAGTGGATCTTTTTACAACTTTAGAGAATCGAGTTGTCTGTCTAAATTTAAAAAAGTGTTTAAGACCTTTTTTTTGGCTGCGGGTTACGGTTTGGTCACACAGTGTGGTCACACAGTGTGGTCACACCTCGCTAATCCGTCCAGGGCGACGGAAGAAGCCGCGCGCTGTCTCGTAAATGGACAACGTACCTATCGACGCCGTGCGAGTGGGCCACCGGAACCCGGTCTTTGTCTTCGGTGGCCCACCAGGCTGTCTACCCTCGCGAATATCCTCTCGAATTGACGCTTCGGCATCTTTCGCCGTCAAGGCGTCGTCCTCACGCGGTGGCCTCACTCCGGGTGACCAGACTAATCCCCGTTCCGGGAACCCGATGCCTTGGTTAGGAGTTTAGACCTATTATATTACCACAATGCAGATTGATAGAAGACTCTCAATTATTTTAATATTTGTTTCTACAGTTTAAAGTAAATTATAATTTATAAATAATTAATATTTGTGATTATAGCGAATGCAGAAATAGTTAAAAAAACAATCACTTATGCTTCGAAATGCTTCGAAACCAGGGCATCAAACTCGTAGCACAGTATACTGTATAATTATTTTATACTAATTTTCTAGCTACAAAAATAATTTTCATCATCTTCCTTCTATTATTCCAATTACTTAGGGTAGACGCAATATGTACTCCACTTCGTCGTGCATATTGCAAAAGTTATAAGCAATAGCCTTAAACCAGCCGCCAATGTTATACATATGTATATTACTATATGGTGCATAATAAGTATATCAATTAGATTAATCTAAGCTTGCAAAGTTTAGAATGATGACTAGCGGTTTTAACACAAAAGATGTGAGTAATGATACTGCTATTTTGTAGCTCAATCTATGGAGTTCTAACGGAGAAGATTTTCATCAAATCGATTCGAATTATGGAATAGTTCAAGTTGTTTTAGTTACTTTAATATTTTAGTGATAAAGTTCTATAATTGTATATATTAAAAAATATTATAACGCAACAAGTTACCTAATGAAAATCCTTATATTTTTTCTTCTAAAATAAAGTGAAAATGTCTTTTGGAGTGTAACACTTACGGGATTGTATACTGGCAACATCCTTTTTTTAATGTTTCGCATTATTTATCAATTTATTATTTTTAATACAGTATATAACATTTGTTTAGCTCAGTACAGATACGTCTCACTATTGGCCTCGAGTCTTCTCCACAATAGCAGGCAAATTGAGCTATTGCTCTGGTCAGACGAGTAGGTATACATACATACTAGTAGATACTAGAGTAGGTATGTACATACATTATTTCGTCTATTTCTTCTCTTGCCTAGATCTCATCATGTGCAGATTATATCCCTTATTATTCAATGCGAAGTAACATTTTGTTTGAAATCCAAATCATAATCTGTAAGTTATCACTAAATAAATTGTTATTTAGCAAGAACTTTGCATAATCAATGAAAAGCTTTCTGGGTGGTTTTAAGGTTTCCATTGATAGGCAGGGATCTAGTTGTACACCTGGAAATACAAAGTCCCATGGGTTGCAGGAACACCTACCATCATCTAAACGAGAAATTAGCATATCTATGCTGATTGCTCGTTTGCTACTATAAACAATAAAAAAAATTGAGATGACACTGCTAAGTTTTTAAGTAATTTTGATATTCGTTAATACTCTTACTTTACTGTGTTTTGCTTTGCTTACTCTTTTGAGTTTATCATAATTAATTTTAATTAATAACTAATACTAATTAATTATTAACTAATACTGTGGTTCTCCGTGTGGTGACGGAGCAAGAATATAATTCACCACCCCGTATTTTATCCATGGGTGATCGTAAGAGACGACTAAGGGATATAAAACACATATAACATCCATAGATGTTAGCAAGAGAAGGCAAACTCGAAACAAAACCCTACACCAATGTGACTGACCAGCATGGTATAGTAGGTTAATTTCCCTCCCATTAAGGAGGAGGCTCGAGCCCAACAGTGGGACATATATGAGCAGAGATGATGGTGATGATGATGACTGTGGTTATGATGCTTTGTACTTTGAGTTCAATCAAAATGGATTATATTTGCTTAACTCTTACTTTACCTTTTATTTATAATCCTTAAAGATCGCACTATTATGTATCATACTTACAAGACATGTCACAAGGGATTTATGTACACGCATATTATAATAATCTTATATAGTGATGGATGTCCCTTCCTCCTCCTATAATTTATTTATTGAAGCTTACTACATTATATTTTTTTTTCACGAGAATTATCATATTATTGCTTTTTTTTTCAATTGTACTTTACTTTAAAAATAAAAAAGTTTTTTTAATAATATAGAGTATAGATATATAGCTGTGTGGTAGCAGCTACGAATACTACCAACCCTTACTTTGCTCGTGGATGTCGTAAATGACGACTAAGAGCTTTATAACGACCTGGGCCGACTTTATCTGATGCCGTTTGGTCAACAATTACATTCCCAAGGAGGGTTGACATCAAGCAGGCCGCCGGTCATAAAACTATTGCTAATAACTTTTACAATATGTACTATGAAAGAAGAGTACATATTATATCGACCCCAAGCAATTGGGATAAGAGTAGGAGAATGATGATGATGATGATGATGATGATAGAGTATAGATATAGACATAACTATGGACTAGAGATATTAAGTTATAGATACTTATAATTGACCTAAAAAGTTTATTTAGAATTAAATGCTTTTCTTACTTAATTTTTCTGAGATAAGTAAATAAATCTTTATTAAAATAACATTTACAACAGATCTGATAACTACTTTTTTTTAAGTATTTTTTTAAAACAAATAGTATACTATTGTCATTAAATAATTATTTTTATTTAATAGGAGACTATTAAGAATAATTATCCGTGTGGTGACGGAGCAAGAATACAATTCACCACCCCCTATCTTACCCGTGGTTGATCGTAAGAGACGACTAAGGGATATAAAACGCATATAACTTCTATGCAAGAGAAGGAAAAGTCGAAACAAAACCCTATACCAACACGTCTGACCAGCCCGGTATAGTAGGTTAATTTCCCTCCCATTACGGAGGAGGCTCCAGCCCAACAGTGGGACATATATGGGCTTTGATGATGAATAATTATTTTTATTTATTAGAAGACTATTAATAGAAAATGAATATATTAATTGAAGCCTATTGTCATTAAACCATTATTTTTATTTGCACATAATTGACAAAACTAAATAAAATATTTTTATAGAGTAATAAAATTTAAACAATGTAGCTTAAAACAAGTTACAGATACACAAAGTATCAAAAATCCACTTCATTAAAGTTTTACGCCGGTTCATTTACAAAATGATTATAGCAATCTTCATTAAGTGAATATTTCTCGTTGAAATTATCCCAATGTCAAAAGCAAAGAGGGAAAAGTACTTTACAAATATTTACTTAGTGGACACTTCATTTGAGTTATTTTTGGGACGTTTTTATTAGTCATTTTCTGGCAGAGTTAGCTAAATGAATCCTAATAAGCTTATGTTCGATAAAAAACGAAATTTTAATTATCAACTATTAATTTTATTTCATATAACTACCTAAATTTTCTGTTTACTTTTCTTTTAGTCAGATAACATTTTTACAAAATATATGACAGAGCAAACTCATTTTTTCCCTTTTCATCCTAGTAATAAGTTTTAATTTAACAATATAACTAAATTTAAATAAATATTAACAACACCTAAACCTTAATAAGATTAACTACAAACCATTTTTTAAAATTGGGTATATTCAATTATACATACATACATATCATCACGCTATATTCCTTGCAGGGTAGGCAGAGAGAACAGAATACCAGAGAACTCTATCCTTGCATACTTCACTCGCTTCCTCAACATTCATAATTCTCTTCATACACGCTTGCCGGTTTTGGAGATTCTTGACTCCACCTACCTTCAGTACGTGACCAATCTGGTCTAGGTGGGTTAGTCAATTATGATTATTTTTAACGTATAAGAAAACATCGAAAAGAAATCTATCCACTTGAATTATTTTTTTACTAACTACTAACAAGCACACTCAGTACATATTTAATTAAAACATATACAGTACAATAACCAGTAGTCTTAAAACAAGTTATAAATATTATATTCTGTCATAAACCCTCCATATAAATGGTTATAAGTATACCACTCAACTGTGTATACGAGACACGCTGGCAGTTTAATGAAATTACGTGACAAGCTTGAGTGAGGCCATATAGCATAAAGTGTACCTTCATTAAAGACCTTTATTGACGAGATATATAGCAAACAACTCTAACTTTGATTAGGTATGCTTAAGAATTTAATTCAATTACTTTGATCTCATAGTAATTAAATAAAATATAAGAACGTCTATTGTTGAAAAAGAAGCAAATAGCTAATTAATGTTGCCATTTCGTTTTTATTGTAAGTGAAATGATTCTATAGTTTCATACGTTGTTATTATATTTATTTTAATACCATTATCAAAGAATAATTCGGACATGTGGAAAGAATGCCGAACGAACGTCTGGTTAAGAAGATATACAATGCGAAAGTGGAAGGATGTAGGTACCGAGGGAGACCGAGACTAATCTACCTAGACCAGATCGGTCAGGTACTGAAGGAAGGTGGAGTCAAGAGTCTCCGAAACCGGCGAGCGTGTATGAAGAGAATTATGAATGTTGAGGAAGCGAGTGAAGTATGCAGAGATAGAGTTCTCTGGCACTCTGTTCTCTCTGCCTACCCTGCAAGGGATATGGCGTGATGATATGTATGTATGTATCAAAGAATATCGTCTCAGCTCGTATACGTCCCAAGGCTAGGCTCGAGCCTCCTTTACCGTAGAAGAGAAAATGACCTACCATACCGCTGGTTAGATAAGTTGATATAGGGTTTTATTTCAAGTTTTTCTTCTCATCTCATGCTCAGATATTATAGACATATCATATCCATTAGTTGTTTTTTACGACACTCACGTGCAAAATAGGGGGTGTAGAATTTTAGTTTTACTTCGTCACCACGTGTATAATGGTGTCTATAATAGTAACAGCTAGTAAATTGGACAAAATATATTGTCAATGACAGCCAAATGTCCAATAGTAACGGATTAACGTATTATGGATAATATTATGGGAAATCGTAATCGTTAAAAATATAGCCTTTAATATATAATCCACGTGAAGGAAAGGAAGGTTTTACGTAGTGCTGAGATTGTAATGTTTGCAGACGACACCGTCATTATCTTCCATGGTCGTACTTGGGAACTAGCAAAGAAAGCTACTGAAATTGGCATCGCCAATATAACAAAATGGTTTGAGTATAATCTTTTAACATTAAATGCAGCGAAATCTAAATATCTGTGTTTCTCAAAGACCAATGTATCGCGGCCACATATAGACTTTAAAATTAAAATCCATACCTATCCATGTAATGAACAATTTCAGTACAATAAAAACTCGTGTTCATGTGATACTTTATCGAAAGCAAGTAGTATTAAATATTTAGGCGTTATTGTCGATGATAAATTACGATGGGACGAACATATATCTGGTCTGTGTACACGTTTGAGGAAGATGATTTATATATTTAAAAATTTACGGTCGATAGCATCTATAGAATTATTAATACAAACGTACAAGGCCCTATGTGAATGTATAATAAACTATTGTGTTTGCTCATGGGGTGGTGCGTCGAAGACGGCAGTAATAGAACTTGAGCGCGCGCAACGCGCCGTACTAAAAGTTCTTATGTACTTGCCGTACAGACACCCCACAACTGATGTACATAAACGCACTGGTGTACTTACAATACGCCAGCTGTATCTATACCAGATTTTACGTAGATATCACAAAATCACTGTCCCACAGCTACCGATACTGACTAAACGACATTTTAGATGCCCCGTGCCACGTGTTAAATCCAGTTTTGCGCAACGACACTACGACTATAGAGCGCCACGAATATATAACCAATTATATTCTGCTGGTGTGAGGAACACAAATAACTATAACTTTAAAAAACATATATACAGCCTAGTCATTGATTTGGACTATAACAGAGCTGAATCGCTAATTGATAATCGTTAATCATCATATGCATACACAACTACGCTGCACTTCTACACTCACTCACACACACATACACTCACTCACTCACGCACAACACACACTCACACACAACACACACTCACACACAACACACACTCACACACAACACCCACTCACACACAACACACACACACACACACGTATCAATATAATTGGATACCTAATTAATTCTGTAATACTTTAAATCCGCTATTGTAAAATAAATGTTATGTGTAAAATGTAAATTGGGAAGACACTGTCTCTTGAGACACAGGTTTTTCCTAATTCAAGAGACAGGGATTATGTAAAAATGTACTCTGAAGTTTATGAATAAATTATTATTATTATTATTATTATTATTATTATTATTATTAAGGAAGCTGTTGGCACAGCTAGTCCAATATGTTATTCGTTAATGAAAAGAAAAAAAGAAATGTAGGCCACATTTCTTTATTCATAAAATGTGAGTTTTAGCTAAATTACACCTTATAATAAGCGGCTATGAAGTTATAATGAGAAACTTACCCTTAAAATTTCTAATCAGACTGTGTAAATTACACAAAGTCTGCTGATTCTTGACTAATACTTGTAACTAAGGAGTTTGTGACAAATAATACTCTATATCCATTTTTATAAAACTTTTGTACCATTTTGGTTAGCTAACTATGACGTCATATTGACCACAAACTGGACATATATTTTCTTTTTTAACTTCCTTAATATCAACAAAGACTCAGGTAGTTACCTGAGTCTTTGTTTATGTTTTTTTTTTGTTTGAAATCTATAAAGAATATTAGATTAACTCACTATTATGTTTCTCTTTAATCTTTACCTTCACAAATAATGCTAAGAGACAATAAAAATTATCAATATTTAATTCAATTCCGGACACAAACCTTATATTCTCCTTGTTGTAATACTTCAAACAATCCCATTTAGAAAACTTCAAACTTCTTACTTTGAGATTAGCTAAATAATTGCTTTTAAAAGACAGCCTTCAACATTGTTGGATCAAAGGGATAAATATAAGCCCTTTCAAATCGTACGTATTTGTTTATCTTAGAAAAATAAGAGTATGAAGGTTAAAATTTTTCTAAGTTAATATTATATATTTGTGTCTACAATTAAAAATAGAGAGAAGGAAAACTGGAAATAAAATCAATAAAAATATATAAATATATATAACATCAACATAGTAATCAAGATAATAGTCATAATAAAATATAGTTGTGTGGTAGCGGCTACGAATACTACCAACCCTTATTTTGCTCGTGGATGTCGTAAAAGACGACTAAAAGCTTTATAACGACCTGGGCCAACTCTGGTGCCGTTCGGTCAACAATTACATTCCAAGGAGGGTTGACGTCTGGCAGGCGACCGGTCATAAAACTATTGCCAATAACTTTTACAATATTTACTATGAAATAAGAGTACATATAGTATCGACCCCAAGTAATTGGTATAAGAGTAAGATAAAGATGAATCATAATAAAATAATGCATCTAATTTTTCGTTCTCGTCTATTGTCGTCTCATTTATCGCAAGGATTGTATTATAGTCTATTAATACTTCTTCCTCCGCTTTTATATTTTTCTTGTAAATTAAGATTGTACCTTTAGTAAAAATCTTTCCGACCCAAATATTTTAAAGCTTTAATCAAGGAAGTGTTTCGTGTTATAGTCCATTATCAAGACAACTCCTGTTAAGTATTGTTAGACACGAAATGAAACAATAAAAGCAAACAAATTATTTGAAGTTTTGACTTTTGGGTTCTTGTTATTGATAAAATAATTTCCTTCGATAACATGCGATCACCTAGCCATCAATAAATAAGTTAGCAACAGGAATTACATCAAACAATCTAAGAATTATATTTTTCATTCAAAGAAGCGTCTCCCACGGGAGTATACTTGGGATAAACACATCGAAGTAAGCATGGTTTACGTTAATTAAGTCACGATTAAATGTAGCTAACTGTAGATTCGGAACAATTCACGTTGTTTGCTATATATAAGCCAGTTTCGAAGATACGATGGAATAATTTATTTTACCTTTTGCTCGATTGTTCTTAACCCTTTTCTCAGTATGTAAGGAATCTAACCAAAAAAAAAACTATTGTGTGCTTTATTGAGGCGAGGTTAATATTACAAAAAACAAATATTTGCTTTTGTTCTATATTCATAAAGTAATTATACATTTACTATATAAAAATCGTCTCGTGTCATAGTGATTCTTGTCGAGCTCTTTAGAAAAGTCGCGACAGATTTTAATTTTTTTTTCTATTATTGGTTGGTTTTTGTTGTGTACTAGTACTAGCTGTGTGGTAGTGGCTACGAATACTACCAACCCTTACTTTGCTCGTGGATGTCGTAAAAGACGACTAAGAGCCTTATAACGACCTGGGCCAACTCTATCTGATGCCGTTTGGTCAACAAATATATTCCCAAGGAGGGTTGACGTTTGGCAGGCGGCCGGTCATAAAACTATTGCCAATAACTCTTACAATATTAACTATAACATAAGAGTACATATTGTATGGTGGTAAAGTATATTTTAACTTCCTGTGCACTCTCACAATTTTTAATGGCGTTTTCAGAGAGTATTTTTGTGTGAGTCAAGAGTCTCCGAAACCGGTGAGCGTGTATGAAGAGAATTATGAATGTTGAGGAAGCGAGTGAAGTATGCAGAGATAGAGTTCTCTGGCACTCTGTTCTCTCTGCCTACCCTGCAAGGGATATGGCGTGATGATATGTATGTATATATGTATGTATTTTTGTGTGAACGTATAAAAAGATATCTAAATAATAAAAAAAATTCATTCCTTCATTTAAAGTAATTTAAATTAATTATATTAATTCAGAAGAAATATATACGTACTTTGTTATTGTAAAAGGTAGATAAAATAATAAAATGGGAAATATATTATGGGTATACCGTTTTTCACGAGTAAGTGTAAGATTTTAATCTATTTGAATGTGTGTTACGGTGAACAATATCAGCAAGATGCAAAGGGACCATTTGGGCCATCAACGAATAAAGCAACAAACATGCCATATAGTAAAAAATACATGAAATAAATCCATCGCAAAGGGAAAGAGAAGAATGAAATCACCAATGACAATTGGAACAGAGAAAGCAGTAATAATATAATATAAATAAAATAATATGATACAATAACAATAGAATATTGAATTATGATATGATTTCCCATTTATTTTAATGACTAAAATAATATTATTTTCGTCAAACGTGACGGATCCGTCTTATTCAATACCCACAAAATATAGTGTACAATATGCCTTAAAGTTTTCTCTTCAAGAAATATATTTTCACATAAGAGTTTTTTTTTTAGATTATAGAAAGAAAAATCTCTCTTAACTATAAATATCCTACTATACTACTCCACCTACTAATATTATAAATATGAAAGTATGTAAAGATGTTTTGATGTCAGGACTCAATTACGCTTAAACCATTACAACTTAAAACAGATTTATGTGAAAATTTGCTCATTTAATAGTGGTGGGACCACGTTGTTAACAGTTTTCTGTCTACAGCCGCGGGCCGGTCCGTCTGGGGTAGTACCACACTCACGCAGTAGATCGACGTCTGAGTAATGGAAATGTGCTATTGCGCTTCGCCTGGTGAGCGAGAAAGCCGGAAGCCCAATTGGGTGGTTTTGGGGTTTGTATTGGTAGGCAGTGGCATAGCTTGGTATTGCAAAGGTCCATGGGCGGCAGTGACACTCACCATGAGGTGTACTGCTTGCTCGATTGCCACCACAAGTAATATAAAAAAAAACGTAAATAGACCATTTCCTGTATTAGCACATAGGATACTTTTTATTCCGGTAGTGTGTGTTCGCTTGGGATAACAGTTCAACTTTGGGAAAAGAAAAGCGAGCAGAAAAGCTAGTAGTACTCGTTAGTACTATTATACAATACAACTGACTATTATAAAACTATATTTAGTTATATAACAGTGAGTTGTAGTAATATCTATTACGTATATATATTTTACAGTACATATATTTTTGTTTAATATAAAATTCGTAACGTGTAATAAAAAGATAGCAGTAAAACTCAAAGCGAAAGCAATGCTTTACGATTTCTTCATGGCCTAAATAAAACGTGTAAATAAATCATTAGTTTATTATGAGACCGTGTTTTCACAACATTGAACAATTTTCTTCGTCGCGTTTTATGGCGAGAAAGGCTCAAACGTTTGCCTCAAATTTATATACTGCTATATATAACTTAAGATTGTCTGAATAGTTATAGACTAAAAATGAAATAATTATCATAATTTTTTTGCCAAAGGTTAATTTATAAGACGTAACTAAAACATGTAATCTAATCAAACTAACTTACAAGAAAAAAGAATTTTTTAGAGAAGATAACAATCAGCCAGTAGCCATATTATATCTAGGAAGACAATTTTCTATCCACTTTGTGACGCGCATGCCATCTATGAGAGATATGAAATACTGAAGACTCGAGTAATGGCACATTAACTATTTAAAATTATTTATTTATTTATTATTAAAAATATTTATTTTAAAGTTCAGAAAAACCAGAAAAAAGTATTCTATATGTTCTATTTTTATTCAAATCTGTTTAACGGTTTACGTATGATTGCGTATTTATAATATATAAAATAGTAGGATTAATTGTAGGATTAGTTGTTTCGTAATTAGGTATTTTGATAGTGACAAAAAAAAATATTTAAAAATTTTTCCTGGTTATTTGTTTGAACTTAAAGTCTCAGACATATTTAGTTTTGTTAATCGTATTTTTTTATTTTCTTCCTTAGTATAACTACAAGCGCACATGACTTAGACGTTAAAATATGATTGATGGCAAACATTTAATTATAGATAGTATAATAATACGAAAATGGAAGTTATAAAAGGAAACATATAGTCACAATTCTTTTTTTTCCCTCTTTATTTATTATAAGTGTCTTTTATGTAAATGTATATGCCAGTCCCATCGTATATCAATAAATTACATACTACTTAAAACGTAACATAGCAAACTTAATTAACTTATAGGCTACTTCAGAATTAAGTGATGACAATATGTGATGAAACATCCCTATATCACTGACATTTACAATTAGCTGCATAATTAAATTATCTCTAGCAGACTGAAATCTAGAGCACTCCGACAATAAATGGATGACATCTTCTACAGCGCCACATACGTCACAATTCGGCGAAGTACTTTTTTTCATAAGATAAAAATCACAATGTAAATCAAAGTACCAGTTTATGATACATAATATAAACAATTTCATATATACATAAAATTAAGCATGAAAACCTTAATAAATATGCCCAATAAGAAAATTCAACGAAAAAGGTCAAAAGCACTTACAAAACAAAACTCTCCTTACAACATTCGGGCTGATTATTGAAGAGCTTATATTTTGCTAAGTTTGATAAAGTTTGAAGTTTTCTGATTCCATTGTATAAAGAGCGATTACGTTCAACAAATTTATGATTATTGAATTATTTCATAATTATAATGATGAATTAAATATTATTAATGGTTAAAATTATATTTCCTTTTTATTATTGTTAAATTCAATATTAGTTAAAAATGTAAGTAAAGAAGAAGTATGGAAATATTGTTGAGAGTGTATTCGTCAACTAAGCTTTTGACCAGATAAAAAATCCACTCTCATATTCTTCAACAATCAATACCAAATAAAAATATATTTCCCGGGAATATTTGAGTAAATTAAATATTATCTACTTAGTTCCTTTTATATATATTTCTTCACGAAATGATTTTCTTTTTAGTTTACATATTAATACAGTGCTTTAGTTTTTCTAATGTAAACAAATTTATGAACTTAAATAAAAAATTAACCATTAAGTACTGTAACTGTAACTAAGTCATTTCGAATTATTATTCTGAGAAAGCCTACATCAAATACTGGTGAGCTGAAGGTTAAAAAGTAAATGAATTTCGTTTAAATTATTTAGAATTCAAATATTTCTTTTTATTTCTAAGAATAATTCAAATTAAAAGAAAAGTAATAATAATATTTAATATACTATAATGATATTCAATTATAAGTACATATAATTAATTCACCCGCATCACAGTAGAAATTATAATACCTAATAGGTTTTAGGAGCTAACTTGTAATATACAGGTTACAATTGTTTACAATATGAGTAAGCTCTGTTATTTAAATTTCATTATAATAACTAATGCAATCAAGTGAACTTCGTGAGATAATTTGAACCATTTTTATAAGGAGCCAATTTTCAAACTTCATCTAAGGATTCGTCGCGTCTTATTACTTGAATAATGTATCAAATTCGTAACTCGGTTGTAATTTATAGCTGGTGTTGCCACAACTTTTATCTAACTATACAGAACTGAGATATGTGATATATTGATATATTAGTTATTACTAGATAACGTAAATTATGTAAATATTTAGCGAAATATTATGTTGACAATTTATTTATCAAATAAAAAAATACGTATATGATAATATAAAAATAATTTCTTGTCAAATACCATTAACAAAGTATTTTACTGTTGATAATTTATAAAAGGAATAAATTAAAATAGAAAAATGTGTCTATGAAAGGAATACATTTATATGGAAAAGAATAAGTAAAAATTTGGCAAATCCAAAAGTGCACGCTTCATAAATTTTATATTATTTATCATTTACTATTAGTCAATGCCAGAAATGAAAATAAAATTAAAGAAAAAAAGCCTTTTTTTAAAAGCAAGCTGTTTATTAATTGCTAAGAAATGCAATACACTTTTATTTATAAAATTGGGACTGTGATAAAAACGGGAAGATTTAATAATTATGGTGTTAAAAATATATAATTATGGTTGGAATGGAATTATTTTGTTTTAGACGAAGAAGCTTAATTATCGTTAAAGGTTACAGTGAACTTATAACGTATAACGTTACAAGTGCATATAACACTTGACTCTGATTAGAGTTAATTTATTTTTAACTTTTTAGTTTATTTTATTAGCAATAAATGCTTGTTTTTAAAAAAATATTTTTCTTTAATTTTATTTTTAACTATTTATTTAGTATTTTATTATTCAGGTTGTTACCACAAATATAGGACAAAAACGGTTCATCACCCCAGAGGTCCATTGTGGAGGGAGGGAAGGGCTTCAGTATAACAGGGCTCGCCCTGGTACTCTGAGGCGTAACGTAAGCGATATGAAATGTTATAAACATTTCATATCGCTTACGTTACGCCTCAGAGCCACCCTCATACCATTCAGCCCTCGGCACGTGCTTACTTTGCAATTGGGTCATCCATCTAATCAATCAGACATAATCCACATTCATAATAAGCGGCATGAACTTTTTCCCCAATTTGTTGGAGTTGCATATTCACGCCAACCAAGATACTCGCCAAGACGAATCAAACGAGCCCAAACTCGGTGGGGTTGCGTCGTTTAATTACGGAGTTCCTATAGCCAGCTTCTAGGTCCATCATCAGAACCTAGTTACCATATTAGTATCAAAGTACTCTTCAAGACGAATCAAGCGAGTCCGAATTCGATGGGGTTTCGTTGTTTGATTACAGAGTTCCTATGGCCAGATGCCAAGTCCATAGTCAGACCCTGGTTACCATATAGTCTCAAAGTACTCGTCAAGACGAATCAAACGAGCCCAAACTCGATGGGGTTGCGTCGCTTAATCACGGAGTTCTTATGGAGAGCTGCCAGGTCCATGATCAGACCGTGGTTTCCATATAGTATCAAATTACTCATCAATACGAATCAAACGAGCCCAAACTCGATGGGATTGCGTCGCTTAGTTACGGAGTTCCTATGGACAACTTCCAGGTCCATGATCAAACTCTCGTTGCCATATTGTTTCAAAAAGTACTCATCAAGACAAATCAAATAAACCCAATTTTGATGGGGTTGCGTCGTTTAATTACGGAGTTCCTATGGCCAGCTTCCAGGTTCATCATCAGGTCAGCTCTATGTCACAATAATATTACATTGTCATCTAATTTATACATGCATGCAAAATTTCAGCTCAATCGGAAACCGGCAAAGGGATCAAATTTAACTTGCAAGATTTGATTACAGATAACGGGACAGATGAAACTAAATAAAAGCTTGTACATACTCGTAATGAATGAAAAGAAACTACTTTTGAAATTTCGTGCCATTCTCGACGTAGAGCTAAACATAGCTGTATAGGCTGAATGGGATTTATTTCCTTTGCCTGTCTGAATGGACGAACAAAAAATGTAAACCAACCCAATTCTCATAAAGTATACATACACTAATGACTAAGCAGTTTAGTTTTTTATTAATTGCAATTAAACGACAAAGAATTACTAAGCCATTTTCGAAAGGAAACAGCGCGTTGCGATTATGAAGCTTTTAATAAAAGAAAAACATCGATACATTCATTTTTACGGTCGTGTTAATGCCAGATACTTACGGTAACATCCGGACGGCCTCGAATATTTTTTTTAATCAACTTTTTTCTTACTTTAAACAATATAATTGCATTTTAAAAATATCATATAAGTTTAGATGAATGTTTTTTCTTGACATGTGTATAATAATATTATCCTATAAGTGCAATGTGAGAAAAATACAATCATTTTTATGTTTGAAAAGTGCTTGATTTTCATATATCGAGAGTAGAGCAAGACCTCAACGCTTCGCTTATGAGGCGTGCAATATTCAGTTAAGTATTTTTTTCGATTTTAAAATATGGACTACAATGTAATGAATACTCATCGTCATCATCTCAACTTATATACACTTTACTACTGAGCTCTAGCCTCCTCTACAGTGGGAAGGAAATCGACCTGGTATAGTAATACGACGCTGGTCAGATGGTGGTATAGAAGGCTAGTCAAATGGCTTGATATAGGGTTTTATTTCGTATTTTCCTTCCTTTGCACATTTTTAACGGCAAATTATACCCAGTAATCGTCTTTTACCACATCTAAGGGCAAGAAGCGTAGTTTTGTATTATATTCTTACTCCTCATAAATCATGCATCATTTTTTTTTGCTTACATTGTAAAGGCTGGATAAACCTTACAAGACAGACAAAATAATGTACTACGATAATCATATTTTTTTTTTAAATTTTGGTCATTCTATAATTATATTTTTTTCAAGAGCAGCCTGCTCTAAGGAAATAATCCTTGTATTACGGGGGACTTTACAAGCATATAATTAATGCAGACAAATTACATCCAGACTCATAACAATACTTCGTGGATCGCACAAAGTGTGGGCCTATTTTTTTTTTTTGGTAGACTATGGTCCGGACACACGCCGCCCGTTGCGTCCGGGGCGGCGGACGAGTAGCGCGTGGCTCCATAACCCACCGGATTCCCTCCTCAACGCTATTGGGCCAGCCACTGGTACCGCTTCCTTACCATTCGTGGCCAGCCCGGCGGGTTACCCTTTCGGGTACCATCCACTTTTGACGCCCTGGCTAACTACCGGGGCGTCGCCCTCACGCGGTCAGCCTCTCTGCGGGTGACGGACTATTCCCCGGTCCAGTCACCCGCAGCTTCGGCTAGGTCGGCATCAGGCGTATGTACAAAGTATTGAACCCACGGCACTGGAACGGATGGTCGATATCTTAACCACTACGCCATCTGTGCAGTGGATTTCCTAAGGATATATAAATATCTTATACCTATCTACAAAAAAGTCCACGATGGTATATATCGATCTCCTAAGAATAATACTTAGTAACCATAATTACCTTATATATAGCTAAAAATGTTGAGAAAGCGAGTGAAGTATGCAAAGATAGAGTTCTCTGGCACTCTGTTCTCTCTGCCTACCCTGCAAGGGATATGGCGTGATGATATGTATGTATGTAAAAATTAATGGGTTATTTAGCAAAATATAAAACATTTAATGTTGATCAAAATTAACCTTTATATTAAAATAAATATCTTAGAAGTTATTAGACATTTACATGTATATCATAGAGACTAAAATCGAAACGAAGCAACGGCGGGTCATTAGTGTTAAATATAAAAGTCCATGAAATTATAGAGATCAAGAACCAAGAGTAAAGTAATAGTAAAGTTAGTAGTCAACTACTCCTCGTATTTGCTAACAATCTTCTACTTGCAACTATAAAATCTTTTTATCCTCGCTTACGACGGTTACAGGAAAGTGATACATTATATGTCTAATGGAGCACCACAAAAAAAAGTCCTACCTAGTCTCTTAGAGATCTGTTAGCATATTTTTTTGTTTATATAGCAGCAAGCGAGCAAGCAGCACACCTAACGGTAAGTGTTCCTCGTGGGTCCTTGCAATACCAACGGTATAGTATAGCAAGATCCCTGCCTACCAACCCAAACCTGCCGCCCAGTTGGGCTTCTAGCTCTGTCACTTACCGAACGAAAACAGCACACTGCTTCGACTTCGATTTTCTGCGAGAGTGGGCATGGACCGGTTTGCGACTGTAGACAGAAGACTATCAACAGTGTGGGCCTATCACTATTAAACATAAACTCTGTGCTTCTATTATATCAACTGTGGGTATTTCTATAATTATTTACCTGACATACATTACGGATAATAGTTATGTACTTTTTTAAAATAAATTAGTCAGCTGTTAGCTCTAGTCTTTTATTGACATTACAAGTATGAGATTATTCTTGGTATAAGACCATTCTATAAACTGTATAAATAGAAGTGGGAGCGAATTGAGGTTCGTTACCTTTTTTGTACAATTTTCTAACACTCTGTTCTATGCAAATTAATTAGACTCGTCTACATTACGGGCTGTGGTTACAAAGTAACTCAGATGTATAAATATAATGTACAGCCACATAACTGAACAAAGTAAAAACTAGATTAATATGTATGAGACTACTCTTGAATAAAGGATGTTGTAAATTAGCATAAAACACTCAGTATACGTCAACGTATGAAATATTATAAATAACAATTCATGTCGCAAGCGGGATTCGAACCCGCGTCTATTGGGATTCCGGCCCAATCGTGCTGCCACTGCACCACCGCGACTGATTGTAGGACATGCAAATTTCACTCCGTATTATATTTACGTCTTAAGGTGACGGTATGCTATCTACCCGACAATGTTTACACATTGTTATAGGCTTAATACTTCAAACTTTACAGTTAGAATTGTATTAAACGATGACACATTCATTTCGTAATCGGATTTTATAAATAATTAAGCATATTAAGTGCTAAATTTCAGTAATTTAAATAACAAGGTTGTGTCATCGTTTAATACAATTCTAACTGTAAAGTTTGAAGTATTAAGCCTATAACAATGTGTAAACATTGTCGGGTAGATAGCATACCGTCACCTTAAGACGTAAATATAATACGGAGTGAAATTTGCATGTCCTACAATCAGTCGCGGTGGTGCAGTGGCAGCACGATTGGGCCGGAATCCCAATAGACGCGGGTTCGAATCCCGCTTGCGACATCATTTTTCATTTCGTAATCGGATTTTATAAATAATTAAGCATATTAAGTGCTAAATTTCGGTAATTTAAATAACAAGGTTGTGTCATCGTTTAATACAATTCTAACTGTAAAGTTTGAAGTATTAAGCCTATAACAATGTGTAAACATTGTCGGGTAGATAGCATACCGTCACCTTAAGACGTAAATATAATACGGAGTGAAATTTGCATGTCCTACAATCAGTCGCGGTGGTGCAGTGGCAGCACGATTGGGCCGGAATCCCAATAGACGCGGGTTCGAATCCCGCTTGCGACATCATTTTTCATTTCGTAATCGGATTTTATAAATAATTAAGCATATTAAGTGCTAAATTTCAGTAATTTAAATAACAAGGTTGTGTCATCGTTTAATACAATTCTAACTGTAAAGTTTGAAGTATTAAGCCTATAACAATGTGTAAACATTGTCGGGTAGATAGCATACCGTCACCTTAAGACGTAAATATAATACGGAGTGAAATTTGCATGTCCTACAATCAGTCGCGGTGGTGCAGTGGCAGCACGATTGGGCCGGAATCCCAATAGACGCGGGTTCGAATCCCGCTTGCGACATCATTTTTCATTTCGTAATCGGATTTTATAAATAACAATTCATGTTTTGCATAACATTTTTGTTTATTGGGTAAAATAATATATACGTAAATGTTTTTTTTTTACAAAAAAAAAATTCTGTAGGTTAATTGACACAAATTATACTAAGACTCAGGTGAAACATTTGTAGACTGCACAAAGAGTTTTTTTTTTGCGGTGGATTACATCAGGAAACTCTATGCTTTAAAATCACAAAAAAATCTCAACATTTGTAATACAATGACCTTTACATATTTTGATTGATAAAATCAGATTAATCTAATAACAGAATAGCTTAATCGATATTGATAAAAAAGAGGGAAATCGATATTGATAAAAAAAGAGTAAAAAAAGAGTGTGCGAGAGGTGGTTTACCATTTTCTTTTTTTTTTTGCTGTGATCTATGGAAGCGTCTCGCCCCGCCAAATTGGTCCGGGGTGACGGAAGAGGTGGCACGTGACCCCATAGACCCACCCTGCAAGCTCCTCTCTTCGCCGTCCGAGGCCACCGGTACCCGATCTTTGTCTTCGGTGGCCAGAGTTTTTTTGGCCTGAGAATCAAATCTCTCATAGTTGGCACGTGTTGGCAGACTATCTAAAATCTTTAAAAGTCGCGTTATGACTTATTTGTAGTCTCAATAACAAATTTTCTTAACATAAAAAGAAAAGAAAGAAAAACATTCTGTTCTCCTTATACAATTTTACAGTTTATAGGTATAACGAAAAGTAATTAAAAAGAATATTTTATATTTTGTCCGTATAACAAAAGGTAATTAAAAACAAACACTGCTAAATAAAATAACTTAATAAAGTAAGCTAATTTTAACGATAGACAAAAAAGGCTTGTATTACTCCATTTTATTGAAATATCGCTGATATTCTGCGAATATATTCTTCTGAATACACAAATACGTATGTATTTATATTGAGCCCGAGTCACCTTCCTAAATAGGAAGTCGTTCGCAGTCAGAATTTATTACTTTATCTGCTTATACATAAGTTGTCACTTACGAAAACATGGCAAATGAAGACATAGTGACACATTGATTTCCTAATCTATTAACACATGAATGGCCTTGTCATTGGTTCATCGATAAGATATCAAATGGAGTAATGGTTAAGATATCAACTTTCCGTGCCAGTGCCGTGGATTCAATTCCTACTCAGGAAAATACTTTGTGCGATCCGCAGTGTTGTTCTAAGTCGGTTCAGTTTAAAAAAAAAAATGTTATAATTGTCGCAGTGTTGGTGCCAATCCAAAACATCAGGTGCACCGACGACTTGGTGACGGTTGCTGGGAATCGTTCGATGCGGGTGGCATAGGACGATACTTTGTGGCGAAATATGAGAGAGGCCTACGTCCAGCAGTGGATGATAAAAGACTGGATGATGATGAAATAATTAGTTATCAATTTGTGCGTAAAATCTGTTACTAACGTCTATATATTCTCTCATCATCCTTACTAATATTATAAATGCGAAAGTAACTCTGTCTGTCTGTCACTCTTTCACGCCAAAACTATTGAACCAATCTAAATGAAATTTGGTACACAGATAATCTGGAGTCTGATAAAGGACATAGGCTACTTTATAATCCAAAAAAGGGGGGATGAAAAATTGTAAAGAAGTATCGTCATTTTTAAAGCCAGAAGCTAGAAACTTATATTTAGGCTATTGATTAGATATAAATAAATATGTCATTAAAATGTTGTAAAAACATTACCCTTAAGGGGTAAATAAAAATATGGGATGAAAAGCTTTAGGAAAGTAACCTTTTACGTGGGTGAAGCCGCGGGCAGAAGCTAGTCTAGTACTAAATATAAATAAGTGACAACTTCGGAAAATATAAAATAGTCAATGCAACTTAAACTAAATTAAACCTGTAGATAGTCAAATGAGGGGTATGACCATAAAACTTCCCTAATAAAATACATACAGTTGGCTGTTTAAGTCAAATTAAAAGGGATATGGGGGAAGCGAGGCCGAAAGGCCAATTTAAATCTTTGACATTAATATAAATATGGAAATAGGCTACGTCCTACATTGGAGAAATAGATGAATGTATTAAAAATAAACAGAACATTTTAGGTTATTATATGGCTAGTTGTATGATACTAGTATTCAATCGCGTGGTTTGTTCTTGAAAATGTAGCTTATATACTTCCCCAAGTGTGTGGTAGCGGCTACGAATACTACCAACCCTTACTTTGCTCGTGGATGTCGTAAAAGACGACTAAGAGCTTTATAACGACCTAGGCCAACTCCATCTGATGCCGTTTGGTCAACAATTACATTCCCAGTAGGGTTGACGTCTGGCAGGCGACTGGTCATAAAATTATTGCCAATAACTTTTACAATATGTACTATGAAAGAAGAGTACATATTGTATCGACCCCAAGTAATTGGGATAAGAGTAGGTGAATGATGATGATACTTCCCCAAGTCTCCTTATTCCTCCGCCTTGGCTGTTTGTGGCTAAGGCGTTGGCGAAGATCTACCGGCTCCGAGCCACAACGCGAGCCAACAGCAATAACGGCGGTCAAAGGGCGGTTATCCAGCGGTGCATGGAAGATCTGGAGTCCCCTGCAGGGGAGGCGGTTAGGGTGTTCAACACTGGCTTACGAGAAGGCACGGCAGACTAACATTTAGGACGATGCAGGTGCTTACCAGACACGAGGTCTTCGGTAAGTACTTGCATAAAATTGGAAGGGAAGGGGCCCCAGGATGTCATGAGTGTTGCGAGCTAATTGACGATGCGCGCCACATAGTGGTAGTATGTCCCACCTGGAGGCCCCCGTGCCACGACCTGTCGTCGGAATTGGGAATGGACCTGTCGCTGCCGACCATCATCTCCAAGATGCTTGGTAGCGATAGGTGCTGGTCGTCGACAGCCTCTTTTTGTGAGGCCGTCGACGGCGGCGACCAGGAAGGGGGAGGGGCAGATATGCGCTTCTTCTTCCAGTGCCTTGAATGACGACGGGACGTGGCCAGACGATCATGGGGTGTCGGGGATTAAATGTCATCAGACGATCTTCGATCGCAGATGGGGCCGCTGTGGTTTTAGTAGGTATTTCGGTCGTGCGGCGGCCGGTGAGTCCCACACAAGTTCACCTGTCCTCACAGTGAGAGGAGAGTGCCTAAATGTATTTCCACAGCGTCAATAAAAAGAAAAGATCGCCTTCTTCCGAAAAATTCCGAGAACATTCTTATGAAGCGCTCGTCCTGAGACGAAGTGCTTTAAATTTTGTCTTTAGTGTGCAACGAGAGACATAATCCTTGGTGCATTTATAAGGGCCACCGAAGACAAAGATCGGGTACCGCTGGCCCGCTCTCACAGCGAAGAGAGCTGCTTGTAGGGTGGGACTATGGGGTTGGCGGCGCCTCTTTCGTCACCCCGGACTGATTTGGCGGGGCGCGATCACGTCCATAGCCCACGGCAAAAAAAAAAGTTGCATTTTCATGCCATCTTATGATCTAAACAGAAATGCACACTGCCTTAAAACGGACGTAAATGTGTTACTTATGCAAACAATATAGACTGCGCAGATGGGGTAGTGATAACTTGTCATGTCAGTGTCATGGGTTCGATTTCCACGCAGAAAAATATTTTGTGCCATCCACAAATTGTTGTTCTGGGTCTGGGGTTAATTTGTGACCGTTAATTATAAAGTCTAACGAAATATAAGATTTTATTTCCTTAGTGCACGATGTTATCCTAAAAAAAAAGCCAAGTGCGAGTCGGATTCGAGCACGAAGAATTGCATACCATTATTTATAAAAACGCCGAGTTTTTGAACTCTGTTATTATTATAATATTGAGCAAAAACGATCAAAATCGTTCGTTTGTTGCATGATGAAGCAACAGCAAAAAAAAATTGTTCAAATAAAATAATTATTTGTATGATTTCTCATGAATTTATTATCGTAGGTATTTATTTTATAAAATAGATTCAAAAATAGCATAAAACAAGATGACTGATTTCCCGCGTGTTAAGTTTATTTTTGGGCATCTCGTATGTACATCGTTACTCGATATTGTGTCACCCCAATTAGCCATAGCGTTATATTTAGTAATGAGTTACTTTTCTCGATAAACAAGCAACAAAAAAATCAGATGGAGTTTTTACTGTATTAGATTATAGCTTTCGCATAAAAATTTCATTTAATTAATATACAAATACATTAGTTTAACATAGCTAAAACATTTCTATTTAATATAACAAATCAAGAAATTCGTTGTAACACAAACAAGTCTCGAATCGTATCTAGTAATGAAATAATATTATACGTTAGTAGAACCAACAAAGATTGAATTATCACCTCAATTCTGCGAGTCGAATGTCTAACGAGCTTCATATTAACCTCTTGTGTACCTTATATTGATTTAACCAAGAATAGACATGTATGAAGTACTTATATGGTATTTAAGTTATATAACAATTTCATTTAAATGAATATCTATCATCATGATCTTAGCCCAAATCTCATATCATATCCTAGGTTGTAGTAGGATCCATTCGAGGGTACCGCACGGTGTCTACCGAGGCGGCATGCCTATTGGCCGGGACACCCCCGTGGAACCTAGAGGCGGAGATACTCTCCGACCTCTACCGGCGGGTTACCATAATGCGCGACGAGGGTGGCTCCCCATCGTTCAACGAGATAGCCACCTGGCGCGAGGACGCCCGCCGAGAAGTCATCGCCCATTGGGCTACGCGGCTGGAGAGGCCTAGACACGGTGTTGTTACCGTCGAGGCCCTCCGGCCCGTACTGATGGAGTGGATGGAGCGGCGGCACGGAGTGCTCTCCTTCCGGTTGGTGCAGGTCATGTCGGGGCATGGTTGCTTCGGCAACTACCTGCACATAGTCGTGCGGAGGGAGTGGACTCCGTCCTGCCACCATTACAGTAGCGACGAGGACACGGCGCAACATACGCTTGAGGTATGTTCGGGCTGGGACGGGCAGCGCCGTGACCTCGTCGCTGTCATCGGTGCCGACCTGACGCTGCCGGTTGTCGTGAAAGCGATGGTCGACAGCGTCAGGAATTGGGACGCGGTCGCCGCCTTCTGCGAGGCTGTCATCTCGCAGAAGGAGGCGGTGGAACAAGTCCGGCAGGATTCCCGTGACCTGGGCCGCCGCCCGCGGCCGGGGCGGCGCATGCGCGAGTATCTGCGTCTGATGCCGCCCTAACCGAGGCCTCGAGTGATCGGACCGGGGAATTGTCCGGTCACCCGACGTGAGGCCACCGCGTGAGGGCGACGCCTCGACGGCGAAAGCTGTCGGGGCGTCGACGAGAGAGGAACCCGAGAGGGTATATCGCCGGGCGGGCCACCGAAGACAAAGATCGGGTACCGGTGGTCCGCTCGCACGGCGAAGAGAGGTGTTTGCAGGGTGGGTACATGGGGTTGCGCGCCGCCTCTTCCGTCGCCCCGGGCCGATTTGCCGGGGCGCGACCACATCCATGGTCCCACCTTGCAAAATAAAAAAAAAAAAGGTTGTAGTAGGATGGTAGTAAGCCTACATACTACGCTGGCCTGAAAGATCGGTATAGGGTCCCGCCTCATGGGACTACACAACGTCTAGCGTCTGAACAGTTCCTTTGATTGGAAGGAGGGGAGGCTGGTGCTCCTACCGAAGCCGTGACGGTCTCCCAATTCAGCCTCGAACTACAGGCTCGTCGTGCTGCTAGACGAGACGAGAAAGCTGTTGTAGACGCATTTCAGTTTCCGGAAAGGGTGTTCAACGACCGCTGCCTTGCTGCGGCTGAGGGCCATGGTAATTAAGGCGGTTACCGATGGATGGGTGCTGTTGGCCGTATCCTTGCACATTGCCAACGCATTCACTAATCTGCTATTCAGCTGCATCGGGGAGTCGTTCCTTTATCACGACGTACCTCTATACGTGAAACGGGTAGTGGTAAACTATCAGGAGAAGAGCAGCATTCCTTACGTGGACCAAGTAGGAGACGTTGTGCGGACGCCCATGTCGTGCGATGTTTCACAGAGATAGGCCCCAAGACCGACCATGTGAAATATCGACTACGATAGTGTGAATAATTTGTTATGCCGACGAAAGACACATCATAACTCAGGATGGGCAACTAGAAAAGACGGCTTGCCTGATAGCTCTCGCCACTATAAAGATTTTCAGGTCAATCGAGGCGCTGAGGCTTAGGTTGACCCTAATTAAAATGGAGTCCTTGGTATTCCGTGGGACTCGCATCGGTTCTTCCGCGTACGGAATATTGAATCTTTATAAATAAAAATAAGCAGTGAAATAATTATTACGTGTGCTTTACATCTACAGTAGGGTTTCTACCCATTTCCAGGAGCATCATCAAGAGATAATTACGGGAGTAATTTAAGCGTCGTTCCATACAAGGAAAACTCGAGCTATAATCCTATTTGATCTGTCTATTATAGGGGCAAACTGTTCGCCTTTTCTGAAGAGCACGATAATGAATACTCTTCATAAAAAACGAGCCAATAGTTATGTTGAGATGATGGTGATTTTTTATTTTTTATTTTTTTTCACACCATTTTAGTGAGTCATAATGCATTCATATTATAAAAGTCCTGTCCAGTAGTTCATGGTTACAGGAGGACTATAAATTGCTTGAAATGTTGGGCAATTAAAAATCAAATACAAACGCGATAGAATTAGAATCAGTAAAAATAGTTTTATTTCAAATTTTTACAAGAAACTCCCAATATCCTATATTTTCGTATATCTGAAATGTGCCAGAAAAAAAGTTAGTTCTATCTTAATGTTTCACACGAAAAAAAAAGTTGGTTCTATCTTAATGTTTCATACCAAAAAAAGGTTAATGCGTTTATATTACGACCCTCTTTTTTTTGGGTAGGCCACGGTTAGGACACACGCCGCCCGTTCCTTCCGGGACAATAGAAGGGCAGCGTGTGGCCCCATAACCCACCGTATGCCCTCCCCTTCACCATTAGGCCGCTGGGACTATTTCCTTGAAAACCGTGGCCATCCCGGCGAGTTACTCTCTCGCGTACCATCCCCCGTCGACTCCCCGGCCAACTGCCGTGGCAGCGCCATGTCGGCACCGATGGCTGCGACGAGTTCACGGTGCTGCTTTGCCCAGGCCGCACAGATCTTGAGCGTGTGCTGCACCGTGTCCTCGTCGCAATTGTGGCAGGCGCCCGAGTCGCCGATATCTCCGGTCCGGTACAATCCAACGAGCATCTTCTCCGCCAAGTCCTACGGAGAAGTTCCGTCCTAATATTACGACCCTGCTTAATCTTTCGAGAATACAGACTTGAGATTATAATAAGAAAATACAATTTTAATCAAAATATTAGTTATAAAGATAATAAATAATATTAAAACGTATATATACATATAATGCTATATTACTGAAAGAAAAATAATCTCCGCCTTTCGTTAAGTATTAAGCCGAGCAACTGGTTCTATAGAAACAAGCGTTGGTAAAATTATTTATTCAGTTGATATCGATCGATTCTACAAAGCGAGACAGACGTGACTTGAGTATACAAACTGGCTCTTCATCCTAAACGGCCCTCGTTTATTACTACTAACAAGCTACCTCTGTACCTATTTTATCGTTCTAAACTAAGATTAGTTCTATAAATAAAACTTCATCATTTACCACAGAAACTCATAAATTTTATATTAAAAAGTCTATTTTAACCGTCTATTTTATGTTCGAAGTGAAAACGGTTTTTTTTTTATTAAATAAATTGTAAAATTTTGTTGATTATTTTTATTTCATAGAAATAAATTGAAGAACATTTTCTTTTTTTTTTTTGCCTGTTAGATTAAAAATACCACAGAAATACATTTCTATTCAATTCTCCTTCTTACATGCTTAAAGTATCTTTTTTTTTTGGAGTATCATACAGCCAGCTAATTATGCCACCAAATAAACCACATTGTGTTCCCGTGTGATTAGAAGAAAGATAAAACTCGTGGCTAATATCTACTGACTTACTGACTCGTCACGAAATCTTTGAAACTGAAGGTCTGATTTGCTTTAAATTTTGCATAGTCCGATTTGCTATAAATTTCCTTTCACAACGTAAATGCGTAAAGAACGTGTTTTATGAAATTTCTATCCAAAATGTTTAAAATAATAGGTAGGTATAGGTAAATTTGCAGTGATACTTATACTTATTTTATTTTCAATTAAAAATTAGCACACACAAATAAGTACTAGACTACACTTTATTGTTGATATAAACTCACTGAAAAGAAATATTCAGAAAATGCGCATGCAATGCAATGCTGCGCCCGCAGTGAATATTAACTCTAAACGTGAAATGGCGGGTGAATTTTGCGTTGAAGTTTTCATCCTGTAACATAAATTATAAATTCGCATCTATTTTAAAAGAATATATAACACTATTTTGAAACCATAACACAGACACTGGCCGCACGGGATGATATGAAAATACGTCATAAAATCCATGAAAGTAGTTTTATTTTATATAGAACGTTATAATGTATTCAAAAGACAGCAAATATCGAGAAAAGTTATAGGGTTTTTTTTAAAGACACTAATATTAGGAGTCAAGCCTTATGATTTATTTAAAAATGCTAAGTTTAACTTACTTCGCTAGTTACTTTTGCATGAAATGTATTTACGCTTTTATCTAACACGAATGTTTATTATCTCAGCTCATATAATTATATCCCATTGCTGGGTCTAAACCTCGTCCTAGTAGACAGTTTTATTTCAAGTTTTCTTTCTGTTGCAGTGATGTTATCTGTTTATTATGTCACATAATGGCTTTTTACGATATTAACGGACAAGAAAGAGCATTGCAAATTGTATTTTTACTCTCATAACCACACGGAAAAACTAATAATACAATCTAAAAAATAATATTAGCTTATTTTTAGTTTAATTCACAACAGGAGCTACTGCGCAAACTCCGGTTTCCGGAACATTTAAAAGTTTTTTTCCTCTAGGGAACAATGTCTACTTTTTATTTATTAGAATTTTTACTCTAGATAATTTCATACAAATTTGCTACAATGTTATGAATTCAAAAAGGAATAACAACACACAAACTTTTTCAACAATTAATTATAAAATCTAGAGGTAAGTAGGTATATATGTATATATGGGTCGACGAAATCTTTTGAAAATACAATTGAACCTAATACATAACATCTTGATAGCAATTTTTTGATAAAACGGTTGAATATATTTGTTGGTCAATATATCTGTATTATTGTATCTTCACGTTGCATTTTCATATGCCGATTTTTATGTTATTTTTTTTTGAGAGCACAAAGCCTCTCCGGTGTTTCTAATTTTCTATATCATAAATGTCGGAGTACTGTTACATCTCAGAAGACGGGACGGTAAGCTAGTATTTTATAAAACTCATCGCTATTACTTCCATTTAACGTATGTTTATTCATGTTATGGAATACGTGACAATGAATAAATGATTTCTTGTGTACATCATGTAATAATCTTTGCCTAAATCCTTAGAATTGCTGAATATTTTGGAAGAGATAAAACATTATCCACGTAATGATTACTGATGTTTGCATGAGTATATTTCATATTTGAAATAAAAACATTATTATGGATTTTATTACGTTTGTATTTTATATTTACATTATATTACTTCATTGAGATTTTTTATTTACTGACGTTTGAAACAATTTATAGATATTATAATCATGGTAGGACCACTGTAAAGTATTTGAAACTTCGCCCAATTAAAAACCAAATACAAACGCGATAAAATTCACAAAAATAGTTTTATTTTATTCTGTTTAAAGATTTATTTTATTCTATCTGTAAAAATACTTTTATTTTAATTAATGTATTGCCAAAAAAGTACTAATATAGGTTTTAAGAACTTTCTTACCTATTAAAAAATTATTTAACGGGTCCTTTTTTGGCTAACTATAGTTTGATCTAACTTTGCAGTGCAGAATGACGGCAGACTTGAGATCCTATAAATCACCGTGCGTGTTTTTATCACCCCTTTCACCACTGAAACTGTGGATTTATATACATTCACTATCACTTATCTACCCTTTAGAAAACCCATTCATGATCTGATATCGTATAGTTCTATACAGTTATTATCCTTTAATCAATCATGCTAGATGTTTATCTTCATCAGAGAATGTCACATATCAAGGACATTGTACTCATTTTTTTTACTTGATTAGTTTATTTAAATATTTATTATTTTGAGAATTTTAATATTATTTATTCTAAATAACGACATATTTTAAGTTAGATCTGTATTCACTACCGTGCAATAGTTTTTACTTTATACAGATAGATAAATTTTAAACATTCTTGTATTAATTACAGTTGTAATGTATAAAATACAAAGAAATAATTCAGAGAAATAATTATTCAGAGAATAATAATTCACAGAAAATTTAAATAATATTATAACTCTATGAATAGACAATCATGAATCGTAAATTCCACTTAAATCTCTCTCTACTAACTGAAAACACTAGACCTAATTAATTACTACTCCAATTATTGAGTGAAGTTCGAAAGCCATTAACATGCTTACCTATGGTAATTGGATATGTTCAGGTGGCACAGATATTGAAATTAATAACCAATCGCTTGCAATATGTTCACATTAATCATATCGCTATATTGATTTTACTCCGCCAACTCTTTCTTTACCGCGAGCGCCTTAGAACTCAAATTTCATTATGGAATATAAACAAATAATAAGAAGAGAAAATTTGAAACAAATTCTTATAGTTAGAAGAGTTTGCTGGCCAGTTAGATGTGTCCAATTCGTCTCTCATATGTGATATTAACGCAAGTATAATTATTTTCAGAAATTAGACCAAGACTTTTAAGGAGTACTGTGAGTTTTTAATTTTACTATCCCAAGACATTCGATGATTCTATTTTTTTTTTATAGACGTTACACATTCACGATTCTTCATCTAAATATTGTGCCATGTAAAGGAGAGTCTATTGACATTAACAAGAAATATTCCCAAATCTAGAGAATTCGTAATTTCCAGATATTTTCGGCCGATCTCGAATTCAAAATCCGTCCTTCAACAATCTCAATCACACATAACTGGATTAACAAGGCAGCCACAATTATATAAAATAAATTCCATAAAACGTGCGACATAAAAATTAATCTGCTTTTCTTCTTTTAAGTCCACATACTGAAGGACACAGCTACCTTAAAATAAGAATATTGCCTTTTAACTATGTTGAACTTAATTTTAGCTGTTATAATCATGAATTGAAATTATCTATTTCAATTACCCAATCAGTAATTTCCCTATGTTCTTTATAATATCGCAGCAATAAGGTGCTATTCCTGTTCAGTCCAACAACGTCCTCGACATCTGCTTATATTCTTTACTCAATTCTTACGATGACCATGGATAAGAAATTATTTGTGATGACTGTATTCTTACTTTATCACCATATGAAGATGTCTTGAATGACAATATCCGTAAAATATTGAATAGATGCTTTTTAGGGTTCCGAACCCAAAGGGTAAAAACGGGACCCTATTACTGAGACTTCGCTGTTCGTCCGTCTGTCACCAGGCTGTATTTCAAGAACGGTGATAGCTAGACAGTTGAAATTTTCACAGATGATGTATTTCTATTGCCACTATAACAACAAATACTAAAAATAAAATAAAATAAATATTTAAGGGGTCTCCCATACAACAAACTTGTTTTTATATATAATGGTACGGTACCCTTCGTGCGCGAGTACAACTCGCACTTGCCCGGTTTTTAAAGACTTAGGCTGCATAGATAGAGTAGCGGTTAAGCAATCAACCTACCGTGCTAATTTATTGGATTCAATTTTCACCCAGAACGTACTTTGTGTAATCCACACTTTGTTGTTCTAAATTCAGATTCATCAATGGTGATGTTGAGTGTAATTTGTGTCCATTAATTGTATGTTTGTAAAGTCCTCCATGATACAAGGATTATTGCCTTAGTGCACGATGTGATCTTAAAATAAGACCATTAAGGTAAACAGTAGCCAAAAACTGTTTTCACATATCGAATTCCAAACAATATCTTGAGAATGCAAATGTGCACGTTACGTGAAAATGCCAACGCAAACTGCCAAGCTGAAAACGATATTGCCCTTAATGTGAGCTCCATATTATTCAGACTTCCCCTATCTTTGCTACGGGTCGGCGATTACAATATTCACCTGCTCGTAACTCCAAACTAGGCAAGCTTAATGTTGAATATCAAATAAAAACTTTCTAGAAATGTTACAGTTCTCCAGTTCACGTGAAGGTTTTAAATGATTATAAGCAAAGTTATTAAAATATTAACTACGCTCGCAGCTTCTTTCACGTTAATAATAAACTTTGCTATTTTGAACGGTAAGCTTAATCGCCTCATTCAGTCGATTGAACCAGCAAAATCTGGGAAATAAAGCCACTAATATATCGAGTTAATAAAGACTTTAACTAACGACTTTGAAATAGATGGAATGGATGGAAGCGTTGCGCATTTCCATTACCTATATTTATTTTATAGAGATAACAGTGTTGTGAATAGCTCTATTTCTCTTATTCTATTATTCCGTGTGATGACGGAATAAGAATACAATTCACCACCCTTACATCTTACCCGTGGGTGATCGTACGAGACGACTAAGGGATATAAAATATCTATGCGAGAGAAGGAAAACTCGAAACAAAACCCTATACCAACACGTCTGACCAGCGTGGTATAGTAGGTCAATTACCTTTCCATTATGAAGGAGGCCCAAGCCCAACATTGGGATAATATATGGGCTGATATGAATGATGAATAGCTCTTAACTCTTAAATTGTAAATATGCAAAAAATCTTTAAAATAGGTTCATATTTTTTTACGTGATGAATAAAAAATTGATAAACAGATATAACTTGGTTTTGATTTTGTTAAATATAGCTGTATAATGAATATGAAGATACAAATACATATGTGTATATTAAATAATTCGATTCGATTCGAGATCCATCTTGAAAAAAACTCATAGCGGGTTTCGTCAGTTCATAAGCTGGCATGCTCATTTCATCTACATGAATGTATTCGATTTCCAAACAGCACAGAGATATCTCTGATATTATCTTAGTCATTGTCGTCATCATCATCATTTAGCTTTTCGCTATCCATAGCTGGACGTGGGCCTCCCTCATATTTCGCCACAAAGTGCGGTTCTGGAATCCAATGACTTCCAGCAACCCACACTAAGTCGACGGTCTACTTGGTTTCATCCAACACTGCGTCGTCCGATACGCGGTCTACGGTCGGCTACTTGAGAAGTTTTCTTTCTCATCGGTTAACGGTTCGCCGAGCGATGTGGCTTGCCCATTGCCATTTATCTCAGTATGCACAATATATATTTTATTTCCCAATTAAGACGATACGGCATAATACTATCAACACCATGGTTTATAAATGCCTTAGCTATATATTTGTATATATATATATATTGCTATACAGGGTGGAAGTGGACCACTCCCGAAAACAAAGACAGGGGACCCTGCTAGTCCTACTTGTAATGATAGCCTAGAAAAATATCAAATTGGATAAAAAAAAAATTTTTTTCAACCACGCGAGTTCGTTGAACTCTTGAACATGTAACGGATCGCTGTCTGTACATGGAAGACATATGAGAAAAAATATTACTGGGACCTTTATCAACACAAATAGCACCCAAAACAATGATTGTAAAATTTTTTGTCTGTTTATCGGTTTGTCTGTTTGTCTATGCGTTTGTGCACGCTAATCTCAGAAACGGCTTATCCGATTTAGACGCGGTTTCGCTATATATTGTGGTAAGCTTCATTTAACATTTAGGCTTTATTTCATGACAATTGGTTTATAAATAAAAAAGTTATGTCAATTTAAAAAATGTTCAGAGAAAAATATCTTTATCGATTCTTTTCAAATTACGTACAAATTATCTTCAGTAAAATAAATAAACAGGTGTTTCAGCATTTGTTAATATTTTTCCTCTGAGAGTGTAAATTAGGCCTGCGAAGCGGCTTGGACGACTCATTAAGTCATTAGCGCCAAGCCGATATTATTGAAGCTGGCAACTTGAAATTTTGACAGAGGGTTCTTTCTATGACGTAGAGATTTACTAAGAAAGGATTTTATGAAATTACACCCCTAAGGGAGTGGAACAGACTGGCCAAGTTTGTATGGGAAGAAAAAAATCTTTATTGATTCTTTTCAAATTACGAGTCGAATCAAATATTCTAGGGTAATATCCGGTGGTGTAGTGGCAGCACGATTGGGCCGGATTCCCAATAGGCATGGGTTCGAATCCCACTTGTGACATCATTTTTCGTATCGTAATCAGGATTTTATAAACCGTTACAAAGTTTACTTTTGAAGTGAGACGTGCTTTCATATCAGTAATCTGTGAGCGTTAGTAGCGATTGGTTGTATCGAGTCATAACTAACCTCGCTGCATTCCATGTTATTATTTTATATGGTGTTGGTGATAATATTGTGAGCCTTCTGATTTATCTTGTGATTAAAGTTAATTGAACGAACTAGAAAATGAAGATCTGACGCCTCCCGCGCTGAGATCTGCAGCTTCCGTTGACACACACACATATATATATATATACATATATATATATATATATATATATATATATATATATATATATATATATATATATATATATATATATATATTCTTGACGAAGAAGATATATAAAGCAAGCGTGAGTGGGACGAATACAAGGGGAAGACCGCGTCATAATTTTCTGGATCAAATTAACGATGTATTGACGAGAGGTCATATTAAGAGTATGCGTAATCGTAGAGTATGCACGAAGACTGTTATGAGTGTGAATGAAGCGATGGAAGTATGCCAGGATCGTGGTTTGTGGCAATCCGTAGTCTCTGCCTACCCCTCTGGGAAACAGGCGTGAAGCTATGTATGTATGTATATATATATATATATATATATGCTATGGATTTGATTCGCAGACAGATTGGACCAAAATCAATGATATTATATCAGCCAGTATGTTATGAATATGTTTATGTTGTGTTTATAACTTTAGTATTAGTATTTCATTGTTAAATAAAATACTAAGAGAAGAACCTAAAAAAACTGTTTGTTTAATAGTTTTTTGTATGATACATTCTAGAATTTTTAGAATTTATTTATCACTGATAACTTCTCTTTGTAAACTTTTAGAATCGGTGCTTTATAATGGATGAGTGTGGTTGTCACCTAAAAAAAATACTGTATAGCATAGTATATATTTATTTAATTTATCAGGTAAAGTGTGACGAAATGGTGCTGCGTCAAATATTAGTAACTTTTTAGATAAAGTATTTTCCGTGTGGTAAAGGAGTAAGAATATAATTCACCACCCCCTATCTTACCCGTGGGTGATCGTATGAGACGACTAAGGGATATAAAAACGCTTACAACATCTATGCGAGAGAAGTAGAACTCGAAACAAAACCCTATACGTCTGACTAGTATAAATAATAAAACAACACATCTGTAACATAGTTTATTGAAAATAATAAACTTCTCTTCTCCGCTCTTTAATTTACAATCAAAAGTATTAACATTAGCGTTAAATATCTAAAAATTACTTTTTTTATATTACAACATTGTTCCATACAACAATTAAAGCATTTTCTTAATTTATGGTTGGTTACTAAATGTTATGCTAAACACATATATTATTTTACAGCCATTTTATGTCTATAGCATACTTTAAGCTTATTAACAATCATAATTAAAATACACAACGCGATTTTTTGTAATTCATGACATTTATTTACTTTGTTTTCTAAACAATTTAATACAATAAAGTGTTGTTAAAATTTTAAATTATCGAAATATGGCACAAAACATCTGATCGAAGTTTATAGTAGTAACCTTTAATTCAAAAAATAACAAATATTAATGCTTTTCAAACAATAACGATGCTATAACCCTAGGGTTAGTGCTACTGGCCACCGAAGACAAAGATCGGGTACCGGTGGTCCGCTCGCACGGCGAAGAGAAGTGTTTGCAGGGTGGGTCCATGGGGTTGCGCGCCGCCTCTTCCGTCGCCCCGGGCCGATTTGCCGGGGCGCAACCACATCAATGGTCCCACCTCGCAAAAAAAAAAAAAAAAAAGGTTAGTGCTACTGCTCTAGTTACTACTACTAGAGCAGTTCGTTAGCATAATAGAAGAAGGACCGTGTTGGCGACATACATATAATGTATTCCGAAATCATCTCTTATGTGAAAAGACTATATCACTTGAAATTCGGTGGGGCTACTAAAATTGGTAATTGAGACCTGCTAGGAGTGGAGGAATAAATGCTGTGAGAATTACCTTCGGGTCCTAAGGAGGTATGCGTTAGCTTGCTTCAAATCTAACACACACCCTTCATCGTCACGACGGTAGGTTACCTATAAAAGATTGCCTGGCATAAGAAATAAAATAGGAAATTGTTACTGAGTAGCTATTTAGTTAAACTAAGTTACTTGTTGGGAGTCTATCAAAATTGTGTGTTGAGAATTGAAAAACAACTTCTTTAACTAGTCATTATTTCCACTCTGACCTTATATCCAGTAAAATAACAAAACATTATTTTGAATTATATTAATATTACAGTAAACTACATTCCAAAATCCATTATTATTTTGTCTATTATATCGCATATAAACTACATTATAATTAAACTATTTCTCATTGGCACTTCATATAATTAACTGATTTTATAGTCATCAACGTATTTTGTATTATATTTACAAAGCATTTTTCAATACAATTTACAATTTAAGGTAATAAATTAAAACATTATATAACAAAAACCCGATTACGAGCGAAAAATGATTGTCACAAGTGGGATTCGAACCCACACCGAACCCCACACACCTATTGGAAAATCTGTTCCAATCGTGCTGCCACTTACACCATCGTGAACTATTGTAGGACATTCAATTCTCGCATCGTATTATATTTTCGTCTTGAAGGAGACGTGTGCCATCTACCCGACATTGTTTACACATTGTACATTGTGGGTTCGAATACCACTTGAGACAATCATTTATCGCTCGTAATCGGGTTTTTATGAATAATCAAGCATATTAAATGCTAAATTTCAGTAATTTGACATTCTATAATAGTTAAGTTTTTGCTATGTACTAAAATTTAGTTTTTTTAACTTACGTAATTACTAGAAGATTACGCAAGAAGAGTGTGTAAGAGAAAAGTATGCAGAGGGTGTCCGAGAACGGCTGACGATGGCAAGCCAGCCGCAATCGGACATTGAAGAATGCTGGAGAGTATTGAAAGAGAGTATGGTAGATACAGCGAAAGAAGTATGTGGAAGTTCAAAGAAGCATAGAAAAACAAATGGTGATGCATGGTGGGATGCGGAAGTGGCAGCTTCCGTAGAACAAAAGAAGAAAGCGTGGCTGGACTATGTCTCTTCTTTGAATCTGAATGACAGTATGACTGAACAGAAGAAAGAAATATATCGGCAATGTAAGAATGACACCAAGGCCTTAGTGAAAGAGAAACGTGATAGAGCAAGTATGAGTGCAGAAGATAGGCTGACTAAAAACTTCGAGGGTAACACCAAACTCTTTTGGAGGGAGGTGAAGAAGTCTCGGGGTGGTTGGTCAGCCTTCAGAATGAATAAAATAAGGTCTAAAGGTGGAGACATTCTTACACAAACACAAGACGTGTTAAGCCGATGGAGTGAATATTTTGGCGATATGTATGCGGATGCTACGGTTGGCGCCGGTGTTGGATGTAGTTTAGTAGATCAACATTCGACAACGGCGTCCTCCGATGGCATCAGTATGGATGAAGTTGAATGGGCGATAAGAAGTTTGAAAAATGGTAAGGCAGCGGGCATTGATATGGTGTCTGCCGAGATGATCAAGCTCGGTGGCTCTTGTGTCTGGGAGGCGTTCCTGTTGCTCCTCAATTTATGTTGGAGCTCGGGAATGGTTCCCAGGGACTGGAATGGCGCAGTCATCGTGCCTTTGTTTAAAAACAAGGGTTCACGTTATGACTGCGCAAATTACAGAGCCGTAAGCTTGACCAGTTTGGCAGCAAAAGTGTATGGAAAAATTATTGAAAGGAGAATGAGGATGGTGTCCGATGGTTTACTGTGTGAGACACAAGGAGGTTTCAGGAGTGGAAGGGGATGCATGGATCAAGTGTTCTCTCTGCGCAACATTGTGGAGAAGCATCTGGCTCTAGGTCAGAGGGTTTTCTGCAGTTTTGTGGATCTGGAGAGAGCATTTGACACGGTTGTACGAAAGGAACTTTGGGACATTTTAACGGAGTATGGTATTAACGGTAAACTGCTACAGGCTGTACAGTCCAGTTACATGGGCTGTAGAGCCTGTGTGCGGCTGGATGATGGAATGTCGCCTTGGTTTGACGTCAATATCGGCGTTAAGCAGGGGTGCGTTCTATCAGCCAGGCTGTTTATCATATATCTGGATAAATGTCTCCAAAGGTTGAACGATATGAATGTGGGAGTCCAGATGGGCGACTCAGTGGTCACTGCTCTGCTTTATGCAGATGATGCAGTCCTGCTGGCACAGTCAGCGACTGACCTGCAGACCCTAGTCGACACAATGACAGAAGATTGTAAGAAAAGGGGTCTACGCGTGAATGTGAGCAAAACCAAAATAATGGTCTTTGAAAGAGATAAAACCAGAACAGATGTAAGAGTAACAATAGGTAATGATGTACTAGAGCAAGTGGATGAATTTGTATATCTTGGATGTGGATTTAGCCGAGATGGAAGGTACACCACTGATATAGAGCGAAGAGTGAATGCGGGAAATAGAGTGAACGGAGCGTTGGGGCAACTTTTTGGCAGCCACCACCTCAGCCAGAAGGCACGTGTAGCAATACATAACGCAGTGCTTGTCCCAACATTACTGTATGGAAGCGAGAGTTGGGTATGCAGAAAAGAGTATGATAGTAAAATTAATGCGGTCGAAATGCGATCTCTGCGGAAAATCTGTGGAGTTAGGCTGACCGACCGCATTCGTAACGACGACGTAAGAGAGCGAGTAGGTATGGAAGAGAGTATTGGTGTAAAGATGCGAAAGGGAATGCTCCGATGGTTCGGACATGTGGAAAGAATGCCGAACGAACGCCTGGTTAAGAAGATATACAATGCGAAAGTGGAAGGATGTAGGTACCGAGGGAGACCGAGACTAACCTACCTAGACCAGATCGGTCATGTACTGAAGGAAGGTGGAGTCAAGAGTCTCCGAAACCGGCGAGCGTGTATGAAGAGAATTATGAATGTTGAGGAAGCGAGTGAAGTATGCAGAGATAGAGTTCTCTGGCACTCTGTTCTCTCTGCCTACCCTGCAAGGGATATGGCGTGATGATATGTATGTATGTGTATGTAATTACTATAGGTTGATTAAATTTTATGAATTCGAGAAATCTTTGGACGGGTATGTATTATAACAAATGCTTGTTGAAATAAATAAAAGGCTGTCTGTATATTAGCTCTTTTACACAATTTCAAACTTCAAATGTATGCATTAATTCACATCTATACGTAATCACATCACATCTAATTTAAAAAGCGTTACAGTAATTATAAACTTTACCTTTATCAGTCAATGTATAATAGAAAATAATTTGAATTTGTTTTTTAACATAATTTGATTTAAATATTAAAGAATAAATTAATTAAAAAAGAAAATATCGCTATCATTTACCCACGTGTTTCTACGTTTTAACTTAATTCGAAATCATTTACCACTATGATGTACATTAAAAACGTGCATGATTTTTTTAATATATATATATATATATATATATAATATTCTTCTTACAACATATCAAAAGACATCAATATGAAAATATTGCGTTTGACTAAAAGATAAAACATCAATTTTAACAGTATTTTACATCCGTTTCTCTATAAACGTTTTATATTATAAATGTACACATTTATGTCTAATAATATACCTACCATATAATAACATTAAAAATACCAAAATATTGAATGCTGAGTACCTTAATTGGTTCCTTGGGTAAGCCATTAATTGAATCGAACGTCTTAATAAGTTACTTATCTTAATATCACTTTGGCAATTATTTATATTTAATTAAATTTACACAACATGTTATTTTATTAATTGAAAATAATTTAAATAATAATAATTGTAGCCAATGTATTTATTCTGGATAAAGACGAATAATATACGAACAATAAATTAATTTCTAGCGTTGTTTAAATATTTTTTTAAGTAATATACAATACAATAAATCCTATATCAGCTCTCTAAATAACTAGTACTCAAGTATTCTTAATTTATTTAAAAAAATAGCAGATTCAATCGATTAAAAAAAATAGCAGATACCATATAAAATTAAATTAAGTTGCTTCGCGTATGTTTCTTAAATTGTATAGTTATGAGTTTAGGACCTGCGAACGTTTAATCATTATAACATTTAAATAAAGGTATTATTCAATAAAAAATTCCCATTCCTATATATATATATATATATATATATATATATATATATATATATATATATATATATATATATACTATATATATACTTTGCTCGTGGATGTCGTAACAGCCGACTCTGAGTCGGCTTTTACGACATCCAGCTTTACCCACCTGGGCCAACACTACCTGATGTCGTTTGGTCAACAATTACATTCCCAAGGAGGGTTGACGTCAGGCAGGCGGCCGGTGATAAAATTATTGCCATATATATATATATTGCAAAGGTATACCTTTGCAATATGTACGATGTAAACAAAGTACATATTGCGACGACCGAATTACTTGGTAATTGGGATAAGAAAAAAAAAGCGAATAAATGTAGGTACTGTTGTAATGGGTAAATTACTTATAAACTAAATGTATATACAATTTTACATTAGTTAAATTATAGATAAATATGAGTTTTATAAATACGAGTATTTTAACAGACAAATAAATTGGTCGGTCCATCTTAAAACTTTCAAATCTCATATTATAATTATTTCGAACTATATTTAAATTAAATGACTCTAACGTTATTAGAGTTATATTTCAATGGGTCCTATATATATGGGATAATGTGACATATTACTACTTTTCTAGGCTCTCAAAGTTTCTATTTGATATATTTTTTGTTGCTTCAACAACAAAATATATTAAATTGAATTTTTGAGAGCCTCTATTGAAAATTTGGCATTTTGTATATTAGACCATATACATAGGACCCATCGGTTTAGCAATTATTTGTCTTTCAAAAGTATTTAAGCTACCTCAGTAAAATATTTTATAAGAATAATTTCCCATAAAATATCTCGCCATCTAGTGATAGTACCTACATATTGAAATAAAAATTTCAGCCTTATAATAGTAATATACATAGCTATAGATTCACGCTTACAGAAGCTTGCAACTACATTATTACTTTATTTTTTTTTTATTATAGTTATAATTGTAATAATCTTAACATTTATTAGCATAATACATATAATGCGAATCGTATAATGATTTAATATAACAATCATAAGGCACGGCCTTATATCTTATATGTTGCTTTAACTACGTGCAAACTAGAAACGTAGGTAGCTCTTTATCTAAAAGTATGTCCAAAATTTTGTATTTTACTTAATTAAATATATTTTTTCTTAATAAATATATTGAAAATTCGAGATATTTGAATATCAAAAGAAAATTCTTATAACTTAGTAACCTTCTAACAAAATTATAAACGCGAAAGTGTGTTCATTTGTTATATTACGCTTTAGTTATAAATAAAGATATCGAAATGTCGGATGAAACTTTGGTATCCAGTACTAAAATAAAAACAAAAATAGTATAGTAATGAAATAAATATAACTAATAAAACTATATAAATAATAAGTAAATAAAAATATAAATTCAAAATAACATAACGAAATAGGTATGCCTACGAAATTTATAAAACTAATTTTGTGCTCTAAAACAATTCCTCTACATTTTAATAGCTTTTTTATTTGCCAATATATCTTTAAAATCTCAAAGCATAAAAACAACTCCATATAAACACTAACAATATAAAATCTGCTAACAGCTTTATCTACTTCGCACTATATAATGGTTACTCAATTCAAGTACCTAATAATATTTTATTGCACCATATAAAGTCAGTAATTTCACTGCCTTTGTTGTAGCGCTATAGAGGTGTCTCGTCACCGGAATCACTGTGTGACAACCTAACTACTTTACTTCCTGCTAACACCCCTACCCCTTCTAAACACGACCTTCTATTCGTGAGCACATCTCGCAAGAATGCTCTCCTAGAGCCGGCTAAATTAGTTCCCGTAATAGACCTTGTTAATTTTCTAAGCGCTGGCATTCTAAGAGCTTCCTCATATGAAGGTGGCTCGTCTGTAGGTGTTGTTTGTGCTCGACCTCCAAATGGATCCCTAGAACACGTCGGGGATAATTCTCTAGAGAAATACAATGTACTCTCAGCACTACCACTACCTTGGGGTTCTCTCATTTGTTCATAGTTTGGTGAAGAATTTGTTGTTCTAAATTCTTCTAATATTTGTCTGGCACTTCTAGTATTGGTTAGAACACCAGCCCAAGAACGCCTATTCTGTTGTTTGGCTTCATTAGATCTAGTTATGGCTGAAATATTTTGTGTTGAGTGAGTTGTAGAGATAGTTACTCTTGGTCTTCGTATAGGTTCATCAAACGATGCTGCTTTAACAGTATGTCTGGGAGATCTAGTTTGGGGTTCCATTTCAACAATAACTGCATCTTCAGGTGCCGTTTGTGTACTACTCTCAACTGGTTCTTCTCTTAGGGCTGCGTCTATACGCATAGCTTCTGAGTAAGAAGGTACTAAGGCACAGTTGCCGCGTATAGCAGCAAATAATTCTAGACTGTCGACTGTAGAAGCATGTGAAAGGGGCAAAGTACGAGGTGGACGGGGCGCTGAACACAAAACGGCGCTCTGCTCATCAGCAAGAGCCCACGCGTAGTTCGTAGCTGTAACTGGTGGTAATGTATCTGATAAATGTGTATCAAGGTCCAATTGTCGACTGGGATCTAGTTCGTAATTTGTTCCAAATATTTTCGTAATCTGTAATAAAGTTATCTAGGTTAATTTTACTGGTATAGGATTCCAAATATTATTTTTATCAAGATCGAAGTAAGTAGTTGACCTGTTTTATAAATCAATAACCACAATACATGCTACGCACCAGCTAGACATGAATAGAAGTTTATTAGCTTATTTGTTCACCAGAACGAACAGGAGAAGAGTATGGATACATAAATTTTAACAACAGCCCCAAGATTATTAATAGCTGATTAAAATAAACAAAATGTACCTATGTACCTGTTTTTTTTAATTACACTACCCTGCACTAAGGAAATAATCCTTGTATTGCGGGGGACTTACAACATATAATTAATGCAGACAAATACACCCAGCCGCAGAACAATAGTTTTTAGATTGCATAAAGTATTGTTCTGTGTAGGAATCGTACCCATGGCACCGGCATGGAAGGTCAGTTATCTTAACCACTACACCATCTATGCAGTCCGAAATTTAAACGATATTAAATTATATCAGCCGAGTATTATTTTTAATTAGAAACATCTTATTTATTACAGGAGTTATTATTTAAATCCTTTAGAAACCTTACGTGTAACAATTAAAATTTTCATGTTTCAAGTTTGTATCTATTTGTATAAACAGTAATTTCAAGCATTTGTTTGATAGATATAATACTTGGTGTTACAGGTATAAAATAAAAGCTATAGCACAATGAACAAAAAGCTTTAAATGTATTTTTATTTTATACAAATGAAAAATCTACATTTTTTCTGCTGAAACCTTTTTATTTTGTGTATATTTATTGACTTTTGTATTACATCAATATTGATATTAATAGGAAATAAATTTACTTACCGTATAATGTACGTATGCTGTATTACATTCTATAAGTATCCGCAGTGGCCAAGATAAAAGAAGACAAGATAGAGTCCAAAAAAGAATCTGGGACGAATACCATGGACATTGATCCGCATCTCTGTAATGAAGGTGCCTTAAATACATATTTTGCTTAATTGTATATAAGAAAATCAATAAATTATAATAATTTCAGATATTTACCTGTAAGCTACCATATATTCTCTGAACGAGCTAACGCCAATGAGGTCTAAGCCTTCTCGCATTTCCATAAAGTCATCAAACCTTTCGTGTTCAGCAAAAAATCTCGATCTTTGATCTTCAAATTCTGAAAAGAATATTTTAGAAAACTGTATGAATAATACAAGAATATTGAGCATTATTAAGAACAATATTATGTATTCTTGTGGTGCTAGGCCAATTACATGTCATCACCCGTTCCTTTTCAAGCGGAATCATTAGTAGACATAAGTAAAAATTTTATTTATTGCTACTAATAGGCATCTTATATTTAAAGGAGATGCCATTATAATATTTGCAATCATAATGGCATAGAATTCTTATTTATTTCTATTTTATGTTATTTTTAATTTTTTATCAAGCAATTTCTAATTTTTATATTGTGTAATATCCATCCAGCAGTCCTTAGCTGTTGGATATTGGCCTCCTCATGAAAATACCACTCAGAACAGTTCTGTGCAACTTGCATCAAACAGCTCCCTTTGACTTTTGAGATGTCATTAGTCCACCTAGTGAAGAATCATCCTATGCTACGTTGTAAGATTCGTGGTCGTCACTCGAGAACTTCTCTTCCCCAACAATTGTCGGTTCGATGAGCGATAGGGCCCACCTATTGTTATTACAATAAGCTAATTCTTCGGGCTATGTCAGTTACGCCTATACAAATATCGAGCCCTTAGCCCTTTTCCATAGCACACTGAGCGACTTTAATAATTTTTTTTTATTTTTTTATTGTGCCGACATTTTGAGAATACGTTTCAGTGTCATAAGTTGTTGTACGCACACACAGGTTCTAAACCTTTATTTTCAGACAATACAGAATTTGAGACGAAAGCCAAAGCCCTGTGGTAGCGGTTACGAATACTACCAATACTTACCTTGCTCGTGGATGTCGTAAAAGACGACTAAGAGCCTTAGTTCGACCTGAGGCAATTTGGTCAACAATTACATTCCCAAGAAGGGTTGACATCTGGCAGGTGGCTGGTCATAAAACTATTGTCAATAACAATATGTACTTTGAAAGAGGAGTACATATTATAATTGGGATAAGAGTAGGAGAATGATGAATGGTGACAGAGTTTGAGATGAGAAGATTCTCTTAAATTCTTCAATCGCTGCCAAGTGAAGTAAGATTTCTCGGCTAAATTCTTTCTTGAAATTAGGTCTACTGATACGATTTGGCACATTAACCTAATGATCTTTACGAGATGCTTATAAAGTAAGCCAAATAGAAAATTAAGATAAGTCTTGGTCATATCAATAAATAATTAAGCATATTAAATGCTAAATTTCAGTAATTTAAATAACAAGGTTGTGTCATCGTTTAATACAATTCTAACTGTAAAGTTTTAAGTATTAAGCCTATAACAATGTGTAAACATTGTCGGGTAGATAGCATACCGTCACCTTAAGACGTAAATAAGATACGAAGTGAAATTTGCATGTCCTACAATTAGTCACGGTGGTGTAGTGGCAGCACGATTGGGCCGGAATCCCAATAGGCGCGGGTTCGAATCCCGCTTGTGACATCATTTTTCACTTCGTAATCGAGTTTTATAAATAATTAAGCATATTAAATGCTAAATTTCAGTAATTTAAAGTCTTGGTCTCATATAATAAGTTTCGGATAATATTATATGCCTGCTATCCGTACATTAAAACAGTCATATACTTACCACTTGCAGCTTCAATATTAGCAAAAGCAAATCCTTTACTAAAACGCACTTTGGTGATAGGGGTCTTGGAGTCAAGCACCAAGTTTCTCGATGCATCACGTTGACCACAACATGCATGCGCGAATGATGTATTTGCACTATGGGTGTTAACTCTCTCATAATATACCTGTTAATTAATGAAATTATCTGTTTATTATTATCACAGATGGCGTAGTGGTTAAGATACCGACCTTCCGAGCCAGTGCCGTGGGTTCGATTCTTACGCTGGACAATACTTTGTGCAATCCACAAATATTTGTTCTGAGTCGGGGTGTAATTTGTGTGCGTTAATTCCATGTTTGTAAAGTCCCCCGTAATACAAGGATTATTTCCTTAGTGCAGGGTGGTGTATTAAAAAAATAGGGCTACGATACATTTTTGTATCGCAATAAATTTTGCAAATCTATAATCCATTGCAAACTAAACTAAATGTAGATGGTGTAAGGGACAATGTAATTTGCCGCCCTGATAGATGTATGCATGTCACATTCAAAACAATATTATACATCAAACTTTTTGATGAATGATTTCTTAAATACTGTTATTTTTCTATCTGAATTCCATCCATTTATCCATCAGCTCGTAGACGTCCACTGTTGGACATATACCTCCATACGAAAATACCACCCAGCATTGTCCTGTGCCATGTGCATACGATAGCTCTCAGCTATTTTGTGTTATCATTTCACCTACTGTAGATAGTCTTGCGCTGCATCATCCGATTAGTGGTCACTACTCAATTCACACCCAATGATTTGTTGTTTCGACGAACGATGTATGTAGCCTGCCTAACTAACCTCATCATCATCACAGCCCATATATGTCTCACTGTTGGGCTCGGGCCTCCTCCGTAATGGAAGGGAAATTAACCTACTATACCATGCTGATTAGACGTGTTGGTATATGGTTTTAATTCGAGTTTTCCTTCTCTTACATAGATGTTGCGTTTTAAATCCCTTAGTCGTCTCTTACGATCACCCACGGGTAAGATAGGGGGTGGTAAATTGTATTCTTACTCCGTCACCACACGGAAAACTAACTAATTTAACTGGATAACAACGGGTTGTTTATACCCGTTAATCCGTAGAGAAATATTGTGCGTTGCCCTATCCATAGCACGCTCAACAACTTTGAACCTTTCATGAGGCCGACATTTAAAGAGCACATGTTTCAGTGCAATAAGTTATCGCTGAAAACAAACACTAGTTATACATATACACTTTTTTTAGACACTGCGTAATATTGGATGTTTTATTGAGTATTGGACGATATATCTGAATTACAATTTATCAACAGATTTTAAAAATGTCCGATACACCTACATATAGCGGTTTAAAAATAAGTGAATTATAATTTTAATAATTGCATATCTATTACTATTTAACTAAAAATCTATACAAAACTCGAATGGTATTTATTTTCTCTCTTATTATATTATAGATATAAATATTATTCCGATTCAGAAAATCAATTTTTATATCGCTGAATAAACAATCTTGCGTGGGGATCGAATTCATAGCTTCTTAGACCTCTAAGCCACCTGACCAAAATATTGTAATTTTAATGTTTCATATATTAAAAATAATTACATTTATATAATAATTATTTTACTTTTGCTGTGTAGTAGCGGCTACGAATACTACCAACCCTTTCTTTGCTAGTGGATGTCCTAAAAGACGACTAAGAGCCTTATAACGACCTGGGCCAACTCCATCTGTTGCCGTTTGGTCAACAATTCCCAAGGAGAGTTGACGTTTGACAGGCGGCCGGTCATAAAACTATTGCCAATAACTTTTACAATATGTACTATGAAAGAAGAGTATATCTTGTATCGACCCCAAGTAATTGGGATAAGAGTAGGAAAATGATGAATAACTATTTTACAGTATCATAAATAAACATTTGTATCAAAGTATAATGGTGTAATATTTACATAACATCTATAAGCTTCTTACCTGAGTGGTTGTATAAGCATCTCCGTTGCGATATCGCGTGACTTGCCTCTTACGCCTCACGTAATGGTAGCATATCGCCTTCCACCTACAACAAAGTATAGATTTTATGCTTAGAATATTTTACGAAGTAATCTTCGCATTCATACTAAAGTACAGAAGCATTTCGCATAACATAAAGATAATGAAAAATTATACAAAAAAAGGAAAACGAGAGCATACAAATTATAAATTGGATTTTTATATTTGACTCTCGCTTTAGTCTCAGTAAATTCAGCGTTTGACTGCAAATATGATGTGACTTGTTAAGATACCGTGAATGAGATACCGATACGTAATATGGCTACTGTGCATTCTGGGGATTAAATTTCCATGTAGGACATTACTTTGTGCGATCCACAAGTTGTGTTCTGAGTTCAGATATAATTTGTGTCTATTAATTATATGTTTAAAAAGTCTCCTGTAATTTAAGGATTATTTTATTAATGCTGGGTTTGTTGCTTTATATTTAAAACATGCGATTACCGGCACTAAGATATTGTGGTTGATTTAAATCTGACATAGGTGTAATAGTCTGTTTATATTAGGTACGGCGGAGTCGAAAAAAATTGCTGTTTGATGGCGGCTACGCATACCTACCAAGAACTCTTACATTGTTTGTGAGTGTTATAAAGATGACTAAGGGCTTTACGTCAACATGGACCCATACCATCTGATATCGTCTATTAACTAAACTTCTTATATTTGAGCTTATATTCCTTCATTTAAAATTTCCTAAATCATTTAAAGAATTATGTGATAATATAAAGTCATAAATTGCTGTAAATATTTTAAAAGTGCTATCTGTGTCTTAAGCCAAAGTATTGGGTATAAAAAGTTTAAAATTTCTAACTTAACGTAGGTAAGTGTTTTTACTTTTATAGGTGTGATTAGCTTTTATTAATAAAAGCAGTATTTATTAAAACGCTTCATTTACTCTCTCCATTTACTAATAAGTTGTCTAATACCTCAAGAATATAAAAACTAAATGTTTAACTGCTTAAACTGCCTTACACCTGTGTTGTTAAATATACAATATGCTACCACCCCTAGTTTCCCAGAGGGGTTGTAAAAAGGAACCACCGGCAGAATGGGCAGTAGTAATTTTCTGGGATACTTATAAAAACAAATTTTATCGCTAACCTTGATGGTGATTAAACAATCTTTTTCTTTTGTATAAGGGACACAGTCACACAGTACATGTCATTAGGCTGAACGAATGAAAATTACCTTGGCTTAAAGCATCGCATTACCTATAAAAACCCTTACCTCGTTACATCTAAAAGTCTTGTGTTTCTTAATACCTTCTAATTGTCTATGTTTACCGCGTCGTGTTATATAAAAAATCCCAAATTTACATTACCTATCTACATACCTAATTTGATGTAGCTAAATATTTCGTATTATTTAAAATTACATCAAAATAATGCTTAAAGCATAGTGTTGTGCATTTTCCGTGTGGCGATGGGATAAGAATACAATTTTCATTACTGGTTCTTGGGACCCATAGAAATTGACTGAGGAATCACAAAGAGAACAGGCAGCAGTACTCTTGTACTGCAAGTTTGCCATAGAATATTCGCGTCTTGTAGTATTCTCTGGCGTTTTTTCAGTAGTGGAGAGTGAAAGACTAAATGGTGAAGGAATAAATCATTTTAATGCATAAAAAAGATCCTAAATTGCCATTGCTAAAGTATCATAATACATTAAAAATCTTCAACTCGCTTTAGATGAAAGTATTGTTTCCAATAGGTTCCAAACGGATCACTAAATGCTCACAATATCAGAGGAAATAGATCACGCACGGCAGGTTGTGAGGTCATACACCGACTTATTATTCTAAACCATTGAGTAGGTTATGGCCAGATCAAAACCAGCAAAAAAATGGAAATTATCGTGTTACCTTTTAAGTGTTTCTTACTGTTACTCTTACTCACCATACTCTTGGTGTAGCAGTTCTCATGGCGTGCACTCTTGCACTCACAGCGGCTACATCAACTCTTCTTGCAAGCTGTATCCTTGCTGTACTGTGATAGCACTCCACCAAATATACCAGATACAGCAGCAGAACAAATGCAATAGGAATATAGGCGTACCCTATGTCACATGGCGATTCCCGAACTGTCCGCTTTATGGGGTGCCTGATGACCATAAAACTAATTTAGTGGTTAGTCCGTTGATAAATTTGAAAGCAGTATCAGCACAGAATCTGGTAAGCAACTTTGGTAGTAGATTATTTAATACATCTATACATATAATAAAAATGTAACGGATCGCTGTCTGTACATGGAAGATATATGAGAAAAAATATTACTGAAACCTTTATCAACACAAACAGAACCCAAAACAATGATTTTTAAAATTTTTGTCTGTTTGTCTGTGCGTTTGTGCACGCTAATCTCAGAAACGGCTTATCCGATTTAGACGCGGTTTTCGCTAATATACTATGGTAAGCTTCACTTAACATTTAGGCTTACTTCATGTCAATTGGTTTATAAATAAAAAAGTTAATTCAATTTAAAAATGTCCGGAGAAAAAAATCTTTATAATTTTTTTTTCAAATTACGTACAAATAATCTTCAGTAAAAATAAATAAACACGTGTTTCAGCATTTCTTAATTATCACCCTCTGGCGGTATAAATTAGGCCTGCGAAGCGGGCTGGACGACTCATTAAGTCATTAGCGTTAAGCCGATATTATTGAAGCTGGCAACTTGAAATGTTAACTGTGAATTATTTCTATGACGTAGAGATTTACTAAGAAAGGATTTTGCGAAATTACACCCCTAAGGGGGTGGAACGGAGTGGCAAAGTTTGTATGGGAAGAAAAAATCTTTATTGATTTTTTTCAAATTACGAGTCAAAACAAATATTCTATGGTAATATCCGGCATTTGTCAATTTTCACCCCCTGGTTGTGTAAATTAGGCCTGTGAAGCGGGTTGAACGACTCATTACCGCCAAACCGAAAATATTAAAGCTAGAAACATTAAATTTTGACGTACGTTTCTATTTATGACATAGAGATTCAATATGAAAGTATTTTATGAATTCCGCCACTAAGGGGGTCTAATAAAGTGGCAAAGTGTGTATAGGGAGAAAACTTCTTTACGTGTTTCTCTCTCCCTCTCCATCAACCCCGCACTTACGCGCGGCTTAGTGTTAGTTACAACTTACCATCAGTATATTCTAGTATTATAGTGATAGTACGTACCGAGTTTTCTGCCTGCAGACATAAATGGCTTCGTTCGGGATAGTACCATAATTTTGTAGAAAATCAATGTCTGAGTAATAGCAATTTAATATTGGGGTTTGATCGGTAAACGAGAAAGTTAGACTGACATGTCTACACAGATGGCGTAGTGGATAAGATACCAACATGCAGGACAATACTGTATGCGATCCATAAATTTTTGTCTCCAGTATAGCTATTAACTATATATTCGTAAAGTTCCTCATAGTTCAAGGATTATTTCTTTAGTGCAGAGGTATCGTTCCTAAAAATAAGAACTGCCAAAGCAGTGATCTAACTGTGGTCTTGGTATTACAGGTCTATAAGGAACAGTTACTATTTACCATCAGGTCTGCCATTTGCCCATCTATCACCAAATGAAAATAACTCTTTCGACTACCACCATAATAAAAAAATATAATTAAGTAGGAAATTTCTAAGAAAGTGTGATGATATGACAATTTCTCATTTTATCTCGGTCACCAAAACAAGAAAAATTTTATAACATTATAACAACTAAAATTAAAATCCTTACTTGCTAAAATCAATAAGATCTCTATCAATTTCAGCGATGTTACACCAGGCAACAGAACCAAGACAGCCTGTGATCATTAAGGTCAGCATGAAACATTTCCAGTTCCCTTCCCGCCGTAGTACACCGCCCAGACTTTGCTGTCGAGGACGCTGTGGACAAAATTAAATAATTAATATTTGCCTATTGTAATAAAAACTATTCATATTATTATGATCACCATACGATTACATTTTGATTATATTCTAAATAATTAATGATTAAAATTGTTTCCATCGGCACTTTATTTTTATGTCTTGCGAGAATGTACGTGCCTTTTGGCGCAGTGTTTATTAAAAGAGTATTCACAAAAATAATTAACAAATGATATGAATAGGATATTTATATTCTACGTGAAGAGCAAAAAGAACTTGCGTATTTTTATATTTTATACCTCATCTCATTATTTACAATAGAATTATTTATAACAATGCTTTGTTTATTGCTAAATTATTATAGCCTGTATCTGCTTATTATACATCTTTCTTTAAACTCGAGCTTATTTTTATTTTTATATATTGCTTACGGTGGCAAATGAGCAGACAGCACGCCTGATGGTAAGCGTTACTGCCACTCATGGACCTTTGCAATACCAAGGGTATACTTAGGCCGCTGCCTACCAATACAAACCCCAACCATGTCCCAATGGGGCGTTTATTTGTATATATATCAATATATTTATATCATCATCATTATCATCATCATAATCCTCTCCTGCTCTTATCCAAATTCCTTGGGGATGACGCAATATGTACATAGTACATATTGCAAAAGTTATTAGCAATAATTTTGTGACCGACCACCTGCCTGACGTCAACTCTCCCTGGGAATGTAATTGTTAACTAAACGGCATAAGTGGACTTAGGCCAAGTTGATATAAAGCTCTTAGTCATCTATTAGGACATTAACCAGCAAGGTAGTATCCAAAGCCGCTACCAAACAGCATTGCACATATTTACATATGAAATTATTATAATATCATCATCATCATCATCACAGCCTATAAATTTCCCACTGTTAGACTCGTTCCTCCTCCGTAATGGGAGGGAAATTAACCTACTATACCGCGCTGGTCAAATGTGTTGGTATAGGGTTTTGTTTCGAGTATTCTTTCTCTTGCATAGCTGTTTTATACGTTTTATATCCCTTAGTCGTCTCGTACAATCACCCACGGGTAAGATATGGGGAGGTGAATAGTATTCTTACTCCGTCACCACACGGATAATATAATATAGCAAAACACTATTATTGATTTGCGTAGTAATACACTCTATGGTTGTCTCAACCGCTTTTGCTTAGTCACTTAATGTCAACAGCGGTATAACATTTTTATTGTTCTCGACATTTTTATATAGAAAAGATTTTATTAGCTAGCTGAGTAATAAGGTAATACGGCTATGCCCAATGGACAATGATAAATTGAAGGATGAATAGAATAAGGTTACACGATTATTTATAATAATATTTTTAATCTATTTTTATAGAAACGATTATGCAATAACAGCTATACAAGGATTTTATTCAATTGCATGACAGATGTATAAATACGGAAGGAACGAATACCCAAATCTTTTAACATCTATATATGTAATATTTATATTATACTAGCACACCCGGCCATGCGTTGCTGTGGCTAAGGTAGCCTCAGTAACACGTGGTGGTTATGCTAATAAATTGTAGCTTATATGATTTTTTTTTATGTTTAACAAAGCGCCGTCTATTAAATACTTACTCAATCCAGTCAACAGATATCGCCATCTGTTAGAATCGTTTGGAGATAACAGATAATTGTGACTGTCAAGTAATAGACAAATAATTTGCCATAAAATAATATTGCGACTATAAATTGAGATGGAAGCTATCCTATCTTTTAAGCTGGATTAAACTACACATGCTGTGCAAATTTGATTATAATCGGTTTAGTAGTTTAGGAGTCCATCGCGGACAAACAACGTGACTCGTAATTTATATATAATAAGATAAATAAAGATTCCTCCGAATGTATAAATATGCCTGAATGCCTAAAGGCTAGATAGATTTTAATGACTTTGAGTGGTTGCCTGAATGGTTTAGTACATAGCAGGGGCTATTGCAAACGAATTCAATGGTTTATTTATCTTTTAGACTTGTAAAGAACAACGTTTGATAGATCTTTTATTACCTACATATGATTGATCTATTACTTATATATAAAAATAAAATTTCTTCGTTTCGTTTGTGAATGAAAAATTTTATAGCCCATCGAAAACTAAATACTGTTTCAAATTTTATAAAACACTGAATAAATCTTTTGTTATTTAAAGTATTAATATATTCACTAAAGTAGTTTAATCTACTAATTATACATTTATACATTTACAAAAAGACTAGGTATATAATACTACTAAAAAACTAGTACAGATAGTTCGCATCGTATTAAGGTTAGCTTTTTAGTCACAACTATTAAATTATTTAGCAATCACTATATTATTTTTATGAGTACCATTTCGGTTAGTATTAGTGCGTACATAACTGCGGTTACAGTAAATTTGTACTTTGTGATAAAACGACATTTTTACAGGTGAGATTTTTTTTCAATTTACATTATATAGTCTATATTTACAATATATAGTCTATATTACTATATATGTTATTAACTAGCTATCGACTAAATTGACTTTAGATGAGAAAGTAATCTTCAAAATGGCATATCAAACATGCAGTATTATTGATATTATTTATTACTAAAAAGAATATAGTTAGTAAGAAATAAGGCAGTGGGATCTCTATAACTTGAATGCTTGTTAAGTTGTAATCCTTCATAATTGAAAAAAATCTCATACTTTTTGAACTCTCGATATCTAGAATTACTTAGACTTTGTAACGCGAACAATATGTTATTTTCCTGCGAGTTTTTGATAGTACATATTTACACTCTGCAATTCGAATTTCATAAAGCAAACTCCGTGAGTTGTAATTAGAAAAATATAATGACGTCTGATTCGTAGTTACCTGAACACGAAGCATGTGTAATGATTTAATACATTAATTAAACTTTCTAAATAACGTAAAATTGCACCTTGCTGTCATCATATTGTTTCTTTTGTAATTAAATTCTGTATTTTTCCAACTACTTGTTCAGTCAGAGTCCAACAATAAACATTAAATAAATTAAAAAAATCAAGTTTTTTAATGTCGTGTCAGTAAGACGAAAAGGCACCTTATGATATACGCCATTTTTCTTCATGCGCGTTGAAAATTATGTAATTGTTGATCTCGTAGATTTGCTCGACGATTTCGCATTGTCAACCGAGCCGTTTCAAGGGCTGCCTCACTTTGCTTTTGTGATTGTGGAGCACAAAGTCGGCCCATACTAACCCGGCGATCTCCACGTATCATTCTTTTTCAGTGGTTTCATTCGCGATGTTTAGAATCTTAATTGCATTACGGCTTTGTAAGGAAATATTAGATTTTTCTTGGTCAAAACTTTGTTAATAATTACTTCGACACAATAAGATTTATTATAATAACACTCGTAAAAACTCGTAGCACTCGCAACTCGCGCTCGCAAGCAAATTGACCGTTCGATTTTAATTTCAACGTTTTGCGCCATTTTCAAATCATAGACAACATCACATGAGCTTTCAGTTGCGTTTTGTTACTCCATTAACAAATGAACGTTTAGAACTGATGTTTTTTTAATGTTTTTTTTTATTTATTAATATCATATTTTAATATCCCATATCCTATTCCAGACAACAAACTCAAAAACCATAAAAAATGGTGTAACCGTTCTCGAGTTATAAGTGTTGTCACAACTTTCTTTTATATATATAGATATAGATTACATGAGCTATCAGTTGCCTTTTGTTATACCGTGAATAAATGAACGTTTAGACAGGTGTTTTTGACTGAGGTTTTTTATTGAATTTTTTTTGTTCATTATTATAATGTTTTAATATCCTATATCCTATTCCAGACAACAACAAACTCAAAAACATAAAAATCACAAAAATTGGTCCAGCCTCTCTCGAGTTATAAGTGTTGTAACTAACACAACTTTCTTTTATATATATATAGATATATAGATTGTAAAAGCTATTTACGCTCCACACAGCTGAACAAATTCCAAGGTTAAACGGCTTAATAATGAATAACGATTCACAATCACTTGCATGACATCAACCGAGGTAATTGTTTGCATAAACCAGAAATCTCTAGCATTGATCAGATCGATGCGGCTTCTAAACACCTCTATTGACTTAATGACAATAAAGGGTGTCAGCTCCTATACAATTCTCAGCTTAAAACTCTATCAATTCTATTCAATTATTAAGATAAATGTACGATGAAGAGATGAGAAAAACTTTATATATACAATTCTACTGTTCGCGTGTATGTCACTAAACTCCTTCTTAACGGCTGGACCGATTGGGATGAAAATTTGTGTGTGTTCGAGGGGATTCGAGAATGGTTTAGATTCACAATTGACCTGATAGATGGCGCCGTTGTTGGTATGTCAAGCGGCTAAACCGTTTGGGATGAAATTTTCGATGTATATTTAAATAGTGGCCGGCCCAATGGTGATGGGGAGGGAATACGGTGGGTTATGGCGCCACGTCTTGCCTCTCCGTCGCCCTCAGCGGAACGGGCAGTGTATGTCCGGACCATAGTCCACCAAAAAAAAATGTATATTCCAATGGGCCTTTGGACGATTTTAAAATACAATTACCTACCGGGTGTAGGTGGCGCTGCTGTCGGCTTTTCGCTTTACGCTTTTTCGGGCAGGAGGACGTCTGCCTGGACAGCTAGTATATTTATATAATTTATTTTCATGCTTTGTCTCTTTGGAACAGTGGCATACTTATGCGACTGCAGTTATACGTTTGATTATTAAGTCGACCAAAAATAGTATTGTTGTTTTGCTAAAGATTTCCTCTAAATACTAAGTATTTGATTAAGGAGGAACTTCGTATTTAAAGCCTATGTCTATTAACTCATCTCACTAAATATCATCATCTTTCTCCTACTCTTATCCCAATTACTTGAGATCGATACAATATGTACTCTTCTTTCATAATACATATTGTAAAAGTTATTGACAATAGTTTTATGACCGGCCGCCTGCCAGACGTCACTTGGAAATGTAATTGTTGAACAAACGGCATCAGATGGCATTGGCCCAGGTCGTTATAAGGCTCTTAGTTGCCTTTTAGGACATCCACGAGCAAAGTAAGGGTTGGTAGTATTCGTAGCCGCTACCACACAGCAATAATAAAGATTATAATAGATTACAATAGGTTTATGTGTTATATATAATTGTGTAAAATTTTATCGACATAACGTTTTATTCCGTCAATCTGTTTATTAACTGGGCTGACATAAATGGAAATTTAATAAAGATTCGAAAAATGCGTACCGCAATGCGGGTTAGGGCGTCCCCCGGAGGCGACGCGTACCGACCCGCCCCCGTCGGTACGAACATCGGCAGTTGCGGCGATGGGGGCCGCCACCCATCACGCCTTGCCCAGTCAGGCGAGTCGAGGAGAGCAGAGTGCCGGGTGGGCACGTGGAATGTAAGAGGTTGCGTGGAAGGTAAGTTGCACGAGCTGATATCCGTCATGGCGGACAAACAGCTAGACGTGCTCTGTGTAACAGAGACCAAGCGAAGGGGCAGCGACGCCTGCGATCTTCCTGGTGGCGGGATGGCTCTGTGGTCTGGTGTACCACAGTGCGATCGAGCCAGCATGGGGGTAGGAGTACTGCTGTCCACTCGCTTGGCCTCAGGTGTGAAGGATTACGGAATGTGTAATCCCAGACTTCTTTGGGTCCGTATAAAACTTGGTGTCACCAAGGTATTCATGGTTGTAGCATATGCTCCCGTAGGATCCTCGGTGGCATCAGACCTAGAGAAGTTTTGGGATAATGTTAGGGAAGTTCTGGATATGGCAGAAACCAGTGAACGCGTGATTGTATGCGGAGATTTGAACGAATGGGTGGGGACCAAGCGTCCTGACTATGAGGACGTACTTGGTCCATTTGGTGATAAGAGAGTAAACAACGCAGGTAGGCTCATAGCTGATGTATGCATGGAGAGAAACCTTATTGTATCAAACACATTTTTCTAACATAAGGACATCCATATGTATACATGGAGAAGGAATGAACAGAAAATTATATTAGATTTAATTTTGGTAGACAGTCGCCTCTGAAGCAAAATATTGGACGCAAGAGCCTACAGGGGCCCCACAGTCGATACGGACCACTATCTCGTTATTGCGAGATTTAGTGGTCTGTTCAGAAAGTGGAGGCACTGGCGAGAGCGTGTCCACTTCGGAGGGCTTGAAAGAATAAAGGTTGAAAGGTTGCAAGAAGAGTGTGTAAGAGAAAAGTATGCAGAGGGTGTCCGAGAACGGCTGACGATGGCAAGCCAGCCGCAATCGGACATTGAAGAATGCTGGAGAGTATTGAAAGAGAGTATGGTAGACACAGCGAAAGAAGTATGTGGAAGTTCAAAGAAGCATAGAAACACAAATGGTGATGCATGGTGGGATGCGGAAGTGGCAGCTTCCGTAGAGCAAAAGAAGAAAGCGTGGCTGGACTATGTCTCTTCTTTGAATCTGAATAACAGTATGACTGAACAGAAGAAAGAAATATATTGGCAATGTAAGAATGACACCAAGGCCTTAGTGAAAGAGAAACGTGATAGAGCAAGTATGAGTGCAGAAGATAGGCTGACTAAAAACTTCGAGGGTAACACCAAACTCTTTTGGAGGGAGGTGAAGAAGTCTCGGGGTGGTTGGTCAGCCTTCAGAATGAATAAAATAAGGTCTAAAGGTGGAGACATTCTTACACAAACACAAGACGTGTTAAGCCGATCAAGTGAATATTTTGGCGATATGTATGCGGATGCTACGTTTGGCGCCGGTGTCGCGTGTGGTCTAGTAGATCAGCATTCGGCGACGGCGTCCTCCGATGGCATCAGTATGGATGAAGTTGAATGGGCGATAAGAAGTTTGAGAAATGGTAAGGCAGCGGGCATTGATATGGTGTCTGCCGAGATGATCAAGCTTGGTGGCTCCTGCGTCCGGGAGGCGTTCCTGTTGCTCCTCGATTTATGTTGGAGCTCGGGAATGGTTCCCGGGGACTGGAATAGCGCAGTCATCGTGCCTTTGTTTAAAAACAAGGGTTCACGTTATGACTGCGCAAATTACAGAGCCATAAGCTTGACCAGTTTGACAGCAAAAGTGTATGGTAAAATTATTGAAAGGAGAATGAGGATGGTGTCCGATGGTTTACTGTGTGAGACACAAGGAGGTTTCAGGAGTGGAAGGGGATGCATGGATCAAGTGTTCTCTCTGCGCAACATTGTGGAGAAGCATCTGGCCCTAGGTCAGAGGGTTTTCTGCAGTTTTGTGGATCAGGAGAGAGCATTTGACACGGTTGTACGAAAGGAATTTTGGGACATTTTAGCGGAGTATGGTATTAACGGTAAACTGCTGCAGGCTGTGCAATCCAGTTACATGGGCTGTAGAGCCTGTGTGCGGCTGGATGGTGGAATGTCGCCTTGGTTTGACGTCAATATCGGCGTTAAGCAGGGCTGCGTTCTATCAGCCAGGCTGTTTATCATATATCTGGATAAATGTCTCCAAAGGTTGAACGATATGAATGTGGGAGTCCAGAACGGAGCGTTGGGTCAACTTCTCGGCAGCCACCACCTCAGCCAGAAGGCACGTGTAGCAATACATAACGCAGTGCTTGTCCCAACATTACTGTATGGAAGCGAGAGTTGGGTATGCAGAAAAGAGTATGAAAGTAAAATTAATGCGGTCGAAATGCGATCTCTTCGGAAAATCTGTGGAGTTAGGCTGACCGACCGCATTCGTAACGACGACGTAAGAGAGCGAGTAGGTATGAAAGAGAGTATTGGTGTAAAGATGCGAAAGGGAATGCTCCGATGGTTCGGACATGTGGAAAGAATGCTGAACGAACGTCTGGTTAAGAAGATATACAATGCGAAAGTGGAAGGATGTAGGCACCGAGGGAGACCGAGACTAACCTACCTAGACCAGATCGGTCAGGTACTGAAGGAAGGTGGAGTCAAGAGTCTCCGAAACCGGCGAGCGTGTATGAAGAGAATTATGAATGTTGAGGAAGCGAGTGAAGTATGCAGAGATAGAGTTCTCTGGCACTCTGTTCTCTCTGCCTACCCTGCAAGGGATATGGCGTGATGATATGTATTTATGTATGTATGTAATAAAGATTTATTAAGAAAAAAGTCATTGGATTTAATCATATCCCTGTAGGATATGATTAAATCATCATTTTCATCATTTCAGTTCATATATGTTCCACTGTCGGGTCGTACTATACCACGCTGGTAAATCGTGTTGGTATAAGGTTTTGTTTCGAGTTTTCCTTCTCTTGCATAGATGTTATATGCGTTTTATATCCTTTAGCCGTCTCTTACAGTCATCCACCGGCAAGATAGGGAGTGGTGAATTGCATTCTTACTCCGTCACCACACGGAATGTTGAAATAATGAATATAATATCTAATACCTACTATGAATTTGTTTCTAATTGTCCATCGAATTCAATAAATGTTGAGCTGTTTATTATGAATTTTTATTAATTTATAAATTATATTATCTTCAGAAGTATAATGTAAAAAGTACCTATGTATATATGTATATATATACTTTGTGGCTTGTTTAAAAAAATACTATAAGTGTGGTTATCACACTTACAGTAAAATTTTACCGTAGTGTTTCTCTTTTAGATAAAAACAGAATTATACCCTGCTCAAGAATAACTCTCAGATATACCTATTTTTTTTTTTTCATTTATTTATTTTAGGTCGCTATTTAACAACTTCGGTCATTAACGACCACAATTAGAATATTACATTATATTAACAGAAAAATTAAACTAGTTTATAAACATTAATCATTTTCAAGAATTTTAAGGTTTGCATATATCCGCTTTTATTCAAACAGTCTATAAGGTTATCTGGAATATTACATAATTGTTTCTCTTTATCAAAAGCTAAACATTCTATCAATAAATGCTTTACAGTTATTTCTAGTCCACATTGACATTTGTTTTTATCACTTTTAGTAATTAGATGAATATGTGTTATATTTGTGTGTCCAATGCGTAATCTGGTTATAGTTACTTGGTCTTTTCTGCAATTGAAAGATGTGGGAGATTCGTCAAAAATAGATTTTCTTATATTAAATAAAACTGTTGAATTTTCTGATTTCCAGTGGGCATCCCAATAAGTTCTAATTTTGGAATTAACGTGTTTTTGTAATTCACATGGAGTTGATTTAATGAAATAACAATTTTCATTTTCATTTACTGCATGTCTCGCTTCTTTATCTGCTTTTTCGTTGCCATGAATGCCTTGATGGCTTGGGATCCATATAATTTCAAATTTATAGCAATCATTAATGAGATTTATAATTTTTTGTTTGATTTCAATAATAAGAGTGTTATTATTATTTTTATTCTGCAGTGCTGTTAAACATGATTTTGAGTCAGTATATATTATGTAACTATTGTTATTAGTTTCATTGTGTATTAATTCTAAAGCTTTAAGAATAGCTATTGCTTCACAACTGAAAATTGTATTAAAATCTCCTAGCTTATATCGGTAGCAACTATCATCAGATACTATTGAACATCCTGATTTGCCATTCATAACTGAACCATCTGTATATAAGATCTTATAAGCAGTATATCGACTATTAATCTCGTTAAATAAGTTTTTGTATATATATGGAGGAGTATCGTCTTTTAGATTATTTGCGAGCTCAAGGTTTATTGGCAATTCAAGGCTTTCCCATGGACCGGAGTTGAGCAGTTTTTTTGGAAATATTTGTGGAATTGTAATATTAAATTCTTTTAAATATTTGGTTGCTCTGATTCGTACTGGTTGAGACAAATTAGGTTGAAGTTCGTATTCTGTATTTACGGCTGTTAATTTAATATAGTTATAGTAAGTTGGATTAGCAGGTTGAGATAAAATATTTATCGCATATGAAACGACAAGCTCTTTCCTCCTAAATTCCAGAGGCATTTCGTTAGCTTCAGCTAAGATACTCTTAATTGGACTTGTCTTAAATGCACCGATGCTAAGACGAAGAGCTGTATTTTGGACGCTTTCTAAGGCTTGGAGTGTACGTTGTTTGGCTGAATCATAAATTACCGAACCATAATCAATTTTTTGTCTTATTAAGGCACGATATGTATTTATTAAGCATCTTCTATCGGCTCCCCATGTTGTTGATGACAAAACCTTTATTATATTTAATCTTTTATAGCATTCAGATTTAAGATTATTTATATGCGAATTCCAAGACATTTTCTTATCAATTATTAGTCCTAAAATTTTCAAGTTATTTACTTCTTTAATATTATTTTCATTCAATGTTAACTTTATATTTCTATTTTTATTTTTCTTATTCGATAAAATAATGAATTCAGTTTTAGTTTTTGAAAATTTAAATCCAGATTTCTTAGACCAGTCTTGAAGATTATTTAGTGTATTTTGAATCAGTTTTAACATAGGTTTTAAGGTTCTGCCACTACAGATGATTGTTAAGTCATCAGCAAACAGGAAACCCTTTACCGGTTTTTTAATAGCTGAAAAAACGTCATTAATAGCCAGTAAAAACAAAATCACACTGAGCACTGAGCCTTGAGGCAATCCATTTTCAGTAGGGACAGCTTCAGATTTCATGTCATTTATTCGAACTCTAATTTTTCTTTCCAACAGAAAATTTTTAATGAATGCTAAAGTATTTCCTTTAATATTAATGTTTTGTAATAATTGCAGAACTCGGTGTTTCCAAACCATTTCATAGGCTTTCTCTATATCTAATGCTACGATTGCAATGAAGTTATTATTTACTAAGCTGTCAAGTACTTCGCTTTCAATGTTCATTAAATGGTCCAATGTTGATCGAAACTGACGAAATCCATACTGGAATGGCGATAAATAATTATTGGTCTCTACATACCACCTGATTCTTTTACTTACTATTTTTTCTAGTATTTTACATAAATTACATGTTAAAGATATCGGCCTATAGCTTGTTTGTAAACTTGGTATTTTACCTGGTTTTAAAATCGGTATAACTAAGGCTTCTTTCCAACTGTCAGGTAATACTTGTTTTTCGTAAATATAATTGTATAATTGAAGTAGATAGACAAGCGCCTTAGTTGTTAAGTGTTTAATTATAATGTTAGATATATTGTCAGGTCCCGGACTGGAGTTATTAATTTGAGAAATTACTAATAATAATTCGTGCATGGTGATTTGTTTATTAATTTGATTGGAATTATCAAATACATCAAAGTTTGATACACTCTCCTGACTATTTTTATATTCAATAAAATGGTTATCATGATTATTTGAGCTAGAGTTAGATGCAAAAGTTTCAGCTAATATATTTGAGATTTCTATAGAATCAGATGTATATGTTTTATCATTCTTTTCAAGTACTATATTGTTAAATTTGATATTGCGGTGGTTCAATTTTTGTATCTTTTTCCATACATCGCCAATTGGTGTTTTGTTACTAATAGATGATACCCAATTCTCCCAATACTTCTTTCTATTGTCTTTGATAAGTCTTCTGTAAAACGCTCTTTTCTTCTTATATTCAACTTTGTATACTGAGTTAGAGTCATTCCTAGAATATCGTTTAAAAAATTTATGCGCCTTTTTAACCTCTTTAAGTGCTACTCTACAGTCATCATTCCACCACGGTAAAATATATTTTCTGAGTTTGCCTGATGTTTTAGGTATAGCTTTTTCAGCCGCTTTAAGAATAGCTTTTGTAAATTTATCAACAATATCGTTGACATGATGATCTGATATATCGTTTATGGGTGTTAGGGAAGTAACATTTAAATCTACTTCTTCAATAAACATAGACCAATCAGCTCTATCGTACTTCCATTTCTTTGGTAACGTAACACTGTTTGTTAGATTATTATTAGCACATTGACATTTAATTGATATTGGGAAGTGGTCGCTGTCATATAATTCATCTAAAGCATTCCATTCAAAATATGATCTTATATTTTGTGAAGCCATAGTTAGGTCTATATTACTTGTGCGATCAGTGTTACTATCAAAATGAGTAGGTTGACCATTGTTAAGCAAAAGAACACTATCATGTTCGTCAAGCCATTCCGCTATAATTTTGCCCCTAGTATCGCATTTATTTGAACCCCAATAAAAGTGATGACTATTAAAATCACCTAATATTATAAAGGGAGTTGGAAGCTGATTAATGAGGTCATTAAACTCATGTTTATTAAGAGGATTACTATTTGGTAGATAAATGTTGCATAATGTAATAGCTAACGGAAATTTAATTTTTATTGCTACTGCTTCTAAATTAGTGTTTAATGTTATTTCTTCTGGTATTGCACATGACTTAATAAAAATAGTTACTCCCCCACTAGCTCTGCTACTTTGTGATCGGTTTTAAAGAAATGTTCATAACCTATTAAAGAGGCACAATGGTTAGATGTAAAATTTGTTTCTTGTAAACAAATGCAAGTTGGACATAAACGACTTATTAATAATTTGATATTTTCGAATCTTCTGTAGTAACCATTTACATTCCATTGCAAAATATCCATTTAAATACTAAAAAAAATGAAAAAAAAATATAATAGGTAATATACAAATTCGAAATGTAAATGGTTATAGTTAAGTTTAATAGCTACTCATGTTCATCCATCACAATTTGAATTGGATCAGGAATAATCATTTCATGTAATTTTCTGGATAGACGTGAGCACCTATTTTTTAAACTTTTATTCATTTTGCAATGCAGTTTATTACACATTTTAATTAAATCTTTAATATTGTCTGTATATGAGTATACTAATTCTTTTATGTTTTGTTTTCCTCGAGCGTTATCTAATAAACTAATGAATTGATCTAAATTAATAGGGAATACATTATCAGTATTTAGTTCTACAATATCCTCTTTAATATTTTTCCATATTTCTTCTTCAGTTCTAGGATCAGTCTTTTTTAGTTTTTTCTTTGTTTTTGTACTAATTTCTTCTTCAAGTGAAATGTTGCTTCCTGTGTCATCAGTTTCAAACTCCATTTTGTCAGAGTCCTCTTCTTGTAAATACTGGTTACCAATTTCTACTTTTGAAGATTCTGTGGTAGTGGGTGAATGAATTCGTTTTATTCCTTTTATGTTTGTTTCTGATGGTCTTGAAAATTCGTGTGTAGTTAATATGGTGTTAGTAAAGAGTTTACTAACGTTTAAGTCATCATTTCTGTCAAATACTTCAATGATTTCTTTAGATGTTTGTGTGTCTATTTCTGGAGGGTAGTCTTGATTATTTGTTTTATTTTGCGGACAATTTTTAGCTAGATGGCCCAACGTATTACAAGTGAAACATTTAAGTGCATCAGTAGACGTATAAATCCAGTAATTGGTACCTTCAAAAGATATCTGAAATGATTCTGGCAGACGCGATTCGTCATCCGGGCTAATATATAGCTGTCTTCGGAAACTTAATATATGAGAAAAACCAGGATCTGGCACACCTATTTTCATAAATGTTAGTGGAGACATTATTTTTATATTTAATTCTTCAAATTTTTGTTCAATAATATAATTCGGTATGACAGGGCAAACATTTGATAATACGATTCTTTTATTTCTTGTAATTAATGGTTTTATCTCTAGAATATTGTTTTTAATGCTTAATTTTTTCTTTTCTTCTATTAAGTTGTCTGCTGTTTTTTTAGAGTCCATATAAATACATATTCGTGCGTTCGATATTCGAGAAATAAATCGAATAGATGCTGCCGGTGTTATGGATGATAAAGAAACAAGGTACTCCCTGAGTGTTATTCCGTCAATGGAATCCAGTATGATAGCTTGATCTTTCTTGGGGAAGTATGTAGACGAAGTAACATTGGCATAACTTGAAGCGTTGGGTGTTGGTTGAGACATTGTGAATTGTTGTGACACTTGGGGATTATGAGACGTTGAGGTTTGATACATTATTAAATTAGGGTCTCCTGTTACCAGGAGATACCCTATTTATATTATTACACTATGATGATATGTGGGTAGTCACTTGCCGCGTAAATAAAAACACGATAGCGGGTAAAACGCAGTGAGTGAGACACGCGCGTCCGCTGTGACTACTCGCGCGGAACTGAGATATACCTATTATTTCACTACAAAAAGATACTATAAAAGTAAAAAAAAAAACAACGTAAAACTAATTAATATATCACACAAATAAAGTATTATCAAATTAAATTAAAATCTAATTGATTTACAGAGTTAATATAAGAAATCAAATATATCGAGGAAGCCAAACTTTGCTGATGGATTTAACGAGATAATTTGCAAACAAAGCTTTTAATAGTAGCAAAAGCGTATTCATATTTAATTAGGGAACGAGTTGCTGTTGCTCATTGTCTTGAGAACTAAACGTGAAAAGGCGTTCATTAATCTCACAATGGAAAAATAAACTCTTAAAATACTGCTCTTAATTAAAGAATAAATTAAAAAAAAGTGAAACTCACTACGTTGAATTTCAACGAAGTAAAAAAACATAAAATGAAACTGTAAAAAACCAATCCAATTTAAACGCGAAATATTTTCCGAGAAACAGACATCAGGGTAGGCGGGACTAATTTCAAAACTTGAGAAATCTAATATTCTAATAGCAGTTCAAATATTTTTTTTAATGACGATATATAGACAAATATTTTAATAGAAAATGAAATGTCAAAGATTTATAGAAAGAGAATAAAATATACCTTAGTTGATATTAAGACGCTGGGATATGAAAAGGTATAATTAATTGTTTTTTGAAACAATTGTTCAAATAATTTTTTTTTTTTTGTTATTTTTAGCGACGTAGATGAGTGAAATTAAATAGGTATGGTGAAATTAAATAGATATAGTAAAATTAAACATTTATAATATTTATCTTATTCTTATCGTAATTTGTACTGAGTCATTGCAACATTTGTCATGGCACAGGTGGAAAATGAGGACAATATAATATAAGTTTTTTTAAATTTGCGACCAACCACTAACACGTATCAACCACTTTGGGATACTATTAATGATAGTACCTAAAAGCTACGAGTTCCGTTCTGATTCTAATTATATCACTCCAAAACAAATTTATCTACCAATTTCAAGCTTTAACTACTATAAGTATCCATTTTTAAAAGTGAGAAAGTAAGGATACAATTTGCCATTACTTTCTTTCATTACACTTGACTTTAGTTAAAGGCGACTAAGAACTGTTTTATTTTTATTGCTTATGGTGGCAAACGAGCAAGCAGTACACCTGATGGTAAGTGTCACTACTGCCCATGGACCTTTGCAATACCAACGGTATAGCTTAGGCCGCTGCCTACCAATAAAATTCCCAAACCCACCCGGTTGGGTTTGCGGCTCTCTCGCTCACCGAACGAAGCGCAATAGCACATTGCCATTACTCAGACGTCGATCTTCTGCGAGAGTGTGGTACTACCCCGGACTGTTGACAGAAAACTGTCAACAGCGTGGTTCTACCATTAGTAAATGTGAGTAGATAATAAGATAAATTATGGTTTAGCAGATCAATGTCCCTTCCATTATGGAAAAGATATCTACCAAATGTGAGTTGAAAAGAAAAAACAAACATCCATCTTACTAGATATGTGAGTCCAGTCCAGTCTTTGAACTAAAACAAAGTTCAATACATTTCTTTTATCTCATTTTAACAGCTTAATGTTAGAATTACTTTGTGATTATATTTCCTAACCTTTTTTTTACCTTAATATTAAGAAATCCTAAAGTGATAATACAACCTACGCTATTCTATCATATAACTTAGATAGCTTCGATTTCTATACTGAATTGATCGTTATTCCCAGATGGCCGTTTACGTTCAATTGTAGATATTCTCAGATTGACACTGTAAATGTGGTGTAATAATTTCTACGATATAAATGTAATGATGTGACAAAATGCTGATTTCATGTGTGTGAGTGTATTTTTCGTTGCTCAGTTATTTATGTACTTATTATATAACTAGATTCTGCCCGCGGCTTCGCCCGCGTAAAAGGTTACTTTCCTAAATATTTTCATCCCCTATTTTTATTTTACACCTTAAGGGTAATTAATGTCATATTTATTTATACGTAACCAATGGCCTTAGAATATGTATCAAGCTTCTGGCTTTAAAAATGACGATAACTCCTTAAAAATTTTCATCCCCCTTTACAACCCTTTTATTGCATTAAAAAGTAGCCTATGTCCTTTGTCAGGTTCTAGACTGTCTGTGTACCAAATTTCATTTAGATCAGTTCAGTAGTTTTGGCGTGAAAGAGCGACAGACAGACTGTCTGTCTGTCTGTCGCGTTACTTTCGCATTTATAATATTAGTAAGGATATGTTAAATTGGTGACAGCCCCCACTAGATACGGTGAGGACTTCTCAAAGTCGCAGGGAGCCGTTGCATCCAGCAAATGGCACAGACCATTCTACCTGGTATTCTCGTGGGGAGGCCAATACACATAGAATACTTTTATTACGGTAATGCCTTGTGATAATAGTTCAACTTTGGTAAAGTTACTTGAACGCGGGCGAAGACACAAGCAGAGGCTGGTTTATTTTAAAAAATGTAGAAATTGCAGTGCTTGTAAGTAATAAGCACTGCAATTTTCTATGGTTTTTAACTCAAAGCATTTCTATAAATAAAACTAATTGCACTTTCTTGGAAGCCATTCAGTAGTAATTAAATACGTATTTAATACTCGTAGCGGCGTAGCATACGGCAATACTTTTCTATTTGGAATATATATATATATTTTTTTTTTTGTGTGTCTTAGTTGTTAGCCTCAGATGGCTATGACAACTTTACCCGGACTGTGGGTGAGCGCTGAGGGCTCTCAACCCGTATAGTTTTTTTGGAATATATTAGCAGTTATTTAATATATGCTCATTCTGTTTAGAACTCGCTATTAGATTCAAGTTTTATCCGCAAGAGAAATCAGTTGGCTTTCTACATTGGATACACAGATTTGCATAACGTTAGATTTCGAATTTTGCTGTTCTCAAATATAAAATGTTTAAGTCACTAAGTTGTGTCATTTTCTTAGTTCATCACCAAATGCATGCGTGTTGTAGATATTCAAGGCTGTATTTTTTTTAGCAGAAAGTATATTTATTATTAGCCAAGTCTTATAAATAAGGTTTTGAATTAGATACATAATTGCCGCCTAATTATTTTTAAAAATGTATGAAGAAAATGCCCATTTTAAGTTAATGATTCTCTATATGTTCTGTGTCTCCCAGTTAGACAAATAAAGAGGCAGCGTTGATGCGTTTATAATCTTGAATTTATTTAACTAAGAAAAGTGTCATTCTAGTACCAAATTCTATAAAGCTTAAATTCTAAGTTTTGTTAGCCTAAATATTGGTCTTGCTAATAAAACAATTTTAGGTAGAAAGAAAATATGATTTATTGGATACAAACACATTCAAATGCACACAAGAATAAAACTATAAAAAAAGACAAAATTAGACGAGAAAGCGGTGGTAAAATAATAGTAAAACATACAATAATAGGTATTTAAACATTATAATAGAAAATGATATTTTACATTGAACATCCATGAATCCCCGCTAAAATGTATTAAATACATATATCAATAGAATACACAAGTATATTTTATGGATAGTCATTTGATACATACCATTTGATACCTATATTACAAAACGTTGTGCCCAAAAGGCAACAGCTCAGCATATGTGCTACATAAAGATGCAGCGCTGATTTTCAGCTGCAGCCTTAGATGGTATCGCGAAATGCATTTTAGAACAATAATTTATATGTACACAATTAATTATCCAAGTAGGAGGACCAAATATGACTGCACTCATGAAGTAGTGGTTAAGATATCGACTAAGCGTGTTGAGAGTGTTGAGAGAGAGAGAGATTCAGGACAGTACGTTGTACGATCCACGAATTCTTGTTATGAGTCCAGGTGTAATTTATGTCCGTAATTACACGTTTGTATAGTTCCTCGTTATACAAAGATTATTTTCTGAATATAGGGTATTGTATTTAGAAACAAAAATTGACACCATAAGCGGTCGGTTCTTAGACCTTCATCTGTGGAGTAAGTTACCAAAAAAGAAAATAGAGTCCCTATATTCGTCATCATCATCATCATCATATCAGCTCATATATATTCCACTGTTGGGCCGAGACTTCTCCACAAAAAGAGGATTTCACCAGTTTACCACACTAATCAGACGGTTTTGGGATTTGTTTCGAGTTTTCCTTCTCTTACTTGCTGTTATATGCATACCAATTATATATATCCTAGTCATCTTCATCCATCCGCCGAGCGGGCCACCGAAGACAAAGATCGGGTACCGGTGACCTGCTCGTACGGCGAAGAAGAGGTGCTTGCAGGGTGGGTCAATGGGGTCGCGCGCCGCCTCTTCCGTCACCCCGGACCGATTTGGCGGGGTGCGACGTCCATAGCCCACCGCAAAAAAAAAAAAAAAAGTCATCTTCATCCATGAGTAAGATAGAGGGTGGTGATTTACATTCTTACTCTGTTATTAAATGGACAATATATATAATTATATATATATATATATATATATATATATATATATATATATATATATACCAGCAGTCTCGGCCACGCATTGCTGTGGCTAAGGTAACCTCAGTAACACGTGGTGGTTATGCTAATAAATTGTAGCTTATATGAAACATTTGTACGTCTAACATAGCGCCATCTACTAATACTCGTTTGGAGATAACAGATAATTGTGACTATCAAATAATAGACAAATAATTTGCAATAAAATAATATTGCGACTATAAATTGAGATGGAAGTTATCCTATCTTTTAAGTGAGATCAAACTACACATGCTGTGCAAATTTGATTAAAATTTAGGACTCCAAACAACGTGACGCGTAAGTTATATATATATATATATATATATATATATATATATATATATATATATATAAACAAACAAACTAACTAACAGATGTTATTGTCACATCTCTAGACACCGATTCATAAAGTAAGATTCAATAGAGCATAAGTTATTTGCTTAATATAAATAATTCAATTATTGGAAACTGAAAAGTCATGTTTATTTCTTATGTGTTCCAATGTTGGGCTCGAGCCTCTTCCATACTGATCAGACGTGTTGGTATAGGGTTTTATTTTGAGTTTAACTTCTCGTACAAAGATGTTATATGCATTTTATATCCCTTAGTTGTCTCTTACGATCACCCACGGGTAAGATATGGGGTTGTGAATTGTATTCTTACTCCGTCATTACACGGATAAATTTACTTAAGAATGTTATACGTTCTTCTAACAATATCATTCGGGAATTGTCTATAGAAGTTGGCGCTCATTTGGATTTATTTTGTGAAGTCAAGAACCTCGCCGTAAGCATTTTTTTTTATTGCTTATAGTGACAAACGAGCAAGCAGCACACCTGATGGGAAGTGTCACTGCCGTCACTGTCACCTTTGCTATATCATGGTATAGCTAGTCCGCTGCCTACCATTACAATCCCCAAACCCACCCAGCTTGAGCTTCCAGCTCTTTCGCTCACCGAACGAAGCACACTGCCATTACTCATACGTCGATCTTCTGCGAGAGTGTGGTATACGTCGATCTTCTGCGAGAGTGTGGCGCCGGTCCGTCCAGGGGGACGGACCGGCGCGGCTGTAGACAGAGAACTGTCAATAGCGTGGTCCTACCACTTATACGTATCCTCACCTCATCCTCACAGCCCACATATGTCCCACTGTTGGGCTCGGGCCTCCTCCCTAATCGGAATGAAATTAACCTACTATACCACGCTGGTCAGACGTGTTGGTATAGGGTTTTGTTTCGAGTTTTCCTTCTCTTGCATAGATATTATATGCGTTTTATATCCCTTAGTCGTCTTGTACGATCACCCACAGGTAAGATAGGGGGTGGTGATTTGTATTCTTACTCCGTCACCACACGGACAACTACTTATACGTATACTTTTAAGTTATTACTTATAAGTATCATAATATTGAACTTGACTCATACTTTCACATTCGTATTGGATAAGATAAGAGAGTGTATTTGTTAAACTATTATTATAAAAGCAAGCCGAGTGCTTCTACTTATAATAAATATTAAGTTATGGGAGCTTCGAGAGCTATTTTCATTATTCATCCCCAGAGTACTACGTCATTCAATGCAAAATATGTTGCGATGCCTCTATATGTTACAAGAAATTAAACTTATTAACTAATGGAGTCTAATATAATAAATCTTATTATATTAAATGTTAATGATATTATAAAATTAATTCTAGATATTTATATGCAGTTAGTTTTAGTTAGTTTTGGTTCATATACAAAGTACGTTGAAGATTAAAATAATTGCTGTTATTAAATAAACAGCAATTATTTTAATCTTACTAATCAGTTTTACAAATGTTTGCGCTGTAAATTAAATTCTTTAATCATAGAGGCCATTACTTACACATAAATAACGAACAAAAATCAGTCATTTGCGAATCGCTCAAAGAATTGTCCTTCTTTGGTATCTAATTCTTGTGATTGAAAGATTTATGACAAAAAGTAAGTATGAGTGTTATGCGTCTATGTATACCTTAGGAAATAAGTTCGTTAAACGATTAAAAATATGGTACTATTGTCAAAGAATTAGGTGACTAACTCATCATCATCATCATTCTCCTACTCTTATCCCAATTACTTGGGGTCGATACAATATGTACTCTTGTTTCATAGCACATATTGTAAAAGTTCATCTCACTCCTGAGCCACGTGTACAAATTGTTTTCAAGAGTCATTACGAACCGACTCGCGCGCAAGCTAGACGACTTCCAGCCGCCCGAACAAGCCGGTTTCCGAAAAGGCAGGTCAGCAAGGTCTCCCAACTAGTAGGGCTGCAAATGAACATGGACAAGACGAAAATCATGTCTAATGCCCATGTCATTTCTGTACCGGTCCTGGTTGGGAATGCGATTCTCGAAGTTGTCGATCACTATGTTTACCTAGGACAAACAGTTCAATTAGGTAGATCCAATTTCGAGAAAGAGGTCAGCCGACGAATCCAACTCGGCTGGGCAGCGTTCGGGAAACTTAGGAGGATCTTCTCGTCTAATATTCCGCAGTGTCTGAAAACAAAGGTTTATAACCAGTGTGTGTTACCAGCGATGACTTACGGCACTGAAACGTGGTCTCTAAATGTCGGCCTCATAACAAGGCTCAAAGTCGCTCAGCGTGCTATGGAGAGGGCTATGCTCGGTATTTCTCTACGTGATAAAATCCGAAATACGGAAATCCGTAGAAGAACGGGTGTAACCGACATAGCCCTAAGGATTAGCACGTTGAAGTGGCAATGTGCAGGCCACATCGCTCGACGAACCGACAACCGTTGGGGAAAAAAGGTTCTCGAGTGGCGACCACGAATCGGACGACGCAGCGTAGGACGACCCCCCACTCGGTGGACTGATGACCTCATCAAGGTCGTAGGAAACCGCTGGATGCAGGTGGCGCAGGACCGTTATAGATGGCATTCTCGTGGGGAGGCCTATGTCCAACAGTGGACGTTTACAGGCTGATGGATGGATGGATGGATGGATTGTAAAAGTTATTGTTATTGGTAAGTAATAGTTTTATGACAGGCCGTCTGCCAGACGTCAACCCTCCTTGGGAATGTAATTGTTGACCAAACGGCATCAGATGGAGTTGGCATAGGTCGTTATAAGGCTCTTAGTCGTCTTTTACGACATCCACGAGCAAAGTAAGGGTTGGTAGTATTCTTAGCCACCACACAGCTAGGTGACTAACTATTACATAATATGTATATTGAAACTGAAACGTGTTCTCTGAATTTCGATCGGTAGATCATAGAAAGGCTTAGTCACTCAACATATTATGGAGAGATGGCTACGCTCAATATATCTCTGTGTGGTAAAATCGGAAATATATAAATCCATAGAAGAACGGGTGTAACTGACACGGCCCGAAGAATTAGCACGTTGAAGTGGCAATGGTTGGAAATATTACTTTGCCGAACCGGCACTAGTTAGAGAAGAAAGGTTCTCGAGAAGCGATGACAAATTGTTCGAAGCAAAATAGAACGACCCACTACTAGATGGAATGAAAACACCAAAACACCAAAAGTTCCAGGGAGCTATGGATACAAGTGGCACAGGACCGTTCTGATTGACATTCTCGTGGGGAGGCTTATGTCCAACAGTGGACGTCTACGGTATGATGGATAGATGATATGTATATTTAAAAATGTTAGTTATTCCTCATAAAATTTTACATTTTCCTGCTTCAAAAAGAGTTGTGTTTACATAATTATTAAATTATTTCGTTAAAATATTGTAATAATTCAGTCAACATTTCCTTTTCCTCCAGTATTGTACAAAAGGTTACAGAGAAATTTAACTCTAAGGCCTTTGTTCTTTGATAAAAAAGGGTCAAGATAATTTCCCTTTTGTTTCACCCTAAGGCATAGAGAGATAAATATTTAGCTAAAAGCAGCTTCTTAGCATAGCAAGACACTTTTATTTATCCTCGACTGTGTAATCCGGTCACGTTTGTGCGGTTTTGTGTCATCGATCGATATCTATTGAATTAATAACTCTTCCGATGTTTCTTTAGTTTTTAAATCTGTATTACTCATATGAAATAATCCTATCGTGTCATAGGATCACATTGAGTGTTATTCTCTTTAAGAGGTCTGTGTTATACAGTGAACTTCTAATAAGCTAATGGATGGATGGATGATTTATTCATCAGCCTATTGATATCCACTTTTAGACATAGGCCCCCATACGAGAAGTAATAAGTGATAATCCAGATTACAACTTTCTCCTGGGAAATTTATAACATTTCTTAGGAGAATGTTGTCGCCAGTTCGACTGGGGATCGTTTAATCAGTTTTTATATATCTTACGGGCAAATGAGGCGGGGTCACCATAATCGACAGACCACTAAGAGACATAAATGACAGCAGTAAAAAGAAAACACGAATAAAATCTTACAGTCACTGGCCAACGTAGAATAACAGTTCCAATGGACGTTCAAATGAGAGTAAAGCTGATATCCAAGAGTAAATTAAGTATATAAACTAAAAGGAAATAATATTTTTTAAGACTAGAAAAACATTGTGAACTTTATGTGCAGAAACAGTAACAAGATTGTAAAAACATCGCCATATAATTACGCCTACTTTTAAATACACATAATAAAGAGAAATCTAAAATGCGAGTTCATGCTAAACCAATTATTTTCAAGAGGAACACAAAAAGATGGCATTACGCGGCAAACGAAGAGCGTACACGCGATAAAAGGCGAAACTTCGGCAACGTGTAGTCATGGCTTAATAGCTTATAAATTTTGGCCTCCCCGTCTTACTTTTTTACGTAAAAACATTTTATTAGTTATATCCAAAGTTTTGCATATATATCTTCAATAATGTTATAAAAAGATCGCACTCAAATGCTTTACAAAATTTATTTAACTAAAAGCATTTGTTGTTAGCGCTAATATTTTGTTGATCTACGAATTCTACAAGATACCAAAAAAGAAATCCAGAGATAGGTTAGGTTAGGTAGTTATAAAAGATAAATACAATAATTGTATACTCCTATTAAATTTAATAGTCTGTTGATAGTACTTAATTGATTATATTTAAGTATCAAAGTTTCTTGTCACTAAGATTTTATTAATTCACCAGATGCCTAAAAAGATATGAGCAGAATAAGTTTACAAAATGAAAATAATTTCATACTCATATTTACTGATATTACTTAATTTACTTTATTATTGGGGTTTGCTTAATACTGTTGTGGAAGCATGAATTTTAGGTATTTTATTAAGTGTCGTAAAAAAAAGCAATTAATGTATATATTATACATTTTTTAAGTTATTTATTAATATTACAAGAATACAGAAAAATAAAAAATAAGAAATTAAAAATTCAAATAATTAGCAACCGATGAAGTGAGAATCTCAAAAAAAAAATTGGCACGTGACCATATCCACGATTCTAACCCTCCTAGCAATCTAAACGAAAAAAAAGATTATTAATCTAGATTAATGTCGTAATGTTTGGAACTACGGAAAAGTTGATTTTTTTTTCTCATAATAACGCCTGCCCAAAAAAAGAAATTGGTGTACCATTCTGTTACTTTATCGAATTTTAAAAATAATATATATATTGAACTTTATGGATGAGGATAGTGCCAAATATAGAGAAGTCTATAAAGAAGACTCAAAAAAATGGTAAAACTAAACTTCTAGTGCAACTAATAGGATCTAGACCATGCAAATCTTCTCTATTCTAAAAAAAAAAGGAGAATGTTTTCGTTTATCGAGAACAAACATATATCATGTTTTATTTAGTCCGTGCTATTATTACTGAGGTAATTAGTTTTATTATACAACCACAGCGGACAATGACATTATATCATATTCATGCCTCGGAGGCTATTTTAATTACAAATAATACCCAAAGTGCTATACAGTTCGCTGTAATAATATGTGCTACGGCAATCTACGAACAACAAAATTAATTTGTTTCATACTTTTCATAGTCACGTTTATATTTTGGATTAATTTGTTATATTTTGAGTTGTAGTACTAATGCAATTCAGTATACGCTCCTATCCTGATGATTGCCTAAAATATGACTAAGGGAAATAGTCATATAACACCTCTGTAAGTGAAAGAAAACTTAAACACACACTGCGCTATCCTAACTCATCTGGACATTGTGAAATATTAAGCTGTTCTCTTCCCCATCATTCTCCTACTCTTATCCCAATTACTTAGAGTCGACACAATATGTACTCTTCTTTCATAGCACATATTGTAAAAGTTATTGGTAATAGTTTTATGAGCGGCCGCCTGCCAGACGTCAACCCTCATTGGGAATGTAATTGTTGACCAAACGGCATCAGATAGAGTTAGCCCAGGTCGTTATAAGCTGTTTTCTTCCCCATTATTGAGGAAACGAATTTACAATATTAGATCATTAATAAGTTTAAGATGAAGAAAAAGAAGAAATAAGAAGTGTAATCTACATCTTGAATGTGTAACTCTAGTAGTTTCAAGAAAAACCCTGGCTATTTGAGAATTAATCATCATCTTCTCAACTAATATACGTTCCACTGCTTAGTTTTTATTTCCTCCAAGATATGACAGAAATTGACATACTGTATCACACGAATCGTACGGGTTGATATATGGCTTTTGCCGAGTTTTCTTTCTCTTTCATAGATGTTATCCTTACTTCCTTACTAATATTATAAACGCGAAAGTAACTCTGTCTGTCTGTCTATTTGTCTGTCTGTCGCTCTTTCACGCCAAAACTACTAAACCGATCTAAATGAAATTTGGTACACAGATAGTCTAGAACCTGACAAAGGACATAGGCTACTTTTTAATGAAAAAAAGGGTTGTAAAGTAACATTGATTATAATAGTACGTAGGTATAGTAGAAATATTTGAACGTACGAAAATTTATTGTTACAAGGTCCATGTAGAATACGAACCCAGACGTGGCTTGCAGACTCTCAAACGTCTAACAATTTTATAGTAACATACTATTGAATGAGCTATTGAATTAGATAAGTAATATTATTAGACACATAGCTTGGCGTAGGCCGCATCAGTTATGAAAGTATTCTTCACCAGCTAATGCGGCAAAGGATGAAATATTACATACATACATATCATCACGCCATATCCCTTGCAGGGTAGGCAGAGAGAACAGAGTGCCAGAGAACTCTATCTCTGCATACTTCACTCGCTTCCTCAACATTCATAATTCTCTTCATACACGCTCGCCGTTTCGGAGACTCTTGACTCCACCTTCCTTCAGTACGTGACCAATCTGGTCTAGGTAGGTGAGTCTCAGTCTCCCCCCTGTACTTACATCCTTCCACTTTCGCATTGTATATCTTCTTAACCGGACGTTCGTACGGCATTCTTTCCACATGTCCGAACCATCGAAGCATTCTCTTTCGCATCTTTACACCAATACTCTCTTTCATACCTACTTGCTCTCTTACGTCGTCGTTACGAATGCGATCGATCAGCCTAACTCCACAGATTTTCCATAGAGATCGCATTTCGATCGCATTAATTTTACTTTCATACTCTTTTCTGCATACCCAACTCTCGCTTCCATACAGTAGTGTTGGGACAAGTACTGCGTTATGTATTGCTACACGTGCCTTCTGGCTGAGGTGGTGGCTACCGAGTGTAGTATATTGTATATAAATATATATGTCGGTACATTAATTGTAACTAGGTGGAGGGTATTAAAATAATAAATCAGAATTGAACCAACTTGCATGTGTTTCACTACATGGTGACAGCGGTGTGTATTTTAAAGGGTTTACAAGGGATAAAAAGATAGATTAAAACCCCGAACCACCATTTTCATCAGTTTACGATACCAATATAAATAAACTATTGTCATAGAACACGCACGTCCTCCAGTAGAATTGTCACTTGATGGCGGTCCAGCTACGCGGTCCGAGGCGTGGCGAAAATGGAAGAAGCTATTCGAAGTATTTCTAAAAACATCTGAAGTGAGCAAAGAGCCTAAAGAAGTTCAGGTTAGCTTGTTGGTTAATCTCATAGGATCGGCTGGATACGAAGCATACACTACCTTCACATTTACTGAAGGTGAAAGTGAGGATGACATCGACTGTGTCTTGAAAAAATTTGATAAGTATTTTGGTGCAAAACCGAATATTACAGTGAGACGATTTAAGTTCTTTACTCATAATCAAGAAGATGGCGAGAACATTGACCAATATGTAACGGCGTTACGGGTATTGAGTCAACAGTGCGACTTCGGTGAGTTGCATGAGAGCTTACTGCGAGATAAAATAGTGTGTGGCATCGTTAATAAAACAGTGAGGGATCGCCTTCTCCGCACAGACGATTTAACATTAAATAAGACTGTACAAATGTGTCAAGCGGCCGAAATGTCGAAGGAAGAAAGTAAGTGCATCGAGGGCCCTTTAGAAGAGGTGCAAGTGAATACTGTACGGGTAGCGGATCACGCAGCGGACGACGACGTGACGGTGCTGGCGCGAGACGACGCGACGATAACGCCGGGCCACGACCGGCGCGCGCGCAGTTTCAGCGGAACGTCTTTCGTAGGTGTGGTACCGGGCGATGTGCGGGCGCCGAGCGGTGCCCGAAATTACTTATTTGGGTCACAAATTTAACGCGACAGGAATGCGAGCTGATGATTCGAAAGTAAAAGCAATCATGGACATGCCGTACCCATTGGATAGGAAGAGCCACGAAAAATTTTTAGGTATGGTTAATTATTTATCTAAGTTCATCCCTAACTACTTTGACAGTGTGAATGTGCTAAGGTCGCTATTAAAATAGAATTCTGAATGGTTATGGGATTGTCAACATTCTGAGGCAGTGGATAAGTTAAAAAGCAAGTTAGGCAGCTCGCCAGTCCTAGCGTTGTACAGCGACAGATTGCCACTCGTGGTGTCAGTGGACGCGTCAAGCGTGGCTGTAGGCGCGGTATTGCTGCAGGGCGGTCGTCCAGTCGAGTTCGCCTCGCTTACGCTCACTGATACGCAAGCTAGATACGCGCATATTGAGAAGGAGATGTTGGACATTGTTTTTGGAGTGGAACGCTTCATTCAATACATTTATGGCAGGTCTGACGTCACCGTGCATACGGACCATAAACCCCTAGAAAGTTTGTTTTGCAAGCCATTAGTTTCGGTCCCAGCTAGGTTGCAAAGAATGATGATGAGAGTGCAAGGGTACGAATTTAAAGTAGTATATACGCCGGGGAAATACATGTATATAGCAGATACGTTGTCGCGGGCCCCTTTGAGTGATAAGATGTCGGATTGTCTTGCTGATGAGGTCGAAGTACAATCGTATTTCATGATAGAACATGTGTCGTATAGTGATCAGAAACTAAATATTATTAGAAAAGAAACAGAGATAGATAACGATTGTAAATTGCTAATAAGTTTTATAAAAAATGGTTGGCCGAGGAGTAGGCGCGACATTGACAATACGGCAAACGTCTTTTGGCCTTATCGCGGGGAGCTGCATTACGTCGATGGTATTATCTTCAAAGCGAAGCGTGTGTTTATACCGCGCGCGTCACGTGACTTAATGTTGGTGCGGGTACACGAGGGTCATTTGGGTATAGAGAGGGGCAAGCGGTGCGCGCCTGACGTCATGTTCTGGCCGGGCATGAGCGCTGACGTGGAGCGCACGGTACGTGACTGCGCTGCATGCGCACTACACGCACCGCGACCGCGCCGCCTGCCGTTGCTACAGCATGGGGTGCCCGCGTTGCCATGGCACAAACCAGCCTCAGATATATTTGAATACAAAAAAAGAACTACATTATTTTGGTAGACTACTTTTCTAATTATATTGAGGTCGGACAATTGGCGGGTATTACCTCTAGTCATGTTATTGATTTCATGATTGATCAGTTCACGCGTCACGGTATACCGGCGATATTGATAACAGATAATGGGCCGGCCTATAGTTTGCTAGAATTTAAGAAATTCTTGCGTGAGTGGGAAATAGAACAAGAGACTTCCCCACTTTACGCGCAATCAAATGGAAAGAGTGAGAGAACCGTTCAATCTGTAAAAAATATGTTAAAACGGTGTGTTGATTCTGGCCAGGATTATCGTTTGTCTCTCTTGAATTTTAGGACAACGCCACGAAATGGTTTAGACTCACCTGCACAAATTCTTATGGGTAGACGCTTAAATACAAGGCTACCTGTTACTTCCGGACTATTGACAGAGAAGGTAGACAATGAACGCAATTACAAGGTGTTAATGACAAATAGGAAGAATATTAAAAACATTACGATAGATCGGCAAAGTCAGTTAAACCATTTTCGTTAGGAGACAATGCGACTTTGATTAATAATGGTGTAAGGAAGTCGGTTTCTATGATTTTCATGACCGACAGTCATGCATCTCAACGTCGGTCTTATCTTGTAGAAGATGAATACGGTAATCGCTTCCGTCGTACACAAAGTTAATTAGTTGTCCAAAAACGGGCTCTGGCACGAGCAGAAGCTATAACTTATCGCAACCGAGTGTATACCAGGCCGCAACCGCCAATGATCTGTTTCAGAGATCCGGAGTTAATAGTAGGCGTAGGCAAGCACGAATAACTAAGGGACAACAGACAATTACTACAAACGGCAAAAATAGTTCGTAGCAGGACTACATCATCTGCATAAAGCAGAGTAGTGACCTCTGAGTCGCCCATCTAGACTCCCACATTCATATCGTTCAACCTTTGGAGACATTTATCCAGATATATGATAAACAGTCTGGCTGACAGAACGCTCCCCTGCTTAACGCCGATATTGACATCAAACCAAGGCGACATTCCATCATCCAGATCCACAAAACTACAGAAAACCCTCTGACCTAGAGCAAGATGCTTCTCCACAATGTTGCACAGAGAGTAGGTACACTTGATCCATGCATCCCCTTCCACCCCTGAAACCTCCTTGTGCCTCACACAGTAAACTATCGGACACCATCCTCATTCTCCTTTCAATAACTTTAGCATACTCTTTTGCTGCCAAACTGGTCAAGCTTATGGCTCTGTAACTTGCGCAGTCATAACGTGAACCCTTGATTTTAGACAAAGGCACGATGACTGCGCTATTCCAGTCCCTGGGAACCATTCCCGAGCTCCAACATAAATTAAGGAGCAACAGGAACGCCTCCCACACACAAGAGCCACCAAGCTTGATCATCTGGGCAGACACCATATCAATGCCCGACGAAATAGTGACATGATGGATGAAATAGTGACATATTTTATTCACTCTACCACCACAGAGATGATATGGTGATATCATATTAATAATAGACACGAATTATATAGATACTATGATTATATATACATTTTGTAGCATTAAATTTAATATGAATGTACATTCCTTACGTACAACATCTTTTATACATAATAAAAATGTAACGGATCGCTGTCTGTACATGGAAGACATATGAGAAAAAATATTACTGGGACCTTTATCAACACTAATAGAACCCAAAACAATGATTTTTAAATTTTTTGTCTGTTTATCTGTTTGTCTGTTTGTCTATGCGTATGTGCACGCTAATCTCAGAAACGGCTTATCCGATTTAGGCGCAGTTTTCACTAATATATTGTGGTATATACATATATTTTATGTCAATTAGTTTACAAATAAAAAAGTTATGTCAATTTAAAAAATGTTCGGAGAAAAAAATCTTTATCGATTCTTTTCAAATTACGTAAAAATTATCTTCAATAAAAATAAATGAACACGTGTTTCAGCATTTGTTGATTTTCACCCTCTGGGGGTGTAAATTAGGCCTGCAAAGCGGGTTGGACGACTCATTAAATCATTAGCGCCAAGCCGATATTATTGAAGCTGGCAACTTGAAATGTTGACAGTGGTTTCTTTATATGACGTAGAGATTTACTAAGAAAGGATTTTACGAAATTATACCCCTAAGGGGGTGGAGCAGAGTGGCAAAATTTGTATGGAGAGAAAAAATCTTTATTGATTCTTTTCAAATTACGAGTTGAATCAAGTATTGTAGGGTAATATCCGGCATTTGTCAATTTTCACCTTCTGGTTGTATAAATTAGGCCTGTGAAGTGGGTTGAACGATTCATTACCGCCAAACCGAAACCATTAAAGCTAGAAACATTAAATTTTGATGCACGTTTCTTTTTATGACATAGAGATTCAATATGAAAGGATTTTATGAATTCCACACCTAAGGGGGTATAACAAAGTGGCAAAGTGTGTATGGGGAGAATATTTATTTATCGATTCTTTTTAAATTACGTACAAATATTCTTCGGTAAAAATAAATAAACACGTGTTCCTCTCTCCCTCTCCATCAAACCCGCACCAGTGCCGTCGTGGCGACCAGTGCCGGCGTGAGAGCTCACACGATACACATAGTAGACTTCAATAGGTTCTTGCCTAAGGGTTTAAGACACAGGTTAAGTTTAACTTCAAAAATGTTCACTCTATAACTCAAATAATAAATCATATCTAACGAGGTCGCAACTTTGCTGGTGAAACAAAACAGTCAAATAAAGGGTGGCAATAATTATATTTTTATCCCATGGTCATACCGTAAATAGTATATTAAAGACAATATAATTTGCAGAATGAAAAGAACTTTGAACAACCTTTTCCTTTAGTGACCGGATATAGTATATAGACACACCGCACCCAATCCGTCTGAGGTGACGCGTGACCCCATAGCGCGCCGTACATGTACATCTACGTTATGCGGGCGGACCACCGCAGCCGGGTATCATCTCGAGTCGAAGCCCTCATGCAGTGAACCTCAATACAGGTACTCACGCTTGTGCCGCCCAAAGCACCGACGGTAGAGCGTGTCAACGTAAAGTATTTTCTCTCGGACCCACCATATTGCCTAATTCCGTTAGACAACTAACTCGCAGAAGGCGGCGACCGCATCCCAGTTTCTGACGCTGTCGATCATCGTCCTAGCGACAAACCTTCAACACCTTGCAATGCCTTTTCTATTTAACTCTGTCAGAGATGACTTCTGCGTGGACGAAGTCGCGGGCAAAAGCTAATCAGTAAATAAACTCAGATTTTTTATATTTAGAATTATTGTACTGTTAGAATATACATACTCGTAACATATATTGTTTCACCAAATAAGTCCACAACTTTTTCTTCGTAACTTATGTTTGTTTAGTATCCCCAGAACATTGGTCAGGCTCGGATTACAACTTTGTTTAGAGGTCGAAAGGTGGAGTAAACAGAAACTTTAATTAAACAACTTGGAAGTGGATCAATTAATCTTTCAGCAATTAAAAGTTCATTTGTTATAAAATGAAGTATCACTATTCGTTACATTGTTTTCTTGAAAATAGACAAAGGTAATATGAACTTTAAAATATACCATTAAAATAAATTATAGAAAGAAGCTGAATTTGTAAACATATTTTAGGTACAACATTCCACTCTGCTGAATAAATCATTGTGGTACTAAGGATTTTACAAAGACACCATCAAGGGACAAAAATTATATGCAGATTCGGAACAATCATTAGAAGATTATATAAAAAAATAACACTCAGCACTGGAGGTCGCTATTTACATCATTTGTGCATTTTTCCTTTTCTTTCGTTAGATTTTATATTTGAGCCCATATATCGACTACGTACACCCCCATACGCACTTTCACCCATTTCTTTTGCTTAGTCCAAATTGGTGTATGGTAATCTGTTGTGTGGTATTGGCTACGAATACTACCAACCTTAATTTTGCTCGTGGATGTCGTCAAAGCCGACTAAGAGTCTTACAACGACCTGGACCAACTCCATCTGATGCCGAGTGGTCAACAATTACATTCCTAAGGAGGGTTGACGTCTGACAGGCAGTCGGTCATTACTATACGATCTATTACTACTACTTTTACAATATGTACTATGAAAGAAGAGTACATATTGTATCGAACCCAAGTAATTAGGACAAGAGTAGGAGAATGATGATATTGAGTCCAAATTGGTGTATTGACGGGCAAACTTCTTTTTCATTACTTATGGCGACAAACGGGCAAGCAGCACATCTGGTAGTAAATGTTACTGCCGCTCATAGACCTTTGCATTACCAGAATTATAGCTAGGCCATTACCAATCAAAACCCAATCAAGTTGGACTTCCGCATCGATTTTTGCGAGAGTGTGATACTACTCCGATCGCACCGGCCCACGGCTGTGGACAGAAAACTCTGTCAACAGTGTGGACTTACCACTACTCAGTCCTTGGTTAGCTTAGCCTTCTACAGCATAGATGTTATTTGCATACTGTAGTACCCCTTAGTCGTTTTTTACGACATCTACGAGCAAGATGGGGGTGGTAAATTATATTCTTACTCCGTCACAGGATTAGATATTTATCTAATCTTATACGTGTAATTTACTTATATTTTATGATAGTTATTATTATTATTGTATTTTTTTTTATTTTATACATATTATATATTTATATTTTAGATTATTATTTAACATATAATTATCTAATTCTAAAAATATATATTTATACGATCAGTGGTAATTTTAATTAATAGTAGTACCTACTCGTGTTTGATTTTGCTAAGTTTTTGCATATTACGAGTACGTTCTTTTTTACACAAAATAAAAATGATAGCTTGGTAATATTAAGAATATTTTAATAATATATTCCTGACAAACTCATCACTTTTAATATGCGTACATCATAAAGTGAGCAAAAATTTCGCTTCAGTTGAGAATAATATAATATGATATATTTAAAGATGTTTTTGTGTAAATATAAAAGTAATGAAAACATGTTATTAATATGAAATGTAACACATTTTATTGATTTCCTAGTATTAAATAATCCTTTTATTACCCGACTGCGCGACGCAAAGGAGTGGTATTGTGTTTAACAGTCTATGTATGTATGCATGTATATGTGTATGTATGTATATACGTATGCATGTTTGTACGTTCCTTTGAAGCACTATACAGACCAAACGCTTGGGCCGATTTTTATGATTCACACGTCAATCGATTCCTCTTAGTCCGACGAGTGTCACTAAATATATGACGTTAGTGAAAATTCAATATGGCGGCTATTGGACGCCATATTGTAAAAATGAAAAAAATGAAAGTCAACAAACTATGTCAAGTGGGCTATCGTTGAATAGTTATTTAAAAATCATTTTCAGTTTTCCCTCAACATTTTTCGATTCGACTGCCCGTTTAGGACCAATATCGATTTAAAGTTTCGTAACAACCTTTCTCCTCACATATTGGTTTTTAGACAGCAGAAATTTACGATGAAAAGACGAAAAATTCGTATGTCTGTGCGTGTGAATGTGGATAGACATATACTAAATTATCTAGTAGGTATATTGTACTACCTAAAGTATCTAATGTCTTACGCGGTCGCCCATCTCCAACTTCTAACGACTTCAGTCACACTCAGCTTCAGTTGAAAAACTATATATAGTTAGGTACCTACTTATTAATAAATAAAATAACTATAGCCACCTAGGTATTGATGACTAAAAAGTATAAAATAAAGAATTATTTAAAAAATCAAAAAACCCGACTGCGTAAAAAGTGAACCAAACTACGTACATAATAAAAAAACTGAAAAGAAAAAAACAAGCACTTAGATGTCCGGTGGTCTAGAATTCTATAATATATTATTGAATGAATAGTATTGCAGAAAATAAAATATATTCTAATAATGGAACATAACAACTGAACAGTGGGGATCCATTGAAAAATTTGATTTGCTGTCGAATAATAAGTTTAATTCTTTTACAGCTTTAAGAGACAGTAGATTTGAGTATTCGATATAAATTTCAGCTTGCTGCCTCCACGTGTTCCCGAGAAAAAGGGTCTTGACAGACAGACAGACAGACAGACGGACAGACGGACAGACGGACGGACGGACACCAAAGTGATCCTATAAGGGTTCTGTTTTTTCCTTTTGAGGTACGGAACCCTAAAAAAGTGCTGGATTAAGTGGTGTTTAAGGATTTGTTTCTAGATCAACTTATTTGATGTCAAAAATTACATTATTACTACAGAAGTTTTATACTTTAACTACCGCTAGTTTTGTTATTATTTGATTTTTTTATTAATATCCATTAACAGGAACTAATATTTCGGTTAGATAAAATATAACTTAGATTAAAAGGAGCGGCTTAATTGCGCTTTTGACGCTGATTAAATCAAAACATACGAGTCATTAATTACCATCAAGAGTTTTCAATTATTAAAAAAAGAAAATATGTTGTATTACTCCCTCACGCATCCCCTGTGGAAACAAGTAAAGGTTCTTTAAATATTCACAAACTAAAGATAATTACGTGAGTATTGCACATTTGTCTGTGTGGTGACGGAGTAAGAATGCAATTTACCACCCCCTATCTTATACGTGGGTGATCGTAAGAGACGACTAAGGGATATAAAACGCATATAACATCTATGCAAGAGAAGGAAGACTCGAAATAAAATCCTATACCAACAAATCTGGCCAGCGTGGTATAGTAGGTCTATGTCCATCCCATTGTGGAGGAAGCTCGAACCCAACAGTGTGACATATATGAGCTGAAATAATGATGAATGCACATTTGAAATAAAATCATAAATTATTATTTACAGACGTATTAAATATAACTACCTGAATATATTTTTAAAATTATTATATACTAGCTTCTGCCCGCGGCTTCGCCCGCGTAAAAGGTTACTTTCCTAAAGTTTTTGATCCCCTATTTTTATTTTTGACCGTCGGTAATACAGTGCAACGGCTTACAATACTCAGGATTGGAACTTCATTACTGGACTGCTAGATGGCGTTGAAGAAGCTAGATTTTGAGATTTTTTGACAAACATTTTTTTTATTTTCCATATAAAAATTTTGATTTTTTTTTAATAAAAAGTATCCTATGTTACTTTTAATACCTCCAAGAATATGTGTACAATGTTTCATGATGATCGGTTGAGTAGTTTTAGCGTGAAAGCGTAACAAACAAACTTACATTCACATTTATATATCAGTAGGGATTTTTTAAATATATTTAAAATTATCAGATATATTTAATCATAGACAATGGCACTCTTTAAGCAAAAGGAAAATAATACTTAGTAGTAGTAGTAGTAATAGATAATTTTCATAAGTGGTGGGACCACGCTGTGGACAGTTCTCTGTCAGCAGCCGCGGGCCGGTCCGTCCGGGGTAGTACCACAATCTCGCAGAAGAACGACGCCTGAGCAGTGGCAATATGCTACTGTGCTTCGTTCGGTGAGCGAGAAAGACGGAAGCCCAAATTTCTGGGTGGGTTTGGGATCATGGTAGGCAGCGGCCTGGCTATATCTCTAGTATTGAAAAGGTTCATGGGTGGCAGTTACATGTACCATCAGAGATCAAGAGACCAAGAGCAATAAAAAAAAAGTTATTTAAATTTATTAAACTCTCAACCTTAATTATAGCTTATCCTAGATAGATATATAAAAAGGCAATGTTAGCGTAATAACCGATAATGAAGGATAAAATTGATATCGTTGATCGCTTATTCAATATCATTTTCAAAAGGTGAATATTTCGATAGGGCCTTTATATAACAAATAGGTTACGTATACTACAAGTTGACCTTAATGCATTGTCATCGCTCGTGTAACCTTGCTACAGTAACATTAGTGAATGAAATTTTTATATTAGCTTTCGTAGCACAGGTTTAAGTTGTTTGGTTCAAGGTGAAAACTTTCTTTCACTAATTTTTATTCTTCCACAATATTACAAATCTAATTGCATTCCGTGTGGTGACGGAGTAAGAATACAATTCACCACCTTATATCTTACCCGTGGGTGATCGTACGAGACGACTTGGGGATATAAAACGCATATAACATCTATGCGAGAGAAGGAAAACTCTAAACAAAATCCTATACCAACACGTCTGACCAGCACGGTATAGTAAGTTAATTTCCCTCCCATTACGGTGAAGACCTGAGCCCCATAGTGGGACATTTATGGGCTGTGATGATGATGATGATGAATAGTAATTGTAATTACTGTATGGTAGCGGTGACAAATACTGGTAGTATTCGTCGCCGTTAACTTACTTCGCTCGTGGATGTCATAAAAGACAACGAAGAGCTTTTTATCGACCTGAGCCAACTCCACCTGATGCCGTCTGGTCAACGATTAAATTCCCAAGGAAGGTTAACGTCAGGCAAGCGGCTGGTCATAAAACTATTGCTAGTAACTTTTGCAATATGTACGATGTAGATAGAGTATATACTGCATCGACCCCAAGTAATTGGGATAAGAGCAAGATTATGATGATGATGAATAGTAATTGTTAAGGTATAAGACGTGCTATGGCCGCGTGTATAAGGGTAGGTAGAAAACGATGGCCACATTATATAAGTATTACGAAGTGGGTAAACTAATTCTAAACATAATTATTCAATTATTGAAGAAGCTTTGTTCCAACTTAAGATTTTAACTGCTAATATCAGAGACTAAACATTTGAAATTCACGGAGTCTTGTTCACACAAGTAAAGTTTACGAAACGTCAGCGTACCTACTCATACAAAACACAATTTGAACTACCCCAAAACTAATTTAATATTTGTTTGTAACTATTCCTTGATTATTTAACATATGTGAAATAAATTTATATTACGTCACAGCTTCAAAATATACTTACTTTTGTGAAATGCATTAAATTTCACGTATTAATCATAAATGACTTCAAAAAATGCAATTAGTACCATACCTACTTTATATTTATACTGCAGCTGCTTTATATGCTGCTTTATATTTATGCAGCGTAGGACGACCCCCCACTCGGTGGATTGATGACCTCATCAAGGTCGCAGGGAACCGTTGGATGCAGGTGGCACAGGACCGTTACAGATGGCATTCTCGTGGGGAGGCCTATGTCCAACAGTGGACGTTTACGGGCTGATGGATGGATGGATTGATGGATGGATATTTATACACAATAGCATAAAAGGCAGTTATGATTAAATGAGTAGAGTAAAAACATATTACGCAGTCTTGAGATTTTTGAACTTACTTCTTTTTCTCTTCTTTGATCAAACGCGTGGCATTGTTGAATAAAGTCACAGATATAGTTATAAAGATCGTTATTGAACTTCATCTTCAGTAATTCAGTTCCAGTTCTAGTATTTTTAATTATATGTTTAAAGGAACATACCCACCAAGAATTATTTTCGTGTATCATAAACTAAACATAGCACACGCCATGGTAGTTTTTCTAGTTGACGAATATCGTCACAAAATTAAATAATGCATAGCTACATGTCTTTATATACCTATATAAAACTGCTGTATGTGTATATGTGATTGATCACCTCTTAAGCGGCTAGACCAAGTTAGATGCAATTTTTTGCATGTACAAATAAATTCAGGAATGATTCAGATTAATAATTATGTAGACGCGGTAGGTGACACTGTTACATCGATTGCAAAGAATTATATGTTTTAGATTTGTACAGACCAGTGTCTATTGGATAAGATATAATGCGATATACATAATATCTATATATTATATTGTGTCGAATTGAATTGATGTATTTTGTAAATGTAAAAAGAAATTTTAAAATAAGTTAAATATTTTTAGCAAAAATTTAACCTAGTAAAGGTTAAATTTTATACGGGCATTTTCAGTAGTAATACGTAGTTTGAAAACAAGGCCAAGGATAATAAGCTCAGCCCCTATAATATAGAACTTGAGAATTAAACGTCGAAATGCAAGTACCGTTCTGACTACTTCCATGAGAATGATATATTATTAAAATAAATATTGAAATAAGTTTCAATGAAAAATATTAACAGAAAAAACCTAATAATTTTTGATGTTTACGCGAGTATTACAAATTTGAAATAAAACTATTCAAAATAAAACTTTACTGTGACCGTCCTCTCATAACCATGAACGCTAAAGTGTTCGAACGTTGAGAAGTTAAAAAAATCAAAAACGCGATAGAATACGTAAAAACAGTTTTATTTCAAAAGATATAACGTACCTACTTTTTCTTGCAGCAGTTGACTGACATTTTTAAATAACATTCTTACAATCATAGGTCCGCAATCTCCCCTAAAATATGAGGTGTAATTTATGTGGTTATAAAATCGTTGATGATTAATGACGACCTCATAAAGAAAATGAAAATTGCGGCGTCTAAAAAGCGCTCTCAATAGCGAGGTCATCCAGACTGAAACGAAAGACTTCATATAATATACCTACTAGACAACTCTGCAATTTCACATATTTTCAAATTTTTATTGGCTATCCCATATGTAAATAAAAAGAAAGAATGAAAAATATCTATTAACTCTAATAACATATATGCATACTGGATACGGAAAAGGAAGGAAAAATTAATTGTATTTCTACTCAACCACAGGATTTCAAACTTTTACATTATTTTTGAGAGGATTACACGGATGGTTTTTTTTTTTTTTTTTTTTATTGCCGGTAGTGGCCAACGAGCCAGCAGCACACCTGATGGTAAGTGACACTGCCGCTCATGGACTCTTGCAATACCAGGGCATAGCTAGGCCGCTGCCTACCGTGAAGAAAGTGCTCTTCTTAAACCTCGTTTAAAAAAGGACATGTCATAGCGCTCGGGAAACACAGCAGCAGGTAGTTCATTCCAGATCTTGCATGTACGTGGGAGAAATGAACGTTGAAAACGTACAGTTGACGTCTGTATCGTTTCCAGGTGGAATGGATGAACCCTGCTGCGGTGTCGAGTGGTACGGTGATAAAATGGTGACGGTGGTACCAAGTCAAACAGTTCCTCAGAGCTCTCGCAGAGCAGGATGGTGTAGTAGTTAAGATATTTATCTACCACATCAGTGTCTAGGGATTGATTCCTATGCAAGAAAATACTCTGTGATCCACAAATTGTTATTCTTAAGTTTGTATGTATTTATGTCTGTGAATTATATGTTTGTAAAGTCCCCGCAATACAAGGATTATTTCCTTAGTACCAGGTATTGTATTTAAAAAAAAAGGAAAGAATGGTGTATTATACTCCTATTCAACCACAGTGATTTTAAAGGTCAACTTTCTTTTCCATCCACCAACCTATCACTTTCTACCGCATGACAGGTTTTCATAATTGTTACGTTTGGCATCCGATTTGGCTATTCCAGATGGTGTCATGAGCTTCGCAGGAGAGCGCTGCCGCCTACTCCCTTAGTGTTGCTTCAGCGAGTTTGTGCAACTTCCACGGTAAAGTAGGGGATAGCAACTCATTGTATCCTTAACCCATCATCACACGAGGACTCCTTCATTTAATATTTTGTAACTTAACTGCTCTTAGTTTTAATAATATCTACATATGGCGACGTACAAATATATGTTATAATTTTTGTTGTACCTACCTACATAAGACGGTCATCCTGTTACACTTTTCCTTTTTTATTGGCAGGCTGTGGTCTAGACACACTAGGCCGATTCCATCCGGGACGATGAAAGGGCAGCGTATGACCCCATAACCCACTACGTTCCTTCCCCATCAACATTGGGCATACCACTAGTATCAATTCCTGTTACATCTACTCCTCAAATCCTAATTATTTTGAATTGTTGATGGAAAGATTTTTCTATATAAGCTGTGTACTGGTAGCGGTTACGAGCACTAACTCCTCTTACTTCTCGTTCATTTCGTAAAAGACGACTAAAAGCTTTATATCGACCTAGGTCAACTATACCTGATACAGTCTGGTCAACAATTATATTCTCAAGGAGGGTTGAAACGAGGCAGGCGGGCGGTCATAAAAGTACTGCCAATAACTTTTGAATTATATACAATGGAAGAGGGGTACCTACATGTTACGTCAACCTCAAGTAATGAAGATATAGAAGAGCAGGATGAAGATAATGAGTTATTTAGTTTCGGTATGTGATCACTAAATACAACGCAAAGAGGCAAGCAGATAACAACATTACAATAAAAGAAAAATTCAAAATAAAACCCTATACCGATCTTTCTGACCAACAGGTTTTGTAGGTGAAAGTGCCTGCCATTATCTAGTCCAAAAATTGAACATCTTTTGAGTTGAAAAGACGATAAAGAAAGAATAAAAAATATAAATTATTCTACTCTCGCAATGTGTAGTAATAATATATAAATTAAAACAAAAACGAATTATTAAAATAATTTCCATTAATTTAAGAGAGAAATCAAAGATTAATGAAAGATAAAAAAGGGCTGTTAGCTCAGCTTGTAATACTTTACTATATTGAAATATTCCTGATATTCTACCAACACTTATATATAGTAAATTTAGTAAATTGAAGGATATTGTTGTATTCAAAATAGAAAATATAAAAAAAAAATTATTGAAGTTTATTGAAAAATACTAAAACAAATACTTGATGATTATTTAAATTTTTTTATTGTTTTAAATAAAGGTTAACATACTCTATACTTCTCTTAACGGCAGACACCACTCCCTTCAGAGGCGTGGGATTCTATCCCACCGCTGCCACCATCTAATGTAATGAAACTCCGCTTTTTTATGGGTAGGCTATGGTTCGGACACACGCCGTCCGTTCCGTCCGAGTTGACGGAAAGGCAGTGCGTGGCCCCATAACCCACCGTAATGAAACACCGCTGTGTCTAGTTAGTAACTGCTTCTTTTTATATGTGAAGGTATATGCATATATACTCGTTCCAACCATTTATTTTACTTTTGACACATGCTTTAGGACGTAACTGTTTCATTATACGCAATTATTAACTTTGAAACGAGTGAACAGAGAAATATATAAACTGCCCAATAATATTTATATATCTTAATTATTACCCACTAAATACATTAATATGCCGTAAATAGCTCTATTCATAAAATTTAAGTGATAATTCATTTCCGTTATAAAAAAAGTTACGTTCTATCGCATCTAGTGACAGGATGAAAAAGGATCAAAAGTATTCGGTGCAAACTAATGAATCGCAAATAATCGATTACACTTATTTGCAGTTAAGTCAGCTGACAACTGAGTTTTGAATTGTTGTAATAGACAACAAGTTAAAATTGTATCAGGGAGATATAAAAATCTTCTCATCATACCTATAACATGAAATAAAACAACCAAAATATTTTAATATTATTTTATTATAACGAATCGTCGGATTCTTCATACGAACTCGAATCGTCGCTTGAATCATCTGCAGTGTTTATTATTAACTCTTGTGTAGGTATGTTGTCAAATTCAATTTCCCGATCCCAATCAGAGAATATTATATTTTTTGTATTGTTGACGACACTCGCCCAGTTTTCAGGCGTCACACTAGCACATGCGTTTTTTAAAAGTTCAAGCATTTTATTTGCTGTGAAAGGAGGAGTTGTATTGTTTCTTGCGGCGTGTCCTTTGACTTGTGCCCAGATCATTTCAATTGGATTATATTGACAGTGGTACGGAGGAATTCTGATTACAACATGCCCATATTCTGCTGCCATTTCGTCGATGACATATCGTTTTGGCTGCTTTTTACTTTTTAATATTTTAAGTAATTCTACTTTTAGTAGGGATTCGTCCACATCTTCCCCATTATCACGAAGCCAGTTTATAATCTCGTGTTTTTTGTTGGCCTGTGTTGGCATTTTATTAATTTGGCGAGAGTGATAGGGTGCATTATCAATAAATATTGTTGATGGCTCTTCAAGTAATGTAAACATTTCTCTGAACCACTTTTTATACACGTCCGCATTCATCTCCTCATGATAGTCTCCTGTTTTTTTTTATTTGAACGCTAACAGAGCGTCTGGTACAAATCTCTTTGTAGTTCCCGCATGGCAAATGATGAGGTGTTCACCTTTCCCCATTGGCACTGCAGAAGTAGAAGCAGCAGTATCGTCAGTCCAACCTTTTGGTATGGAATGATTGGCATTGAGCCAAGTTTCATCTGTGAAAACGACATTCGACCAGTCTTCGCTTGTCTTAAAAATTCACAGCGAGACAAGGCTATATCACGACGTTCCATTAAAATTTTTCTTTTGTCGGATTTCTTATACAAGAACCCGATTTGGTGCAGCACCTTTGACAAAGAAGATTTTTGACCACGAAACAAGCCACAATTTCGTAGAGACGCTACTAATTTTTTCAAAGTAGGAATCTCTTTGCTTGTGTAATAATTGTATATATGACGACGAATAGCATCAGTATCAAAACTGTCAATTGCTGTCACTTTACGGGGGTGACGTTTTTTCTTAGGCGTAGATAGCTTGTTCTGTTCAATACCACTACTACCATAGGCTTCTTTAGTGATTTTCACCACCGTTGGAGCACTAATACCTAATGCTGCTGCAACACGGTCTCTAACTTGGGTTACTGGTATAAGGAATCCGCCATTGCGGCTTTCCTTTTAAAAAAATTCACGAAGCCGCAGCACTAACTCTCTGGATTGTCCTTTAAGCACCATACCTCTCGGCATTTTACAAGTAAAATCTTACTGGGAGGAACGATACGCTCAACTCAATCAAAGTAAGAACAATGAAATCAATACGGTGGAATATAAATACTCAACACAGCGTATGAAAAATATGAAATAGCACTCAGCGAACAGAAATGTGACTAGCACGGGAGTCTTGTTGCGAGTGACAGACAACACAACAAAATGGCGTCGCCGGCGCGCCGTTCAGTGTTGCCAATTCGGCTTAAAAAAAAGGGGGTAGGCTGGATGAGAAAATTAGTGATTTACTACCGCAGACGAGGGCGCCATTGTCTCTAAGTAAAGTTTGGAGCAGCGGACCCCGCTTAATGGAAAAATGCTTCATAAAGTAGTTATTTTTTATTTTGCAAAATACAAAGTAAAATATTTTGGGAGGACTGAATTAGTGGGTATGCAAAAATTAATGTGCCCAAATAACAAAGTGAAGTTTTTAAATAATATGAAATATGTATTTAAGCAAAAATAAAATATCCGTGTTAAATCGATTAAAAGTTCTTCCTGATTAAAATCGATTATTACAAAACATAGTATTCGTAATAGATTGGTACAACACTAATTGATCAGAATTCGACCTGCCAAAAGTAAAATAAATGGTTGGAACGAGTATAGGTGTTAGATAACACCCACAACAAATATTACAGTAAAGTCAATAAAAAAATAGGCAAGCATTTTAAATATTTACATTCAAAATTCGTCGAGTTGGAAATTGTATATTATTTAAAATTCATATCGCACAAGTGGATATGTAGTTAAATATGTGAAGCACTTTTTGATTGATTTGTTCACGAATGCGTATCTGTTGATTTTGTTTGGACAATGTTTTTTCTTGTTCTTCTCTTTTGATTTTCCTTTGTAAACAACTAAATAATCCTTAATTGGTTCAATTTGTGTTGCAAGAAATATTTTTGCTGACTTTGATAACAGCTAACGATCAATCAAAGGACAACGATTATTTGTTCTTGCCAGATTGATCTGGCACAAATCACATCTCGCCTAAATCGAGTAGTGCAGTACCGTATAACTTCCCGTATTGTTCCTTACAGCCTATTAAGTAGTCCACCAAAATCAATTCTATGACTTCGGTAAAAGGATTTTATCAATCCTTAGGCCAGGATTATTTTCAGAATATATATATATTCGGTCACAGTTTCCCTTGTCCTGCAGAGTTCTATAACTACATGTGATTGGACAATATACATATTGTGTAAATTAATAGTTACTCGTTTAGATATAACTATATTAAGGTTTATGCATATTAAAACGACTTTATAAATAGAAAATAAGATTTGAAATAAAACTATTTTTATGAATTCTATCGCGTTTGTATGAGAACCAGTCCTCCCATGATCATGATCACTGTAAAGTGTTCGAAACGTCGGGAAATCAAAAATCAAACACAAACGCGATAGAATCCGTAAAATTATTTTTATTTCAAATGTGTAACACTCGCGTAAACATTAGAAATTATTAGAAAATAAGAAGTTAGGATATGTTGGTTTTGGTTAAAATTGCTATATAAATGTCTCTTACTTATCTAAATTAGGGACGCAAATAAAACTGGGGTTGGACTTATATGAATATAGAAACAACATACTAGTATGTAGTTAAAAAAGATTCTTCAAAACGTAGTCCTACTAGTAGTATTATGGTGTAATTTGTCTGCGTTAATTGCATGTTTGTAAAGTACTCCGCAATACAAGGATTATTTCCTTAGTGCAGGGTGTGGGTCTTTTAAAAATGTATATATATACAATTCTACTATACATGTGTATGTTACTGGACTTCTCCTAAACAGCTGGACGGATTTTCTGGAATTTTTTTGTGTATTGGAGGGGATTCGAGAATGGTTTAGATTCGCAATTGAACCCAGTAGGTGGCGCCGTTGTTGATATGTCAAACGGCTGGACCGATTGAGATGAAATTTTCTATGTAGGTATATTCCAATGGGTCCCTGGATGATTTCAAAACACAATTGGACCCGGTAGCTGGCGCTGCTGTCGGCATATCACTTAAAGCTTTTCCCGACAGGTCGACGTCTGCTGGGACAGCTAGTAGATATATAAATATGAAAATGTTGGGATGTTTGTTGCTCAATAACGAATTTAGATGAAAATGGGCACATAGATAGAAAATTTCCTGGTTTAAAATATAGGATACTATTTATCCCGGTAAAGTTCCCTTGGGATAATAGTTCAACTTAGGGAAAATTTACTTTTGACGCAGGCAAAGACGTGGGCCGAAGCTAGTTCAAAGTAATTGTAACTTAAACACAAAAGCTGTAGTCTAAAATAAACTTATATAAATTAAACCAGGTCTCAGTGATAGGAGGAATAATCATAGGTATAAAATTACAATAATATCACAATTAAAGGGAAACTATTAACACGTATAAACGTTTTGTACAAAATTGTTTTCTGAATTTTGTCAGATCTCTTATCATTTATCAGCCGCCACAAATTAAGCAACTTGGTCTCCTACTACGCGTGTTGATAGTATTGTAAAGTTATCATCATCATCTCAACTTATATACCTCCCACTGCTGTGGGCTCGAGCGTCCACCATAATAAGAGGAAATTGACCTATTATATAACACGTTCAAATTACTAAAATTGAGCTTTCAATATGCTTAATTATTTATAAAAACCCGATTACGAAGCGAAAAAAAGACGTAAATATAATACGAAGCGAGATTTGAATGTCCTACAATAGTAAAAAGTACGTAAAAGACGACTAAGTACGTAAAAGACGACTAAGAGCATTGTAACGACCTGGGCCAACACCATCTGATGCCGTTTGGTCAACAATTACTTTCCCAAGGAGGGTTGACGTCTGGCAGGCGGCCGGTCATAAAACTATTGCCAATAACTTTTACAATATGTACTATGAAAGAAAAGTATATATTGTATCGACCCCAAGTAATTGTGATAAGAGTAGGAGAATGATGAGTGATTACTTAAGAATACAATATTTTCCGAATACAATACGGAAAGTAAAGAGTAGTTTCTTACTTGCCAATAAAAGTAGTAGAAACTGGCTGAAGGATCACCAAGACAATAGACAGCAGTACTCTTCTGGGAAACTTTTGACACCAATTGCGATTGCTAACACGCTATGTAACACCAACAGTGATTGCTAACCACGGAGCGATTAAAGCAATATGTACTTTTGGGAAGGCCTATGCCTAACTACAGACGTTCATAGGTGATGAATGTTAAGTTTTTTTTTTTATTAGTAATTTGAAAATGTATAGTGTAAAAAAAATATTTATACACGATAATCCTTTTACGTTAAATACCTCAGCTCTTATATAACTATTAATTTTAAAAATATCTGTAGTTTCTTAATGATAAGATTGTATTTAATTAATATATATTTACATTTTATTATTAGCTTTCCGTATGGTGACGGAGTAAGAATACAATTCACCACCACATATCTTACTCGTGGGTGAGCGTACGAGACGACTAAGAGATACAAAACGCATTTAACATCTATTGAAGAGAAGAAAAACTCGAAATAAAATCCTATACCAACACGTCTGATCAACGTGGTATCATCAACAGTAAATCAATATCCCTCTCATTATGGACGAGGCTTGAGCTCAATAGTGAGACATATACGAGCTGAGATGATGAGATGATGATTAGATATAAGACTAATTCAAAAGGAGTTAGCATTTGCCGTATATACGCTGACCAATTAGTCTGACATGAAGCTGTAATTCGAGATTTCCACGCTCGTTAAGCAGAAATTAATGAGTGACATATTATATTTATAAAGTGACGGAAAAGTTAAGGAGTGAAAGGTTAACATGGAATGGACATGTGATGAGACGGGATGAAAGAAATATTGTGAGGAAAGTTTTAAATATGAATGTTGAAGGCTTTAGGGGTAAAGGAAGACCAAAGAAAAGATGGATGGACTGCGTGAGGTATGACATGGATAGACAGGGAGTGACTGCAGAAATGACGTCTGATAGGACTGTATGGAGGAAGATGACATATTGCGTCGACCCCAAGTAATTGGGATAAGAGCAAGATGATGATGATGATGATATTATATTTATAAACCTCAGAAAGAATACAAAAACAAAATTGAATTAAATGAAATAATAGAACAAGACAAAAGTATTGTAAATACAAATATTATAATACTGTTTCAATTCCCTAAGAAGCAAAGTAAATGTCTGTTTATGTAGTCGGCCTTAATTCGAGCTCGAACAAACATCTGGCTCTACCCAGATAGCGAGGACAAGCGTTATTGACGTGGAAATCGCTTTATCTACTCCATCGTTGAAAGAGAACTTTCGAGTAAGAAAATGCAAATAAATAATGTACAAATTGGACATGGTTTGAACAACTTATGTATATTATTTATATCTTTACTAATATTATAAATGCGAAAGTAACTCTGTCTGTCTGTCGCTCTTTCACGCCAAAAGCACTGAACCGATCTAAATGAAATTCGGTACACAGATAGTCTAGAACCTGGCAAAGCACATAGGCTTCTTTTCAATGCAAAAAGGGTTGTAAAGGGGGATGAAAAGTTGTAAGAAAATATCGTCATTTTTAAAGCCAGAAGCTTGAAATTTACTTTTAGGCTGTCGATTAGATATAAATAAATATGACATTAACATGTTGTAAAAATTTACCTTTAAGGGGTAAAATAAAAATAGGGAATGAAAAAACTTAGGAAAGTAACCATTTATATATATATATTTGGTCAAACCATGTCCAATTTATATATTCCATGAAATAATTGAATTGCATATTCTAATATATTACAATATAATTTTTGTTATACAATACCCCCTTTTTTTAAAGACCCCACCTCACACCAAGTGTACACTGAGCACACTACGCCATCTGTGCAGTCGATATATCTTAAGACTATTAGTCCTTTATACTCAAAGCAATTGACAGAGGAGTGGAGTAGTCCATCTATATTTTGCTGTGAAAGTTTTAGTACCAAGTAATAGTGAGCAAAGATATTGCGATGATTTGCTTGTCATGTTCTAATATTGTATTTTCTTTTAACAATTTTGCGAAGGATTTGAATTACACACTTCACAATGTACATTCATGGAGATTAAGATCATCAGATCAAATAGTATAAATACATTTATTCCTATATCAACCTTTCAACATGCACTGTTAACCTAAAGTCTCGCCAATGAATACTGGACTAACAGAAAATGTATGTTTGTTACCTAATTAGTTCCTGAACAAAATTATATAGTAAGATTTTTTATAAAACTTAGCACTGTTATGACAAAAACATTGATCAACCTTTTCCAGAGATATAATTTATACTTCCATTCCATAAAGTTGTCTTAAAAGTAAAGGTTTTGTTCGTTCAATGTAACAGCGGTCACGAGCGCACTACGCAAATTACTTTGATGAAGTGCCAACGTAATGGGCAATCATTAGTTACAAGCAGAACAGAAAGAGGTGATGACGTATTATAATAGCCTACCTATTATATAGAAAAAGTCTTTTGGCATTTAGTCTGTATAAACTTTTAATAAAATTTCTTCGGTGTATAACTGTACTAGTTGTATCTGGCTGGTTTTGATACCTTTAAAAAGGTAAAGTACATTTTAAAAAAGAAACCATGTAGTTAAACGCTGTTTTTTTTTTTTGGTTCTATTCGTCTATTCGGACAGGCAAAGGGATCAAGCCCATACAGCCAAGTCTTATTTAATTATTTTTCATATATTGTTCATCATTTCTTCATATTATGTAGCCTTAATAGTCATTGTCTGTCAGTAAGTCAAGTCGTTACCATTAATCGGGCGCTGATAACCTAATCAATGGTGTTCTTTGGGAATTTTGGGCAAATATGAAAATACACGTAAACCACTATTATACCATATTCACTACGCTTCAGCACTTAAATGTACCATATTGCATAAAATACCAGCAAAATTATTCAATATAACACCACAAAACACTAAAGAAATGAATATAATACAAGAGCGTGACATGACATTTCCACATTCGCGCCAAAACTCTTAAACGCTGTTTCTCCGCCGTTTTTTATTTGTTTTTCTATCTGTCAAAAAGTTTTTTTTTTGTTTTATTCGTCCGTTCGGACAAGCTAAGGGTTCACAGCCCATACAACCAAGTCCTATTTAATATTTTTTCATATATTACTTAAGACTTCTTCATATGTATGTAGTCCTAATAGTCATTATCCGTCTGTAAGTCAAGTTGTTACCATTAATCGGGCGCTGATAACCAAGTCAATGGTTTTTTTTAGGAATTTTGGCAAAATATGAAAATACACGTAAACCACTATTATACCATATTCAGTACACTTCAGCATTTTCACTGTATCATATTCCATAAAATATCAGCAAAATTATTCAATATAACACTACAAAACACAAAAGAAACGAATATAACACAAGAGCGTGACATGACATTTCCATATTCGCGCCAAAACTCACTCTGTCAAAAAGAATGAATCTAATTAAGAAATTTGATGGACGGGAATTTGAAAACGTCATGTGGTGATCTTGTATTATATTTTTTTTTTTTTTTTTTTTCACTTTATTGGGTAAACAAACAATATCACAATGAAGTTTGGTTATAGTGGTTTGAAGTTATACAATATTAAAAAAAGTGATATCCACACCGTTTACCACCGATTGGACAAATATACGTATTCATATAAAAGTAGTACAGGGTGAGAGAAGAAGGCTTGCATGTACGTTTTTTTTTTTTTTTTATATTTTTAGTTATAGTTAAAAATATATACCCATACATATGCACTCACGTACATACACATACACACATACATACATACATATACATACATACATACATATACATACATACATACATATACATACATAGATACACACACATACATACATACACACACATACATACATACATATACACATAGCAGCAAATAATTACGTAGCAAGATATACATTAGTAGATATGTAAAAAATATCTTATGTATTTACATCCGATGTACAGTATTAAATCCAGATAATTTTTTAACAACCATTCTTTTATAAGCAACAGTGCTGTTCGCATAAATATCGATTTCACTACAATTATAGTTATAAGTCTGAAGTACACGACGAATGGGTGCACGCTTGCCTGCATTGGTGCGTGAGGTTCGTATAGCAAAGAATTGAGGCGGACGACAGGCTCGTGTACATGATCTTATAGGCACATTAAATCTTATAGGCACATTATATTCGATATTTTAGTGTTTTAACGTGTTATATTAGATAATTTTGATGGCATTTTATGTAATATGTAGCGGCGGAGATACTGGGATGTAGTGAATGTCATATAAAAGTGCTTTACAACGTTTTCGTTTTCCATCAAAATTCCCACAAGATACCATTAACAGTGTGGCCATTGCACTGTTAAGGGCGACAATTTGACTTAGACAATGACTAACTTGAAAGACTAAAAACGTGAAAATATTTATAACTTAACACTGGCACCAATAGCTCGCATATGTAGCTGATTGCCAATATATAAGGAGAAAAAGAAGAAGAAGAAATTTGATACATTTTAAAATCTTATTACAAAAAAAAAGAATAAATGCAATGCAAGCCAAGAAAAGAAAATGTGACGTTTTTGGACACAATGCAGTGACAGTAAGAGAAGCACAAAGTTATTTTAAATATTATGAATTCAGGAATTTTCATGTCAAAAATGCTCCTCGTTCTAGTTGCCCGGTCACTGATAAAATGGACACCATTTTTGAAATAGTAGAGCAAGCTCGATATATCAGTAGTTACGACGTATCTAAAGATCTGGGAATTGAACACAAAACAATTTAGGCTTTTTGTAAAAAGCTGGGTATCCAAAAAAGCTCGATATTTGGGTGGCACACGAGCTCACTGAAAGAAACCGAATGAACCGCGTACTCATTTGCGATTGTTTATTGAGACGTAATAAAACTGAATCGTCTTTTTTTTTAAGAGATTGATAACTGATGATGAAAAGCGGATCACGTACGATAAGAACGTGAGAAGAAGGTCGTGGTCAAAGGTCGGTCAGGCATCATAGACTGTGTCAAAACTCGGGCTAACTCGCAATAAGGAGATGCTGTGTATATGGTGGTATTGGAAGGGCATTGTTCATTATGAACTTTTACCGCCGCCGATCAGAACCATCGATTCGGATGATGTCTACTGCCAACAACTTATGAAGTTAAAGTAAAAAAAATAAAGAAAGCGGCCGGAATTCATCAACAGAAAGGCTATTTCATCACGATAACTTTAGATCACATACATACTTAGTCGCTCAGCAAAAATTAAGAGAGTTTCGCTGGAAGGTGTTAATGCATCCACCATATAGCTTTCACCTTGCACCTTCAGATTTCCACCTGTTACGGTCTTCTCAGAATTTTTAGACAGTATCAAGTTATCATCAAGAGAGGCCTTGACTGAAACTACTTGTCGCATTTTTTTAATCATAAGTTACTGATATCCCAAAATTTCTTCAGCAATGGGATCATGTCACTACCTACAAGATGGCAGACATTTATTGAACAAATACATAAATTAAATCTAAATAAACTGAAAAATAATGTATTGAACTTTCATATAGAATGCAAAGAAATCTTTAATTTAATTTATTTAATTTATCCATATTATTAATTTATCCATATATATTATATTATTATTAATTTATCTATATATCTCTATTATTAATTTATCCCGACCTATTATTTATACACCGTAACCATATAGGTATATTTCCATGCAATGAAAGAATATGAATACAAAGTGTTTCCAAAACTTCCCTAATTTTGAGTAAAAACTATTAATAAATGCAATCAGATAACATCACCCAAAAAAAACAAAACTCAAAATAAAAATCTATATATACAAAGTAAGTCAATCTCATTCCTATTTTGGACGAGACTTGAGCCTAGCTGTGGGATGTATAATAGCCATAATGAACAGTGCATAATAAAAATTATATTAACACAAGTATTATATAAAAAAAACTGTGTTTGGTTTTATTTCAAAAAGGATTTAGTTCTGTTTCTAATTGTTGGCAGATTTTGTGCTTGGATCTTATGATAGATATTTTTTTAACTTTTAAAGTTGTTTTATATTTTATTTAATCACAGTCTGCTATAAAACTCTTTATTAAATTAAAACTTTCTAGAATTTATGACAATTTTTTTCAACGTTTCATTTCATTATCTTGTATCAGTAAATAAAAGTTTCGTCCTTTCTAAGTTACAATCTGGTTTACTAGATTCTAAATATTTCTGTATAAAGTGTAAATATTTGTAATATGTTATTTATGTTTGTAAATTACCTTTTGTAATTTAAATATGGCAAACGCTTCAGGCAAAATGTGAAATGGCTATTTTTTTTTTTAATAAACGCTTTGGTTGGATTAATAAAAAACTTATTATATGTAATAGTGTCATCAGTGTATTTTATAATTATTTGCTACATAGCTATTATGTTTATTCTTTAGAATTACATGTATAAGCATTCAAGCTTATGCGCCTGACTTTAAGTTCTTAGCAAAGTGTAATAGAATGTATAACTAGAGTTAAATCAAAACCTATGTTTTTTTTTAGTGATTGTCTATGATAGTATGGCTACACCCTGCCTAATCCATCCAGTTTTTCCGTGTGGTGACGGAGTAAGAATACAATTCACCACTCCCTATCTTACCCGTGGGTGATCGTACGAGACGACTAAAGAATATAAAACGCATATAACATCTATGCAAGAGAAGGAAAACTCGAAACAAAACCCTATACCAACACATCAGACCAGCGTGATTTAGTAGGTCAATTACCCTCCTATTATGGAGGAGGCTCGAGCCCAACAGTGGGACATATATGAGCTGAGATGAGATGAATCCATCCGGAGTGATGGAAAGGACGGTGTTCAGCCCCATAACCTCCCGTACACGTACCTCTCAACTCCATGTGGACAGGCCACTGACACCCAGTCTTTTTCATTGGAATCAAATCGAAATCAATCTAATATATAAAAATCTTGTATATACGGTGTTTGTTGTCGAACTCCTGCGAAATAACCCGACCGATTTTAATGATATATACATATGTATTTGATAGATATAAAATAGGTTGTAAAGTATTTTCCAACATCCTGCCCTCAAATTATTGAAATTTAGCATTTAATATGCTTAATAATTGTTTTTTTTTTTTCTGTTTTTAAGCCAGAACAGATGTAAGAGTAACAATAGGTAATGATATACTAGAGCAAGTGGATGAATTTGTATATCTTGGATGTGGATTTAGCCGAGATGGAAGGTACACCACTGATATAGAGCGAAGAGTGAATGCGGGAAATAGAGTGAACGGAGCGTTGGGGCAACTTCTCGGCAGCCACCACCTCAGCCAGAAGGCACGTGTAGCAATACATAACGCAGTGCTTGTCCCAACATTACTGTATGGAAGCGAGAGTTGGGTATGCAGAAAAGAGTATGAAAGTAAAATTAATGCGGTCGAAATGCGATCTCTGCGGAAAATCTGTGGAGTTAGGCTGACCGACCGCATTCGTAACGACGACGTAAGAGAGCGAGTAGGTATGAAAGAGAGTATTGGTGTAAAGATGCGAAAGGGCATGCTCCGATGGTTCGGACATGTGGAAATAATGCCGAACGAATGTCTGGTTAAGAAGATATACAATGGGAAAGTGAAAGGATGTAGGTACCGAGGGAGACCGAGACTAACCTACCTAGACCAGATCGGTCATGTACTGAAGGAAGGTGGAGTCAAGAGTCTCCGAAACCGGCGAGCGTGTATGAAGAGAATTATGAATATTGAGGAAGCGAGTGAAGTATGCAGAGATAGAGTTCTCTGGCACTCTGTTCTCTCTGCCTACCCTGCAAGGGATATGGCGTGATGATATGTATGTATGTATGTAATTATTTATAAAACTCGATTACGAAGCGAAAAATGATGTCACAAGCGGGATTCGAACCCGCGCCTATTGGGATTCCAGCCCAATCGTGCTGCCACTACACCACCGTGAACTATTGTAGGACATGCAAATTTCGCTTCGTATCATATTTACGTCTTTTAAGGTGACATGCGCCATCTACCCGACAATGTTTACACATTGTTAATTGGCTTAATACTTCAAACTTTACAGTTAGAATTCTAACGTTTAATACAATTGTATTAAACGATGACACAACCTTGTTATTCAAATTACTGAAATTTAGCATTTAATCCTGCCCTCACTTATAATCTTTAATCGCGATTTTAGTATTATTGTAATATTTTTATTGCTTATGGTGGCAAACGAGCAAGTAGCATACGAGATGGGAAGTGTTATTGTCATCCCTTTGCAATACCAGGGATACAACTGGGCTGTCTGCCAATGAAAACCCCACACCTACCAATGAAGTTGGGCTGCCGGCTATATCATTCACAGTATTTACGGAGCTAAGCTCAATAGCACATTGCCACTACTCAGACGTCGACTTTCTGTGAGAGAGTGGTACCTCCCCGGATGGGCGAGTCCGCGGCTGTAGACCGAGAACTCTTAACCGTGTAGCCCTAACATTAATGTATGAACATATAATTATAAGAAAAAGATGTTAATTTAAACGTCACATATTGACGTGAAGTCATTTATAAGAAGTATCGTTTCCCTTTGACAGTGATAGGGCCAATAGGAAATTAAAAAACACAATGTGAAAAAAAATTGCCTGCTAAAATTTTTCAGGATTTATTTGAATTTAGAAGAAATATATATATATATGTGTTTTGTGACTGTAAAAGGTTGGTAAAATAATTAAAGAAGAATAAGAATACTTTATCAGTATATCGTTTATTTTATCCATGTGTGACGTTGTAAGAATAACAATTCACCACTATGTCTTACCCGTGAATGATTGTAAGAGACGACCAAGGAATATAAAACGCATATAATATTTATACAAGAGAAGGTAAACTCGAAACGAAACTCTAAATCAACACATCCTACCAGCATGATATAGTAGGTGAATTTCCCTCCTAATACGGAGAAGGCTCGAGCCCTACATATATCAGCTGAGATGGTACCTTTTTTATCAATAAATACAATAGTTTAATAGATAGCTTTGATGTGTGTGTATGTTATATGTAGTAAACAATGCCAGCAGAATGCAGAGGGAGCCATTTGAACTACCGAACAAATAAAGCAACAAACATGTGAAATAGTAGATGAGAAAGAAAAGACGAACAAATCTAACAAGATAACGAAAATGGTTGTGTGAGCAATTGCTCGTGCATTCATCTCAATCGCAAGAGAAAATAGATGAACAAAATCAACAACGACAATTGGAACGGAGAAAACCACGGCGGTTCGTAATTGACATACACAGAACAAATAACCAACAAAGTCAAAAAGAACAGTGAAGATACGAGCACATCCCCTTCATTCCTTCGTCTCGCATATGAGTAAGAGCCAGCTATTGAATATACGGGCGTGACCGCACCGTAGCCCGCCGCCAAAAAAAAAGCTATTGAATATACAGCTTATCCAAATGTGCTGATTGGTGCTATGAACTAAGAATATCCGCATTGTCATGCGCTTAAATTCAAACTTGAGTCTGCTGAAATATTTTGCGCATTAGGAAAAATGTAAAATACCTGCTTAAAAGACGAAGAACTATGGTAAAGTGATTTAAAGAGCCCCATACGAATCTGCTGTGTTGCGGACAAACATTAAGGCCATGATTCCGATCTACCATTTAATGTGTCGTGGTTTGAAATCCCACGTGGTACTATGCTTTATGAAATTCACAATATTCTGTTCTCGGGCTGGATGTAATTTTTGTCTGTTTCTTGGTGCCGGATTGTTTAATTAAAAACAATATTGTCTTTTTGCGGGCATAGAATATTTCTTTCTTAAGTTCTAACCATTCACTTAGTTAAGCCAAGTCTACAAATGACGTAATTATGGAACTAAATAAAGATAGTGTGTATTTACCTTTTTCCATTTTTATTTTTAATAATTACGTTTCATATTAATAATATCTTTTTTTTGTATCGCGCGTGAAAGTCTTACAAAGATTCAAGTGACTGATACAAGTTAGGTATAGACAGACTCAAAGTATTCATTTGTGGATTACATTTGGCTCGATAGATACCCAGACACTCTTTGTGCATAAATTCACTATTTTTCAGTTAACATCTGAAGAAATACTTTTCATTTTAATTTCAGCGTTCATGGTGAGTCAGTCCCCCCCATGCCCATGGACGTTGAAAAGTTTTCAAAACGTTGAGAAATTAAAAATCAAATAGAAACGCGATAGAATCTGCAAAAATAGTTGGATGATGAATGGTGAATTTTTTTAAAATTCAAGAGGTGAACGTCGTGAGTTTATTAATAACCTACAGAGAAATCCTCGGCTATTCTAAATTGAATAAATTATTATATATAATCTCTACAAAAATTAAACATTTTTAAATGTTCCTTGTGGTGACGGAGTAAGAATACTATTCACCACCCCATATCTTACCCGTGGGTGATCGTACAAGACTAAGGGATATAAAACGCATATAACCTCTATGCGAGAGAAGGAAAACTCGAAACAAAAGCCTATACCAACACGTCTGACCAGCGTCGTATAGTAGGTTAATTGTCCTCCAATTAAGGAGGAGGCCCGAGCGCAACAGTGGGACATTTATGGGCTGTGATGATGATGATGATGACAAAATAAAACAGAGTTTGAAAGAGTTCTAATTTATCATGATCAAATCAGATAAATTGACAGTGACGTAAAATAAGCCAATTATATTGGTACAAAATACGTAATATTCATATTTCAAGTAAACAAAATAAATTAAGTGCCTCTTTGAAGTGTAAACGACAACACATAAATCGTATTATTTAATGCGCTGATCAGACGTACTTACATCAGATGTATCAATACTTACACATACATACATACCATCACGCCATATCCCTAGCAGGGTAGGCAGAGAGAACAGAGTGCCAGAAAACTCTATCCTTGCATACTTCACTCGCTTCTTCAACATTCATAATTCTCTTCATACACGATCGCCGGTTTCGGAGACTCTTGACTCCACCTTCTTTCAGTACATGACCGATCTGGTCTAGGTAGTTTAGTCTCGGTCTCCCCCAATACCTACATCCTTCCACTTTCGCATTGTAAATCAATCAATTGCAAATCAATACTTAGTATAGGTTTTTACATAGAATATCCTTTTCATAGATTTTATCTACATAATATGATCATCGTTTACGATACCTACGGATAAACAATGTCTAATAATATAATAATTTTTGATGTATTGTGCGAGATGTTGCGAGTATTACACATTTAAATTAAAACTATTTTTACAGATTTGTATTTGATTTTTAATTTGCCGACGTTTCGAATCCTTTACAGCCTTAATGTTCACGGAATCAGTCCACCATACGAATGCGTCATATAAATGCGATAGAATCCGTAAAAAAAAATTATATCAAATGTCTATTAATAAATAAGTGATTAAAAATAGTTTAAACTACAATCATATTGTTAATTAAATTCACAACACAAATTCCTCTTGTTAAAGATATCATATTGTTTGTTATAAAACTTATTACTATACCGCTATTGGTTTGATTAAGCCCAAACCTCTATTGGTTTGTGAGTATTGATCATTAGTAAAGACTTAAATAATTTGCTTCGATAACTATAAATGAAATCAGTCCAATACATAAATTGATAATACAAATGAAATACGAAAATAGAATTAAAGTTAACTTTACAGAATGTATTATTTATAGAATTATTTAAAACTGTATATAATATAATACATGCGATCGATATTTTAAGGACTCATTATTATAGAAATAGAATACACATATCATATTTATGAAACACTATTTGATTCTTTGCATTCAACTTAGTTAAAGAATTATTTAAACGTGTATTATACGCGATGTTTCAAGGGCTTATTATTATAGAAATGGAACTCATGTCATGTTTATGAAGCACGATTTCATTTTTTATTATATAAGCTTTTTAAGTCCTGTAATCTTGTAACTTTGTCTCCGCTATATAAATATTTGACTCAGTTATTCATAGTTCTCTAAAGCTTACCTGTAATCTCAAAGCTTTACCTTCTTAATGTCTATAAATATCAGATTTTCAACTTATATATGTACATCCCACTACTAGGCTCAAGCCTCGTCGATAATAGAAAGAAAGAAAGAAGAGATCTTTATTTGTTTTTACAAAGAAAAGAATGACATTATAAAAATTAAAAAAATAATAATAGCAGATAGGTAATAAAAGTAAAAACAAAATGATATTAGCTCAACTTGTGGCCAGGAATGCAGGTACACCCCAGCCGTTGATTTTCAGCCCAAGCTAAGCTTAACAATTAGAAACACTAGACATGACCGCCCTCCTAAACACAAAAATAAAAGAAATAGGAGCCTATATTGACCTACTATACCACGCAAGACAGACGGAATAGTAAAGGATTTTATTTCATGTTTATCTTCTATTACATAGATATATTATTTGCATATTATATTTATATACCTTATTACTTATATTTTATAACATCCACGGGCAAGAAATATCATATACCATGAAAATAATTGTACATGTTTACCTTGTGTATTACGTGTTACGGGTTTTCATGTTCATTACTGTTCTAATTATATCCACATTGTTTAATATTTTACTGTCAAAATATGTAATAAACTTCATAAACAATCTATAAAATAAAATTTAAGATTTAGATAACTAAATTAAATTTATAAAAGGTCAAAAAAAGATAATTTCCATTTCAATTATTCGAGCAGTCCATCTCGCAATGCAGCATCATTCGACACTTTATTCGAGAGCCTTTCTTGGAACACGTCCAAAACTCAAGGATATTCCATTACATAACTACATCTTGTACTTACCAGATCCTCGTCGTCATCAGAGAAAATATTACTTCTTTCCTGCGCCGTCATATCGCTTTTAACACTATGTACAATTTATCCATGGCTCACATACATAACACGAGTTTCACTAATAAGCACTTAAACTGCATCCCAATTTTCTTCAGCAATAATTCTTTAAAATACATTTTTACTCATCACAAAATAAAATTGACACTTTATATTTGAAAATAAAATAAATATAATTTTAATTATCTGAGAAACTAGTTAAAGTTCGACAATGTTATAAGAGCTACCGATACACCCGTACTGCTCAAAGATTGGGCGCTGACTGCGACGAAGGGCGGGCAGAGAAAGGACTGCAGCGTCTGGTAACCATAGCGACGTGAAGGCTTTGAAGCCGCAGGGGCGCTTATGCATTTTCTATACAATAACCGCTGAGGGAAGGCAACTAAAGTGATTTGATAAATTTCCACAATGCCAAAGGAAATAGAAATCGCGTTTTATTGACGAATCTCAGCATTTTTTTTTTGTATATTTTGATGTAGCTACTAAACATAATATTAAAACTGCTTTTGTTTTTAATTCTTCTCCATATTAAAGTAATACATATTTACGTTATATGTATATATGGCAAAATTTTATATGTATGATAGAAATTGATATTGCATATAGTTAAAGAATAAAAAATATTCTATAAATTAATTTTCAATCAGCTCAATAAAAACTTTATAGTAACTTGTATAAGAACTTATTAATATTAAAGTATTGCATAATAGGACAATTAATTACTGAAACAAGTAAAAAAATCAATATGATGACAACTGTTCAGACGCATAATGCTGGCTTGTACTATGGTTTGTATATCATTTTATTTTATTCAATTGTCTTTAGTCATGAATGCTAAATATATTTATACATGCTACAATTATTTTTTATTTTAAATTGTATTATAGTCCATTTAAATATGTAGATTAAAACTATATAACATACATCATGTATGTTATTTTTAGATCCTAGTATGGTTTTATGCCACGACATTCCATAGCGTGCCCATTCTCGAACTTTTAATGAATTGCTATATAATCGTACAAACTAAATTAGTCGACTTGGCGAGCTGTTCTGATAATCATATCCACCCAAATTGTCGATAATTAAACAATATAGCGGAATGATTACTTGATAGCAAATCCGTGATCCTAAAACATGTGCCCTCAAATCAAAAGACAGTAACTGAAAAGAGATTTTTTTTTTTAAATAAAATTAATTTAAAAACAGAAGTACTTTTGTTTTAAAATAGACAGTAGTGTATAACGACAATCGCACACGTAAAGACTACTATTTTGTAAACTGATCAAAATAAAATTATTTCTTTAAAAAAAATCAACAGAATTCTTATGACAATAGAATGTGTTGTGTTATTTGACAGGTAACCGTGTTTAGGCAAGCGTCAAAGGTGTCAACAAAATCGTATAAAACCGTCACATGTTATATGTATTACTTCATAAATATTAAGCAAAATATCTTATATTCAGTTCAAATTTTAAGTAATAATGGTAATATTGGAGGCGAACATGTTATTTCTTTGTGTTAATAATACCAAAACATTAATTCTATGATTTATAACATTGTTGCAAGCGATAGAGGTGGAGGATTAGCTACTTAAATATTCAGGATACGAAATGATCAGCCGACGATTTGAGGATTCAGAAATTTTAATGAAACAAATAACATGCATTATAACAATAAATAAACTAAGATCTTCCTAATTCAATAGAACAATAAATTAGTTATTAGCTTTATTACTTGAACAATAAAAGTAAAAGAACTTATATTTAGCAATCTTATCTTGTACAATAGACTAATTGCAGTTCAGCCCTCGTCTGAACTCAATTATTGTTGTAGTACAATAAAACAAGTGACTAGAAAAATGAAATGTCACCGATTTAGATTAATAAATAATTGATTTAATTAGACTAAATCTTTTTTATATTAGCTTCGTACCCTGCATTTAGATGGACTCCACGTTACTCTACGGCACCCTGACAGCGACGCCCGCACTACTAAGTAGTCAGACACTACAAAGTTGTGAGGAGTATATTGTATACATATTGTATTATATTGTGGTTACATGCTGACAGTATAAGAATGCAATAATTTTCTACCTACTATTGCCTATTATATTTATGCCCTCAGGATCATTAGGAGAATGGAGAGCAGCATTGTCCCGGGAATCTTATAATAATAATTGCGATCGCAGGACCTGCCCATGCAGAACGCTTAGATTGAGTAGTGGATATCAATAATTGGATAGAAATACGTAGCTACTAGGCATTTAATAAGTAACTGGCAAACGACTCGCATTTAGGATCGATTATGTTGACGTGGGTTTCCTGATTAACTGCGCATGACGCGTGACTTATCGCGATACAAGAACGGGCTGCTTGGGCCTGAAACTCGTGGAATACCTAAAGCTATAGGAATGGAATCATAATGGGCGTTAAGTTCAACTAATGCTTCCAACAGCCTCCATAATAACTTTTAGTGTTAAAATGATTCAAAAGTGTTTTGTGACTTTTAAGTGCACCATATTCGGCACTACCTATCCAGCCAATCTTAGTTGAAGAAATAAGTTAATATTACAGAGCTCTTTAACTTCCATCATATATGTTATATTGCGATAGAGTCCTAGTCTCTCCCAAAGTGGGAGGAAAATTGACCTAGTATGCCACGCTGATTATACAGATAAGTATACACTTTTCTTTTGAATTTTGCTTTTATAGCAGTAATGTTATCCAATTACGGTCCTTAATCATCTTTTAGAGGAAAGGAAAGGAAAGGATAAAGTGACTCTGTATTTTTACTCTGCCACCAAACAGAAATCAAGTTCTTATTGTCGGACTAATTAATACAGTTGTTATCTAGTTACTTCGTTTTAAATACGGTTAAAGCCCTTTTTTTCTTACTGTTGAAATGTATTTACGCCCTATCTCCCCACCTGAGTCAGATGGGGGGATTTGTGTGGGACTCACTGGCCACCGCGCGCCCGTAATACTCACTAAAATCACACCGGACTCAGCCGCGCTTTTACAGGGTGCAGGAGAGATCGATGGTTAAAGCCCTGCTAAGAATATTTTCTTGCTACTATAGAAGTAATTCTAGTGCGGCAACGGCGTGAATATATTCGAGGCCTAGCAATTTCTAGGCATTTTCAAGGCAATGGCCATCCATGAGAATAAATGAGCTTTGTTTACCGTCTACCATATTCTGAAGGATGACCTCCATGCTGGCTCGACTTATGATGGGTACAAATGATGGTGTAGATGCTGAAGCCTGCAAATTATGCTTTACGTGATTTTGAAGATCGACAAATTGAACCAACACTCACAAGATATGAAACTTATCGCTTAGATCCATGTCCGCCAAGATTTAATGTATATGTATATAGCGCAGTGAGTAAAATACCCAATCATTTTTTAAATAAAAAAAGACTAAGAAATATACGAATCATAAATGACTGACTAGTTTCCCAAAGAAGTATAGGCAGATATGGCGAAAATTTGTGTCTCGCTTTAGGATTAATCATGTACACGGGTTATGTCTTAAGTTACCTATTAAATACTTGGAATAATATAATAAGGATAGAAATAATATGGGATCTCATGAAATTTAACGAGTTACCGAAAACGCTATTCAAGAGTAGCTTTGCACGAGCTTAATAGGGTCAATCATAAAGTTTTATTGTTTTATTTAGTATTTCCGTTTAATATTATTCCTGTGTAGCAACGGAGCAAGAAAACACATCAAATCCTCCTTTGACGCGGGTATCGTAAAATGTGGAAAATAATGTAGGTAAATAACATCCATGCAAGAGAATAAAAACTCGAATAAAAATCCTGTACTATCTGATTAGAGTTGTAGTAAGTCAAATTCCTCCCCATTGTCGTTGACGTCCATGCTCAATTATTTATGTTAAATGGTCTGAAGAAAAATTTTGTAGTATATATATATATATATATATATATATATATATATATATATATACTACAAATTTTTTATATATATATATATATATATATATATACGAACGAAAGTCGAAAGTCGAGCGGTCCCGCTTGATGAAGTCTACACTCCGACCTACACCTGTCCAATACCAGAACCCCGATAGCTTTCAACTCGAATTACATAATCGCTTCCAATGCCTGGAAGAGTGCGAATCTTCGAACGATATGAACAACAGGTTCGTGGAAACTGTCCACGCGGTCGGGTCAAAATTCTTTAAGGCCCGTCGCGCTACTAGAACAAAAAAGCTTTCTGACCAGACTCTTCAACTCATGGAGAGGAGAAAGGAAATGACGGTACAGTCTTCAGCCGATTGGTCCGAACTCAGGCAGCTTAATAGACAAATCTCTAAATCTATGCGACGCGATATTCGCCGATTCAATACACTGCGTATTGAAGAGGCGATAGAGCGAAATCGAGGCTCCAAAGTGTTCGCACGAGATTTGTCTATCGGGCAGAGCCAAATGACTAAGCTGAAGACCGATAACGGTACTGTCATTTCATCCCAGAGTGAGATCTTGGGAGAGGTCGAAAGGTTCTATGGGCAGTTGTACAAATCATCCCTGAATCCTGTTGTCAGCTTGGTCCAAGACCCCAGATCCAAGCTAACTCGGCACTATACCGAAGAAATCCCGGACGTCAGCTTGTACGAGATCAGAATGGCTCTAAAACAATTAAAGAACGGAAAGGCACCGGGAGATGACGGAATTACCACAGAGCTCCTGAGGGTAGGCGGCAAGCCAGTTTAAAAAGCCCTACAGAAGCTGTTTAATTCTGTCATTCTCGGGGGCGACGTTCCAGAGTCGTGGACCAGGAGTGTGGTGGTGCTGTTTTTCAAGAAGGGCGATAAAACGCTCTTAAAGAATTACAGACCCATCTCACTCCTGAGCCACGTGTACAAATTGTTTTCAAGAGTCATTACGAACCGACTCGCGCGCAAGCTAGACGACTTCCAGCCGCCCGAACAAGCCGGTTTCCGAAAAGGTTATAGTACCATAGACCACATCCACACGCTACGCCAGATTATACAGAAGACCGAGGAGTATAATCGGCCTCTGTGTCTAGCGTTTGTGGACTATGAGAAAGCCTTTGATTCTGTCGAAACTTGGGCAGTGCTGCAGTCCCTTCAGAGGTGCCAAATTGACTATCGATATATCGAAGTGCTGAAGTGTTTGTATAGAGACGCTACTATGTCAGTCCGCATCCAGGATAAGAGTACGAAACCGATCCAGCTGCAGAAAGGCGTGAGACAGGGAGACGTTATCTCTCCGAAACTGTTCACCACTGCGCTGGAAGATGTCTTCAAGCTCTTAGACTGGACCGGACTCGGCATCAACATCAATGGCGAATACATCACTCATCTTCGATTCGCAGATGATATCGTAGTCATGGCAGAATCCCTGGAGGACCTTGGCACCATGCTCAATGACCTCAGCAAGGTCTCCCAACTAGTAGGGCTGAAAATGAACATGGACAAGACGAAAATCATGTCTAATGCCCATGTCATTTCTGTACCGGTCCTGGTTGGGAATGCGATTCTCGAAGTTGTCGATCACTATGTTTACCTAGGACAAACAGTCCAATTAGGTAGATCCAATTTCGAGAAAGAGGTCAGCCGACGAATCCAACTCGGCTGGGCAGCGTTCGGGAAACTTAGGAGGATCTTCTCGTCTAATATTCCGCAGTGTCTGAAAACAAAGGTTTATAATCAGTGTGTGTTACCAGCGATGACTTACGGCACTGAAACGTGGTCTCTAAATGTCGGCCTCATAAAAAGGCTCAAAGTCGCTCAGCGTGCTATGGAGAGGGCTATGCTCGGTATTTCTCTACGTGATAAAATCCGAAATACGGAAATCCGTAGAAGAACGGGTGTAACCGACATAGCTCGAAGAATTAGCACGTTGAAGTGGCAATGGGCAGGCCACATCGCTCGACGAACCGACAACCGTTGGGGAAAAAAGGTTCTCGAGTGGCGACCACGAATCGGACGACGCAGCGTAGGACGACCCCCCACTCGATGGACTGATGACCTCATCAAGGTCGCAGGAAACCATTGGATGCAGGTGGCACAGGACCGTTATAGATGGCATTCTCGTGGGGAGGCCTATGTCCAACAGTGGACGTTTACGGGCTGATGGATGGATGGATGGATATATATATATATATATATATATATATATATATATATATATATACTACTAGATATTTCTTACATACATACATACATATCATCACGCCATATCCCTTGCAGGGTAGGCAGAGAGAACAGAGTGACTCTTGACTCCACCTTCCTTCAGTATTAGATTTTTCTTCATATATATATATATATATATATATATATATATATAAAGATTTAATTATCCGCGTGGTGTCGGAGTCAGAGAATACAATTAACTATCTTGGCTATGTGGGTGGTATGTGCAAAAAATGTATGCAAGAGAAGAAAACTTGGAAAAAAACTTTACACGAACCCGTCAGATTGGCGTATGTTAGTATAAAAATTTGCCCCCTATCGTAGAGTAGACTCAAGCACAGCAGTGGTATATAAACTCAAACCCAGTAATTTTGAGTAGTAATGAGTAGTAAGTAATGAGGTAGATTTATGAGATGAAGTGAGGATGGTGGTGATATATAATAAGCTATTTCATTCTGTGGTAAGACGGTTTAAGAATACAATGTCTCCATTAATTTTCCTGTAGAAGTCTGAGAAAAATGAGCAACAGTACTCTTTTTTTTTTTTTTTTTTTTTTTAAAGAACCTTAAACAACAACTGCGATCGGTATGCCGCCAGCTAAACGAGGCAATTATGGCATTATCAGTCTTGAATTTGGTCTACATTTACATAGGATGTTGTTGATTGGATGAATTTGAATTATTCTAACACTTAGTCTTGAATTAGTCAAATAATACGCTGTGTGGTAGCGGCTACAGGTACTACCAGCCCTTTGAGGATATCGTAAAAGACGGCTAAAAGCCAGCCTAGGCCAGCTCTTTGGTGCACTAATAACAGATATTTAGTGCAATAATATAAACATTTAACTGATGATTCGTTAATTTATCTAATTAATTTAAGCTTTGAAGTAAAAAGTATATAAAAGGTTTTCTCGAAAAAAGTCTCCATTAAGCACAAAGCTTAGAATTGTGTCCAGTAGACTAATTAGATTCATCGTTTCATAAGTATCATCAAATTATGTAGTATGTAACTCTATTACTTCTACATTCTTATTTCTATGGGGTACACATAGAAATGAGAATGTAGAAATAATACAATAATAAAAAATAAGAAAATATGGTGTATGCTACCACACGATAAAAATAAAAACTTCGGCCAGGTTAATAATACGAAGTGCAATATTATGTTTTCTATATTCATCATTATTTCAGCTTGTAGCTTCTGTTGGGCGTAAGCCTTTACTATAATGGAAGGAAATTGACCTTCTATAACCCACTGATCAGATGTATTGGTATAGGGTTTTGTTTAGAATTTTCCTTCTCTTGCATAGATGTTATATGCGTTTTATATTCCATAGTCGTCTCTTATGATCACCCTTTCATTCTTACTCCGTCACCACATGGAAATATTCATACAGTAATTCTATATTCATACAGTAATAATATTTACAATAGATATAATTGTGTATAAATTACTCTAGAAGATATGGTCTATGTGATCGTCATTATCGTATCGTACTCTAAAAGTGCTGCCTTAGTCGGAGAGAGCAAACTTACTCAAAGAAGCTTTACATAGCTCAGCGTGACGGCTCCATTTCATTAATACGTGGGGTTTACAATAAATTGTACAGCACGCTTAAATAAATTTTCACTTCATAAAAAATAGACGTGAATAATGACTTCTAATGTTTACGCGAGTATTACACATTTGAAATAAAACTACTTTTACGGATTCTATAGCGTTTGTATTTGATTTTTAATCTCCCGACGTTTCGAACACTTTACAGTGATCATGGTCACGGGAGGACTAAGGTGTCTTACGTCCAATATGTTATTGTTATTACAGAAATTTATTTATATCTACCCTATAAATCAAATACAAACGCGATAGAATCCGTAAAAGTAGTTTTATAGACGTGAAATTATAAAAAATTCATTTATTTCGAATGTTGCCAATTCTGATGTTCGTATTGATTTACTGCTTTTTTACAGTATCACTCACGAATTGTCAAACTTACAATCAACCATTTGGACTTTAATGGTATCATCATGACAAGTCTTTATTGCTCATGACTTTTTAAGGGTATTTTTTATTACTTGTTACTGTTAGGTAGATGACTGTCGTAGCTTTAATAGTCTTCACTATCTAACATTATAACCGAATTGTAATGGAAAAGTAATGTCTGAACACAAAAATACTCATCATTTAAGGCATTTAGTATCGGATTTCCAATCCATTAACATTGTCCGTGTGATGAGTTTTTTTTACAACACGTATGGACCTAATTCTTGTATTGCGGGACACTTTACAAATACAGCAGATTAAGAATTACATGGGGTACTATCCCAGAAACCTCCACGCGGTGTACCCTGGGTGCGGGCGGCGGTCCCCAGTTCTTCTGTTGTACTGTCGTCCGTAGCGAATATCTGCGCGATTTCGCTCCTTACTCTACTACAGTCGTAGTAGAGGGTATAGGACGCGAAATATTGGGACGGGCTCAGTCACTCATTTATTTGAGGGCTGGGCAGGCACATGCCACCGCCCACACATCGTAAACCTGATTCTTTGCTTGTCTTAGTTTCAGGAGCGAGGGTCTTGGCTTAACCGCCCGGACCGCGAGGAAGACAACCTCTATAAAGAGTTCGAAGTAACATTCGGACTCGGAAATCACCCAGAATCTTAAGTTCTGGCGTGCGGCGAGAAGATGCATGGCAGATGGGTTGTTCTGTCGTTAGCACGCTCCAGCCAGGGTACCGGCTGACCCCCTGGTTGGTAAATGTAGGCTTGCCCGGGTAAAGGGATCTCTGCCCGGGTCGACGTTGTGTATCTCCCCTACTCGTGGGAATCATATGGATACCTTAAAATTAAATACATTTACCGACGGGAATCCCTGTGATTCTCACACCACGGCCTTGTCAAGCCAAAGAAAAACTGACAACGACGCCTCGTCCTCAGGACTTGAGGCGTCCGCCGAGGGCCCGGCACAAACCGTGGAGGCCCAGAAGAAGAAGAGGAGGTCGCCCAGAAAGACCCGGGGCAACGGCCTGAGCCACAAAAGGCGGCTGGAGGAGCGGCGAGCGCGCAGGGAGGCTGCCGCCGCTGAAGAGAAGAAAGACGGTAGACTCGCAGCAGAGCCGTCGACGGACGAGGGCGACAGCGATGTCGCAGAGCCGTCCGAAGACGAGGGCGGCGGATCTACCGTCAGAATGGACGAGGGCGGTGATATTCCCGCAGGGCCGTCCAAAGAGGGCAGCGGGTCGGCTGGTGAAGGCCCCACTAGGTCGTCGGCGCGTCTAGCAGCAAAGACGCCGCCGGCGACCGCGACTAAGAAGGAGGAGGCCCTCCCCTCGCAGGTGCGAAAGCGCCCCCTGAGTAAGGGAGGCAGCTCGAGCGCCGAAACCGAGGGGAGCGTGGCCAACATGCCTCCACCTAAGATCATGGCCTCCCGAAGAGGGCGAGGGACCTCGGCTGTAGAAAGGGCGGCGGCGGTCGCTGTCCGCGCCGGTGACGCCACGGATCTGCAGGCCGAAAATGTCCGCCTTAGAGGCGAGATGTCAGGCCTGCGGACCCGAAACAGGAACCTGGGCGACATGCTGGCGGAGATGCGTCGGGCAAACCGCCAGTTGCTGATCGACGTGGCCGACCTCAAGGCGCAGGTGGCGCTGTTCGTGTCGCCTGCGCCAGCCGCGCCACCAGCCAAGACCGGCTACTCAGCGGCCGCTGCGGCGCCAAAGCCGCCTCGCGCTGCGGCGCCGACGACGTTGGGTGATGGCGTCACCGTCACACCCGTCCCCGCGGCGAGGAAGACGCCTGCCGCCGCGAAGCGCGCGCCGCCGGCTGACGCTGGCGCAGTCGCCGCGGCGAGACTCCCTGTCCCGGTGGTGAGGTTGACGCCTCTCCCCGCGGACCGCTTGCCGCCGGCTAGCGCCCCTGCGGCGCCAAAGCCGCCAGGCGCCGTACAACGGGCCCCTGAGGAGGCTCAGCCGACCCCGTTTGAGGTAGGAGGCATATCGGACGAGGCCCTCGCCAAAATCATCGGCGCAGTGGGCAAGCTCGTCGATGCGCGCTTCGCCGTTCTGGAGGCGAGGTTGCCTCCAGAACCACGTGTCCGACCACCTCTCGCCGCGGACAAGCGGCCGCATGAGGCACCAGCCCCCGCCCCGCTGCCTTGTCAGGGTGGCCGCGTGGGGAGCTACGCCGCGGCCGCGGCCGGGCCTAAGCCCAAAGGCCCTGGCCCAGCTCCGAAGGGACCCGCCCTGAGGAGGAAGACGGCTCCGGCTCCTGCCGGACCGCTGAAGTCGCCCGCAATAACACCGCCGGCGACGACCAGCGAGGCTGCGACGAGACCTTCCGCGTCTGGCACGACTGCCGTACCCGAACAGGGTTGGCAGGTGGCCGAGCGCGACAGAAGGAGTCGCGGCCAAAGAAGGAGAGCGGAGGCCAAGCGCGCCGCTGAGGTCCCCGCTCCACAGGCAGGAGCCGGACGGAAGAAGAGACCGCGCAAGGGGCTCAAGTCGCCGAAGACGGCCGCAGTGGTGATCACTGTGCTGCCCGAGGCGGCCGAGAAGGGCCTCAGCTACGAGGCCGTCTTGAGGAAGGCCCGGCGGGAGCTAGACGTCTCCGATATTGGAGGCGTCGAAGCCAGGACCCGCAAGGCCCGGACGGGGGCTCGAATTCTCGAGTTCCCAGGGGCCGAGGGCGCCAAGACGGCCGACAGCGTGGCCGAGAAGCTGCGAGGTTTATTCGCCGTGGAGGGTGGCATCAAGATCGCCGGGCCCGTCAAGTGCGCCGAAATGCGCATTTCGGGTTTGGACGATTCGGTGACGGTGGAAGACATCCGGGAGGCTATTGCCTCGAAAACCGGGTGTCCCATAGACACCGTCCGGGTCGGTGCCATTCGTCCCGGTCCGGGTGGCGTAGGTGCTGCCTGGGCGCAGTGCCCGGTAGAGTCGGTCAGGCAACTGGCCGGCTCAGGCAGGCTCCTCGTGGGCTGGAGCTCGGCGCGGGTAACCGTGCTTGAGCACTGGCCCGCGAGGTGCTACAAGTGCATGGCGGTCGGACACACTCGACCGACGTGCACTAATTGCTTCGACTGCGGCGGATTGTGTTTCCGCTGCGGTCAGACCGGGCACGTGGCGGCATCTTGCGCCGCCCCGCCCCACTGCCCCGCGTGTGCGGCGGGCAATAAGCCCGCCAAGCTCCGCATGGGCTCTGGGGCGTGCAAACCTCCAGCTTCGGCCCCAAAGGCGCGGGGCGGCCCTACGACCACGGCCGCTCCCGCTCCTAGCGCGGTCCGATCGCCCGCTGGCGAGGAGGTCATGGACACAACCCGATAATGGGTACACCATCCATGCACCTCCTCCTGCAGGCCAACACCAACCACTCCGCCGGAGCGCAGGATCTCCTCCTGCAATCCATGGCGGAGTGGTCGATTGGTGCAGCCGTAGTCGCGGAACCGTACGCCGTGCCTGATCGCCCCAATTGGGTGGTCAGTCGAAACGGTACTGCGGCAATCGTCGTCTCAACGCAGCGGCACTTCCCGTCCTTGTCCCTTTTGGATAGGGGCGAGGAATTTGTCGCGGCGGAGTGGGGAGGGGTCACGCTCTACAGCGTATACCTCTCCCCCACTAGGAGGATGGACGATTTCGGGGCCTCACTCACCACCTTGGAGGCCTCGATACGGCGACTGGCACCGGGCCTCGTCCTGGTTCTGGGGGACTTCAACGCCAAATCCACGGCGTGGGGGTCCCCTACGACGGACGACCGCGGGCGGGCGGTCAACGAGTGGGCGGCTTCACTGGGCCTCTGTGTTCTGAACAGAGGCTCGGTGAACACGTGTGTGCGGCGGCAGGGCGGGTCGATAGTGGACTTGTCGTTCGCTAGCCCCGCTGTCGCGCCACGGGTGAGGAACTGGAGTGTCCTGGAGGAGGCGGAGACCCTGTCGGACCACCGGTACATCCGGATGGAGATCTCCCCCCGGGAACCCGGTAGGGGTCACAGGGCGGACGGAGCTCCCGCGTTTCCGCGGTGGGCTGTGGGTCGTCTTGACAGGGATCTACTGGCGGAGGCGGCCATTGTCAGTACGTGGCTGTCCTCACCACCCCCAGCGGACGGAGTGGACGCTGAGGCTGTCCGCATTCGCAGTGCGTTAACGCAGATCTGCGATGCGGCCATGCCCAGAGTGCGGCGGCGTCCGCCTCCGAGGCAGGGGGTCTACTGGTGGTCCCCAAGACTGGCGGACCTTCGTGCGGCGTGTATCAGTGCCCGAAGGTCCTACACCCGCAGCCGGCGGCGTCACCGCGACGTCGAGCGGGAGGGCCAGCTGTACGAGGCGTACCGCAGTGCGCGGACTGCCTTTCGGCTGGCCATCCGAGCCGCCAAGGGCGCGAGTTGGCAGGAGATGCTGGACGGTCTCGACCGTGACCCCTGGGGTCGCCCATATCGCGCGGCGCTGAACAAGCTTCGCGCGCGGCCCCCCCCCCCCCTCACCGAGACCCTCCAGCCCGACTTCCTTCGTAGGGTGGTCGAGGAGCTGTTTCCACGGCAGTCGGAACACACGCCCCCGGTCATGGCTCCGCCAGATCAGGACCGGGAGGCCGACGACGACGAGAGTGTTCCGCCCGTGACGGAGTCGGAAGTGGGGGCGGCCGTGGCGATTCGTTCCGCCACCACGGCCCCCGGCCCGGACGGAATTCCAGTCCGGGTGCTGACGTCGCTCCTCGAGCACTTCGAGCCTCGCCTCAGGCAGCTGTTCAACGCCTGTCTGATGTCTGGACGGTTCCCTGAGTGCTGGAAGGAAGGGAGGTTGGTTTTCCTGCCAAAGCCGGGACGGTCCCCGGATTTGCCGTCGGCCTACAGGCCCATCGTGCTCCTCGACGATGTGGGTAAGCTGCTGGAGCGTGTGCTCGCTGCCCGCATCGTCCGACACCTGGAGGAGGTGGGGCCCGATCTGTCGGACGCTCAGTATGGGTTTCGGAGGGGGCGTTCGACCATCGGGGCCCTATTACGCCTGAGGCAGGCGGCCGCGGAGGCCGTCGCCGGGAAGGGAGTGCTGTTGGAGGTGTCGTTGGACATCGCCAACGCATTCAATAGTCTGCCATTCGGCTGCATCAGGGAGGCGCTCCGGTTCCATGGAGTGCCCCTGTACCTCAGGCGGCTGGTGGCAGACTATTTGGAGGGCCGCAGTATCCTCTGCGCGGGTCCCGCAGGGGACATTGTGCGGACGCCCATGTCGTGCGGCGTTCCACAGGGGTCGGTTCTGGGGCCGACCCTGTGGGACATCGGGTACGACTGGGCGTTGAGAGGGAGTCTCCCCCCCGGGCTGAGCTTGGTGTGCTACGCTGACGACACGCTCGTCACAGCCCGGGGCAGGACACTCGAAGAGGCGGCGAGCCTGGCCACTCTCCGCACCGAGGAGATGGTCAGGCGGATCGAGGCGCTGGGGCTCAGGGTGGCCCTAAACAAGACGGAGGCCCTACTTTTCCATGGGCCCCGTGTGAGGCTACCCATCGGCGCCTCGATAGTGGTAAACTCCATCCACATCAGCATCCAGGCCCATATGAGGTACTTGGGTCTGGTGCTCGACGGGCGATGGTGGTTCCGGGAGCATTTCCGACAGATTGCTCCCCGGCTTGTCGGCGCGGCGTCCGCCCTTTCTCGACTCATGCCGAACGTGGGCGGACCCAGTTTCGAGGGCCGACGGCTGTATGCGGGGGTCATCCGTTCAATGGCCATGTACGGCGCACCCGTGTGGGCGAGGGCTCTGAACGCCCAGCTCAGGGCGGTTCTGTGGAGGCCACAGAGAGCCATGGCGGTCAGAGCCATTCGCGGGTACCGCACGGTGTCGACAGAGGCGGCGTGCCTGTTGGCCGGGACACCCCCGTGGGACCTAGAGGCAGAGATGCTCTCCGACCTCTACCGGCGGGTTATCACAGCGCGCGAAGAAGGTGGCTCCCCATCGTTGAGCGAGATAGCCACCTGGCGCGTGGATGCCCGCCGAGACGTCATCGCCCGTTGGGCTACGCGGCTGGAGAGGCCTAGGCACGGTGTGGAGACCGTTGAGGCCCTCCGGCCCGTATTGATAGAGTGGATGGAGCGGCGGCACGGAGTCCTCACCTTTCGGCTGGTGCAGGTATTGACGGGGCACGGGTGTTTCGGGTTGTACCTGCACAGGGTCGTGTATAGGGAGTGGACTCCGGCCTGCCACCACTGCAGGAGTGACGAGGACACGGCGCAACACACGCTGGAGGTGTGTCCGGGATGGGAGCGGCAGCTCCGTGACCTCGTCGCTGTCATCGGTGCCGACCTGACGCTGCCGGCCGTCGCGAGGGCGATGGTCGACAGCATCAGGAACTGGGACGCGGTCGCCGCCTTCTGCGAGGCTGTCATCTCGCAGAAGGAAGCGGCGGAACGGGCAAGGGAGGATTCCCGCGCCCCGGGCCGCCGCCAGCGGCCGGGGCGGCGCAGGCGCGAATACCTGCGCCTGATGCCGCCCTAACCGAGGCTTCGGGTGATCGGACCGGGGAATTGTCCGGTCACCCGACGTGAGGCCACCGCGTGAGGGCGACGCCCCGACGGCGAAATCTGTCGGGGCGTCGACGAGAGGAACCCGCGAGGGTGAACCGCCGGGCAGGCCACCGAAGTTAAAAATCGGGTCCCGGTGACCCGCTCGCACGGCGAAGAGAGAGGAGTTTTACGGTGGGTCTATGGGGTCACGCGCCGCCTTCTCCGTCACCCCGGGCCGATTTGGCGGGGCGAGGCTAATCCATAGTCCACCAAAAAAAAAAAAAAAAAAAGATTAAGAATTACATATTTTACCATGTATTTTCTTCCCATAAAGCTGTGTGGTAGCGGCTACGAATACTACCAACCCTTATTTTGCTCGTGGATGTCATAAAAGACGACTAAGAGCCTTATAATGACCTAGGCCAACTCCATCTGATGCCATTTGGTCAACAATTACATTCCCAAGGAGGGTTGACGTCTAGCAGACGGCCGGTCATAAAACTATTGCCAATAACTTTTACAATATGTACTATGAAACAAGAGTACACAATGTTTCGACCCCAAGTAATTGGGATAACAGTAGGAGAATGATGATGATGATGTAGTTTCCTATAGATGATCATAAAAATAATAACTAAGGGAGGGAAACTGAAAGATAAGTTAAAGTAAAACATTAGGTGAATCCAGCTGGCCAACATGGTTAAGTAGGTTAATTTCGCTTTCGTTAGCCATACAGGAATGCTTGTGCCAAGACATAACTGAGATAACAAGAAGCTGTATTATTCTGATATATCTGACATATTTAATAATATAGTCCGGGTCTCTCCTTTCCCTTGGTTGATCTATTAGTTAACTCATGATTGGGTGCCGTTTGTGGGATCTGGTTCCAATATTTTGGATTATATTTAAATTTTATATTGCATCGTGGTTCATAAGAACATTGGAACTAATTCTTCATAAACGGGTTGTAAACAAATTTATATAAAAAAGTCGGTACCAAAAAAAAAAAAATAATAGACAAACCCGCTGAGTTTCTTTTAGTATTATTTCAACAGCAGTCACATTTCGACTCGATGGTAATTTATTGGATTAATTTAAAATGGTAAAATTTACAATATGTACTTACGTATTGTAAATTTTTAATATATTGTAATTTATTATGCACCAAGCTCACTAAGGCACTTGCCTTAGTGAGCTTGGTGCATAATAAATGAATTTGAAACTATTATAAAACTAATTCAAATTCATACTACTAAACATGTATATATCCTTGCAAATCTAAAAACTGTACAATTTTAAGAAGTTATTTAAGACATTTGAAATGACCGACCAATTCTCTCGCGACCATGAACGCTGTAAAGTATCAAAAAATCATTAATTTAAGACACATATAATAATGGGCAGGTTTCGTATATATATGTCTATCTATTTATGCTATTATATTTGTCTGTAAATGACCATGCTCTTTAAAGCTCAATACTGTTCAAAGTTTTGAACTTCCTCTAAAGGCAATCTTCTTGCCTCTAATTACGTTACGGACTTGACCTAGTTAGCGAAAACAAATTACGTTGCTAGTAAAACGTTGCTTCTACTCTTCCCTTATTACTGTTTTCTTAATTACTTAAAGTTTATTAATATTTACAAAACATTCAATAACAATAATTTCCTAGCAGCATTAATTATAACAAAGCAATTCGCTAGGCATGTATATATATCTGGACTCTAAATATTGTAAAATAAAGTTATCCGCTTATTTCGAATCACTCAACGGATTTTAATACGGTTTTGAATGTCATTTAGATATTTCTTACGAATGGTTTGTATATGTATATCTTAATATATATATATAAATTACGCGTTGTTTGTCCGCGAGGGACTCCTAAAGTACTTAACCGATTTTAATCAAATTTGCACAGCATGTGTAGTTTGAACCTACTTAAAAGATAGGATAGCTTCCATCTCAATTTATAGTCATAATATTATTTTATTGCAAATTATTTGTCTATTATTTGACAGTCACAATAGTCTGTTAAATATTGACTGGATTGAGTAAGTATTTAAGAAATGGCGCTATGTTAAACGTACAAACGTTTTATATAAGCTACAATTTATTTGCATAACCACCACGCGTTACTGAGCGAGGCTACCTTAGCCACAGCAACGCGTGGCCGAATCTGCTAGCATAATATATAACCTAATCAAACCTTTGTGCCATATCAGCTCACATACGCTGGGCTTAAACCTCCTTCATATTAGGAAGGAAATTGATCTATTATGTATACCACACTGATGAGACAGGTTGGTGTATGGGTGTCTGATTCCGAGTTTATCGTCTCTTACACAGATGTTATATACATATTATACCCCTTAGTCGTTTTTTACAAGACACCTACGGGTACGGGGTTGGTGAATTGTATTCTGACTGCGTTACTAAAAGAAAGCAAAAATCTTCTGTTAACCATAATTCAATTTCTTAGGAAACTTATAACATCAACTACTACATATAACTAATATATGATCGATCAATATATGGCTATACTAATATTTGACTAAACCATAATTCCACCCAATATATGACCAACCCATACATGACCATTAATATTTACACATACATATCATCACGCCATATCCCTTGCAGGGTAGGCAGAGAGAACAGAGTGCCAGAGAACTCTATCTCTGCATACTTCACTCGCTTCCTCAACATTCATAATTCTCTTCATACACGCTCGCCGGTTTCGGAGACTCTTGACTCCACCTTCCTTCAGTACATGACCGATCTGGTCTAGGTAGGTTAGTCTCGGTCTGCCTCGGTACCTACATCCTTCCACTTTCGCATTGTATATCTTCTTAACCAGGCGTTCGTTCGGCATTCTTTCCACATGTCCGAACCATCGGAGCATTCCCTTTCACATCTTTACACCAATACTCTCTTTCATACCTACTCGCTCTCTTACGTCGTCGTTACGAATGCGGTCGGTCAGCCTAACTCCACAGATTTCCCGCAGAGATCGCATTTCGATCGCATTAATTTTACTTTCATACTCTTTTCTGCATACCCAACTCTCGCTTCCATACAGTAATGTTGAGACAAGCACTGCGTTATGTATTGCTACACGTGCCTTCTGGCTGAGGTGGTGGCTGCCGAGAAATTGCCCCAACGCTCCGTTCACTCTATTTCCCGCATTCACTCTTCGCTCTATATCAACTAATATTTAACAAACCAATATTATCATCAACATCATCATTTCAGCATATCACCGTCCACTGTTGGACGTAGGCCTAACTCATATTACGCCACAGAGTGCTGTCCTCCGCTTGCATCCAACGACGCCCAGCAACCTTCACCAGATCGTCTGTCCATCTAGTGGTGGAGCGTCCTACACTTTGTCGTCTGATACGTGGTCGCCACTCGAGAATTTTCTTTCTTCTCCAGCGGTTGTCGGTTCGTACCAACCAATATATGACCAATCAATCATCCAACCTGTATATGACCACTTCCATATGATGCACCAATATATGACCACCAATATATGACCACCAACATATGACCTACCAAAGTGTGACCTTTTTTGAATGAACCTCGTCTGGACACACCCCACCCATACCGTCCAGGGTGACGGAAGGGTAGCGTTTGGCCACATTACCTACCGTGTTCACTACTCATCGGCATCGGGCTAACCACTGCTATCGCTTCCTTGACATCTGTGGCTGACCCGGCGGGTTCTCCTTTCGGGTATCGTCTCCCTCGATGCTCCGACAACAAACGACGATGTTGCCGGGACATCATCATCGCCCTCATGCTGTCAATCTCTCTGCAGGTAGTGGACTAATTCATGGTCCATCCTCCTCAAATCTCGGCTAGGGCGGCATCAGGCGCACATACTCGCGCCTACGCCGCCCGATGCGCCGGCGGCGAAGTGTTTCAGCGAAGAGAGTCTGCTCTCTAACGCGCCCCGCTGCCTCCTTCTGCGAAATGACTTCCTCGCAGAAGACGGTGACCGTGTTCCGTTTCCTGGCCATCGCTAAGACGATGCTCGACAGTGCCAGGACGGCACCGATGATTGCAACAAGTTTACGACACTACCCAGTCCATACATACCTCGAGCGTAAGCTGCACCGTATCCTCGTCGTAATCGCAATGGTGGCAGGACGGTGTCCTCTCCCTCCTCACGACCGTGTGCTCCTACTTGCCGAAGCAACCATGCCCCGTCAATACTTGCAATAGTTGGAAGGAAAGGACCCCATATCGCCGACCCAATCACTCCATCTGTACCGACTATAAGGCCTCCACGGTTTGAACACCGAACCGAGGCTTCTCCAGCTGAACTACCCAACAGACGATTACGTCCCAACGTGCATCGTCCTGCCAAGCCAATTTATGACTTGCCAATATATGACGTGTTAATATACGATGTTTTTTTTTTTTAGAAAATATTACTTAAATTTTTTTCCCCTGGATTTTTGCGTTTACGACTAGGGCAATTGAATTTATTTTATTTATACCTATAGGTACTATAAAAAAATAGTAATATCTCTAAACAATCTCATCATTAATCTATCATGTCTCGTTTCATTCAAAATTAATATGTTTACATATAATAAACCTCCTTTGTCATGGATTGCGGCTATAATAATATAGTTGTAGTAATAGTGACAGGGGATGAAGGGCGACGCAATGGCGCGTCTGTTTGGCGTCTCTATGAATATCATGCGGAGTTTTCTCTAACAAAAACTAATCGATAAGATTATTGGATAAGCATGTTGTTTAATATCATTTGTAAATAAAGTGATAGAAATATATAAGTTGAGACCTAGTTTGTTTGATATTATATTTTTTTTTTTTTTAAGACACCACCATGCACTAATGAAATAAACCTTGTATTGCGGGGGACTTTACAAACATGCAATTAATGCAAACAAATTACACCCAGAGTCAGAACAACACATTGTGGATCGCACAAAGTAATGTCCTGCGTGGGAATTGAACCCATGGCACTGGCACGGAAGGTCGGTATCTTAACCACTACGCCATCTGTGCAGTCAATTATCTTAATAAATTTGATACGTCGATCTGGTTAGTAAGTTACTTCACTACTTTTTGCAAAATAATTAATTGATGATTTTTTTATAAAAGGTAACACTGTACTTAAAAACATCCGGGTTGAGAGCCCTCAGCGCTCACCCATAGTCCGGATTAAGCTGTGACAGCCATCTGCGGCTAACAGCTAAAAGACAGACACAAAAAAAAAAAAAAAAAAAATTAAAACCATCGATATGTCATGGGTGACTTCAAATCGGCACGAAAGTTTGCGAAATCTGACTAGGTAATAATTAAATTATACCTATTTACACAAGTACCTACGTCTTACACCCAAGCAACCAAAAAATACAAATAGTACAAATAGTTTAACATTGAAGTATTAATAAATCCTATTGGAATAATAGTTACACAATTAAAAATCTCTCTTATTCATCGCATTTTTGTGATCTAACTAGAGAAAACTCAACCAACGTATTGAATAAATATTTATAAAATTTTTAAATAAAAAAAAAAGGTTTGTTCGGTATTCATGACACCCAAAATGTACCAAGTAAACGATGCTTTTGGACGGGGAGTCTGACATAATCTTCATCTGGTGAAAAGGTAAATTATGTCCTCACATAAGAAAAAAAGCCACTAAGCCTACTGAAGAGATAGAGATATTTATTTCATTTTCACTTCTATCATAAACACCTTCTATCATAAACACCTTCTATCTAATCTGAGGTTTTTTTTTTTTTAATTTTTAATTTTAACAGCCACTAGTATTACCTAGTTGATAAAAATGATGATATAAGTTTACGATATTGTTACCAAGGCCAATACTACGACATTCATATTTGACGGCAAAAACTTTAAAACGAGCCAAACCATGACCAAATATGCCGCATACCAGATGTTATTTCAGCCTGTTATTAAAATAATAACATATCAGAAAGTGTTTTTTAAATAAATCACTCAAATCGAGATCAAATTTAATGAACTGGAGAGTAACTTGCATAAAAACTTAATTTATGATATATATATATATTGATATGAACGACAAATTACATAATTCACACGAAGAAATTGAACGTCCTAAAATTTATATCTTCGGAGGCCAGCAATGTTCTGGATTAGCAAGAAGATTGATTCGTTCTAGACTCAATACACAATATGAGAAATACCAAATAACTTCTGTGATTAAACCTTTTGCGAACACGGAAGAAATCTTAAAATCGTGCCGTAATATAGAAGATTCAGATAAAAACTATTTGATTTTAGGAGTTGGTGAAAATGACTCAAATCCTACAATGGTAAGTATGAACATTATAACGGCCTTGGCTCAATTGCAGCATGTAAATGTCTTGATTCTAAGTGTCTTACATAATAAGCATCTAAATGAATGGAAACTTAATAATCAGCTTCACAGCTTATCCTTAAACTCAAAAAGATTTAAGTTTCTTACATTAGCCTATACACATTTTAATAGAGTATTATATTTGAATAATATTTGCTATAAAATTAATTATAATATTGATTCTGATTACTACACGAAAATTTACCTAGTAGGTGGTATTAATAAATTAATTAAACCTTCTTCAAAACCTAGCTTAACTAAGATTGTTAAAAAAGGGACTATACCATATTATTTTCCTAGAATAAAAAATACTGTCAATTGCCCCATAAAGTCGAAGCTAGAAAAAGAACAAACTGCATACAATAATCTTTTTCGTTAATAATAATACTATTTGTTACTCTGCCAATCTATTGCACCAAAACATCGCCGGCCTACTTAATAAAACTGACAACATAGAAGTTATTCTAAGTAAGTGGTCTAATATAAATTTAGATGTTCTTTGTTTTTCTGAAACATTCATAAGAGCTGGTGATGAATCTAACATTAGATTCAAAAACTTTAAATATGGTAGCTCATTCTCGAGGGGAAAAGAAAAACGTGGCGGTGTATGTATACTAGTGCACAAAACTTTAAGTTTTAAATGTATTGACTATCTTAAGGATTTTTGTACAGAAAAATTGTTTGAATGTTGTGGAGTTGAAATTCCTTCCTTTGATTGTATTATTATTTGCATATATCGAGTACCGAACGTTAACACATACATATTTTTTGAAAAGTTAGATCTAATGCTCCACAAAGTACTTAGACGAAAAAAACGTATTATTTTGGCGGGAGACCTAAATATAAATATTCTAAAAGATACTTATGATTCCATAAAACTTAGAGATATAGTTTGCAACTACGGTTTACGTTTCTGCATTGATTCTCCTACCCGTCAATCTGCTTGTATAGATCACATAATAAGCAATATTGAACACGCCAAGGGACTTGTATACGAATTTTTTTTATCCGATCATAATACATGCCAAACATTAAGATTTCCTGTCAAAGAAAGAAAACCTCCACTCAAATATTGGTATCACATAAGTAGGGATTACTCTAAGGATAATGTCGATAAATTCATAGCAGCGATAAGTAACTTAAAGTGGACCGATATTTACAACAATACAGACGCTGACAATAGTTTTAGTTTATTTCATGATGATTTCTTACTTTTTTACAAATTATGTTTTCCTATTAGAAAAACTAGAATTTATCTAAATAGTACCTCGCCCAAATGGATAACCAAGTGCATTAGAACTTCTAGCAATTATAAAAGGCAATTAAGACGGTTATGCTTTCAAAAAAGCAATGACCTTGTAAAGCACCAATATCTAAAATATTCCAAAATTCTAAAAAAATGTGTTCACTATTCTAAAAAATACACTAGTTACTGTTACATTTTAAAATCCAAGAATAAAAGTAAAGCTACTTGGGATATTATTAATGACAGAGTAGACTCGCATAAAACGTTAAACCAAATAAATAAAATAAACTACAATACTAAAACTTTAAATAACCCTAGAGACATTGCAAATGCGTTTAATGACTTTTTTATAAATATTTCCAATCCTGGGTTAATTGCTCCTAAAAATAATATGTACACTCTTCCTCAAAGATGCCAATTCAGCATATTTCTAAGTCCATGCTCTGCTAGCGAAATTTACAACATCATAAAATCATTATGCAACAAACGGTCCGTTGGCTATGATGAGGTTTCTACGCGTATTTTGAAGTCTTCGGCAAGCATTGTAGCGCCAATATTGGCTTATACAATAAATTTATCTTTTATAGACGGAATCTTCCCAAAAAAATTAAAATTGTCAATTGTTAAACCTCTTTTCAAGTTTAAGAATAGTGTAGAATTAACAAATTATAGACCTATAGCACTTTTATCAATATTTTCCAAAATTTATGAAAAGGCTATGCAGAATAGGCTTATTCATTTTATTAATAAATTTGAAATAATAAACAAAGAACAAAATGGCTTCCAAAAAGGCAAGTCAACAACCCTGGCAGCATTTTCACTCATCAGGTCTATAACTGCTAATATAGATAAAAAAAAACCTGTAACAGCCATTTTCCTAGATATGAGTAAAGCTTTCGATCTGGTAAATCACAAAATGCTTCTAGATAAATGTGAACGATACAGCATTCGAGGCCCTACTCTAAATTGGATACAAAGCTATCTCAGTGAAAGAAAGCAATGTGTAGAGATTTCTCGTATAAATGAAAGTTTGGTATCCATGACTTACAGGTCGCCATTTCAATTTAATACTTCAGGAGTACCACAAGGAAGTGGAGTCCTTGGGCCTCTACTGTTTCTGCTCTACATCAATGATATATCGAACGTAACTAAGCAAAAGAGTGTACTCTTTGCTGATGATATATCTATCCTTATACCAGAAACAAATATATTTAAACATAACGAAGAAGTAAATAATACTATAAAAAATATAATTAATTGGCTATCATTAAATAATCTCAAAATAAATTTAACAAAGACTAAATTCTTACAATTTTCAAATTATAAACAGGTGCCTCAAAAAATTAATCTTATTTATAATAATACAATAATTAACAAGGAAACGAATATAAATTTTTTAGGATTAACTTTGGACAATAATTGTAACTGGGTAGTCCATATCAATAACATGTGTGGCAAACTAAATAGCTTTGTGTATGCATTGAAACGGCTACGGCAAACTGTTAATGAAGAGGCTGCTCTTAGTGCTTACCATGCCTACGTAAGTTCCGTATTAAGGTATGGTATACTTTTATGGGGTAACTCTACGCATATAACAAGAGCCTTCATAGTGCAAAAAAAATGTTTGAGAGCAACAATTGGAGCATCTCCTTTAACTAGTTGTAAACCAATTTTTAAGAAGCATAATGTTTTAACATTGACATCGATATACATCATGGAAATTGGTATGTTTGTTAAAAATAATTCAGGTTTTTTTTCTAAAGTCAGTGAAGGAAGTAAATTTCTGAAAAGAGATCCTACCAAATTAAGATATGAACTATGCAAAAGCACCCTTCAGTCAAGAAATAGTTATCATATGTCAATTAAAATTTACAATCACATTCCACAATTTATCAGAGAAATGCCGATAAAAAAATTTAAATTTAAATTATAAACTTGGCTTACTGAAAAGTGCTTCTATACGCTAAATGATTTTTTGTTATATAAATTTTAAAATAAGTTATTGTTATTATTTTTATGTACAGATGATTGTAATACTGAAAAATTCGTATGCCTTTTAAAGGCGAATATGTTGGACTTTAATTTGTAATTGTATATCTTTGTACCATATTCTCAGCGAATAAATATCTTATCTTATCTTATGTGTACAATTCAAGACTACGAGTATCTTCTAATGCTTTTGTTTAATTTTTCGTTTTATATTTTACTCGTATTCCTGTCTCATTTCCTTTTTTAGTTGTAAATAAAAAACTACTACATACTACTGAAATTTTTTAGCATTTAATATGCTTAATTATTTATAAATACCCGATACGAAACGAAAAATGATGTCACAAGCGGGGTTCGAACCCGCACCTATTGGGAATCCGGCCCAACAGCACGGTTGGGCCGGATTCCCAATAGGTGCGGGTTCGAACCCCGCTTGTGACATCATTTTTCGTTTCGTATCGGGTATTTATACTACATACTAGGTAGAGATTGGATAGTAAAATGATAGTATCGACAAGAAGGAAATTAACATTATATGAACAAGGAAAATACATAAAAAACGTATCTCCTAAATAAAGTTGATCCCTGGTACATTTATACATTTGTCTTTTAATAGCTAGAATACGTTGACTTTGTAACTAATTTCATAAATTAAAGAAACCTTTTTTCGTAATTTAAAAAGAAACAAAGATTTTATTAATAACTATATTATGATATATAAATTATATTAAATATTATAATGACAATATTAAAAGGGATATGGAAGGATGTAGGTACCGGGGGAGACCGAGACTCAGGTGAGTCTCGGTAGGTTACCTAGACCAGATTGGTCACGTACTGAAGGAAGGTGGAGTCAAGAGTCTCCGAAAGCGGCGAGCGTGTATGAAGAGAATTATGAATGTTGAGGTAGCGAGTGAAGTATACAAGGATAGAATTCTCTGGCACTCTGTTCTCTCTGCCTACCCTGCAAGGGATATGGCGTGATGATATGCATGTATGTATGTATGTACAATATTAAAATAGTTTAATTATGGATTTAGTTGTAAAGCTGTGTGGCGGCTACGAATACTACCAACTCATACTTTGTTCGTGGATGTCGTAAAAGACGACTAAGAGCCTTATAACGACCTGGGCCAACTCTATCTGATGCCGTTTGGTCAACAATTACATTCCCAAGGAGGGTTGACGTCTGGCTGGTCATAAAACTATTGCCAATAACTTTTACAATATGTACTATGAAAGAAGAGTAAACATTGTATCAACCCCAAGTAATTTGGATAAGAATAGGAAAATGATGATGGATTTAGTTGTAATAGCATCTAAATTCATGTGTACATCAACAGTAATTTTACAAAATATATGTTGTTAACGCTTACTTCTAATAATATATCAATTAAGGGCACGCTAGATTAAATTAACGGCATTGAAAAGAACTAGCGTCATAATGCGTCACTATTAGTAATTTTACAAAAAGGCTATATTCCAACTCCATATTATCTTATATCACAACAAGCATGAGTCATCGTTATCGACTAGTGGAGGTTGCCAAAAAGTAGCCAAGGTCACGCCATACGCTATGCAGACTTTGCCAATTTATTATCCGTAAACTTTTTATTTACAGATGACATTGCGGTCTAAATAACGATCCTCCGTAACTTTCTTTCAACTTGAAAATTTTGCCATGTCTATATTTTCTTTTTTTTTATATTAGTGAAAGTGTGTAAGTAGCACCAGTGTTAGAGAACATTAGGAGCGCGAAACTGTCTTGATATATGTTATGAAGAGGGATGAAAAGCATATGACAAGGAGGGTTATCAATATGTTTGTAGATGGACGGAAAAATCGTGGCAGACACAAAAAAAAATAATGATGGATGGATTGTGTGAAAAAGGATATGTGTATAAAAGCTGTAAGCGCAGATATGACGGCTGATAGAAGTTTATGGAAAGCTAGAAAGAACATGGTATACCGACCCCACTTAACGTGGGAAGAGGGCAAGTGAATGATGATGATGATATTTTTTTAGAGTTCCTTACCCAAAGGGTAAAAACGGGGCCCTATTACTTAGATTTCGCTGTTCGTCCGTCCGTCTGTCACCAGGCTGTATCTCAAGAACTGTGATAGCTAGACAGTCGAAATTTTCACAGATGATGTATTTCTATTGCCGCTATAACAACAAATACTAATAATAAAATAAAACAAATATTTAAGGAGGGCTCCCATACAAAAAACTAGATTTTTTTATTGATGTTGGTGCGGGTGCCATTTGTGCGCGACTCCGACTCGCATTTGGCCGGTTTTTTATGTATTTATAAAGAAGTTCATCATCGTCATCATCTTGCTCTTATCCCAATTATTTGGGGTCGACGCAATATGTCATCTTCCTCCATACAGTCCTATCAGACGTCATCTCTGTAGTCACTCCCTGTCTATCCATGTCATATCTCACGCAGACCATACATCTTTTCTTTGGTCTTCCTTTACCCCTAAAGCCTTCAACATTCATATTTAAAACTTTCCTCACAACATTACTTTCATCCCGTCTCATCATGTCCATACCATGTATACCTTTCACTCCTTAACTTTTTCGTCACTGACGCTACTTTCAAACTTCCTCTTATATGCTCATTTCTTATTTTATCCAATCTTGTCACACCACACATCCATCTCAACATTCGCATCTCCGCTACATGCAGTCGTCTCTCATCCGTCGCTTTTGTCGCCCAACATGCTGATCCATACAATACAACAGGTATTATTAGGGTTTTATAATGGTATTTGAAAGAGACGAAGCCAGAACAGATGTAAGAGTAACAATAGGTAATGATATACTAGAGCAAGTGGATGAATTTGTATATCTTGGATGTGGATTTAGCCGAGATGGAAGGTACGCCACTGATATAGAGCGAAGAGTGAATGCGGGAAATAGAGTGAACGGAGCGTTGGGGCAACTTCTCGGCAGCCACCACCTCAGCCAGAAGGCACGTGTAGCAATACATAACGCAGTGCTTGTCCCAACATTACTGTATGGAAGCGAGAGTTGGGTATGCAGAAAAGAGTATAAAAGTAAAATTAATGCGGTCGACCCGGTATACCCGTGTGGCGACGGGAATAGAATACAAAGGTCGTCACCCCTTACTTGCCCGTGGGAGTCGTAAAAATCGGCTAAGGGTCTCACCGGGAGATTGGGCAGCGGCTATCTCCCGGGAAACTTAATAACATCTACCGCGATCGCCAATCCGCTCGCCAAGCGTGGCGATTATGGCATTATTACCCCCCCAAAATAAATATGGATGCAGAAAAAGTCACGGCCCCCAGTCACGGCAGTTGCGCTGTTCCACGGGCTCATTTTGGTAGCGGGCCTGTTGGTGGCGGGGCAGGGGGTGCTAGGAATCTCCGGCCGCGATCCGGCTACCAAAAAAATCGACCCTTGGCCCTGGTAACACACAACGTTCGGACGCTTAGGACCGACGAGAGGGTCATCGAACTGGAAGAGGAATTGAGCAAAATGCGATGGGACATTGTAGGATTATCAGAAGTGCGAAGAGAGAGGGAGGGCACGATAATCCTCCGATCTGGAAATTTGCTCTTCTACCGGGAGGGAGATCACCCATCCCAAGGCGGTGTAGGGTTTATCGTTCGTAAGTCTCTCGTAGAGAACGTGGAGAGGATCGAAAGTGTGTCAACAAGGGTAGCGTACCTTATACTCAGAATTACCAAACGGTATTCGTTGAAGGTCATACAGGTTTACGCACCGACTTCGACATACTCCGACGACGTAGTGGAGGCCTTATACGAGGATATCTCGAAAGCCATCCACACGTCCAAAACCCACTTCACGGTAGTTATGGGAGACTTCAACGCAAAACTAGGCAAAAGGACAGACGATGAGTTGAGAGTGGGGCAATATGGATTTGGACAGAGAAACCAAAGGGGCCAAAAACTGGCCGATTTTTTGGAGAAGGAAGGCCTCTTCATGATGAATTCCTTCTTCAAGAAACGGCCACAAAGGAAGTGGACCTGGATTAGCCCTGATGGATCCACTAAAAATGAGATAGACTTTATCTTGACGGACAAACGACAAATATTCAATGATGTCTCTGTGATCAGCAGGATTAAAACTGGGAGTGATCACCGGATGGTTCGAGGCACATTGAATCTTCATACGAAAGTCGAGCGGTCCTGCTTGATGAAGTCTACACTCCAACCTACACCTGTCCAATACCAGAACCCCGATAGCTTTCAACTCGAATTACATAATCGCTTCCAATGCCTGGAAGAGTGCGAATCTTCGAACGATATGAACAACAGGTTCGTGGAAACTGTCCACGCGGTCGGGTCAAAATTCTTTAAGGCCCATCGCGCTACTAGAACAAAAAAGCTTTCTGACCAGACTCTTCAACTCATGGAGAGGAGAAAGGAAATGACGGTACAGTCTTCAGCCGATTGGTCCGAACTCAGGCAGCTTAATAGACAAATCTCTAAATCTATGCGACGCGATATTCGCCGATTCAATACACTGCGTATTGAAGAGGCGATAGAGCGAAATCGAGGCTCCAAAGTGTTCGCACGAGATTTGTCTATTGGGCAGAGCCAAATGACTAAGCTGAAGACCGATAACGGTACTGTCGTTTCATCCCCGAGTGAGATCTTGGGAGAGGTCGAAAGGTTCTATGGGCAGTTGTACAAATCATCCCTGAATCCTGTTGTCAGCTTGTTCCAAAACCCCAGATCCAAGCTAACTCGGCACTATACCGAAGACATCCCGGACGTCAGCTTGTACGAGATCAGAATGGCTCTAAAACAATTAAAGAACGGAAAGGCACCGGGAGATGACGGAATTACCACAGAGCTCCTGAGGGTAGGCGGCAAGCCAGTTTAAAAAGCCCTACAGAAGCTGTTTAATTCTGTCATTCTCGGGGGCGACGTTCCAGAGTCGTGGACCAGGAGTGTGGTGGTGCTGTTTTTCTAGAAGGGCGATAAAACGCTCTTAAAGAATTACAGACCCATCTCACTCCTGAGCCACGTGTACAAATTGTTTTCAAAAGTCATTACGAACCGACTCGCGCGCAAGCTAGACGACTTCCAGCCGCCCGAACAAGCCGGTTTCCGAAAAGGTTATAGTACCATAGACCACATCCACACGCTACGCCAGATTATACAGAAGACCGAGGAGTATAATCGGCCTCTGTGTCTAGCGTTTGTGGACTATGAGAAAGCCTTTGATTCTGTCGAAACTTGGGCAGTGCTGCAGTCCCTTCAGAGGTGCCAAATTGACTATCGATATATCGAAGTGCTGAAGTGTTTGTATAAAGACGCTACTATATCAGTCCGCATCCAGGATAAGAGAACGAAACCGATCCAGCTGCAGAAAGGCGTGAGACAGGGAGACGTTATCTCTCCGAAACTGTTCACCACTGCGCTGGAAGATGTCTTCAAGCTCTTAGACTGGACCGGAGTCGGCATCAACATCAATGGCGAATACATCACTAACCTTCGATTCGCAGATGATATCGTAGTCATGGCAGAATCCCTGGAGGACCTTGGCACCATGCTCAATGACCTCAGCAAGGTCTCTCAACTAGTAGGGCTGCAAATGAACATGGACAAGACGAAAATCATGTCTAATGCCCATGTCATTTCTGTACCGGTCCTGGTTGGGAATGCGATTCTCGAAGTAGTCGATCACACTATGTTTACCTAGGACAAACAGTTCAATTAGGTAGATCCAATTTCGAGAAAGAGGTCAGCCGACAAATTCAATTCGGCTGGGCAGCGTTCGGGAAACTTAGGAGGATCTTCTCGTCTAATATTCCGCAGTGTCTGAAAACAAAGGTTCATAACCAGTGTGTGTTACCAGCGATGACTTACGGCACTGAAACGTGGTCTCTAAATGTCGGCCTCATAACAAGGCTCAAAGTCGCTCAGCGTGCTATGGAGAGGGCTATGCTCGGTATTTCTCTACGTGATAAAATCCGAAATACGGAAATCCGTAGAAGAACGGGTGTAACCGACATAGCCCTAAGGATTAGCACATTGAAGTGGCAATGGGCAGGCCACATCGCTCGACGAACCGACAACCGTTGGGGAAAAAAGGTTCTCGAGTGGCGACCACGAATCGGACGACGCAGCGTAGGACGACCCCCCACTCGGTGGACTGATGACCTCATCAAGGTCGCAGGAAACCGCTGGATGCAGGTGGCACAGGACCGTTATAGATGGCATTCTCGTGGGGAGGCCTATGTCCAACAGTGGACGTTTACGGGCTGATGGATGGATAAATGCGGTCGAAATGCGATCTCTGCGGAAAATCTGTGGAGTTAGGCTGACCGACCGCATTCGTAACGATAACGTAAGAGAACGAGTAGGTATGAAAGAGAGTATTGGTGTAAAGATGCGAAAGGGCATGCTCCGATGCTTCGGACATGTGGAAAGAATGCCGAAAGAACGTCTGGTTATGAAGATATACAATGCAAAAGTGGAAGGATGTAGGTACCGAGGGAGACCGAGACTAACCTACCTAGACCAGATCGGTCATGTACTGAAGGAAGGTGGAGTCAAGAGTCTCCGAAACCGGCGAGCGTGTATGAAGAGAATTATGAATGTTGAGGAAGCGAGTGAAGTATGCAGAGATGGAGTTCTCTGGCACTCTGTTCTCTCTGCCTACCCTGCAAGGGATATGGCGTGATGATCTGTATGTATGTATGTATATATTTTACCTTTTAATTTAGGGGGTACTTCGCATGTTGTACCCGTGACCTGCCGCCATTTCATCCAGCCCGCATCAATTCTGTGTTTCACCGCACGATCCAGGTCGCCATCGCTTTGGATTTGTATTTATAATGAAGTTAAATAAAATTAATGTGTTTGTAATGTGGAAGAATAACTGATTTTTCAAAATGCATAAAACAATGCACGGGCAGTATAAAGTAATAAAAGTATATATAGTAAAATGTGCTTTCATCATAATATGATAGATCTTCAAGGAACTGATGTTAAATTTATCACGAAATTTATTATTTGCTTTATATTATATGGATCGTCATTTTTCCTTTAAGTAAATATACAACTGTGTTTTATTTTATATAACTAAAATATAAAGCTGAAGACTATGTTTGCTTGATCGTTGTATAATCAAATACTATGAGTTATTAAAGAAAACCCTAAATGAATTTAATATTTACGGGAGTTTCAATTAATTCTGCTACCTGCAATTCTATGCCTTTTATTTTGGTTGACTATATACTGGACAAATTCTGTCCAGGGTGATGGGGGCCTGTGTCCCATAACTCAATGTGTTCCCTCCCCATCGCCATTGGGTACGGCCACTGGTACTGATTCCTTGACATCCGTGGCTGGCATTGCCTTGACATACTTGATATAGTGACAATGAACGTAGTAGCGATATTAATTTTACTTTACTTAGCCTGAGTTTTTAATATAGCTACTAACTGACCCAATTGATGGTGTCCCATACAAGTTAAAAATAATCATCATCATCAGCTTGCTCTTATCCCAATTTATTTGGGGTCGACGCAATATATCTTCTCCTTCCATACAACTCTTTCAGACATCATCTCTGTGGTCACTCCTTGTCTATCCATGTCATGTTTCACGCAGTCCATCTATCTTTTCTTCGGTCTTCCCTTACCCCTTAAGCCTTCAACATTCATACTTAAAACTTTCCTCACATTACTTTCATCCCGTCTCATCACATGTCCATACCATAAACCTTTCACTCTTTTATTTTTCCACTGTCAGTGGCGCAACTTTCAAACTTCCTCTTATATGTTCATTTCTTATTTTATCCATTCTTGTCACACCACACATCCATCGGTTAAAAGTAAAAGAATCATCCACAAGTTAACAATAATATAAAATTAAAACTTTTAAATAACCTCCAACATAAAAAAAAATAATTAACAAAACCAGTTAAAGCGAGTGGAATTAGCCTAAACTTTAGGGGATTAATAATAATCGTCCTCTACCTCGACGGTATTATTCATCATCTAAGTAGCTCAGTGGTACTATCATTCATGAATATTTCAAATATTAATCACAGATATGTTTGAAAGTAAAGAAAATACCCATTATCTAAGATTCCTAGGGCAGCTAACAAAAAAAGCTCAGGACTTTGAAACGCCTGAACATATTCATGAATTGTAGCTAAGAACTATCTTGATCACTTCAGCTTTAAAAAAAACTGCATTATAATCGATCTATTCATGTAGGAGCTATGAAGCTATAAACAAATACACAGACACATAGATGTCTGTGTAGACACATGTACACGTTAAACATATAAAATATCTGTTTCTACATCGGGGGTCAAAGAATAATATTGCTTGAAATCGGTCGCAGTGCCACGTGCCGGGCCGGGCTGGCCACGGATGTCAAGGAAGCGGTACCAGTGGTCAGCTCAATGGCGATGGGAAGGGAATACGTGGGTTATGGGGCCACGCGCTGCCCTTCCGTTGCCTCGGACGGAACGGACGGTGTGTGCCCAGACCATAAACTCGTCAAAAAAAAAAAAAATTGCCACGTACCGGGTTCAAATGCATAGTTTAGTTTAAAATAATCTTTGTATTATTATTATATCTTTGTATTATTATGTACATCCTTTTATTGCCTGTGGGGCACATAGGTTGAATGGCTTTAAAGTTTATAACAGATATAGAAAATAGACTTTGTATACATAGACAAATAATTATTTAAGCCTACTAAACAATCCTATCTTTCTTACTAAAGTAAAGAATGTACACATTTAGCGGGAAAATTTAATTTAATAGTTCATATATCCCAATAATAACTTTTATTTAATTAAACATTTATAAAAACCCGATTACGAAGCGAACTACGATGGAACAAGCGGGATTCGAAGCCGCACCTATTGGGAGTCCAGCCCGATCGTGCTGCCACTTACACCACCGTAAACTATTGTAGGATATTAAAATCTCGCTTCGTATCATATTTACGTCTTTAAGGTGACGTGTGCCATCTACCCGACAATGTTTACACATTGTATAGCCTTAATACTTCAAACTTTGCAGTTAGAATTGTATTAAACGATGACACAACTTATTATTCAAATTACTGAAATTTAGCATTTAATATGCTTAATTATTTATAAAAACTCGATTACGAAGCGGAAAATGATGTCACAAGCGGGATTCGAACCCGCACTACGATTTCAGCAGATTGGCAGCACGATTGGGCCGGACTCCCAATAGGTGCTTTCGCTTCGTAATCGGATTTTTATAAATAATTAAGCATATTAAATGCTAAATTTCAGTAATTTTAATTAAACACCCGATTACGAAAACGAAAAATGATGTCACAAGCGGGGTTCGAACCCGCACCTATTGGGAACCCGGCCCAACCGTGCTGCCACTTACACCATCGTGAACTATTTTAGGACATGCAAATGCATCCGATAGATGGCATACGTCACCTTGAAGACGTAAGATATAATATAAAGCGAAATTTGTAATTATTCGAACCCCGCTTGTGACATCATTTTTCGTTTCGTAATCGGGTATTTATAAATAATTAAGCATATTAAATGCTAAAAATTTCAGTAATTTGAATAACAAGGTTGTGTCATCGTTTAATACAATTCTAACTGTAAAGTTTGAAGTATTAAGTCTATACAATGTGTAAACATTGTCCGATAGATGGCATACGTCACCTTGAAGACGTAAGATATAATATAAAGCGAAATTTGCATGTTCTAAAATTGTTCACGATGGTGTAAGTAGCAGCACGGTTGGGCCGGATTCCCAATAGGTGCGGGTTCGAACCCCGCTTGTGACATCATTTTTCGTTTTGTAATCGGGTATTTATAAATAATTAAGCATATTAAATGCTAAAAAATTCAGTAATTTTAATTAAACAGTTAAAAAATCATTCCTAAATTATTAAAATTATTCTCTAAAGATAAATAAATATTACTATACAATACGAAAAGATATATTACATTATTTAAAGATAATCACTAGTAATACTAAGTAAGTTCCGTATTAGAATTAGAAATTGTATCACGTACTTACTTTTCGTATCAGATTGATGGGCGGCACGTATCAACCCATAGTGAGTATCGATTTGACCAATTTGTTCCTTTCGACAGTGGTTAATGGCTACAGATTCACTACCATAAGATTGATTACCTTTCAAAAGAGTATAGTTACAAAACTCTGCGCATATATTGCTGAAATACGAAGATTATTTGGTGGTTTTATTTCCATTTTTTTTTTTTTTTTCCATTCCATCAGCCCGTAAACGTCCACTGTTGGACATAGGCCTCCCCACGAGAATGCCATCTATAACGGTCCTGTGCCACCTGCATCCAGTGGTTTCCTGCGACCTTGATGAGGTCATCAGTCCACCGAGTGGGGGGTCGTCCTACGCTGCGTCGTCCGATTCGTGGTCGCCACTCGAGAACCTTTTTTCCCCAACGGTTGTCGGTTCGTCGAGCGATGTGGCCTGCCCATTGCCACTTCAACGTGCTAATTCTTCGGGCTATGTCGGTTACACCCGTTCTTCTACGGATTTCCGTATTTCGGATTTTATCGCGTAGAGAAATACCGAGCATAGCCCTCTCCATAGCACGCTGAGCGACTTTGAGCCTTTTTATGAGGCCGACATTTAGAGACCACGTTTCAGTGCCGTAAGTCAGTGTCAGGTGGTTTTATTATTTATAATAAAAGGCTTATCGTTACATTAAATGCAACCCTATAATTGTGTTATTAAGGATCTTAATAATTTTTATGCCAATATTTACAGTTATTACAGTATATCTTCCGTTCTATAAGAGTTCCGTTTTAATATTGGTAGGACCACGCTGTTGACAGTTCTCTGTCTACAGCCGCGGGCCGGTACATCCGGGGTAGTACCACACTCTCGCAGAAGATCGACATCTGAGTAATGGCAAAGTGCTATTGCGCTTCGTTCGGTGAGCGAGAGAGCCGGTAGCCCAACTAGGTGGGTTTGGGGATTGTAATGGCAGGGCAGTGGCCTAGTCATACCCTTGGTATAGCAAAGGTCCATGGGCAGCAGAGATACTTACCATCAGGTGTGCTGCTTGCTCGTTTGCCATCATAAGCAATAAAATAGAGTAAAAAATAAATACAGTAGTCATGTAGTCTTAGTTTGTTGGAACTAAAATGTTAAAAAGATTGATTGAATAACTTAAAGCACCAGGCCATTTGTGTTAGAGGCCCTTCAAAAAGGTGATACAATACTGGATTGCAATATTCATTTTTTCATTGTCTACTGCTGGACGGGAGCCTTCCCATAGAACGCCACGTGGTGTGATCATTCGTTAAAAAGGTTATGGCTGCATTCGGCTTGACAAAAAGGTTGGTAAAAGTAATAAGGTGCTTTACGTTTATCAGTTACCAGGAGAGCGCTAATGCCCAGTCTCCCCTAGGATCGGTATGTGATTTAATTTTGACTTGACCTTCGTTTTCATAGATGTTATTTGCTTATTATATCCCTTAGTTGGCTTTTATGACACCCACGGGCGGGATTTAGTTGACTTTTAAGACACACATGGGGTGGTAACTTGTATTCTTACTCCGTCACCACACAAAGAATACATGAAATTAATATTTTCATTAAAAATACAGTTTTAAATTTTTAATATTCCAACTAGTAAAAATTTATTTCCCAGCCCGTATCATCTTTTAAAACGTATGTTTATTAACATTTCTAAACATATTAGTAAGTTACAGTCCTATACATAATAAATCCTCTACTACCCGATGCAAAGAAATCGCACAGGTCCTGATATGCGTTTATTTTAAGTAAAATCTTACAGGTATTATAGGTTAATGCTTATAAGGCGACAATTCGCACTAAGGAAGTCAATCCTTATGTCGTAGAGGACGTTACAAATTTGCAGTTATTGGACGCAGATAACATCCAGACTTATAATATATTTATTTATGTACATTCTTTGTATATTTGTAACGTTTAGACGTCTTATAGAAATCTGGAAATAAGTACAACGATCAAGTACAAGGATAAAATTTATGGCGCTATCATGTATTGTATAAATGTAAGTTAGACTAAATTATTCCGGTCCGACCACCCGCAGTCCTCGGAATGTAATCGTTGACCACTCTGTTATTACGTGTAATTGACGCAAATCAATGTAAGGCTCTTAGCCAGCTTGTACAACACGCACAAGCTATGTTAGAAGTTGTATATTAAATTGCTACCATTCAGTCGAAATAAATATATTCTTAGAATAAATATTATACCTATCGTTTTTATAATATTCATAACAGTATCAAAAACTCAACCACGCGTATCTATGATCTAATCGACTGTAAAATTAAATCATTCGTAATGAAATTCCAAACGGAATTCATCACCTTTTTGTTAAAATACGTTAACATTTAATTTCCGATTTCCTATACCAAAGTAAAATACAAACTTGCAAAGTGATAAACCGTTTTCACTCTTCGTTCGCAGTGTTTGCAATTTCCTTTAACATCGATAAAAATTGGAAGTATCAGTGGAGAAAAACGAAAAGTCTTTATTTCAATATGTTTTCGGTACATGTGTACGTGCCTCGAATTTCGAAGCCATTTTTGGGGTAGGCTAACTATGACTGATTAACACTAATGGATTCCGCAACTTATTACGTAGGGGTTAAGATTATCCCATATGAGGTACTTGGGTCTGGTGCTCGACGGGCGATGGTGGTTCCGGGAGCATTTTCGCCAAATTGCTCCCCGGCTGGTCGGCGCGGCGTCCGCCCTTTCTCGGCTCATGCCGAATGTGGGCGGACCCAGTTTCGAGGGCCGACGGCTGTATGCGGGGGTGATCCGCTCAATGGCCATGTACGGCGCACGCGTGTGGGCGAGGGCTCTGAACGCCCAGCTCAGGGCGGTGCTGTGGAGGCCACAGCGAGCCATGGCGGTCAGAGCCATTCGCGGGTACCGCACGGTGTCGACAGAGGCGGCGTGCCTATTGGCCGGGACACCCCCGTGGAACCTAGAGGCGGAGATGCTCTCCGACCTCTACCGGCGGGTTACCTCAGTGCGCGACGAAGGTGGCTCCTCATCGTTGAGCGAGATAGCCACCTGGCGCGAGGACGCCCGCCGAGACGTCATCGCCCGTTGGGTTACGCGGCTGGAGAGGCCAAGACACGGTGTCGTTACCGTCGAGGCCCTCCGGCCCGTACTGATGGAATGGATGGAGCGGCGGCACGGAGTTCTTTCCTTTCGGCTGGTGCAGGTATTGTCGGGGCACGGGTGTTTCGGTTTGTACCTGCACACGGTCGCGTATAGGGAGTGGACTCCGGCCTGCCACCATTGCAGAAGTGACGAGGACACGGCGAGACACACACTGGAGGTGTGTCCGAGTTGGGACGGGCAGCGCCGTGACCTCGTCGCTGTTATCGGTGCCGACCTGACGCTGCCGGTTGTCGCGAGGGCGATGGTCGACAGCGTCAGGAACTGGGACGCGGTCGCCGCCTTCTACGAGGCTGTCATCTCGCAGAAGGAGACGGCGGAACGAGTCCGGGAGGATTTCCGTGACCCGGGCCACCGTCAGCGGCCGGGGCGGCGCAGGCGCGAATACCTCGCCTGATACCGCCCTAACCGAGGCTTCGAGTGGTCGGACCGGGGAATTGTCCGGTCACCCGACGTGAGGCCACCGCGTGAGGACGACGCCTCGACGGCGAAAGCTGTCGGGGCGTCGACAGGAGAGGAGCCCGAAAGGGCATACCGCCGAGCGGGCCACCGAAGACAAAAATCGGGTACCGGTGGCCCGCTCGCACGACGAAGAAGAGGTGCTTGCAAGGTAGGTAAATGGGGTTGCGCGCCGCCTCTTCCGTCACCCCGAACCGACTTGGCGGGGTGCGACGTCCATGGCCCACCGCAAAAAAAAAAAAAAAAAGTAAAAAAAACCTAGTAACCTCTTCGGAGATAAATTCAAAATAAACTTTTGTTATCTAATGTTCATGTCCAAGGATGTATGACATTTAAAGGGTTGATATTTTTTAAAGTATTTCAAATGATGGGCTTTGCCATTAATTAAATCTAAAGACATAATACATTTTTAGTCTTTCCCACAAATTTATTTGCCAAAAGGTTAATAAATAATAATAAAAATTTATGATGTGATGAAAAGATTTATTAACTAGAAAACAAATATTACCTTCACTTAGATATATTTGCCTATACTAATTATTTTGAAGTCAACGACGTTCTAAAAATTATGGCATTACAATACGACTAAGCATCATTACTTTCGTAACCACATATTTGACCTATAAGCACACTTAAAATGCTACCCTTATAATCATCCTCATTCGCAAAGTTATTTGCAATCATATAAGTATTATCAGATATACACCCACGCACAGTAAGTATTTTTGGCAATAGTATATTATTACATCTTATGTGATAATTAATCTGCAATATACGGTGCGTGGGCTCCCATAGTTAGACCAAACAAAGCACTATTGCATGCTTCATAACGTGTGGGAGTAACTAGAAATGCCACAGCGCCAAAATTTTTCAAAATTTCTGTTTTCTAAATATCTCAGAAAATTCACAAGCAATTTAGTGTATTCTACGTACATAAATACATAGCCTCACGCCTGTTTCTCAGAAAGGTAGGCAGAGACTACGAATTGCCACAAACCACGATCCGTATTTCCATCGCTTCATTCACACTCATAATAGTCTTTATGCATGCTCTAAAATTACGCATACTCTTAATATGACCTCTCGTCAATCCATTGACAATTAGACCCAGAAAATTATGATCAGGCCTCCCCTTTGTATTTTTCCCATTCACATTTGCTTTGTATATTTGCTTCGTCAATCTCACCTTATTCATTCTTTCCAAGTGTCCAAATCATCTGAGCCTACACTTTTTGATCTTTGTCACTACTTCTTCATTGACACCACAGCGCTTTCTTATAACGCTATTCCTGATTTTATCGTTCAGACTGACATCACACATACTACGAAGAGCTCTCATCTCTACAGCATTTATTTAACTTTCGTGTCTTCTCTGCCAAATCCAAATTTCACTACCATACATGAGGGTATGCACTAATAACTATGCACAGCTAGACGTGCCTTTTTGGACACATTACTGCTTTTCATAAAGGTGTAGTGTTCACCTTTTCCATGCCCCATTCACTCTTACCAGTACTTACTCTTCTTTTAACATCATCATCATCATTTTACCATCGCGAGTACATGCAATACACCCAAATACAATACACCCAAATACAAAAATTCTTTCATCTGTTCCAATTCCTCACCATTTATACAAATTTTACATTCAGTCATACATTTATCCCTTTCAAAAACCATTATTTTCATCTTATTTACATTTACTTCATTTTACATCAATATGTATGTAACTATATAAAATACATTCCAAAAATATTTCCATGGCATCTGTGTATCTATCAATGCCACTAAGGACGTCGCAGTTTGACAAACATTAGTAGAATAAATTTTCTAAATTTCTATTTTCTAAATATTCATAAAATAAAATACACTAATTTGCTTGTAATTTACAAGCTTTGCAAAAAAGCAAGCAAAAGGAAAAATAAGGTAAAAGAAAAGATTTACGTTCAGAAAAAAAAACAGTGTTACATTGTACCCCGTTACATTGTGCCCCATTTTAGCAAAATAATCCAATGAAAACAGTAAACATATATATTTGAGGTTATGTTAAACAAAACATCACAATTAAAGCTCAAAACACACTATAACTATAAAATTAACTATCACATACCTGGAGACAATAGCTTGACAGTAGAAACAAATTGCCAAAAACCGTTACTTTTTACCTCTGAAATCAATTATTTTTAAATCTAAACTCTTACAGTCGATTTGACGCTTGGGTGATTAACTTCACGTAATACGTCGAGTTATAGCGGCGCGAAAATACGAATATCTTGAAGAATTATTGACACTATTACACTATACCCTGCGTTTCATGGATCTCCACTTGTCCCTACTTTTTTTTACACTTAGAGAATTTATTCTCAATTGTTATATTATAAAAATATGTGCATGTGACGTGTACCTTTTTTAAAGATTTTAGAGCTTGCCCCTCTTTGTGTTTTTTTTTTCAGAATTTTCATTATAACACGTTGGTCAGCCGGATTATCATAGTGTGCCATTTCGACGAAGGGTCAATGAAACTGTTCCTCCTTGTGTAGTTTCCTTATCTCTTATACTAATGAAAAAGAAAGGACCATATCGTAAACTTATTTGGTCACTATACGGAAAGATATTAAAATAATTTAAGGTGGTCTTAAAATTATATACCTATATTTTATTTTAATAGCGGTGAAATGGTGTTTGTGTATTTATCTTCTACCAAAAAATCGCTATAGGAAACTTTCTGCATTGGCATAAGCTTATTAACAGACAATTACTTTAAAGTTCAATTTTAACTTAAGATATAAATTCACTAGATATTTGCAACAATCGTTCTTATTAGTAAAAAAGAAAATATTTTGAAATATTATCAACTCATCAATAACTCGATGTTATTTAAATCCGCCGTCATTCGTGTCACTATGACGGCACGGCAGATTTAAATAATACCTAGTTATTGATGAATTTCTTTCTTCGTCACTACGAAGTCATCATCATTCTCCTACTCTTATCCCAGTTACTTGGGGTCGATACAATATGTACTCTTCTTTCATAGTACATATTGTAAAAGTTATTGGCAATAGTTTTATGACCGGCCGCCTGCCAGACGTCAACCCTCCTTGGGAATGTAATTGTTGACCAAACGGCATCAGATGGAGTTGGCCCAGGTCATTAGAAGGCTCTTAGTCGTCTTTTACGACATCCTCGAGCAAAGTAAGGGTTGGTAGTATTCGTAGCCGCTACCACACAGCTCGTCACTACGAAGTAAATATACAAATTTACCACCTACTTTTCTCGCCTGTGGGCCTAGCATATGTGGTACCTATATAGGTGTATAGAACAGAAACAAACAAGAGAATTTTAATACTCGAAATATATCCCAATACCAACCCGTCTAACTAGCGTGGTATAAGTAAGTAAATTTTCCTTCTATTGCGAAGGCTAGAAGCCTTTTATTTTTGCGGTGGACTATGGATGTCGTCTCGCCCCGCGAAATCGGTCCGGGGCGACGGAAAAGGCGGTGCTTGACCCCATATACCCACCATGCAAAGCTCCTCTCTTCGCCGTGCGAGCGGGCCACCAGTACCCGATCTTTGTCTTTGGTGGCCCGCCGAATGAGGCTCAAGCCTAGCATTGGTACATATATGAATTGAGATGTTGATGTTGAAATCTCTCTATTGTGAATTAGATTATTTATTAGCTGACAGAGTTAGTCTTAGACTATAACAAAGTTTGTCATTTATTATCTAATAATAAAACAATTATTGCTGCCTCGTTAAATTTAATTTTTTCATTAGTCCATGCCAATTTTCGCGTCAGAAATACTTATTATGAATAATTTTCCTGCCAATGTTAAATGAAAATTATAAATCATCTGACTTCCTTTTCTCCGCGCACTGTGAGCATTGGTGATTCACAACAAAATTAAAACCTTTTTCTTCAAAGGGAAAAAGTGTTATTTGAAGCGAAATGCTTATTAAAAAAGAAATTTATATATAATTAGTTTATAAAAATATAAATATAAAAGGGATGAAATTATTATTTAAAAAAATATATATATATTCCGCCGTCCACCTTATTAAGTCTACTGTTGAACATAGGCCCCACCAAAATTGGCCCTGTCGTAGTTTTATCTCATTATGTGTAATATTCGCGGTAACATCAAAAATCGTTATATTCATATTACATATTTAGGTATAGAACCACATCGCATAGGCGTCGGCGTGGGCCTAGGTGTCGGCGTGGGCCTACGCGTCGGCGTGGGCCTAGGCGTCGCACTGTGGGACCGATCGGTATATTTCATCTCAAAAATCGATAACTTAGTTGTTTTGTGATGTTTCCCCTTGAATTATTTTTTATGTATTAATGAATATATAGGCAATAAAATAAATTAAACATCATTATTTTAAAAGTTATATAATTTTCATAAAAAAATTACAAAGATAACGATAAACGAAATTACATACAAAAAAATATACAGTTATAATAAAATGACAATAAAAGTAACACTTTTACTTAAAATAAGTTTAAGACTTAATTATTATTATTATTATCAAACAAACATGCTAAAAAATGACACCATAAAAAAAATTGCGATCCTATTCATAACCTTCTATTTCCAATAATTCTTTAGCTTCGTCAAACAATTCTTTGGATATTACAAAACTGGGTTTATTTAAACTAGATATATAAGAATCAGATGTATATAACAAAATATGCAGAACGTCCTCGTTTGTTGCTGATCTGGAACACTTCCTAGCGTGATGTAACCTATATTTTTTGTAATCTTTATTCCTGGCTTCCTGAGCATCTTCGGATAATTGTCCTATAGGCAGAACTGCATAATGCTCTATTATTTTAGCACCATGTATAAGTACTTTATGGACCGAAGATGGCATGTAATACCAGTTATATTTGCTTACGTATAATTGCGCGGTTATCAATGTATACTGACCAAATTTTTCTGCGTTTATAGGGAATCTTGATGACATGGTTTGAAGAATTACATAAAATCTCTTAATTAATTCTCCATCAATTCCAGTTATCCCTGCAGAGCATTCGTAATTTTGGAAAAATCGCCTTGCTGTATTTCCGTCATTGCTATTACCGGAACCTTGACGTGGTTTATCAATGTGCAAACCAAGCACTTCTCGGAAACGTTTTTGGACATATTTTTTCTTGTCTTCTTTAAGTTGCTTGTTTTCTGGAGTTGTTGCTGACCACTTCTCAAAACCCAAATTATAAGAAATGGAGGATCGTCTTCATAAATCTTATCCATGCACGTAGTGTCGACAATCCGTATTTAAATGCATCTTCATTTTCAACTCTTGATGTAACTTTTAAAAGATTCGTTCATTTGTCTGGGAGTTGCTCCACAAACAGTGCAGGTAGCACTGGGTGATGTGTTCGTTAACACTTGAGCAACTTTCCCATCAATCATTGTCATAAACAGTTCATGTTTAACCTCGATGACTTTGTCGTCTATAGACACAAGAGTTGAAATCAATTGATTAATTTTGGCTTCAATTTCACTGACAACCGCTGTAGTTTTTTCGGGTGTTTCTTTTGCAAACTCTAATGAAATTGGTCTGCAATATCTAACAGATGAGCAAGTAGGATTCTGCCATATAACTGTAGACGTTTCTTCGTCTACTAGTCGCAGTGGTACGAGGGACACTATAAACAAATTAGCATCCGATATTTGTTCGTTTTCTGCCGGTAGAATTTGTTTATACTCATTTTGCCCGGAAGATCCATCACACCCCCATTTAGTGAACAGCTTGAGACGATCGTAGTTTGTCGAACCTGACTTTATCTTTATAATACGGCAGACTGTATGGTCTAAGAGATCTTGCAGATTAATTTTTGCGCTTATATTTGTCACCGTTATGCTAGATGCAGGCGGATAGCAAGCCTTTTTTGCTTCACTTAGTATTTGATACGAAGGTAAAACAGAACTTAAATTTTTATCAACGAGCCTTTTTCTTAGGTACCCATATTGGGCTTTCGTTAGATCCGTTTCAATACACATGCTCAATGCCTCTTCTTTTGTAAAAGAAAGTGCACTATCTGGACTGATTATGGTTTGTAGAATTGCTTTCTTCTCGTCTTTTTCCTTGTTTCTGATAATAGACACAATTGACGCTTCGTCATTTTCACCCATAGATCGTAAACCTTGCACATAAGCGTTACGGACATGTCCCATTCCATACTCCTGGAGCAGTTCCATATTTTTTCGTTTTTTTTGTGTTTTCCGAACACTCGTCGTATGGTTTTGTTGGTCTACCACGATCACCAGAAGTATTCAAGCCAGATATTTCAGAGGTTGAGGTACTGCAAGAATTCAATGGTACTTTAAATTCACCGTTTAACCAATTTGAGTATAGACTCTCGAACCTGTCTGGCTTTCTTTGAGCTTTCGTCCATTTCTGGTTGCAACTTGATGTTAAATTTTTTTGAATACTTTCTATTACAGTGATAACGTCAGTTTCCGACAGCTGAAAGTTGTTCAACAAATATTGTCTAAGGTCTGAAGTACTCTTCCCTCTTATTATTTGATCACAAAGATCGCGTCGAACACAAACGAATTCACTCATGTTTTTTTTCTGTTAATTGTTATCGAAAAGAAGTATCTGAATACTTTGATGAATAGTATGCTGAAAACACGCGTATATAAAGGACCAATATTTTGGTGCCTTGTGCAAAAACCGCAGGGTAATTGATTGTGATAGTTGTCATCGAAATAGTGTAATCAGTAGATACTGGTTGTAATAAATTACCGCAACAGATAAATAGAACTTCCGCAACAATATAGTTTATCATACTTGTGGTTTATTACCGCTATCGAAAGTACCAAGTGAATATTCTTGTAGTCTATTTATTTGTTAATGTATGCTTCTATCATAGAAATGAAAAAAAAAAGACAAGTTAGACATCAAATATAATATATCACAGTAAAAAAGAAGAACCGAACATAAGTTTCGAGATTTTTTTTGCCCCCGATTGACATATTGCCTTGAAATCATCATTCGCGCAAAAAACGCGCAATTTTTTTTTTGATCCTCGTATTACTGAATAGGTAAGGTCTCAAATAGAGTGCTTAACTTGACACCGGCAGCTTTCGGCAACATAGAAAAGTCCAATTGAAATAAACAAAATCGAAATTTTCTTTACTTTACTAAAAAAAATAAAAAAAAATATATATTTTTTTTTTTTTATTATTATTATTATTTTTATTACACTAATATGTTTCCATGGAAAACATCCGAATAATTTTGTGTTGAACTTCCTTAACGGTAATTTAATTGGCATGAAAATATTTATGCTCAATGTTTGAGGTTCACTTTATAAACATGAAACTAAATTATTTAATTTTTTTTGGAATTAATTCGAAAGTTGCATCCTTTGAGGGTATAAAACTATAAAAGGATCTTTGGATTTACGACTTTTGTCAAAACCATTTATGAGATGGCAAATACTGTTTGGGCCCATAGTGCGTCGGCGTGGTCCAAGGCATCGGCGTGGGCCAAGGTTTGGCGTGGGCAAAAGAGTCGGCGTGGGCCAATGCGTCGGCGTGGGCCTAGGTGTCGGCGTGGTCCAAGGTGTCGTCGTGGACTAAGGCGTCGGCGTGGGCCAAGGGGTCGGCGTGGCCAAGGCATCGGCGTGGCCAAGACGTCGTCGTATGCCAATGCGTCGGCGTGGGCCAAGGCGTCGGCATATGACACGGCGTCGGCGTGGGCCAAGGCGTTGGCGTGAGCCAAGACGTCGGCGTGGGCCTAGGCAGCGACGTGGGATAAGGCGTCGGCGGGGGGCAAAGGCGTCGGCGTGGGCTAAGGCGTCGGCGTGAGCCTAGGCGTCGGCGTGGGCCAAGGCATTGGCGTGGGCCAAGACGCTGGTGTGGGCCTAGGCGTCGGCGTGAGACAAAGGCGTTGGCGTGGGCCAAGGCGTCGGCGTCCTTTCCCGCGCTTGTTTTAAAATAACTTTGAGAGAGAGTTATAGTTATTCCATACACAAAACAAAATAAATCAGGCGAATTTATACACTTTCTAGACATTAATAGAATAGCATAAACAAATCAATAAAATGACAACGTGTAAGTAAACAACTTGAACACAAAGTGATCGAAAATAAATTAATAAACGCTATACTAGTTGATTATAACTACATCTATCATAAATATATTAGTCCAAATGTGGGTAGTTAATACATTAGACCCTAGTCACAAATATGCACTCATTACGAACGACTTACGAGGCCTAGATATAAATATATGATCTTTAACACTGTCAAACGATTCATTTTGTGCATTTTTTTTTTTTTCAAATATTCATATTATCCTAATCGGACCTAACAGATGTTTTTAAATATTTTTTCAAGGTTTTCAACATACTAATAGTAACCAAAATATATAAGTTTTATTTCAGAGCAAAATCCACTGTTGCCTAGTGTTATCATGGTGTAATAAGCAAGCCAATGAAGTAAACTCGAGCATATAACTGGGTTATATATGATATGGACTCACAAAGAAAAGATTCTGAAATAAAACAACTTTTGCTGATTCTATAGCACTTGAAGTGAAGGGAAATTAAAAATGCAATACAAACGCGATAGAATCCGTAACAATAATTTTATTTCAAATGTGTAACATCAGAATCATTTTAGTTATTACCTACATAGTAACAAAGTAACACATAACGGATTATCTCAAGTCGTAAAGTGGATAAAATCTGGTCTCTTAACATTAAATAATCATAAAACGGAACACAAGTTTTAGTATCAAATGCAACACTCATTAAGGCTATCATTTTAAGAGGTCACTTATATTCAATATGAGGAGTACTTACGATAAAATCTTTAAAGCTATCTCTGTTAAGCACCTCAACTTAATCGATGATGAACGTCTAAGTTATAATAAACATGTCATCGACCTTCATCTAGAAACCATCCAGAATAAAAAATCTTCAATTTCGTAATTTTTTTCCAGTTAACTTAATTCTTCTACGTTATTTTATCTTTACGTGGACTGTAAGATTATGTTAACGTATTCGTTAACCTCATTTTCATTTTAAATACCATTCCTTTAAATAAAATGGCATGGCAGCAGTTTTTAACACAAACATTTTTTGGCTTAATATAAAAATAGAGAATTTAATTGACAAATCCAATCACTCTAATCGTCTTCTATTGAGCACGAACTTCAACACAATAGAAAGACAAATGGATTAATATACTATTAACCGAACGGGCTGAAAGGTAGATTTTATTTTTTTAAATGCACTTAGAAAATAATCTTTGTATTGCGGGGAACTTTACAAACATACAATTAACGCAGACACATTACACCCAGACTCAGAACAACACTCTGTGGATCACACAAAGTATTATTCTGCGTGAGAATCGAGCCCATAGCACTGGCACGGAAGGTCGGTATCTTAACCACTACGCCACCTGTGCAGTCAATTATTTTTTTTTTTACAACGATTACTTTATGTTTTCCTTCTCATAAATAATATTACCATATTGCCACAATGTTTTAGAAAAGGCATCATAAACAAATGAATAATAAGTATATAAGAGAAATGGAAGAAAAGATTAAACAGCTTTTATATGTTTTCCGAGAGGGAAGGCTCTCATAGCGAGAACCCTCAACTCCACTTATACACTCGTTCATGTTTCACGTTCCTCTAGTTCAGAGGCATTTCGCATTCAGTTAGATTTAAATTTTCCTCATTCTCTTTTGTGCAAACAAAGGTCGTCAGTAGCTTATTATTTTTATATATTGAACTAAGCTTTGCAATTTTTAATGTATTTTAAAAATAAATTATCATATTATTTCATTTCTAAATTACACAATCGTATGATATCATAATTTGGTTATACAAAAAAAATATCCAGATGGAATAAGGATTTTGAAAACAAAACTATTTACTATTACTTTACGGATTTTAAAATCTGTAAACATTACCTATTTCAAATGTGTAAACACCATAATAATAGAAGATTCGAAAGAATAATAATAAAGATGATGATGCAAATAGGACAACATTCATTAAACTATTTAAAATTATTGCTAGCAACGCAATGATAAAAAGTCAAAGAATAACACTAGCTTATCCTTAGTACATAGCTATCCTTTTTTTTTTAATTTTTAAGCTGGATACTCAAGGTTTGAAGAATGGACATATGGAGTAAGATACAACTAAGAGCCTTAGCAGATAACATCACCTATCATCAACAAGCAGAAAAAGTGGAACTAAATCATATGTCAAATCGTCTGGCTAGTGTAAGTACTTAGTAATCCCCCTTTCAGTACTGAGACTCAAACCCACACGTGGCACATACATATGTATATGGATTGAAAGATACTTATGATAGCATTGGAGATGGAATGTGGCTATTTTAGGATTTATACCATTTATAGTTTAAATAGAAATAATAAAAAATAATATTAATATTGTTAAAAGTAACACAACACAGCAGAGCAGCCAATAACACTGTTTTGGACATGAGGTAATTATTTAAAAGCCAATCTCCCGACGGCCTGTCAACTCCTGCCAAAAGTTTCCTGAAATAAGGCTTTACTGCGAAATAAATTTTCGATATTACGTTTCCTGTTATGAAATTGATTTTTGTAATTGGATTCCTGTTTCGTAATGCTTGTAAAGGCGTCAATGTAACTTCGTGCTACAAAATAAAACAGAGTATAGATTAAGAAGTTAATCAACCTTTAAATTTATTGATTAATTAACTTTTGCAGTAATAAAACCTTTAACTGTACATACATATCATCACGCCATATCCCTTGCAGGGTAGGCAGAGAGGACAGAGTGCCAGAGAACTCTATCCTTGCATACTTCACTAGCTTCCTCAACATTCATAATTCTCTTCATACACGCTCGCCGCTTTTGGAGGCTCTTGACTCTACCTTCCTTCAGTACGTGACCAATCTAGTCTAGGTAGGTTAGTCTTGGTCTCCCATCTTTAACTGTAACTGTATTAAACTTCATATAACAAAACTCCTCCTCCTTCTTAGCTTTATTGTTGATCTCGAGTCTCCTCCACTGTGATCAGATGAGTTGCTGAATTTAATGACGATTTCTCCTTCTCTTGCATAGATCCAGTAGAGTTATCTGCACATCATATTCCTGTGTCACCTTTTGTGATACCCACAGGCAAAAGAGCTAGTGTTGGTTAGTTTTCTTACTCCGTCACCACACGGATGAAGATAATGAAAAAACTTACTTATTTATAACATAATTTATCTAAAATGAAATTTATTTATGATGTTTTATCTACAATAAAATTACCCCCCTTTTTTGGGGACAGCCTTTGATATAGTTACATCCAGTTCAATACGTTCGGGACGATAGATTGAACGGCGCACGATCCCACAACGTGCCATACATGTACTTCTCAATGTCATGTGGGCGGGCCATCAAAAACTGATCTTTATTATCGGGGACCCTCTCTTCGAGTGACAGACTAATTCCTAGTCCAGGCACCCGCTGCCTCGACTAGATTCCTTATCTTGTCCGTGGGTGTCATAAAAGACGATTATGAATTATAATATGCCTATAACATCTATATAAGAGAAGGTTAACTTGAAATAATATCCTATACCAACCCATTTGACTAGCGTGGTGTACTAGGTCAATTGCTTTTCTATTAGAGGAAACGAGCCTAGCAGTGCGACATATATGAGCTGAAATGATAATAATAACTTCATATCTTAAGTTATTCATGATGATTCATAAAATAATAATTTTTTGATAAGAAATTCTACTTTTTTAATGTAAGTTAAAAGTTAACCCTAACGACAGGAGGCTTATCAACTACAACTCAGTATTGTATTGTGTTATCGGTCAGTGAACATAATACAATATACTATTTATCCCTATCGCACTAGTCACACACATATCTATACAAAGTATGAAACTTGATGGTTCTCTATACTAGTTACTTGTTTAGTGGAATAAATAATTCCACTCACAAAATTAACTGACATATTTTTTTATACTTACACCTATATTACCTGACGACGTTACCTGGATATTTTGTTTGTTTTTATTACATAGATTAACTTACAAAGTGAACCGTGATGGTAATATTGAAGAAAGTTGAGGAAAATGTATTGGAACTTTAAGTTTGCATACATATCTAACCTAAATATTTATCTAACGTTAGGTTATTTTATATATTTTCTAAATGATATAGTTTGTTTAAATGACGAGCCCGCTGAGTTTCTTCTCAGTTTGTGGCCGCTTTCAGATCCGGTGGTAGATTAATTTAAAAAAGTGTGTAAAATTGACAATATGTAAGTGCCCTTATGGAGCTTATGCGTAATAAATGGTTTGATTTGATTTGAATATATTAAAAAGATAACATTAAGCAAAGCATCCTAAAATCGCTGACAGTTTTTCTTTTTTAATTTGATTATTACAAATACTATTTAAATCGATTTTTATTTAAATTGAAAATACACATGAGTGTATCAAAAAATATGTATAAAATGTACTCTATTCGAGCCATATTTAGCACTAGTCTTGATCCTAAAATAAAAGGAATGAAAGGTGGGCGTAATAACTAGTTGGGTAAGGGCATAAGACCTGTTTCATCCAGACTGCTTTTACTTTTTACTTGAATGACAAACCGGTTGAATGAAATGCTAAAGAATCCTATAAATACATTAGTATAGTAAACATTTTTATAGTTTAAAAGAATTTTATTGCTGTAATTTAAATCATTTTTATTATCCAATTACGAAGGTATCTTTGTAAAAATATAGTGTTTATATTTTATCTAGTTTCATGCTGGCTGACCGATCGCATTCGTAAAGACGACGTAAGAGAGCGAGTAGGTATGAAAGAGAGTATTGGTGTAAAGATGCGATAGGGAATGCTCCGATGGTTCGGACATGTGGAAAGAATGCCGAACGAACGTCTGGTTAAGAAGATATACAATGCGAAAGTGGAAGGATGTAGGTGCCGGGGGAGACCGAGACCTACCTACCTAGACCAGATTGGGCACGTACTGAAGGAAGGTGGAGTCAAGAGTCTCCGAAACCGGCGAGCGTGTATGAAGAGAATTATAAATGTTGAGGAAGCGAGTGAAGTATGCAAGGATAGAGTTCTCTAGCACTCTGTTCTCTCTGCCTACCCTGCAAGGGATATGACTTGATGATATGTATAAAATAAAAATAAGCGGCTACCTAATGTAATTTTGAATTATTTTTGAAATAATTAATTCAAATAGTATATTATTGATTAGAATATTTACGTAGTAGGCATGAATGCGTACATGTCATACGTACGCATAGATGATATATTTATGAGGGCATATCGTCATTCGAAAGGTCAGTAGGAGAGAATAATAAACCAATACCGTTTGTTATATGAGTGGGAGAAAAGCCGTTTGTTATTTCTGTTTCTTAGTCCTTTGATATTTCATTGTACTAAGAAACTCTCGGAAATCCTTCAGCCTGTTAGTAGAAAATATATTGCGTTATAAACTAAAACCTAGCTAAGCTATTTTCAGGCACTTTGGTAAACATGTAATCTTAAATACATATAGGGTGGAAGTGGACCGCTCCCGAAATAAAGACAGGTAACCCTACTAGTCCTACTTGTAATGATAGGCCAGAAAAAATATCAATCCTGATGAAAAAGATTTTTTTTTTTTCACCACGCGAGGTCGTTGAACTCTTGCACATGTGATCGTAAGTTTTGAATAGATTGCGTCTTTTGTCATCTGAGTGAAGTTACGTATTTTTTATGAAATTATCGTTACATGGCACTGTCCTAATACGATGGAATGTGAAAAAAACTTAAAATCGTTGTGAAAAAAAAAATATCTGAATCGATGTTTTTCCTAGCCTATCATTACAAGTAGGACTAGTAGGGTCACCTGTCTTTGTTTTTGGGAGCGGTCCACTTCCACCCTGTATAGCACGTCAGAAAATTATTGGATTATTGGAACAAAAATATACCAAATAAAAAAAAATTTTCACCACCATTCTCTTACTCTAATCCCAATTACTTGAGGTCGATACAATATGTACTTTTTTTTCATAGTAAGTACATATTGTAAACGCTATTGGCAATAGTTTTATGACCGGCCGCCTGCCAGACGTCAACCCTCCTTGGGAATGTAATTGTTGACCAAACGGCATCAGATGGAGTTGGCCCAGGTCGTTATAAGGCTCTTAGTCATCTTTTACAATATCCACGAGCACAGTAAGGGTTGGTAATATTCGTCGCCGCTACCACACAAAACCGTAAATTATTTATTTATATTTTATTCTTGCTATACTTGTGAATTCGCGGGATTATTTCAATTAATTGTTATGTTTCGGGAACAGTAGTTTTTCCTTGATGAAAAGTACTCTATATTTTAAAGTGAGAGCACATCGAGTGAAACATAGATATATCATCATCATTTCAGCTCATATATGTACTACTGCTGGGCTCAAGCGTCTTTCAAAATAAAAGGTAAATTGATATATTATATCACGCTGCTCAGACAAGTTGGTACAAGTTTTTCAAGCATTCCTGTCTTTCACAGATGTTATATGCATATTAAATCCTTTAATCGTTTAAATTACTGAAATTTAGCATTTAATGTGCTTAATTTTTTATAAAACCCGATTACGAAATGAAAAAAGATGTCACAAGCGGGATTCGAACCCGCGCCTATTGGGATTCCGGCCCAATCGTGCTGCCACTACACCACCGCGACTAATTGTAGGACATGCAAATTTCACTTCGTATTATATTTACGTCTTAAGGTGACGGTATGCTATCTACCCGAGAATGTTTACACATTGTTATAGGCTTAATACTTCAAACTTTACAGTTAGAATTGTATTAAACGATGACACAACCTTTGTTATTTAAATTACTGAAATTTAGCATTTAATATGCTTAATTATTTATAAAATCCGATTACGAAATGAAAAATGATGTCGCAAGCGGGATTCGAACCCGCGCCTATTGGGATTCCCGCCCAATCGTGCTGCCACTACACCACCGCGACTAATTGTAGGACATGCAAATTTCACTTCGTATTATATTTACGTCTTAAGGTGACGGTATGCTATCTACCCGACAATGTTTACACATTGTTATAGGCTTAATACTTCAAACTTTACAGTTAGAATTGTATTAAACGATGACACAACCTTTGTTATTTAAATTACTGAAATTTAGCATTTAATATGCTTAATTATTTATAAAATCCGATTACGAAATGAAAAATGATGTCGCACGCGGGATTCGAACCCGCGCCTATTGGGATTCCGGCCCAATCGTGCTGCCACTACACCACCGCGACTAATTGTAGGACATGCAAATTTCACTTCGTATTAAAAGTCCTTTAATCGTCTTTTACAACGGGGTGTTAAAAGATAGGATGGTTTGAATTACTACTCCGTTACCATATGAATGTAAATTTAGTTTTCTTTTTACTATTTTTTTCTTTCCGTGTGATGACGGAATAAGAATACAATTCACCAACATCTTAACTGTGGGTGATCGTAAAAGAAGACTAAGGAATAAATTATGCATATAAAATCTACAAAAGAGAAGGAAAACTTAAAATTAAACATATCAAAACCATCGTGGTGTATTAGGTCAATATCCCTCTTAGTATGGAGGAAGCTCGAGCCCAGCAGTGGGACATATTAATATATAAGCTGAGATAATACGGGTTGTGAGCCCTCAGCGCTCACCCACAGTCCGGGTAAAGTTGTCATAGCCATCTGAGGCTAACAACTAAGACACACAAAAAAAAAATTATGAGATAATGTCTATTTTTTAGTACTACGTAGTAGAGACAATCTAATTACCACCTCTACCTATAACAGTTCCAGAGGTTAGCTTAGTACTTAGAATTTCTGTAGTAAAACACACTTTTACGTCACCCTATAATTCAAACTCGAGCGTCATTTTTATGTTATTGAACTAAAGATTCAAATGATACTTTTTAATTATGTTCACTAACTGTTATTCTTCCAACGCTTGTTGTCAACAAAACAATACGTATATTAAAAGTTCAATGAACCCGTTTGGTCACGCTGATGCATGATACCACGGTTTAAATAGATAATATATCTAGAAGGCGGAACACCATCGATATAAATAAAATTGTATCATTTTCGACGTTGACCTTGCTGCGACTATTAATTCCCCGATCGGGGCAGTCAGTTGTAGGTTGCGTCGTTATACCGGCCTTGTCGCTATGACGTAACCTGTATGCCTTCGAGCGAGTCTTCGTGCCGACAGAGCCCGATATCGAACGTGCGCTCGCGCATCCCGAATTCGAACATAGAAAATATTCGATTTTAAACACGCGAAACAAATTAATTGACGTCTCAATTAAATGTGATAACTTGTTGTGCTTGTGTTTCAATTAAGTGAAGTGATTTGCTTGAAAATGACAAGAATTTGTTGAGCAAAATAAAAATAGCTGTTTATGTGACATTTTCAAGTAGCCGTGTAAGAATTGTTTTCTTTATCTATTGTTGTATCTTGCCTCATCTTCATTCTGACATATCATGCTAAGTAATAGTTAAACATTTCGTATAGTTTTACTATGAACCTAACTATGCTAATTTACACACGAACAGTAACTTAATAAGTTATTACTTATATCATGTAGTTTCTTACACATTTTTTTTTTACTAAATATTTTCATGTTGTACAAAAGTTAGATAAAATGATAATAATCGAGATCCTAGATGATAATTGGTGATGGCAATCGCCGCCTCTTATTTTTAGACATAAAAATATTACTTATTCATCATACTTGTTAATCATATACGTCATTAGATAGTTTATAGATATACGTGCCAACAATTAGGAACCCAATCTATTTCTATAGACAATAACACTAGCTATTTTAAAATTTCTTGAGATAGGTGTGTCTTTTGAGACAAAGAAGTTTTTTTTTTTTTCAAAAATGTTACCTATAGTTTCCGTGTGGTGACGGAGTTAGAATGCAATTCACCACCCCTATCTTACTCATGGGTAAGAGACGACTAAGGGATATAAAATACATATAACATCTATGCGAGAGAAGGAAAACTCGAAATAAAACCCTATACCAACACGTCTGACCAGCGTGGTATAGTAGGTCAATTACCCTCCCATTATAGAGGAAGCTCGAGATCAACAGTGGGACATATATGAGCTGAGATGATGATGATGATTACCTATAGGCAGATGAAGGACTAACTGCGACACGCACTTTCAACTTTTACATTTATGTGAATATTAATTCATAAGTGTTATTATTTATAGCTTACTTTAACGATGAAAGAAAACATTGTAACAAAACTTGTCTGAAGTTCTCCAAGAGTTGTAAAAAAAAGTTTTCTAAAATGTGAGAAATATTTGTTTCAATGACGTCGTTAACGCATTGGCTCTGCTTGTTATAAAGATTTCTATAAGACTATAATAGGTTGGCTAACTATAGACATCAAAGTCAAATCAAATCTTAGAATAATGCTTCGATTTTAATTTGTAGCAATAAGACGGTAATGACTAATGTGACCAGACGTCCCGTTTTGAACGGGGCTGTCCCTTTTTATAAGAACGAGTCCCGGTGTCCCCGAAAGGAACTCTGGGATGCCAAAATTGTTCCGTTTTCGTAAAGCGCGCAAAAATTTGGAGTAGTCGAGCCGACCGACTAGACGTTGTCGGTCGACGCGAAGATAGGTGAGAGTACTCGAGTCTTCACCTGCGCTTTGTGGACTATTTGTTTGACTGATTTTTAGTTCTCTCATTTCTCGTTATTTGTTTTATTAATAGTATTTTCTATGAGGAACAAATTGTGAATATACGAGAAAACCAAATTACAAATTTCAGTTCTCAAGGTCATGTTGATAATTAAGGTGAATATAAAAAAACGCGTCAAGAATTTCATTCCTTCTTAAAATCTTCACTAGTTATTGGAAATTTGTTCCTCTAATAAATAATATAAGTACAACTAAATATTTCGGGTATTTTTAAAATGTCCCGTTTTTAGTCAAAGAATAAATAGTCACGTTGGTAATGACACTATGGAAAAATGATAATTTCCGAAACTATACTTTATTTTTTGCGATGGACTATGGAGGGAGTCACGCCCCGCTAAATCGGTTCGGGGCGACGGAATAGGCGACACGCGAACCCATAGACCCCTTCAAAGCGCCTCTCTTCGCCATGCGAGCGGGCCACCGGTACCCGATCTTTGTCTTCGGTGGCTTCCGAAACTATTCTAGGAATCTAAACCAGTTACGCTTAAAAATTATAAATGATCTTGGACAGAAAATGGTTGCAGTAGAAACTTCAAGTAGATATACGAATTTAATAAAACAGGAAAGAACTGATTAGACACATCTTAATACTAAATGAGAAGCCGAATTTAGATTAATTGTTATGTAAAACTGAATGATTTCACTGTATATAATTAGCATTTTTTCCTTGTGGTGACGGAATAAGAATACAATTCACCACCCCATATCTTACCCGTGGGTGATCGTATGAGACGACTAAAGGATATAAAATGCATATAACATCTATACAAGAGTAGTAAAACTCAAAACCCTATACTAACACGTCTGACCAGCGTGGTTTAGTAGGCCAATTTCCCTCCCATTATGGAGGAGGCTTGAGCCCAACAGTGAAACATATATGAGCTGAGAGGAGAGGAGGAGGATAAACAATTTGAATTCGCTAATCTAATCTGATCAACTACCGGTTGGATTTCAAAAAATCTCTATTTCTTCAAATAACTTATTTATCGAGGAAGCTTATATTTATAATCTTGCGACAAATAAAAATAAAAAGGGGACAATCAATGTTAGCAAGTTAAGTTAAGAACAATGGGATATCTCATATTAAGAGTTCTGCGAAATGGTCTTTCATCATTATTTCAGCCCACGTATGTCCCACTCTTGGGCTCGGGATTCCTTCGCAATGGTAGGGAAATTGACCTACTATACCACGCAGGTCAAACGTGTTGGTATAGTGTTTTATTTCGAGTTTTCCTTCTCTTGCATAGAGGCCAGATGCATATCTCTTAATCGTATTTTACGATACCCACGTGAATAATAGGGGGTGGTGAATTGTATTCTTACTCCGTCACCACACGGAAAATGGCATTTGGCGATTCGAAATTATCGTTAACGTATTATGCATGTAATTGATGTAAATTTGCATTTCTTGTTCTATGATATTTTTTTACGTCGATATAAATATCCAAAGAAACTACCAGTAGTAAATATTTAACTAATGTGAACAAGTCAAACTACTGATACAGTCAGTAAAACTTTAAAATATTGTATCAAAAAAATCTGACATATAATCAATTTTATTTCTTATTTATTCCTTACTATAACCTGTTTATGGCTAATTAAATGGTATTATGCAAACCACTTTTAGAACTAATAATTATAATTGGAGATAAAATTAGTTCATCGACCTGTTCTAAGTGTGGGTGAAAGATATAGTCGATTATGGCATATTAAATGATTTTAATTCCAAAATCGTTGTTAAGTATTTGGTAAAAAACAAATCTTCTCAACGTATATGCCCCTACTAGTTTAGGTAGTAGCCGCCCTATATTTTTTTTATTTTTTAAAGCGGCAAACAAGTAAACAGCTCACCTGATGGTTAGTGTTGCTGCTGCCTATGGACCTTTTCAATAGCTAGGCCGCTGCCTACCAATACAAACCCCAAACCCACCCCAGTTGAGCTTCCGGCTCCTTCGCTCAACTAACGAAGCGCAATAGCACATTGCCATTACTCAGACGTCGATCTTATGCGAGAGTGTGATACTACCACGGACGGACCGGCCCGCGACTGTACATAGAGAACTGTCCACGACGTGATCCTACCACTATTAACTATATTGAGAAAGAAGCTTAATTTACTGCATTAAGCTGGCTAAATGCAAATGCTGGCTAAAGATTTATTTTGGAATTTTCCTCTTTTTGTAATAATATTATTTGCTTATATCTCTTGGGATAGTCGCAGGAAAAGAAGTGTAAGAATAATTTGTGTGATTAGAATGTTATCTGACAAAAATATATCTATTGATCCCATCATGATCATCTTGCTTTATCCCAATTATTTGGGATCGGCACAAACTTCAACCCAAAAAAAGTAAGTTAAAATTCATCGAAAACAATATATTGTTTCTTGTTTGATACTTAACAAGCAAATCTACCATTGCTCTGAATGTAATGCCCTTATAACGCCTTCTATGCTAAAATTGATTTAAATGCTTGAAGGTTGCAAAATGGCATTAATCTTGTTTGACTTAACAAACTTGCTTGCCAAACATAGAAACGTTGGTCAAACAATTCGGACCTAAGCAGTCAATAACGGCTGCAATATTTATATAAGCAGTATAACTTGATCGACCACGTAAGCTGCACTCATCTTTTTAAATTATTTCATGTTTTTATACTATAAGCATTTTTTTAAGGATAACACTGCACTAATACAATCATGCTTGTATCTAAGACAATAGTTAAGATAATAATTCCTAATTAAGACAATAATGCTTGTATCTCATCTCTGGGGACTCCACAAATATACAATTAACTGACACAAATTACTCAGACACTTTGACTACACTTTGACTCAGAAATAGTACACATAGCATACGTATAATACTGCAGCGGCCAGCAAAAGAGGTATTGATGGACGAACGTAAACGTAAATAAGTCCATCAATTCCTAGTTGTGGCCAAGGCTTGTATAGTGCTTTTCTCAAATAATGCGCGGAAATTAAAACTAAGTAGTACTACCATACATGACTACTACAATATTATACTATACATGACGAACAACGAACAATATTTTTCACGTGCTACAGGGTTAATATTTTTTTTCATTATTAAACAGCTTTCTTTTTCAAGCCAGTACGAAATTTAAATAAAACTCTGATAAGTTGCCTATATGGTTACTAGAATTTGAAGTAAAAAATCGTTTCATTTTTAAAATACACGATAGATATGTATTTATTTATTTGGCTGCTAAAACACGACAGATAGGGCTTTTCATACATTTTTTGCCGGCCGCTGTTCGCTTCGATTTATCTCCAAGAAGGTTGTCAAAATAATGCTCAAATTTCCAAGCATGTTTGAGAAAAACAATTTATTGATTGCACAATTTTAAAACTTGTTTATATACTGATCTAAGGATAAGAAGAATCTTATCTTAAAAGATCACAGATATGATAAATCTATAATAAATTACGATATAGATTATATAATATCTTTATAATAGGTTTGTTAACATTCCAAAGATGTTGTCACCCAAAAAATATCTCCAATAATAGAATCTTCGAAACAAGTTATTGAAATTTTATATTAACGTATGTTGATTTCGCAAGACGTTTTTAATTCTTCATTCGTATGATGTCATAATAATAAAAAGCAATAGCAGAACTCGCCAAATTTGATATTCTGAATCATCTTCACATCGTATAAATGGAAAGATGAACCCAACCTACATCTTAAGCTGAATATCTCAAGCATGACGTGAAATGATCTTAGTTAATTTTATTCCTAGAAAGCTTGTCTTTCAAATATTCATCATTACTGCAATAGAGGTCGCCTTTATTAATTGGATTTAGAAGATATAGCTTTTCAAATCGTCGATCATATAGGGCATTGGATAATATTTTCGGCGCCAATATATCTGCGAGTCTATTTTGAAAGTTGGCGCACAAATGCAACTTAAAGATCAAAATCACTTCGTCAATTAGATCAGGCAGTGCTTTATGCTGAAACAACTCTTGTACTATATATAATATAGGTCAAGAAAGGTGAACTCAAATATCAGCTCAATGAATGCGAGACATTAAAAAAAATACTGCAAATTAACTGCAGTGGTTGGATCGGCTATATTAATTCGAGTCTCTATATATTCAATGGAATTTCCTAGAGTTACAGCAAGCTTTAAGCAACTGTTTGACATAGTACAACAGTGGTCCATAATTTTTAACATCGTAGCTTTATGCTACCCTATTTAAGTATATTCATATGATCAATATAGTACATTACTGCAGCGGCCAGCAAAAGAGGTATTGATGGACGAATGTGTAAATGTAGGCCAAGGCAAAGCCGAGGCACACATGCGTAAGTCCATCAATTCCTAGTTGTGGCCAAGGCTTGTATAGTGCTTTTCTCAAATAATGCGCGGAAATTAAAACTAAGTAGTACTAAGTAGAACTGTATATATGACGAACAACGTTTTTCACGTGCTAAAGGGTTCATTTGGTTATTTTTCATTATCAAACAACTTTCTTTTTCAAGCCAGTTCGAAATTTAAATAAAACTCTCATAAGTTGCCTATATGGTTACTAGAATTTGAAGTAACAAATCGTTCCATTTTTAAAATACACGATTGATATAATTTACATAATATGTTTGGCCGTTAAAACACGACAGATATGGATTTTCATACATTTTATGCCGGCCGCTGCTCACATGTATTTGGTCAGTAGAGCAATTTCGATTTATCTCGAAGAAAGTTGTCAAAATAATGCTCAAATTTCCAAGCATGTTTGAGAAAAGTAAATTTATTTATTAATAGTTCCTTGACAACAAACTAACAATTAAGCGGAAATAATATTATGTATTGGTTTCATAATAATGTAAGTAACAAAAATAATATTCTTTTAATTACCTCGTAATTACTAAAAAATAAAGGCAACATTTAATGTTATTATATTGTAGAGCAGTGCAATATGGATTTTATAATAAAATATGTATGTTTACATAATATGATTACAAAGCCTTTCCTTGTATTTTTACTAGCTGTACTATGTTGTGCAAATTCGATTCCGTAGATTACATACTTATTTAACTTTATTATACACTCCGTGGTATTAATAATAATATCAATATTAATAAAATCAACCATACACCATTCAGCAGTTGTTATTATCTCAGCAGTCGCTATGCAATGGTAAATATGTAGAACGTTTGATGAAAGATGTCCTATTATTGCCAAGCTTGATTCGCTACCGTTTATAGCAACTGAGCTGCTCCTATTTATCATAATATTATTATTTAACATATAATATGTATTAAAACCTAAAATCTCTTTGTATAAACAGACTGTCTTACACGGTAAGTTTTTTGGAATCCATTAGGAAATCAGTGCGTTAAAAACAACACTTCAGCTTTATAGTATAAGGATGATCGAGCTTTGCTCGGTATTTTCTTTTTAGTGTGTTTTGAAAGATATATATACATACATGTCATAAAAATAATTAATAAAATAAAAAGGGAAAAAAATAATACTAAAGGTAAACTAAGGATCGCCATTTTCTAATTGAGCGATGACCGTGTCAAAATTTGCTTTTATATTTTAATAGTTTTCAACCAACGAAAAAATATATTTTTTATTACCTGAAAATATGGATAGAACACTATTTTCTACAAATGAAACCTATGCTAAGTTTCATGAAAATCGTTGGAGCCGTTTCCGAGATTTAGATTATATATACAAGAATTGCTCGTTTAAAAGTATTAGATAGATACATAATTATGTAACACATGCCTCTACCTACTGTAATATCAAACAGCCGTTGTTTAAGTCAAAGAAAATTATTCCTATCGTATATTTTTTTTATTTTACATACAATTGTACCTAATATTAGATAAATTGAGCCCACCTGTCGCTACTAATTTGAATTGCAAAGCAGGTAGATAATACGTACACCTCATACACCCACAGTACTTTTACTGTAATTGCTTTAAAACCTTTTAGACAGGTTTTCGTATGAAACGTGGTCTGGACATGGTTGTGGTCAGTTGGGCGCATTATCAAATTCCACATTGTATTATCCATTCCACGTATATGTTTGTCAAGTGCATCAACCGATTTAGATATCATAAAAAACAAAAATTGATAATATTCCGTTTGAGGACGTGTACGCTGAATTTCTTATTGAATCTTCTCCATTGTGGTTGCGTTCCGATCCAGTGGTACCTGAATTATAAAATGAATTCCAGACAAAATGTAAAATTTGTTATATGTAAATGCCTTCACGGGGCTTATAGATAAAGAAATATTTGAATATGAGGTTATAGATCCCTTTATCACCTTAGACTTATTGCCAATACGGTCTAGTGATAAAGATCTTTCAAGATAATTAGCTTTCATATTACTAGCTCGTATATTTCTTTTATTGCTTACGGTAGCAAACGACCAAGCAGTACACCTGATGGTAAGTGTCACTGTCGCCCATGGACCTTTGCTATACAGAAGGCTATAGCTAAGCCGCTGCCTACCATTACAATCCCCAAATCCACCCAGTTGGGCTACCGGCTCTCTCGTTCACCGAACGAAGCGTAATAGCAAATTGCCATTACTCAGACGTCGATTTTGTGTGAGAGTGTGTTACTACCCTGGACGGACCGGCCCGTGGCTGTAGACAGGGAACTGTCAATAGCGTGGTCCTACCACTAATCTTATATCTTAGAGAAAGTATACTCGTATATAGTAAATTATAGTCTTCACTGCATAGATGGCGGCATAGACTACTCTGAAGTTATGAATCAATTATTATTATTATCATAGTATCTCCGATTATTTTCAGGGTATCTTCCAATTGAGAAGATATCTCAGTCGCTTGGTAGGCTTACATGGGGATATGAGTTTAACACGCAAAAGCCTTTGGAGAAATTTAATCTGAAATTGGAATGGGACATCTACCGATGGCATTCCACGTTTGCACATAGCATTCGCGAATTACGAATATATAGATGGAGGAACTATTGCGAGTTAATGTTTTATGAAGTCTATCTATGGTGTTGGTGTTTAATGGGTCGGTTTAACTGACTTCAATACCATATAGTTTTAAACTGCAGCAGATGCCCGACTAGAAATAAAGTATGGTTCAACCAGATCATGTATCTGGACCCGATCAGGATAGAATGAGGCATGCAGGATCCGGCAAACCCGATCAGGACCAGGTCTGGTCCTGATCAGGATAGCCTGATGTGAAATAACATCAAGTATGGTAAGGCATACCGGATCAGGACCAGATCAGGACCAAATAAGGATAGCCTGATGTGAAATATCATTAAGTATGGTAAGGCATACCGGATCAGGACCAGATCAGGACCAAATAAGGATAGCCTGATGTGAAATATCATTAAGTATGGTAAGGCATACCGGATCAGGACCAGATCAGGACCAAATAAGGATAGCCTGATGTGAAATATCATTAAGTATGGTAAGGCATATCGGATCAGGACCAGGTCAGGACCAAATAAGGATAGCCTGATGTGTAATATCATCAAGTATGGTAAGGCATACCGGATTAGGACCAGGTCAGGACCAAATAAGGATAGCCTATGTGTAATATCATCAAGTATGGTAAGGCATACCGGATCAGGACCCGATCAGGACAGAATGAGGCATGCCGGATCCGGCAAACCCTATCAGGACCAGGTCTGATCCTGATCAGGATAGCCTGATGTGAAATAACATCAAGTATGGTAAGGCATACCGGATCAGGACCAGATCAGGACCAAATAAGGATAGCCTGATGTGAAATATCATCAAGCATATAGTAAGGCTTGTAGTATATCAGAACCAGAAACAGTTTTCGTAACACAAAAAAAATATCAATCAAAATTCAAAAAAGTGACATGATTGTCATATTTATGCCACGGCGAAATTGTATTTTCATCAGAGGAGATTAATCTGAAATCTTTAATTAATCATATGTATTTAATAATAGATAATAATAATGTTTAATTAATAATATAAAAGTAATTTATATTTAAAGTAAAAAACAAAAATAAATAATATATATAGATATATAAATGTACCTAACATTTGAAAACATAGATAGATAGTAATATTATATTGTAACAACCACTCTAACATTTAATGTTTTGGGTCATAATAAATAGATGGCGTTAGTAAAATGACGTCATTATTTGAATCGCGGTATTAAGATTCTCCGAAGCGTAATGAGATGGCCTAATATTAAATTAGTTGTTATCGAATCAGATTAAAACAGATCGATCAGGTCATGAATGAGAAATTCAGGCGACAGTTGCAGTCGTTAGCATCTGGTGATTGCGCCATAATCGGAACGGCTCACTGGGACTCTATGATAAGCACTGCATTCGGTGCCTACATCATATATTAATTTATATTTTTACCTATTAAACATGTTCTTTAAGATATTCATAGTTTTTAAAAGGACTGGACTGGGCATACTCGTTTTGGATCAGGCAAGATATATAACGCAGATGATTGATTTGGTTCCAATCAGTAAAATTTCATCCGGACCCGATCAGGAATGCTTGATCTGGACCTGATCAGGAATGCCTGATCTGGACCCGATCAGGAATGCCTGATCTGGACCCGATCAGAAATGCCTGATCTGGACCCGATAAGGTTTTCCTGATCGGGTCCAGATATATCTTCTGCGTTACATACCTTATCTGGTCCAGATCGGGCATGCCCGGTCCGGTCCTGCTAAGGAAGACGAAAAAATTTCTAGTCGGGTGGTAACTCGCCAACTCACTGAATGCCCACAAACGGTCGCCACAGGTACACAGACCATACAGGCAACAGGGTAGTAAATACTCTAGTAGTAGTAAGTACTCTAATATCGAATGTTATAGTTTTGATTCCCATACAGGATAATTTCGTCCGAGATTCGTAAATTATTCTTTTAAATATGGATGCCATTTGTGGAAGTTAAACTGTATGTATACTTTGTGAAGTAAAATATTTAACATCGCGAGGACGAAAGTTAAAGACTTGTTGTTTAGTACGTATTTAAGTTTTAAAAAAATTACTATTGTCACTTAGTTAAGTTAGTTTAATTAGTTACACTCAATCAGATTAGAGTCGTAAAGAAGAAAATATAATTTCAAAAAAAAATCATCATCATCATTCTCCTACTCTTATCCCCATTACTTGGGGTCGATACAATATGTATTCTTCTTTCATAGCACATACCGTAAAAGTTATTGGCAATAGTTTTATGACCAGCCGCCTGTCAGACGTCAACCCTTCTTGGGAATGTTACCGTTGATCAAACGGCATCAGATGGAGATGGCTCAGGTCGTTATAAGGCTCTTAGTCGTCTTTTATGACATACACGTGCAAAGTAAGGATTGGTAGTATTCGTGGCCGCTACCACACAAACTTCAAAAAAGTTATTGTCACAAAATTGTTTTTAATAATCAAAATAAATCCTTATTTCTAAAATACCTATCGTTATCTCATCAGACGACTTACAAAAAGTCTATTACTGCCTTAAAAATAAGGCAATTTAGCACACTAAAGCTTCCTACTTTAATTCTTAGAAAAACGGGTATAATTTAAACGGTTTGGTGATTTGCTTTATGTATAGTATTCCTAATATATGTATTATACCTTGTCCTACGTAGATGATTTGTCTTTTTTATTGCCTATCTATATTACTAACTACATTTCAGCCTGCTGACCAGCATTCAAATTCAAATTCATTTATTATGTATAAACCCTGCATATTGTCAGTATTAAAATTTTAATTTAATCTAATAAACTACCACCGGATCGGAACTAGACCACTACTGAGAAGATCCGGCAAAAAACTCAGCGGGTTTGTCTATTATTGTTATTTCTTTTCCTTTTTTTTTATATATATAAAAAGAATGGTACATGAAAGAAATAGCACCAGATTATCATATAACAAAAGCAAATATTACAAAAGCAAACCAGCTTAGAGCTATATAAATCTTTATGCCTGTGTATATATTTGACATCAGTAGCTACCTATGTACGCTGGTATACCTCTGGTATAAGTACGGACCTCTAGTGTTGGTCATAGGTTCGATTCCTATACATAATAACACAATATAAGATCCACAAATGATTGCTATATATCTGGATGTATAATTTATGTAATTTCGGTCCTTATTGCAAAGTGAATCTTTAACAAAATCCTTTAAATAATCTTTAATGAACGTTAAGAAGTTTTTCATGCTTAAGTAGTAATAGAGTACTTTAACTCAATTTATAAGTTCCTTTTGCAATTTGTATTGTAATATAAATAGCATTGCTAGAATTGCGTAATGCTTATAATGTGCAACATCGTGTTACATTGTTTTTCTATTAAGCATTCTATCGTCGTCCATGTCCTATATTAAGATTGCCAATAATTTTAATTGAATTCTCATTCAAAGTAGGTATGAAAGAGAGTATTGGTGTAAAGATGCAAAAGGGAATGCTCCGATGGTTCGGACCTGTGGAAAGAATGCCGAACGAACGTCTGGTTAAGAAGATATACAATGCGAAAGTGGAAGGATGTTAGTTACTGGGGGAGACTGAAACTAACCTACCTAGACCAGATTGGTCACGTACTGAAGGAAGGTGGAATCAAGAATCTTACGAAACCGGCGAGCGTGTATGAAGAGAATTATGAATGTTGAGGAAGCGAGTGAAGTATGCAAGCATAGAGTTCTCTGCCACTCTGTTCTCTCTACCTACCCTGCAAGGGATATGGCGTGATGATATGTATGTATGTATGTAAATTCTCATTCACGTATGAATCAATGTTTTATATTTTTTTTAAACATCGCCCTGCGCCAATGAAATAATCCTTGTATTACAGGATCTTTACAAACATACAATTAATGCAGATACATTTCACTCAGACTCAGAACAACAGTTTCTGGATCGTGCAAAGTAATGGCTTGCCTAGTAATCGAACCTACGCCACTTACACGGTATGTTGGTATCTTAACCACTAAGCCACCTATACGGTCTCGGTAATGAATTAGGTACTGGATGATATTACTTACATCCAAAAAGATGATGAATGTATTAATATTCTTCGGCAGACCAGAAGGTATATATATAATATATATATAATAGTGGTAGGACTACGTTGTTGACAGTTTTCTGTCTACAGCCGCGGGCCGGTCCGTCCGGTGTAGTACCACACTCTCGCAGAAGATCGACGTCTGAGTAATGCCAATGTGCTATTGCGCTTCGTTCGGTGAGCGAGAGAGCCGGAAGCCCAACTGGGTGGGTTTGGGGATTTTTTTGGTAGACAGCGGTCTCAAAGGTCCATGGGCGGCAGTGACACTTACCATCAGGTGTGCTGCCTGCTCGTTTGCCACCATAAGCAATAAAAAAAAGGTATCGACACCCCATTTCTTTATCATACAGTTGATAAAGATGACGATTTTATTTTTATTAATAGAATCTCTAAGCTTAACAAATTTCCATAGCCTACCCAAAAGAAAAAAGCTTAACAAATTCTCTCTCTAAGAAATTATTTGTATTACAAGAGATAATATTAATTAAAACTATTTTATAAATGAAATAAAATTTAGCCTTTGTTATATTTAATTTTATTAAAATCGTTCGTATATATTAATATAAGTTTTAGCTGAAATTTAATATTACTAATGAATCAAAATAATAGTTTTATAAGATACTAGCGGCCCGACCCGGCTTCGCACGGGTGAACATTTATTTATTAAACATTTTGGCATAAACGTACAGTAAATGCAGGACATAACTAAATAATAATGTATTTAGCAATAGTGTATCGCTGGCTTCCCTTGGGTTGATGTTTGAAAACAAAATGAGTAAACAGAATAAATGACATCAACTGGTAATTTTTAAAAACATTTTACTGAGGTTAATAATAATTAGATACATTATATACCTACTATTACTGTATAAGTACTGATTATCACATATTTCATAGAATAAAAAATATAGCACCCCGACTTATGTGCTAAGTTTTTTTTTACATTTATTTTTCCTTTTTGATTTATATTTTTATTTATTTTAATGTAGTTTTTTTTTTATTTGTGTATCATTTCTTTATTCAAGTACATCTTTTATTTTAAAGACTTTTAAATTTTATTAGATTTTTATTTTAATTTTCCATTTTTACCTTAATGCTTCACTATAGGTACACTATGTTAGCAGTGGTATTTGTAGATGGCAATAAAACATATTGATTTTCAGGAGACCCTACTCGAGAAAGTGCAAGTGTGCAACATATAGTTGGCCATGAGAAAAGCACTCTTTTCTTAGATCGATGCCAACCATAGAAAAAAATTGTCCCTGGGATTTATTTATTGTAAGGGCAAACGATATCTTTACAGGTAACTGTAATCTTTTAAAAGATATAGGACAATCCGTCGGTATCATCGGGATCCGCGGAAAGTGAGCAAGCTGTCCGGCCGCGGGGCCGGTGATGATAGTAGCTACAATCACATTGTCTCGCAATTCCATAACCAAAAGTCTTGTTCCATTACACATATTGGGAGGGCTTAAATTTCTCAGAGCGAGCCGCGCGGCTACCTATTTCATCGATGTGCCCCTCTCCTGCACTCCGCCCCCGCCGCACCGGCGCGTCATGGCGGCGAATTCATTTTATTTAAATTTTATTAAACTCGTAATATCTTTGGAATGGAGTGTCCGATTTTAATAAAATAAAAAGTTATTTACAGGTATTTAAACAGCCTTGCTTGAAAAATCATTTATTTAGGTAAGGATTAAGGCAATAGTATAAATAACTTGGTCTGATTATGGTCGAAATTTCTATTAAATTTTAAAATGTTAAAAAGTAGTTAGAGTGACATAACTACCATAGTTAGACACATGCTATCGCAACATTTTTTGGAGATATTGATATGATCTTTAATATTGTGGAACATTTTTATTTCTATTATCAATAGTTTTCGCAGCACATGCGATGAAAGATATTTTATGGGCGTTTTTTTACACCTTGGGTAACATTATTGTAATTTTAATAGGGATCCTTATATTTTTCTTACAATTAAAATAGCCTATAATAATCAGTGATAATATTTCATTCAAATGGTGAAAGAATTATTTAAATCGGTCCAGTACTTTTTGAGCCAATTCATTACAAACATACTTACATACAAACCTATCCTCTTTATAATATTAGTATAGATTAATCATAAAAATATACAATAGCAATAAATTTAATAATGATAATAGTCTTGAGATTTAGTAAAATTAAAACAAAAATTCTTTTGTCATCATCAAATTTATACTTGACAAGGTCAAAGAAAGATATTTAAGGACAAAGAAAAACCTTTCATTTCTCTAGGTTATACATACATACATATCATCACGCCATATCCCTTGCAGGGTAGGCAGAGAGAACAGAGTGCGAGAGAACTGTATCCTTGCATACTTCACTCGCTTCCTCAACATTCATAATTCTCTTCATACACGCTCTAGGTTGTATAAATGGATTAAACGACGTAAACGTTTATTTACGTTTTGTTAGTAGTAAAGCCACACTATTGATACTTTTGTGTCCACAGCCGCGGGTCGGTCCGTCCGGGCTAGTACCACACTCTCGCAGAATATCGACGTCTGACTAGTAACAATATGCTGCTGTAATCGTTGAGCGAGAGAGACGGATGCTCAAATTTCTGAGTGAGAGAATTTTCATTGATACAGTTGCCTAGCTGTAGAACTGGTATCGCAAAGGTCCATCAGTGGCAATAACACTTACCACCAGGTATACTATTTGCTCGTTTGCCGCCAAAAGCTATAAAAAAAACAGATAATAGTTTAAGAGAAGTAAATATCGATTTTAAATAAAACTATTTTTGTGGATTCTATCGCGATTATATTTAATTCGCCGAAGTTTCGAACACTTTACTGGTCACGGGACGACTGACCATCATCATTCTCCTACTCTTATCCCAATCACTTGGGGTCGATACAATATGTACTCTTCTTTCATAGTACATATTGTAAAAGTTATTGGCAATAGTTTTATGACCGGCCGCCTGTCAGACGTCAACCCTCCTTGTGAATGTAATTGTTGACCAAACAGCATCGGATAGAGTTGGATCAGGTCATTATAACGCTCTTAGTCGTCTTTTACGACATCCACGAGCAAAGTAAGGGTTGGAAGTATTCGTAGCCGCTACCACACAGCTCATCAACTATGAACATTTTATTTCAAATATGTAAGTAATACTCGCTTTGATGTATACAACACACAGTTCTTAGACATTGATGTTTTACTACTTTCTAAGTATAATTTAAAAAAAAAAACAAATTATTGATGTGCTACTTATGAATAACACTGCATAATACTTATATATGCATGTCTTTAACTTCCTTTATTTCTGTGCGTACGTCTGGGCGGGCACACTTAAAACATTACTTATTTTTACTGACCGTCGCGCCGCCTACAGATTGTTTGTACAAACTTAACTGCTGCCATTTTGTCCTGCATGTCAAACGTTTGACAACTTAGAATTGTTATTTTTTGTTCCTAGCGTAGGTACTTATTGTCATCAATCTATTTACGGTTATTGATGTACTTTCTGAAAATTATCTCACTTTTCATTGTTAAGCTGATATTATTATTGCTTCGTTATCAGCTGATATGTTTTATTATATTTCAGGGTAGCTTTCATAGTAAAAGAAAATTCTATAGAACTACACATACACATGTAAATATGTATATATGTATGTATATCACTTCAACTTTAGTTCACCGCGTAAACTCTGGGTAGGCAGCACCTTCCATACATGCATATTTTATCATGGAGTTGCCATTCTTTTTCAGCTTAATAACTTTACTCTTTGGCGGAAGTATGTGTATATATATGTATGTATATGTATGTGGACATTTGTGTGGGTTATATGTAAGATAAGTTATTTGATATAATTTTTTTAATGTACACTGTAACGTGTAACTGTTTTATGTCCCCAAAAAATAAAATAAACTTTAGAAATCATTAAGTAAATATCGATAGACAATTTTAAGCCGCCATGTATTTAAAACATTATAAATCAAGAAACACCATTATTTTAGAGAGATAAATTATTCATACAAAGTCGTTTTATACGCGAACTAAATGTTCCACAAGCACCCAGTTTAATGCTCCGAACAATGTTAATAGGCAGTAAAATTAGTTATTAAAATTGCTACAACCAACAAAGAGTCTTAGTTTTACGACGACCGGAGCGAAGACTTGTCATTAACTGTAATCACACTGTAAATTGATGTAAATGGGACAAGATATTCTTGTACTATTTTTTTTCTTGTTATCTCACGCCTTTAAATCTGAAAGAGTACATGTCATGAATAATAAATAATACCTTCCAAATGATATTTTGAAATATTTAGTGTCTTTTTCTCTCTCGCATCTACAATGAGATGACAAAATTGCATGCACAGATCGCGTAGCGGTTAACATACCGGTCTTTCATGCCATATGCTATGTGTTCGGTTCTATGCAAAATAATACTTTGTGTGAGCTATAAATTCTTACTCTAAGTAAGTACTCTAAGTCTAGGTGTAATTTATGTCCATTAATACATACATACATCTATCTGTCTATATTGGAAAGCCCTCCCTGAAGTGAAGGAATGCTGGTATAATCGTTACGCCTAGCAAGTGGATTAGTCATGCCCACTCCTGTGGCCACACTTTAGGTGATGTTTATGAGTCTATCAAGCCAGTACAATGTGAGGAAACATTAGATATATATATATATATATATATATATATATATATATATATATATATATATATATATATATATATATATATATATATATATATATATATATATATATATATATATATATATATATATTTAATTACCAGTGACCCACCCGCACGGCGTCGAGAGGTATATTGTAGGGCGAGTCTACGGAGTCTTGCGCCGCTTTTCCTGTCGCCCCGGACGGATTAGCGTTGATGAAGAAAATATATAAAGCAAGCGTGAATGGGACGAATACAAGGGGAAGACCTCGTCATAATTTTCTGGATCAAATTGGCGATGTATTGACGAGAGATCTTATTAAGAGTATGCGTAATCGTAGAGCATGCATGAAGACTATTATAAGTATGAATAAAGCGATGGAAGTATGCCAGGACTACGGATTCTCGAAACCTCGTGGTTTATGGCAATCCGTAGTCTCTGCCTACCTCTCTGGGAAACAAGTGTGAGACTATGTATATATGATGTATGTGATTCATATAAAATTTCACTTACACATTGAAAACTTAAATACACACATTAAAAACTTAAATATTAATAAAACTAGGTAGCAGATGTAAAATATGTAAATATAAATTGCTTATTTGATCGTTTGCTAGATTAAGTACTACATGGGACTTAATATTATTGAAATTGTAAATATACTACTGTATTATAGCCCGTGTGGAGACGGGATAAGAATACAATTGTCGTCACCCCCTACTTGCCTGGTAGAGTACTACTCTACAAAATATCGGCTAAGAGTCTCACTAAGAGATTGAGTAGCAGTTAAGAACTGCTAACTCCTGAAAACACCTACTGCGATGGCCAATCCGCCTGCCAAGCGCGACATTTGTGGCATTAGTATATAAAAATCAAAATTATTATTATAGTCTACTAAAAACAATAATAATTACGATTACTGTGTATAAATAATAAACAGTACTTTAAAATTCGTGCATGTACATCATATATATATATATAGATATATATATATATATATATATATATATATATATATATATATATATATATATATATATATATATATATTAATGTTTTATGATAAGGACAACATTTTGAAGGGCTATAAAACGTTAACATATGTCCAACTGAAAACACTTTTTATTTCAATGTTTTATATAGGTACGTATTTATAAATGCCAGCTCTCTTCAATTTATTTTAGCCTCGCCCATTCCCCAAAAGGATAGCTGCAAATGTATATATCTTTACATTTCGCCAAGATATTCTTAATACCACATAATAACGGACCTGTTCTCGTTCACCGGCAATAGTTCTAAATCCGAGCTTACTATTGAAAATTTCTCGATAAAAATTTCAATATGTACTCAAACCACTAGACCCTTGAGGCAGCTTTAATTAGAATTAGGTTTTATTATATCTGTAAAACCCCACGGTAATCTATTTTTCGCGACCCTTCCTGCCATCAGCCTAATAATAATCATTGTTGCACAGTCGCCAGCTGATAACGTCATAATCGACACGGCTGGTGGATTGACGAGCGAAATTTACGTTACAAGTTTCGTAGGAAAGTGCTATTTTTCTTTTCACCTGGTGATAACTTGTAAGCCTTCGAGCTATAATTTTTAGTGGTAGGATCACACTGTTGACACTTTTCTTTCTATAACCGTGGGCCGATCCGTCCGGACTCCACACTCTTGCAGAAAACCGGCACCTGAGCAGTGGTGATGTGCTACTGTGATTCATTCGGTGAGCGAGAGAACCGAAAACCCAACTTTCTGGGTGGGTTTGGGGTTTTTATTGGTAGGCAGCGCCCTAGCTGTATTGCAAAGGTGCAAGGGCGACAGTAACACTTACTATCAAGTGTACTGCTTGCTCGTTTGCCACCAAAAGCAATAAAAAATATATGCAAAATGTTATCTTATGTCATAAATTGCTTTCTGCTCTTTCAATAAGCCATCAGTCAGCATGGTAAATGATCGTTCCACATACTATGATGAGCTTAATATTATCACAGTGATATTTAAATAGAGCAATGAAATAAACGTGTTTATTTTAAAAGTAAGAAACTAAATACTTAATTACTTCCACTAATAAAGACTCGTTCTTATTCCCCTCAGAATTCTGGCCACATAAAAATAAAGAGGAAGGCCGACACACCTTTAATCAACTAGGTACTTACTGAGGCCGAGTCTTTTTATAAACTAAACCCTCGGCCTTGACCGGTCACAGGGACCCTCTCCCTACACACTAACCTTTACAATGTTCAACGGACCGAGGAGACGCGACCACAACCTTAAACAGACCTTGCTTCTCATTTTTAGAATACATCAACAAGTATCTATATAAACTGGTCAGGTGTACAAACGATTATCAAGCTATTGTATCTAGGTACCTGAAATAGCACATCGGGCTCTGTTAACGAACGATTCGGATGTGTTAAGTGGATAGCTAGTTGTGTCTTAAATTTGTGATGTGTGTATAGTGTATAATGAAACTGTGGATAAGAAACAAGAGACCATGAATGTTTTGGATTGAGTAAATATTTGCTAGGAGATAATATTAATTTTACTATCTTAGATTATTAAACGCGATAAAAATGATATCATTTATAAGTTGGGTATATATATTTTTTATATATTGGGTACATATTTTATTTATTTTCCGTGTGGTGACGGTGTAAGAATATAATTCACTCCGCCCTGTCTTACCCATGGGTGATCGTAAGAGACGACTAAGGGATATAAAATGCATATAACAGATGGATAGATATCCAAGAGAAGGAAAACTCGAAACAAAACCTATACCAACTCAGGCGAGTCAGGTCAGGTGCTGGTCAGAGACTATACCAATAGTAGATCAATTTCCCTCACGTTATGGAGGAGACTCAAGCCCAGCAGTGGGACATATACGAGCTGAGACGGTGATGATGATATTTTTTTTATTAATCACTGGTCGACCCGGCACGCTTCGTACTGCTTAACAGCCAATGAATGAGCAGATTTCGTTTAATTCAAAATTATTAATTCATTTCTTTTTTGTTATAGTAATAAATAAAATACAGGATGAAGACGACCATACGACAATAGTTTTAATTTAGTGTATCTGAGGACTTGCCCAGTCGGTATACAAACTTTGAATATAATATGTCGCATAGTTTAGCCACAGCACATTATTTTGTATTATTAATATTTTCGACGCTCTGTATTAAATTTAAAATTATTAGGCTATCACCAAGAGATCAAAGACTTCCGGCACCGCATCGGTATAAACTAATATGAAGGTAGGTAGGTACCTACATATCGCCAGTTTACCACTTCATGTCTTCGCCAAACGTAATACAAATTAATGTATATAATACCTTATTCCTGAGCCATAAGATCCATATAAACCGTGTCATCAGACTTAGATAAGAAAATTAAAAGTTCCTAATGTATGCGGCGTTATGAAAGGTACCTGCTCGATCGGATTACAGGTCAGTGAACTAATAATTATAAACGCAAAAGTTTGCATGAAAATATTATTTTTTTTAAATTTCCATGTGAGGACTTTTTAGACAGTTTCAAAATACTCTTATACTCTAGTGTTACCGGTGTTTTCATTTGTTGTCGCATTGTCATCTCCACCTTGTACAAATTTAAAAATCTAATTGTTGATCTCTGAGATTTGCTCGACGATTTCGCATTGTCAATCAAGTCGTTTCACGTGCTGCCTCACTTTTCTCTTGTGATTGAGAAGCACGAAGTCGTGCCATACTAACGCGGCGTTCTTCACGCATAGTTCTTCTTCAGTAGTTTCATTCGCGATGTTTAGAATCCTAATTGTATTACGGCTTTGTAGGGAAAGATAAGATTTTTTTGGTCCAAACTATAACTAAATAATCATTTCGACACGATGAGATTTATTATAATAATACTCGTAAAAACTCGTAGTACTCGCAACTCGCACTTACAAAGACATCGACTGGTCAAATTTAATTTCAACGTTTTGCGGTATTTACAAACCATAGGCAACATTACGTGAACTGTCAGTTGCGTTTTGTTATACCGTAAACAAATGAACGTTTAGACTGATGTTTTCACTGATGCTTTCAATTATTTTTTTTTTGTTATTGATTAATATCATATTTTAATATTCTATATCCTATTCCCGATGACAAACTCAAAAAACATAAAAATCATAAAAATTGATCCAGCCGTCCTTGAGCTATATGTGGTATAACTAACAGCTTTCTTTTGTGTATACTTAAATTATAAGCATTACTACACGATGTTGTGGCTGGATATGTGGATAAGCATGGTGACTTCGAATTCGATAAAAAAGTGTACCTGAATAATAATCTAAGTTATATATCTCATCATTATCCTACTCTTATCTCAATTAGTTGAAGTTGACGCTAAATGTATTCGTACATTTTGCAAAAGTTATTGGCAATAGTCTTATGACGACAACCCTCCTTGAGAATGTAATTGTTGACCAAACGGCATCAGATGAAGTTGGCTCAGGTCGATATAAAGCTTTTAATCTTCTTTTACGATCTCCACAAGGAAAGTAAGAGGTACTAGTATTTGTAGCCGCTACCACATAATATTTTATCCACACAGAAGATAAAAGTATTATTTAAATAGTAGTTCATTTAGCTAATTAAAATTAGGCTAATTAAAACAGGAGAAATGAATCTGTTCTTAGTTACGTTTTGCTCTTGTCAGTGATAACCCGAGGGATATCTTTTTCTTTCTAACGTAAATATGAGAGCACATTTTTGGGGACAGACTATGTCCGGGGGTGACCCCCGGACGATCCGTCCGGGACGACGGTGGAGATGGCGTGAAATATAAGAGCACTAAGCAAAGTTTAGAATTGAATCAATTTAGTTGATCCCTTGCTGCCGAATATAGTTGTATGCAAGATAATTATGGACGTGATAAAGTGGCTCTATGTCGCCATCTTTTTAGAGCCCTTGCTCTTTTTTTTTAAGCTACAAGGAAAGTGCCGTGTAACAACATTTCATCAAACTGCTGTCGCGCAAAAGATGTATTAACGCCAAAGTAAACTAGGCTATTTCCGGCTCCCACGAGTGCTGGCTTGAGAACGGGAAGCCTCGGAAAGTGCTTGCATTACTCTCCGACTCGTCAGCGCCATTCTTCTATTCCATAGTTTTATCAAATCGATACAAATGGAATTTTATATACAGGTAACAGGAATACGCGGGCGTAATTCAATCCATGACATTCGCAATCTGTGTAGTGGTAATACCTAACCGTCCGTAATTGGGCTCTCTTATTGAGATCATCCACTTTCTTATATTTTCTTTGTTATGGTGTGTTAGGTTATTAATACTATATGTCAACACACATTACCCTTATGAGTTGCAACACTCCTGGGAAACCTATATCAGCAACTAACAGCACGATAGTCAACTCACCAACTAAGAACGGTATTAAAGGCTTTAGTCTCTTCCTGGATCTATACGGAATACGCAGCTAATATCGCTTTTGAACGTATAGGCATCTTATATCTATCTATTCTTTAGGATAGCTTGAGATCATCGAGAGCCATGACAATCATGACCACACACAAATACCACACGATTTTATTTTTTAGAATTATCACAACAACACAAATAAGTTCTTAACTTTAATACTGATGAAAACTTTTTTTCACGTTTTATTTTGGTTTTAAATAATTTTAAATGTTATTTCAAATGTCTTGGTAATTGTGTGGCATATATACGCGATTGCTAGGGTTCAGCTTCGAATAGTGGGTTGCGTAATAAACCTGTAAACTTTAATCAAGATTTATAGCAAAAAAAAATCAAAAGCATACTTAATGTTTGGAAATGTATGCGTACAGGAGCAATACGCTCATCCTTATTACAGATACAGATACGTGCAAAAAAGAAAATCGTAACGAAGCTGTAAATCTAATTATCATTTTTATTTAACAAAACAAAAGACGTACCATATGCGTATGGCACTGTAAAAAAAAATAAAGAATTGATTATAATATTTATTACTTTGAACCACTTGCTTTAACTGACCAACATTTAAAAAAAAGGCTGTAAAATTCATTTCATTTTATACTTTTTTTTTATCTACTTTGTATTTAACATATCTACGATGATATCTACATATATTTTTTTATTTTCAGAAATACAGATGAAAAGATGACGAGAAAATTCTTATTCTGTTTTCCCCTGAGGCTGGGGAATATTATATTCGGATACATTGTAATAGTAAGTATATTGCTTTATTTGGTAGGCGTATATGAGAAGTGCCTTCATTTTAGCAACTTCATTACACCCTTCGTCGTATAAATGTAACGCGTACGTTATAATCTATATTTCTGCTATGATTATAGATGAATTTCATCTGTGTGCTAGTCCTGGTAAATATGAAATCGTAAAAACTAAGGGAGTATCAGATGAGTACTCTTCTGGCAAACCCATTATACCTACTCCGTTCCCTATTCGATGGATAGATGGCTATAGTTCGAAAAAAATAACGTGAATATAAACTAAAATCCGAACGTAAATTAATTTTGGACATATTTTATATACAAGAATTGAGAAAACATATGTGTACCGATATTTGTAACAATTATTTTAAGGATTTTCTTAGATATTTGTTTAGACACCAAATTATTTTCCGACTTAGATTTTCTCCTGATACAAATGACAAGAAAAATTGCTAAATATAAACTTGCTATAATAATATTATAAGGCGCTTCAATCATTAAAGCGGCGGTAAAATAAATATATTTAAATAAATGTATTACGCCGTTTTAGAAATATTATTAAAAAATTTACATCTAATTTTTATAAAATAAGTTTATGTTGTTAGACTTACGCTATTCCTTATATATTGGACTGATCTAGATACGCTGTTATATGTAGGTATCTATAAGTTTTTATCATGTTTTATAGAGAAGAACCTCCTATAGCCTTCTGGGCACAAATTGTATTAATGCTGCACTCAATTGACTCTCTAGATTACCAAAGTTTTTATTCAAACTTTTCTTCTTTTGTTATAATTTTTTATACCCTATCAATTTAATCCGTTAATTTCTTTTACCATAAAACCCTATAGGATAAAATTCGATACGTTAATATCAATTTCTACCATAGATCACCACTACTTGCTTGCCCGTTAGATTCGTAAAAACCGGCTGCAAGATCTTATATTAGTTTCCCAGAAGACTGCTATTGCCTATTAGACATTCTGATAAATATGTATGTATAAAATTTATTATTTTTTTAATGAATTTATTTCATTTTGCTGTTAGTCCAATCACATGGGATCGAATGCAAAATTTTGAATCGTATAAATTATTGTAATGGTTTTGAAAATAGTTTTATGACTGCTTGAAAATGTAATTGTTGATCATATGGCATCAAATAGAGTTGACCTCTTTAAATTCAGCTCTCTGTCGTCTTTTAAGACACTTACAATCAATATAAGGGTTAGTAGTATTCATGGGCATGACCTTTAAATGAATTTAAATGGACTTTTGGCGGGAATCTAAAACGTCATGTTGTGCTCTTGTATTATATTCGATATCTTAGTGTTTTAACGTGTTATATTAGATAATTTTTATGGTGTTTTATGTAATGTGATGTGACAGGACAGCGGGGATGTAGTGAATATCATATAAAAGTGCTTTACAACGTTTTCGTTTTCCATCAAAATTCCTACAACATACCATTAACAGTGTCACCATAGCACTGTTGATGGCGACAATTCGACTGACTGACAGACAATGACTAACTTGAAGAGATTAAGAACGTGAAGATAATTATAACTCGACACTGGCAAAAATGGCTCGTATAAGTAGCTGATTGCCAATACATAAAAAGAAGAAGAAGAAGAAGCTGCAACTTAACTTTGACATTGGCTTAAGTATAAACAGAGCCACAACAAAAAAAAAAAAAAAATGAATTTAATAATCGTATATTTTATTTGTTTCAGTTAATAGCTATAGCAACAGTAGCATTCCACTTATACGAACTAGGTTTAAACTTGACCAATGACTATTACCAGAAGACTGAGAAATTCAATAACTTCCAGAACCTTGAAAGTATATTTGGTTCATCTAAGGACTCGTTGGAGAGAATCATAATACTTATATACTATTTATCATACATTGCAATTGGAATGCTTCTCTTTTTCTTTGGAATTATGTTCACATGTGGTGCTTATAAGGTAAGGGTTTTTTTAATAAGTTTCATCTTTCTTTAGAGTCGTATACGTTTTTTTTTTATTGCTTATGGTGGCAAACGAGCAAGCAGCACATCTGATGGTAAGTGTCACTGCCGCCCATGGACCTTTGCTATACCAGAGTATAGCTATGCCTACCATTACAATCCCCAAACCCACCCAGTTGGGCGTCCGGCTCTCCCGCTCACCGTTCGAAGCGCAATAGCACATTGCTATTACTCAGACGTCGATCTTCTGCGAGAATGTGGTACTAACCCGGACGAATAGGCCCGCGGCTCTAGATAGAAAACTGTCAACAGTGTGATTAACTACCACTATTAAATGTATACAAATTTATTCATAGTGGAAAAATATTGGGGTCCTATACCTTACTGGATAAAAGTATTTTTTTAACCTGCACTAAGAAAATAATCCTTGTATTGCGGGCAATTTTACTAACATAATTACACCCAGACCTAGAACAACATTTTGTATCGCACAAAGCATTGTCCTACGTAGGAATCGAAACCATGCCAATGGAAGGGAAGGTCGGTTTCTACGCCATCTCTGCAGTCATGTGGTACGACCCTGAGGTAATAAATAAATCCTTGTATCAAAGCTTATTTTCTAATACATTAAATATGTACAAAGTATACCCTGATTAATAACAATTATATTTGGATACACATAAAATACCTATTAATGCATAGGAATTATCAACATCATTCAGCTCTTTGCTGTTCATTGCTAGACGAAGATTCACCTCATGTTTTGCCACAAATTGCGGTCATGTGCCATACATATTTAACAACTCCCAGCAACCTTCACCAAGTCAGTAGTCTACTTGGTGGTGGCGCCTCTCATACCGCATGACCAAATCGCTGCCGGATATTTTTGCACCCCCTACTCTACAACTACCGGACCCACTACGAAAAATGAAACCGAAGGACAGCGGAACAGTAGTAATTGAGCGCCGTTCCTAGTTTCGCACGCATATAAGGGGATACTGCCTAAATGCCATGGCGATCGCAATGAGGTATTATATGTTTCTCAATAGAGAGTTGCTGCCCGTTTTACTGATGAACCATTAGCCGATTTTGATTATTCCCACAGTCAATTAAGGAATGGGACAATTGCATTCTTATCCCGTCGCCACACATGCTCATAGTAATCAAACGAACAATACTCAGCACGAGAGCTCACCAATTCGACTGTCCCATCACCTTGCCACTCAGACACCATCTATGCTATCAAAAGTTTGGTTTTGAATTCTTTTCTACTGGATATAATGCTTTTTCACGATTCCTACCATATGCACATAAAAGAAATACAGAATGAACTTTATTCTTAATCCATATCCACATCGGTCAATATAAGACACAAATAAATGTTCAAATATTAAAGGCATGCAGCAAATTAATATTGAGATAAATGTACAGAGAATCAGAACTATAAACTCGTTTATTAATCACTAGTTGTCTCTGCAAATTTCTTTTAGTTGCAATAGTACCAATATATGCAGCATTAAAATATTTTTATGTATCCGTGTGGTGACGGAGTTAGAATACAATCTATCACACCTTATCTTACCAGTGGGTGCTCGTAAGAGAGGACTAAGGGATATAAAACGCATATAACATCTATGCAAGAGAAGGAAAACTCGAAACAAAACCCTATACCAACACGTCTGACCAGTCCGGTATAGTAGGTTACTTCCCTCCCATTACGGAGGAGGCTCGAGCCCATTAGTGGGACATATATGGGCTGTGATGGTGATGATGAAAATATTTTTTACCTTTTCTAATGCATATATGTATATCTCTTTACCAGGTTATATTGATCTAGCAACAGAATAAACGTATAGTTCTCAACATGCCACATTTTCTCGTAGCAGTCATAAAAATCGCCAAACAATCTCACTAGGAGTGTGGACAGTAACTTTTCCCTAGGGAATAATACCTTAGTGCGATCTTCACCGCACTGGACTGCCAAAGCTAGCATTTACTGCACTATCTCCTCATTTAAGGAGGTCTCCGTCCATCAATTAACAAAGGTTAAATGATAAGTGATTCATTCATCATCAACATTTCAGCTCATATATGTCTCACTGCTGGCCTCGAGGCTACTCCACAATGGGAGGGAAACTGATCTACTAATACCACGCTGGTCAGATGTGTTGATATAGGGTTTTATTTCGAGTTTTCCTTCTCCTGCTATAGATGTTATATGCGTCTTTATATCCCTCGATCATCTTTTACGATCACCCATGAGTAAGGGAAGGGGTGGTGAATTGTATTCTTACTCCGTCACCACACAGAAAATTATGAATGATTATGTTTAATTATATTCAAAACGGATATACTGAAGTTCAAGTTAAATCAACTTCACCCTAATACTGATTGTGTAACTTAAACAAAGAGAAACATTAAGACAATGTACCAATCCAACAAGAAACCATCTGACGCCTTCAACCACAAAGTTTTGAAAGAGTAAATACAAACAAGTACAAACAATATCATAGAAGCCTGTAAATGCTTACAACTTTATGAACAAAATTATCAAGCCAATACTTATTAGTACAAGTGAGCTAACGAACGAATAATATTAAGAGCCGAGCTGCCTAGCTAGGAAAAATGCTTATTATCATTTTAGAGATTCCCCGAGGGGGGGACATCGATCAAGGAGAGGGTACTCTAAGGGGATATTCCGTCGGGCCGGCCACTGACGTCAAGTTCACGCTGCTCCGGTGGTCGATCCAACGACGAAGGCGAGGTGTCACGGGTGGGTTACGGGTGTGCGTGCTTACGCTCCTCTATCGCCCCGGACGGAGTGCTGCGAAGAGTGCGCCGACCGTAGCCCACCCAAAAAAAAAATATAATTTTAGGGATAAAAATTGTAAATAGCAAATTCGAAATTAGTCGCTGTTAGATAGTAAAAGACTCACCTCACTTGTCGCTAAAAGTTATCGCCATCATCTCAGCTCAATACGTCCCAGAGACGAGTTGGAGCCAGTAAGAATACAATTGACCACCCCCTGTCTTACCCGTGGGTGATCGCAAGAGACGACTAAGGGATATAAAACGCATATAATATCTTTTCAAGAGAAGTAAAACTCGAAACAAAACCCTATACTAACACGTCTGACCAGCGTGGTATAGTAGGTTAACTTCCCTTCCATTACGGAGGAGGCTCGAGCCCAACAGTGGGACATATATGAGCTGAAATGATGATGATGAATGATGACCACGCTGTTGTAAGCCCACTTCACTCATTTAAACATTTGTCCGAGGCCTACACTGTATATAAATTTAGAAGTAGAATAGAAAAGATATATACTTTTAATTTAGCGGAATTAAATGTCTAAAACGTATGCTTTGTGGTCTGAATATACAATTAGATTCTTTAGCTTTCATAGCGTGACAAGATACTATTAAACATATGGCATAACATGAAACATTCCCAGAAAAAATAAATTATTATGCATTTACCGACGTATTATGTAAGTGGCTGTGGAATTAGAGAGGCCATATTATTTATCAATCAAATAGAAATAAATTGTAAAACAAATTAGTTTTCTTAGAATTTCTCACTGTTAACACTTGGTGATAGATTATTAAGATTGCTGTTACGACATAGCTTAATGAAATCACGAAGCAATTACCTAGATAAATAGTTTTATGTAAGTTAATAAAAAATGCGAGTAGATTAAAAAAAATACTGTATATATAAAGCGCGTTATAGAAGTAGATATATATAAAAGGAATACCAGAAATCTGCTATGCCGAGGTCGCGGGTTCAATCTCCACGACATAAACTAGGATTTTTTTGCACTTTTAAAGAAAAGATCTGAAGAAGGTAGGTACTGAAGAAACAATTCTTATACTATGGGTGACTTTACAAACATATCAATAACTAACACAAATTACACACAGACTCATAACAATAATGTATAGATTGCACAAACTTATCCTGTGTAGGAATTGAACCCATGACACTAGCACGATAGATCAGCATCTTAAACCACATGCAATCTGTCCTATATGTTAAATCAAAAATTGTTAATTATCGCTTACTTTAACGTCACGTCTTAGTCGTAGGACCACATTGTTGACAGTTCTCTGTCTACAGCCGCGGGCTGGTCCGTCCGGGGTAGTACCACACTCTCGCAGAAGATCGACGTCTGAGTAACGACAATATGTTATTGCGTTTCGTTCGGTGAGCGAGAGAGCCGGAAACCCATCTGGGTGTGTTCGTAGTTTGTATTGGTAGGCAGCGGCCTAGCTATACCCTTGGTATGGTAAAGGTCCATGGGCGGCAATGACACTTACCATCAGGTGTGTTGCTTGCTCGTTTGCCACCACAAGCAATAAACAACCTGTAAATCTGAACAATTCTTAAACAGTCAGATAACGTCACTGTAAATACACATAAAAAAAATATTCATTGCATCTAACCAGTGTGGTATTGTAGAAAAATTATCCACTCAAATAGTCGCACGTATATGGACTCAGAAATTGGTAACGTCTTCCAATAACATTATTTGATTACACTTATTTCTAAAATTATCATAGCCGTATATTTACTTAGAATATCATGTCGAATATGGCAAGATTTATGTTATAACTCTTATCATTTAGGCAAGATGAGTTTTATGAAAGACAAAACTTGATTCACCTCTGTCATTATCAATTTCCGTGAGTCACTTGCCATTATTGCCATCACAGTACACTGCTGACTTGCAACTTACTAAAAGCTACAATGTTGAACGTAAAATAGAGTATTAGATATAATAATTGCTCTTTCTTGCAGGCAAACCGCTGTTTGGTGTCTACATTCTTCGTATACAGTTTCTTTCATCTATTCTTTTCCGTAATATTAATTGTATGGGAAGCACTGTCTGCTGGTTGGATACAATTAGGCTTAATTGTATTGAGTGATGGTAAGTAAAACAGATTATTTATAATTAATTAGTCTAGATTTTTTTACACATTATATCGTATATCGCTTCTATTTCAACCAAGTTTTTAATTCTGAAATTCTTGATTCCTATGTATAATTTCATGTAAATAATTTATTTGCAAATTGTCTCAATTGGGCTAACTACTTTGAAATCTAGTCATTTGATAATATATAAGTACACAAAAAGCATAATTGTAAACATTATTACTGCAATCTCAATTTTATACTTTTCATTTTTTTTTAATTAATGGAGATTATTTTTTGTTTGGTTTACTTCTTTTAATTCTCGAAGTATGTGTAACACTATGAAAAACATGCTTATTTTAAGTAGTTATATATAACTTTTATTATTCATCCGATCATATTAATTTCGTATAACGTATGCAGTGCTAATAGACAAAAAGGAAAGAATAATTTAAATAGCTTTAGTTGAGACTTGAAAATCCAATTGAAATCATTGTGATTCATCGTAATAAGAATTTCTATTGATCTGTGAAATGAAAGAGCTGTAGGGCTTAGTATAATCTGAGCAACTTGATATCTTTGAACCAATTGCATTTTATGTTGAGAAAATTATAAAATGGGCTAACTATGTGATTTGCATACAAAATGGAATTTTGTAACGAATTTGTAATGTGTGTATAGATTGTGTAATGACTGATCTAAAGAATTTATAATATTTATTTATTTAAGACGATTAATATGAAAATTTGCTAAAATTAGATAATTATCTTCATTACAGTGCTCCTGATAATTTGTCTCTTCAGCGTCAAATATCTAATGGAAGCAATCCGAACAGGAAACATATATAGTCGTCCAGGAGAGGTTTTTTATACTTATTAATTTATTAATTGGGCTACTTTGTTGAACTAACAAGTTTCAAAGTAGGGTACAAAATTTGAAGACAATATTAGCATAATAAGAAAATAGATTATGTAGATAGATTAAATATATATACAAACATATTATTTACGTAATCTTTTTTAATTATTTTGTCATCTATTAATGTCACAAATAGGACCTACTAACGGAATAGCAATAATACCGATTTTTATTGGTACTATAAATTATATGAAAAAAAAATAACACAATATTATAATGCTGTTAAATATAAGCTATAATATAAAATTATCTACAACCGATGCCGATATGTAATTGTATAAATTGTTTCAAAAATTTAAATTAAGATATTAATATTTAACTCAGCTGCAATGCAGTTTTTGATGTACTGTTCAATGTATTATGATACTATGGCGTCCATGAAACGGATTTACCCCGGCTGGAACAGAAAATGATAAATTGGATATATTATATTGGATAAATTGGATTATTGGATATATAAAACAGAAAATGATAAAATGGAACAGAAATGATGAATCTGAAATTAGAAAAGTCTGGTCGTCTATTACAGTTATTACTATATTCATTTAGCTATGTAAATCTTACGCGCGTAAACTTATTATGTGTAAGGTCTCTACATATACTACAGAGACATACTTGAGATGTGTCAGGGGCACGGCAATGTCAAAATCATGTGTGACAAGGACCTTCAAAAGCTTTCTTTTCACGCACGATGGAAACGTAACCAGTTAAATTTAAATAAAAAGTAGAATTAACAAAAACTGTGTCTCAATCACCATTTTCAATGGAAGCTGAATTTAAAAAAACATTATTAACGATTTATTATTTATAGTATTCAAAATAGTCGAAGTGCAGTGAAAACAACAACCGATTCTCGTCGTACAACGTAGTTGCTTGCAACTACATTGCACGACTAAATACTTGTATTTCATCATGACGAATACTTATATTTTATCCCGAATTAAAATTAGCTAGGTACAGAGAAGAAAATAAAATATATGCAGAAATTTTCACCTAACTTTTAGCAGCAAAACATTTTTTGTAATTGCCTGACAAAAACAACAATTTATAATAATATTTACATAGATAAGTTCATTCGCTAACATCATCAATTTTAATTTAGATATTACATGATTGATTGCATAATGTATAACCAGTTTAAAATATTAGATTCAATATTTCTTGTAAGAACCCTTTGGTATTAGTTATATTAATGTATAAAATAATATAATATTAATAATATATTTATATAATAATATATAATATATTTTTTTCAAACAAAATTTTCAAAGAAATCATTCTCTATGTATTTTTTTTATAAGTATAGACAGCTATTTTTAAAAAGTGGTAGCTTATTAAGTGTTGATATGATTCAATCTATCTACTTAATATATATTATATACACATATAAATGTACTTACTTATATGAGAATGGTCATAAAAACAACAGATTGTATAATTTCTATCATTTTTTATATTTCTTCTGTGAATATGACTGTTATAACGTATTCAAAATATAATAAAAAAAAAAACAAATTAAATAAAAGCCTTAAAATATTTTTAAATTATATTTCTTTTTAATGTTTCATGATCTAAACAATTGTTTGCACAGATTTATATGGAAATACCCATATTTAAGAATCAGTTATTACATGTAATAAAAATATTTAATACCTAAAAATATAAAACAATAAAACTTTCATATCACGACAGAATTAAAAATACTGTTATACACTTCGCACACATATCATGCTCAATCACTCAAATTACTTGTACATGTAAATTAAATTATATTAAAATAAATAAAGCAATAAATTAATTACATAATTAAAACTATCGACGGTATTTATATAATAAATGGTCTATATCTAAATTATCTGATGTTCTACTTATTTCTCTTCTCCGCCGTTTTCCAAGCATCATAGGAACAACCATAGCCATAGTTGCAGGAACCATGCCTGCACCTACTGCAGCTAATAGCGTTGAAGTATCCGGTGACATATTCGAAGCGACCTTTCTCTTCAAAACTCTATTTGTACGCACTGGTCTGAACTGTGTAGCAGCGATCTCCAAATCGTTCTTTTTATCCATATCACGTTTAGATTCCTCTACAGTCTGAAAACTTTTCTCAACCTCTAATAAACCACCATGCGATGTTGTCATGTTGGTATGCGCTCTGTCAACAGGCAGTACTGTTAATGCTACAGCTTGATGTGAAGTCATTGTTGACAGGTCAGCACGATCATCTGCTTGCTGTGATGGAATAAGAGAACGTTGGCGTTTTTTATTTCTATATCCCTTTGTTGTTGATAATAATACCCACTGACCATCATCAGAAGTTGGCCTAGAAACACGGTCATTATCATAATCGGGAGGACCCGCGTAGACAACTTGCGTTGGTCTCCTATAAGGCCTTTTCTGCGACAAGCTCGATGACTGATGAAGAGCTTCATAATCGTGATAAGGGAAATTAGGAGGTCTGTTATCAGTCACTACCGAGTCAGTCATATCATAAAACATCGTGTCATCATTGGTATAGCCTTCATGATTATCACAATTTGGACGATGTGGACGTCTTCCGTCATCTTGCGCCCAGGCAGAACTATGATGAGTTTGCTGATGTTTGTTCCACGTTGGTCTTGAGGGTGTTTCAGGTTCATATTCTGAAGGCTGGTTTAGTTTATTATTGATGTAACCAGGTCGGGAATGTCCCGGTCGTTTCTGTGGATAACTGTAACTATGTTCAGATTCTTGATTTGAAGAAAATCTATCATCACTAGGGAATCTGTCGTGATCAGGATACCTATCATCTTCGTCATTCCAATGATTAGGTTTTTGTTTTTTAACATTAGGCTTCCATTTTGATATTTTACTTGTGGACCATGCAACTGGTTCTAATGTCACCCATCCATCTTTATCATCATAAGGATGCTTATGTTGTTTTACTTTGAGCCTATTCCATGTAGTGTATACTTTTCCATTATGATCTCCATCGTCTACATCACTATTCATTGATGAAAATCGGTCGGCCTTTATTTTATCTTTTTTCAGTTTAGTCGCAAGTGCAGTAATAGCCTGTAAACGGTCTCGAGGTAAATCTCCATAGTCCTTCATTTTATCTGCAGTTAATATATAGTCTTCAAATGCCTCTTCATCTTCATTGCTGAATCCATTCTGGCAAGAAGGTCCGTAACACCGTGGTCGATTTCCATCTAAATCGTGAACAATATGAGTCATAAGATTTTTAATTTCTACGTCATCTTGATCTTTATTTTGATCATCTATAGAATCCCATTTATCCTGATTAGTTTTCGCATTGTCTGCATTTTCTATTATTGTAATGGGATTTTTGCCGGGCACATCTAATTGGTACGTTTTAATCTTGTTATTATATTTCTCAATCAGGGAAGAATCGTCGCATTTCGTAAAAGTAAGGGAATAAATATAAAAAACAAAAAGTTGCACTGTTATTTTCATTGTGTTTCTTTTCACTTTCGTTAGTTCGCGTGTCGGCGCGCGGAATAGACGCGCGAGTACTGAGCACTGGCGTTCACTGCACCTCACTGATATAGTTTTGATTGTGGATTCACACTTACCCTTCCTGCGCTCTAATGCAATGCTGATTCAGTGCGGTCACGATGAACGAGCGAGATAATTATGTAGCGATTGTCGTTTGCACACCACTATCTTAATTGACTATCTCGTCTCTCGCCTCTCTGACCCGCACTTGAGTGAAACTATTTTTCTTTTTGTGAGACATTTTCTCCACCAATATTAAGAAAACACTAGATTCGGTAACAATATAATTTTAATTCACCATATATTAAATTACAAAAATGTTTTTTTTTAATAATGTACATATATAGACTGCAATAAGAAATATCTAGATATATGTATTAACAGAAGTAAGAAGCGAAGAAAATCTATATTATTTAAATGAATAGTAAATAATGATCTCGCTTACAGACATAATGTATACTGTAACTTTTCTTTAGATAATAACTGTTGGTCATGCGTGTTGTAATTACTATGTAATTAAATATAAAACTTAATCATAGTAGTATTTACATACTTAACTTTCACTATATCTGTATAACATCATAAGTAACCAATAATTATATTACACATGAATACTGCATTCATTTGGTTACTTTATTTCTTATTATCAACCCACTCTATCTTGCAGATGTTTTACAAAACGTAAAAAGCAATGAGTTTTTTGTGAATATAGAACTACAGAGAAGCCGAACATATATTAAAACTACGGCTTAAATATTACTGACATATAGTCTAAGTCGATGTGGTGACGGAGTAAGAAAAATCATCTCATCAATCATCAATCATCATCAATCAATCATCATCACTTCCTATCTACCCGTGATTGTAAAAGACTAAGGGATGTGATACGCAGATAACTTTTCAGTAAGAGTACAGAAGCTGCAGTAGAAAAAATTTTGATAATAGAATTCCTAATCTGGATTGACACCAGGCTTTCCTCGCAACTATCTAAAGTTCACATGATGTCCCAACACTTTTGTAAATACAAAAATAAAAAGGCCTAATTATAATTAGGCCTAGGATTACTGGGTTATATTAAGTATCCGATTGAAGTACTAACGTTATTCTTTACAAAGGTAGTCTGTTGAACATTGACACATGATTAGATTACGTTATAAAAAAAGAGGCATTATTTTATAATAATTATTATAATTATTATAAAATAATGCCTCTTTATGTTCAACAGACTATCTCTGTAAAGAATAACGTTAGTACTTGAATCGGATACTTAATATAACCCAGTAATCAAACACCAAAGAACGGCGCCGAGAAACTTCTCCCTCGTAATCTATTTCCGCCGCGTCTTGTTTGCTCTCTCTATAATAGCGAACCTACTTATTTATTATCCCTATCTAGACTCGAATCAACTTGGCTCTAATTGTACGCTACACTTTTACCGTCTCGATTTATACATTCATAAGATATGAAATATTGTTAGTAAAATATTTTCTCTGACATTCAAATATAACAGAGATTAAGAACATCCGGCTTAGAGTATTACGAAGGTAACTTAATAGCTCTAAATTATCGTTCAGACAAACAAAAATATGAAAGAAATTTCGATGCTTAATCACCATTCGTCAACATCATCTATGAGTGCTAACATCGATGAATAAACTGTGTTCATAAATTACCGAGGTTATTTTGTTCATGTTACGTAATCTAAGTTAAAATTGGAGAAAGGCAACTCACTGTGGTTAAAAAAAAACATAATAGTAGTTATGATTATTGGAAAATTCTTCGTATATTGTCCAATTTTTCATATTGCTAGCAAAAAAAAGTAATTACTCTGGGTCAATGTACAATAATTGAATATAATTCATTCTATAGAAGCGATTCTACGGTCGTATAATATTGCTTCTTGCGTGTTTATATACATACTCATACTTACCTATCTACTAGAAGAAATATCCTAAGTTATTCACCTTATTATTATTATATACTTATACTTTACATTTTGAAAGCAATTTAGATTTATTGTTCAGTCTATCTATCGATCCATAATGTTTAAGTCAAAACTCCAATTTATTTATTATAAAATCAATAATTAAATTAATAATTAATAAATTAAAATACCTTCATGTTTGCGACTCAAACAAACAAGTTATGTGGGAGTAAACAACTGTTAGTTTGTACTGAAACTTTAGATTTAATGTCATTCCTTAAAATACTATAACATGATTTCGATTAGTTGACTGAAATCCATAAGCACCTTGCGCATCTCTTAAAGAGAATCAGGTACCATTGTTATTAAACATTTGTGTATCCACGATTTCCTCTTGCCAACGATATGCTTTAATTTGCATTAACCGTTCAATTTTACATAGTATTTAAAGCAATTTTCTATAAATTATTATAAATGTACATACATACATACATATCATCACGCTATATCCCTTGCAAGGTAGGCAAAGAGAACAAAATGCCAGAGACCAAAATCCTTGGATACTTCACTCGCTTCCTCAACATTGATAATTCTCTCCATACACGCTCGCCGGTTTCAGAGACTCTTGACTCCACCTTCATTCAGTACGTGACCAATCTGCTCTAGGTAGGTGAGCCTCGGTCTCTCCCGATACCTACATTCTTCCACCTTCGCATTGTATATCTTCTTAACCAAACGTTCGTTCGGCATTCTTTCCACATGTCCAAACCATCGGAGCAATCCCTTTCGCATCTTTACACCAATACTCTCTGTTACTTATAAATGTAAATTTAAACAAATGATTTTATCTAAAATGCTCAAGTAACATTGCGAAACATAGTCATAATAATCTTCAGGTTATTTAATGTCAGCTCTCGAGGTATAATTAACAGAAATGAGAGCGCTGCAAATTAAGTCTATGTTCCAACCATTATCTCAAAGCTCTCTGTTAATATGCATTACAAAATATAAGCAACAAAATAAACAGAAATTTTGCGAGCTAACTACTACAAAAGATAAACAACAAAATAAACAGAAATTTTGCGAGCTAACTACTACAAAAGATAAACAACAAAATAAACAGAAATTTTGCGAGCTAACTACTACAAAAGATAAACAACAAAATAAACAGAAATTTTGCGAGCTAACTACTACAAAAGATAAACAACAAAATAAACAGAAATTTTGCGAGCTAACTACTACAAAAGATAAACAACAAAATAAACAGAAATTTTGCGAGCTAACTACTACAAAAGATAAACAACAAAATAAACAGAAATTTTGCGAGCTAACTACTACAAAAGATAAACAACAAAATAAACAGAAATTTTGCGAGCTAACTACTACAAAAGATAAACAACAAAATAAACAGAAATTTTGCGAGCTAACTACTACAAAAGATAAACAACAAAATAAACAGAAATTTTGCGAGCTAACTACTACAAAAGATAAACAACAAAATAAACAGAAATTTTGCGAGCTAACTACTACAAAAGATAAACAACAAAATAAACAGAAATTTTGCGAGCTAACTACTACAAAAGATAAACAACAAAATAAACAGAAATTTTGCGAGCTAACTACTACAAAAGATAAACAACAAAATAAACAGAAATTTTGCGAGCTAACTACTACAAAAGATAAACAACAAAATAAACAGAAATTTTGCGAGCTAACTACTACAAAAGATAAACAACAAAATAAACAGAAATTTTGCGAGCTAACTACTACAAAAGATAAACAACAAAATAAACAGAAATTTTGCGAGCTAACTACTACAAAAGATAAACAACAAAATAAACAGAAATTTTGCGAGCTAACTACTACAAAAGATAAACAACAAAATAAACAGAAATTTTGCGAGCTAACTACTACAAAAGATAAACAACAAAATAAACAGAAATTTTGCTTTTCCGTGTGATGACAAAGTAAGAATATAATTTACCACTCCCTATCTTACCGATGTGTGATCCTAAAAGACGACTTATCATCGTTCTCCTACTCTTATCCCATTTGCTTGAGGTCGACACAATATGTACTCTTCTTTCATAGTATATATTGTAAAAGTTATTGGCAATAGTTTTATGACCGGCCGCCTGCCAGACGTCAACCCTCCTTGGGAATATAATGATTGACCAAACAGCATCAGATAGAGTTGGCCCAGGTCGTTATTAGGCTTAAAAGACCACTAAGGGCCTATATCAACACAACTGACCAGCACGGTGTTGTAGGTTAATTTTTTTCCTAGCGTGATGGAGGCTCGAGCCCAGCTTTGGGACATATATGAGTTGAGACAAAAAAAAATATTACGGGCTAACCTAAACCTAATCCGATATTTATTTCTCTAACATATAACAGACCAGGAGTAATTGTGAGGTGACAAAATTTATCTTCCAAAATGGTTTTCGTGGTAGCACGGTTATTAATTATAGGACAGTGAATAAAACTTTTTCAGTGTGGTGATGGAGTAAGAATACAATTCACCACCACCTATCTTGCACATGGGTGATGGTAAGAGACGACTAAGGGATATAAAACACATATAATATCTATGTAAGAGAAGGAAAACACGAAACAAAACCCTATACCAACACCTCTGAACAGCGTGGTATAGTGGTGGAACAGTAGGACATATATGAGCTGAGATGATGATGAAGAAAACTTTACCTTTTTTTTTAAGACATACCCCATTTTGTTTTTTGGCTTTGGCTATGGACGTGTTCGCGCCCCGCCAAATAAGTCCGAGGCGACGGAAGAGGCGGCGCGCAACCCCATAGACCCACCCTGCAAACAACTCTCTTCGCTGTGCGAGCGGGCCACCGGTACCCGATCTTTGTCTTCGGTGGCCCGCCTGGCAAGACAAACAACCTGCACTAAGAAAATAATCGTTGTACTGCGAGCGACTTTACAAGCATATAATAACACCTAGACCCAGGACAACAGTTTGTATTGTAGATCGCACAAAGTATTGTTGTCCTGTGTCGAAATCGCATGCGCGATACTTGGCATAGTAGGTTGGTATCTTATCCGCTATGTCATCTATAAAGTTACGTGGTCATTATCTAGCTACCATAAACTAACAATTATATTAATATTCTCATCACCCACAGCTTAGGTACTTTATAATATTAAGGCTAACTTAATAATATAAAGTACGTAAGCTTTGGGTGATAAGAAGATTACTTAATTCGGAGAACAATTGTGTATGAAATGCGATCTCTACGGAAAATCCGTGAAGTTAGGCTGACCGATCGCATTCGTAACGACGACGTAAGAGAGCGAGTAGGTATGAATGAGAGTATTGGTGTAAAGATGCGAAAGGGAATGCTCCGATGGTTCAGACATGTGGAAAGAATGCCGAACGAACGTTTGGTTAAGAAAATATACAATGCGAAAGTGGAAGGATGTAGGTACCGGGGGAGACCGAGACTATCCTACCTAGACCAGATTGGTCACGTACTGAAGGAAGGTGGAGTCAAGAGTCTCCGAAACCGGCGAGTGTGTATGAAGAGAATTATGAATGTTGAGGAAGCGAGTGAAGTATGCAAGGATAGAGTTCTCTGGCACTCTGTTCTCTCTGCCTACCTGATATGGCGTGATGATATGTATGTGTGTACAATTGTGTATGCAATAGCCACGATACAGTAAGCTTCTGTACCAGTAGTAAGATTATGATTTAGTCTTTTAAAAAAAAATATTTATCCTCTGCTTCACAATTAACATCTCTGCTACCACGAAAACCATATCGAGAACACATCTTAGTACATAAATTTTAGTGGCAGAACCACGCTGTTGACAGTTTTCTGTCTACAGCCGCGGGCCTGTCCGTCCGGGGTAGTGCCACACTCTCGCAGAAGATCGACGTCTGTGTAATGGCAATGTGCTATTGCGCTTCGTTCGGTGAGCGAGAGAGCCGAAAGCCCAACTGGGTGGGTTTGGGGTTTGTATTTGTAGGTAGCGGCCTAGCTATATCCTTAATATTGCAAAGGTCTATCGGCCGCAGTAACACTTACCATCAGGTGTGCTGCTTGCTCGTTTGCCACCATAAGCAATAAAAAAACATATCGTCCCACTGTCGGGCTCGAGCCTCCTCCGTCATGGGGGGAAATTTGACCTACTATATCACGCTGATCAGACGTGTTGGTATAGAGTTTTGTTCGAGTTTTCCTTTTATTGCGTTGATGTTATATGCATTCCCTTATTCATCTCTTACGATCACTCATGGGTAAGATATGGGGTGGTGAATTGTATTCTTACTACATCCCATCTTTTTAAAATTAGATTAAAATAAATAAATAAAAAAACTACTAATAATACGATACTGTGTTATGCTTCCGAGGTAAATGATTCAGTACAAGATGGTGTAAAGTTATCTTTGGTCACAGTCACGCTTCCCAACGCTTCTGTTATTTTCATTTAACGCCAGCAACTCCTTTATGCTTTCTATCACTCACAAATAGATGGCAATATGGTTTCTAATTCATATTTTATTACTGTCAACATTTTACTAATCAAAACTAATCAAAACATTACATTTAGTATTTAACAGAAAAAAAAACAGAATAAATATTTAAAAGTAATAGTATAAAAATGATCGCTGATAGTTCAGTGAATTCATTGAATTCTCTAAGGTACTGCATTTACTTATGAAAGAAAGCTTTATAGCTTAAAGTTACCTGCCAACTTAAATAAACCATACTACTTGGATACGACAATCCAAAATGCGCCAGAATGTCACTCAGAAAACAAGTACAAAAAATGTAAGTATTCTGAAAAAGGGAAGAGTGCTCGCGGTACAGATTATGAAACCCTATGCTAACTTATTGGATAGTGCAATGTGCTATTAGCGAAGTTAAAAATATATGTATCGAAGTTTATACATATCAACGAATTATAATTGTGGGGATGGAGAATAATACAACGGTCACCAATTCTTCCTTGCCTGTGGATGTCTTAAAAGTCGATTAAAGGTCTAAGCAGATAGAGTAACTGCAAGAAAAAACATCGAAACGAAATCATTTGGACAGCGTAGTGTAATAAGCTAATTGTACGCCCCATAAGCAAAGCGTTAAGGTGATCCTCTACTCTCGATATATGAAAATCAAAGACTTTCCAAAACTGAAAATGACTGTATTATTCTCACACTGCACTTATAGGATAATATTATAATACATATGTCAGGAAAAAACATTCGATTAAACGTATTTGATATTTTAAGAAAAATGTTGGATTAAAGAAAGAAAAGAATGAAAGAATGCCGAACGAACGTCTGGTTAAGAAGATATACAATGCGAAAGTGGAAGGATGTAGGTACCGGGGGAGACCGAGACTAACCTACCTAGACCAGATCGGTCATGTACTGAAGGAAGGTGGAGTCAAGAGTCTCCGAAACCGGCGAGCGTGTATGAAGAGAATTATGAATGTTGAGGAAGCGAGTGAAGTATGCAAAGATAGAGTTCTCTGGCACTCTGTTCTCTCTGCCTACCCTGCAAGGGATATGGCGTGATGATATGTATGTATGTTGGATTAAAATAATATTCGAGGACGTCCGCATGTTTCCGTAAGAATCCAGCAGTCTCACGACCGTAAAAGTTAATGTGTCGAAGTTTTCTTTTATTAAAAGGTTCATAATCGTAACGCACTGTTTTCTTTCGAAAATGGCTTGGTAATTCTAAAACTCTCAAAAATCCCATACAGCCTATACTGCTATTTAGCACTACATCGAGAATGGCACAAAATTTCAAAAGTATTTTTTTCTTTAATTTTCATTTATGGCATTGACTAATAGTTAATGATAAATAATATGAAAATTATGGGGCGTGCACTTTTGGATTTTCCAAATTATTTCCCTCTCGTGTAGAATATCCTTGGCGAATAATAGGAAGTATATAAATTGATAAGAATAAAAAGTAAACAATCCATACAGATAATACTTTTGAAATTTTTAAATCTCACTATTCGGACAAAATTATCATGCATACCATAATATTTGTTCTAAAAATGCTCATTTTGGACTTGACTGTGCACGTAATAGTTATTGTGATAAATAAAAGAAAGAAAGTCGTTACTGTTGTGAACTGTTTATGTTTTTTGTCATTGTTGTGGTCGCCGAACGCTCGCTTTCTTCACGACTTTAAGCGTAGAATACACTGGCGACTAAAATAATAGAACATTATTTAAGAGCGATTTGAAATATTCATTCAAATCTGAAATTGTCTTCAAATGTAATTTTGTTAGCATCACAAATTTGTACAAATTTGGTTTAATCAACTTAAAATTATTTAATTGAGTCCAAATAAACAAATAAACTAAATTACAAGAAGAAATAATATTAACACTATCACCAATAAAGTTTTTAGTAAACATTACGAAATTATCATATAACATATAACATCTAAAAAAAAGAAAAGAAATACAAAGAAGTACAACTTATGCCGCAATTTTTTTTATTGTATATTGGTGGCAAACGAGCAAGCAGCACACCTAATGGTAGGTAAGTGTCACTACTGCAATACAAAGGGTATATAATACCAAGGATATACCTAGGCCACTGCTTACTAATACAAACCCCAAACCCACCCAGTTGGGCTTCCGGCTCTCTCGCTCGCCGAACGAAGCGCAATAGCATAGTGCCAATACTTAGACGTCGATCTTCTGCGAGAGTATGTTACTACCCCGGCCGAACCGAAGACAGAAAACCGTCAACAACGTAATCCTACTACTAAAAAACTAATTTAGAAAGTTTACTACGTTTAGATTTATGTATATATTTAGGAAAAAAAATAACTATTATATCGGGTCATATGCAATCTACTCCTAGGCTGGAACCTCTAGCCTCGTCCAGAACAGAAAGGAAATTGACCTACCGTACCATGCTGGTCAGACGTTTTAATATAGGATTTTATTTCGAGTTTTCTATCTTTCTTATAAATGTTGTACGCATATTGCCCTTAGTCGTTTTTTTACGACACTCACGGGTAAGATAGAGGGTGGTGAATTGTAATCTTACTCTATCACCACATGGAAAAGGCACCATGTTTGTTTAACCTTGTTGAGCTAATATTCATAATAATTATCAAAGTAGATTACTGGTAATCTGTTTTTATAGCCGGGGTATTGATGCGAGATCGGACAGCCCCATCATCAGAGACAGAGATTAACATAGGTGAATATACACCCCCTCTCCCCACAGATGACAGAAGTAAATTTTTCGTAGTAAAGACTCCTATGGAAATAAGAAATAATGGTCAAACAGTAATAAGAACCGTTAAAGTAAGGGAGCACAAGCACCAGGTAAGTAAGCAGCAGTGTTTGCCTGGGAAACTCATAACATTAACTCTGTGGTCTTGTAAGCCAGGAGAGATAGGAGTTGGTGTGGCGATTATGGCAACTTCTATTATAGAGGCCTGAATCCAACATGTTCGTGTCGAAGTTCACAGTGTGCATCGATAGATTCGTGAATGAATTTAAAAGTAACAAATCTCTGTCAATAAATCTGATAATATTAAATAGCAAAAGGTAATAACAAAATAGGTAAATATGTAATGTCAAAGAATTCAGCACCACTAGTCTTTGGCCTTTGGCTGCTACAGCAGGGTTGAGCCCGCACACACACTGACTTGTAGCAGTTCAGCAGGATTCTCGAGCACTAACAACAGCTACAGGCCACTGCAGCCAAGTGCCATTACCTCCAAAGTCGTGCGACATCGCGCGACCCCACGCACCGACATCACTGGCCCGCACGGCTGTCACAGCTCCGAAATAAACTACGAACAGTGACTACGCGTTATATATTATATATGTTTTTTATATAACTTTCATCAAAAAATTAATAATATGTAGTGATTATTTCAAATTAAATTACTAAAAAAATATATAGTTTTAAAAAAATCTTCACAAATTAAAAATGTTTCTTACAATGCAATGTTTTAAAAGTACATATATATCCTAAATACTATACTTAATTAAATGTTAATGTTTTTATTATTGTCACACGCCGTTGTATTCTCGTCCTAAAAAGCTAACGGTTATTATTACGTAGCAGTCGTTACTTTGGCCGAATAAAATTGCATCACGCGGCACGCCTTATACTGTTGGAAAGCGTAATTGTATCAAGTGTTATAAGATAGAAACAATAACACTTTCCATCGTCTTGGTAGAATGCGAGAGAATTTCTCAGTTCCATAAACATTCACATTGATAAAAATGATATTATCAGTATTCACATGTCTTCTTTTCTAAAAACAACAATAGTGGCTTGATGGTTAAGATGCTAATCTACCGTGCCAGTAGCGAGAATTCGGTTCCTACACAGGAGGCCTACGAAGAAGTCCTGCTCAATACAAGAATGATTGAACTTTTTTTTTGGGGGGTGGGTTACGGTCGGCTCACTCCTCGCACCACTACATCCGGGGCGACAGAGGAGCGTAAACACACACACTCGTAACCCACCCGTGACGTCGCCTTCGTCGTTGGGCCGACCACCGGAGCAGAGTGACTTGACGTCAGTGATCGACCCGACGCACAGTGTAGGAATCTCGCAATCTAGGGGGATTTAATTCCAAATGGAATTAAATAAAAGATACAAGCTAAACACAATATTGGTTGGCAGGGTCAGCTCTAGCACATATAGCGCCCGGGTGCAATCAATTTCCTGGCGCCCTCTTGTATCAAAATGCGTGAACAAAATGGAATAAGTTGATAGTTACAACACGTTAGAAGCGCCCCCTAACACTCGGCGCCCGGGTGCACCGCATCCTCTGCACTATAGGTAAAGCCGGCCCTGTTGGTTGGTATAGTGAATAAAAATGCTTAAATAGAACTACCTATTTAAAAAAATAAAGTTGTATTAAAAAAAAATTCACTTAATATTTTTTGTTATTTTTTAGTCACTAATTTCACTTTCGGCCTCACGTACGGTGGGTACAGAAAGCAATTTTAAGACATCAAGTTCTAGAGGACTCCGTTTTCTTTTCATTATAAGCCTTAAGCTGGATATAAAAGGGTCTGATGATATAAGAAGCCTATTAAGTAGTAAGTCGAAGTCGGTATTGGTGTCTATTCGTGACGTTTTTCTTGTGAAAAATTCCCTTTATCTTCGGGTATCTTTGTTTCTTGCCTCTTGTGCCTCTTCCGATAACTGGCCAATCGGCAAAATACACGAAGCTATGACATCGCGCCCATGAAATAAAACTTTGTGCACACAAAATGGCATATTATACCATGAGTATTCCCTAAGATACAGGTTTCTGGTTTCTTCTGCGTAACTATTGAAGGAATCTAAATCAACTGTAAAACCAGACCCGATAGTTTCTAAAATGATACGAAACCTAATTCTAAATTTACTCCGGTAATATCAGCAGTTAAGGTAGCAAAATTTCTTCTTAGCCTCTTTTATTTGATTTTTAACCAATTTATTTATCCTTTGCCGTATTATCTCATAGTGATGTGTTGATAAATCAGCATCTACTATCATGCTTAATGCTTAATCGGCCGACACAGACACTGGAACGCTTTCGCTTATAATTCTTTTACGTGCGCTTTTCATGACGGAACCTCTTTTAGGTGAACTCATAGAAAGTTCTTTCACAATAGCTGCAGAGTCCTTTTTGCCTGCTTTTCGAAGGTCCCATTCATGTGCAATCGTTATTTCTTCAGGGCTAGTAGACGACAATAGATTATGAAATTTGCGTTTTTTTGTTTTATTGCAACATTCTACAAAACTTTTGTGTGGTTTTCCTGGTGAATATGATAGTATTTCATTTAAGACAGTAACTGGTAATTATATGCATTCATTTAACCAAGTTATATTCTTGTTTAAAAAGCGTTCACGATGTCTACCGCTTGCTGTCCATTTTTTGTTAAGTTTGCTACATAACTTCCTTAAAAATTACTTAATCTCATTTACAGCACCTTCCGAAAATTGTATTTGAGGATAATTATATATTATAAAAACATGTATTGCATCAATCCGCTCATTTTTTGCATTTGAGGACCAAATATCAAAAAATTGTGTTTTTGGAATTACGGCTGTCATTCTGAAAACCAAAAAAAAATGTATGACGGTCGCACAAAATCGCAGTAAATATCTATTGTTTTCAAAAGTTAAGACTCTAAGCTATTAATTAAAATAGCAAAAACCCCGGGATCAACGGGCCATTTTTTTTTATACACCTTTTGCTTTGCAAATCATCACTAAAAATGCTTAATTTAACTGTGCTTTCAAATGATGTTATTAGGCCAATGTTAAACTATTATTTAAATGAAATACACTCTAACTTACCTTGGAAGATATACACAATACTAATTTAAACTAATAAATAAGAGCATACGTTAATTAGATCAGTATTACTGATTCAGTAATCTCAAATAAAGATGACACTTCAATGTTGTTGTTCGTATTGTAAGGACACAGCGATTAGATTATCTATCCACTTCAACATTTTTTATTAATTTTTTTAACCTACCTACAAGAATTTCTTATATGTAGCTGTGATAAATAGGGTCTTAGGTATAAATAGGTTATAACAATATTATTAAAATTTGTATTTTGATTTAAATCCTCCTAGATTTTTTTTTTTTTTTTGATACTTTACATATGACGTGATGATGTGTTAAGAATACAAAATGACTTTTGGCGGGCATGTGAAAGCGTCATGTGGTGGTATTTAATTATATTCAATATCTTAATGTATTAACGTATTACATTAAATAATTTTAATGGCATTTTATGTAATTTCAATAAAAATATGATTTAAAAGTGGTTTAATGTTTCCATTTACCACCAAAATTCCCAGATTATAACAGTGGTCTGTAGTACCTACTATTAATGATGGCGATTTGACTTAATGATGGATAATTTAAAGAAAGATAATGAAAATCTGATAATTTGTGTAAAAAATTGTAAATCAACATTGGGTTCGTATTAGTGACTGATTACCAATACAAAGAAAAAGACGGAGAATACAAGAGAATCACTAAAAGAACGAGCAAACATAGAATATCAATGGCGAATCTATCCCGCCAAATATGACGATCATAACTTTAACAACCTTCATCATCTCATCATCTGATCTCATACATGTCACACTATTGGGCTTGAGCCTCCTCCATAATGGGAGGGTAATTGACCTACTATACCACGCTGGTCAGACGTGTTGGTATAGGGTTTTGTGTCGAGGTTTCCTTCTCTCGCATAGCTGTTATATGCGTTTTACATCCCTTAGTCGTCTCGTACGATCACCCACGGGTAAGATAGGGGGTGGTAAATTGTATTCTTACTCTATCAATACACGGAAAGCAACCTTATAAATCACCGATTATTATAAATACACATTACGGAATCTAGAAACACCAATTTAATAACAAAATTAACTTTGTTGGGAAGGACTATTTCCAATCATGAATTACATTGAGCTATGGAATGGATTCTAATTTAATAATTTTCCCTTATATTTACGTGGCATTTATGACATTGCCAGGAGGATTTCTGGGTCAATTCCCTGCAATTAACTTGATATTTGAAACAGTGATAACGATACCTAATAAGTTTTAGTAAATACCTAAAGCTATCTATGTGATTCGTGACTCTAACGACTAATCGATGTTGTGTAAGAGGAAAATCATAAATAAATATGGTTGGTAATAATTCGTACTTCATTTCAGCTCATATATGTCCCACTGTTGGGCCCGAGCCTCCTCCATAATGGGATTGAAATTGACCTACTATAACATGCTGGTCAGACGTGTTGGTTTAGGATTTTGTTTCGAGTTTTCCTTCTCTTGCATAGGATGTGATATGCTTTTTATATCCCTTAGTCGTCTCATACGATCACCCACGGGTAAGATATTGGGTGGGGAATCATATTCTTACTCCATTACCACACGGAATACTTCGTACTTATTTCAGTTAAACTAGATTATTTATAAATACCCGATTACGAAACGAAAAAGGTGCGGGTTCGAACCCCACTTGTGACATCATTTTTCGTTTCGTAATCGGGTATTTATAAATAATTAAGCGTATTAAATGCTAAAAATTTCAGTAATTTAAACTAGATTACATATTTATTGACCCATTTGAATCTTCGAAGATGCAGTAAACACGTCCACATTTCATCATTTACGAAGATGGAAATGAACTTAGTACCGTCGTTCTATCCGCCCGTAGAAGTCCTATGTTATAGATCACCATGAGAATACCACTCATTCCTGAATCACTTGCATCCACTAGTCCTTTGCAGTTTTTAAGATGTACTTATCAGAGGATATCTGGTTTCATTAATTTATACCTTTTTGTCATAAATTCTTAATAATAATAAAACCACGGTCGATCGTAAGATAATGATTTAGACATAAATAAATTATGCCCATATTATACAACAACCCCTAAATTGTAACTAACATAGATAATAAATGATACAAAGTATTGATGTTATGCATTATTTATTTCGCCTTAGGTGTTATATAATATTTTTATAAAATTATCAAAGTTTAAAAAAATAATCATTATTTAAAGATGCGAAAGGGAATGCTCCGATGGTTCGGACGTGTGGAAAGAATTCCGAACGAACGTCTGATTAAGAAGATATACAATGCGAAAGTGGAAGGAAGTAGGTACCGGGAGAGACCGAGATTAACCTACCTAGACCAGATTGGTCACGTACTCACTCTGTTCTCTCTGCCTACTCTGCAAGGGATATGGCATGATGATATATATGTGTAAATAAAATTATTTAAAACATAAAAAAAATAATTCAAAACAATCTTGTGTCATTTATGTTGCCTTAAGTGTTACCTAAAACTTAGGATTCCGTGGTGAAAATGTTCATTCATCATCATCATCACAGACCATAAATGTCCCACTGTTGGGCTCGGGCTTCCTCCGTAATGGGAGGGAAACTAACCTACTATACCGCGCTGGTCAGACGTGTTGGTATAGGGTTTTGTTTCAAGTTTTCCTTCTCTCGCGTAGATGTTATATGCATTTTATATCCCTTAGTTATCTCGTACGATCACCCACGGGTAAGATATGAGGTGGTGAATAGTATTCTTACTCCGTCACCACACGGAAAAAAGAAGTTGATTAGTTACTTAATACTACTAGAAGTTGTTAATATGTTTCTTTAACACTATGTTGTTATTTACAGATTAAAAATGGATGACACTACTGCTATGCGTTAAATAACAATCTTGTAATAAAACTGACTTGAACTCGGTGCCGGATTCCGGTGTGACGGTCAAGGCTCGGTACCCGGTTTCACTTTCTGGTGCTTTTCACCGATTGCTCTCACGGTCACAATGCGGTTCGACGTTGCTACGCTATTCTAGGGCTGACTATTATATCAATGTACTTTACATAAGAAACTTTCAAAATGGAGAAAAATCTCGAATAGAATCATTTATTTAAGCGCTAATACACTGAATAGTATTTTGACTTTTGATTAAATTTGGACTAAGCCCGTGTGGTGACGGAGTTATAATACAATTCACCACCCTCTTATCTTACCCGTAGGTGATCGTAAGAGACGACTAAGGGATATAAAACGCATATAACATCTATGTAAGAGAAGGAAAACTCGAAACAAAACCCTATACCAACACGTCTGACCACCGTGGTATAGTAAGTCAATTTCCCTCCTATTACGGAGGAGGCTCGAGCCCAACAGTGGGACTTATATGAGCTGAGATGATGATGATGGACTAAGTCCTTGATAACTATGTATATGAATGATACAGGTACATACGGCCTATTTCTTTAAGTATTGAAATCGTGAATGCAGGAGCTGTGTGGTAGTGCCTACGAATACTACCAACCCTTACTATGCTCGTGAATGTCGTAAAAGTCGATTAAGAGCCTTATAACGACCTGGGCCAACTCCATCTGATGCCGTTTGGTGAACAATTACATTCCTAAGGAGAGTTGAGGTCTGGCAGGTGGCTAGTCATAAAACTATTGCCAATAACTTCTACAATATGCACTATGAAAGAAGAGTATATATTGTATCGACTCCAAGTAATTGGGATAAGAATAGAAGAATGATGATATATTGAAAGGATAACTGTATATCCACATATCAGCACGTCCGCGTCTACTGCTGCAAATAGCCCTCCTTATGAGTGAGATATAGTGCTATAATCGCCACACCTGGTAAACAGTTTGGTGATCTCAGTTGATGTTATTGTTTTCCCTAAAGCACTTTGCTGACCACAGCATTCTCCTTCCACAGTCGGCTATTACGACTTCTATAAAAAAGTAAGGAGTAGATCTTTTCTTCGACCCATGCCCACATGAAGTAAAGAATGATAATATACTATATTGTATTTTCACCGAAATGAACTAGACGAAATAGGTACCTGATTTAATCCCGCTGAAAATGTTTTATTCGTGGATCTTTAAAAAAAAAACACAATCATTATATTTATATATCTTTAAAAACCACATTATTAAGTAAATAAAAACATTTTTTATATGACTTTGAAATATATCTAAATGAAAAAAATACGAAGGGTTTGGTAAATTAGTAAACCCACTACGTAATTTTAATTACTCTGGTATTGCAAAAGTCCCTGAACAGCAGTAACTTTAACGCTGAGGAAGAAAGGTTCTCTAATGGCGACCAAAAAACTTACGACGCAGCATTGGACGACCTCCCGCTAGGTGGACTGACGACGTATTAAGAGTCACAGGAAGCAATTGGATGCAAGTGGCGCAGGATCTTTCCGAAAGGCATCCTATGTCCAACAATGGACGTCTATGGGCTGAAGGATGAACTAAATAATAAAAAATCTACCAGATTATTAATAACTACTAAGTATTAGTGTTACTACTATAAAGTTCTATTTATATAAACTTTATTCGATGAATAAACTAAATGACTGTTAGAAAATTTTATGAAATTAAAACGTTTTTATCGTCTCTAAACTCATTATCCTTACTTCCTTACTAATATTATAAATGTGAAAGTAACTCTGTCTGTCTGTCGCTCCTTCACGTCAAAACTACTGAACAGATCTAAATGAAATTTAGTACACAGATAATCTAAAACCTGACAAAGGACATAGGCTACTTTTTAATGCAAAATAGGGGTTGTAAAGGGGGATGAAAAATTGTAAGTATTGTCATTTTTAAATGCCAATGATACATGGCCGTCCTTATTAACAATTTGCTGACGGTTTTGATGTAAAAGTCAAAATGCATGATATATTTTATGACAATTCAAGGTTTTTTAATGATTCTGCACATGTAATTTAATACTAAAAAAATGCTAAAAATTCAATTAAACAATCATATACATACGTGTATTTTAACGTTGTCATAAAATGTTCATAGTCGACCTTTTAGAGTAGCCACTACTCTACTAATGACCACCGGCTTAACTACTAACTGGCTTTAAAGATAAAAATCAACATCCATTTGAACCACAAACTTACTCGATGGTAGCAACAATGGCACATATGAGCATCGTCTTGACCTTATCCCAGTTAGTTGGGGTCGAAGCAATATGTACTCGTCTTCCATCGTACATATAGCAAAAGTTACCCCCTTGGGAATGTAATTGTTGACCAAACGGCATCAGGTGGAGTTGGCGTAGGTTGATATTAAGCTCTTAGCTGTCTTTTACGACACAACGAGCGAAGTAAGAATTAGTAATATTCGTAGCCGCTACCACACAACAAGCAACCACAAACAACAATCGCACATAATAGCAAATATTCTAAGGACAATAACAAAAAAAAAGGAAAATGCGTAGTCATTAGAACAACATTAATATAATATCATTCTCATAACAATACATAAGATCCTCTTAAATAGCCTTATTATGGAGGATTATGAAGGATTAATCTTACTTATTCATGTAGTAATGTGGAGACCCTAATCTTTGTCGGGCTAACAAAACACTAATATTAATCGCATTATGACAACTATGTTTACCGTGAATTACGGTCATTAACCTTTGAAAGCTTAATAGCGCTCTCACTTTGATGTTTCTTACCACATTTGTTCAACATTTCTATCAGTGAATGCATGTATTATTTATGTATGTAATGGAAGGAGGTACTGAAAGAAGAGCAAGATTATATGTTTATTTGATACGAGGAGTAATCGTTTTTCTTTTAAAAATAAATATTTAGATTAGAAAGACTGTTTCTCTTAAGAAACTTACACTACGTGGCCTATTCAAAGATGGGAGGATGTCCTCAAAAATACCATGCTTGGTCATTCAAGCTGGTGAAAGTCAGTTTTTTCTAATTTCCTGTTTACAAAAATGATTTAAAACATGTTAATGACTCATTTTGTATATGAAAACTAGAGAGGAATTCTTAGAGTACTACGCCGTGATTACTAAGGAGAGGGTGGGGACAAAAAGTTTTAAAACTGGGTCATATAGTATGATAGATTCCCTAATGTGGCGACTAAGTAAGAATGCAAATCAGAATCGGAGAGAACATCGCTGCAAGAGATAATTCTAAATGAACTGCGTATAACTTTTTTTAATTGTTTTTTATTGCTTATGGTGGCAAACGAGCAAGCAGCACACCTGATGGTAAGTGTCACTGCCGCCCACGGACCTTTGCAATACTAAGGGTATAACTAAGCCGCTGCCTACCAATATAAACCCCCAAACCCAACCAATTAGGCTTCCGGCTCTCTCGCTCACTGAACGAAGCGCAAGAATGCATTGCTATTACTCATACGTCGATCTTCTGCGAGAGTGTGGTACTATCCCGGACGGACCGGCCCGCGGCTGCAGACAGAGAACTGTCAACAGCGTGGTCCTACCACTATTGTTATATTAACTGGCTAGCATGGTCAACAGTCGAACGAATATGAAGCTCTATAGAAATAAAAAGGGATATTTTTTAGAAACGTTGTATAAACTATAAAACAAAGGTCAGTGACTCCATAACAGTGCAGTAATGGCTACAATTTTGATTAAATTAATCAAAAGTGGTAGGACCACGCTGTTGACAGTTTTCTGTCTACATGCGCGGGTCGTCCGTCCGGGGTTGTACCACACTCTCGCAGAAAATCGACATCTGAGCAGTGGTAATGTGCTTCTTTTGGTGAGCGAGAGAGCCGGAAGTCCAACTTTCTGGGTGGGTTTGGGATTTTATTTAGTAGGCAGTGGACTAGCTATACCCTAGTATGGTAAAGGTCCATGGGCGGTAGTAACACTTACCATCAGGTTTGCTGCTTGCTCGTTTGCCACCAAGAGCAATAAGAAAAATAGAAAGAATAACGAAGGGAAGACCTACGTATGGTTACGAATTTAATATACAATTCACCACTACCTATCTTGCACACCCTTGACTTAACTTGAACACCCAACACGTAGCTCAGCGTAGTGTCAAAATCCTGCGCATGGTGCTAATTGCTGTCTTAACCGTAACTGCGACTGGACTGGAGGTGTATTTCCCACCTGCAGTGACGCCTTGCACGTTATCGATAAAATGTGGCGTCACCCAGAAAATGGACACGTGAAGGACAAGTCGCCAGCCAGGCAGGCAACCAATGTCAATATAATTTTTATCCCGCCTAAAAATCGCCGAGAAAACCTGCAATTTGTCATGTGGTTTCTCGACCCCCGATTTACGGCCAAGATAACTCCTCATCCTGACTCCTGCTCATAAAAGGCTTATGCTATATTTTAATTGCAATCACCAAACTTTTAAACAATATCTATTATATATAAAAAAAATAATTAAAGAAATCAAAAACCCGACTGTATAAAAAGTAACCAAAACTACGTACATAATAAAAAAACTGAAAAGAAAAAAACAAGCACTTGTCAACACACAATGTCCGGTGGTCTAGAATTCCATAATATATTATTGAATAAGTACTATTGCAGAAAATAAAATATATTTTAATAATAGAACATGAGAACTGAACAGTCGGGATCCATTATTCGACAGCAAATCTAATTTTTCAGTGCGCAGTCGGGTAATTAAGTAGTAACTTAATTTGCTTTATGATTTCCAGACAAATGACAGGATGAAGTAGTCGCCGGGACTCCCACGTGGGATCTGGAGACCGGAAATGCTCGCCGATTTGTATCGGCGGGTGTCGGGGGTGCGAGCGAGGGGCGGTGTGGTCTCATTGAGGGAGCTCACCGCCTGCCGCGTCGACGCCCGCGAGACGTCATTGCCCGTTGGGCAGTCCGGCTGGAGAGACCTCGGTTCGGTGTGCGAACCGTGGAGGCCGTCTGGCCGGTGCTGATGTAGTGGTTGGAACGGCGGCACGGGGTGCTCTCCTTCCGACTGGTGCATGTTTTGACGGGGCATAGATGCTTCGCCAAATACCTGCACAAAGTCGTCAGGAGGGAGAGTACACCGTCCTGCCACCACTGCGATTGCGACGAGGATACAGCGCAGCATACGCTCGAGGCTTGTGCCGCTTGGGCAGAGCAGCGCCGTGAACTCGTCGCAATCATTGGTGCCAACCTGACGCTGCCGACCGTCGCCAGGGCGATGCTCGACAACGTCAGGAACTGGGACGCGGTTGCAGCCTTCTGCGAGGCAGTAGTCTCGCGGAAGGAGGTGGCGGGGCGCGCGCGAGGAGCTTCTGCTCGACTTCGCGAGCTGCCGCCGACGACTGGGGCGGCGTAGGCGCGATTATCTGCGCCTGATGCCATGAGCCACCCTAGCTGAGGCCGCGGGTGACTGGACTGGGGAATCAGCCCTTCACCCGCCGAGAGGCTGACCGTGCGAGGAGGGACTGACGTCCTCCCCCGACGTCACTCAAGGAGAGGGTACCCCTCAAGGGGTATTCCGTCGGGCCGGCCACTGACGACAAGTTAACGCTGCTCCGGTGGCCGGTCCAACAACGAAGGCGAGGTTCACGGGTGGGTTACGGGTATGCGTGCGTACGCCCCTCTGTCGCCCCGGACGGAGTGGTGCGAGGAGCGCGCTGACCATAACCCACCCCCAAAAAAAAAGGTCGAAGTAGTGACCATTCACATATTCCCGAATTTATAGTTTCACATGTTATTCTTTACTATATTGAAGCATCATCAACATCAGCAATCATCATCGCGGGTCTGGATGTATTTGCGCGATGACGGAAAAATCTAAAGAGTTAACGCTGTCGTGGTATGGACATGTGATGAGACGGGATGGAAGTAATATTGTGGGGAAAGTGTTATAGGTTATACTTAACATCCATATGTGAACTTTAGGAGTAAGAAATCACCAAAAAAAGAGTGCACGGAGCATGATATGAGTAGAAAGGGGGTGATCTGATATGATTATGCTGAAAAAGAACATATAGCGATGAGCCCAAGTAATTTGGATAACAGTAGAGTGATGGCGACAAGGATTTATTATTTAATGCAAGGTTTTAAAAAATATGGGTATAAGATTAACATTGCGCGTGTTGATAGACTAAAAATACCTATGTCATCAACCTTTCCTTTCAGAAACGTAAGAGACGATTAAGGGACTGAAGGAGTGTAGTGCAATACCACCCAGTGATATACAACCCAGTGTAGTGTAAAATCATTGCTAAGCAAGTAGGATATATGTATGCTAAAAAAATTACGTGTATCATATTATTATAGTCAAAATATCTTCAACTCGTCACTTACGACAACAATCTACTCACTGACAAAACGTTATACATATGTACGAAATATTAACTTTCATGATAGATAATTTCAAGTCCAGTCAGTTTGTTGTGGATTAAAACTATGTCCCAAAGATAATATGAAAAACATGATATAGAATAGATAGAAGATTCTATTCTAGAATAGATAGAGAATTCACCTCGAATTGTGGGATGAACCATAATACCTAATAGGATTTACATTTTCTGAAAAGAAGATTAAAACATAGATACATCATTATAAAGATTAATAATAATAATAACAACTACATACTTACATAGTATACCAACATTAACTTTACAATAATGCAAAAAATGTGTGCCCGGATATAAAAAAGCTTTAATACGATGTATGCGACATCTATTACCGTAGCCCAGAAACTTGTTATTTAAAAACGCGCCATCTATGATATAAAGTGTAATCTAACTTAATTTAACAATAACAAAGATGCAAGAATGAACTACCACCATAAACTCAGCGTTAACAAAAGACACGCTAACTTAAACCATTGCTAATAGATGTCACTGTATACCATTACTAATTTCATTTAGTGGGCAACCATTTTGTTCTTTAGCCTATTATAATACCCACCATTAGACAAAGGCTTCCTAGATATTACTAGAGAAATAATATATTCCTATACCTATAGGCCAAAAAAGGCCTTTTATATACTTTTATTAAATAAAATCATGTGGCCTATGCCGAAGAGTCAGCAAGCACAGTTGATATATATTTTCTTAGAAGTTTTTATTTCAAATAACAAAATATATTTTTAAATATCAAAACGTATTTTAATATGTCCAAACAAAGAAATTATTTTTCATCCGTATGGTGGCGGAGTTAAATACAATTAATCACCCCCTATCTTGTCTGTGGGTGTCGTAAAAGATGACTAAGGGGTATAATATGCAGATAACATTCATGCAAAGGGAATTCAAACGCGACATAATACCGTATGCCAACACGTCCGACTAGTGTAGAATGGTAGTACCTAGGTCCAATACCCTTCTATTATGGACTCTAGTTTAGCAATGGGACATATATGAGTGGAGCTCAAAGACAATTTACTTGATCATGTCTTTTAACAATTCTTCATCATCATCGTCATACTTGCCATACAACATGTACCATGACACTTTTTAAGGACTTACAATTGAAGACTTCTAATACTTAGAGAGATCTAATATTTACAAACCTTTCAATACGAATGTAATGTGGTTGATGTAAACTTATTAATTTTAATAGGTATAACCCACCATGCAAACTTTCTGTTTTTTACTTTTTTTATATCGTTGTTCGAAGAGTATTTCACTGCAGCTAATTCTTACTAAACATGTTGTACATATTTATCTCTAAGGGTGCTTTTTTTTTGCAACAATTTTTTTTTGGTCCCATAGTGAAATTGTTACAAGTACCCGAGAAAAAAATCTCCGAAAGTTTGGGCCCTTAATACTAGTATTAAGTCGTCGACCAAGGCATGTAAAGATTTCTCATAAAAAAAAACACAGAAACTCTGATTTTTGTATCTTTAAATTTCTGAAGCTCAGTGTCATTTCATAGCATCGCTTCCACCTAGGACATTTTTTTCTTCAAATGAATGTTCAAGTGTTCATTGCGGCCAAGCTGTAACTCGAACCAGAGAGATAGTACAAGCCTCTAAGCTTGATTTTTCCGTGAAATTTGCATTTTTTCGCATTTATTGTATCTCGTAAATGATAAGAGCTACAGAAAAAATATGAATGATAAACTTGTAGAAAATTCAATTTTCTACAAAAACAAGTTCTCAGTACCAAGTCGTTAAACTTTGATTATTTACTTGCAAGTAAATAATCAAAGTCGTTAAAGTCAATATTTACAGAGATATTTAATGATAATGTTTTTAATATCTCTTTTTTATTATAAAATATTAAAAAAAGTAATTATTTAAGAAAGTAGTGATGGATAAAAAATAATGATATTTTTTATAATTGACGTGGTTTTCGGTAAAAATTTGACATTATAAAAACTTTATCATTAAATATCACCAGAAATGATTACATTTTTTTTCTATGACTCTTGTCATTCACGAGATAAATGCGAAAAAACACGAATTTCATGGAAAAATTAAGTTTAGCGGACTGTACTACTTCGCGGGTTCAAGTTATGGCTTGGCCGTAATGGAGCATTCCTTTTGTAGAGCATTCAATTTTGAAAAATACCCATCCATGGTCGAGGCGGTGCTATGTAATGCTGCTGAGCTATAGAAATTTAAAGATATAAATCAGAGTTTCTGTGTTTTTTTAATGGGAAATCTTTACACGCCTTGGTCGAGAACTTAATATTAATATTAAGGACCCAAACGTTCAGAGATTTTTTTTTTTGGATACTTGTAACAAAATTTCGCGACAGGACTGAAAAAAATTGTTAAAAAAAGGAATAAAATAATAATAATAAACAAACCCGCTGAGTTTTTTTGCCAGATCTTCTTAGTAGCGATGTCGTTCCGATCCGATGGTAGTTAAATGAATTAATTTAATATTTTTAAATTACCAGTTTGTAAAAAAAATATTTTGAGGGTCTGCCATTTCAAATAAAATGCCTCTCAACGTTTGTGAACGCCGTAGAAAATCGATCTAACCGTTCGATTGAAAAGTCTGCCTTCAGACTGCAAATATACCAACTGTTACCACAGCAAGATACTATATCTGTAGTAAGAATAAATGACTATTCAAATAGAAGCAATTTAGTATATTTATCGATAAGTGCAACTGCCATTGTGCCATGCGTTTTACTACAATTTCAACTTTCAGATTTACTTTCACGAAACTACGAGGTTTATAACTAATCATTATACGCCATAGGAATCTTCTTAAATATAACATGGGTATCCATCAAATTATCGTAATCAAATCTCACTATTAGACTTAAAGTCGCTTAGCCATGGGAGGCTCAATCTCTAGAAGAGCGAATTTAATCTGCATGTCGTTTTTTTTTTTTTTTTTTTGGCAGGCTATGGTTTGGACACATGCCGTCCATTCCACCTGGGGCGACGGAACGCCGGCGCGTAGCTCCGTATTCCCTTCCCATCGCCATTGGACCGGCCACTAGTACCCCTTGTTATGGGCAAGTGAAGAAAAAGACCGCCTACCAGTGACCCATCCGCACGGCGTCGAGACGTCTATGTAGGGCGGGTCTACGGGGTCTTGCGCCGCTTTGCCTGTCGCCCTGGATGGATTAGCGGGGTTTGACGTACCGTAGCCCACTGCCAAAAAAAAAAAAACCGCTTGCCTTGACATCCGTGCAATCAGCATGTCCTAAAGAATTAACACAATAAAGCAGCAAAGGACAAATCACATCGCCTGACGAGTCGATAATTACTGCAGCATTTTTGAGACCAGTACGTGCAGCAATATGATCACATACTGGGACGTGAGTGAGTAATTTGTTTGCTTTTCTTTCTTTTTTTTTGTCCTGAGTTTTAGTTGTAAACTATTTTCGGCACCAATAAGCAATAAAAAACTTTTTGATGTTTCAAACTATATATTTAAAAAAAACAGGCCATGTTGATCGGACAAAGCCATTATTTTTCCCAAGAAACATGTCAATAGTGATATCGTGATGTAAAGTTATGTCACAATTACAATGCTGGCCTAAATGTTTGTATAACGGAACTAAATCACATCAACAAAGTTGTTCCACCACGTTTAACGTCATCGCCTACTTCGCTGGTGTGAACACTTTTGTTTTCTTACTATATATGTAACTACATTTCCGTATAGTTGATTGAGTAAGAATACAATGTGTTACCGCCTTGTTCTTCCCCGGGGACGATGTAAAAGAGGATTCTATACCAACTCATTGAACCACCGTAGTAGATAGGTAAATTCTTTTTTCTTTTTACAAAGTTTCAAAGGTCAAGTTTATTTCTATTGTGAAGGATACTCGAGCTCTACAGCAAGACTTATATGAGCTGGGAAATTGTGATCATGTTGATATAACTATAGTTGGACAACCAAAATATGATGAGCTAAGAGATGAGTAAATTTGTTTGTTCAAATTTACAAGCGATTACGAATAATGCAATTTGATTAATTATAATCAACAACTTCTCGGTAGCCACCACCTCAGCCAGAAGGCCAGAAACGTGTAGCAATACATAACGCTGTACTTGTCCCAACATTACTATATGGAAGTGAGAGTTGGGTATGCAGAAAAGAGCATGAAAGCAAAATTAATGCGGTCGAAATGCGATCTCTACGGAAAATCTGTGGAGTTAGGCTGACCGACCGCATTCGCAACGACGACGTAAGAGAGCGAGTAGGTATGAAAGAGAGTATTGGTGTAAAGATGCGAAAGGGAATGCTCCGATGGTTCGGACATGTGGAAAGAATGCCGAACGAACGTCTGGTTAAGAAGATATACAGTGCAAAAGTGGAAGGATGTAGGTACCGGGGGAGACCGAGACTCACCTACCTAGACCAGATTGGTCACGTGCTGAAAGAAGGTGGAGTCAAGAGTCTCCGAAACCGGCGAGCGTGTATGAAGAGAATTATGAATGTTGTAGAAGCGAGTGAACTATGCAAGGATAGAGTTCTCTGGCACTCTATTCTCTCTGCCTACCCTGCAAGGGATATGGCGTGATGATATGTATGTATGTATTAATTATAATTTAATCTTCTCATCATGTCAGCTCAAATATGTCCCACTGCTGGGCTCGAGCCTCCTCAACACTAGGCCGGAAATTAATCTACTACACCATGCTGATCAGACGTGTTGGTATAGAGTTTTATTACAAGATTTCCTTCTCTTGCATAGATGTTATACCTATGCCTTTTATATCCCTTAGTCGTCTCGTACGATCACCCACGGGTAAGATAAGGCGATGGTAAATTGTTTTCTGATTGTAATATACCTATAGATCTTGGTGTGGTCATGCTCACTAAAAAGGTCTCTGCCTTTTTTTTTTTTTTTTTTTTTTTTGGGGGGTGGGCTACGGTCGGCGCACTCCTCGCACCACTCCATCCGGGGTGACAGAGGGGCGTAAGCGCGCACACCCGTAACCCACCCGTGACGTCGCCTTCGTCGTTGGGCCGACCACCGGAGCAGAGTGACTTGACGTCAGTGGTCGGCCCGACGGAATACCCCTGAGGAGTACCCTCTCCTCGACCGACATCCCCCCCTCGGGTAGGATGTCGGTCTTTCCTCACGCGGTCGGCCTCTCGGCGGGTGACGGACTAATTCCCCGATCCAGTCACCCGCGGCCTCGGCTAGGGCGGCATCAGGCGCAGGTAAAAAAAAAAGGTCTCTGCCTGCGGTTGCTACGTGAGCGGGTCTCTCCCTTCCCTCGAATGTGGTTGAGGGGCGTGATGGCTGCTTTAGTAGTTAACTCGTGATCGGGTGCCGCTTGTGGAATCTGGTCCAACCATTTCTGTTCTTTTTGTTTTTTTTTTGTTAATCTTGTATTTAACTTTTACAAAAATAAATCTTTACTCGAAGGGCATCTCACTGGAGCTAATTTGGACTAAACATGTATCCAATAATATTAAGAAAACATGTAATTTAATAAAAAAAAATGATGAGCCTGCTGAGTTTCTTGCCGGATCTCCTCAGTTCGTGGCGGCTTTCCGATCCGGTGGTAGATTAATTTTAAAAAAATATAATATTTACAATATGTAAGTGCACTTTTAGGGCTTATGCATTATAAATGGTTTGATTTGATTTATTCTTACTCCGTCACCACACGGATTATATAATTGCATATTTTCGTTTAAATTTTTCATTTATGACAAATGCTAATAAATGACGGTATAGATTCTTTTCCGAATCAAGAAATCGACTCCTATCGACTCAGAACATTTTTTTCAAAGTCTTCGTAGTGTGGGCGTAATCTATGTCCATTAACTACTTTTATCACCATCATACAAGAAGTTATTCCTTACTATGTGATATTCAAGAAAAAGAAAACAATGTACATATTTGCTCAGTAGCTGTACTATAATTATTTTTATTATTATTTATGTTATAAAAAATATATATAATGACCTGGGCCAACTCTATCTGATGCCATTTGGTCAACAATTACATTCCCAAGGAGGGTTGGCGTCTGGCAGGTGGCCGGTCGTAAAACTATTGCCAATAACTTTTACAACTATGTACATGAAAGAGAGATGTGTATGAAAGAGGAGTACATATAGTATCGACCCCAAGTAATAGGATAAGAGTAAAAGAATGATAATGATGTTATAAAAAATAAATGCATTGATTTAGTAGTTTTTCTGTAAGTAGGTAATCAATAAGGCACATTGTACTCGTCTCTTGTTTTGATGGTACGTACAGGCGAAACGCCTTATTAAAACTTGCTTTGTTCGTAAAGACATTCAATCGTGAAGAAACTTCTACAAGTAATTTCTTCCTTGCGTTCCGTGCTATGGGTTAGCACACCAGACAACAGCATAAATGATCATTCATGGATGAAATAAATATAATCAAAATAATAGCAAATATATATAACTGCTAAAACATCGATGAACAGAGTAAGATTTAATTTACGGGAACTTCTAAAAAGGTAAATAGTAAAATTACTCTGGTACTGTATTAATAGGACCTGATTTATCAAGCCATCGACGCGGTACTAATAGATAAAAAAAATGAAATGCCAAAATGTTTACTGTAAACTTTAAACAAAACATAGTCATTATTGTAATACACTTATGTAAGTGCATACATTTATTTGATTTATTCGAAAAAAATGTCATTTCGCCACTAAAAGGCAACAACAATAGACTCATTAGGAGATGTCACCGTGCGTGCAAACAAAAGAACCCGGCAAGAGATAAAACAACGAAACACATACAAAACATTGCAAACTATCAGAAGCTATTGTGGACACTACCTGTTCCGAACCGCAGTTACATTTCAACCACGACTCAAAATGGTTGCAATTTACTTATTAATATTATCGAGTGCTTTTATCATTGCTGCGGAACACTCAGGTGCATATTCTTCTCCTCAATATGCAAAGAAAATGTATCCTAAACAAGGATATGATGATAATGCATTACTTCCTCGAGAAAAACCACCGACACCTTTCAAACATGATCAAGAAACAATTGCAAGATTCGATAATGGTAATGATACTGCTCAGCATGGAAGATCATCATTTTTGGATGCTGCAGGAAGTTTTTTAAGTGGTACAGGAGGGCAGGTAGTATCTAGTATAGCAAAGGACTTCATCGCCAGGTCAACAGGCAGCAGTCAGGTTGGTTTTGACTGCGTTACCCAGGTTCGTACATTTGGCACCTAGATATAAAGTTGCACGCATTTGTTGGATGAGTAACTGTTTTTATTTTCAAATTCCTTATTGTGAATCATAAATACGGTTCTAAGAAATGACGTCACCTTTTTAAAATATTTCACCCATTTACAGAAAAGTTGTTATCAATATATTTGAGGCCCTTATCTGTCCCTTTATTAAGTCACAATATAGATATAATTAGATATAATTTAACCAGTTTATAAAAACTGTAATTTAAATCAAAAGATTATTGTAATCTTACAAATTAGTCGGACTTTTTGGCTCCGAATTTATACAAATGTTTCTATTTACAGGTACTAAGCCTAAATCTGACGAATCTGGTAATTTTGATTATTTTGAAGGCCTTAATTCTGGCAGCAGGTTTTTTCGGTGCTGGTGCTTGGAAAAGTGGACATTACTATGGGAGAAGTCTTGATGGTAAATATTCTTTTCATTTTTCAGTTTTTGGTATTGTTTTTACAGTTCTAATATTCTGAATATTTCTACGTACATCATCATAGTAAAATTATTTTTCTAGTAATGAGAAGTATTTGTTTCATTCAATCTTGACTGAACAAATTTCACTGTACAGTTGGCGTAGGAGTTAAGATACCGACCGCATTAATTTTACTTTCATACTCTTTTCTGCATACCCAACTCTCGCTTCCATACAGTAATGTTAGGACAAGCACTGCGTTATGTATTGCTACACGTGCCTTCTGGCTGATGTGGTGGTGAGTATGAAAGTAAAATTAATGCGGTCGAAATGCGATCTCGGCGGAAAATCTGTGGAGTTAGGCTGACCGACCGCAATCGTAACGACGACGTAAGAGAGCGAGTAGGTATGAAAGAGAGTATTGGCGTAAAGATGCGAAAGGGCATGCTCCGATGGTTCGGACATGTGGAAAGAATGCCGAACGAACGTCCGGTTAAGAAGATATACAATGCGAAAGTGGAAGGATGTAGGTACCGAGGGAGACTGAGACTAACCTACCTAGACCAGATCGGTCATGTACTGAAGGAAGGTGGAGTCAAGAGTCTCCGAAACCGGCGAGCGTGTATGAAGAGAATTATGAATGTTGAGGAAGCGAGTGAAGTATGCAGAGATAGAGTTCTCTGGCACTCTGTTCTCTCTGACTACCCTGCAAGGGATATGGCGTGATGATATGTATGTATGTTAAGATACCGACGACCTTCCGCGCCATGGCTTCGATTTCTACGTAGGAAAATACTTTGTGCGATCCACAAAGTGTAGTTCTGAGTTTGGGTGTAATTTTTCTGCGTGAATTACGTGTTTGTAAAGTTCGACGCAATACAAGGATTATTGCCTTAGTGCAAGATAGTGTTTTTTTTTTTTTTTTTTTTTTTTTTTTTTTTTTTTTTTTTTTTAAATAATCCAAATGTACTGCACATTCAATTTTCTGCTCATATTTCCTGGTGTTATATATTCTATATCATATTAAATATTTACGGAGTCGAAGAACAAGTAATTGTGAATTGTAAAATACATTTATAGATACACCATGCAATTTCTATCAAAAACGCTCGACATAAGATGCTTATACCACTATGCCATCTGCGCAATCATTTAATCTAGGTCTAGAAAATTTTCAAGGGAATTTAGTAAAAAGTTCAATTAATTTTTTAATCTAAAATGTTAAATCGCTTTGGGGTGAACAATCCATACATTATATGAAATAATATAATGCTGATAAAACGACAAATCAGTAGCTTCATATATAAGTTTCATATATATTATTTACAGACATATTTTATTAGGTGGGGAAGACTAAATGCACACCCCTGTAGGCCAGTACACCTAGAAAACTAATAGCCTCAATCGTCTAAAGTCTTGATATCGCGATCGTCAACCTAAGTATGGTTTTATCCAAATAGGAAAGCCTATATCCAACAATGGACATTAATAGGCCAATAGACGGCTGTGTAGATGGAATCTTATTATTTATCTCCGAAAATGTATTATAGTCTTGACCCCGTTGTCATCTATCGGGATCAGTTCTAGATTTACTTCTAATTGAAAATTCGCATACGGATAAAACAAAACTAGCACTTACACCCCCGTGAACTATTGTAGGACATTCAATTCTCGCATCGTATTATATTTTCGTATTTAAGGAGACGTGTGCCATCTGCCCGGAATTGTTTACACATTGTACAGACTTAATACTCAAACCTTCCAGTTAGAATTGTATTAAACAATGACGCAACACTGTTATTCAAATGACTGAAATTAAGCATTAAATATGCTTGATTATTTTATAAAAACCCGATTACGAGCGAAAAATTATTATCACAAGTGGGACTCGAACTCACACCTATTGGCATTCTCCTTAAAGACGAAAATATAATACGATGCGAGAATTGAATGTCCTACAGTTCACGGTGGTGTAAGTACCACTTACGGCATTCAATTGACAAAACAGAAAACATTTAGTAATAATTAAATAAAATTTACTCAAATAAATCAACAAATGATCAGGCAATCATGACCGGTCAATATAACCATCTGCTGTGTTCCAGACAGACACGTGCCAAACAATCTGACCATTCCGTAATCCAATAGTAGATACTCGATGCATTTGTCGTGTCCGTTGAATTAATCCCATTGCTTAGGGATTATGTGTACCTACAGCTTTTATCTCAAAATGACCAGCAAACCTCATAGAATAAATGGACAACCCTTGTTCAAATAATGCCAATTTTAAATATACATTAAGGTTCTCTATAGAAAATATATAAGTAATAATAGTCCTTTGATAACTCACGACAAACTCATGCCAATTCGTGTTATTGATATTATAGCTATATTTCCTTTCGTTTAAGAAGTTTCGTGTTGAACAGAAGTAATAAAGGCTGTAAAAGAAAATATCTCCCTTAGCCATTCTTAATGCTCTAATTTAGAAATTCACATACATTTATATATAGGTCTACTGACTTTTACTGTTGATTGTAGATCTCTCTAAGACGCATAATGCTAAAATCGCCATGCTTTGCAGACGAGTTGCCAATGGCAGTTGGTGTTATTAGTGCCCCAAGACCGTGCTGTTACGTATTCTCCTAGTATGTATCCTTAGAAGTTTTGAGAACACAGACTCTCCCCAATAAGAGAGAAATTAACCTACTATTCCATAATTATTAAAGAAGTTAATCAAAATGTTTGCCAGTTCTCTTTCTCTTGCAGTCTAATTCTTGCGATATAACGATTTGCGTGCCTTAGTAGTCGCAATACTCATGAGAGATGAAGAAATTGTTTTCTTAGACCTTTAGTGTGTCAAACACTAGATTTAGGAAATGTCACGTCATACGCTAACTCCAGATTTAAGTCTCGTCTTGGACTTTTGACGGGAATTTGAAAACGTCATGTGGTGCTCTTGTATTATATTCGATATCTTAGTGTTTTAACGTGTTATATTAGATAATTTTGATGGCATTTTATGTAATGTGATGTGCGGAAATACTGGGATGTAGTGAATATCATATAAAAGTGCTTTACAACGTTTTCGTTTTCCATCAAAATTCCCACAAGATACCATTAACAGTGTGGCCATTGCACTGTTAATGGTGACAATTTGACTTAGACAACGACTGACTTGAAAGACTAAAAACGTGAAAATATTTATAACTTGACACTGGCACCAATAGCTCGTAGATGTAGCTGATTGCCAATACATAAGAAGAAGAAGAAGAAGTCTCGTCTTTTGACGGGAATTTGAAAACGTCATGTAGTGCTCTTGTATTATATTCGATATTTTAGTGTTTTAACATGTTATATTAGATAATTTTGATGGCATTTTATGTAATGTGATGCGCGGAACTACTGGGATGTCGTGAATCTATACTAATATTATAAAGCGGAAGAGTTTGTTTGTTTGTTTGTTTAAACGCGCTAATCTCAGGAAATACTGGTCCGATTTGAAAAATTATTTTTTTGTTGGATAGTCCATTTATAGAGGAAGACTTTAGGCTATACAACATTACGCTGCGACCAATAGGAACAGAGCAACAATGATGAATGTGTAAAAATCGGGTTTTTGTTTCCTTTTGAGAGCTTCCGCTGCGTAAACGGTTAAAGTTGCGCAAAAATTATGTACTATATAATTGTTCCCCTTTCAAAGTTCTAAATAAAAGTCCGCGACAGCATATGTCTATCTTTTAAGATTGGCTCACTATAACCTTTTCTAATCAAATTTGTTTTAAAATAGTATGATATTTTCGAAGGTGTTTTTATAAACATAATATTAATCCTTACCCAAATAAATGAGTTATTCATCATAAGTATTTAATTTAAAACAAAATTGCTCTTTACATTATTTGATTTCAATGAATATCTTAGGAAATATCGCAGTTTAAAAATAACATCGCAGCAAAATAATGATCAAGTACTGGGCGCGCATTTACGATAAAAATACTGGGTCTTATAATCTTATATTTAAAAAAAACTCAAACTAATGTTATTTCAAAGTACTTCTGCACACACTACATTTTTAGTTTTGTTTTCTTCTCATGACCTTCCGTCGGCTTTACACATCCTAAATAATAATAATAAGTATAGGAAGTATTAGTGCCTGCCCTCATGTATGGCAGTGAAAGTTAGATTTGGCGGAGAAGATATGAAAATAGAATAAATGCTGTAGAGCTGACAGCTCTTCGTAACGTGTGTGATGTAAGTCTGAAAGATAAAGTTAGGTATAATGTTATAAAAGAGCGCTGGTATGCTGAGGTGGGTTGGACACGAAGTGGAAGAAATAATGAGTGGGCAGAGGTTGACGAAGCAAACATATAAAGCAATCGTGAATGGGACGAATACAAGGGGAAGACCACGTTATACTTTTCTGGACCAAATTGGAGATTTGTTCACGAGAGGTCATCATCATCATCATCGTTATTCTCCTACTCTTATCCCAATTACTTGGGGTCGATACAAGTACTCTTCATTCATTGTACATATTATAAAAGTTATTGGCAATAGTTTTATTACCGGCCGCCTGTCAGACGTCAACCCTAATTGGGAATGTAATTGTTGACCAAACGGCATCAGATGGAGTTGGCCCAAGTCGTTATAAGGCTCTTAGTCGTCTTTTACGACATCCACAAGCAAAGTGAGGATTGGTAGTATTCGTAGCCGCTACCACACAGCGATGTCATACACATTAAAAGTATGTGTAATCGTAAATAGGCGTAAGTGTATGTAGGTATGTATATATGTATGTATGTATAATATACATACATTGTATATGGTATATCTATAGAAAGTATAGATAAGACCCAATACTTTTACTTAAGGTTTAATGTTCTACCCTTACTAATAAAAGGGTCATGTAGGTACCTAAAACAGCTTTAACGTATGTATTATTTAAAAATATTTCCACCTTTTACGTAAACGAATTCGCGAGTTGAAGTTAACGTTAGCCCAAAGTAACCATTCCACGCGGACGAAGTCGCGGGCGGAAGCTAGTATCATATAAAAGTGTTTTACAACGTTTTCATTTTCCATCAAAATTCCAACAAGATACCATTAACAGTGTGGCCATAGCGCTGTTTATGACGACAATTTGACTTAGACAATGACTGACCTGAAAGACTATTATTGACTATATAACTAGTTATTGGCGAAATCTTGTAAACGCCATTAAAAAAAAAGGCATATAATACTTATATTAATTAAAACATTATTTTTCTAATTTAGACAACACAAACGCTACATACATCAGCGAGGATGAAATTTTATTATACTTAAGTTATTTGGCCGGCCAGCAGAAGAAAGACTACAGTTGTCTTTATTTACTGTCATGTCAGAGGCCTCAACAAGCTGAAATGTATTCTTCAGGTGCTGATCTTTTGCTACAAGGTGTTAAGATGTTACAAGGGTATGTACTATCTTATTTATATTACAAATTAAACTAAAAAGATTTTAGTAGCAATTTAGGGTCCAAATAATATATTATTATTACAATCACATTTTACGGTGACTGACGTTAAAGCTTACTCAATTTCTGATGTGATTTCAAATGTATGGAAACGCATGAATTTTTCTCTATTTATATAGAGTTTAAATGTTTTTATGCTCACTAAAAAATACATCTCATAGTTTGCTACTCGTTAGTAAAGGGGACTAGGTCAGTAATCTAAACTTTTTACGTACTGTTAGAACAGGCGCTTGTAAAATGGCTACGCCTAATTTTTTAAAGCAGTTACTTAATTTTTACTGTTGGTTAATTTTTTCCCTGTGGTGACTAAGTAAGAATACAATTCACCATCCCCTATCTTACCCGTGGGTGATCGTAAGAGACGACTAAGGGATATAAAACGCATATAACATCTATGCGAGAGAAGGGAAACTCGAAATAAAACCCTATACCAATACGTCTGACCAGCGTGGTATAGTAGGTCAATTGGCCTCCCATTATGTAGGAGGCTCGAGCCCAGCAGTGGGACATATATGAGCTGAGATGATGATGATAACTTAATTTTTAAGCACTGCTAATTCATTACTCTTATTCATCTGTCTCTAAGCGAACTCATTATGAAGGAAGCTGTGAAAGCGGAGGGAAAATGAGCAAATACGGTCTATCTTTTTTTAAATAATTAACAAACATTCCTTTACTAGATTATTCATATTTTTGAGTTCACGGAGAAAGTTTACTCACCATCAGCGCTATGACCCCATTCCAATTTTAAGATATGTGCTAAATAAGGCTACTTAATAAGTATCTGCGTATACTAAGGGTGAATGGCACAAAATCATATAGCCACCATAGCAAATGTGCTCCATACTACTTTCATACAATTAAGAGTTATAAATTGAGAAAGAATATTTCTTATTTTCTACTATAAAATCTGTAGCTATTTGAATAAATAACTAAAGTAACGACCAAAATTCACAGATTTGCAACTTAATATAACGACCCTGACTTTTCTCAAACCATTGCGTTCTATGTTGGTCGAATCATGAACCATAACAGTGTTACACATTCAACTAATTCCTTCAAGGTTTGCTTAATTTGTCGAGTATTTGGTGCGAATAAATAAGTTATTAAGAACAGGATTTTTCTTTATGTAATATATCTTGAAATTCATTTACGATGTCTAATCATTTTTCATTGTACAACGTCAGAAGATCAAAATTGAAAAATGCAAAAACACGTATTTATTTATTTTAGATGACTCATCATCTTCATTCTCCTACTCTTATCGCAATTACTTGGGTTCCACGCAACATATAGACATACTCATTGTAAAAGTTATTGGCAACAGTTTTATGACCGACTGCCTGCCTGACGTTTCGTATAATTCTTACTGGTCTTAGTCTACTGTCTAGTTGCAGTAATATTGAATCGGCGTTGATAAGTCGGGGAACTAGCTTCTTGTTCTAACTTATTTTTTAATTTTCAGAGACAACACAGATCTGGAACCTTATGCCAAAATATCCAATGGTATAAAACAGGCAACTGAATGGGGTGAAGCTGGAATGAATTGTGACACTCGTTACAAATGTGGAGAATAAAATAATTTTAATAAATTAATAAAAAAATAATAATATTATTAGCTTAAATTATTATTATAATTAGTACTGATAAGGGCGATGTGTAATTAAGTCATACATAGCTGAGCTAGTAAAAGTACCTTCAGTTATTATAAAGAAAAAAATGTAACTAATATAGGTATTTAATAAATATAACATACAAATCCTAATAAAACCACTTTTTTCTTAATTTTTATTTAATATATATTTGATTCCAACACTATAATTTTTATTGCCTTTAGTGGCACACGAGAAAGCAGTACACCTGGTGGTATTTACATGAACCAAGTGACTGTCTAAAGGTTTAGGCCCCCAGCTCCCTCGCTCATCGAATGATAGAGTACACACAGTACCAAATTGATACTAACAAACGTTGATTTTCTGCGAGAGTGTGGTAGTACCCCAAACGAGTCCAACGACGGATCCATGTTCTTTTTTTGGCAGCGGGCTGGTCACATGGTCACACCACATAGAAGAAACGGCGTGCGAGACCATAACCCGCCCTATAAGTACCTGTCAACGCCGTGCGAACGGTTCACCGGTATCTGGTCCTTGTCTTCGGTGGCCCATCCGGTGGCTTACCATTGCGGGTACGGCAGATCTAGCTTAAAAGTGAGAGTGAGTCAAATACAAGTCAGAGAGGGCCACCATCGCCGTTTTTTCTAGTCATAACAAGCTCTAATTCGATTAAAATAATAATTCTATTATAATTAAAAAGAAAATATCTTATTGCTATATATTCAGAATATATTTAGAAAATATTTTATTGCTTAGTCAGAATATATTTAATTAAGTAACAACGTAAAAATATTTATTTAAATAAGAGATTGACATAGAACGAGATCAGCGGGGTCATAACCCCCATGACTGCTCCCGGATCCGCTCTTGAACGAGTCGACTATTTATGACTGCAGACAGAAAATTATGAGGTGCGTGCCTTACCACTCGAAGAGAATTAAACTTATTACTTAATTAAGTATTACAAGATAATGATATAAAATTCATCTCGTAAATATATAATCTTATTCAATACAATACTCATAAATCCTATTTTACAACTTTGTCGTTTTGTACACATATTAGATAAACTCTTGAGTATTTAAAAATATATAAAACTTTATTATTATTATTTTAATTCGTCTCCTCATGATTTGAAAGACGCAAGTACTCTAGGTGTGCGTTCCTTAGGATTCTTTTCTCTTGCTGCACGGTATTCAGAATATGACACGTACCCATCTCCGTCTGCATCATCTAATTGTAGTGTTTGATCAACTAAAGCTGTAAACAGATACAATGTTTGTTAGAGAGATACAATGTTGTTTGTTACAAAGCTGATACAATGTTTAATAAATGAATTTTATACGTCTAGTAATGTTTTAAGTAAACAATGTACCATTCATAATCTTGAAAGTTCAAATTACTAAAATTTAGCATTTAATATGCTTGATTATTTATAAAAACTTGATTACGAGCGAAAAATGATTGTCACAAGTGAGATTCGAATCCACTCCTATTGGAAGTCCGTTCCAATCGTGCTGCCACTTACACCACCGTGAACTATTGTAGGACATTTAATTCTCTCATGTATGTGGGTTCGAATCCCACTTGTGACAATTATTTTACGCTCGTAATCTTGAAAGTTGTAAAAACTAAGTATATACCAAGACATGGGTATATGTAAATCGATTATGGGATGTAAATAGATAGTAAAACTACAAAAGAAGGAAATTTAAACAAAAATCTCATGTCGTTCTGCTTGTTTGACTACCCAGATGACATAGTGGTTAATGTAAAGGTCTAGTGGGTTAGATTCCCACGCTGAACAATACTTTGTACAATCCACAATTTTTTGTTCGGAGGCTGGTTGTAATTTGTATCCGTTGATTACATGTTCGAAAAGTCTCCCGCAATATAAGGATTAGTTCTATAATACAGGGTTTTGTGAAAAAAAAAAACATATAAACCTTCTAGCCTGCTGGCTATAGTAGACTAGTTCTTCTTGTTTGGAGGAAACCTATATCTAATAGTGGGATTTATATGGACTGACTTTATATGGAAAATGCACAAAAAGTCACGGCCCCCAGTCACGGCAGTTCCGCTGTTCCACGGGCTCATTTTGGTAGCGGGCCTGTTGGTGGCGGGGCAGGGGGTGCTAGGAATCTCCGGCCGCGATCCGGCTACCAAAAAAATCGACCCTTGGCCCTGGTAACACACAACGTTCGGACGCTTAGGACCGACGAGAGGGTCATCGAACTGGAAGAGGAATTGAGCAAAATACGATGGGACATTGTAGGATTATCAGAAGTGCGAAGAGAGGGGGAGGGCACGATAATCCTCCGGTCTGGAAATTTGCTCTTCTACCGGGAGGGAGATCACCCATCCCAAGGCGGTGTAGGGTTTATCGTTCGTAAGTCTCTCGTAGAGAACGTGGAGAGGATCGAAAGTGTGTCAACAAGGGTAGCGTACCTTATACTCAGAATTACCAAACGGTATTCGTTGAAGGTCATACAGGTTTACGCACCGACTTCGACATACTCCGACGACGTAGTGGAGGCCTTATACGAGGATATCTCGAAAGCCATCCACACGTCCAAAACCCACTTCACGGTAATTATGGGAGACTTCAACGCAAAACTAGGCAAAAGGACAGACGATGAGTTGATAGTGGGGCAATATGGATTTGGACAGAGAAACCAAAGGGGCCAAAAACTGGCCGACTTTTTGGAGAAGGAAGGCCTCTTCATGATGAATTCCTTCTTCAAGAAACGGCCACAAAGGAAGTGGACTTGGATTAGCCCTGATGGATCCACTAAAAATGAGATAGACTTCATCTTGACGGACAAACGACAAATATTCAATGATGTCTCTGTGATCAGCAGGATTAAAACTGGGAGTGATCACCGCATGGTTCGAGGCACATTGAATCTTCGTACGAAAGTCGAGCGGTCCCGCTTGATGAAGTCTACACTCCGACCTACACCTGTCCAATACCAGAACCCCGATAGCTTTCAACTCGAATTACATAATCGCTTCCAATGCCTGGAAGAGTGCGAATCTTCGAACGATATGAACAACAGGTTCGTGGAAACTGTCCACGCGGTCGGGTCAAAATTCTTTAAGGCCCATCGCGCTACTAGAACAAAAAAGCTTTCTGACCAGACTCTTCAACTCATGGAGAGGAGAAAGGAAATGACGGTACAGTCTTCAGCCGATTGGTCCGAACTCAGGCAGCTTAATAGACAAATCTCTAAATCTATGCGACGCGATATTCGCCGATTCAATACACTGCGTATTGAAGAGGCGATAGAGCGAAATCGAGGCTCCAAAGTGTTCGCACGAGATTTGTCTATTGGGCAGAGCCAAATGACTAAGCTGAAGATCGATGACGGTACTGTCATTTCATCCCAGAGTGAGATCTTGGGAGAGGTCGAAAGATTCTATGGGCAGTTGTACAAATCAACCCTGAATCCTGTTGTCAGCTTGGTCCAAGACCCCAGATCCAAGCTAACTCGGCACTATACCGAAGAAATCCCGGACGTCAGCTTGTACGAGATCAGAATGGCTCTAAAACAATTAAAGAACGGAAAGGCACCGGGAGATGACGGAATTACCACAGAGCTCCTGAGGGCAGGCGGCAAGCCAGTTTTAAAAGCCCTACAGAAGCTGTTTAATTCTGTCATTCTCGGGGGCGACGTTCCAGAGTCGTGGACCAGGAGTGTGGTGGTGCTGTTTTTCAAGAAGGGCGATAAAACGCTCTTAAAGAATTACAGACCCATCTCACTCCTGAGCCACGTGTACAAATTGTTTTCAAGAGTCATTACGAACCGACTCGCGCGCAAGCTAGACGACTTCCAGCCGCCCGAACAAGCCGGTTTCCGAAAAGGTTATAGTACCATAGACCACATCCACACGCTACGCCAGATTATACAGAAGACCGAGGAGTATAATCGGCCTCTGTGTCTAGCGTTTGTGGACTATGAGAAAGCCTTTGATTCTGTCGAAACTTGGGCAGTGCTGCAGTCCCTTCAGAGGTGCCAAATTGACTATCGATATATCGAAGTGCTGAAGTGTTTGTATAAAGACGCTACTATGTCAGTCCGCATCCAGGATAAGAGTACGAAACCGATCCAGCTGCAGAAAGGCGTGAGACAGGGAGACGTTATCTCTCCGAAACTGTTCACCACTGCGCTGGAAGATGTCTTCAAGCTCTTAGACTGGACCGGACTCGGCATCAACATCAATGGCGAATACATCACTCACCTTCGATTCGCAGATGATATCGTAGTCATGGCAGAATCCCTGGAGGACCTTAGCACCATGCTCAATGACCTCAGCAAGGTCTCCCAACCAGTAGGGCTGCAAATGAACATGGACAAGACGAAAATCATGTCTAATGCCCATGTCATTTCTGTACCGGTCCTGGTTGGGAATGCGATTCTCGAAGTTGTCGATCACTATGTTTACCTAGGACAAACAGTTCAATTAGGTAGATCCAATTTCGAGAAAGAGGTCAGCCGACGAATCCAACTCGGCTGGGCAGCGTTCGGGAAACTTAGGAGGATCTTCTCGTCTAATATTCCGCAGTGTCTGAAAACAAAGGTTTATAACCAGTGTGTGTTACCAGCGATGACTTACGGCACTGAAACGTGGTCTCTAAATGTCGGCCTCATAACAAGGCTCAAAGTCGCTCAGCGTGCTATGGAGAGGGCTATGCTCGGTATTTCTCTACGTGATAAAATCCGAAATACGGAAATCCGTAGAAGAACGGGTGTAACCGACATAGCTCTAAGGATTAGCACGTTGAAGTGGCAATGGGCAGGCCACATCGCTCGACGAACCGACAACCGTTGGGGAAAAAAGGTTCTCGAGTGGCGACCACGAATCGGACGACGCAGCGTAGGACGACCCCCCACTCGGTGGACTGATGACCTCATCAAGGTCGCAGGAAACCGCTGGATGCAGGTGGCACAGGACCGTTATAGATGGCATTCTCGTGGGGAGGCCTATGTCCAACAGTGGACGTTTACAGGCTGATGGATGGATGGATGGATGGATGGATATGGACTGAGAAGAAAAAGCTACCACACTAACCAGACAGCAGTCCGTCAACAAATTTCAATAGCAGTCTATAGGAATTTGTTGCGAGCTTTCTAATCTGGCATTAATGTTACTTGTCACTTGGTCGTCTAGTATACACACATGGGTGAGAACTTTATATGGCAAATTCATGATCATCATCATCTCAGCTCATATATGTATGTCCCACTGCTGGGCTCGAGCCTCCTCAATAATGGAAGGGGAATTGACCTACTACCACGCTGGTCAGACGTGTTGGTATAGGGTTTTGTTTCGAGTTTTCCTTCTCTTGCTTAGATGTTATCATCATCATCATCATCACAGCCCATATATGTCTTACTGTTGGGGTCGGGCCTCCTCTGTAATGGGAGAGAAATTAACCTACTATACCACGCTGGTCAGACGTGTTGGTATAGGGTTTTGTTTCGAGTTTTCCTTCTCTTGCATAGATGCTATGTGCGTTTTATATCCCTTAATCGTCTCTTATGATCATTCACGGGCAAGACAGGGGATGGCGAATTGTATTCTTACTCCGTCACCACACAAATAGGCATGTGGCAAATTAATGGGATATATGGCAAATGATGTTCTTCTAAAGATATTGCTATATATTAATATATTTTTCCGTGTGGTGACGGAGTAAGAATACAATTCACCACCCCCTATCTTACCCGTGTATGATCGTACGAGACGACTAAGAGATATGAAACGCATATAATATCTATGTGAAAGAAGGAAAACTCGAAACAAAACCCTATACCAACACGTCTAATCAGCGTGGTATGGTAGGTCAATTACCCTCACATTATGGAGGAGGCTCGAGCCCAACAGTGGGACATATATGAACTGAGATGATGATGATGAAATATATTGCATCAACAAACAATGTATAGCAATATTTAGACTTAGTAGATATCTATAGTCTATTTACATATCAATATTACAAATATGAACTATACTCACTTATATATGTATCTAGATCATTTGCTTCAGGCTCTATCGATGAATCTGCTTCCGGGTCATCATCTTCATGTTCGATAGTATGATATACTGCCTGTAAAAAAGGAAACAAATTCATAATACACACAATAGTGGTAGGATCACGCTGTGGACAGTTCTCTGTCTACAGCTGCGGGCCACTCCGTCCGGGGTAGTACCACACTCTCGCAGAAGATCGGTGTTTGAGTAATGGCAATGTGCTATTGCACTTCGTTCGGTGGGCGAGAGAGCTGGAAGCCCAACTGGGGTGGGTTTAGGGTTTGTATCGGTAGGCAGCGGCCTATACCCTTGGTATTGCAAAAGTTCATGGACGGCAGTGATACTTACCATCAGGTGTGCTGTCTGCACGTTTGCCACCGTAAGCAATATAAAAAAATAACAAATTCAAAAAATGTACTACGTAACGAAGACTTGAATATGCAAAACTTCATATTAAGTAGAGTTCAAAGTTAGACATATAACATTCATTCACATCAAAATCGGTTCATTTATTTTCTCATTAATTGTCTAGAAGAGCCCACAAATACTACCATTAACATTTATCATGGGTGTCGCAAAAGCCAATAAAGAGATCTAACTCAATATGTAACAATTGCAAAAGCTTGCTGTACTGATTCTATATTTCATTGCAATAAGATAATTTATGAGAAGTTTTTCGAAATTATTCTGTTGTAAAATATATTAAAGGCTTTCTACGGAATTTTAAGTACAAGCTACATACTTAAACACTCTCACCTTCAATAGTTCTAAGCCATCTAGCATCAAATTCTTGTCATAATCGTGTGCAAAGAAATAATGGAATTCTAATTCCTCTTTGGTCATTTGCGATAATTCTTCAGGTGTTATAACTCCCAAATCTTCTTCTATATGCCTGAAAAATAAAGCAAACTAAATTAATTAATATATAAGAAGAAATGGTTCTTTCTTTTTTCATCTTTTCAGTTTCAGAAGACAGTGTGTTTTCACAAATTGTGGTTCCTTGATTTGTGGTTTAGGTGTCTATTGCATCTTGTCTATTAATTGTTTTACATCACACCTATGAGAAAGGAATGGGGCTGTACAATCTGTACATTGCAAATGTAATTCTTTTCATGTAGTAATAAAATCAACACTACGTCAAGTACTAACATTAATAAAACCATTCAAATTACTGAAATTTAGCATTTAATATGCTTGATTATTTATAAACACCCGATTATGAGTGAAAAATGATGGTCACAAGTGGGATTCGAACTCACACCTATTGGAAATCCGTTCCAATCGTGCTGCCACTTACACCACCGTGAACTATTGTACGACATTCAATTCTCGCATCGTATTATATTTTCGTCTTTAAGGAGACGTGTGCCATCTACCCGACATTATTTACACATTGTCCAAACTGAGACATTGACAGATTGAATAACAGGGTTGGGTGCAAATTTTGAGTAATAAGAAAAAAAAATTGAAAATCCATGAGAAGTCTATTCGCGATTAAGTTTGAAAAGGCTTACTTGACATCGTGCAATAGTTGAGAGTCTCTTGTGAGTGCTTCTGAATCTCTTGGCTTGTAATGGTGATGTTTTTGCTCAACCGGGGTCTGCCCATGAGGATGATGTGGTCCACGCCTCATACCGAATGTCATCACGTTCAATACTAATAAAAGACATGCTGGAAAGAAACAAATTATAATATTATGATATGTAGTCACGGAGTAGGAATATAATTAATTACGCATTCCTTTGCATGAGTACCATAAAAGAGGATTCATCATTCTCCTGCTATTATTCCAATTATTTGGGATCGACGCAATATGTACTCTTCTTCATACATATAATAATAGTTTTATGACCAGCCGGCGCCTGACATCAACACTCCTTGAGAATGTAATTGTTGACCAAACGGCATCAGACGGTTTTGGCTCAGGTTATTATAAGGCTCTTTCTCTCTTTTACGACATCCTTAAGCAAAGTAGGAGTTGGTAGTATTCGTAGCCGCTACCACACAATATATCATAAAAGATGATTATGAGATGTAAATAGATAATATTTCTGTAAAATGAGGAATGCTGAAAATAAAATCCTATAGCAGCTCGTTCAGCTAAGAAGTGTGGTAAAAAAATTAATTCCTCTTCCATTCTAGGGGAACTTAATGTGCCCAAAATGTACGTAAATTCTTTACGATACCTCAATATTCAATATAAAATATTCTTAAGGAAATATACGTATCTATAAGTTTTTAAAGAAGACGTTAAACGGTCAATGTTGACTGTCTTGAAGAACGACATTAACAAACTACATTACAAAAACAAAACGTAGCAGTATCTTCAAATCATGGAGAATAGAGTAAAGAGTAACATCTCAGTGTATTAAGAAGTGTCCAATGAACGGGAGCAAATTAAGGTGGCACGGTGGCGCTATAGTAGCAAGTGGAAGCATTTTAAAAAGAGCGCCACAATTTCATAGGTTCATAGGTTATTATTTATCAAATCACAGTTGACTACGTAACTCAGCACACTTCACTCTGCTTATTACTGCTACATTCATATCATTTCCACTTGCTACACTAGCGCTATTTCGGTGAGTGTTCGAACAATAATTTGCTGTTTACAAGTGGACACATTTTTGACTAATCCCCCATACAAGATGGTATTCCTTAGTTTTTACCTTCCATACTTCAAATATATCTATTAAAAGCTAATAATTTGACTTTGGTTTGTGGAGGTTACATAACAATCACTCCGTAGTGTAAATACTGTTCTATCAAATCTAGCTACGCTGGAAAATCGGTCTTAAAACGATTAAGAATGTAAGAATGACATATGTTCATTTCTATATATACTATATTTTGAAAATTATATTTTAAATATTAATCGCATTAGATCCAAAAAAAAATACGTTATCGTCTAAAAAACCTACTTACTTTTCATAAATTGTTATTATTAATGCTAAAGCATCAGGTTCACTAAAGTGAACCTTGCTCCAATCTCTAAAGCGTCTACTTGTTATAAATGGGTTGAAGAAAAGATAAGTTGGAGAGTTAAAAATTTAACTAAACTTTACCTCCAGCCACTTACCTGACTCATGGAATGACTGATATTTAAAAAAAGACATAACTTAGCAAACATCCCAACTTTTCAGAAAAATACAAAGTATTTTGTGTATAATAAAAAATGAAAAAATATGCAACTACACAGATGGCGCAGTGGACCAAATACCGACCTTCGGTGCCAGCGTCATAGGTTCTATTCCCATGCAGGACAATACTTTGTGCGATCCACACAGTATTTTTCTGAGTCTGGTTGTAATTTGTTTGCGTTAATTGCATGTTTTTAAAGTCCCCCGCAACACAAGGTTTATTGCCTTAGTGTAGGGTGTGGTGTCTTTATAAAAAAAAATATTTGTGAATTACTATTTCCATTACATATTATCCGTGTGGTGACGGAGTAAGAATACAATTCATCACCCTCTATCTTAACCGTGGGTAATTGTAAGAGTCGACTAAGGGATACAAAACGCATATAACATCTATGCAAGAGAAGGAAATCTTGAAACAAAACCCTATACCAACACGACTGACCAGCGCGGTATAGTATATTACGGAGGAGGCCCGAGCTCAAAAATATGGGCTGTGATGATGATGATAATACTATTTCCATGGAGAGTTGTCGATTGTAAAACTCAACTAAAATCGATAGCTAATAAATACAGCAAATGAAAATTCGCTTTAGAAATATCTTAAGTCCAAATGATAAACACGCGCCACTAATTTAGAAATACATCACAACAATTGTCAAATAACAATGACAAAACTAACAGTACTTAATACCTGTCTATAATTTGTACTGCATTGTACTTCAGTATAAAGGGTAGTGGACTCGGCAGCTGGGGTGTCCCCATGCGGTCCTCTATACCCCGCTGGGACCCAATATTCACACCTCATTTCACAAGGGGCGCTGCCCATTACATTTGTCATCGCTCAAATCTCGAATTGAATATTTTGAGTTGCTTAAAATTGGCCGGTATAATTTGTTATTTATATTATAATGGTTTTGTATAAGTATAGAGGTTGGCAAATTGACAAATTTATTTATTGCCTAGGCATAGGCATACATTTATTTATTGCCTAGGCATAGGCATACAAGAAATACCAAAATATTTATGGAATTATAATAATTAATAAACTAATAAAATGCTATATTTTTTATTATTTTATCATCATCATCATCATCTCAGCTCATATATGTCTCACTGCTGGGCTCGAGCCTCCCCTATATATACTAGGAGGCAAATTGACCTACTACAACAATCTAGTCAGACATGTTGGAATAGGGTTTTATTTCGAGTTTTTCTTCTCATGCATATAGGTATATACATATTCTATTCCTTAGCCGTCTTTCAAGATCATCCACGGGTAAGATAATGAATAGTATTCTTACTTCGTCACCACAAGGAAAGTTAAAAAGAATGAAAGTTAAAAATTATTTTATAATAGCGAAATATTTGTATTTTTATTTAATCAGAATTAATTATATAATAGGTTTTAGACCTATAAGTACATATAATGCAAAATACAAATTCGATGTCAATATTGTTAGTTATTTCTAAAGAATAAAAATAAACTCTTTCAGGAAAGAATCAGTAAATATATGATCGAAATCTATCTAATTTTATCAAAACCAGATTACATTTGAAACAAAAAGCGACAGGTGCCGGCACCCTTTGTAGAAAAAAAACTATTACAAAGAATTTTCAATGTATCGAATGCATAATTTATTTGGTCCCCTCAATTTTGCATCGAACAGTTGGTATGGGCGAAAGATGAAACTGGTCTTTAATCGGACCCTGGTTTTTATTAGAGGGCTGTAGGCCCGTAATGGAGGACAAATTATGCGCTGGACGACAAGTGCGTTGTGCATATGTCGGGGTGTCTAGAGCAAGCGCTGCGCCCAAGAGTATGTTGACATACGAACATATAAACTATAGAACATGTACTTTATCCATTTACGTAATGCCAAGTTTTACAATATCTAATGCAGGTCAAATTTATGATCGCTTTATTGGTATTTAATGAGTGAATAAAATGAAATACTTTTTATAACTTGAGACTATTTAATATCAAATCTCACAAAGTGAAAAACTATTTAAATTCTGTAAAGATAATTTATGAAACGAAACAAAATTATTATTACAGATAAATTTGAAACTTATTAGATATTGCCATTGTTATTGTTTTACTAATTAAGCTACTGTGGTAACTCTGTGTAGTAACATAAGTTATTTATTAACCCAAGTTTTACATTTTAATTAAACTTCGCCAAAAAATCACGCAACAAAATATAAACGAAAAATTGTGGCAAATTCAGTAATACTCCTTCATACAAATTTAATTCAATGCATCGTTTCCTGTAGGTATACGAGCATCACAATAAGATAGAAATAGCCCGAAATAAGACCCTATATTGAGATGATGATAAGGACTGTAATAATGTAAATTAATATCTATACGTTACACTATCTCCAATTTTCAAATTGTAAATTTCTTTTCCCCATCATTACAAAATAATTGGCATATACCAATTCAATTTCTATATGTGTTTATGATGTAAAATACAATATATCAGCATCCCCTTGTATTCAGGTATCGCAGAAAATGATTGCAGTGCAGTCACTCAAATAATAACTCAAACAATAGTACAACGTTAAAATTTTAACTAACAATATAAATGTGAATATCTTATTACGTATGTGATTCTTTGTTTTTTACGCTGTTAGGCTCATCACTAAATTGAGTTTAAAAAATATTTTATGGATGGAAAGCTACTATCAGGGAGTAGAATAGGCTATATTATTATCATACTGCTATCAGGGAGTAGAATAGGCTATATTTTATTATCGTATTGCTACGTGAACGGCTGTTACGTGGATTAAACTACGGGTATTTGCTAGTTCATGATAAAAGTCTATTATTTTTTTTTATTAAGGTCTATTGATCTAAGCCCCAGTACATACATACAATATCTGTAGATACTAAATTAATTATAACGTACACATACTGTCAATTTGATAGTTGCTTGATAAAAAAAAAACAACAAGATGTATCGATATGCTTTTGATTAAAAAGTCAGACAACTATCTGTCAAACGCTCTTCTAGTAACATAAAAGAACAAACTATAACTTTATTTTTAATTGATTTTGTTTGTAGCGCCTTTACTCTTGATTTGTCGGAAGAAAATTTAACTTGAAAATCAAACAACGGTCAGGTAAATAAACGTGCACCTATAGCGACTCAATTAGTGATTCAGTTGTGCGGAATTAACAAGAAATACAAAATTCAACTAAACAGTTTAGTCGACGTAAAAGTTATATATATATGAGCTAGTGCACCTATTGCGACTAATTCACAAGCTTAGGATAGCAATGAAACGCACGTCAAGGATTCATATATCTCGAGGAGAGGGTACTCCTCAGGGGTATTCCGTCGAGCCGACCACTGACGTCAAGTCACTCTGCTCCGGTGGTCGGCCCAACGACGAAGGCGACGTCACGGGTGGGTTACGGATATGCGTGCTTACGCCCCTCTGTCACCCCGGATGGAGTGGTGCGAGGAGTGCGCAGACCGTAGCCCACCTCCAAAAAAAAAAAAAGTATTCATATATCGACATATATTTTTTTCACCAATAACATAAAACAAAACTATTCGTCTTCTCTCTATTCCCGCCAACCGTTTAGCACGCCTCATAAGCGAAGCGTTGAGGTCTTGCTCTACTCTCGATATATGAAAATCAAGCATTTTTCAAACCTAAAAACGTGTTAAGCCGATGGAGTGAATATTTTGGCGATATGTATGCGGATGCCACGGTTGGCGCCGGTGTCGCATGTGGTTTATTAGATCAACATTCGACAACGGCGTCCTCCGATGGCATCAGTATGGATGAAGTTGAACGGGCGATAAGAAGTTTGAAAAATGGTAAGGCAGCGGGCATTGATATGGTGTCTGCCGAGATGATCAAGCTTGGTGGCTCCTGTGTCCGGGAGGCGTTCCTGTTGCTCCTCAATTTATGTTGGAGCTCGGGAATAGTTCCCGGGGACTGGAATAGCGCAGTCATCGTGCCTTTATTTAAAAACAAGGGTTCACGTTATGACTGCGCAAATTACAGAGCCATAAGCTTGACCAGTTTGGCAGCAAAAGTGTATGGTAAAATTATTGAAAGGAGAATGAGGATGGTGTCCGATGGTTTACTGTGTGAGACACAAGGAGGTTTCAGGAGTGGAAGGGGATGCATGGATCAAGTGTTCTCTCTGCGCAACATTGTGGAGAAGCATCTGGCCCTAGGTCAGAGGGTTTTCTGCAGTTTTATGGATCTGGAGAGAGCATTTGACACGGTTGTACGAAAGGAACTTTGGGACATTTTACCGGAGTATGGTATTAACGGTAAACTGCTGCAGGCTGTGCAATCCAGTTACATGGGCTGTAGAGCCTGTGTGCGGCTGGATGATGGAATGTCGCCTTGGTCTGACGACAATATCGGCGTTAAGCAGGGCTGCGTTCTATCAGCCAGGCTGTTTATCATATATCTGGATAAATGTCTCCAAAGGTTGAACGATATGAATGTGGGAGTCCAGATGGGTGACTCAGTGGTCTCTGCTCTGCTTTATGCAGATGATGCAGTCCTGCTGGCACAGTCAGCCGCTGACCTGCAGACCCTAGTCGACACAATGACAGAAGATTGTAAGAAAAGGGGTCTACGCGTGAATGTGAGCAAAACCAAAATAATGGTCTTTGAAAGAGATGAAGCCAGAACAGATGTAAGAGTAACAATAGGTAATGATGTACTAGAGCAAGTGGATGAATTTGTATACCTTGGATGTGGATTTAGCGGAGATGGAAGGTACACCACTGATATAGAGCGAAGAGTGAATGCGGGAAATAGAGTGAACGGAGCGTTGGGGCAACTTCTCGTCAGCCAACACCTCAGCCAGAAGGCACGTGTAGCAATACATAACGCAGTGCTTGTCCCAACATTACTGTATGGAAGCGAGAGTTGGGTATGCAGAAAAGAGTATGAAAGTAAAATTATTGCGGTCGAAATGCGATCTCTTCGGAAAATCTGTGGAGTTAGGCTGACCGACCGCATTCGTAACGACGACGTAAGAGAGCGAGTAGGTATGAAAGAGAGTATTGGTGTAAAGATGCGAAAGGGAATGCTCCGATGGTTCGGACATGTGGAAAGAATGCCGAACGAACGTCTGGTTAAGAAGATATACAATGCGAAAGTGGAAGGATGTAGGTACCGAGGGAGACCGAGACTAACCTACCTAGACCAGATCGGTCAGGTACTGAAGGTGGAGTCAAGAGTCTCCGAAACTGGCGAGCGTGTATGAAGAGAATTATGAATGTTGAGGAAGCGAGTGAAGTATGCAGAGATAGAGTTCTCTGGCACTCTGTTCTCTCTGCCTACCCTGCAGGGGATGTGGCGTGATGATATGTATGTATGTAAAAATGATTGTATTTTTCTCACATTGCACTTATAGGATAATATTATTATACACATGTCAAGAAAAAACATTCGTCTAAACGTATTTGATATTTTTAAATAGCAATTATTTTATTTAAAGTAAGAAAAAAGTTGATTAAAAAAAATATTCGAGGCCGTCCGGATGTTACCGTAAGTATCTGGCATTATCACGACCGTAAAAATGAATGTATCGATGTTTTTCTTTTATTAAAAGCTTCATAATCGCAACGCGCTGTTTCTTTTCGAAAATGGCTTGGTAATTCTTTGTCGTTTAATTGCAATTAATAAAAAACTAAACTGCTTAGTCAGTGTATGTATACTTTATGAAAACCATCCCAGGTTTACATATTTTGTTCGTCTATTCAGACAGGCAAAGGAAATAAATCCCATTCAGCCTATACAGCTATGTTTAGCTCTACGTCGAGAATGGCACGAAATTTCAAAAGTAGTTTCTTTTCTTTCATTACAAGTATGTACAAGCTTTTATTTAGTTTCACCTGTCCCGTTGTCTGTAATCAAATCTTGCAAGTTAAATTTGATCCCTTGCCCGGTTTCCTATTGAGCTGCAATTTTACATGCATGTATAAATTAGATGACAATGCAATATTATTGTGACATAGAGCTAACCTGATGATGGACCTGGAAGCTGGCCATAGGAACTCTGTAATTAAACGACGCAACCCCATCGAAATTAGGCTTATTTGATTTGTCTTGACGAGTACTTTGAAACTATATGGAAACCAGGGTCTGATCATGGACCTGGAAGCTGTCCATAGGAACTCCGTAATTAAGCAACGCAATCCCATCGAGTTTGGGCTCGTTTGATTCGTCTTGATGAGTACTTTGATACTATATGGAAACCAGGGTCTGATCATGGACCTGGAAGCTGTCTATAGAAACTCCGTAATTAAGCGACGCAACCCCATCGAGTTTGGGATCGTTTGATTCGTCTTGACGAGTACTTTGAGACTATATGGTAACCAGGGTCTGACGATGGACTTGGAATCTGGCCATAGGAACTCCGTAATTAAACAACGAAACCCCATCGAGTTTGGGCTCGCTTGATTCGTCTTGAAGAGTACTTTGACACTATATGGTAGCTAGGTTCTGATGATGGACCTGGAAGCTGGCTATAGGAACTCCGTAATTAAAAGACGCAACCCCATCGAGTTTGGGCTCGTTTGATTCGTCTTGATGAGTACTTTGATACTATATGGAAACCAGGGTCTGATCATGGACCTGGAAGCTGTCTATAGAAACTCCGTAATTAAGCGACGCAACCCCATCGAGTTTGGGCTCGTTTGATTCGTCTTGACGAGTATCTTGGTTGGCGTGAATATGCAACTCCAACAAATTGGGGAAAAAGTTCGTTCCGTTTATTATGAATGTGGATTATGTCTGATTGATTAGATGGATGAACCAATGTCAAAGTAAGCACGTGCCGAGGGCTGAATGGTATGAGGGTGTATAAACATTTCATATCGCTTACGTTGCACCTCAGAGTACCAGGGCGAGCCATGTCTTACTGAAGGCCTTCTCCCTCCACAATAGACCACTGGGGTGATGAACCGTTTTTGCCCTATATTTGTGTGAACAACCCGAATAATAAAAATACTAAATAAATAGTTAAAATAAAATTAAAGAGAAAATTATTTTTTTAAAAACAAGCTTTTATTGCTAATAAAATAAACTAAAGAGTTAAAAATAAATTAACTCTAATCAGACATATAACACTTGTAACGTTATACGTTATAAGTTCATTGTAACCTTTAACGATAATTAAGCTTCTTCGTCTACAACAAAATAATGCCATATTGTACATAATTATATATTTTTATGACCATAATTATTAAATCTGCCCGTTTTTATCACAGTCCCAATTTTATAACTAAAAGTGTGTTGCATTTCTTAGCAATTAATAAACAGCTTACTTTTAAAAAAGGATTTTTTTCTTTAATTTTATTTTCATTTCTGGCATTGACTACTAGTAAATGATAAATAATATAAAAATTATGAGGCGTGCACTTTTGGATTTTCCAAATTATTTTTTTATTCGTCCGACCAACATGCCAGTATCGCTTTTCCATTTTTAACCTTATTACGTAATCTCCAAATAACTAATGTAAATAAATAAAATCTCTTATAACATAAAATACTAAATGATTTTCTACTAGCATGTGTTCGAATAACATAACTGTTCTTAACATCTAACACAATTACGATTATTATGAATAGTCGTAATCGTTAATTTGGAAAACTTTATCCTACCATATAACAAATTATGAAAACAAGCATCATGCAAAAATAATATCAAATGAATATCATACTCGTATTAGCTATCCAAACACCCAGTGTGTAACGAGAATGAATGACACAAGGACTTTATGGAACATCCCTTCATATTATCGCATGACAACACCCAAATCCCATATGATTACAATTGATCCATCAACGGGTCATGAATTCCTTTATTTCTAAGCTTGGTTACATTTTGGTTTACAGTAATACTGTTATACCGCAATGTAACAATGAATAAGATAAACCTAAATTAAAAATAGAAAGGTTATAAAAAGGTTGAATATATTAATCTGATTCTTTTATGATATTTAGGTATCATCTTCTTGGTTCTCATGAAGTGCTTATATCATTGTTTTTATTGATATGTCAAAGATAATCCTTTTTATTATCTTTGCTTCATATAGAATCTAAACCTAAAACTTAGGATCTATCAGAATGATATTTTTTATAAAACAACTAATCCGTATTGCAAAGATTTTCTTTGTATTATTAAATAGATTATGGGTTACGAGAATTTTAAAAACATATTATACTATGGAATTAACTCTCTTGCTGTGTGGTAGCGGCTACGAATACTACCAACCCTTACTTTGCTCGTGGATGACGTAAAAGACGACTAAGAGTCTTATAACGATCAGGGCCAACTTCATCTGATGCCGTTTGGTCAACAATTACATTCCCAAGGAGGGTTGACGTCTGGCAGGCGGCCGGTCATAAAACTATTGCCAATAACTTTTACAACATGTACTGTGAAAGAAGAGTACATATTGTATCGACCCTAAGTAATTGGGATTAGAGTAGGAGAATGATGACTATGGAATTAACTCATGAAGAAACTTACAGATACGGTAGATACCATAATTAACATCGAGATAGTGATTTATGAGACCTCTCTTTCTTTTTCTCTCCTCGCTAACTCGGCTTTAGAGAGAAGCCGAATTAAACAGGAAATTTAAAAAAAAAAAGTTATATTTGAAAATGAAAACATATTTTTTTTAATAACATATATTATAAGTATAGCGTACTACGGAATAGAAATCCCTACAAAAAACGGTTGGTTTAATCAGTCATTTTATTCTTTTATGTAAAATATTAGGAATTGTGCGTAAAACATTATATGCATAGTTTTCACTGAATAAATACATAAAAAAATATTTCATCATCAATGTGCCTACTCTCATCCCACGCTAAGTAACCCGGCACAACATGTCCTCATCTGCCATAGGCTCCTATCAGCATTAATATCTACATTCACTGCTTTCATACGTATATAGTCATTCACAAATTCCATCCATATATTATTAAGTCGCCCAGGATTCGTACGTCCATCAATAACTATATTGATAACCCTCTTTGTCTCGTGTCTTTCATACATTCTCATCACATACCCAGATAATCTTGCTTTCTTAATCTTCTACATCACTGGCGACACTTTTAGGCTTAATACACTCATTTCTTATCTTAACTAATATTATTACGAAAGGTAATATACCTGGGAGAGTCTATAGTTGTTTTTTTTTTTAATTTACTATTACTTTATTAATCATCATCATTCTCCTACTTTTATCCCAACTACTTGGGGTCGATACAATATGTACTCTTCTTTCATAGTACATATTGTAGAAGTTATTGACAATAGTTTTATGACCGGCCGCCTGCCAGACGTCAACCCTCCTTGGAAATGTAATTGTTGACCAAACGGCATCAGACGGAGTTGAGCCAGGTCATTATAAGGCTCTTAGTCGTCTTTTACGACAGCCACGAGCAAAGCAAGGTTTGGTATTATTCGAAGCCGCTACCACACAGCTTATTATTTTGTTAATATATTTACAAAGTATTTACACATTAAATAACACAAAGCAGACTGTAATAAGCACAGAAGTAATCTTGTAAGTAATAAATAATATGTACTCACCTTCTAATTTCATTTCTGTGGCATAACTCTTTATTCTTTTACTTGTTTTTCTTTATGAAATAAAATATCTTCACAAAAAATATTCTCACTGACACATTTTTCGCGTCTGTCATGAGTCTTGACATTAGAAATCAATTTAACAGCGCACGCGCAAACAGTTTACACGAACTTATACCTTAGCTTTTTAGTTATTAGGACGATTACAGCTCGATGCTCAGATTAAATCTGCGCATGTGGAGTTATTAATCTTAAAGAATTCAAACGTTCTGTTACCCCTCACGAGATGGCGTTAAGCGGTTTTATATAATAAGAATCGACGCTTTGAAATTCGTAATAAAAAAAACAACAGGCAGTCATGGGGACTGCCGATAGAAGTGAAAACTATTAACTTAAGATTAATTGAAATAATATTAATCATCTAATTTTTATATAAAAATAAAAAATATTATCGAACATCTAGGAATCGGTTTATCACACTAGTAAGATAACCTTTAAACCACAATGATACTCATTTCATAAGATAAAGGTTAAATATTAAAAAAACAATTAAAAATAAATAATGCCATACTTTTAAATGCAAATATTGATATGAATATTGAAAATATTTGAAAATAAATTCTTTATTTTCATTATTCATTTATCTATATAAAAACACTACTCATAGCTATAGATTATACTATTAGCATTAGCATGTCGGTGACGCGAACCTATAAATTTTTCCCCTCCAAAAACGCTCAACGCGCCTAAAGAAGTTTTCATATAGCTATAGATATACTGTATGGAAGGTAAAAACTAAGGAATACCATCTTGTATGGGGGATTAGTCAAAAAAGTGTCCACTTGTAAACAGCAAATTATTGTTCGAACACTCACCGAAATAGCGCTAGTGTAGCAAGTGGAAATGATATGAATGTAGCAGTAATAAGCAGAGTGAAGTGTGCTGAGTTACGTAGTCAATTGTGATTTGATAAATAATAACCTATGAACCTATGAAATTTGTGGCGCTCTTTTTAAAATGCTTCCACTTGCTACTATAGCGCCACCTTGCCACCTTAATTTGCTCCCGTTCATTGGACACTTCTTAATACACTGAGATGTTACTCCTTACTCTATTCTCCATGATATACTATTAGCATTAGCATGTCGGTAACTCGAACCTATAAGTTTTTCCCCTCCAAAAACGCTCAACGCGCCTAAAGAAGTTTTCACTTCAAAAAATAAAGTATCTTAAAAGTCTAAAGATAAAGTATCTAATAAGTCGACAATTTAAAAATATGGAATATTTTATTGCCTGTAGTGGCAAACGAGCAAGCAGCACACCTGATGGTAAGTGTTACTGCCACCCATGGAATATTGCTATACCAGGGATACAGCGAGGCTACTGGCTACCAATGAAAACCCCAAACTAACCCAGAAAGTTGGCGGCAGTTTTCTTTTACCGAATGAAGCACAGCAACACATTGCCACTACTCAGACGTCGATTTTTTGCGAGTGTTGCACAAGTATCTAGTCTGTGTGTCTACTCTTTTTGGGAATGTAATTATTTATTATTTTATTTTATTTGGGACACCAATAGCTAATTGACAAGACAGCATGAGATGGAGTTGGCCCAGGTCTATGTAAATTTAGTCATCTTTTAGAACACTCACGAACAATGTGAAGGTGGATAGTATTTGTAACCGCCACCATACAGCAAAAAAATTACATTGGCATAAATATCTTGATAATGATAATATTTCACAGATTAGAAATATTTTAATATGTTATTTGATAGGCTATTACGAAGCTCATTTGCTCATGTCGTATCTATATCTTTATATATATAATTCTTATGTACGTGTGTATGTCACTGAACTCCTCCAAAATGGCTGGACGGATTTTGTTGTATTTTTTTGTGTGTTCAAGTGGATTTGAGAATGGTTTAGATTCGGAATTGGATCCGGTAGATGGCGCTGCGATCGAATTGTGAGATTTATACTTTTCGTACATTGACTGTTAGGCGGAACGAAGTCTGCCGGGTCCGCTAGTCTATCTATAAAACCCCAATAGCGAAAGTTGTCGGGGTATTGACTCGAGAGGAACCCGCGAGAATAAACCGCTGGGCGGGCCACCGAAGACAAAGATTGGGTACCGGTGGCCCGCTCGCACAGCGAAGAGAGGCGCTTTACAGGGTGGGTCTATGGGATCGCGCGCTACCACTGCCGTCGCCCCAGACCGATTTGGCGGAACGTGACCACCTCCATAGTACACCGCAAAAAAAAGTCTATCTACAAAAGAGGATGTTTGTATATATGACATTGCTAAACTCAGAAACTATTTACCCGATCATTATGAAAATTGCTGTATACATATAGGTATCTATTTTATCTATTAATCTATTTTTTTATTTAAGAAAGTATGAGTATTTAGCAGATTATTTATCATTTACTTGGTAGATACATATCACTTAGTTTCACAGAAAAAGCGATGACAAAATTGAAAATTTTAAATGCTTCTAATTAATTAACGAATCGATATTCTGCCTGCATATTTTTATTATAGGTTCCTACTATCATTACCTACCACCCTTCTGACCAGCTGCTCTATTCTTTGTTAAACCCGGTACATCCATTGATGTAACTCGCCACCAGGTAGCGCTGCAATATTTCGAATTCTACAAACAAACCAACGGGCTGGGTTTGCTAGTTAAGTATAAGATTTTTTTTTTTGGAATAAGTACATTTTTTCATGGAGCGACTGTCGTTTGAAGTTTTATTCAGTACCTAATCTACATTATCGATATAATAATTAAGTAAATTTAAGTAGAATGACATTTATGTACGGACGCGAGTATCAAGTTATTTATTCTCGGAAAACCATTTTGATCCAATAGACGTTCAGTCAAGTTTCGATCTCATTACAAGATAATTTCACGTTTGATGTTCCTCTCTAATTTCAAAGAATATCATTGCCAGTATTTGCGAGGTAGAAAGCATATCAATTTTTAAATTAGAGATGCTATACGAACGTATATATGCCGTGTGATAGCAGTTAAGAATTCTATCAACCCTTACTTTGCTCATCGATGTTGTAAAGGACGACTAAGAGCTTAATATCGACCTGGGCCAACTCCACCTGATGTCGTCTATTCAAAAATTACATTCCCAAGGAGGGTTGACGGCAGGTATGCGGCTGGTCATAAAACTATTGCTAATAACTTTTGCAATATGTACGATGGAGCAGAGTACATATTGCATCAACCCAAGTAATGGGAATAAGAGCAGAATGTTGATGAGGTGCTATACTCACGTATCAATATAGTCTTATTTAGTATATATTAAACCGACTCATCACGATGTTTACAACCCTCTGTTTTAGCTATATATTCATATGAAGGCATGCACTATAGATACAGACTTGTCAACAACTGAAAACTGAACATGTTTGATACTTAAGAATTATCAACTTTGAATGATTCTATATAAGATTCAATTTCTTTTAACACAAATTTGAAATAGATCTTTATTCCTTTAAAGATACGAGCAGAATTTGCTGGCACAACAAGGCTGTTATATGCGAACGAAACATCTTAACATATCCTTAAATTCAATGTAATATTTGGAATCTTTTCAATGTGAAAATAAAGTTGAAATTTCTATAAAAGAAGATTCAATAGATGGCTTTTTAGTATGAAAATGTTTATGTTTATAGCGATCTGTTGTAGAAAGTTAAAAAGAGATGGGTGTATGTAAGCGTGTGAGGGATTGTATGATCAATACATGAGTGGGACTGCGTACTATGTTCCCGTACTGAAAGGCATCCCTAATAGTCGTTTTCTTACATTTGCATGTTAATTGACTTCTCCGCTTCAAGTGTTCCTTTTGTTTCATGTGTGACGCAAATTGATACGAATTAATGTCTTGTCACACCACAGAGAGGATAATCTACTCGGATAAAACTCTTTATAAGACAAAAACAAATACAAATGTATACTTATTTAAAACGCTATTCAACAAAAGTCTTAACAAGTAATATAGGAAAGAAACTCATATATTAAAGTGGAAAGGCGTATTCCCATAAAGTTTCATTTCTTATTTTACTTTCTTGTAATAAAATTATTTGCTTGTGTTCCTTATCATCTCTTACGTAGAGATGCAAATCTAGCTGACAACATGTCTTTCTCTGTTATCACTCCAACAACAGCGACTAAATTTAGCAGTTTTACCATACATACTTTAGTATTATATACATGAAACCTCAGCCCAAAATCATAATAAGCCTGTTTTTTTGTGTGAATTTGTAATAATTATAGATAGATTCATAAATTTACGCATGTTTAATGCTTATAATTTGCCCTTCTAGTGTGAAGAAGACTCGAGTCTAACAGAGGTACCTACATATATGTACTGCAAAGAAGAAGAATGTTCACAATAATTATTTTATTGCCGATTTTACTTTGTGTTCGTCTTTTGATTCTTTGAGAATTGCTAACATTAATGTCTATACCTAGTGTTGGCACAATATAGCATATTTCAACATATATATATATATATATATATATATATATATATATATATATATATATATATATATATATATATATATATATATATGTTGAATAATAACGTTACAAACACTGATTAGCGTTGCTACGAAATACCTCCGTTAAATATTTCATATTAAAGCAAACTTAAAATTGCCTTAGCCTAACATTAAAGAAAAGTAGAGATTAGAGAAACAATAGAGAATTCATTTTACGCTCGCTTCTGAGCATTCTCGTATAAATACCTCATACAGTTTTAATAATATATGAAAATAAAATGATAATATAAATACCTCCATCAAACCCAGCGAATTGTTAAATATTAATTATTCTTTTAAGAAAAACGTTTTATTGCCTACTAAAACATATTACGTGTTCCAAATAAATGATAAATCTCCATGTTAGAAACAATAAATTTGGGTTTTCTGTATCAAACGGAGATTTGCGGCGTAGGGAGGTAGTGGGTGCCGTTGCTAGGCAACATCCCCTCTTTCACCGCTCATTCTACCCGTCCCCATCTCGGATCACTTTTAAACTTTCATGTTGAGAAGTTTTAAGGTTTACTTGTGGCTCTTGGATTCGCCATCTTTTTGTTTTAAGCCTCTTTACGGCGAAAACAACATGAATACCTAAAGTATCTACACGTGCCCTTAAAATTATCTCAAGTAAGATTCTCAGAAACTTAATTTATTCAATCATATATAAAGATATACATAAAAAATATATATTCTTTGACTCGTGTAAAACGTATATATTTTAGATAAAACGCGTAGCAAGCGTCACGATAATAAGATTAGAAATGTCGATCGCGTAAGAAAAATGTATCCGAATGTTGGAAGTGCGTTTCATATTTTTTGATATTGTTCTAAGATCTAAAACGTAGGATAATAAATAATAATATTTCCAGCGTATTTTGGATATTGTGGTTGGTATTATTGTAGATTATTAATGAGTTTTAGAGAGAAAGGAAAAGTGTCAAGTAGTGCTCTTGTATTAAGTATATTCAATAGCTTGTGCTATATTAACTAAATTTAATAGCATTTTATGTCATTTGACGCGCAGCAAGTACTGAGGTGTAGTTAATATGATATAACAGTGCCTTACAAACGTTTTCCACTAAAATTCCAAAAAATACAACTACTAAAATTAATTTATAAACAAATATATGGCTTAAAGGTCTTAGCAACCAAGCCATAAACTCCAAAAAAAAAGAATAGGTTAGATTACTATGTATATTAATAATCGTTCCAAATTTAAAATTATATCCCATATGAATTATACAGACATAAAACTTAAAAGATTAGATGAAATTCCTTTTAAATTATCATTAATATTTAATGTCCATTAAACAAAAACACCGAATATTTTGAAAATCAAACCTCTTTCGACCTACGTGATTTGAGGGAAAATTCAATTTAGCTCGCTTCACATATCTTTTTTTTTCTATACAGGATGTAAAGTTTTTAACTCACGAGAGAGCTACGTACAAAATTGATGAGGAAACGTAACCGCGCAATCTCCAAGCCAAGCTGGGCCCGAAGGTGCTTTTAGCCCCTAATTGGTGAGCTTTTAAGACTGCCGCGCGTTCGTTTGACTTCGTACGTATATTGCCAACGACTAAAACAAATATGGAGCCGTTTTACCGCGAATAACTGCAAACAAATGAAAAAAAAAATCATTCAGCCACTCACCGTTTGAATCTACATGAAAACTCTACTCAAACTCTACTCAATTTATGGTGCACTTTGAACAGAATTTATGGGTAAGATTTTTAAAATTACCGGGCAAAATATTTTATGTGACTACAAATACTAAATAAATGATTAAGTAATAAAATAGTTTCGTGGAAAATAGAATTGATAGATATTGTTAAAAGCTAATAAACAACGTATTATCTTGCGAAAAATAACAAATCATCGTTATCACTAACCATAGTGATTTTTATTGTGTCCAAGCAATAGAATATTTTTGTATATTGCTATGTGATAGCCGCTACGAATACTACCAACCCTTGCCCTGCTCGTGGATGTCGTAAAACACGTTTCAGAGCTTTATATCGACCAGAGTGAACTCCATCTAATGCTGTCTGGTCAAAAAATATATTCTCAAGGATTGGTGTCAGGTAGGCGGTTGTCAAAAAACTCTTGAAAATTACTTTTGTAATATGTGCGATGGAAAAAGAATACAATTATTTCAACCCCAAGTAAATGGGATAAGAGCAGAATCAAGCACCTATAATTAAATATTAAGTAGTAATTCATCATCATCATGTACATGAGCTCATATACGTCCCACAGGTGAGTTCAGGCCTCCTCCACAATAAGAGGAAAATTGTTCTGCAATCGTTCTTTTGCAAGATCTATAATTAGGGTTATAATACAGAGATAGTAATCACTATATTATCTGCGTATCTCTTAGTTCTCTTATACGACATCCACAGGCAAAAAAACGGTGGTGAATTTTATTCTTACCGTCACCAGATGAAAAATAAGGTCCTCATTATATAATTGAATTATAAGTTTAATAATGTACAAAAAGATAAATCACTCGATAGAGTCCATTTAATATTCTGAAGTTATCGTAAAATATAGTTTTTTGAATTGCCGAGCTTTTTTGAAATAAAATTGATGATTAAACTTAAATATTACCTAATTTATAATTTGTGAAGATGTATTCTCTGTTCTCTCTGCCTACCCTGCAAGGGATATGGCGTGATGATGTGTATGTATGTATGTGAAGATGTGTATGGGTTATTTTCAGATTATTCGCCTGAAGGACTTTAGATAATATATTGGTTACGAATAAAAACATAATTAAAAACTGCATAATATAATGTATAACAACAAATCACTGTTACATAGCTTTGGCACATTGTCTAATTACTATACCTACTTACTATAGAGTAAAATAATGTACTACTGATATCAAATAATTTGTCATTGGTTCATGGCTAAATAGTATTTTGGAACACAATAGTGTCGTTCTAAGCCACGTGGCTACAATAAAAAAGTTAACAGTTCTAATTTCAAAACGAAGAGGTGTAACCGGGCGCGCGCTACAAATTAGGCGCCAATATTGACAGCGGGGTAACATAGAATTTTCCTGTCAAAATATTTTTGCAAACAATTGAGTTGTTCGTATTGAATGAGTTTTATTTACACCCACTTTCAGTACAACAAAACAAAACCACAATTAGCATAATAGTTACTTTTATTGTTATTGAACAATGTAAATGATTTCATACATTAACTTTTTTAACACACTGCGATAACTATAAAAAAGTGTATTTTATCGTTGGATGAGAATAATTTATTACGTTAATTGACATGCCTAACAAATCTTGATCGTTAAATAAATAATTAATGAGTGAAAATGGTCCAAAAAGGATGAATTATAAAATTACCTCTCAAACGTTTCGTGGCGACCGAAAAGGGTGTGCTTTTAAGAGCTTATCACACAGTGTTTCTATCTCTTTTTTACACTTCAGGACTCTAGGGTAGGTGAAAGACCCTTTTCAAGGGTCGCCTACATACAATTGTTGAGATATTCAGTCCCTTCGCATATGAAAATAAATCATAAATAGACATAAGGTAAGGTGAGGTAAATGGTGTAGAAAAAAACGAACGAGAAATCTACAACACTTTCAAATATATAATTCCAATATTAGAACTAAAATAACTGAAACACTACCTGTAACAAAGTTTCCGTCAATATAAAAATCAGACGTTACCGCTGATTGCGGGTGAGCGAATCTAAATAATAAAACTTTTATTTTTTTAATTACTTACCACTTACTACCGAAACTTGACCTTTTTTGAAATAAAACTACATTTACAGATTCTATCGCGTTTGTATTTGGTTTTTAATTTCCCAACGTTTCGAATACTTTACAGTGATCATGGTCACGGGAGCACTAAGGTTGATCTTTTTTTAAAAGAACGTCTTACTCTTATACTAAAAGAAAAAAATAATATTAAATTGATTTTACTGATTTGATTTATTTTCTCATATAGACAGATTTTTTTATTAGACAAAAATCAAGTATTTTCAGCTACTTACCCTATATACCTAAAGCATATAGAGATTATATATTTATATATTGTTTCTCATAAAGTTTTACAATTGCGTTAAATGATACCATGTGTATTCACCATAAACAACAATTTTATTTCATTTATTTGGTTATGGATCCCAGCTAATAATTTCTTCATCAATTATTATTTATCGCTGAGAAATAAACTCGTGAAATGAGCATCTATAAATAATAGGTACCTTATATAAAGCAAAAGCATAAATAATTTCGCGAACACAAATCGAAAAGTTAAAGGGTAAGGGTACATTATAAAGTAAAATTGAAACGGTTCTAAGAACGACAGATAAAATCATGTGTCTAATATAACTTGATCTATGAATTGCCTTTACAGCTTCCCGTTGTCGCTTAGGCTTCGTTAGATAAGAAAGAGGGTGGTAGCTCCTATGAGGCTGGATCTAAAAATTGATGTATTCGGGCATGGTTAAACGACGGGGTCCGCACCGTCACAGCCATTAAAAACTTATTAAACATCATCTCGAGCAATTACTTGTGCCTCCCTAGCTTTGGTACTCAATGAAGATCCCCCCCCCCCCCACCTCTTGTTGCCTGTTAGTGTTGCCTGATAAAACTGCTAAAAGCAATTATTACATGCGTACGAGACATGCTTTTGTGTCAACGATCGTCTAGGTAAGTTAGGTAAAAAATTAGAAAATTAAAACACTCAACAAGATAACATTAACTATATATATATATATATATATATATATATATATATATATATATATATATATATATATATATATATGTATATATATATATATATATATATATATATATATATATATATATATCTATATATATAAATTCAAGACAGTTTTTTTTAATATAGTATAATATAATTTTAAATTTTAGGTATTGACTTGAGTCAATACCTAAAATTTCAACGGGAATGGTCCCGTTACTGTAGAAATTTTGGGAATTATGATCAAAAAGACGCGACAAGTAGTTTTAGCAATCCTCTCTTGATGTTAACCTAATACTGTCTATACTGTCTAAAGAATTCTGAATAGACCGAAACAAGTGGAAATTTGAAGGTGCAAAGTCAGTACTGTATGGTGGATGGATTAATACCCTCCAGCCAAACTCTTTTAATTTTTGCTGAGTAACTAAAGATGTGTGTGCTCTAGCGTTATCGTTATGAAAGACCCCTTTCTGTTGATTAATTCCGGCGCCTTTCTTTCAATCTGTTGCGTTAATCTCATCGGTTATTGTCAGTAGAGATCCGAATCCATTGTTCTGGCGGCGGTAAAAGCTCATAATGAACATTACCCTACCAATTCCACCATACACACAGCATCGCCTTATTGCGAGTTAGCCCGGGTTTTGCTGCAGCCTGTGATGCCTGACCGACCTTTGACCACGACCTTTCTCACACATTCTTATTGTACGTGATCCACTTTTCATCACCAGTTATCAGTATCTTCAGAAACGGTTCGATTTCACTACGTTTCAATAACGAATCACAAATAAGTATGGTTTATTAGGATTCTTTCGATGAGCTCGTGTGGCACCCAAATATCAAGCTTTTTTGTATACCCTGCTTTATTCATAAACTGTTTAGTGGTCAACTAGCAGATCTTCAGCTACGTTGTAACTACTGATATGCCGATCATGCCCCACTTTTTCAAAAATGTCGTTCATTTTATCAGTGACAGGGCGACCAGAGTGAGGTACATCATAAAATTTTTAAATTTGCCGAATTTCTTCATTAGATTCTCACATTTAACAAAAATAAAAACAAATAAAAATCGGCGGGAAACAATATTTTACTAAATTGTTTCTTTTTTTTTAAATGTAACCTTTTCAGAGTATAAAATCCAGCCAGATACAACTAGAATAGCCAAAGAGATTTTATTAAAAGTTTATACAGACTATATGCAAAAAGACTTTTTCCGACTTATTATTTAAAAATATGTAATATTTTAAACATAATAATGGTTACTGTTAGTTAAACGTAGAGAGTAAAGATTGCGGTTTTTCTTTAAGATTTTTAAAAACTTCAACTATTTTATCATACCTATCTTATAAGGTTTAAAATAAAACTACTTTTACGGATTCTATCGCGTTTGTATTTGAGTTTTAATTTCCCGAAGTTTCGAACATTTTATAGTGATCATGGTCATGGGAAGACTGTCCTCCTGAATGTGTAATACTCGCGTAAACATCAGAATCCATTATAAGGTTTAAATAGCGGCAATCGATATCACGGCAACTTGTAAACAAAACATTTAATTTCTCTAGTTGATTACCTTCTTTTTCTCTTATCCCAACTACTTTAGTTTCTTTTTCTCTTATCCCAACTACTTTTTCTTATTCCAATTGCTTGCAGTCAAGAAATATGTACTCTTCTTTCATTGTTCACGTTCCAAAAGTTTTGACAATAGTTTTATGACTGGTCGCTTGTCTGATATCAACCTTTCTTGGCTATGAATCTGTTGATCAGACTGCATCAGATAGAGTAAGCCCAAGACGATATAAATTAGTAAGTGGTATTTTATGACACATGATCAATAAGCAATGTAAGGATTCATAGTATTCGTAGTCGCCACCATACAATCACGGTGAATATTTTTACATAGAGATTCAAAAGTTTAAATAATGAGAATTTAGTGGCAGGACTATACTGTTGACAGTTTCCTGTCTACAGCCGCAGGCCGGTCTGTCCGGAGTAATATCAACCAAACGCGACGTGCGAGCAATGGCAATATGCTGTTTTGCTTCGTTCGGTGAACGAGAGAGCCGGCAGCCCAACTTTCTGAATGGATTTGGAGTTGAAAGTCTTAAAAACCAACTAAGGTATTAGCAAGAGAAAGGGAAAACACTTCTCTAAAAAACTTATAAAACTGCGATCGCCAAACTTCCGTTGAGAACGCTGATGGTATACCATATACTGGATGCTATTAGACCGATAGAGGAATAATTTAATTTCTATTCAGTCATTCCTCAACCTAGCAACATGTACTGTTCCTCTAAAAGGGTCTAATGACATAACCACCACGTTTGTTAGGCCGTTTGGCCATCATAGTTGTAGCAAATATTTTTTTAACAGTTCTCCTGGTCATTACTAAACTGGTTTTTTTGACTTCTAAGACAAAGTAAGATATGGTAAGACGTTATATTCTAAGCCCGTTACTATATGAAGACAATATGCTGTACCGATTCCATATTTAATTGGGTTAGTCCAACTGGTCTTAGGATCAGTGGGATGATATTGAGAAGGTGAGAGGTCTATAAATATACAGTTTTAAAATATATTAAAGCTTGCTGTGAGATATTATTATAGGTACAACTAATATGCTTAAGTACCCTTACCTTCAACAGCTTTAAGCCATCTAGCATCAAATTCTTGTCGTAATAGTGACCAAAGAAATAATGGAATATTTTAAATCTATCAACACGTAGGAAATAAAGATAAATCACACTTAATTTTCGCCGTATAACTTCTAATCGAACATGATACGAAATAAATATTTTGCTATTTTTCCGATACAATACCAAATTGTGTGCTTGCTTTGAATTTTTAATCTTACCACAAATAACCACTATTATGACTCCTATAAGCCAAAGTCCACAATAGTCTACATTAATAGCATCAAGGTTTGATCCTCGAGAAGTCCCAGAAGAAATACTTTTGTTGGTCTTGAAGCCCACAACGAAGTAAATAAGAAACAAAATAAAACTGAAGACGTTGGAAATATTCCAATTCCTTCCTACGCAAAGTGAGAGATGTGAAGCAAAGTTATTTAATCAGCTAATAAAGAAAAGAATGAACAGCTACGAAACCATGACAGTACAGCACCATAGGTACGATAGAGTTTAAGAGACATATGTGAGCGTTAAAATTGTTTACAATGCGAGACAGAAACGCTTGAACCAACAGAAATTTTCTTAAGAAACTACGAAGTTCATTGCTTTTGAATTTCTTAAGTAAATTAAGTACCTAGAGGTTATACACCTTTAAAAAAAAAGACTATTAAGTTATTCATAATCAAGGAAACTATATGAAGTCACTGATATCATCATTATTTTTTATCTAACAGAGCTAATTAAAGCACGTCTATTTTACATTCAACGAAAATACATACGAATAAATTTCAGCTCGTTAGACGATGCGGCGACGTGACCTCTTCCTGTGGACTCCGCATCCGTGGCTTCCGCTCTCAAGACTCCGTACTTACCTGATGTCGTCTCGCTACGGATAAATATAATAATTTATATATGAAAATACTAATACAAAACGTCGACATTTGCTTGATCTATGATTCAAAAATATGTAAAAACAAAAAAGTTGTCAATCACTTTTGTGGGGTTTCACAATTGTGGGGACGGAGTAAGAATACATTTCACCGCCATTTATATTGCTAATGGGTATCTTAAAACATGACTAAGGGATATACTACACAGATAGTGTTTTTATATATATTTTTTTTTTATTGCTCTTGGTGGCAGACGAGCATGCAGTACACCTGATCGTTAAGTGTTACTGCCGCCCATGGGCTTTTGCAATACCACAGGTATAGCCAGGCCGCTGCCTAGCAATAATCCCAAACCCACCCAAAAAATTGGTCTTTGTAAGAAAGAGAAAAATTAAAATGAAAGCCTATACCAACTATCTGACCAGCGTGGAATAGTTGATCTACAAGTTAAGCTGAATGAAATTCTCAAATGGTTTTAATAGTTATCAATTCTTGAATTATAATTTCCTTCATATTTAAATATGAGCTACTATTTTCTTAATAGTATTATATGTTCTGATATACAAAACAAAAATTAAAAATATTATAAATTTAGAAACATAGTTTATAGAACCCTATTGCAGTGCCAAATACCGGTTTCATTTATGATTCCAAGTCATATAGTTACAACCATAAAGCTAAAGCAACACACGACTACATCATCATCATCATTCGCCTGCTCTTGTGGGAGAATTACTTGGGGTCGACATGACATGTACACCTCTGTGTAAACAATGTCGGGTAGATATATACGGATAGGCATACGTCTCCTTAAAAACGAAAATATAATTCGATGCGAGAATTGAATGTCCTACAATAGTTTTGCGGTAGTGTAAGTGGCGACACGATTGGAACAGATTTCCAATAGGTGTGAGTTCGAATCCCACTTGTGACAATCATTTTTCGCTCGTAATCGGGTTTTTATAAATAATCAAGCATATTAAATGCTAAATTTCAGTATTTGTACACCAAGAGGTGTATATAGTACATACTGCAAAATTTATTGGCAATAGTTTTATAACTAGTCGGCTGCCTGACGTCAACCTTCCTTGGGAATGTAATTGTTGACCAGATGGCATCAAGTGGAGTTCGCTCATGTGCGCGCATATAACGCTCTTAGTCGTCTATATCTACGATATCCACGAGCAAAGTAAGGCAAATCTTTACCTTGCTCGTGGATATCGTAATAGACTACTAAGTCTAATAATCACTTTCTAAATAGAATTAAATATATTATCTGGTCATTATAGTAACGGAGTGGGAATATCATCAAGAGTTTTGGCGCGAATATGGAAATGTCATGTCACGCTCTTGTATTATATACATTTCTTTTATGTGTTTCAGTGTTATATTGAAGAATTTTGTTGGAATTTTATGGAATATGATACAGTGCAAATGCTGAAGTGTAGTGAATATGGTATAATAGTAGTTTACGTGTATTTTCATATTTTTTCCAAAATTCCTAAAAAAAACCATTGATTTGGTTATCAGCGCCCGATTAATGGTAACGACTTGACTTACTGACAGACAATGAATATTAAAACTACACAATATGAAGAAATATTACATGCCTTAACTTCGTTCACATGTAAATGGCAAATACTCAAACCGAGTGGTCCAAAATTAATAAAAAAAAAAAAAATGATGTCATCAATCTTTCTTTCCCACGGGTGTTCTAAGATAGTTATCAAAATAAAACAGAAAGAAATATTCTTTTGGCGTCCTTATTCGACTGATCAAAAGAAAATCATTCTAGCCAATTAATGTGGTTGAGAGGTTATAGTGGCCATTTCATTTGCCTTTTTTTTTGTTTTTTTTTTTATTGCTTATGGTGACAAACGAGCAAGCAGCACACCTGATGGTAAATGTTACTGCCGCCCATGGACCTTTGCTATACCAAGGTTATAGCAAGGCCGCTGCCTACCATTACCATCCCCAAAAGCACCCAGTTGGGTTTCCGGCTCTCTCGCTCACCGAACGAAGTGCAATAGCACATTACCATTACTCAGACGTCGATCTTCTGCGAGAGTGTGGTACTAATCCGGACGGATCGGCCCGCGGCTGTAGACAGTAAGCTGTCAACAGCGTGGTCTTACCACTAAAAAAGTTTGGTGAAGTAAGCTCGTATCCATATTAGCTGAGAAGAAGAAAAATGATTACCAATAAATTGTTTTTCTAAATTTAAATAATAAGTTCGGTGATACCTATCTAGTACCGGTATTTTAATGTTACTGATGAAAACCAATATGAAAGAACTAAATTACGCAGTAGTGCTAACACGTAAAGTGAAATGAAACGTAACAGGCATAAATACATCCAGCTACAGCTACATACAGCTTATATACATCCTACTGCTAGAACCTGCATCATAGTGATATGAAATTGTCCTACTATACAATATATTCTTTACTAGCGGACCCGGCACACTTCGTTCCGCCTAACAGTTAATGAATGAGATGAGCAGATTTTGATTAATTTAAAATTATTAAATTATTATTTTTTTATTGTGATAATAAATATGTATAATATAATATTCGAAATATCAAGTATTTTAATAACGTGCCAGCAAGACGAAGAAGTACCGTGTGTTATACGACATTTTTCTTCATGCGCGTTGAAAATGATGTAATTGTTGATCTCTGAGATTTGCTCGACAATTTCGCTGTGTCAACCGAGCCGATTCACGGGCTACCTCGAAAATGTGCAATATCTTATTCTTCTGCCGTTCGTGATTTTTCAAACTCTAATTGCGCTACGGCTTTGTCGGGAAAGATTTGATCTTATTGGTCGTGACATTGTTTACGACAATATAGACACAATATGATTTATACAATGTTTATTTATATTATAACAATATTGCCTTTTATATATATTATATAGATTTAATTAATATGATACCTCATCATTCTGCTGCTGTTATTTCAATTATTTGGGTCGACGCAATACGTACTACTTCTCCGTACATATGGCAAAAGTTACTGGCAATAGTTGTATGACCGGCCGCCTGAAGCTCTAGCTGTCTTTTACGACATTCATAGGCAAAGTGAGAGCTGGTAATGTTCGTAGCCTATACATATTACTATGGCTCGTATACCTATGGGCAATAAAAGGAGTAATGAAATGTATTCTTAATCCGTTATCAGATGGAAACAGCGAGAAAAATAAATTTGAAACAGGAGATCTTAATAACTCTCTCTATACCGATCTTAGGATTCGAATCCGATACATCACAATCAACAGATTTCAACACTATGTTACTTATCCCAAAAATAGACGGTATGCAATTTACTTCTTTTATCCCCAATATCAAGCAATGATTTCTTTTCATTGGAAGCGTGTATTACATGGTATTATTGTGAGGGTAGGGGCGTTGCTGGGGGCGGACCATGCACATGTCCGGACAAATGTTGCAAATTTAGATAACAAATACAATATTTGATTTTTTTCATCGCAAATACGCATAGTGAACAGCCTTTTTTATATTAAATATATTTTATTTCTTCATATTATCTAATCCTGCTCTTATTCCAACTTGGAGACGATTCAATATGTGCTGGAGTATATGTACGAGTATATTAGAAGGAGACGACAGAATAGTAGTAGAAGCACGATGTTGACAGATCTCTGTCTACAGCCGCGGGCCGGACCGTCCGGGGTAGTACACTCTCGCAAAAGGTCGACGTCTGAGTAATGGCAATGTGCTATTGAACTTCGTTCGGTGAGCGAGAAAGCCGGAAACCCAACTGGGTGGGTTTGGGGATTGTAACGATAGGCAGCGGCTTAGCTATACCCTTCGGTATAAAAAAGGTCAATGGACTACACAGATGGCGTAGTGGTTAAGATACCGACCTTACGTGCCAGTGCCGTGGGTTCGATGGTAAATTCTATTCTCAGTGCGTCACCATATAGAAAATGTGTGTTTCTTCACAGGATGATATTGTATTCAGGCTGCAGAGATTTGCTTCGACATTATCTGTAATGGGCTTTCTCCATATACATATGATTGGCTGGGTTGAGATAGGTACTATTCGATAATTACATCTGTTTGTTAGAATATCGACGTTTACGTTGGATATAGGACTTGCCAAGAGGGGACAAAACCATAATCTTGACAAGTAATTACAGTTGTTTTGAAATGCCCTAGTCATAGTTATTACAGCCATATTATACGAGAGGCACCTTAATCCTGCATGCACTATGGACACTGTAAATTGTTCGAATTGTCACGAAATCAAAAAAACTAATACAAACGGAAAGAGTTCGTAAATATAGTTTTATTTCAATATAATGGTATAGAAGAGAAGAAAAAGTCGAAATAAAACCCTTTAACAAACAGTCTGATTAACGTGCTACAACAGGTCAATTTCACCTTCATTATAAAGATACGAGCCCAGCAGAGGGACACATATAAGCTGAAACAATGATGAAGAAGAAATACAACCACACATGTCGACTACAGCTAGAAAACCTACATATTTGTAAACACAAAACTGTATTTGTTAACCGACTTCAAAAAGGAGGAGGTTCTATGTTTCATTGTATGTATTTTGGTATCAGGCATTCCGTGTGGTGACGCAGCAACAATATTATTCACCACCTTGACGTTGAATGTCGAAATGAACATAAACCTTATACCAACACGTCTAACCAGCGTGGTATAAGTAAGTCAATTTCCTTTCTATTTTGAAGGAAGTTTGAGCCCTACAGTAGGACGTATATGAGCTATGATAATTAAGCTTTGTGTCATTGCCATGACCACTATTAAGAAAAAATCCTTAGGTAGGTCACAACCGAACATAAGGAGTGGGTACTAGTCAGAACCAGCTTTACCTATAGTGCAGAGGGCGCGTTGCACCCGGGCGTTAGGGGGCGCCGAGAGCCGCTTGTAACCATCAACCTATTCCATTTTGTTCTCCCACTTTGGTACAAGAGGGCGCCAGGTTATTGATTGCACCCGGGCGCTACATGTGCTTGAGCCGCGCCTGGTACTAGTGGTCCATCCACATAGTGATGACGCCGTTCCTTCCGTTGCCGCAGACAGATCGGACGTAAAGTAACCATACCAAGGCCTGCCCTTGAAAAAAAGAGAGCTATATGAACATCCAATTCATCATCGTCATCATCTTTTCTTTCTTTCATGTACGCCTCTCTGTTGGATTCGGGCTTTCTTAATAATAGAAAAGCAATTGATCCAAACTGATCAGACGCGTTGATATAGGGATTTATTTCTTGTTCCTCTTTTCTTGCATAGATATTCTACGCATATACATACATACATAGTCTCACGCCTGTTTCCCAGAGGGGTAGGCAGAGACTACGGATTGCCACAAACCACGATCCTGGCATTCCTCCATCGCTTCATTCACGCTCATCACAGTCTTCATGCATGCTCTACGATTACGCGTACTCTTAAACTGACCTATCACTAACACATCTTCAATTTGATCCAGGAAAGTACGACGTGGTCTTCCCCTTGTAGTCGTCCCACTCACACTCGCTTTGTATACTTGTTTAGTCAAACTTTCTTCACTCATTCTTTCCACGTGTCCAAACCACCTCAGCATACCCTTTTTTATCTTTGTCACAACTTCTTTATTTACACCACAGCGCTCTCTTATAACATTCTACGCATATTATATCTCTTAATCGTCTTTTACGACACTCACGGAAGGGAGAAGATAAGCGAGGGGGGTAGAGAATGATATTGTTACTTCGTCACCACACGGAGAGAATGTACAATTAATGGATGCAAATTACAACCAGATTCCGAACAATCATTTGTTGATCGTACAAAAAAAATTGTCCTGCGTGGGTATCGAAACCACGACACTCGGTATGTGACGAGGTTGGTACTTAGACACTCCGCTATCTGTGCAGTTTATTTATATTAAATTATTGCATAATTCGAATAGTAAATAGTTATTTATTTAGAGTTTCACAAGCGTGTGTAGCAAAAATAGATAAAGAATATTTTAATACATAAGGATTTGATTCCGAGACCTATGAGATTATGTGTGCATATCGTAATGTGTTAACTAATTTTATCTCATCACCTATCTGGGCCCTGTGGCGCAACGGATAACGCGTCTGACTACGGATCAGAAGATTCCAGGTTCGAATCCTGGCAGGGTCGCAATGAAGCTTTTTGGAACATAATTTTTGTATTCTATATATTTTTTAGTATTATATAAAAATACTAATATTAGTAATAATTATTAAATACAATATGTTTCTTCAATATTCCACGCATCATAAAAGTAACAAAACGTTATCGAACCATTGAAAATAACTAAACTACTTATTACCCGGCTACAGAAAAAGAGAGTTATTTTTTTTTTTAATTTATGTATATATTTATATAAGTATTCATCTATTCCCTCATAACTTCTAAACTACTTATCATAATTTGACAAATGAGGTAATATTGCATCATCATCATCATCACAGCCCATAAATGTCCCACTGTTGGGCTCGGGCCTCCTCCGTAATGGGAGGGCAATTAACCTACTATACCGCGCTGGTCAGACGTGTTGGTATAGGGTTTTGTTACGAGTTTTCCTTCTCTCGCATAGATGTTATATGCGTTTTATATCCCTTAGTCGTGTTGTACGATCACCCACGGGTAAGACATGGGGTGGAGAATAGTATTCTTACTCCGTCACCACACGGAAAAGGAGGTATTATTTGAAGCGTCTTAATTGTCCGTTGGTTAGTTAGGTATATGATGTCTTTTTCTTCTAATTAAAAATCTATAATGCGACTACGCAAAACAATAAATAAAAAGTAGTTAGAGTGTAGAAAACTTATAATTTTGTAAGTGTTCCTAGTAGCTACATACAGGCATGCGATATATACGAGTATGTCGTATTTTAGGTAGGTAGGTTTTGTTGACTATCTAAAATATTTTCTTGTTCCGTACTTCTTGAAAGCTTTTTTTTTTTTAGCAAATGTTTTGCGTAACCGAGTTTTAGTTTTTTTTCTTTTTATTTTTATTTTAATAAGCTAAAGCTTGATATTTACTCCAGATGTTAAAAATCGAAAAAGAAGAAAATAGTCTGTAAAAATTTGTAGCGTTTCGATGAAAAGTTAATTAGTGAACACATGGTAGAGCATAGGTTAATGGACATGACATTCATAAGCTGCGTGGAGTTTCACGTCAAAATTAAGAGACGCATATATTATGTTCATAACCTATCACTACACAAAATGTATCGCTTGATTCTAATGAGGAAATTGATGTCTTTTAATTGCGAGTTAGATATTGTCCCTCAAATAAATAAATCAAGTATTGAAAAATTTACTGAAGCGTTATGATATTATTTATTAATGTAGAAGGCAAGCATCTATGAGTTAAATTAATTGTTGTTAATTATCGTTCAAAAGGATGCGACAGAAACACTCCCCTGTTAAACTTTAAACATCATCTGTGATCCCTAATCCCTGTCAAACGTAGAGATTATGACGTTACACTTAGCGTTACACGTAGTGAGGCCTTTGTCCAATAGTGGACAGAATACGCTGATTTATCAATGGATATATCACGCTAAGTCTACTAAAGTTTTAAAAAGCATATGGCAAAAGTAGATTGTTATTACTTACATCTGAGGAAACAGCATAAAGTAGTAACTCGAATTATTTTATATGTGTTGTGGATACCCAAATAATTAAAAGCGTTTCTTAGGACTGCCTGACTGTCAAAAACGAATTTCATCTATTGAGTAATCTCCATAGTAGCAATCTACTATGGAAATAAAAACTGTGAAACTTAGATTATAGGAAAAATACTGTGTAATGGGATTAGTCCCAAAAAATAAAACACTGGTTTTAAGCTTTAACTAATCTAAATATTTAAATCTTGCAAACCTCCGATTTCTTTACCATCTAATTATACATATATGTGTACCAACATATCCATGTTGTGTAGGTACTATCTAAAACTTAGCCAAAGCTCCCAAGCCTCACTTCAAGGAGCGGGGAATCAATTAAAACTACTAATAAAGTTCTAAGACATTTCACTCCGCTCCTTACTTACTCGCCGAAAACTTTCCTTTAGTTTATAAGACGAATTCTATTTTGCTTTGCCTTCCGCCAAATCAATTAAGAACACGAATTGTCTTAGATTCATTGTGAATGATAGCATTTTTGATAAAAAGAAAAGTTCAAATTGCTAAATTTCAGCATTTAACATACATACATACATATCATCACGCCATATCCCTTACAGGGTAGGCAGAGAGAACAGAGTACCAGAGAACTCTATCCTTGCATACTTCACTCGCTTCCTCAACATTCATAATTCTCTTCATACACGCTCTCCGGTTTCGGAGACTCTTGACTCCACCTTCTTTCAGTACATGACCGATCTGGTCTAAGTAGGTTAGTCTCGGTCTCCCCCGGTACCTACATCCTTCCACTTTCGCATTGTATATCTTCTTAACCAGACGTTCGTTCGGCATTCTTTCCACATGTCCGAACCATCGGAGCATTACCTCTCGCATCTTTACACCAATACTCTCTTTCATACCTACTCGCTCTCTTACGTCGTCGTTACGAATGCGGTCGGTCAGCCTAACTCCACAGATTTTCCGTAGAGATCGCATTTCAACCGCATTAATTTTACTTTCATACTCTTTTCTGCATACCCAACTCTCGTTTCCATACAGTGATGTTGGGACAAGCACTGCGTTATGTATTGCTACACGTGCCTTCTGGCTGAGGTGGTGGCTACCGAGAAGTTGTCCCAACGCTCCGTTCACTCTATTTCCCGCATTCACTCTTCGCTCTATATCAGTGGTGTACCTTCCATCTCGGCTAAATCCACATCCAAGATATACAAATTCATCCACTTGCTCTAGTACATCATTACCTATTGTTACTCTTACATCTGTTCTGGCTTCGTCTCTTTCAAAGACCATTATTTTGGTTTTGCTCACATTCACGCGTAGAACCCTTTTCTTACAATCTTCTGTCATTGTGTCGACTAGGGTCTGCAGGTCAGTCGCTGACTGTGCCAGCAGGACTGCATCATCGGCATAGAGCAGAGCAGTGACCACTGAGTCGCCCATCTGGACTCCCACATTCATATCATTCAACCTTTGGAGACATTTATCCAGATATATGATAAACAGCCTGGCTGACAGAACGCACCCCTGCTTAACGCCGATATTGACGTCAAACCAAGGTGACATTCCATCATCCAGACGCACACAGGCTCTACAGCCCATGTAACTGGACTGCACAGCCCGCAGCAGTTTACCATTAATACCATACTCCGGTAAAATGTTCCAAAGTTCCTTTCGTACAACCGTGTCAAATGCTCTTTCCAGATCCACAAAACTGCAGAAAACCCTCTGACCTAGAGCCAGATGCTTCTCCACAATGTTGCGCAGAGAGAACACTTGATCCATGCATCCCCTTATACTCCCGAAACCTCCTTGTGTCTAACACAGTAAACCATCGGACACCATCCTCATTCTCATTTAGCATTTAATATGCTTAATTATTTATAAAAAACCGATTACGAAGCAAATTTGAATAACAAGGTTGTGTCATCGTTTAATACAAGTCTAACTGCAAGGTTTGAAGTGTTAAGCCCATACAATGTGTAAACATTGTCGGGTAGATGGCACATGTCTCCTTAAAGTCGTAAATATGATACGAAGCGAGATTTGAATGTGCTACAATAGTTCACGGTGGTGTAAGTGGCAGCACGATTGGGCCGGATTCCCAATAGGTGTGGGTTCGAACCCCACTTGTGACATCATTTTTCGCTTCGTAATCGGGTTTTTATAAAAAAAAAGAAAAGTTATTTAAATTGCAAAGAAAAATACAATAACATTTTTAAGAACTCCTTTCTTATTCACACATTCATTTATTGAATTCTTAAATGGGTTTAGCACTGTAGCCGTACCTACCATACCTATGTCTGCCTTTTTTATTGGAACAGACTATGGTCCGGTTATAGCTCACCCAAACCGCCCGTGGCTGTGGAAGGAGTGGTGTACAACCTACCGTATATAATCTCACCGTATGGATAATATGCTTCCAGAACGAGTATTTGTCTTTGGTGGCAACGCATCACTGCGTAATATCTACACCTACAAAATTTTGTACAGCAAATGTTCTTCAGGAATATGACGATTTCCAGCTTCATTTCAGCCCATATACGCCACACCACTTTGCTCAAACCATCGCCACAATGGGAAAAGAGTTGACCTACTACACTACGGTACTTAGAAGGGTATTGACCCATCTCATAGGGTTTCATTTTTGAGTTTCCTTTTCTTGCTTTTATTATCTGCCGCTCATATCCCTTTGTCGTCATTTACGAACCCCAGAGGAGACACAAGAGTACCTACCAAGAAAGTTGGTGATGAATTGTATTCCTACTTCGTCACTATACGGAGAAATATGACTTTCTATATCATTTAGATAACAAGTACATAACAGTAATGTATATATATAGTCCTGTGAGGGCACTGAATAAAATATAGAACATCACAACAACTTCATTCCTCGCAAAGGTCGCCAGAGACTACAAAATGATGGACGTAGACGGGGTCAATGCCAGAGAAGAACAAACCAAAAATTAAAGCATAAGCCAATATTCCTTCATTTACCCATTGCGGGTCTCCACAATATTTATGATGGAAGCTCATACCCAACGATGTATGGACTAGTAAAAAAAGGATATTTCTATATGAATACCATATAATATAAGTAGAAGACCCGTGAGAATACTTTGCGCCATTAGTAAAGGGGTAATTACGTATATAACTGTAACCAAAGCAAAGGCATATTGATAAGCTTTGATAAACTTAGAAAAGTAATAAATAATTTAAAATTTGATAAACTTACTTAAGAACTTTTATTACATATATACAAATGAAATAAAACTTTTTACAGCATAATACTTTCACAAAGAATTTTACAAAGAATCATTAGAGGTTTGACGACTATTCTAAGTCGTCAAAAAAGCATTTCAACATTAAGATTGCTATCGTATTATAATAATATGATAACATATTTTATCATAATAAAGGAAAAACATTTTGGAAAATTCTATTAAGGATTTTAAAATTACCGTAATTAATTAATAACATACAGAATAATTTGCAAAATCACTTTGAACGAAAAACACTTTGGAAAATTCGGTAAAGAATTTTAAAATTACTATAATAAATTGAACAGTGATAAAGAATAATTTGCAAAATCACTTTGAAAGAAAAACACTTTGGAAAATTCGGTCAAGAATTTTAAAATTACTGTCATAAATTGAAAAGTTATAAAGAATAATTTGCAAAATCACTTTGAGAGGGAAACACTTTGGAAAATTCGGTCAAGAATTTCAAAATTTCTGTAATAAATTGAAAAGTGATAATGAATAGTTTGCAAAATCACTTTGAGAGGGTAACACTTTGGAATATAACTTTGAATGAAAAAAAACTTTGGAAAATTCGGTCAAGAATTTTAAAATTACTGTAATGAATTGAACAGTGATAAAGAATAATCCGCAAAAGTACTTTGAAAGAAAACACTTTGAAAATATTTGGTCAAGGATTATAAAATTACGGTAATGAATTCAACATAAGAAGAATAATACGCAAAATCAACCCGCAAGCTTGAACGTTGTAAATATTATTAACAAACAGCAGATCTATGCCATAATCTGTGAAAATCTGAAAAAATAAAAAAGAAAAAGAAAGCAACGTAGAGCTGATCTAATGATAATTGATGGGTAAGTATATATAATAATATGTAAAACTAATATTATAATTGCAAATATTTTTTTTATTCGTACGCCTTAATTACTCAACAGATTACCGTGAAATTTTGTACTACCATTTGTACTAAGTAGCAAACAATATTAACGCGAGTGAAGCAGAATACAAATATTTTCCATCAAGTTCCTGACAAATTATTATATAATATAAACACAAGCATAAACGTTGAAATTTCATACTAAAATAATTTAATTTCAAATTTCATTAAATAAACTCAAATTTTCATTTCATATCTACAGAATAATTTATCAAAATATTATTCATTTAGCGGTAAATTGAGGCCTCAGAGTGATATCTATCTGAAATTGAATATCAATTATACTATCTTTCATCTGGTAATGAATCTGGCTTCAAACTTGATATCTATAATGATATTCATAACTCATACGCTATGGGGTCGAGTGAAAATAGAAGGGTTGTGTATACTTTGTGCCACACTGTTCAACTTGCTAGACACGGTATAATATTACAAGTTGATATTTTGAATATATACTCCATCTGGTTCAAAATATAATGCGTCACCATGACTCATAAAAACACGGCTGAGAGATAACCAGCACAGTGCGTAGTAGCACTCTTTTGGGTTTATAATACTAAGAGTGATCGCTAACACTCTTGACAAGCATGATAACTACGATATTATCCCAACTTGGGATTTCTCACGATCAATAACGGATATCGATAGGATAGAAACGGATAGACTATGAATATTTAATCATTAAAATATCTATATTAATACTTATATAGGTATTGGTGTATTGTCAGTGGTGTATCCTTTCAGATATAGATATCAGTATAGTCGGTATTTCCGTATGGTGACGAAGTAGGAATATAATTAACCACCCTCTATCTATGCATATAATATTTATGCAAGAGAAGAAAAATTCTACATAAAACCCTATAGGAAAATTCCAAATATACCCTTCTGGCCTCTGTTCCGTCACCCCGGACTGATTTGGCGGGGCGAAACGATATCCATAGTCCACGGCAAAAAAAAAATTGTGGTACAGTAGGCCAATTTCCCTCCTACTGTGGAGGAACATATAGCTAAATAGTGAGACGTAAATTAGCTTAGACGATGATGATATATATATATATATATATATATATATATACCTATATACAGTCAAACCTTTTTTTTTTTTTTTATGGTGGGCCATGGACGTCGCACCCCGCCAAATCGGTCCGGGGTGACGGAAGAGGCGGCGCGCAACCCCATTGACCCACCCTGCAAGCACCTCTTCTTCGCCGTGCGAGCGGGCCACCGGTACCCGATCTTTGTCTTCGGTGGCCCGCTCGGCGGTATGCCCTCTCGGGCTCCTGTCGACGCCCCGAGAGATTTCGCCGTCGAGGCGTCGTCCTCACGCGGTGGCCTCGCGTCGGGTGACCGGACAATTCCCCGGTCCGATCACCCGAAGCCTCGGTTAGGGCGGCATCAGGCGCAGGTATTCGCGCCTGCGCCACCCCGGCCGCGGGCGGCGGCCCGGGTCACGGGAATCCTCCCGGGCCCTTTCCGCCGCCTCCTTGGAATTGGGACGCGGTCGCCGCCTTCTGCGAGGCTGTCATCTCGCAGAAGGCGGCGACCGCGTCCCAATTCCTGATGCTGTCGACCATCGCCCTCGCGACAGCCGCAAGCGTCAGGTCGGCATCGATAATAGCGACGAGGTCGCGGCGCTGCCCGTCCCAGCCCGAGCATTCCTCGAGCATATGTTGCGCCGTGTCCTCGTCACTACTGCAATGATGGGAGCCCGGAGTCCATTCCCTGTACACGACCGTGTGCAGGTATTTCCCGAAACACCCGTGCCCCGTTAACACCTGCACCAGTCGGAAGGTGAGGCCCCGTGCCGCCGCTCCATCCATTCCATCAGTACGGGCATATACAGTCAAACCTGGGTAAGTGAGAACTGGATAAGCGAGAAAACTCTATAAGTGAGAGTAAAAGCCAGGACCCGTCATCTTAAGCTCCCAAAACCTCTATTAGCGAGAAACAGAAACCTCTGTAAGAGAGAGTCGATTTTCACTCATGGATAATCCGTAAGTGAGACTGCCACTTATCTATACCTCTATAAGCGACAGTCTAGCTTTATTTATTTATGTTATTTAGGAGGAACTATAGCTACAATAAAAATACATACATACAGTTACATATTACAAATTTAACATCTGCTATTTTATGACTCATTTTTAACTTTTGTGGAACTTCCTACCATTGTTTTTCTATTGTTTTCTCGTCAATACTGTACCTATTCTATTTCGTGGAATTAAATAACGTTCTTATTTTATCGCATTCTTTTCGAATGGACACGTGTGCCTGTGTACCGTCCTGTTTGTCGGACTTACTCAGTTAATCAATTGCGAAGGAAAGTTCTGTTCTGTATCGTGACAAAATGACAAATTAAAGTACTGTCATTAAATGACAAACTTAAAATAGTGAATGCTTTTGAATTCGGCAATTCGTTAAACGAAATTCAGAGGGAGTTTAATTTAACAGAATCCACCTATTATAAAATTATAAAATAAAAAGACTATAAAGTCTGAGTGCTCTGATGGACATGGAAATATTAAGAGGACTAGAGTTTCTGACTTTTCCAAAATCGAAAAGTGCCTTTTGGAATGGATAAAACAATCTCTCGATAAGAACATTCCATAGATGGACCTTTGCTGAAAGGAAAATCAAAACAGTTTGCTACAAAACTAGGAATCAAGAACTTTACTGCTAGCAACGGCTGGTTAGAGGATTTTAAAAGGGGTCATGATATAGCTTTCAAAAAAGCAGCTGGGGAAAGTAAATCTGTAGACCTAGGTGTGTGCAACCACTGGACTGAAGATCTGCCAAATCTTTTAGAAGGGTATGAAGCAGACGATATTTACGACGCGGATGAAATTGCTTTGTTTTTCAAGTGCCTGCCGGATAAAACATTTACATTTAAAGGCAAAAAATGCGTTTCGTATGTGAAATTCGTTCAAAAATGCTTGCGAAAATTACTACTTACTTGCTGTGACTTGTTATTGCTGCGTACCTCTATAAGAGAGAAACGCTACCAATGTACCTGCATTAGCGAGAAACTCGGGTTAGTGAGAAACCTCTATAAGCGAGAATGAGATTGTGCTCCCTTGAACTCTCGCTTATCCAGGTTTGACTGTATATATATATATATATATATATATATATATATATATATATATATATATATATATATATATATAGTTATGTCTAATGGAGTATTATGATAAACCCAAGTGTAAAACAAGATTAATATTCCATCCATAATATTAAATATAAATTTGGTTTTACATATCCCGTATATTAAATCATCACCATCATCATTTTACTCTTATAGTAATTACTCGGGGTCGACGCAATATGTACTTTTTTTATTGCCTGTAATGGCTAACGAGCAAACAGCACACTTGATGGACAAGATGACCTTTGTAATATCAGCGATGCAGCTAGGCCGCTGCTTACCTACTAATGAACCACCTAGAAAGTTGGGCTGTCGGCTCTCTCACTCACCGAACTAAGTGCAACAGCACATTGGCATTGCTCAGACGTCGATTTTCTGCGAAAGTGTGATACTACCCCGCATGGTCCGACCTACAATTGTAGACAGAGAACTACCAACAGTGTAGCCCTACCAGTAAAACTCCTCTTCTATCGTACATATTGCAAAAGTTATTGACAATAGTTTTATGATCAGCCGCCTGCCTGACATCAACCGTCCTTGGGAATGTAATTATGGACCAAACGGCATCAGGTGGAGTTGGCTCAAGTCTATATTAAGCTCGTAGTCGTGTTATACAGATAATATCAGTGCAAGAGAAAGCAAAATCGACATAAAAACCTATGCCGAAACGTCTGGACCAGTGTGGATAGTAGGTCAATTTCTTTCCCGCGGGGATAAGACCCGAGCTAAACAGTGGAACGTATTCTCAAAATTTCCTTATTAAATATACAAACTAATATTTTCTTATCAAATATTTAGATTTTAATTTAAAAAAATAATAACAATATATATAGACAGTAAATTTGTAAAATGAATATATGTATAATATGTAATTAATATATAATTATCCATAATTAATATATAATTATTCGTAATTATACGTAATTAATATATAGGTATTATTCGTACGGTGACGGAGTAACAATACAATTCAACACCCCCTTATCTTACCCGTTGGAGATCGTAAGAGACGACTAAGGGATATAAAACGCATTTAAAATAACATACCTATAAAGAACAACACACACACACACACACACACACACACACACACACACACACACACATAAACACATACACACACACACACACACACACACACACACACACACACACACATAAACACACACACACACACACACACACACACACACACACACACACACGCAGGCACACACACACATAAACATACATACAATACAATAGATTCACGGGGATGGCTGAAAATCAGCGCTGTTCTTGTGACAGCAGAAGCTGAGCCAATTCCTTTTGTCTACTAGATTTAATTTTGTTTATTATAATTGTTAGTTTTTAGTTTAAGTTCTGAAAAGGCAATAAATTTATTATTATTATTAAAATCTATGCAAGAGAAGGCAAACTTGTAACAAAACCCTATACCAACACGTCTGACCAGCGTGGTATAATAGGTCAATTTCCATCTTATTACGTAGGAGGCTCGAGCCCAACAGGGGGTGTATATAAGCTGAGATGATATGTCTAATTATAATAAATGATATAGACTAGATATTTACTCTGTAATTCTTCATTCTTTCAAATAACTTTCATTAATCCATCAGCCCATAGACGTTCACTATTGGACATAGACCTTCCCAGGAAAGAGAATATAATCGCCAAGCGAGTTGAATCGCATTCGGTATTATGCGTTTTTCAAGAGAACATTTTTGCGACTAAACTCGTGAGCCAGTTTTTACGACTGTCACAGGAAAGAATGCTGTGGCGGCAAATTATATTCTTAACTCTGAATTGTGAAGGAGATGAAGTTCACTATAGCGGAAGCATGAGTTCAGGAGCAATAAAATGTTATGCTGCCATGGCTATCACCACGGTAGATAATTTCTGATCCATTATCATCTATTAAGTTTTAATAACCTTCATGGTATAAAGACCTGGTCACGGATGTCAAGGAAGCGGTACCAGTGGCTGGTCCAATGGCGATGAGGAGGCAATACGATGGGTTATGGGCCACGCACCGCCTTTCCGTTGCCCCGGACGGTAGATACGAATGGCATGTGTCCAGACCATAACCTACCAAAAAAAAAGAAAAAATGGTATAAAGATCTATCACATATCCACCCATCAAATCCAACTCAAATTCAAATTATTTATGGAATACATTTTTTTTTTACTAATCTAATAGGTAATCAACCTATATGCCTATATTTTTTAAGTTATTTCTTTTACATTAAATTGTATCTTTAACAAGGTTTTTAATTTAAATTTTCCATTTTAATTTTATTGTCTTTCAAAATATAACCAAAAAACAAATTGCTGGATCAGATCTCAGAGGGGCACCCAATCACGAGTTAACTACGAGAGAAGCTATCTCTTCTATTGACCTTATTGAAAAAAAGTACCGTCTTAGCTCTATCCGTCCGTCCGTTCATCCACTCCTCTAGACATCCATCTATCCAGCCACCGAAGACAAAGATCGGGTACCGATGGCCCGCTCGCACGGCGAAGAAAGGAGTTTGCATGGTGGGTCTATGGAGTCACGCGCCGTCTCTTTCGTCACCCCGGACCGATTTGGCGGGGCGAGACGCATCCATAGTCCACCGCAAAAAAAAAACATCCATCTATCCACATTCATAAAACGAAACGTAGGTATATATGTATGTACCTATATTTATTGGTAAATCGGCACAAGCATCTCGCAACAGTATGCACTTGACTGCTATTCTTTAATAAATCGTTATTACTGTCGTAACGCGCTGCCGTTCCAAAACATTCAGTTACCATGCTGGAAATTAAAAAAATATGAAGTTTAAAAACAGAGCAATTGAAAAATTTTAAATATAAAAAACAAACGAACAGAAATGCCAAATTTTTCAACGGTATAAAGAGTTGTCTACAGAGAATAAAGTACTATATGTTTTTACCTAAATCGATGCGTGATATGTACATAACTAGATATTTGTTATTATTTTTAAGACAAAACTCACGTAACGAAATGCGAAAATTATTACAAAATAACAGTAGAAGGTAGTTAGATCAACAGCGCAGGCATGTAACATAATTGGAATATAAATTTAACAAAATATAACTTTTATATAACCATTCATACGAGCAAAATCACCGTCACAATTATACGCTAACAGTTAAAATCATCAACATTCTGTCACATGTTTACCTCAAGAACTTCCATACATGATTTCGTGTTTTATGAAACAAAACATAGTGCAATGCATAAACTTTAAACGCAAGATCGACGACGAGCCGTGGGGACAATAAAACAAAGAAAAGCGTATCCAGCCTGGAGCGTTGGAAGCGGGCGGTGCGTAGTAGCGAGTAACGGCCAATCAGCGCGGTGAGCCTGCTGCCGCCCCATCGGCCCGCCCCGACTATCCGTGCTCCCACCGTGGATGAATGAGACGCAGCATCCCTATAAAGATTTTACATCGATTATAGGGGTATGGGAGCAGGTCGTTTCTGTCTCGCCCGTGGGCGGCGACGAGAGCTTCTCTCGCGCAGTCGCGAACAATTAACGCGCGGGGCGGCGTGGTCGGTGCGCGCCGCACGTCGAGTCACGTCACTATAATGTGGTTAGTCAGTGAGCGTCGGGGCCGAGCCGACGGCGACGGCGACGGGACGGAGCACGACATTAGGAGCGCGGGAGAGCCGCGCTGGTCACTCAGCCAACGCACCGGCCACAGCACGGTGGAGTTCAAAAGTGCGGCGTGCGCGGGGGCCGTAGAGCCACCCGCGCCGCCTCTGTCCGCACTGCCGGACCCACAACAATTCAACATATTCCCGGCCTTCTTTAGCCGCCAGCTAAACTTCAGTGGCAGTGGTGGCTGCGGCCAAGGTTCGAAGATCATGGAGGAGTTACGACCCAATCTTGTAGGGGGCCTCCTTGGGGTGCCAGGTCTCCTGGATGAACACCAGCCCGATGCCAAGTTTCTACCATCTGGCGGTGAAAGCAAATACACACCAGATAAAGGGAGAAAGTGTAGCAATGCATCTTCTTCATCAGCAGAGGAATTTGGTGGATTATATGGCGGGGAGCATGCAGCGACCCCACCAGCTCCTCCACTAAGTCGTTCATTACAGGATAATACAGGTATGTACCTACCCACAAATTGGTCTCTTGCACGTCTTTATTTCTAAAAATATAAGGATAGATGAAACTCGCTATCATTTCGGCTGTTGTACATTTCAGTAAAATACAATAGGGATTTTATATTTCCAATAAACTTTTATTAGTTTATTACTTAATAATGCTTGATCTAAACCCAAAATCCGGACAACAGTTGTATGTTTATGCGTAAACTACGATGCCCTACCATTTTCTTTTATACCACAACAAACCCCACTAAGACATAAATACCTGCATCACGGGGAAACGCAATTAACGGACACAAATTACAAGCAAACTCAAAACAAAGATTTGTAAAAGGTACAATAAATGTTCTATGTGGGAGATCGAACACCTTACACTTTGAAAGGCAGGTTGGTGGTTAGACCACCTTACTATCTCACTCAAAAATGAATATGTTTATGTAACAATGACATCTAAATAAGATAAATCACTAAAGAAATCTCTTGATACTGCTAAATTCAACATAACCAATTTTTGTGCGTTAACGTTTCGATTATTTGATTAAATTGAAAATTTGTACAATTTATTATATCATTCATCATCATTCTCCTACTCTTATCCTAATTACTTGGGGTCGATACAATATGTACTCTTCTTTCATAGTACATATTGTAAAAGTTATTGACAATAGTTTTATGACCGGCCGCCTGCCAGACGCCAACCCTCCTTGGGAATATAATTGTTGACCAAACGGCGCATCAGATGGAATTGGCCCAGGTCGTTATAAGGCTCTTAGTCGTCGTTTACGACATCTACGAGCAAAGTAAGGGTTGATAGTATTCGTAGCCGCTACCACACAGCTAATACAATTTATTATAGGTATATAAGTCGGTAAATGTTTCTAAAAACAAGGTTTAAGTAATTAAATGTATATTTAATTCTGATGTTAACACGATTACCTACACATTTGTAATAAAACTATTTTTAAGGAATTTATTGCGTTTCTATTTGATTTTATATATTTTTAATTGCCCAACGTTTTGAACAATTGCCGGCATTCAAAGTCACGGGAATGCATGATGTCCTCTGCAATCAATCTCTATCAATAATAAATATCTAATACAAAGGCGATAAAAGCCATAAAAACAGTATTTTTATTTTTCAAATCAAATGCAGTGAATATGTTAATAATTAAATATTAATATTAAGTAAACGTTAACATTCTATATCGCCCATGATTATCTGGAAGATAACGTCTTTGATATTAAGTCTGCCATACATATAGGTACAGTAGAATAGTTATATAAAATTTGTGCAAAGTTTCACATTATTAGGTACTATAAAGATTTTTTTTTTAATTTCTTTACAACCAGCTACCAGTAAATAGACAACACGGGAAACAAGGTCGGGCCGTAGCTACAATTATAAATTAAGTAAATTAGATCAATTATTTATTTTTTGCGACAATATTTTCATAGAAATATCAATAATTTAATAATGAAAGTAACATGTTTAAGATTCAGGTGAATATTGACAGCTATTGCGAGACTCGGCGAAAAATATAGATAGAAACTATTAAATCCACTTTAATTAAAGCTTGTAGCACTGATTCCACTATGTTTATGTAATGGGAGCTGAGATGACTTTAGCTCAGTCATCATCACAGCCCATAAATGTCCCACTGTTGGGCTCGGGCCTCCTTCGTAATGGGAGGGAAATTAACCTACTATACTGCGTTGGTCAGACGTGTTAGTATAGGGCTTTGTTTCAAGTTTCCCTTCTCTCGCATAGATGTTCTATGCTTATAAACTTATGCAAAATTAATGCGGTCGAAATGCGATCTCTACGGAAAATCTGTGGAGTTGGGCTGACCGACCGCATTCGCAACGACGACGTAAGAGAGCGAGTAGGTATGAAAGAGAGTATTGGTGTAAAGATGCGAAAGGGAATGCTGCGATGGTTCGGACATGTGGAAAGAATGCCGAATAAACGTCTGGTTAAGAAGATATACAACGCGAAAGTGAAAGGATGTAGGTACCGGGGGAGACCGAGACTCACCTACCTAGACCAGATTGGTCACGTACTGAAATAAGGTGGAGTCAAGAGTCTCCGAAACCGGCGAGCGTGTATGAAGAGAATTATGAATGTTGAAGAAGCGAGTGAAGTGTGCAAGGATAGAGTTCGCTGGCACTCTGTTCTCTCTGCCTGCAAGGGATATGGCGTGAAGATATGTATGTATGTGTATGTACAAAGTATTATTTTCCTTTGTGAGAATGGGATATAAGACACAGAACATACGAGGGTCCCATAGAACAACACTATGTTATTTGCAGTGGTTGGTCTCACTCACATTCGCAGGAAGCCTTTCCTAAATTTTAATTAGAACTATAAGGTATAATAGAAAATAATGGTACTATTTTATTGCAGCTATGGCCGGAGATCTTTCAATTGACAGGAAAACGTTAGCTACCTATTTAATATGGATACTGAGCTAAAGTTAGTAAATATTCCGTATGGTGACGGAGTAACAATACTATTCACCACCTTTAATCTTACCCATGGGTGATCGTACGAGACGACTAAGGGATATAAAACGCATATAACATCTATGCAAGAGAAGGAAAACTCGAAACAAAACCCTATACCAATACGTCTGACCAGCGTGGTATAGTAGGTGCATTTCCCTCCCATTATGGAGGAGGCTCGAGCCTAACAGTGGGACATATATGAGCTGACATGATGATGATGAAAGAGATATTATATAGGAAAAGGAGGTAATGTGGCCCCTGTAAGTATATTGACCCCTTTCGGTATTAGAATGTTAGAATAACTCATTCTAGTAACATTTTGCTGCAATAGGATCTTTGCGTGATAAAACCAATTTCGTATGTAACAAATCCGTCAAAATTTGTCACGTTACGTTGTTGTTCGAAACAGTTAAAAACCGTTACCGGCAAAACTTTTATTTACTATTAACTGAACCCCGCAACTTCGTCAGCGTTTTTCTATAATTAAATTTAATTTCATAATCAAATTAATAACAATAATACTAATAGTTAACTGGTGATCGTATACCGCTTGTAAGATCTGGTCCAGCTATTAACTTTTATATTGTATTTGAATTGTATATTATATCATGGTTTGTAAAGCTATCTATATATATATATATATATATATATATATATATGTACAGTAGCGGCCACGAATACTACCAACCTTTACCTTGCTCGTGGATGTCTTAAAAGACAACTAAGAGCCTTCTAACGACCTGGGCCAACTTCATCTGATGCAGTGTGGTCAACAATTACATTCCCGAGGAGGGATGGCGTCTGGCAGGCGGCCGGTCATAAAACTGTTGCCAATAACTTTTACAATATGTACTATGAAAGAAAAGTACATATAATTGTATTGACCCCAAGTAGTTAGGATAAGAGTAGGAGAACGACGACGGTTTGTAAAACTAATTTCTACTAAACATGTTGTATTTTTATACAAAAATAATAAATAAAATATAATAATAAACAAACTCATTGAGTTTCTTGTCGTATCTTCTCAGTAGCGGTTACGTTCTATTCCGGAGATGGTTTATTGGGTTAGTATTAATTTGAAATGTTAAAATTGACGATATGTAAGAAACTTTACATAGTTTATACATATTAAATGAGTTTGAATCAAAAAACAATCAAAATGCTTCACTATTTTACTTACTTCAATATTTTAATGAAGTTATAAACTGCTGGCTCATTTATTCATAAGTCAATTTGTCAGTCTTCTGTCAATATATTTAAAATCTCTCATAGCCTTTATCTTATTCACTCACTCTACATATTAGGAGATTAAAAAAAATTATAGATTTTTATAATTTTTTTTTATATAAACTTAGTCCTAACAATAAGAACATAAAAAAGAAAATTATATAATTTGGTGCACTCGTTCAGAAGTTATGCGCGTACCTACATACATTTCAGCTATCCATTTTTATTAATATATATTATTTTAATTTTATAATTAATGAAAATATGAGCTTTCCTTTTCTTGTTGGATATTGTATTCCCTGAACTGTTCTTCTACATGATTTTAAAGATAAATATTAAATTAAATATTTGATAAATATATATGGTACGATTGTTTAAATAATATCAATGTTTGTAATTTGGCTCGCTCACATTGCTTGTATTATGGTCCCAGGATCCACATAACATATAAAAAGACTGATTCATTATTTATATATTTTATTTTCGCTTGCTGTTACTCGGACAAAGTGTGCTCTCTCCATCTAAGATAAAGAAAATATGCTTATTCTGAATGAATTAAAGAAGCAGTTACTGTGGTGAGGCAGTGAGGTGAAATAAAACGTTTTCTGTACCTAGCTCTAAACTGAAACCGTTACTGGACCTTCAAGAATTTTTAGTGCAGGTTCTGAAGGTGACTAGTGTATTTGTGATTATTTTTTGTTAGGTTACTTGGTATTTTTTTTTATTGCTTATGGTGGTAAACGAGCAGATAGCACACCTAATGGTAATTGTCACTGCCGCCCATGGACTTTTGGCAATGGTGTAGCTAGACCGCTGCCTACCAATACAAACCCCAAACCCACACCAGTTGGGCTTCCGGCTCTCTCGCCAACCGAACGAAGCGCAATAGCTCATTGCCATTACTCAGACGTCGATCTTCACTGAGAGTGTGGTCTACCGCGGACGAACCGGCCCGCGGCTGGAGACAGAAAACTGTCAACAGCGTGGTCCTACCACTATCAAAATATATATATAATATAACCATCACTTGATTTCAAGACACCAAATTTGATTACTTTAAAAGAAATAATATGTTTTATTATTTTGTGCAAGTTTTATTTATTTCATAGCAAGTCAGAAACAGATAAATGAATACGAAAGTCTATAACATAACTTTGAGGCTTCTAAGCCTAAAATTATTATATAAAGCTTCAAAAATAAAGTGGGAGGCAACATTACCACCTTTTCCTCTACTAAATAACTTTTTACTTATGATTTTAATACATTTTTTTTAAAAATGTCCTCCCATGACCATGATTACTGTAAAGTGTTCGAAACGTCGGGAAATTAAAAATCAAATACAAATGCGATAGAATCCGTAAAAGTAGTTTTATTTCAAATGTGTAATACTCGCGTAAACATTAGAAGTCATAATTTTTTAAATGTTATCATATCATATCTTAGCGAATTAATATGTGCATTACCTGTATTTTTAAACATACATAGGTATACTGTTCAATAATTCAAATTATTTTACTGAAATTTTCATAAACGACTGCAACGAATTTAATGTTTTTTTTTTTGTGTATTAATTGGATCACTGGGTAATTGAAGTTTTATAAGTGAACCCGGTATATTTACAAAGTACTATTTATTGTACTTGAGTATATAGTAATTGAGTATTAGGATATTTATTTATTTTTTAGATTTTCTCAAGGTGAACATATATGGAGGCCTAAATGTCACGCTCCACCGCCCACTAATGTTAAGGAAATATTGAAATGTCAAACTGAATGTCAAAGTGTATCGATATATTTTATTATACAAAAAGTTGACGATTTTGTTGTCTTTGTTTGATAGCGCTAAGATTAATTAGGAACTATTAGTCGACACACTATATACTCTTCTCCATCTCTCTCTCTTCTCAACCGTTGTAAGTATTGCAGAAGTTTTGCCACTAGTTTTATAAATAGTCGCCTGCCGGACGTTAACCCTCCTTTGGTATTAGTTTTAGTCATCTAATACTTCATCCACGAGCAATATGAGGGTTGGTAATATTTATAACGGCCACCACATCGCAAACAAAATTGAATAGTATTCTGGGTCAGCATGTTGGGCGACAAAAGGATGAGATGAGGATGAGAGACGACTCTGCATATAGCGAATATGCCAATATTAAGATGGATATGTGATGTGACGAAAATGGTTGAAATAAGAAATGAAAATATTGGTGGAAGTTTGAAAATTGCGCCTGTGATAGAAAAGTTAAGGAGTGAACGGCTGACATGGTATGAACATGTGATAAGGCGTTATGAAAGTAATGTTGCGAGGAAAGTTTTAAATATGAATATTGAAGGCTTCAGGGGTAAAGGAAGACCAAACAAAAAATTAGATGGACTGCGTGAGGCATGACATAGTTAGACAGGAAGGGACTACAGAGATGACATCTGATAGGATTGTATGGAAGAAGATAACATATTGCGTCGACCCCAAGTAATTGGGGATAAGAGCAAGATGATGATAATGGGGTATTACAATTGTAAAGTAGGTAAGTATGTAATCCACGCAAGCTAAACTACTAGCATAGATATAAGTTATTAAAAGACGTTTACTGATAACTCAAATGACAGTCGTGCAGATACACTTTTTGAGTACACACCAGCACGTCTAATGCGACTATTAATTGTAATAATATTTTACTGATAACGGGATCAATAAAAAAACTTTTACATAGTGTTAGGGTCACAATGTAGACAGTTTTCCATTTACAGTCGCGAAAATCATCGTTTGAGCAGTAACATTATGCTTTTGCACTTCCTTAGGTAAGTGTGAGAGGCTCGATACCCGATTTTCTGGGTGGGTTTTGATTGGTAGGCAGCAACCTAGCTGTATCCCTGGCACTGCAAGTGTCCATAAGCTGCAGCATCGCTCACAATCAGATGTGCTGCTTGTCGGTTTGGAACAAATAATAAAAAAACTATATGTACTATATTAGAGATATACAATGGCAAAAAAAGTCTAAAATTTGTATGAAATCACACAAAATATATTAAGCAGTGAATCTGAACTGTCAGGCAAATCCAGAACAGTAATACAATAGTAGGTAATCTAATAAGTCACCATCTTAAAATTTCCTGAGATCTAGTGTAACATAAGAATATAATTATCCCTTTAGTATGAAGAGGTCAAATAGCAATCGAACGTTGATAAATGGCATTCTGTCGAATCTGATTAATATAGAAGAATAATCCCAAGGTAATACAGAATAATATAGGTTGTTATGATGATTAATATTATTATGCCTATTTAAAAGCATCTACTCTCTTCTAAATGTAGATAGCTTCTTTCAAAATAACTCTTAAATATTATTTTTCCTACACTTACCTTTAGCATGTAATACTTTTTAAAATGAAGGTAAATGTATATTTTTTTAAATAAATTTCTCAATATGGCCGCGTTTTCGACACTGTGCCTTTTATCAGTCAGGCATAATTTCCTATATGTAGGTATATATATATATCCCATGAATTAATTCGATTATAATTAATTTGTTTATAATTTATTTTCTTGGCGAAATTTGTTAGGTTTACAAGATATGCCAGAATGAGCTTTGAAACCTATTAGATGTCAAGACATGCAAGAGGCATCGCCTTCACCCCTGGCTATAGGATAATAATAATATATAGTAGGTGTAGTAGGTATAGAGGTAGAAATAGCGCAACCGCTAAGTTTTAGCAGGCAGACTGACTTGCACCTAAAATTCAACTTGCAAAGGTTTCCTAGCGAAAGAAATAAAAATGCACATAAAGCATATTCTCTCATATCCAAATTCCGCTATTTCTACTGCCAGGAAGAATCACGTTCATATCGCACAATTTGTCGATGCATACAAAAAAGGGTTAGGTTTTGTATATCTACAGTCATGTATATAATTACAACAATATTCGTATAAGAATTTATATTATTAAATTTATAAAACTGTTTCATTGGATAGCTGGCTGCACGCAAGCATTATGGAACGTGTTTCCAGGTCAGGTTTGGACATGATTATGGTTTTGACGTGATAACGTCTTATAAATTGATGAACGCTGGCTAAACGCACGACAAAATGTCACGTTCCTCCTGCGAACTGCACGTGCAATCCAGAGGGCGGCACGAGCGATAGAGAGGCATAATAGGCCTAAGCGTTTTTGCATTTTAAGAATTTGGCTTGAACTATTTAGTCGTGTTTATAAAGTGAAGTGAAAATTTAATGTGGTTTCCATTGTTTATTTGTTCATACTGACAAAGTGTATATATGTATACACGGTAATAACCTTGCCTCTATTAACTACGTCAAGGATGGGGATTTAAAAAAGAAATAGATTTTACAGTGGATGTTTTGCCTAGCCTTTAAAGCATAAAATTGTAAAATACAAAAAAGAAAACAATAGAAGATGAGTTCTCTAAATAATTCTCTTAAACGGTTTTTCCATTCCATAAATTGATTTTTGATCGATTCTAAGGTATAGTTTCCAGTTATCTAAATTACGACATTTTAAGGCAACTTTGCAGATAATAAAAAAAAAATAGTGGTTGTATTTGAAATTTAAAAAAAAATCACTTCAGCAAGCAATTTACCTAAAAAAACATGTCATTGAATCTCCAGCAATTAAGTCTACATTAATAAAATCACTCAAGCACACCAAACTCGTTCTACTATTTTTAATTCGTACACGGTTTCGAGCAATTTTTGTGGCGTAGGTACCTTTCGTTAACCTTACTACCTTTTTATTTTTAAATTGCTGCACATATGAAATAAATGTAAAACCGTTAATGTATTTATTATTCGTAGGTAAAACTACCTTGTTTCTAATACTGGCATCACTTATTAAAAAAAGAAAAAAGAGCATGGTATCCATTTTTTTATTATAAAATTTATAATAGATTTTTTTTTTTTCAAAATCCTTTTGTTATTTAAAATCTTTATCTATATGTAATTCAAGACTTTGCGCTTTAGGACAGGGATTGATCTGTTAATAATTGAAAAATTGATTAAATTAATTTCCTTGACAATGTTTGCCCAACATGTGTTTGAACGTGAGTGTGCCGAACGTGTTACGCGTGTGCCTAAAACACACAGAGTATTATCATTTCATTTTCGCTCCATTTAGCACATTCTCTAAATTAATTATCTAAGATTTCTGGCCTTGCTGGATTACCACCTATCCTTATAAAGGTAATCACTAACTGTATCTCTTTTCCATGACATCTTTTGAGACGGCATCTTTTAATATGTAGACAAGCTCAAATCACTTCAGTTCTTCAGAAAGTTAATAATCGTCCAATGTCACCTTTGTTGACTTTTAATATGTAGAAAATATGTTCAAAATACATTTCCTTTACTATTAACGAATACCAATCCAGCTTATTGATGGTCAGTTCTAGTTTACCCCAGGGTTCAATTATTGATCCACTACTACTTTTTATGCTTCTCATCACTGACACCACAGACACATCATGTGAACTTCAAACACTGATTCTAAAAAGCCGTGTTTGAAGTTACCACCATACCATTCTTTTGCTTTAAAAGTTGGTTTTTCTTAGTTGGAATTCATAGTTGGGAGTCCATTTCAACTCCAAATCAGGAATGTGAATAGCAACTGCCTTAGATATTTATATTAAAAGATTTGGTATGCTACGAAATATACTAGATATGTACCTACGAAATCCGAAATACCCCATATCCATAACTATAAGTCCTTAAAATATAGCTTGATCTCTGTGACAGATAGCGACAAAACCGATGAAGTAATTATGAATACGCGTCATTATTACAATTTTAATTTGTATTTTTTTTATTGCTTATGGTGGAAAACGTGCAAGCAGCACACCTGATGGTAAGTGTCACTGCCGCCCATGAACCTTTGCAATACCAAGGGTATAGTTGGGCCGCTGCCTACCAATAAAATCCTCAAGCCCACCCAGTTGGGCTTCCGGCTCTCTCGCTCACCGAACGAAGCGCAATAGCACATTGCCATTACTCAGACGTCGATCTTCTGCGAGAGTGTGGTACTACCCCGGACGGACCGGCCCGCGGCTCCTAGTGGTCCTACCACAATTGATTATATCGCCTATATTTTCATTCTTTAGGTGCCAGTTATATCTCAATTGAATATAAAAATATGAATATTTACACTAAAACTAGTACCTCATATGTTTTAAAGTACTTAGTAACCATTTCATAAAAGTATGGTGCTTACGCAAGTACAAGATCATACTGAACTGAGAATAAGATAGAGATGGGGCAATCGATAAACGTAAATCGATAGTATTCTTATTAATTATTTATAAAACAAGTAAAACCAATACATTACCTATATAAACCACATGGTTACTCTATAAAATAAGTAAATTGTGTTAATTTAGTATTTAGACATCAGTTATAATATTAATAAGACTATTTCTATTATATTAAAAAGACAATTTCTTTTATAAAATAAACATGATTATTCTTGTAATAATCTGTGACCAAGTACTCATCATCAACCTACAAGAATGCTCCAGCGATGATGATAATAGTGACGATGAACTTGGATGTATTCCTTTCAAATAATAAAAAGAATTAATTAACAGGTTTAGTTTAAATTAAATTAAATCCATTAATTTAAATTCAATAAGATTTTCATAAATTGTTTTAAATTTATAATCGATTCATCCATCCATTTGATTGAAGTTCAATAAGATTTTCATGTATTGTTTTTCAATTGCAGTAGCAAATAACTTTAAAAAATAAGGAATTATATCGACAAAAATATGGACTGCATCGTAAGCGTGCGGGACTAGTGAGAACTGTCACAGAGATCAAGCTATATTTTATAGACTAGTGATTAAAACATTTCCTATAAAAGCCTAAAGTCTAGACGCAGCTTTCTAATGGCCTTAAAGCTACATAATTTAGACAATAATAGGTTTGATTGCACTGATATAATTTTATTAAACTATGCTACATTCTGCCAAGGATTGTGATGCGTCAAGAAATACTCGTGCTTTGAGTGTCTCATATATACTCTCATACTTCTAGGTGTAGAAATCACGTTTGTGCACAAATACCTTCTTACCGCATTTTATTTATTCACATTTTATTTATTTTTTTGTTATATTGTTACATGTGTGAAATTCTGGCAATTTAATGTATCTATCGTTAATATTATTTTATAGACACTAATATGGCGCTGTATTTCGCTATAATGACAAAACATTAAAAAAAATGTTAAATGCCATTTAGGTCTACCACATGACAGAGTTTCCAAGAACTTTACTAATAATAATATAATATTTATTTGCACAAAAAACATTACAAATTATAAAGATATCACTTTTGCTCGGATACAAATGAATTTAGTCATTTACTAATCTGTTGGCATCTGTACCTACTAATGTAGAAATTGTATCACAGGTGCCAGATACAAAACAAATGTAATATTAATGTATCTTATTTGTAGTTTTTTAGCTTTCATAATATACCTAAGGTTTTTATAACGAATCTGGATAATCGCAGAGAGCTTCAACCTGCATACCTATTCTAAATAATTTAAAAAGTTCGAATAGAAAAACCCTTAGTGTCAATAATAAAAAGTATACGCCTTAATTTACTAAATAAAATATATGTAATTTGTTTAGTTATGGTATACTCTAGACCACATCCACATGCTACGCCTAATTATACACAAAACCTAGGAGTATAATTGGCCCTGTGTATAGTATCTGTGGACGAAATCCCAAGTTTCAACAGAATCAAAGGCTTGCTCGACTTTGATTCTGTTGAAACTTGGGCTGTATTGCAGTTCCTTCAACTGTACTAAATCGATCGATAAGTACCATATAGAAACGCTGTTATGATGGCCCACATCCAGAATAAGAGTATGGAACAGCTCCGGTTGCAGAAAGCTGTGAGATAGGAGATATCATCTCTCCGAGACTATTCACCACTTCACTGGACGACGTTTTCAAGCTCTTATAGAGGACTTGTTGGGGAATAATTCGAGAGAAAATAAAAGGCAGCCGCTGTACGCTAATGCAGTGAGTTTAATAATGTCATGAAGGTCTTGCAGAAAAAAGTACATGACATACCATATAATTAGTAGCAGGGCGAATCCCACTTTGCGTGACATGTTGCTATGTAGTTTTTACAGGCATTAATTATCCAACATACCAGCCGGCGTTGAAAGCCATACTTTCAACCAGACTCAGTTTCCGAAGACAGAGATAATGGGTATATCCTGTTGAATGCCCTCGGATCACTCCAGTAGAAGTCCTGATATCCGCCTTCAAAATGAGGAGTATACGTGGGAATAAAGTGTAATTGATACCATCATTTCCCATACCTGCACTGATGGAATCAGAACTATATTTTATAAATTGGAAAGTTCGTTATACACACCAATAGATGAAGTACCGTTATCAGAAGAATCAATATAACGCTAACAAATATGTATGACTGATTAAGTCACCCACAAATACCGAGTGAACAGATTTAGTTGTGAAGCAAATAAAGATCGCGATATATACATTTACGAGTCCACATCCATGACTCTGACGACGAGCACATATAATATGTCCAGCGTAATCAACATCCGTGCAAACGGACAACCTCCTGGAAGAAGACGCTGCCGCGGCAAATTACGCTTCAATGGGGTAATAGATACGATTATAAAGAACGCATTTATGATAGCAATTCATTTTTAAATGTCGACCTCTTGAAAGCCAGTAAAATTATCTAATTGACGCTAATAAATTTTGAGAGACTGCATGCAATAACATTACATGCTTGAAATTAAATAATAATTTTGTGAAATTATGAGTGGACTGTAATAATAATAAATTAAATATTAAAAAATCTGAATTGTCGAGACGTGCTCCGATACGTAATATATTATCATTATATAATTAAACATTAAATTATCATTATATAATTACAAAGTAGGTATACATAAAATTTTAATAGGACGCTCCTTTTCAATAAATTTTGTTTATTTAAAATAATTAATTATAATTAATATTTAGGGAGTGACTCACGCTGACTATGAAGTAGTAACACTTTTAACGCGTACCTTAACTCCATAAAAAAAATATTATATTTATAAATACTCGATTACAAAACGAAAAATGATGTCACAAGCGGGGTTCAAACCCGCACCTATTGGGAATCCGTTCCAACCGTGCTGCCACTTACACCATCGTGAACTATTTTAGGACATGCAAATTTCGCTTCATATTATATCTTACGTCTTCAGGCTGACGTACGTTTTTCGTTTCTTAGTCGGGTATTTATAAATAATTAAGCATATTAAATGCTAAAAATTTCAGTAATTTGAATAACAAGGTTGTGTCATCGTTTAATACAATTCTAACTGTAAAGTTTGAAGTATTAAGCCTATACAATGTGTAAACATTGTCCGGTAGATGGCATACGTCACCTTGAAGACGTAAGATATAATATGAAGCGAAATTTGCATGTCCTAAAATAGTTCACGATGGTGTAAGTGGCAGCACGGTTGGGCCGGATTCCCAATAGGTGCGGGTTCGTACCCCGCTTGTGACATCATTTTTCCTTTCGTAATCGGGTATTTATAAATAATTAAGCATATTAAATGCTAAAAATTTCAGTAATTTAAATATTATATTATAAGTTATTATAGGTTAGGTTATATTAAAAATATTATTCATTCGAAAAATACGCAAATCATATAAATATCTGCATACTTTAGTATGCAGATATTTAATAATATTCTCCCACTGAGAACAACGTCGTCGTTTCAAAAGTCAACGACTCATCACATGATAATTTACTTAAGCACATTCTCTGTAGTAATATTTTCATAGTGATTACAAAGGGAGACAAGACCCCTAATGGATCAAAATCCTTGCAAGCACTGAAAGTAAATCATGTATAATGTTACTATCACAATTAATTGTATTATTCAAAAGAATGCACTAGCTCATCTGAACTTGCGTGCCAACCGATACCTAGCAACTTATTAGGCACACTAGTGCAACCCATATATAAATTAAGTGATGCTGAGAAACTTCAAACAATAGTCGAGGTTCATTCGATTTCCAATTTCGTAGTGGCATGCAAGCCGATGCAATTATCTTAGTAACTTGTTGACAAATAAATTTTATCTCATTTAAATTGTCAAAAATAAAATAACTTTACTTCATCTAAATTGTCACCCCCTGTGAGTAAGCGGTCATCGTAGACGTTGTGCTTTATAACGTTAGCGACCTTACTACCCTTGCAGTCAAGTCCTAACTACAGTAAAAGTGGAATTATTACTAGACTGAACGGTGACCATAGATTTCAGCCTAGTACCTAACTTATTACTAGCATGATAATGATTATTACGTGATAACTCCAGTGTCTCAACTAAATCAGCGCGTGAGCGAACGAATTGAAGGAATATGTCGAACATAATATTACTGCCTTATCTAAGCGACCTTTGTACTCTTCCCACTACGAAAGGTTTTGCCATCTAATTTGCGAGCAACAATATAAATTAAAAGAGTATCCCAGTGCTTCACGGGCTCACCTAAAGTTTCTAACGCTCGCAGGTGCTTATTTAAATGGTCAATTAAGCCCTTTAAAGTAACAGAGGATTCCTTAGAAAGTGCTTCAATATTAAAAATAGCCGATACGTGGTTATGAATTAATAATCTCTTATTATCGAAACGCTCACATAATACCTGCTATAGGGTACTTACAAGCCAAAAACTCGATCGCCTGTATTACCACGGCGGCGGATCCTTCCAAAGACGTTCGTAGGTAGTGAAATTTATTAATTTCGTCAATATCATCATTACAATTAATGAGACTCGTAAATGTATCACGAAATTCCAACCAACTGGTATAAGAACCGCTAAACTTGGGTAGTTGTATTGTGGGTAATTTAACCGGCTTACAATTACCAGTGCGAGTATCTTTATTAAATAATAGGTAATATTAATGACACTAACCTGATAGTCCTTAATTATACTACCTGAATGAGTGTTGGGTAACGATATGTATTAAATAAGACTTAACACTGTACTTTTGATGTACTTGCTTCGGATACCACACAGCCGTCTTATAATCTTGATTGCAAATTATTTGATTTTCTTGTAATTATATATTTTTCTTCATATAATAGCAGATTATTGCTAATTTATTCCATCCAGCTCGATATATACCAATATGTTGGGGAATAAATTCGAGAGAAAATAAAAGGCAGCCGGTGTACGCTAATGCAGTGAGTTTAATAATGTCATGAAGGTCTTACAGAAAAAAGTACATGACATAGCATATAATTAGTAGCGGGGCGAATCCCACTTTGCACGACATGTTGCTATGTAGTTTTTACAGGCATTATCCAACAGGACTAGACTCGGAATCAACATCAACGGCAAATACATGACTCATCTCCGATTTGTAGATGATATCGTAGTCTTGGCAAAATCAGTGGAAAACGTTGGCTCCAAACGCAATGACCTCATCAAGGTTTCCCAACTAGTGGGTCTGCAAATGAACATGGATAAAACCAATCATGTCTAATGTCCATATCATTTTTGTACCGGTCTTGATTAGGAATGCGATTCTCGAAGTTGTCCATCACTATTTTTAACTAGGACAGACAGTCCAATAAGGTAGATTCAATTTCGAAATAGAGGTCAGTCAACGAATCTAACTTGACGTGGCAGCGTTTGGAAAACAGGAGGATCTTCTCGACGATCCACCGAAGACAAAGAACGGGTACCGGTGGCCCGCTCGCACGGCGAAGAGAGGTGTTGGCAGGGTGGGTCCATGGGGTTGCGCGCCGCCTCTTTTGTCGCCCCGGATCGATTTGTCGGGGCGCGACCACATCCATGGTCTACCCCGCGGGAAAAAAAAGTGATCTCTAAATATCGACTTCTTAAATTGACTTAAAGTTGTTCAATGTCCTATGGATATGGCTATGCTCGATATTTCTCTACGTGATAAAATTCGAAATACGGAAATTCGTAGACGACCGGGTGTGACCAACATAGACTGATGCATCGTCATAGCACATTGAAGTGGTAAAGTATGGGCCACATTGCTCGTCGCACCGACAAACTTTGGGAAAAAAGGTTCTCGAGTGGCAATCACGAAGCTGACGACACAATGTGGGCTAATCCCCCATTACGTTGACTGGCGATATCTTGAAAGTCGTAGGAAGCCGTTGGCTGCAGGTGGCACAAGACCGTTCTGAGTGGCATTCTTGTGATGGACATCCTGTGTCCAACAGTGGACAAATGTGCTGGTTGATGGATGATGGATTAGTCATTTTTTTTAGAGCTATCACAGATGTTGCTCAACTTATATGTTTGAGAAAGACATTAGCTGTATAGTATTTCCTTAAGTAAATCGACCAAATGCTTTTTTTAATCTGATCTCATAGACATGAATAAAATATAATTTATTTTAACACTATCGGTCGGTTTGCCATTCCTGCTATGTATATATTTTGTCGTTTCAGAGTTAATCAACGAAAGTATAGTCCAATATCATTCACCATTTCTAAAACTTTGCCTTACGCAAAAGATGTCTATAGATATTTATAAGACACGTCTCTACATCATTCATCATTCTCCTACTTTTATCCCAATTACTTGGGGTCGATACAATATGTACTCTTCTTTCATAGTACATAATTTAAAAGTTATTGGCAATAGTTTTAAGACCGGCCGCCTGCCAGACGTCAACCCTCCTTAGGAATGTAATTGTTGACCAAACGGCTTTAGATGGAGTTGACCCAGGTCGTTAAAAGAAGTCGTCTTTTACGATATCCACGAGCAAAGTAAGGGTTGGTAGTATTCGTAGCCGCTACCATACAGCACAAGACACGTCTCTACATGTTGATTATATTAATGAAAATTAATTCTGGGCCTAAAATTGGAACCAAGAACTTAGGATGGATATAAACACTAGTTTCCAAGAAATCCTCATGGTTTTAAGTAACATGTAATAAATCACAAATATAAATTAGGATGAATTATTACGTTTATATTATTAGCTAACATTATTTATTGAAGCCACCGATCATACAAATTCTAGCATATTTATATAAAAATAAATTTTATCAATAAACAAAAATGAGCCCTATTGTAATAATTTATAGTCAACTAGCTTCTGCCCGCGGCTTCGCCCGCGTAAAAGGTTACTTTCCTAAAGTTGAATTATTATCGCAAGGGAACACATTGCCGGGATAAAAGTATCCTATATGTTAATCTAGGCAATGCTTGCAAAGGAAACATAGACATAAGTGATTTTACTGAGGTAAGAAAAAAATTGGAAAATATAGAAAATAAAAAAACAAAATTTATAGTTAACTTATTTATATATAATTAAAATATAAGATGAGATATGATAAAAAATTATTAAGCTGATCGCAGGAGACAGCATTTTTGTATTTAACCAACTATGCGTCTGAGCTGCGAGGCATGGTACCTCGCAGAGCTACTGACAGCAGCCGGTCAACCTAATGCCATTTTTATTTATATCTAATCAAAATCCAAAAAAAATGTTTCGTCAATCTAGCTTCTAAAATAATCAATTTCCTTATAAACTTTCATCCCTTATTTTTATTTTACCCCCTTAAGGGTAAATTTTTCCAAAATTTTAATGCCATATTTATTTATATCTAATCGACAGCCTAAAAATAAGTTTCAAGCTTCTGGCTTTAAAATGACAATACATTCTTACAACTTTTCATCCCCTTTTACAATCCTTTTTTACATTAAAAAGTAGCCTATGTCCTTTGTCAGGTTCTAAACTATCTGTGTACCAAATTTCATTCTGATCGGTCCAGTAGTTTTGGCATGAAAGAGCGACAGACAGACAGAGTTACTTTCGCATTTATAATATTAGTAAGGATTATTTGTTTGCACTACACGTTCATTACGTTATTATGTAATTGTGTATGGATCAGAATCTTAACCACTACGCCATCTGTGTAGTTCAGGCAGCTTCTATTCAGGCATATTCAGCTACTTATACTTATTTTAGTGTGTTTTAGTATCATCTAGAATAATACACAGACTTTTGTTTAACTCAAACCATAAAATAATATTAAACATAAAGATTTCAAGATAATAAAAAAACTTATGATGCCTAGATAAAATAAACATTGCTATTGGAACTACATAGAAAGCACGTAGGTGGCCACTATCTGCACGAGATATGTGCGTATAATTACAATTCCAATTAGAATAATATTGCAAACAATCGGCCCGCGGGTACTGACATGAATACAAAATGTCACTAACGACTGTCCCAGCACACTCCCCGCTCAACAGCCCCCTTCACACCGACGCGCCCCCGACCGTGAGCGAAGCCTGAATTTTCAAGCGGCTCGGGTTGCCGCGATGAATATAATATATGTACGTTCTACGCATTTAATGTACGATGAATAATTGTAACATTGATGAAAATGTGTCGACAGATATATTATACATATGTGGATTGCGAAGAGGAATAAAGTTTTCAAACTCTCGTACAGCATTGTGAAGGATTTTAATTACATTTTAGATTACTACAAAATGTTCCAACATCGGAATAAATTCATAAATTCATGAAACACATATTCATGCGATGAAATATAGAATGATATAGAACTTGCACTCGATATAACGACTTATTAATTATAAAAGTTTAAACGTTTAATAATTAAAATGTTCAGGATATATTAAAGAAGGATTTTATCGTATTTAGTTTTGTCTAACATACCGCATTGCCACATTGCTTGTCTTTCAGTCGCATTTGTCAGGTATGTATATACCTAGTAAGAAAAAGAAAACAAATCGCTAGGTAGGACTAAAGAATTTTTATACTAAATACTGATATAGAAAATCAGCGAAATATCCAGACACTATGACACAAATGATTGTGTTTTAAATTGTCCCATTTAATAGCATTTCTCCAATAGCTTTTTGAAATGAAACTATTTTAAACAGGGATATCAAGTTCCACGATTTTCCTTTCACTTTTAATTATAAGAAGTCTAACGTATAAAATATGCAACATATCGTTATTATTACAAAGATTTTGTTTATCCGCTAATATTATGTGTACTAGAATTCGAAACATTGGGGTCGTAAATTCAAAAAGCAGTCAAATCCGAATAGTTTTATTTCGTATGTACATAAATATAATCGCATAGTTTTTAAAAATCATTCTTAGCTAGAGCTATAGATTCCTAAAAGTTTATCATAGAATATAATATAAAGAATCGTGTTTTTCTTAGTTTAACTTGCTGGAGTAACCGGCTGCACTTGAAAATGAAACTGATTCGTGTCTAAGTCTGAGATTGTAAATGTATTCTTTGTCGTTGTTGTTTCAGTGGTTGAGTTTCCTCTATCGTCACTTTCAGGATCCTTATTAGTTACTTTACCATATAGATCATTTTGTTTTCCTTGTTCTTTTAATTTATTTAATTGTTTTAACTTTTCAAGTAAATTTATTAGTTGTGGAAATCGCTCAGCTACAATTTTATCGTAGTCAGGTGTACTTGTATACAAATCGTAAAATCTATTTTGAATGTTTGGTGCTGCAGTCTTACTTACAGACCTATTGGCATTAAAGATTCCATAATTATTTGCATTGGACTCTAATCCAGGTTTTTGGAATTGCGTAGTATCATAGAAAGATAACAAGGGATAAGGATTCTTTTTAGGTATACTTTTACGCTGATTATGAATACTTGCCATGGGATCATATGAAACAGCTTCAGTAATAGGAATACTGGTACCTAAAAAGCAAAATACAAATTATAAAATCAAAATATGTACCACAAAACGAGTAATAAGGCTAAGGGATTGACTTTTTAATAATGTCTGAATTAAGAGACAATAGTTACAAAAAGGCATCATAAGGTGATAGTTTAGTGCAGAATATTATGAGATAAGTAAAGGCAGATATAATGTTTTACGATTGCAATAGACTTTAAATTTCGTTATGAAATTCATTGTTATCAACTATAGAATATTATCATTTCGTAATCGGATTTTATAAACTATAGAATATTTAATAAATATTACATGCCATCAAGAATTATATTGAAATTATTTTTTGGACAGAATTTATGTAATAACTAATACTGTAAATGATTTCAAACAACCGATTTTAATAGATCATCATCGTCATTATCCTCCTCTTATTCCAATTACTTGGAATCAATACTTTCGTCAAATTTATGACCCACCGCTTGCCTGACGACAACCCTCTTTTGGAATGTAATTTTTGACTTGACGGTGAGGGCGGGCATCAGGTGGGGTTGGCCCAGGTGAATATAAGTGTATTTTACAACATCCAGCACAATATGGATTGGTAGTATTTGTACTACACAGCAATGATTTATATGACTGTTGGTATAATATTAAATTCAAATAATACTACTTAAGTCAGTTTCGTTCTAAATTTTTTAGTACCTGCCTACGTCTTTTCCACTCTTACAATAATCAGGACCGTCTGGCGACAGAATAAGAATACAATTATCGACATCCTTTATTTACCCGTAGAAGTCGTATAAATCTGTAATTTAATTGTGGTAGGACCACGCTGTTGACAGTTTTCTGTCTGCAGCCGCGGGCCGGTCCGTCCGGGGTAGTACCACACTCTCGCAGAAGATCGACGTCTGAGTAACAGTAATGTGCTATTGCGCTTCGTTCGGTGAGCGAGAGAGCCGGAAGCCCAACTGGGTGGGTTTGGGGATTGTAGCGGCCTTTTTTTTTTTTTTTTGGCGGCGGGCTACGGCACTGTCACGCCCCGCTAATCCGTCCGGGGCGACAGGAGAAGCGGCGCACGACCCCGTAGACCCGCCCTACAACATACCTCTCTACGCATTGCGGGTGGGCCACTGGTACGCGTTCTTTTCTTCAGCGGCCCATCCGGTCTACCCTCACGGGTATCCTCTCGGATCGACGCCCTGCCATCTCGACTAATATTATGTCTCGATGTCAGGGCGTCGTCTTCCCGCGGTGGCTCTCTCCAAGGGTGATCAGACTAATCCCCGGTCTGGTCACCCACTGCCTCGGCTAGGGCGGCATAAGGCGGAGGTGTTCTCGCCTTCGCCGCCCCAGTCGCCGGCGGCGGCACGAATCCTCGAAGAGGAGATCCTCCCGGATCGCCCCGCCGCTTCCTTCTGCAAGATGACGCTCTCGCAGAAGGCGGCGACCGCGTCCCAATTCCTCTCACTGTCGACCATCGCTTTCACGACGGCCGGCAGCGAGAGGTCGGTACCGATGGCGGCGACGAGGGCAGAGCGCTGCGAAGCCCAGGTCACGCAGACCTCGAGCGTATGCTGCGCTGTGTCCTCGTCGTCGCCGCACTGCTGGCAGGACGGAGTCGTCTCCCTCCTTGCGACCGTGTACAGGTACTTGTTGAAGCAACCATGCCCCGACAAGACCTGCACCAGCCGGAAAGAGAGGACTCCGTGCCGCCTCTCCAGCCACTCCATCAGTACGGGCCGGACGGCCTCGATGACACGAAGTCCGAATCGAGGCCTCTCCAGCCGCGTCGCCCAACAGGCAAGGACTTCCCGGCGGGCGTCTTCGCGCCAGGTGGCCAATTCGCTAGGCGAAACCTCGCCACCTTCCTCGCGAGTGGAAGACATCCGCCGATATATTCCGGCGAGCATTTCCGCCTCCAAGTCCCAAGGGGGCGTTCCGACCAATACCCATGCTGACTCGGTCGCCACCGTGCGGTATCCGCGGATAGCTCTGACCGCCATGGCTCTCTGCGGTCGCCGCAGAATAGCCCTAAGACGGTCAGAGCCCTCGCCCACACGGGTGCGCCGTACAATGCCATTGACCGTACCACCCCCGCTGCGGCCTAGCTATACTCTTGGTATAGCAAGGGTCCATGGGTGGTAGTGACACTTACCATCAGGTGTGCTGCTTGCTCGTCTGCCACCATAAACAATAAAAAAAAATCGACTAAGGGCCTAACCAAGAGACTAGTCAGCAGCTTTGTTCTATGAAACTTATAACACCTAATGCGATGGACAATCCGCCTGCCAGGCATGGCGATAATTCCCTCCCAAAAAATATGGATGCAAATAAAATTACGGTCCCCAGTTGTGGTAGTTCGGTTTTTCCATAGGTTCATTTTGGTAGCGAACCCGTTAGTGCGCAGGAGCTGCTAAAAATCTGCAGTCAAATCCAGCTACCAAAAAAATCGACCTTTGCCCTGATAACACACAACATTTGACTGTTTAGGACCATTGATATGGTCATCAAGCTGGAAAAGGATTTGAGTAAAATCCAATAAGACACTTTAGGATTGTCAAAAGTGCCAAAAGATTACGAGGGCATGACAGTCTGATCGCAGATCTGGAAACCTGTTCTTCTACTGGGAAGGTGGTCACCCATCCCAAAGCAGTGTGTCGATAAGAGTGATGTACCTTATACTTAGAATTACCAAAAGGTATTCACTGAACATCATATAGGTTTACACACCGGCCTTAAAGTATTCCAATGAAGTGGTGAATGCCTTGTACGAGGACGTTTTGGAAGCCATGCACATCTAAAATGCACTTCACGATCGTTATGGGAGACTTCAATGCGAAACTAACTAATTATGCAAAATGATTATAGCAGAAAAACCAAAGAGGCCAAGAACTAGCTGATGTTTTGGAGAAGTAAGGCCTCTTTATAACGACTTCTTAAAGAAACGGATACAAAGGAAGTGGATCTGGTGGTACTGTTTCTCAAGAAGACACCCAAGAAATCAACCTGGGTAAAATGACAGTGCTTTCATAGATCTTTAGCTAAGTCATTTGATTCTGCACGATAAACAAATCTCGTGCTAGCACTTGATAAGCACGGTTCCACTCTGTCGCATCTTTAATACGCTGTGTATTTAATCGGCAAATATCGCATCACAATTTGGAGATTTTTTGAGCTGCCTGTGTTTGAAGTAATTGGCTGAAGTCTGTGTCGTCAATTTTTTTTCTCCTCTCCCGATAGCTTTCAGTCCGAAATATGCAATTTCGGACTGAAAGCTATCGGGATTCTGATATTGGATCAGAGTGTAGACAACATCAAGAGACACCGCTGGACTTCTTTACGAATATTCAGTGTGCCTCATACCATCCGATGATCACTTCCTGTTTTAATCTTGCTGATCATAGACATGGAATATTTGTTATTTGTCCGCCAAGATAAAGTATATCTCATTTTTAATTCAACCATCAGGCCTAACCCAGGTGCACTTCCTTTGTGACCGCTTCTCGAAGAAGGCCAGTTCAAGCCCTCTTTTGGTTTTTCTGTCCATATCCATTTAACCCTACTCTTAGCTAATCGTCTATCCTTTTGCCTAGTTTCACGTTGAAATCTCACATAACTACCATAACGTAAGATTTGGAAGCATGTACGAGCAGCAAGGCCTCCACCTGGTCGTCGAAATATATTGAGGTTGGTGCATAAGCCTGAATAACATTCAACAAAAGCCCTTTGGCATTTCTAAGTATAAGATACGCTATCCTTATCGACATCTCCACGTTATCTATATGAAACTTATGAACGATATACTCTACACTGCCTTGGGACAGTTGATTTGTCGCCCGGTAGAAGAGCAGGTTTCCAGATCGGATGATTATAGTGACCTTACCCCTATCATCGAACTTCTGATAATCCTATGATGTCCCGTCCCTTCTCATTGTTCCTAAGCGTCCCAATGTCGTGTGTTGTTAAGGCGATTTTTTGGTAGCCAAATCGCAGCTGGAGATTCTTAGTATCCCCATAATATATATTTACCAAAATAATAATATATGCTTACCAAATAAGAAAGTAATACAGAGGATCAAATGCATAACGACACTACCGCTTGCTGCTTTATCGCAAATAGCTCTCGTAAGTAATTATGACAAATGACGATATTGTAGTGAATATATTATAAATTAATTATCTTGACAATTAAGACTGTGGTAACTGTAATCGCTTTTGTAATTTTGATTACAGGAACTAGAAGTTTCGAAGATTATTCACATTATTACAGGTTTTTATTTAATAACCAGTACATCTCTATCAATGACTAGTATTGTAGGTACCCATTAACACTATAAGACAAATTGTTTACTTATTTTATTTGAACAAACAGCTAAATATTACATACATACATACATATCATCACGCCATATCCCTTGCAGGGTAGGCAGAGAGAACAGAGTGCCAGAGAACTCTATCTCTGCATACTTCACTCGCTTCCTCAACATTCATAATTCTCTTCATACACGCTCGCCGGTTTCGGAGACTCTTGACTCCACCTTCCTTCAGTACATGACCGATCTGGTCTAGGTAGGTTAGTCTCGGTCTCCCTCGGTACCTACATCCTTCCACTTTCGCATTGTATATCTTCTTAACCAGGCGTTCGTTCGGCATTCTTTCCACATGTCCGAACCATCGGAGCATTCCCTTTCGCATCTTTACACCAATACTCTCTTTCATACCTACTCGCTCTCTTACGTCGTCGTTATGAATGCGGTCGGTCAGCCTAACTCCACAGATTTTCCGCAGAGATCGCATTTCGACCGCATTAATTTTACTATCATACTCTTTTCTGCATACCCAACTCTCGCTTCCATACAGTAATGTTGGGACAAGCACTGCGTTATGTATTGCTACACGTGCCTTCTGGCTGAGGTGGTGGCTGCCGAGAAGTTTCCCCAACGCTCCGTTCACTCTATTTCCCGCATTCACTCTTCGCTCTATATCAGTGGTGTACCTTCCATCTCGGCTAAATCCACATCCAAGATATACAAATTCATCCACTTGCTCTAGTACATCATTACCTATTGTTACTCTTACATCTGTTATGGTTTTATCTCTTTCAAAGACCATTATTTTGGTTTTGCTCACATTCACACGTAGACCCCTTTTCTTACAATCTTCTGTCATTGTGTCGACTAGGGTCTGCAGGTCAGTCGCTGACTGTGCCAGCAGGACTGCATCATCTGCATAAAGCAGAGCAGTGACCACTGAGTCGCCCATCTGGACTCCCACATTCATATCGTTCAACCTTTGGAGACATTTATCCAGATATATGATAAACAGCCTGGCTGACAGAACGCACCCCTGCTTAACGCCGATATTGACGTCAAACCAAGGCGACATTCCATCATCCAGCCGCACACAGGCTCTACAGCCCATGTAACTGGACTGCACAGCCTGTAGCAGTTTACCGCTAATACCATACTCCGGTAAAATGTCCCAAAGTTCCTTTCGTACAACCGTGTCAAATGCTCTCTCCAGATCCACAAAACTGCAGAAAACCCTCTGACCTAGAGCCAGATGCTTCTCCACAATGTTGCGCAGAGAGAACACTTGATCCATGCATCCCCTTCCACTCCTGAAACCTCCTTGTGTCTCACACAGTAAACCATCGGACACCATCCTCATTCTCCTTTTAATAATTTTACCATACACTTTTGCTGCCAAACTGGTCAAGCTTATGGCTCTGTAATTTGCGCAGTCATAACGTGAACCCTTGTTTTTAAACAAAGGCACGATGACTGCGCTATTCCAGTCCCTGGGAACCATTCCCGAGCTCCAACATAAATTGAGGAGCAACAGGAACGCCTCCCAGACACAAGAGCCACCGAGCTTGATCATCTCGGCAGACACCATATCAATGCCCGCTGCCTTACCATTTTTCAAACCTCTTATCGCCCATTCAACTTCATCCATACTAATGCCATCGGAGGACGCCGTTGTCGAATGTTGATCTAGTAAACCACATCCAACACCGGCGCCAACCGTAGCATCCGCATACATATCGCCAAAATATTCACTCCATCGGCTTAACACGTCTTGTGTTTGTGTAAGAATGTCTCCACCTTTAGACCTTATTTTATTCATTCTGAAGGCTGACCAACCACCCCGAGACTTCTTCACCTCCCTCCAAAAGAGTTTGGTGTTACCCTCGAAGTTTTTAGTCAGCCTATCTTCTGCACTCATACTTGCTCTATCACGTTTCTCTTTCACTAAGGCCTTGGTGTCATTCTTACATTGCCGATATATTTCTTTCTTCTGTTCAGTCATACTGTCATTCAGATTCAAAGAAGAGACATAGTCCAGCCACGCTTTCTTCTTTTGCTCTACGGAAGCTGCCACTTCCGCATCCCACCATGCATCACCATTTGTTTTTCTATGCTTCTTTGAACTTCCACATACTTCTTTCGCTGTATCTACCATACTCTCTTTCAATACTCTCCAGCATTCTTCAATGTCCGATTGCGGCTGGCTTGCCATCGTCAGCCGTTCTCGGACACCCTCTGCATACTTTTCTCTTACACACTCTTCTTGCAACCTTTCAACCTTTATTCTTTCAAGCCCTCCGAAGTGGACACGCTCTCGCCAGTGCCTCCACTTTCTGAACAGACCACTAAATCTCGCAATAACGAGATAGTGGTCCGTATCGACTGTGGGGCCCCTGTAGGCTCTTGCGTCCAATATTTTGCTTCGGAGGCGACTGTCTACCAAAATTAAATCTATTATACTTTTCTGTTCATTCCTTCTCCATGTATACATATGGATGTCCTTATGTTGGAAAAATGTGTTTGACACAATAAGGCTTCTCTCCATGCATACATCAGCTATGAGCCTACCTGCGTCGTTCACTCTCTTATCACCAAATGGACCAAGTACGTCCTCATAGTCAGGACGCTTGGTCCCCACCCATCCGTTCAAATCTCCGCATACAATCACGCGTTCACTGGCTTCTGCCATATCCAGAACTTCCCTAACATTATCCCAAAACTTCTCTAGGTCTGATGCCACCGAGGATCCCACGGGAGCATATGCTACAACCATGAATACCTTGGTGACACCAAGTTTTATACGGACCCAGAGAAGTCTGGGATCATACATTCCGTAATCCTTCACACCTGAGGCCAAGCGAGAGGACAGCAGTACTCCTACCCCCATGCTGGCTCGATCGCTCTGTGGTACACCAGACCACAGAGCCATCCCGCCACCAGGAAGATCGCAGGCGTCGCTGCCCCTTCGCTTGGTCTCTGTTACACAGAGCACGTCTAGCTGTTTGTCCGCCATGACGGATATCAGCTCGTGCAACTTACCTTCCACACAACCTCTTACATTCCACGTGCCCACCCGGCACTCTGCTCTCCTCGACTCGCCTGACTGGGCAAGGCGTGATGGGTGGCGGCCCCCATCGCCGCGCTAAATATTAAATTTCACAAAAAGTATGAACAGATGAATATGGTACAAATATGTTAGCAACAATTTCTTCATGATACTCATTATAATAATCTGACATTTCGTCGTGCCATCGTCTAACCGGTACATAATAATAGCAAAATCTACCTAACTACCTTTAGTTTCAACGGTTTATATATTTTTTTTATAAAAAAATATAATTTCAAATCAGTTTAAAGCACGTGATTGCGCAAATGATACCCCAAACATATGTAATATAAAGTGTTATTATGATCAGAAGTTAAAAATGCCTAGCAAGGCAGACTGGCAGAAGCTGATTTCTACAGATAAATAAAATTTAAGTTACCGTCTGCAATGTCATAACATCTGTTTCTTACTAAACATATGACAATATGTATATGTACGATACTTAGAGCAGTATAATAAGTACACGCTGTAACAATGTTGATTATAATTTAAAAGTCTACTCTTTCTAATATACATAAGTGCCCTCAATCTAGCAACTAATGATGCACACATGCATATATTGCATTTACCGTACCTTCTTTGTCAGCCATATTTAATACTAGACTCACCTATATTGAAGGAGAGTCAGATCCATACAGGGTTTTATTTCGAGTGTTCTAGTTCTTTCAATTATGTTATCTCCTTACATTACTTAGTTATATTTTACGATACTCATAGATAAAGAAGAGGTGGTAAAGTATATTCTTACTTTAATACTACACAGTGTTATTAATATCCACATCTTAATACGAATCATCACAGATTACTACAGTACCTGGCAATAAATATTGCACATCGATCTTTGAAAAGAGACAATCGGTTAAATTCGGTGTCGTAGTATGTTGTCTATATCGTACATTAGCTGTATATCGTTTGTCAGTCGTTGTACAGGTGCCAGAGAGTGTAGCTGTATACAGTCAAATGTAGAGTATTTAAAAGCACAATTTAGAAAAATAATTTGTTGTAATACCTGCCGGGTACTGTAAATATGTACGTGCCAAAATTTCGATAACAAAGCAAAAGTTTTCTAAATGTATTAAAATAACAATAGGTACTAGTACTATTAAAATTACTATTATCCGTGTGGTGACGGAGTAAGAATACAATTCACCACCCCCTATCTTACACATGCATGACCTTAAGAGACGACTGAGGGATTTAAAACGCATATAACTTCTAAGCAAGAGAAGGAAAATTCGAAATAAAACCCTTTTTTTTTTTTTGGTTCTGTTCGTCCATTCGGACAGGCAAAGGGATCAAAGCCCATACAGCCAAGTCTTATTTAATTATTTTTCATATATGTTCATCATTTCTTCATATTATGTAGCTTTAATAGTCATTGTCTGTCAGTAAGTCAAGTCGTTACCATTAATCGGGTGCTGATAACCTAATCAATGGTTTTCTTTGGGAATTTTGGCAAAATATGAAAATACACGTAAACCACTATTATACCATATTCACTACACTTCAGCACTTTAACTGAACCATATTGCATAAAATACCAGCAAAATTATTCAATATAACACTACAAAACACTAAAAAAATGAATATAATACAAGAGCGTGACATGACATTTCCACATTCGCGCCAAAACTCCAAAATAAAACCCTATACCAACTGTCTGACCAGCGTGGTATAGTAGGTTAATTTCCCTCCCATTACGGAGGACGCCCGACCCCAACAGTGGGATATATATGGGCTGTGATGATGATGATGATGATGATGATTAAAATTACGCGGTATCTAGTTATAAATATTGGTGACTCATATTGTATAGTTTATATATATATTAATAGTTTTGTTACATAATTGCAATAAATAGTGATTTCTAATAATGTTTTACACTTTTGAAATAAAACTGCTTTCACAGTGTTTTTTTTTTATAATTTGTTACCAATTTGTTTTTAAAAATTAGTATGGAGAAATTTATTTGATACCACAGTTAAAGCTACTCGTAAAATAAAAATATGATGTTACTATAATTAATGTTGTCGTGAACGTCTCTCTCTCTCTCTCTTATATACATCATATTCTCTGTCACCCTATTGTCTGCTTTTTTTTAATGTAAAATTCGGCAGAAATCGAGATTGAAAATATAATATTACTATAATTAAAGTAGATTTTTTTCCAGTGACTACAGAGCAGCAAACGAACGTCTCTCTCTCTCTCTCTCTCTCTCTCTCTCTCTCTCTCTCTCTCTCTCTCTCTCTATCTATCTATCTATCTATCTATCTCTCTCTGTCTGTATGAACAAATTTTGAGCTCTAAAGATTTACGACACACTTTTATTAATCTGTATGGTTACAATTGTTATTGACACGCACAAAGCCTGAGATAACTGTTAAATATGAGGCGCGTGGCGATCGTCACCACCTGTGTGTTTTTACTAACCTTTACTACTGTGTCTTCATTTTTGGAGCGGAAGTGGTTATTTATAATGTGAATTTGCAGATGTTATTTGAATTTATACCCGTTAAAGCTTTAATAATCAATAAACTGCAAATGTTCTTAACTAACTTCAATGAAGGGGTTTCATTTTGTCATTTTTTCTATGTACTCTAAGATTGATGGACCAATTTGGAAGATTAATTTTGTTTTGTTTTTAAAGTCTTTTTCTTTTTATAGTCGGTTCACATATTCAAAATGTCATTCGATATAAATATAAAGAAAATATTATGAAACAAATATTTTAACCATTTTCGGGTGCGTATTATAAAATTATTGGTATTATAATTAAGTTTAATTCTTTTCATAATGATATGTCCATATTGAAATCATTTTGTTATTGTCCCTCTTTATTGTTTAATCTCAAAGTACTAAAGTCATTTTTGGTGTAGTTCACCAAAAACGCTTACTTACTTAGTTGACAACATAAAATACTCGTAAGTATTATTAATCTCCAGGAGATATAAGTATTGTACCTACAATTAAATTGACTACTGCATTAACTACTCACTGAAATAAGTATCTACTTTAAGCGACTAGAAAATATTTTTTCATCATTCTCCTACTCTTATCCTTATTACTTGAGGTCGACACAATATGTACTCTTCTTTCATAGTACATACTGTACAAGTTATAGGCATATTTTTTTGACCGGCCGCCTGCCTGACGTCAACCCTCCTTGGGAATGTAATTGTTAACCAAACGGCATCAAATAGAATTGGCCTAGGTCGTTATAAGGCTCTTAGTCGTCTTTTACGACATCCACGAGCAAAGTAAGGGTTGATAGTATTCGAAGCCCCTAGCAAACAGCTCCTAGAAAGCGACTAGAAAATATAGTATTTAATAATGATTATTAACAAATTTCTAAAACTTCAAATTTCATATAATAACTAATAACGAGCGTGTATGAAGAGAATTATGAATGTTGAGGAAGCGAGTGAAGTATGCAGAGATAGAGTTCTCTGGCACTCTGTTCTCTCTGCCTACCCTGCAAGGGATATGGCGTGATGATATGTATGTATGTATGTACTAATATAGAAGAAATCCTGTAGACATAAAATACCAAAATTTTGAAACAGTTTGAAACGATCAATTAATGTTAAAATAAATGAAATACTAAAAAAAAAGGAACCTATGATAATACCACACACGACACCAAACCACAACAAAATACAGAGCAAAATAAAAAAAAATCTCAATTAATCCCCTAAACAGTGAACCAATATGCGCATAATAATCTGCTTGAAAGAGGCTCTCTACATAATGGAGTGTCGATTGCCGGCGCGCGCGCACCCCGATCTAAATCCTTTAAACCCATTGTCGTTAACACATTGACACGTACAACCCTCGTCGAATCAGCTGGTACTTCAAAAAATCATTCAATGGGTTATAAATGTATGTACTTTTATAAGATGTTTAGTCTTAAATGTCATTCAAATATTTTATATCGCATTTTATACTTTTTTATTTCTAGATTTCTAGATCCCAAGGAGGGTTGTCGGTTATAAAACTATTGCTAATAACTTTTACAATATGTACTATGAAAGAAGAGTACAAATTTTTATGACCCGAAGTAATTGAAATAAGAGTAAGAGAATAATGATGAATGATGATGACTTTTTTATTTCTAGACATCTTCCGGCATCGATGAATCGCTGCATTAATTCTTAAAATTGCTTTAACTATTATTATTTTGACTTTGAACGTTCATATTTTGTTCATACCGTATTTAATGCCTTGTCATTTGGAAGTCAGTTATTATACTTTCTGTTAATATTAAACACAACTATAATTGATGTATATTCCTGATTTTGTTATAAAATGAATTAGTTTATGTTATGCTTCTACATTGTTGATGAGTCTATATATAAATAAGTGGAAAAGGTACGCATGGTTGGTTATGGATGGCATTGCAATTAAATGACGCAAAATGTATAATATAATATTTTAATGCAAATCTTTTATTAGAATTCAGACATGCTATTTAGCATTCCTGTAGAAAATCAGGTTAATCTGCAGGAATCCTTAACTTACTTTTTTGCCCAACCTAGGGAACTTAGAAGTTCACAATTGCAGAATCATACTCTATTACTACTGGATCTAAACAAGGGAGTCCGTTGATTTTTCTACATAGTTTTATTTCATGAGGTAGAAACCAGACAGCATCACATAGGGTTAGCGCAGATCTATTTTAAGCTCTTGGTCGTTCTTTAGAACACCCACGTGTAATTTTTCCAAAAGGTTGGTAATATTCGTAAGCGTTACCCACACTATGAATATGTCAAAGAAACATTGTTTAATACCATATTCGTTTTTATTTCTATTATATCAATACATCGATAAACAATTAAAGTTCAATCTGTCGGATTTGCGGCATTTGCGTTGATCACAAGTGCATTATTGTGAACAACATATGGACATTGGGGTGTGCCCCGCGGTTCACACGAGGTGGTCCCGAGACTTAGATGCGTACCATAATACAGAATTAATGCCTAAAAATGATGTCGTTTTTCTAAATGATGTAGTTTTGATTTTTTATCGACTTCAAAAATGGAGGTTTTAATTTGGACGTTTATATTTTTTACGACTTCAAACTTATCAATAAATAGCACATACAAATGATAGTATTTTAAGTTATTTTGTACTTTTCAGTTTTTGAAGTCGGTTTTTTTAAACGTAGTTTTTTTTTACTTTTTAGTGTTACAGACACACATAGGTTGTTCTATTAGTAGCAGGGCTTAAGTTACTCGTTCATTTGTCGCACACATACTTAATGCTAATTTTAGACTTATATGGTTTTCTCATGGGTGCCATTGTCAGATCTGAACCAAATTAAAATGGAACCACACAGAAAGCACCAGCTTTCAAATAAAAAAAGCATCATCAAAATCGCTTCGCCCAGTCGAAAGTTATGAGGTAACAAACATGAAAAAAAAATACAAGACAAATTGAGAACCTCCTCCTTCTTTGAAGTCGGTTAAAAATATAAGCAGGACTACGTCTGATAAGTCAACTAAATATATTGAAAAAAAATATATCTTGACCAGCAGATCTATATATAAATAAAAGTCGACATTTCGAATCAATTTACACAAACGTAGTCGACACTTCAATACAGGGGTGCAGTCACCCGACACCTCTCTACGGCCACAGATGTACCTTTCATGTCAATCGTCATAATTAGGGGATTACGACCCTCTAATGACATGTTACATTGAAACTCTGTTACGCCCCTGAACAAATGTTCACAAATAAATACTGTTCATTGACTTGTCGCAATGCCTCTTCATTTATCCCCCCACATGATTTATCCGTGATAAAAGTGTTTGTTGCATTTGAAAATAAAGAGGTTTTTTTTTATCTTGTTCCTATATTAAAAAATAAATGTACTTTAATTATGGTTTGACTTCTTCTTCTTCTTTTTTTGTATTGGCAATTAACTACTTTATCGAGCCATTGTTGCCAGTGTCGAGTTACAATTTGCTTCACGTCTTTAATGTCTTTATGTTGCAATTTACATCACATTATCCTCTTCTATCATGTAGTATGTATGTATATATACACAAATAACACTTGCAGTAATTATAATATATTACGATATTTTATTAAATTGATTATGTTAACAATGATTAAAACTGTTGCACAAAATAATTGCTATAACCGTTGAGTGTTTTTTAGGTACAATAATTACTTAAAAATTAAAATAATTTCTTAATATTTTTATATAAATAAAAGATATTTATATGAAATGTCTGAGAGAGTACCAACATTTTATCATGAAATCAGCGTTATGTCCCCGTTGGGCAATACGTGAGTATTTAATGCGAGCGATGCTGCGAGTAAAACTAGTTTTTGTTATAAAACCACATAAGCACGCCAGGCGTAAACCAAATATCAAAAACGTGAATTTTTGTCTCAAATGGCTTAATCTAATCTTGGTAAAAATGTCAGGTAAAAAGCGAAACCAATATATTCGCCATCAAAGCCCCTAAAACATAGAATCGAATAAAAAATACAACCTTTTAAACGTTAAAAGGCCCCGTTTACCGCGGACGCAAACACTTAGCTCCATGTTAATTAGTAAGTAGCCGGGAACAGCGTCAAAGAGAATGCATGAATACTTCCAAAACCGACCTCCGACGGTGCTTTTAAAATCTCCCCTACTTAATTCAGAAGCTCAGAGAAACCGAAGGTAAACCTATTACGTCGCCAATATGCGAATTTTTCACAAAAATGAACTTATATTTGAAGCATCCGTATACCATGTGGGAACATCACAAACAAAAACTGGAAAACTCATTTAAGTATAAAATTTCAGTATAAAGTATTTAAATCTTTTATTACACTCTTATCAGATTTTTAGTGATTCTTTAGTCATGAAATGATCAATGATTATCAGATTATTTTTAATTAACTACTGATAATTGTTAATTATAATGTAAAACAAGCTTAGGTGCAGTACTGATTTAGTTTTAGAGGGTGAATAAGTAATAAATAATATACCTAGGACATATCATATATGGTTTATCATTCTTCTGCTCTTGTCCCAATTACTTGGGATTGACGCAATATGTATCGTACATATTGCAAAAGTTACTAGCAATAGTTTTATGACCGGCCGCCTGCTTGACCTCAACCCTCCTTGAGAATGTAATTTTTGACCTGACGGCATCAGGTGGAGCTCTTAGTCGTCTTTAGCGACATCTACGAGCGAAGTAAGTTGGTAGTATTCGTCGTCGTTACCACACAGCAAATCATATATATCATATATGGTTATCGCAAATAAATCTAATCTCATAAATAAAGAGTGGCACGTTAAGAATGGGGTTATTTATGTAACTAGTATTCATAAAGTGTTTAACACTTTTCAGAACTTTCAATTCAAACTTGCTTGAAAATTTTGAAATTAGTTATAATAATGCCGTTATATCGGTTTTGGAATCTGCATTCACTTTCGGGACAACTAGTGCTAAAGTATCATCAACATGTTGACGATTCTTTGTTTAATAGCAACAATTAAAAAAGATTCATGATTATCGTTAACCTTACCTGTTACGTAAAACATATTCTATTTTACAGAATCCAATACGGAAAACCATCGTGAATCTTCAATAAGACGTTTTGTACATACATTAATAATTAACCATAAAATTAATCTAGAAAAAATTGAGGGTTATTTCCTTCTCATAAATCAATACAAATCTATCTATAGAATATGCAGTATATCAGGGCTGCCACAAGGGAGTGTCTTGGACCTCTATCATTCCTTCTCAAGGATTTATCGAACGCAATTAATCATAAATGTATCCCGATGATGTATAATAATATATACCAGAAAAAGATAAACTTAGGCATAAATAAAAAGAGTAAAAATGTAATTAATTGTTTAACGATGTTTTAAAATATTTTAACGGGGAAATAAATTAATAATTAAATATTTTCAATTTTCAAATAAAATAGACATATATATATATATATATATATATATATATATATATATATATATATATATATATATATATATATACTAGCAGACCCGGCCACGCGTTGCTGTGGCTAAGGTAGTCTCAGTAACACGTGGTGGTTGTGCTAATAAATTGTAGCTTATATGAAACGTTTCTACGTTTAACATAGCGCCATCTATTAAATACTTACTCAATCCTGTCACCATCTGTTAGAATCGTTTGGAGATAACAGATAATTGTGACTGTCAAATAATAGACAAATAATTTTCAATAAAATAATATTGTGACTATAAATTGAGATGGAAGCTATCTTTTAAGTTAGATCAAACTACACATATTATGCAAATTTGATTAAAATCCGTTAAGTACTTTAAGAGTGCATGGATGATATATGGGCTGTGATGATGATGCGGCGGAACTACTTGGATGTAGTGAATATCATATAAAAGTGCTTTACAACGTTTTCAAAGATACCATTAACAGTGTAGCCATAGCACTGTTGATGGTGACATTTTGACTTAGACAATGACTAACCTGAGAGACTAAAAACGTAAAAATAATTATAACTTGACACTGGCACCAATAGCTCGTATAAGTAGCTGATTGCCAATACACAAAGAGAAGAAGAAGAACGTTTATGTGACATCAACCTTTTTAGAGTACCATACCCAAAAGATAAAACAGGACACTATTATTAAGACTCTGCTGTCCATCCGTTGCTGAGCCTGTCTGTCACCAGGTTGCTCTCATGAACCGTGATAGTTGGACAGTTGAAATTTTCACAGATGATGAATTTCTTTTGCCGCTACAACGACAAATACTAAAAAACAATAAAATAAATATTTTAGGGGCTCCCACACAACAAAGGTAAGGTTTTTGCTCGATATTGATAACAAAAATAGGTAGTCATTTGAAATATTCACAGAATATTTATTAATATATTCCCTTTAGAAATAAATAATTAAATTAAAATAAAACAAATAGAGAATTTAAGCTCCCATACAACAAACATGATTATTTTGCCATTTATAGATAATGGTACGGAACCCTTCGTGCGCGACTCCGAGTCACTCTTAGCCGGTTTTTTGAATATAATCGAATTGAGCTTTCAAATATGTGTCAAAATAAAATGTCTTTTAAATCAAAATCACTAAGAAGTATTGATATCAACTTTAAAGCAAATCACCCCTAAAATAACTTTCCACCCCTTTTTAACCCAGTTAGGAGATAAGTCTCAATAAAATATGAATCACATCTTTCATCAATTCTGTTAAAGAATGTTTATGCAAAATTTGAAATAGATTGGACCAAGGAATCACGTTGTCCCATACAAACTTTACCCTGCTTTTTCACCCCCTTAGGGATATAATTTCGTAAAATCCGTTCTTAGCTGACCTCTAGTCGGCGAAAGAAATATTCCTACCAAATTTGAGGTTTGTAGGCCTTATGGTTCCAGAGATATCGTGATGAGTTAATACATAGGTGGAAATCTCTTATATATATATATATATAGATTACTAAAGATAATAAGATGATGTTAAAAGTGATTGTTGCAAAAAATTAAGTGAGCTAGTATTCTATGTTTGTGTGTATTAACTTAATTGCATTTATAAAACACAGAAATTAACGAGTAAATTAATATAATATATTTCAGAATAATTTTTGGACAATAATTTAGTAACTATGAGTTTATTATAATAATAATTATTTGGGATCGACGCTCTATGTACCCGTACATATTACAAAAGTTTTACTGTCGTATTCTCGAACTCGTACATATTGCAAAAGTTACATCATATACATACATGGGTACATTATTTATACATTACAATTTGTATGAGAAATAAAGCTCTTTAAATACATATATATTATGAAGCTTTCCGTGTGGTGACGGAGTAAGAATACTATTCACCACCCCATATCTTACCCGTGGGTGATCATACGAGACGACTAAAGGATATAAAATGCATATAACATCTATGCGAGAGAAGGAATACTCGAAACAAAACCCTATACCAACACGTCTGACCAGCGCGGTATAGTAGGTTAATTTCCCTCCAATTACGGAGGAGGCCCGAGCCCAACAGTGGGACATTTATGGGCTGCAATGATGATGATGATGATCATATTATGAGGCTATTATATATAGAGCTATGTGGTAGCGGCTACAAATACTACCAACCCTTACTTTGCTCTTGGATGTCGTAAAAGACGCCTTATAACGAACTGGGCCAACTGCATCTGATGCCGTTTGGCCAACAATTACATACCCAAGGAGGGTTGACGTCTGGCAGGCGGCCGGTCATAAAACTATTGCCAATAACTTTTACAATATGTACTATGAAAAAGAGTACATATTGTATCGACCCCAAGTAATTGGGATAAGAGTAGGAGAATGATGATATTATGAGGCTATTCTACATAGTAGTTGCAGTAATTTTTATGAACGTCATAATGTTTTATACATTTTGTCGTTATTGAAAATTACTAATAAATAAGAGGCACATCTTATTTAAATAGCTGAACCCACGTTTAATAAATTTAAACATTTGTCGATGATACGATATCATCATATATGATGGAAATTATTATTAATAAAAATAATTATTGTTTTTCTTTTTCTAACGTTGGGAAGGGACGTAAAGTTGTGAAAAACGACGAAATTTAATCATTCATTATGGCAAAGCACTCTTCATCATAAGTATTATAAATATTTCTTTTTAAATCTGCATTTAGAATTCTTAAGAAATTATGAATTAATACGTAACGAAAAATGAGTATAGGTGATGAGAAAAGAGTCACATGACACAAAAGATTTTTAATTATTTTCTGGACTGCAGATAGACATCTGCATATGCACATTAATCTTCAAAAATACTATATATCTTTTCACACTTTGTAGAAGTAAATTAAGCCCATCTTGGAACAATGTCTAGGGCTATGTTTAAAAAAAAAAGAGCTTTATTTTATTAAATCTAGTATCAGTGAAACAGCAATTATAATTGTCAAACAGGTATGTAACGAAACTAAATTTCATGCAGATATAGTCATAGGCACCAGCTAGTTTATATATACATAAATGAAATCAGTACCCTCGTATTGCGTATTGAACCGTAGTTAGCCCCTCATCATTCTCCTACTCTTATCCCAATTACTTGAGGTCGATACAATACGCCACAGAAGACAAAGATCGGGTACCGGTGGCTCGCTCGCAAGAGAGGAGTTTTGCATGGTGGGTCTATAGGGTCACGCGCCGCCTCTTCCGTTACCCCGGACCGATTTGGCGAGGCGAGAACACGTCCATAGTCCACCGCAAAAAAAGGCGATACAATATGTACTCTTCTTTCATAGTACATATTTTAAAAATTATTGGCAATAGTTTTATGACCAGCTGCCTGCCAAACGTCAAACCTCCTTGGGAATATTATTGTTGACCAAATGGCATCAGATGGAGTTGGCCCAGGTCGATATAAGGCTCTTAGTCGTCTTTTACAACATCCACGAACAAAGTACGAGTTGGTAGTATTCGTAGCCGTATAATATAAATATTATCAATACCTATAAATAGCTACTAGAGAGAGTCAATATCTTCTATAGGCTTTTCACTATTACCTGCAATTAATCATCATCAACACAAAGGCAATTAAGCGACTATACCATGGCGGTAAAACAGTATAATATAGTGTTTTATTTCAAATTCTTATTCTCTTACTGTGTTCTTATCTCCTCTTTCCTCCTTTAACGTCTTGCACACCCGCGAGATAAAAAACCGTTGTACATTATCTTGCTCCGATATCATACAGAAATATCCTTACATTAGCATGTCGATCACAAGCTTCATCCTTATAAATTACTTAAGTCAGATTATACATACATACATACATATCATCACGCCATATCCCTTGCAGGGTAGGTAGAGAGAACTGAGTGCCAGAGAACTCTATCCTTGCACACTTCACTCGCTTCTTCAACATTCATAATTCTCTTCATACACGCTCGCCGGTTTCGGAGACTCTTGACTCTACCTTCTTTCAGTACGTGACCAATCTGGTCTAGGTAGATGAGTCTCGGTCTATCTCTTTAAGTCAGATTATGCTGTATAAAAAAAAAATATAGTCTGTTTCATCTAATAAGTCTATTAAATTGATCCCTATACAATTACGCTTCATAATGCGTGATGATATTGAAACTATCTTAACGTCTAGCGAATTAACTAATATACGTTCCACTGCTTGGCGCGAGCCTCTTTCATAATAGGAAAAACCTACTACACAACGCTAGTGAGACGGATTGGTATAGAATTTTCTCTCAAGTCTTCCTTCTCTTCTAAGACTCGAGAAAGAAAGATGACTAACGTATGCAAGAAGGTAACATCACTATCGTCGCTATCTTTTTTTTTTTTTTTTAAAGACCTGCACTAAGGAAATAAACCTTGTATTGCGGGGGACTTTACAAACATGCAATTAACGCAGACAAATTACACCCAGACTCAGAACTATCTATACTATACTATTTATACTATCGCCTTGCATCCGTTAGTTATCTTTAACGATGAGCCATGGAAAAGGACCGTTCTTTTGCCATTCTTTGGGATGTCACATATTACATTCTTACTCCGTCACCACAGGTAAATTACCTATTCAATAAACATTTAAAAAAAAAATTATAGAACATATGACATATATGCTAAGTAAAATCAAATATCTTATTTATAGGCTATATCATATAGACTATATTATAGACTATATCAGATTTATATAACTTAAAACATTTGTGGGAACCTCTCGGTGTCGAATCATTAGCTCCTTAATAGCGTTAGTTAAAGCAACGCAATTACAATTACGCGCTCCTCGCGAACTTGACCTACGTCAAGGGGTCGATGCGCAACGCCCGTTATGCAAATAAGAACGTTTCTTTGAGTGGACGTGATTGCGGTTGGCAGGAACTAGTGGGACTTACAGTTCAATGTTACACTGTTGCGATCTTCTGCTATTTCATTTCAAAATTTAATTTTAATAATTTAGTATGTGTTGATCGAATAGAAATACAATTCACCAGTCCCTTTATTACCTATGGGTATCGTAAAAGATGGTTGAGGGATCTAATATACATATAACATCTATGAAAAAGAAAGAAAGCTGGAAATACAACCTCTTACCGAACAGTTAGCGTGGTATAGTCTCCATTTGTGGAAGAGGATCAAGTTAAATAGTGGGACGTATATGTGCGATAATGATGATGATGTTTTGATAATTTATAGTAGACAAAATAACAAATATTAATTCAAGTTACATCTATTTATTAAAACTACTAATTTATTAAAACATTTAAAGTACACGTTTTGAAACTGTTTTATTTATAATATTTTATAAAATTATTATAAATAAATTTTGCAAAAATAAATTGCAAAAAGGGTTTGACGGCGGTGAGATTCGAACCCACGCCTACGGTGCCTAAAACCAGCGCATTAGACCACTCGCTCACGCTGCCTGCGTATAGTCAGTGCAAAATTAACTGCTGCTTTTCAACCATACAATCTTAGGTTTTATTTTCGTTACGGAATTTTTTGATTCGGTCGCCGCACTCAAAGCCTACGATAAAAGCTATGCAATAGCTTAAAAGCACAGAAAGTTTGTATGGTAAATAATAAATAACACAATATTTTCCCTTTTAACATAGCTAAAAGATGTACATACGACTGGAACGTAAATTCTATCCTAACCTCTATAACTACCCTGGTATAATAGAACAATTATCCCCCTATTGTCAAAATTAAATGTAATAAATAATTATAATATCCAAACTGTCTGGTAGCGGCTACGAATATTACCAACACTTACATCGCTTGTGGGTATGTTAAAGGTCAAGAGCTTAACCTCGTCCTGGGCCTACTCCATCTGATGTCTGGTCAACAATTACATTCCTATAGACGTCAAGCAGACGGTTGATCATAAAATAATTAATTTTGCAATATGTACAATGGAAGAGGAGTACATATTGCGTCGATCCCAAGTAATTGGGATATGAGCGGGATGATGATGATAAAATAATATTAATATTCTAGTTTTAACTCAAAAGATAGTAGTACATATTAACGTTAAGGTTTCGTTCTCTTTGTAGGGAACGTTTGGCTCTTAAGGGGATACTTAATACCTTTTTTTGACAGGTTATGGTCTGGTCACTCACTGGTGACTAATCGTTTAAGTCAGTCTTCAGAAGGGACGGCGTGCAGTTCTATAACCTGCTGTATTATACTTCTTCTTCTTGCTCTTGCATTTTGCCAGCTAACTACCGGTACCGAGCTACTTGTCTTTGCAGACACTCTTTGCTTACTAGGTTTATAGCGTTTCATTCAACTGTATACAATGTATATACCAACAAATTCAAATCTGAAATAGGAAAATATGTAACTTTTTAAGTGCATATGCTTTGAGAAATTGCTTTGAGAAATTCGTTCCAACTTATTTAACAAAATTCCTTTGAAAACTTTATTTCATAGATTCATCCAACTATTGGCCTACCGACCTGTTGAAAATAGGCTTCCCTAAAGGGTAATTATGTCTTAATATTGCACTTGGCTAGCGTATTAGCGGTTACAGTTGCTTTTATAAGTATCTCGGGAAAGTATTGCTACCTGGTGAATAAACAGACGGTTTCTATAATTCCCACTGAAAAGTAAGGCATAATGACGTATAAATATTTTAACACATCACTGTACGGTTGAGATATTATATAAATTAAATTATTAGGTAAATTTAATCTATTATATAAGTATAGATACATACAATATGTGAGCGGCTCTGCAAAATTTTGATCTTAATAATTTTTCATTTCACCGTCTAATTGTGCAGATAAAATTTAAAAATAAAATCTAAATACTAATACATACATAATATAAAAATTAACTATATAAGAATAATATAAATATTTTTTTCCCAAACATGCTTGGAAATTTGAGCATTATTTTGACAACCTTCTTCGTGATAAATCGAAATTGCAACATGCGAGCAAAAAATGTATGAAAATCCATATCTGCTTTAGCCGCTAAATATATATATAAAAATTCATATCCGTCGTGTATTTTAAAAATGGAACGATTTGTTACTTCAAAATATAGCATATTGCAACTAAATAGGCAACTTATCAGAGTTTTATTTAAATTTCGAACTAGCTTGTAAAAGAAACCTGTTTGATAATGAAAAAAAGAAACAAATTAACCCTCTAGCACGTGAAAAAGTTTGTTCGTTGTTCGTCATGTAACTATACAGTTCTACTTAGTACTACTTAGTTTTAATTTCCGCACATTATTTGAGAAAAGCGCTATACAAGCCTTAGCCACAACTAGGAATTGATGGACTTACGTATGCGTACCTCGGCCCACACTTACACGTTCGTCCATCAATCCCTGTTTTGCTGACCGCTGCAGTAATGTACTATTTATTTACCAAACTCATCATTCTCCTACTCTCATCCCAATTACTTTCTCATTATATATTTTCCCAATCATTTGCTAATGGGTAATTTATTGTAAAATACATGCAGATAAAAAAACTGCCATACTTATATGAAGGGTGCTTTTCCATAATGAATGCCTAAACTGAGTCGCTTTTCATAAATTTACGTCCCTTCCCAACGTTAGAAAAAAAATTATTTTTATTTATACTAATTTCCATCATAAATGATGATATCGTGCATCGACAAATGTTTAAATTTATTAACGTGGGTTCAGCTAATTAAATGAGAAGTGCCTGTTATTTATTAGTAATTTACAATAACGACAAAATGTATAAAACATTATGGCGTTCATAACAATTACTGCAACTACTATGTAGAATAGCCTCATAATATCATTATTCTCCTACTCTTATATCAATTACTTGGGGTCGCTACAATATGTACTCTTCTTTCATAGTACATATTGTAAAAGTTATTGGCATTACTTTTATGACTGGCCGCCTGCCAGACGTCAACGCTCCTTGGGAATGTGATTGTTGACCAAACGGCAACAGATGAGCTGGCCCAGGCCGTTATAAGGCTCTTAGTCGACTTTTACGACATCCACAAGCAAAGTAAGAGTTGGTAGTATTCGTAGCCGCTACCACACAGTATTATTATATACCAAACTAAACCGATAGAATTTTCAAGAGATTATTTTCAGAGTATAAGGCTTTCCGACAAAATAACGAAAGCTATATAATATACCTAGGTAACTTCGTATCTATATTGCAAACTAAAATTAATATCTGTAAGATATTTAACACTCTGATTGAATTTAAAAAAAAAGATTGAATTAACGGGGCTGTAACTCTTTCAATATATATATTAACATTACTGCAAAGAAATAATAGCTATTAACGAAGTCTTATAACAAACCGTCAGACCAACGTGGTAAAACATTTTCCCTTTCATGGTCTAGGAGGCCCCGCCCAATACTGGGCCGTACATCGTCTGATAAAGAAGATACATCATAATATTATTTAACAAAACTATTTAATAATAATGTAATTTTAAACAATATTCGTTATCTTACAGCGGAAGGTGCTTTCAAAAAGTTAAAACCCGAACCTGGTGGGACGAGTGGAGCGTCCGGTGGTGCGTTAGCGTTATCCCCAGCTTTAGGCCCTCAGCACGCAGGTCATACACCTACCACAGCGTCATGTCCGACGCCTGCACGTCGTCGACATAGGACCACGTTCACACAGGTATGGCCGTCTACAGGGTTAGGTACACAAATAAATATTTCCGTTAGTATTCTGAAAGGAAATACTAACGTTTATTTACAGGCTATAGCCCCATATGCCACCAAAACCAATAGAAGGGCACCGTACCTGGATAACCCCATAACCTGCATGTGATCGCCCCATCGCTATTTGGGCTGACGACTGGTACTAATTTCTAATGATATCAATGAACTTCAGAGGAGTAATACCTCTCCGATAAATTGTGTAGCCCCGGATGGATGTACTCAAATTTAGTGGCCCGCCTGGTGCTTACTTTTCGGATAACTTTTTTTTTTGATGGCCAATACATCCAAATCGACAAAAAGGCGGTACACAACCTCATCATCTGACGTATTTCCTCCACATCATTATTGGGTTGACCACTTGTAAAGATTCTTTGACCTCGGTAACGAACCCAGTAGGTTACCTTTTCAGGTACTATCCCCATCGCCGTCCCGTCCGTTAACAACCACTTACTGTTAAGAGAGCGTTGCCTTCATGCGGTCGTCGGCCTTTCTGTGAGTAACGGACTAAACGCCGGTACACGTAGCCAAGACCTTGGTTAGAGCGGCATCAGGTACAAGTATCAGTGCCTGCGCCGACTAATATGCCGGCGACCGAGCATATGTATCAGCGTGCAGAATTTCTTATCTGAACCACTCATAGTTCTACTCTACCCAGGCCACGCAAATCTCGAACGTATGCTGCACTGTGCCCTCGTTGTAAACACAATAGTAGCATGGCGATGTCCTGGTGTCAGTTTCCAAAGAGAGGATCCCGTTCTGCCGCAATATATACTTCATCAACGCCAGTCGCTCTATCCACTTCACGAACATCAGCTGGAGGGCCTCCATTAGACAAAAGAGTGACCGAATCGACTGAAACACCAGCATGACCTGCTAGTCATTTAACGTGGGCCAAATTTAGAAACCGGGGCGTAGCAGCATCATAGATCTAATTTAACGCTCGGCAGATGTGACCAGACGAGGCACCTACTTCGCCTAATCGCCTAAGATTGTGAGGATAATTTTGTTTACACAATGGCTGCCTCCGCCAGTAGGTCTGGATCTAGTCACCTCAAAGCCTACGGCCATATGCGGGAGCTCCGTCTGTCGTGAGATTTGTATAGGGGGCCCGCAGTGAGGTCTGCAAAGAAATAAAAAAAAAAACTCTTGGTTGTCACTTTTAAACAGAATAATATACATCATCCTTGCTGTTTCATCTCATTTTTTTTTAAATAGATTTTAAACCAAATAAGAGCATACTTATTGATTATTTACCTAAAGTCTGGTTCGCTTTGAATTTACAACTGAATTTGAGCAAGTACAGATTGATCAGCCATATATCAACTGCAAAACTAGCCATTTTTTTAAATACTACTACTATAACCTGTACTAAGGCAATAAACCCTTGTATTGCGAGGAATTTTACATACAAATAACAAATTACATCTAGACTCAAGAACAACAATTTATTTATAGCACAAAGTATAGCCCTATATGGGAATCGATCATGATACCAACCACTATCGTGTTATAAGTTAATCTAACTATTACGCTCCATCTGTGCAATTTTGTGAAGAAATAGTTATAGAATTAATAGCAATAGTTGATAAACTAAACAAAGATTGGAATTTCTTTCACTGTTGTATTATTATTATTTACTGCATATTCTCAAGATCCATCCATCAATCTGTCGACGTCCACTTTTGTATATAGGCCTCACCACGAGAACGCCAGTAGGTGTTGATGATAGCAGGCTGATCTATACTGCAACAGCCCTGTTCATTTCTTTCCCATCTGTTGTTGGTTCAACAAGCGATGTGGCCTACTTATTACCACTTCAACCTGCTAAATATTCGGACTATGTCGATTACACCTGTTTTTCTATAGATTTCCTTATTTCTAATTTTAACATATAGAGAAATCCCGAGCACCCTTTCAATAACAAATTGAAAACAAAACTACTTTAAGTATGGTTATGAGGCCTAACATTTAAAGAACCTGTTTCAGTGTTAGGTATATGTTATCGATAAAAACGTACACTGATCAATAGACATTTCTTCCAAAGTATCTCGAACAGTGTCCAGCCGTGAAGGATTCGTCAGTTGACATCTTTCACAAAATTCCCAGAATGCAACAAATATATAACCAGAACTGTTCTTTCATGTTCAAATACTTACTCTTCAGTGTCTTGTCAGACCGGTACGTCGGCAAATAATACCATTTATAAATTTCATATCATCATTCTCCTACACTTATCTCAATTATTTGGAGTTGATACAATATGTACTTTTCTTTCATAGTAGGTACATATTGTGAAAGTTATTGGCAATAGTTTTATAACCTGACCAAACTGCATCAGATGAATTTGGCCTAGGTTGGGCTAAAGGCCGACGACATCCACGAACAAAGTAAGGGTTAGTAGTATTCGTAGCCGTTACCACACAGCAATAAATTTCATATCAAACTCAAAAAAGGTCTGCCAAGTAGATAGCTAATAAAGAGTGGTAGTGTTGCTCATAGATTTCTGAAATGCCAGGGCGACAACCAGCTTGTTAACTATCATAAAATCCTCCGACTTTCTCGCTAACTAGTAATCTACTTAGACGGCTACTAGCCCACACGATCCAGTTTATGGCTCCAAGTAGAACCCAAACAGCAAAGTGGCTCTAACGCTAGCGGCTGTTTATAAGCAGACTCAAAATTAGTAGCATTTAATTTAAATCAATAGTAGCAGACATGTATTTCTTTGTGACTTTTATATTTCTTGCAATTGTATTTCAAACAAACGAATGCACTAAATAAATTAATTATGAAGATGTATATAGATGCACTAAGTTGTGGTTTCTATTGGCACAGGAACAATTAGCTGAATTAGAGGCGGCATTCGCCAAATCACATTACCCCGACATCTACTGCAGAGAGGAACTAGCGCGGACAACTAAACTCAACGAAGCAAGGATACAGGTTCGTTAATTAATTAAGTGTTATTTTTTTATTAGTATATAACAAATACTCTTTTCTTTTCAATCCAAATACGTACTACTCTTGAATACTAATCTCCACAATAGAAGTGATATCAGCTTAATAATTAAATATAATTTTAAATTTATTAAAATTAATAATTAGACTGACTAGACGGATTGACAGTGAGTTTTATTTTGAGACTTCATTGGTACATATCATCTCTCATTTAATCACTTCATAATATTATACCTATGCAAATAAAAGGTATGATCACAATTCTTAGTATGTCATTATACTGATAACTAATATTATAATATAATAATACTAGCTTCTGCCCGTGGCTTCGCCCGCGTAAAAGGTTACTTGCCTAAAGTTTTCCATCCTCTTTTTGTATTTTACCACTTAAGGAAAAACTTTTACGAAATTTTAATGTCATAATTATTTATATCTAATCAATAGCCTAAAAATAAGTTTCAAGCTTCTAACTTCTAAGTTTCAAGGCTTTAAAAATAACGATAATTCTTTACAATTTTTTTACCCCTTTAAAACTCTTTTTTGGCCTATGTCCTTTATCAGGCTCTAGACTATCTGTATACCAATTTAATTAAGATCGGTTCAGTAGTTTTGGCGTGAAAGAGCGACAGACAGACAGACAGAGTTACTTTCGCATTTATGATATTAGTAAAGATTATATAGATTTTCAACGTAGGCAATGTCTCCATTCGGCAGATTTAAATTTTTCAGGGGATAGCAGAATATGAGAAATTTAGTGTCAATGAAAGTGTGTAGTGTCAAAAAAAACGTAACATTTTTCTTTAGTGAAGATCTCGAAAAAACATATTTTCAAGATGGGTGGTGGATTAAATAAGCTTAAGAAACTGTATTGTATTATATATTATATTACTAGATATTTCTAGTAAAAAACGATAGTATTATATTAGTTTTAAGCTAAATACAGTATACCTATGGACGACAATTATCAAAAGCTATTGCGAGATATCTTATGGTAGATGATGGAACCGACTAAAATAATAAATTATATTTAAGTTTCCTAGTTAACTTTTTCTAGTATTCATATCATTTTGGAAGTCCTACATATATACGTCGTTATCATATATCATATATCACAGTAAAACTGTGATATTATTGGCCAAACTTCACTTATCTAATTTAAACTGGCACGCTGAACGACATCGAAAAGTACGAAAAACTTTATACATACAAAATAATGTACAAATTAATCACAAAAATAATTTTTAAAAACGACCGCAAACATGTCCATGAGACTTTAAAAAAAAAGTTCAGATAGAATTTCACATGATGATCATAGCGTAATTATCTCTACTATAGCTAATTGAAATACAAAACACTTGATTAATCTTACCATCGCATTCGAGCTTATCTGACTAAATAATTTGCTTTATAATAGAGAGTTATTATCCTCAACATTATTTAATTAATTAAGGCATAAAAGGCATAATAGGTCCTTGAGAAATTGAAGTCGAAAACATGAATTGATAAGCATTTATATCAACTGTAAGAAAACTATATAAGCTAATATACAAACTGTACCAGTTTGTAAAAATTAATACGAAATATAAAATCAGTACCTACTTACAGAGGAATTCAGAGAAAATCGACCACCCGCAGTGCAAATAAAAATATACAAAACGAAATATTACGGCACAATAGTATCACGCCGGTCGTTCTTGGATGGAATTGTCGAAATATCAATGATGCGCGAATACTCGGATAATACAATTTGGAGCGTAGGCCGGAGGCGGATTGAATTAAAGCGCCATCTGTCGTCCTCGACCGTATGAATACGAAATGCTTACAGTAACTCGCGAGAGATCTTTATCTCAGTTTTAAAATCGCTCAATCCCCCGGGACCCTCGATATTGATTTGTCCTCGGAGCACCTAATTTGTCGCTTTAGATGTTTTATTCAAGACATGACTTTTAACAACATATGTTAAGTCTACATACCTATATGTACTCTGTTTAGATGACTTTATTTATATTTATTTATAGGTGTAATGCTATTACATCACGGAAAAAGAAGTCAAAATTAATGTAATCAAAAGTATTAACTGTCTTGACTTTCAAGTGATATTTTATTCATTGTCGCTTTTAAAGACGACATTTTACTCTCTCAAACACAATAAATGATGAGGTTTTACTAAAATATGAAAGGTGGAATAAAACGATATTAAGATATACTTTTACGTTGGCAGTCAAGTTAAAAGCACGTGAAATACTCGTGGGCGAGTAAGCAATGCGAAGCACTTGTGTAGCTCTCTATACATACACATATTACTAAGTATATATAGTTAAATGTATGTACACGAAAATTGTATGTTCGAGAACACGCGCTCCGTAGGAGGCTATTAACGTTTAGGCGACGCTACATAAGAATGTAAACGTTAAAGACGACAGCGATGTCGAGCTCCCTCCTTCTAGAGGAAATTTCGATATAAAAATACAACGTGGACGGGCGTGAGAGGATCGAGGTGAGGCAGGGCGGGAGGGGATGGCCCCTGAGGCATTGCAATCCCATCAAATGGATCCGTAACGAAGTTAGCCGCTCATCCTCCCCGCGCGCCTCTCGACATTGTCTCTGCCCTCAAATGAATTCTACAATTGGAAATAAGAAAATGTTTTGTTGGATCCCGTGCTTTTTCAGTTTAAAGGCGACCGTTTTCTTCGGATAACTCGGTACTCTGTCACGATGTTACATATATATTGTTATAGATTGGTTTTCATTTGAATAAAATGTTTTATTTGAAAGATCTTTACTGAGTTAATTGTATTTGGAACTTGTTTGATATTAATTATAAGATATTTCATTACTTGATAGGATATTGTTGAATGATGATTAAAAATTGTGACTACAAGCGATGATTAACTGAGATTTATTTTAGCGTATATTACACATATTTTACGTCTTGTGACGTATTTATTTTAAATTATTAGATAATATAACTATAACCTCGTAGTAGTAGTTAGAAATGCAATATGCCCCAGGAGAGATAACCTCGGGAGATTATTATTCAAACTAACATAAAAATAAGCTCTATATACTCCTCCGTTTATCCGCAATCCAGAAAGAGACCGACCGTATGAGAGCAGCGCTCCAGCACTTTTTATCGGCCGTTGAGAAAAAACGGTATTCGAAAGGGTGACTCACAGCCCTCACTGGACGGACCACCGAAGTCATGAAATCGGTACCGGCAGGTTATAAGACCATACGCCATCCTTCTCTCGCCCGGAATAGTTTGGTCGGAGTGTATCTAGACCACTCATAAAAGAAAATATTGACGCACAAAGAGAAAAATATTAGAAAGCAATGATTGCTATTCATGCGTACGAAACCATCGTATGATTTAGAAGATGATTGAAAGCAAAATACAAATGTCTGTTTCATACATGAAAGACAAAAACAATTTTAAATGATGAGGAGGGATGAAAGACACATGACAAGGAGGGTTATCAATATGCTTGTGGATGGGCGTAAGAATCGTGAGAGACCCAAAAAGAGATGGATGGATTGTGTAAACGAGGATATATGTATGAAAGTTATGAGTGCAGATATGACGGCTGATAGAAGATTGTGGAAGGCAAGAACATGTACCGACCCCACTTAGCGTGGGATGAGGGCAGGCAAATGATGATGATGCTAAATAAGTCATAGTCTCCTTTACTTATAATAGGTATAATTACCTTCCGATTGACTGATTCACTGATTCATCACGACACAGCCTAAACCGTTGGCGCTATAAATATAAACTTTTAGTAGTTGTTGCCTTTTCAGTTTTAGGCACTCATTAAGAAAAGATTTTTGGGTTTTCTCCTCTAAGGTACACCTTTAGTTGTAATAGGGGTTGCAATTTTGTATGGAATTATCTAAGTTTTGAAGTTATATCCGTAAAAAATTATATTTGGTTTATAATTTTAAATTTAAAAAAAAACAAATGGTTCAGCGTTTTTGGAAAATCAACCCTTAAAGCGGGCAATTGAGAATTTTAAATTTGTATGAAAGATGGTGTTTTCTTTTGGATAAAATTCCGAAAATGGTTGCTTAATTAAAAATGAAAATTTTTAATATTTTTTTTTATAAAATCGACTCCAGAGGATGTAAAATAAAGCATGAGAGATGGTACGAAAATCCATTGATTTTAAAGTTACATACATACATATCATCACGCCATATCCTTTGATTTTAAAGTTAGATCTATAAAATTATTAAATTCGTTGAATGTGAGCAAAACCAACATAATGGTCTTTGAAAGAGATGAAGCCAGAACAGATGTAAGAGTAACAATAGGTAATGATGTACTAGAGGAAGTGGATGAATTTGTATATCTTGGATGTGGATTTAGCCGAGATGGAAGGTACACCACTGATATAGAGCGAAGAGTGAATGCGGGAAATAGAGTGAACGGAGCGTTGGGGCAACTTCTCGGCAGCCACCACCTCAGCCAGAAGGCACGTGTAGCAATACATAACGCAGTGCTTGTCCCAACATTACTGTATAGAAGCGAGAGTTGGGTATGCAGAAAAGAGTATGAAAGTAGAATTAATGCGGTCGAAATGCGATCTCTGCGGAAAATCTGTGGAGTTAGGCTGACCGACCGCATTCGTAACGACGACGTAAGAGAGCGACTAAGTATGAAAGAGAGTATTGGTGTAAAGATGCGAAAGGGAATGCTCCGATGGTTCGGACATGTGGAAAGAATGCCGAACGAACGTCTGGTTAAGAAGATATACAATGCGAAAGTAGAAGGATGTAGGTACCGAGGGAGACCGAGACTAACCTACCTAGACCAGATCGGTCATGTACTGAAGGAAGGTGGAGTCAAGAGTCTCCGAAACCGGCGAGCGTGTATGAAGAGAATTATGAATGTTGAGGAAGCGAGTGAAGTATGCAGAGATAGAGTTCTCTGGCACTCTGGTCTCTCTGCCTATCCTGCAAGGGATATGGCGTGATGATATGTATGTATGTATCTATAAAATTCAAATAGACTGAAGTTGAGTAATAAAAAATGATCTGCTTCAGTATTGTTGGCAAATCAAGCTGCTATGGGGTTAAAACTGGGAATTATATTTTTATTTTGGTTATGTGAAAATTCATTACTTTTTCAATTAATGCTACAGAACGCTCTAATATACATTTATCAATACCAGGCCACGGGTAACAGCTAGTCTATATAAATAGAGAAGCTGGCTGACTAACGTTGAGCCAAAAGTACTATAACTAAAACATGAAATTTTGTATGTATGTAGTACTTATCAATTTGTGATATTTATATATTAAAAAAACTTTTATATTTTTTTTTTATTGTTTATGATAGCTAACAAGTACGCAGCATACCTGATGGTAAGTGACACTGTTACACATGAACCTTTGCCATACCAAGGATATAGCTAGGCCGCTGCCTACCATTACAATCCCCAAACCACCCAGTTGGCACTATTGTTGGCTAATTTAATCCCGAAATGAAATTTTTACTTGTATTTTAGATTAGAACATATGATATCTTTACATGTAGATACAACACTATCTACACCCGCAACTTCACTCGCGTGTTATATCGAACAAGTGTTCAAAAGTTATTCATTTAATTCGTCGAAAACAGTTTCTTTTTTCGGATTAAAGATATCCTAATTCCTTTTCTATACCCCTGACAATATGTGTGATAAACTCATGATGATCGGATAAACATTCTGAACGTGTTATTGTAACACACAATCTTACATTTACATTAATAATCATCATCATGATCATCATCATCGCAGCCCATAAATGTCCTACTGTTGGAATCGGGCCTCCTCCGTAATGGGAGGGCAATTAACCTACTATACCGCGCTGGTCAGACGTGTTGGTGTAGGGTTCTGTTTTGAGTTTACCTTTTCTCGCATAGATGTTATATGCGTCTTATATCCCTTAGTCGTCTCGTACGATCACCCAGTGGTAAGATATGGGGTGGTGAATAGTATTCTTACTCCGTCACCACACGGAAGATTAATTAACATTAATAATATTAGGTAAGATTTACAATGTGGACACATCCACTTTGATAATATTGTCTAGAAACAGAAAAAGAAATCCCTACGTAAACTTCACCTAAAAGCCCTAATTGTCTAACTTCTTTTGTACAAGTTAGTTGTTACTATTTTTGTTAAAAGCCTTTTTTTATGCGAATCTTTTGTCTGCCGTAATTCGTTATAACTGAAACTAAATTAAACATAGTCCTATATTAATCAAACCTATTTTTTTTTATTTAAAGTTATCTTTTCATAGTAAAAAACAATGTTGCCGTCTCACATTGTACACTAAGCTACGTCTGCTAAGTTATGCAACGGATTTTAATGCAATTATATCTGATGGGGTTGTGTGGAAAAAGACTACACATTTGACTAAAAAGGATAAGGTTAAAGCGGGATGGTGATGATGATGAGGAGTTGGCTTGCACTCGATAATGGGTCTAGCTAATCTATGGACTAAGAAAAAGAAGAAGGAAAAACAACTTTAGTTTTTTTTACATTAGTAGATTTCTCTACTACACTCACTAAATTTGTTTATTAATTTTCAAATAAACAAAAATTATGAACCTCTTTAAAGCCTCTATACAGCAAAATTATAAAATAAGCTGTGTGGTTGCGGCTACGTATACTATCATCACTTACTTTGCTCGTGTATGTCGTAAAAGACGACTAAGAGCCTTTTAACGACCTGGGCCAACTCCATCTTTGTTTGATCAACAAATACATTCCCAAGGAGTGTTGACTTCTGGCAAGCGGCCGGTCATAAAACGATTGCCACCAACTTTTACAATATATAGTACTATGAAAGAAGAGTACATATTGTATTGGGATAAGAGTAGGAGAATGATGACAGCAATATTATAAAATTTATTAAAAAAATCACTAATAAATATTATTAAATTTATTAGAAATAATCTCTTCTATAAATAAAACATCAAATTCTATCTCGAAATAAGCCGTATTATTTACATAATCGATGCCGTGATATCTTTATCCCAATCGAATCCACATAACAAAAGGTACAATTCTCGAAACCGTTAGGAAATTGCTTCGTTTTTCATTACAACGCGCCCTGGGCGGATGTCGGGTAGCTTTGCGAAAAAACTAATATCCCATTTATGTTTCCTCTCTATATCTATACCTATGTGGATGGGGGAAGCGTTTCCCAATCTATGTGGATTAACCGATATAGGTAATATAAATATATGTAGGTATTTTGTTCCGGATTAATAATACCTATGTATATGTAGCGAATAAAGTTGTGTAGCTCCTGAGCGAGTGATGTAAAAGAGCTATATCACTTACACCGACACAATCTATCACTCGCTCACTTGAGCGCCGAATATATCAGTAGATCACTAGCTCACTAGCTCATCGCTCACTTCGCATCGCAAAATGTTTCACTCTCACGAGGTAACGAAAAATGAGCGAGATAGGTGGGCTGCATAGCCCGCCGACGAGAATGATATTTTTCACACTATTTTCGTATCGATGTAATTAAGTTGTCAAAAGAGAATAGACTCTATTTCTTTAGAAATAAAGTTTAATAATTAATATTTATTATTAGAAAATAGATTTGTATTTGTTTTATTATAACCAACTAGTAATGCTTTTTTGATATTATGATATTAGTATCATCGCTCTAGAGCGATAAAGTATTTTGAAATTCTTTTTTATGGGTAATTACTTAATTAGTTGCTCAATCTCGGCAATACGTGACCGAGTGTTGAATAAAACTTAATTTTATAGACGTTTTTTGTAATAAAACTGTATATTTATTTGCGCAAGTGTTCATATCATCATCATCATCATCATTTCAGCTCAATTTAAGTCCTACTGTTGGGCTCGAGCCTCCTCCATAAGGGAAATTAACCTACTATACCACGCTGGTCAGACGTGTAGGTATAGGGTTTTGTTTCGAGTTTTCCTTCTCTTGCATAGATATAACATGCGTTTTATATTCCTTAGTCGTCTCTTACGATCACCCACGAGTAAGATAGGGGGTGGTGAAATGTATTCTTACTACGTCACCACACGGATTAGTTTTTATATAGATTTTAATAATTATTTGTTATTATAATTGGAACTGTAAATACACTAAATTGTTCGCTCTAGAACCTTCTTTCCCTAATAATAGAAATCTATATAGAATTCTCTGTATGCTTAAGTGTTTTTGTAGAACTTTAATATACCTACATTAAAAATTAAGTTTTATTATAGAGTAGGAGGAGGAGTAGTATAGGGTTCGGGGAGGTGGAAAGAACGGCGTGCAGCCCCATAACCTACTGTACACTCGCTCTCTATCGTCATTTAGCCACCAGTATAGAGTCCTTGTATTCAGTAGCCAAAATAACTTTCCCTCTAATAATTAATATTAAATCATCAATCCAAAATGTTTCATATTATATTCACCATCCTTTCTTTCTTGTGGGAATCGTGAGAGATGACTAAAAGATGTAAGCAGGTAACATATTGCAAGGGAAGGAAAACGCAAACGAAATCAATTTAATTTCATTTCAAACATTACTCAGATTGTCTGGACAGAAGGCGTAGTGGCTAACATACCGATCTACAGTGCCAGTGTCGTGGGTTTAATTCCTACGTAGGATACATTTTGTGCGAACCACAGATTATTATCCTAAGTCTTTTTTTAACAGACTATAGTATGGATACTCCACGCCCATGCCGTCTGAGGCAAAGTAAGGGCAGCGTGCGGCCCTATAACCCATTGCATTGCCTCCCCATCATCATTAGATCGACCATTTGTATCGCTTTCTTGACATCCTTGGTCCGGTGAGACCAAAACTAAATTCCATTTTTGACGAGTTATGATCTGACTGCACCTCGGTCAGCAATCTGGAATGATGACAAGGCTGCCACAGCCAACCACGCTACCTATTTCTGACTTTTGAACGGATCATTTGCATCATGTTAGACGGGCGTTTTAAATTTAATACGACGCCCAATATAACCTATTCCACAAATACAACTACTCGGTGTACCATATTGTAAATAGATGGACTGCTATCATTCCATCCAAACTTGGCTACCAAGAAAGCAACAAAGACCTTAGTTAAGAAAGACTGAATACAATTAATTAAACTATTATATAATAACACTGTGGTTTTAAACATTTAAATGAAATAATTTTGACTATAAATCAAACAATTTTGATTAAGTGAGTTAATTGTGTGAAAAAAAAAATATATTTATAATAGCCAAAACGATTTAATATGCGTTTTAATTTTTGTAATAACATACTTAACGGCTGTAGTTACTGGGTACCAGCTTCTTTGGAAACTTGTCAAGAATTTCAAGGTACCTATATATAGTCTCAGCCATACGCCCCCTTGTAAAACTTAAAATCTTATGTATGACAATTCAAGTGCTATCTTTTATTTCAAATGATATGCGGTCGAAGCAGCACGTTTTACCGAACTAAATTAGTATATAATATTTGTTACTATAAGTAATGACTTTTAATGTTTACGCGAGTATTACACATTTGAAATAAAAAATTAAAATAGTAAAATTGCCACAATAATAATTATCATAAATTAAATACCTTAATAATAACAAATCATAAACAACATAAATTTTATATATAGAATCATTCTCTTTTTGTACTGGCAATGAATTGTATTAATTTTGTATAAAAATGTGGGTCAAAATTTAATATCTTATATATATCTACCCTAGATATAAATAAATTTCTGTAATAACAATGACATATTGGACGTAAGACACCTCAGTCCTCCCGTGACCATGATCACTGTAAAGTGTTCGAAACGTCGGGAAATTATAAATCAAATACAAACGCGATAGAATCCGTAAAAGTAGTTTTATTTCAAATGTTACTATAAGGCTAATATATTCCTGAACATTAATTTTATCTAACACTATATCATCATTCTCCTACTCTTATCTCAATTACTTGGGGTCGATACAATATATACTCTTTTTTCATAGTATATATTGTAAAAGTTATTGGCAATAGTTTTATGACCGGCCGCCTGCCAGACGTCAACCCTCCTTAGGAATGTAATTGTTGACCATACGGCATCAGATAGAATTGGCCCAGGTCGTTATAAAACTCTTAGTCGTCTTTTACGACATCCACGAGCCAAGTAAGGGTTGGTAGTATTCGAAACCGCTACCACACAGCTATTTATCTAACTCTATATATTTCCATATTTTATTAGTAATTTCTAGAAAAAAATATCATATTATGGTATTTTATTGTGATGTATGAGCTATAGATACATCATTTTTATCTAAACCATGTTTAAATTTTACATACTGCATCTAATTACCAGTATCCTATATAATATTTATTATATTTGGTGGAGCTTTTGGTGGGAAATATAATTATATTAGTTTCTCCAAAGTGCTTAGTAGGGCTGACTATAAGATATCAGAATATGGCCGTGGTGTAGGCTGACTACCGAGGCTTTGGAAACGCATGCCCGAACGGCGATGATCCTGCTGTAAGTTATTAGTTAATATTCTGAAGCAGAATTTGTTTTTTGCGTGGATGATTCTAACATATCCCATACCTCTAGGTAGGGGATGCATAAATGCATTATGCAAAACGTGAACAAAAAAACAATGTTCGCAAAGCTTACACTGGTTTTAAAATTTTTCAATCTAGTATTTCATAAAATAGTCCCAAGAAAATATTAAATAAAAATCTTAAAAAAATTTATGTCTCATGACGGCTTACACTTGTCTAAGTGGTAGGACGATTGGAAAGGATTTCCAATAAGTCATTCTTTCCATAGATAGGTAAGACCGTCGTTTTTTGCTCGTAAACAAGTTTTTATAAATAACCTAGAATTTTAAATGCTAAATCTCAATAATTTGAATTTTTAATTCTTTTTTAAAAGTTCCAAAGTTTTAATTAATTGAATATGCCAGCCAGATTAAATAACAAATAGGTACAGTTGAGAAACTCGGTTGAAATCTACAACATATAAGTATATACTTTAGATAGGGTGTGTTTATTGACGGTTAGGTATAGGGTATATCGGTTTATTTATATGTAGAGTGCGTACAGAGGGCGCTCCGCCCCTCCCCGAGGCAGAGCGGGCTCGCGAGGGAGCCACATTGAGGGTGTTGCCCACCCTCTCCCTCTAATCAGCTCTAATCACCATATCAAACGACGCACGCTTTCATTCCCGTTGACAACACACAGATTAGGGGCTTGTGTATTTTGTCCATTGTTTTGTCATTATATATTATATAACAAGAGAACTAAATGAAACTTATGATTGAGTCATTTAGCACTAAAAATTTACTATATGAAAGGCAAACTAATGAAAAACCCCCAGCAATAAATATTATAATGGTATTCCAAATTTTATTATTCGTAGATTTTTATCGTTTGCAGCCTTATTTTAATGGCGTAAACAAAGATTGAAATAAAAAAAGGGGTTACTAGTGAAAAAAAACCTATCAATACCAAATAATATTTTTCTGTGCTGGCAATTAATGTAAGGATGTGTGAAAATATAGGTCCAAATCAATTTCAAAATTCAAGTACTAGATATAACTCTGTATAATTACAATAATATATTGAATCTTAATACTAGTTAATATTATGAATGCGAAAGTTAGTTGAATGTTTGGTACGCCTTCGCGATTTATCTGTTTAATCGATAATAATAGAATTTTGCAGAATGTAACAATGACTATTAGGACCTATTTTGAAATGGAGAAAAGGAGACCCACCACTATCTTGCGGGGTAAGCAATATCGCACACTTTAAAATAGGAAGGAATTAAGGATATGATCGATTCGCCTATATTTTTTATATCCTACTCTTCTTACTCTATTTTACACCTACCTCTTTTTGCTCCTATATTATTAGCAGCCAGAAATTCAACTTTTCTGCAGAAGTTCTAATTAAAATTGGACATATAGTTTCAAAGCATCCTCAGGACGGTTCACTTTCAAATGTGCCGTGATAAGGATCTGCAGAAAGATAGATAAATAAATTTTAAACCTTCATTTGTCGAAATAACTTAACATAATGCTGTGAATAAATTATGTACGCATTGTACAAAGCCCAAGCAAAAACTAGTGTTACATACTTTAGACCCCGTGATCTTGTTTGCAATTAACCATGGATGTATTAAAATTTACGAAACGGTTGAATAATTAAAACGTTTATAAAAATCATGACGTCATTTTCATTTCATTGGCTTTTATTCCTTTAATATTTATTCCAGATAGTAAACTACATGATAATTGATGACTAAAGCATCATATTTCTACTGCTATTTTAGTTCCTAGAAAGATCTAGTTTTACACAAAAACATATAAGGCTCGAATACTGTTGTGTAAAACGTGCCTAATAGTTTCATTTAAAAAAAATTAAAACTTCCACATGAAAATAGAGAAAAATTTGCAATGCCTCGACGTCCCGGTCGTTGTAGAACAGATGTCGTTTACAAAAGAAGGCAAACATAAAACAAAATTCTACCATAATCTGTAGAGCTAGCTTGGTTAATTGCCTCCTTTGTTTTTAGAAGAGGAATATCTATGAAAGAACCGAAGAGAAAATTTTAAAGCTAATAACAATTTAATTTCTCACTACAATCATCATCATCATCATTCTCCTACTCTTATCCCAAATACTTGGGGTCGATACAGTATATACTCTTCTTTCATAGCACATATTGTAGAAGTTATTGGCAATAGTTTTATGACCGGCCGCCTGCCAGACGTCAACCCTCTTTGGGAATGTAATTGCTGATCAAACGGCATCAGATGGAGTTGGCCCAGGTCGTTATAAGGCTCTTAGTTGTCTTTTACGAGATCCACGAGCAAAGGGTTGGTAGTATTCGAAGCCGTTACCACACAGCTCATATTTATTTACAATTTCTCACTACAATATATAAGGTAGGTATATATTATAGCATTTTAAAAAAATAACACCACTAAGGAAATAATTCTTATATTGTAGGGGACTTTACAAACATATAATTAACGAATACGTATTACACACAGACTCAGAACAACAATTTATGGATCGTACCAACTACTGTCCTGCATAGGAATCGAACCCATGCCATATGTTGTCGTAAGTCGGTGTCTTAATCACTACACTATCTATGCAGACAATTTTTTGCACATTTTTGAGCAAATAAAAAAACACGTTTACTATGCAAGATTTGTGCCTAAACAAGACTTGCAGCCGTATGGAGCCCTACCAAATCTTATCCACCCATGAACTTATACAAAATACTTCTTATTTTATCTAATATAATAATCATCAAAATTACAAAGGCATTTGATGGTTCTTTTAACATTCTAAACAGAACTATAACTTTAATATGTATTTCGATGTAGGTATGTGGGAAGAGGCTTGTGTATAGAATATAATGTGGGGCTAGAACAAATTTCGAATATGTATAATGACTGATGAACTAAGCACGTATACGTATCCTAATTTTTTGCATCATCATGAGTTATACATTAATTTTAAGAAAAATAAGCCGCTTCCTTCCTAATCAAATTTATTTTAGAATTCCAAAAAAAAAACCATCTAAACACCCAATTCAAGTTACCCAATTTTTTTTTAAATAAATACAAGAATTCTATGGCTTTTAGTTTTTCTTATATTGCCACTGGTCAGGCGTCGATTTTCTGCGAGGGTGTGGGTCTACCCCAGACGGAGCGGTCCGCTTCTGTAGACATTAAATTGTCAACAGTGTGGTTCTACAACTATATATTTTAGTAGTGTAAATATAAAATAAATACGAAGGATAAAGTAGATGATGACATTATTGATTGGCCTTGATTATGTACGTAATTATATGCAAAGAAAGTTGTGAAAACAGATTATTGAACAATACAAAAATCATAAAAAAAGACCGACGAAAAGTATATGCTATACTGTATCAATATATTATGCCACACCGAGAAATCGTTTTGCCAGATTTGACATATTTTCTCAAATAACGTATTAATAAGGTACGTAATAGCTATTTGGGCAAATTTTTCAAACATATTTCAACTATATATGAGAACCTTTATAATTTCGACTTCCCTAAATTGTGCTCGCTGGAAGTAAATTCTCGAGTCACTATACAAATATACTTAAATCGCTTCAAATTTATATATATAATTTTAAGAATGTATATTTATAAAACCCGATTACTATTAAGCATATTAAATGCTAAATTTCAGTAATTTAAGAATGTATTAAATTTTCCAGGATCTTACCTGACTTCATGACCATAGAGTCACTTGAAAAGTACACCCTATCAAGCAAAAAAAATTCCAAATCGCTCCCAGCATCTACTAGTAATCCTCCACCTTTTCTCGAAGTCGGTTAAAAATAACTAATTTTTTATCGAATTATAATAATCTTCTCTTATTAGGTGTGGTTTCAAAATCGTCGCGCCAAGTATCGTAAGCAGGAGAAGCAGTTGCAGAAAGCGTTGGCACCAGCGGTATTACCTGGTTGTAATGGTATGATGCGGAACATCCAAGGATATAGAGGATATCAACCATACCCACATCCAAATACTATCAACCGATATCCACAGGTAAGAATTATTAACATTACTTCTATAAAATTGATCATAGTCACCCAAATATAGGATTTTTTCGAGTTTTGCTCCTTTTGCTATCCGCTTATATCCTGTGTCTTAGAGACCCATAGAAAAGTAGAAATGTTGACGTTAGTCTGCTATCTCTTCTTCTCTGCCTGAGGTCACACTGTTGAGCACAAAACTTCTCCAGATGAGAGAAGTTAGCCTACTACACCACTCCGGGTTATCATAGAGTTATATTTACTATTAAGTTTTATATTCCCAAGAGACAAGAACGGATTATTGGAGTTTCGAGTGTTCCGAGTACTCCTTAAGAATCGATTTTCATATAAGGCGCCCGATATGAGAAAAATTTGAGGAGTAAAATCTAGTAATCGAATGACCTCGTTACGTTTTTGGTGCGCAAACTATTCTGCGCACCTTTCACTTTCTGACGTGAGATAATACTTCACTGAACAGTTTTAATCAATGTAAATAAATATATATATATATATATATATTATTTTTAGTCAAATGAGCTTTTTTTGCGCCTGTTTTGATAATCGTACTTAAGGAGTAAACTCCAGTCGTGCGTCGGAGCTGACTAACACACTTTTTTTATTTAATTTTACTAGAATCTATCAGATATTCAGCAATATGATGATAGCGGGTTTACACGGGAGCTCTCCAATAACTGTTTCATTGGTTCGAGCAGTCTCTTTAATTAAATGTTAGAAAATTAGAAAATGTTTTCTTCTTCTGTTTGAGTATACGTCAGATTTACTGCCAGCTAGAGACAAGAACGAATGGTGAATCATTGTATTCTTGTTGCATCATGAATATTTATAACAGATATTTGGTCTAATTCTAGATTATCGTAATCCTTTCGATTACGAAGTTCAGTTAGTATTCTCTCCTTGAAAATATTTTGTAGAATCAGGTTATGCCAGAAAGCCGTTTTAAATGCAATTAGAAATGACAAAAGCTAGCACAATATAATATCTTATGCTGTAAACCTTGTCACGGGCAAAGCAAAACTACTTTTGCACGCCTCATAAGCGAAGCGTTGAGGTCTTGTTCTACTCTCGACATATGAAAATCAAGCACTTTTCAAACATAAAAATGATTGTATTTTTCTCACATTGCACTTATAGGATAATATTATAATACATATGCCAAGAAAACACATTTGTTTAAACGTATTTGATATTTTTAAAAAGCAATTATTTTGTTTAAAGTAAGAAAATAGTTGATTAAAAAAATATTCGAGGACGTCGGATAAAATATTTTGTATCTGGCAGGATCACGACCGTAAAAATTAATGTATCAAAATATTTATTTTTTAAAAGCTTCATAATCGCAACGCGCTGTTTCCTTTCGAAAATGGCTTGGTAATTCTTTATCGTTTAATTGCAATTAATAAAAAACTAAACCGCTTAGTCATTAGTGTATGTATACCTTATGAAAATAGGGTTGGTTTACATTTTTTTGTTCGGCCATTCGGACAGGCAAAGGAAATAAATCCCATTCAGCCTATACAGCTATGTTTAGCTCTACGTCGAGAATGGCACGAAATTTCAAAAGTATTTCTTTTCTTTCATTACAAGCTTATATTTAGTTTCACCTATCCCGTTGTCTGTAATCAAATCTTGCAAGTTAAATTTGATACACTTGCCAGTTTCTGATTGAGCTGAAATTTTGCATGCATATATAAATCGGATGACAATGCAATATTATTGTGACATAGAGCTGATCTGATGATGGACCTGGAAGCTGGCCATAGGAACTCCGTAATTAAACGACGCAACCCTTTCGAGTTTGGCCTCATTTGATATGTCTTGACGATTACTTTAATACTATATGGTAACCAGGGTCTGACGATAGACCTGGAAGCGGACCAAAGAAACTCCGTAATTAAACGACGCAACTCCATCGAGTTTGGGCTCGTTTGATTCGTCTTGACGAGTACTTTGATACTATATGCTAACCAGGGTCTGACGATGGACCTGGAAGCTGGCCATAGGAACTTCGTAATTAAACGACGCAACCCCATTGAAATTGGGCTTATTTGATTCGTCTTAGTGAATAGTTTTGATACTATATGGAAACCAGGGTCTGATCATAGACCTGGAAGCTAGCCATAGGAACTCCGTAATTAAACGACGCAACCTCATCGAGTTTAGCCTCGCTTGATTCGTCTTGACGAGTACTTTGATACTATATAGTAACCAGGGTCTGATCATGGACTTGGAAGCTCGCCATAGGAACTCCGTAATTAAACGACGCAACCTCATCGAGTTTGGGCTCGTTTGATTCGTCTTGACGAGTGCTTTGATACTATATGGTAACTAGGGTCTGACGATCGACCTGAACGCGGGCCATAGGAGCTCCGTAATGAAAGGACACAACTCCATCGAGTTCGGACTCGTTTGATTCGTCTTGACGAGTACTTTGACACTGTATGGTAACCAGCGTCTGATTTTAGACCTGGCAGCTGGCCATAGGAAAAAGAAGGTGCTAAATGTTCTTAATCATACCATCAAAATGTAACACGCTTTTATTTATAAAATTGGGTTTGTGATAGAAACGGGAAGATTTAATAATTATGGTGTAAAGTTTTAGTGTTAAAAATATATAATTATGTACGATATTGAATTATTTTGTAATAGAGTTAGATTTGATTTGATTTGATAGACGAAGAAGCTTAATTATCGTTAAAGGTTACAATGAACTTATAAAATGTTATTTGTCTTATTAGACTTAATTTATTTTTAACTTTTTATTTTATTTTATTAGCAAATAATAAAAGTATGTTTTTAAAAAAGGCTTTATTCTTTAATTTTATTTTTATTTCTGGCATTGACTAATAGTAAATGATAAATAATATAAAAATTATGAGGCGTGCACTTTTGGATTTTCCAAATTATTTTTTCTATTACTCTCCATTTGTGACAAAATTCTATTCTTAAACCTTTAATAAATAAAACCACAAAAGTTAATAAAAAAATGGATGTTAACTGCGTTGTATCTACTAGTTTACACTTTACGCTTTCTACCATTGGTAACAGGCCTCATCTACCACGGGAAATAAATTTCTCTCCTATGGTCTATTATTCTGTGTTGGCCAGGCAAGTTGCCATGGGATTTTGTTTAAATTTTTCCTTTAATTCAGTGATATACCTTATCAACATCCCTTAGTCGACCTTTCACTTCAGTGCAACACAAAGAATTTCTATACTAAAATAATAATTAAAACCACCATTAACTAAAAGACACAAAAGCTGTCATCATTTTCGCCGCAATTTGCCCATTCATTACCATACATACCATACGCGCTAATCGATTGCCGTGATTACGGCTTAATGAGATTGTAACGTTGAAACGAACAGCTTGAATACAATCCAAAACCTGGTTGTATCATACAATGATTCAGAAACACGTAAGTTAAATTATTTCATGTTCCCATGTGAGGTAGCTGTGACTTTATCAAGAAGATATAATAGGTTAATAATGCCAGGCATTAGCCATATAGGTAGATATACCACTGCTGGATATAGAATTCTCAAGGAGAGTCAATTCCATTATCACCACTCTTGGCTAATAGGTTGGGGACCATCGTTGGTAGAGTAAGCCTACACAAAGTATACTTCATTAGCCCATATATTTGCCTGTACAGAGACGCATAAATATGGGCTAAAGAAATATATTATGTCTACTAATCATCCACTGAAAAACATCCACTGTTGGACATAGGCCTCCCCACGTGAATGCCATTCAACACGGTCCCGCGCCACTTGCATCCAGCGGTTTCCTGCGACCTTGATAATGTCGTCAGTCCACCTAGTGGGGGGTCGTCCTACGCGGCGCCGTCCGATTTGTAGTCTCCACTCGACAACCTTTCTTCCTCAACGGTTGTCGGTTCGTTGAGCGATGTGGCCTGCCCATTGCCGCTTCAACGCACTAATTTTTCGGGCTATATCAGTTACACCCGTTCTTCTACGGATATCCGTATTTCGGATTCTATCACGTAGAGAAATACCGAGCATAGCCCTCTCCATAGCACGCTGAGCAACTTTGAGCCTTTTGATGAGGCCAACATTTAGAGACCACGTTTCAGTTCCGTAAGTCATCGCTGGTAACACACACTGGTTATAAATCTTTGTTTTCAGACACTGCGAAATATTAGATGAAAAGATCCTCCTAAGTTTCCCGAACGCTGCCCAGCCGAGTTGGATTCGTCGGCTGACCTCTTTCTCGAAATTGGATCTACCTAATTGGACTGTTTGTCCTAGGTAAACATAGTGATCGACAACTTCGAGAATCGCATTCCCAACCGGTACAGAAATGACATGGGCATTAGACATAACTTTCGTCTTGTCCATGTTCATTTGCAGCCCTACTAGTTGGGAGGCCTTGCTGAGGTCATTGAGCATAGTGCCAAGGTCCTCCAGGGATTCTGCCATGACTACGATATCATCTGCGAATCGAAGGTGAGTGATGTATTCGCCATTGATGTAGATGCCGAGTCCGGTCCAGTCTAAGAGCTTGAAGACATCTTCCAGCGCAGTGGTGAACAGTTTCGGAGAGATAACGTCTCCCTGTCTCACGCCTTTCTGCAGCTGGATCGGTTTCGTACTCTTATCCTGGATGCGGACCGACATAGTAGCGTTTTTATACAAACACTTCAACACTTTGATATATCGATAGTCAATTTGGCACCTCTGAAGGGACTGCAGCACTGCCCAAGTTTCGACAGAATCAAAGGCTTTCTCATAGTCCACAAACGCAAGACACAGAGGCCGATTATACTCCTCGGTCTTCTGTATAATCTGGCGTAGCGTGTGTATGTGATCTATGGTACTATAACCTTTTCGGAAACCGGCTTGTTCGGGCGGCTGGAAGTCGTCTAGCTTGCGCGCGAGTCGGTTCGTAATGACTCTTGAAAACAGTTTGTATACGTGGCTCAGGAGTGAGATGGGTCTGTAATTCTTTAAGAGCGTTTTATCGCCCTTCTTGAAAAACAGCACCACCACGCTCCTGGTCCACGACTCTGGAACGTCGCCCCCGAGAATGACAGAATTAAACAGCCTCTGTAGGGCTTTTAAAACCGGCTTGCCGCCTGCCCTCAGGAGCTCTGTGGTAATGCCGTCACCTCCCGGTGCCTTTCCGTTCTTTAACTGTTTCAGAGCCATTCTGATCTCGTACAAGCTGACGTCCGGGATTTCTTCAGTGTAGTGTATCAGTATCTAAATATGTTAGGCCAATTATAAAATAAATAACTAAAAATTATAATAAGGCACAAAGTAAATATAGTACCTAATAACTTCTAATAAAATATGATATTTGAAATGGTTAAGATCCAATTACGTCATATTCTCTACTTTTTACTATTTTCATACCCGTATCATGCACATTTCTCCTACCTAACATACCTACCTTTCTTTACATACCTACCCCATATATCCCCGGTACCTTAACTGACAAATAGAAGCAAATACAGTACTATTTCTTGAACAATCTTAGGCTTACGTTAGAAGTAATATAAAATATCTGTTTTGTTTCTATTTTAAATAGGAATAAAATTCAATACCCGGCCGTCTTTCACAGCGTTCGGTCATTAAAAACAAAATTTCCCGTAACTAATTTTCTCAGTTTAATTTTGCACGCCTCATAAGCGAAGCGTTGAGATGATGCTCTACTCTCGATATATGAAAACAAAAACTTTTCAAAACTAAAAATGACTGTATTTTCTCATACTGCACTTATAGGATAATATTATCATACATATGTCAAGAAAAAATATTCGCTGAAATATATTTGATATTTTAAAAAGCAATTATTTTGTTTAAAGTAAGAAAAAAGTCGATAAAAAGAATATTTGAGGAGGTCCGGATGTCTGTTCGTATGGATCTGGCACTCTCACGACCGTAAAAATCGTTGTATCGAAGTTTTTCTAATATTAAAAGCTTCATAATCCCAACGCGCTGTTTTTTTTTAAATGGCTTGGTAATTCTTTTTCGTTTAATCGCAATTAATAAAAAACTAAACTGCTTAGTCTTGTTTACAATGCTTGCAAGCTATGTTTTGCGCTACGTTGTTTTTTTTTGGTTCTGTTCGTCCATTCGGATAGTCAAAGGGGACAAAGCCCATACAGCCAATTTGCGCTACGTCGAGATTGGCGTGAAATTTCAAGAATTTTTTCCTCCATTTATGTCATTGACTCATATTAAATGATAAATAATAAAAAATATTAGGCGTGCACTTTTAAGTTTTATAAACTATTTTTATCTGCGCTATCCATTCGCATCAGTCACTTATTCTAAATTCCAAATTTCTTCTTCTACATTAAATTCAAACTTCTTACTTGCTTATATATATTTTTTAAATCTAGTAATGTAACCAGAGAGATGAGTAGAAATAATATCCCATATTATGATTAGGAGTCGTATTCTCGGCCCAATGGCGATGGGGAGGGAATACGGTGGGTTATGGGGTCACGCGCTGCTCTTCCGTCGCCCCGGACGGTACGGGCGACGTGTGACCGGGCCATAGCCTACCAAAAAAAAAAAAAAAAAAAAAAGGACTCGTATTCTTATAACACTAGTTCTTTTCCACGGGTTCATCTAACTGTATGACTACTACAATCTAAAGAGTTTGTTTATTTCTTTAATCACGCTTATGACAGAAACTGCCGCTTATATTTAAAAATAATTTGGAAAATCCAAAAGTGCACGCCTCATAATTTTTATATTATTTATCATTTACTATTAGTCAATGCCAGAAATGAAAATAAAATTAAAGAAAAAAATCCTTTTTTAAAAGCAAGCTGTTTATTATTTGCTAAAAAATGCAACACACTTTTATTTATAAAATTGGGACTGTGATAAAAACAGGCAGATTTAATAATTATGGTGTAAAGTTTTAGTGTTAAAAATATATAATTATGTACGATATGGAATTATTTTGTTGTTGAAGATTAATAAAAATATCGTTAAAGGTTACAATGAACTTATAAAGTGTTATATGTCTGATTAGAGTTAATTTATTTTTAACTTTTTAGTTTATTATATTAGCAAATAATAAAAGCTTGTTTTTAAAAAAATATTTTTCTTTATTTTATTTTTAACTTTTTAGTATTTTTATTATTCGTGATGTTCCCACAAATATAGGACAAAAAGGGTTCATCACCCCAGATGTCCATTGTAGAAGGATAAGGGCTTCAGTATAACAGGGTTGGCCCTGGTACTCTGAGGCGCAACGTTAGCGATATGGATATATAATTACGGAGTTCTTATGGCCAGGTTCCAGATACATCGTCAGACCCTGGTTACCATATAGTCTCAAAGTACTCGTCAAGACGAATCAAACGAGCCCAAACTCGATGGAGTTGCGTCGCTCAATTATGGAGTTCCTATGGACAGCTTTCAGGTCCATGATCAGACTCTGGTTTCCATATAGTATCAAAATACTCGTCAAGACGAATCAAACGAGCCCAAACTCGGAGGGGTTGCATCTTTTAATTACGGAGTTCCTATGGCCAGCTTCCAGGTCCATCATCAGAACCTAGTTACCATATAGTATCAAAGTACTTCAAGCGAGCCCAAACTCGATGGGGTTGCGTTGTTTCATTACGGAGTTCTTATGGCCAGGTTCCAGGTTCATCGTCAGACCCTGGTTACCATACAGTCTCAAAGTACTCGTCAATACCGAATCAAACGAGCCCAAACTCGATAGGGTTGCGTCGCTTAATTACGGAGTGCCTATGGACAGCTTCCAGGTCCATGATCAGACCCTGGTTTCCATGTAGTATCAAAGTACTCGTCAAGACGAATCTAACGAGCCCAAACTCGATGGGGTTGCGTCACTTAATTACGGAGTTCCTATGGCCAGCTTGCAGGACCATCATCAGAACCTAGTTACCATATAGTATCAAAGTACTCGTCAAGCCGAATCAAGCGAGCCCAAACTCGATGGGGTTGCGCTGTTTAATTACAGAGTTCTTATGGCCAGGTTTCAGGTCCATCGTCAGACTCTGGTTATCATATAGTCTCAAAGTACTCGTCAAGACGAATCAAACGAGCCCAAACTCAATGGGGTTGCGTCGTTTAATTACGGAGTTTCTTTGGTCCGCTTCCAGGTCCATGATCAGACCCTGGTTTCTATATAGTATCAAAGTACTCGTCAAGACGAATCAAATATGCCCAATTTCGATCGGGTTGCGTCGTTTAATTACGGAGTTCCTATGGCCAGCTTCCAGGTCCATCATCAGGTCAGCTCTATGTCACAATAATATTGCATTGTCATCTAATTTATACATGCATGCAAAGTTTCAGCTCAATCGGAAACCGGAAAAGGGATCAAATTTAACTTGCAAGATTTGATTATAGACAACGAGACAGGCGATAGTTTCACCTGTCCCGTTGTCTATAAAAGCTTGTACATACTCGTAATGAAAGAAAAAAAAATACTTTAGATATCTTGTGCCATTCTCGACGTAGAGCTAAACATAGCTGTATAGGCTGAATGGGATTTATTTCCTTTGCTTGTCCGAATGGACGAACAAAAAATATAACGAATCCAATTTTCATAAAGTATACATACACTAATGACTAAGCAGTTTAGTTTTTTATTAATTGCAATTAAACGACAAAGAATTACCAAGCCATTTTCGAAAGGAAACAGCGCGTTGCGATTATGAAGCTTTTAATAAAAGAAAAACTTCGATACATTCATTTTTACGGTCGACATAATGCCAGATACTTTACGGTAACATCCGGACGTCCTCGAAAATTTTTTTTAATCAACTTTTTTCTTAATTTAAACAAAATAATTGCTTTTTAAAAATATCAAATACGTTTAGACGAATGTTTTTTCTTGACATATGTATAATAATATTATCCTATAAGTGCAATGCGAGAAAAATACAATCATTTTTAGGTTTGAAAAGTGCTTGATTTTCATAAGTCGAGAGTAGAGCAAGACCTCAACGCTTCGCTTATGAGGCGTGCAAAAACCTAATATGAAAGATAATGTGTTTATCGCCATTAAATAGGAGCGAAGCAGTGTCTACAACGAATCTAATAAATATAGGCGTATCGGTTTAACTGTTTGATTTTTTTACTATAATTACGCAACCAACAGAGTTTATTATAGCTACCTAACTAACAAAATAATTGACTGATTGTTTTTATGAGCTTAAATTAGTTCTTTAAAATAAATATTGCCAGCGTCAATAAAAAAATAAATAAGCTTAAGTTAACGTAATCAGTGCACAAATACAAAACATTAACATTACTTTTCATATATCGTAATATTCATAACTGCATTTTTGAATCGATAGAAGCATAATCGATACACATGTCAATCTCTATTAATACTATCGTCCAAATAAAATGGCGATGAAGCTAAAATGAATAAATTTACTAATGTTTTTATTGCAAGAATAGTTTCTGCTAGTTTAATATCAAAATGGAAAAATGGTTATTAACAGGAAATACAAATCAATTTTTTATAACGATAAGTCGAATCTGTACATTTTAATTCTATTATTAGGTATTTTCGTAGATCCGGGGCGAATCTTGGCCAGGTCCTTTGTCTTCTTTTTCCACTTTACGCCTTTTAATCTTCTCCTGCGTGTCCCTTTTTTATGTGTGACTTAGTTGTTAGCCGCAGATGACTATGACAACTTTACCCGTACTGTGGATGAGCGCTGAGGATTCTCGACCCGATCTTGCAAGTCCCGTGGGAAAGGAACTTATTACCCCTGTTAGTAAGATGGGTTCCCATGGGATTTGGTTCAGAGTTATCTCTCTATTCATCATCATCATCATCACAGCCCATATATGTCCCACTGTTGGGCTCGGGCCTCCTCCGTAATGAGAGGGAAATTAACCTACTATCAGACGGTATACGGATACGGTCAGACGTGTTGGTTTTGTTTCGAGTTATCCTTCTCTTGCATAGATGATATATGCGTTTAATATCCCTTAGTCGTCTCTTACGATCACCCACGGGTAAGATAGGGGGATGGTGAATTATATTCTTACTCCGTTACCGCACGGATACATCTCTCTATTACAATTTATTTATTTAAGGAAAAATGATATTATTTGCCATCCTAAGTTATATTCGCACAACAATCATCATAAAATAAAGGTTAGTTTCTTACCACACAAAAATACAAGCCCTATAAAAATAAAACTGGAAGTCCGGTACAAATACCTAGAAAAGCGGTAGTCATTTTGATAAATGTACGACTTTAAAGATTGATACAAGCGAAAGCACTCACTGTTTTTTCATAAATAATATTAATTTTAATATTTATTTATTTTTCATTATTATAGAGTAAAATAATCTTCAAAAGCATATCTAATATTACGTAGTACTATCATTATCATCTCAGCTCATATATGCCCCACTGTTGGGCTCGAGCCTCCTTCATAATGGGAGGGAAATTGACGCGAACTACGCTGGTCAGACGTGTTGATGTAGGGCTTTGTTTCAAGTTTTCCTTGTCTTCATAGCTGTTATATGCATTTTATATCCCTTAGTCGTCTCTTAAGATCACTCACGGGTGAGATAGGGGGTGGTGAATTCTATTCTTACTCAGTCAACCATACGGATTATTAGTGCTAATTACGGGTAATATTTCTTACGGACAAAAAGGCTTTTTTAATAATAATATAAGAGAGAGAGAAAGAGAGAAAACCAGCAGACCTCGTTCTATAAAAATGTAAAAAAAATAAATACAATTTCTTGAAATTGATAGCAGCGCCACCTACCCGGTTCAACTGTTAATCTAAACTATTCTTAAATTCACATAAACACAAAAAAAAAACACAATGAAAATCGGTGGCAGCATTTAGGAGAAGTTTAGTTATACGTACGTACAGAAGAGTGAAGAGTGAGTGATTATGTGAAGGCTGAACGATCGCATTCGTAACGACGACGTAAGAGAGCGAGTAGGTATGAAAGAGAGTATCGGTGTAAAGATGCGAAAGGGAATGCTCTGATGGTTCGGACATGTGGAAAGAATGCCGAACGAACGTCTGGTTAAAAAGATATACAATGCAAGTGGAAGGATGTAAGTACCGGGGGAGACCGAGACTAACCTACCTAGACCAGATCGGTCATGTACTGAAGAAAGGTGGAGTCAAGAGTCTCCGAAACCGGCGAGTGTATGAAGAGAATTATGAATGTTGAGGAAGCGAGTGAAGTATGCAAGGATAGAGTTCTCTGGCACTCTGTTCTCTCTGCCTACCCTGCAATGGATATGGCGTGATGATATGTATGTATGTATGTACAGAAGAGTTATATACCTACATAAAAATATAGATTAATAAAAGAAATAAAGAAAAAAAATAACATTAAATAATAACTAACCATCATTCGACGCGCTCGGTGACCTAACGTAATTTTGCACCGCTATCCCATTAATGAAAGTGTTAATCGGCATAAAACATAAAGCCACGGATTCATTTACGCGATTAACATAAAACAGGGCGGGAAAAATCATTATATTCGCAAGCGTCGCCTGCGTGCCGATAATGCGATTACGAGGTTTCGCAATCAAACGACAGGTAGTTAGTTTTTGCGGTAAGATTTACTTACGCGCTTATATTAATCAATCATTTTCATATTCATTCATTCATTCATTCATTCACTTCAGCCTATCGCCGTCCACTGCTGGACGTAGGCCTCCCTCATGTTACGCCACAGAGTCCGGTCCTGTGCCACCTGCAGCTAACGACGCCTGACGACTTTCACCAGGTCGTCTGTCCACCTAGTGGGGGGCATTATACACTGTGTCTTCCGATACGTGTTCGCCATTCGAGAACCTTTCTTTCCCAGTGGTTGTCGGTTCGTCAAACGATGTGGCCTGCCCATTGCCACTTCAGCGTCCTAATTCTTCGTGCTATGTCAGTTACACCCGTTCTGCCGTGGATTTCCGTATTACGGATTGTATCAAGCAGAGAATTCCGAGCATAGCTCAATCCATAACACGCTGAGCGACTTTGAGCTTGGTTATGAGGCCCACATTTAGAGAACATGTTTCCGTGCCGTAAGTCATCACAGGTAACACACACTGGTCGTATGTTGGACGAAAAGATCCTTTTAAGTTTCCCGAACGCTGTCCAACCGAGTTAGATTCGTCGGTTGACCTCTTTCTCCAAATTTGATCTATCTAGCTGGACTGTTTGTCCAAGGTAAAAATAATGATCGACAACCTCGAGAATCGCATTGCCAACTAGGACCGGTACAGGAATGGCATGGTCATTTCACATGACTTTAGTCTTATCCATGTTCATTCGTAAATCCACGTTAGGTACCGGGGTAGACCGAGACTAACCTACCTAGACCAGATCGGTCATGTACTGAAGGAAGGTGGAGTCAAGAGTCTCCGAAACCGGCGAGCGTGTATGAAGAGAATTATGAATGTTGAGGAAGCGAGTGAAGTATGCAAAGATAGAGTTCTCTGGCACTCTGTTCTCTCTACCTACCCTGCAAGGGATATGGCGTGATGATATGTATTTATGTATGTATGTAAATAACTCGTTTTGTTGTCGTTAACCGCAAGAAATTGCCAATTAGACAAGTAGGTAATAATGAAATTATAATAAATAAAATAAATTCTTCTTCAAATAATATAAATTCTATTATGGGGCAGTAAACTCCTCAATATTAGAAGGTAAAGTGGTTTATTATACTTCACTGGTAACTCAACAACAACAATATATTGTTACAACAACGTACAACTTGTCGTTGGCATAGGGTTTTAAAGGATGTTGTAAACTTATGCAATATTTCTTGTGGTACCACTGTACTAATAAAGAAATTGTGTCACAGTTATTACCTGACCACCACAAGGAAATAGTGGTTATGTATTATAACATCATCTCAGCTCATACATATTCCACTGCTGGGCTTGTAACAACAACTAAGATCGCAAATTCAACTACCACCTCATAATTCAGTCACGGGAGGAGTCACTATGTTCATAATCCTCCCGTGAGTATGAAAGCTGTAAGGTGTTCAAAGCGTCGAAAAATTGAAAGAGAATACAACGCGATAAAATCCGAAAAATTCCTTATATCAACCGCTGTGCTGATCGGTACAGCGTGGTATATCAAATAGGTCAAATTTCTGTCCTATAGTTTAGTTCGTCATATACATCCAAGCTGAGAACATGAGAATCTAAAAAAAAAAAATATTTCATTGTGTAATACTTACTTGTAAAAATCAGAAATCATTATACCACCAAATAAGTTAAATGTCAAATTATCAGTCAAACGCAACTTGGATTCGCTGGTAAAAATAGATTTATTTCACTATGATATAATTTGATAAATAACCATTGAAAGATTCCAAAAAAAAAACAGAGAAACAATTTTTTTTTTCATATAATTAAAAGTTTCATGAAATAGAGCCCCTAATTTTTATTTATGTTTCAAAATTATTGCACTATAAGGTTTATCTAAGACAGAATACAAAATACACTATTTATATGAGTATAATCATTAATAAAATATATTTTATTTTATTTAGCACCACGGTAGCTACGAGGAGCTGCAGAAAGACATATTTTCACTGTCTCAGATGGGAGGCGGCTCATACCCCATGCCTCAAAGCTTCTCAATGGGACATAGCGCTAATATGAGTGCTGTGGGCATGCGGCAAGATACTATGGGTAAATATATTACTAATTGTTATTATAAATATTATTATTTAAGAAATACGAGTGCAGACATCTGGTACATATTATTACACTCACTACATAATAATATACATATTTCATAGGTTTAATTTTTGATTTATAACTAAAAATATGGTAAATATTGTCCTATTAATGTTAGTAATGTTCAAATGTATGTATAACATAACGATAATCTATTTTAGCTATACACTAGAAAAACTTTAAAAGGCAAACGCTCACAACACGATTTTAATCTTAGTTTGGGTGGCAAAAATTCAAATAGAATGACCTAGAACCTAATTGAATTATGTCTTGTGTTAAAATATTTTAAATTATAATTAATTGTAGAAATAACTTACATATTATAAAAAAATATGTATAAATATAACTATCATTCGATTTTCTAGCTTTTGCTTCTGTCATGAAGTTTCGAATATTTTAAACATCTATAATCAGGATAGAATTCCTAATATACCCATGTATGAAATAAAACATGATAAGTCATAAAAAAATAATATAACTCATAAGTTTCATTATATATATATATATATAATAATCTCGTAAATTTCAGAAATCACTACAAATAATTTTCATGGATATTTGAGTAAATTAAATGAATTAATTATTTTTACAATATAGACTATACTTTTTTTATTACTTTACAATATCATTTGGCTTTTCACCGTCTACTGCTGGACGTAGGCCTTTTTTCTTCCATTGCCGCAATTGCCATATTTAGCAAGCGAGTTCGCGATCTCAAAAAGATGTTATACATTTTCAAGGATAGCGCTGATGTAAATTTTCGTAGTGATCCTTCAAACACTTTTTACGATCACTACAGTTAAAAAAAGTGGCGACAAGTGTATTCTAACCCCGTTATCACACGGAAATTTTCTCATATAAAGTTATAATTACTAATGTTTTAGAAGTTATCTCTTTATATGCATTTTTATATTATATATTCAACATAATATCGTTACTTTTATCTTTAAAAAAACCTGACTAACTGCCAAATATTTGGTACATTTAGTGACGGTCTAAGAGTAATCTAATAGGATGATATACAAAGTATTATGAGTTATGAGTCTTGCTATCACACAGAAGTAGTAAGAGATGACTGAAAAATGTGTTATAATACCTATTCATCTGGCCAGCGTAGTTAATAATAATAGCTTATTAATGCTAAAGAATTTATATACCATCGAGAACGTAATTCGTTCCCTATAGCTTGAAAGAAGTTGACTTCAAGATAAGAAAGTATGAAATTAAAATTATATATATATATAGCCTAATTATTCGTGTGTTAACGGAGTAAGAATACAATTCACCACCCCCAATCTCACCCGTGGGTGATCGTAAGAGAGGAATAAGGGATATAAGCCGCACATAACATCTATGCTAGAGAAGGAAAACTCGAAACAAAACCCTATACCAACACGCCTGACCATCGTGGTATAGTAGGTTAATTTCGATCCCATTATGGAGGAGATTCGAGCCCAGCAGTGGGACATATATTAGCTGAGATGAGATAAAGCCTAACAAAATATACGAAATTAAAAATCAGGCACATATTTCTTATTACTAAACTTTAAAATATTTTCATATAATAAATTACATTGTGTAAGAACTGAAATGTAAGTTTGCAACGTAAAACAAAAAGCGGTAGACAACGGAGCGCGGCAGCTTTCATCAAGTTTCTATTAGAGCCGTCAAGGCAATTATAAAGTTGGCTGGAGCGAAGATGATCGTACTGCCTTTTTATACAAATATCCCTTGTAATAATGGGAAAACTTGCTTTCACTCAACAGTTTAGTACCGACAGATGATCGTAAATGAAAAATCTTGATTAAAATTTATTAATATTACCGTTCCTACTCGTAGACCGTTCGATCTACAGGCATAGCATTTCTAAAATAGATTAAAATATGCTATTCGAAGGAAATCAAACATGGAGTTCGAGTTTTGAGTTGAAACATTGTTGAAATAAAATGATATATTAAGAAAATATTTTTAGAGACACTCTAAGATGATAAAATTGAGAACGTTGTTTATGTATTTATTTTATTTTGTGTTTTAACGTCTTCATTTAAGAACTAAATCTTTTAAACTAGACTTTTACAAATAATTAATGTGCACCAATAGCACCAAGATTTAAAACAATTATTTGGGTATCACACAGGGAATTCCAGAACAATTGTTCTGCGTGGAAGTTGAGGCTAGAACACTCAATACGTGGAGTCGTTCTTAAGACCATTACTGAAATCGCGTGACAAATAAATTCGAAAAATGCCCGATATTGAAACAATAAAAAGATAAATAGCTACATGTACAGCTTATTAGGTTTTCCATGCGGTGACGGAGTAAGAATACAATTTACCACTCCCTATCTTGCTCATGGGTACCTTAAAGAAAACTAAGGGATATGATATGCCTACAACATCTATGAAAAAGAAGGCAAACTTTTTATTTCAAAACACATACCAACCCGTCTGACTAACGTAGTATAATAGATAATTTCCCTGTCCGTATACATCTCATATTAGTTTTTTTTTAGTACAGACTAGTCACAGCTTGACCTATCCGTCCGGGCCGACAGAAGAGACTACGCACGACCCCCTAACCTACTGTACAAATACGTCTTTAGCGCTATGTGGGTGGGCCACCGGTACCCGAATCTTGTCATCGGTGACAGCACATACATATATGAGCTAAGATAATGATGATAATGAAAGCAACAAACAGCATAACTTAAGAGTCAAATAATATTTTTTTCTGCACAAAATCCGGAACCAAAGCTTTATCAACTTCAAAACATTGATTGAATCAGCACATAGATAAAATTAGTTATAGATATCATAAGCATATCCTTCAAGAGCCGTGACTCCGATTACCTAGCTCTTGAGATACAGGGCCGGAGATTAACTATTTGCGATCTTGTGCTTGAGATGTTAATCATTATGACATGTTATCAGCTGTCAGTTTGTACTCTATTTTCTTATAATATCGAGAGCTTGCGTCCTTTATATTATCCTAATTTCAACACATTGATAATAATACAATATTACAGAAATATTATAATATTTTATGATTGATGATGTGCGTATTAAAAAAAATGTGGTTACAAGCCCGAAGATATTTTTGTGAAGCAACGTTAAACGTTCTGTTACTTATTGCTACGAATAATTTATAAATATAAAGCAAATTATATTTGCCAAATGTTGATTTAGACATTACCTATTTTATATACCTCTCTACCTATATTTTAGCATAGAAATGACATTATAAATATTATAGATTAACGCAGTATACGATGTCTGTGGTAACAGAATAATAATATTGTACTTTTTCATTTATTGCAAGTATCGTAAAAGACAACATGGGATGTAATCAAACAACATCATAAAAGAGAGGAAATTTTTAAATAATAACCCTGTACTACTCAGTCTAGCTAATGCTATTAAGCTAATTTATTTATGTATATAGCCATATATGTAATGTTTTAAATAGCCTCTTTATCTCTAACAAGCAATTATGTATATACAACATTAATTTGCCAATGATGCCAGGCAGTGCTGAAAAAAAAAGAATTCCCCTTATGAAAAATAGAAATGGCTTAACCAAAATGCTTGCAGAATATGTAACTCTTCTTCCATCTGTGTATATAACAAAAGAGGACCTGAAGTGTGAAAACTGACCAATATAAACATACGCTTACAGTGGTTTAAATTTTTTTCTTATGAACAACGTCAACATTAACTCCACTCCATCAAAATAATTTAATGTAAGTACTCTATTTTACAATATGTTTATATGGAAAACCGCGAAGCGATAAACCATGAAATAAGAAGCGGCCGCGGGCGCAAAGATTCCTGCGTAAGAAAAAAAACGAGCAAGTAATGGAAGCGAGGCATCGTACCGTAGATATTCTAATAAGAAAATTTCCACTACATTTACTTTGGCGGGCGTCCTCGCGGCGTCTTGGCAAATATCTTATTTCCTGCGGCGAGATTGCATCTTGAGAAAACGCGAGGGTCGATTCAGTACCTTACTATTCGCTTCCCCACTCTTATACATATATCCGATATGTATAGCTACGAAGACGCTACAGATCGTCCCAACGACACGATAGCTACGAACTCTTGTGAACTGTTAATACGAGTACGTAGCAATCGAACCATATCTATACGTATGTCTCGAACAAAGTTTATTTTAGTAGTAATGTTTTCTAATACTTCATTTTGATGTAATTTGGGAATAAGTATGGTTGTTTACAATATTATTATTCAAAATAGTATAAAACATAATATAACAAAGCAATTAATGAAAATAAGTTTGTGCAACATTTCATTTTGATATTCTACTATAATAGGTGATGTTTACGCGAGTATGAACGAACGCGAATATGTATGTATGTATGTATCCTACTAATATTATAAACGTGAAAGTTTGTAATAATGTATGGATGTGAACATCTTTGTTGCTCTTTCACGCAAAAACTACCGAATGGATTTTGATGAATCTTTATAGTAATATAGCTTACACATCAGAATAACACATAGGCTATAATTTATAAAGATACTTTGTAAATTGGCTAAAATATAACGATAAAAAGCGCTTAAGACAGAAAAAATCGCCCATCTGCGAGTTATTTTTGCATAGCATATGCAAAGATCTTGAAAGTTAGACAAATATTATGTATTGTGGAAATGTACCTCTTAAATAGTTTTACAAAAAAGCCCGCGACAGCATGTATCTATTTTTAATATTTAAGCATTTATCGTTAAAATAGTAAATTAAAAATTCAAAATAATTTGGTATTTATTGCCGATGCACATTTTATAGTAAACAAATTGATTCTTATGCAAACAAATGATTTTATTGCTTTCTATATTTAAAGTACATATTTTTTGCTTTTTACCGCGTGTCGTTTGGTACAATGTTTCAAAAGTTAGAACGATAAGAATACGCAGTGCTGTGGTCAGTCAGCAACCGGGCGCACTGCAGAAATATGGCAAGAAATCTATGATCGCCGATTGTGCGACCCGAACACAAGTAAAGACGTGAGAGCAGTCATCGTTGATGATTGTTGTATTTTTGACAGCACTATCGATTTATTAATAACATACTATACCTGTATATAATAGATAGGTATTGAAATTTTGTGATATGAAACATCTTTTTGCGCGCCTTGGCAGTAAAATTATGTCGACTACTGGAAATGATAGATTGGGTTAGGTAGGTACTAAGGCAAATGTGGTCATGCCGTGATACTACGTCGCTATTCTCTATTCATTTGTGTGTGCGCGCGTATGACAGCGGTAGCTGTCTAACATAAGAGTGACATTAAATCCTTACTAATATTATAAATGCGAAAGTAACTCTGTCTGTCTGTCTATCACTCTGTCAAGCCAAAACCACTGAACCGATCTAAATGAAATTTGGAACACAGATAGTCTAGAGCCTGATAAAGGACATAAGCTACTTTTTAATGCAAAAAAGGATTGTAAGGGGGAATGTAATGTAAGGAAGTATCGTCATTTTTAAAGCCAGCAGCTTGAAACTTATTTTTAGGCTATTGATTAGATATAAATAAATATGACATTAACATGTTGTAAAAATTTACCCTTAAGAGGTAAAATAAAAATAGGGGATGAAAAACTTTAAGAAAGTAACCTTTTACGCAGGCGAAGCCGCGGGCAGAAGCTAGTATTGAAATAAAACTTTTTTTACGGATTCAAACCTCAGTCCTCCCGTGACCATGAACGTTGTAAAATATTCGAAATGTCGGGTAATAAAAAATCAAATACAAACGCGATAGAATCCGTAAAAATAGTTTTATTCCAAATATCTACTACTACTAAATCTTTAATCTTTTTTTTTTAATTAGCGAGGAAAATAATATTCATAATAGCTTATTAACAATTAAAATTGGTATAACATTTATCACTATCATCATCATCATCATCTCAGCTAATATACGTCCCACTGTTGGACTTGAGCCTCCTCCGTAATAGGAGGGAAATTGACCTACTATACCGCTGGTCAGACATCTTGGTATAGGGTTTGGTTCGAATTTTCATTCTCTCGCATAGATGTTATATGCGTTTTATATCCCTTGGTCGTCTCTTACGATCACCCCCGAGTATGATGGGTTAATTGTATTCTTCCTCTGTCACACGAATACAACATTATGAACGATATTTTATTATGGAACATTTTTCTTCTTTTTCAACCCATATATGTCTCACTATTAGGCTTTCACCAATATATAAAAGAAATTGCTGCACTGTTCAGAAGACCAATTCCTCTACAGAGTTTTATTTCTATTTTATTGCAATGGTATACTTGTATCCTTTAATCATCCTTTACAACATTTTAGGAAAGGAAAGGGCTGGTGAATTATTTTTACTCCGTCATCGCTCAGAAAATGCAAATCATTTGCGCGCGTCCAATCACGCAGACTTTCTATAGCGTTGCGAAACTAAACTGATAAACACATAACTCCATCATGCCGTTTTAGTGTAAACATAAGGATTAATGATACATCTAGAAGACGTGATTCACACGTCAAATACGATTATCATCATCATCATTATTATTTCTGCTTATATACCCTGCACTGTTGTTCTCGAGCCTCCTCCATAGTGAAAAGGATACTAATTTACTGTATCACACTGGTCAGACGGATTGACATAGGTTTTATTACGAGTTTTCCTTCTCTTTCATAGATGTTATTTACATATAGTCAGTTCCCTTAGTCATATTTTCCCATAGCCAAGGAAAGGGGCCATAAAAATATATTCTTATTGAGTAACCACTATACAAAATCGTTTAATTATATGTATCATCATCATCTCAGCTCATATATGTACCACTGTTGGGCTCCAGCCTCTTCCATAATGGGAGGGAAATTGACTTACTAAACCACGCTGATCGAACGTGTTGGTATAGGGTTTTCTTTCCGAGTTTTCCTTCTCTTGCATAGATGTTATATGAATTTTATATCCCTTAATCGTCTCTTACGATCACCCGCGGGTAAGATAGGGGGTGGTGAAATGTATTCTTACGCCGTCACCAGACGGAAAAGTCCACTGATTTATATGTATATCTTACTTATAATACTTATGATATGGTCTACAGGTATGAGCGCCGAAGACGAGTGGTACAACAAATCGCTATCCGCTCTACGAATGAACAGCGGCCACCATGCAAACCTAGCGGCCGCACCGATGTTGCAGTACCAGACCTAATCGTTGCTGCACGGCGCCGACTACTCGCCGGCGCCGGCGCATGACTACGCGCCGCCGTAGTCGTCGCGCAATGCATTAAATTGCGGCATGTGCAAACGATACTTAAAATATGGTTCATCTGACTCTTAAGATTTATAATATCATATATAAATAGATGTGTGTATATAGATAATTGAGAACTGCATGTTCAATCATTTTTAATTAAAATTAATAAACAGTTATAACATTATATGTTTCGACTAGAATTTTTTTAATACAAGTCTTGTCTTTAAATGGCTAAATATGTATATTTAATAAGATTTTTGTACGTAAACGACAGTTTTAAGTTCACTAATATCCGATTTCACCATAGATACCTAATTTTAGCTAACACAATAAAATTTAAATAATCTACGTTTCATCTTGAATGATATATAACATCAATAGATCATTGATTTTATGTTTCACATGACTGCTTTAGAGATTACCTAAATATTACATAATTTTTAAAGTTTACCTATAATTAAGTATCGTTGGTAAAAAACGGCCATTAGTCTTCTTTAATGTGTGATTTGATAGTAAATCGTTATCAAACTTAATGTAAACATTGTTATTGAAATTCATACATATGTAGATAGGCCAGTCTTGAAGATTTTTATATTCTTCATTATCATACTAGCTGCTCTCATAGAATCTCAATTTTTTTTTGGGATAAAATTAGGCTATATTTTCATCCAGCCTATAAATTATCACAATTCACAATTTCAGACAGCCTATTAAGACGAAGCACATACAATTCACAAACATTCATATTTAGAATATTATTAGGATACAATCAAAGGCGATATTGTAATAATGGAGAAAACCTATAATATCAAGCCATACGAAGTATATTTCCACTTCAACAATATTTTGTACCACATCATGAAATTGGTGCGATATGATTTAAATCTATATTATGGACGCGCGATATCGTGTTTATAGCATATATAGTCACAAAAAGTATTTTATTAAGTGAAAAGAAAAAACGTTTGTTTTAAAATAATGCGTAAATTGTGTATGCTAGTCATATTGTACAGAATTTTTAATCTTTAAGTAAGATAATTCATAATTGTTGTATCAACTCAGAGAAACTTTTCACCATCTTTGATAGCTCTATAAAAAAACGCTTTATTTTTCTTTAAAAAAGGGAACACATATAATTGAGGTGAAACTTTTTTCTTACAGGGAAACGTATTGATTATTCATTAACCAGTTTTGAATAGTATAGATTTTGAGTTTATTATTTATTTATTTACATAATATTATGAAAGTGAGAAGTGTATATGCTTCACTCTTCTCTGATAACCGAAGGCCGGCAAAACACTGCTCAATAAGAGATAGAATACTATCTGATACTGTGTTAGCTCCACCACATTTTGTCATACAAAAAGTTTGCAATCAGAACTTGAAGCCCTCGTAAATTGTTTTACTTGTCTGATTTTGATTATCTGCACATTGGTCGTTGACGTGATGGTTAAGATGACTAATCGTGACAAGTGTCGTGTTTCCGATTCCTACGTAGGACAATGATTTGTGAGATCCACAAATTGTTCAAATCTGGGCGTAATTTGTATCCGTTAAATTGTATATTTGTAAGACTTTTTGCCGGGTGATCTATAAAAAAAAAATATGAGGTATATTTCACATTTTTCGCCGGCTTCATGAACATCATTCAGTAACCGTATTAATAATTATAAATTGTAGAAATGTATCGCTTCTCTTTAACATTATCACAGTCGAGTGCATACTAATAACGAATCATTACATATTGCAATAATAAATAGACTGTATCACCATATCTCGCTCAGTATAAATCAACTCAGTATGATCCCGACAGGACTCGGTATAAATAATTCTAATGAGTTATGATAATGTTAAGGACATCTTCATAATAATCCAATAAGAAAATGTCTTTTATGAATTTTACAATTCCAAATTTATTTTACTTTGACAAAGCAATATCCTAAATAAGATTTATTTACAATAATATAAATCTCTTTAAAGTTGTTATTTTCGCGAAACATTCAAGAGCATTAAAATATCTCAAAAATTTGCCTAAAATATATTTGGTAGAGGTATTGTGATCTTTTTATAATATGCCGTGTTTATCCTCGAGAAAATAAACAGTGATAAGAATCAAAGTTATAATACACTTACTTTTTGGTGTAGTGATGGAATAAGAATACAATTTGGCCCCCTCTTTCTTGTCCGTTTTTTATATTAATATTTCACATCAGGATATAGATAGATAAGGATATTACCTCCTACTGACGTTACAATAATAGTTCTGAAATGTATATTTTATAAAAACTTGATTACGAGCGAAAAATAATTGTCACAAGTGAGATTCGAACCCATCCATAGGTGTGCGTTCGAATCCCACTTGTGACAATCCTTTTTCGCTCGTAACCAAGTTTTAATAAATAATCAAGCATGTTAAATGCTAAATTTCAGTAATTTGAATGTATATTTTCTTCTATTACTGACGCAATATGAGACTTAGCTTAATGATTTCAGATGTTTACGCGAGTATTAAACATTTGAGAAAAACTATTATTACGGATTCTATCGCGATTGTATTTGATTTTTAATTACCGACGTTTCGAACCCTTAAAGCGCTCATGGTCATGAGAGGACATACAAATGTGATAGAATCCGTAAAAAATAGTTTTATTTCAAATGAGACTTACATTGATTGTTATATTATTATATTATGATTTAAATCTGTATGTTTTTTGCATTATTTTATATATTTTTATATTTTATATACTTCTCTGGTGGCACAAAATAAAAACAGCGTTTCTATATAAAAATATATATATAATAATTATTAGTATTACCTCTTTAATGTATACGAATTTAAAGGAGCTATCAAAGAAATGGTGTCACATGTATTGCCAGCCCTTGTAAATATATCCATCATATGTTTTACATTATTATCTCCTATGATGTTACCAGCTCAACGATATCGTAACGTTAATAAATATTATTTAGTATAATATAGTTAAGCGTCCATTTTCATTACTTAGTAACATTGAAAACAAAGATTGCTAGTCAGTAGTTATTACACGTTTCAAAAATAATTTGATCTCATATCTGGTATTCAGACATCCGTTTTCTTACTCGTTCTGTCTTAATCTAATATATAGATAAAAGTCTAGTATAATTAATGATTAGGAAACTCTAAAATCAGTTCTAAAATTTCTTCAAAGCATTACCCTGTTTCTTGAATTCATTGGCACATGATGTTTTTTTTTTTTGTTGCTTATGGTGGCAAGTGAGCAGGCAGCACACTTGATAGTAAGTGTTACTGCAATGGATCTTTGCAATACTAAGTGTACAGCTTCTTCTTCTTCTTTTTATGTATTGGCAATCAGCTACTTAAATGAGCCATTGTTGCCAGTGTCGAGTTATAATTATCTTCAAGTTTTTAGTGTCTTCAGAGTAGTCATTGTCCGTCAGTAAGTCAAATTGTCGCCATCAACAGTGTTATGGCCACACTGTTAATGGTATCTTGTGGGAATTTTGATGGAAAACGAAAACGTAAAGCACTTTTATATGATATTCACTACATCTCAGCAGTTCAGTCACATCACATTACATAAAATACCATAAAAAAATATCTAATATAACACGTTAAAACACTAAAATATCGAATATAATACAAGAGCACCACATGACGTTTTAGATTCCCGCCAAAAGCAAAGTGTACAGTTAGGCCGCTGCCTACCAACCGCAATACACCCAGAAAGTTTGGGTTTCGACTCTCTCGCTCACCGAATAAAGCGCAACAGCACATTGTGACTACTCAGAAGTCGATATTCTGCCAGTATGTACCCCGGACAGACCGGCCCGCGGTTGCAGATAGAAAACTATCAACAATATCAACCTGTCCCGTGTAATAAAAAATCAAACATTATTAAACATTACTAAAACAATAAGATGCAATTTTTATTGCAATTATATTTTCTATCATCATCATCATCTCAGAACATATATGTTTTTATGTTAGCACTATTGGGCTCGAGTCTCCTCCATAATGGGAGGGAATTTGATCTACTATACCATGCTGGTCAGACGTGTTAGTATACAGTTTTGTTTCGAGTTTTTCTTCTCTCGCATAGATGTTATATGCGTTTTATATCCCTTAGTTGTCTCTTACGATCACCTGCGGTTAAGATAGGGCATGGTGATTTATATTCTTATTCCGTCGCCACACTGAGCTGAGATGAGATGAAATTTATAGAGAGGGTTTCGTAAAAAAATTATAACGAAACCATAGAGCAAATTAATGGAGCGCATACATCACCCTATACCCTCTACTGGATAGTTTCATTTTAAAGAGAGTGTTCTATCATCATGGTCCACAATACCATTGACATGTGTAATAAAAGTGGTAACATTCATTCATAAAAATCGAAATAAATTTTTAATGTATCATTACAAATTTATTTCGATTTTTAAAATAATAATGCGATAAAAAAAAATGTGTGTGTCAGCTCCGACGCACGACTGGAGTTTACTCCTTAAGTACCATTATCAAAACAGGCGCAAAAAAAGCTCATTTGACTAAAAATAATATATATATATTTATTTACATTTATTAAAACTGTTCAGTGAAGTATTATCCCACATCAGAAAGTGAAAGGTGAAAATGAAAAAAGGACGCAGAATAGGTTGCGCACTAAAAACGTAACGAGGTCATTCGATCACTAGATTTTACTCCTCAAATTTTTCTCATACCGGGCGCCTTATATGAAAATCGATTCTTAAGGAGTAAACTCCAAAAATTTTATTAAATATCACGATTATTACGAAACCTGGATTGTACAAATATGATAAATTGTTTAGTTGTTGTGCATGTTAGATTGGAACTGTGACTGTATTGTTTTTTTTACATGATTGAAACCATTATATGTATAATATTACAGTTCGTATTTTGTTCACATTGACTACAAGGCAGCCCTGAGCCAATCATACATATACAAATTGTAAGACGCGTTTGCGCATATAGATAAAAAAATTACTAAGCAGGACTTTCGAGGTTTTGGAAACAGAAAATTCCAAAGCTGGATGCCTTCTTGCTGTACCGTGAATGCACGCTAAATTTCGTAAATAATAGCTGCTGATAACTGTACAAGTTTAGATAACTAAACTTATATTCCTAAATGTAGTTAGAGATATATTTCTTTTTGATGTTATATTTGTTCCTTTCTAGAAAGAGAAAACGGATGTCTGCAACTCTAGATCCTATAGTAAGTAATTGTAGATGTTAAAGTAATTAATTGTAATTGTTTTGGCTTTTGTACAAAAAAAACCATATCAATTAAGACTGTTTTGACAAATTCCCATTTCTAGTCAACGGCCATACTGTGCATTTTTATGTAAATATAATATTTAAGAAAACTTATCTAAATAATGAACATGATTGTGTAAAATGAAATAAATTATCTAAAATGTCATATATGTTTTAATATAGTATTAAGTACTACCAAAATTAACAAAAAAATAAAATGAACATTTTGAAATTATAGATAATACAAATAAAGTCAGAATTAACCAAAAACCTTTATCTTTGCCTTTTCTTATTTCCTTTGTCGACATGTTATATTCAGCTATAATCTAGATATCCACGCAACTATGAGTAATATAAAGAAACCCACAAAATTATTTCTCTCTGTCTTCGTGTGGGTGCATTATCTTCATAAATTGTAAACAAACAAAATAACATTGTAAAGCAGTTCAAGTAGAGTAAAACATCGTACTCATTTTTAAAAGCCGGCATATTAAATTTAAGTGTCTTTACACTTTTCCAAAAGACTAGCAAAAATAATTTCCACTTTAAGCGTATTATTACTTTTCCTAAGTACCATATAATTTTTACCAATTAAAATATACGCCACAAAATATTTAATTGTCTCAGCTTCAAATTATTCTTAACTTTTGCTGTATCATCTTTAACAAATAGTTGAGCTGTTATGATATTCTCAAATTATTTCATTTTAATAATGATCAGGTTTAGGCATCGCGTAATGTGGATTTGTGACCATATTTCTATGTAAGTAGTTGGCAAGATGAGCAGAGACTATACGTGCTCCTGTTACTCTGTCCCAGAATTTCATAGTTACTCTGTGTATGCAATTATCTTGACCACACTCCTACAAGAACAACAAAAATATAGTCAATGTTATGAAGATGAGTTTTATTAATATACATAATGCTTGCACGCAAGTTAATATCTAAAAAAATATGATATAAAAATAACAAAACTAACTATAATATGATTATACATCTATTAGTTAATTTCACTAATACGTACGTATAATTAAATATGATATGAACTTTATTTTTTTTAATTGCGACATACATATCATCACGCCATATCCCTTGCAGGGTAGGCAGAGAGCTGGTGCAGGTATTATCGGGGCACGGGTGTTTCGGTTTGTACCTGCACACGGTCGCGTATAGGGAGTGGACTCCGGCCTGCCACCATTGCAGCAGTGACGAGGACACGGCGCAACACACGCTGGAGGTGTGTCCGAGTTGGGACGGGCAGCGCCGTGACCTCGTCGCTGTTATCGGTGCCGACCTGACGCTGCCGGCTGTCGCGAGGGCGATGGTCGACAGCGTCAGGAACTGGGACGCGGTCGCCGCCTTCTGCGAGGCTGTCATCTCGCAGAAGAAGACGGCGGAACGAGTCCGGGAGGATTCCCGTGACCCAGGCCGCCGTCAGCGGCCGGGGCGGCGCAGGCGCGAATACCTGCACCTGATGCCGCCCTAACCGAGGCTTCGGGTGATCGGACCGGGGAATTGTCCGGTCACCCGACGTGAGGCCACCGCGTGAGGACGACGCCTCGACGGCGAAAGCTGTCGGGGCGTCGACAGGAGAGGAGCCCGAGAGGGCATACCGCCGAGCGGGCCACCGAAGACAAAAATCGGGTACCGGTGGCCCGCTCGCACGGCGAAGAAGAGGTGCTTGGAGGGTGGGTCAATGGGGTTGCGCGCCGCCTCTTCCGTCACCCCGAACCGACTTGGCGGGGTGCGGCGTCCATGGCCCACCGCAAAAAAAAAAAGAAAAAAAAAGGGTAGGCAGAGGGAACAGAGTGCCAGAGATCTCTATCCTTGCATACTTCACTCGCTTCCTCAACATTCATAATTCTCTTCATACACGCTCGTCGGTTTCGGAACTCCACCTTCCTTCAGTACATAGCACATAGCACACCTGTAGGTAAGTGTTACTGCCGCCCATGGACATTTGCAATACCAAGGGTATAGCTAGGCCGCTGCATACCAATACAAATCCCAAACCCACCGAGTTGGCCTTCCGGCTCTCTCGCTCACCAAACGAAACGCACATGGCGTGATCTTCTGCGAGAGTGTGGTACTACGCCGGACGGCCCGTGGCTATAGAGAGAAAACTGTCAACACGGACCTACCACTAAAGATAAGAAATTTCAAATTATAATAATTTTAAATAATATGTACCTACTTGCTGTGTGGTAGCGGTGACGAATAACTACCAATCCTTACTTTGCTCGGGGATGTCGTAAAAGACGACTAAGATCATTTTATCAACCTAAGCTAACTCCACCTGATGCTATCAGGTAAACAAATACATTCCCAAGAAGGGGGAAGTCATGCAGGCGGCCGGTTATAAAACTTTTGCCAGTAACATTTGCAAATGTACAATGTTATCAGAGTGGAGGTATATTGCGTCGTCCCCAAGTATAAGATCAGGATGATGTTGATACTTTATAATTAGCAATGGTGAACTATTTAAACTAGTATATATTTGTAAAATACCAATCTTACCCGAGGAATATCAGAAGATGCATCTTTATCCTGTAAAGACATTAGATTTATAATTATTAATACCTGGTTTACCGAGCCTTGCTCGGTATTTTCTTTTTAGTATATTAAAATATAATACATACATACATATCATCACGCCATATCCCTTGCAGGGTAGGCAGAAAGAACAGAGCGCCAGAGAACTCTATCTTTGCATACTTCACTTGCTTCCTCAACATTCATAATTCTCTTTATACATGCTCGCCGGTTTCGGAGACTCTTGACTCCACCTTCCTTCAGTACATGACCGATCTGGTATAGGTAGGTTAGTCTCGGTCTCCCCCGGTACCTACATCCTTCCACTTTCGCATTGTATATCTTCTTAACCAGACGTTCGTTCGGCATTCTTTCCACATGTCCGAACCATCGGAGCATTCCCTTTCGCATCTAAACATAATTAATAAAATAATGGTAAAAAAGGTAAGAATAACAAAAAGAAAAACTAAGGATCCGAACCGGTCTCGATTAGACTGCTCGAATTTCTATATGAGCTACTCGTATGTCTGTTATTAATGGCAGCGTCAAAATTAGCCTTCATATTTTAATAGTTTTCAGCCAATAAAAAAATATATTTTTTGTTGCCTAAAAATAACAATATTTTCTATAAATGAAACCTAGCCAGATCGATTAATCGCCTCCGAAACCACCTGCATGCTAAATTTTATGAAAATTGTTGGTGCCGTTTCCGAGATTCAGAAAATATTTACAGGTATATATGGTATATACAAGAATGACTCGTTTAAAGATATTAGATATTTCTTTTTATGTAGTCCCACGTAATTATCGTAATTATTATACGAGAAAGGAATACAATACATACTTAATATATATTTACATTTTAATGTATTTTTTTACTCAATATCCTCATCATCATCAGCTCAGCTCACAATATGTCCCACTGTTGCGCTCGAGCCTCCTCCGTAATGGAAGGGAAGTTAACCTACTATACCACGCTGGTCAGACGTGTTGGTATAGGGTTTTATTTCGAGTTTTCCTTATAATGCATAGATGTTATATACGTTTTATATCCCTTAGTCGTCTCTTACGATCATCCACGGGTAAGATGATGGTGATGAAAGGGGGTGGTGAATTGTATTCCTACTCCGTCACCACACGGATTATTACTTAATATATCAATACCAAATAATAAAAATGTACATTCGTAACGGTATTATGCATTCACATTTCACTTAAGTAACCACTAAGTCCCACAAAAATGGATATGAGTCAATTTCGGAATAGGCCATATTGGATCTTCACGCCATATTGAATGTCGTGGACTCCGTATTGCTACTGAATTTTTTTAACGCAAGAACTAAATAGCGATTGTGTTCAGTATTGGAACTCTTGAAAGTTGGCAAAAAAATTAAATTATTGTCTACTTTTACTGATTTAACTATTTTACATGCTACCTGTTTATAAATCTTAATTGTAATGTCCACAGGCAAGACTTAAAACCTCTTACTCGTAAAACCTGAGGACTTAAAATCAAATTACGTCAAGAAAAAAATACTTACACCAACGCTAATTCTTGCAATATGTTTCTCAATTACTGAACGGAAAGTACCAAGTTTACTTAGTTCCTGTAACATTTAGAAAACATCTACATATCATCATCATCATCACCATCATTTCATGAATTAGAAAACATATACATAGAACAATATAAAATACCTATGTTTACAATAAAAAATAAAAAGATTTTACAATCAATAGGCAACACGATCTATATATATGTATATAAGCAAAAACGTGCCAATAATGAGGCAGAATCTCGAAGCTTGTATAGAATCATTATAAGCTATACATCGTCATTCTTCTACTATTATCCGAAATACTTGGGGTCGATATAACATGATGTACTCTTTTTTCATAGTACATATCGTAAAAGTTATTGGCAATAGTTTTATGACCGGCCGCCTGCCAGACGTCAACCCTCCTTGGAAATGTAATTGTTGACCAAACGGTATCAGATGGAATGGGCCCAGGTAGTTATAAGGCTCTTAGTCGTCTTTTATGACATCTACGAGCAAAATAAGGGTTGGTAGTATTCGTAGCCGCTACCACACAGTGCCATAAGCTATACATATAGTTGAATACATTGATGCTAATACTGTTCTTCTTTTTTTACGCAGACCATATACATACATACGTATTAGGCAAAGACGTCCCTTTGAGCCAAATACTATATTAAGCAAGAACTTTCCTTTAGCTAGCTAGCCCGCTAGCGAGATGGCTAAGCGTAAGGTTTTTTTTTTCGAGATTTACTTCTCATGCAGTAATGAACGGCGACAGTCCGCCATTCACATGAAACCTTACCTTAACTTTACCTATAAGAAGGTAAAACATCCTATGTTGGATACATCCTAGATTTTGGGACTCTACGTTACCTTACTGTCAACCTGGAGAATCTAGCAACGCGCGATTGATACGTAGCCTGCTAAAAAAAGCGAAACTCCGTTCTTCTCTATATCTCATGTTATTAACCTTATGCGAAAGTCCAATAAATGATCCAAGAGACGCAACGGATGAACTCCTCGCTATATACATCATTGATTCCCTCCTAGGACCTTCTTCATCATACAATGTAAACCTTGATTTCAGCAAATCATATATCTAGAAAGCAAAACCAACTGAATATATTAAAAGTGTTACTTTTAAAAGGGTTACTGCTTGTTCTAAACATTATACTTCTTTAACATTCTTATTTTGCTCAACCCCGGTACCAGATCCAGGAATCTCATAATTTGCATTCGCATATTTTTACCATTTAATAAAGGAGTGACACTATAGTGAGTAGATAACGCCATCTACTTATAACATTAGAAAATAAATGTTTTAACTACTGCCAGTTTACTCTTTAATCGCCTTGTACTTAGCGAAAACTACTTTTATTCGTAAATAGTAGATGTCGTAAAAGTATTAAAATAAATCAAAAAAATACGTCTTCAATTTCGAGGTATGCTTTTTAGATATTTCGTCGTCATCATAATCCTGCTCTTATCCGAATTACTGACTCTTCTTTCATATTGTAAACATATTGACAATAGTTTTATGACCGGCCGCCTGCCTGGCATCAACTCTCCTTGTGAATACAATTGTGTAAAAAAAAAATTAAATCGAACAAATTAGGATCGCTTAGAAATTAATTTCTCGTTTAAGAAAGGATACTTCTAGAACCTTTTTTTTATGTACATACTAAAGTAGACACGTCTTGAATCCAAAATCTCTTACCGTCCCTAAATCTTGTGCATTAATATCATTCATGAGTTCCTTGAATGTTTCGTGATACAACGCTGTCATCCATGGTTGAGTAAAGAACTCATAGAAGTCCGTAATTTCATTCTTCTAAATATACATAAATTAAGAGTAAGGATTAATAATAAAATTAGAATTTAATGAATGCTCGTCACCATTTTCTTTCTCTATTATGTACATATATTACCCCAATACATAAATATGTATGTATGAATTCTTCCAATCATAGGTATAGACTAAATGTGGACTCATATAATATGTTAAATTTATTTTGAAAAATGTTATATTTATAGTTTATATCTATAGGTTAACGGATTAAAATAAAAGTGTCACTAAGTTTTCTTTTTTAGTGGACGTAAAAAACAATGACTTAAGAAAGTAACCCTCAGCATTGAAAAGGAAGAAAAAATCGGCACCAATATTAAGTATAAGTGTAATGGCGAAAGCGTGAGGCTATCAGTGAGTAGATATTTAAATATCTAAGCAAGTTGAGATAAAGAAAATGATAGTAATTCTTATCTATAAAGGGACGGATTAAGATTACAAATTATTACTACCCTTCCTTACCTGTGGGTGGTGTGAAAGATAAATAAATATGATCACAGAGTAACATTGGAAGAAACAAAGAAAACTCGAAACAAAACCTTGTTGATCTACCTGATCAGTGTAATATCGTAATCCTATTTTCGAAAGGACTCAAAGGCAATTATGGTATGTCAGTTCAACAGTTTAATAATAACTTATATGAAAATAGCTTTAATAGTTTAAAACTATAATAATTTCTAATGTTTATGCGACTATTACACATTTGAAATAAAAAACGACGCACATTGTTCCATAACCATCAACGCTGTAAAGTATTCGAAAAATACAAATGCGACAAAATCCGTAAAAACAGTTTTATTTCAAAGGTGTAAACCTGTTTTGTGTAATATATTGATCAGCTATCTCAGTGCAACTGTCTAACAAAAATTAACAAACTGCTTATGATGAACATTCATTTGTAAATGGATTGAGAAAAATCTTTTTAATAACTTACCAAATATCTAATGAGCAAATTATTGAACAAGGCTTCATGCTTTCCAAATAACTGGGAGAATATGTCGAAGGAGAACGGCTTATTTGATAAACATGTGACGTGATCCACAACATGACATGCGTTTAAATGGACACAGAAATAATTGCTGTTTTTATCCGTAGTCAATGTATGGCCCTACAAATTAGAGATGAGTAGTTCCAGAGCGTAATAGTTCCGAGAACTATGTCTTTTGCCATAACGATCTAGTTCCAATCCAACCACACGGCTGAGATAGTTCCATAGGTCCGAGTCGTTCCGACGACCGAGTCGTTCCGACGACCGAATTGTTCCGACGACCGAGTAATAAAGTGTGCGTCATGCATGCGCCTAAATATTCTTCTATATATCGTCGTCGTCTATATATCTTGGTTATCAGTCCTAACCCTGTCATGTCAAGTATGAGGGTAAATCAACTGATATTCCGACAATTACTGACAAATAAATGGTACCTATAAATAACTTGTATTTCGTAGTTTATAGCTCCTTCAAAATACTAAATTTGAAGGAGTTATAAACTAAGAAATATGGATCTTGAATGGCTGGAGCCGATTAAAATTATGTCCGCACATGTTACGTTGGATTGGATTGCATAATCATGTCATTAGAACCGATAGGATAGGACTCATGTACTATCGGTTAGCGGAACTAGATAGGTCCGCGAACATGTTTCCTGGATATAGTTCCGACAGAAAAAGGAATCGTTCCATGTCCGATCCGCTCCAGGACATGATTTGCACATGACTACTACAAATCAACAATTTTTCTTAGCACATAAAAATCAAAAGTCACAATATTCGTTCACGCTAATATAAGAACTGGTCAAACGGATTTCAATGAAATTTGTGTTAATTCCAACTGCTGAGTTGGATAGATAGTATTTTGTTGGTTTGTTTGTATCTATGAATTGTATATTTGAAAACAAGCAAATGAACTGCCCGCAATACAGGTGTAACTTTGTTGCGGCATGTTCCGCAGCTAGCAGCTAGATGGCGCAATATACAAAAAATCACGAAAATCACGGCATACTTCGGAAACCAATGATAGTTCGAACGTCGTCGAGGCGGGCCCTCGGTGCCAGAGCGGTATTCAAGTTTTCATTTTTCATTCATCTATTTCATTCATCATCCTATTCGCATTCCATCTTTTCAACATAGTAAAGCTTTACGCGCAAAATTTTCTTGTATCTGTTTATTTTATTATGCGCATTAAAAATTCAACGTGTCTAGATCATTTTCTTTCAATCAAAAGCACATAACACCTTTAATGCAAATTGTTTGTAAAAATACAAACAGCAAAAATTAAAAAAGAGATCTAATAAATATAACTAATTATAGTGTGGTTTCAAGTGTATCTTATATTATAAAACGTACCTGATGTGGCAGAATCTGCTGGACAGCCATAGGTACCTCCCTGCCAGGTTTTCTCACCTTCATATAATGCAATGGACCAGGCAGTGTTGCAGCCTGAACTATAGGCGATTCAAATCTCAAAACTGGTTGCCATCTGTGAAAGCAGAATAAGTGTTGCTTAAATAACTATCTAAATATCCTCATTCTTTAAAACATAAACTGGATATGTATATTGTTATGTTAAGGATATCATCATCATCTCAGATCATGCACGTCCCACTGCTGTGCTCGAGCCTACTCCACAACACGAGGGAATAGACATACTATACCACGATAATTAGACAGGTTAATACAGGGTTTTATTTCGAATTTCCTTCTCTTGCATACATGTTATTTGCATATTATATCCCTTAGTAGGGTTTTACAACATCCACGGGCGAGACAGAGGGCTATGAATTGTATTATTATACTTTGACCACACGGCACATTAAATGGGTATGCAAAGGATTTTGCCAGTTACTGTCAGATAGTTTTCATCAGATTTAGACAGAAAAACATGTAATTACCGTCTATATGCAAGAAGTGAGTCGTGCCGGAATTGTGAAGAACTGCTGCTCGCAACACTCCCACGATTTTTATATCTGTGATATACAATTATTTTATTAAAACAGTTCAAACCAGTTCCCTTTCGGCACTCATCATTACAACCGTTAAGTGTATTTTCAATAGTGTTAGCAGAAATGTGTCTTTCTGTGGTCTGTCTTTATGTGGCAAGGAATTCGAGCGCCTTTTGTCTATGCAAAATACCTCTTCCAACGTATAAAACTACTATTAAACTCTAATACTGAATTAATCAATACAATACCTAGAATATAGAATGAAAGAAATATTTAAAAAATCACAAAATCCGACTGCGTAAACACGAAACTACTACATAATAAAAAAAAACTAAAAAGAAAAAAAATAAGCACTCAGATTTCTGGTGGTTTAGAACTCTATAATATATTCTTGTATGAATATTATTGTTGAAGAAAATAAAATATATTCGAATACTGGAACATAACAACTAAACAGTCGGGATCCCTTGTAAAGTTAGATTCGTTGTCGAATAATAAAGGAACCTATGGTATCTTAGTAAAAAAATCCACAAGTGAAACTGTGTCCAAACATAATATGATTCATCATGACAAATTCCAGTTTTTAATTGCATCTTAGATTTACAAGAATGAAGATGTGCATAAAAATAATCCCGTATGATAACAGGTAAGTCTCAAGTATGAGACTGAGGAATCACCAGCGCATGAGCAGTAATACTTTTCTAAGGATCTTATAATACCGAATGCAATAATGCAATGCAAAAAGGTAACGATTACTGAATAATCTGCCACAGAGACGCTTATGTTCAATAAATAGTAGACGTCGAAAGACTGAATGGATACAAATAAAAAAAATACGTACCCTAAAAGCACGCTAGACGTGTAAGAAGCCGATGGATTTACTGAAGATAACCCTTGTTCACCCATGCCGCTATCAAACGGATCTAATTTTTGCAAAAACAATCTCGCTAACTGCAAAAGATTAATTATTTATTTTAATCACTTATCATAATAGAGTAAATTTGTGTATCATTAAAGAAATTCGGGGACTTTTGACGGGAATTTGAAAACGTCATGTGGTGCTCTTGTATTATATTCGATATCTTAGTGTTTTAACGTGTTATATTAGATAATTTTGATGGCATTTTATGTAATGTGATGTGCGGAAATACTGGGATGTAGTGAATATCATATAAAAGTGCTTTACAACGTTTTCGTTTTCCATCAAAATTCCCACAAGATACCATTAACAGTGTGGCCATTGCACTGTTAATGGTGACAATTTGACTTAGACAACGACTGACTTGAAAGACTAAAAACGTGAAAGTATTTGTTACTTGACACTGGCACCAATAGCTCGTATATGTAGCTGATTGCCAATACATAAGAAGAAGAAATTCGGTGACACTTTATTATATACAACGATATGATCATTGACATAGCTTAGTAGAAAGAAGTTGCTATATAAATGCTATATATTTATTTACGCATAGCAAGCGATATGTATCTAATAATATTGGGGTTCTTTTTTATCACATAAAAGAAGAGATAAAACCTAAGTTTGTTTTATAATACTTTTACTGAATTTTCGTGTGGTCTCAGACTAAGAATACAATCCACCACCGCCTCTCTTGCTCATCGACGTAGTAATGAAGGACGAAAAAATATGATATACAGATAACATCGATGCAAAAGAAGGAAAAGTCAACATAAAACGCTATATCAACACGCCTGACTAGCGTGGTGCAGTAGGTCAATTTCCCTTGACTGGTCGTGGCTAGATGGCTAAGCGTAGGGGTGTCGGGGATAGAATGTCAATAGACGATCTCTCCGGCATCCCGTAAAAGCGCGGAAGGGACCGCTGTTAGGTTTTAGTGGGTATTCCGGCCGTCAATCTCATGGCCGGCGAGTCCCACACACCCCCCCGTCTGTCACTGGCGGAGGATGTGCGCAAAAGCATTTCCTCAGCGATAACAAAAAAAAAGGTCAATTTCCCTCCTATTGTGGAGAAGCCTCGATCTCTGTGGGACGTATATAAATTAATATGATGATGATGAGAAAACTTTTAAGTGTATGGCTGTTCTACATGAATTCTCAAGGAAAGAAACCTCTCTTGGATAGAAACATATTCAGCAATGGAAATACATATAGTATAGGCTGATGAAAGAATAGATAGATACAGACAAAAAAATAAAAAATAATTACTAACACAGTACACTAACAACTGTGGCATAAAAACATACTGTAAACGGTTAACTAGAAAGTACATACCGCTTCACCAATATCTTCAGAACAGAATTTCCTTTGTAAGCGACGAGTGGCGTACAATCTTCTTGAGTAACTAACGCACGTGCCAGCTCCGTATATAAAAGGATCGTTTGTCTCAAATGTTGGACTGACAACCAGTCCACCGTCGTATACCAGACCGCATTCATTTATAGCTACACGAAATTATTAATTTTATTAATGAAAAGTAAAGTATATAGAACCTATGTTCGAGCTTAGTACTTTATATTTACAGCTTAGATGTAGCTCATTAGTGTAAAGATTTATTTTAGCGACGTATAGTAAACGTGAAGTAAAAACGTTTAGTGACTTGTTCTAGTGATGTATTTTAGCGAGCTCAATTTGTGCATAATATATACACATACATATACATACATATCATCACGCCATATCCCTTGTAGGGTAGGCAGAGAGAACAGAGTGCCAGAGAACTCTATCTTTGCATACTTCACTCGCTTCCTCAACATTCATAATTCTCTTCATACACGCTCGCCGGTTTCGTAGACTCTTGACTCCACCTATATATATTTATCCAATCCAGATATAGTCACCAGTCTTTTTTTTTAATTATTTATTATTGATTAAACAAACTTAGTTTAAACAATTTCACACTACTAAACTGTATAGTCTGATTACAAACTCAACTAAAGCTCATCGCAGTTGTTAATATTATATATTAATTCATATTTTGATAATATGAAGTGCTTTTTTAAAAAATAGCGTAGTAAATATATTAAAAAGACTACATTAAAAATAATCGACTATCTAAATAATCTATTATTATTTAAATAGTGCATTATTTTTAACATACTACGGCAATATTTGTACTAAAAAAGTTTTAAAGTTACTTTTAAAGTTATTTTTAATGTACATTGTTTGTTTTCTATTCCAGCCTCATGCCTTAAAATGACCTCAGAATTATAAGTTTCATCAGGCCTAAGTAACAAAGTTTTGTCTAAGTCTGTTGTTTATCGGGAATAGTTTCAGAAACTATAATGCTGTTTCGGTTAACAAAATCTCAAAGTCAACTGAGATCTCTGAACTGAGCCTCAGATTTTTTTTTAAATGTTATAGAATATAAAAAATGAAAAAATATATAGATTGTTTAATTAAAAAACTAGAAAGAATTGGCCTTAAGATCAGCCGCACCAAGACTGAACATCGGTTTTATGATTTTGGTGGCTCTTCTCAATTCTCTCACATTGCGTTGGACAGGACATCCCTACCGGTTCTCCAAAACAACGGCAACATTGACCGGGAGGTTAGTAGTAGAATTAATCCAGGCTAGATGAAATGGCAACCAGTTTCGAGAACTATATGTGACGCGCAAATATCCCGATACGAAATGAGTATATTAGTGGAAGTCAAGTCATAGAGGTGATTAGGAACGCGAGATTGTCTTGGTATGGACATATGATGAAGAGTGATGAAAGACATGTGATAATAAGGGTTATTTATCAATATGTTTGTGGGTGAACGTTAGAATTAGGAGAGACCCAGAGAAAGAGATGGATGGATCGTGTGAAATAGGATACGTTTATAAAAGTTCTAAGTGCAGATATGACGGCTGATAGAAGTTTATGGAAAGCGTGAAAATGTTGTGCCGACCCCACTTAGCTTGAGTAGAGGGCAAGCGAATAATGATGAAATCAATCAAATTAGGTACATAATAATTTAATATTAACATTTTCTATTTTATTTCACATAACAAGAGTATTAATTGTTTATTTTATTTAAAAAACATAATTGATGAAAAATTTCTGATGAAATAATAAATAAAATGAAAAATGAAAGAAACGAAAAATTATAAATAAGGACGAAACGCAGAAACGTATCAGAGTTGATTATATGACTGCTTGATTATTCAACGGAGCTGTTTTTATTCTTGATGACAGTGGCTAAATTTACTTTCTTATTTTAATTATGTTTCTTTATTGGCTAATAACACTAACTAAAATAATTAACTAACTAAGACTTTCTATAAATTAAACCCAGCTAGATCGATTTATTACCCCCAAAACCATCTATACTACACTTCATGAAAATCGCTAGAGCTATTTCTGAGATTCTAAATATATAGAAATATACTAATAAACCCAGCCCGTTGGTTTATTTGTTTAAGTCGATATATCACAGCGCCGCGTGGTGGCGAGTTTTATCAACGGGGATATTTTTTTTGTATCTGTCTTTTAGCTGTTAGCCGCAGATGGCTGTTACAGCTTAATCCGGACTATGGGTAAGCGTTGAGGGCTCTCAACTCGGAGTTAATGGGGATAGCATATAGACCTTCTTCGTGAAAAAATACATATACATACATATTTTCATAATAATCGATCAAATTGTTTAAGTTTAGCGATGCCATCCATATATACAAACATCCTCTCTTATAGATAAAAATTTAATATTTTAAAATCATTACCTTTAAAAGCATACAAATCAATTGCTTGCCGTCCATAATAAAACAATGCGAAACAATAGAGGGAGATGGCATGTAAGGGTGTCATTAAATTTAGAGACTTCACAAAATTTCCTACTAATTCCCATCCATGCAAATGACACTGTCGAATGACAGTAATGCCCAGTTCAGTCAATTTAGCTTGTACTCTTCCATCCACCTGAAAATACCAGTATTCAGATACCAAACTAACAAATACTAATTCTAGAACTCTTTAAATCTCTTGGTGTAAACTTATAGACGATGGAAAAGAAACACAGTAATTTATTTATCCTTACCATCGTCGATATCATCATCATCACTGCTCATATATGTCCCATTAGGCACAGGTCTCCTTTCCGCAATGAGAGGGTATGGCGATATCACACTGGTCAGGCGATTTGGTATAGAATTTATTAAGAGTTCACCTTCTCTAGCATAATATTATCTGCATCGTCTTTTACAATCACCCATGGACAAGAAATGTGATTGGTGAATCGTATTCTTACTCCCTCCTACAAAACCACACGAATATATTCTATCAGAAAAATTTTAAGCCATCTTAAAATATACATTTTTAACAGACTATAGTAGTCTTTTTTTTTTCTTCCAATATATACATAGTCCACCCCTATAGATATGGTCGCGCCCCGCCAAATCGGTCCGGGGCGACGGAAGAGGCGGCACGCAACCCCATAGGCCCACCCTTTTTTTTTTTTTTATTGGTGGGCTATGGGTGCGTCTCGCCCCGCCAAATCGGTCCGGAGTGACGGAGAAGGCGGCGTGTGACCCCATAGACCCACCGTATAATCCCCTCTCTTCGCCGTGCGAGCAGACCACCGGTACCCGATCTTTGTCTTCGGTGGCCCGCCCGGCGGTTTAACCTCACGGGTTCCTCTCAAGTTGATTCCCTCTAACCCTTCGTTATATTGGAATTAAAAAATCTTTTTGTCAACATGAATTGATCATGAGCCACCTCCGTAATAAGAAATGTAACCTAGTAGGTTAAATTTCCCACGCTCGCCAGACAGACGGATTGGTATAGGAATTTACTTGAAGTTCGACTGCACAGATCCCGTAGATGGTTAAAATAACGATCTATCGTGCCAGTGTCGTACGCATGACAATACTTTGTGCGATCCATAAATTACTATTCTGAATCTGAGTATAATTTATATCTGTTAATAACACGTCTATAAAATCACTCACAATACAAACAGTATTTCCTTAGTACAGAATGATGAATGATTCTTTTCATATAAAAAAAAGATTTCCATATCTTACTTTAAACATTAAATACAAGTGTGAGATATTTCTGGCTTTTGTTTTCAGAGAGAAAGTGATGAGATAAAAAAGTCATATTTTGCTAACATACCGTCTCATTGTTGAAACAATTGACTCTGAGAGCTGCAGGATCCTCTCTGGAAGGGAATGGCTCCACAAAGACGATGTATTTAGACTGTATACCCAATTCCAATAACGCAGCAATACAAGTGTATGCTTCAATACAGTCCCCGTATACTACAATTGGATTTTTTTCACTGAGAGCGTAGATTTCGTGATCTTCTATTGAGTAAAAACGATCTTGTTATTATTTCTTACAACAAAAAAGATTATTAAATTAGAGTAGATTGTTGTTTATTAGATATAAATATCATATAAATCCCATTGCTGGGCTCGAGCCTCCTCCATAATAGAAGAAAAATTTACCTACTATGTCACACAGACGGGTTTTATAAGGTTTTATTTCGAGATTTTCTTCCCTTGCATAGATGGTATCTACAATATTTTTAATCGTCTTTTACGATACCCACGGGCTAGAAAAGGGGTGATGAATACAGTTCATCACCCCTTTTCTTCTTACTTCGTCACCACACTAAAAGATATTTTTATTATATCTCATAGTAATGAAAAATAAACAATTCATCAAACCTTCGTTTCCCGTGATTAATATAAAAGACCACTAAAAGGAGTAAACAGAAAATATTGTTGAAAAAGAAGGAAAATTCGAAAATAACATTATATCAATACGTTTGCCACCATAGGCATGGACCGGATACCGGTGGCCCCCCTTGCATGGCGTTGAAAGGTATATTGTAGGGCAGGTGTTTTTCTTTTATTATTTATTTATTTATTCCACAATGGTATCTTATTTACTACTACATAATTATTCTCGTCAAAAGTAATTGTTTAACACGCTCTTACTTACATACATTTATTACTATTTATTTTACACATATTTCTATATAAACACACGCGAACATATATCCATATTACATACATGTATATATGTACACGTATGCACATGCACACATATACATACATACATATACATTTACCTAGTTACATAACAAAAATTAGCTGTGTGATAGCGGCTACGAATACTACCAACCCTTACTTTGCTCGTGGATGTCGTAAAAGACGACTGAGAGCCTTATAACGACCTGGGCCAACTCCATCTGATGCCGTTTGGTCAACAATTACATTCCCAAGGAGGGTTGACGTATGGCAGGCGGCCAGTCTTAAAACTATTGCCAATAACTTTTGCAATATCTACTATTAAAGAAGAATACATATTGTATCGACCCCAAGTAATTGGAATAAGAGTAGCAGAATGATGATAACAAAAATTAAAATACATTAGACCCGGTTGGTTTTACAGTCAGACTATATCGAAATACCTACTATGACAAGATATCCTTCTGTCGCCCCGGATGAATGGAACGGGGTGCAAGCATATCCGTAAGCCCATCACCAAAAAAAAATATTGTAGTGGAAAGTATATGAATTGAGATGAAGACGATGATGATGAATTTATGAATTTAAAACTTACAGCTATAATAGTACAATACATAATTAGTACTAACTCAAGTCGCTGATCATATGCATAATTTTCCTCAAGTTGATATTAGCATCATATAAAGAGTTGATCAAATATACGTTGCCAGGTAGGTGAGGAGGTGGTGGGACCCGGTCTTCTTTATATTTTGGATTATCCATCAATAATCTATGACATGGTTTCCCTTTTCTACAAAGTAAGTAATTATCTATTACTTTTTTTTATATTTTCTTCCCCATAAACAGCATTTAAAAATGACTGGACAATTAATGCGAATACCGAGTTTTATTTGGAGTATTATCCGTAGTCCAATTCACACAAAATACGAATAGAAGGTTTAGCGGGAAAGGAAAAGTGTCATGTAGTGCTCTTGATCTTGGATTATTTTTAATATCTTACTGTTTTAACGATATATTAAATAATTTTGATGGCATTTCATGTAATATCATGCGCAGAAAGCGATAACTTTAAATGAAGTTAATTTATAAACAAAGATTTGGCTTAAAGATCTTAGTCACCAAGCCATAAACTCCGAAAAAAAAAACTAAATTATTTGAACAAATAATATTTAATTATTTATATCCCGACTTTTTTAATACCTATAATGCGAAACGAGCAAGTAGCATACCGTATGTTAAGTGATACTCATGGACTTTAGTAATACCAGGGATATAGCCAAGCCGCTACCTATCGTAAAGAAAATGCTTCTTAAAGTTAATGTGTTTTATGAAGGACATGCCTTATGGTACGGGCAACTCAGTAGCTATTAGTTCATTCTAGATCCTGCACTTACGTGGTAGAAATGATCATTGAAAAGCTATAGTTGAAAATCAGGAAGCTTTTAAGTGAAATGCTATGGTGTCGAATGCTACGGTGATACTAAATCAAATAGTTCATCAGAATACTCTCCGTGAAAGAGCCAGAGTTCAAAGAGTACTCCAAAGTCTCTTCTCTGTTTCAACGACTCCAGTGTGTCCATGAAGTGAGGTCACTGTTAATTCAAATAGCACGTCTTTGCATGGTATCAAGTGGGTCTAACTGATATAAATATTATCGCCTAAAGGTGGGCCCTGACCAGAAATGTAAGCGTTACTCCACATGAGAATTAGATTGTGCTTTGCATAGCATAAGATATTGTCTTGACGTGTGTAGGACTTACCACTTAACTCTGTTCAAGATGCATAGTTATCTACGTGCTAATTTATCTTTGACCACTAACCAATAACTCCCAAATTGAACTTTGCTAGTTCGACGCAGAACACCTCAACACTCTCGCCAATTTGGAGAGGTAGGTACTCCTTGGAACTAAGTCACCATGATAAACGGTGCCTATTTTGCAGTTAACTTGCGTTTTTCTAGGATAAAGTGGAACTAAGTTTTCCATTTACTCTAAATAGAACTAAGTTTATCTATTTTTATTAAAAAATAAGGAGGTACTACTCTTTTCGGTTTCGGCTATTCGTATGGTGATGCATAAAATATAGAGTTCAGAACTACTACTATAATAATTTATAATAATTTATTTCTGCTTACAAATAAGATTTTAGATTATACATTAAATGATTCTAAGATATTAATTTAATATAATATATAATAATTAACATTTTCATTCACATGAGATCTAAAATACATAGATTTTTAATATATTTCGAATATCAAACTTATCATATCAAATGAAACTAATCTCATGGATTTCATCGCGTTTGTATGGGTTTTATCAATAATTAAAACATTGGAATACAATGATTGAATGTGTTAATCATAATTTTAGAAATTAAATTTTAGTTTTTTGTATGCGCTTAAAATACATGATATCAATTTCACTTTTCATAAGTGATGAATATTAGGAGGTATTTTGATTACAATATACTTATGGCTACCGTCATAATATGAAACAAAACCTGTTGTTACGAACAAATTTGTTGAAACTATGTGATGATGATGATGAGCTATGTGCCAATTTTCATCCAAATCTGTGCAATTTTTTAAGCGTGATTGAGTAACAAAAATCCAAACACTTTCACAAACTTTCACATGCTAGTATCCAGCTTCCTACTAATATTATAAATTTAACATGATTTATTAAAAGAGACCTGTACCCAATATTGAGATGTCATTGTACTGAAAATAAAAAGAATAACACCGTTGAAATTATCCAATATTATCTTAAGATACTAACTCAACTTCCTTGACTAATTCAAGGGCATCTAACAAGTATTCAGGATGCTGAAACTGTTCGCCACAGGTCAATACTAATTCGTCATAATATTTAGTACTACCATCTTTTAAATGAATGCATTTCCTTTGTCTGAAAGAAAGTGTCACGTAAGAATAATCTACTATTTCAAATAACTACATACATAGTGCTATAGCAGCCCAACATAACAAAGCTAAAACGAACTGGCACCTAGTGTAAGTTGCATTTGATGGGATCCATTAGATCAGTCAGTTATCTTCATCTCAACTCATCCATGTCCCACTGCTGGGCTGGAGCCTCTTCCACAATAGGAGAGAAATTGACCAACTACACCACGCTGCTCAGACGTGTTGGTATAGGGTTTTATTTAGAGATGTTATATGCAACTTTCCTCCCTTAGTAGTTTTTTTTTTTTTTTTTTTTTTACGATCACCCAAGATTAAGGTGGTGACTCACCGAAGTTAAAAATCGGGTCCCGGTGACCCGCTCGCACGGCGAAGAGAGAGGAGTTTTTACGGTGGGTCTATGGGGTCACGCGCCGCCTTTTCCGTCACCCCGGACCGATTTGGCGGGGCGAGACTAACCCATAGTCCACCAAAAAAAAAAAAAAAAAAAAAAAAGATTAAGGTGGTGACTTAGGGGTAGTGAATCGTGGTGACAGAGTTAGAATACAATTCAGTATTCTTACTCCGTCACCACACGGAAAGATCATTCAGTAAGATCCACAAATTGTTGACCTGCGTCCAGGTTCAATTTGTGTTAATTATATATTTTTTAAGTCCCCCGTAATCCAAGGATTATTTCCAAAGAGCGAGCGTGTTGTCTTTTAAGATAATTAGAAAGTGATTTCTAAATCATTCTATTAGTTAAAGAAATAATAATGTTTAATATTAACACAGTATCTATAAAACGTTGTTATTTATCCAATTAGCTAATAATTTTAGAATATACTTTCTTTAAATAAAGTACATATTTAATAGGATGGTGTTAATTTTTCCCCGTGTGATGACGGATTAAGGATATAATGTGCTATTACCCTTTGGCTTCGGAGGAAACCATGAGAATAACTAGCACTGGATTTGTAACACTATCTATGTTCTAATTCCTACTTCTTCCTGTACAGTAACGTTCTAATTCTTCATTCTATATATTATTCCTTCCTTCTACATATAATTCCTTCTTACATCGAAATTACCAGGTCCATTTGGTGAGTTATAGATATAATAAAAGTTACAAAGACTACAAACCTGTCAATTCCAACCATTACAGCAGATATGACGTCGACATAAAAATAGAATGGTATACTTTTAATATAGCGATCTGTGAAACGACCATGACGAGGTACACAAATTTCGGCGGCCTTAAGACAGTCCGCCACCACGTGCAGACCGTGCGTTGACACCAACGTTACGTTGCTAAATGTGAGGTATTGTGATGTTGGCCTATAAATTATATTAATTTTAGAAGGTTCACACAGATAAATCTTTTTTGTTTTAGAAATTTATTTCGGTGCCCTGTTCAATTTAGCGGGGAGTGGTTAATGTATCTCGTAGGACTCCACATCACCAGATTCAGCGATCATATATCATCTGCATCTCCGTGTAGTAACGCACTAAGAATACAATATTACCACTATTAATTTGTTCTTGGGAGCCATAAAAACGGTTGAGATATCACTAGAAGTATGGGCAGCAGAACTCTCTTGGGAAATTTATAACACCAATTGCGATCGCCAATCCACCTTCCAGACATGGCGATATTATCATCCCCCTTTAATATGGCCCATGTTTAATAATAGACGTCATGAATGTCGCCTGCATTCAAAAATTCTGTTGGTATATTATTTCTGTAGATACTATTTTTTACTGATTTAATTTACATAAAATTGTATTCAATATTTAATATCTATAATCTCCAGTATCCTACAAGGTCCTTCAAGGTTCCTCAAGGTCCTTCAATTTACAATATCATTTTGAAATATATATAACCAGAGATTGTGACTGGACTAGATCCCACAAGTGGCATCCAATTGCAAGCTAACTACTGGAACAGACACATCTTAAAGAGACAATGAAAAGACCACCATGTAGAACGATAATAATTATAGAATATAAATTAAGATTAAATAAGAATAAACACATCTGCTATCATCATAATTAAAGCATAGACTATATATACGATATAATATCTCATTAACATATAGATAATATTTAAAAAAATGCTATATTAATACAAACCCCATAAGCAAAGTTTCAAGGAATGAAAGACCAGTTCGGCTGGCTCCAACGACAACTATACTATTGTTCACATAGATCGTGGGTATACTTGTCAAAGGTTTCTCCATTATCCATAATGATAATGGATAGGTACTGTAGAACATATATTATTTTCAAAAATCCATGTCTAAATATTACTTAATCTTAGATAAATAATTTTCTGTGTTGATGAAGTGAGAATAGAATTTACCACCTTCTTTCCCGTGGGAGTCGTAAAAGACGACTAAAAGATATGCTCATAATATCTCTGCAAAAACTTTAAATAAAATCATATGCTAATGGATATAATAGGATGGCTAACCCATCTTGGGTTAGCCATCTGACTAATGTCATCATCATCACAGCCCATATATGTCTCACTGTTGGGCTCGGGCCTCCTCCGTAATGGGAGGGAAGTTAACCTACTATACCGCGCTGGTCAGACGTGTTGGTATAGAGTTTTGTTACGAGTTTCCCTTCTCTTGCATAGATGTTATATCCGTTTTATATCCCTTAGTCGTCTCTTACGATCACCCACCGGTAAGATAGGGGGTGGTGAATTGTATTCTTACTCCATCACCACACGGATAACGTGGAACACGGACAATCTGACTAATGTGGTACAGGTCAATTTCTGTATTATTACGGAGGAGTTTTTAGCCCAGCAGTGGGACTTATAGGAGCTGAGATGATAATGATGAGATAACTATTAAATTGACTATTGAATATCTTCACGGGTCAATTTCTTCAATTGTCAAAAACTTTTTATTGATTTATAATACAAATGCCTTGGTATGCGTTTTTTTTTTCTTTCTTGTCTTTGATGGCAAATGAACAAGCAGCACACCTGATAATAAATGATGCTACTGCTCACCGACCTTAGCTATACGAAGGGTAAGCATAGATGTCATGTTTAAAAAAAAAGTTATACTAAGGGTATACCTTTTTTTCGCCTTGCGGTGGACTATAGATGTGGTCGCGCTCCGTCAAATCGGTCCGAGGCGACAGAAGGGGCGGTGCGCAACACCATAGACCCACCCTGCAAGGAATCCTCCCTTCGCCGTGCGAGCGGGCCACCGGTACCCAATCTCTGTCTTCGGTGGCCCATACCAAGGGTACACCTAGGCTTACCGTGAAGACAGGCTTCTTCTTAAACTTAATTTAAATAAGGATATGTTATAATGCTCGAGAAACAGTGCAACAAATAGTTTAAAAAGTATTAGAGGTATGTCATGTAGTAATGGATTGAGAATAGGTGATGACGGATTAAGAATATAACATTCCTTTCTCATATCGTAAGAGATGATAAGAACCGTAACTATAATATCACGGTAAAGATGGAAAACTGGAAATGTTTCGCTTTTCTATGCCAACCCATGTGGCCATCCTTCCATTCATGGCGAACTCAACAGCGGTTCATAATCTAAATATAAAAAACTAAATTGAAAAAGGGAGTACAGTACTGGAATTTCAATTTAAAAAATTCCGTCCTTAGTTATTTGAATACATAAGCAAAGAAACTTACATATTTTTGTATATTTTATCCAAATCTTTATTTCCACTAATATTAGGTATCGAGATTCGTGGATGTACAGGCGACATATGAGCGGCAAACGACATTAAATTACGAAGCGGACTCTATTTAAAAGAAATAAAAACAAAGTATAAAAGAAATAAAATAAATTATAAACAAATTAATATTAACGAGATGCTTTGTGACTTTTAAAAGAAAATAATAATTATTTATGTTTCATAACTGCGCCGTAAAATTGGCTTTGAACTGAAGTGAAAATACATCTACTTGTAAACGTGTAATAGATCAGGTATGGATTCCTTTAAATCGGTATAGTTTGACAATTAAATTGGCATAGCCACCTAGAACACATCTACATCTATGAAAGAAAATGTTTGTATATATGACATCACTAAACTCAGAAATAATTAGCCTTTTTCTTGGGAAGATTTAAAAAAGATCCGCTAGGGGCAGCACCAGTGCGGAGTACATATTATGTTTAGAATTGTCTATTGACAACAACGTCAAACGTATAGAATTATAATGGAATTAAAGGAAGATGATGTACCTGGAGCGAAATAAAAATTTGCAAAAGTGCAAAATCATCTTGTCCAGGACTTAAAACGACGGCTTGCATGTCATTCCTGGCTTACCTAACCGTGTCAGGTAATAAAAATGTCCTAGTTGAGAGGTTAGTTGGTTCTTAAATTTTCTTGTACGTCATTGTATTGTTGAAAATTTTATTATTTTAAATAAACTGTGTTGTTTTATTTTGTTTTGTATATTTAAGAATTGAAGAATGCATTGCAAATGGTAATGATAAAAAAGAAATAGTGGAATTGATGGTGGTAAATGTCTCGCGGAGAAACAGCAACGCATGAAATTACTCAACCCAACTCTACCAAGTTCAACATCCTGCACTTTTCCTACTACAAATTGGGCAAATTTTCCATCCCATGGTATTCTTCGTTCTTTTTGCTATAACTTTCAAAATTCAAAACAAACAACACAGAATTCAAAACATATGTACCCCACTGGTGCCGCCCCTAGCGGATCTTTTTTAAATCTTCACAAGAAAAAGGCTAATTTGACCGATCATTATGAAAATTGGTATACAGATATTTTTTTACGGAGGAGGTTTAAATGCTATCCTCATTAATATAACTCGCCACCAGGCGGCGCTACGAAATATGGACTTCTACAAACAAGCCAACAAACTGGGTTTGCTAGTAGTAGGTATATAACAATGCAAATATTTTATACAGATTAAAAATACCATCATATATTTTAATACCTACGCATGTATTTATTATGAAAGCTGTGCTTCGTAAAATACGCTGAGCGATCGCGTTGGTACCGAGTTTCTAAGAACAAACATAGTTAAAGAATGAACATACATTCAGTTGATTTACGCTATTATTATTTTCAAATTTGAATATTCTAAGATCTTGATGTTTTGAAATATTTCTAGATAGAATTTAATTATGCAGCTAAATGTAAATGTGAGTGATATAGGGATGTTTCATCACATATTGTCATCACCTAGTTCTGAAGCAGCCTATAAGTTAATTAAGTTTGCTATGTTACGTTTTAAGTAGTATGTAACTTATTGATATACGATGGGACTAACATGTACATTTGTATAAAAGTCCCTAATAATAAATAAAGAAAAAAAAATTATTCTAAGTTCTAATATAATTCGCAATAAAACAATTTTTACGCATTTATCACATTTGTATTAGATTTTAATTTTCTCAACGTTTTCAGCGTTCGTGGTCACATCACTCCTCCTGTGACGATATAAATGAGATAAAATCCGTAAAAATAATTGGATTCCAGAAGTATAATAATCACGTGAACATCAAAAGTCCATTATAATACTAATATATCTTTATCATCATATGGTAGTGGAACTCACCAATTATACAACATTACAAAAGAGGCTAGGTTGACATTTTTATCTATCTAGATGAATTTTATAGTTCAAGCGTCTCTATACTCTAAGATAACTATGTATAAGTATTCGTATAATAATAATTATTTTGCACAGGAATAAGTCATGTAATATCTGAATCTACATGTAACTACAACCCGGCATAAAAAATAGCGAATTATTATATTAAATATATATATAATAATAAAAATCTATTATAATACTAAAGATATATATTAATTAACATGATTATGTAGGAATTACCACGTAATACATACATACATATCATCACGCCATATCCCTTGTAGGGTAGGCAGAGAGAACAGAGTGCCAGAGAAATCTATCTCTGCATACTTCACTCGCTTCCTCAACATTCATAATTCTCTTCATACACGCTCGCCGGTTTCGGAGACTCTTGACTCCACCTTCCTTCAGTACATGACCGATCTGGTCTAGGTAGGTTAGTCTCGGTCTCCCTCGGTACCTACATCCTTCCACTTTCGCATTGTATATCTTCTTAACCAGGCGTTCGTTCGGCATTCTTTCCACATGTCCGAACCATCGGAGCATTCCCTTTCGCATCTTTACACCAATACTCTCTTTCATACCTACTCGCTCTCTTACGTCGTCGTTACGAATACGGTCGGTCAGCCTAACTCCACAGATTTTCCGCAGAGATCGCATTTCGACCGCATTAATTTTACTATCATACTCTTTTCTGCATACCCAACTCTCGCTTCCATACAGTAATGTTGGGACAAGCACTGCGTTATGTATTGCTACACGTGCCTTCTGGCTGAGGTGGTGGCTGCCGAGAAGTTGCCCCAACGCTCCGTTCACTCTATTTCCCGCATTCACTCTTCGCTCTATATCAGTGGTGTACCTTCCATCTCGGCTAAATCCACATCCAAGATATACAAATTCATCCACTTGCTCTAGTACATCATTACCTATTGTTACTCTTACATCTGTTCTGGTTTTATCTCTTTCAAAGACCATTATTTTGGTTTTGCTCACATTCACGCGTAGACCCCTTTTCTTACAATCTTCTGTCATTGTGTCGACTAGGGTCTGCAGGTCAGTCGCTGACTGTGCCAGCAGGACTGCATCATCTGCATAAAGCAGAGCAGTGACCACTGAGTCGCCCATCTGGACTCCCACATTCATATCGTTCAATCTTTGGAGACATTTATCCAGATATATGATAAACAGCCTGGCTGACAGAACGCACCCCTGCTTAACGGCGATATTGACGTCAAACCAAGGCGACATTCCATCATCCAGCCGCACACAGGCTCTACAGCCCATGTAACTGGACTGCACAGCCTGTAGCAGTTTACCGTTAATACCATACTCCGGTAAAATGTCCCAAAGTTCCTTTCGTACAACCGTGTCAAATGCTCTCTCCAGATCCACAAAACTGCAGAAAACCCTCTGACCTAGAGCCAGATGCTTCTCCACAATGTTGCGCAGAGAGAACACTTGATCCATGCATCCCCTTCCACTCCTGAAACCTCCTTGTGTCTCACACAGTAAACCATCGGACACCATCCTCATTCTCCTTTCAATAATTTTTCCATACAATAAATACATATAAATGTACCACGTAATAAATACATATAAATGTCTATAACATACCGAATCGCCTTTAGCGAACAACCGACACGTCCAGAAAAGGGTGGAATAGCGTGATTGACGTATAATTTCCCTCAAATACCAACGAGTATGTGGTTCTAAGGCTGGTGACATTATTCCGGCTAAAATCTAAAGTACAACTTGCTTTTATCATCCGTTTAAGCAAAATACACGATATGGCTAGGCATAACGTATATTTTGCTTCCATTTTCAGAAAGGGAAAATCCTTAAAGTAATGAAAGAATTTTTGGACATTACGAATAGACTTTTTTGGACTATATTCTAAGCCCAAAGACTTTCACAAGTCTACGGCTTTCCATATATTGATCAGATCACTGGCACGTATATTTAACTTTAGTAAATGGTAAGACGTAGCAGCTATGCGGGAAGCCTAAATGTCAACTGTAACTACTCTAGCGTTACATCAGTTTTTTTTTTTCATAATTATGGCCCCACTTTGCTCATTTTATTTATATATGGGTATATTTTAAATATGCAATCCTATTATCTGAAAGGTTTAATCCCTTGTTATTGTTTAGTTTTTAACATATCTAACTCCATTAAAAAAGTAATATATTTAAAGCTAGTGTAAAATGACTTCCTCACAATAGGATAGAACTTACAGCTGCATCTGTTCCAGGTCGGCGTGGTTCTGGTTCTAAATCATAATGCGCTCGTATAACTGTACTATCTTCTAAAGGACTGAAATTAAATTGAATATAATTGCTGTTCAGAAATAATCAAATATAGTTTCACGGAACAAGGATGGCCTGCTGGGAATTAACCATGTTCGATTTCATTTTTAACAAATTATATGAACGAACTATCTGATCTAATTTACGTTTAAGTTGTAAGAACTGGAAATTAACCTGCTTATAACCCCCCTATCCAACCTACCACCGCCTGGCTGACTTGCAGCAAACCGCTTATACCAGGTCCGTGGGAAAGCCACGCAGGTTTAATCGCCTGGCAAACGCCTCCTCGACTATATGGACCATGACCATGTCCAGCAAAAACTTAGAATGGAGACGAATCTATCAATAAAATTTCAAATTTCTTCTTTTAAAAATAATTGTTGAAAATAAATTTTAACAACAAATATATCACTGACAAAGATAGATATATCTTTCTCTGTCTCTATCTTTCTCCTATTATACAAGGTGACTAAGACAAATAGTCATTAGCCTCGTCCACAACTATAACACTTTTCACTTCCTTTTTCTCACTAGTATGTACTGAACGAATAATATAAAACCTTGGCTGTAGAATTCTTAAAATAAATATGAACAGAACTTACCCAATAATAACCATTCCCATTGGTTGGTTCTCGCTAAGAAATATGTACGACTCCAACGTTTTTGATTGTAAGGAGGATTCGTATAAGCTTTTAAGAATATCCATACGTACTGAATTTGCTAAAATATTTTCTAATGAATTTACATCGTATTTCTCACTCAATCTTACTGCCAATTTACTGAAAATATTTTTTTTTTATCTTCCAATTATTATTATCTTTATCAATCAATTATTTATCTTCCAATTATTTTTATTATTTAAGCTATAGAAGTAAGTACCAGAACCCTATATTTTTTGCATTATTTACAATGTTATAAGTTATACATGTAACTTTAACGTACACACACATTATAATAGCTATAGGATAATGAGAAAATTTAATATTACATATACTAACACTCATGTAAATATAGCATTCATTTTTACGATAAATTAGAAAGAAATAAAAATTTCCATAAGAAAGAAAATATAAAAGTATATTTTAAACATATTCCATACATCCATAAATCAGCCTATAGACATCCACTTTTAGGACATAGGCCTCCTACCCTAATGGAAAGACTATTATTTACTATAATTTATTTATTTATTTGCGTGTGGTGACGGAGTAACAATACTATTCACCACCCCATATCTTACCCGTGGATGATCGTACGAGACGACTAAGGGATATAAAACGCATATAAAATCTATGCGAGAGAAGGAAAACTCGAAACAGAACCCTATACCAACACGTCTGACCAGCGTGGTATAGTAGGTTAACTTCCCTCCCGTAACGGAGGAGGCCCGAGCCCAACAGTGGGACATTTATGGGCTGTGATAATGATGATGATGATGATTATTATTTATGTTATTAATTTATTTACTATAATCGCTATATTGGCTGGTGAATTAAACTGCAATGAGAAAATAAAGATGAGAATGATACATTATAATCTTAATCTGTATGGTGTACAATCCACGTGGTAAAATAGAAAAAAAAATTACAAAATATTTTTGTTAAGACATATTCCGCCTTACTAAAAGATAATATTTTATTTGTAGAAATTATATTACATAAATATATCATTAAGACATTCTTTCATAGAATTACATCTATTTAATTGTAGCATAGCAAATTTATATACATTATTTCAAGGTATAAATAAATGTGGTACGTGCCAAAAAAAAAGGTGAATCATAAATATAAATTAGTCATATTTACCTTCGAATAGAATTGACATGTGCTACATATAAAGATTCATTTATAAACCTCATACTGGATCCGATGGGTGTTACCATCTGAAAAAAAAAAAATATTCAATCTACATTTCTTCTTAATATTTATTCTTTCAATCTACATTGTTTCCCATTACATTAAGGCCTTTCGGTATTGGTAAATTTCAATGAAATATTTTTGACAGACTGTTTCTTTTGCGTACTCATACTATAATTGCACACCTTATAACACGTGAATTGTTTCTATGTTTTATACTCGAAATGCCGCGATACCAGTATTTTTCATCACAAAAACGTTTCTGTAGAAAAGAGATACTTTTTGAAATTCATATATATTAAAAGCGATTGCGTTATTTTCTCATTCGCATTCGTAACGACGACGTAAGAGAGCGAGTAGGTATGAAAGAGAGTATTGGTGTAAAGATGCGAAAGGGAATGCTCCGATGGTTCGGACATGTGGCAAGAATGCCGAACGAACGCCTGGTTAAGAAGATATACAATGCGAAAGTGGAAGGATGTAGGTACCGAGGGAGACCGAGACTAACCTACCTAGACCAGATCGGTCATGTACTGAAGGAAGGTGGAGTCAAGAGTCTCCGAAACCGGCGAGCGTGTATGAAGAGAATTATGAATGTTGAGGAAGCGAGTGAAGTATGCAGAGATAGAGTTCTCTGGCACTCTGTTCTCTCTGCCTACCCTGCAAGGGATATGGCGTGATGATATGTATGTATGTATGTATTTTCTCAATAATGAGTTCTGTGGGAATGTATTTTATAAAAAGTACACACATGAGCTTTTGCGTTTTTCAAACGAGTATATACTTACTTAATAACAGTCAAGACTGATGACTGCAAAGATGGCGTAGTGGTTAAGATACCGACTTTCCGTGACAGTGTTATAGGTTCGATTCCTACGCAGGACAATGCGTTGTGCGATCCACAAAGTGTTGTTTTGAGTCTAGGTGTAATCTGTCTGCGTTAATCGCATGTTTATAAAGTCTTACGCAATACAAGGATTATTTCCTTAGTGCAGGTGGAGTACTTATAAAAAAAGTAAGTCAAGATACTTTTGTTATTTCTTCCTATTTATAAAAGTACACAACTTTAAACTAAAAAGAAATCTAAATTTATTTAATAGATTCATCGCTCTATCCAATAAAAGTAACAGAGTTTAAAAGACTCACCGTAAAGTGTTCTAATAGAGGAAAAGGTGGTTGCTGAGAAGGCAAACATATTATGCAATAGTCCCTGTTTGGAAATAACTCGAATGCCACCTCTAGTATATCGAAACCATACCTGTGAAAGTCACAACCTTATATCAGTTAAGTAAAAATAACAGGTACCTACAGGTGAAATATATAGTAATATACCTATTATTCAGCTTTTTTTGGGTAGGCTATGGCCCGGACACACGTCGCCCGTTCCGTTCGGGGAGACGGAAGGGCAGAGCGTGGCCCCATAATCCACCGTATTCCCTCCCCATCGCCATTGGGCCGGCCACTGGTACCGCTTCCTTGCCATCGGTAGCCAGCCCCGCGGGAACCTATCATTCAGCTTAACAGTAAAATTCATTACGTGGAATATTATCAGAACACAGCTCTCCCAACAGAGGTGGATAATTTGCCACGCTTAGCAGGCGGCTTGTCGATTGTAGTATAAGTTATAAGTTCCACAGGCAAGTGCGGCTGTCCATTCACCTGGTGATCCCTCAGCTGATTTTCACGAGTACCACGGACAACTAAGGGTGGTGACACATTATAATCTATACCATCACCATAGCGGTCACCATTCATCATTCTATTACTCTTATCCCAATTACTTGGGGTCGGTACAATATGTCCTCTTCTTTCATAGTACATACTGTAGAAGTTATTGGCAATAGTTTTATGACCGGCCGCCTGCCAGACGTCAACCCTCGACAACCTTGGGAATGTAATTGTTGAGTGAACGGCATCAGGTGGCGTTGGCCTAGGTTGTTATAAGGCTCTTAGTCGTCTTTTACGACATCTAGAACCAAAGTAAGAGTTGGTAGTATTCGTAGCCGCTACCACACAGCATAATATCACCATAGCGGTAAGCTAATTTATTAAACTAATTATTAAAATGACCTTTCTCTCTTACAATGATGTTATCTGAAAGCGTCCTCTTGTCGTCTGAATAGACCACTGATTTTGTGACATTGCCTTTAACGGTTCACATAATCTCTGCTGGCGAAGCTTTAACACAGTACATAAATAGTAAAGATATGCATAGTTAAAGGTTACCTTTCATCATACTCTGGATCTATTGCAAACAATTCAATTAAGAATGCATTTGGTGTCCCTTTGAAACGTGTAATTGGCTCCCAAGGTTTGTTTGTTGCACACGAAGGCGCTAGAAAATATAATTTTATACGATAAATAGCAAAATACATGTGTGTTATACCATTTGCATACTCTTTTAATGATATAAGTACACAGCATTACATCGGTTAACCATCGGAGGAAAAAGACACAAATCCGAAAGGTTAAGATCAGACGCTAGAGAGAGGAACGTAGAGCTGAGTAATTTCGTCAATAAAGTCTTACACACACTTTAAAGGCGAACACGTATGCATTTACCATAGGATCATCATTAATATCGTCATCCTTGGGCGGCGCAGGCGCACGTACCTCCGCCTGATGCCGCCCTAGCCGAGGCAGCGGGAGACCGAACCGGGGATTAGTCTGGTCGCCCCAAAGCAAGGCTACCGCGTGAGGACGATGCCCCAACAGCCAAAGCCGCCGTGGTATCGACTTGAGAGGATACCCGCAAGGGTAAACCGCCGATGGCCCGCTCGCACGCCGAAGAGAGGCACTATGCCGGGTGGGTCTATGGGGCCGCGTGCCACTTCTTCCGTCGCCCCGGACCGGATATCCGAAATGGAAATATATCCGAAATCGTAACCGACACCGATATAAAAATTTGGGATAATTTCACAGGATCAGTATCACACTTTTTCTTTCCTTTTTTCAACCATCCCAATTATCAGCCAAAACGTAACTCTCTTCAAAGGAGAATAATATCATAATCACAATTTTCCTTTTACAATTCTCTAATAATCCAATATCTGTAAACAAAACTATCCGAAACTACCGGTTCATCCAAATTGATTTCATATCGTTAATCGTATCCAAAGCTGGTGTTATCATCACAGCCCATATATGTCCCACTGTTGGGCTCGGGCCTCCTTCGTAATGGGAGGGAAATTAACCTACTATACCACGCTGGTTAGACGTGTTGGTATAGCGTTTTGTTTCGAGTTTTCCTTCTCTTGCATTGATGTTATATGCATTTTATATCCCTCAGTCGTCTCTTACGATCACCCACGTGTAAGATAGGGGGTGGTGAATTGTATTCTTACTCCGTCACCACACGGATAAATTGATGTAATTTTATTCTAATATACGTTCTAGCATCTGGACCCGGAACTTCATATCTGTTAAGAATCCCAAATAAGTAATCCTCTTCCATCCTAAATATTCCAAAAATTATTGGCAATCATTTCATCCGCGACCCTAAAGTCAACCCTCCTTAGGAATGCAATTGTTGATTGGACAGCATCAGATGGAGTTGGGCTAGTTCGATGTTAACTTCTTAGTCGTCTTTTACAAGTCTTTTTTTTAGTTTGGTAGGACCATGCTGTTGACAGTTTCCGTCTACAGCCGCAAGCCGGTTCGTTTGGGGTAGTACCACACTCTCGCAGAAGGTCGACGTGTGAGAAATGGCAATAAGCTGTTGTGCTTCTTTCGGTGAGCGAGAGAGCCGGAAGCCCAACTGGGTGGGTTTGGGATGTGTATTGGTAGGCAGCGGCCTAGCTATACCCTTGGTTATGCAAAGGTCCATGGGCGGCAGTAACATTTACCAACAGGTGTGCTACTTGCCACCAAAAGCAATAAAAAAAACACCCACGGTCAATATAAAAGAGGTTGGTAGTATTCGTAGCCACCACCACACAGCGCCAGTCACTTTCTTTTATAGGATGAAAAGTAAAAGTAGTAAAAAAGGCCTACATAGTAAGAAATGAAACAGGCGCGGAACATATAAAAAACTTACCAGTCATCTTATGTGCTTTCACCTTATGAATTTTATCTTTCTTGCATTCTAGTTGCATTTTTATATCATGGAGTGTTGTTTCATCTGCTATAAGATCCCTGTTGTAATTAATCAAGTGGTTGAACAAGTTTAATTAAAAAAAAACACAAAGCAGTCATGAGGACTGCCGACAAAAGTGAAAACTTAAACCTATGAAAATAATGAATATTATAAATTAAAATAGAACAACAAGTACGTATTTCAGCTAATTTCACGACGCTCACACTGTTTACTTCGCTGCATAGCAAGAATACCACGCGCATGTGCTCGAGATCTACCGACTCATTCTCTTTCTCTCTCCTACTTTCTACCTTTGTGTATCTTTCTTTCTCTCTCCCTTTTGCGTTGGAATATTGGACGCTACTAGCTGCTAGCTCGCGCTTGTCTGTAGCAGGTATACTACGTGCATCCATTCGAATGCCATTGCGTTAAACGTTTAACGCAACCTTGTTGGAAGTCGCATTAGAAGTTTCACTACAATCAACAAAATAAATAATTAGTGGGGTAACTAAGTAAAATGCAATAATATCCATCAGAAATCTTACTGTCACAAATTAAAACCTTATGTACGCGTTTGGTATAATGTACGATGGGGCTGATTGATATCGAGACCTCTACAAGGGACTTCATTAATCTTTAGCCAAGTCTAGCTTTTAGCAACAACTTCAAAAATGAAAATATATCATACATTGACAGAGCACAGTAAAGCGGCTCAGGCACCCTCAAATGTTCGGTATTGATATTAATAATATCAAATTCCAAGTCACTATCTTCATCCTCAAGTAAAATAGCCATTATATCCTGAGAATGAATGCTAAGTCTCGGCTGCTCATCATCATCGTTTAGCGAGCCATCCTGTAAAAGCATAGAATTAAGGCTCTATAGAAATTCAAATGACTATTGAATTAAAAAAATAATGCCACTTTTCACCAACGACACCTAAATTTAACATAAGTGTCTAAAAATCATTTTTACATGTTGTATGACACCTTTTTTGTTAGGCGGCGGGCTAGGATATGTCACGTCACGCTAATTCGTCCGGGGCGACAGACAAGCGGCCCACGACCCCATAGACCCGCCCTACAATATACGTCTCGACACCGTGCCGTTCCAGTGACCCACCTGGTCACTGGAACGGGATGCTGTATGACACCTAATATCAATCAATCATTAAAGTTTGCCCAAGGCGTTGCAAGGTATTCCGAGTTAGGTACAGGTCGTTTCGATTTACACGGGAGTAGGGGACGTCCCGATTTTCAAGGATCTGAAGAGGAATCCCGTATTAGTACTTGCTGAAGTAAAAACATATTAGATGTAATTCGTATTCGTATTCTTTTTCACTGATTTAAAAAGCAATATATAAATTAAACCTTAATTTTCATATTAAAAAAGTTTTCTTTTTCCTTTGCACTGCTCTGTGATCAAAAATCCCTATTGATTTTAAGGTCTAAAATTGTCTTAAACCTTTACAACAATATGTAACACACAAAAACATAAAGATAAGTCTTGTCGATATGGCTCGCTCTCATAGAGCTCATTTTTGAAATAGTTTTTTCTAGGTTTTTTTAATCCTTGTGGTGACGGAGTAAGAATTCAATTTACCACCCCTTATCTTACCCGTGGGTGATCGTAAGAGACGGCTAAGGGATATAAAACGCATATAACATCTATGCAAGAGAAGGAAAACTCGGCCCAAAACCCTATACCAACACGTCTGACCAGCGTGGTATAGTAGGTTAAATTGCCTTCCCATTACGGAGGAGGCTCGAGTCCAACAGTGTGACATATATGACCTGATATGATGATGTGATGAGTTATTTTTACAGACGAAACTTCGATACAATTCTTTATTCTTTACGATTTGTCATCGTTTCATAAAAAAAAACATACCTGTTCCTCATTATTAGGCTTCAACATAGAATTTGTATAATGTGGGACAACAAAAAGGCTGTAAGTAAATAAATACAGAAAAGGTTAATATAAATCTTATCAATAAATCTTAATGCATACGTTATGCATAATCATATAACCTACACATATCTTACCGTGTGGTAACGGAGTAAGAGTAAGAATACAATTCACCACCCTATCTGTTCCCCATCGGTGCTGTAAAAGGCGACTTATGGATATGATTATGAAGATAACATCTAAGAGTAGGAGAACTCGAAACAATCCCCATACTTACCGATCTGACCAACATGATAAAGGGGATGAATTTCCCTCCTATTGTGGAGTAGATCAAGCCCAGCAGTAAGTAAGGAGTAGTATACCTATATTCTATATAAGCATTACTATTTTATACTCTTACTTTTTTTGCCAAGATGAATATGATTGAATAATTTGACTGAATAGACCACTCAGTGGCTTAATGACCAACCTTATGGGCTCTAACTCCAATCCGGGGGATTGTTCCGAATCTGAGAGTTACTTATGTCCGTCAATTGTATGTTTGTAAAGTCACCCCACAACACAAAGATTATAGAGAAAATTTTCCAAAAAAAATACCCTCATTTCTACGTATTAGCGTCTGTTCCAGAAACATGCTGTGATCTTCTATTTTATTCAATGCAAAGTTAAACCTTTTATATTATTACAACATGCATTGTGTCCGAATAACATTGTCGTTCCCTGATTGATGAAACAGCAACTCATTCATCATGAAAATTGGTCGGTTACTTTTTTGAAGAATCGCGGACTTAGAACTATAATATTGAATCTCCTGTAGCATTGAGCTCTAGCCTCCTCGGCAATAAGGGAGAAATTGTCAGACGAGCCGGATAGGGTTTCATGTGTTCTTTTGCTTACTTTATTTATATATCCTTTGGTTTTTTACGACCATGGCAAGAAAAGAGTTGGTGAATTGTATTGTATTCTTATTCCATCCATTCACCCGTCCATCAATCTAGAGACATCTATTGTTGGACATAGGGTTCCCCACAAGAATGTTTCTTGCATCCAACAGCTTCCTGTGACTTTTGAAATGTCGCCATTCTACTTAGTAGCAAGACGTCCTACACTGTGTCGTCCGATATATGTTCGCCACTCGAGAAACTTTTTACCCCAACCCTTGTCGGTTGGACGAGCGAGCGATCTGGCCTTACCATTACTACTTCAGCATACAAATTTTTCGGGCTTTATCGGTCACACCCGTTTTCTACGGATTACCAAATTCCTAATTTTGTACATACATACTAATCATCACGCCATATCCCTTGCAGGGTAGGCAGAGAGAACAGAGTGCCAGAAAACTCTATCCTTGCATACTTCACTCGCTTCCTCAACATTCATAATTCTCTTCATACACGCTCGCCGGTTTCGGAGACTCTTGACTCCACCTTCCTTCAGTACATGACCGATCTGGTCTAGGTAGGTGAGTCTCGGTCTCGCCCGGTACCTACATCCTTCCACTTTCGCATTGTATATCTTCTTAACCAGACGTTCGTTCGGCATTCTTTCCACATGTCCGAACCATCGGAGCATTCCCTTTCGCATCTTTACACCAATACTCTCTTTCATACCTACTCGCTCTCTTACGTCGTCGTTACGAATGCGGTCGGTCAGCCTAACTCCACAGATTTTCCGTAGAGATCGCATGTCGACCGCATTAATTTTACTTTCATACTCTTTTCTGCATACCCAACTCTCGCTTCCATACAGTAATGTTGGGACAAGCACTGCGTTATGTATTGCTACACGTGCCTTATGGCTGAGGTGGTGGCTACCGAGAAGTTGTCCCAACGCTCCGTTCACTCTATTTCCCGCATTCACTTTTCGCTCTATATCAGTGGTGTACCTTCCATCTTGGCTAAATCCACATCCAAGATATACAAATTCATCCACTTGCATCAGTACATCATTACCTATTGTTACTCTTACATCTGTTCTGGCTTCATCTCTTTCAAAGACCATTATTTTGGTTTTGCTCACATTTACGCGTATATCCCTTTTCTTACAATCTTCTGTCATTTAGTCGACTAGGGTCTGCAGGTCAGTCGCTGACTGTGCCAGCAGGACTGCATCATCTGCATAGAGCAGAGCAGTGACCACTGAGTCGCCCATCTGGACTCCCACATTCATATCGTTCAACCTTTGGAGACATTTATCCAGATATATGATAAACAGTCTGGCTGACAGAACGCACCCCTGCTTAACGCCGATTTTGACGTCAAACCAAGGCGACATTCCATCATCCAGCCGCACATAGGCTCTACAGCCCATGTAACTGGACTGCACAGCCCGTAGCAGTTTACCGTTAATACCATACTCCAGTAAAATGTTCCAAAGTTCCTTTCGTACAACCGTGTCAAATGCTCTCTCCAGATCCACAAAACTGCAGAAAACCCTCTGACCTAGAGCCAGATGCTTCTCCACAATGTTGCGCAGAGAGAACACTTGATCCATGCATCCCCTTCCAATCCTGAAACCTCCTTGTGTCTCACACAGTAAACCATCGGACACCATCCTCATTCTCCTTTCAATAATTTTACCGTACACTTTCGCTGCCAAACTGGTCAAGTTTATGGCTCTGTAATTTGCGCAGTCATAACGTGAACCCTTGTTTTTAAACAAAGGCACGATGACTGCGCTATTCCAGTCCCTGGGAACCATTCCCGAGCTCCAACATAAATTGAGGAGCAACAGGAACGCCTCCCAGACACAGGAGCCACCAAGCTTGAACATCTCGGCAGACACCATATCAATGCCCGCTGCCTTACCATTTTTCAAACTTCTTATCGCCCATTCAACTTCATCCATACTGATGCCATCGGAGGACGCCGGTGCTGAATGTTGGTCTACTAAAGCACATGCGTCACCGGCGCCAACCATAGTATCCGCATACATATCGCCAAAATATTCACTCCATCGGCTTAACACGTCTTATGTTTGTGTAAGAATGTCTCCACCTTTAGACCTTATTTTATTCATTCTGAAGGCTGACCCTGAAAGTACGTCCTCATAGTCGGGACGCTTGGTCCCCACCCATCCGTTCAAATCTCCGCATACAATCACGCGTTCACTGGTTTCTGCCATATCCAGAACTTCCCTAATATTATCCCAAAATTTCTCTATGTCTGATGCCACCGAAGATCCTACGGGTGCATATGCTACAACCATGAATACCTTGGTGACACCTAGTTTTATACGGACCCAAAGTCTGGGATCATACATTCCGTAATCCTTCACGACTGAGGCCAAGCGAGAGGACAACAGCACTCCTACCCCAATGCTGGCTCGATCGCTCTGTGGTACACCAGACCACAGAGCCATCCCGCCACCAGGAAGATCGCAGGCGTCGCTGCCTCTTCGTTTGGTCTCTTTTACATAGAGCACGTCTAGCTGTTTGTCCGCCATGACGGATATCAGCTCGTGCAACTTATACAACCTCTTACATTCCACGTGCCCGCCCGGCACTCTGCTCTCCTCGACTCGCCTGACTGGGCAAGGCGTGATGGATGGCGGCCCCCATCGCCGCAACTACCGATGTTCGTACCGACGGGGGCGGGTCGGTACGCGTCGCCTCCGGGGGACGCCCTAACCCGCACTGCGGCACGCATTCGAGCCGGATTAGCAGTCTAACTAGACTGGCAGGGGACGCGACGAGCACGCTCCAGACTATGCCCCCCTAATTTTGTCACGTAGATAAACACCAAGCTTAGCCCTCTCCATATCATACTGACCAACTTTTAGCTTTTTTTATGAGGTCGACATATAGACACCAAGTTCCAGTGCCATACGTCATCGTTGATAACACACTCCGGTTGCAATCCTTACTTTTCATTTATTCTGTCACCAAACAGAATAATACAATTTCAGGTAAAGAAAATGTTGAGTATTACCTTATATCGGAAACCTCAGGCTCTTCAACCTTGGCTACTTCAGTCTCAACGTCCAAATGTCTCAAGCCTCCAAACGGTGCCAGAATGAAACTCTCCTCTAGAGCTTCGTAATTAATCGTAGTATTAAGACACATCACTCCAATAGCTAACTCGTTGTGCTGTAAATTTATAAACCAATTTCACCGGTTGTCGTCACGATTACCACGACTAATGAGAGCGAGGCCACCGCGTGAGGACGACGCCCCGACGGTGCAAACTGTCCGGGCATCGACATAAGAGGATACCCGTGAGGGTAGACCGCCGGATGGGCCACTGAAGAAAAAGACCGCGTTACTGGTAACAAACCCGCACGGCGTCGAGAGGTATATTGTAGGGCGGGTCTACGGGGTCTTGCGCTGCTTTGCCTGTCGCCCCGGACGGATTAGCGGGGTTTGACGTACCGTAGCGCGCGCAAAAAAAAATGGTTACCACGACTAAACACTTCTAAGGAAATATATAGGACGTTAATCAGATTGATGGCATAGGGTGCTCCTTTAAGTTTCATTTCTTACAATGATGAATGCTGTAATCTTTAACGATATCTGCGAGTATTCTTCTCTGCCAACACATACATATATGAACATTACAACGTTATGAATTCAATTAAATCCTTTTTTTTTTTTACAACACCATGTACGGGCAATAATCTTTGTATTACGAAGGACTTTATGACCTAATAAATAATGGACAGAAATTACACCCAGTCAGAATGCTGATTTGTAGATCGCAGAAAGTGTAATCCTGCGTGGGTATCAACCTGGGCCACTTGGCATTGTAAGGTCGGTATTTAACCATTAAACTATTTTTTTTTATTGTATTGCAAGAGACGACCAACGTATAATAATAATTAACGGACAGACTGAGAACAACATATTATGAATCGCACAAAGTATTGGCGTGTGCGGGAATCGAATCCACGCTACCGCTTATGTCTTCACCGCTTATGAAACATTCTATTCTTATGCAGTCAACATAAAAATCACAATCGAACGTCTTACGTATCACTTCGTTTTCGTCGATTTTATTGTGAATAAATGCTTTTCGTATATTGACGGAGTAAGAATATACTTACCATCCCCTTTCTTGGCGTGGGTATCTTAAAAGACGACTAGAGGAGACTACTCGAAATAATACTCTATGCCAACCCGGTTAAGTCAATTTCTCTCCTATTGTGGAGGAGACTCGATCCCAGCAGTGACTGATATGATGCTAATTCTACTAATATTATATTAATTTGCAAGTTTCGATATTTGATATTTGAATTAGAACTGTTGAACAGATTTGGATGCAAAGTGACACACAAATAAACCGTTACCTGGATTAACATACAACATTACGACGGACATAACATACCTTTCTCCCGGTAATTTTTCTCTCGGAATAATATAGTGATAAAATTTTAAATTGCTAAAATAAGTTTTCTACGGACAGAAGCTTTTAATAACAATACTTTTTAAGCCGAAAATGTGCCATTTTAATAAAAAAAAAAAAAATTATTTTGGAAGGAACGATAAAAAATACATACTAAATAAAAACGTTAATCATCATCATTCAGCCTTTTGTCATCCACTGCTGTACGTAAGCCTTATATTTCGCCACAAAGTTTGATCCTGTACCACCCGCATCCAACGACTTCCAGGAACCTTCACCAAGTCGTTGGTCCACCTGGTGTGGGGCAACCAACACTACTACATCCGATTCACGATCGCCACTCGAGAAACATTCTTCCCCATCGGTTATCGGTTCGTCGAGTGGTGTGCCCTGCCCCACCCATTTTTCTGCGGTTTTACAATTTTATAAAATTACCTCACACACAAGCAGCACTCTATCGGATTCGGGATGTCTTGCTATCAATTCACTGATGTAGAAATCTCCATAAAGTTCTCTCATTACTGATGAGTGGTTCTCAATTATTGGTATTAAGTCATCGTTATCTGCTTCTCTAAACATAATAAATGATTTAACGTATTTAACCACCGCTAGTGGTCGTAGAAGGCCAGTTTAAGTTATCAATAGAAGAATGGGAAGTCTCCAAAACTTATAATATTAATTTCCAACCCGCCTGCCAAACATGGCAATTTTATTTTTGATGCTTTCAACGGTAGACCAGCAAGCGGCCCAAAATAGTAATAAATGATAACTATCATGAAATTTTGCTTTACCAGAGGCATAACCAGATCGCTGCCTAACGAACGATAAGATTTGGACTTCTGGTTGTCTTTAGTCACCAAATGAAACGTAATATCAAACTGCTACTAGACACTCAGAAATTGATTTTCTGCGAAAATATTACTGCCGCTGAGAAGTTAGTCTCTTTATGGTTATAGACAAAAAACTGTCAGTAGCATAATCGTACCACTAGAGGACTATGATGTTATTTCACCTGTGGCGAGGCCTATACCAAACAATGGACCTAAATAAGGTAAGTAGATGTATTACAATGCCATAGGAATGCAATTCCTCGGTAAACAATTTTCACGTCTTTGCCCCAAATTTTAGTCGTCTTTTTGCGATGCAAATTTTTAATTATACATATTAGATTCTATTGCAGTCTATCGCATAGTTCCAGATTCTGTACTTGCTACTCAGGATTTCTTTAGAGCAACTTGTAAAAACTAAGCTTAGTCCAAGCCGAAATTGGTATTCCAGACCTCGCGATCGATAATCGAATGCCTCTGATCCAACTAGGCAATTCAAATTTAATTTTATGCATGGTAGTGTATGATATAAAAAGTTATCGCTGTCATCACTTACACTGCTCGCCTTACTCTGAGTCTAGGACAGACTTCTGCTCGATCAGCAACATACAATGCTGGCAGTATTTCAGCATTACAACCACGCTCTGTTACTATTAGACGCCTAAATGAAGCCTCAGATCGTGACTGACCAGGCACTAACACTGAAAGCAGATTTACACCTTATGTATCAAATAATACTAGTCAGAGTCAGACACTAAATAGCAATATCATTGTATCACCGTATTTGTTTTTCCCGTTAGTTGGTAAAGTTAAAGATAAAAAGGTAGAGGTATATTGTAAAAGGGAAACTCACATCTAACATGACATCGTCTGACCAATGTTATATAGTTATCCAGTTTTTAACCGACGAAAAAATACTGAGGAGGTTCTCAAGTCGACGCGTATATTTTTTTTTAAGTATGACCACGCACAACTTTTATAGAGTAGTCCGATTTTAATAATTCTTTTTTTTATTGAAAAGGGTATACCTCGAAATTCCCATATAAATTAGGAAAAAAATCCAATCCTAAGGGTAGGAAAACAGGAGATGATTTATAGTTCATTCACAGATTTTATTATAGCCACAAAAAATTATAAAATTAAAATAAAAAAAAATTCAACAAAGAAATTAAGCTGCCGAAAAAACTGAAAGCAAAAATAATAAACTTTGTTTTTATTGACTTTAATAATTAATTATAAAACCCGATTACGAAGCGAAAAATGATGTCACAAGCGGGATTCGAACCCGCGCCTTTTGGGATTCCGGCCCAATCGTGCTCGGATCGGAATCCCAATAGGCGCGGGTTCGAATCCCGCTTGTGACATCATTTTTCGCTTCGTAATCGGGTTTTATAAATAATTAAGCATATTAAATGCTAAAATTTCAGTAATTTTTAATAATTAAGTTCTTAAACTAATTTAAGTACACCTAAGTAATTTTTTGTTTTTCAGTTTTCTTGACGATTTAATTTTTTTGTAAAAAGTTTTTTATATAATATTATTGTTTATACACCAGTAAAATTTATAGACATAAAATATAAGATTTGGCATTGGTACAATTAGGCAATCTTATCTGCAATTTCTTATTGGAGAACTTAAGGATTAATTTTTAATTTATTTTCAACATGGGCCATATGAGGAAAAGAATTACTTAAAATAATGAATAATTCACAGTAAGTAACATACATACATACTAGTATACATTATACTTACATATTTATTATATACATACACATTTCATACACATCACTATACTCGAATGAATGAATCAATAAATATGACATGGCCTAAAACCAAATATTACCTATGAATGAGCTTTTAAAAAATAGGCAATGGTCTCGCTGCGTTTATTTACTTATTTAACTTTCATAGAGGGAACCTGTAACATTGGCATAGTTATACGATGCAATGGTAATTTACCGTAGAAGGCAATTGCAAATTTGTCAAAAGATCAATAAACATAATAAAATACTAATCGAAGTGAATGTTAACAGTTCTAACGTTTCAGAGGTTTTATAATTTTAATAAAAATTTGATGAACATTTTGATGAAATTTTAATAAAAATCTGATTCATTGATATAATTAGATAGATAAGAATTATCTCTTTTTTAATTTTGTAATTATTTTTGTTGTTCTTATGACGTCCCGGTTCAGGGGCCTACGGGGTCAGTCGCACTGGCATTTACCAGCTCTAGCATTCTTTCGTTACGCTACTAATTGTATCCAAAAGTAGGTAAAAGAACTTTAAAATGATTTCTTACTTTTTACCGAAGAAGGCCAATTAAAATACTAACTTCTGTAGAAGTTTAATTACAATAATAATTTTAACTTACATGGATATTTGGTCACAGATTTGACCATGGCAATATGATGAACATAGGCGTCATGCATAAATATAGATTTGAGCATGTTGTCGACAGCTTCACGATAATAAGAAGGATCCCAACATAATAAGTGTAAAAATAACGTGTTACGGGCATTCATTTCTGTTGCTCTGAAAAATTAGCATATTTCGCTCTCATTGAAATTTATAATTATCAATATTATTTATAATTATTAATTATATATATAATTATTATTAATTATTTATAATTATAATAATTATTATTATTTATTTTATTTAAATGTATTATTATTTATTTATTTATCTGTTCTCTCTGCCTACCCTGCAAGGGATATGGCGTGATGATATGTATGTATGTATGTATTGAAATTTATATGTAGGTAGATATGTAGTTGGTAAAGCATGTCTTCTTCCTCTAACGCAAATGAAAGAAGATCAATATACTGTGGGCTGTTGTGATCAAGGTTTTAGTATCAGCGACATATTTGACGCCAAGCCTGCTAAAAAACGCCATCCTTGATCAAACCGCCAAACGCGTCAAACCCACGCTACGTTGCTCTGAAGAACTTGAGATAGGTATTTAGTAACACTATCAACTGTCAACTAAAACTATCAGTTAAAATCAACTGTACTTTTCTAGTGTCTCACTATTGAAAGCGGGGCTCTTTTGAGAATGAGATGAATATAATTTGTAAATTAATTATAATACTGTATGTTTCTTTGATGAAATAAATAAATATTTTGTTAAATTTTCAATGGGAGTTGATAGAGACATCGCACAACGTTGCATGATCGAAACAGTGTACGAGCTCTACAAACCGGAACATTTCTTTACTGTTGCACTCGATTCTTTCTAACATAGAAAATAGGTACTCTAGCTACGACACCAAGCTGATTAGGCGGGTTGGCATTGACTTTTATTTCGATTTTGTCTTCTCTTACAAGCAATTGATAATAATTTAATATTATGCTTATAACGACCAAAAGTCAGAGTCGTGACTTTTAACTAAAAATCTCTAAAACGTAAGCACATAACATCATGCTCGAGAAGCAAGTGTCTAAATTAAAGATCGATCTGGTAAGCTATGCATGCCAGTTTTGATATGTTCACAACTTTTATTCTCGGGAATTATTTAAGTAGTAGAGTACTACTTTTACTGACTCATATTATTTATACCTACTATAGGTTTATACTCACTTATATTTAATCCAAATATAATTTTCCCACGTCGATGGGTGTAGAGATGGTAGTAAAGGATAATCCTTTACTGCTACGAAACCAACTATACCTTCAAACGCATCTAGCTGACATATCGACAATATACTGTTCTCTCTAAAATATAAAATAATTATCATATAATATTTTATAATATTTCTATGTGGCCTTTATAGGTTGTAGTTAACGTTATTTTCTGCCTTCCGAAGTATAGAGATGGAGACACTTACTTCGAAAACTACTACAGCCATCAAAAAATTGTCTAAGGTATTTTTAGGTTGGAAACAGTACTCGAGCGACGGTACACCCTGACCGTACGTCCTGACCGGATCAGATATTACATAAGGGAAAAAAAATGAATTGGAAATTATATCTTTGCGTTTTGTGAGAATCAGAAATGTTGACATACATACCTACCAAAGTTCACCAAAACAACATTTTAGCATTCAATCTTTTGTCGTCTATTGCAGGACGTTTAATAGTGGTAGAGCCAAACTGTTAACTTTTCTGTCGACAGCCGGGGACCAGTCCGTCCGGAGAAGTACCACACTCTCGCAGAAAATAGACGTCTCAGCAGTAGCAATATGCTGTTGCGCTTCGTTTAGTGAGCGAGAGATTCGGCAGCCCTACTTTCTGGGTGAATTTGAGCATTTCATTGGTAGGCAACGGCCTAGCTGTACCCTTGGTATTTTAAAATTCATGGGCGGCAGTAAAACTTACCATTAAGTGTGATGCTAGCTCGTTTGTCACTTTAATCAATAAAAAAACCGTAGATCTACCCCATATACCACCACTGTATCACTGTGTACATGCAATAATTTCTAGATTTCATTAAATCGTCGGTCCACTTAGTGTCCCCCACTACAACACCCAATAAATACATGGTTGCCACTTAAAGATCTTTCTCCCTCAGCGCTCATCGATTCATCGAGCGATGTGGACTGCCCACTGTAATTTCAGCGTGCTAATTCTTTGTGCCATGTCAGTTGGCATTGTTGAGTGCACAGATGGCGTAATGGTTAAGATACCGACCGCCCACGCCAGTGCCTTGGGTTCGATACCCACGCAGGACAATTCTTTGTGTGATCCACAAAGTTTTGTTCTGAGTCTGGATGTAATTTGTCTACCTTAATTGAACGTTTGTAAAGCCCCTACAATACAAGGATTATTTGCCTAACACTGTCATTTAAAAAAAAAATTGCGTCTTGGTATAAATAACACCAAATTACACCCATACCTCTACGAATACTCGTATTTCGGACGCTACCTCAAAGAAATCTCGAGCATAGCCCGCTTCATAGCATACAGTGTATTTTAGCTTAGTTATGAAGACGACATTTTATTATAATAAACAAACCGTCTTACATAAGATATATAATATCATTAGTGCATTCAACACGGAATGTTGCTGCTATTGGTTCATTAATTAAATCCAGTATGTTAGGTGCATCTTCGGCGGTAGCTAATCGCACACGCCCAAGAGGCTGCGGTCTTGGAGCGGGCGATACCATTCCAATTATATTTTCAATTACTAACAGGTTTTACCTGAAAAACTTAAAAGTAATGAACCTATATATGTATATCATCGAATCGTCAATCCTTCTTCTTCTTCTTATATATTAGCAATCAGCTACTTATACGAGCTATTGGTGCCAGTGTCAAGTTATAAATATTTTCACGTTTTTAGTCTTTCAGGTCAGTCATTGTCTAAGTCAAATTGTTGCCATTAACAGTGCAATGGCCACACTGTTAATGGTATCTTGTGGGAATTTTGGAGGAAAACGAAAACGCTGTAAAGCACTTTTATATGATATTCACTACATCCCAGTAGTTCCGCCACATCACATTACATAAAATGCCATCAAAATTATCTAATATAACGCGCTAAAACACTAAGATATCGAATATAATACAAGAGCACCACATGACGTTTTCAAATTCGCATCAAAAGTCCTATTCATCGTCAATCCTATCCTCATTTGAAACTCTCCGTCACTGTCAATTTTTTTTTCTTCTAGATACGTTTATGAACTCCGATTACTCTTACCTTTGTCATATTCGCGCATAGAGATGGTATATTTGCAGTAGTAGGTACATTTTTTAGTCTACGTCTTTAGTCTACGTCTTTAATCTGCGTCATTATATAGTCTATTAAATAGCATAAGAATGCTATGGCAAAAGACTAAAATGTTCATCCTCAATGAGGTAAAAAATACGAATATTGTTAGGGGCGTCCAATAATTACGCGAGGCATTTTTGAGGATTTTTGAATATCTGTAACATATAATTTTGAATATTTGTAATAATATAATATATAATCCCTCACCATACGTTAATACGTATTTTTGGTTAATATTATATTAACCAAAAGCTGTGTGGTAGCGGCTAAGAATACTACCAACCCTTACTTTGCTCGTAGATCTCGTAAAAGACGATTAAGAACTTTTTAGCGATCTAAGACAACTCCACCTAATGGCGTCAGGTCAACAATTACATTCCCAAGGAGGGTTGACGTCTGGCAGGCAGCCGGTCATAAATTTATTGCCAATAACTTTTACAATATGTACTATGAAAGAAGAGTAGGTACATATTGTATTAATTGGGATAAGAATAGGAGAATGATGATGATGATTATATTAACCAAAAATTTAATTACTCTTCTCTCAACCCTTATTTTCCCCATTGTAGGGTATGAATCTTTTCTAAGTCAGAGACAATTGACATGCTAGATGCTACACCACTCTGGACAGATGGTTTTGCTTCTGCTCTTCTCTTACAATAATCTTATCAACTTCCATACAACCGATTCTTACATAGGGGTCATCCATTAATCAAGTGAGGCTTGAAGGGGTTTAACAAAAATCACGAAATATCACAAGGGTTTGAGGTGAACTAAGATATTGTGTATATATTTTTTCGTCAAACGCGCGATTTCTTAACCGAAAAGCGGCGTGTGGTGTGACTGCGACTTGCTGTTCCCACTAAAAAAAGATTACGTAATTAATGGACGGCCCTATAACGTAAAGGAGGAAAAAGAGATATAGAGAGATAGTGGTAGCGTCACGCTGTGGACAGTTCTCTCTCTACAGCCGCGGGCCGGTCCGCCCGTGTAGTACCACACTCTCGCAGAACATCGACGTCTGAGTAATGGCAATGTGCTATTGCGCTTGGTTCGGTGAGCGAGAGCCGGAAGCCCAACTGGGTGAGTTTGGGTTTTGTATTCGTAGGCAGCGGCCTAGCTATACTTTTGGGTATTGCAAAGGCGGTAATAACATTTACCATCAGGTGTACTATTTGCTCGTTTACGACCATAAGCAATAATAAAAAAAATTAAGTGTGGTGCTAAATTGCATTCTTGCTCGATCACTACACTAAAAAATAGAACACGTTAAATATCATCATTCTGCTCTTAACCCAATTACTTGTGGATGACGCAATGTAATGGGTATTTTTTTTGTCTCAGTTGTGACTTGCAAATGACTATGACAACCACCCGGACTGTGGCTGAGCGCTTAGGGCTGCCAACCCGGATCGACGCAATATGCACTCTGTCGTACTTATTGTAAGTTTTGACAATAGTTCTATAACCAGTGACCTTTAACCCTCCTTGGGAACGGCTTGCCTAACATTAACCCTCCTTGGGAATGTAATTATCGACCAGATGTCGTTGTGATCAGATGAACTTGCTCAAGATCGATGTTAAGGCTCCTAGTCATCTAAAACCACAGTCATCATCGTCATCTCAGCTCATATATGTCCCACTGTTGGGCTCGACTTCTACATAATGGGAGGGAAGTTGACTTACTATACCACGCTGCGCGCTGGTCAGACGTGTTGGTACAGGATTGTTTCGAGTTTTTCTTCTCTTACATAAATGTAGTGCACGTTTTACACCCCTTAGTCGTCTCTTACAATCATCCACAGGTAAGATAGAGGGTGGTGAATTGTATTCTTACTCTGTCACCACACGGATCACAAAGTAATGTTAAAGAATATATAAAATAGAAGTAGCATTAACGATAAATAAGATAATGCCAGTGTTATAAAAAGTACGAGAGCAAGCTGTAAAAGGATTTCTAAATAAAAATCAATCCCTTATACTTACAATTATTTATTATTCTTAAAATGAAAACTCACTTCGGTAATAGCTACTAAATAATTTGTGGGAACCACTGTCAAGACTGACGGGACAATAAAAAATCAATAAAGTTTGAGCATTACTTAATAATAAAAAAAAACACTGTCAATTGATTTAGGTTCTTAATATACAGAAAACAATAATTATAATAAAAATAATTTAATTCAGTAACAATGTTTCTACTAGCCCTAATTAGCATCAATAAATAAGATGACTTCATTTTGTTGATCTCTTTGGAGTGAAAAGATCTTACGCCGTTCTTATATAAAAGGTAAATATTCGAATATTAATATTTTAAAGAGAACTTTCTTATAAAAATTCAGATAAATAATGAAGGAACTTATATTTATAGGCGTAAAATTACTACAATTTCTGTCAATTAGAATTAATTATTCTGCATTATTTCGCTTCAATTATGCTATTACCAGGATTTAGAATAATGATAACTAAAAATAAAATATTGCTTACGTCAATGTTAGGCGGATACTGAATGCAGTAAAATTGAAGAACACCCACCCCAATTAACAAGTGGAACATAATTTCGCTACCAATTTTTTTGATGTTTATTGATAAAATAATACTTTAAATAACACATAAGTATAATCATACTGAATAAGAAATATATATTCGGTAACAATTCATCTTCGGTTTCGTGACAACCGGTGTGATTAACTCATCTTATTTGTGATGTACACACATTAAAACTAGCAGATTATGCTAAATGCGACGCGATACTCCATTACGCTAAAATAAATCACTACGACATAAAAATGAACTTCAATAACATTAAAAAAAACATCAATTAATCACACCGAAATTCTAACGTTGAGATGTCTTTTACTAGTACAAAAATATTCACATTTTATCATTCTATATATTATATGTATGAAAAGAAATATATTAATCTTACAAAAACTATTCTATCTGTGCAAAAATTATTTAGGATCCATGTTATTGCTTGTACATATTTTATTACAAAGCAGCTTGTAATAAGTATTTTTTTATGCAATTTCATAAATACCAGTTTACAATTAAGAGTATCATAGTATAAACCTGCCTAACACCTAATTCATCATAAGATTCATCTATATAAAACTACAGCTGGACATTATAATTCAGATTGATTGTATCCTTATCAATAAAATAATAAATCTTACATGAAAATAATTAGCCACTATTATCGCCTAAATAATTGTTTCTATAAAAAACTATTTTATTATAGTTACCATCATAGTGGTTCAATAAAAAAAGGGAATCAATGTCATAATAATAAAGCATGCGAGTACATGAGAAACTTATTACATAAGGCAAGTGATAAACATTATTATTGCTATATTAATTCTAGTAACACTATCACACTCGATAAACCTGGTATCGTGGATGTTTGACAATACATTTGTAAGAGCGCAGCTCTCAATAATCAGTCATGGAGCAGTCAACCAGATACAGGAAATCCTTAACATCCCTAACACTTTTATACATCAGCTTTCCAAATGGAAATCCTTTCCAACTTGTATACATCATCACTATATATAGATAATGTTTATATACAGACGATGCTTTCCTACAGCGTATACAAATTTTCCATTACTATGCCACAAATACCACAAGTTTACAATCAATCAGACATGATTGGTACGTCTAACCAATAATAAACATATTAATATAATAGTAGGTTAATTTAAACGTAATTAAGTTCGCTGACGTGGATAATAAAATTAAAAAATTATATATATTGAAAAGAGCGCAATCATAAACTTGCTTATTAAATGTTTAGTTACTCGTTTTTTGACTAAAGTTAGTTGCTGTCTCGGATTTGAGCAATCCTATGTTTTTTAATTTTAGAAATCTTAAAACTAATAGTAAATATAATAAGTAGACGTGTGTTAGTCGCAGGGATATTATCTAGATCCATTTTAAATTCTTTTCTAATCCCTTTAACCAATACGTAGTAAAGATGTAACGATAAATCAGATATCCCGATTTATCAGTAAAATTAAGCACTCTATTCCCTGTTTCTGTAAATGGTGGTTAACTTAGGACGTATACATATAACATAAAAATACTGTATCAATTTTGTTCCTTGTAACTTACCTAATATAATTTTGAAAACACTACAAATTAGCCACACTTTCATTTTAACTTGCAAAAAAGATGCGAGTATAAATATATTATTGCTATTCTAAGTTATAAAATACGTTGATTAATGATAGAAGATGGATAGATAAAGTAGAATCTGAATTCGTATTTAATGTAGACTGATCATACCTGTAACACTACTCACATAATATACAGAATCAATCTACATTTTAAATCTACAGATTAAAATCTACAGATTGAACAAAGCCCTAAAATATGTATATATCGAAAAGGTGAAACGTCAGCGAGCATTAAATGTGTCATATCCTTTAATGAAGTACACATGTGCATCACTTAAGCAGCTTATGCTTAGGTGGGGTAGTAGGCGGACCACCAGCTTCCCCGATAGCCACTCCCTCACTGTCTACTTCCATCTGCAAATAAACATATTATTCAACAAGTCATGCCAGACTATCTCCTTAATCTAATAGCTAAATATGTATACTAGTGTTCAATTTAAAATATTTTAGGGGACTAATAACACCATGAATAACTACTGTAATTCGGAATGCCACGTTAGTCATGAATGACATTCAGGTTTGACACTCAATGAGGAAAACCTGCACATTTAATTGTCTTTGAATGCCAACAAACAACGAAGGCTTTTCGAATCATCCTGTTATATCAATAGGATGAGTTGAAAATATTCTTTCTTTTTTTTATTGCTTATGGTGGCAAACGAGCAAGCAGCACATTTGATGGTAAGTATTACTACCGCTCATGGGCCTTTGCAATACCAGGGGTATAGCTAGATCGCTGCCTACCAACAAAAACCCAAAACCAGAAAGTTGGGTTATCAGCTCTCTCGCTCACCAAACGAAGCGCAACAGCGTATTGCCACTGCTCAGAAGTCAATTTTCTGCCAGAGTGTAGTACTACCCCGAACGATCCCTTCCCGCGGCTGTAGACAGAAAACTGTCAACGTGTGGGCCCTATCACTATTAAGCTTTGACAATGAACTCGGCAATTTAACTTCCAAGTCGGATTAAGAAAACCTCGGTCTGACACTAGCGGTACCCGGCATCCCGAAAACTGACAATTAACTCGCCATCTATTTACACGGGATTAGAAAAGCAACATAATAGAAATCGCTACATCTCCATTAAGCTTGTTGCAGACATAGCACGAGACAATCAAAAATATTTATTTCATGAACTCTATATAGCCTTATTAGCAAAATAAGATCTCAGCCCTAATATCGCACTATTATGCATGAACCTTCTCTTCAATTAGAGGGAAATTGACCTAACCGCTCCAATAAAACGGATATCTATAAGTTTTATTTCGAGTATGGTTTCAAGTTCTTGTTGAAAAAGTTCTTGTTGTTGTTGTTGTCTTGTTGTAGTTCTTGTTGTTGAGTTCTTGTTGTTGTCTGTCAGCGTGGTCGTGGTGGACATTTGCCAGATATAATTTTTCATTCATAATTGCCGAACTTTTCTCTTCGTAATACAATAAAAATTTGAATCATCTTCATCAAAATTTCTTGTTTTATTTTGTTTTAGAAAACAAAGTTCTTGTTGAAAAACCCATTATATATAACTAAGTAGTTTTTTACCACACCCGTAGCAAAAGATGAAGTTAGTGAATTATATTCTTATTTCGTTACCACACGGTAATGGATGATCAACCAATATCTTAGAAATAAATTAAAGGTTGGATCTTACATTAATTAATTTTTAAGAGCAAGTAATGTAGGTCACAAATATCATCAATCTAATCAGTACTTAGAATATCAAAAGTGATATAACTTCAATTTCTGGTTATAGCTTCAGAGCCCTAGTGCTGCAACAAATTTAAGAATGAAGTGTGCAATTTAGCTTAAAGTGACAGACACAAGTTAATCAGTATTCGAAGGTTATTATTTAAATTACTGCTATTGCAGCTCAGGTTGAATATCAATGACATCCACTGCTGATATTCAACCTTCACTACAGTGAGAGGAACATTGACCTACACTATCACGCTGGTTCAGATGGGTTGGTATAGGGTTTTATTTAAAGATTTCCTTCTCTCACAGTGATTATCGTTCGCAGTGGTTATCTGCTTGCATACCTTAATCATTTTTTACAATCACCCATGGGTAAGAAAGGTGATGAAGGAATGTATTGTTACTCCGTCACAACACGGAAAATTGTTTCTATTTCTAATAATAATATTGGTTTGTTATTTTAATTAGACTATAATGTGAAAAGAACAAACCACTTAAGGACAATTACATATTCATAGAGGATTGCTATCAAAGGAAATGATCGTTTATAGACTTGACTTGTATTTTTTCAACCACTAATGAAATCTCTTTCATTTTTAGCAATACACCCAAACAAAATTTGTCCCACAAATGGATCAACTAAAAAGGTCGGCAAAATGACAAAACAACGAGTAGCGCGCCTCAATGACTCAACAATGTGCTTGAAACAACTGTTAATATTTTTAATAAAGTGAAAGTGGCTTTCACTGGACCACTAATTTAGATTGCAACAATATTTTCTTTTAATATCTAAAGAGCCGAGCGGGGCTAAAATTAGCGTAGTAATGCTACACTATTCACTTCTAAATTGTCAATGAAATATTTCATGACTCACAGATACGTTAACAGATAAGTTAACAGGACAAAAAGGAAAAAATTATGAAGTGATCATAAAAATGTCGTCATCATATATGTAATTACATGTGTGGTTTAGGAAACCAACCAATAGTGTAAGTCTGCACTAATATTTAAAAAGGTAAAATTTGTAATTTTATGTTTGAACTAGCTTCTGCCCGCGCCTTCGCCCGCGTAAAAGGTTACTTTCCTAAAGTTTTTCATCCCCTATTTTTATTTTACCTCTTAAGGGTAAATTTTTACAACAGGTTAATGTCATATTTATTTATATCTAAACAATAACCTAAAAATAAGTTTCAAGCTTCTGGCTTTAAAAATGACGATACTTCCTTACAACTTTTCATCCCCCTTTACAATGCTTGTTTGCATTAAAAAGTAGCCTATGTCCTTTATCAGGCTCTAGACTATCTGTGTTCCAAATTTCATTTAGATCGGTTAAGTAGTGTTGGCTTGAAAGAGTGACAGACAGACAGAGTTACTTTCGCATTTATAACAGATATTAGTAAGGATTTAATGTCACACTTATGTTAGACAGCTACCGCTGTCATACGCGCGCACACACAAATAGAGAATAGCGGCGTAGTATCACGGCATGACCACATTTGCCTTAGTACCTACCTAACCCAATCTATCATTTCCAGTACTCGACATAATTTTACTGCCAAGGCGCGCAAAAAGATGTTTCATATCACAAACTTTTAATACCTATCTATATATACAGGTATAGTATGTTATTTACAAATCGATAGTGCTGTCAAAAATACAACAATCATCAACGATGACTGCTCTCACGCCTTTACTTGTGTTCGGGTCGCACAATCGGCGATCATAGATTTCTTGCCATATTTCTGCAGTGCGCCCGGTTGCTGCCTGACCACAGCACTGCGCACTCTTATCGTTCTAACTTTTGAAGCATTGTACCAAACGACACGCGGTAAAAGGCAAAAAATATATACTTTAAATATTGAAAGCAATAAAACCATTTGTTTGCATAAGAATCAATTTGTTACTATAAAATGTGCATCGGCAATAAATACCAAATTATTTTGAATTTTTAATTTACTATTTTAACGATAAATGCTTAAATATTAAAAATAGATATATGCTGTCGCGGACTTTTTTGTAGAACTATTTAAGAGTTACATTTCCACAATACATAACATTTGTCTAACTTTCAAGATCTTTGCAGCGTATGCAAAAATAACTCGCATACGGGCGATTTTTTCTGTCTTAAGCGATTTTTATCGTTATATTTTAGCCAATTTACAAAATATCTTTTTAAATTATAGCCTATGTGTTATTCTGATGTGTAAGCTATATTACTATAAAGTTTCATCAAAATCAATTCGGTAGTTTTTGCGTGAAAGAGCAACAAAGATGTTCACATCCATACATTATTACAAACTTTCACGTTTATAATATTAGTAGGATTAACTGTTCATAACTACAGGTGCAATTTTAAAAATTCATTATTTACTAGGATATTTACTATGTAATTGCTATTCATTCATTAATCGGTCCTATAAAGAGACAGTTCATATTTTATATTGGGCAAATATAATAAGAAAATCAGCAAAGTCCCACAAAACTGGCATAATATTGTGTCATCATCATCACAGCCCATATATGTCATACTGTTGGGCTCAGGCCTCCTCCGTAATGGGAGAGAAATTAACCTACTATACCGCGGTGGTCAGACGTGTTGGTATAGGGTTTTGTTTCGAGTTTTCCTTCTCTTGCATAGATGTTATATGTCTTTTATATCCCTTAGTCGTCTCTTACGATCACCCACAGGTAAGATAGGGGTGGTGAATTGTATTCTTACTCCGTCACCACACGGATATAATATTGTGTAGTATAACGAAAAATAATTTACTTACTTTTTCGTCCTTTGTTGTTTGTGGTGAGCCTGTTCCATTGTTAGCATTATCTGAGCTAGTTTCAGTGGACTCTGTGCCAGTGGTGCCTAAAATCGATCAGAATAATTATTGTCTATTCAACAATGTAGCAGTATAAAAGAGGTAAGCAAATATAAAAACTATACATAGATATAAAAAAAAATGTTTATCTTGTGTCTTTGAACAGAAGTGACTTACATTTGTAAGTAGGTAGGTAGGTATTTACCTATAACGATTTCACTTATTATGGCCAGCTTAACTTCGTAAATTCTTAGAGCCCCAATCAAAATTTTATTGCAAAATGTTGTAATTAATACATCAATTATATTGCATATTATTGCAGAAGAAAGCAAAACTATTACACAAATCATAAGTGTTGGTATTGTGCAATGATGAAGTGTATAAGCAAGTTTCCGTTTAGTGTGATGACAGTTCTCGGTGTCCTAAGGATTAAGAAATCGCTGTATACCTATAAGCGCCCTGATTTTAAGCTTGAGTCATAAAAACTGACTGAGGGACAACCAAGAAACAAAAACCAGCACTCTCCTATGAAATTTATAACACCAAATGCGACCGCCAACTCGCATTCGGGGTTCGAGAGGCCTATGTAATACAATGATGGCGATAGAATGAAGGCAAACTCAAGCCATGGATGAAATTATTTGTAATAGCTGCCTAATACCACCACAGAAAACTAAAAAAAGTCGCTTACAGAAGAAACATACAGCGACTTTTTAGATCACAGTTTATTGTTCAGTATGTTTATTATAGTTAACCCGTATTACCAATTGTATTGTAAACATGATCTTCCCCTTTTTCCTTGGGACCCTTCACGTATTTAATTAATAGCCCCTAAGACTAGATAAAGAGAGAAATAGAATATATCAAAAAACATGCTCACCAGCTTGTATATGTGCGTTGCCGCGTTCCGCTTCATGCTCTCGAACCATCGCGTCCAAATTGTATCGTCGTCGATAAGAAATGAAGAATGAACGTACATGCGCCTCAGTCTTAGTGCCCAATGTTTCAGCGATGGCTTGGAAATCTCTCCCTGTATATTAAAATAATGAATTAGTTATAAACGCTATTTATTTTCGACAACGGAGCATATGTTTTCCCTGTGGTGACAGAGTAAGAGTTTAATTCAAACAGGGGTATCGGCTGCCCCTTTTTTGTATTAAGTGGTCTGGACACACGCCGTCTATGCCGTCCGAGGCGACGAAAGGTCGGCGCGTGGCCCCATAACCTCTTTCCTCCACATCGCCATTGGTCCGGCAATTGGCGCCGAATCCTTAACGTCCGAGGCTGCGCCTGCCTGCCTGATTTCTTGTCCGGGAACTCGTTAAAGATAACTAACGAGATATGATATGTATATAGTACCTATGCAATACAAGGTAAACTCAAAATAAAACCCTATAAAAACCCGTCAGCTTATAACAGCGTGGTATACAAGCTGATCAGACGTTAGATATTTTTTTCTCTAAAATTGAAGTTTGCTCATTCACAAAAGTGGTATCTATCGTTATATATCTATCGATGACGTAAATGCCTTTAAATGTAAGTATGAAATACTTACGGATAATTTGTTCTCATGCCCAACATATATGAGTTAAGATGATGATTCAGGCATTCATCCATTTATCAGCCTGTCAACTATTGGACATAGGACATCCCATGGAGTATGCCATAATCGTCACGCTTGTCAGCTTGGTTGGCCATCGCAGATGGTATTATGAGTTTCCCAGGAGAGTAATGCTACCTATTCCCTTGACTTTAGTTGCTTTTACAACTCATACAGATACGGGGTAGAAACATGTTATATTATTTATCTGTTACACGATGATTACTAGAGATAAGTTGTGATAACTGTGATGACAGAGTTAAAATATAACGTGTCTCTAACAATCCCTTACTTGCGTGGGGGTGTGCTGAAAGACAACTAAAGAATGTAGGTAAATAACATCACTGCAACAGAGGAAAAGGCCTTGCCATAAGGCCTTTTCCTCATATTTATGTGCACGCTGCGAAATTTTTAATATTATTTTTTTTAATTCAAAAACCTTTTTCCTTCACAACTACATAAATATCTATATAAATTATTTCTCAGAGATGGTTTTTTATCGTTATATAATATCTCTTAATATACTGGATCAATTTTAATGCTTGACATGTCATTTTGATCATGATACTGTGTAACCACGAAAATTAATTAAATATTTTAAAATTTATGTTTTCATTCAAATAATAAATTCTCTAGCATCCATTAACCTTTAAGAACGTAAGTGCATTAAACATTAAAACATGCCTGTGCTAGTTACAGTCAGCCATACGTAATAGACTCTCTACTAAAGGCAGGCAGTATTCACACAAGTACTCTAGTGAAACCTTTAGCTACTAAATTTGTACGAGTTTAGTTAATATATATAGGCAATACAAAACCATTGCGAATAAGTTTCAAGGCGTATACAATTACACAACTAGTAAACATGGAGAATGATGTCCTTACCATATTTACGAACAGCTGTCACAGCCATTAGTAATTCCTCATTAGTCCACCGGGAGTTGATCTTTGCAGGAGGTTCACCAGGTCTCAGCTCTTCGACACCAGAGTCTCCGACTTTGCGTTTCATTGCACTCAGTTGTTGCTTTTGCTGTTGCACCTATTCAAAATATTATTATATTCACTACATTTACATAATATGGCCAAACTTTATGGGACTGTCGCTAATTCAGGGTATAAAGTGCATATCTGGATTATCCAAGAAACTACATATTAGGACTCGGGTTTAGGTCGCACAATAAATAAACAAGCGTCATAATAATTTAGGATGTTAAAAATGATTGTAAATAAACTTAATAAAAATAAAACTTTTAACAAACTAATCTATTGTGTGCAGAATATCGATAAACAATACCACCTAATACAGTATTGCAGTTCAATTAGCATGATATACTACGAAATTATTGGCTATTATTATAAAATTAGTTGTTTTGTCACATTCTCACAATTACATCAGATGAACACTTGCTACATCCATGCTCAATGGGTCATGTAAGTTGAATAGCATGTTTTAAAAGTTAATAAAAACAATAAGCGTGTCAACGTAAGGGTGAGAATGTGGTTCGCAATGGCACTACATTAGCGACAACGTGGCGGGTTGCATCTTACTTGTCTCTTTAGAGATATAATTTCTCTATCCATTGCTTTAAGCATAGCTTCGCCCTGATTGACAAGCCCGGGCTGCGGGGGATCGCCTGGCTGCGGGCCGGTGGCCATGGCGACGAGATCATCGTGATTGATGTAAATGCCGCGCGGCAGTCGGTGCTTGTATCGCTGCTGTTTGGAACCTGGACCGCGACGCCCGGACGGTCCGCACAACGGTCTCATTGTCCCCGTACGTCTGTTACATCACCGGCAATATTCAAAAAAACCATCCCTATATATATTACATGTTTAATGAAATCACACTCCAAATTATATTTAAACTGTTTTGTCATGCAAGTGATTTGCAACGAGCTGATAAACTAATAAAACTGTAGTAGTACCGACCTGGCGTGCACGAGGCATGCCTGACACAACTTCTGCGAGTTGTGCGCCGTGATCTGGGTGCACAAAATGCCGCAAACGGTGCACCACTTGCCCGCATTGTCGCCGCCTCCCTCGCCCTAAACCCCAATCAACACTTTACATTCCGTACACTTACACACTATACGACACATTTTTGTGAGTTTCGTAAATGGACTAAAACTAATATTATGACATCTCACACACTTCTTTTAAAACCCATTACAATTATTTAAATGATATTTTGCACACATTAGATTAAACAAATTTTGTTTTATTGTTCGGGGCTATTAAAGGAAGCATGCGGGAATATCATAAGGAACTACGGGAACAACAGGAATGGAGAGGGACAAGGGTGGCTTAATATTATCATAAAATGTGTTATATTGGTGGTGCTTAGGTATAAGAGATATATACAATATATATTATATACATGTATGTAAAATAGTTATAAAATTGCCGTAGCAAAAATTAACGATATTTCATCACATCACACAAATCACATTCAAGACATCATTCAGTTTATTGATATCATTATTGTAACAAGAATAGCGTTGATAAGTGAGATTTTCAGAAAGAAATGTAGGAGATTTTAGAAATCAGTCATACATATAATTTAAAATGTATTCAGACATGAAACATCGAAAACAACATACAAGCAATCACTAATATCCCATACATTGAAATTTAATGAAAAATCATTCGTAATATCAACAGTAATTTAAAATCTTTTAGAACTATAATTAAATTTTCTTATATTTTCAGTAAAACCTATATACGAATATAAGCAATTATTTTATGACCAATCTGTCCTCTTATCTTATTACTTTATTACAAATATTATAGCAATAGAATAATAACACAAAGAATTAGTAGATCTCCAATAATCTAATTTACATGTTTGCGCGTTTCAATTAACATTCAATTCTTAAGAGATTAACAGGCCCATAAACAGACCTAAACTTGCATAATTTAACAAAAGCAAGCTCGGGGAATGAGATTGTTAATTACCATCACACATTTCAAATCAAATTAAAACATCTCTTTAGAGCCAGTATATATAGATTAGGATACTAAGCTGGCTGAGCCATATTATTAAAGGAAAAGTGAAATTAATTCAAACTTAAATAAAAAAACCCCACAATTTTTTTTTCATTTTGTTAGTATTATTATATATTAACATCATGTCTTGATTGTTATAATGCCACACTGAAACTGACTACTAATTCCTAAATTATCAAGATTACTAAAGATCCACTGTAGGTTTATTTTTACTACAACTCATCAATATTTACACAGAATTCCATAATTGTAATGGAACATTATTATTATTGTAGAATTAAAACATCATTATATATCATGAACACTTTTAGTAATATTAAAAAAATGAATGTATGAGAGTAGTAGCAGTCAATTTGTAGATAAAAATGCAGAGTGGTCAAAATTAAAATAATAAACAAGCATAATCAGAGTACACAAGCTTCAGGATATTTTTTTTTACATGTGAAACAGTTGTGACAGCTAAATACATAATGTACAGTTACACAAAAAAGCTTTTCCCTATTTTAAGCAGTCCTCATATCTTTTCTAAATAACTAAAGAACAAAAATAAAACACAATAAGCACATCTTGCTACAATTAATAGTTGCGTGAATAACACAATAATGCTATGAAGTGCAACTTTATGACATGGTATATTTAAAACATTCACTGTCAGGATATATGGTATTTGAAGATATCATTATCTCAAATTGATTTTAAACATTGAATAAAGGTTGACAACATCAATTGGATAGACATATAAGTGAGAGAATGGTAAGAGACACTGAACATCGAGTTTTGAGTGATAGCAAAGTTATTTGTGGGGAAGCAAAGCACCCACCTGGGCGCCCTGCTGGCTGGCGGCACGTTGCGTTGCCCCGCCCGCCGCTAGGGACTTGACTCCACGGACAATACCTCGGTGGAAAGTCCACTTCTGTCATAATTATTCAACACATGTCCATAACTCAGATTAATAATATCCATTGAAACATTCAACTTAGCAAAGATATCAACATATTGATACAGTATGTGTCATCAGTATGTGGTACATTTCAATTTGTAAAATAACTAACTATATTACTTATACCATTGTAAAGTTCGCAGATAGAGAAAGATGTATTTGGCTAAATGTAAAATTATCTAATATATCAACACAAGTAACCCATAAAGAAAAAAGCAATTCTATGTAAACTATAACTTAAAAACTTAAAAGTATTACAATACTGAACATTACCACTCTGCAGTTTTATTTACTGAAGTTGTTCCAAATGGATTAATAGCAGTAACAATATTGGACAATCCAGATACACTATTAAATTACAATTTGTATTTGTTAGGGTAATGACACCATTCTGCTTTTTCATTTAAATACATTGATAATACACGCAATAAAAATAAGCAAATAATATTTGATACAACTTTACAAGCTTTACAACACATTATTAGTAAACTACATACCTTTTCATCATTGTCAGAGTCCTTATCTGAACCACCTGGTTCCGATCCAGGTCCAGATTCCCGTTTACCAGTACCCGAGCTAGTGGGATTACGACCTTCACTAACAACGTCCATAAGTGAAGTGCGAGCTCTGGTTTTTTTCCATGAGTAATAGTACTTGACCAATGATGCTATCGATTTGTCAGGTAACTATAAAGTATAAAAGTTAATAAGTAAAACAATACATAGTTGAAAGTTTAGTAATATTTAAAATAACAATTGTATTTCATCCATCCATCAGCTTATTAATGTCTACTGCTGGACATAGGCCTCCCCATGAAGAGTCCCTCAATCATAGTTATTGCAATAAGTTGTGCAAGAAAGTGTAACCTGCCGCTCCAGCTTAATAAGTAATGGTCAATATTACATTAACTACATACAAAAGCACATGTTAGAATGCAAGTATTGCAGAATCATCAACAAAACCAAATAAACTTGACAATGCTCACCATTTGTCTTATTCTGTGAAAACTTTTACCATGAAATTGAAAAGCTTGTTCAAAAAGAACCTTATCTTCAACAGTCCATTCATCTGGAAAAGGGGTAAAGTTGGCCAAGTCCATAGATGCCCTGTTAAGGTCATGTTTATGCCAAAACAACATGCCCAGTGCTTGTTCCCCATTATATCCATACTTCTCTTTTGCTGTAGTTATGTATTCATCCACTAAAAAAAAACACATGACATCTTAAGCAAATGAAAGACCAACAATTAAAAATTCTTAAACCTGTATTACACTTACATTTTATGTCAGTTATATCAGAAGTAGGCGACCATACGAGTAAAGCTCTGTCAGATATTAATTCAGGTCTCCGTTGCTCAACTGGTTCTAATTCAGGGCATACAGCCTGAAAGTCTCTGCCCACTCTGATTTTCTCGGCTGCAAATGGTACTACTGCTTGGTTGTCGAGTTATAATTTGTGGATGAGATGAGCGCAGCATGAAGGCGATGATGGAAAGCATAAAAAATAAAGCATGATGTCAGATGATATGATTAAATTGACACAGCATAAGCATAGAGTGACTTTAATAGAATTAACTTGTATAGATTTATTCCCTGCAGGAGTATTATAGTATCACCTAGGTATTTACGTACGTACACTAAGTACAAAAACTGCACAATCGAAAAGCAAAGCTCTCAGATTGTTAGGTTTAGTATTCCTCAACAGCTATAAAAAGCAACCGGAATTTGGACTAAGACATACCGTTCTCGTCTTCTGAACTGGAATCTGGACTTCCATGGCCATTAGGGCTTGGCCCCCTTGACCGCTTCCCGTTTCGAACATCATTACTTCTCTCGGCCAAAACCATGATCTCGCACTTGATAACACGAATTTCACTCAAGAAACACACAACTTAGCAATACATTTAGAATAATATTATGATTCAATAAAAGAAAATACAAGAATTACGATGGTTCGCAAATAAATTCAAACGTGATTCAAACCACCGCATCAATAATTTGACAAACCAATCATGAATGGTAATAGTTCATTTAACGTCGTCTGTACCTAGCCGAGCATTCACTTTAGTTCAATAAATTAAATATTTTGTTGGGAGCTATAAAATTGAAATATTTTTATCAATAACTAAAGTACGTACTAAATTTTCAAAGAAATATAGATAAAAACCTATTTTAGAAATATTTTCATAGCCCAATTACAGTACTAATTTTAACAGCCAGCAACATTACTGCTACAGGCTTTTAAAAATGTAACAAGACACATTTAATTGATTAATTACTTTTATAATATTTTCCTCGTCGTACCAATAGATGGTTTTGTTACAAAAATTAGTAATATGTAATTAATGTAGATTTACACGTGTTTCAGATATTAATATATATAATCCTTTGAGTGACACTTTCAAAACTTTTAATTAAGTTTATAATTATTTATAATAGATGGCGCTAACTAGTTTAATTAATGATAAATACCTACTTAATAGTAAATTATTATAATTTTTTAATAGTATCTATGATTATAATCGTAATACCTATTTAGCAAGATTCTAGAATTTCTTTTAGACTAACTGCCGCCATTTCGTCCGCTGCGTCGGTATATCCTTATTAAATTAAAAATGAAAGACAACTTATGTACCAACACATTTGAAGTATATACGCGATATTATGACGTAGTAACTTCTTTAATCGGATCGGCGTCAGCGTAAATTAAGTACAGCATCCAACCGACTCGTATTTTGTGAGATTGTCCCGTTAACCAGTTTATAATCATTCTATCACTGTTGTTCATCTGTTGTGAGATATTTGCAAAAGCATGTTATTATGTAGATATTCTGGAAAACTTTATGGACTTGTAGAACTTCCAGCGCCGAAGTAGTTCTTAATGATAATGGTTAATATCCGTCTGTTGAGACACTATCGAGAACAAAATTATTAAACTTTTACTTTACTTTTTGGACGGGTATATCTAAAATCGGGTGATTTTAAATTTACACCTATCGTAAATGTTGCATTCAACAAGTATTATATTAGGTACTGTTTAATGTATTGTAATTGTATTGTAAATGTTCATTTTAATGTGAATCACAATTCCGTGATGCACAAAATTCTTCAAAGAATTGTAGTACTTTTAATAGGTAGGTATTATTATAATATGTAATTGTAACCAAATGTTGCATTTTTTATTAATGGATTGGTGGCAAGCTGGTAAAGCTTTAAGAAATTTTTATTGTTTGTTTTATTATTAAGTACCTATGTTGTTTGGTGTATATTGGTATAAACAAATAAATTTCTAATCTTAGGATTGAACAAATAGATCTATATAATGTACCTGTAACGTACGGAGTGGGCGCGAATAAAACATTACGTTTTTTATTCTTTACGGGTCATAAACCTATGGTTTATTATTAGTTGTTATTAGGCAGAGGCCTCTTCTACCATGAAAGTGAAATTAACCGACTATCTGACGCAGATTAACCGGATTGGCTGTCTAATTTTGAGTTTTCTTTCTTTTACCACAATGATAACTACTTACTTCCATCCATTTGCTGTTTCATTTTCAAGAGCCTGTTAACATTTTCTCTTTAAGACAACAAAACTTTATAAACAAATCAACAAAATACAATAACCTTCGAGTAGAAATTCTAAATTTAACTGTTGTATTAATAACTGGAGACGATCATTTGTTTTGTAATTATGAGAAACTACCTATCTGTTCTGTTTAAATTTGCTGGTAGACAATAGCATAAGTATATACATATGTATTTTGATTATGGAATACATTTTTAAATTTTAAATAACTCTAAATATGCATATTATGTTATCGATTCACAAAGTATTTACTACCTATTAGATTCATGTTTTTCTTGTTTGCTTAGTCGAACAAATAGCAGACTACTTTTCACGCGTCCCTTGAAAGGTGAGGGTGTATAACAGAAATATTAATACCTAATTAATTAAGGTATTTAATATATCTGTGGGTTGTATACGTTTAGGGTTGTTAACACAAACAAACTTTCAAGCGATTAGGTAGTACGGCATAAGGTATATTGTACCCTAATACACTGCAAGAAATTGCTAATTATATTTACAGCTCCACAGAGTCAGCTCATAATTCAACGTACCTCCTTCCTTTCTTTTAATTTTAGTTGACATTGGCGCTGAGAGAAGTCAGACATCGGTGATCCACCTGTCGGTTTTGAGTACCTTAATATGTATGATCAGGGCCGGCTTTACCTATAGTGCAGAGGGTGTGGTGCACCCGGGCGCCGGGTGTTAGGGGGCGCTGAGAGCCGCTTGTAACCATCAACCTATTCCATTTTGTTCACCCACTTTGGTACAAGTACAAGAAGGCGCTAGGTTATTGATTGCAGCCGGGCGCTACATTTACTTGAGCCGTGCCTGTGTATTATTGTTATCTATAACTACTAATATTTATAAAACTAAAGAGTTTGTTTGCTTGAACGCTCTAATCTCAGGAACTACTGGTCGGATTTGAAAAATTCTTTCAGTGTTAGCTCTTTTATCAAGGGAGGCTATATATCATCACGCTAAGACTAATAGGTGTGGAGCACCATTGGTGAATGTTCCAAAATGGCTTTTTTCCTTTTGAGAGCTTCCGCTGAGTAAATAGTTAAAATTTCGCGAAATAAAAGGATAGATCCAATACTTTTACCTTAATCTGCCACTCTTACAAATAAAAGCGTCCCGTAGGTATCTAAAACAGCTCCTTAACGTACGTATTATTTAAAAATATTTACACCTACGTAAACGAAGTCGCGGCTTAAAGTTAGCGTTAGCCTAATGTAACTATTCCATGCGGACGAAGTCGCGGGCAGAAGCTAGTTATTACCTATATATAGTAGTGACTACCTATAGATGATTCTCAATCAAAAATTTAAAGAATATGCACATAGGTATCTTTCTTTTTAAATTATGAATGTTAATCTTAGATGACAGTTATATCCTTACGCCGACTAGTAGTGAGTGTGTAGGGCTCAAATAAACTCGACCCAAGTGCACATAGCAGATCTATGGACATAAATCAATAAACCCCTATGGAGTCTATACGTATATCAGCTTTATTTGTTGACAATAATAAGGAATTACCGCCGACACCAGCGAGCGTGTATGAAGAGAATTATGAATGTTGAGGAAGCGAGTGAAGTATGCAAAGATAGAGTTCTCTGGCACTCTGTTCTCTCTGCCTACCCTGCAAGGGATATGGCGTGATGATATGTATGTACATGTGTGTACCGCGTTTTTACATTTCCGTGTGCAACTGTACCTAACTCATTAGTGAGCGTTAAGATATTAGAAAATAGCATTAAATATTTTTTTAGTTTACTTGGAAGGTATTCAGTTTAAAATAACTGAGCTATAAAGCAGTTATCGAGCGATATACCTAAGCAGAAATAACATATATTTTAAATATTTTTGTAGGATGGTGGAATAAATTAGAATTACAACTTTGCAATCATAAGTACCTACCTACAGTAAATACTATCTAGCTGGGCCCGCATAATGGCTTGCGCGGACTATTCAAATTGCACTGAGCATGTAAATTCTGATGTAAACTCTAAATAAAGGTGTCTGTTGTCAACAACATTAAACTAATATCTTTCGGCTAACTGATTTAAAAACAAATCATTCTCATAGCTTTTACTATACATCAGTAGGTATATCTGAATTGATTTTAGTGCGTGGGACAACGCAGTTAACACCTTGGCTGCGGCAGGTAAAATCATTAACCTTCATCTGGTGCGGCGGCATGTCGAAATTTTCCCCCCACAATATTTCCACCAGTGCGTGGTAGGTCTTTATTGACCCACCAGCACTAAGTTAGATTTAAATGCTATAACTCTGGTTGCTTTCCATTTAGTTAACACAGAGGGACTCTGCGGTACATTGTGAAACACTGCCATACACTATGTAAAAGTTTAAATGAAACAGCTAGTCAGGGCCGGCTTTACCTATAGTACAGAGGGTGCGGTGCACCCGGGCGCCGTGTGTTAGGGGGCGCCGAAAGCCGCTTGAGACACATAGAGCCTCCACTGTAACGCTCCACACGAAGCGGGCACACCGTACGCAGCCAGTGCCTCACCCATAAACGTAGTGGGTGCGTTATTTGACAGGTTTGGGTAGGTTGCTCTGCCGCCATTCTCACTGTAACTTCATAATCCGATCGCGTTTACTTCCATTTAATTCCATTTTGTTCCCCATTTTGATACAAGAGGGCGACAGGTTATTGATTGCACCCGGGCGCTACATGTCCTAGAGCCGCTCCTGCAGCTAGTTGTCTCAAAATAACACTAGAGTGCATCAATATCGCAAAATTATGGGCGTTGAATACCTAAATGCAAGTTCCTTGACAAAGTCTTGGCTCAATAATTTATAAACATAACCACATTATCAGGGCTCACTTCAATTGGTTGTGGAAACACTACCAGGCGTACAGGTTCCGGCCACCGTCGGCGAACTCGTCGGAAGGCGAGGGGCTTGCCTTAATTGGCCGGCCCGCGTGGAGTAAATCACAATAAAAAATCCTCAAAGTCTCTAGGTGTCGACAGTGCCGCCTAGAGGCGCCTCTTGTGGGTGGTTGGTGGAGAGCATCAACCCGCTAGCGGTCAACCACGGATACCTCCCGACCTCCGTGAGTATCAAATCGGGTTGCCTGGGCATCGGGGTCCCTGCTCAGGTTGAGTGTTAGTTACCCTGCACTCGTGGGATCAACATGGATTCTTTATTAAATAATAAACCACATGACGAAGAGAGGGAGACGCATAGCGCAAAAGAAGAGAAGAAGAGTAAGCAGAAAGGCAAGGCAGAAATGCCTCCGCCCACCAAACCGCCGCCTAGACCTGGCTGTTCAAAGTCTGTGAAGCGAACCAGCAAGGCTAGAGTGGTTCAACAAAATCCACATGTGTTACAAACTGAGTGTGACTCAGGTGATGATCTGGTTACGGAGCCGCCACCCAAAATTAATACGGCGAGTCGTGGCAAGGTTCAACCCAAAGGTCACGCTTGGGGCCTGAAACACGCTCAAGTGCGATTGGAACGCCTAGACCAGGCGTCTGAAGACGGTGACTACGCCGAAATGTCAGACTTCTCCGATGAGTCTGCGGGTACCGATGTTGGGAGAATTCGGCCTGACCTTATGCCTTATTTAAAGGCTGATGAAATAAAAGGGCTTATATACAGCAGCCAAGTGGACATTCTAAAGGCGGTTCGGTCATCTAAGAACCTGAAGGGCACACATGTGAAGAAAATTAAAGATGCTACGGAGTACATTGTGAACCTTCACAACGCATACCAGGAGAAGGTTTGGGATGAAAATCCTCTATTAGGGGAGGTTAAGAAACTTCGAACCGCAAATGAGGCCTTAGAGAAGAAGCTGGCAGACCGCAATCCCCAGGTATCATGTGCTAGTTGCAAGAAGACGGATGATCTGCGTCTGAAGTACGAGGAGCAGATCTTGTCACTCAAGAAGGAGTTGCAAGAGGTCAAAACGGCATTGCAGACTGTAACTTCTGCAACACTAACTTCTGTGGTTATTCCTGCTACGGCGTTGGGACCGGACTTGGAGAATCTGAAGGCGGATCTATTCAGATCTATAGGGGAGATGATGACTGCAAGATTTACAGCCTTGGGAGACCGTCTCCTCCCCCCGAAAATCGACCGTCCGCCCTTAGCGGCAGACAGGAGAACTGTAAAGTCAACATCAACTTTGGCTACCGGACCTCCGGTGGCTGCCACGTCTGCCCAGTCCGCACCTGCGGAAAGCTGGACGACGGTTATCAAGAAAGGCAAGAAGACAGTTGCTTCAGCTGTGGATGTGCCCACTGCTGGCATCACAGGTGCTACCACGCCTAAGGCTGGTAAGTCTGCAGTTAAGCCAAAGCGAAGGGCGAAGCTCACCGTCCCCCGCGCGCAGGCGGTAATCCTGACATTGCTGCCTGAGGCCGAATCCCGAGGAATGACGTATGCTGACGCACTAGTTAAGGCTGAGCATGACGTAAGCCTCCCCAGCTTGGGCATCACTGAAGGCTTAAAGATACGGAGGGCAGCGACTGGGTCGAGGGTACTTCAGCTGCCCAAATCCCAGACGCCAGAAGTCGCGGATACGCTGGCAGCTTCCTTGCGCACTGTGCTGGAAGGGGTTGCGCATGTTGTCCGCCCGGTAAAATGTGCTAACGTACGGATTACTGGGTTGGACGATGGTGCCACTGCGGACAGAATCCGCGAAGCTGTGGTTAGCACATGCAGTTGCAGTGCCACGGAAGTCCAAGTTGGCACCGTCCAACGCGGGCCCCGCAGTATGGGTATGGCAAAGGTACAGTGCCCCGTCTCCGCTGCCAAGACGCTCGCCGACGCCGGAAGGCTACTAGTTGGCTGGAGTTCGGCTGGTGTAGAGGTACTGGAAGCCCTTCCTTTGAGGTGCTACCGGTGCCTAGAGTTGGGGCACACTGCACCGCTGTGCTCATCTTCGGTCGACCGCATGGAACTCTGCTTCCGATGCAGTGGCCGGGGACATAAGTCAGCCGAATGTAAGGCTGTACCGCACTGCGCGGTTTGTGAGTCCAGCAGAGCACACCATGGGGGGACGCTTGTGCAAGCCTCCCCCAAAGAAAGCCAAACGGGCCGACAGACCCGAGGCTATGTCCTGCAACTGAGAAAGCGTTGAGCAAATGAGGGCGCTTGCGCCCCAGCTCCGCTGGCGGCAACGCTAGACCGGAATTCAGGACGTGGCTTAACGGCGAGACGCGGGGGTCACGGGGATAGCATGTCAAACGCGACGATCTCCCCGCCCCCCACTCAGCGTCCGACGTGGGTCCGCTGTGGTTTTAGTGGGTATTCCGGTCAGACTAGCTGGCCGGCGAGTCCCACCCTCCCCTCCGTCTGTAAATGGCGGGGGATAGCGCGAAAATGCGTTTCCACAGCGGCATCAAACAAAAAAAAAGAAATAACGGGCTCACTTCAATAGTGCAATATTTACATTTGAACATTTTTATTAAATTTTAATTAGCAGTAAGAGACAAGCTCAATTTAATAATCTCAAATAATACTACTAGAATATGCCGTAAATAAATTGCAAGGTTAAGTAATGATACTTAATTCAAGCAAAGTAGTACCTATATATTTAAAGTACCCTATGAAAGTAGGTAAGCATCTGTCAAACACCACTTTTTCGAGTGTCGAACAGTGTACGGCTGTGTTCAACAGTGTCGTTGATGGAATGCGCTTTATCGAACACTGCGTCACTTTTTGTATTAAATGGAAAGCACACATTGTGAAAACATGATGAATACAATTTTTATTGTACTGTTAGAATAACCTTGAAACCGACATTCTTAGGTTCGATTCGCCCCGGGATCTACCAAACAGGAAATGAGAAATAAACCAGAAAAAGCGGCAGGGCGATATCGACCTGAACGGCACTAAAAAGTATTTATAGTAGTGTTGGACAGACAAAAATAAAGGGATATCGAAAATAAATCAAAATTATTGTAAAAGAATAGTGTTTTTTTTAACTTTTACTTTGCATGGGTACTATTGAAGGTTCTCCTCAGTCTCTCTTAGCACCCTGCACAATTTTGCCGTATATTGCTCATCTCAAGGACGTGATCATTGTCATTCATTTTTTTTCATTCATTTTTTCACAACGGCGGCATCGGGTCGCCTTTCAATTTAATAACTTTACTCTTTGGGGTCGCCCGAGGCCTGTTGGGACGGCGCACAGTGGGCTGAAAATCGCGTTTCATAGACATAGAAACTTCAGTTATTACATATGATTTTTTTTGTGTGGAAATGGGTTCTCCTGATCATTACTACATTATAAAATATCATATGAGATAATTTGATCAACAATTGAACCAGTTATGATTTATTTTAGAAAAAAATGTATGGAGCGAACCTGAAAAATGAGGATATCTCTGAAATCGCAAGGTTGGTCATTATATCCTCGCAGTCGTATATAGTAATAATTATTTATGATTTTTTAACGTACTTCGTATTACGGCATCGCTTGCGATATTTTTTTTAAAAATCGTCAGAGTAAAATTTTTATTTTCGTTGATAACTACTTTTACTTGTAGGTACATTTATTTAATAATAACGTTTAAATTTTTCAAATACGCATGTATCTAGCTTACATACAAAGGAGTGTAAGAAATCACGTTAGTCCGTTGTTTTATTTATCGTTTATGTCCTTTGAACGTAAGTGAGTAATCTCTAATTCTTAGGTAGCTATTATATTATTACTTACAGACTTCGCAGTAGCTAATCATTTCAAATATCATTAAGAACCTTCATTATACTTAGGGCATTGCTTAGTAAAACATAAAAGCGTCTATTGTTGTAATTAGTTGGATTGTATGATAAAACAGTTATAATATTAAGCATTTTATTAAAAAAGGGCTAAAAATATAAATTATAATGTTTTCATAAAATAGTTTTAAATTTAGTATATATTTTTATTTAATTAAAAAAACTAAAACTACATTACCAAAAACTTAATAAAAAGAAAAGAAAATATACATTTTATAAATAAAAAAATGCCTCAGATCACTAGACACAAATAAATGTTACATAGAGTAAGTATACGATATCTAATATATTATATTTATTTAAATTAACATGATATTTAGATATAAATAAATCTTAACCTAAAGTAACAAAAATAAACTGCAATAATTAAGTTAACTAAATAAAAAAAAATCTAATATTCTTCATCACCATCCGAATCCACTTCAGAATCGGACTCTATGTTTTCCATTACACCCAAAAACTCTATCGAAGGTTCCTGGAGTTTAAGAAGGTCTAATGTTTCACTAAAATATGCTTGTTTCTTATAAGCGTCCAGCTTTGGTCTTATTGCTGTAATATGGGGATCAGATGAGAGGATAAGCATATTGAGAATATCTTCATTAGAGGTTTGCCTACTTGTTTTCCTAGAATGGTGTTCTCTAAACCTTCTGAAGTCTTTGTTGCGCGCCTCTGAAGCTTCTTTTGAAAGACTACCAATTGATACAATAGCCTTTTCTGCGATTATGTCACCTCCATGGATTAACAACTTGTGGACTGTCGACGACATGTAATACCAATTATATAGTTCTACACATTTCTCAGCTGATATTTTGACATATTCTTTAAATTTCGGTACATCTATAATCTCACCAGAAGTGATTGCCTGCAGAATCACAGCAAACCTGCGAATTAGGTTTTCGTTTAGTCCAGTGATTGCAGTAGTTTTGTCAGGATACTCAAAAAACCTTCTCGCGGTATTACCGTCATTAGTTGTGCCAGATCCTTACTTAACGATGTCAACTAAAAGATTTAGTTCATTGTTAAATTTATGTTGGATAAGTTTTTTTCTTGACTTTAACATCTGTTTGTGAAATTCTTCTGTCACAAACCACTTTTTAAAATCGAGACGATAGGCTATATGTAGAAGACATTCCATCACATTAATGCGGGCATGTAATGATGATAATCCAAATTCATATACACCAGAAGACACTGTCTTTGACGTAACGCTATTTAGATTATTCATTTCTGTAGGGTTAGCTAAACACAGGTAGCAAGCAGCACTTGATTTGGCATCAGATAAGTATGTACAAATTTTACCGTCTATCATTGTCATCAATAATTGGTGACCGACCTCATTTGCTTTGTATGTTGTGCAGTGCTTCGATTTCGTTATCCATCCTAGTTTTTCCATTCATGACAACGTCTTTACTCTCCTTTATGAAAGTAAACTGCACTGGACGACAATATGTAGATGAGCAGGGTTTTGGATTCGTCCATATTGTTTCATCTCCAGCTGACAATTTTAGTGGCACCAAAGAGGTCATGAATATGCTGCAATCATCTTGCTCACTGTCCATTTTCTGTTTATATCGGCTTTGGTTAGATGCACCGTCAAATCCCCACTTTGATATAAAATTCAATTTCTGGTCATGTATCCTAATAGCATCAGGAAGATTTTCTAGAATCCTGTTTACTGTTAAATCCAGTAATGCTTGAAGTGAAATTTTAGCTGAAGATTCCGTTACAGTTACGAAGTTTTTTGGAGGGTAACACTGCAGCTTAGCTTTTTGTACTTTATAATAAGATGGATATACATCTTTAGAACCTTCTCGAATTGTAGTTTTCCTCAAAGTGATATATTGCCATTTTGAGAGTTTTAATGAAAGTAGCAATGCGAGTGCTTTTTCTGGCGAAATTAATGATAAAGAAGCTGGTTTCCTCATTATTTTCTTGAATTTTGCTGCTGCTTGTGGGTTCTTGAGCATATACTCAATAACGGATGCAATTTCTTCACGGCCATCTTCTTTCAAGAGTGCTGCAGCTGAATATGCTAACTCAAAAGGTTTTTCACCGTTATGTTCATTAGACCTTCTCTTCTTCTGCTTATTGCCTAGATCTTCAAAAGGCTTCCGAGATCTTTTTGTCACTGTTGAAATCTATATCATGGTTGACGTTGATGGTAAAGGTTCGTCACTCAAATTTTCTTTGAACGGATGTTGGCTGAGTAAATCAGATTGCACGCAACTCGGCCAGTCAATATTTGTCTGAAGCCAATTAGAGTAGTCACGTCTAAATTTCTCAGAATTACGTTTGAATCTCAACCACCTCTTTTGAACAGCTCGTGTAAATTTTCGGCAAAATTCCTTGAATGTAACACTGTCTTCATCAGAAAGGCTAGAACCCAATCGAACTACTAGTGAATTGAATAATACTTCGTGATCAAACGAAATAGTATCCTGACTACTCAAAATAACAAACAAGTCCAAGTTTGTAATTACACTTTCCATTATTCACAATCACAACTTACAAAAATATTGAAAGATGTTAGCGGTAGAAATACTCGAAATGAACTAAAATTTCGATTTCAATTTTGACTATTTATTGCTATTGAGTAATTGATGTTTTAGAAGGTAATTAGGAAAGCACAATACTCTTCTTAAATACATGGTGCTCATGACATTACCTAATTGCACCATTAACCATATACTCCTTTATTTCTTTTGTGTGTGGGTTTTTATGTTTTATTAAGCAATGCCGTAAGTATAATGAAGGTTCTTAATGATATTTGAAATGATTAGCTACTGCGAAGTCATTGAGTAATAGTATAGTACCTAAGAATTAGAGATTACTAACTTATGTTCAAAGGACATAAACGCTAAATAAAACAACGGACTAACGTGATTTATTAGACTTCTTTGTATGTAAGCTAGATACATGCGTATTTGAAAAAAATAAACGTTATTATTAAATAAATGTACAAGTTAAAGTAGTTATCAACGAAAATTAAAATTTAAAACTTTGACGCTTTTTAAAAAAATATCGCAAGCGATGCCGTAATACGAAGTACGTTAAAAAAATCATAAATAATTATTACTATATATGACTGCGAGGATATAACGGCCAACCTTGCGATTTCAGAGATATCCTAATTTTTCATGTTCGCTCTATACATTTTTTTCTAAAAAAAATCATAACTCGTTCAATTGTTGACCGAATTATCTCATATGATTTTTTATAATGTAGTAATGATCAGGAGAACCCATTTCCACACAATAAAATCATATGTAATAACTTAAGTTTCTATGTCTATGAAACGCGATTTTCAGCCCACTGTGCGGCGGGCCGGACTGGGCCCACTGTCGCACTGAGTGGATGTTTTTCACCGTTAGTGCGTGGTAGGCTGAAAACAGCCTGCCATGATATTTTGATGAGGAATATCTATAATTTTGACTACAAACTGAAATATATATTTGTCTCTGTCGAAATTTTAAAAATACCTGAGATAATCGTTCCGCACCAGCGAGATCGACATGATTTTCTTCGTCCGCACTAGCTGAAATACCGTGGCAGGCCGAAATAGGCCTGTTCCGCAGTGAACGTGTTAATAAGTGTTGATGTAAACATTACAAATGGCGTTTTTCGAAAAATTATTGTAGAAATTGAAATAGGCTACAACGTGTAAATCTTTAAAATAAACTTAATAAATAATTGCTTAATTTAAATAAAAAATACACCATATATTTTTTTTATTTTATTTGGATAATTTACATTTAATATAATAAAAATGCTGTGTGGTAGCGGCTGCGAATACTACCAACCCTTATTTTGCTCGTGGATGTCGTAAAAGACGACTAAGAGCCTTAGGTATACCTGGACCAACACTACCTGATGGCATTTGGCCACCAATTGCATTCCCAAGGAGGGTTAATTTCAGGCAGGCGGCCGGTCATAAAACTATTATCAATAACCTTTGCAATATGTAGGAAGCGGGGTACATATTGCGTCGACCCCAAGTAATTGACAAGAGCAGGAGAATGATGATGATGATGGTGATAATAAAAATTGAGACTATACTTGAATTAAGAATAAGAAAGTATAATTTGGCTATTGAATATAAACTTATATTATTTATTTAATGAACGTTAACGTTAATGAACATTATTTAATAACGAAATTTATTTAATGTAAAATAGATATGTCATTAATTTAATCCTGTGGTCGTATTTTGAGCATATGCTTGAGAAATCTTAATTTCCACTCCAAAATAACTTTCCAAATTAGAAAATGTTATTTTCTGCCGCCCTTCATAATTATTAAAAAGATGGCTCGTTATTACTACTTAGTCTGTGTGGCTCGTCATAAGCGTGGCGTAGGATAAAACATCGACATCATTAGTGACGATTTTACAGCGTCATGAGCGACTGTGCCCGTCATGCGAAACGGCCGAGTAAGTATTTTGAACGTTATGAACGCTTAGTGGAACGTAGCAAGAGCACTTAGTCCAAATCATAGCTGTGTTCTCATATCATAGCTGTGCTCCTTTTTAATCATAGATCCTTATACCTTTTTGACACTAGTTCTTGTTAGCTCCAGTGCGACCAATGTAGAACAGTTGAGATGGATTCCAAATACTCTTTTCAGTGGTCGCTTTAGCGCTTACTTTCCATTAAAACAAAAAAATGATTGAGTATAACACTAAAAAAATAGTGTTTTATAGTGTTATACTCAATCATTTTGTTTAAAGATTTAACCTGCAATGAATATTGAAAACACAAATATTGTAAGGATTCACAATATTTACAACAGTGCGTAAAAAAGTCTACGCACTTTTCAGTGAACATCCCTGAGGTGCTGCTAAAACTCGGCAGTCTTATTTATAAATCTATCCTTGAAGACATCATTAAGTTTTCAATCTGAAATAACCAAATCATAAACAAGTTTCTTCATATCTTGTGAAACACTATATTTTACAAAGGATTCAAATTGTAATAATTAAATATTTTACTACTCTATTAATAGAGCAGTATACATCAATTATAGCGCTAAACTCTCTTTATTGAGTAAATTGAATTCAGAGTCACGTCATGTTTCACTTACATAATTATATTCACTGTACAAGACGGTTGAGATAAATTCCTCCTCGCATTCAGAGAGTCGAGAAGTCTCATTGAAGCTCGGTGATTACCTGTGGCTCTCCGCAGGGTCCCTGTCACACGTCGTCTTGGACTGTACTAACTCCGGACAACTGGGGTCAAGAAAGGTACGAGCTTGACTTGTCATGGCGGTGCTGAGCTGCTGCCACCGTCGCAGGTCGTTGGCGCTGGACCTGGTTCATCTAGCGTGGGCTCGACCGCCATAACAGCGGCTAATACATTGCATAGTCTTAAGTCACTGTAAACCAGATTACCCTTCAGAATCTGTAAGTCTAGTCTGGACCAGACTGACAGGCGGTGCAATATGCTGAGCGCGGAAGACCGTAGGGTTTACCAACTACCAAAACCGATGGCCTTCCAGTCAGCTTCTGCGAAGAACACCGCAGACAGGGGGCCACTGCCCCGAATATGACTACACGCGCCCCCTGCGGAGAACTGTGATGATCCAATGATGATTCACTGTACAGGTAGAATGTAGAATGCAAAACTCACCTAAAGAACTTTTCACTTTACAGAAAGAAAATATTATATCGCCTAATTGACACCTACACCATTTCATGGATGCAAATGGGCTTCGTAATAACACAATATAAGTATGTATAACGATAAATTGGCCAATGAAATAAAGAAACAATATATGTCTATATATTTTCACAAAAAAAATGTATAATTTAATTGATTAAAAGTTAAATTAGTTATATTATTTTACCGTCGTGCCTCCCTTCTATACATCGTGTATATTGGTCAGGACAGGATTGGTCGAGAGTACTTTTTGCACACGACTCCAATGAAAATAATATGAGTATCAGCAAATAAAATAATAAACTATCCATAACCCTCAAATCATGTCGAGGTCACCACTATGTGTTGAATCGGATGGATGGATAGTTGCATCAGAAAGTTTCGAGAATAAATAAAACACAAGGTACAGTAAATCATCCTCAGCTTTAGATCGTCGCACGAGAAATAAATATTGTGATTTTATATACATAAGTCACTTATATTTATCTCTCGAGCGCGGTGAAAATATTATTCCGTAATAATAAATCCAACTAACATAAAAACTTTCATCAACGCTCCAAGCCGGGGTTTGTAACCCGCAGGGGTTGCCCTTGGGGCCCAGTGCATAAAGGTTTTGAGTGGAGAACCCTCTGTGCTCACTACTAGTCCATGTAAAGATGTAACAGCCATCTGAGGCTTACATCCCTAATCCAAACCAAACACAAAATCCCTCTAGTTGATTACTGCCAATGGTTAAGTGAATAACTTCAATTCATTATTTCTATCAAAATATACAAAATACAGTATTCCTTATGGATGAACACCAGGAAATGCTCATCATGTGATCGAGTTATGGGTATTTCCCGGAGCAATGAAAGTGCAGATGATTGTATCTGCTGCGTTAGTTTAGTCGACTCCCTTTCCGCTTACACGCTTACTGATGCTGTTGAATAAGATGGTTATTGTTACGAGAACGTGTTCTTAGGCCGTTTAAAGAACGCTTTCGGGCTTAATTAATTTAAGACATCACAATTAATTATTTTAAGTTAAATAAGTTTATATTAATTTTAGTTTATATGCAATAGTTATTTTATACATTTTATCATCTTAAACCTGTAATTTTTGGTATGTAGTTTTAAAAATATCCTAAATCTGTAAAATATCTTAAAAAGATTTTAACATCAAATGTATAAATTATTTAAATACTCTCAACCGCGTGGTGACGGAGAAAAAAATACATTTTACTGCCTCCTATCTTGCTCTTCGTGGGTGTTGTAAAGGATGAATAGAAAGTATAATATGCATGTGGCATCTGTGCAAAAAAAGGAAAACTTGAAATAAAACCCTATACCAACCCATTTGACCAGTGGGCTAGAGCGTTTTGTTTTTTTTTTTACTGTGGGTGAGCGCTGAGGGCTCTCAACCCGTAAAAAGTTAAGCGACCGTTCCCGAGGGCACCCCCTGTGGGGTACGGACCTCGGCTCGGGGGGTCGCTGGCAAAGTGGGTTCTCCCACGTTTATGATTTGAACGCGACACGACTTCCGACCTCGACGGCGAGGGCGGAATCGTGGATAATTCTTTGTCAGGGCCGCGCGGGCTGTGTATGCCTCCGTTTGGGCGAGCGTAATAAGGTCGTCGGGTTCGTCGAGTATTAATCGCGGTTGGCGGATCGCGGATATTTTAGATGGGGTATAACTAGACGCCCTAACCACTATGGGATTAGGGTGAGTGACGGCAGAGTCGAAGTAGCGGCGAGAGCACTGCTTCATGTACTGCCGGATGGTCGGCAGGCCGAGATCTATGTGAAGATCCACATTGCGCATATACCACGGTGCTCCCGTCGCACGGCGCATGAATCTATTCTGTAATGTTTGCAAACGGTGTAACCGGAAGGGTTTCGCTTGTGTAAACACAACGCTAGCGTACGTCATAATGGGACGTACACAAGCGGTGTATAATCTAACTTTACTACTAAGTGATAGCTTGGCTTTGGCATGCAGCAAGCTGTGAAGGCGTCCTAACAATAAAGCTGCGCGCGCGCGGACTCGCTTTATGTGAGGACCGAAGGACAGACGATTGTCAAGAGTGACGCCGAGATATTTGACCTGTTTGGTCCATGGGATGGAGTGGTCGGACATTTTTATTGGAGGGAAGGAAGCCATTGGATGTAGGCGATCCGTCCACCGGTGGAACATGATCGCTTGGCTTTTTGTGGGGTTGATAGTAATTCTTCACTTCCTAGACCATTTATCTAGGGCGGTAGCCGCTCGTTGGGGGGATCGTCGGGTGTGTCGGTAATGGTGGGTGTACGCGACGTACAACGCTCCACCTCGCTATTTACTAGTTCGGTGTGTCACGCGTTTATGTTTTGAGTGCTCGACGTACATTGCTGCTCAAGGCTAGCTGCCAAGCATTCGGACTTTTCTTCGTCCTCGAACGCAGGCAGTTGGTTAGGGCGGGTGAGTGGAGGCATAGTGGACACTGTGTCCTTTTTGAATGAACGGGCTAGTTGCCAGTAGGCGAGGTGAGACGGCTCAAGCTCGCTTAGCGTGGCATCCCATCTGTTTTGCCGGACTTCTTGGACGGCCTGTTTGACCGCCCTCTGCAGTGACCGCATTCGAAGGCGGTTGTCTTCACAGGGGAAGCGGTCATAGGCTCGAATTGCTGCGTTCTTTTGCCTTAACAGATCACGTACGTCAGCGGGTCGGCGCCATAAACGATCGCTCGTGTCTGGCACCGTCCGTGAACAATCACTAACTAGTGATTGTACGTGATTTGTTAGGGAATCGATCGCGGACGTGACGTCCTCTTGGGAGTTTATATTGGTGGGGATTTGTTCTAGGTGTACTGACGAGGAAGACTGAAGTTTGACCTTCAGTTGATTCCAGTCCGTACACACTTTTGTGGTGGGAGGGTTAGGGCCTGAGGGGCCATAGCGCGGGGAGAGTTCTACTACCACCGGACGGTGGTGGTGGTCCGAGTTAAGCTCGTGAAGTACTTCTATCGAACTTAAACGTAGGTTTATGTTCTTAAGAAGGGCTATGTCTAACACGTCGGGCCTGTGCTCGACGTTGTAGGGGTAATGCGTTGGTTCGATAGGCGCTATGATATCGAAACCAAGCCGGGTGGCGTAAGTCTCCAGGGCCCTGCCTCTGGTGTTGGTGGTGTAGCTATTCCACAACTTACTCTTGGCGTTTAGATCGCCTGCTATGAGCACGGCGTCGCTAAGGTTTAATAGCGCTTGTAAATCGCTTTCTAATAGAGGGTTGCTCCCGTTGTCACGCGATGGAGCGAGATAAGCTGATGCTACAATCAGTGGCTGGTGGCCCGTGAGGGCCAGCCGACAGACCGAGGCTTCAATGAACGTCATTGCGTGCAGTGCAGCGACCTTTTGTAGTAAATAAGAGTCCCGCCTAGGCGGGAGTGTACCCGATCGTCGCGCACTATATTATAGTTTGCAATTTTCGGGTCTTTATGGTAGGGCTTTAGGAAGGTCTCCTGGACCAGAAGAAGGTCGAGCTACTGGTCTTGTAGTAATGTACCTATTTCGTCTCTCTGTCGGGAGAGACCGTCCGCGTTAAAAATCCCTAGTTTTAGGTGTCGTGTTTTGACTCTGCCTGATGTGTGCCTATCCATTAGTACGCTCTGAATTTTCCAAGAGTCTCGAGGACGGATGAGAACTTCATGGCGGTGTTTAGCATCGCGAGGCTATTGCCTTGATTTGTGCGCAGCTCGGCTGCGACTTCGCGGATTTGTTCAGCATTTATTATTTGCGCGAGGCTGGTCACCAGGGCGAGATCCGCATCAAAGCCCGGAGTGACTAACGCGTGTGTGGTAGGCGCTTTGTTGCCCTGATGAGGCTTAGGCAGGCCCACGGTGGGCGGTTGGTTATGCCTTGCGGGTGGCGGTTTATATACGCTATTATTAGTAGACGGCGGTGTCGCGATCGCGGGTGCCGGCGCTAAGTTTTTGGTTGGCAGTGGTGGGAACTCCACACTGCTTTTAGGAGGTGGAGGTGCTTTTAGGTTTTCACCCACGGGTTTTTAGGTAGGGTAAAGGGTTTAGGGGGCTAGAGTGGATCGATTGCCCTCTTATTGTGGAGAAAACTTGAGCACAGCGGGACATATACAATATACATATAAACTGAAACGATTCGAATACTCTATTAAAAATACAGGAAAATAATTTAATAACTTTTTTTAAAATCAAGTTAAGCAATAGTTTAGGAAGTTTAAGGTTAAGATTTACAAAGAGCATGAAACCACCTCTGGGAAGATTTTTCAAACATACTTTTTGTAATTAATGTTAACGTCAGCACTTATAGAGATTAGAGATAGAAAATGGAATTATACATTGAGATACGTAACATAATAATGAGATAAGCGTAGAAATAGAATTATACATATAATGTTTGATTTTTTTCGTACGCTTATTCTATAGAACTTATAACCATAAAAATAAATATTCCATTCCATGTGCATTTACAAATATAACGCTCGCAAGCAAACCGAACACGAAAAATCAGTCATTAGCGTAAGCATTGTGGAGCTCTTAGTGGAACGTAGGGATAATGAAACATATTTTGACAGATGATGTGCTTATAGCGCCGAGGTTTATTCAGAGAACATCATAATTTTGCTTTACGTTTCAAGAATGTTATCAAAATAGATAATGATTATGTTGCGTTGTGATTATTTTGCGAACAGGTGGTAAAGTCTCACCAGGCAGAAGCGGACTGTAACGAGCTGCGAGAGAGTGATGGCCCTATTATTATCGAGAATACGTTCTGTTCTTTAATAATTTGGCCAAAAAAGGGCACACAATTATTGTGAACGTTATGTAACTTGTTATAGTGCATTTGTGAGTGATTATAATATTGTGGATAAGATGAGGACTGTGGCATTGATCAGCGGGGGTAAGGACAGCTGCTATAACATGATGCAGTGTGTCGGTGCCGGCCACACCATCGTAGCTCTGGCCAATCTCCAACCTGTACAGAAAGGTTAATTCCCATGAAAATATCAATTTTAATATTTAATTTACACTTGTAATACGCTGCTAAAATAAATATAAGTCATCATTGCTAAAACTTATTAAGGTTAAAACAGTAACATATGTTTTAAAAATAATATTATCATTACTTTTTATCTGTTCATGTATATATGTTTCACAATCTATGAATACATTAGAATTCAGTATTATATTTTACTTACATACTCTTTTGTTTATGATGCATAGTCCATAGTCTTAGAACAACCTAGATAGAGGAAATGCAGCAGTATTCACATTGTCATATAATTATTTATTGCTATTCTATAGTTATAAATTTATATTCCAGATGAGCTTGATAGTTATATGTATCAGACGGTTGGCCATCAAAATATAGAGCATTATGCTGAAGCCATGGGTCTACCACTGTATAGGGAGAAAATAATTGGTGATGCAGTCAACCAAGGCAGAACCTATGGTCCCACTGATAATGATGAGGTTGAAGACTTGTTTAGGCTTTTGGCTAAGGTTAAGGTAATTATGTATAGAAATTTATTGTTATTCTAAGATTATTTTATAGAAAACACTCTTAAGTACAATCACAATATGCTTGCTAAGCATTTTAATTGCTGTTCAGTTGTTGTAAAACTGTCCATCAGAATGTTTTGTTGTTGCCATGTATTTTTCTTTTCTGCTATTCATAATGACTGGATGAAATATACTAATAATCTTTTAAAACATCAAGAATTTAATCATGTGTAAAATATATATTTACATTGTGGACTTGTAAAATATTTAAATTTTAATATCGACCTGGGCCAACTTTATCTGATGCCGTTTTGGTCAACAATTACATTCCCAAGGAGGGTTGACGTCTGGCAGGCGTCCAGTCATAAAACTATTGCCAATAACTTTTACAATATGTACTATGAAAGAAGAGTACATATTGTATCGACCCCAAGTAATTGGGATAAGAATAGGAGAATGATGATGACTTGTAATCTATTTTTATGGTCTTATAATGCCATAAATTTACTTTTATATAGGCAATATATTTCAATCATCCTATTTTCCATTAGTTAGGTTATAATTAATTATTGGCTTGAATATATCATCTGTGTAGAAATATTTATATGATTATGTATTTTGTAAATAAAATTAATGTATATTAATAAAGTTCATTAATAAGGAATTCTCACTATAAAGTGTGTAGTGACCTTAACATATAGTGGACCCATTATAGTGATACCATTGGACATAACCACACTTCAGTGAAAGTAAACCATATTGACTGTATTAATTGCATTACAAGTACAGTAAAAGCTCCTTATTCGCGCTTCCTTCATTCGCGTTTTCACTATTCGCGGATTAAAAAAATGCGACTCAATTCCTATATTCGCGGCTAAAAATTTCTTTATTCGCGGATCTAATAAGTACATAATACATAAAAATAAAAGGATACTAATAGGTATCCAAACCAATATCCTTTGTAAATGCCGTCGAATGGACTAATAAAAAAGTAAAATAGATCTTATTATAATTTTGCCTACGAAGTCTTATTTTTAATAGGCAAATTGCTAATGCGACTGCTGCGTATCAGTCTGAATTGCAGGAGCTTTTAAAAACTCAAGCAAGAAAAATTACAAAATTCTTTAAATCATGTAGGCAATGGTTTTTAAACATTTTGATTAATTATCTTAAGGCTTAGGAAGCCTTAAATAATTATAATCGAAATGAAAAAAACTTCAATTAAATTGATTTTTCATATATTTTGTCACCTAGGAACGTATCCCCTATAATCCCATATAAATTACCGTTCCATATTCACGGTTTCTGTATTCGCGGCATATTTATGGAACGCATACGCTGCGAATAAAGAGCTTTTACTGTAGTTATGTGTTATATTCATTAAATATCATATAACATTACAAAGTGATATACATACATATATATCATCACGCCATATCCCTTGCAGAGTGTGCAGAGAGAACAGAGTGCCAGAGCACTCTATCCTTGCATACTTCACTCCCTTCCTCGACATTCATAATTCTCTTCATATACGCTTGCTGGTTTCGGAGACTCTTGGACTCCACCTTCCTTCAGTATTTGACCAATCTGGTCTAGGTAGGTTAGTCTCGGTCTCCCCCAGTACCTAGATCCTTCCACTTTCGCATTGTATATGATCTTAACCAGACGTTCATTAAAAAGTGATATAACACTTTGTAATCTTATTTATAGTAAATGTATTTGTAATATGCACAGAAAATTTTTCTTCTTTAGATACAGGTGAAAGAAAGACACTTAAATTTTGCCATTGTCTTTTCATTATTACCTATAATGTCATTAAAGAGTGTACTTAAATTATGTTACCTGTTCAGAGGTGGGAGGAGGTCTACAAAATACCACACTTGGTCACAAGACTGGGGGTAGATTTTAGGTTTCCGTCATATAGTTGAGCTCAGTCATCACTAACACCAATTTATGCAGTGGTATTACTTTTTAACCTCACATTTGGTCACATATATAAACATCAACTAATATATGTCCACTCACACGGCAAGTGCTACATTAATAGAAAGAAACTTGAGCTCTAGTAATATTTTTTTTATCTTTTTGTTTCCAAAAAAATATTTTAAACCATTAATGACTTACTGTGTAAAATCTTGAGGGGGAATGGCGGGTAGGATTCTTGACATATGCTGCGGGTGGTCACTGAGGGATAGGAGAGGTTAAAAAATTATTAAAAAATGGGTCAATTATTATAGGTGTGTTCTATTATTTGTAAGAAATAATACTTAAAATTCACATAGGTGATTTCATAAAATATTCCACTAATCTGGCATATCATCTTTTTTCTTATGCATATATCATTATAATGTACTTTAAATTTTAATTGTTTGTTTTAGGATGACATAGACATAGAAGCAGTATCTGTCGGGGCCATTTTGTCTGATTACCAAAGAATTAGGGTAGAAAATGTGTAAGTATCATAGCCATATTACAATATTATTTATATTCTTAAAATTAGGTGTAACCTACATTTAAAGGATATTTTTATACAACTTATATGTATGTCTGCAATTCCATTCATTATATATTCATTAAATTCTCCATCCTATTTCCTAATTAATTTTCTTCTTCAGATTTAAGTCGTTGTCTCTCTGTTGAATACAAGCAAATAATTAGAGTTAGGTCTGTTATTAGTTTTCACCGTTATGGTTTTAACAAATGCGACGAAGTATTTTGCAAGTTGTTTTAGATGTCCGACGGTTATATATGGGTGATGCATTAATTGTTAAAACTTACCTAATAATTAATTATCAAACATTCAATCAAAGTGAACGCCTAATGACTATTTTGTAAAGGTAGCACCACACTGCTGACAGTTCTCTGCCTCCTGCTATAAATAGAATGGACATAAATTGACGTTGAGTTTTGGTTTGAGCGCCCTCAGCGCTCACCCACAGTCCGGGTAAAGTTGTCATAGTCATCTGCGGCTAACATCTCACACAAAAAACCATTGAGTAGTAGCATCGATATATATGTACTACGTACTAGATTTCGCGTTCCGAACACTTGCTTTGTTCGACTAAGCTGTACTGCAATCCGTACACCTTACTTTAGTGTGACTGCGACCATCATGGACTGTAGGTGTATACAGAGCAGCGTTGTTAATACGATAATTCGAATAATACCAAAACTTGCACATGTGGATGTGAAAAAATTCTTTATTTAACTAAGTAAAATGTTTTGTTGTTAAAGTGTACAAATAGGTAATAATATCGAATTAGCACAATAAAAAAAAATATTCTACATTTAAATGTCACGCCATCTTTGATAATAGACTAAAGCCCACAGATGTTCAATTACACTGGTTGGAGGTAAAAATGTGTGACTAAACACAGACTTGACGTAGTGTCTAGAAAGTTTTTTGATTATTTATATTCTTTTTCCTTTAGTTTGTATGAGTACATTATATGAGTTAGTATGAGTTCTAATGAATCTTTGTAGGTACAAATACTGTGTCACTTCTGTGGTGTAAAGTCTATAGTACTACGCTTTGTTACATAACGTTGAACGAAACGCGTAAGTGCGCATGAAATGCCTACATCTTACGACGTTTTGGTCCCGAGAAAATTACAACTATAAAGCGATCTAGCGCTGTGTGCTTCAATGTTCGCGTTAGATCACCTATTTATTCTTTTAGCGCTGCAGCGGACTTTAGTTTAACTGTTACCAAAATGGAACAAAATATTTATTCGGGATAGCTTCTCTATACATATAACTCTATGAGTAGTAACAATTTGCAACTGCGCAAGTGAGAGAATCAGAGGCCCAAACACCACTTTCCGGTACCTGTCCCTGTTGCAGAGGTCCATGAGCGGCAGTTACCAGCACACTTACCCACTGGACTGTTTGTTGCAATACAAAAACAAATTGTGAAGTTCATCTTATTCTGCTGCAATCCGTTTTGTCAAATTATCACGTTTTTCATGGAACAATTGATTTATATATGCTTTTGGGTGGCTGATCTCTGCAACCAAAAAGTCTATATTCTTTATTTTACGATTACAAGATGTCACGATATTTCAGGGCATCTCTCAATATGGACGTTATAGGCACGTGACAAGCCCAACTTTAAAGCATAAATTCTCAATGTGGGCGATACATCCTCTTATAGACGCTTAGGACATTCAAGGGCTGAAATTTAGGTGACATTGATATTTCGCATCAATGTTCGAAACTTTTATCATTTGAAAACATACATATTCTCAGAGAAGGCGGCGGACAAAGTAAGGTTGAAAAACAATTTCCATCCATCCATCAGCCCGTAAACGTCCAGTGTTGGACAAAGCCTCCCCACGAGATGACATTTGCAACGGTCCTGTGCCACCTGTATCCAACGGTTTCCTGCGACCTTGATAATGTCATCAGTCCACCGAGTGGAGGGTCGTCCTATGTTGCGTCGGCTGATTCGTGGTCGCCACTCGATAACCTTTCATACCCATCGGTTGTCGGTTCGTCGAGCGATGTGGCCTGCCCATTGCCACTTCAACGTACTAATTCTTCGGGCTATGTGGGTATGGGTATGTTGCACCCGTTCTTCTACGGATTTCCGTATTCCGGATTTTATCACGTAGAGAAATACCGAGCATAGCCCTCTCCATAGCACGCTGAGCGACTTTGAGCCTTTTTATGAGGACGACATTTAGAGACCACGTTTCAGTGCCGTAAGTCATCGCCAAATAATAATGCCGTAAGTTAACAAAAACAATTTAATACATCGTAATTAAGATAGACTTCAAATATGGCGTTGGTATCAAATTAAGACTTTTGATTAGTGTATTAATTATACCCACAATGTATTGTTGCTATGTACCTACAATTACATATTTAGAAATATATTTAGTTAGAACTTTGGAATCATTTGTGCCTAACAAATTATTTCACAAGTATGCTTTAATGTTTGATACAGACTAATATTTATTTATTCAAAATATACCAACCTGTCTGTGTAGTGATTAATTATATTCAGCCATGCAATTACAAACTCATTTACAATATATTTTCATTGTTTTCCATTAGTCAGGCTATCGTTGCCTTTTATTGAACGTACGCCTCCCTATAAAAGGGGTGATAATGCAATAATCACCACCTTAACTTTATCGGGTTGAGAGGCCTCAGAGCTCACCCACAATCTGGGTAAAGTTGTCATAGCCATTTGCAGTTCACAACTAAGTCGTCATCGAAGTGTTACTGCCCCATTCTCATGTGGATTCCATGCACTGGCATGGAATCCACATGAGAATGGGACTCTTAAGACTCCCTTGGTAAAGTATGGAATGGGGACATGTTATATTCTTAACCCATCACCATACAGATTGGGTATATTACATTTTTTTATTAATATCAATTTGAAAATGTCTCGATCGGTGCATTAATTAAGTGTTTGTCACGTCACTCCATCATCATTGTCATTCATTCGCTTGGTGTCATATGCTCAAAATCTGAGCACTATAATTATTTACAGTTTTTATTTTCGTACTTTTAAAATTTCTTTCATGTATTTATTACTTGGTTAGAAATATTCCATCAGAATCAGAGCAAAATGTTATTATGTCTTTTCGCCAAGAATTTCTAAATATGGGTCACCAAGTCTGGCAGTATGTACACGTTTGCTTCCTATTACGTGATACTGGAAAATTTAAAAAAAAAATGTGCATATAGTAAACATAAGTGAGACTAAAATATGGACTATTAGTATCTTTGTTGTTTATTTAAACTAAGTCTATTTCATGAATATATTTTCATATGGTGACCGGGTAAGAATTTTATGCATCACCTTCTTGTTACGTGGGTGTCGTAAAAGACTAATAGCACGTTTTCTCCGATAAGTACCACAAAAGCCCTTTCCTATTACTCTGCTCTTACGTGTTCTTAAAACCCCAGGTTGATGATTAATTAATTTGTCAGTATTTATTCCGTTGAATCCATATGTATTGGATAAATTTATACATACATACATACATATCATCACGCCATATCAGTAGGCAGAGAGAACAGTAGGCAGAGAGAACAGTAGGCAGAGAGAACAGAGTGCCAGAGAACTCTATCTTTGCATACTTCACTCGCTTCCTCAACATTCGTAATTCTCTTTATACACGCTCGCCGGTTTCGGAGACTCTTGACTCCACCTTCCTTCAGTACATGACCGATCTGGTCTATGTAGGTTAGTCTCGGTCTCCCCCGGTACCTACATCCTTCCACTTTCGCATTGTATATCTTCTTAACCAAACGTTCGTTCGGCATTCTTTCCACCTGATGGATAAATTTATACATACATACATATCATCACGCCATATCCCTTGCAGGGTAGGCAGAGAGAACAGAGTGCTAGAGAACTCTATCTCTGCATACTTCACTCGCTTCCTCAACATTCATAATTCTCTTCATACACGCTCGCCGGTTTCGGAGACTCTTGACTCCACCTTCCTTCAGTACATGACCGATCTGGTCTAGGTAGGTTAGTCTCGGTCTCCCTCGGTACCTACATCCTTCCACTTTCGCATTGTATATCTTCTTAATAAATTTATGATGAGTAAATAAATTTTATGTAAAATGAAAACAGTTAAAATCTCTTAATTATTCGCTAGTTGATTACGCTGCTTCGCTTTAGTAAATTATTTACGTATTTATTGCTGTTCATTAACATACCAAGAAGATTAATAACATTCGTAATATAATTTCATATGAATTTGTTATCTCAGCAGTTGTTATAATATCTGATGCTCAATGTCCTAGTTTCTAAATATTGTCCGACTTGTTATTTGTAGGGTCATGGTCTCGCTCCTATTTATGTTTTATCCATATGGAAACGGAGTAAATATAAATAACTACCTCTTTCTCGCCAGTGATCGAAAAATAACTAAGGGATGACTTAGAGACGCAAGTCGATAACATTACTGTTCATCATCATCATCATCACAGCCCATACATGTCCCACTGTTGGGCTCGGGCCTCCTCCGTAATGGGAGGCAAATTAACCTACTATACCACGCTGTTCAGAGGTGTTGGTGTAGGGTTTTGTTTCGAGTTTTCCTTCTCTTGCATAGATGTTATATGGGTTTTATATCCCTTAGTCGTCTCGTACGATCACCCACGGGTATGATAGAGGGAGTGGTGAATTGTATTCTTACTCCGTCACCACACGAATAGCATTACATTACGGTTACATAAGGAAAATTCAAAATAAACTATGCCAGTCTGTCTGACCAGCGTGGTAGATCGTGTAATAGATTAATTTTCTCTCATTGAAAGAGGCTCAAGCCCAACCCCCTTCATAAATTCTTAGATTATTTTTGTTAAGAAATGTTATGCTAACGTAAGATTGTTCTAGATTTTAATTAGGCTATATTATGTACAATGTATTAAATAAAGATAAACATTGTAAATATCAATTAAAAAAATGCATCACTGAGCAATAAATAGTTGAGTTGCCAACGTTTGCAATACTCATTTGTGTCAGCACTAAAATTAATTGGATTTTAATTATACTTAATATTTCTAATGTAATAATTTTTCTGTACCTTGGCTTGCATTATAGTTTCCATTTCATTTCATTATTTATGTCCCATTTTTTTAATACCCACCAAATTATACGCATTAAAACCGTAAAAATAGTTGAATTGATTACATTACGTTCATGATTGAGAGGACACAGAGGATTATGGTATACTACGCCTCCTTTTCTTCGTTTGGGTGGAGTAAGGCTGAACCATATTTGCCAGAAATAAAAGAGTAGAACTACCGTTTATACCAAGAATATAAGTCTATCCAGGATAACCTCTAACCAGAATTGCAATAAAGCTAACGACACGTATTGCACGTGAATACTGTAGTATCCCATATCATCATTACCCTGCTCTTATCCCAATTACTTATGCTCGACGCAGTATGTTCTTTTCTTCCACACAATCCTATTCGAAGTCATATCTGCGGTCACGCCCTTCCTATCCATATCATGCTTCACGCAATCCATCCATCTTTTCTTCAGTGTTACTACCCCTAAAGCCTTCAACATTCATACTTAAAATTTTCTTACAACATTACTTTCGTCCCGTCCCTGTACTGTAGTATACCATATATCCGGCTATTAATTATCCGAACACTCGATTATTCGAATTCATGTATATGAATTCGAATAATAAAATTATAACATCTCTTCTGAATAAGACCCATAAAAAAGACATTGCCAAAAAGTATAAATAAATACACTATTGCGTCACCTACATATTTTTGCTCACAATTTAAACTTGGCTATTATATTCCGAAAACGTTTGTTTTATACAATAACATCCTTATTGTTTAATGATATGATAATATTTGAAATAAAACTATTTTTAAGAATTAGGTATATCGCGTTTGTATTTGGTTTTTAATTTTAGTCGTCTTCCGGGCAATTAAAAATCGAATACAAGTGCCATAAAATTCGTAAAAATAGTTTTATTTCAAATGTGTAATAGTTCGACAAGGTCAAAAATTTAATATGATAACAAATGTTTATAAATTTTTATATGAAACCTATTATGGTCTACTCCTAGTAATAATTCATCCGGATAATCCAGATTACTGTATATAATTTTATTTTTAGATGTCATCGTTTAGGCCTTGTCTCCTTGGCATACTTGTGGAGGCGGAATCAAAAGGAATTGTTACAGGAAATGATAGCTAGCGGTGTTGAAGCGGTAATAATAAAGGTGAGGTGCATTGTTTTTTCTTTATATTAAATAATAACATCAATTTATTGTTAATATTTCTATTTCATACTTTTAAAATCTAACATCAACACTCACTCTCAACTCAACAAGGAGAGACTCAACAAGAAATTAAATACGGTAACAAGGCCTCAGTACTAGCTACCGAAAATAGGACTTATTATAAATCCAATATCTGGATGACCGAGCTTTTGCTCGGTATTTTCTTTTTAGTGTGTTTTGAAGATATATTTAAATATATTAAAAATAATTAATAAAGTAATAAATAGAAAGGCAAACAATGGATAAGGGAACTAAGGACCCGAACCGAGCGCTGCTTTGTTTGGATTAGGTTGCTCGATTTTCAAATTGAGCTATGTCTATTCTTAATGACAGCGTCAAAATTTATCATCGTATTCTAATAGTTTTCAGTCAACGAAAAATTATATTTTTTGTTACTTGAAATATTGATAAAACAATATTTTCTATAAATGAAATTTAACTAGATCGAGTAATCGCCTCCGAAACCCCCTGCATGCTAAATTTCATGTAAATTGTTGATGCCGTTTCCGAGATTCAGAAAATACATATATATATATATATATATATATATATATATATATATATATATATGTATATACACTACCGTCCAAAAGTTTGGAAGCAGCAAGGTAAAATCGAATAAAACCAAACTAAGTCATTTAAATTTAAATGTATTGATAAAAAAATAAAGAACAGACAGAAACTAACTTAAACAAAATAAAAAAATAATATACAATGGTAAATTAGATTAAATTTTAGCTTCATCAAAGTGTCCACCTTTCTCCTTTATAATCTTCTCACATATTCTGGGCATTCTATTAATCAATTTTTTAAAATAATCTTTATCTAATTTGTTCCATTCGTTCTCTAATAGCTGCCACAAATGTTCTGAGCTCGTAGGACAACGACTTTTCACCCTCCTGTCAAGTTCATCCCAAACAAGTTCAATGGGAGAAAGATCAGGGGATTGAGATGGCCATTGCATGATGTTTAAAATGTTTTCAGCTTTTTTCTTGTTTAAAAAGTTCTGGCACAATTTAGACGAATGCTTAGGATCATTATCCTGTTGAAAAATGAATCCAGAACCAATGAGACTTAGTCCACTGGGTATGGCAGAATCTTGGAGAATTTTTAAATAGCCTTCCTTGTTTAATTTTCCGGTTATCCTCACAAGATTGCCGGGTTTACTGTTGCCAAAACACCCCCAAACCATGACATTACCACCACCATGTTTGATGGTAGGCACTGTACATGCCTCTGAAGCCCTCTCTTCTTTTGACCGGCGTACAAAGACACGTCTATTGGATCCGAAAATCTGAAATTTTGATTCGTCACTCCAAAGGACATTTTCCCATTGTTCTATAGTCCAGTTTTTATGCGCTTTTGCCCATTCTAGTCTATTTTTCTTATGTCGATTTGTTAGTTTGGGTTTTTTAGCAGCAACACATCCTCTTAATCCCGCAGACAGTAAGCGTCTTTTAACAGTAGTTGTTGAAATGGGTGTTTCTCGCGTATCATTCAGAGCTGCAGTGATCTGTGGTGCAGTTAAGCGTCGATTCCGTTTAGAAAGAACTCTAATGAAGTTGTCCTCTTGATTTGTTGTGGATTTGGGCCTACCAGATCTCTTTCTATCTTCATTTTTCCCCGTTTCTTGTTTTCTAGCAAGGGTATAGTGGACACCTTTACAAGAAATTCCGAGCCTTTCTGCGATTTGACGTTCACTGTATCCTTCCTCGCGTAGAGTGCAAATAGCGCTTCGCTGTTCAAGCGTGATTTGCTTGCGTTTTGCCATTTTCAGAAGAAAAAATACGGTCAAAGTAGTAGCCGATATCTTTCGAATACAGACAATGTTAATATCACAACTTTCACGTGCCAATGCTCAAGTGCGACTGAATAAGGTCTAAAAAAGTTAAAACCAGCAAACATTATCAATAAAACTACACCATTGCATAGGATAAAGTAGCCGACGGATTAAGTCATAAAACACGTGTTTCGTCAATATTAAGGAATTCCATAAAACTTGATGAATGTAGGATAATAATCCTTTTGTGTTTGTGTAGACAGTCGTAAAAGGTTGTAAAACTTAAGATTATTGCTAAGTTTTACCGCTATTAGTCGGCATTTATTTGTTTTGTTTGAAAACAGGTGTGCTTCCAAACTTTTGGACGGTAGTGTATATACAAGAATTGCTCGTTTTAAGATATTCGATAGATAGATTGTAAATTTTCAGCATTAACAACAATATCGCCCTATAGAATAACATCCACATTTAATTGTTAACATTACCAAGTAAATATACATATATGTATAATTATTATTAGTATTATTTTCATTCTTTCATTCTCATATGCGGATTTAGTCTTTCCTATTATAGACAAAACCCGTAATTGGTAAATATATCAGCTTTATACATAAAAAATAATTATTTTTATGGTAATGTATACCGAATAGGTTTACTGTGGATGAACTAAAATAAAAATATTATTTATCAAATAAGTTATGTTTTGCCAAATGGATGAAGATATGAGTAGATAATTAAAAAATAAAAAAAAAACATGAATGTCTTTTTGTCTTGACATTTGTTAAAAACTAATTTTGAACTACTAATTTTTTAAACAAATATCCCTATTCCAATACGTCTGACCAGCGTGGAATATTAGGTTAATTCCCCTTCCTATTGTGAAGTATATTGGCTGAAAGCCTGAAATTATAAATGCAAGTATTGCAAAGAACCCCGAAGCCAGCTTTACTGCAGGCATCATGTATACAAAAATGGTTACCGAGATATCTATATCTATACTTCTATACTAATATTATAAAGAGGAAAGGTTTGTATGTAAGTATGTTTGTAATTAATTGGCTCAAAAAGTACTGGACCGATTTAAATAATTCTTTCACCATTTGAATGCAACATTATCACTGATTATTATAGGCTATTTTAATTGTAAGAAAAATATAAGGATCCCTACTAAAATTACAATAATGTCACCCAAGGTGTAAAAAAACGCCCATAAAATATCTTTCATCGCATGTGCTGCGAAAACTATTGATAATAGAACCAAAAATGTTCCACAATATTAAAGAACATACCAATATCTACAAAAAATCTCGCGATAGCATGTGTCTAACTATTGTAGTTATGTCACTCTAACTACTTTTTAACATTTTAAAATTTAATAGAAATTTCGACCATAATCAGATCCATCGATATATATGTACTACGTACTAGATTTCGCGTTCCGAACAGTTGCTTTGTTCGACTAAGCTGTACTGCAATCCGTACACCTCACTTTAGTGTGACTGCGACCATCATGGACTGTAGGTGTATACAGAGCAGCGTTGTTAATATGATAATTCGAATAATACCAATCAAAACTTGCACATGTGGATGTGAAAAAATTCTTTATTTAACTAAGTAAAATGTTTTGTTGTTAAAGTGTACAAATAGGTAATAATATCGAATTAGCACAATAAAAAAAAATATTCTACATTTAAATGTCACGCCATCTTTGATAATAGACTAAAGCCCGCAGATATTCAATTACACTGGTTGGAGGTAAAAATGTGTGACTAAACACAGACTTGACGTAGTGTCTAGAAAGTTTTTTGATTATTTATATTCTTTTTCCTTTAGTTTGTGTTATCACTTGATACTCATTTGTCAAAGATCAAACATGTCACTTCTGCGATGTAACATCTATAATAACCACACTTTGTTACATAACGTTGAACGAAACGCGTAAGTGCGCATGAAACGCCTACATCTTATGACGTTTTGGTCGCGAGAAAATTATCCGAGAAATTCTTGTATATATATATATATATATATATATATATATATATATATATATAATCTGGATCTCGGCAACGGCACCAACAATTTTTTTTTTTTTTTTATGAAATTTAGCATGTAGGAGGTTTCGGGGGGACCACCGAAGACAAAGATCGGGTACCGGTGGTCCGCTCGCACGGCGTAGAGAGAGGATTTTACGGTGGGTCTATGGGGTCACCCGCCGCCTTCTCCGTCACCCCGGACCGATTTGGCGGGGCTAGACGCACCCATAGCCCACCAATAAAAAAAAAAGAAAAAAAAAAGGGGGGGTTTCATACCTAAAAAATATTGTTTTGTCTGTATTTTCAGGCAATAAAAATATAATTTGTCATTGGCTGAAAACTATTAACATATGACGGCAAATTTTGACGCTGTCATTAAGAACAGACATAGCTCAGTTGGAACATTGTCTAGTCTAATCCCAACAAAACAGAGCACGGTTCGGATCCTTAGTTTCCCTTTTTTCATTTTTTGCCTTTTTTATTTTTTTTTATTATTTATTAACATTTGCCCACGTCTTTATCCGCGTAGAAGTCGAAAAAGGTTGTAATAGATTATTTTTTGTTTTTTACGTTATTAATTTTATTATTTTTGTAAATTATTATGTTTACATGTTTGTATACTTATAAAATATAACAATATTTATTATAGTGTAGGGTATTTAAAGTTTTAATAAACATGACAATAAAATGAAATTTTGTTATATATTATTATATATTATGGACACGAGGCTTTTTTCTTAGGAAGCTACGTTTTGAACAGCTGAGCCCATTGACCGAGGTGACGAAAGGGCAGTGTGCGGCCCCATAACCCACCGTGTTTTGCATCGAAATTAGGCCGACCTCTGGTACCGCTTCCTTGAAATCCGTGGCAAGCCTGGCGGGTTAACCTTTCGGTTATCAACACCATATACACCCCGGCAATAAACAACTGTGATGCCAAGGCGTCGCCCTCACGAGGCTGACCTTTCTGCGGGTGACAGACTAATACCCGGTCCGTGCACCCGCGATACTACTCCAACTACAGTATTTCTTTGTAAATAAAGTACAATATCTTTTGTTTTTCTTTCGCATTGAAATGAGAATTACCAGTCTACTCTGTGGGTTTACTCTGAAGCATGTTACATACAACTGCCCATGGAAGAAGCAGCTTTCTCTCAAGTCTACTCCCGCTGCCTTATGAATTTGACCTCGAGCTTTGTTTATGGTCATTGGGTAATTTGATGGTATTTGGAGAATCTTAGAATGTTTTTTCTTGCAAACTTGCAAACATTGTATGATTTTGACGCGCCAGCTCTCAATTTTAAGATGTGAGCTGGGATACCGGGAGGCTTCGGTGTATTCAGGAACTCGACCGGTTGTTTGAACCGGGGTTTATCACTTATTCAAAGGATTTATTTTGATGTTTGACCCCTGCGAATGTTTTCAAATATTTGCATGTAAATGGTTTAAAGAAATCGAAACGACCGTAGTAGCGCACATAGGTACGTCATGGCGACTTGCGACCCATCTGATCAGCATCAATATGCTGTCTCCATATCGTATCTTATTGATTGTTTCTAATATAACTCAACCTTTCCGTCTCGATTTTTGCAAATATGTTGATTGAGAGCTGACTAAACAGCGAACACAAATATAGCAAATGACTATCTTCTTTCCTAATCATTATACGGTAAAAATACGCTCACCAGAGTCAAATAAAAACGGTTAATACATCTTATGAGCTATGGATTTCAGTTATTCGATCGAATGTGTTATCATGGCTTTGAATTACAATATTCGGCTTAGAAAATTGCTGTCCAACAATTTTAAATTTTAATCTCCACGTTCCTATGACGCCGTGTCGTAAAATTGGATGACCTCTTTAAAGCTTAGAAACCTTCAAATGCCGTATTAATACAGTATTGTGACTTTCGAGACATTCAAATTTTAAAGAGCATTTCCATTGTACCAAGCTTTTATGGGAGTTCAACCTTTTCAGGGTTCCGTACTCAAAGTGTAAAACAGAACCCTATAACTAAAACTCCGTTGTCCGTCCGTCCGTCTCTCTGTCACCAGGCTGTATTTCATGAAATATGATAATTAGACAGTTGCAATTTTCATAAATGATGTATTTCTGTTGCCACTATAACGACAAGTACTAAAAAACGAAATAAAATAAATACTTAAGGGGGCTCCCATACAACAAACGTGATTTTTGCTCCTTTTTGCTCGATATTTTTTTAGTTTATATTTTTCTTTGATTTGTTTTTCCATTATTTTTATTATATTTAAATATATCTTCTAAAACACATTAAAAAGACAATACCGAGCAAGGCTCGGTCATCCAGATATTAACTATAAAGCGATCTAGCGCTGTGTGCTTCAATGTTCGCGTTAGATTGCCTATTTTATTCTTTTAGCGCTGCAGCGGACTTTAGTTTAACTGTTACCAAAATGGAACAAAATATTTATTCGGGATAGCTTCTCTATACATATAACTCTATGATCAGACCAAGTTATTTATACCTTTGCCTTAATCCTTACCTAAGTAAATGATTTCTCAAGCAAGGCTGTTTAAATACCTGTAAATAACTTTTTATTTTATTAAATTGGACACTCCATTCGAAAGATATTACGAGTTTAATCAAATTGAAATAAAATTAATTCGCCGCCGTGACGCGCCGGTGCGGCGGGGGCGGAGTGCAGGAGAAGGCACATCTATGAAATAGGTAGCCGCGCGGCTCGCTCTGAGAAATTTAAGCCCTCCCAATATGTGTAATGGAACAAGACTTTTGGTTATGGAATTGCGAGACAATGTGATTGTAGCTACTATCATCACCGGCCCCGCGGCCGGACAGCTTGCTCACTTTCCGCGGATCCCGATGATACCGACGGATTGTCCTATATCTTTTAAAAGATTACAGTTTCCTGTAAAGATATCGTTTGCCCTTACAATAAATAAATCCCAGGGACAAACTTTTTCTATGGTTGGCATCGATCTAAGAAAAGAGTGCTTTTCTCATGGCCAACTATATGTTGCACTTTCTCGAGTAGGGTCTCCTGAAAATCAATATGTTTTTTTGCCATCTACAAATACCACTGCTAACATAGTGTATAGTGAAGCATTAAGGTAAAAATGGAAAATTAAAATAAAAATCTAATAAAATTTAAAAGTCTTTAAAATAAAAGATGTACTTGAATAAAGAAATGATACACAAATAAAAAAAAACTACATTAAAATAAATAAAAATATAAATCAAAAAGGAAAAATAAATGTAAAAAAAACTTAGCACATAAGTCGGGGTGCTATATTTTTTATTCTATGAAATATGTGATAATCAATACTTATACAGTAATAGTAGGTATATAATGTATCTAATTATTATTAGTATACCTATACTCTAAACCTCTGAAATGTTTTTAAAAATTACCAGTTGATGTCATTTATTCTGTTTACTCATTTTGTTTTCAAACATCAACCCAAGGGAAGCCAGCGATACACTATTGCTAAATACATTATTATTTAGGTATGTCCTGCATTTACTGTTACGTTTATGCCAAAATGTTGAATAAATAAATGTTCAACCGTGCGAAGCCGGGTCGGTCCGCTAGTGGTTGATATAACATGACTATTTCATTAGCTCAGTTCATATATGTCCAACTATTGGACTCGAGCCTCCTCCATAATGTGAGGGAAATTGACTACCATGCTGGTCTTTTTTTTTTTTTTTTTATTGGTGGGCTATGGGTGCGTCTCGCCCCGCTGAATCGGTCCGGGGTGACGGAAAGGCGGCGCGTGACCCCATAGACCCACCGTAAAACCTTCTCTCTTCGCCGTGCGAGCGGACCACCGGTACTCGATTTTAACTTCGGTGGCCCGCCCGGCGGTTTACCCTCGCGGGTTCCTCTCGTCGACGCCCCGACAGATTTCGCTGTCGGGGCGTCGCCCTCACGCGGTGGCCTCACGTCGGGTGACCGGACAATTCCCCGGTCCGATCACCCGAGGCCTCGGTTAGGGCGGCATCAGGCGCAGGTATTCGCGCCTGCGCCGTCCCGGCCGCTGACGGCGGCCCGGGTCGCGGGATTCCTCCCGGACTCGTTCCGCCGCCTCCTTCTGCGAGATGACAGCCTCGCAGAAGGCGGCGACCGCGTCCCAGTTCCTGACGCTGTCTACCATCGCTCTCGCGACAGCCGGCAGCGCCAGGTCGGCACCGATAACAGCGACGAGGTCACGGCGCTGCCGGTCAAAGCCCGGACACGCCTCCAGCGTGTGTTGCGCAGTGTCCTCGTCACTGCTGCAATGGTGGCAGAACGAAGTCCACGCGACCGTGTGCAGGTAAAAGCCGAAGCATCCGTGCCCCGACAACACCTGCACCAGTCGAAAGGAGAGGACTCCGTGCCGCCGCTCCATCCACTCCATCAATACGGGCCGGAGAGCCTCGACGGTGACGACACCGTGTCTAGGCCTCTCCAGCCGCGTAGCCCAACGGGCGATGACGTCTCGGCGGGCGTCCTCGCGCCAGGTGGCTATCTCGCTCAGCGATGGGGAGCCACCTTCGTTGCGCAGTGAGGTCACCCGCCGGTAGAGGTCGGAGAGCATCTCCGCCTCTAGGTCCCACGGGGGTGTCCCGGCCAGTAGGCATGCCGCCTCGGTCGATACCGTGCGGTACCCGCGAATGGCTCTGACCGCCATGACTCTCTGGGGTCTCCACAGAACAGCCCTGAGCTGGGCGTTCAGAGCCCTCGCCCACACGGGTGCGCCGTACATGGCCATAGAACGGATCACCCCCGCATACAGCCGTCGGCCCTCGAAGCTGGGTCCGCCCACGTTCGGCATGAGCCGCGAAAGGGCGGACGCCGCGCCGACCAGCCGGGGAGCAATTCGGCGAAAATGCTCCCGGAACCACCATCGCCCGTCGAGCACCAGACCCAAGTACTTCATATGGGCCTGGATGCTGATGTGGACGGAGTTGACGACTAGCGAGACGCCGATTGGCGGCCTTACGCGTGGCCCATGGAACAATAGGGCCTCCGTCTTATTTAGGGCCACCCTGAGCCCCAGCGCCTCGATTCGCCCGACCATCTCCTCGGTGCCGAGAGTGGCCAGGCTCGCCGCCTCTTCGAGTGTCCTGCCCCGGGCTGTGACGAGCGTATCGTCAGCGTAGCATATCACGCTCAGCCCGGGGGGGAGACTCCCTCTCAACGCCCAGTCGTACCCGATGTCCCACAGAGTCGGCCCCAGAACCGAACTCTGTGGAACGCCGCACGACATAGACGTCCGCACAATGTCCCCTGCGGGACTCGCGCAGAGGACACTGCGCCCCTCCAAATAGTCCGCCACCAGCCGCCTCAGGTACAAGGACACCCCATGAAATCGGAGCGCCTCCCTGATGCAGCTGAATGGCAGACTATTGAATGCGTTGGCGATGTCCAGCGACACCGCCAACAGCACTCCCCCGCCGGTGACAGTCTCCGCGGCCGTCTGCCTCAGTCGTAGCAGGGCCCCGATGGTCGAACGCCCCCTTCTAAAACTGAATTGAGCGTCCGACAGATCGGGTCCCACCTCCTCCAGGTGCTGGACGATGCGGGCAGCGAGGATGCGCTCCAGCAGCTTACCCACATGGTCGAGGAGCACGATGGGCCTGTAGGGCCGACGGCGAATCCGGGGGCCGTCCCGGCTTTGGCAGGAGAACCAACCTCCCCTCCTTCCAGCACTCAGGGAACCGTCCAGACGCCAAACAGGCGTTGTACAGCTGCCTGAGGCGAGGCTCGAGGTGCTCGAGGAGCGACGTCAGCACCCGGACTGGTATTCCGTCCGGGCCGGGGGCCGTGGTCGCGGAACGAATCCGCGCCACAGCTGCTCCCACTTCCGTCTCCGTCACGGGCGGAACACTCTCGTCGTCAGCCTCCCGGTCTTGTTCTGGCGAGGCCATGACCGGGGGCGTGTGTTCCGACTGCCGTGGAAACAGCTCCTCGACCACCCTACAGAGGAAGTCGGGCTGGAGGGTCTCGGTGAGGGGGGGGCCCTGCGCGCGAAGCTTATTCAGCGACGCGCGATACGGGCGACCCCAGAGGTCACGGTCGAGACCGGAACCGGACCGGACCGTCCGAGAAGGACGGGAAGTGCCGCTGCGTTGAGACGACGATTGCCGCATTTCCGTTTCGGCTGACCACCCAATTGGGGCGATCAGGCACGCAGTACGGTTCGGCGACTACGGCTGCACCAATCGACCACTCCGCCATGGATTACAGGAGTAAATCCTGCGCACCGGCGGAGTAGTTGGTGTTGGCTTGCAAGAGGTGGTGCATGGATGGTGTAGCCATTAACGGGCTGTATCCATGACCTCCCCCTCGCCGGCGGGCGATCGGACCGCGCTAGGAGCCGGAGCGGCCGTGGTCGGAGCGCCGCCCCGCCCCTTTGGGGCCGAAGCTGGAGGTTTGCACGCCCCAGAGCCCATGCGGTGCTTGGCGGGCTTATTGCCCGCCGCACACGCGGGGCAGTGGGGCGGGGCGGCACAAGATGCCGCCACGTGCCCGGTTTGACCGCAGCGGAAACACAGTCCGCCGCAGTCGAAGCAATTAGTGCACGTCGGTCGAGTATGTCCGACTGCCATGCACTTATAGCACCTTGCAGGCCGGTGCTCAAGCACGGTCACCCGCGCCGAGCTCCAGCCCACGAGGAGCCTGCCTGAGCCGGCCAGTTGCCTGACCGACTCCACCGGGCACTGCGCCCAGGCGGCACCTACGCCGCCCGGACTGGGGCGGATGACACCAACCCGGACGGTGTCTATGGGACACCCGGTTCTCGAGGCAATAGCCTCCCGGATGTCTTCCACCGTCACGGAGTCGTCCAGACCCGCGATGCGCATTTCGGCGCACTTGACGGGCCTGGCGATCCTGATGCCACCCTCCTCGGCAAACAAACCTCGCAGCTTGTCAGCCACGCTGTCGGCCGTCTTGGAGCCCTCGGCCCCGGGGAACTCGAGGATTCGAGCCCCTGTCCGGCCCTTGCGGGTCCTGGCTTCGACGCCTCCAATATCGGAGACGTCTAGCTCCCGCCGGGCCTTCCTCAAGACGGCCTCGTAGCTGAGGCCCTTCTCAGCCGCCTCAGGCAGCACAGTGATCACCACTGCGGCTGTCTTCGGCGACTTGAGCCCCTTGCGCGGCCTCTTCTTCTTACCGGCTCCTACCTGTGGAGCGGGAGCGGGGACCTCAGCGGCGCGCTTGGCCTCCGCTCTCCTCCTCTGACCGCGACTCTTCCGGTCGCGCTCGGCCACCTGCCAACCCTCGGGCGCAGCAGGCGCGACAGGCGCGGAAGGCGCAGTCGTTGACGCGCTAGTCGTCGCCGGCGGTGTTGTTGCCGACGATGACTGTGGTCCGGCAGGAGCCGGTACCGTCCTCTTCCTTGGCTTTGGCGCGGGCCCCTTGGGCTTGGGCGCCGCCGCGGCCGTGGCGTAGCTGCCCCCCACGCGGCCACCCTGACAAGGCAGCGGGGCGGGGGCTGATGCCACATGCGGCCGCTTGTCCGCGGCGAGAGGCGGCCGGACACGTGGTTCTGGAGGCAACCTTGCCTCCAAGATAGGGGTAGAGAATTGTATTCTTACTCCATCACCACCCGGATATAGTAACACGCTATATTTTCTAAATGAAAAAGATAAAATCGAAGTGATATCTCGGTATTAATCGTATTATGTTTACATACAGAAGTATTATTGCGTACTAATTGTATGTAACTAATTATTTTTCACTATCTCAAGCACGAATGCCCCATATCGTCGACACAGGCTTATTTACATGTAAATGTCTGACACATCGCACAATCAGTATTGACCAGTCGGAAATAAGATGTGAAATTATCATTTGTTTTTATGTGATGTTATGAATATGTTAATATAAGCAAACGAGTCTTTTGCTTATTCATTCAGTTAAAAACATTGTACATGAAAAATAAAAATAGCCTTTTTGCCTATTCATACCATAAAGAAAAGTGTATACTTAGCGTGTGGTTGTGGAATAAGTATACAATTCACCACCCCCTGTTATTCGTGAGTGATCTTAAAAGACGACTAAGCGCGCAAGCAGATAACATTGCAAGAGAAGGAAAACTCGAAATAAAACCCTATACCAAGACGTCTCACCAGTGTGGTGTAGTTTGCCATGCCTATTCATTAAACTTCTATGTTCAATTATTTTGTTAGCATCGTATATTCTGGTGGGCCAGCGAAGATAAAGACCAGGTTCCGGTGGTCCACTCGCATGGTCGCCGATAGGTACGTTGTTGGGCGGGTCTACAGGGTCGCGCGCCACTTCTTCCGTCGCCCCTGACGGATTTGCGGGGTGTACCACACCCCGACACGCCAAAAAAAGAGATCGTATATTCTAGAAATAAAATGACAGTTTTAATATAATTAGTCTGTCCATCAACTTCGCAATTTAGGAAGACAAAAATGAAAAAAATCGAATCAAAAAATTAACAATCTAATTATTTTGTATTGATAGGAGTTATGTTGTTATAACGGAATGTCCATCAAGCATCACATTGTGTCTCTGTAACTTTTTTACATAATAAAACGTATTCGGTCTGAACTACTTCCATAGACATAGTAAAAGTTCCATAGAAATACAAAAGCGAAGTGCGCTTTTAAAAAATCTTGTAAGACTTTCGCAACTTAATTCAGATTACTAGTTTAATTCCTGCTCAATATCCATATTATGTAGGTAAATATGATGAGACGATAGGTTTACATTTTATTTCGACTTGTTGTAGTCTGGACACATGTTGCTCATATCGATCGAGGCGATGGAAGGACGGTAGGCGGCTCCATAACATGCCGTATTACTTCCCCATCGTTATTTGGTCTGACCACCAGCGCCTATGCCGGTGGTAAAAAAAGTCTTACTGTATCTTACTGCATACACTTTCGAAGAACAAAATTGCTCATTTAACCCAAAAATTGATTAGATACCTGTCACTATAGCAAGATCTAGATGAATGGGTTGTTGTAAGATCGAAATCAGTCGGATAAAAACCAGGTATTTGTAAATTATTTCCTATGATCAGTGTAGCTATAGTTTCAACGCTAATAGACGCGTTCTTGCTATCCTGCAGAATAATACAGGTTAATTGCCCGCACAGAACCAATTAGATAGGTACACATACATCATCCCAGCTCATATATGTCCCACTGCTGGGATCGAGCCTATCCACACTAGGAGGGAAACTAACCTACTACACCACGCTGGTAACATGTTATGGTATAGGGTTTTATTTCGAGTTTTCCTTCTCTCGCATAGATGTTATATGCATATTTTATCGCTTAGTCGTCTTTTACGATCACCCACGGGTGGTGAGATAAAGGGTGGTGAATTGTATTCTTACTCCGTCATCACACATATTAATACACATACATGTAAGTATTTATATTCATTCAGTATTTCATCCCATTTTTTTTTTCAATTTATTTAAAGGGCAATTTACTTTGTCGCTACGCGACCACATCGCCCTGTAAGACACTATACAAAGATTAACAAAAAAATACATGTAAATAAAAAAACAATTAAAGTTGACGAAATTAAGGCCTTTGCAGACCCAACTCCGCCAACTTGTATAAAACAATAGCTTCATCAGACTCTGGGGCGGACAACATACTATTACATATTCCTACATCAAAAATTTTACTGCTATTGAAATAGTGCCTTCTATATCCCTCGTTCCTAACACACTCCATCATAATGTGCTGTATATCTTCCAGCACCCCACAGCTATTGCATTTTGGTGATTCTGTTTTTCTCATTAAGAATGAAAACATATTCGATGGAATGTGCCCAGAACGAATTCTAAGAGCTGTCACTAATACATTGCGTTTTAGTTCACTGTTGCCGAACCAAGGATATTTAAGAATATGTGGTTGGATAGTCCTGTACCATATGCCTTTTTCTATAGAACGCTTATCAAAATATTCTTGCCAAAGTATTCTACACTGCTCTTTAATATGTCTAACGTAATCTGAGGATAGAGGAGTCACTCCCAGAGGAATTCCATCCACAGTCGCCTGTCTCGCTAATAGGTCAACAACCTCATTCTCTTGCAACCGAATGTGAGATGGAATCCACTGCAGACGTATTTCGATCCCATTATATATAGTCATTTCTTATAAAAGATTGAATGACTGCTATAAGTAAAAAAAAAATGTCTAAGTATCTATAGCAGTTTGTTTTTTATACAAAGACATTCAAAGTTTATCAATATTTAGCTGTTATCACGACTGCACAGAGTTTATTACATATTAATGAAAACACGTGTTATACAGCTGTTTAAAACAGACTAACACGAGAGCGTACATGATAAGCGTTATCATAAATTATATATTAAGTGACTCCATCCGTCCATTAGTCTATCATCCTCCACTTATAGATATAGGCTTCCCCCTAATATACAATAGAATAAGTTTCTTCTGAAATTGGTACTGCCAATTTTCCTGATTTATTCTTTAGTTTTTACCCGACTGTAAAGGAGTGGTATTGTGTTTAACAGTCTATGTATGTATGTATGTTTGTATGTTCCTTTGAAGCACTATATATACCAAACGCCTGGGCCGATTTTTATGATTCGCACGTCAATCGATTCCTCTTAATTCGGCGACTGTCACTAAAGATATGACGTTATTGAAAATTCAATATGGCGACTACTGGACGCCATATTGTAAAAATAAAAAAAAATAATGTCAGCAAACTATATCGAGTGGGGTATCGTTAAATAGGTATTTAAAAATCATTTTTAGTTTTCTCTCAACATTTTTCGATTTGACTGGCCGTTTAGGATCTATATCGATTTAAAGTTTCGTAACAACCTTTCTCACATATAGGGTTTTTAGACAGTAGAAATTTACGATGAAAAGACGAAAAATTCATATAACTGGATGTGGATGGACATATACTGAAGTATCTAGTAGGTATATTGTCCAATATACCATAGGTAGTCCTACCTAAAGTATTTAATGTCTGACGCGGTCGCCCAACTCCAATTTCTAACGATTTAATACTCAACTTCAGTCGAAAAACTATATATAATTAGGTACTTACCTACTTATTAATAAATAAGATAACTATAGCTACCTAGGTATTTATACCTAAAAAGTCTAAAATAAAAAAAATGATTAAAAAAATCAAAAAACCCGACTGCGTAAAAAGTCACCAAAACTACGTACATAATTAAAAAACTGAAAAGAAAAAAACAAGCACTTAGATGTCCGGTGGTCTAGAATTCCATAATATATTATTGAATAAATACTATTGCAGAAAATGAAATATATTTTAATAATAGAACATGACAACTGAACAGTCGGGATCCTTTATTCGACAGCAAATCTAATTTTTCAATGGATCAATCCTTTATTCGACAGCAAATCTAATTTTTCAATGGATCCCGACTCTTCAGTTGTCATGTTCTATTATTAAAATATATTTCATTTTCTGCAATAGTGTTTATTCAATAATATATTATGGAATTCTAGACCACCGGACATCTAAGTGCTTGTTTTTTTCTTTTCAGTTTTTTTATTATGTACGTAGTTTTGGTGACTTTTTACGCAGTCGGGTTTTTTGATTTTTTTAATATTTTTTTTTATATTCTTCAGTCATACAAAGTTAAATTTTTCAGACACACAGGGCGTGTTATTCTTTAGTCACTCGGCAATATATTCTTCAATCACATGGCGTTATAATCTTAAGCCACATAGGGGATGACCCCATAGTCCCCATAAGTACAAAAGAATAATCCCTACGAAAAATTACGACACTCATTCTGAAATTGCCTACATACAGCTTTGTAATTTTCTGTATGCGATTGATGTCTCAATATTTCGGATACTTTATAGTTAGTATCCATAGTCACGGCAGATCGTAATCCATCTATTAGTCAATCGACATCCTCTATAGGCCTCTCGATGGGCGGGATAATATCATAATCGCCATGAATACATGGATGAATACATATTGTGTAAGTACTTATATGTAAATCATCATCATACCAGTTAGGATGTAATGGATTTTTATTTCATATGATCGATATAGTTGTTCTTGACACGCCTTCAAGAATATAACGCTATGTGTTTTCATAGTAAACTACTTCTGGAGATTCAAAATACACTATGTCGGCACTCCATCTTGTGTAAAGATTGTCAAAAGGTGACAAAGGGAGGCAAACAATCCTTTAAAACGTCAAATTGTGTGGCGATTAAATACGATGAGGGTCATATCGTTTGATATGTTTACTGAACCTTAAGACGTCGTCGTCATTCGTCTCCATCCATCCATCCATCCATCAGCCCTCCATAGTACTAGGACCACGCTATTGACAGTTTTCTGTCTACAGGCGCGGACCAGTCCGCCCGGGGTAGTATCCCACATACTAGTACCACACTAGCAGAAGATCGACGTCTGAGTAATGGTAAAATGCTATTGCGCTTCGAGCGAGAGAGTCGGTAGCCCAATTGTGTGGGTTTGGGTTTTGTATTGGTAGGCACCGGCCTTACTATACTCTTGGTATTGCAGAGGTCCAAGGGCGGCAGTAATACTTTCCATCAGATGTGCTGCTTGCTCGTTTGCCATCATAAGCTATAAAAAAAGAAATGTTTGCCGTGGTGTAATTTTTTTTTCAACTATTGTAAACAAAAACCAATGATATATTTTTGATACAGGTGGCTGCCTTAGGGTTGGACCCAAGGATACACTTAGGATTGACGTTGCGGGATATCCAACCTCATCTACTAGTCATGCAGGAGAAGTACGGACTCAACATATGCGGTGAGGGTGGAGAATACGAAACGTTCACATTGAACTGTCCTTTATTTAAGAAGAAATTAGTTATGTGAGTAACTTTCTTATATACACACACACACATATATATATATATATACTAGCTTTTGCCCGCGACTTCGTCCACGCAGAAGTCATCTCTGACAGAGTTAAATAGAAAAAGCAATGCAAGGTGTTGAAAGTTTGTCGCTAGGATGATAATCAACAGCGTCAGAAACTGGGATGCGTTGAGGTGTTGATTCTGCGAGTTAGTTGTCTAACGGAATTAGGCAATAGGGTGGGTCCGAGAGAAAATACTCTACGTTGACATGCTCTACCGTCGGTGCTTTGGGCGGCGCAAGCGTGAGTACCTGTATTTAGGTTCACTGCATGAGGGCTTCGACTCGAGATGATACCCGATTGCGGTGGCCCGCCCGCACAACGTAGATGTACGTGTACGGCGCGCGTGTGTCTATATACCATAGCCGGTCACTAAAGAAAAAGGTGGTTCAAAGTTCTATTCATTCTACAAATTATATTGCCATTAATATACTATTTACGGTATGACCATGGGATAAAAATATAATTATCGCCACTTTATTTGACCGTTTTGTTTCACCAGCAGAGTTGCGACCTCGTTAGATATGATTTATTATTTCAGTTATAGAGTGAACATTTTTGAAGCTAAACTTAACCTGTATCTTAAACTATTAGGCAAGAACCTATTGTCGTCTACTATGTGTATCGTGTGAGCTCTCAAGCAGGAACTGGTCGCCACAAAGTCACTGGTGCGGGATTGATGGAGAGGAAGAGAGAAACCCGTGTTTATTTATTTTTACCGAAGAATATTTGTACGTAATTTGAAAAGAATCGATAAAGAAATTTTCTCCCCATACGCACTTTGCCGCTTTGTTACACCCCCTTAGGGGCGGCATTCATAAAATCCTTTCATATTGAATCTCTATGTCATAAATAGAAACGTGCGTCCCGAGGGTGAAAATCAACAAATGCTGAAACACGTGTTTATTTATTTTTACTGAAGAAATAGTAGTAGACGAATTACGAAGGCTGCAGCTAGAGAATGCAAAAAAATGCAAAACTCTTACTTAAAATATTTATTTAATATAATTCTACAATTATTAAAATTAAGTTACGTCGACAATGGATCGATGCTAGATCAAAAGTGGCCGCGTTATTGGAGTCGCCACGGCTTGCGGTGTCCGATGCGACACGTTGTGCTGACTCGGCGCCTCGTTGCTGTAGCTGTCGCTATGTCGGTATTGCGAAATGCATGTATGAGTAATGAGTACAGTGAAGTAAACTAGGTGTAAGCAGGTTTGGTGCTGAGTATTCATGTAACACCTCCCACCGTAGATCAGCAATTATTTCGATGTCTTGGTTGTGAAAGATGATGAAATATTGCTGAAGTCAACTTTGATATTGTTGGGGTGTCTTTCAGTCTTTTCTTGGATTTCGGCATAAACTCCTGCAGCTTCCGTTTCCTTTATTGTTGATATTTCGTTATGCTGCAAATTTATTCGTCTCCGTCGGAGTAATACTACTATTATAATTGCGGTTGCGCTCATTAATATCAAATATATCGGGATAGTAGTATGATAGATACTGGCACTAATATCCGTTTCGTTTAATTTAACTGGTGCTTGTAAAGTGAGTTTAGTATTGATAGTATGTAGAGCTTCTAAATCGACGGAGTCCAATATGACGGGGTTCGAGTTTACGGGTTCCAATTGTTCCAGATGAGGTATTTCCATTATCTTTAAAGCAAATCCTTTAATATTGTCATTTGTGTTAGATATGGTGAATGAAGGCGTTTTTATGTAACAGTTATGAGGAATTATGGCCAGAAAGCTTCCTTCCAAGGTTCTGTAAATTTCTTGCCCGCAGGATATTGCTATTTTACTTGGTTTTGGGAAACTTATAATATAATGTCTTTCATCGAGTTGCTGTACGGCTGCCGTGTTCAAAATAACGGATGTTAGCTTACAGGACGACTGTATCTCTTGTTCACTGATTAAATGCTGTATGCAGTCGGATTTTTCTCGTGCATGATATCTGGTGTTGGTTTCGCAGAGGAATAAAGTATTTGCCTTCGGGCATTCTGCCTCTATGTACATAGAATCCTTACCAGAAATCGCAATAAAAGGAAAGGTAGGTATGAGGACTTTATTAAATTTGTTAGGGACAATGGACAGCTTATATAGATTGTAGGTTAAAGGGAAGGCAATCGGCACCTTAAAAACTATAACTATTTGATTATTTATATAAAAATATCCTAACCTTATAATATCATAATAATTTCTATATTCCAGATCAAGGATTTGATCAGGAGAATATAAAAGTTTTAGCTTATCTACTAATTTCTTAATTTCTACGATACTAACTACTGAATGAGGAGTGCTTGATGCTCGAATAAATGCTAAAGTGTATTCTAATTTATGGAGAGCTTCGATTAAGCTATCTATATTGTCGCTTAAAATGATTAAATGTTGTGCCAGATGGGCATGTTGAATGAAATCGATAACTTTAGATTCTAGGATACGGTTAAGAATTTTATTTAATTTTTCTTGATTATTAGTTATATTACGTAATACATAGTCATTTTGAGAAGTCCATGACTTTGAGAGACTTACGTGTTGATTAATTTCGGCTTCTAATTTATGTTCATTTTGCTCCAAGATTTTTATGGCGTTATTATACCTAATTGCATCGCTTTGATCTAAATTACCAGATATACTTTTAATTACTGAACCTAAACCGTTTATAAGGCCTCTTTTGTTACGATTATGTTCAAATGTTAATAATTGTGCAGAGATTGTTAATAATTTAGAATCGAGATAATCGATATGCGGTTCGTATAAAAAGGAAGTTCTATTGTTTAACTGTACTCTAAATTCGTGCAATTTCTGTTTGGCCGTCTCAACATGAGATTGTATATTATCAAGATCTATATAGTTAAGAAAAGAGTGGTAATGAGAGACTATTCGCGCGGTACCTAAATTAAAGGGAAGTAAGCCAGGACCGTTCGCTAGGGAGTCAATTGTTACTTCTTGTCCTTGAGTCAGCTGGAGTATGAGAAATGGTATTATCCTGTAACAATACAGTATTTTTAGGACTTCGTTTCAAACGTGACTTTGCAACTGGACCACGCTTTTTCTTAGTATAGATGTGTATAGGGAGGTCGGCTAATACAGTATCCTGAGTGTAACGAGGGGCTAATTTCTGTCTATTGGCGAGGGGGTTACGAATATATACCTGTTGGTCTGGGGCATATTCCTTTTCCACTTCGCGATCTTTGTTTCTATTTTCAGTTAATTGAGTTCGATGGTGCAATGAGGTTTCGTTGATTAACTCATAAACTTGAGTTAATCGTCTCTTATGCTCCTGTAAGTACTGTTGTAATAAATGTTCGGTTATACTTATATCCAGTGTATCACGAGGGTCGAAATGACCTGTAATTAAGTCTATAGGTCTGCATTTAGTGAAACTGTGTATGGAACTGTTATAGCCTAATATTGCATATGGCATAAGATTTATAACGGATTCATTAAGTTTTTCAAGTTTTAGTATTCTAAGATGTTCTAAAATTGTAGAATGGAAACGTTCCACTATTCCGTTATCGTTGGGCGAGTGTGCAAGTATTTTATGGTGTTGGATCTTATGAAGACGTACGAATTCAGAAAAGAGTGCATTTGTGAATTCAGGTCCGTGGTCGGTAACTATGGTTATAGGAACGCCATGATGGGTGCAAAACGTTAGAAGAGCTTGAACGACACTTAAGGCTGTACCATCTCGGAGAAGATATGCTTGTGCATATTTTGAGAAGGCATCTACTAATGTAAGGAATTTTTCATTATGAGCTGTGAAAAGATCAAGATGTAATATTTCAAAAGGTTTATTTAGAGGTGGAACTATAGCAAATTTTTGATTGATTGGGTTTCGATCGTATTTCGCTTGACCGCAGATGTTGCACTCGTTTATGTATCGTGTTATATCATCTTTCATGCGTGGCCAGTAATATCTATACGAGAGTGATAGGTGACATTCATTAATGCCGCGATGATTTGTTTTACCTTCATGATATTTTCTTATAATTTCTTGTTGTCTTAAATAGTCTTTAACGTTCTCTACCTCTTTTTTCGTTAAGACCATATTTAAAGCGGAACTCTTAAACATATTCTGGATTATAGGTATAATTTTATACATAGCCAAGGGTGGATGAATAATTAGACCTGTCTTCACCTTGGGATTAACAAATTCTTTAACTGCCTGAACAGTATCTTCCTCCAGGTTAGATTCTGATAACTGTATGACAGTTCTTGTATGCGTCTCAAATGGTTTTGATACAGATGGACGTTTTTTTATATCGCCTACAACAACAAAGCAGATTTGACGGTGAAATTTATTGAGAGGTTCATTGGATATTGGGATTTCTAATATGGGGTTCTCTGCACTCGTATGAGCAGTTAGAGTGGATGAATCGGCAACGGAAGGGGGTTTTTCAGAGGTGTTAACAAAAACGGAACTAGTATCTTCGTGATTAATTTCAATACGGGACAAGGCGTCAGCATTAGTGTTTAATTTACCTTGTTTATAGACAGTAGTAAAATCATACTCACTTAATTTTAAACGCCAACGAGTTAAACGCGAATTTGGTTCTTTAAGGTTCATTACCCATTGAAGGGGTTTATGGTCTGTTACGATTTTAAATTTTCTTCCGAATAGATAAGGGCGAAAATACTTTGTTGCCCACACGATAGCCAAAAGTTCTTTCTCTATTGTACTATAGTTGATTTCACTAGTGTTCAAGGTTCGCGAAGCATAAGCAATGGGCCTATCGTTCCCTATTTGTCCCTGTGAAAGAACGGCACCAATGGCGAGGTTAGAAGCATCGGTTGTAAGGATAAAATCTTTATTGAAATCTGGGTATTGCAATATAGGGTCATTTATTAAAAGCGTTTTACATTTATTGAAACAGTTAATATAATTTTGATCATGTAAATTAATCTTAGAGCCTTTCTTAAGGCACTGAGTCATAGGTTTTGTTACACGAGCGAAATCTGGGATGAACTTTCTGTAATAGCCTAATAAACCTAAAAAGCGCTTAATTTCTGTAGTTGTTTTAGGAATAGGGAATTTCTGAATGGCCTGAATTTTATCCGGGTTTGGTTTGATACCATCTTTACTGATTACGTGACCAAGGTAAGCTGTTTCTAGTTTGAGGAATTCGGACTTGTCGAGTTGTATTTTAAAATTAGATTCCCTAAGTCGCTGAAAAACCTTCTCCAGGTTAACCAGGTGCTCCTGAAGGGACGTGCTGAAGACGATGATATCGTCAAGGTACACCAGGCATATACTATTTTGAAGGCCTCTAAGGACATTGTCCATCACACGCTGAAAAGTAGATGGAGAATTTTTAAGTCCCATCGGCATACGCAAGAATTCGAAGTGTCCGTGCTCTACGGTGAACGCGGTTTTAGAAATATCATCCGGGTTCATTTCTACTTGGTAGAATCCACTTGCCAGATCTAATGTGGTGAAATACTGACAGTTACCAAGCTTATCAAGGACATCCGAGATATTGGGAATGGGATAACGATCATCTAAAGTTTTTTCGTTCAATTTTCTGAAGTCTATTACTAATCTCCATTTAGTTTTTCCACTAGCGTCAACCTTCTTGGGTACCACCCAAATTGGTGAGCTCCAAGCAGATTGCGAGGGCTGGATAATATTTTGTTCCAACATTCTAGCAATCTGTTCTTGAACTTCATGTTTGTGTATAAAAGGATACCTATAGCTTTTAGTATAAATCGGGACGTCATCAGTTGTACGGATAGAATGTTTAATTTTATTTGTGAAAGTTAAAGGTTCACCATCAGTATAAAAAACGTCGGGCACAAAGAGTTTCTAAGTTAATTTTTTCTTCCGGATTTAAATGTTGCGTGCGTAAACTAGCTAAAACTTTTTGAACACGATCAGGTGGTTGTTCAGTACGCTTGCACTGAATATTACACAATTCGGCTTTAATGGCTTCATCCATTGAAAAAACTACGTCATAATTGGTTGGGTTTGTAACTTCTAGAATACCGCGATTATTTTTTACGGTGGTAACGCAATTGTCTATAAGACAATTTGACACTTTCTGCTTAAGAATTAATACAACGCCATCCCGCGTATTTATAGGAACTCTAATTAATTTAGTGGAATTTGCCGGTATTATCTCCTCGTATAAATTGCAATTTCGGGAATCATACATGAAGAGTGGTATTTTAGAATTACGCGTTATTAATATTCTATTTTTTAAATCAAGATTAGACTCTAATTTTTCTAATAAATCATAACCAATTATGCCATCAAAATATTCGTGAAACTTTAGAATACATAACGTTATATCTTCAGTTTCTTTGAATTCTTGGAAACACGGTAACGTGATAGTATAGTCGTTCCGCGTAGTGGCGTGGATGTTAGTTACTTCAAAAGGATCGTAATTACATTGTATGTGTGAGAGATATTTTTGTACAACTTCGGGACTTATGAAAGAAGAATTTGAACCTGTATCTACTAATAGCTTTATAGGAGGGTTTGATATTTTAATGTAAGGTAATTGTCTTTGTGTTTGTAAGTTAATTTCTATTTTAACTTGTCTGATTTTTGCACCTTTCGAAAATCCTCACTATCAGTGGTCGGAATATCCCCAACTTCCTCTACGGAATAACCTTCTGTATATGGAGTTTGGTTGTATGGAATATTATCGCATTCGTTAGGGTGATTGTACTCAGGATACTCGGCATATTCTTGTGGACAATAATCAGTAACATAATAATCATCATACGGGCTATAATCATAATAATGCTGGTCGTAAAAGTCATTAAAATTCATTTCCCTCGATTTAAAATAATTCGAAGGTGGTGGATTACCGGATCTTGACCAATCATGAAATTGACGTATCATCGGTTTAGCTACATAGTGGCTTACACCACTCATAGGTTGCGGTGTATTAGAGATGGTGGGTTTGGGTCCAGGCATTTTAAAAACTTGACTTTGGGGTCTATAATTAGGTGGAGAAGCTCTGAAAATTTGTTGAGTCCGTGAAGGTCCATGGAATGGTGGTTGAGGTTTCCATGACGGCATGGGTGGTCGCGGTTGAGGCATAAATGTGCGCGACGGTCCGGGCATGTCAAAAGGTTTAGGTGGCATATTAAACGAACGCTGTGGTGACGTAACATTATGAGGTGGCGTAAGGCCATATGAAAATTTATGACTAACCTGATGCTGAGACTGCACTTTCCTGTCAGGAACATGTTCGTTGCGTCGCTGTAAATACAACGTGTTCATCTCTTCATGCACGAACTCTAAAGCTTTCTCTATTGTATCAGGCCGCATGCACCGAATGCGAGAACCTAGTGGGTCATTGAGACCACGTAGGTATGATTGAAGGGTTAATTTTTTATAAAGTGTGCGTTTGGACTCGATGGTACTCGCAATCGTTTCATGTAGGCTGATATAAGTCATGATAGTACTGAAAATATTCTGGCATTGTTCATAAAATTCTTGCGGAGTAAGAGAACCCTGTCTTAATAGTGCTAAGTCATTATACAATGAGGTTTCGTCCCTCTGATCGGCAAAATTATTGATTAAAGTATTCCTGATAGACTGCCAATTTTCAGGGATACCATTTGTATTAATAGTACGGGCCGCGGGTCCGACACATTTATTTAGAATACCGTTTAATAATGCTATATTACTTAATTCGCTGCCTGGTTCGTTACTAATATATTCACATACTAATTGATCACATAGTTTTATAAAGCGAGTTAGTACGTTCGAGTTTCCATCAAACTCGGGAACCAGTCGTAGGGCCTTGTACACGTGGTCTAGTGTAATTGTAGACACCATGTTCTCGGAATAAATGCTATAATCTAATGATATATTCCTATTACTATCTATTATATTATTTCTACGATTAACACTAGGAGACCGAGATTGCCTTGGATGGAAAATCTTGGTGGATTTTATATGTACTTAGGAATAAAAGGATGCGATATCTAGAATGATTCTAAAGTACTCACGTGTCCGGTGACTTTGTACCTCTCTGCTGTATCGATGTCTGGATACTTCTCTTACTGCAGCACGTGTAGGTTCTGGATAGCCGGGTCTTGAAGAACTGATTCTATAGTAAATCTGATCGACTATCCTACCGACTGCGCCAATTACGAAGGCTGCAGCTAGAGAATGCAAAAAAATGCAAAACTCTTACTTAAAATATTTATTTAATATAATTCTACAATTATTAAAATTAAGTTACGTCGACAATGGATCGATGCTAGATCAAAAGTGGCCGCGTTATTGGAGTCGCCACGGCTTGCGGTGTCCGATGCGACACGTTGTGCTGACTCGGCGCCTCGTTGCTGTAGCTGTCGCTATGTCGGTATTGCGAAATGCATGTATGAGTAATGAGTACAGTGAAGTAAACTAGGTGTAAGCAGGTTTGGTGCTGAGTATTCATGTAACAGACGTACAAATAGTACGTAATTTGAAAAAAATCGATAAAGATTTTTTTCTCCGAACATTTTTTAAATTGACATAACTTTTTTTTTATAAACCAATTGACATAAAATAAAGCCTAAATGTTAAGTGAAGCTTACCACAATATATTAATGAAAACCGCGTCTAAATCGGATAAGCCGTTTCTGAGATTAGCGTGCACAAACACACAGACAAAAATTTTAAAAATTATTGTTTTGGGTTCTATTAGTGTTGACTTCTCGGCAGCCACCACCTCAGCCAGAAGGCACGTGTAGCAATACATAACGCAGTGCTTGTCCCAACATTACTGTACGGAAGCGAGAGTTGGGTATGCAGAAAAGAGTATGAAAGTAAAATTAATGCGGTCGAAATGCGATCTCTGCGGAAAATCTGTGGAGTTAGGCTGACCGACCGCATTCGTAACGACGACGTAAGAGAGCGAGTAGGTATGAAAGAGAGTATTGGTGTAAAGATGCGAAAGGGAATGCTCCGATGGTTCGGACATGTGGAAAGAATGCCGAACGAACGTCTGGTTAAGAAGATATACAATGCGAAAGTGGAAGGATGATGGTACCGAGGGAGACCGAGACTAACCTACCTAGACCAGATCGGTCATGTACTGAAGGAAGGTGGAGTCAAGAGTCTCCGAAACCGGCGAGCGTGTATGAAGAGAATTATGAATGTTGAGGAAGCGAGTGAAGTATGCAAAGATAGAGTTCTCTGGCACTCTGTTCTCTCTGCCTACCCTTCAAGGGATATGGCGTGATGATATGTATGTATGTATGTGTGTATATATATATATATATATATATGTATATATATTAGGTATTATATAAACGAATCCAGTCCACAAATCAGGAGGGATCTCTAATACTCAGCTGTTTTTGGCTATGATCTGATCATCTTATCCAGAAGTTTGGATTAAGAGAAACATAGCTACATATATCTATTGTTAAAATTGTAGAACGGAAACTCTCAAAACGAATACATCGCTCTTATTGGTCGAAATGTTATATAGCCTTCGTTAATATGGGCTAACCAATACTAAAATATTTTATCTTTGATATTTAACTGAACAGTAGTAAGAACAGAGTAGAAAATAAACACGCTATGTCATCTAGAAAGTTCGTTTATAGAAATATATTCCAACTTCATTGTAAAAATTCCCTAAGTATTATAAATAAAATTTTAAATATTTAATAAATATATGGCAGCGGCTACGAATGCTATAAACCCTTACTTTGCTCGTGGATGTCGTAAAAGACGATCCAGAGCCTTTTAACGATCTGGGCCAACTCCATCTGACGCCGTTTGGTCTTCTTCTTCTTCTTCGTGAATGGCCTCTATGAGTGATTAACCACAATTTCGCCAATGTCAAGTAAAATAAGTTTAAAAAATTATAATAAATTTATATTTTAGTCGTCAGTCATGTCGGTTCATTGTCTGGCCGCCGTTTGGTCAACAATTACATTTCCAAGAAGAGGAGGGTTGACGTCTGACAGGCGACCGGTCATAGAAAGATTGCCAATAACTTTTACTATGATGATATAAAGAAGAGTACATATTGTATCGACTCCAAGTAATTGGGATTAGAGTAGGAGAATGATGAATAACAGATACAAAATGTATCATCAATTACGATTGCAACGGTTACTTATAGTATTGTTTAAAATGTCAATAATTACATTGAAAAGGATTATTATGGCTACGGTTATGGCAAAGGCTACCAAGCAAGGCATGAAATCATTTGTCATGATAAAAAAAAATATTTAAAATTGAAATTGATTTTCCGTGTGGTGACGGAGTAAGAATACAATTCACCACCCACTATCTTACCCGTGGGTGATCATAAGAGACGACTAAGGGATATAAAACGCATATAACATCTATGCAAGAGAAGAAACACTCGAAATAAAACCCTATACCAACACGTCTGATCAGTGTGGTATAGTCGGTCTATTTCGCTCCCATTATGGAGGAGGTTTGAGCCCAACAGTGGGACATATATGAGCTGGATGATGATGATGATTGAAATTGATAAAATCCGCTTTTGGTACGCGTCTACATTGTGAAAAGTTTTAAATGTCAATAGTTTCTCTCTGAATTACAACTTCGTCCTTCACACGCTATTTCCAACAATATCTCATTTCCATATAAAAGAAAACTACAATTTATGTATAACGTCTTTATCAACAAGTGTTTTGACCACAAACTAATTTCCAGAACACCGTTGAGATACAGACTCATTTGGCATTTTGTTATCGTGATCAGTAGGTTCCTTAATGCGAAATATAATAATAAAATTCATCTTGTGACTACGTAACTGGCGTCTATCTACATTTCTAGCCTGTTATGTAGATTTAATTATAAATACAGCACATTTATCAATCACATGCATGTAGTTATAATTTTATCTCACAACCTGTTTAAACAAACACGAGAAGTCTTGATATTTCTCTATATATCGTCTATATTTGCACATTCTACGTTAAACGGCTACTATATTATAAATATCTCTGTAAATTAATGCATAGGTACTATATAAATAAATTATTTATGTAAAAACATATAGTCTTCCTAACCATCAGCCCATCGAAGTCCATTATTGAACATAACGTTTTCCAAAGGAGAATAATAGTTAGTGTCGTGTAGTAGAGCAATTTTCCTACCATTTTTTTATGATTATGGTGGCAACAAGAAGGCAGCAAACCTGATGGTAAGTATTATGCCGCTCATGGATCTTTGCAATACCAGGGATACAGCTATGTCGTTGCCTATCAATGAAAATTCCAAACCCACCCAGAAAGTTGGACTGCCGGCTCTCTCGCTCACCAAACGAACCAACAGCACATTGCCACTGGTCAGACGTCGATTTTCTGCGAGAGTGTGGTACTGCCTGACTTGAGTGACCGGCCCGCGGCTATTGATAGAAAACTGTCTGTACAAAGTTGGTGAAGCTAATCTTGTTTGGTTAATTTATGTAACTACATGTATTTTAGGATTTATATATTACAAATTCTTTTCGAATTGCATCTATCTGTTAAACCTGAAGATGCCCATATAACACTGTCCTATCCCGACAGGAGGATTTTTTTTCGGCTTTTGATTCTTTACTAGCTTATTTTACTAGATGAATAATATATATTTTTTATTTTAACAGAGATGATAAAGAATTGGTGATACATACGGACGATCCGATCGCCCCTGTCGGCTATTTAAATTTGAAAGTGCACCTCGAACCAAAAGATAAATTTGATGACAAACTACCTCCTACTGTGAAGAACCCATTAGATTTTATAAACGATTTAAGCGATAATGTATTTAGCGATATAAGCGATATTGAACTGAGCGAGACGGAGCTAGAGTCTATAGAGAAGTTAGAAAAAGAAGAAAAGAAAAAGCAGAAAGAATTAAATCCATTGCTCACATATTCAGGTGATAAGGCTAGTTTAGAAGTTGAAGTAGATAACGATAATGCGGATAGTGTGCAGGTAAGAGAAAACGTCATCCTTATTTGGTTGATAGATAAATTTTATTGCAACTCTTATGTTGACTCTCATGGATTTGATTCTCATTTAGGATAATTCACACATTTTATCCCACCTCATATATGTACTACTGCTGCTCCCGGGTCCCTCCTTCGCAATAGGAGGAAAATTGACCTACTATATCATACTGGTCAGACGGTTTGTTATAGGATTTATTTCAAGTTCTCCTTCACTTGCACAGATATTATATTCCTTAATCGTCTTTCACGATACCCAAAGGTAAGATGGAATGTAGGGAAGTCATTTACGTCACCACACCACTGTCAGGTATTCTAAAATTACTAAAAATTTCTATCAGGCTTTCGTCATCCACTTCTGAATTTGGACCTTACATAGAGAACTTGCATGTAATGCTATCTTGTGCCGCCTGAATCCAACAGATCTTTGCGACTTTAATAGAAAGTATATGTCGATATATCTATATCTTCCATATCTATGTTCAGGAAGAAGGCTACAGTTACGAGCAGGCTCACAGCAAGAACGAGTGGCAACCGGTGGTGGATCACAGGTGTATATACGGGAACAAACATGGATGGTACTTTATTGGTGGTATTGTAGGTGAAGGCGTAGATACCGGGCTGGCGACCGAGACCGCTATGAAGAAACTCATTAGTAGGTAAACTTGTTCAAGAAACTTATTTCATATAGTTTTCATTGTATTTATTTAATCGGGACAATATCCGCATTCTATTCTCTAGCTTAGATAAAGGTTACTACTCCTTTTACAGCTTACGCCCTTGAATAAAGTTTTGAAATATAACGCTTGAGGTGTTGTAGGGTACAGGCTGGGCTTGAAAGCCCTCAGCGCTCACCCACAGTCCGGGTAAAGTTGTCATAGCCATCTGAGGCTAACAATTTAGTCCAAACAAAAAAAAAGGGTACAGACGATTTAATTTAGCCTCAGAACTGCTTTATTTTCGAGCATTTTAATAGGAAATTCTATATGTGGCACTACTGGTTAAATTTTGAAATATGAGTGTTATAATTCGACTTACTCCTTGAAATAAAGCATTGTATTTCATAATTAATAATAGAAATTCGCAATAAACAGTTCAGTAATAATAAAATTTTGTACAGCCACTGTTCAATATAGAATATTATCAGACTAATACTATGTAAATCTATTACTTACCTACATTTATATTTGTTTTTATAACACTTACAATGTTGTAACTACATACAAGAAACATTCCTGTTAAGACTTCGAGTATTTTATAATTAATACATTTAAATTATGAAATCGTTTCTACGTAACGTTTTATTTATTATGATTTCACAACATTTTTTATGACGAAAGGCCTTTATAGGGACCCCCTTTTATGTTCAGGCAGCAAGATTATGCGGGGCCCATGGTGTAAGTCCCCTGTAGAACCTAATGTTAGTTTAGAACATAGTCCATCTGCTAGAAGATTTTTAGTTTTCTTATGCTTATTTATTGCCAGGAAGAGGGTTACGTTCATGACTTTCTATCCTCTGCCCAGAGTCATCGAATGACGGATATCAGTTAGTATCCAAGCCGATGATTCATTTTTACTGCGAAATTTAAAGTAAATAGTATAACAAGAACCTAATCTTTCAATAGTATTTTTTATTATAACAAGAACTTAATATTTAAATTTTAATCATTTTTGTTGTTGGCTTGTGTGGTCACTAACTAGCCCTAAATTTTAGGTAATACTTAGGTATTATATAGGTAGGCAAGCAATATAAATGACCCACAATGTTGATATTCTATAACCACGCTGGTTCGACGGGTTGGTTTAGCGTTTTATTTTGAGTTTTCCTTCACTTGCATAGATGTTAACCGAGTATTATATTCCATTAGTAGTCTTTTACGACGCTAACTGGCAAGAAAGGGAGGGGTGAACTGTGTTCTTACTCCGTCACTACACGGAAAAATATATTTTCTAAATATATTCCAGGTCTATTGGAGTCTGAATCATTGAGGATACAAGACGTGTGTTCCGTGAACATCTACATGAGGGATATGGGTGAATATGCGGCGCTTAACGCTGTATATCTGAATACGTTCAATCATCCCAACCCGCCGACCAGAGTGTGTGTGCAATGCCCACTGCCCAATGATGTCGGATTAATTTTAGACGCCGTGAGTATATTTGTTTATTGGTTACGCTTTCACGCCTTAACTATTGAACCTAACATCATGAAACATTTAAAATGACTATACACACCCACACACAAACGCACACATACATACGCGCGCGAACACGCACACGTACAGTCCTCCGGGTGGGCCACCGAAGACAAAAATTGGGTTCCGGTGGCCCGCTCGCGCGGCGAAGGAAGGCGCATTGCAGGGTGGGTCTATGAGTTCGCGTGACGTCTCTTCCGTCGCCACGGACCGATTTGGCGAGGCGCGACAGCATCCATAGTCCACCGCCAGAAAAAAATAACAACTGTTTTTTTTTTAAAGAATATATATAATGGCGGCAACGTGGTATTCATGTGGCTCTCATCTATACTAATATTATAAAGCGGAAGAGTTTGTTTGTTTGTTTAAACGCGCTAATCTCAGGAACTACTGGTCCAATTTGAAAAATTCTTTTTTTGTTGGATAGTCCATTTATAGAGGAAGGCTTTAGGCTATATAACATTACGCTGCGACCAATAGGAGCAGAGCAACAATGATGAATGTGTAAAAATCGGGTTTATGTTTCCTTTTGAGAGCTTCCGCTGCGTAAACGGTTAAAGTTGCGCAAAAATTATGTACTACATAATTGTTTCCCTTTCAAAGTTCTAAATAAAAGTCCGCGACAGCATATGTCTATCTTTTAAGATTGGCTCACTATAACCTTTTTTATGCTAATCAAATTTGTTTTAAAATAATGTGATATTTTCGAAGGTGTTTTTATAAACATAATATTAATCCTTATCCAAATAAATGAGTTATTCATCACAAGTATTTAATTTAAAACAAAATTGCTCCTTACATTATTTGATTTCAATGAATATCTTAGGAAATATCGCAGTTTAAAAATAACATCGCAGCAAAATAATGATCAAGTACTGGGCGCGCATTTACGATAAAAATACTGGATCTTATAATCTTATATTAAAAAAAAACTCAAACTAATGTTATTTCAAAGTACTTCTGCACACACTACATTTTTAGTTTTGTTTTCTTCTCATGACCTTCCGTCGGCTTTACACATCCTAAATAATAATAATAAGTATAGGAAGTATTAGTGCCTGCCCTCATGTATGGCAGTGAAAGTTAGATTTGGCGGGAAAACATGAAAATAGAATAAATGCTGTAGAGCTGACAGCTCTTCGTAAGCTGTGTGTGATGTAAGTATGAAAGATAAAATTAGGTATAATGTTATAAAAGAGCGCTGGTATGCTGAGGTGGGTTGGACACGAAGTGGAAGAAATAATGAGTGGGCAGAGGTTGACGAAGCAAACATATAAAGCAATCGTGAATGAGACGAATACAAGGGGAAGACCTTTTCTGGACCAAATTGGCGATTTGTTCACGAGAGGTCATCATCATCATCATTCTCCTACTCTTATCCCAATTACTTGGGGTCGATACAATAAGTACTCTTCATTCATAGTACATATTATAAAAGTTATTGGCAATAGTTTTATGACCGGCCGCCTGCCAGACGTCAACCCTAATTGGGAATGTAATTGTTGACCAAACGGCATCAGATGGAGTTGGCCCAAGTCGTTATAAGGCTCTTAGTCGTCTTTTACGACATCCACAAGCAAAGTGAGGATTGGTAGTATTCATAGCCGCTACCACACAGCGATTTCATACACATTAAAAGTATGTGTAATCGTAAATAGGCGTAAGTGTATGTATGTATGTATAATATACATACATTGAATACATCTATAGAAAGTATAAATAAGACCCAATACTTTTACTTGCATTACTTTATATGGTACTACATTGCATTATATGGATTACGTCAAACTTGAATCACTTTTAAATACTTATTTCGCGTAACTACAAATACATACAAAAAAAAAGAAACACATACATGCACGCACACTACATCACAAACACACGCACACCATACACACACACATACACACACACACACACACACACACAAACACACGCACACCACACAAACACACACACAAACAAACGCACAACATACACACGCACACACACACACACACACACACAACGTGTGAGCGCGCTCACTAACACGTTAATTCTCACTCATTCATTTATTATAGATTTCTTTATCATTAGTCTTTATTACGTAAGATATATATATTCATTATTTATAATGTATGTTACTGTAAAATAATTTGATGTTCAAGATTTATGTATTTCGGGAAGGAACTGTCTCTTGAAACACAGGTATTACCTAATTCAAGAGGCAAAGACATCTATGTCAACTGTCATGTGTATTTAGTTTTCAATAAAGATTATTATTATTATTATTATTATTTTACTTAAGGTTAAATGTTCCACTCTTACTAATAAAAGGGTCATGTAGGTACCTAAAACAGCTTTAACGTATGTATTATTTAAAAATATTTCCACCTTTTACGTAAACGAATTCGCGAGTTGAAGTTAACGTTAGCCCAAAGTAACCATTCCACGCGGACGAAGTCGCGGGCAGAAGCTAGTATATTATATTCAAAATCTGTTTTAATCTTTTATAGTGCTACTTTTTTTTTATATATTTTGTAGTTCAATATAGACACTTTGTTATTAATTATTACAACATTGCTCTACTTGTTTTCATGTTCTATCAAGATTGTAAGAGAAACCCATTAATAAGTAATAATATCACAGTCATTCGTGTAGTAACGAAATAAGAATACCATGATTACCACCGCTTCCTTTACAGTAATTATGTCTGTATATTTGTACACGCTGCACGCAAAAACTCCTCTATTGAATTGAATGCAGTTTTCGCCGATGTATTGGTAGAGATCTAACTTAAAACCTGATACACCTTAACCTGATGTCCAGGGAACTAGGATAAAAACGTCAGTAAATCTAAAATAGCATAAAAGTTATTAACGTAAGCAAAGCAGCTGCTCAATGTATCTTTATTGTTTTTTTAAAAGACAACTTTAAATTGAAATGTAAAGTCGGACGCTAACCAGTGGGAGCAGCACACATACAGATTGTTAAATATAACATACGAACATAGTACATTGTCCTGTGTGTAGGGATATTCGATATACATCGATGCATCGAAAACATCGATTTTTACAATGCGATACATCGAATCGATCCGATGTTTTGAAGAGCTATAGAAATACTCGATGTATCGATGTTTTTTCATAAAACATCGAAACGATGATAACCAGTAAATGCCACAAAAAAGACCTTTTTTTTTTTTTAAAAAAAATCTTGCCACAAAAAGGACCTTTTTTTTAGAAGTCAGTTTTATAAGGGACTGGAATAGGTATAAATGCCACAAAAAAGACCTTTTTTTGTTTTTTTTTTTAGAAGTAACACTTTTGATATGACTTTAGAAAAAGTACCTACTCGATGTTTAATAACATCGATGTTTTCATCCGATACATCGAAAGACATCGATGTACAGTTTCGATTTATAGAAAAAAACATCGATGTTTTTTCAAAGTGGACACCCCTACCTGTGTGGATATTGAATCTATAATAGTGCACGAGAGGTTGTTATTTAAAGCACTACACCATTTTTGTTGATACGTTTTGTATCTTGATAATGAATTGTCTTGGTGTAAGTTAATCAGATGTCAGATAAAAATAAGTTGTATGCACTAGGTTAGATAAGATATTTCTCTTGTGTACTTATAAAGGCATTTAAGTATCTGAATGACTACACTGTAGTCACTACAGCGTACAGCTCAACCTGTTAGATGAATCAGACTGGAATTTGTTATGTAGATAGATATTATGACGTAAGTGTCAGCAAAGAAAGGATTTTTGACAATTTAATTCCTAAGGTTATTAATGCGGTCGAAATGCGATCTCAGCGGAAAATCTGTGGAGTTAGGCTGACCGACCGCATTCGTAACGACGACGTAAGAGAGCGAGTAGGTATGAAAGAGAGTATTGGTGTAAAGATGCGAAAGGGAATGCTCCGATGGTTCGGACATGTGGAAAGAATGCCGAATGAACGTCTGGTTAAGAAGATATACAATGCGAAAGTGGAAGGATGTAGGTACCGGGGGAGACCAAGACTAACCAACCTAGACCAGATCGGTCATGTACTGAAGGAAGGTGGAGTCAAGAGTCTCCGAAACCGGCGAGCGTGTATGAAGAGAATTATGAATGTTGAGGAAGCGAGTGAAGTATGCAAAGATAGAGTTCTCTGGCACTCTGTTCTCTCTGCCTACCCTGCAAGGGATATGGCGTGATGATATGTATGTATGTATGTAATTCCTAAGGTGGTAAAATATAGGTTCAAAGTTTACAGAGCAATTAATAAAATATATTTCTCAAATGGTAAACAACTCTCTTTGAAAACTTTTCGTAATTTGTTCGAAAATTAGCTTCAAAAGGTTTTAAAATAGAAGTCTATGCTTACACGGAGAAACAATATAACATATTCATTTTGAATCAAAACTTTAAACTAGTTCTGTTAAAATAAACAAAAAGGAATACATATTTCACGATTTGCCGGGCATCAACCACTGAAAAGGCAAAAAAGGAGTTCAGAGAAAAAAATAAGTAAAGATTTCTAATCAAATCTTCGGTAAAATAAATAAGGGCACATCTATAGTTAGCTATTAGAGAATTATTTTATCTAAGCTATATATATTTTTTTTTACGAAACAATCATAGCTATATTGTTTCCCAAGGATGGGCTTGCAAAGCTGGTATAAATATCTAAGCTATATCTATATTTTCACGAAATATATTTATAAGTACTAGAATATACACATAATATCCTTTTTTCCCAAGAATTATATGAGAGTATTTCGGAGACAGTTGATCCAATATAAAATCACATTTTTACTTAAGAGTTGGTGATAATTTTATAAACACCTACTTTATATTATATTGACATGACGCAAAACCCAAACGTCTCGTGTTATTTTCAGTTGTTATGTCGAACAGTATCGACGTCTTTTATTGCTATAAATACAAAACTTAATAGTCTTCAGTGATTTTTGTGTGTGATGTATTTAGCAATGTTTATAAGTTACAGCTTCCATTCCCGCGGTCGTCGTACGGGGCGTCCGTAAGTGAAAAATAGAATTTTATTCAAAGATTTAACGAATTAGAAATAATGAGATTCGCAACTTTGTTTTTATCATTCGCAAAGATTATCGTGTATTTGTTTTATACCATTCATATATCATTATTTATTAACATTCTGTGAGACGCTGAGCATTTTGTTTAAAGTTAGACTTGTTTGTAGATGAAACACATATGTAGATGGTCATATTTAAAAATAGGCTAAGCAAATAATTTCATCATCATCATCTCAGCTCATATGTTATGTCAACTGTTGGGCTCGAGCCTCCTCCATAATAGGAGGGAAATTGACCTACTATACCACGCTGGTTAGACGTGGAGTTTTCTTTCAAGTTATCCTTCTCTTGCCTATGCAACATCTATATGTTATATACATTTTATATCCCTTAGTCGTCTCTTATGGATGCCATACACGCTAGGTTATGCATGATGGTTTTAACTGTGCATGCATAACCGACAGGCATGCCCTAGCGTGTGTGTGATAAAACTGTACAGTTGTCTTTGCATGTACATGCAACCAAGTAAATATCAAAATTTATATTTTTGCCGCTCGGTTATGTTCGCGCGCGAGCATAACTGAGCGTGTGTGGCGGTCCGGCAAGCATGCCTGACACAGTTCTCTGTTTTTAATTGTCGTACTACGTAGTTCAACTGTGAAGTAGACATCCTACACGTACCGTAACGTAGCTCAACTGAGATTTAATGGCAAAACTGTGCATGCAAACCATGCATGCACGTGTATGTGTAATATGAAACTCGGTTATGCCTGTCGGTTATGCATGCACAGTTAAAACCACCATGCATAACCTAGCGTGTATGGCCTCCATTACGATCACCCACGAGTAAGATAAGGATGGTCAATTGTATTCTTATTCTGTCACCACACAGGCAAATAAATTTATAACTAAATTCAAATTTATAAATCGGTATACATTAGATATTACTCTGAATATCTTATTAATAACCTTACTAGCAGTGGACCGCGTCTTCGCTCGCATTATTATATGTACATTAAAATATAGCTCGTTATTTAAGTGGTCAAAAAATTATCTATGACCATACTAACAGCGTGTTATTCTTAACAACAGCAAATGTAACACTTTTATTTTGATAACAGATTTTATTTTTACTTTTTATTTCTTTTTAACTAAATTAAAGTTTTTTTACATAATTATATTTTCTTTGTTTTTGAGCATTATGTGACAGTAAATTATTATCGATGTCATTCTTTAATTTAGAGGTATCTGTAAAGGCCATAGTTAAATATTACGTGTTATATTACATTTACATAACCACCGTGACGTTTGGAAGCATTTTTAATGTGATGTCAATAACTTTATCGTTCTCCGGACCACAAGTTTTAATTTGCCTTGCATTTCCTTTGATGCTCGTATTAAGTAGATTGTGAAGAAAATACCATTCACGCGTTTCAACTGTCGTCCGCGACGAGCAAGGCGGTATCGCGAAACAAATAATCATGTAGTATATTATGAAATTGAATTCTGAAAACAATACGAATTTCTGTTTTTATACAAATTTTTAAAATTGACGCATTTTATATAAACTTTAAAAGCATATTTTACTCATTTAATTAAGGACTGATTCTAAAAACAGCTGAAATACCTGTTATTTGTTTTTATTAAACGACCAATTATAGATTTAAGAATTTAAAAAAAAGAATTGCCATACAAATTTCCATTTTCGCTCTTTGAGGGTTGATTTGCAAAAAATGCTGAAAGATATATTTTTTTTTATTTATCACGTCACGGAAGGACCTCTACCATGAACGCTATAAAGATATATATATATTCGAAATGTCGGGAAATTAAAAATCAAATACAAACGCGTTAGAATAAGTTACATAGTTTTATTTCAATTGTGTAATACTCGCGTTAACATCAGAAATCATTACTATTTTTCTTCTTTTTTTTAACAGGTCGCGCACAAGTCAACCGTTGTCAATCACAATGATGATGGTTGTATTACCAAGGAACGGGTCACGATGCATGTGCAAGGCATATCGCATTGGGCTCCCGCTAATATCGGACCATACAGCCAAGCTGTCAAGGTAACAAATTAACTATTGTTTATTTAATTACATTCTCACACCTTTATCATTGAAGCACGTAATAGGAAGCAAGTCTATTGGTGATAAGCAGAAACAGTTCCAAGCTTACGAGTCTGCAATAGAGGGAATTTTCAAAAATCAGCACAAATGTGAAATAAAACAATTTTTACGGATTTCACCGCATGTATTTGTTTTTTGAGCCAGGTCGGACGTGGTGATATAGAGTTTTGTTTCGATTTTTTCTTCTCTTGCATAGACGTTATATGCGTTTTATATCCCTTAGTGGTCTCCTACGATCACCCACAGGTAAGACTGTGAAAGGTGGTGAATTGTATTCTCACTCCGTGACCACACGGAATATAAGACTTTATATAGCTCATTACCACAAGCGAAACTCCTGTTCGCCTCATTTACCTTGGTGATAAAGTACGAGTCAATAAAAATATAACTATAAGTTGTTTGTTCTATAACAATAGGTTGGTGAAGTGATAGGCACTTGCGGTCAAATCGCATTAGTTCCTGGCTCTTTGCGTCTGGCAGCCGGAGGTGCTCGGACCCAAAGTGCACTCGCATTAAGACATTTAACAAGAGTATTGAGGGCGTTACATCCCCGGGCTCACATCCGCAGCGTTGTACAGGTAAGTACATACATACAGTTCCCGACAATAAATATTGCACGTCGATCCCTAAAAAGAGGTAATCGGTTAATTTCGACGTTGTAGAATGTAGTCTCTGTCGCACACTATTTGTTTGACGTGTGTCAGTCCTTGTACAAAAGCGAAAGAGTGCCGTTGCGTTCATTAAAAATATATGTATAGAGGAGAGCGCTATAACCGCAACAGCAAAAAAAGTAGGATATTATAGTATTTTATTCAATAACAAAAACTCGGTAACTGTTTTGACAGCTCTCAATAAATACCAGACTTAATGCTTCATGCGTTGTTGTACAGGTAGTGTGCGAAAGGCACAATTGTATCAAGCCAAAATTAGCCGATTGTCTCTTTCTAAGGGTCGATGTGCAATATTTATCACCGAGTACAGTAGTAGGTATATTGTCGTATAAAATTCGGCGATCTACATTAGCACAAACATCCAATATCAAGTGCCTTACGTTCCATCCCCACGCATACGTCTTTTTTTGTGATTCACAAAAGATTGTTTCGAATTTAGATGGTATTTGTATCCATTAATTATATGCGTGTAGAGTCCTCCGCGAGAAATGGTTTATTCTTTAGTGAACAGTCCTTTAGTTGCCTTAAAAAAAATTCTTATTCTGATGACAGAGTAACAGTATAATGGTCTCTACATTCCCTAATGTATCGTAAGAATAGATTAGGCATTTTAAGTGCATATCATCACTGTATAAGAAGGGAAATTTAAAATAAAAAAAAAAACTTTACTAAAAGTTAAGCATAGGTATTAATCAAATCGTTACTTTGTATTTTCCTTTGACAATTACATAGAACATTAATATCCGCAATAGAAACTATTGGGTGATCCAAAATAAAAAGAAATTGGTATCAGAAATCGTATCCAAAACCGATACAGTATTATTCTAATCCCCGTACCCATTTTCCGATCGGGTATTCGCAACATCCCTAATAGAGATTGTGTGAGTGCTGAGCTTAGTTGGATGCTAGGTTATAATAAAACATAGAGCTTATAATGAAAGACTTAGCTTTCAATGTGAAACTATTAAAAAGATAGGTAACTCCCACAAGTAATCCTCGCGTGATACCGATGAGTGAGTGAAAGTTCCATGTGAAGATGGATGCTCATTGTGACGCCAGGAACAGATTATACATACATACATATCATCACGCCATATCCCTAGCAGGGTAGGCATAGAGAACAGAGTGCCAGAGAACTCTATCTCTGCATACTTCACTCGCTTCCTCAACATTCATAATTCTCTTCATACACGCTCGCCGGTTTCGGAGACTCTTGACTGGTGGAGTCAGTTCCTTCAGTACATGACCGATCTGGTCTAGGTAGGTTAGTCTCGGTCTCCCTCGGTACCTACATCCTTCTACTTTCGCATTGTATATCTTCTTAACCAGACGTTCGTTCGGCATTCTTTCCACATATCCGAACAGATTATAAAATGTATAATTATTTAAAATTTCATATTACAGAGTGTGTGTTACGTAACGCATGGTAGCGCTGTGAGTGAGGCAAGGAGACAGTTGGAACGACGTACTGCCGGCGCTATTGTTCAGTACGCAGTAGTTGAGGCTCTGCCGAGAGGCGCCGCAGTTGAATGGCACGCCTGGGCTCATACAGACAACAATAGGTTTGAATGTAAGTCCACCCATATTAAATACAATTCTAATAACTAAACTTATAGTCCTTAAAATATAGCTTGATCTCTGTGACAGATAGCGACAAAACCGATGAAGTAATTATGAAATACGCGTCATGTTTACAATTTTATTTTGTATCGCCTATATTTTCATTTTTTACATGCCACTTATATCTCAACTGAATTATGAATATAAAAATATGAATATTTAAACCAAAACTTGTACCTTATATGTTTTAAAATATTTAGTAACCATCATCATTCTCCTACTCTTGTCCCAATTACTTGGGGTGGACGCAATATGTACTCCCCTTCCTATATATTGCAAAAATTATTGGCAATAGTTTTATGACCGGCCGCCTGCGTGACGTCAACCCTCATTGGGAATGTAATTGTTGACCAAACGGCATCAGGTGGTGTTTGCGCAGGTCAATATGGAGCTCTTAGTCGTCTTTTACAACATCCACGAAAAAAGTAAGGGTTGGTAGTATTCGTAGCCGATACCACACAGCTTATATTATAAAATATAAGCTAGATATATATATATATATATACATACATACATATCTAGCTTATATTTTATAATATAAGCTGTGTGGTATCGGCTACATATATATATATATATATATATATATATATATATATATATATATATATATATATATATATATATATATATATATATATATACATCCCCAAAGTGATGTTGCGTCATACATGGCGCTTTTTACCGATGATGTTGCATCCAACTCACTTGTTGCATCATTTATACGGACGCACGATTGTCCAGCTCTCAAATTCAGCCAGAGGCAGCCAAATGATTGATACAACGCATGGGTGAAATATTGGCGTGGACTCCATTTTGTCACTGGGGTGATTTTTGCCGTATTTTTTAGTTCTGCACTATACCGCGCAAGTTCGGGAGGCCGCCTCAGCGCGGCGTATATTATTGGCGTATATTCACTATTTTGGTCACAGACATTATGTCGATAATGTTGCTTCTGTATATAAATTAAAAAGTTTTTATCGGTTTTAATTAGTAGTTTAATTGCGTCACACAAAATGGCATCGTGCAAAGGCCATCGCGGGGATTACAGGAGTGAGGGGGCGGAGTTAGCAAAAAAATTCAATACTGCGTGATTGTCGTTATTTGCTTTTTTTAATTTTTTTATGGTCTATATTAATAAGCGTATATTCGATGTTTTTTTTACATAGATCATGTCGATAATGTTGCTTCTGTATAGAAATTAATAAGTTTTTATCAATTTTAATTAGTGATTAACTGCGTCACACAAAATACTAATGCAGGAATAAACATGATGTCGTCTATTGATCCAGCGATATAGATGTGGGCCAACAGCCTTCACTGCTTGTCTTCCTGTTACGGAGGATTCTATCTACCTTTCATCGCTGGATCAAGGTTGTCCAGGCCGTCACCATCACTCTGTCCAGTTCTCTGTCAGAGATCTGCGCACTCTAGGCTCGCGCCGTGGCACGAAGCCGGTAGGCTTCTACCTGGACCTCCGCTTCAAGCTCCCAGAGCGGGTCACCTGGTGGTGGCCTGCGAGCCCTATTTTGTTCCTCACTCACCCAATTGGGTGGGGGACAATAACGAAGATGTGGCTGTTCTGTCCAGAGGATGTTCCGGCCCTCCCCTCTCTGCACTGGGGAGGGCAATGGTTATGTTGTGGTAGGGTGGCGAGACTTCGCTATCATCGGTATCTATTTCTCTGGCCATTGGTCAACTCGACCTGGAAATGGCTCGGTCTGCCATAGCACAGCGTTGGGGCAGGACGGGACAGTTATTCACAGATATAGAGGGGCTTGCACGTCAAATGAGAAGTGCCCTTGAGGCAATCTGCGATACGGCGACGCCAAGGGCTTGGTGGAGGCCGCTGCGCCGTCAGATGTACTGGTGGTCACCTGAGATTGCGAATCTTCGGTGGCTTCTAATCGGGCGCGGCGTGCCTACGTTCGATATCGTCAGAGAGTTGACCGGGATGACGTCCTTGAGGGTCAGCTGCGAGAAGAATACAAGACGAGGAAGAAGACTTTGCAGCTGGCCATCAGCCAGGCGAAGGAGAGGGCTCGTGAGGAGCTACGTGCAAGCCCTCGACCGGGACCTGTGGGGGCGCCCATATCAGCGGGCGCGGAACAAACTGCGTGCCTGTGGCGCTCCCATCATCGAATTCGATGGACTCGGGTTTCCTGTCGGGGATAATGGGGAAGCTGTTCTCGCGTTCTATGGGACATGTTCCCCCTCGAATGGTTCCTCGGTCGATGATGGAGGTGGAGACCACAATTCCACCCATCACCGACCGAGAAATGGAAGTGGCCCTATCGCAACTTCACGGGAAAAGGAAAGCGCCTGGCCCGGACGGCGTCCCGGGGCTTGTGCTCGGTATCGCCGCAGAATACCTCAAGAGTGAACTCCGGGAACTGCTCAACATGTGTTTGAGGTCCGGGCAGTTCCCGAAGCAATGGAAGGCTGGCAGATTGTGCTTGCTGCGGAAGGAGGGTCGCGCAGTTGACTCCCCTTCTGCGTACAGACCACTGGTGCTGCTGGACGAGACGGCTAAAGGAGGTGCTTGTGGACCGTCTTGTACAACACCTCGAGGAAGTCGGGCCGGGACTGTCCGGATGTCAATACGGCCAGGGGCGGCCGGTCAACAATCGATGCATTGGCCGCCCTGAAGTCTCTGGCCACCGAAGCGGTGGCCCAAAAGGAGGTTCTTCTAGCGGTCTCACTCGACATCAAGAACGTCTTCAACAATCTTTCATACGAAACATTGAAGGAGGCATTTCGGTGGCATGGAGTGCCTCCGTATCTCCGAAGGCTGTTAGAGGCGTACCTCGAGGAAAGGCACGTGGTCTGGGAGGGGGGTGACGGGCGCATACGTCGCCATCGGGTGGAGTGCGGCGTCTCACAGGGCTCGGTCCGGTCGAACGTCAGATTCGACTGGCTCCTACGGGGTCGGCTTTTCCCCGGGATGGAGGTCATCTATTATGCGGATGATACCCTCGTCACGGCGAGGAGGCCCGACTTCCGGGGAGCTGTCCGATTGGCAGAGGAGTGAGTTGCGCTCGTCGTGGGCCGGATCGGCATGTTGGGCCTGAGGATCTCGGCGGAGAAAACCGAGGCCCTCCTATTTCATGTCCCGAATCGAGGTCCTCTCCGAGGAGCACACATCGGTGTGTCTGGGGTTGCCGTGCCAGTGCGGGCTCAGATGAGATATCTGGGCCTGCACCTTGATGTAACCTTGATGTGTCTAGATGGAATTTCGGGCCACAGTTTGCCCAGCTCGTCCCAAGGCTCGTCAAGACGGCCGCGCTGTTGGGTAGGCTTCTGCCACTGGCGGTCCCGGGTCGTCCTGCCGGCGTTTATACGCCAGAGTCGTGCGCTCCATGGCGCTGTACGGAGCCCCTATTTGGGCTGATTCCCTCACCACCCGCAACAGAGCCCTTTTGCGAAGACCGCAGAGAGTCATGGCGGTGAGGGCTATTAGGGGCTACCGTACGGTTTCCTGGACCGCGGCGACGTTGTTAGCGGACGATCCACCTTAATCGTTAGTGACTGAGGCTCTGGCGGAGGCTTACCGAATCCGCGTTGCGATGCGGGCAAGACCTTTATGCCACGTCTTTACTTATCTTGAGATTAGCTTATTCAAATCAACATTTATCAGTAAACTAAATCGTCACATTCAATAGTGCGATGACCACACCATTAAATATTTCTTCTAGGTAATTTTGTGATTATTTCTTCTGACATTAATTTTATATCCTAGTTTTATTGTTGTTAACATAAACTGGAAGAGTTTGTTTGTTTTAAGCACTGATATCAAGAAGGATAAACTGCATTAAATTATATAAAATAAATTAGTTTTGGTGTGCACTACCAAAGTGGCGTATACGAGATCTGTTTAAAAAGTATCACAAATTATATAATGTATTAGCTTTTGCCCGCGACTTCGTCCACGAAGAAGTCATCTCTGACAGAGTTAAATAGAAAAAGCAATGCAAGGTGTTGAAGGTTTATCGCTAGGATAATAATCAACAGCGTCAGAAACTGGGATGCGTTGAGGTGTTGATTCTGCGAGTTAGTTGTCTAACGGAATTAGGCAATAGGGTGGGTCCGAGTGAAAATACTCTACCTTGACACGCTCTACAGTCGGTGCTTTGGGCGGCGCAAGCATGAGTACCTGTATTTAGGTTCACTGCATGAGGGCTTTGACTCGAGATGATACCCGGTTGCGGTGGCCCACCCGCACTACGTAGATGTACGTGTACGGCGCGCGTGTGTCTATATACCATAGCCGGTCACTAAAGAAAAAGGTGGTTCAAAGTTCTATTAATTCTACAAATTATATTGCCATTAATATACTATTTACGGTATGACCATGGGATAAAAATATAATTATCGCCACCCTTTATTTGACTGTTTTGTTTCACCAGCAGAGTTGCGACCTCGTTAGATATGATTTATTATTTGAGTTATAGAGTGAACATTTTTGAAGCTAAACTTAACCTGTATCTTAAACTATTAGGCAAGAACCTATTATCGTCTACTATGTGTATCGTGTGAGCTCTCACGCCGGCACTGGTCGCCACAACGGCACTGGTGCGGGGCTGATGGAGAGGGAGAGAGAAACACGTGTTTATTTATTTTTACCGAAGAATATTTGTACGTAATTTGAAAAGAATCGATAAAGAAATTTTCTCCCCATACACACTTTGCCGCTTTGTTACACCCTCTTAGGGGCGGAGTTCATAAAATCCTTTCATATTGAATCTCTATGTCATAAATAAAAAAGTGCTTCAAAATTTAATGTTTCTAGCTTTAATAGTTTCGGCTTGGCTACCGCCAAACGTTTGAACGACTCATTACCATGAGTCGTTCAACCCGCTTCACAGGCCTAATTTACACAACCAGAGGGTGAAAATTGACAAATGCCGGATATTACCCTAGAATATTTGATTCGACTCGTAATTTGAAAAGAATCAATAAAGATTTTTTTCTCTTCATACAAACTTTGCCACTCTGTTCCTCCCCTTAGGGGTATAATATCGTAAAATCCTTTCTCAGTAAATCTCTACGTCATAGAAAGAAACCACTCTCAAAATTTCAAGTTGCCAACTTCAATAATATCGGCTTGGCGCTAATGATTTAATGAGTCGTCTAACCCGCTTTGCAGGCCTAATTTACACCCCCAGAGGGTGAAAATCAACAAATGCTGAAACACGTGTTTATTTATTTTTACTGAAGATAATTTGTACGTAATTTGAAAAAAATCAATAAAGATTTTTTTCTCTGGACATTTTTTAAATTTACACAACTTTTTTTTTTATAAACCAATTGACATAAAATAAAGCCTAAATGTTAAGTGAAGTTTACCACAATATATTAGTGAAAACCGCGTCTAAATCGAATAAACCGTTTCTGAGATTAGCTTGCACAAACACACAGACAAACAGATAAACAGACAAAAAATTTAAAAAATATTGTTTTGTGTTATATTAGTGTTGATAAAAGTCCCAGTAATATTTTTTTTCATATATCTTCCATGTACAGACAGCGACCCGTTACATTTTTATTATATGTATAGATAATATACGGAAGCGATATACCCATATATTTAGATGGATTTAGGAAAATCGAAGAAATGTATTGATAACTAAGAAATATACAAAGTGTCGGATGATTTCCATCATGAACGGACACCACAAACCAGCGAGAATTATTCCAAATTGAATATTTTCATTTCGTGTTTAAATAAAATTTCTCGTCGACAATGGAATTCATGTGACAGCAATGTAACAATATTCGCACGATTAACTATTGGAATCCCATTGACAATGGTGGACGCTACAGGATTCGACTTTGAAAAGACGCAACAACACTTCAGCGATTTAAATATATATATATATATATATATATATATATATATATATATATATATATATATATATATATATACTTGCGTAAGCATGAAATTTTTATAAAATGGTTGCTAAATATTTCATATATATATATATATATATATATATAAAATATTTAATATAAATAATTTAATTATTAATTTGATGCTTACGCAAGTACAAGGTCATACTTGACTAAGAATAGGATAGAGATGGGGGCAATCGATAAACGTAAATCGATAACATTCTTACTAATTATTTATAAAACAATTAAAACCAATACATTACCTATATAAACCACATGGTTACTCTATAAAATAAGTAAATTGTGTTAATTTAATATTCAGACATATAGTTATAATATTAATAAGATCATTTCTTTTATATTAAAAAGATAATTTCTTTTATAAAATAAACATGATTATTCATGAAATAATCTGTGACCAAGAACTCATCATCAACCTACAGGAATGCGCCAGCGATGATAATAATAGTGACGATGAACTTGAATGTATTCCTTTCTAATAATAAAAAAGAATTAATTAACAGCTTCAGTTTAATTTAAATAAAATCCATTAATTTAAATTCAATAAGATTTTCATAGATTGTTTTAAATTTATAATCGATTCATCCATCTATTTGATTGAAATTTTCAAACATTGTTTTTCAGTTGAAGTAGCAAATAACTTTAAAAAATAAGGAATTATATCGACAAAAATACGGACTGCATCGTAAGCGTGCGGAACTAGTGAGAACTGTCACAGAGATCATGCTATATTTTATAGACTATAGTTTTTAATTATAGTAAAAAGTTTACATAAAAATAAATATAAAAAACAAAAGATTTACATATGTTCTACACTATATAAATCTCTTGTTTTTTAAAGACCATTTGCTCTTCGGAATATATTCCATTAGATTACGATGAACTTTGTAAACATCAAACAGTCTCAAATTACAACTAGACTTAGTATAATCGTCTGTGGATAGCATAAACTATTGCCATGAATAGAAATAGTACCTACACTTGTCACAATAGATATTTACTTATACCACTACGCTTAAGTGTACTGTCATATTGATCAGCATTATATTTAAATTACAGATGAAGAAACAGGCTGCAATATTGGTGACTTTAAAGTCGCCATAACTAGGCGATGGAATTATGAGAATACTGTATCAGCCATTGTTTGTTATGTAGCAACAGGTAAATATTTTAAATCTTGATATAATTTATATTTTATTTTCAGTGTTTTGATGATATAAGTATCCAAACCCGGACGCTTCCTTTACTACGAATGTTGTAAAAAACAAATAAGGGATGTGAATTTTTTTATTTGAATAAAAAAAAAAGAAGAAATGTTGGGAATTAACACTGGAAATAAAAAAAAACACACATCACATAAAAGTATCCTTCACTTAAATAATTTCATTTTACTTATATTATTTTGATTTTTGTAATAAGAATGGCCACTTGTTGATTATTGTATTTCTTTTCTTTTTTATTTTCTCATATATTTGAAATCGAAATGTTTTAACTGAAAGCCTATCCTATAAAGAATATTTCTGTGTAGCACAGCACTGAGTATTCCCTTATTTCAAACTTTAATGTGCATATTAAATAATTACAATTATTATGTTCTAATTGTTTTGAAGTGTATTAGTATGTTGTCATTATATAGTAGGTAATGGTGTAATAAATTAATTTACCATAATGGATAATCAATAAATAATATAATCATTGATAATAATAATCGATAATTATAATAATAATCAAAGCAACAGAAATTTTATGCCAATCTATCTGGCCAATGCAACGGGTGTGAAGTATGCAATTTTTTCCCACTAAAGAGAGGGGATTGAGATAATTTATATACTCGTGTACTTCATGGTCAGGGTCTTCTCCGTCAAGCAGTCAGCTTTCGTTTCCAAACGAGGAGGCGTGCCAGTCTCATTGCGAACGAGCGCGAAGCATGACTCGGAAACAACTGGATGCGGTGCTCGAGTATGCGCTCAACAAACTCACCACCGATGCGAGGGATAAAGACTCCAAGCAAGCTGTCAAGATGAGGATATTTTATCAGGTTGATATTATTTGTATAGTAATAAAGTAAGAACACAAAGACATCATCCTCTTCTCGTTTACGATCAACTTCTTGATTACCGGCAATTTGCTACTGCACTACGTTCTGTAAACTACAGAGGGAATCCTAAAAATTCTTCTTCTCTAAGTTGGTATCAAAGTAAGAAAACAGTAGTCACATTTTCCTTTCCGGTGGATATCCTAAAAATAAAGTAAGAGCTGTAGTAGTAAACATCAGTGCAAGAGAAGGAAAACTCAAAATAGGCAACTCGTCTGACCAGTTTCTGATCGTTTATTTCTTAAGAAAATAACCCTTGTATTGCGAACAAATTACACCCAGACTCATAACAAACATTTGGGTATCTAATTGATGAATATCTCTATAGTTGACGGGTATTTAGAGGAAGCCCTTTGCAGTGGAACATACATAAAAATGCGGAATTATACCACGTGGTATTATAGTAGTGATAAGTAAAAAACAATGTCGTTGGTTCTTGCAGGTGTGGAGCGCCCCTTGTGTGGAGACGATGTTGGCGTCAGCGCGTGCTGTACGCGCCGGCGTAACGGTAGTCCCGGTACTAGCGTTACACAACGCATTCACATTTATGTCCATCAGTGGTCTGCGCATAGATGAGTAAGACGTTTCGCGCACAAGTCACATGCTCAAACTTACCGCGTAAGTATTGTATGAATTATTTACAAGTACACATATTTTGAAGTGAAAAATTATAGGAGTACACATATTTTGAAGTGAAAAATTATAGGAGGGTTTTGAAAAAGTGATCACTGCCTGGTAGAGTAGGAACAGAACTTTTTGTCTTCGGATATCGGGGATGAATAAGATATATGGTCTTCTCGCTTTTATATTAATATGTAAATAAATGAATGATCAACACGTGCTATTCAAAAGTCATTGACGAATGATTATATTTCTCTGTAATACATAAGTGTGTCTCCTATCGTGTGTTGAAGTCACACCTGTCTAATTTTTCGATAGATTGATCTTGCCATTCGACCTTTAACATCACGGGTGATAGGCGGGGCCGGTCGCCATAAATTGCGTAGTTTTTTTCACTCCCAATTGAACGGGCTTGAATTTACAAACATAAAATGAATGGAAACATTGCACAGAAAATTGTCCTGTGTTGTAATCGAAGCCAAGATGAGAACATGATCCGTTTACACTGTTATGCAATTATATCATTCAATTGGTCGACGGTGGAACGGATCTGGATGAAATTTGCCAGAGATAGATTATAGTGGAGAATGTGAGATATGCTTTTTATCCCGAAAAATGGACAAAGCTTAGATTTAACTGACTGACGAAATTTAAATAAACACGGGCGAAGAATAACAAGCTAATTATTTATATAACTTTGACTAATTAAAAACAGGCCTTCCTTAACAGTTCTAATGTTCTATGCAGCTAATATTATTTTCTATTGTTCGCAGGTTACGACAAATTATAAAACTACAGATGCTTTATTGCCAGTTTATAAAATATATTGCTGAATATTTTCAGTATTTATTATAACATTTTGTTAAATTATGCTACCAAGTTTACCATACTGTAAGTCAAATTATATATACATTATTTTTTATTGCACATTTGCGTTTTATTTACCTCGTTGTGCTTGTGTATATTATAAAAAACTTTAAAAAAAAAACAACATTCAAATCAAAATTTATTTTTTATCTTTTTTTACAAAATTGACCGAACAGTGCGAGATTTCTAGAACGTTTACACTTGCATTAAGTAGACATAAAGTTATCATTATTCTCTTACAAGTAAGTCTTACAAATTCACCTTTCTCGATAAAGCAATGCGAATTACGGTTGTCGATGACACCCGGCATTCAGTTGTGTATATTGTATAAAATGTATTTTTTTTTACCATGATCTTCGAGGACATATATTTTATTCTTAAGTCATCACTAATAAGTAAATTATGATTAATATTAACCAAAGCATAATTAAAAACTAAAGTATAGATACATTAGTGTCAGAGTTCCATCAAGTTACCTAAATCATCGTCACCTGAACTTACACAATAAACTTCTAATACAAGATATAATACACAACATTACGAGGGATAATTGCACACAGCAGTGGTTAAAAGACGATAGCGGGGCAGAGAGTATATCGTAAGTACACCAAAATGCATACATACAATTGAAAACATATATTACATATATTAAAAAAAAAACAAAACATCATCTTACTGCTTACTCAAGTGTCCTATCAATCAATAACGGCTTCGTTCTGAATATGAATACTACCACGATTCGAGCTATATTTTAATACTATCTTTGTAATAACATAGTTTATAAATAAATACCATTTTTTTTATGAAAAAAATAAAACATACTCTGAGTTAAATAATTTATTTTGATCTTTCTATAAATCTATAATTAAATTCCATGTGTTTATATTGCATACCAGAACGAGTGCAAGCTATTAGTGCATAAATTGTAGCCTATTCAGTTTTGTACTTTGAAATTAAGTAAAAGAAAAACAAACAAAAAATATAATATATGTGTCACATGAAAGAGCTGCTGAATTTTATTCGTACAATTAAAACTATATATAAATTCTTATAACATAATCTAAATAGTGTAAATTAATCAACAACTTTCACAAAGTGTGTAATTAGGGGGAAACATTAACTTATCATACCCAAACAAACTTGTAAATAAAATTCATACCGCAGAATCTTAAATCTGAACCTTGCAAATTACTTTCATTTGTAACAATCCTCCGAAATATTCTGGTATATATGATTGTATACAGTTGTATCCATATAATAGTTAAACTAAAATAAATACCTTATTAAGCAAAACTATCGATAATCTAAAATTACGCTTATCGTGAGAAAAGAAAATCAAAAAATGCGCACTGTCTCCTCACCATATATGTACCAATAGAAGTATGACAAAAAATAATTTAGAAAACAAAAATCAAATGCATTAAAAGGCAGATATACTATTGTATGCATTTATTAATCATATTCATCATTGATGTGAGAAATATTTTATATTTGTAAATAATAAATTGTAACACTCGACACATATTCCACATTACTTAGCAATGTAACGTCGGCTAGAGTATTTTGAAACATTGCAAATATTTCATACACGCACACACACAATTTCTCCCGTTAAAATATAATAACAAGCACAATTACACGCTTTCACATTGTATAATTAAACACTTTCAACATAAATAATAAAAAAACATGTTGGACGAATATAAAATACATAATTTGTCTTGTTTTGGACACTCGAAAATCAAGTCTCTGGATATTATAAAAAAATATTATACGAATTGCCCAGCTACCCATATAGTGAAGTTAGTATTAAATTACTGTACAGTTTACATGTTAGTGTCCTGCGATCTACAGCTATCTATCTAACCACTTACATGATCTCTTGTTAAATCAAAACGTGTCTAATTCCCACTAGGGATATAATAATATACAAATAATGTTCGGATCGCGATGTCACCACATACGACATAATGCTCGCGTTCCACATATTTAGCGCACAGAAACTAAACTCAGCGATAACACAGAGACAATACAACTAGTATCCTTCACTATCCGATAACTTAAACATAGCCTATCGGTTAATCGTTATATTAATCAGATTTATGTAACAGTTTTTTTTTTTTACCTTACAACCGTAGTACCGAAGCGAATAAGATACATACGAACTAACAACGGCTACATATTATATATTACAGTTCACGTTTATATACCATCATATAATAATACTATTTTCGCTTGATTTTCTCATCTCGTAAACTTCTATAGTCAAGTCACACTGGATGCAACACTTTAACGTTTTAAAATGACGACAACCGTGACGAGTCAATGCGGGAAAAGAATACCTCGAGTGTAATATTACTATACGTATGGTGTGGATTTCACTCGGGCGCGTCGGTTGACAGATCGGCGGACAGATCGGGCGCGTCGACGGACACGTCAAGTGTATCGGCGGACAAGTCGGGCGCATCAACGGATAGATCCGGCGCGTCGGCCGACAGATCGGTGGATTGGTCGGTGGCACCGGTGCGCAGGCGACTCTCCATGTACTGTCTATGCGCGTATTTGTTGAAGCGTCGCTTGGCCATAAACAAAGTAGCGATGGTCCTCGGCGCGAGTCGTACGGCTGCCGCGCGAGACGTTATCCCGCCGCGCCGGCACTCCGCACATGTGTAGTCGAGCACGCGCAACGTTGCACCCCCGCACGACTGCTTAACGCACTCTGTGAGCACACAAACACACTTAAACGTACGTCTCAGTTACATTGTACTTTATTAAAGCCTCAATTACAACATAATAGTTTCCTGAATCAAAAATGGCAATAATCTATTGATTAAAGTTAAAACGAACAGTTCAACGTGTGTGATGGGTAAGAATATACCGCGTCACCACTCTTTACTTGCATATGAGAGTCGTAAGGGAGCACTAAGAGTTGGATGCACTCTACTGAACAATTTATAACACCAATTGTGATCACCAAACAGGCTACTAAGCATGACGATTATTCCAACCTCCTCGAGGTCGATAGGTTGATAAAAGTGACAACGACGTTGCAATATGACGCAACGCAGCGGTAAGACTACGTATATTTTGAAAAAAAATTAGTAGCATATATTTTTCATGCTTCGGAGAGCATTTGTACATGTTGGTTGTGCTCCTGATCTCTCCAATGAATTATGGTCACATCGGACTAGGTTTGAACAAAACCATATACCGACACGTCTGACCAGCGTGGTACAGTAGGTCAATTTCTCTCCCATTATGTAGGAGGCTCGAGCCCAACGGTGGGATGTATATGAGCCAAGATGAATATAATCACGATTAATATTTATGCATTCCAATTGTTTAGTACTTCGAAACTTAAACTGTATGTATGTCTGATTAAATTTTTAATTTTTTTAATAATTGGCTCAAGTATTACAGACATAGTCTTTGATATAGACAATTGAATATACTAATTTTTTTTAACTAGTACGTTTTAAATTCAACTGATGATGATCTAGAAATTAACAGAATAGAAAATAGAAATCAAATAAAAAATCAAAATAAAACAATGTTACTAAAATAAAAATCCATGTCCATGATCTCATCATCACCGTCTCAGCTCATATATGTACCACTGTTGGGCTCGAGCCTCCTCCGTAATAGGAGGGAAATTGACCTATAATAACCACGCTAGTCAGACGTGTTGATACAGCGTAGGGATATATAGTAGAGATTTTCATAGTCCATTCTTCAATCTTTGTTTATAAATAAATAGAAATATGTAAGATTTTGTTTTTCTGTATAAACAATGACAGACATTTTTTTCAGCAGTCTGTGTAAACCCCATCCGTTCCATCCACTGCGACGGAAGGGTGGTCCGGGGTTTTGTAATCCATCGTATTACTTTCTCATCGCTATTAGGCTGACCAGCGATACCGACTTCAAAAGATGGATAAAATTCGTGCTTAGCGATATATAATCATTAATTATCATAATTTGCTTCTTAATTGCTAAGATCCTTATCTGGCTGTTGTCATGGGAAAGGTCTTGATGTTATACGCAGTTGGTTATAAGGTTCAGTAGAGAGTGGTGTTGCCCAATCGCCCGGTTAGACCGATTTACTACGACTACTACGGGCAAGTAAGGAAGGTGATATCAATGTTATCATAATCTTTAATCGTGAACAATCGGTAGCGTATCGTTCTTAGTTATCGTTAATAAATAGTAGTTTGCACGGCTTATATAATTGATTTAATCATTTAATTCCATTTTTCATGCTCAAGTAATTATTGCCATTTTTAATAAAAGAAAACTTGTATGGTGTAAAGGGCTTTCAAATTCACGTCTCGTTACTTTATATATTTTAATCTCACTACACCTCATTCTGTTTCTTCAAAAATAAGCAAATAAAATTTTGTACTTTGTTGTACTTGTGCTATTTTATTAAACATAATAATTGTCCACTCAGTTATATAGAAAGTTTTTATTTTAAACAAATTGGTTTTCAAAGGTAAAATAGTATCTTTGTCTCGATAGTTCACCTCGATGGTCACGGACTAACCGTCTTGAAGAAGTCAATATTTTTTTCTATACCTAATAACTAAACATAATAGAACTCCAAAACGACGCCTATACAATCAGACACCGTATTTATTAGATTCAAAAATTGACCGAGGCATCTCTGTGTGAAAGCAACAGTGATAAAGATCTGTAGAATGTGTAAACAATGTCGGGTGGCACGTCTCCCTTAAAGACGAAAATATAATGCGAGCCGAAAGTTGAATGTCATACGACAGCTCGATTGGAACGGATTTCCAGTAGGTGTGGGTTCGAATCCCACGTGTGACAATCATTTTTCTCTCGTAATCAAGTTTTTACAACTATAAACATTTATTTAAAATACATGACAGACATTTTTGCACATGACTCCAACTGGATGTCATGTAGAGGTAGCTATAAATGCAAAAAATATATCTTTTGCACACGGGACTAATTAGAATACTGAGAGAATACTGTCGGTGCATTAGTTGGGCGCAGATTAAATGACTCTCTGAAATTAAAAAGTTTTATTATAAAAGCACCTATATAATACAAGGAACGAATTTAACACACCATATAGAAAGATATACAGCCTTGTGACGAACCCAGTCTAGAAACAAAAAACCTACCTACCAACTTATTCAATATATGTTAAACAATATTCAAATAAAAGCGAAGCTCATAGCAGAATGGTATTGAGAATCTGCAAGATTCAATAAAGAAAGCTCAAGAACGATGACATGTCATATATTTCAGGATACATGCAGTTCTCCTGCCGTATACCACTTCTTGATGTTAAGACGCCGAGTAAAGCCTTACCCAATAAAAGACGTTGGCTCATAAAATGAAAAGCGAATACTCTCCCTGCTTGTTCAAATCCTATATTAAAACACTAGTCAACAAGTTATTCTAAGATTCGATGATTCTTATATTGTCATTCACCAACATTCGTACAGAGAATGTCTAGCTGATATCTGGGTGCGACAGTTCGAGATATATGAGCATTATGGCAGGTGATCTCGGCGTGAAGAATATCTTGGCTCGATTCAGAAGTCAAATTCTTTCTCGACAATTCATTTTTGACTTCGAAGTGACTTCTGGATTAAAAGCTAGAAACGCCAACACCGATAGTAGTAAAGACCTTTAGATTTAATTCTTAAAACTAAGACACTGCTAAGTGGTCAAAACTTGTGAACTTCAGCGTTATTGGATTGAAATGAACAACATGTTCTTATTACTCTACCCTAATCGTTCAAAAGTTCAAGAATTATGGCACATTTTACAGAAGAAAGTATCTCCTCTAACATTTCAGCCTTTCCGATGCACACTATATTTTGCTCATACATCATTCCATTATTCTTGCCATCAGAAAATTAAACGGCCATCATTAAAGCTAAAAAAACTACCATCAATAACTTTCTCGGAATAAGATAATATTTTACCTTTCATTACATTATTAATAGTTTGAAATGCTTATTCGCTTATATTTAAAGAAATTAAGCAAGCAATAGGGCTTGCAATATTCGAAATTTGGAGAACAATTTCATGTCTCAAATTCTCTCGCAAAAATGATTATATTAGTAAGTTCAAAATTATTTTGTTAACATATGTTTGTGGCAATTTATATTTGTAAAATTTTTGAATTTTGGTTAATTTAAATTACTCAAATACTAAGATTAAAAGGAATTACATGCAAGCCCAATCACCTTTAATGCAGCGCTATAATTTTAAGTCAACAACAAAGGAATAAATCGGTGGGTACTAATAAAAGTCCTATGTTTGTTTTGCGTTGCTAGAGACGCAGTGAGATTATAGGAGTATATATTATGTGCATTATGCAACACAATTCACACATCGAATAAGCTGTTCGCCTTTGATATTAATTATTTAAGTCATTTCAGATTTAATATACCTATGATATACAAAAAAACATAATTAAAAAACGTAATGTTGCTACAAGATTTTTCAAAAAGAAATTGCTAAATGCCTATTGCATGACAATATACATTTTTTCCTGTGATGTTTTTTATCATTTGGTCATGTAACTTTTGTAGAACTGTTTCGTACGGGTTATAGCAGCAGTCCTAGGAAATTTTAAGATTAATTGCGATGGCCAACCCAATTGAACATGCCTATCCAGCAGAGGATGTGGTTGATGGATGGAACTAGACTCAATTTATGTACTAAATAATATTATTACTTGTTTATTTACATTAATGAGTTTTATATTCGAGTTGACCTTTATAACCTAAAAGCAATATCTTACACTTTTTTCTATGTAACATTACAAGAATGTATTTTATTGAATATCATTTACATACAAAAATGATTTTGCGAGTATAATCTTATGTATATATAAAACACAAAAAGTGTTTATGGATTAGATAGTTTTATATACACTTTGAAACCGTCTAACCGATATGCCTCAAACCGGTTTCATTAAGATAGCCATAATGTGAACCACTTAGACCACTAAATGCATTAAGAACATTTGGTCTCTTCAAAAGTCGATTTTCGAATTTTCTTACACAAAAAATTTGTAAAATTTAATTTCAGACATCAATGTTTTTTTAGCGTAGTAGCACACAACGGGGGTACCCTTTAATTACTAGTAACTTTAATAAATAATACGCTAGTATCTTTAACTTTATATAATAAAATATACAGTTCAAAAAAAGTATATACGTTCTCAATTCTATATATTTTGTGAATATCACATATAATTGCATTGTTTATGAACCATTTCAGAATATTATTTTTTTTTCGGAAAGGGGTATCATCGCCTCACGATTAGTACCATTTTAATTTTGTTCACGTTTAAATCCGCCGAAGGCATAAAACTCTCTAAATAAATCATGCTAGGCTTGCGTATCCAAAAATATAGAAGGTAACTGAAGCATTTTTCGTTTTTTTTTTTGTTAAAATATGATTAAGACTTACTATAGATGTCTGAAAAAACAATATGATAGTTAAAATTTCTTACAAAATAAATTTACAGACATATTATGTTAAAAATAGACACCATATAATATTTATGGCTAAAAGCATCACATTCAGTCATAACATTGTTGTTTCCGTGAACTCATCATAGGCGAACAGCATCAACACAAGATCACTAAAGACTATCTTATTTATGAAGTTGTATTTCGTCTATGTAGTTGGAGAATTAAGTAACTCTTATTTCGTAGTAGCAAAATAATAGCGACCATTCAATATTGTTCAGTTATTAACTTTAAAAAAAAGAAACAATTACTTGCCATTTAGCTTCGATAATATTATTAGCATCGGCGATTTAGTTGGCTTCTAGCGTATTGTACGTTTGAGAATTCGTTTCCTAAAGCAAGGCAAGTGATAGTATCGTCATCTCGCGAAATCGCTATACACTAATACCAAAGTGACGGGTAAATTAGCAGTAATTATAATGCAAGTTTTACACTTACTCGAACGCATTAAATTTAATTCCAATTTGTTTGGAATTTGATGTATTGCACAGTAAACACGCCCAGTTCCATACAAATAGGTGGCGCTGATGTGCCACAAAAGTTAAAGTTAATATAACACATTCGAGTAGGTGCAACGAAAACTTGCACTATCAATTTGATCTCAGTGGCAGTTTTTTACTACGAAATTGAAGTTTTTAATTCAACACATACGCAGATTATTTCATACATACCTAAGCTATATTAGCCTTTCGCCCCATGCCGGTTGAGACTCAATTAGAGTCATCTACCTACACCTAAATGCACGAAAATGCATGGCACACACAAACCGTAAAAAATTTCGTCAACCTTTCGTATATTGCTATCCCAATATATTCAACTAGTTATATCTATTTAGGCAGATCATTGCTTACTGTGTATAATACATCATGCGTTTCACCTATACGTTGTCATCTAAACACATCTAACAAAACTAAAGCTCTGTATCATTATTTAAATATGTATGAATAACGACGGCACTATTTATTTTTGTGGTATTTAATAGAATACTTATATTTTTCATCGAATGCAATCCATAACAGGTAGCACTATTGGACTTTTATAGGATGTAGCTATGTAAATGGAGAGAAGCATATATATTTATATATATACATATAGATATATGAAACGATTATATGTAACATGATGATATAATGAAGATGGAAAGGCTGCTGAGAGTACATTCCTTATATAAAATATACAGAGCATGCAAAGCGCATTCCCGAACTAAAAACGGCATGCGTGTCTACAAGCAGTATCCGGATAACTGAAATAAAAAATGTATCCTCATCAAGACAACACTGTACCAGACGAAATAATATTATAACACTCCTGGTTCTTAGAGGATTGATAGGAGACGATCATATTTTTAAGTGAACTACACATTACAATTAACACATAATAGTTTATAGCAGTAAATTTCAATAAAAGTGTAAATTTCTTCACAAATGTAGATTCACAGTAATTTACGATTTTTAACGAAATAATAAGACAAATAGAATATTCGAATATGCTGTGAATATTCACTGAATATTGTTCTCAAAGCATTTATAACAAAATGTATTTGTTTTGTGACCTATTTGTATTCTAAGACTATAAAATAAAATCGGTGTGCTGAATACCAACAGGCATAGTACTATAATATAGTTTGCATAACATAATCAAAGATGTTGATATCTTTATGCAAAGATGGATAGATGAATTAATAGAAAATGTTTAGATTGTTCTATCTTTAGAGATTGAAAGGACGGTATTATTGAAAATACTGTTAGCTGACATGTAACGCTTGAAACTTTTATCTGGTATATTACTTGAAGTTTTAAATATGGCTTTAAAACATATTTTCAAGCGGTAATAAATAAATAGATATCCATTATAGTATATTTGATTTCAAATTGAAATTAAATACCATGCGTTACAATTATAAAATCAAGAAAATAATACGAATTTGATAAATTAACGTTTAAATTGAGGCGAAAAATCAATATTTTATTTGAAAACATTTTAAAACTAAACAAGTAAATTATCTGTAAACTACATTTATATATTATGAGTAAAATATTAAAGATATATTAAGTTTGGTCCAGCGAGTCTTTAACAAGCGTTGCGTTCTACGTGTGGGTGGTATGGACGTACCTTGATGCAGTTGCCTATCGCAGAGCTTACATATGACGAGCTGCATGGTCCCCTTCGGGCCGATGAAGGAGCGCTCGCAGAGCGGGCAGTAGCGACCGATGCGATACGCCCTATGTACGCACACACACATACGGACCGTAGCGCACAACCACCGGAACACAGAAACACGCCATTAGTATCAACACCGAAACCCAGCGGTGTGGACGGTCTCGCTTCATTCATACCTCTCATGTTCGTTGTTTGCCTTCTATATTGTACGACCTTATTATTGCCTGCATTGCACGTCACGTCTTTATATTCGATATTTAGTGGATTAAACACGGTTTCATTTACATGATACATCAATAGTATTCTCACAGATAATGAATAATTTTTATGGAGGTAAAGACTATCTCAAAGCCAAAATTTCATTTAAACCCATTGCGATATTTTAGCTTGAATAACAAACACACATTCTTTATCATTTATATTAGTGCGTTCTTTTTTATTTATTTTAATCAAATAATATTTATTGACACTAAAAATATATGCAAAAAATTACATGCAAGTCACCACGAAATAGGTAACAATGAGAAACAGTTCAATTGATATTATCTTGAGTACGATATCTCAAGATAAAGATGATTCTCAAAGAATAATTTTATCACTTTTAAGTATTTTAGTTTACACGTTACATCGTAATATGTATTTTATACATTTAACTGTACGTTAGTTTAAGTTTATTTTTATATGTCCAAAAATTTACAAATATTTTACAAAACTGACCAATATCTTCAACAGGTATAATGTAAAATATATATTTTTTAAACACCGCCCTGCACTAAGGAAATAATCCTTGTATTGCGGGGACTTTATAAACATATAAATAACGCAAAAAAATTACACCCAGACTCAGAACAACACTTTGTGGATATCGCACAAAGTATTGCCTGCGTAGGAATCGAATCCATGGCACTGGCACGGAAGAGGTATCCTAACCACTACGCCATCTGTGCATCATATTCCAAGTATGGTTTGAATATTACTTGAACTTTAATCGCAATTTCATGGTATACCATATAAAACATGTTAAGGATAAACCATATACGATTATATTTACATAACCAATTATTTCAATCATTTACCAAAGGCCAAAAAATAATATTTAATTAAAAAAATGAATAAATACAATATCATAACAAAGTCATAGATAATTGAATATTATTGTGTTACCGCCCTTACATATTTATTACAGGACATAATCCTTATTTTTAAATTTGATAACAAGTATATTTCAAGTAGTATCTCGACATCCCTTGTATTGATTTTAATAAAACATTAACACAAATTTTTACATTGAATTTATTTAATCAATTATAAAATTTTGTTAAAATCCGTCTCGTCTACTTTCTTGTTTTGAAGTCACAAATAGGCAGAGCGACGATTTTAATTATTGTTACAAGATTTAATTTTCAATTTTCCTAGTAAATTTGAGTGTAAAATATTATTATTTTATAAAGTGCTAAATGCAACGCTTCGAAGGCAAATAACGAACATAAAAAGTAAAGTTAGTTTTACGCACTGGGGGGAGTCAGATGGTAACTACGCCCGTGTTAGTTAACAGTATGACAATATGTATGTGAGTTAGTCGCAGCGAACTGCAGATGGCTGATGCGATGTCGACACCCATTCTCACTGATGAACGAGCCTAATTGACGCAGTACAACCCAAAAACAAATATACAGATAGGAAAAGTTATAACTACCTACTGTATTGCATCAATTATTTAATAAATGAAAGTATAAACAATAGTTATCGATAAAAATATGAGGAACAGTAAAGTTGGTATTTTATAATATTTTTTTACATAAAAATCAAGCTCGGCTTTAAAAGTTTACGCATTGAAATGATAGCATGTGCCTTTAGCATGTGAATCCCATATACCAAACGATGGTGCTATGCATAAATAATCCACTTTGCTGTTCACTCAGTGAAGACTGTTTGCTCGCAAATGATTACATTTTATACATTAAATATACAAAGTTAAAATAAATTATTAATAATATTATAAACAATCAACAAACATTCTTCAAATATGCATAAATAATAAACTTATATAACTATTAGGGTATTGGCATGCAACTTATATAATACGGGGGATGTGCGCTGTATCATAAAGAAACGCTGCGTTTGGGACAAAAAAAATTAAATATACTGCGGGGGACCAAAATGCTACGTAGATAGAGACAAAGCGATGTCGACAAAGTGAATGCGGACGTCGAGACAACGCGCATGATCTGTGTTAGTACAAAACAAACACGCATGAAATGGACGTCAGCGGTCAGTACACATGAACTACCAAGACCATTTAACATATATATATATATAATGAACACATAGACAACTGTCCAATGACTTTGTATTTGTTACTTTTACTTTGTTTGCCGCCGAACACTCATCTTGATATGTGAAATTGCGTTCAGGTTTTGTACGGGCACCTCTTGGTATTACTTGAAAAATAATATTGAAACAATTTTAATGTTATGTGATTCAGATTCAATATGCATATTAATTCCAAGTTTTGTTGACTCGGAATAATGATCGAACGTTGATTTTATATCTGCAAAATGTATATTTGTGATTTGTTGAATCGTGACTATCCTATTATAATGATAAAAAAATTAAACATCATATGTTACCCTACAAATTATAAGACATTCATTTCACTAAGTCTTTGACTAGACAATAATTTGTCAGGTCGATAATAGTAATTAATTACTAATATTGTTTTCTTGGATACCTATTTTAAATTTCTCTCTCTATGTATTATCTCAATAAATATAAATAGTATTTAAAATAATTATAATAATTTAAGAGAGTTCGTATTTCACTCAGTAGGCAATATTCTTATTAAATCTATATATTATATTTGTAACATATCTTTGATATAATTGAATGTTTCTAAAGGCTAAAAAAATTGAAGGGATAAATCAAAAATGATATTAGATCATATTGGTCACGCAATACACCCGTGCCCATTAAATATATGTAGGATACAGTCATAAAAAAAACTGACTCAAAATCAATTTTTCTTTAGAAGAAAAAAATCAATATTTCTTTTTAAATATGTAAATATTAGAAGAAAAATATTAAAAAAATATATATTAAATTTTCATCTTTAATACTCGTTAGTATATATTACTGTTATTAACATAAGACATCATTATTAAGAATTACATTAATATAATTTGAAAATAAAAATGTTAGTTGCATGAAAAAATAATTAAAATATCACAGTTGGATTTTTCAAACCTATGATGGAATTCTAGGTGCATACATTGACGTGGGATTAGCTAAACAAATATTCAATGATGCTATCGTTATACATAATAACGCGGGACACGGGTGTAATACGGAGTGACTTAGTACAGAGTATTGTAGCGGTACTGACCTGGCGCATGGCGTGCAGAGTGAATGCGAATACACCTTATGGCCACCCGGGCCGCGTTTGGTCTGATGGTGCCAGTCGGCTGGTGGCGCGGCCGCACTCGAGCCCGGGCCGACACCGCCGCCCGAACCCGAGCCAACACTCGTGCTCGCGCCCGCTTCGTTACCGCTCGGCGACCGTGCGCCGCATGACTTACAAATAGCGCACTCCACACAGTGCCACCGACCTGTAATATTCAATCGAATCGTTTAATTTCTAACTGAGTTATTACTATATTATAATGTAGCCATCTCGCTCTTGATGGGAAAGTTTTCAGTTTGCCAGTTCCGTTGTTCCCAGCTAAAACATAAATGTCCCGTTTTAATTACCAAGACCGCTTTTTTTCTAATTGAAAACTAGACACGACATTTTAAAACTCATAAAACAAATGAGTCCGAAACAGCAATATTATGTTAATTAATTCAAATTATATTGTCTTTGCTTTTTTTATAGTAATATAAATTGTCATTTTTACTTATTTCTAAAGCATCTCATTCTGACAATAAACATTGACAGTCACATAATGTATAAATGAACCGTGAGGTACACAAATTCGAATCCTGCTCTAGCTATTCATAATAGTACCGGGAAATCTCAATATGGAAGGATGTAGGTACCGAGGGAGACCGAGACTAACCTACCTAGACCAGATCGGTCATATACTGAAGGAAGGTGGAGTCAATAGTCTCCGAAATCCGGCGAGCGTGTATGAAGAGAATTATGAATGTTGAGGAAGCGAGTGAAGTATGCAGAGATAGAGTTCTCCGGCACTCTGTTCTCTCTGCCTGCTCTGCAAGGGATATGGCGTGATGATATGTATATATGTATGTTTGTAAATCTCAATATGTGTGTGACGATGAAACATTGTCTTTCTTAGCAATAACACTGTTCGAATTCCGGATCGATCCCATGCTTACAACTTAACAGATGAATTTGTGGCGTCCAATCGACCGATTAACTATACTTACTATGTCCTTTATAGACTTTAAAATAGTCATGCGCAGTATGTATCACTGCGCTGAAAAGAGTGATACATATCTGTTCACTGTAAAGATACATATCACTCATTTAGCTCACTTAGCTCAGTAGTCAACCACATTATTAAATCATTCCTCCACTTTAAATATATCGCTCACTCTAAATCTATCGCTCACTTTAAATCTATCACTCACTTTAAATCTATCGCTAAACGAATCTATCACTAATTTTTTCAATGATGGCCTTCGCTTTTTATTTAAATTACGCATTGTCGATAGTAAAACTTAATTTTTAATCTATATTAACGTTCTACAAAAATACTTGAGCATACAGAGAATTCTATTTAGATTTCTTTTATTAAAGAAAACAGGTTCTAGCGCGAACAATTTAGTGTATTTACAGTTCCAATAATAATAATAACTAAAAGCTAATAATTATTAATATATATATATATATATATATATATATATAAACACTTACGTGACGTAATAAGAATACATTTCGCCATCCCCCATCTTACTCGTGGGTGATCGTAAGAGACGATTAAGGGATATAAAACGCATGTTATATATATGCAAGAGAAGGAAAACTCGAAACAAAACCCTATACCAGCACGTCTGACCAGCGTGGTATAGTAGGTCAATTTTCTTTCTATTATGGAGGAGGCTCGAGCCCAACAGTGGGATTTAAATTGAGCTGAGATGATGATGATATAAACATTTGCGCAAATAAATATACAGTTTTATTACTAAAAACGTGTATAAAAATAAGTTTTATTCAACACTCGGTCACGTATTTACGAGATACCCCGGGAGCAGTTAATTACACATAAAAAAGAATTTCAAAATACTTTATCGCTCCAGTATCATAATATCAAAAAAAGCATTACTATTATAGTTGGTTGTAATAAAACAAATACAAATCTATTTTCTAATAATAATTATTAAACTTTATTACTAAAGAAATAGTGTTTTCTCTTTTGACAACTTAATTAAAACGATACGAAAACCGTGTGAAATATCGTCGGCGCGGCGGGCCACGCAGCGCACCTATCTCGTTCATTTTTCGTTACCTTGTGAGAGTGAAACATTCTGCGATGCGAAGTGAGCGATGAGCTAGTGAGCTACTGATATATTCGGCGCTCAAGTGAGCGAGTGATAGCTTGTGTCTATGTGAGTGATATAGCTCTTTTATATCACTCACTCAGGAGCTACACAACTTTACTTTGAAACCATGCAAAAGATGTGGCCTTAACTGGTTAAATTAGAGAGGAAATAATGGGCAGTTAATTTTAGACTTTATTTTTTTCACTTGTCCAGCATTAGTTGCTTAAGTTAGTAAAATATATAAATATAACATACCACTAGGTACAGTCTCCAATCCCACACAGTAAATATGAAATCCTCGATCGCACAGATCGCAGAACAACATCTTATCGTCATCGGCAGGCTGTCGGCATGAACAACAAGTCTTGCACTCAGCACACTGCCACGGGTACTCTCGACACTTGCGTATAGTGTCAGCATTTAATTCAACACACCCTGGATGTACTGGAAACAACAAAGCATTTTTATATTAACCCTTCTAGATCTTCATGTGGTTATAAGTATAATGAATCTACGTATGCCACGCGTATTAAAATTACACTGTGTCACGCTTTAATTCCAACGTAAGATGTAAAAACCGCCTTAAAGATAACTTGACCTCACCGTTAAAAAGGACCGGTTATTAGTGGCCCGCGTATGGCGCTAGCACCAACCTGTCAGCATGGTATATTTCCCTCCTATTATGAGACGGTTCGAGCTCAGCAGTGGTACGTATATGAGCTGAGATGATGATGATGATGTATGGCGCTAAAAGTACGTGTATGACAGGTTATGGGCTCGCGTGCCATTCCTTCCGTCACTCCCGACGGAACAGGCACGGTGTGACCACATCATAGCCTCAGTAGCAATAAAAAAGGGATTACTAAGACAATCTACAACAACATGATCCTGGGTTAATTATAACACCGACCGCGGTCGTCGTGGCGATTATTAAATCATTACTCCCATTGAGGAGTTCTCTGTCCAAATAGTGGAAGTCGATAGTGAGATGGATAGGTGAAGTGTGAATTCAAATTTTCATCACCCCTTCCTTTGCTGGGGATGTCCTAAAAACTGTCTAAGGTATGTGTAGATTATCACTGAAAGAAAATTACACACAAAATTGCAAACCCATTTGATCAGAGTCGGTTTTTTATGATAGGACAATTTCCCTCCCATTGTGGGTCAACTGCGGTACTTATTTGAGCTGAGAAGAAACTTTCTTCCTTAGTTCTGGTTCAAGTTGGAATAAACAGATTATAGTTAGTGCTATGGGTATTAAAATAGATGGTAAACTTTTGTATAAGACAACTAAATTCCTTGATCATCCTACGCAATACTCAGTGGGATACATCAGCAGAGTATTTGATGAATATCTATAAAAAATACACAAATCATTATTCTTGCAGGTCCTTATCCACACCAATATTCTAACTTCAAGAGCGCCGGTAAAACAAATTCTTAAAAAGGAGAAATACTTTCTTAACTAACATTTGTAATATGAAATATAGACTATACTATCATTTTATATAAACTGTATTGTGGCGTGTGGTGACGGAGTAAGAATACAATTCACCACCCCCTTTCTTACCCGTGGGTGATCGTAAGAGACGACTAAGGGATATAGGACGCATATAACATCTATTCACGAGAAGGTAAAACTCGAAAGAAAACCCTATAACAACACGATTGACCCAGCGTGGTATAGTGGATCAGATTTCTTCCCATTACGGAGGAGGCTCGAAGCCCAGCAGTGGGACATATATGGGCTGAGGTGATGATATTGTTGCAAACTTTAAATATTGTGACGTCAAAGCATAACAAAATGAAAATATATCAAGCAGTTCGACGCAATATAAGTTTTATTTCGAGATTGCTGCTTATGTCGGACTCATAGCCCTTATTGGTAAAATGTAGCTTGAACAAATAATTTTACTGCCGTAGACAAGTAGACCGTCGAAATGCTGAACCATTTATCTACTACGATACAATAGACCAATTGTCCTTCTATGCTGAAAGAGATCGGTGTTTAATAGTCAGACGTTAATGGTCTGAGCAAGGTATCCTACTCACATTTGGCGTTGCAATTGGCACAGACGAGGAAACGCTCGTGCGTATACTTGCGGTTAGCCTCAAGTCGTAATTTGCACACGCGACATGTGTCTACCACTTCGTCTCGCGGTTCCTCTTTGATGCTACTCGTAGTGGCTTCCACTTGACTTACACGTTTTACTTTTGATAATTTCTTGCGCTGTAATGACGAAATGTTTATTACGAATGTTATATATTGCGATTAACAATATACCAATATAATTTTTTTTGGGAGTGTTTAGCTGGTGTGCGTGTTTAGGTGAGCGCTGAGGGCTCTCAACCCGACAATGTTAAAATCCAAAATCTTCTTTTTATATACTTTTGTTTTATTGTTGTCATTAAAAATAACACTCCGCATTCAGCATTAAATTAATATATCTCGGGCGATTTTATAAACAACTATACAACACAAATGAAATCCAAAATCAGAATAATCCTTTAGGGATCGCACAATGGACTGTCTAGAGGAGTAGAACCCACGACACTTGTCGTGGGAGGTTGCTACTTAGACCAGTATGCCTATTACCTGTGCATACAAGTTTTAACTTTTCTTCAATATATGCACCCTTGTACTTACAAAGTTATGAAAGCTTAGGCAATTAGTATGTAGAACTATTTTGTCTATAACATTTATTTTGATATTCTAGCGGCCCCCTTTTCTCACTTCAGGTATTATCACAATGTCTGATCACAGCGAGTCTCTTTAGTAAATATCTGAACTAAGTAATTTAAAAACAATATAACACTTTTGGTAAGAAATAAATGCTTCAATCGCGAGGGATATTTAACCATATAAATAACTAAAGGACAACAAATAAATCCTCCTAGCACCCAATCACAACAGATGTCCTTCATACCTGTACTCATTCCTTTTTGTGTCCATGTCATGTTTCATTCAGCCCATCTATATTCTTTCATCTATATTTACTTCTAAAACCTTACACTTTTCCTCATAGTATTACTTTCACCTTGTCTCATAATATGTACCTAACCTTGTCAGGGTTTAACTATTTTTCCCTAACTGGTGAAACTTTATTTTTCTCTAATACAAATACATATGACCTGCAATATATTATTGTCTTTAGGGCATACCTTAGCCGAAGAAGGATGCGTGATTATGTCGGAGTCATCCGAAGACGAACACTGTGATCCCCAATCCGGTTCCGAATCCGAACTTGACTCCGTCACGGACGGCGGTGCGGGTGGTGCAGCCAACACAGTGTTCAGTGGGAAGTATCTACAAATAAAAAATAATTTAGTTCATTGGCCTCTTCATATTAATCAATTGATCATCCCATATTTTAACTGTAAAACAAGTAAGAAATAAGAAAGTATGTAGTATACCCTTTTGTCTAAGGGGGTCACGCTTTCTTGAGTCTAAACGTTTTTGGGAAAATTAACATTAACTAGTGATTGAGTTGGCATTGACAAAAGTCATTGTAATAATCTTAATCGGCTTTTATGGCACTCACAAGCAATGTTTGTGTTGGTAATATTCATAGCTGCTCTGTTCTGAATAGCATAAATTATTTTAAATAATACAATTAATCATTATCTTCCTTTTATTTAGTCACATCATGCCTTTCTCGCTGAAAATGCATATAATTTAGACTACACTCATATTCAATAGTACATTTAGTTTGACTCCCACTAGATAGTTCTGTTAGAGTAGGGATTAACTTAGTTATTTTTTAAAGAAACTGTTGCAATAACAGGTAATTTAAGCAATTTCTTTCTATTTTCTATATACATAATAATTTAGGAGCAAACAGTTAGTTTTAATGGTATTATTTTATTCAAAACTAGCTGAACAAATGCTGTTCTATACAAATTAATAAAATATACATTAATAGAATTCCTTGAAATCAATAGCAGCGACACCTGTCGGGTTCTAATGCATTGTTTTAGTAGTCTACACCATCTTAGCATTATTGCCTCTAATCAAACCAGTTTAGGGCACATTGGTTGGATGGTTTTAAAGTTTATGGGGACATGGTTCGTTTTTTGTCCTTTATATATATATAGATTGTTGATGTCTAGCTTGTTGTTGCCACAGGTTAGGTTAGTCATTTATATTGTGATGCAACCTGTTGCTGGGTCCAATTAGAAAAAAATGTATACATCGTAATCCCAGCATATATCTATTTATAAACCTATTTGATAGAATCGGAAGATAGACACAGCTCATCCTTGTTTTTTGGCTTAAATACGCAAACAAATATGTGATATGAAAACAAAGGGGCAATCCCTTTGTTTTCATATATTAAACGTCATTAGATTTTCCATATCAAGAATTTATATGGAATTTGAAACTGTGTCCAATAGAGTTGAAGAAATTTACCCATATGAAAGGTAGTATAGGCAGTACAGGCGCTTTTGGTTGTGACTCTTTCACATGAAAAAAAAATTGATGAACTACAGCACGCTGGTAAAACAGTTTATTATAGGCTTTTCTTTCAGTGACGTCATCTGCTTATATCTCTTAATCGTCTTATCGTCCTAAACTGGTGAACAGAACATAGGAGTTTTTTTTAAATTTAAATATGGAGTCAATTTCGTCTTTTAAAAAAAAATGTTAAATGCCTTTAAGTGCATTTCGAATTTTCATTTCTTCACGAATAAGTGATCTTCTCAGAAGTTTACAAATAACTTTTTTATTATTTCTGGCAAGCCAACACAGGAGGCCTTCATCGATTAGGTCTGCTAACTAATAAAATAATTAGTAAAAGTTTCGTTACTTCTTCTAAAATCCTCGGGTATATAAAACTCCTGGTTAAAGTGTGATGTAGTTACCTGAGCTGTTCAGGCGTGTAGAGCCTATATGAGTGTTGATACTGTCCAGGTAGTAACGCATGCGGATAGAACCCTGCTGGTGGCCGAAGATGTGGACGCGAGGGTGCGACAGGCGGAGCCCGCGGACGCAGTACTGTGAACGATTGCAGATCAGCACAGGCACCTCGCCGGGCAGCATTAGCTCGAGCATTCCACTCACTTGCCGACGCAATGGCAGCCGCCGCCATATCCTGCAAACAATGAACCACCATTTTTATTTATTATTAATGGGTTTGGTGCCAGACGAATGCGTGCCTGATGGCAACTAGTAGCTGCTGCTAAGACCAGGATCAGCAATATTACGGTCACAGCGAATTCGCTGTCCGAAATTACAGATTTTATTAAATAACACCTATACAATATAATAATCCTTGTATTGAAGGGGACTTTGCAAATATAACCAACGAACACGAATTACACCTAGAGTTTGGGCAACAATTTGTTGATCGCACAAATCGTCCCTTATGAGAATCGAACCTAGGACACGCGGTACAGTAGGTCGGTATCTTAACTGAAACGCCATCTGTGCAGTCATTTGGAAAGAATGGAATGAAGACAGAAAGGAAGTTTGCGAAGCACAGTAGCAAATTGCTAATAATCAGACGTCGTATTCATGGCGGAGTATGTTACTATCTCGAAAGACCCCTCATGTAAAGCTGTAAACAAAACTGCCAGCTGAGTATACTACTTTTAATAAATTAATTCTTCCCTTTTCTTCTTCTCAGAATGTATAAATCCCGTCGTTGGATTCTAGTTTTCTCCACAAATAAAAAGGCAGTGCTATTTTGCTCCCATGCCACTCTGCCTTAAAAAGTTAAGCATATGGTATTATTGCGAGATTTTCTTCTGTTAAAATTAATAAGAATAAATTACGTGAAGCAGAACATGAATATAAAGGAAGTTTTCACATTCAAATTCAAATCCCTACGTCGATCCCAAGTAATTGAGGTGCAAACAGCACAATATTGTTATTTCTAAGGAGTAATATTTTTAGAAGATTTTAATGGTTGTATTGCGTGGGAGTAATTACCAACATGTAATTAAGGTAAGCAATTATTTTTAGACAATTATATCCATATACTGAACTGCACTTGTAGATCCAACAATGTATAACTCTAAAACTCATGACATTAGGTCGGTACTATATACACTACCTAGAGCATTTTTTATTGCTTATGGTGGCAAACGAGCAAGCTGCACACCAGTTGGTAAGTGTTATTGTCGCTCATGGATGATTGCAATACCAGAGGTACAGCTAGGCCTACCAACTAAAACCTACCTAAAAAGATGGGCCTCCGGCTCTCTATCTCGTTGAAAGAAGTTCAGTAACACATTGCCACTACTCAGTCGTCGATTTTTTGAGTGTGGTACTACCTTGAATGGGTTGGCCCACGGCTGTAAACAGAAACCTGACACCAGTGTGGCTCTACCACTACCCCTAGCAATAGCTTTTTTTATTATATTTTTATTTCTTTTATAGTATCTAAGCCCCGCAGTAAGGAATATATACTTACACTGCGTGGTTTCTGTCTACCCACTTCACAACATACAATTAAAGGACACAAATACCACCCAGATTCAAGATAATCATTTGTGGAAGGTGGCTGCTACCAATGCCACTCTGCCACCTGTACAGTCAAATTATTACAGCAATATATGCAATATAATTTGTCTGCGTTAATTGCATGTTTGTAAAGTCTCCCGCAATACAAGTTTTATTTCCTTAGTGCAGGGTGGAGTCTATAAAAAAAAAAGTAAAAGACCCGTAACATTCCTCTAACCAGATTTCGGTCGCAGCAGTTAGTTTTGAAGTTGTACCATTTGAGATTTTTCAAAATATAATAATAAAATTATTCAACATTCTGATATCAATCTCTAAAATTTTCTAACTAACCTGTCGAGTCTTCTCAGGGTCTACTTTCGGTAGGTCGGGCTTTTGCTCAACAGTTTTCTCCAGCTTGACTTCCATTTTCACTTTCTCATCAGACTTATGTTCCTCCACAGTTTCATCAGATAATTCGGTAAGTTGCCGTTGACGCTGGTGTGAGCGAAACTCTTCGTATTTGTGGGGGTAGTCGGACAACATAATATCTAATACGTCACTAGCATCCACTGCTGTAATACCTGCTTACAGAAACTTGTATTGTAATTATTATACATTTATATATTACACACACAAAATCCTTGTGTCGGGGTGGACTTCGTCACTTCTATCATCATCTCAGCTCATATAAATTCAATTGACTCCACCCTCCATAATATGGCAGAAATAGACTTACTATACCGCATTATCCGTGTGGTGATGGAGTAAGAATACTATTCACCACCCCATATCTTACCCGTGGGTGATCGTACGAGACGACTAAGGCATATAAAATGCATATAACATCTATGCGAGAGAAGGAAAACTCGGAACAAAACCCTATACCAACACGTCTGACCAGCGTGGTATAGTAGGTTAATTTCCCTTCCATTACGGAGGAGGCCCGAGCCCAACAGTGGGACATTTATGGGCTGCGATGATGATGATGATGATGATACCACATTGGTCAGGTGGTTGGTATAGGATTTTATTTCTAGTTTTCCTTCTCTAGCACAGATGTTATATGCATATTATATCCCTTAGTCGTCTTTTATGTCACCCACGTCACATATGGGATAATGAATGTTATTCTTACTCCATCCTACTACACACATCATCACTTTACAAAGAGACAATGAATGAATAAAAATACACAAACACTTGACTAAACATTATCGTTGTAGTCGCACAAAGATTTGTCCTGCCCGGGAATTGAACTTATGACACGAGGCATTCGAGTTCGCTACTTAGACCATTCCACCATTAGTAAGTCAACCATTCATCATTATGCTACAGCTCTTATCTCAATTACTTGGGGTCGATGCAACATGTACTCCTCTTTCTACTTATTGCAAAAGTTATTGACTGATAGTTTAGCGACCGGTCGCCTCCCTGCCGGCAAGCCTACTTGAGAATGTAATCGTTGACCAAACAACATCAAGTGGTGTTGACCCGGGTCGATGTAAATCTCTTAGTCGCCTTTTACAACATCTACAAGCAAAGCAAGAGTTTTTAGTATTCGTAGCCGCTACCACACAGCAACTGAAGTCAACCATAGTGCTTTTGTTATTAGCGAGGCGTAACATACCGTAGCCCAAAAAAGGTGCTTTTTTTATAATTTTCAAGTATAGAACTGACTCACACATTTCCCTGTGACTAATAGGTTCCATCCATTAGCACATCGAAGTTCATTTGTACATAAATTACAGCTAGATTTAATAATCTAACCGACTTTACTCAGAGCAAGCAAGTACCTGTTTAATTTTTTGAACTTATAATATATAGGTACATATATATTTGAAGTTGAGCCATCTATGGGAATGAATTTTTGATTCATACATTTCCCGGCAACTTATTTACTACTATTTATATTATTAAGTTAATGGTTTTATAACCTAAAATTGCTGCTTATAAGCATAATGCTACTACTTATATATTATACACAATAATTATTATTTTTATTATACAATTGTTTAATATAAGGAATAAATCCTTGCATCGCAGTGGACATATAATAATCCTTATCGCCGTTTCAACGCACAAATCCCACTCCTAAGCTCCGTAAGCCTCCATAATGAGAGGGAAATTGACCTACTTTGCCACGCTGGTCAGATGGGTTGAAATAGGAATTTATTCCTTTTCCATTTATGGCATATACTTTTTCAAGTTGTGACAGAGTTAGGCTATAATTTACTAGACCTGTCTAACCCAGCCCATGCTTTGCCTGTGGGTGTCATAAAAACAAATAAGATTTATAATATGCTTATAATTCAGTTTTCCTTGTCTTGTAGTGATCTGCTTACATCCCATAATGCGATACCCACGAGAAATGGAAGATTGGTGACCATTGTATTCTTACTCCATCAACACACGAAAATTTATATGTCATTAAAAATCAAAAATATTTATGGATACCAAAGTTGTCCTCCATGCCAAATGTAACCACGACATTCGGTATGGAAGGTTAGTAACTTAAACTACTACGCCATTATCTCACTCAAACTAATACATAAATTAGATATAAATAATTTTACCTAAATCGCAAAGTGCTTCCGTTACAAGGCCTTTGCTCAATACATAATCTCTCTCCTCACCGCCGATTGTTCGCCTCTTGAGTTCAGGATAACGTCGCTTGAAGCTTTTCACTCCTAAGAACATCGCTATTTGTTCTTGTATCATCATCACCTGTAAATAAAGAAATTAATTTTATGAATATTGTAATTAATTTAATATACGTTAGATATATTATGGGAATACCCAAAAATCGCCTAAGCACCAAGAGACTAGGCAGCATCAATCTCCTGAGAAACTTTTAACACCAACTGATGGCTAATCCACCTGTTAAATGACGATTATGAAATTATCTTTTCTCGTGAAGAGTTCGACATTGGATGCTAATATATTGATGCATGAAATACTTTGTATTATCAAAATATATAGTCAATAACTACCACCACTTCTTTTAGTGGTAGGACCACGCCGTTAACAATGCAGGACATTGTCTAGGACATCTACTGCCGCAGGCCAATCCATCCGGGGTACTACCACACTCTCGCAGAAGGTTGACGCCTGAGCAATGGCAATATGCTGTTGCAGTAGGTTTAGTTATACCTCTGGTATTGCAAAGGTCCCTGGGCGGCAGTAACACTTACCATCAGGTGTGCTGCTGACTCGTTTGTTACCATAAGCAATAAAAAAAAAGGAAAAAAAACACAATTACAATCAAAGGAAAATCTAATCTACAGTATTGAATATATCACAATTGACAAATACTCTATTCCTAATGAAGTGTGTGAACCTGTGTTAATAATTTTATACATTGTAAAAATATGTCTATATTTTAAAAATACATACATACATATCATCACGCCATATCCCTTGAGGGTAGGCAGAGAGAACAGAGTGCCAGAGAACTCTATCCTTGCATACTTCACTCGCTTCTTCAACATTCATAATTCTCTTCTTACACGCTCACTGACTCTTGACTCGACCTTCCTTCAGTACGTGACTAATCCAGTTTGGGTAAGTTAATCTCGGTCTCCCCCGGTACCTATATCCGTCCAGTTTCGCATTGTATATCTTCTTAACCAGACGTCCGTTCGGCATTCTTTCCACATGTCCGAACCATAGGAGCATTCGCTTTCGCATCTTTACACCACTACTCTCTTTCATACCTACTCACTCTCTTACGTCGTCGTTACGATTGCGATCGGTCAGCCTAACTCCACAGATTTTAAACATATACATGCATTTATAAGGATTTATTACAATTGAAGTAATTCATACCGTATGCTCTACATCTTGTTTTTCAGGCGGTGGCCATGTATATTCTTTAACATCTGCTGCTGTCCAAACTTTATTACTGTAAACAAAAATATAATATTAGAACAAAATCTAGCCCTAAGTTAATATAATTTTAAAACAACTAAATAAATGTTAGTTGGATATTTGTGAAATTTAAAATGTCAAACATAATACACATATATAATAAATAACTGTTTTTTTTAAGATCTTTGAATAACAAATACTTAGTTCACAACAAAGAATTGTCTTGTTTTTGTATGTCAACCTACATCACTCAGCTACTGGCCACTATATCATCTGAGCAATAAGTACATACAACTGCTCAGATGATGTAGTGATTTCATTAAAAATACATAATTTTAAAATATAAATTGTCTCATTTATAATATAAATAAAGTAGTAGAGATATACCTGTCAAACAAATCGGCGAATTTTGATTTCTTCATTTTGCTACTCTCATTAGTCGAACTTTTCACAGAACTTTGGGAATCATCATCAAGTAAATGTGAAGGCCTAGAACTGAGAGAAATATTTATATTAGTATCTATTAAACAAAATAAAAATTACGAAATCTTGCCAAGAAAAAGCAAAGTTAAAACTAAGAAAAGAGAACTAGCAAGCGAAATGCATATGGAATATTACATGAATCATTAGGAGCCACTTTTCAAGGCTTCATAACTCAAAACTATTAAACATAAAGACAAATTTGGTTTAAATATTGATACCGACAATGACTTTCATATATTATTAACCTACATATATAAATAAAATCTTGAATTTCACACACAGCTTTATACATATTTATTATCAATAAACATTATAGTCAACTTATAGACCAATCTTAAATAAAGATACCTGAAATATATAATAATTTATAGAAATTTAATAATAGTCATGTAGTGGCAGATTATTCTGGATACAACTGACTACCCTTTAATTTTGTGGGTTCTATAAAAGCCAATGAACGGAGCGTTGGGGCAACTTCTCGGCAGCCACCACCTCAGCCAGAAGGCACGTGTAGCAATACATAACGCAGTGCTTGTCCCAACATTACTGTATGGAAGCGAGAGTTGGGTATGCAGAAAAGAGTATGAAAGTAAAATTAATGCTGTCGAAGTGCGATCTCTTCGGAAAATCTGTGGAGTTAGGCTGACCGACCGCATTCGTAACGACGACGTAAGAGAGCGAGTAGGTATGAAAGAGAGTATTGGTGTAAAGATGCGAAAGGGAATGCTCCGATGGTTCGGACATGTGGAAAGAATGCCGAACGAACGTCTGGTTAAGAAGATATACAATGCGAAAGTGGAAGGATGTAGGTACCGAGGGAGACCGAGACTAACCTACCTAGACCAGATCGGTCATGTACTGAAGGAAGGTGGAGTCAAGAGTCTCCGAAACCGGCGAGCGTGTATGAAAAGAATTATGAATGTTGAGGAAGCGAGTGAAGTATGCAGAGGTAGAGTTCTCTGGCACTCTGTTCTCTCTGCCTACCCTGCAAGGGATATGGCGTGATGATATGTATGTATGTATGTATAAAAGCCAACTAAGGAGTATGCGTAGATAAAATCAGTACAAAAGTAAGAAAATTTTAAATAAAACCAATCCATCCTGGAATGACTGGCTGTCATTATTTTACTATAAGGTTAATTTTCTTCCTCTTGTGAAGGAGGCTCTTCTAAGAATGAGATGTGGGTAATATGAGCCGAAAAAGAGAAAAAAATATCAGAAATACAGAAAGACCATACTCACTTGGTAGGAGTGGCGTTATCATCCATCATACAAGTCTCTTCTTCAAATAACTGTATTGTTGTAGTAGCGGGACCACAAACGCGACCATAAATGCCCATTGTCTCCTACAAAAAATAGAAAGAACAGTTGTAACAAACTTTAAATACACAAGTAAGTATTTCAGCAAAAATATTAGTTAATTAAAATAGTAATTTCAAAGTATTTGTATGTTCAGGAATCACACATACCTTCATATACATAGCGCCACGGCCTCCTCCTCTGCCCCGACCTCGACCACGAGGAGTACGGCCGCGTCCACCACGACTGCCCCTACCACCTCGACCTCTTCTGCCGGGCCCGCTCATTTCCGGTGTATTTGGAAACTCATTGCCTGGTGTACTGTCCAGTATGGCATTCAGCTCTGATGTCTCACCAGTAGAAAAATTCCCTGAGGAGCTTCGCCGCCTACTCGACAAGGGCGTCATACATATTGAAGGCATTTTATCCAAAGCTTCAGTCATTCTAGGTAACTTTATTCTGGAACTCATTGGATCGATTTCACCAGGGGGTCGCTCATCAGTTTGATCCAACTGGATTAATGAGAAGGCATTTGATTCAACAGGGAGTGATGATTCGGTCAGTCGTCGCGCACCCCGCCCTCGACCTCGTCCACGTGGTTTGTGAACTATTGTAGGTCTGTCTCTGAAATTATTAAAAATAAAAATTATATTTATGCCTCATTGGTGAAGTGTGTTTACTAACAAATCAATTGCTGGAATCTTCTGTATTAATACTAAAAGTGTATACTGTAAGAGATTCTAAGAAGAGTACATAGTCTGAAACAGGGCTAGTTAAATGGCAATATGTTTGTTCTAACTATGTTGGACCTGTTAAAATCCACTAATAGATAAAGTAGAATCATAATATAGATAGTCTTCAATAAGGATCTTATTAAATCCTTTATATAAACTGCGATTATTAATATGTATATGTAAACATAAAATATTTCTAAACATAGACTTTGAAACCGTCCCAAGGGATTTGCCCCAAACTGGATTCATTATAAAGGCAAGACAAGTCATGACCTATAAAATAATGCATTGGGTCAGCTAATAAAACATGTGAGAATAGTTCAGCATAATTATAATGTATGGCTCACCTCATTAATCGAAGTGACCGTTGTGGCCGTTCTTCAAGAGCAGGTACTGGTAATGTAACAACTGCAGGCTTTGCTCCTTCAGAAACTGGCAACTTCCGTGGTCTACCACGCTTCTTTGGCTGTGGTGTTAACTCTACTGGTTTAGGAATGTCTATTACTTCAGGTGTTACTTCAGTGGGTTTCAAGCTTGTCACTTCTAAGGGGTCCTGAGAAGTATCCTCTGGTCCCGCCAGATCGCGAAAATCTGAATTTTCGTTAATGATCATTTGCTGAAGCTCAGGATGTGAATTTTCCATACGGGGAACATCCACCAAGTCAGAGCTACTTATAGAAGCATTACATTCTATATCTGATGACACAGAAGGAGCTTTTTCAGTGCAATTTGTATTGATCAAACCCAATGATTGCATTTGTTTAGCTTGTAAATTGGATAAAATGTTATGTAACTTAGAATTACCATTTTTGGAACAATTTTCATTGCTCAAAAGTGAGTGATTAACAGTTTTTATAACAGGTTTGGAGTCTATAGTTTTTGAATCCAAAGGTTTTGTAGGTGATGTTTGTAAGGGACTAGTTACTACATTACTCCCTGACAAAAGTTGCCCTAGTTTTAACCTTTTTGTTTGTAATATAGATAGCTCTGGTTCTTTACTTTGAGGTGGACTGTTCTCAGGAGGTGATGGTCTTTTGACTATATTTTTCTTCAACTGTGATTTTTCCATATTTTCCACTATCCTAGAACTTCGTAATCTTTTTCCAGTTGATAGACTTAGCTGTGGTACTGTTGTATCAGATGTTTGCTTTCTTCTACTATTTGTAACTTGTTTTCTTGGACTTTGTTTTTCCTTTAAATTATCTTTAGTGTTTTCGACATAGCTATGAAGAGTATCAGTTCTTTTTATATCTTCAGTGATTATTTTTGACGATGAACCATGATCAGTCTTATTTATTTTTAATATAATTCTGGGCGAATCTTGATCTGGGCCTTGATTAATTATTTTATCAGAAATAGCTATTTCCAGTGGTTTAGTAACATTCTCATTAACTTTTTCTTTTAGTTCTTGAAGTAATATACTACACTCAGACTTATTATGATCATTTACCTTTTCTGAATCAATATTATCTTCAACACTTTTTCGGGTTGTTCCTGATCTCTGATCTGAACCAGACTTCACTGACTCAATCAAATGATCACTATTAATATTTTTACATGACATTAGTATTGATTCAGATCTATCAAATGGTAAAGTGCAATTTACATTACTTTTATCATGTTTCTTATCCAAATTGTCCTTTGTATTTTCTAATAGCTTTTTCAATAATGTGCAGTTTTGTACAGTTGACACTTTCTGTGGGCTAGGGGATTGTTTGCTATTTCCTTCAGTTATTTCTGCAGATCTAAAATTAAGATGTTTAAATTCAATAGTTTCATTTAGTGCTGTGACTTTATCCTCTGTAATTGCATTTGTATCATGGGCTGAAGTTCCCATTTGTACAGAATCAGATCTCACAATGGTGATTGGTGTTGGTTTTGATGACTGTTGGACATTTGATAGATCACATTTTGTTTTAGTGAAAGTTTTTAAATGTGACTTCTTATTTACTAAAGATTTCTCAGCATGGTCTTCATTCTTTTGAATAGAATCAATTACACAGTTTTGTTTCAATGATTTTTCCACAGAAGACTGAGAAACATTTTTCAGGTCCAAATGATCATTTACACTTTCTGATTCAAAGCTTTTGTATCCTTTGTTTTCAGATGGTTTCTCGATTTCACTAAGTATTTTTGAAGTTTTTGGAACTACATTTAAATCTGCATCACCAACATAATTACTTACATTCTCATTATCAGAATTTTCATGGTTAATGTTGTCCGTTACAGATTTCATGTTAATTTTCATGACTAAGGGAGGATTTTTTGCTAATTTGTCTTCACTATCATCTTTTGATTTTATAGCTTCAGTTTCTTCAGGCCTAAGAATTGGTTTTATATTTATTTTAGTAACAACTGGTATACTAGTACTGTGAATATCAACTTTTGAGTGATCTTTTTTAGGAGATGATGGCGAGCTTTCTCGGGGTTTTAATAGAGGCTTTATGTTTAATTTGGTTACTATAGGAATGTTTTGCTCATTACATAAAATTTGTTTAGATAATTCCTGTAATTCATCTGGTTTCACTATGGGTTTTATGTTTAATTTTGTAACAATAGGTATATTGTCTGTATTATCATCACTAGAATTTCCAGTCTCTGATGATAAATTTTCTGAGTCCTTTTCTTTCTTTTCATCTAGAGGTTTAATAATAGGCTTAATATTTAATTTAGTAATGATAGGTATACTATTTTTATCTATATCAGCGTTCAAATCATCACAGTCTTTAAAATGTTCAGAAGAATTCTCCTCAAGATTCTTTAATGGTTTAATATTTAATTTAGTTATTTTAGGTACATCATCTATACTAGAATTTACATCATTATCTTTAGGCTTTATTATAGGTTTTATATTTAATTTTGAAACTACAGGAACTTTATCATCAAAGTCCTGAGAGGATTCTCCACTCACTGTAGGTTTTAAAATTGGCTTTATATTTAGTTTTGTTACTACAGGTACATTTTCAGGTATGTCACACATACCTGATGATTTTTTAGGTGCTCTTGCTTCTAAATCCATTCTAGTTACTGCTTTGATAGTGATTTTAGGCACATGTGGACCTTCTTTTCCTTCAGTTGGAGAAAATGGTTCAGTAGATATCTTCATCTTAGGGATTTCAGGTTCCTTCTTAGGAGAATCTGGTGGTTTCAAAGGTTTTATTGATAACTTCGGGCTAAGAGGCTGACACTCTGTTTTATTTAGAGTTTTTATTGTGAGTTTTGGTATTTTTTCATGTGGTATATCTTCAGACTGGCTGATAATTAGCTTTTCATCTTGTTGAATACCTTTTATAGTAAGTTTTGGAACATTTTTTTCTGTATAAAATTTACCTTCACTTTCTGTTCCAGGTTTCCCCAATTTTATGGTAACTTTTGGAACAACATCAGATGATGCATTATCAGAAGCTGAAGCTTGATCCGAAGTGCTGGTAGTTTCATCATTTTCAGAATATTCAGACTCTGATATTTCACTGCTACTTGATTTTCTATGTATTTCATTTATCTTTTCTGGCGGCTTATGAACCTGTTTAATATTTAGTTTTGTGACAAAAGGTAACTGTTTAGAAATATTCTCCTTCACATCTCTATTATCACTTTCTGAATGTGATTTATTTTGTTTATCATTTACATTTTCTACTGGTTTAAGGATGGGTTTTATATTTAGCTTAGTTACAGATCTTACTTGTTGAACATTATCAATTTTTTGTTCATCTTGTTCAACAGGCTGCCGTAAAGGTTTAATTGTAACCTTAGGTATAGGTGACTTTGGTTCCTCAGGTTGTTTTAATTTAATTGTTAATTTTGGTACTTGTTTATTGGAGTCTGGATCTTCCTGTGTAACATTATTTTTGATGATACTGTGATGTTCAGTTTCTGATTTTGATTCCGATTGATTTGATCTGGATAAGTTAAGTTTGATAGGTGGAACTTTCTTTAGATCTTGTTCATTAATGTTACAAGAAGACTCACAATTTATTGGTGGTGTTAATATACATGATCCACATGCACCTGACATACTTGATATAATCTCTATATTTTTTGATTCACTTGAAGCATTATTTTCTTGCTTACTGTTATTGGATATTACTTCACTATTCTTACATTCAGTTTCACAATTTCTTTGTTCCGAATCACTATTGCTTGAAAAAATTTCAGAACTACTTGAATCGGGCTTGTTATTTATACAGTCATTGTCTGAGTCCTTTGATTGTTGCTCGCTGATTTTTGTTTGAGAATTACTCTTTTTTAATTCTAGCTCAGTGTTAATTACTTCACTTTCTAAATTTTTAGGTACATACTCTCTGTCTGTTAATAAAGTTTCACTGTTTTCCATCTCATTTTCACTATACTCTTTTAACTTTGATTCTGGTTCATTACATATTGATTCAAGTTCACTGGGTTTTGATCCTAGTTTAAGGATTTTAGATTGAAGGTCATCGGTTATCAGTGCATGTTCAACAGTTTTTGATTGAGGATTATTACAAGACGGTACAAGTTCAGAGCTTTGTAATTCAAGTATTGATTTTGATTCTAATGATGTGGTTATTGATTCTAGCTCATTACTAAGCAATTCTTTACTAGTTCTTTGCTCAGTAATTAAGTCAATCTCATTCATTTTCTTTGAATCAATTTCAGTAACAAGACCCTGTTCTTTTATACTTTTTGAAGGACATACTTTACTTTTTTGTGGTAAACATAATGGTATATAATCCAGTTCTCTATTTTCATTATCATATGTATTACATACTTTACCCTGTTCTAAATAATTCATGTTAACATTAATAATGTGGTTAGGTGAGTTTCTTGGAGGACAACTAAACTCTTGTTCTAGACTACAAGGATGGTTGTCGCTCACAAAGGATTCCAATGTATTAGTAGGTGTACATAAGTCTGGTTGATCATGATGTGGTTGCTCAACATCTGTTTTTTTATTACTACTCTCACTGTCAGAACTCTTATGCAGTTCTGTAGTTGGCTGGGAATGTTCAACAGAGCATACATTTTGACCACTTTCAACAGGTGGTTGAGGCAAATTGTCCGATACATAATTATTAGCCATTTGTGTGTCACTACATTCTCGAGGTTCAGACAAATTCGTAGGTTTTGAAGAACCTATAGGAGGGATTGGTAAATTAATTAAATGACTATCATTTGATGTCGACTGGCATGGTTCTTTTTCAGGTAAAACACTTGTTTTGTCTCCTGCAACTTCTCTATTACTAGTGCCAGTAAATATCTTTTGTCTAATAAGCTTAATCTTTTTAGGAGGACTTACTGATGTTTCTGCTTGGCAGAATTTAATTTCACTTATATTGCTAATCTCTTCTGGTTTTACATTACTGAGTACTGTTGCCACAGCATCAGACGAACTTGTCACATCCTTGATATTTTCACAATTTTTATGTTCTATAGCAGAGATATTAACAGTCTGAGAATCAACAGTTGACGAAACTGTATAATCAGGTCGTCGATCACTTTGCACTGGCCGTACAAGCCTCCGCCTGAGAGGGGACCATGTTTGTGGCTCAGCATGCAAGGCCTTATGTTCACTTAAACTACTATCACTAGACGTTGATTCTGCACTTTCTACAGTTACATTGTCCCGATTATCACTGGATGTTACACATTTCATTGTTCGGTCCTGTGGTTCACTCGCACTTCCACACACACTTTTAACAGTTTGTACTTCACTGCTCGAAGGAAGGTTCAGAAGTTGGCAGTTGCTGGAGGTTTCATTATCCATTTTAGAAACAGGATCCGAAAGCACAACAGTGTCACTGCTCTCAGTGGAACTTACTGGTAGCACAGGTTCACTATCAATGATTACATGACCTATAGGTGTATTACTTGGACTTGAACAACCAGCTGGCGTTGTCTCCACTGAAACAGCAGCACACACAGTATTACTGAGAGGCGCCTCATGAAGTAACGATGTTAAGTTTTCACTATCACTATTAGTTACTTCTTGAATGATATTTAGATTATAACTAGTAGTGGCAAATTCTTCATTTAACGCATCTACAACCTCCGATGTTTGCTGTAAGCGCTTCGGTGCGCTCGGACCGTCTACAATTTCGTCAATCATATCCAAAATCGCTTCGGTGCTCGTGTTGACGTCCTGCGACGACGGCGACGGAACACTATCGCCGTCGAAATTGTCCTCAGATATCGCAGGTGTTTGGCACGACATTCGCGCTTCGGGTGTTTTCTGGTGAAAACTACTAGTTGCATTGATATCCTCGGCCAGTCCGACGTCCTTTTCCCGCGCCGATGTACGGCGGGAAGCGTTCGTCGCTGTGCCCGCATCATCTTCTGAACTCTCCATTATCTACTGTTTTGTGACGCTGACATATCTGAAATGCAAAACGCCTTCTGGGTGATATTTACGTTACGAACGGGTAACCTGACGACGTGCGAGATTGACAAGCCACAGGCACCATTCTAAATCACCATAACGCTACAAAATTTTGTTCACGGGGTCCACAGCGTTGATTATATACCTACACATGTACTTTAATTTCATATTCACGACGTTTAGGTCTTGTCTGAGTACACGCAAGGTCTTGGAAAGTGTTCAAGAGCGTACACCGGCAAACAAAAAGCTTGTATACGCCATTTTTAAAACCAAAGACATGGCAGGTTGGGACGTATGGGCCAATAAAAAATATCCTATACGGACAATTCGGCCATTGTCGTGTTGGTAAACTGCAAGATGCCCATAGATCGCTCCACTTGAGCTTTTCGCTTGTAAAAGAGTAATAAATATGTCTTTTGCCATGTGTTAAAACGAGTCAGACAATAACTCTTCAGAACCTACACAAAGGTATTTTTTCATGTGGCAATATTGCAAGTAGCTGTTACAAAACCCAGTTAGGATGATTACCTATCTAAATAAAATAAGTGCAACTATGAAAATGCATCTTTCTTATTTTAAGCACTTCGCTCACTAAGCGTAAAATTTATACAAAAATCTCATAGAATATTTTATTAAGAATTTAAGTAACTTAAAATGATAAGTAATTCTACAAACAAAAAGGACATTATTGGCTCATCATGTTAGGCCCCGGATTATGTTTTGATCGCAATTGAAAACCTTTTTATTGTTACCAATGAAAGTATTTTATGTTAAAGATGAAATATAGATAAACAAAAAGTAGGAAAATGCTGCGTTTTAGTAATAACTTTTATTTTAATTTTATGATTGATATAAAGATACCTAAAAACTGAACATACTTGAAATAAAAAATCACAACTAAAAAAAATTAAGATTTCAAGAGTAGAATGAAATATAAACAAAAGAATAACTAATAAATATTTGTATAATATTAATATAGTTTATTTTCTATAATTTAATCAGTAAATTAAATCTTAACATAAATGACAAAATTACATATTCATTATCTACATATTTTTTTTTATTGAAACTTTGGAAACGAAGCCATTCATTTAAACCAAATTACAAAATTCATAATGAATTTACAATAATTTTGTTCATAATTAATACAACAAGATACTGAAAAGGAGTACATTTATTTCTATTTGAATATCATATTCTTTGCCAATGTTCGTCAGTAAGTCAAGGTGTTACCAATAATTGGGCGCTGACAAACAAGTAAGATTTTACTAGGAATTTTGATAGAACATTAAAAATAAACGTTGAAGGGAACAAAATATATTTGTTATATCATAATCACTAGATTTTGGAATTTAGCAATGTGAAATTACCTAAAATACCAATGTAATTATTCAATATATGATAGTATTTTAGATATTTTATTTTCAGACAATATAGGTATAAAACACTAAAACATAGAATAAAAATTAAAGTATATAGATATTTGCAGATAGGCACCAAAACTCTCCATAATTTATCTTAGAATAATAACATTAGAAACCTAATCTACGCACAAAATTTTAAGTTACTAATATAGAGCCAAAAACGGCTCCAAACACTGGGCCCAAAGAGTAAAGTTATTAAATTGAAAAAGAGTGGCAACTCGATGATAAAATATGCATGTATGGAAAGTGCTGCCACCCAGAGTTTAGGCGGTGAACTAAAGTTGAAGTAATATATATACATATCTACACGTGTATGTGTAATTACATAGAATTTTCTTTTACTATGAAAGCTACCCTGAAATATAAAAAAAAAACATATCAGCTGATAATTAAACAATAATAATATCAGCCTAACATTGAAACTTGAGATAATTTTCAGAAAAATATCAATAACCGAAAATAGATCGATGACAATAAGTACCTACGCTAGGAACAAAAAATAACAATTCTCAGTTGTCAAACGTTTGACAGACACGACAAAATGGCAGCAGTTAAGTTTGTACAACCAATCTGTAGGCGGCGCGACGGTCAGTAAAAATAAGTAATGTTTTAAGTGTGCCCCCCCAGGCTGGGCCGTTCTGTAGTGTTCAACACTGGGGGGGCACAGTTAAAACATTACTTATTTTTACTGATCGTCGCGCCGCCTACAGATTGTTTGTACAAACATAGCTGCCATTTTGTTGTAATTGTCAAAAGTTTGACAACTGAGAATTGTTATTTTTTGTTCCTAGCGTATGTACTTATTGTCAATAATCTATTTTCGGTTATTAATGTTCTTTCTGGAAATTATCTCAATTTTCATTATTAAGTTTATACTATTGCCGTTTCGTTAACAGCTGATATGTTATTTTTATATTTCAGGGTAGCTTTCATAGTAAAAGAAAATTCTATGTAATTACACATACACATGTAGATATGTATATATATCACTTCAACTTTAGTTCACCGCGTAAACTCTGGGTAGCAGCACCTTCCATACATGCATATTTTACCATCGAGTTGCCACTCTTTTTCAGTTAATATAATTTTACTCTTTGGTTCAACACAAAGAGTAAAGTTATTAAATTGAAAAAGAGTGGCAACTCGATGATAAAATATGCATGTATGGAAAGTGCTGCCACCCAGAGTTTAGGCGGTGAACTAAAGTTGAAGTAATATATATACATATCTACACGTGTATGTGTAATTACATAGAATTTTCTTTTACTATGAAAGCTACCCTGAAATATAAAAAAAACATATCAGCTGATAATTAAACAATAATAATATCAGCCTAACATTTAAACTTGAGATAATTTTCAGAAAAATATCAATAACCGAAAATAGATCGATGACAATAAGTACCTACGCTAGGAACAAAAAATAACAATTCTCAGTTGTCAAACGTTTGACAGACACGACAAAATGGCAGCAGTTAAGTTTGTACAACCAATCTGTAGGCGGCGCGACGGTCAGTAAAAATAAGTAATGTTTTAAGTGTGCCCCCCCAGGTTCAACATCACTGCATTCGGAAACCATTCTTAGAAAAATAAATAAATATGAGGGTTTGTACAATTAAATTTTGTCACAATATATCTCAAAAACATTAAAAGTGTTTTAATATCGCTTTTCACAGATAAGTTTTCAACATATTGTAGTGTCGTTAATAAAAGCAATTTTGTTTCAGTTTTATAATATTCAGTATTGCCAGCTAAGGAAATATTTTTTCCATTTTAACGGGTGCTTTTGAAGAGATATTTTTTTTAAATTGGAATTATTATTGTAAATTTCATTATCTAAATAATATAATTGACTGTATTTTATTAAATAATATAATATTGGAGGATATGAGGTTGCCTTATCAAAAGGTACAAAGCACTTGTTTGGTACTTCGTAAATGACGTTTTTTTTTAACCAAAGAAAAAAGAAGGAGGTTGTCAAATCAATTGCAATTTTTTTATGTATGTACACCGATTACACTGAGATTTATAATCCGATTTACGTGGTTCTTTATACGCGAATTTGATGCAGAATAATTGTCATTTCGTCTCATAAAGATTTGACATAGTTTGGCCAATTACAAGATCACGGTGGAAGGTGGCACTTCTAAAGAAGTTTGGAGCGACTATTATGGCGCGTAGTATCAGTAACTCTTGCGCTTTTTCGCGTTTTTGATTTATGGAACTTACCAACCTGTATCTGGCCAGGGCTGTGTGAGTGAAGGCAGATCGGAAGTAAAGTTTATACATCCCCAGCTTGACATGGGCTGACAGATGAGAAGAGAAGACTGGGAGCCATAAGTCTAATAAACATAAACATACATACATATCATCACGCCATATCCCTTGCAGGGTAGGCAGAGAGAACAGAGTGCCAGAGAACTCTATCTCTGCATACTTCACTCGCTTCCTCAACATTCATAATTCTCTTCATACACGCTCGCCGGTTTCGGAGACTCTTGACTCCACCAATAAACATAAAATACCCTAAATATAACACGTTAAAAAAAGATATTGAAGATAATACAAGACTACCACCTGTCGCTTTCACATTCCCGCATAAAGTTTCTGTGGTCTTTATTTGCTTGGGTCTGGACCTGTATATTATACTAGCCAAAAGGTAATGTCTGTTTTGATCGCGTAGTTTTTGTAACGGGTAATAATTTTTAAGACATTAATAAATTTAATTCTTTTGCAGAAATGTTAATAGAGATATTTTCTAACTGGTGGCACTCGTAATACAATAAAATTCTATCCAATGAATACAAACTGTTATATTTTGTTTGACAGATCTAGACACATCTAGATTTCAAGACAAAAACATTGTTTAGGGGTCGGAAAACGATTTATAAGAAAACTTGCAAACGAAAAAAGAGCAGGCCGACAAAAGCGGAGTAAAAATTTCTACACCAGGAAAAAAACGGAAGAGGATAAAAGGTAAAATTGAAGTCGATGATTTTGATCTCAGTGTCATTAGACGAAAAATACATCAATTTTACAGTATGCGAAAAGAAATTGCCACAATACCAAAGTTAATGATTGTACTTCAAGAGGAGATCGATTTTAAAGGGAATGAACAGCTTACAAAGCCACAGCTTCATGAAATAATTAAGACGCAAGCCTAAGCCAAGTTATGAAATTGATGAAATCCTTAAACACAATGGGCATAACGTATTAAGGTTACCGCCATACTATTGCGATTTAAATCTAATTGAAATTATTTGGAGTTTAATGAAACGAAAGATAGTAGAGCAGAGCAGAATATTAAAAACTCTAATTCCAAAATGCCTAAATTAATTGCAGAGGCTATTAATAAAATAACTATAAACGAATGGAAAAATCATTTAAATCACGTGACAAAAATTGAAAATGAATACAGCAAAATGGATATATATTTACATGAGACTTTCATTATGACTTTAGATAGTGACACTGAGACTGAAAGTGATGATTCATATGATGAAGTGACTGACGACTCAAATGACTTGAGCATACCTGGAATAATTCCATTACAAAAAATTTGGCCTATTCTTGTAGATCATAATTATTGTGTTAAAATATATATATTTATAAAAGCTGCATTTTTATTTCTTCTCTAGTAAGTATAATATAATGTGTTCATTAGTATTGATGCTTGTATCACATTTACCTACTTCCCATCAGTGAGCCCTCGGGTGAAAATGCTATAATTCCATTTTTTATGACTTCCGCAGAAAATTCTGTAAAAGAGTGTTGAATATTGATTTCTAAACCCGTTACCACATGGGAAAGTACTTACCGATATTATTGCAAGTAGAAACTACTGGCAACTGGCAACTGTCACCGGGTCAGATAAGTTTGTGGTAGGCATGTGATATACCTGCAATATTCCATACCCGGTCTAGAAGGTACGGGTATGATCAAATACCCGGTGCAGAAACTTGAGCTCCAAATACCTACAGGTATCTTTAGAGGCTAGCCTTAACGAACTTTTTTTGTGCCAAACTATGTAATATAATAACTTTAGTATGACGGACTCGATAGATGTCGTTATCTCTATTTCCTACATCGCAACCATAAACATTATACTGGAAATCGCTACTACATGAGCAAAATCGATCATTTCTGAATATTAAATTAAAAATTTAATAACATTAGTTAAACAAACTAAAAACAAGCTTTAATAGATAAACGAACTAAAAAGTAAAAAATAGAATTCATTAAATTTAAATTAAGTCTCAATTGGTAAACAAAGAATTATATTTTCTTGTATAAAGTGAGGGATACTTTTAAGATATTTGTAAAATGATTCTACATCTACTAATAGTTACCGATAAAAGTTTTATAACCACTGATAATATATATTTACATTTTTATCTTGGTGTATATTATATTTTCACTCATAATATAATTTGATTACGTATTGAAAATTTACAGATGGTGTTACATATCTATGAAAGGTGAATTATGTGAATGACGTATACTAGCTTTGCTAGATGTCACTTGTATAAAAAAAAACATTTTAGCAAAATAAAAATAATTTAAATGTTATTTATTGATTTAAAATAGATTGTAATATATTTTTGAATTCGCCGTTAGTTATTTGTATGATTCATGGTGTTCGGTATGATAATGACAAACCAATAATTATATGAAACAAATATGGATAGTTACCAAAGCGTCATCTATATGAGTGAAAGATAATCGTATAATGTCTTAAGATATTTACTTAAAGCCTAATTATATCAAAATTTAGTTATTTATCTACTACATATACTCTATAAATATCTATAAAAAAAAATTACGTTCATCACCATAATCAATCGTAAATAACACATTTTCTTAAAAAAGTCACTCAAAATACATATAGGATATATTTTATTATTAAACAATTACATACATACATACATATTATCACGCCATGTCTTTAACAGAGTGCCAGAGAACTCTATCCTTGCATACTTCACTCGCTTTCTCAACATTCATAATTCTCTACATACACGCTCGCCAGTTTCGGGGACTCTTTACTCCACCTTCCAATAATAAGCAATAAACAAGCAATTAACTTCCTTAAAGTTAAATAAATAAAAAACAAATTCGTTTAGAAAGCCTAAATCTTCAATACGGGCACGATTGGAGGACGTCGTAACCGTTCGGATAATTTCGTTAGAAGTACAGCGCGCGGTCGAGCAGTGCTCTACGTCATACCCAAACCGGCTCAAACAGGTATGACGTTAGACCGTCGCGTACTGGGTGTTGCACCCGTATCTTTATATTTATACACACATACACACGTCAGAGCGATTGTGAGTGGGTCTCGTACCGGGTGAAATACTTTTATTATCAGTTATGGTATTACTACTTAGTCTGTGGTTATGGGTCTTTACCAGTACATACCTGCATGGTCAAGTATTCAGGTATGGATAATGTAAATATTATTCATTAAAATTTTCTAACTTCCATTTTTGTATACCTTTTTAAGTCAAAATATTTAGTCGTTTTTAAGACATAATAGCATTTTGATAGAGCAGAGATGCAGTATAATAAAAAGAAAATTCCAGCAATCAAATGTAAAATGTAATGCTTGCATGCAAGAGTTGACCTTTAGATTATTCTTGGATGACAATGCATTTCTTAATACGAGACTATGGGCTGGTCCGATAAAGAGGGGGGAGAGGGAATATATTGTTTGACATGATGATAGTAATAGGAAATATTGACCGTTTCAAGATGTCCTCGTCGTGCTTTCACTCTATGAAGTGAGTAGTATACCGCTGCGTAATATTCAATACCTGATGATGGAGTGGGAACGTGGTTATAAATGTTTAGGTACATGCACTGTGGGTTTTTGGATCATTGATGGTGTTGGGCATAACGATAAGGCATTTTTAAGGACAACACACAGCACTATGGAAATAATCCTTGTATTGCGGGGGAACGTTTAATACCAACATTCTATACAAATTACACCCAAACTTAGAACTCTTTGTGTTCTGAGTCTGTGATCCACAAACTGTTGTTTTGAGTTTGTGTGTAATTCGTCTGGTAAAGTAAGGTAAAGTCTCCCACAATACAAGAATTATTTCCTCAGTGCAGGGAGGTATCTTCTTGAAAACAAAAACAAACAAAAAGTATTGTCCTACATAGGAATTGAACTCACAACGTTGGCACGTAGGTCGGTGCCTTAACCACCACGCCATCGCACATTACTACGAATGTTTACGAGACCACCCGATCGTGCATCCATTATGCACGATCAGGTGGTCTCGTAAACTTTCGAGGAACTTCGTAGTTCGTTCGTATATAGTATACGTACGTATATGGCCCGTGGTCATTGTATGACGCGGCACTCGCGGAGCAAGGGGACATCTTCGCACGGGGAGGCAGCGCGTGGAGAGGTGCGTTGGCACGCGATTCTAACAGGTCCGAGCGGGTGCCATAACCGCAATACCTATCGGGTATCTGCTTTAAATAACGGGTGCGCGTACTACCAACTTCATACCGGGTCTCTAGACTTGTTCTAGTATATACGCCTCACTTCTAGTTTGTGGCAATATACTAGACTTGGCTTATACTAGGCAAAATCAGACACTAGATATCACAGCGACAGTGATTTAAAAATACTAGTGTCGTTAACTGTGAAGGCACTAGGCAGTAGAGATGCGAAAAACGGCTCACTGAAAAGAAAAAAGAGATATAGCTCTTTTGATCAAAAGAATTATATCACTCTTTTAGTTCACTTAGTTCATATGTATCCTTAGTTCATTTAGCTCATCAAGAGAGCTAGTATTGAGTTAGTTTATTTCATTTCAACTCGTTCACGGCTCTAACTCTTTTGAATAGTTCGAAGTCTGAACTACGCGATCATTAAGCGATAAGCTTAATATGCATGAGAATGTAAATTTTGATTGGTGATCGCAGGATGAGATATAAATTATATTTATCTAAAAAACTAAATAAAATTGAAACTACCTACATTAATATTTTTTGCTGCCTATCTGTTTGTATGCTTACAGTGATAATAATAATTATTATTGAATGTTGTTATTCAAAGATTAATATTAAATTTTTAAATATATTTTTTTATTTTCAAACATTTTTGTGTTGAACATATAACTTGTACGTTTAGTGCATACTCGCAATACATATTGGAACATGTTTAATATTGCTCAATACTTTTTCTGTTCAGCGGTGATCGGGATAGATCGGACACTTTCGGTCGTCGACTGCTTGCACGACATGACGACATTGACGACACAAGTAAAAGAGCCGTTGAAATATTAACTGAGCTAATTTGAGCTAGACTGAAATCAAAGAGCTAGTTCATTTGTATCTCTCATTCAGGAACTACCCAAGTCTACTAGGCAGGTAGTTGTTTTACTATCGAAATTAAAATTGAAAAGATAATAATTGTTGCAATATTCTAAGAGGTTTTCTTGTAATAGCGCCATCTAGCAAATTATACTAATCATTATGGCTATAAGTTATATAATATGACTAGAAGAGCATAACCTTAATCAAATCTCTTTTCATAAGGAAAACAAGATATGATATTACAAGATGTGATTTTAAATTATCATTGATATTTCACAGTGGCGATAAATACGACTCATCACTACACTATACTTATTTTTACTTGGTCTATGCCAAAGTACATTATAGTGCCACAAACTTATCTGACCCGGTGACAGCATCGCTGTTATCGTATTTAGTGTTGCCAGTAGAATCCATTTGCAATAAAATCGGTAAGTACTTCCCCATGAGGTAACGAGTTTAGAAAACAATATTCAACCTCTTTACAAAATTTTCTGTGGAAGTCATCAAAAATAGAATTATAGCATTTTCACCCGTGGGCTCACGGATGGGAAGTAGATAATTGTGATATAAGTATATCACATCGTATAATACATTATATTATGCTTACTAGAAAAACAAAAATGTAGTTTTTTAAAAATAATTTTATTTTAATACAATAATTATGATCTACAAATATAGGGCAATTTTTTTGTAATGAACATATACCAGGTATGCCCAAGTCATTTGAATCGTCAGACACTTCATCATATGAATCATCACTTTCAGTCTCACTGTCACTGTCTAAAGTTATAATTAAAGGCTCCTCTAAATATGTATCCCTTTAGTATTCGTTTTCAAATTTTTTCACGTGATTTCAATGATTTTTCCATTCGTTTATAGTTATTTTATTAATAGCCTCTGCAATTATTTCTGCTCTATTATGTTTCGTTTCATTGAGTTCCAAATCATTTCAATTGGATTTAATCGCAATGGTATGGTAGAATGGATTTCGTCAATTTCATAACTTCGCTTAAACTTGTGTCTTTATTATTTCATAAAGCTGCGACTTTGTAAGTCGTTGATTCCATTTAAAATCTATCTCCTCTTGAAGTACAATCACAACATTAACTTTGAAATTGTGGGAATTTATTTTTGCAAACTGTAAAATTTATGTATTTTTCGTCTATTAGATAGATAGATAGATCAAAATCACTAACTTCAATTTTACCTTTCATCCTCTTCCGTCTTTTTCTTGGTGTAGAATTTTTTCTCCACTCTCATCGGCCTGTCCTTTTTCCTTTACAAGTTTTCTTACCAATCGTTCTCCAACCATAAAAATAAAATATTTTTTACATTAAATACACATTTATTTTCTGATCATAAACAGATAGATGTATACACAGAGATACATATAATTATATACTAACTATGTACTTAACGCTGTGTAGTAACGGCTACGGATACTACCAACCCTTACTTTGCTCGTGGATGTCGTAAAAGATCTGGGCCAACTCCGTCTGATGCCGGTCATTAATTACATTCCTAAGGAGGGTTGACGTCTAGTAGGCAGCCGGTCATAAAACTATTGCCAATAACTTTTACAATATGTACTATGAAGGAAAAGTACATATTGTATCGACCCCAGGTGGTTGGGATAGGAGTAGGAGAATGATGATGATGACTAACTATGTACTTACAAGAAGAATTATGTTACAGTTAATAACAATCAAGTACATTCAATACAATTAAATTTACATAAATAGAATACTATTGTATTATTTGTATAAATATATAATAATTATATTCAAAATATAATTAGTCTCTGAGAATAAATTAATTCATTATATTTAACACATAACAAATTATACATAATTGTTTATTAATAGTGTTCTTTTTGTTTCAAAAACTAGCAACACTAACCTGCGGCTGTTTATATAATTTTCCAAAAGGTATTAATGATGCCTGAAGATGTTTTTCTTCCTTCATATAACTTAAAAATTGTAATATAACATTTACTGCACCACATTTCGCATTTTAAAACCACAAAAAGTAAATAAACATGGAGTAAACAACCAACAACTGAAATATCAGCATATATGGAGGACGTTTGACGTTTGATGACATTCTAAAATGGCGTCATTAGTTCATCAATTTGTCACCAGGTCAGATAAGTTTGTGGCACTATCTGGGGGGGCACACTTAAAACATTACTTATTTTTACTGACCGTCGCGCCGCCTACAGATTGGTTGTACAAACTTAACTGCTGCCATTTTGTCGTGTCTGTCAAACGTTTGACAACTGAGAATTGTTATTTTTTGTTCCTAGCGTAGGTACTTATTGTCATCGATCTATTTTCGGTTATTGATATTTTTCTGAAAATTATCTCAAGTTTCAATGTGAGGCTGATATTATTATTGTTTAATTATCAGCTGATATGTTTTTTTTTATATTTCAGGGTAGCTTTCATAGTAAAAGAAAATTCTATGTAATTACACATACACGTGTAGATATGTATATATATTACTTCAACTTTAGTTCACCGCCTAAACTCTGGGTAGCAGCACTTTCCATACATGCATATTTTATCATCGAGTTGCCACTCTTTTTCAATTTAATAACTTTACTCTTTGGGCACTATACATTGTGCCTTGGAGACTAGAGTAAATACTCTATAACTCTAGTCTCCATGCATTGTTCTGTACTGTAATTTAATCTGCATTATATTTGAATTTGATTATATTAAAAAAAGACATTGTCGATTATAATAGTAAATATTATAATACAGATATTAATATATTTGTTTTATTTAAGCACATTTGAATGTAAATTTTTATAACATGACTACTATTAGACCATTTACATGTGAAGATATGTTAAAATTCAATAACATGTAAGTATTATCATTATTACAATAATAATTATCTGACATTAAATGTGATAGCATTCTGAATGCATAAAATAAGGAATAAACTTATTAGAGGAAGTTTTGAATTTGTGCCAGTGACGGAAAAGTTAAAGAGTGAATTGTTGACATGGTATGGTTATGTGATGAGACTGGATGATACTAATGTTGTGAGGAAAATTTTATATATGAATATCGAAGGCTTTAGGGGTCAAGAAAGACCAAAGAAAAATGAATGCGACTGCATAAAGCGTGACATTGATAGATAGGGAGTGACTACAGAGACCATGTCTCATAGAACTGTATGGTAGTACATATTACATCAACCCCAAGATGATGATTGATGATTAGGTGTGTTAGTAGTAAGTACTGATCACCTTTATTTTTCAGAAACTTAGATCCTCTAACAGAAACATATGGGTTGTCATTTTACACTCAGTATTTGGCACATTGGCCTGAATACTTCCAAGTTGTTGAAGCACCTAGTGGCGAAATAATGGGTTATAGTAAGTCCTTTGAGTATCCATTCTTATTTTATAAATGAAGAACTTTTTCATTAGTTTATAATGATGTTCAGTATATTCTACTCTACTATATTTCGGATAATATACATTGAATTTACAATATGTAAATTTAATTGATGAAATCTGTAATTTTTTCCATGTGGTGACAGAATAATAATACAAATTACCACCCTCGATCTTACGTGTGGGTGATCGGAAGAGAGGTCATTTATCTTCCCGTTACGAAGGAGGTTCAAGCCCAACAGTGGGATATATATATGAGCTGAGATGATGATGTATTTTAATTAGGCAGTATCATCATTAATAGGAGTGAAATTCATCTACCAAGCTGATAAGTTTATTTAATGTATAGTATTATTAAAAGACCTGTGGAAATACTCTACATCATACTAATATAAGATTATATGTATAACTGTAGCAGAACAATGGTATGATTACACACACTGATTTTGATAAGGAGTGTTAAAACTTTTTAAGAACAACTAATAACTAGCTTTTGATTTGTTATTAATGTGCTTTCACAATTTCATTAATTCATATTTTTTATATTTCTAGTAATGGGTAAAGCTGAAGGTCATGGGGAAAATTGGCATGGTCATGTTACCGCCTTAACAGTAAGCCCGGAATACAGAAGACTGGGACTTGCTGCTACTCTCATGAATATTTTAGAAGATGTATCTGAAAAGTATTGAATTTTTAATGTTGATGATAATTATTTTAGTCTAACTATAGAATGTAAATGTGAGAATTATTGCTTTACAGAAAAAAGGCTTACTTTGTTGATCTTTTTGTTAGAGTGAGCAATAAAGTCGCCATTAATATGTACAAAAACCTGGGCTACATAGTGTATAGAACAGTGTTAGAATATTATTCCGGTGACCCAGATGAAGATGCATATGGTAAAGAAATTGACAATTTATTAAAATAATACTAATTGAATATTTAATTAAATAATTTTATGTATTACAAATTACAGATATGAGAAAGGCTTGCTCAAGAGACGTGAATAAAAAATCAGTAATACCATTGGCACATCCTGTTAGACCTGAAGAAGTTGACTAATGCAAATAAATAATTGACTACAGAGTGGATAAATTTTATTCCATCATTAATTTACATAAAATTAACTATCATCATTATTGTTTTCACTTGGTTCTTTTGAAGGGGTATGCTGCATTTCATCCTCATTTGTTTTATTTTCATTACTTGCTTCAAGTTGTGGGACTTCCTTTTGTTTACGCCATTGTTTTGCAGCTGCTAGTAACTTGAGATTAGGTCTAACCATTTCATCTTCAGGAAATATGTAGTCAAACACTTCCTCCCATCCTTCCTCAATCCCGCTTTCACTAATAATCTTTTGCCTCTTTTTAACCCTTCTTGGCATTTTTGCTATAACCTTTTCAAGTTTCTCATCATCTCTAATTTCTGTTTCAAAGTCTTTCCATGCTTCTAAAAGAAGCACTCTTGCCTCTTTTTCCCCAGCACTTCTGAGGCTATCATTTGCACGCTCATAAACACGTCTTGCTAAATCAACATTAATGTTATCGGCATTTTCTGCATTTAGTTCAAATTTTGCATAGGATAACCATACTTTAACATGTACTGTTCTCTCCAACAATCTTTCATAGAGTTGTCTGGCTTTCTCAGTCTCACCTTGTTGAACTTCAAAATCTATGTAGCTTTTCCATAGCAGTTCTGGCATGTCTAACCTGGCTTGTCCTACTGCAATTTCATAAATTGCTCTAGCTCTATCTATATCACCTAATAAAGTTTCTAACTCTGCAAATTTTATCCATGTAATACAGTTTTCTGGGCCATACTCTAAAAATTTTTGATACAATATTCTGCATCTATCAAATTCTCTCAACTGAATTTCTAAATCTATATAACCTCTATATAGTTTATCTCGTGGACATATACCTAAAGCCATACCCAAGCTTTTCCTTGCTTGTTTCAAATCTTTACATCTCACTTCAAATTGTGCATACATGAGCCATATTTTTGAGAAGGTAAATATTTTGTGTGGTATCAATTCTAAACATGTTCTGTAAACTTGTCTTGTTCTTTCAACATCCTCTGCTTCTAATTCTTCATATAAGGCATAATTAATCCATAAGTAAATATATCGCCGCCAATATTGTTTATCTTTCGATGGGGGCACATTGGCTATGGCTCGTTCATATGTGTCACGGATATCATCTGTATTACCTTCATTTTCTACAAGTCTTATATAGTCAAACCACGCATCATAATTTGTGGGATTTTCAATCACTTCTTGTTCATACATATATTTTCTTTTATTTACAATGACATCTTCAATGCCAGATCTGTCGCCATACTTTTTCTCATGTATAGTGTATGCTTTGTATAATTCCTTGTTCTTATCTTTTGGAATGTGGTCTAATGCATATTTATAAATAACTCTTGCTCTATCATGCTCTTTTTGATTTTCTTCAAACTTGGCAAATGCAATAAACAACCTTTCATCCAGATCTTCATCTCCAAAAAATTCAACAGCTCTCTCAAATACTTTTCTAGCACCATTTATAAACCCATGGCTTTCTTCAAATTTGGCATATTTTATCCAATTTTTAACATCAGGGTGCACCATAACAAATCTCTCATATATCTGTCTTGCTCGATCCAGTTCCTTGTATCTTAATTCAAAATTGATGTAGGTTTGCCATGCTTGTTCATCAGGCTGCCATTCCATCCAGCGTTCAAACACCTAAACAGGAATTATACAATTGTTTTTTTTTACAAAAATAGCAGTGATTAAAAAGTGATATTTTTATTTGTGTAACAAGGTTTCCATTTTAAATAATAGATCTTAATTAAAACCATCATAGGTTTTTTATATCATTGTTGTATATGACTTTTCTACTGGCAGGTTACATATTAACAAAAAAAAAAGCAAATTAAATTGATTAACTAATTCATTAACATACTTGTCTAGCACCAGCTATATTTTCCAACATTTCTTCCATGTAAGTGTATTTATACCAGAATTGTGAAACCCTAGGTAGTATAGTAACAGCTCTATCCCATAAGTTACGAGCATGATTGACTTGCCTGTTTCTCATCTCCATTTCTGTATACTTCAACCTGAAACAATGGATAAATCAACAAATTTACTTTCAGAGGTGCATATTTTTCTTATTGTTTAAAGTAATAATTGAATTGTTATTCTGGATCAAAACATTAGTTCTTTGCAATGATAGGATGTTATACCTATATAACTAACAAAGAAATATATTATTTACCATAAGGTAACATTTCTGTGGTCCACATCAAGAGCCCTTTCATATATAGATCTCGCCCTCTGCACCTGTTTTTGTGATTCTTCCCATTGAGCATATTTGAGCCAATTTCCAATAACCTGTAAATATTTTCAATAATTTATATTTTATGTTCAACGACATGATACAAAGATATATAACTTCTTATTCAATATAAATTTTTGTGTGGTGACCATAGTCAGAATACAATTTCATCACCCTTTACTTATTTGCAAGTGTCATAAAAAAGGTAAGTAAGCAGATAAAATCTGTAAGATCTATAAAATTAAAATCATGCCAATCCTGAGCAGTTTGGTATACTAAGTAATTTTTCGTCCCGTTGTAGAGGAAACTCGTAGCCGACGACTTTCTATAGAAATTGAGAAAATTAGAGATCAAACATACATACAAGTCTGTTTTTACGGATATTATCTTCGAATGCCTTTCTCTTCCGATGCTGGTAGTCTCGAAGTTCTTCTGGATCTGAGATCTTCTGTTTTGGTGGGGGTGGTAATATCTCCAAATCTCTTTCTTTAGCTTCTCGAAGAAGTTGTTCAGCTGTGATTTGTATTTCAGCCGGTGCTTTATTTTTTACCTGAACATTTAATAAAAAAAATAGTATAGAGAAAAGTTACAATGGTTATAAGAGAACCGAGTCAGCTTTCGTTTACCTTTGCCACTTTAGGCATTTTAGTAGTTTTACCATCCATTATAATTCGGAATTATGAATACAGCACAGATGTAGAAAATAATTATATGTATTGTTAATTTAAATTCGTTTAAGATACACTTTCCAACAATATTAGACTAAAAAATAAAGTACACAAGCACTGACAGTCTCTAACTCATTTTTTTTGAGAATTTTATGGCTAGTTACTAAGTCCTTTGTGCCCAGTCTTTGAAATACCCTGATAGCCACAGCTTACTCTACAGTCTACAACCACTTTTAGTTGTCACAAAATAAAAGGCCCGTTTTGACATTTGTCTTATTGATGGATATAGTGATATAACCATACGATTCGGTACTCGATACTCACGATATATCGATTCAAGTTTGCGTGAGTATTTAATCGATTTGAATATGTATTGTAAAGTGCATTGGATTAAAGTTCTGATTTGAAAATTTAAGTTAAAATTTTGATATTATGGGTATTTTGAAATGACACAATGTTATGAAAGGTCAATTTTTTATCATTATATATTTGTGTTACTATAATAATAATAATAATAATATTTATTAAAGTGACCAAGACTCAAATGATTAGTACGACTTACACCTATGTTAGTAATAAAAATAAAATTACAAACGGCACATCACAAGACATAGGCATGTCACCGCCACAACATCCCATGAGAGATGGCGCAGCAGCGGCCCATGAATGTACAGTCCAGTCTGCTCGATATCATATTCAGGATACTGTTAGCGCTGCCACGCACCCTGCGCACCAGGGATGCACACCGCTTACGCATTGTTGAATAGAAACAATCAACACGCGCGTCTGCGAACATCCCCGATGCACTACAGTAGCGAGGCAGCCCCACCAGTACCCTGAACGCATTATTATATTGAACGCGGAGGGCACTATAGGACCTTTGCGTATATGCCGCCCACAGGCTGCATGTGTAAAATGCTGTACAGTAGGCACGAAACAAAGTTATCTTCACATTCAGTGTACAGTGAGCAAACCTGCGAGCGAGCATATTCGCCCGAACCGACAATGCCCTCCGCTCTCGTTCGATATCCTCATCGTCCTTGAGGCTAGGGGTCAGTATGTGACCTAGATATTTGAATTTAAACGTTCTCTGTAACGGCGTGCCATTCAGGTATACAGTTGGTACAAGACTGGGATATTTACCCCCAGCCCCAAAGACCATAAGTTCGCTTTTAACACTATTATATGTCAATCCGTGTAATTCAGCATATTGTTCACAACGTGCTATTAGCTTCCGCAGACCACAGATCGACGCACTCAGCAGCACCATGTCATCTGCGTAACTGATGTTATTAACGTTCACTCCGTCAATGTGACAACCAACTTTCGTGCTGCTGAGTTCACCGATCAGATCATTGATATAGAGATTAAAGAGGGTTGGGGAAGTCAGACCCCCCTGTCTTACCCCACATTCCAACTTATACGAACACGACAGTGCTCCTGCCCATCGTACGTTGTTGATCTGGTTTCCATACCAATATTTTAAGATGTTTACCACTTCCGGTGGTGCCTGAGCATCTTCTAGTTTTTTCCATAGTAGATCATAGGAAACCAGGTCAAATGCTTTGGATAAATCAAGAAAGCAACCATAGACAGGCGTCCTACGTTTCGTATAATATGTAATAGCATGCTTAACGCACAACACAGCTGTTTCCGTAGACAGACCAGGTCGGAAACCAAATTGGTTATCGTGAGGTATTATGAACTTACCTAGTTGTGCATTAAGCACGCCATCAAGCACCTTAGACATTACGGTAGCAAGCGAGATAGGCCTGTAGTTACGTGAGTCCGCGAGATCGCCAGTTTTATTTTTAACAACAGGCACTACCACTGTCCGCACCATCTCACTCGGTAAGTAACAATGAGCAATACACAAACTGTACAACATAGACAGAATCTTAGGTAGGTATACACCAGCATATCGAAGGTGCTCTATGCTGAGCCCATCATGGCCAGGGGACTTACCACGTGACATAGTTGTTATTAATTGAGCCATCTCTTTAGCATTAAAACTCAACTCTAGTGGCATACCGGGTTCAACCTTGGGCATAGCACTCGAAGTACCCAAAGGAGACTTAACATAAAAAAGATCTTTAAAGTGATTAGCTATGTCTGTCGGATCACTCACGCCGCCGACACACACAGGAACACCCGGTTTTTCTCGTAATTTATTCGTATTCTTCCAAAAAGCTCGAAAATCATTATTAGAGTGGTGAGAAGCTAGAATATCCATTTTTATTTGATTTTCATGTTTTTGATACCACCTTAATCGTGCCTTGAAAATTTTCCTAGCCTCACACATCCTTTCATAATAACGACCGTGTCCTGGCTTACCATGCCATACCCACAGCGTAAAATGGTAACGAGCTTCCTTATGTGCATCCGCGACGTGTTTGTTCCAGCCTACCACTTTCCTTCTTGTTATTTTATTACAATTATAGCACAAAACGGCTGCCTCCCTTAGGGCGTGTACAATTTCGTTATATATTATATCTATACAGTTTAGATGGCTACTAATGTTACATGTTTTATCACAACACTTATAAAGTTCTTGTGGAAAGTCGATCAATTTTAGTCTATGATTACACTCTCTCGTATAAAAATTTATCTGTTTGGCGTTTCTTTCACCCCATACAACTTTGTTATGCCCAATATTTATATCAGGCCTTAATGAAGATAACACATTTAAATTACACTCTATTACTAATGGAAAGTGATCCGACCATAAAACATCGTATGACACTGAAACATTTTGAACAGACTGAGCGGTAGCTTTAGTCACTATACAGTGATCTAACCACCGCTTAGATCCATGAGATTCACTGATGAATGTGTACGTGTCTGACATTTGCCCTAGAAGTTCTATGTCGATACATGTCCAGTCTTGCTCCCCACAAAAATCTGAAAGTTCCTTAAAGAACCGTTCAGATGGGTGAGCGTTAAAATCTCCTAATATATAAACATAATCTACGCTACAGTTCTCTATAATAGCACTCACCGAGCTAAGGATATCCGTAAAATCTGTCACATTTGAGTTCATGTCTGTGGGCATATAAACACTCATCACTAATAACGACTTATTATTTAACACTATTTTAATTGCACAGAGACGCGGATTATTGCACTGAATAATATTAACTTGGTGAAATAGACGTCGTCTCCATAGCAAGGCTACTCCTCCATAAGGTCTGCCGCTTAATATACCCGCTGAAGTGTCCACTGCCGATACTCCAGTATAGTTAAAATCATCATCAATGGTATTTAAAAACGTGATCTCCTCTGGTAATAACCACGTCTCTTGTAGTGCAATTATATCGGATGATTTGCATAATTCGCGAATGCAATGCAAAGACCTCTTTACATTTTTACAATTAAAACTGATTAACTTACAAATATTATTAGTCATTAATTGATTTGATTTGGGCCGTTTTCCGCGTTAGAAAAATCAGTTAATCTTTTAGGCTTAAAATGCACAAAACGACGAAAAATAACTCCCTGGGGCCATAACTTATCGTCTAGGAACATAGGTAATTTATGTTGAGATACAAAAAATTTATATGCATCGTACTCACAGTGTCGTTTAATTAATATTTTCTCTAATGAAACAATTTCATCAGTTTTTTTCTTTATATAATCGACTATATCACATTCCGAGGTGTTCTTGTGTACATTGGTGATAAACATAGGTATATGTCTTTCAGCCGCCCTAAACTTATCCTCAGATGCAACGACAACGCTTCCAAAATTACCTACAATACGGTTTTTAGACGTTCGCTTCTTTCTTTGTACTAATGTAAAACCATCATTCTCTTTTATAACGTCCGCATATGTGTGTTGTCTCGCAGCCTTGGTATTAAACAACTGATAACTCGATCGGTTATCAGCTATCACATTGTGTACAGCAGAACTTCCAACCCCATTGGTTTCAGTTTCTACATTTTTAATTATTAATTCATCACGGCTATTTTGTAATTGCGATCGTTCACCGCTACCCTCTTTACGATTAATATCATTTACAATTTTAAAATTTTTATTCATATGTACTGGTAACTGTTGTTTAGATACGTTTGAACGTGACAATATCACAGGCTCACTGCTACAACAATCATTTCGATCCATATTAACCTTTCCAGGTGAAGGTGCTAATTTGGATGAATTTTTCGCAATATAACACTCATTTTTAAGGTCTTCGAATTGTTCTTGCGTAACATATGTCGATTTAATGTTAGATATTTCAGTTTGTAAAATGACGAGATCCTTCAAGAGCTTTGAAACATCCAAATGATCAAAGGTAAGAGGCGGTAATTTGCTCAAATCACGAGCCACAAATATAGGCAATTTATCTGGCTCCGTTATCTTAAATATATTAATAATATCATTCAGGACTCGATTCTCCTTACCCTTGCCTTTACGAACAGTTTTACATAAATCACTAGATAATGATTCAAGTAACAACGACTTAGATTTTTCTATCTCATCACTCGTAAACGCTGACGCACATATACGAACCAAGCTGGTTTCATCAGCTATCGATACCTTATTTTGCACATAAGATAAAAGTTCATCAATAACAATATTACACTTATCGCATTTAATAAAGTTCGCCATTCTCACAATATCACTTACGAACATACGTGCAACGCTAATGCACGCACGCGCAAGACTGTAACATTCACTCAATCACAAAATAAAAAATCGAGAAAAAGTGAATCTTCAATTTCTTCATTTTCTTCAAATGATGAGCCAAAATTGTCGGTTGAGCTATCTTCACCCGCATCTATAATTATTTCATTTTCAATTATATTGTCAATATTGATGTCTATCACAGTCTTCCTTAATTATTTTTCGAGTTTTCTACCACTTTTGTCCAGTCTTCTTTAGTAATTTTGGCACAAGCTTCATTCAACAATATCATAATTTTCTTAGTGGAGAATGGCAGCTTTGTATTGTGGCGTGCTGCGTATCCTTTCATTTGAGCCCAGATCAAAGTATTGTACTGACAATGGTATGGTGGCGCTCTTATCATTTTGTGTCCATGCTGAACCACTCTGTGAATTTATTTGCATCCTTTTCTTCGTGATATTTTTTTGTACTTTTAGACTCCATTGCAAGCAAGGCATCATTAAAAAAAAATGTGAGCCGTCATGGGACGCCTGGCAGATGTGAAATATCGTGTGTGTACAAGTAATATGCATAAAAGATAATATTATTACAGGAATTAAATATAGCCTAATGAAAAAATGAAGTAGGTATTACGAATTTCTTACAGAAAATGGTAACTTTATTTAATAAACATTTATTTACATGTGATATAAAAATTCGATATTAATATCAAGTGGCCACAATTTAAATATTGATCCCTGTGATGATTGTTGAGAACTGAAATATTTAAAAAAATATGATATTAAAATACACAAGAAAAAGAAAAAAAAATTTGAGTGTGGCTTCAATATACTCATGAACTCAAATCTTAGTTAATTATTGCAATATATGACTAAAGATTTGCAAATATAAATTTTATTAATAAATTTTTCCATATTAATTCCTTCATGAATAATAAAAAAATATTTAATTGAAGATAATATTAATATAATTTATATAATTATTAATCTTAATATAATTTATATAATTACTAATATGATTAATATGAATATAATTAATTAAATATCGTCGAACTGAGTGAAAAGCCACATCGTACACTCTACTACATATAAAATATATATATATATATATATATATATATATATATGTATACCTCAGTATAGCGTGGCGACCCGTCGCCACACCGTACACTCTACTACACATAAAATATATATATGTATACCTTAGTATAGCGTGGCGACCCGTCGCCACGGCAAGCGTCGCCACGCCAACAATTCGGTTTACAAGGGAGCCTATAGATGTTTCACATCAAAAATCTTCCCCCAGCTGATTCAGCATGGCAGATTATTTAAGCGTCCACCTTTTCCCATTGGCACTTTTGAGCAAGATGCCTTGGTATCGTCCGTCCATGACTGTGGCACGGTATGATTCGAGTTCAGCCAAATCTCTTCGACAAATATGACATTGTCCCAATTTGTGACTTTGTTAGCTCCAAACTCATAACTTTCAGTAAAGATCAATACACAGCTGGTGAAATTCAGTTATTCTAAACACTAGTATTAAAATTAATAAAGCCGGACAACTGCTGCTGCTGCTGAGTCCACCTTAAAAGAAAATATTTTGATCGATTTATTTTTTCTTTAACCGATTATTAATAGTCTGTGGCGAATATAAAAAAATCACTTCGGCACTTAGCCGAGTGGGGAGTACCCATCAATGAAAAATGTAATTACCTTAGAACATTTCGATCGGTAAAAAATAGAGAACTTCTTGGGTGTGAACTGTCAAAACGGGCCTTTTATTTTGTGATTAGTATAGAGTGCAGTGATCTCAGTATAGTTAGCACCAACTTGACGAAAAGCGCTGCTGTCCTAAAATTACCTATAATATACGTTCAAAATACACAGTAAATTATTATAAATCTACGGCCGTCATCTGAAAGCAAATCATTGGTAAGTCTTGCTCTGCAACATATTGTAGTAAATTTGTTAACAATTTTCTACAGAAAATTATGATATACTTAACTACAATCCTTGTGAAGAAAACTCATGACAATATATTATATATAAATTTCAATAATAATTTATTATATATGAATTTTATAAATGCAAAATTGTGAAAAAAAAAGTAAAAAGTCGATTTGCTAATAAGACCCTAATAATTTATGACATTTTCGTATTGAGTGTTCGAAATGTCTAAAATTTTAAACAATATTTTTAAATTTTCAAGTTAAAAATTAGCGGTAATTAAATTTTTATGATCTTGAATCATTAAAATATCAAATAAATTGTGTATTTATTCAGTAATTGTTAATAATTCGACCCGAAAAACTGAATAAGAAAGTATTATTATTTGTATTAGAATTAGTGATGAAAGAAATAGTTACGATTACTTTATTTATTTATTTTATATCTATAGTTTATCTTGGTATTATTTATTTTTGCAGAGAAAATGGTTGGATTCATTCACAGTGTTCACAGCCTGAAGCCAGGCAGCTATCGTACCAGGGCCGTAAAATTATCGTATATGGATCAAAATTATCGTATCCATCAAAAAATGGCTATAATTCATGAAAAAATCATATGAAACGTGACAATAATCGAACGACGAGATCGATATCGATCGCTGATTGGAAGACAGTAGCAACCAATGAAAAGATTGCGCCTACGCCATGAAGCAGCAACATGTGTTCCTAATATGCTGATACTCCTAAGAAAAAAATGAGCCAATAGATGGCGCTGACAGTAAAAAAAACTGTAATTGTCATTGGACCATTGGCTATCGGTTTAATTATCAAATTTTGCATCATAATGGACATTATCGTACAATCTGCGTACGATAGCCGTGTACCATCGTACATCGTACGTAGTTATGAAATTATCCCACATGTACGATAATTATCGTACGGTTCCGAACGCTGTTCATTCAACAGAAGAACCAATGTTACCGAGAATGTGAGGGAGATTCTGCGAGGTAATCGGCTGATGACAGATGACCTTCTGACCGATGTAGTATGGGAAGGCCAGAATGGCAGAAAAAGTTCTAAAAAACAAATATTCCGTTTACGAATAACGTACGATTTACGACGTTGGTATCTGTACTCATTAATTATTAAAATTTTTAATTTCTTTGTCCTTCAAGGAATATTAACTTGTTTTTAATTTTCTCTTTTTAGACGCTCTCCAAAACATGTATCCGGGGATGACAGATGAAGAATATAAGTTGGCCACTCAGAAAGCATTGAAGGCCGTGTACTCCAGAGTTGATCAAAGAAAAAGAAAGACTATGAATGGTGAAAATAACGCTAAAAAAAGAAGATTGAGTGACGCTGAATTTTTCCAAAATACATGGGCTCCGGGAAGTGATAACGAGGAGGAGGAGGAGGAGGAAGTAAGGAATGAAGACGGCAAGAATGAGGACAAAGGGAATGAAAATTAAAATGAAGACAGAGGACAAAGTTCATAACAATAAAGAGAAAGAGTCATTTAAAATATATTGATATTGTTATAGTATATTATTGTCATGTTGTTTTATGTAAAATTATTTTATAATAATATTTAATTAAAATTTATATTTTCAAAATAATTGTAATTTATTTTCGTGTATAATTTTTAAATTTATGCAGCGCCACCTAGTGATATTTTTGTAATACCGATAAGAATAGAGATCTCTTTGTCCTACTAAACATATACCTTATGCAGGTAAATTATCCACTGTTAAAAACAAACTCGCCTAATTTTCACAAACTACCATATCCATCATACCATATCCATATCTAGATCTTACAGCTGCTTGTCGCCAGCTTAAAGGAAAGTTAAAGGTAATCCTTGCTCAGCAACCAAAGAGTAAAGTTATTAAACTGAAAAAGAGTGGCAACTCCATGATAAAATATGCATGTATGGAAGGTGCTGCCACCCAGAGTTTACGCGGTGAACTAAAGTTAAAGTGATATATATATACATATCTACATGTGTATGTGTAATTATATAGAATTTTCTTTTACTATGAAAGCTACCCTGAAATATAAAAAAAACATATCAGCTGATAACGAAGCAATAATAATATCAGCTTAACAATGAAAATTGAGATAATTTTCAGAAAGTACATCAATAACCGTAAATAGATTGATGAAAATAAGTACCTACGCTAGGAACAAAAAATAATAATTCTCAGTTGTCAAACGTTTGACATACAGGACAAAATGGCAGCAGTTAAGTTTGTACAAACAATCTGTAGGCGGCGCGACGGTCAGTAAAAATAAGTAATGTTTTAAGTGTGCCCCCCCAGTCAGCAACTCATACCATAGAAACGCTTTACAGAATGCGGCCGTAGATTACCTATAAGTTAACGAATAATTTACAGTAAACTTGCGGTTAAGGTGGCTATCAGGGTAACTACTTACACAGGATTTCTTAACAGTTTGAGGAACTAGGAATCTAAATTTTAGGAAGTTAGACGAGTAAAATCCTATTCTTGACTTTAAGAATTATTATTTATGATGGTTTATACTCATAATAAGATCTTTGATCATAGGTATCAATTCAAATTATGAGCCTGATCAAACTACGGCTACGGCATGAAAACTATGGAAAAGCCTAGCCTAAAAGCCGTTCGGACTCCTTGTATCTATACTTCGTGGACACAATAATGAATCCAGATCTCAGTTCTCTTTTCTGTCACTGGTTGGGCTAGGTTTAGGACGGACCGATGCTATTATTATTATTACACGTAAACACGCGTTGGCTTGTGAATGTTGAATTTAATTAATTTAAATATAAAATTCCAGAGCTGTCAATAGCCACAAAACATTCCAGTCAATAGCAACCACAGAACAATATACTCAGAGAGAGCAACAAAACTTCCCGCGTAAGGATTTAAACGAGTATTTTTTGAAAAGAGGCGTGCTCTACCGGCAAAAACTCTGTTCCTTAAATTGAGACCATTCGTTCAACATTACGTTTGGACTCTTTGTATCTATACTTCATGGTATGATTAGAAGACTTATATGCCAATTATTTCACTTATGACTAATAAGCAGTCTTTTTGGAATTAAAAAGTTTGATCGGTTTCTACGTGGGTATAAATTCACATTAGTAACTGATCGCAAACTATTAATTCATTTACTTGGAACTAATAGGAATTTACCGAAGCTGGTCAACAATAGGCTCATCCGTTGGGCATTGGTAATTGGGAGTTATGATCACGATATACAATATACAAAAGGTGAAATTAATATACTTGCCGATCCACTATCTAGACTACCAAATCCTAACGAACAATCAACTCAAGCAGAATATTCGATAAACAGAATCGTTAAAAAATTAAATACATCAATGAGAAATGAGATAGCTATTAACGAAAACTATCAAGGAACTAATTAAAAAGGATTCAACGCTGATGAAGTAATGCAATATATAAAGACCAATTGGGGCACTTATAAGTATGATGATAAAACCATACAAGCATATTTTAAGAAAAGAAACGAATTATCTGTAGAAAATAACAACATAATGTGGGCAGAATTATTATATCAACATCTATGAGGGAGTTAACATTAATATATATTCACAGGGGTCATCCAGGAATATCAGCTATGGGAACATTAATACGTTTTTATGTCTGGTGGCCATCTATCGAAGAAGACATAGACAATTACGTGTAAACATGTTTAGGATGTCAAGAAATAAGAAAAAAGAATCCAGAACTGCCAATATTTTCTTGGTCAATTCCAAATAACGTATGGTTAGAATCCACATTGACGTCGCTGGACCATTTTTCGTTAAATATTGGCTGGTTCAACGTGACGCATTATCTAAATGGATAGAAGTAAAACCTATGAACAAAATCACTTCTGACAAACTTTGTAGTGAACTTGAGGATATTTTTACGACATTTGGACTACCACAAATAATAGTTTCCGATAACGGTCCTCAGTTCACATCTGATATATTTATAACATATTGCTAGAACAGAGGCATTACCCACATTAAATCCTCGCCCTATCACCCACACACAAATGGATTAGCCGAACGCCTAGTACGAACTTTCAAAACAAAAATGTCAAGTGACTTTTATACTACGAACATGGAGACTAGAGTAAGGAGTACCATCTTGTATGAGGGATTAGTCAAAAAAGTGTCCACTTGTTAACAGCAAATTATTGTTCGAACACTCACCGAAATAGCGCTAGTGTAGCAAGTGGAAATGATATGAATGTAGCAGTAATAAGCAGAGTGAAGTGTGCTGAGTTACGTAGTCAACTGTGATTTGATAAATAATAACCTATGAACCTATGAAATTTGTGGCGCTCTTTTTAAAATACTTCCACTTGCTACTATAGCGCCACCTTAATTTGCTCCCGTTCATTGGACACTTCTTAATACACTAAGATGGTACTCCTTACTCTAGTCTCCATGACTATGAAGTTTCCTTTTTACTTATGCTAGGGCCACACCTGCGTGTATCGTCCCGAAGTAATGTGTGGCGAAGCTTCGTACGTTTTGTACACTAGAAAGTTATTGCGATAACACTGTGGTCACATTAGCGACTTCGGTATGCCCGATTAATGGTAACGACTTGACTTACTGACAGACAATGACTATTAAGGCTACATAATATAAGAAATGATGAACAATATATGAAAAATAATTAAATAAGACTTGGCTGTATGGGCTTTGATTCCTTTGCCTGTTTGAATGGACGAACAGAATCAATGACAATTCCTCATTAGAAGATACCTATTATGGAGGGTAAAAACTAAGGAGAGCCATCTTGTATGGGGGATTAGCCCAAAAAGTGTCCACTTGTAAACAGCAAATTATTGTTCGAACACTCACTGAAATAGCGCTAGTGTAGCAAGTGGAAATGATATGAACGTAGCAGTAATAAGCAGAGTGAAGTGTGCTGAGTTACGTAGTCAACTGTGATTTGATAAATAATAACCTATGAACCTATGAAATTTGTGGCGCTCTTTTTAAAATGCTTCCACTTGCTACTATAGCGCCACCTTAATTTGCTCCCGTTCATTGGACACAATGGACACTTCTTAATACACTGCTGGGGGGGCACACTTAAAACATTTCTTATTTTTACTGACCGTCGCGCCGCCTACAGATTGGTTGTACAAACTTAACTGCTGCCATTTTGTCCTGCCTGTCAAACGTTTGACAACTGAGAATTGTTATTTTTTGTTCCTAGCGTAGGTACTTATTGTCATCGATCTATTTTCGGTTATTGATATTCTTTCTGAAAATTATCTCAAGTTTCATTGTTAGGCTGATATTATTATTGTTTAGTTATCAGCTGATATGTTATTTTTTATATTTTTAGGGTAGCTTTCATAGTAAAAGAAAATTCTATGTAATTACACATACACATGTAGAAATGTATATATATATTACTTCAACTTTATTTCACCGCCTAAACTCTGGGTGGCAGCACTTTCCATGCATGCATATTTTATCATCGAGTTGCCACTCTTTTTCAGTTTAATAACTTTACTCTTTGATACACTGAGATGGTACTCCTTAGTTTTTACCCTCCATAATACCTATATATATATATATATATATATATATATATATATATATATATATATATAAATATAAATATAATATGGAGTTTTTGGCGGGAATCTAAAACGTCATGTGGTGCTCTTGTATTATATTCGATATCTTAGTGTTTTAACGTGTTATATTAGATAATTTTAATGGCATTTTATGTAATGTGATGTGATGGAACTGCTGAGATGTAGTGAATATCATATAAAAGTGCTTTACAACGTTTTCGTTTTTCATCAAAATTCTCACAAGATACCATCAACAGTGTGGCCATAGCACTGTTGATGGCGACAACTTGACTTACTGACGGACATGACTAATCTGATGACTAAAAACTTGAAGATAATTATAACTCGACACTGGCAACAATGGCTCATTTAAGTAGCTGATTGCCAATACATAAAAATAAGAAGAAGAAGAAATATAATATATACATATATATATATATATATATATATATATATATATATATATATATATATATATATATATATATATAATATAAAGTACTCTATGAACAGAATCAAAAAAAAAAGTCTGTGATTAGGTATATTATTATTTATAATATATAGAGTTTTGGCGCGAATGTGGAAATGTCATGTCACGCTCTTGTATTATATTCATTTCTTTAGTGTTTTGTGGTGTTATATTGAATAATTTTGCTGGTATTTTATGCAATATGGTACAGTTAAAGTGCTGAAGTGTAGTGAATATGGTATAATAGTGGTTTACGTGTATTTTCATATTTGCCCAAAATTCCCAAAGAAAATCATAGATTAGGTTATCAGCGCCCGATTAATGGTAACGACTTGACTTACTGACAGACAATGACTACTAAGGCTACATAATATGAATAAATGATGAACATATATGAAAAATTATTAAATAAGACTTGACTGTATGGGCTTTGATTCCTTTGCCTGTCCGAATGGACGAACAGAACCAAAAAAAAATATTTATAATATTTATTTGTAATTTTACTCATATATTTACTATATTTTTTCATCAATGTTTCATTCGGTATCCCGCATATTAACGATCCGCACTGCATGTAGGTCCTTTTATTGTGTTTTAAAAGTATTCTACGGAATTAATATGCTCAAGAATCGTCTCGTGTTGCAGGTGCAGTAGCTGCCACCCGGGTCCTTAACCAGAAAACCGTATTAGTTAAGAACATCCAATATGATAATCAAATAGACTATATAAAGTCATTAGAGAATAGTTTTGCCGACGACTGGATGAACGTTAAAACTAGTATTTTATCCATGCAAGGGAACATTAACACGAAGAATGTAGATGCAGTGATATTAAAAATTCTAGTAGCTAACAAGAATTTAACTGCTGCAACATCTTTTGTTCAATATTTGAAATCTTCTAATGAAGAATTGTCATTGGGCACAATCAATAGTATTTTACATATGTATTATGAAATGGGAAAGCTAAATAAATTATCTAATGAACAGAGACAGTTTATTTTAGATACATATGCAAATTTATATGAGAAATACAAAATGCTAGACAGTAGTACATGTGAACAGTTGCTACATGTCCTCTGTGTTATAGATGAATGGGAAAAGGCTTTGAAAGTTTTAGAAAATATACATTTGAGCTCTATACCTACACATTCAGCCTATAGCACACTAATAGCTACATTTTTTAGGCTCAATAAAAAGAAAAAAGCTTTGGATTTAATATATGATAGTACTAGGCATAAAAGGCCACTCCAAGATGTTGCATATGAAGAATGGATACAATATATTTTAAGAAAATACAAAGAAAAAAAAATTATAGCTAAATATTTTGATGAAATTTTTGAACACATAGCTCTTAATTGGTCAGTGATTACTGAAAATACTGCAAATAGATTAAAAACATCATACAATTCATTGAATTGGGATGCACAATTTTCTAGAATGAGGAAATCCGAGTAAGTCATCGAATATTTTTTGATGATCTTATATTTCTATTTTTTTTTTCTAAATTAGTGCAAACTCATTTTTAAATTTTTTTTTTTAAAGCTAAAATATTCTTGAAGGTGCCTAAGTTGAAAGATATCGCATCAAATTACTATGAAAATGTAAATGCAAGACAACTAATGCAATTACATTAATAATAAACCTGTAGGCTTTTTAGGCATATATTTAATATTATTTCACCTTAAGAGGTGTCAATCCGACATTGGACTGTACAAGGCTGTAGGATAGATGGATGTTTCAATAAACTACATTCTGTTGTATATCATAAAGCTGCCTTTTGTTTTAGTGGTCAATGCTCAAACTGCAAACACACATTGGACTGTTTGACTTTAAATACTGAAGAATTCAAAACACTACAAGAAATTATAAAGGATAAATTAATTGTAGGTTCTGATTTGTTACTTAAAACAACAGATGATGAACTAAAGAGGTTCTTAGATTTTGTTGAAAGTACTGCTCCATATGACATTGTTTTAGATGGATTGAACATAAGCTATGCTATTGGCAAAGGCCCTCACATAGATAAGCTGCATTTTTTGGATCAAGTAGTGAATCACTTTGTGAGAGAAAATAAAAAGGTTTTACTATTAAGTAGAAAACATATGTTGAGTTGGAATAGAAAGCTTTTGGAGAAAATAATGTCTAAAACTTCTAGTTTCTTCACTGAGAATTTGTAAGTATAATGGTATTCTGTATATTGTAGGGTAAGCACAACTGAATTGTGATAGATAGGTAACTCACTAGCCATTGAACATGAAACCTTTACCCACAAGGTTGATGGTTTGCTCAAAAGGAGAAGAGAGGTCACATGCTTTAGGTTATGGACTCCATGCCACCTTACTGTTGTTCCAGATGGATGGGCAGGGTGCCGCAAGCCTATGACATGCCAAAAACCAAAAGAGGTAAGTGAATATACCAGATGTTGGCTTAAAATCTGCAAGAGTTGTTGTTGTTGGTTATTAGGTCCTTGTAGCCCTGCATTTGTTTCATGCTTCCCCGTGTGACGACGGGAAAAGAATACAGATGTCGCCACCCCTTGCTTGCCCGTGAGAGTCCTAAAAATCGGCTAAGGGTTACACCTTCGAGGGGCACACCGGAGAGTGGGCAGCGGCTAACGGGAAACTCCCGGGAAACTCCCGGGAAACTTAATACCGTCTACCGCGATCGCCAATCCGCCTGCCAAGCGTGGCGATTATGTCATTATTCCCCACCAAAATAATATATATGCACAAAAAGTGACGGCCCCCAGTCACTGTAATTCTTCTGTGCCACGGGCTCATCTTGGTAGCGGGCCCATCTTGGTAGCGGGCCCGTTGGTGGCGGGATAGGGGGTGCTAAGAATCTCTGGTCGCGATCCAGCTACCAAAAAAATCGACCCTTGGCCCTGGTAACACACAACATTTGGACGCTTAGAACCGACAAGACGGTCATCGAGCTGGAAGAGGAATTGAGCAAAATCCGATGAGATATTGTAGGGTTATCAGATGTGCGAAGAGAGGGAGAGGGCACGATAATCCTCCGGTCTGGAAATCTGCTCTTCTACCGGGAGGGAGATCACCCATCCCAAGGCGGTGTAGGGTTTATCGTTCGTAAGTCTCTCGTAGACAACGTGGAGAGGATCGAGAGTGTGTTGACAAGGGTAGCATACCTTATACTCAGAATTACCAAACGGTATTCGTTGAAGGTCATTCAGGTTTACGCACCGACCTCGACATACTCCGACGACGTAGTGGAGGCCTTATACGAGGATATCTCGAGAGCCATCCACACATCCAAAACCCACTTCACGGTAGTTATAGGAGACTTCAACGCAAAACTAGGCAAAAGGACACGATGAGTTAAGAGTGGGGCAATATGGATTTGGACAGAGAAACTAAAGGGGCCAAAAACTGGCCGACTTTTTGGAGCAGCAAAGCCTCTTTATGATGAATTCCTTCTTCAAGAAGCGGCCACAAAGGAAGTGGATCTGGATTAGCCCCGATGAATCCACTAAAAATGAGATAGACTTTATCTTGATGGACAAACGACAAATATTCGATGATGTCTGTGATCAGCAGGGTTAAAACTGGGAGTGATTACCGGATGGTACGAGGCACATTGAATCTTTGGACGAAAGTTGAGCGGTCTCGCTTGATGAAGTCTGTACTCCAAACTACACCAGTCCAATACCAGAACCGCGATAGCTTTCAACTCGAATTACATAATCGCTTTCAATGCCTGGAAGAGTGCGATCTTCGAACGATATGAACATCAGGTTCGTGGAAACTGTCCACACGGTCGGGTCACAATTCTTTAAGGACCGTCGCGCAACTAGAACAAAAAAGCTTTCTGACCAGACTCAAGCTCATGGAGAGGAGAAAGAAAATGACGGTGCCGTCTTCAGCCGATTTGCCCGAACTTAGGCAGCTTAATAGGCAAATCTCCAAATCTATGCGACGCGACATTTGCCGATTCAATACGCTGCGTAATGAAAAGGCGATAGAGTGATGAAACCAAGGCTCCAAAGTGTTCGCACTAGATTTGTCTATCGGGAGAGCCAAATGACTAAGCTGAAGACCGATAACGGTACTGTCGTTTCATCCCAGAGGGAGATCTTGGGAGAGGTCGAAAAGTTCTATGGGCAGTTGTACAAATCATCCCTAAATCCTGTTGTCGGCTTGGTCCAAGATCCGAGATCCAAGCTAACTCGGTACTACACCGAAGAAATCGGATCGAACCGGACATCAGCTTGTACAAGATCAAAATGGCTCTAAAACAGTTAAAGAACGGAAAGGCACCGGGAGATGAAGGAATTACCACAGAGCTCCTGAGGGCAGGCGGCACGCTGGTTTTAAAAGTTCTATATAAGCTGTTTAATTCTATCATTCTCGGGGGCGATCTTTCAGAGTCGTGGACCAGGAGTGTGGTGGTGTTGTTTTTCAAGAAGGGCGATAAAACGCTCTTAAAGAATTACAGACCCATCTCACTCCTGAGCCACGTGTACAAGCTGTTTTCAAGAGTCATTACGGACCAACTCGCGCGCAAGCTAGATGACTTCCAGCCGTCCGGACAAGCTGGTTTCCGAAAAGGTTATAGTACCATCGACAACATCCACACGCTACGCCAGATTATACAGAAGAACGAGGAGTATAATCGGCCTCTGTGTCTAGCGTTTGTGGACTATGAGAAAGCCTTTGATTCTGTCGATACTTGGGCAGTGCTGCAGTCCCTTCAGAGGTGCCAAATTGACTATCGATATATCGAAGTGTGGAAATGTTTGTATAAAAACGGTACTATGTCGGTCCGCATCCAGGATAAGAGTACGAAGCTGATCCAGTTGCAGAAAGGCGTGAGACAGGGAGACGTTATCTCTCCGAAACTATTCACCACTTCACTGGAAGATGTCTTCAAGCTTAGACTAAACCGGACTCGGCATCAACATCAATGTCGAACACATCACTCACCTTCGATTCGCAGATGATATCGTAGTCATGGCAGAATCTCTGGAGGACCTTGGCACCATGCTCAATGACCTCAGCAAGGTTTCTCAACTAGTAGGGCTGCAAATGAACATGGACAAGACGAAAGTCATGTTAGGTAGTCAAAAAGTCCAATTAGGTAGATCCAATTTCGAGAAAGAGGTCAGCCATCCAACTCGGCTGGGCAGCGTTCGGGAGACTTAAGAGGATCTTTTCGTCGAATATTCCACAGTGTTTGAAAACAAAGGTTTATAACCAGTGTATGTTACCAGCAGTGACATACGGCACTGAAACGTGGTCTCTAATTGTTGGCCTCATCAAAAGGCCCAAAGTCGCTCAGCTTACTATGGAAAGGGCTATGCTCGGTATTTCTCTACCTGATAGAATCCGGAATACGGAATACCGTAGAAGAATGGGTGTAACTGACATAGCCCGAAGAATTAGCACGTTGAAGTGGCAATGGGCAGGCCACATCGCTCGACGAACCGACAACCGTTGGGGAAGAAAGGTTCTCGAGTGGCGACCACGGATCGGACGGCGCAACCCCCACTAGGTGGACTGACGACATTACCAAGGTCGCAGGATACCGCTGGATGCAGTTGGCGCGGGACCGTGTTGAATGGCATTCTCGTGGTGAAGGCTATGTCCAACAGTGGACGTTCACGGGCTGATGGATGGATGTTTCATACTGCTGTACGGGCTGCCATCATAAGACCTGCCCAATAGAAATTTTATAACACAAGTATAAAGCAATTGTGTTGGAATTATCCTAGTAGAGTATAGAAGTCTTTGTGTACTGTAGCTGGTGCATCCATAAATTTATCCAAATTATTAAAAAAATAAAAAAGAGAGTATGCAAATCTGTATCCTATTTTTTGGATTGCTGTGCAATGACTTTAGTTATTGTTAGCTCTTTCTTTGAGTATCAAGCTTCCATTTATATGATGATTGTGTTTTTTGGAGTACAGTATCTGAATACACATTGGATTGGAATATATTTTTTTCTTGACAGGTTATCTAGCCACAACATCTTCAAACCTCCTGGGGCAATGGAAAGGTAATCTAGGGCTCCATAACTGTATTAGCATTCTCCACCAATTGAGCAGGCCATCAGAGCTGATTCTCTGACATCCCTTTATTTTTCTTTGTGTTTATTAGGCTGGTTATACTTTGGTATCTATATGTGGCACTTGGTTTTACTAAACAGCAATAGTCTGTTTGTGAACAAATTTTTAGACACATTTATTAAATAATATAGATTCTACAGAAAAAAATGTAAAAGTTTCACCTTCACAAATTTTTAGACATAATTAAATTTATTTGTAGGTCTCAAGATGATCCATTCTTTATAACAGCTGCAATATTAAGCGGTCCCCATACGGACATAGTATCCAAAGATTTGCTAAGAGGTCACAAGTTTAATCTAAAAGATGAAAATTTAAAGCAAGTGTTCAAACGATGGCAATGGCAGCATCAGTGGATGGTTTTCTTGGATATGAAACAAAGATTAAGAATACAGGTGCTTACATATATTTATCCTTATCATTAGCTCATATATATCTTGGATAATTTTATTTTTGAATACATACTTGTACCTTATCAATACCAAGTAATTTTAGCATCAAATTTATCTTGTGATTCTCACTCTGCATCGAAACGAAAGTTCTTGGTATCTTATCTAACCAGACTGAACAAATATATAGCCAATACATGTCCCACTATTGGTTAAGCGTCACCAACAAGGAAAGGGCGTATGGCTCAAATGGTTGGTTCTCTTGCAGTGATAAAATCCAACTATTATTGCTGCTGTAGTTTAAATACTTATTTTTTTTTATCTAAACACTAAAGATCCCTGAGACCCCTAGAACTAAACCTGCCACGTAGGGATTGAAACAATGACCGAGTGTCATTGTCACATGGGAGTTTGTTACCCAGACTTTATACCTTGTAAATTCATTGGACTAACTCTACTTGTAACTTTTTTCAGGCACCTCTTAAGTTCACACCTTGTGCCCAAAAGAAAAACAGTACTTGGCATATACCTTTTGAAAGTCAAGCATTGCCCTCGTACGCAAAGGTTAAAGATGGAACGCCAGATTTGCGTAGTTGGCTATGTTTAACGTCGAAATGATAAATAAATTACTTAAAATAAAAAAAACGTTGTTTTTTTATTGGTCTTCAAAAAGGTTAATTATTTTTGGAACGATATAGTCCCAGGACGTGGTATAATTCCATAATCTGTATATTACCTTTTTATCGTCATTGACCACCATTCCTGAGCAGTAGCCTTAAGGAGGCATGTGGTAAAAATAATTAACCTATCCCTGCCTTTCTTCTCTCTTCTGTATCATCATCAATTCAAGTCATATACGTCCCACTGCTAAGTTTGAGCCTGCCCCACAATAGGAGGGACCATCACCTACTATACCACGCTACTCAGACGTGTTTTATTTAGAGATTTTTTTTCTTGCTTAGATGTTATATGCATATTATCCATATTATCCCTCGTCTCTTATGACACCTATGGGTAAGACTGGCGGTGAATTGTATTTTTACTCCGTCATCACACGTAAAACAGTGATACATTGTGGTGTGGTACAGAAGAGTAGACACGGTATTTTCTATGTCATAGTGTAAAAAGGAAGCTGAGTTGCCGCGGCTACATTACATTTTGATTGGATAAGAGCAACAGCATATCTTAACAAATATGCATTATCTATGCATAGTAGAACCCTGAAGAGGGTGCAAGAACTATGTGAACTCACATCTCTATCTTTCTTTTCACCCTCAATCAATCCGACGAATAGTGGTTTTCCATCAATCCTACTATTAGTAATTTTGATGATGAAAATAGACCATTTTCTGGAATGACACAGGATAATTTTTATCCCAGTAATGTGTTCGATGATCCTTGGGATAATATTTGAACTTTGGAAAAATATTCTACACGAGCAAAGGACAAAAACTAGTATTATAACAATGAAAGTTTGTGAAGATATTTGAATGTTTGTTAAGCAATCAGGTGTAAATCGTTAAACCGATTTTGATGTAAATTGGCACATAGATAGAACAATTCCTGGAGGTTACTCCATACTTAGGATACTTTTATCCCGGTAATGTATTCTCTTGAGATAATAGTTTAACCTTCAGAAATTTATTTTATACACGGGGGAAGGTGCGGGCAGAAGCTAGTTTTATAATTATATAGATTGCTTTAATCTTAACTAAAATGTCTGTGTTATCATTATTATTAGCGGCCGGTCCCAACTTCGCACGATTAAACATTTATTTTTATCAATAATTTCGTGATCAGATATGAGTAAATCTACCTCTGGGGTATGTAAATTACAAACAAAAGTACAAATCTTCTCTCTTTATATTAATATTAATGTAAAAGTGTAGATACGTACGTCTTGTGATGTTATGTTTTGGGTAATAGCACAGGTAATAGTTGTTACTATTTAAATTTTTATTTCTTAATGCACAATGTTGTCTTTTTCGACTTGATACTGCCGACCATAGCTAAAACAATGCTCGACAGACAAACACTTGATATCTCATTACACCGCCCTCCCTCTCTTTCGAGCCTCACGTTATTAATGGACGATCTCTTTCCTAAAATTCCTCCTTCATTTGCTTATTAACCTCTTTCATACGCAGTGGTTTTATTTTGCATTTTAAATGATCATATAGACCAAAAAAAAACAAGAAGGTTTTCAGTATGAGTTTGCATTAAGAATTCTTTTTTATGTCATGGCCCTCAAGATCAGAAACGTCAATGAATAATAGAATTGGTCTTCAAAATTATAGTGCTTTTCAATTGCTTATTATGTTTTAAATATGCCCGGTTCCCCTACAAAGGCTTCCTATTTTACCAAAGGAATCTAAAACCGACATTGATTCAAGAGTTAAAGTAATGTCTGGTTAGTGTAATCGAATTTCAGCTAGCTTATAACATTACTTATCGACAGGGGCGGCTTTACCTATAGTGCAGAGGGTGCGGTGCACCCGCGCGCCTGGTGTTAGAGGGCGCCGCGAGCCGCTTGGGACTCAGAGCCTCCACTGTAACGTTCCACACGGAGCGGGCACACCGTACGCAACCAGTGCTTAACCATCTATAAACGTAGTGGATGCGTTATTTGACAGGGTAGGTTGCTTTGTCGCCATTCTCATTGTAACTTCATAATCCGATCGCGTTTACCTGATTTTGTGTCAAAACAACGAGACTAAGTATGCGACAACGCATTCCAGCGAGGTTCGGAGTTTAGTCGAACGTGTTGTAACTATTCCATTTTGTTCCCCATTTTGATACAAAAGGGCGCCAGGTTATTGATTGCACCCGGGCGCTACATGTGCTAGAGCCGCCCCTGCTTATCTAGGTATTTCTGTAGCTTCGATCCCGTGGGTTCTGTACCTAACTACTCATTGCGTATTTTATATAAAACTTCAATTTTCTTGATTTCTACGCTCAGCAATAGGTACATCGTATTAGTAAAATCCCTTACACATGAATTTTTATGATTTTCTTTAAGATAATAAGGGTCAAGCTAGTCTCTACTGGAGATAAAAAGATACTTCATGGTCTTAGAAATAAAATCCAGTTACAGTTTTATTACATTTAGAAGTAGATAACTATTTTTATATTGTAAGTGGTATATTATAAGTAGTAGGTACATTTCGTGGTCTTATTCGCCGTCGAGCTATGTCTGATCGCAACGGCTCGGCTAGGATGACAACAGGAAAGTGCTTTTGAGCCGCCTGCTGGTCGCGTGCCAACATCAGTGTCTCATCTGCAAGCACTTGACCTATTTATTAGCCTAAATTGTAAACATAAAAAGTAAAGTCTATTATAGGAGTGACAATAGAATGTAAGATATTTTGACAATTAAATCCAAGATATTTTAGAAATCTATTACAATTTTTGGTTTATTATTAATATTATTTACTCCCTATAGAAATGAATTGTAAAAGATGTCCCCGTTTTTGTGGAGCATCTGAGCGAGTAGAGATGCTAGCTCGTCCAAACAGCCGTCGTCTCCGCTCGCTTTGGGACGAGAAGTGTGGCATTCTTCCACGTGAGAAGAGAGACAAAATCAAAAGTGCACTGGAAGAGGATTATTTCTTAAGTCCAGAGTATGATTATATTTATAGATATCATTTTATAATATAATAAGAGTAATATAACATGTAATTGTACGTATTGTTAAATTTGTCAAGAAAGACTCACGTGGCGCCGAGTAGGTAGTCCTCTCACCAAGAAGAGCGATGAATTAGTTATAGTTTTGAGAAGTTTATGGATGTAGGTGGCGCAGAATTGTGCTTTGTGGCCCTCTTTATTTACCGAGTATCAAAATCTTTTGTACCTATTCTACGCTCGTAACGACGATTGCCATTTGACCCGTTAGCTTACGGGGTCTATTTAAACGATTAACCATGCACCCGAAACGAAAGGCATTGTAAGTAAAATTTGTTGCGGTGGTAGATTTGTGGACGTTTTTGGTTGATCATCGACTGTTTCAATGCCGTGTAATTACCTACTTTCAAATTTAGGATTAAAGCTTCGCAGGGGCTGAATCTAGTAGGTATGTCAAAGCAATTTCTTCAACGAGTGAGCAATGCATGTAGTCTTGCCCATCCTATTAATCTTGTATGGAGTTAATTTAACTCCAATAACACGGAACTTAAAGGTTGGTGATATCAAATAGGTAAACATGACACGTGATTTTCATATGACTAGTGGTTTATATATTGCGATATAAAATTTTAAACGAGTAAATCGTTCTTTATATTCGTATTGTAGACAAACCGAACAATATTTTCAAGCATTACAAGAATCTTCCGGGCGATGGTCAGGACCAGGACGCTTGATGGGACGTAAGGAAGGCAGCGAAAAGAACAAAGAACTGCAATTAAGACAAAAATGGCTTGTAAATTTTAGTGCACAGGTTAATATAGTTATAATAAATCTGTATCTTGTAATTAAAACTATTTAAGGTTTGTACCTATTACGTTTTTATCACAGACAAAATTCAGTGTTTATCTACATTTATGGAACAGAAGTGATTGACAAAATTTGTACATCATCATCATCATCATCTCAGCTCATACACGTCCTACTGTTGGGCGGCTCGAGCCTCCTTCATAATGGAAGGGCATTTGACCTACTATACCACGCTGGTCAGACGTGTTGGTATAGGGTTTGGTTTCGAGTTTTCCTTCTCTAGCATAGATGTTATATGCGTTTTACATCCCTTAGTCGTCTCGTACGATCACCCACGGGTGAAATAGGGGCAGTGAATTGTATTCTTACTCCGTCACCATAGGGAAAATTTGTACAGATACCATGTTATAGCAATAGGCGAACTACACCGAGTAATTGTTTCTGTGGGCGTTCAAATCTTAAAATTAAATACATTTAGGTACTACAAATAGTGGCCTTTCGGGAATGTGGTAAAACAGAATATATAAAGACATTGTATTACATAGGTATTACCTGAAGGATATTCAAAGAGTTTTACTAATTTTTTAATGCTCGATTACTTACAGCACTTATTTTACTATAAGCTATACATAAATTCTTTGTATAGGTTATTTTGATTAACGAGATGTGTGAGAAGAGGAAGGGTTGTTGTGGAACGACTTGTCACTAGTTAAATAGATGAAGTAGCAATGGTCGCAGGATAGTTTTCTGCAATTGATACGGGCCGTTTAGTCATACCGTCCTATTGGGGAAATTTATATCCAGCAATGAATGATGTTTTCCGTGTGGTGATGGAGCAAGAACACACTTTACCACTCTTTCTCTCTCTCTTTCTTACTCATGGTTGATCGTAAGAGGCGAGTAAGGGATTTAAAAAGATAGGTATATGCGAGAAAAGGAAAAGTCGAAACAAACCTCTATACCAACACATCTGACCAGCGTGGTATAGTAGGTCAATTTTCCGCCCATTATAGAGGAGGCTCGAGCCCAACAATGGAACAAAAACAAAAAGGATTGATGAATGTATGGATGGTTGAGTTCAAAGTTGAATTTGGGTAATTTAATCTTGAAGTTGCGCCCAAAGCTTTTTATATTGTCTTATTATAAAACAGTTACTAATATTTTTTTTATGTCTAGGTTGCTTATCATTTATGTGAATACATCGCGAAAGGCCAGAAAGAGATATTGGTCTCTAACCGATTGCGAAGTATTGCCGATGTTATTTTGGAGAGAGTAGCTGAAATTCTGGGTTAGTTTATTTATAACTAAATAGTTAAAAATCTTTCTGTGATGATTACAATGGCAAATTTGTTTCATACTTAATCCAAGGGTAAACTTGGATTATCATGAGTGTTTTCTGGGCCCAGTTGAATCACGGGTGCAGTTTACTTTATTTACTAGTTATGCTCAGAACAAAATATGTGTGTGACATGTATTGTGAATCTCCTCTTGATAGGAAATCTAAATGTATCAGCCTTTGCTCAATAAAGATAGTAAAAAAATATATGAGTGTGTATCAAAAGTGAAACTTGGCAATCGGTGGACATCTCGGTGGACGTCGACGCGCCAGGCGGTGAGCTCCCTCAATGAGACCACACCGCCCTCCGCTCGCATCCCCGACACCTGCCGATACAAATCGGCGACCATTTTCGCCTCCAGGTCCCATGGGGGAGTCCCGGCCAACAGGCACGCTGCCTCCGTCGCCACCGTGCGGTACCCGCATATGGCCCTGACCGCCATGGCCCTCTGTGGTCGCCACAGAAGAGCCCTGAGTCGGAGGGACAGAAAAAAAAAAGTTTCATTTCAAAAATTCTTATCAAAAATTAAATAATGCTATACTAAGGACTAAAAGGCGAGACTTCAACGCCAAACATATGCTTAAGTCGCTAGATCAACGAGACATTATTTTTCAAGGTGAACCGAAACCAACCCGTTCTAATCCTGGTCGTCTTCCCCGCTTCATGGTGGCTATCTCTGATCGAATTGCTGTGTGGGTAGAGAATGCCGTATATAGAGCTGATGCCCTAGAACCTGTTGAATCGGGTTGCGATGAACACATGCGACTTGATGCAGAAAAACCAATGTTTTTATAACAAAATCAAAGTTAAATAACAGATGTGAAGGTGAGTGACGGTAAATCTTCTTGTCCGCCTATATTATCATCATCATCATTCAGAATTTCATCTTCTACTGGTGAATGTAGGTCCTCCATAGAATGCAACGGAATGATGTGGTCATTCATTGACGGGCTTAGTACCATAGTCGCCACGCTTGGCAAGCGGGTTGTATATCGTAAGACGTTATACATTTCTCAGGAGAGCGTTGTTGCTATTCTTCTGGTCATCTTTTAATCTATTTTTAAGGATATGTAAGGTGTGCAGTTAACGGTATTTTTATTTCGTCGCCATACGGGTAATACGTTCTAGAGTTAGTTCGTTTAGAGTATAAATATAATTCGCCACCCCTTGGTGGACCACCTCATGGGTGGAATATAATATGTATATAATAACCATGCAAAAAAAAGGAAATCTCGAAATGTTAATAATTCTATAGTAATACTTCTGACTAGCGTGGTATATAGGAAGGTCACGGGCGGCCAAGTAAAGTTTACTAAAGGACTGTAGTGTTCGAACGTCAGGCAATTAAGAATCAAATACAAAAGCGATAGAATCCGCAACAATAGCTTTAGTTCAAATGTGTAATACAACAATTAATATAAACAGAATATCATTATGGTAGGTAATATTTCCATCCTATTGTGTAGGAGGCTGGAGTCTTATCAGTGCGACGTAAGTGAGCTGATATGATAAAAAATTTTAAAATTACGACATTGCTCGTGTGGTATCATCATCATCATCATCACAGCCCATATATGTTCCACTGTTGGACTCGGGCCTCCTCCGTAATGGGAAGGAAGTTAAGCTACTATACCTCGCTGGTCAGACATGTTGGTATAGGGTTTTGTTTCGAGTTTTCCTTGTCTTGCATAGATATTATATGCGTTTTATATCCCTTAGTCGTCTCTTACGATCACCCACGGGTTTGATAGGGGGGTGGTGAATTGTATTCTTACTCCGTCATCACACTGATAATCGTGTGTTATAAATGAATACAATTACATATATTCGACAGCATTATGGGGTAGTGATCCAAGTATTAAAGTATTGAACCCCTAATAATTCAAATGATTATAATTTAAATATATTTCTTTTTTGGGTGCGTTATTGGTATGGTCATACTTCTCGATTCCGTATCTTCTCGATCTGTCGTATACGTACCTTTTAACATCATGTGAGTGAGCCACCAGTACCCGGTTCTTGTCATCGGTCATCCGTCCGACGAACATTCAAATATATCTACTTAAAATTTATCTATTGACATAATTAAATTAATTTCCTATAAGGTAGCCTTATTAACTTGAGATAAAATTTAATATTTGATATAATTGAATTTATGTTTTCTTATAAAGCCCAGATTCGTCTTAATCTTACATTGGCATCTAAAAGAGTATGGAAATTCATATACGATACCAAAGCTGAGTACTCATAACATTTTATTTCGAGAACCGCATACTTAAACTAAATACAGCTTCTGTGACAATCGTATATTCAACTATTCAGGAGCAGGTATTGCCAACGGTGATTACAAATCAATCAACTTTATTAACATTCAATGAATGCGAAAATGAATTAGTATGTATAATGTGAACTTCACAATTATAGAATGAGGTAATAGATAGGTACGCCTACATTAAAATCCAGTTATGTATAATTAATTATAACAACAGCTTTGTTGGAACTAGAATATGTAAGTACGTACTATTGTCCCACTGGAAACAGTCAATCCAGGCTGAAAGTAGCCTTATGGGTTAATTTAAAACACATAACATATTTTCAAAATATTGTGTAAAATTACCACCCCTATTATTAATATATAGATAGCTAGTATAGAATACTAGATTGCTCATAGTTGTCATAAAAGTGAACAAAGCGCTATGACATCGCATCGTAACACTTTTTTTGGCAGGCTATGGACTGGACACACGCCGTCCACTCTGTCCGGGATGACGGAAGGGCGGCGCGTGACCTCATAACCCACTGTATTCCTTCCACATCGCTATGGTATCGCCGGCCACTGGTACCGCTTCGTTGACATCCGTGGCCAGCCCAGGTGGGTTACTCTTTCGTGTATCATCCCCGTCGAAGTCACGGCCTTCTGCCGGAGCGTCGCCCTCACGTAGTCAGCTTCTGCGAGTGTCGGACTATTTCCCAGCCCAATCACCCGCGGCCTCGGCTAGGGCAGCATCAGGCACAGGTACTTACATCTGCGCCGCCCCAGGCGCTGACGCCAGGGAGTGTCACCGAAGAGGATTTCCTCTCGAAGCCACCCCACCGCCTCCTTCCGCGAAACCACTGCAGATGGCAGCGACCGCTCCCCAGTTCTTGACGCTGCGGAGCACCACCTTATCGATGGTTAGCAGCGTCAGGTCAGCACCAATGATTGCGAAGAGTTCATGGTGCTGCTCTGCACAGGCCACACAGACCTCGCAATGGTGGCAAGACAGTGTACTGCTCCTCCTCACGACTGTGTGCTGGTACTTACCGAAGCAACCATGCCCCGTCAAGACCTTCACCAGTTGGAAGGAAAGGACCGCGTGCTGCTGTAACATTGTGGTAAATAATTGCCTTCTCAAGAGGATTGGTTGGTTCAGGTGGACAGGTCGTAAGATATTGTTATAACTGTAAACGGTATTTTATTCTTCTATTTAAAAAGTTTTTAACTTTTGAACACATTGAGTTTTTTCTCATCTGAGTAAAGTTACGTATTTTTTATGGAATTATCGTTACACGGCACTGTCCTAATATGATGGAGTGTAGAAAAACTAAAAAATAGATGTAAAAAAAGAAACAAAAATGATTTAAATATAGAAGCGTTAAGGGCTTTCCTTGGGAGATAAAATAACCAATAGTGAGTACGAGTAATTAGGATTTTTGTGTTTATAATTAATATTAGTTTCATTTTGTTGCATTAATTGTAATTATGATTTTGTGATGTTTGTGTAACTGGCGTACATTTGTCTGCTGATTGTGACCGAACGGCTTGTACGATGGGAGATTGAGTGATAATTTTTCAGATATGTTTGTAGGTGGTTTATGAACACTTTTAATTTCGGTTTGCGTTAAATTTCCATAAATTTAACACACATTTTATATACACAGTGCAAACTGTTCTTCATATAAAATCTCATGGTAATATGCCTGCTAAGGCAACTGTTGTAGGAGTGTGAATGGCTTGAAGCTATTCCCCTATCTTGCATTTTTCATTACCTTATTTATTAGTTGTAGTAGTTGAGTTAATACGTAATGCATTTATGTATAATGTATTCATAAATAATTAAATTTGATATGCATATTGCCTTTGTTTATGTTCTGACATATTATGGTAATGTGAGATAACAATCGTTTGACTGAATAAGTAGATTTCACATTTGAACTTAATGTACGAAGATCAAATCTATAAATTTTCTTCTTATTACTTTGTTACAAGATAGCATTAATGGTTTACATAATTTTTTAACTATAGGTGTATGTAAAACATGTTGTTATGGGGTATAAATGCTACAAAGACGTGGAATGTGAACCTAAACATACATTCTTTTAAAGTTAGAGCCAAAAAATGCATTAAAATATTTCCTTAAGAACAAATTTAGAATTCTAATTTGATAACGTGCTAAAACACTTAGTGGATGAGAAAATATTTAAAATTCTTCTTTCGCCTTTATATTTCTCATTATTGGGTACGAGTCCTCTCCAAAATGAGAGAGAAAAATATGCTACAATCCTTTATTCTCCAAAGATTTTGTTATCGAAATTTCCTTTTCTTGTATTGATGTTATCTGCTTATATCTCTTAGACGTCTTTTACGACGCCCATGGAAAAAGAGAACCTGTTGAACTGCATTTTTATATCATCACAATAAATAATTTTACATTATTATAAGTGAAATTACGTTTATCATTCTCTTACTCTTATCCCAATTACTTGGTGTTGATACAATATGAACTCTTGTTTCATAGTACATGTTGTAAAAGTTATTGGCAACAGTTTTATGACCGGCCGCCTGCCAGACACCAATCCTCCTTGGCAATGTAATTGTTGACTGAACGGTATCAGATGGAGTTGACCCAGGTCGTTATAAGGCTCTTAGTCGTCTTTTACAACATCCGCGAGCAAAGTAAGGGTTGGTAGTATTCGTAGCCGCTACTACACAATATGTAAAAGTGAAATTACGTTATGTAACTTATTTATAAATTAGTGTAGGTTTAGTGATGTGTAGCGAAACAGGATGAGAGTAATGTTGTGAAGAAAGTTCTATGTATGAATGTCGAAGGTTACGGGTTGGGAAGTCCAAAAAAAAGACGAATGAGCAGCGTGGAGCATGACGTGGATAGACAAGGAGAGCACACAGGTATAACATTTGATAGGGTTGCGTGGAAAAATATTACGTCGACGTCAAGTAATTGTGACAAGAGAAGGGTGATGATGATGTTGATGATGATTTAGTACTATATAAACTTTCTGAACTCAACATATGTATATTTTTCTAGAATACGTCTTAATTTCAAAAAAGTTGCGATAAAAGCAATATAATTTGTATTGATAACAATCTATCAATTATTTTAAAGGTTATATATAATTAAACGCAAATAATTCCACCTATCCTTACTAATATTATAAATGCGAAAGTAACTCTGTCTGTCTGTCGCTCTTTCACGCCAGAACTACTGAACTGATCTAATTAAAATTTGGGACACAGATAGTCTAGAGCCTGATAAAGGACATAGGCTACTTTTTAATGCAAAAAAGGGTTGTAAAGGGGATGAAACGTTGTAAGGAAGTATCGTCATTTTTAAAGCCAGAAGCTTGAAACTTATTTTTAAGCTATTGATTAGATATAAATAAATTTGACATTAAAATTTTGTAAAAAACTTACCCTTAAGGGGTAAAATAAAAATAGAGGATGAAAAGCTTTAGAAAACTAACCTTTTATGCGGGCGAAGCCGTGGGCAGAAGCTAGTCTGCTATATATCGTTTACAAATATTTAATGTAGAGCACTCGCAACTAGATGAAAAGCTGTAGTAATAAATTATTATGCGCGCCATATCTGGAACAAATAATTATTTATCTATATTTTTATTGAGGACCGGTATTTTAATTAGATATTCAGATAGGCTGTTCTGACCTTAGGAGGGTCTAGGGCCTGGATTGTTAGCACTACCTGACGACCTTCTAGTTCCCTATATATTTGTCTGATTTCCTTAGAACAGTATAGTTTGCATTTGGAAGGCTCAGCAGCAGTTCTAGTGAGATCAATTAAATAATCCACTTCGTCAAAATGAAATACGCTGTAAGTAATCCTTTGAATGTGTGATCACTTTCAACTGGGATTTAATTAGTTAACAACTAAAGAAAAGTATGTTTTTTTGATTTTATATGCCTATAACTACTCTAATTAAAACGCCATGATGTTATTGCATAACAAATGGAATATATATTTAAAAAAAAATGTTTAAGTTTTCAATTTTTTTTATTGGCACCAGAAAGCAAATATCTCACTTATTTTAGAAAACACATTGTGCATAATAGTGAGGTTTATAAAAATTTACTTACACGGAGGAGATAAAAGTGTGGAGAAGTGGTGGAAATAGTGGCAATTGATATGCCTCTCTTCACTTTCTCTCAAGAATCAACTTTTAAATCTTTTTAAAAATAATTTCAGCTGGTATTCTTGCTTGTGTGCGTGGCCCTGGCTGCCGCTGCTCCTCAGATAATTGCTCCCTGGCCATATGCTGCCGGCTACGTGGCACCTTTTGCACCAGCCGCTAGGGTAAGTACATACAAACAAATTAAAATTCTAAGATACATTAAAATTCTAAGATTAAAATTCTATAAGAAATTAAATTAATTTCAGGAGTTCTTCCAAATTTAATGAAGTGATAATATAATATATTGGGATAACGAAAACAAATTTAAAATTAATTTCATCTGAAATAAATTACATACATACATATCATCACGCCATATCCCTTGCAGGGTAGGCAGAGAGAACAGAGTGCCAGAGAACTCTATCTTTGCATACTTCACTCGTTTCCTCAACATTCATAATTCTCTTCATACACGCTCGCCGGTTTCGGAGACTCTTGACTCAACCTTCCTTTAGTACATGACCGATCTGGTCTTGGTAGGTTAGTCTCGGTCTCCCCCGGTACCTACATTCTTCCACTTTCGCATTGTATATCTTCTTAACCAGACGTTCGTTCGGCATTCTTTCCACATGTCCGAACCATAAAAAATAAATTACACATTATTATTAATATTAAACTTTTTTAATCATACAATTTTGGAATCTTAACAGCGCAAGTATAGAAAGCGTAGATATTTAGTACCTATATTAAAAAAATCTAAGAATGTAATACAAGGAATTCAAATGATATATGAAAATATGCCATATCGTTTCTTTAGTCTGTTGGAGCAATAACAGCTTGATCACGCGACAGCCAAAAGTAAAGTTTCAGTTTTAATTCATGGTTTCAATTAACTGGATATTATTAAGTTTTTCATCAGGACACTCAGTGGCAGCTGAGAACTGCATTTAGGTCGATAAGCGACAATAGACTTTGAACTATGTCATCATTATTCTACTCTTATCCCAATTACTTGGGGTCGATACAGTATGTACTCTTCTTTCATAGTACATATTGTAAAAGTTAATGGCAATTGACCGGCCGCCTGCCAGACGTCAGCCCCTACTTGGGAATGTAATTGTTGACCAAACGGCATCAGATGGAGTTGGCTCAGGTCGTTATAAGGCTCTTAGTCGTCTTTTGCGATATTCACGAGCAAAGTAAGGATTGGTAGTATTCGTAGCCGCTACCACATAGCAACACAGACTTTAAACTACCGTATAGTCCGTATAGTATTTGTTTGCTAATATTTTTAATGAAAATAATTTCTGTTGTATATCTCCTTTTATTATTCATTTTTTTACAGACTTTGGTTGCCGGACCTACTGTGGTGAACGCAGCTGGCGCAACTTATACTTATCCTGGAGTAGTTGGTACTACAATTTTCTAAACCCTGTCTTCTCATCACAACCATCACAACCATCGCAACTTGTACCTCGTCTGATCAGTGATTCTATATAATCATGTAAATATTGGGCTGTAATAAAATTGGATATATTTGCTATGTGATTTATTTATTATATTCCTATATCGGCGGTTATGAATACTAACAACTATTATATTTGTCACTGATGTCTTAAAAGATGACTTTACATTGACTTGAGCCAACTTTTGGCCAACAATTACATTCTCATTGACCAGATCAGATAGGGGGCTGGTCATAAAAGTATTGCGAAAATCTTTGCGATATGTACGATGGAAGAAAAGTGTGTATCCCATATGCATCGACCCCAAGTCATTGGGATAAGAGCAGGATGTTGATTTAATTATGGATAAGCTTTGTTGGATGGTACGCCACCCTTGATTTTCTCGTAGGATTAGCATAATCGGATAAGTTAGATAAGTAGTTGGGATAAGAGCAGGATGATGATGATGATGTTATGATGCGCACCTCCTTCCACCGCCCTGAATGACGACAGGACATGGCTAGATGGCTAAGCATTAAATGTTTGGGGATTGAATGTGATCAGATGATCTCTTTGGCATCCCGTAAAAGTGCGAAAGGGACTGTTGTGGTTTTAAAGGATATCCCGGTTAAGTAGGTGACCGGCAAGTCCCACACACCTCCCATCTGTCATCGTTGGGGTATAGTGCGTAAATGCATTTCCATAGCGTGAACAATAAAAAAGGGCAATTATGATAATAAGAATGAAGATGATAATGATTTAATTTCAGACAAGAGTAGCCCGTGTGGTGGAAGGTTAAAGATAGGATGGGCCACCCTTTATTTTCTTTATTTTTGGGAGTTGCAATAAGCGGGTACACCATTGCAGCGCATATCTAAGATACTCATTATCATAATCCTTAACTCAAATCGTATACGTCCCACTGCTGGGCTTAAGTCTTTTCTAAAAGAGTGATGAAATTGACCTTTTATTTGACGCTGGTAAGATGGATTGGTATAGGATTTTACCTTGAGTTGTGTTGATGTTATTATCTTAGTTTATACACGCCCCACTGCTCGCATCGAATCTTCTTGCTTCTACCACCCTTGGCAGGTGGGTTGCAGATCACACTTGGTGTTATAAGTTTCCGTGAATATACTCCTCGTCACTGCTCCGTTGGTTGGTTCTACGATTTGCACAGGAAAAAATATGGATAACATTTTCTATTCTCAATCTCATTATCATCATTCTCCTACTCTTATCCCAATTACTTGGGGTCGATACAATATATACTCTTCTTTCATAGTACCTACATATTGTAAAAGTTATTGGCAATAGTTTTATAACCGGCCGCCTGCCAGACGTCAACCCTCCTTTTTTTTTTTTTTTTTTGCGGTGGGCTATGGACGTCGCACCCCGCCAAATCGGTCCGGGGTGACGGAAGAGGCGGCGCGCAACCCCATTGACCCACCCTGCAAGCACCTCTTCTTCGCCGTACGAGCGGGCCACCGGTACCCGATTTTTGTCTTCGGTGGCCCGCTCGGCGGTATGCCCTCTTGGGCTCCTCTCCTGTCGACGCCTCGACAGCTTTCGCCGTCGAGGCGTCGTCCTCACGCGGTGGCCTCACGTCGGGTGACCGGACAATTCCCCGGTCCGATCACCCGAAGCCTCGGTTAGGGCGGCATCAGGCGCAGGTACTCGCGCTTGCGCCGCCCCGGCCGCGGGCGGCGGCCCGGGTCACGGGAATCCTCCCGGGCCCGTTCCGCCGCCTCCTTCTGCGAGATGACAGCCTCGCAGAAGGCGGCGACCGCGTCCCAATTCTTGACGCTGTCGACCATCGCTCGCGCAACAGCCGGCAGCGTCAGGTCGGCACCGATGACAGCGACGAGGTCACGGCGCTGCCCGTCCCAGCCCGAACATACCTCGAGCGTATGTTGCGCCGTGTCCTCGTCGCTACTGCAATGGTGGCAGGACGGAGTCCACTCCCTCCGCACGACCGTGTGCAGGTACTTGCCGAAGCAACCATGCCCCGACAAGACCTGCACCAACCGGAAAGAGAGGACTCCGTGCCGCCGCTCCATCCACTCCATCAGTACGGGCCGGAGGGCCTCAACGGTAATAACACCGTATCTAGGCCTCTCCAGCCGCGTAGCCCAACGGGCGATGACTTCTCGGCGGGCGTCCTCGCGCCAGGTGGCTATCTCGTTGAACGATGGGGAGCCACCCTCTTCGCGCATTGAGGTAACCCGCCGGTAGAGGTCGGAGAGCATCTCCGCCTCTAGGTCCCACGGGGGTGTCCCGGCCAATAGGCACGCCGCCTCTGTCGACACCGTGCGGTACCCGCGAATGGCTCTGACCGCCATGACTCTCTGTGGCCTCCACAGAACCGCCCTGAGTTGGGCGTTCAGAGCTCTCGCCCACACGGGTGCGCCGTACATGGCCTTTGAGCGGATCACCCCCGCATACAGCCGTCGACCCTGAAAACTGGGTCCGCCCACGTTCGGCATGAGCCGAGAAAGGGCGGACGCCGCGCCGACCAGCCGGGGAGCAATTTGACGAAAATGCTCCCGGAACCACCATCGCCCGTCGAGCACCAGACCCAAGTACCTCATATGGGCCTGGATACTAATGTGGATGGAGTTGACGACTAACGAGGCGCCGATGGGCAGCCTCACACGGGGCCCATGGAATAGTAGAGCCTCCGTCTTGTTTAGGGCCACCCTGAGCCCCAGCGCCTCGATTCGCCTGACCATCTCCTCGGTGCCGAGAGTGGCCAGGCTCGCCGCCTCTTCGAATGTCCTGCCCCGGGCTGTGACGAGCGTGTCGTCAGCATAGCAAATAACGCTCAGCCCGGGGGGGAGACTCCCTCTCAACGCCCAGTCGTAACCGATGTCCCACAGAGTCGGCCCCAGAACCGACCCCTGCGGAACACCGCACGACTTGGGCGTCCGCACAATGTCCCCTGCGGGGCTCGCGTAGAGAACACTGCGCCCCTCCAAATAGTCTGCCACCAGCCGCCTGAGGTACAGAGGCACTCCGTGGAACCGGAGCGCCTCCCTGATGCAGCTGAATGGCAGACTATTGAAGGCGTTGGCGATGTCCAACGACACCGCCAACAGCACTCCTTGCCGGCGACAGCCTCCGCGGCCGTCTGCCTCAGGCGTAGCAGGGCCCCGATGGTCGAACGCCCCCTTCGAAACCCAAATTGAGCGTCCGACAGATCGGGCCCCACCTCTTCCAGGTGCTGGACGATGCGGGCAGCGAGGACACGCTCCAGCAGCTTACCCACATCGTCCAGAAGCACAATGGGCCTGTAGGCCGACGGCGAATCCGGGGGCCGTCCCGGCTTTGGCAGGAGAACCAACCTCCCTTCCTTCCAGCACTCAGGGAACTGTCCAGACGTCAGACAGGCGTTGAACAGTCGCCTGAGGCGAGGTTCGAGATGCTCGAGGAGCAACGTCAACACCCGGACTGGGATTCCGTCCGGGCCGGGGGCCGTGGTGGCGGAACGAATCTTCGCCACGGCTGCCCCCACTTCCGACTCCGTCACGGGCGGAACACTCTCGACGGCCTCCCGGTCGTGATCTGGCGAAGCCATGACCGGGGGCGTGTGCTCCGACTGCCGCGGGAACAGCTCCTCGACCACTCTACGAAGGAGGTCGGGCTGGAGGGTCTCGGTGAGGGGGGGGCCCTGCGCGCGAAGCTTATTCAGCGACGTGCGATACGGGTGACCCCAGGGCTCACGGTCAAGACCGTCCAGCATCTCCTGCCAACTCGCGTCCTTGGCGGACCGGATGGCCAGCCGAAAGGCGGTACGCGCACTGCGGTACGCCTCGTACAGCTGGCCCTCCCGCTCAACATCGCGGCGACGCCGCCGACTGCGGGTGTAGGACCTTCGGGCACTAATGCACGCCGCACGAAGATCCGCCAGTCTTGGGGACCACCAGTAGACCCCCTGCCTCGGAGGTAGACGCCGCACCCTGGGCATGGCCGCATCGCAGACCTGCGTTAACGCACTGCGGATGCGGACAGCCTCAACGTCCACTCCGTCCGCTGGGGGTGGTGAGGACAGCCACGTGTTCACGATGGCCGCCTCCGCCAGTAGGTCCCTATCCAGCCGCCCCACAGCCCACCGCGGCAATGCGGGAGCTCGGTCCGCCCTGTGACCCCTGCTGGGGTCCCGGAGAGGGGAGACCTCCATCCGGATGTAACGGTGATCCGACAGGGTCTCCGCCTCCTCCAGGACACGCCAGTTCCTCACTCGTGGTGCGACAGCGGGGCTAGCGAATGAAAAGTCCACTATCGACCCACCCTGCTGTCGCACACACGTGTTCACTGAGCCTCTGTTTAGGACACAGAGGCCCAGTGACGCCGCCCACTCCACGATCGCCCGCCCGCGATCGTCCGTCATCGGGGACCCCCACGCCGTGGATTTGGCGTTGAAGTCCCCCAGGACCAGGACGAGGCCCGGTGCCAGTCGACGTATCGAAGCCTCCAAGGTGGTGAGGGAGGCCCCGAAATCGTCCATCCTCCTATTAGGGGAGAGGTATACACTGTAGAGCGTGACCCCTCCCCAATCCGCCGCGACAAATTCCTCGCCCCTATCCAAGAGGGATAAGGACGGGAAGTGCCGCTGCGTGGAGGTGACGATTCCCGCGGTTCCGTTCCGGCTGACCACCCAATTGGGGCGATCAGGCACGACGTACGGTTCCGCGACTACGGCTGCACCGATCGACCACTCCGCCATGGATTGCAGGAGGAGGTCCTGCGCACCGGCGGAGTGGTTGGTGTTGGCCTGCAGGAGGTGAGTGGACTGGGCAGCCATTAATGGGCTGTGTCCATCATCACCTCCTGGCTTGCGGCGGGCGATCGGGCCGCGCTAGGAGCGGGAGCGGCCGGGGTCGAAGGGCCGCCCCGCCCCTTTGGAGCCGAAGCCGGAGGTCTGCACGCCCCAGAGCCCATGCGGTGCTTGGCAGGCTTATTGCCCGCCGCACACGCGGGGCAGTGGGGCGGGGCGGCGCAAGATGCCGCCATATGCCCAGTCTGACCGCAGCGGAAACAGAGTCCGCCGCAGTCAAAGCAATTAGTGCATGTTGGCCGGGTGTGCCCGACCGCCATGCACTTGAAACACCTCGCAGGCCGGTGCTCCAGCACGGTGACTCGCGCTGAGCTCCAGCCCACGAGGAGCCTGCCTGAGCCGGCCAGTTGCCTGACCGACTCCACTGGGCACTGCACCCAGGCGGCACCTACGCCGCCCGGACCGGGCCGGATGGCGCCAACCCGGACGGTGTCTATGGGACACCCGGTTTTCGAGGCAATGGCCTCCCGGATGTCTTCCACCGTCACAGAGTCGTCCAAACCCGCGATGCGCATTTCGGCGCACTTTACGGGTCTGGCGATTTTGACGCCACCCTCCTCGGCGAACAGACCTCGCAGCTTCGACGCCACGCTATCGGCCGTCCTGGTGCCCTCGGCCCCAGGGAACTCTAAGATCCGAGCCCCTGTCCGGGCCTTGCGAGTCCTGGCTTCGACGCCTCCTATGTCGGAGACGTCGAGCTCCCGCCGGGCTTTCCTCAGAACGGCCTCATAGCTGAGGCCCCTTTCTGCCGCCTCAGGCAGCACAGTGATCACCACTGCAGCTGTCTTCGGCGGCCGGAGCCCCTTGCGCGTCCTCTTCCTTTTCTTCTCGCCTCCGGCTCCTGCCTGGGGAGCGGCGACCTCAGCGGCGCGCTTCGCCGCCGCTCTCCTTCTCTGGCCACGACTCTTCCTGCCGCGCTCGGCCACCTGCCAACCCTGTTCGCGCGCAGCGGGCGTGCCAGGCGCGGCAGGCGCAGTCGCGGGTGCGCTAGTCGTCGCCGGCGGTGTCGGTGCGGGCGATAACTGCGGTCCGGCAGAAGCCGGTGCCGTCTTGCTCTTCGGAGCGGGCCCCTTGGGCTTGGGCCCTGCCGCGGCTGCGGCGTAGCTCCCCCCCACGCGGCCACCCTGACAGGGTAGCGGGGCGGGGGCTGGTGCCGCATATGGCCGCTTGTCCGCGGCAAGAGGCGGCCGAACACGTGGTTCTGGAGGCAGCCTTGCCTCCAGAACGGCCAAGCGCGCATCGACCAGATTGCCGATGGTGTCAATAATGACGCGCAAGGCCTCGTCCGGCACGCCCTCCACCGCGGGCAGCGGAGTTGGTGTCGCCGGCTGGACCTCTACCAGGGCCCGCTCCGCGACGTTTGGCGGCTTCCTTGCCGCGGCGGCCCGGCTAGCGGTGGCTGGCGGCGCACGCCCTGCAGTCGGCGGCGCCTTCTTCTTGGGGGCGGCGACCTCGACTCCATCGCGGCTAGCGCTGGTCGGCGGCGCGGTTGGCGCAGGCTGCATGAGCCGCGCCATTTGGGGCTTCAGGTCAGTCACGTCCTTGGTTAGGAGGCGGTTGGCCCTCCGTACCGCGGCCAGCTCCGACTCCAGCCGGCGGTTCTGGGCCCGCAGGCCTGATACCTCGCCACCAAGGCGGGCGTTTTCGGCCTGCAGGGCCTCCATATTCGTGGCTGGGGCGCTCGCGCGGGCACCAGCGGCCGCCACTTCGGTGGGAGGGATGCCGGACAACACCCCCAGCACCCTCGCGGCGGCCGCCTCATTATCGGCCCGCCTGCCAGCCTACACCCCTCCACGCACTCCGCCGGCCGGGGAGTGGGTCGTCCTTCCCGACGCCGCGGCCCCTCGCCCTCTGCGAGAGGCCGGAACTTTGGGAGGAGGCATGATGACCACGCTCCCCTCTGAATCTGCGCCTGAGCTGCCCTCCTTATTTAGGGGGCGCTTCCGCACCTTCGAGGGGAGGGCCTCCTCCCTTACCGTCAGGGCCGCGGTCAAGGCCACCGCCGCAGGGCGCGGTGACGACCTGGCGGCGGCGGCTTCCTCAGCCGATCCGCTGAACTCCTTGGACGGCTCTGCGGAACTACCGCCCTCGTCCATCACATCGGCAGATCCACTGCCCTCGTCTCTGGACGGCTCTGCGACAGAATTGTCGCCCTCGTCCGTTGACGGCTCTGCCGTGGATCTGCCGCCGTCCTTATCCCGCTCGCGCGCATAACGCTCGCGGTTTTCAGCATTCCGCTTCTTCTCGCGAGCGTTCGCTTTCGCGGCTTTCCCCCATGTGAACCGCGCCTGTCGACGCTTCTTCGTCTTCAAGAGGGGGGGGGGGGGGCTCCTTAGTCGGTGCCGGGCCCTCGGCAGACGCCTCTAGTCCTAAGGACGAGACGTCGTTTTGGTCAGTTTTGCATTGGCTTGACGAGGCCGTGATGTGGGAATCCGCTGGATTCCCGTCTGGTAAAATATTATTAGGTAAATCCATTTGATTCCCACGAGTATGGGAGAACTAACGGTCGACCCGGGCAGAGATCCCTGTACCCGGGCAAGCCTACATTTACCAACCAGGGGGTCGGCCGGTACCTTGGCTGGAGCGTGCTAACGACAGAACAACCCATCTGCCATGCATCTTCTCGCCGCACGCCAGAACTTAAGATTCTGGGTGATTTCCGAATTCGAATGTTGATTCGAACTCTTTATAGAGGTTTTCTTCCTCGCGATCCGGGTGGTTAAGCCAAGACCCTCGTTCCTGATACTAAGCCTCACGACAACTTGTCTTGAAGCAAGATATCAGGTTTACGATATGTCGGCGGTGGCATAAGCCTGCCCAGCCCTCAAATGAATGAGTGACCGGGCCCGTCCGAAATTTCGCCTCCTGAACCCTCTACAACTAGAGGGTCAGGAGCGAATTGGGGCTCAACCCATCGCTGGGGAACCCCCCCTCGCGCCAGAGATTCGCTACGGGCGACAATTCGACAGAAGGATCTGGGGCACTGTCGCCCGCACCCAGGGTACACCACGCGGAGGTTTCTGGCATCGTACCCCAGACGTCAACCCTCCTTGGGAATAACTATTCTTAATCTCATTATACAGACACTTAAATATGCTATCTAGCATAAAAATAATTATTTAAATCAGACAAATAGTTCATGATATTACTGCATTGAAACTTAGTTTTAATATAAATTTGATCTAGTTTTCTAAATACTTTCATCGCGTGCAGCATTATCTAGCTTTATCGTGTCAAAACGTCAATTACACGCTAAGATTAAGAGCACAAAGTTGAATAAACCCATTATTAATTTATGTAGGTAAACAGGTGAAAGTAATGGTGTCAAGTTATTTATTATTATTGTTATAATTTTGAACTTACAAATATTACGTGAACTGTAACCTATCCATCCATCAGTCCGTGAACGTCCACTGTTGGATATAGGCCTTTTCGCGAGCATGCCATTTAAAACGGTCCTGTGCCACCTGCATCCAACGGTTGCCTGCGACCTTTATAATGTCGTCAGTCCCCCTAGTGGGGATCGTCCCAAGCTGCATCATATAATTCGTAGTCGCCACTCGAGAATCTTTTTTACGGTTTTTAAGGATTTAGGGGGTTAAAAATTGTAAAAAAATAAGTTACATTGTATGGTTATGTTCTCTAAAGCTCTTGCTATGTGGTAAGGATACAAATTATATCAACGCTTAAATTGCTTGTAGGTATCGTAAAAAGCGATTAAGAGGTTTGTTTTGATCTGGGTTAACTTTATCTTATGTAGTTTGGCCAACAATTATATTTGCAACGAGGGTTGATGACAGGCAGACAGCCGGTCACAAAACTATTGCCAAAACTTTTTTAATATGTGCGATTACATATGGCGTTGACCTCAAGTGATTAGGATAAGATCAGGCTGCTCTGGGAGGGGGACCGACGGGCGCATGCATCGTCATAGAGTAGAATGCGGCATTCCACAGGGTTCGGTCCTTGGTCCGACTTTGTGGAACATCGAATTTGATTGGATGTTGCGGGGCCAGCTTTTCCCCGGGATGGGGATTATTTGTTACGCAGATGACACCCTCATCACGGTGAGGGGTGCTAACTTCCGCAACGCCGCCCGACTGGCAAGAGTCGGAGTAGCACTCGTTGTTGACCGGATTGGCAAGTTGGGCCTGAGGGTCTCATTGGAGAAGACAGAGGCCCTCCTATTTTATGGTCCCAGTCAAGGTCTTCCCCGAGGGGTACAACTCAGTGTGTCTGGGGTTGCCGTGCCGGTGCAGAACCGGATGAAGTACCTAGGTCTGCACCTAGACAGTAAGTGGCATTTTGGGCCGCATTTCGCCCAGCTCCTCCCTAGGCTTTCAAAGTCGGTCGCGGCGCTGGGTAGGTTTCTGCCCAATACTGGAGGTCCCGGATCGTCCTGCCGGCAGCTTTATGCTGGTATCTTGCGGTCTATGGTACTGTATGGTGCACCGATCTGGTCGCAGTCACTCACCGCCTTAAATAAAGCTTTACTACGCAAGGCGCAGAGGGCCATGGCAGTGAGGACAATACGGGGGTACCGTACGGTGTCCTGGACTGCAGCTACATTGTTGGCGTGCGATCCGCCCTGGTCACTTCAGGCTAGGATTCAGGCGGAAGCCTACCAGTTCTGCGCAGTGGCGCGGTCAAATGGTGAACGCGTCATCACGAGGGGACTGAGCAGGGCGAAATAAGCGGCTCGAAGAGCAGTATTCCAGCAGTGGAGGGAGGAACTAGAGTCCCCCGTAGCAAGACGGGGGACCGTTGAGACGGTAGCACCCCACCTTCACCGCTGGACGACACGAAGGCACGGCAATCTGTCCTTCAGGCTGACGCAGGTACTTAGCGGACACGGGGTCTTTGGTAAGTACCTGCACCGAATTGGACGTGAAGAGGCCCCTGGATGCCATGAGTGTGGCGCGCAAATCGATGACGCGCGTCCCACCCTGGAGGTATGTCCCGCCTGGGGGGGGTCAGCGCCACGAACTGTCGGCGGTCATTGGAGCGGATCTGTCGTTGTTAACCGTCATCAACAAGATGCTTGACAGCGACAGGTACTGGACGTCCAAGGCGAAGTCATCTCTGCAAAGGAGGCCGCGGAGCGGGAACGCGAAGCACTCGTGTCTGCGAACTCGCTCCGCCGGCGGCGACCAGGGAGAGGGAGGCGCGTATTAAATCTGGACGCGCATACATTATTCAATCAAAGGATCTACAATAAAAACAAATCACAGAGAATTACTGACATACCTAGTACGTCTCACGATTCCGTGGACAGCAGATATGAGGAAAATTTTGTCTGCAAAATTGGACATACAACAAAGACTGTAACTAAAATGATGTAGTAATCAACAGTATTAGTTGTACAATGGATTGAGATCCTGGTTCAACATACTCAATTGTCAACACTGATTTCTGGAGAAAAATTGGAGCACCAGCATTAACCAATGCTCCGAAGCTCAAGGCTTATGGTAACAATAAATTACAGTCTCAAGGTCTCGCTGAAGTTATTGTCGAAGTTGATGGACAACATAAAAGGTTACCAGTTGTTGTTATGAAAGATGCTAACCCAATGCTCTTTGGTCTACGCTGGAGTGAAATGTTCGAAATGGAATTTCCAAGACCAGTCTATTCAATAAAAACCAGGACACCGACAACACTCAAACAAGTCCTAGATAAGCACGTGCAGCTTTTTGATGGTAAACTATGCAAAGTCAAAAATTATCAAGTTAACATCTACATCAAACCCGGAGCAGAACCAGTACACTTGCCAGCACGACCAATTAAATTCAGCATAAGAAGAAGAACGTGGAAAGGGAATTAGATCGTCTTGTTGACCAAGGCATCATACAAAGAATTGATCCAAACGCAGCTCCAATACAGTGGGCTACTCCTACAGTAAATATCCTGAAAAACATTCGAGAAATCAGAATTTGTGGAGATTACACTACTACAATAAACCCAGTTCTGATTAAACACCTACACCCAATACCAATTTTTGATCAATTACGTCAAAATTTAGCAAATGGTGCAATATTTTCAAAAATAGACCTGAAAGACGCATATTTACAATTTGAAATAGCCCCAGAGTCAAAAAAATATTTAACATTATCTACACACAATGGATATTTTCAATATAACTGAATGCCGTTTGGAATTTTAACAGCACCTTCAATATTTCAACATTTTCTTGGTAAACTATTGGCCAACATTACTAATGTGGCTGTGTACTTTGATGATATCGCAATTACAGGCAGAAATTTAAGTGACCACCTACATACGCTTTTTATTGTACTAGACCGACTACATGAAGCAGGTTTGAAAGTAAATTTACGGAAATGCACTTTCCTACAAAAAGAGATTGAATACCTAGGACATACAATAGATAAAAATGGAATACGCCTAACAAAAACAAAAATAGAAGCAATTACGAAAGCATCATATCCAAGCAATTCCAAAGAATTAAGATCGTTTCTCGGTTTAGTTAATTTTTATGAACGCTTTATTCCGCATCTTCTTGGTATATGTGCAGATTTGCATGAACTAACTAGCGGCAGACAAAAATGGCGCTGGACAGAGCACGAAAGGAAGCAGCAAAAGCAAATCTTTGAAGCAACCAAAGCATGCATTGCTACCTCAAAGCCTTTAATAGCATTTGACGACAAACGCACTCTCTTCTTAGCTTGTGATGCATCTGAAAAGGGCGTTGGAGAAGTCTTATATCACAATGATAAAACTATTCAACAACCTATTGCGTTTGTATCCAGGAAACTCCGCCCAGCAGAAAGTAAATACTCAGTTATAGATCGCGAAGTGCTGGCTATTGTATTTGCAATTAAAAAAATTGATCAATACTTACGTGGCAGCAAATTTATCCTAGTGACAGACCACAAGCCACTTATTCATATATTAGGCGCTCGGCGTAATCTACCAAAGCTAGTTAACAATAGATTAGTAAGGTGGGCACTATTAATTGGAAGCTACAATTACGACATTTGCTATCAAAAAGGAGAAAATAACATTTTAGCTGATTGTTTGTCCAGATTGCCCAATCCAGAAACGATACCACCACAATCTGAGAGTACTGTTTACAAAATAAACTTACAATCACTAGGAAATAGAATGGCCGATCTGCAACTATCAGAGAAAAACATAAATGAAAAACATATAAAGATACAATTCTTTCACAAGTTTGTCACTATTTAAAGACAGGTTGGCGAGAATTGGAATTTAAACCAGAAATTAATCATTATTATAGAAAACGTTTTGAACTCTCCATTGAAAACAACATCTTAATGTGGCAGGGCAGGATGGAAATACCTGAAACACTTCGAAGAACAATCCTCACATACCTACACCGAGGTCATCCTGGTATATCTGTTATGAAAGCTCTTTCACGCTTCTACGTTTGGTGGCCTTCGATCGATGAAGACATAGACACCTTTGTGAAAACGTGCATGTGATGTCAACAAAATCGACCTTACAATACAGAGCTTCCAATCTTTTCTTGGTCTATACCAGATCAAGTTTGGGAACGAATTCACATTGATTTTGCGGGACCGTTTGAAAGTTAATTTTATGTGATGCACTGTCAAAATGGATCGAAGTACGGCCTATGAATAACATCTCTACAAGAAAATTATGTGCAGCTCTCGTAGGAACGGACTGGCTGAACGACTTGTGAGAACTTTTAAATCAAGAATGGCAACAAACGATGGTAATCATATGAACCGTCGCTTGCTGGAATTTCTATTTACTTATCGAAATACACCTCATACTACGACAGGCAAATCACCAGCTCAAATGATGTTTGGCCGACAGTTAAACTGTCTTCTAAGCAACGTTCGGCCCGATAAAAGAAGATCATTGCAATATAAATAAGTGAAAGCCAACACCATGGCTTCAATTCCTAATTATCATCCAGGTGAAAAAGTCTACATTAAGACAAAAAAACGAAAAAAAATGGCAACCCGCAACAGTAACAACTCGTAATCATAAATATTCCTATATCGTCACAACATCTGATGGGGGAGTAAAACGGAGACTGATCATATCAGACCCCGAGTTACCTTTTCTAATACCGCACCACCAACATTATCATCCATTGCCACGCCACCCAGATTCATGTGTACAAATTCAGCGCCTATTCCATGCATATCATCCATACCTGTACATGTATCATCTTCAATTCCATCACCGACATCACCATTAGCATCCGCATCAATTATTTTCAGCCCTATTGAAATCACACCTGCGATGACAGTTGCGACTACACCATCTACAGCAACTTCGCCACCTTTCGTCACGCCTACGGCTACCGTTGTAGCACCTACACTTCGTCGCAGTCAGCGCACAGTACATCCACCGCGTCGGCTAATCGACGAAATGTGAATGAGGAGGAATGTTACAATTACAAACTCCATACGAATTCCATAGACATTAATATCATTGTCATATTACAGATGTCATATTATTTTCAATTATTAAATTATCATTATACGAAAGCAATGTATTATTTGTATTTATTTTAGGTATAAAACATTTTTGATCTGGAAAAGAATTTGTGGAATGTCGTTCAAACCAGTGTTATATAAATTATGACGTAATAACTACAAGGAATCTAGATCTATTTTAAACAAAGAAAAGAAATATAATGACACGTCTTCCTTACAACATTAAAAGTTATTGCTTAGATGCATTTAAGTTTGCGCATGCAGCGTAACAGTTATTATGAAGAGAAAAAAAATAAGATCAACTCACACAATTAAAAGACTTACATAAATACCACATTCATATTATAAGTTAAAAGCGTCGTAAATTCACAACTCGCACGAATTAATTTACCTATTACATCTAAAGAAAATAAACATTATAATTTTTTTTAAAGAAGTAAGGATAAAAAACTACTTATGTGGTCTTTTTTTACCATTCACGCAACAAAGGTACACTTTATTACATACGTTATATAATAGAATGTAATTTAAAACTAAAAATGATGTAAAACTTGCTGCTTGTAACCGTGTCGTTGATCTAGAGAGATAGTAAAAGTGGTCAGTCTTGAAAAAAAAAGATGACAACTGCCACAGACTGTGCTTTCAATGGTCCACATAGCGGGCTTATTTTGCTCAGCAATCATTGATGTTAATGACGTTAATAGTTTGAACTCATAGATTTATTACAACTGGTTATAGTTAGTGATTTCAATGTGATAAAAATCATTTATTATATATCCGTAGTTCCGTTATCTTTAAGTAAGTTATTATATAATATAGGCTTTGTATTTTTAAAGTTCTGTTTAGCTAAGGTTAAATAGACTGGATGCTTGTGGAATCTGGTATTTTTTAATCATATTTAAAAAAAAATGTATCCTAGTAAGGCATCCCATTGGAGGTAATATTTGTTAAAGTTGTTATGTACATACAACTTAATTTAAAAGAAGTAATTTAAAAAATTACGAGCCCGTTGCGTTTCTTGTCGGATCTTCTCAGTCTGTGGTTGCGTTCCGATCTGGTGGTAGATTATAAGATTAATTTCAAACGAAATGTAAAAAGAATGAGTAAGGCAGAGGTTACATTCACTTTGTCACGCAATTTTCAATTGTCCCACTTAGTTATTGTACCATTAATCAGGTAAGTTCTCGAATTATATAGAAAAAATCCATAGAAAACCCGGTTATAGCTTAAAGAAGTAGGGCATACTTTAAAAATAAGGAGAAGGTTCACAATTCGAATTTTTTCTTTTATTTAAAAAAAAAAAGAACCCTGCTCCCTGATAATCCTTGTATTGCGAGGGACTTTACAAACATGCCATTAACGCAGACAAATTACAGCCAGACTCAGAATAACACTTTGTGGGTCGCACAAAGTATTGTCATGCGAGGAAATTGAACCCACGGAACTAACACGGAAGGTGTCTTATCGTCGACTACATTGATGATATTCACATTTTTTTATTATTAGTCGATGTAAAATTATTACTTTCTGTGCATTTTTATTTTAGTAAATCCAGTAATCGGACTCCACTATTCGAAGAATTGAAAATAAAAAGGTAGTATTTACACCACGCTTATTAGTCTTACACTCTGAATGTTGAATCATATTATACCTCTTCCTTGTTCTAGCAAGAACTCGATAAACTTATGTAATTCAAATTAGCTGTGATAAAGAATTGCTTAAAACCTAGATTGGGGTATATTTTACAGATACGTCGACATCATGTGCCCTAGTAAAATTTCTAATATTTTCTTTTTATTCAATTGCCATTAAAGTTTCATTTCTCTGAAAAGTTATAGTCACATAAGGATATGTCTACGTAAAATTATTAATGAAATTTCGTACGCTTATTTCGACTGGTTATTTTCTTGAAATTATAACTTTTTTTTTATTATAATTAAAATGGAAATTCTTAAAAATTAAAAAATGGCGCAGGTTACTCGAGACTAAACAGCGTATGATCAGGTATAATGTATCCCTCTTGAATACGACAAAATTGTTCGTGTCAGAAGAGATTTACAGTTGAACTTTAAAAAGTAAAAAAAGTGTTGCAAGTACTTTAAATTGACCTAAAACAGATACAAAACAAATTCACATCGTTGCACATACAGTTTTATTCATTTTTCTCACTTAAAATAAATAAAAACTGACACCGTATTATTTGCAGGCACACTTATTTTATAGCGCCGTTTAGATCACATGAATGCCAAATTTCAAATGCATTTATTAGAGTCGCGGGTGGAGTACATCATCTGCTGAGGCATGTTTGCCAGGTTTATCCTAATTAATAACTATATATGCGGTTTTGTAGACTTGAATTACAGTGTTCATCATCCCCTTTACCCATGGATGTCGTAAAATACGACTAAGGGATAATACATATAACATCTATGTAAGAGCAGAATAAGTGGAAATAAGGGGCTTTTGGCGGGAATCTAAAACGTCATGTGGTGCTCTTGTATTATATTCGATATTTTAGTGTTTTAACGTGTTATATTAGATATTTTTTATGGTATTTTATGTAATGTGATGTGACTGAACTGCTGAGATGTAGTGAATATCATATGAAAGTGCTTTACAACGTTTTCGTTTTCCATCAAAATTCCCACAAGATACCATTAACAATGTGGCCATAGCACTGTTGATGGCGACAATTTGACTTACTGACGGACAATGACTAATCTGAAGACACTAAAAACTTGAAGATAACTATAACTCGACACTGGCAACAATGGCTCATTTAAGTAGCTGATTGCCAATACATAAAAAGAAGAAGAAGAAGTGGAAATAAAACCCTATATCAACACGTTGGAACAGCATGGTATAGTAAGTTGATTTGCCTCCTAGGAATTCTGGAGGAGGCTCGAATCTAGTAGTGGGACATATATGAGCTGAGATGATGACGGCGAGGATTTATCGATCCCAATGATTTGGAGTTATGAAATGGATTAGGATCAATAATCGCTGATCAAAAGTTCTAATCATACAAATTGGAGATGAAGTTTACTGAGTCATCTAGTAATTAATAAATAAAATGTGCATACGAGAATTTTGGTCTTTGATACTCAGCACAGAGTAGAAAATAAATGTCACTCTAATGTGATTTTTATTTATTTGTGTCACTGTAAAATATAGAGACTTTTGACGGGAATTTGAAAACGTCATGTGGTGCTCTTGTATTATAGTCGATATCTTAGTATTTTACCGTGTTTTATTAGATAATTTTGATGGCATTTTATGTAATATGAAGCGGCGGAACTACTGGGATGTAGTGAATATCATATAAAAGTGCTTTACAAGGTTTTCGTTTTCCATCAAAATTCCCACAAGATACCATTAACAGTGTGGCCATTGCACTGTTAATGGCGACAATTTGACTTAGACAATGACTAACGTGAAAGACTAAAAACGTGAAAATATTTATAACTTGACACTGGCACAAATAGCTCGTATATGTAGCTGATTGCCAATATATAAGAAGAAGAAGAAGTAAAATATAGAAAATGTGATTTTTGACGGGAGTCTGAAAACGTTATGTGGTGTTCTTGTATTATATTCGATATCTAAGTGTTTTAACGTGTTATATTAAATAATTTTGATGGCATTTTATGTAATGTGATGCGACAGAAGTGCTAGGATGTAGTGAATATCATAAAAAATGCTTTACAACGTTTTCGTTTTGTATCAAAATTCCTACAAGATACCATTAATAGTGTGACCATAGCACTGTTGAAGGTGACGATTTGAATTAGACAATGACTAACCTGAAAAGACTATAAACGTAAAAACATTAATTTCGTAAACGGGTTTTATAAATAATTAAGCATATTAAATGCTAAATTTCAGTCATTTAAACGTAAAAACAATTAAAACTTGACACTTGCACCAATAGCTCGTATAAGTAGCTGATTGCCAATACACAAAGAGAAGAAGAAGAATATAGAAAATGTTAACTTTGTTTATTATATTAACTCGTGAATTTACTTAGAATTTACTTTCCTAACTCCTATAACTGTTTATAAAACCCGTTTACGAAATGAAAAATGATATCACAAGCGGGATTCGAACCCGCGCCTATTGGGATTCCGGCCCAATCGTGCTGTCACTACACCACCGTGACTAATTGTAGGACATGCAAATTTCACTTCGTATCATATTTACGTCTTAAGGTGACGGTATGCTATCTACCCGACAATGTTTACACATTGTTATAGGCTTAATACTTAAAACTTTACAGTTAGAATTGTATTAAACGATGACACAACCTTGTTATTTAAATTATCCTACAACTATTAATCTAATTTGAGTTATTGGAGAGATCTTGTGAACGCCATTTATATGTATAAAAAAACTGTATTATTGAGAGATAGATCACACGACTAGGAAGACCGACATGATTGACGACTAAAATATAAATCTACTAATTTTTAAACTTATTTTACTTTTATGTTGGCGAAGCTGTGGTTAATCACTAACAGAGGCCATTCTTTAAGAAGAAGAAGAACTGTGTTATTAAAATTAGATGGTATTTTAAAAGAATACCTGATTACTGCATTGGCGTTAATATACGATTACATATTATAACTTCGTAGCCTTGTTAGTTAGTTCGAATCCTTGTTAGATAATAGTGATTATGTTTTGCGTAGATTTTAACATTTCTAACGATTTTAACGACAATTTTTGTGCTGTTAACGGTTAGAGGCTTGCTCATATTATTATAATATTATGTAATGTGGGTGACAATCGGTGTGGTGACTGAGTAAGAATTCACCACCCCCCTTCCTTGCCTGTGGATTTCGTAAAAGATGACTAAAGAATATGATATGTATATAACATCTATGCAAGAGAAAGGAAATTCGAAAAGAAATTCTATGCCAAATCGTGTAACCAGAGAGTACAGTAGGTCAATTTCCCTCATATTGTGGAGTAGGGACGAATCTATCAGTGAGAATTAGCTGAGATGATGTAATGTGGACTTATTACCACACTTACTACTTCAGGAATGATCTGGTACGAAACTATACTATTTATACAATTAATTGAATTGTACATCATAATAGCAGTTCCTCATACGTACAATTAAATTATGTGTGTCACGATGATACGATTTAGGTGAATCAGCTTAGAAAGGATTGGAAAGGCCCCGAGATGTTATATAAAATCTATAATAAAAGCAGTCATATGTCGTAATACTTTGTTTTCTCTACACCTAGATTATGTTTAGCACACATCATCGTTATTTATGTTTATATTAATAATTATGTATTATTATGATTAATTTTTGCGTTATGAATATTTTTTGAATTTATTTATAACTTGAATCTCCTTTTCTTTATTCGTCTAGTGACGGAGTAAGATAATGGTAACCGCCTGTACGTTTTCTGTGGGTATTATAAAAATCGATTAGAATATATCTAACCTAACTACATTTCAAGAGTAGAACTTGAAATAAAGATTATGTCAACCCGTTTGGCTAATATGGTATGCAGTAAGTTAATTTTATGTCATCCAAAAGAGGTCCGTGTTTAACAGAAAAATGTATTTGAGCCTTTTTTGGGGTCTATTCAGTGTGACTCCTGTTAGACGGGATCCGTAATGGTCTCTATAAATGACACCAAGGTCTGACCCTCAAGCAGTCCCGTAAAATGATTTTAATTGTCTTAGGATTTGCAACAAATTTATTTAGAAAAGAAAACATAAGTTGAAAAATTCTACTTCTGTTCTATGCATAATGGGAGACATGAAGCATAAGTCAATAAATAATAAGGGGCTGTTCATACATTACGTAAGGGATTTTGAAAAATATTTTGGTCCCCTCTCCCTTTACCATAAGACATAAGATTGCAACTAAACGCCCTCCCCCCCTCAATAAGAATTTTTGTAAGAAAAGACTATTGATAAAAAATAACTCCGTTTATTCCGAAAATATCTTTTATTACAATCTTCTTACTACAAGTAGGTATCATTAACTCACTGCAATAACATTAATCTTATATCACAGTTTTGGTCAAAATTAGTAATTTTCAATTTAATATCTTACTTAATGTCAGGTTTATTAGCCCCTCTCTGCCTATAGTAAGAAGTTATAATATTTAGTCAATACCCCAAAAGCGCCTTACATAATTTATGGATGGCCCCCAAGATACGTGAAGGATAGCACCAAGGATATGACAGAGCTTAATCGATTGTAATAGTAGGTATAGCAGTAACGTCTGAGTAAAAATAAATTTTCTCGAGTTGCCACAAGGTCCGTATAGTAAACTACTCCAGACGTGACGTCGCGCTCACTACGCCAGAGTCTGCTCTCTTAGAGGATGTGGTGCCTGCTTCTTCAAAATCGCAATTATACGTGGAGCATTGATAAAATGGTGATGATGTTAATTTAAATTTACTTTATAAATTTCCATGGGCAGTGAAGAATTGGGTATAAAATGTTATCACTCTAGCCATTCTCGCGGGTGCTATGAGAGACGAATAAAGAGATGTAACTTAATAATTGCAAAAAAAAATGTTCTGTGGGTTTTATTAGTCTATTAAAGCTTAATTCCAATAGTCGTTACTATATGGACTATACAGGTGAAGAAGGTGAATCTATAATGCCTGGTTGGTCTAGTGGCATTAGGAAGCTTTGCTACGGTAATCTCAATGTCACAACTAACACAAAAAACTTGTTCAACAATGACAATTGTGATTGAGTATTCTATATCGTTATTATTTCTTTAAATAAAAGTCAATACTTTAAAATAAAGGATGTTCAATATGACAATAAATTAGTAAGTAGCGACTATCGAAGCATCGGACAGCTAGTTAAAATGTAAAATTAGATATCGACCCACTATTCTAAAAAAGTATCCATTTATCAATGCGTCCGTTGATGTAATATATATGAATTGTAAATATTTCAAGCTCATTGAACCATCAATTATTTGCATATTAACATTACATAAACAGCCGTCAGAATTAACGCTAATTAATCCAAATCAATCTGTTCTCTCTGCCTACCCTACAAGGGATATGGCGTGATGATATGTATGTATGTATGTATGTAATCCAAATCTGGTAATGTAAGAATAGTTGTTTGGCTTCGTATAAAACAACAGTTATTTGTCAAGTAAATTATGTCAAAGATATAAGAATTGAAGAATATAAGATTTGAAGAAGAGAACTTCAACATGAAGAGAACTTGAACAGGTTTTTTCTTGAACATTTATTTTTATCTGGTAGAAACAAATGTTTAAGAAAATATCTGGCAAAACAAATATTCAAGAAAAAGTCTTTGCGATTATAAATGCGGAATTTGTTATATGCAACTTCATAGGATAGTTTCTCACACATATCCTTATATTACATCATCCTTACAGTCATATACTACGACTAAAAAAAAGGCAAAAATCTTAATAGTAGAAGCAGCAAATCTGATGTTTCCTATGTAATAGATTGAAATAGAAAATTCAGCCTTTCTTGTTAAGTTCAATGGTGTCAAAATCCTAATAACTTAAGTATTATAAAAAGTCATCGTTTTTAACTTTATTACATTTTAATTTTTAGAATATAGCTTTAGAATATTCTGATTACTTGTTTGCTTTAGTACAAATCTTGCTTTTTTATAATCATCTTGGTGGTGCAAGGGCTTCTTCATAAATAATTAGACACCAACCATACCCAAACTTAGAATAACCCTTTCTAGATCCAACAATTGATTTGCGTAGACGCCACATTCATAACATCTTTCTTGCAGTAAGGTCGTAAAAACAATACTCACAATTTCTTCCTTTTCCTTGGGTATCCTAAAAAAATAGAAGAAAAACCGCAATTAAACTGTAATTTAACTGTAAGTCAATCCGTCAGGCCAATATTCCTTCATTACGTCATTTGAAGGAAGAACCACCTGTAATACCATTATTACATGTCCACATCTTACATGTCCATATATCTATAAATTCATATTTATAAAGAAGAGACACTCAGTTTCTGGGCTCTAGTTTGAGAGGTCTCTACGCTCACCACTAGTCCACGTGAAGAATAACAGTCATCTGAGGTTCAATGAAAAAAATCTAACATCGATAGTTCAATGAAAAAAGGCTTGTTATTTAAATTTCAAGATATTTAGTGTAGTTACATATTTTACACCTAAGATAGAACTGAGATATTAGTTTATGACGAAGAGTGATCTAATTTTAACACGCTTACATTAACTTGGTTTGTACGGAACGGAATTTTGCACGTAATTTTTACCTCCTTTTAAACGTCGGATTAATTTGAATTTTGAAAAATATTTATCAAGAAAATGCAATTATTTAAATAGTTTCTCTCACTATCCTTACAGGGTTAGGGATATTTTTATATCCGTAGTTAAAGTTTTGGCGTGATTCGATAGATGTCGCTATCCTTATTTTCTGTATCTTATTTTCTAATTTGGTTATCAGTGTTTTTAATTTTTTAACTACCTATTTTTTGTTCAATATCAATAGTTATATTGGTATAACTAAAAAACATATGTTTCTGTTTTAATAGCTTGCTTTCTATAGAGTCTGCGATGCATATTCGAATTTTGTTTCGTTTCCGGCAATAATATATGCGTTTTTGAATTAATGCGGGTTAATTATGTTGATAAATAAATACTATTAATCATTAATAAACAAATGAATACCTACGGTGAATAAATTAACAAAGAAGCGATAATTTTTAATATGTAATAGTGTCAAGACATAATTTATTTTAATTGTTTTTTTGTAGCCGCTTCTACAGGTGTTAAATTTCTTATTGGCCATTTCTCAGGTATTCTAAAGGATACCATATTTACGCTTTTTCGCAAATTTTGTAGTATTTGTTGAGATATTGAGCATTCTTATACTACCTTTTTGATCGCAACAATAGAATTTAAAAGCTATATGCTTTATCAAAGGTTGTGACCATTGAGAAAGGCATAACGGCACAGATGAAAATGGGATTCCAACCTGTTATTTACGTAAGAAAAACCTCAAATCAACTATTTAAGATCGAGTACTTCGTCCCTTACCATCATTTTACCATTAGTCATTAGATCAAAATTAAAAAACTCTGCTTAATAAAACAAGAATAGACTGTTGGCTGACATGTATTGGCTTACATGCGGTTCATGAACTAGTTTATAAATTTAGTTTTATGTCATGTATCGTTTGCTTTTGGTTTTGCAACAATAATATGTAAGTGATGTATTGGTGGATGTGGTTTATGTCATACAATAGACATAAAGACTTTGGGCCTGTCTAAGCCATACGATAACAGGAATCTGTCATTAATATTTATTTTTGAACAACACTTTCCTTTTCGGTTGTAAACTTTCGCTAATCCATTAGGTATAGCCATATTCTTCAGTATTATCTATTCATTTGTTGTTGACAAATACTTTTTTTCACTTTACTTCCACTTAAACTATTCTTCTTAATGCAATGTTGAAATATGCAAGTATTTTAAATTATTGAAAGTTTTAAGTAATCAGTGATTTTAATACAACAAATTAAAACACAAAAGTGAAGTTTTTTTTACTATTTATCAAAATTTTCTCAAATCTCATAAAAAATATCTAATATATTTTGAGTTACCATGGACTAACGATCTTTTTTAATATATATATATATATATATATATATATATATATATATATATATATAATATCTGGAGGACCGAGCCTTGCTCGGTATTTTCTTATTAGTGTGTTTTGGAAGATATATTTAAATATATTATAATTAAAACAATGAAAAAATAAATTAAAAAGGCAAACGTACAAAAATAGAAAATTAAAAATATATCGAGCAAAAAGGAGCCAAAATCACGTTTGTCGTATGGGAGAGTACCCCTTAAATATTTATTTTATTTTGTTTTTTAGTATTTGACGTTATAGCGGCAATCAGGTCATCTGTGAAAATTTCTGTCTGACTGCTGTCTAACTATCATGGTTCATGAGATACAACCTGGTGATAGACAGATGGACGGACAGATGGACGGTGAAGTCCTAGTTATAGGGTGCCGTTTTACGCTTTTGGTACAGAACCCTGAAGAGGTTGAACTCACATAAAAGTTTGGTACAATGAAAATACTCTTTAAAATTGGAATGTCTCAAACGTCACAATACTGTATTAAGCACGGCATTTGAAAGTTTCTAAGCTATAAAGAGTTCATACACTTTTAGGACAAGGCGTCATAAGAACGTAGAGTTGCATCGTATAACTAAAATCCATCGCTCATAAGATATATTACCCATTTTAATTTTACTCTGGCGAGGGTATTTTTACCGCATAATGATTAGTAAAGAGAGATAGTCATTTTCTATATTTTTTCGCTGTTTAGTCAGGGTTTAATCAACATTTTTGTAAAAATTGAGACGGAAAGGCTATATATAGGTATATTAGGAACAATCAGTAAGATACGATAGGGAGACAGGATGTTAATGCTGATCAGATTGGTCGCAAGACGACATGACCTAACTGTGTGCGCTACTATGGTCGTTTCGATTTCTTTATGCTATTTATTTGCAAATATTTTAAATAATTTGAAGGGGTCGAATATTAAAATAAATTTACGAATAAGTTAGGGGTTTATACCCCAAGTCCGACAACCGGTCGAGTTCTTGAATACTCTGAAGGCTCCCGGTCTCCCAACTTACATCTTAAAATTGAGAGCTGGCGCGCCAAAATTATACAATGCCACCAGTTTGCAAGAAAAAACATTGCATTGCAATGTAATCAGGTCATCTATACTGATCGGTTGTTCTTGATTTATGCCCAGTGTCTGTATTTATGCCTAGGATTGTCCAAATGCCGTCAAATTACTCCTTCGAATTTCAGAGAGTGCAGTTTGCCATTAAATTCTGCTTCGCAATAACCATAAACAAAGCTCGAGGTCATATTCCTAAGGTAGCGGGAGTAGACTTGAGAGAAAGCTGCTTCTCCCATGGGCAGTTGTAAGTGACATGCTTCAGAGTAAGCTCACAGAGTAGCCTAGTAACTCTAGCATCCGAAAGGAAACAAAAGACATTGTTTACAAAGAAATACTGTAATAGGTGTAGAATCGCGGGTGGGCGGGGATGTTAAAGAAGCGGTACCAGTGGTCGGCTTAATTTCGATGGAAAAGACGGTGGGTTATGGGGCCGCACACTACCCTTCCGTCGCCTCGGTCGCAATGAGCGCGTTGTATTAAAAACATGGCCTGCTAAGAAAAAGCCTGGTGTCCATAGTATATAACAAAATTTCATTTCATTTTATGTTTATTATGTAAACCACTACACTATAACAAAGATTATTATCATCATCATCATCATCACAGCCCATATACGTCCCACTATTGGGCTCATGCCTCCTCCATAATAGGAGGAAAGTTAACCTACTATACCGTGCTGGTCAGACGTGTTGGTATAGGGTTTTGTTTTGAATTTTCCTTCTCTTGCATATATGTTATATGCATTTTATATCCCTTAGTCGTCTCTTACTATCACTATAAGATAGGGGGTGGTGAATTGTATTCTTACTCCGTCACCATACGGATAAGATTGTTATACTATATAAGAATACAACATTTATACATAATTATCTATAAATAAAAATAAAAATAATAACGTAAAAAACAAACAAAAATCCTATTAAAACATTATCGACTTCTACGCAGATAAAAATGCGGGCAAAAGATAATAATTAATAAAATAATAAAAATAAGGCCAAAAAGTAAATAAGAAAAGTAAGGATCCTAACCGAGCTCCGGTTTGTTTGGATTAGACTACTCGATTTTCCAACTGAGCTAAATGTCTATTCTTAATGACAGGATCAAAATTTGAAACCTTCATATTCTAATAGTTTCAATACAACGAAAAATTATATATTTTGTTGCCGAATAATACTGACAAAACAATATTTTCTATAAATGAAACCGAGCTAGATCGATTAATGGCCCTCGGAACCCGCTTGTATGCTAAATTTCAAGAAAATCGTTGGAGCCGTTTCCGAGATTCAGATTACATATATATATATATATATATATATATATATATATATATATATATATATATATATATATATATATATATATATATATATATATATATACAAGAATTGCTCTTTTAAAGATATAGTGAGATATATATATATATTATACATTATATAAATTCATTTATTTATAAAACCCGATTACGAAGCGAAAAATGATGTCACAAGCGGGATTCGAACCCGCGCCTATTGGGATTCCGCCCAACGCGGGTTCGAATCCCGCTTGTGACATCATTTCTCGCTTCGTAATCGAGTTTTATAAATAATTAAGCATATTAAAATGCTAAATTTCAATAATTTGAATTCATTTTTTATGCATAAAACCTGTGAGGGTACATATTGTCATTTTTTACATTTTAATTTAATCTAATAAACTCTCACCGGTTCGAAATGAGACCGCTACAGAGAAGATCGGGCAAGAAACTCAGCGGGTTTATCTAATTATATTATATCTATGTTATTTCTTTTCTGATTTTTTTTTATAAAAATAGTAAAACGTACTTATTATTTAAATAGCTCCAGTGTGATGCCCTTCGGCATATATAGTCGGCTATAGTTTAAATACAATGTAAAAGACACTGGCTGGACCGGATTCCACAAGCAACACCTGATCACGAGTTAACTACTAGAGCAGCCATCACTCCCCTCGACCACTTTGGAGGGAAGGGAGAGACCTGCTCCACGCAGCTACTGCAAGCAGACCTTTCACTGAGCATGATCTACAATACCATGCACTACAAATTAAAAAAAAGTCAAATTTCGTCAGGCAAAACACGCTATGCTTTACTAGTATCTAAAATTATTAAAAAAAATAAATAATAACGGAACAGTTTACAAAGACAATGTAATTGCTGAACGAGGAGCTGCTCATAGCCATTCTGTACTATCGCTTAGATAATCCGATTTTATAATAATCTTTTTTACAGAGTCTGTTCTTGACAGCCCTTTTAAATTTATTCACAGACATATTTCGGATATATTTTGGTAATTTATTATAGAAGCGTATACACTGCCACCTGAATGAGCTATTTGCATATTATATCCCTTAGTCGTCTTCTACGACACCCCTGAACAAGATAGGTTGTGGTGAAATGTATTCTTATTCCGTCACCATACATACGACGCAGTAGGCTGATTTGTAATTCTCCCATTCTATAATTTTTAGGGTTTCGTACATGTGAAAAAAAAAACGACAGCAATGATCATTTGAGTTTATCTGGTTATCTGTGATAATCAATTTTCTCGTCATTAAGGTCAAATTTGTTACACCTAAGTAACCAATCAGCCAAGCCATTAGAAGACAATATATGTCTTCTAATGGCTTGGCTGATTGGTCTGGTAAGCGTCATCAAATCATAGCTGGCACAAAATGAGTCTGAAATGTGACAATCGATCGGCTGTTGCGATTCAGTAATTATTACAAACTAGGTTAATTAGCTAGTTGAAAATAAAAGTAGTATCAGTGTAGATCAGTTACAATTGTTTTAAAAGTTTATAAAAAATAAGTTTCATTAGAGGTAGTAAATTGACTTTACAATTCAACGAAAATGAATATGTTCTTAACAATTTAATTGTGAACTCAATTGTACAGGTTACTAGTTATATGCATAATAAAATGCAAATTCATATAATAATCACACAACGCCGGCAACTGACGGGATGTAAGTTGGTACCAATTAAGAAGAACGTAATAAAAAAAAAAAACATTTGAATAGGTTATGTGATACAATGTTTGTATGTCGAAATCTTACCTGGCCAAATCTTTCATTGACGACAAGCTTAAACAGTGAACCGGTCATTGAACGTTAATAATGTGGGTCGAGAATTGCCAACTCGTGTGAAATTTAATGAATTAACATAATAGTTTATATAAGGCATCAATGCACAACAAACTGGTAATCTCGTAGTGATATTCTATATAGTTTTTGAAGCAGATGATAATGTAGGTTGCTGCTGAGGTCGTTACTCGATAAGTGTAACTGTAAAATGATGTTACAAAACTTTATCGCATAACAGAAACATATTAGCATTTAAAAAGTAATTTAATTTCATCCGTAATCGTTTATGTTCTGAATAGCATTGTTAGCCTTGAAGAAACTCGGAAGAACGATAGTTAGAGTGCGGCATTGACAATCACAGAAACAGGTAAGTAGCGGATGACTAAATTACATGCTGTGAAATTTTGTATTCACGGAAATCATCGAATGGCAGTTACAGTATTACTGTGCGAGAAATACAGATTGGACATTTTCGAAAGTAGTTTTTGGCAGAGATTAGAAATAAAATGCAAAAAGCTTTTTCCAACAATTGGATCAGCAACATATGCACGATACTGTTGACATCGAATAGATTACCTTGGTTTACACATATTGCGACATTGCGACTTTCTTCGGGCGTGTTTGTGGGAATGTCTTATAAAAGTGAAAATTTCCGTTTGCACCAAATAGTTGGTATAGTCATCGTATGTTACGTAACTAACGGAAATATTTGAATGATAAGTAGGATGTTCTACTTTTGATACAGTACTTTTGAAGTGTTTACAAACATGTTACAATCAGATATTACCCGAGTCCATGAGTTGTAATACCACTTATTATCAGATGTAATTCATTTGTTAGCTTATAATGGATAATTTTTTGATTCCTAATATCATAATGCCATTTGGGGTTATCATGTACGATCGAACGAGTATTATCTCTTGGAACAAATGTATTGTAGAAAGTTCCGAACAGAAACCAGCCATGGTTTATTATTATAAATGCGATTGTTGCAAATTAGTATATATATTAAGTTTGCTATTCCATTGCTGAGAAGAATTACCTTTCGTATAAAGTTGTTCTTTTCCTCTTCATATCAATCCAAATGTATATATACATTTCACTATTGGCAGCTGGCCTTATCTAGATGAGGGAAGTTAGCCTGTTACAATATGCTGGTATTTTTTTTTTCTGGAGACTACGGTCACACTCCATCCATATATCCTGGGACAGCGGCAGAGACTGCGTGTAACCTAATAACGTGCTGTACATTAACTGTCTATCACCAAATGGTTGGTCAACCAGTGCCGAGTCCTCAAATTCGGTGGCATACCACGCTGTTCTAACGGGTTCATAGAGGTTTTATTTCAAGGTAACCTGTTTCCGTCTTTTAATCGATTTTATGATTCCAGAAAGGTGACCATTTTATTTTTACTCTACTACCATATCCGTAAATATAACGAGACGGATGAACAAAGTTACTAGAAAACAAAATTAATAAACTTCGAATTCAAGGCAATATTAAATAGCCATTTAATTGCTACTATTATTGCAATAGTAATAAGAACAGATCTAGATGACATAATATTAAGTGTTTTATTTTTTAGTAATAGCTTATCTAATCGAGAATTTACTAGGTGAAACTAGTTGCAGAAAATATCTGCTTTTGTGCGTTGCTTTTTTCTATTAAATTTGTAATTTTACCGATTGCGACTTAGATTTGTTCTTAAGCAGGTAATTGGGTCAGTATAACAGACGTTTAAACTAGTCATTTAGACGCTTTTTTTATAACAAATATTAATATTTTTTTTATTTAGTTACTCAATAAAGATAGATAAAGAAAATGCTATTTGAGAAATGAAGATATGATGAAATGAGAGATATGAAACGATGGAGTTGAAGCGTACTGGTTATGTATAAGCCTTTTTATGGTAGCCTTTCAGATGGTAAGTGTTACTATCGCTCATGGCCCTTTACTATATTAGGCCGCTACCTACCAACCGAAACCCACTCAGAAAGTGCAGTTTCCAGCTCTCTCGCTCACTGAACGGAGCGCAACAGCATATTATCACTGCTTAGACGTCGATCTTCTGCGAGAGTATGGTACTAATCCAGACGGACGGGCCCATGACTTTAGACGACAAACTGTCAACTACGTGGCCCTACCACTAATCCAGCCTATTCACTTGCGTGACTACCGTTGGATACAAGCGCGGTACAAATAAATTACTTAGTTCTGACGCACTTATTCCAAAATATATTCAATAAAATATAGAGAGGCAGAATATTATGTCAGTTTATTTCAATGCTCTGCATTTGTACCCAAAACGGAATTCACTAATAGAACTGCATATCTATGCAGTCCATCGATGCCATCTGGCGTAGGTCTTACCTTCCGTGCCAGTGCCTTGGGTTCGATTCCTACGCGGGCAATACTTTGTGCGCTCCACAAAGTACTGTTTTGAGTCTGAGTGTAAATTTTCTACGTTAATTGCATATTTGTAAAATCACCCGCAATACAAGGGTTATTTTCTTAGTGCAGAGTGGTTGATGTCTTTAATAATAATAAAAAAAAAATCCAGTCAATAAGGTCTGCCTCTGTATCATCGTCGTTGGATGTGTAGCATAAAACTTTGTCATTGCTCCTAGATTCATTCAGGTAATCGCCGTCTACTGATGTACGTAGGCCTCCTTCACAAATGAGGGGAAAGTGCCACAATCGCCACGCTTGGTAGGCTGTTTGGCGATGATGACGAAGATTTTATTTACTTTTTTATAGATAATAATTACTTCATGTAGTGCTTGATTGAGAATACAAAATGCCACCACTCATTACTAACTTAAATAAGTAGTAAAAACCAGCTGAGGAAATGGGTAGCAGGTCTCACCTGGGAAACTTAAAACACCAATTACAATTGTCAATCCGCTTGTGGTTGCGTGACGACCGCAGACACAAGACGGCAGAGACGTGACTATTTTGGCATTATCTAACTTGGATGGCTATGTCCAACAAAGGACAATAGAATTCAATAGGTTAATAGATGGATAACATGGATTCATTAAGTTTAACCTAAAATACACGATTATATGTATAAAACCAGATAAATATGGAGATATTAATGGCTTTTAATAGCAATGTTAAATTTGATTTGGATTTTGGCGGCTACGAATAGTGCCAAACCTTATATTACTCGTGAGTGTTGTAAAAGACAACTAAAATCTTACATCAATCTGTAACAACTTCATTCGATACCGTCTGGTCAATAATCATATTCCCAAGGAAGGTTAACATGAGGCAGGTGGCCAATCATAAAACTATTGCCAAAACTTCTGTAGTATGTTTGATGTGTTTTTTTTTTGTTTTTTTTTTTTTGTGTGTGTTTACCTGTCATATAGTCGCAGATGGTTTTCACAGCTTTACGCGGACTATGGGTGAGCGCAGAGGGCTCTCAACCTGAAACATATGTATTATGAAAGAAGATTACATATTGTGTCAACCTCCAAGTATTGGGATAAGCCAAGATGATCACGATAATGATGATAAAATGGACTATTATTTTCTGATATGTCCACTACATTATGACATCAATTTGTGTATATTACTCAATGCTGTTATTTACTATTACACATAAAAAAAAAGTGCAAACTAGTGTAATTCACCATAGAAACGACTGTTGTGATGCATTATTCATACACAAACATATGGCGGTATCGTCTTTACAAAATTAACATAAGAAAGCAATATCGCTTATATCCAACTTATGAATTAAACAATGGAATGAAAAAAACTAAGATAAAGTTTAACTGAACATTTTAAATACAGTTTAGTAAACTGTAATGAGAAACGGAAATGTATAATTTAGAAGTGCAGACTAAACTCTCAAAAATTAAAATTAAAATATACTTCTTAGAGACAATTTGACGACAGAATAATGTGCCGTGGATGTCATAAAAGAGAACTAAAGGACTTAACCAGATAATAACACTTTTATTCTTGTCAGTCTATACATCCTATTCTCCATGTATACGAGACACAATGGGAGAGAAATTGCTCTATACCACGAGGATGAGAGGTCATAGAGTTTAACGTTTTGTTTTTATTATATTTATATAATATGTACATATATCATAATTATTTTACTATAACCATGGGCACAAAGGAGGCATCACACGGATGGCATTGTTGCAAGAGACAAAAACCTAAATAAAGAAGTTTCTACCAATTTCCTTAGGTAATGTAATTGTTACCTTCTGCGAGTAGTCTCGCAGAAGGAGGCGGCGGAGTGCGTGCGCGAGGAGCGTCTCCTCGACGGCGCGAGCCGCCGCCGGCGACTGGGGCGGCGCAGGCGCGATTACCTGCGCCTGATGCCGCCCTAGCCAAGGCCGCGGGTGACTGGATCGGGGAATTAGTCCGTCACCCGCCGAGAGGCCGACCGCGTGAGGAAAGACCGACATCCTACCCGAGGGGGGGATGTCGGTCGAGGAGAGGGTACTCCTCAGGGGTATTCCGTCGGGTCGACCACTGACGTCAAGTCACTCTGCTCCGGTGGCCGGCCCAACGACGAAGGCGACGTCACGGGTGGGTTACGGGTGTGCGCGCTTACGCCCCTCTGTCACCCCGGATGGAGTGGTGCGAGGAGTGCGCCGACCGTAGAAAAAAAAAAAAAAGGTAATGCAATTGTTTGATTTCCTTACTATTATGCAGGAATCTCATTTCATACGATTATGTTATGTGTTTTAAATTAAAGAATGAAAATATAATATATATTAGACGATTATAGGCGATAAGAAACATGCCAAAACAAAATTAATGGCAAAAAGAATGTTTGATCATTTTCACGCTATAAACTACAGATTAGATAATGAAATATACTATTTACATGTGTACTGTGTTATTAATTATGCTTTAACTACTAGTTTTTGTGCAGTTTTCATTTTGCGAAAAGATAATATGACTCACTTTACACTGCAGAATTGTTAAATGTCAAATGTTGTCAATGAAAATAATTCGAACGACATATCAGGGCGATACTAAATTCTAAATTTAAATGTGGGTGTTATTAAATAATTTAGTAATAGCTTTTAACATATAATGTAACACTCAGCCACGCAATAAAAAGGCCCCTATATGTTATCTAGAGTAATTTATGTTTAATTTTTAATTGCAATCGATTTTTATAACTTAATGACATGATGAAATTGCATTAATAATGCAAAAGTGTATGTATTTGCTTTATACTTAATGTTCGGCTCAGATCTGTATAAAATTTAGTAGGGAAATAAATTTTTACTTTTTATACGTCCCACAATTAATAATGGGCCTAGTACACAACTCAATTGTTCAAATTCAATTCATCATTCTCCTACTCTTATCCCAATTACTTGGGGTCGATACAATATGTACTCTTCTTTCATAGTACATATTGTAAAAGTTATTGGCAATAGTTTTATGACCGGCCGCCTGCCAGACGTCAACCTTCCTTGGGAATGTAATTGTTGACCAAATGGCATCAGATGGAGTTGGCTCAGGTCGTTATAAGGCTCTTAGTCGTCTTTTCCGACATCCACGAGCAAAGTAAGGGTTGGTAGTATTCGTAGCCGCTACCATAGAGCCTGAAATTGAACTGTTCAAATTCTATTATTGAAGGATAAATTAAACTATGGGTACACACCATACCGTACCGTAGGGTCTACTATGATGTGACATGGTTACCCATGGTTATATATAGGATTCTATTTGAAGTTTCCCTTTTCTTTTAGTGACGATATTTGTTTCCATTCCTTTTTAGTCTTATGACATCCGCAGTCACTGACATCGCAATCCGTTTTCAGTGGTACAACAATGCCGCTAGATCAGAAGGAACCAAACACTCTGAACTCATTCTAACTCAGGGCGGATAAATAAGCCTTCCTATCACTTATCTGCCACTTGATATTCACTTTTGAAAATATCCATCTATATGGAGGTCAATATTATTATCGCTTCGATTATAATAACAGGGTTGATGATCACAGTTGGTATAAATTTACCAACAAAGTGCTGCTGACCATTCTTCTGTCCATTATATCAGCCAGATTATACGACTTTTATGGGCAAGCAAGTTTTAGTGACATGAAGATGATTTACAGATTAACTGGCAGATCAAGATATTTTATAACGTTAGTTGCTTTTGGGATAATAAAAAGTAATAGTATAGCTTCCTGATTATAACTACAAGTAGGTACTGGCTACTGATCGACTAGCACAACATTGTACAAATATACTCATCATCATCGCAGCCCATAAATGTTCCACTGTTGGGCTCGGGCCTCCTCCGTAATGGGAGGGAAATTAACCTACTATACCGCGCTGGTCAGACGTGTTGGTATAGGGTTATGTTTCGAGTTTTCCTTCTCTCGTATAGATGTTATATGCGTTTTATATCCCTTAGTCGTCTCGTACCCACGGGTATATGAGGTGGTGAATAGTATTCTTACTCCGTCACCACACGGAAAAATTAATTAATAAATATATTAAATGCGTTTAAAAGCGTTTACTTTAGTCCGTATAGTATTATAAATATACAAACCTGTGTAATGGATACTCGTAGAAGTAGTATTAAACATATATCCTAATTTAAAATATTCCCTTCTTTTATTCAGCCTATATACTTCACGCTGTTAGGACTCCTCTATATGAGGGCAATTAGCCTTTATTATTAGGCTTAATTGGCTAATAGAGTCGGTATAGGATTTTATTTCAAGTTTTTCCTCCTCTGGCACTGTTATTATTTGTTATATCCTTTAACTGTTTTTTTACGATACCGAGATACATGAGAGGAATTACTTTCTTTTTTATTTATGACGATATTTATTAATAATTGCCAAGCTGAACCAATGTGATACAAAATCTCTTTTAACAATAAAGAAAGCATAAAATCCGTTCAACATTGACAATAATATCGATCAAGAATCAATCAAGATGAACATAGATAAAAAAATGTTATTCCAAATCGAAAACCTTTTTCGTTTTTGAAAATTTTGCAGTGATTAAAATGACTAATATTTTCATTATATTTTTAGCACGTGCCTCTCATTATGCTGTGTTTAATTTAATTTCAAATTAAAGTTGGTGTTGTACGATTATGTGTATTACAGTAATGAATAAATATACTTTCCTTTTTATTTGTAAGACTTATGTAATAAAAATAAATATATCTCACATAGATACAACATCTTTTGTGTATAAATGATTTTTATATCAAATTTAATGATTACTTTCATGTTTCTATTAATTTCGCTCATAAAAAACATACAATTAACTTATGTTTTATATCTTCCTTTACATGAGTGGTCGAAAGTGACAAGGGATCCAAACATATAACATCAATGTTAGACGAGGAAAACTCAACTACATTTACACATCAGATAAGATGTAGATACATCCTATCTGATGTAAAGTGACAATTAAGTACTGAAAGGTGAAACGTATTAACCATATCAATAACTATATATTTTTGCTTTAAACACATCTAAATTATAATCGACAACGAATACTGGGAATTCAAAGAATCGATAACAGTACGAGATATCGATATAAAGTGTTATTCCAAATCGAAAACCTCTTTCGTTTTTGAAATTTTTGCAGTGATTAAAATGACTAATATTTTCATTATATTTTTAGCACGTGCCTCTCATTATGCTATGTTTAATTTAATTTCAAATTAAAGTTCAGGTCCAAAAAATCGATTCTTCAATTAATCGGTTTCAGATCACTATCCTTCGCAAATCTTGCACCAAACCGACTGTATTCTGATAGGATTTATTACGATTGCTTATAGAATCGTTTGACATTTCCTCAAATCTCACTCTAGAAAATAATGATAGTTTCGTCATTGGTCTTTAGGTTACTCATTTAGCTTTGCCCTATAAAAAAAATCGTGCTGAAATCGAACATTGTTTGTTCGAACATTGTGTGTCGAAAAGCCGACGCTTTTACGACTCTCAAAGTAAAGGTGACATTATATTCTTATTCCGTCATTATACGAGGAGTTAATTATATATATTTTTTTATTTTATTAAATTGAAATATAAAATAGTAATACATACATAGTTAATACATAGTTTTTGGGCAGAAATAATGAAATATTATTTTATTTAATTAAGATATAAAATAGTTTTATTGTAAGTTTTACTATTACCCATTATGTATATGTAAAAAGAAAAACTAATTCGTTGTTGAGATTAAAATTTACAAGTTTTTAATTAATTTGCTTTCTTCCACTGTCCTTCCTGTTTTTAATTAGTAATTAATTTTTAAATCTGACATCCGATTGATTTAGGCATCCTTATGTAATGTTAAAAGCAATTTAGTAATGCTACAGACAGAGACACATGCCGTCCTTTCCGTCCGGGGCGACTGAAGGGTGGCGTGTGGCCCCATAACCCACCGTTTTCCCTCCCCATCGCCATTGGACTGGCTGCAGGTACCGCTTTCGTGGGGAATTTGTCAAGTTTGTGATAAGCTCGTAAAACAAGAGTTATTTGTTTTCATCATCATCCTGCTCTCAACCCATTTACTTAGGATTGACGCAATATATATACTCCTCTTCTATCGTACATATTACAAAAGTTATTGACAATAGCTTTCCGTGTGGTGACGGAGTAAGAATACAATTCACTATCCCCTATCTTACCCGTGGGTGATCGTAAGAGACGACTAAGGGATATAAAACGTACATAACATATATATTTATAGGCAAGAGAAGGAAAACTTGAAACAAAACCCTATACCAACACGTCTGACCAGCGTGGTATAGTAGGTCAATTTCCCTCCCATTATATAGGAGGCTCGAGCCCAACAATGGGACATATATGAGCTGTGGTGAAATGATTGATAATAGCTTTATGACCGGCCGCTTGCCTAACGTCAAAGCTCCTTGGGAATACAATTGTTGACCAGATGGTATCGGATAGAGTTGGCCCAGATCGAGGTAAAGCTCTTAGTCATCTTTTAAGATTTCCACGAACAAAGTAAAAGTTGGTAGTATTTGTAGCCGCCACCATGCAGCAAATATTAAATATGTTTTTCATAACAATTTCATAAAATTATTTTAAATATTTAAAGAAAAATTTAAACCTTGTTTGAGTGGGAATACATTACATAGCTTGTTTATTTAAAGCTTGTTGCGACAGGATAGGGATATAAGTGGAATTACTTCAACTCCTTCTGTTTTTCTTTTCTATTTAAATTAGTTACGGGTCCCAAGACAATTAAAAGGGTTTCCTGATACTTCCTGAGGGTCAAGCATCAGTGTCTTTTATGGAGACCACTGTGGATCCTGGCTTACTGGAGTTAGAGTGGTGAGAATCTGTGGTGGGGTTAGTCCCGTCCCCCCCCTAAAAAAAGGATAAGGATATATTTTTTTAAATCTTTTACTTGCCCTTAGAAGTCACAAAAATCTGTCGGAGGATCACTAGGCGAATGGGAAGCAGCGTTCTTCTGGGAAGCGTAAAACACCTTATTATAATTGACGATCACCATATAAGCGATAATAACCTATTTGCCCAGTATAGCGATTATGGAAATGATCCCGTCAAAGAATGACAGCACCATGTGGCATTTAATAGGGAAGGCTTATATCCAGCAGAGAATGGGGCAAGGCTGAAGGATAATGATGATTTCACAATAGTAATAAATTTAAAAACATGAGATATTGCTTACAACAGGCTGTCTTATTTCGTAAGATATATAGATATAAATCTAGTGGACTTAGTATACACGAAGTCTAATGCCTATTTTCATCAACATCCCCTAAATTTTAGGCAACACCTAAGGCATATAAAAGACACATAACTTTGATGTTAATTGAAGTAAAATAAAATTTAACTTTAGGTAATAATTAAGGTGATATTATAGTACATATTTCACACGGAATATTGATTTAATCCATCCATCCATTCATCAGCCCGTAAACGTTCACTGTTGGACATAGGCATCCCCACGAGAATGCCATTTGCAACGATCAAACATCGATAAAATAGAAAGATTATAATAATATTAATAAAAATCTTTTGACTCTATAAGTTTATTATCAGTATGGTGACGGAGTAAAATATAATTCATCACCCCCTTTATTACTTTTTTTTTTTTTTTTTTTTTTTGGTGGGCTATGGGTGCGTCTCGCCCCGCCGAATCGGTCCGGGGTGACGGAAAAGGCAGCGCGTGACACCATAGACCCACCGTAAAACCTTCTCTCTTCGCCGTGCGAGCGGACCACCGGTACTCGATTTTAACTTCGGTGGCCCGCCCGGCGGTTTACCCTCGCGGGTTCCTCTCGTCGACGCCCCGACAGATTTCGCCGTCGGGGCGTCGCCCTCACGCGGTGGCCTCACGTCGGGTGACCGGACAATTCCCCGGTCCAATCACCCGAGGCCTCGGTTAGGGCGGCATCAGGCGCAGGTATTCGCGCCTGCGCCGCCCCGGCCGCTGACGGCGGCCCGGGTCGCGGGAATCCTCCCGGACTCGTTCCGCCGCCTCCTTCCGCGAGATGACAGCCTCGCAGAAGGCGGCGACCGCGTCCCAGTTCCTGACGCTGTCGACCATCGCCCTCGCGACAGCCGGCAGCGTCAGGTCGGCACCGATAACAGCGACGAGGTCACGGCGCTGCCCATCCCAGCTCGGACATACCTCGAGCGTATGTTGCGCCGTGTTCTCGTCACTGCTGCAATGGTGGCAGAACGAAGTCCACTCCCTATACGCGACCGTGTGCAGGTACAAGCCGAAGCATCCGTGCCCCGACAACACCTGCACCAGTCGAAAGGAGAGGACTCCGTGCCGCCGCTCCATCCACTCCATCAGTACGGGCCGGAGAGCCTCGACGGTGACGACACCGTGTCTAGGCCTCTCCAGCCGCGTAGCCCAACGGGCGATGACGTCTCGGCGGGCGTCCTCGCGCTAGGTGCCTATCTCGCTCAGCGATGGGGAGCCACCTTCGTCGCGCAGTGAGGTCACCCGCCGGTAGAGGTCGGAGAGCATCTCCGCCTCTAGGTCCCACGGGGGTGTCCCGGCCAGTAGGCATGCCGCCTCGGTCGATACCGTGCGGTACCCGCGAATGGCTATGACCGCCATGACTCTCTGGGATCTCCACAGAACAGCCCTGAGCTGGACGTTCAGAGCCCTCGCCCACACGGGTGCGCCGTACATGGCCATAGAACGGATCACCCCCGCTAAGCTGGGTCCGCCCACGTTCGGCATAAGCTGCGAAAGGGCGGACGCCGCGCCGACCAGCCGGGGAGCAATTCGGCGAAAATGCTCCCGGAACCACCATCGCCCGTCGAGCACCAAACCCAAGTACTTCATATGGGCCTGGATGCTGATGTGGACGGAGTTGACGACTAGCGAGGCGCCGATTGGCAGCCTTACGCGTGGCCCATGGAACAATAGGGCCTCCGTCTTATTTAGGGCCACCCTGAGACCCAGCGCCTCGATTCGCCCGACCATCTCCTCGGTGCCGAGAGTGGCCAGGCTCGCCGTCTCTTCGAGTGTCCTGCCCCGGGCTGTGACGAGCGTATCGTCAGCGTAGCATATCACGCTCAGCCCGGGGGGGAGACTCCCTCTCAACGCCCAGTCGTACCCGATGTCCCACAGAGTCGGCCCCAGAACCGACCCCTGTGGAACGCCGCACGACATGGACGTCCGCACAATGTCCTCTGCGGGACTCGCGCAGAGGACACTGCGCCCCTCCAAATAGTCCGCCACCAGCCGCCTCAGGTACAAGGGCACCCCATGAAATCGGAGCGCCTCCCTGATACAGCTGAATGGCAGACTATTGAATGCGTTGGCGATGTCCAGCGACACCGCCAACAGCACTCCCCCGCCGGTGACAGCCTCCGCGGCCGTCTGCCTCAGTCGTAGCAGGGCCCCGATGGTCGAACGCCCCCTTCTAAAACCGAATTGAGCGTCCGACAGATCGGGCCCCACCTCCTCCAGGTGCTGGACCATGTGGGCAGCGAGGATGTGCTCCAGCAGCTTACCCACATCGTCGAGGAGCACGATGGGCCTGTAGGCCGACGGCGAATCTGGGGGCCGTCCCGGCTTTGGCAGGAGAACCAACCTCCCCTCCTTCCAGCACTCAGGGAACCGTCCAGACGCCAAACAGGCGTTGTACAGGCGAGGCTCGAGGTGCTCGAGGTGCTCGAGGAGCGACGTCAGCACCCGGACTGGTATTCCGTCCGGGCCGGGGGCCGTGGTCGCGGAACGAATCCGCGCCACAGCTGCTCCCACTTCCGTCTCCGTCACGGGCGGAACACTCTCGTCGTCAGCCTCCCGGTCTTGTTCTGGCGAGGCCATGACCGGGGGCGTGTGTTCCGACTGCTGTGGAAACAGCTCCTCGACCACCCTACAGTGGAAGTCGGGCTGGAGGGTCTCGGTGAGGGGGGGCCCTGCGCGCGAAGCTTGTTCAGCGACGCGCGATGTGGGCGACCCCAGAGGTCACGGTCGAGACCGTCCAGCATCTCCTGCCAACTCGCATCCTTGGCGGCTCGGATGGCCAGCCGAAAGGCCGTCCGCGCATCGCGGTACGCCTCGTACAGCTGGCCCTCCCGCTCAGCGTCGCGGTGACGCCGCCGGCTGCGGGTGTAGGACCTTCGGGCTCTGATACATGCCGCACGAAGGTCCGCCAATCTTGGGGACCACCAGTAGACCCCCTTTTTTTTTTTTTTTTTTTTGTGGTGGGCCATGGACGTCGCACCCCGCCAAATCGGTCCGGGGTGACGGAAGAGGCGGCGCGCAACCCCATTGACCCACCCTGCAAGCACCTCTTCTTCGCCGTGCGAGCGGGCCACCGGTACCCGATCTTTGTCTTCGGTGCCCCGCTCGGCGGTATGCCCTCTCGGGCTCCTCTCCTGTCACTGTGGAGGTGACGATTGCCGCGGTTCCGTTCCGGCTGACCACCCAAATGGGGCGATCAGGCACGACGTACGGTTCCGCGACTACGGCTGCACCGATCGACCACTCCGCCATGGATTGCAGGAGGAGATCCTGCGCACCGGCGGAGTGGTTGGTGTTGGCCTGCAGGAGGTGAGTGGACTGGGCAGCCATTAATGGGCCGTGTCCATCATCACCTCCTGGCTTGCGGCGGGCGATCGGGCCGCGCTAGGAGCTGGAGCGGCCGGAGTCGAAGGGCCGCTCCGCCCCTTTGGAGCCGAAGCCGTAGGTCTGCACGCCCCAGAGCCCATGCGGTGCTTGGCAGGCTTATTGCCCGCCGCACACGCGGGGCAGTGGGGCGGGGCGGCGCAGGATGCCGCCATATGCCCAGTCTGACCGCAGCGGAAACAGAGTCCGCCGCAGTCAAAGCAATTAGTGCATGTTGGCCGGGTGTGCCCGACCGCCATGCACTTGAAACACCGCGCAGGCCGGTGCTCCAGCACGGTGACTCGCGCTGAGCTCCAGCCCACGAGGAGCCTGCCTGAGTCGGCCAGTTGCCTGACCGACTCCACTGGGCACTGCACCCAGGCGGCACCTACGCCGCCCGGACCGGGCCGGATGACGCCAACCCGGACGGTGTCCAGGGGACACCCGGTTTTCGAGGCAATGGCCTCCCGGATGTCTTCCACCGTCACGGAGTCGTCCAGACCCGAAATGCGCATTTCGGCGCACTTCACGGGTCACCAGTAGACCCCCTGCCTCGGAGGTAGACGCCGCCGCACTCTGGGCATGGCCGCATCGCAGATCTGCGTTAACGCACTGCGGATGCGGACAGCCTCGGCGTCCACCCCGTCTGCTGAGGGCGGTGAGGACAGCCACGTGTGAACGATGGCCGCCTCCGCCAGTAGGTCCCTGTCAAGACGACCCACAGCCCACCGCGGAAACGCGGGAGCTCCGTCCGCCCTGTGACCCCTACTGGGGTCCCGGAGAGGGGAGACATCCATCCGGATGTACCGGTGGTCCGATAGGGTCTCCGCTTCCTCCAGGACACTCCAGTTCCTCACCCGACCCGCCCTGCTGCCGCACACACGTGTTCACTGAGCCCCTGTTAAGAACACAGAGGCCCAGTGAAGCCGCCTACTCTATGACCGCCCGCCCACGGTCGTCCGTCATAGGGGACCCGCACGCCGGGGATTTGGCGTTGAAGTCCCCCAGAACCAGGACGAGGCCCGGTGCTAGTCGCCATATCGAGGCCTCCAGGTTGGTGAGGGAGGCCCCGAAATCGTCCATTCTCCTGGTAGGGGAGAGGTATGCGCTGTAGAGCGTGACCCCTCCCCATTCCGCCGCGACAAATTCCTCGCCCCTATCCAAAAGAGACAAGGACGGGAAGTGCCGCTGCGTTGAGACGACGATTGCCGCAGTTCCGTTTCGGCTGACCACCCAATTGGGGCGATCAGGCACGCAGTACGGTTCCGCGACTACGGCTGCACCAATCGACCACCCCGACATGGATTGCAGGAGTAAATCCTGCGCACCGGCGGAGTGGTTGGTGTTGGCTTGCAAGAGGTGGTGCATGGATGGTGTAGCCATTAACGGGCTGTATCCATGACCTCCCCCTCGCCGGCGGGTGATCGGACCGCGCTAGGAGCGGGAGCGGCCGTGGTCGGAGGGCCGCCCCGCCCCTCTGGGGCCGAAGCTGGAGGTTTGCACGCCCCAGAGCCCATGCGGTGCTTGGCGGGCTTATTGCCCGCCACACACGCGGGGCAGTGGGGCGGGGCGGTGCAAGATGCCGCCACGTGCCCGGTCTGACCGCAGCGGAAACACAGTCCGCCGCAGTCGAAGTAATTAGTGCACGTCGGTCGAGTATGTCCGACCGCCATGCACTTATAGCACCTCGCAGGCCGGTGCTCAAGCATGGTCACCCGCGCCGAGCTCCAGCCCACGAGGAGCCTGCCTGAGCCGGCCAGTTGCCTGACCGACTCCACCGGGCACTGCGCCCAGGCGGCACCTACGCCGCCCGGACCGGGGCGGATGACACCAACCCGGACGGTGTCTATGGGACACCCGGTTCTCGAGGCAATAGCCTCCTGGATGTCTTCCACCGTCACGGAGTCGTCCAGACCCGCGATGCGCATTTCAGCGCACTTGACGGGCCTGGCGATCCTGATGCCACCCTCCCCGGCAAACAAACCTCGCAGCTTGTCCGCTACGCTGTCGGCCGTCTTGGAGCCCTCGGCCCCGGGGAACTCGAGGATTCGAGCCCCTGTCCGGCCCTTGCGGGTCCTGGCTTCGACGCCTCCAATATCGGAAACGTCTAGCTCCCGCCGGGCCTTCCTCAAGACGGCCTCGTAGCTGAGGTCCTTCTCAGCCGCCTCAGGCAGCACAGTGATCACCACTGCGGCTGTCTTCGGCGACTTGAGCCCCTTGCGCGGCCTCTTCTTTTTACCGGCTCCTGCCTGTGGAGCGGGAGCGGGGACCTCAGCAGCGCGCTTGGCCTCCGCTCTCCTCTTCTGACCGCGACTCTTCCGGTCGCGCTCGGCCACCTGTCAACCCTCGGGCGCAGCAGGCGCGACAGGCGCGGAAGGCGCAGTCGTTGACGCGCTAGTCGTCGCCGGCGGTGTTGTTGCCGACGATGACTGCGGTCCGGCAGGAGCCGGTACCGTCCTCTTTCTAGGTTCTGGCGCGGGCCCCTTGGGCTTGGGCGCACCCGCGGCCGCGGCGTAGCTGCCACCCACGCGGCCACCCTGACAAGGCAGCGGGGGCTGATGCCACATGCGACCGCTTGTCCGCGGTGAGAGGCGGCCGAGCACGTGGTTCTGGAGGCAACCTTGCCTCCAGAATGGCCACGCGCGCATCGACGAGTTTTCCGACTGCGTCGATGATTTGGCGCAGGGCCTCGTCCGGTAAGCCTCCCACCGCAAGTATCGGGGTCGGCTGGGCCTCTTCGGGGGCCCGTTCCGCGGCGCCTGGCGGCTTTGGCGCCGCAGGGACGCTAGCCGGCGGCATGCGGTCCGCAGCGAGAGGCGTCATCCTCACCACTGGGACCAGTTTCGCCGCGGCGGCTGGGCCAGCGCCAGCCAGCGACGCGCGCTTCGCAGCGGCTGGCGTCTTTCTCGCCGTGGGGACGGGTGTTACCGTCACGCCAGTGCCCAACGTCGTCGGCACCGCAGCGCGAGGCGGCTTTGGAGCTGCAGCGGCCGCTGAATAGCCGGCCTTGGCCGGTGGCGCAACTGGCGCAGGCGGCGCGAGCAGCGCCATTTGCGCCTTTAGGTCGGCCACGTCCTTCAATAACTGGCGGTTTGCCCGCCGCATCCCCGCCAGCATATCCCCCAACTGCCGGTTCCGGGTCCGAATGGCCGACATCTCGCCATTAAGGCGGGCATTTTCGGCCCGCAGGTCGGGGGGGGGGTCGCCGTTGGCGCGGCCAGCGACCGCCGCCGCCCTTTCTTCTCCCGAGGCCCCTCGCCCTCTTCGGGAGGCGACCTTAGGTGGCGGCATGTTGGCCACGCTCCCTTCGGAGTCGGCACCCGAGCTGCCACCCTTACTCAGGCGGCGCTTCCTCTGCGAGGGGAGGGCCTTCTCCTTGGTCGTCAGCGTTGTCACTGTCGCCGCCGGGCTCTTTGCCACAAGACGCGCTGACGACCTGGCAGGGGCTTCAACAGCCGGCCCGCTATCCTTCTTGGACGGCCCTGCGGGAATGTCACCGCCCTCGTCCATTCTGGCGGTAGAACCGCCACCCCCGTCTTCTCCGGACGGCTCTGCGACATCGCTGTCGCCCTCGTCCGTCGACGGCTCCGTTTCGGCTCTACCGCCGTCCTTCCTTGCTTCCGCGGTGGCAGCCTTCCTGCGCGCTCGCCGCTCCTCCAATCACCGTTTGAAGCTAGAGGTCTTCCCCCGGCTCCTCCTGGGCGACCTCCGCTTCGATGTTATTTGGGCCTCCGTGTGTTGTGCCGGACCCTCGGCGGACGCCTCGAGTCCCGAGGACGAGGCGTCGTTTTGGTCAGTTTTGCGTTGGCATGACCGGGCCTTGAGGTGGGAATCATCATGATCCCCGTCGTATGTATTATTAAATTTGAGAGTTTCCATGATAAGTCCCACGAGTGTGGGAGAAACTATGACGTCGACCCGGGCAGAGATCCCTGTACCCGGGCAAGCCTACATTTACCAACCAGAGGGGCAGCCGGTACCCTGGCTGGAGCATGCTAAGAACAGAACAACCCATCTGCCATGCATCTTCTCGCCGCACGCCAAAACTTAAGATTGTGGGTGATTTCCGAATTCGAATGTACATTCGAAATTCTTTATAGAGGTTGTCTTCCTCGCAGTCCGGGCGGTTAAGCCAAGACCCTCGCTCCTGAAACTAAGACAAGCAAAGAATCAGGTTTACAATTTGACGACGGTGGCACATGCCTGCCCAGCCCTCAAATGAATGAGTGACTGAGCCCGTCGCGGATTCGCGTCCGGTCACCTTCTACGGATAGAAGGCTAGGAGCGAAGCGCCAGATATTCGCTACGGACGACAGTACAACAGAAGAACTGGGAACCGCCGTCCGCACCCAGGGTACACCGCGTGGAGGTTTCTGACATCGTACCCCCTTTATTACCTGTGAGTGTTGCAAAAGAAGACTAAGTTATATGATATGCAGATAACATCTATGCAAGAAAAGAAAAATTTCATTTCATTGAAATCAAACCCTATACAAACACGTCTGACTAGCGTGGTATAAACTAATTTCTCTGCTACTTTGAAGAAGACTCGAGCCCAGCAATTGTACATATCGCCTCTTTGCTTCAATAATGTCTTGAAAAATGAAATTTTCGAGGAGTATTTTTCAAATTTCAAAAAATAATTTATTCGCAACGAATATTTTTTTATCGTAAATCTGATTTAAATCATAGATGGTTTAATTATAGAATAATGAAATAATTAAAATCATAGATTTATATATCAATTATTTTTTTAAACTTCAAAAACGCTCCTCTAAAATTTCATTTTCAAGATATCATATTATTGAAGCAAAGAGGTGATATATGAGCTGAAATGATGTTGAAACATGTTCTAGTACACATCATATATACAGTCACATATATAGTTAGTAAAACAAACAGTACAATGACTTTCGATGTTGCAAAACAATAGACACAATTTAGGAGTTTTAAATATGCGATCAATGTCAGATCGTGAGTACATTACGTTTATGTAATAACAATTATTTAGACACACATCGTAGCTGTTATGAACGAATATAATTTAAAGGTATTCAACAATAGAATTATTATTGTTTGCTGTCAAAATAACACAGGAAAAACAAAATGTATTTGTTATATATAATAGTTATATACTTACTTTCATTATCTATATTGCCGTTCATTTCTTTCGATAAATAGATTTATAAATCCCAGCCATTCGCTCAAGAGTTAGATAACACTTTGCTTTTGTACGCAAGAATGTAAGACTTTTCCGTATCTTGTTGAAGTACCAATGTGGCACGACTTTACCCTTCTTTACTCGCAGGTACATACAACAGTATGCGGCAGACGGACGTCAGCACATAATATAAGGATATCCTCTCAGCTTAGTCGCTTACGGGTTGAGAGCCCTCAGCGCTCACCCACAGTCCGGGTAAAGTTGTCATAGCCATCTGAGGCTAACAACTAAGACACACAAAAAAAAAAAAAAAACAAAAAAAAAAAAAAAAGAACTTAGTCGCTTATTTAGCATGGTATAGCAGTAGAATTTTTTTTGGGGAGGGTTACGGTCGTTTCACTCCTCGCACCACTCGTCCGGGGTGACAGAGGGGCGTAAGCACGCACACCCGTAACCCACTCGTGTTACGTCGCCTTCGTCGTTGGGCTGACCACCGGAGCAGAGTGACTTGAAGACAGTGAGACCGACCGACTCCTCGAGAAGGACGTCGGTCTTTCCTGACGCGGTCGGCCTCTCTGCTGGTGACGGACTAATTCCCCGATCCAGTCACCCACGGCCTTGGCTAGGGCGGCATCAGGCGCAGCTCGCATCGCGCCTGCGCCGCCTCAGTCGCCGGCGGCGGCTCGCGTCGTCAAGGAGATGCCCCTCGCGCACGCGCTCCACCGCCTCCTTCCGCGAGACTACTGCCTAGCAGAAGGCTGCGACCACGTCCCAGTTCCTGACGCTGTCGAGCATCGCCCTGGCGATAGTCGGCAGCGTCAGGTCGGCACCGATGATTGCGACGAGTTCACGACGCTGCTCAACCCAGGCAGCACAAACCTCGAGCGTATGCTGCGTCGTATCCTCGTCGCAATCGCAGTGGTGGCAGGACGGTGTACTCTCCCTCCTGACGACCGTGTGCAGGTGTTTGGCGAAGCATCCATGCCCCGTCAAAACTTGCACCAGTCGGAAGGAGAGCCTCCGTGGCGCCGTTTTAACCACTGCATCAGCACCGACCGGAAGGCCTCCACGGTCCGCACACCGAACCGAGGCCTCTCCAGCCGGACTGCCCAACGGGCAATGACGTCTCAGCGGGCGTCGACGCGCCAGGTGGTGAGCTCTCTCATCGAGACCACACCGCCCTCCACGCGCACCACCAATACCCGCCGATATAAACCAGTGACCATTTCTGCCTCCAGGTCCCACGGGGGAGTCCCGGCCAACAGATACGCTGTCTCCGTCGATACCGTGCAGTACCCGCGTATGGCCCTGACCGCTATGGCCCTCTGTGGTTGCCACAGAAGAGCCCTGAGTCGCACGGTCAGGGACCCCGCCCACACCGGTGCGTCGTACAGGGCCATCGACCGGATGACCCCCTCGTACAGCTGTCGACACATAGCCGTAGCCTGCCGATTTCTCATATATTGTGTAGGAGATTCAAGCTTAACAGTGCTAAAAACTACTAACCTGGGGGTTTTGCAATATTTTTACAGATATTTTTGCTTTATTTGACTGTTATCGCACCAGGATTATACTATTAATTTTTAATTTTAAATAACAATAACCATGTACATATTTTTGCGGCAAGCCTGCTGGAATAAGTTGAGAAAATTTTATTAACCCACTTCAAAAAGGAGGAGGTTCTATGTTTTGATAAATATGATTTGGAGTTGGTAAACAGAAGGTCGATCTAACATTGGATGTTAGATCAACCTTCGCTCATTGCACGCACATGAATCTACAGAATAAATATACATACATACATATCATCACGCCATGTCCTTTGCAGGGTAGGCAGAGAGAACAGAGTGCCAGAGAACTCTATCCTTGCATACTTCACTCGCTTCCTCAACATTCATAATTCTCTTCATACACGCTCGCCGCTTTCGGAGACTCTTGAGTCCACCTTCCTTCAGTACATGACCGATCTGGTCTAGATAGGTTAGTTTCGGTCTCCCCTGGTACCTACATCCTTCCACTTTCGCATTGTATATCTTCTTAACCAGACGTTCATTTGGCATTCTTTCCACATGTCCGAACCATCGGAGCATTCCCTTTCGCATCTGTACACCAATACTCTCTTTCATACCTACTCGCTCTCTTACGTCGTCGTTACGAATGCGATCGATCAGCCTAACTCCACAGATTCTCTGTAGAGATCGCATTTCGACCGCATTAATTTTACTTTCATACTCTTTTCTGCATACCCAACTCTCGCTTCCATACAGTAATGTTGGGACAAGCACTGCGTTATGTATTGCTACACGTGCCTTACATCTGTTCTGGTTTCATAAATATACAGAGACAGAATATATAAATTTCATATGTATTTCTCACTAAAATATCTTAAGAGCCTTTGCGTTGTGACGCCGGTGATCAGACCAGTGATAACTTTGTCACCAGCAGAGATCCGAACAAATATTAATGCTTTTCGTGTAGTGGCGGACTAAATATACAATTTACCACACTTCTCTCGCTTCTCGGTATCGTATAAGATGATTTAAGGGATGATATGCAAACGGCATCTGTGCCAGAGAAGGAAAACTCGAAATAAAACCCTATGCCAACACGTTTGACCAGCACGGTACAGTAGGTCAATTTTCCTCCCACTGTGAAGGAGACCTGAGCCCATCAGTGGGACATATGCGGGCTTTTCTTTTTTTTTTTAATTTTGGACACATGTGGGTTGAAGTGATGATAATGATTAATGCGTTGAAGGGGCCCTAAAGGTTAACCTGCCGGGTATCTCACCGAATGGGGAGATAATACTGCTGACTTATCTTCCCATTTTCCTAAACCCGGATCCTCTCGGATATGGGGCCGCACGCTGTACTTCTGTCTCCTCGGACGGCTTGACGGAGAGACGTGTCCATATTGTATGCTATGAAATCAAAATTTTCTTTATTATAAGGATAACAGTACACTATTTAGTAAATAACGAATATGAATTAATTTCTATAAGCTAACAAGCTAATACGTCAAAGATAATATATTTTCGTAGTAATAAATATTTTTCCGTGTGGTGACGGAATAAGAATACAATTTACCACCCCCTTACTCGTGGGTGATTGTAAGAGATGACTTAGGGATATAAAACGCATATAAAATCTATGTGAGAGATGGTAAACTCGTAACAAAACCTTATACCAACACGCCTGACCAGCGTGGTATAGTAGATCATTTCCCTCCCATTATGGAGGAGGCTCGAGCCCAACAGTGGGACATATATGAACTGAGATGATGATGATGAGTAATAAATGTTTGGATAGAATAAAAATAAGATAGAATGCGGAAAATATCTTTAGTCAGTAAACTTAAATGCGTAAATAATACGACGATTTACACGCTTATTAAGTAAGATTTATGCAAACTTAACTTGTTAACGTCATTAATATTATAGTACAGGTAGCGAAAATTTAGTAAGGAAATTTCAAAGATACTTAAGGTGGAAGGTGAAAACTGAGCAAAGTTATTCACTTGATGTGTAATACTTAGAACACACATGGAATTATAAGCAAATTTGTTTAAATTATATACTTGTTCAATGTATTAAGATGGTTCTATCTATAGAAAGTGATAAGGAGTAACAAAGAAAAAAGAAGTTTGCTACTGTCATTTGATCAACTGTTAATCCAGTAACCTGTCATAGCACACGCACGAACTTTTGCCCTCTAGGAGCGACTCAGGTAGGGCTGAATGTGTGTGTGTGTATGACAGAACCAAAGTATGGTTCACAAATGCATAGCATATATATATATATATATATATATATATATATATATATATATATATATATATATATATATATCGTCACGTTGTTTGTCCGCGATGGACTCCTTAGTAAGTACTTAAACGATTTTAATCAAATTTGCACAGCATGTGCAGTTTGATCCAACTTAAAAGATAGGATAGCTTCCATCTCAATTTATAACCACCATATTATTTTATTGCAAATTTTTTTTTTATTATTTGACAGTCACAATTATCTGTTATCACCAAACGATTCTAACAGATGGCGATATTTGTTGATTGGATTGAGTAAGTATTTAATAGATGGCGCTATGTTAAACGTACAGACGTTTTATATAAGCTACAATTTATTAGCATAGCCCTCACGTGTTACTGAGGCTACCTTAGCCACAGCAACAGCCCAGTCTGCTAGTATATATATATATATAATTTTGCTGATATAATAATAATAATTTATTTACTTCTTTATACAGAGTATAAGTACACATTACACAAATACTGTATCGCTAAGGTAGTATTTTTCCGTCTGGTGACAGAGTAAGAATTAGGGGTCGCAATACCGAATCATTTAAGCAAAACCGGTATTTTCGGTATTAGCTCCAGACCAATACCGATAATCCGGTATTTTCGATATTTCCGGGATTAAGCTAAAGTTAGCAAATTTAGTATAATTAAGTTAGTTTGCGGAGGAATAGTAAGTAGGTACCTAACCTAAATGAATTTATCTTCTAAATAAAACAAAATTTTCATTGACACAAGGTTTATTATTTGATATGTTGGTAATCAATCAGTTAGTTCTTAGCAATACTTTACTAATACTAAATGCCCGTTTATTCTTTTATTAAAATAACTTAGGTTAACTAGTTCAAATACTTAAATTAAATGTAGTGTTTGACTAGGAAGTAGGATTCTTACTAGGAATCAGTTCTAAAAATAAAATGTTTTTCAAACTTAAACATCTCACAACAGTGAGACTGTTGTGAGATGTTCAAGTACATAAACAAAACGAAGCAAAAAAATACACTTCTAATTAATTTTCATAAAACATAAATAATTACTAAAACCGAAAATACCGAATATCCCGGTTTTTGTGAAATGAATACCGGTATTAATTAGACCTAAATTTGGGCCGGTATTCCGGTATTTTCGAAATTCGGTATCCCGGTTTGCGACCCCTAGTAAGAATACAATTTACCACCCCCTATCTTGCCCGTGGATGATCGTAAGAGACGACTAAGGGATATAAAACGCATATATTCTAACGTCTATGCAAGAGAAGGAAAACTTGAAACAAAACCCTATATTAACACATTTGACCAGCGTGGTATAGTAGGTCAATTTCCTTCCCGTTATGGAGGAGGCTCGAGCCCAACAGTGGGACATATATGAGCTGATGATGATTATAATGAAGGTAGTATTTAATTATTTGTGTACATATGTGTGTGTGCATACGTGCATGCGTGTGTGTGATTATGTGTGTGTGCGCGAGTGTGTGCATGTGTGTGGGTGTGTGCGTGTGTGCATCTGAGAGCGCGTGAGTGTGTTTGAGTTTTTGTGCGTATGTTGTGTGCGTGCGTGTCATTGCCTGCGAGGGGCTGTATATTTATGTCTATCGTTTGTGTGTGCGACTATTACCCATGCATTATGTAAGTGGAATAAGGAAAATTCTTTGTGACACTTCATGATAAGGTTTATAGCCACGACGTCATGCTTATAGTTTTTAGTTTAAATTTATTAACAGAATATATATAAAGTATTAGAGATATGGACTTAATAAACAATAAAATTTATTTGGAAATGTAGTCCTATATATTGTACATAGTTCATACATTTTATAATTGCGACAATTTTGCGTGATATTTAGAGGATTGTAGTAAGAGAACGATATATGAGAAGAGTGAGATCTATAAACTAAACGATAATTCGTTTAACTAAAAATATGTCGAACGGTAAGAAAATTAAATTTTTGATATAATTCAAATGTAGGATGCAAAAAGGTAGAAAAGCGTACATTTAGTAAGAATATGAGAAACATTTCAATTTTTTTTTAAAAAATCTTGCACTAAGACTCTTTGTATTGTGGGGATTTTACAAATATACAATTTATGAACACAAATTACACTCAGACTCGGAACAATAAATTGTGAATGGTACAATTGATATTTTAATTTATCGCACAAACAATGATTAGTCCTGCACTCTGCCTCGTAGGTCGATATCTTAAGTACTATGCCAGTAGTACTATGCCATTACAAGGAGAAGGGTTTCACTAATAACAAGACCACCAGCGCCAAGAAGAAACCCCAAAAAGACATGTAGTCACTTAACATCTATGACACATGAATTGCGCACTTAAAGCTTTAACCAACTGTTATAAAGCCACTTCAAGAAAAATATTTTGTAAACAAACCACCATAAAAATTAAATTAAACATAAAAAGAACACGGACCAAAAGTCTGTGGAATAACTTAAAATAAATAAAAAGAAAGTACTATGGCATTGATTGACTTTAAACATTTAAATCAAAATATTCATATGAAATTTATTATTAACCATTTGAACTCATTATAAATAGGTTGTAACTTTGAATACTATGAAGTATTATATAATCCGTGTGGTGACGGAGTAAGAATACTATTCACCACCCCATATCTTACCCGTGGGTGATCGTACAAGATGACTAAGGGATATAAAACGCATATAACATCTATGTGAGAGAAGAAAAACTCGAAACAAAACCCTATACCAACACGTTTGACCAGCGCGGTATAGTAGGTTAATTTCCCTCCCAATACGGAGGAGGCCCAAGCCCAACAGTGGGACATTTATGGGCTGTGATCATGATGATGATTATATTAGATTGCTCTTTTCATTTAGACTTTTTTTTTATTACACATATAACTATTTAATGAAATGTACATTAAATTTAATAACTAGTTTCTACAGATCTATGAATAGATAAAAAAAACCTCAGTAGTAACGATGATTCGTTGGATGTCAAATATTTTAATTCTCCCGTGACCGTGAATGTTGAATTTAACGAGGACGATTTTTACGACTGTCACGTATAATAACGGGGTTTTTTTTTTTTTTTTTTTTTTTTTTTTTTGGTAGGCTATGACCCGGTCACACGTCGCCCGTACCGTCCGGGGCGACGGAAGGGCAGCGCGTGACCCCATAACCCACCGTATTCCCTCCCCATCGCCATTGGGCCGGCCACTGGTACCGCTTCCTTGCCTTCCGTGGCCAGCCCGGCGGGTTACCCTTTCGGGTACCATCCCCCGTCAACGCCCCAGCTAACTGCCGGGGCGTCGCCCTCACGCGGTCAGCCTCTCTGCGGGTGAAGGACTATTCCCCGGTCCAGTCACCCGCGGCCTCGGCTAGGGCGGCATTAGGCGCAGATACTCGCGCCTCCGCCGCCCCAGGCGCCGGCGACGGAGCGTCTCACCGAAGAGGATTTCCTCTCGGAGTCGCCCCGCCGCCTCCTTCCGCGAAACAACTGTCTCGCAGAAGGCGGCGACCGCGTCCCAGTTCCTGACGCTGTCGAGCATCGCCTTAGCGATGGTCGGCAGCGCCAGGTCAGCACCGATGATCGCGACGAGTTCACGGCGCTGCTCTGCCCAGGCCACACAGACCTCGAGCGTGTGCTGCGCCGTGTCCTCGTCGCAATCGCAGTGGTGGCAGGACGGTGTACTCTCCCTCCTCACGACCGTGTGCAGGTACTTGCCGAAGCAACCATGCCCCGTCAAGACCTGCACCAGTCGGAAGGAAAGGACCCCGTGCTGTCGACCCAACCACTCCATCAGCACTGGCCGGAATGCCTCGATGGTCCGAACACCGAACCGAGGCCTTTCCAGCCGGATTGCCCAACGAGCAATAACGTCACGGCGGGCGTCGCCCCGCCAAGCGGCCATCTCACTAAGCGAGACGGTGCCGCCCCCTGCCCGCGTCGCTGACACCCGCCGGTACAGTCCGGCGAGCATCTCCGCCTCCAAGTCCCACGGAGGTGTTCCGGCCAACAGGCATGCTGCCTCCGTCGCCACCGTGCGGTATCCGCGTATGGCCCTGACCGCCATGGCCCGCTGTGGTCGCCATAGTAGAGCCCTAAGTCGGACGGTCAGGGACCCCGCCCACACGGGTGCGCCGTACAGGGCCATCGACCGGACCACCCCCGCGTACAGCAGTCGGCACGTAGCGCTGGGTCCGCCTACATTCGGCATAAGCCAGGATAGGGCGGACGCCGCGCCGACAAGCCGTGGAGCAAGCCGACGGAAATGCTCCCGGAACCACCATCGCCCGTCGAGCACCAGGCCCAAGTACCTCATATGGGCCCGGATGCTGATGGGAACCGAATTGACGGTGACCGAGGCGTCGGTGGGTGGACTGGTGCGGGGCCCATGGAATAATAAGGCCTCCGTCTTATCCAGGGCCACCCTTTGCCCCAGCGCCTCGATCCGCCTGACAATCTCCTCGGTGCCAAGAGTTGCCAGGCGTGCCGCCTCCTCCAGCGTCCCGCCCCGGGCTGTGACGAGTGTATCGTCGGCGTAACAGATTACGCCCAGCCCGGGCGGGAGGCTCCCTCTCAACGCCCAGTCGTAGCCGATGCTCCACAAAGTCGGCCCCAAGACCGACCCCTGCGGAACACCGCACGACATGGGCGTTCGCACAACATCCCCTACTCGGTTCTTATAGAGGACGCTGCGCCCCTCCAAATAGTCTGCCACCAGCCGCCTCAGGTATACAGGCACCCCGTGATACCGGAGTGCCTCCCTGATGCAGCTGAATGGCAGACTATTGAATGCGTTGGCGATGTCTAGAGACACCTCCAACAGCACCCCACCGCCAGTGACAGCCTCCGCGACTACGGCCCTCAGGCGCAGCAAGGCTGCGATCGTCGAACGCCCCTTTCGGAAACCAAATTGGGCGTCCGACAGATCGGGGCCAACCTCGCTAAGGTGCTGGCCGATACGGGCAGCCAGGATCCTCTCCAACAGCTTACCCGTATCGTCCAGCAGCACGATCGGCCTATAGGCCGAGGCCGAGTCCGGAGACCGTCCCGGCTTCGGCAGGAGTACCAGCCTCCCCTCCTTCCAACACCCAGGGAACTGCCCAGACGATAAACACGCGTTGTACAGTCCCCCGAGGCGTGGACCCAGATGCTCGAGGACCAGGGCCAGCACCCGGTCGGGTACCCCGTCTGGCCCAGGAGCGGTGGTCTTGGCACGCATTCGCACCACCGCCGCCCCCATTTCCGTCTCCGTAACGGGCGGAACACTTTCGTAGTCGGCCTCCCGGTCACTATTCGGCAGTGCCATGACCGGGGGCGTGTGTTCCGTCCGACGTGGGAATAGTTCCTCGACAACTCTGGTGAGGAGGCTGGGCTGGAGAGTCTCGGTGAGGGGGGGGCCCCGCGCGCGGAGCTTACTCAGCGCCGCACGATAGGGGCGACCCCAGGGGTCACGCTCGAGACTGTCCAGCATCTCCTGCCGACTAACGTCCTTGGCTTGACGGATGGCCAGCCTGAAGGCAGACCGCGCACTGCGGTAAGCCTCGTACAGCTGGCCCTCCCGCTCAGCGTCGCGGTGACGCCGCCGACTGCGGGTATAAGATCTCCGAGCACGTATGCACGCAGCTCGGAGCTCTGCCAACTCCCGGGACCACCAGGGAACCGCCCTCTTCGGGGGAAGACACCGCACACGGGGCATAGCCGCATCGCAAATCTGCGTTAACGCACAGCGAATGCGGCCAGCCTCGGCGTCCACCCCGTCCACCGAGGGCGGTGACGGCAGCCACGAATGCACAATGGCTGCCTCCACCAGTAGGTCCCGATCAAGTCGACCCACAGCCCACCGCGGAAAAGCGGGCGCTCCGTCTGCCGTGTGACCCCTGCTGGGCTGGCGGAGGGTCCGGGAGACCTCTATCCGAATGTATCTATGGTCGGATAGGGTCTCAACCTCCTCCTGGACATACCAGCTCCTCACACGTGGTGCGACATCGGGGCTAGCGAACGACAAGTCCACTATCGACCCACCCCGCTGCCGCACGCACGTATGCACTGAACCCCTGTTCAGCAAACAGAGGCCCAGTGACGCCGCCCACTCTTCAACCGCCCGCCCGCGATCGTTCGTCCTGGGGGACCGCCACGCCATAGACTTGGCGTTGAAGTCCCCCATTACGAAGAGCTGGCGCGGTGCCAGTCGCCGTATCGAGGCCTCCAAGTTGGTGAGGGAGGCCCCGAAATCTGCCACACTCCTGTTAGGGGAGAAGTACACGCCGTAAAGCGTTACCTCTCCCCAGTCCGCCGCGACGTATCCATCACCCCTGTCCTTTAGAGACAGAGGCGGGGAAGGCCACGACGTTGAGGCGACGATTGCCACAGAGCCGTCACTGCTACTCAACCAATTAGATCGGTCGGGCACGCAATACGGCTCCGCGGCTACGGCTACACCTATCAACCACTCCGCCATAGCTTGCAGGAAAAGGTCCTGCGCACCGGCGGAGTGGTTGAGGTTGGCTTGCAAGAGGTGGATGGACTCGGTAGCCATTAGTGGGCCGTGTCCATCACCTCCTCCGCGCCGGCGGGCGATTGGGTCGCGCAAGGAGCGGAAGCGGCCGGGGTCGCCGGGCCGCTCCGCCCCTTTGGAGCCGAAGCCGGGGGTCTGCACTGTCCACCCCCCATGCGATGTTTGGAGGGCTTATTGCCCGCCGCACACGCGGGACAGTGGGGTGCGGCAGCACACGATGCCGCCATGTGCCCGGTTTGACCGCAGCGGAAACATAGTCCGCTGCAGTCAAAGCAGTTGGTACACGTTGGCCGGGTATGCCCGACCGCCATGCACCTAAAACACCTCGCAGGCCGGGACTCCAGCAGGGTTACCCGCGCCGAACTCCAGCCTACGAGGATCCTGCCTGAGTCAGCCAATTTCTTGACCGACTCTACCGGACACTGCACCCAGGCAGCACCGACGCCGCCCGGTCCAGGGCGAATGGCGCCAATCCGGACAGTGTCCGAGGCGCATCCGGTTTTCGAGACAATAGCCTCCCTGATGTCCTCCACCGTCACGGAATCGTCCAGACCCGCAATGCGCATCTCTGCGCACTTGACAGGTCTGGCAATTCGAACGCCATCCTCCTGGCCAAACAGCCTCCGCAGCTTCGTGGCCACACTATCGGCCGCCTTAGCACCCTCGGCCCCAGGAAACTCGAGGATTCGAGCCCCTGTCCGGGCCTTGCGGGTCCTAGCTTCGACGCCTCCGATGTCAGAGACGTCTAGCTCCCGCCGGGCGCGACGTAAGACGGCCTCATAGTTGAGGCCCTTCTCAGCCGCCTCAGGCAGCACAGTGATAACCACTGCTGCTGACTTTGGCGACCGGAGCTTCCTGCGCGACCTCTTCCCCCTCTTTTCGGCTCCTGCTTGGGGAGCGGTGGCCTCAGCGGCGCTTTTGACCGCCGCCCTCCGTCTTTGGCCGGGACTTTTCCTGCTTCGCTCAGCCACCTGCCAGCCCTGTTCGAGCATGGCAGCAGCACTGAGCGCAGCAGGCGCAGTCGTGGGCGCGCTAACCGGTACCAGCGACGCAGGTGTGGGCACCGGTTGCAGCGTGGCCTTAGCAGGAGCCGGCGCCGATCTCGGCTTCTTAGCCGAAGCGAGCCCCTTTTTTTTTTTTTTTTTTTTTTTTTTTTTTTGGTGGGCTATGGGTGCGTCTCGCCCCGCTGAATCGGTCCGGGGTGACGGAAAGGCGGCGCGTGACCCCATAGACCCACCGTAAAACCTTCTCTCTTCGCCGTGCGAGCGGACCACCGGTACTCGATTTTAACTTCGGTGGCCCGCCCGGCGGTTTACCCTCGCGGGTTCCTCTCGTCGACGCCCCGACAGATTTCGCCGTCGGGGCGTCGCCCTCACGCGGTGGCCTCACGTCGGGTGACCGGACAATTCCCCGGTCCGATCACCCGAGGCCTCGGTTAGGGCGGCATCAGGCGCAGGTATTCGCGCCTGCGCCGCCCCGGCCGCTGACGGCGGCCCGGGTCGCGGGACTCCTCCCGGACTCGTTCCGCCGCCTCCTTCTGCGAGATGACAGCCTCGCAGAAGGCGGCGACCGCGTCCCAATTCCTGACGCTGTCGACCATCGCTCTCGCGACAGCCGGCAGTGCCAGGTCGGCACCGATAACAGCGACGAGGTCACGGCGCTGCCGGTCAAAGCCCGGACACGCCTCCAGCGTGTGTTGCGCTGTGTCCTCGTCACTGCTGCAATGGTGGCAGAACGAAGTCCACTCCCTTTGCGCGACCGTGTGCAGGTAAAAGCCGAAGCATCCGTGCCCAGACAACACCTGCACCAGTCGAAAGGAGAGGACTCCGTGCCGCCGCTCCATCCACTTCATCAATACGGGCCGGAGAGCCTCGACGGTGACGACACCGTGTCTAGGCCTCTCCAGCCGCGTAGCCCAACGGGCGATGACGTCTCGGCGGGCGTCCTCGCGCCAGGTGGCTATCTCGCTCAGCAATGGGGAGCCACCTTCGTCGCGCAGTGAGGTCACCCGCCGGTAGAGGTCGGAGAGCATCTCCGCCTCTAGGTCCCACGGGGGTGTCCCGGCCAGTAGGCATGCCGCCTCGGTCGATACCGTGCGGTACCCGCGAATGGCTCTGACCGCCATGACTCTCTGGGGTCTCCACAGAACAGCCCTGAGCTGGGCGTTCAGAGCCCTCGCCCACACGGGTGCGCCGTACATGGCCATAGAACGGATCACCCCCGCATACAGCCGTCGGCCCTCGAAGCTGGGTCCGCCCACGTTCGGCATGAGCTGCGAAAGGGCGGACGCCGCGCCGACCAGCCGGGGAGCAATTTGGCGAAAATGCTCCCGGAACCACCATCGCCCGTCGAGCACCAGACCCAAGTACTTCATATGGGCCTGGATGCTGATGTGGACGGAGTTGACGACTAGCGAGACGCCGATTGGCGGCCTTACGCGTGGCCCATGAAACAATAGGGCCTCCGTCTTATTTAGGGCCACCCTGAGCCCCAGCGCCTCGATTCGCCCGACCATCTCCTCGGTGCCGAGAGTGGCCAGGCTCGCCGCCTCTTCGAGTGTCCTGCCCCGGGCTGTGACGAGCGTATCGTCAGCGTAGCATATCACGCTCAGCCCGGGGGGGAGACTCCCTCTCAACGCCCAGTCGTACCCGATGTCCCACAGAGTCGGCCCCAGAACCGACCCCTGTGGAACGCCGCACGACATGGACGCCGAAGCGAGCCCCTTGGACCCAGCCTTGGGCCCAGTCACAGCTGCGGCGAAGCTCACGCGGCCACCCTGGCAGGGTAGCGGGGTGGGTCTCGACGCTATAGTCGGCCGCGTGGTCTTGCTTCCGTCCGCAGCGAGTGGCGGCCGGAGACGTGGCTCCGGAGGCAATCTTGCCTCAAGAACCTCCATGCGCGCATTGACCATGACGCCAACAGACTCCATGATGGCGCGCATGGTTGCCTCCGGCACACCGTCCACCACAGGCAGCGCGGGCAGCGGTACTGCCGCTACTGGCTGGGCTATCGGGGCGCGCCTCGCAGCTCGAGCCGGCGCAATTGAGGCGGCGACAGAGTCGGACCTTGTCGACGGCGTTGTCGGCGTCAAAAGCGCGAATTGGCTCCGCAAGTCGGCCATATCTTTGGCCAGCTTGCGGTTTTCTTTCCGCACCGCCGCTAACTCCGCCTCCAGTCGGTGGTTTTGGTCCCGCAGACCTAATACCTCGCCGCTAAGGCGGGCATTTTCGGCCTGCAGGGCCTCCATCTGAGTGCCTGGGGGGTCGTTGCTCACAGCGCCCTCAGCTGCCGCCGCGCCAGTGGGAGGGATGTTGGACAACACCCTCACCATCCTCGCGGCGACTGCTTCATTTTCGGCACGCATGCGAGCCTCGGCCTCCCTCAATTGGCCGACCGGGGACGAAGCCGCCGATCTTGCCGCCACCGCGGCCCCTCGCCCCCTGCGAGAGGTTGCCACCTTGGGAGGAGGCATAATAATTGCACTCCCCTCGTAGTCGGACCCTGAGCTGCCACCCTTATTTAGGGGGCGCTTCCGCACCTTCGAGGGGAGGGCCTCCTCCCTGAGCGTCAAAGCCGCCGCCATGGTTGCCGCAGAACGCGACGATGATGCAGCGGCAGTCTCGGCAGCCGACATGCTGCCCTCCTCCATCTCCGACGGACCTGCGGCATCGCCGCCCTCGTCCTCTGTCTCCACGACAGATCTGCCGCCCTCGTCGTTGGACGGCTCTGCGACAGAACTGTCGCCCTCGTCCTTCGACGGCTCTGCAGCAGAACTGTCGTCTCCTTCATTGGTTGGAGCGGCGGCAGCCTCCCTGAGAGCCCGCCGCTCCTCTCGCTCCTTTTGGCGCCCCTTCGCGACGGAAGCCTTCCCACGAGTCGCCTTGGGTGGTCTTCCACGCCTCTTCGGCTTCGATTGGGCCTCTATGGGTGCCGGGCCCTCGGCGGGTTTGAGCGCCTCTAGTCTAGAGGACGAGGCGTCTTCTGTGCCAGTTTTACGGTAGCATGGCGAGGCTGTAATGTGGGAACCGCTAGGATCCCCGTCTTTGATTGGTAAAGTGTGATCCATCTTGTTCCCACGAGTAAGGGAGAAGTACACCGTCGACCCGGGCAGAGATCCCTGTACCCGGGCAAGCCTACATTTACCAACCAGGGGGTCGGCCGGTACCCTGGCTGGAGCGTGCTAACAACAGAACAACCCATCTGCCATGCATCTTCTCGCCGCACGCCAGAACTTAAGATTCTGGGTGATTTCCGAATTCGAATGTTAATTCGAATTCTTTATAGAGGTTGTCTTCCTCGCGGTCCGGGCGGTTAAGCCAAGACCCTCGCTCCTGAAACTACGCCTCACGACAATATGTCTTGAAGCGAGATATCAGGTTTACGATATGTCGGCGGTGGCATAAGCCTGCCCAGCCCTCAAATTAATGAGTGACCGGGCCCGTCCGAAATTTCGCCTCCTGTACCCTCTACAACTAGAGGGTCAGGAGCGAATTGGGGCTCAACCCATTACTGGGGAACCCCCCCTCGCGCCAGAGATTCGCTACGAGCGACAATTCGACAGAAGGATCTGAGGGACTGTCGCTCGCACCCAGGGTACACCACGTGGAGGTTTCTGGCATCGTACCCCATAATAACGGGGTGCCGAATATTGTATTATCATCCCGTCACTACACGGTTATATAAACATAAATAAATATATAAACTTTGAGTTTATAGATGTTATTTTAGTAGAAGATACATTAAAATCATCATTACTCTCCTACTCTTATCCCAATTGCTTGGGGTCGATACAATATGTATTCTTCTTTCATAGTACATATTGTAGAAGTTATTGGCAATAGTTTTATGACCGGCCGCCTGCCAGACGTCAACCCTCCTTGGGAATGTAATAGTTGACCAAATGGCATCAGACGGAGTTGGCCCAGGTCGTTACATAAAAATATATTAAAAAAATATATTTATTTGACTTTGTAGATGAGACTTTGAGTTTCTTTATAACGCACACATTTCGAGACCACGTTTCTGTGTCATAAATCCTTACAAACGAGCGTATGGGACTTTAGATATTTCTTGTCAGACGTATTGGCCGAATATTGGAAGAATTTTTTTAAAATTTATTCAATAAATACTGTTGTTTAGAATCAATTGTTCCATTACAAATATTTTGATAGTAATGTTTATCCGTGTGGTGACGGAGTAAGAATATAATTCAACACCCCCTATCTTACCCGTGGGTGATCGTAAGAGACGACTAAGGGATATAAAACGCATATAGCATCTATGCAAGAGAAGGAAAACTCGAAACAAAACCCTATACCGACACATCTGAACAGCGTGGTATAGTAGGTTAATTGCCCTCCTATTACGGAGGAGATCTGAGGCCAACAGTGGGACATATATTGTTGGTGATGAATTTTAGTTTTCGTTAATTTTACGTGGATATATTGTTAGTAATATGTCTTGAGAATCAGCTACTTGAAATTTTAAGTGTATTTCAAGTAGTAAAACCAATGTGAATATACACTATCACTTCACTATTTAGGATGAAGTCCGCGTACAAATGACATCAATGAACGAAAGTGCATGCAATTTAATTTCCTTTAAGAGTTGTTTGTGATTTCAACTTGGCTACGCTTTAGATGTTTGAATCTGTCTGGAAAATTAATTCGTGCTAACAAATTAAGAGTAATCACTTGAGGATCAATATCTTTAAGTGATAATCTAAATATAAAAGATTGTTAGCAGATATTTTAACTTAACGATTTCTAATGTTTACGCGAGTATTACACATTTGAAATAAAACTATTTTTACGGATTCTATCGCGTTTGTATTTGATTTTTAATTTCCAGACGTTTCGAACATTTTGCAGTGATCATGTTCACGGGAGGAGGTCTCACGCGATCCGTAAAAGTAGTTTTATATCATACATACATACATGCATATCATCACGCCATATTCCTTGCAGGGTAGGCAGAGAGAACAGAGTGCCAGAGAACTCTATCTCTGCATACTTCACTCGCTTCCTCAACATTCATAATTCTCTTCATACACGCTCGCCGGTTTCGGAGACTCTTGACTCCACCTTCCTTCAGTACATGACCGATCTGGTCTAGGTAGGTTAATCTCGGTCTCCCTCGGTACCTACATCCTTCCACTTTCGCATTGTATATCTTCTTAACCAGACGTTCGTTCGGCATTCTTTCCACATGGCCGAACCATCGGAGCATGCCCTTTCGCATCTTTACACCAATACTCTCTTTCATACCTACTCGCTCTCTTCTAGTTTTATATCTCTTCTAGTTTTATATCAAAATTAATTTAACTGTTTTTGAAAAATTCTACACACAACTAGTTCTAGACACAATTAATTACATTCATAAATCATATGAATCAGTAATTTTAATGTGTAGTTGCTTTAAAATGATTATATTGTGATTATTTTGCGACATCATCATCTCAGCTTATATGCATCCCATTTTTTGGTTTGATTTGGGCCTCCTTCACATCATCATTCTCCTACTCTTATTCCAATTACTTGGAGTCGATACAATATGTACTATTCTTTCATAGTAAATATTGTAAAAGTTATTAGCAATAGTTTTATGACCGGCCGCCTGCCAGACGTCAACCCTCCTTAGGAATGTAATTGTTGACCAAACGGCATCAGATGAAGTTGGCCCAGGTCGTTATAAGTCTCTTAATCGTCTTTTACGACATCCACAGGCAAAGTAAGGGTTGGTAGTATTCGTAGCCGCTACCACACAGCTAATTTGGGCCTCCTTTACAATGGGAGTGAAATTGGCCTACAATACCACTCTGGTCAAAAGAGTTTTATTTCGTGTTGCCCTTCTCTTGAATATATGGTATATGCGTATTATATTTCTTAGTCGTTTTGCACAAGACCCATGGTGAAAATAGTGTGTATATACTTGTGTTTGTGTGGGGTAATGGGGGTTAAGAGGATAGTGGATCAAATGGTTAATATAAATTATAAAATACATTATTATTTATAAACTTGCCTATCACTTAGCTGATTGATATTAATTATAAAATAATAAAAAAATTGAGTACATAATTAAATATATATTCCATTACCTATTCACATTTCTAAAGCGCAATGAGGGATATGGCTTCATGTAACACCCTTCTGTTTCTTTTTGGCAGACTATGGTCTAGACACACCCCTCCCATTCCGTTTTGGGCAACGGCAGCGCATAACCTATCGTGTTTTCTCCCCATCGCCATAGGGTTGACTACTAGTACGGATTAGTTGACATCCGTGGCCGACCTGGCGGGTTACCCTTTCGGGTATTATCTCATTCAATGTCCCGGCAACATATAACAGTGTTGTTGGGGCGTCGCCCTCACGTGGTCGGCTTCCCAGCGGGTGGCAGATTAATCCTCGGTTCATCCACCCGTGATCTCAGCTATGGCGACATCAGGTGCAGGTAATCGCGCGTGCGCCGGCTGCAGATTGTGTCAGCATGGAGAATCTCTACTCTAAAATGCTCTGCCGCCTTCTTTTAAGAGATGAATGCTTCACAGAAGGTGGCGACCACGGCTAACTCGCGAGGCGAGACATTGTCGTTCCCTGCCAGTATAAACTACACCCGCATGTAAAGTCCGGCGAGCATCTCCGTCTCAAAATCCCACGTGGGAGTTCTGGCTAACAGGTACGCTGCCTCTGTGGTCGCCACGAAAGAGGGTCTTGAGACAGGCGGTTAAGAACTCCTCCTACACGGGTGCACCGTACGAGATCACGGACGGAACCACCCACATTTCCAGTCACGGCACGTAGCGCTGGGTCTGCCAACATTCGGCGTAAGCCAAGGAGGACTAAACGCCGCGGTGGATAAGCCGCAGAGCAAGTTGACAAAAATGCTCCCAGAACCACTATCATCCGTCGAACACTAGACCCAGATATTTTATTTGCGATATCCAAGTATCCCCCTACATCTAAATTACACTTCTTTATAGTTAATACTACCATCACTAAAAAAAAATATTAATATTAATTACTTTTTGGCATCCTTGTTATAACTATAAATCAGTTATGGAATCTACTTAGTCATGCTTGAATTATATTATTTTGTTAAAAGTTAAAAAAAAAAGAAAGTTATTTACATTTTTAAGTATAATTAAATTACTTTGTATCTAACCTTAGAAGCGGTCATATGCATAATCATAAAACATACATATAACTTAACATAATAATTATTATACTTTTGTAATGTAACTCGTAACATGTGATTATATGACAGTTTAAAAAAAAAACACAAATATATCTTTACATTCTAGTAGCTATATCAAAGTAAGAGTCTTTGCTAGTTGTGTTTTTTTAATAGAATGGAGTCGCAAGAGCCTTTCAATTAAGATGCTTTTATGATATAATACTAGACAACATAAAACGAACTAAAATATTTATGAACGTTAGAATATCTAACTTTGATATAATACATGAATAATTTTGCTTTTATATATATAAATAGTATTTAGTTTAATTAACTTCATAATATGATTTATTGACTAATTATTCTATTAATAAGAATCACAACCTAATCACAATATTATAAAACGTATTTTTGAAAGTAATGCATCTAAAAAAGATCAAATAATGCGAGTTTAAATAATCTCAAAATAAACTTTAAAACTCAAATAGAAAAAAATATATTTGTAGGCAATAATAAGTTCTATATCCGTGTGGTGACGGATTAAGAATACAGTTTACCGCCTCTTATCTTACCCGTGGATGATCGTAAGAGACGACTAAGGGATATAAAACGCATATAACATATATGCAAGGGAAGGAAAACTCGAAACAAAACCCTATACCCAACATGTCTGACCAGCATCATGTAGTAGGTCAATTTCCCTTCCATTACGGAGGAGGCTCGAGCCGAGCAGTGGGACATATATGAGCTGAGATGCGAATAAGGTCACACCATCCAATTCCAAGGCTATTTTTTGAAAATATGTGTTAAGTTGTCCCCATAAGTGGGTCATAAGAAATTTTATCGACACGAGCACATATCTCGAGCCTAAGAATCATCATCATCATAATTCTAACAATGTATTGTTCTAATTATTGTGTGACAAATAATTAGATCGAGTAATATAATAAAGCCATCTTCTAAAGTAAAAGTAAAAAGATAACTTGAAGCATATAGACTAATGATCAGTAAGTCATTATTTGGCAGGCAAGGACCATTGAAAGCCGAAATAAAGAAAAGGCTTCTCTAGAATTTTAATACAATATACATTTTTAATTAATATAGGAATCCTATTCATTTGCTTCCTGCATATTGTTTTGCGTGATCCTTACGTGATTCTTCTGTCTAGGTGTAGTTTATAGATTGTTGTATGCAGGGAAACATTACATAAATATTTATTATTTAGTGTAGGGTGTTAATAATATAACAACAAAAATTATTTGTTTGTTTTTTACTATCACTATTTTCAAAGCAAAGGGCCGCAATAGTGTCAAAGGCTGCGTCCACGCGTTGGTTGTCGATTGCTGGTTACCGACGCTTATATAGACCCTTTATTCACTTATATTATACTTTATTCATTTATATAATATTGAGTTTAATCAAAGTAAAAAAAATGGGCATATATCACGGATTATCGTTCTTTACTCTTAAGCTTTCAGCGAGTGATAAAATTATTCTTAATCTAAACGTTATTTAGTTTATAATATTCATAATTAATACTTACTGAATAATGCAACCATTACACTTCATTAATATTAATTACACAGTGACACACTCAACTTATATTTGTTGTATAATTTTAAATAATACCTAAATAAAAATAATTATATATTTCCTGATTACCTTAAACAATTTCATAACGAATACAGATTTAACAATGCAGATAGGGTGTCTAAAATAACAATAAAGAAAACAGATCAATTGTTCTCGTAATGGGGCCACCACACGGCTTGCTTGCTATCGTTATACGTTCGTATGACATTGTGTTGATAAATGCATCAAACCGTGATCGGTTAATGACGCAATGCTTCCGGTATCTATTACCTCATTTTTGGGTTCGGAAGCTCAGTAACTCGCTCCCATTCTTTCAGACAGTGAAAGGGTCCTCCGATACACTTTTACCCTTCCGACAGCGCCTGCGGACCGGCGGGTGCGCGCCATCGTCTCTCTCTTATAAATTCGGTGAAAACACAAGCAACATCACATTACAAATTCGGCGGCTGTACAGTCAAGCCGACCGATCGAATTGAACATATATTTGCTTGTGTTGTGTTACAAACATTGTGAAGTGATTTAGTTTCATCTACGCGAGGGGAATAACCATATAAGCGCCTACAATGAAATTCACGGTGAGTTCGTTTAGTGATCAAGGAGACAATTGGATTTTAGAAATTTAGTGTTGGTGCATAGTATATATCGATAACTGATTTAAAATCTATTTATTATGATATATAAATATAGTGATCTTATTAATTAGATAATAAAATAATTTAAAACTTCTATGATTATGGCAAAACTTTAAATTCTTTTATGTCGACGTATTAACTAATTAAATAATAATAATTGTTAGAATAATAAATCTTTAGTCATGATCGAAATATATTTAAAAAATATATTGCAGCCCCTTTTATTTTTAAAGAAAATATTTAATTTGTTAAAGTAAAAGTGGGAAAGTGAAATTTTATAATGTAAGCGATAATCTTAACATAAGCATACGGGTTGTCCATAAACTTGGCACTTGCACGATCGCAGTATTTGGAAACCTGTTTCCGAATTACTTTTGCTTATAATATTATAACGTTTATTGTCATAACTTCAATTCATTTACTTTGTTAGTTGTTAACCGATGAAAGTGTATAATTATTTTTTATCTTTCACAGATCGTTTTCACCACACTTTTGTGTGTATCAACATCATGGGCTGTTCAGTCGAAGAGTATTGAAGATTCTAAGGATAAGAGAGAAGCACCAGTCGGTTATGGCACTCCATCATATACATCACATAATTATCAAGCACCCGCTCCCTATTCTCAAGGTGACGCTAGCGCTGTTAGCATTGGGGCCGGTTACAGCATCGGTGGAGCCAAACCAAGCTACAGCTTTGTGGGACAAGGATCAAGTGGTGGTCTACAAAGCCCTTCAGAGGGTTTATCTCCTAATGGACATGCTACCATACAACTATCTCCCATTACATTACAACCCGGTCAGCAGTTCGGGAGCGGTGACCTCTCTCAAATCATGAACCAGTTGTCTCATAGCCTTAACGCAGGTGGACTATCCCTGCAACCATCGAATGCCATCGCGGAATTTCATCAGGGAGGAGACAGTTTACAGAGTATAAATCAAGGTCAATTCTCATATCCTCAATTTTCCTATGGAGCACCTAAATACGAAATTGCGCAGCAATATTCAAGTGCACCAGCCTACTCTGCGGGCACGAAGGGTTTGAGTTCTTATACTGCCACTGGTCCTGTACTTTTCAGCCCTTCGGATTCACAATCTGGCGCCCCTGCTGCATCAGCTCTAACGTATGGAGCGACCAATGCAGCAAATTTGGGTGACCTTAGTTCCTACTCTTTGAATGGTGCTGGACAATCCTTCGGAGGTTCTACTCATAGTCTAGGTGATTCAACTCATTCCTTGGGTGCATCTGGCCACTCTTTGGGTGATTCTAGTAATTCTTTGGCTGGTTTAAGCCTAGGAGGAGCTGGACACTCCTTTGGTGGTTTTGGTGGTTACAAGCAATTAAGTAGCGGTTATTCTGCACCTGGAAAGACATCTTTCAAGCCTTCCACTTATATAGGTTCATCAGTCCAAGGCGAATCCGGTCATGGTATTTCTAGCTTATCAGGATCGTATGCTTCTCCATCTTTTAGCAGTTACCGTAGTGGCAGTCATGGTCCATCACTTGCTCCCGCTGGGCATGGTGCAAGTTTCGGAGGCTCTTTTGGAGGTTTTGGTAGTGGATCTTCCAAATTCAGTGCACCCACTTATCAATCTGCTAAGACTGAAGGATTAGAGGGTATCAGCGCATTGTCAACTGGTCATTTTGCTTCTCCTCCTGGTACTACCTACGGAATTCCTTCATCTTCATATTCAAGCAATAACGTACATGCTGCCTCATCTAGCAAACCTTATTACGTCAGCACCAAGCACCATCGTGCGCAATCTAGGTCTCCAGCTCATAGTTCTCCAAGTTCTTTTTCATCAAGACCTAAATACAATTTCGGTAGTGCAAGCTCTCACTATGAACCAAATGATGCTCATATTTCGGCGAGTGAAACTTCTTACAACACAATCAAATTTAGCGAGGAGTTGAAGCCACGTATTAATTAATTCTTACGCTGTTCGAAAACCATTACTCTGTAAATATAGAATTTTTGTTTGTTAATGATTTGTGAAGGGTGTAGACGTGGAAATGAATGTATGGTGTGTCATAGCGAAAGTATCAACTTTAGTATTATTTATTTGTGTACGCTCCATTAATTAGCTGCCAGGGCGTCGATACTCATGGCTTACGTACAACGTGTTCACCTGCACGTGTTGTATCGGAAGTCACATGCGTGCTTTCTTTTCGATAACATATGTGTGATTATGTATCTTCTGCAGTATTTTATTGCAGATGGGTTAGTTAAAAAAAAACCTGTTTATGGTAACAAAATTAACCATATTGTAATATTATGCATAGTTATCTCATTCAACAATCTTGTGACCACCGCTTCGCTTCGAACGCTCGTTGTATGAAACTAACAACGTGAATTTCTGTTAATGTAAATATAGTAAATAGTTAAGGTAGCCTATTTATTGTTTTATAAAATTTGTTATACGATTGTTGTTATTGTTAAAATAAAAATGAATTGAAATATTGTGAATTTTATTATCATTTGACCCATATTAATCATCTCAGCTCATGTAAGTCCCACTGTTGGGCTCAAGCCTCCTACATAATCAGAGGGAAATTGATCTACTATACCACGCTGGTCAGACGTGTTAGTGTAGGAGTTTCCTTCTCTTGCATAGATGTTACATGGGTTTTATATCTCTTAGTCGTCTCTTACCATCACCCACGGGTAAGAAAGGGGGTGTGAATTGTATTCTCCGTCACCACACGGATCCATATTAATGAAATAGTGAAATTTAGAATAGTATAATTTCCATAGTACTTATATGTTGATACTTGGGTAATCAATACTTAGAATGGCAACGCCGGTTTCACTCGTAAGAAAGTACCATAGGAAATCGAAATAAGCCTAGTACATACTCGTACAAGCGGCGACGATGTCGCTGTACTTCCGTATTAAACCTGTCTGGACGACTACAGCCATAAGTAGAACAAATTATACTTTGCTGACCAAACTATAGATTAAGCAACAGATGATTTCATTTGATTTTATAAATATTTTTATCCGAATCTTAGATTTATACTTCATAAATAAAATACAACATACATAGTTCAATGATGACCGAATATAATATAAACTAAGCTAAATAATATTTAGTATATAGTTCAAATTATAATTTATTGAAATTTCCTATCGTATAACGGTAAAGGAGATTCTATGCCCCATGGATATCAATTATTAAATGGGACTTAAAAACGTTGCGTGGCAATAATAGGGATGTATTATACATCTACCATATCAAACATATTATCAGTGTGGTAATGGTATAAGAATACAATTCACCGTCCCCTATCTTACGCGTAGGTGATCGTAAGAGGCGACTAAGGAATATAAAAAGCTAATAACATCTATGTATAAGAAGAAAAACTCGAAACAAATCCTATACCGTCACGTTTGACCAGCGTAGTATAATAGGTCAAATTTCCCTCCTATTACGGAGGAGGCTTGAGCCCAACAATGGGACATATATGAGCTGAGATGATGATCTATACATCTACCTATCTCTACAGGGATAAAGGCGAGAGAATTTAAGTTAATAATAAATATCGATTATTTGTTGTTACAAAGTAGTAACCCTAAATCTAATAACAACGATTATTTAACATATTACAGTTGTGACATTATTAAGTGTCAAGCAATAGTTTCGTACTTTACATTACGTTTACTATTATGTTTATTATTATACGAATCTTGTAAACAGTTACTTAATATCTTCACGGTCGAAGGCACGTATACAGAATAGAAGCGAACTGCATTCACTTCCGAATTTTTGGTATACACCTTACGCAATCCGTCACGTTTTAAGCAGACATCTAGGCATTATGTATTCAGAGTGCCGTGGTCCAACCATTATACAAATTTCTATTGTGTAAGTATTTAGATCTGTAGGAGATGGTCCTTAAGCTGTACGCTTGTCGCGTGTAGTAACTTTCCAAAATCTTAGATCCTTATTTGAATATTATATTTATCACGTAAAGATATTTAAATTTCAATATATTGTTAACTAGCTTCTGCTCGCGGCTTCGCCCGCGTAAAATGTTACTTTTCTAAAGTTTTTCATCCCCTATTTTTATTTTACCCCTTAAGGGTTATTTTAAAATGTTGTTAATGTCATATTTATTTATATCTAATCAACAGCCTAAAAATAATTTTCAAAGTTCTGGCTTTAAAAATGACGATACTTCCTTACAGCTCTTCATCCCTTTTTTGCATTAAAAAGTAGCCTATGTCCTTTATGAGGCTCTAGACTATCTGTGTACCAAATTTCATATAGATCGGTTCAGCAGTTTTGGCGTGAAAGAGAAGACAGACAGACAGAGTTACTTTAGCATTTATAATATTACTGAGGATTATTTGATATTCCGTTTGATGACAAGTTAACAATACTATGTAGGTATCTATTCCTTATTATTCTGTAGGAGTATTCTAAAACGGACTAAGAGATCACAGGGAATGCACAAAATATTATCTCGGGGATTTATAATAATAACTGCAATCGCCAACTCGCCTGCCAATCGTGACGGTTATGATATTATCCCGCTTCGGGCAGTTTTACTTTTTATTGTAACGGCTGAAGGATAGTTAAATACATATTATTAATTCTGTATCTAATGAATTTCGTCATTAAAATCAAAATATAATAATAAAGTAGTATTTTACTAAGATTTATAGCATATTAGCTATCATGTAAGCATTTAATATGCAAGGCTATTAATAAAAAGATATTTTTTCGGATCATAAATAATTACTACACGTGGGAATTTAATCTATATCTAATAAGTAATATAATCTTTACGAAGTACAAAGTATAAATCTTTACTAGTACATAAAGTTAAATTATTACGTATAATATAGAGGTTTGTTCTTCATTACGGAGTTTGTAAGTTTGGATACAAGTGGTAATAGCTGGAACTAATAATCTAATTTTAAAATTTCTTTTTCTAATATAAAGCTACATTAGTCATCATCATCATTTCAGATCATAAATGTTCCACTGCTGGTCTCGAGGCTCCTCCATATTTTAGGAATACTTACAGGAATAATCTACTAGATACTACACTGATCAAACGTGTTGGCATAGGATTTTATTTCGAGTTTTCCTTTCCTGGAACTAATGTTCTATGCTTACGTCGATATTCTATGCTTATAACGCTGATCAGATGTGTTAGTATAGGGTTTTGTTTCGAGATTTTCTTCTCTTGCATAGATGTTACATGCGTTTTATATCTCTTAGTCGTCTCTTACGATCATCCACGGGTAAGAAACGGGGGGTGGTAAATTGTATTCTTACACCGCCACGATACGGAGACTGACACTATATTATACCTGACAATTATAAGGTTTTATGTCGGGAATATCATTTTTTATATAAAATGTCATTAGGAAACATGTGTGCACAGATGACAGAAAACTACGCGATGGAGTCACGGGACCAACATCTATCAAATAATATTCAAATTTATTAGTACTAGCATTCATTATTTTCAAACTTCAGATCGATTGTCAGTTTCGTAACTGGCAAATTTATTGGAATTGGCTTTCTAATTTAAGAAGCGCCACCTGTCCATCTGAGCTTCACAATCCAAAGGATAATTGTCTATATTGTGTAATTGGACTAGATATTAGGATATTAAAGGCAGCTGTGTGGTAGCTACGAATACTAGCTACCTTTACTTTGCTCGTGGATGTCGTAAAAGATGACTAAGATCCTTATTTCGACCTGAGCCAACACCAATTGATGCCATTTGGTCAACAATTACATTCCCAAGGAGGGTTGACGTCATTCAAGCGGCCGGTTATAAAATTATTGCCAATAACTTTTGTAATATGTAGGAAGAGGGGTACATAATGTGTCAACCCCAAGTAATTGGGATAAGAGCAGGAGAATGATAATTAGGATATTTAAGGAATCTTACATTCGATATCGACCATTACATTCATGATAACAAGGATCGACGGACAGCTTTAAAGATATTTGATTCACGTTCGTTTTTTTTACATCTTTACGATTAACTTTTTATTAAACTCTTATTAGACATGTAGATTTCCTTATCATCATGACTCATCTAAAAATCACGTGATTTATTAATAATCTATGAATGATGCGTCTGACTAGTGAGGTGTAGGTTAATCTCTCTACCAGCGTGCAGGAGGAACGAGCTCAGTAGTGAGACGAATAGGTACAAGTTGAGATGATATTAATAATGATGATATTGTTTTTGAAATCAAACCATTTTATATATTTGTTTCACCATCCCAATGATTCATATATTTTTAGAATTCCTGGTGACGAGAGGATTGTAAAATTAATGGATTTTCTAATGTGGGAACAAGTAGAAAATGTTACGGGTTTCCAAATCAGAGAAACGCAACGCGGTGCATAATGTATGTACTTTGTTATGCATAACGAAACAACACGGAATTCATTACGAAAGTTTTAGTAATGTATAATCAATAATTGTCTGCGTTTACATTATTGAAGTCGATCAATTAAACTGTATTATACAAAATACGAAACTATGATTGTGGTTGAATATAGTGGTAATAAATAACAGTCTAATTTTATGTTTCGTTCAATCGGAACGACTTAAGTAACGTGAGAAAATTGTAAAACCATCGTCTTGCGCAAACTGTGATTCAATCACTGCACCGGCTACATCCTATGCTTTGTTGTTTATATCTAATGCGGATATAATCGTTTTATACATATATGTAATATTTATTTAAATAAAATTGTATTTTTTACATTCATTTTTTGAAATAAATAATTGCTATTGACTTATTTATTTCGTGTATTGGTTAGTCTTGTATTATATTGTGAGATTATTAAAGATTTATTCTATCATCGGACGACAATAAAATTTAATAGTTTGTATTAATATCGTTTATACGTTTTCTGAATTATTATGAATTTCAATACTTTACAATAATTAACTTTGTATATCTTGGATGTGGATTTAGCCGAGATGGAAGGTACACCACTGATATAGAGCGAAGAGTGAATGCGGGAAATAGAGTGAACGGAGCGTTGGGGCAACTTCTTGGTAGCCACCACCTCAGCCAGAAGGCACGTGTAGCAATACATAACGCAGTGCTTGTCCCAACATTACTGTATGGAAGCGAGAGTTGGGTATGCAGAAAAGAGTATGAAAGTAAAATTAATGTGGTCGAAATGCGATCTCCGCGGAAAATCTGTGGAGTTAGGCTGACTGACCGCATTCGTAACGACGACGTAAGAGAGCGAGTAGGTATGAAAGAGAGTATTGGTGTAAAGATGCGAAAGGGAATGCTCCGATGGTTCGGAAATGTGGAAAGAATGCCGAACGAACGTCTTACGGTTAAGAAGATATGTATGTATATCTTCCGCATTGTAATGCGAAAGTGGAAGGAGTGTAGGTACCGGGGGAGACCGAGACTAACCTACCTAGACCAGATCGGTCATGTACTGAAGAAAGGTGAAGTTCTCCGATATAGTTCTCTGGCACTCTGTTCTCTCTGCCTACCCTGCAAGGGATATGGCGTGATGATATGTATGTACTTCTTTTAATCAATGTGTGCCGTATCCACGCTGACATGTTGAGTACTTCTCTTCCAATTATGTAGACGTTAGTTGTTTATGTGCTTTACTCGTATTTTAAGACACCAGCAAGCAACAATGATGAGACATTTTCATGATATACGCACATATTATTGATATAGTTTTCTGTCTACAGCCGTGGGACGGTCCGTCCGGGATAGTATCATATTTTCGCAGAAAATCGATGTTTGAGTAGTGGTTATGTGCTGTTACGTTTCGTTCAGTGAACGAGAGAGCCGGAAGCCCAATATTCCGGGCGGATTTGTTTGGTAGGCAGCGGCCTAGCTGCCTACTAGCTATGTCTGGTATTGCAAAGGTCCATGAGCGAAAGTAACACTTACCATCAAGTATTTTTTGCCATTATCCTTACTAATATTATAAATGCGAAAGTAACTCTGTCTGTCCGTCGCTCTTTCGCGCCAAGACTACTGAACCGAACTAAATGAGATTTGGTACACAGATAGTCTAGAGCCTGATAAACTTTATAATGCAAAAAAATGGTTGTAAAGTGGAAGGAAAAGTTGTACCTAAGGAAGTATCGTCATTTTTAAAGCCAGAAGCTTGAAATTTATTTTAGGCTATTGATTAGATATAAATAAATATGACATTAACATGTTGTAAAAATTTACCCTTAAGGGGTAAAATAAAAATAAGGGATGAAAAACTTTAGGAAAGTATCCTTTTACGCGGGCGAAGCTGCGGGCAGAAGCTAGTAATCAATAAAAGGAGACGCATTGTATTAGGTCAACTTACTCACCTCGAAGTTTATAATTGAGTAAATTGACTTCGATATAACAACCAAGTTATACAATTTATTTACCAATATCGAAAAGAAATAAGATTAAAAAATATTGAATGATAAATAGAAATATTGTATTGTATAATTTTATATCAACATGTTTACGTCATTCAAATATTTGGTTCCTCGTTACGTCACATTATAATTGTACCGTTATTCAAAATTTTGTTGCTGTTGAGACTGTGAATTTGTATTCGTGTAGATATTTTTATTCATGTCAATACATTTCTTATTATGGTCTTATTCGTATCATTATAACATAATAGTTGCAGTAAATAGCCGTTAATTTAATATTGATTCTATCTTTATTATATATATTATAATTATTTTATACGTGATTTTTCTGAAATCCTCCCAAACGACTAAACCGATTTTGATGAATTTCTTCTGTGTCTTTTGGTGGATTGAAAAATGGTTTAGATTTATATTTGGACCCGGGAGATGATTTGTACAGTGACAGAGCGGCTATTGGGTCAGCTACTACTTATATAAATATCAAATGCGCTTTGTGTTCCTTTCACCTGAGCCTAAATTATCGTCAGCCTATATGTATTCCACTACTAGGAATAAATATTCTCTATATTGGCAGAGCAATTAGTCTACTATACCATATTAAATTGCATTACATAGTCCTACCACTTATTGCAGACTGGGTTAACTACACAATAACAACGTAGTCATCGTAGCTGTTCAAGCGGTTATCTTCAGTTTATGTGGTCATTAGTAGCCGTTTTGTCAATATCCCAGTAATAAATCTATTAGTATACACATACATACATATTATCACGCCATATTCCTTGCAGGGTAGGCAGAGAGAACCGAGTGCTAGAGAACTCTATCCTTGCATACTTAACTCGTTTCCTCAACATTAATAATTCTCTTCATACACGCGCGCCGGTTTCGGAGACTCATGACTCCACCTTCTTTCAGTACGTGACTAATCTGGTCTAGGTAGGTTAGTCTCGGTCTCCGCCGGTACCTAAATCCTTAGTATATACTACTATATACTCCTTACTATATCTATTAGTATATACTATTATAAGCCTAAAAAGTTTGTGTGAATGTTAATTTCATTTTATACTTAGTTTATTTTTATATTCTCCATATATTTGCTGTTGCTGGATATCTGCGACTTAATTGTGCGGGCTCGTCAGAAAATCAGCGTTGTTGTATTGTTTACTGTACTATAATAATAAATAAGCTGGGATGAATGCATGCATTTTCGACTCATGTATTTTAGCAAATATTTATTTCTTTCGCCGATGTCTAAATTAATGTGTGATGTTTACAAAATTAAATTTGTTTCTTTCTTTTAAAAAACATCTTACTTTTTGTCTTTTTACCGAGAAAGGCTTTATGCTATAATACGACGCAACGCTGCGATAAATAGGAACGTAGTAGTGTCTATAAATATCAACAAATCGGGTGAAATTTTTAACAAAGCGACATCACGCGTTAATCCTTCCGCCCTGTCACTGTTGCATGACAACTGTTAACATAACGAAAATGGTTTGGTATTGTAGATGTTTAAATATCGATATTATTATTAATGCCGTGGGATCACGTGGGTTTTGAAACACAATCGTAACATTAAATGACATTCAAGCAAGTTCAAGCTTCTGTTCAGCTAATAACTGAATATAACCTGTTTGACTTATGGCATTGGGATGTGGATTTAATTTCAGACACATAATTATGTTTAAAGACCTCCAGGGTGTTATGTAGTGGGCCACCGAAGACAAAGATTGGATACCGGTAGACCGCTCGCACGGCGAAGAGAGGTGTTTGCAGGGTGGGTCCATGGGGTCGCGCCGCCTCTTCCGTCGCCCCGGACTGATTTGGCGGGGCGCGATCACGTCTATAGTCCACCGCAAAAAAAAAGCGTGTTATGTAGTGGGATATGCTTTAGATTTCTTTGCGAGATAGGATCCGAATTATGGTTATCCGGAGAAAATTGGGTGTAACTGATAAAGCTTGAAGAGTAGCCCTACAATATAGTGTCATTGAGCAGGCACCGATAATAAGGACCGGGAACTGGTGGTTCACCCACACGGCGTTAAATAGGTATTTGTATGGCAGGTTATGAGGTTCCACACCGGCCGTTCCGTCACCATAGATGGATCAGAGTGTGTGCCATGGTAGATCAATTTTCCTTGAGTTAAGAACGACGCTTGCGCCTAGCAGTGAGATGTATATGAGTTAAGATGATTTTGATAACAAAGAAATACTTCAAGTATATTTATCTATATAGATTAGTTGCAATTGTATCTCTTCTCGTGTGGAGTACTTAAAATAGGTAAATTGTCCTATCATAGAGGAGGGAGCTCATACCTAAATGTGGATCCTTTTTCCATTTATGGAGAAGAAGAAGCTATGCCGTGATAACACTATTACTAAATCTCTTTTAGTTATAAATAGTCACTACACTATTACTAATATTACAAATATGAAATTTTGTTAAGTTGTTTGGATGTTTGTTATTCAATCACGTGAGAACCGTTACATAGATTTGGATGAAAAGTTAGCACACGGATAGAACATTTTCTGGATTAACATATTTTTTTATGCCAGTAATGTGTTTACTTGGGATAAGAGTTCAACTTTCGAAAAGTTACTTTTTGTGCAGGCGAAGCAAGTATTAATTATATTATTCTCGTCCTTAAGCGGACAGCAATGCCAGCACATAATAAAAACCTAATTATAGAGGATGCTTAAAATTATATTCTCACTCTCTTCTTCTTACTTATCTTTTAATATGGTCTTTATTTCTTATTTTGTTCTTGTTTTGTTTCAGTAAATATTTATTTTCATGTCGTCGCTTGACTGATATATAATCGATCTCTATCTATCTTATAAATTATCTAAGTAACTTATAAATGTCCATTTGATGTTATTAATTATTGAATTAAACATTAAGCTGTTGATTATGTCGCGTAGTATCCACTACAAATGCTTTCAATAATTATGGATGTTGTTAAAGCAGAGTATGAACTTTATTCCAATTTTTTATTTGTTAAGTTATGGTATGATTCCTTCATATCATTCCTTACCTTCGGTGAGTCCTACGGTAACCTCAACGAATTTCATCTGGGTACATAGATACCAACTCTTTAGTGAAGGGTTTCTGAGTTTATAAAAGAAACCTTATCAAATAATTAAGTTTGCCACCGCCCAAGCGGTTGATAGTAAAGTTCAGTTATACCCTTTGAAACGAATTTGGTTCTTCTTCTTCCAATGTCAGTAAGAGAAGAAACGTTTCGCTAAGGCAATAGAAATTTAGTTGGAGATTGATGAATATGTCTTTGACCCTAATAAGTATATATTTATTTAACAATTATCGACTTTACTGCCATCTAACTGTTCATGTTATATCTAAAAACTTATCCACACATAGCAGCGCTTGTAACATTAAAGTGAAAGGCGTGAGACTCTTTTGTAGTGTTGTGTGTACTACATAGATGGCATTAAAATAGACTTCCTATGATCATGTCACAACTTGCCCAAGTAATCCGGGGCGATAGAAGGGAAGTATGGGCCTCTTCACTTGTCGTATTAACCCTTTCTGAGCGGATACTTGGATTCGATATCAACGATGCTCAACGAACCCTCAACAAAACCGGATATATTCTCGTGTTGGCTGAACGAATTCACACTGACCGCTATTTTAATTTTAAGTACAGAAATAAGAAATATGTAATATATATAATTATCTCCAAGTGTACTGCTGTACTGACGCTGTCTTTCTCTATCAAATGGGATGGTATTACCTGTATTGATAGTTGTGTATTGGAATAAAATAAATAAATCAATATCTTCGCTTCGGTAGACCACTGGGCGATTAAGGTTTTCAAATATTTCTCCGTAATTTCTAATGGAACTCAACAGCTTATAGCCAAGTTTGCGTACTTAGTTATCCCTTATAGTTTAGTCAAGTTAGTTGAGTCGGTATGTAGTTTTATATCAAACTGATTAATTAAAAAAAATATATGATGAGACTCTTTTATAGCAAGACTAGCTTTGTTAGCATTAATTTGCATTTAACTTCAGATTTAATGCTTGATAGGTAACTCTTTGCCATATGTATAGTGACGGAGTAAAAATACAATTCACCTACCGGTCTCTTGCCCGTGGGTGTCGAACAAAGCGTCTAAAGGATATAATATGCATATAAAAATCGATATAAGAGGAATACTCCACATAAAACACTATACCAATACGTCTGATTAGCGTGGCATAGCAATAAAATTTCTCTTCTATTGTGGACTAGGTTCGAGCCCAACAATGGGTACTTATATGGGTTAAGATGAAGATGATTAAAATTTTCTTTAAAGACTCACATCTTCCCGTGATACTAGCAAAAATATTATAATTATCATTATTCAAAATGACAATTTTTGTTATTTCAACAGTTGTCATGACAACGGCGATAGTAGATAATACTTGACAGCTATTGTTAGTGTATTCTGCACAGACTAAGTTATTCTGCCTGATTTCATCATCATCATCTCAGCTCATATATGTCTCACTGTTGGACTCGAGCCTCCTCCATAATGGGAGGGTAATTGACCTACCATACCACGCTGGTCAGACGTGTTGGTATAGGGTTTTGTTTCGAAGTTTCCTTCTCTCGCATAGGTGTTATATGCGTTTTATATCCTTTAGTCGTCTCGTACGATCACCCACGGGTAAGATAAGGGATGGTGAATTGTATTAAGAATACAATTCACCATCCCTTATCTACGGGACGGAGTAAGACTCCGTCACCACACGGAATATCTGCACGATTTGCTAACATTTAATACAATGTACCACTCCTATATGTCCTAGTGTTTTTGTGTTATAGTATATAAATCTTTCTAGCTGTGTGGTAGCGGCTACGAATACTACCAACACTTATTTTGCTCATGGATGTTGTAAAAGACGACTAAGAGCCTTATAACGACCTAGGTCAACTCCATCTGATGCTGTTTGGTCAACAATTATATTTCTAAGGAGGGTTGACGTCTGGCAGGCGACTGATCATAAAACTTTTGCCAATAACGTTTACAATATGTAGTATGAAAGAAAAGTACATATTGTAGCGACCCCAAGTAATTGAGATAAGAGTAGGAGCATAATGAGTTGATAAACCTTTCTCGATAACCTATCTGATGCACTAAGATTTTTGATTCAATCGGCAGTGTCTAAAAATAAGCATTCAAATTTCAAACAAACAAAAACTCTTCACCATTATAATATTAATGTAGATCATAACGCAATAGCTTTAATATAATTAAGTTGTTATAATGAAGATCGTAGACAAGAAACGTGATTCACCAAGTTATTGCTCTATTATTAAACGGTAACATACTAATCAATATCAAGTAAGGTATTTATATTTCAAGATTTAATATATGGTAACAATTTATCGACCGTTTACAATAACATAATTAAATGTGTAGCTATAATCCTATTCATCATTCTCCTACTCTTATCCGAATTACTTGGGGTTGATACAATATGTACTCTTCTTCCATAGTCCTTATGGTAAAAGTTATTGAAACAGGTTTTATCCGGCCGACCGGCCGCCCGACCGGCCGACCGGCCGCTCGACCGGCCGCCTGCCAGACGTCAACCCTCCTTGGGAATGAGATTGTTGACCAAAAGGCATCAGATTGAGTTGACCCAGGTCGTTATAAGACTGTTAGTTGTCTTTTACGGCATCCACGAGAAAAGTAAGGGTTGGTAGTACTCGTAGCTGCCACAAGGCTAAGCACAGTGTAGTTATGTCCTTATAAATAAATATTTTTTCTACGTGTGGTGACGGAGTAACAATATAATCAGCCATTACTTTGCTCGTGGATATCGTAAAAGACGACTAAGATTTTTCTATAGACCATTTCCACTTGATGCCGTTTGATCACCAATAGCATTACCAAGGAGGGTTGAGACAGACAGCCGGTCATAAAACTATTGCTTAAAACTTTTGTAATATGTACTCATACATAATACGTGGACTTCAAGTAATTGAGACAAGAGCAGGAGAATGATATACACAAGAAATGGAAAACTCGAAATAAAACCCTTTACAAACCCGTCTGACCAGTCTCGTAAAGTATTCTACATACGCTCTTAGTGTTGAGGAGAGTCGAGTCAGTAGTAAAACATATGTGAGCTGAGATCATCGTACAAAGATACACTTTGATCCGTGTGATGATAGAATGAGGAAATAATGGCTATCACAATTTTCTTTCTCATGCGTAATAATCAATTACTGTATGTAATCTGGTAAAGAACTAGAAAGAAAGCTAGTCACTATCGGATTTGATATAAATATTTTAATTGATTCGGATCCCATAGACCACAGTGTAACCGTTATGCGCCTTGAAGTGGATCATTAACACCATAGGTGCTTGAATTCAGTAGTCTGCTTGATAGCTTACACTATCACTCAGTTATTCTTGAGATTGGCACTTAAAGCAGTAACCCATTGATATTTTAGTATTGGTCACAAGCCTTCTCAGTATATGATGGACAACTGTAAGCCAGACGTTTTATTTCCAGTTTCTTTCATCTTAAGTTACTTACCTTCCTTTCTTCGCCTAGCCGATTTTTCTCGTTTTCATAGGCAAGTAAGCAATGCCGACGTATTTTTACCCGACTGCGTGACGCAAAGGAGTGGTAATGTGTTTATTAACAGTCTATGTATGTATGTTCCTTTGAAGCACTATATAGACCAAACGCCTGGGCCGATTTTTACGATTCGCACGTCAATCGATTCCTCTTAATCCGGCAAGTGTCACTAAAGATATGACGTTAATGAAAATTCAATATGGCGGCTACTGGACGCCATATTGTGAAAATTAAAAAAATTAAAGTCAACAAACTATATCGAGTGGGGTATCGTTGAATAGGTATTTAAAAATCATTATTAGTTTTTTTCAACATTTTTCGCTTTGACTGGCCGTTTAGGATCTATATCGATTTAAAGTTTCGTAACAACCTTTCTCACATATAGGTTTTTTAGACAGTAGAAATTTACGATGAAAAAATGAAAAATTCATATAACTGGATGTGGATGGACATATACTTAAGTATCTAGTAGGTATATTGTCCAATATACACTTTCTGGCACTCTGTTCTCTCTGCCTACCCTGCAAGGGATATGGCGTGATGATATGTATGTACCATAGGTAGTCCTACCTAAAGTATCTAATGTCTTACGAGGTCGCCCATCTCCAATTTCTAACGATTTAGTACTCAACATCAGTCGAAAAACTGTATATAGTTAGGTACTTACCTACTTATTAATAAATAAGGTAACTATAGCTACCTAGGTATTCATAACTAAAAAGTATAATAGAAAAAAAATAATTAAAGAAGACCCTAGTCGACACAATGACAGAAGATTGTAAGAAAAGGGGTCTACGCGTGAATGTGAGCAAAACCAAAATAATGGTCTTTGAAAGAGACGAAGCCAGAACAAATGTAAGAGTAACAATAGGTAATGATATACTAGAGCAAGTGGATGAATTTGTATATCTTGGATGTGGATTTAGCAGAGATGGAAGGTACACCACTGATATAGAGCGAAGAGTGAATGCGGGAAATAGAGTGAACGGAGCGTTGGGGCAACTTCTCGGCAGCCACCACCTCAGCCAGAAGGCACGTGTAGCAATACATAACGCAGTGCTTGTCCCAACATTACTGTATGGAAGCGAGAGTTGGGTATGCAGAAAAGAGTATGAAAGTAAAATTAATGCGGTCGAAATGCGATCTCTGCGGAAAATCTGTGGAGTTAGGCTGACTGACCGCATTCGTAACGACGACTTAAGAGAGCGAGTAGGGATGAAAGAGAGTATTGGTGTAAAGATGCGAAAGGGCATGCTTCGATGGTTCGGACATGTGGAAAGAATGCCGAACGAACGTCTGGTTAAGAAGATATACAATGCGAAAGTGGAAGGATGTAGGTACCTAGGGAGACCGAGGCTAACCTACCTAGACCAGATCGGTCATGTACTGAAGGAAGGTGGAGTCAAGAGTCTCCGAAACCGGCGAGCGTGTATGAAGAGAATTATGAATGTTGAGGAAGCGAGTGAAGTATGCAAAGATAGAGTTCTCTGGCACTCTGTTCTCTCTGCCTACCCTGCAAGGGATATGGCGTGATGATATGTATGTATGTATGTATATTATAGAATTCTAGACCACCGGACAATCATCACGCCATATCCCTTGCAGGGTAGGCAGAGAGAACAGAGTGCCCGAGAACTCTATCTTTGCATACTTCACTCGCTTCCTCAACATTCATAATTCTCTTCATACACGCTCGCCGGTTTCGGAGACTCTTAACTCTACCTTCCTTCAGTACATGACCGATCTGGTCTAGGTAGGTTAGTCGCGGTCTCCCTCGGTACCTACATCCTTCCACTTTCGCATTGTATATCTTCTTAACCAGGCGTTCGTTCGGCATTCTTTCCACATGTCCGAACCATCGGAGCATTCCCTTTCGCATCTTTACACCAATACTCTCTTTCATACCTACTCGCTCTCTTACGTCGTCGTTACGAATGCGGTCGGTCAGCCTAATTCCACAGATTTTCCGCAGAGATCGCATTTCGACCGCATTAATTTTACTATCATACTCTTTTCTGCATACCCAACTCTCGCTTCCATACAGTAATGTTGGGACAAGCACTGCGTTATGTATTAGTGGCTGCCGAGAAGTTGCCCAACGCTCCGTTCACTCTATTTCCCGCATTCACTCTTCGCTCTATATCAGTGGTGTACCTTCCATCTCGGCTAAATCCACATCCAAGATATACAAATTCATCCACTTGCTCTAGTACATCATTACCTATTGTTACTCTTACATCTGTTCTGGTTTTATCTCTTTCAAAGACCATTATTTTGGTTTTGCTCACATTCACGCGTAGACCCCTTTTCTTACAATCTTCTGTCATTGTGTCGACTAGGGTCTGCAGGTCAGTCGCTGACTGTGCCAGCAGGACTGCATCATCTGCATAAAGCAGAGCAGTGACCGCTGAGTCGCCCATCTGGACTCCCACATTCATATCGTTTAACCTTTGGAGACATTTATCCAGATATATGATAAACAGCCTGGCCGACAGAACGCACCCCTGCTTAACGCCGATATTGACGTCAAACCAAGGCGACATTCCATCATCCAGCCGCACACAGGCTCTACAGCCCATGTAACTGGACTGCACAGCCCGTAGCAGTTTACCGCTAATACCATACTCCGGTCAAATGTCCCAAAGTTCCTTTCGTACAACCGTGTCAAATGCTCTCTCCAGATCCACAAAACTGCAGAAAACCCTCTGACCTAGAGCCAGATGCTTCTCCACAATGTTGCGCAGAGAGAACACTTGATCCAAGCATCCCCTTCCATTCCTAAAACCTCCTTGTGTCTCACACAGTAAACCATCGGACACCATCCTCATTCTCCTTTCAATAATTTTACCATACACTTTTGCTGCCAAACTGGTCAAGCTTATGGCTCTGTAATTTGCGCAGTCATAACGTGAACCCTTGTTTTTAAACAAAGGCACGATGACTGCACTATTCCAGTCCCTGGGAACCATTCCCGAGCTCCAAGATAAATTGAGGAGCAACAGGAACGCCTCCCAGACACAAGAGCCACCAAGATTGATCATCTCGGCAGACACCATATCAATGCCCGCTGCCTTACCATTTTTCAAACTTCCTATCGCCCATTCAACTTCACCCATACTGATGCCATCGGAGGACGGCCGTTGTCGAATGTTGATATACTAAACCACATCCAACACCGGCGCCAACCGTAGCATCCGCATACATATCGCCAAAATATTCACTCCATCGGCTTAACACGTCTTGTGTTTGTGTAAGAGTGTCTCCACCTTTAGACCTTATTTTATTCATTCTGAAGGCTGACCAACCACCCCGAGACTTCTTCACCTCCCTCCAAATGAGTTTGGTGTTACCCTCGAAGTTTTTAGTCAGCCTATCTTCTGCACTCATACTTGCTCTATCACGTTTCTCTTTCACTAAGGCCTTGGTGTCATTCTTACATTGCCGATATATTTCTTTCTTCTGTTCAGTCATACTGTCATTCAGATTCAAAGAAGAGACATAGTCCAGCCACGCTTTCTTCTTTTGCTCTACGGAAGCTGCCACTTCCGCATTCCACCATGCATCACCATTTGTTTTTCTATGCTTCTTTGAACTTCCACATACTTCTTTCGCTGTATCTACCATACTCTCTTTCAATACTCGCCAGCATTCTTCAATGTCCAATTGCGGCTGGCTTGCCATCGTCAGCCGTTCTCGGACACCCTCTGCATACTTTTCTCTTACACACTCTTCTTGCAACCTTTCAACCTTTATTCTTTCAAGCCCTCCGAAGTGGACACGCTCTCGCCAGTGCCTCCACTTTCTGAACAGACCACTAAATCTCGCAATAACGAGATAGTGGTCCGTATCGACTGTGGGGCCCCTGTAGGCTCTTGCGTCCAATATTTTGCTTCGGAGGCGACTGTCTACCAAAATTAAATCTATTATGCTTTTCTGTTCATTCCTTCTCCATGTATACATATGGATGTCCTTATGTTGGAAAAATGTGTTTGACACAATAAGGTTTCTCTCCATGCATACATCCGCTGTGAGCCTACCTGCGTCGTTCACTCTCTTATCACCAAATGGACCAAGTACGTCCTCATAGTCGGGACGCTTGGTCCCCACCCATCCGTTCAAATCTCCGCATACAATCACGCGTTCACTGGTTTCTGCCATATCCAGAACTTCCCTAACATTGTCTCAAAACTTCTCTAGGTCTGATGCCACCGAGGATCCTGCGGGAGCATATGCTACAACCATGAATACCTTGGTGACACCTAGTTTTATACGGACCCAGAGAAGTCTGGGATCATACATTCCGTAATCCTTCACACCTGAGGCCAAGCGAGAGGACAACAGCATTCCTACCCCCATGCTCGATCGCTCTGTGGTACACCAGACCACAGAGCCATCCCGCCACCAGGAAGATCGCAGGCGTCGCTGCCCCTTCGCTTGGTCTCTGTTACACAGAGCACGTCTAGCTGTTTGTCCGCCATGACGGATATCAGCTCGTGCAACTTACCTTCCACACAACCTCTTACATTCCACGTGCCCACCCAGCACTCCGTTCTCCTCGACTCGCCTAACTGGGCAAGGCGTGATGGGTGGCGGCCCCCATCGCCGCAACTGCCGATGTTCGTACCGACGGGGGCGGGTCGGTACTCGTCGCCTCCGGGGGACGCCCTAACCCGCATTGCGGTACGCATATCGAGCCGGATTAGCAGTTTAATTAGACTGGCAGGGGACGCGAACGAGCACGCTCCGGACTATGCCCCCCAAATATTATTCTATAATATATTATTGAATAAATACTATTACAGAAAATAAAATATATTTTAATAATAGAACATGACAACTGAACAGTCGGGATCCACTGAAAAATTAGATTTGCTGTCGAATAATGGTATTTATTCAATAATATATTATAGAATTCTAGACCACCGGACATCTAAGTGCTTGTTTTTTTCTTTTCAGTTTTTTTATTATGTACGTAGTTTGAGTTACTTTTTACGCAGTCGGATTTTTTGATATTTTTAATAATTTTTTTCATATAGGCGCCGCTAAGTACTAATGAATTATTTCTGGGTTTCGCAAACATACAATTATTGGATAAATTTTACATCCAGACTTTCAGGCAACGTCCATTTATGAATCAAACCAAGAATTGTCTTAACTCTTATTTTACTCTTAGACCAATTTATTACTTAAATAATTTGGGAAATCCAAAAGTGCACGCCTCATAATTTTTAGATTATTTATCATTTACTATTAGTCAATGCCAGATATAAAAATAAAATGAAAGAAAAAGCCTTTTTTAAAAACAAGTTTTTATTATTTGCTAATAAAATAAAATAAAAAGTAAAAATAAATTAACTCTAATAAGACATATAACACTTTATAAGTTCATTGTAACCTTTAATGATAATTAAGCTTCTTCGTCTACTACAAAATAATTCCATATCATACATAATTATATATTTTTAACACGAAAACTTTACAACATAATTATTAAATCTTCCCGTTTCTATCACAGTCTCAATTTTATAAATAAAAGCGTGTTACATTTTGATGGTATGATTAAGAACATTTAGCACCTTCTTTTCCTATGGCCAGCTTCCAGGTCCAACATCAGACCCTGGTTACCATATAGTATCAAAGTACTCGTCAAGACGAATCAAACGAGTCCAAACTCGATGGAGTTGCGTCGTTTAATTACGGAGTTCCTATGGCCTGCTTCCAGGTCGATCATCAGACCCTAGTTACCATATAGTATCAAAGTACTCGATAAGACAAATCAAAGGAGCCTAAACTCGATAAGGTTGCGTCGTTTAATTACGGAGTTCCTATGGCTAGCTTCCAGGTCCATGATCAGACCCTGGTTTCCATATAGTATTAAAGTACTCACTAAGACGAATCAAATAAGCCCAATTTCGATGGGGTTGCGTCATTTAACTACGGAGTTCCTATAGCCAGCTTCTAGGTCCATCGTCAGACTCTAGTTACTATATAGTCTCAAAGTACTCGACAAGACAAATCAAACGAGTCTAAACTTGATGAGTTTGCGTCGTTTAATTACGGAGTTCCTATGGATAAGCTTCCAGGTCCATGGTCAGACCCTGGTTTCCATATAGTATCAAAGTACTCGCCAAGACGAATAAAATAAGCCCAATTTCGATGGGGTTGCGTCGTTTAATTACGGTGTTTCTATGGCTAGCTTCCAGGTCCATCGTCAGACACACCAGGGTCTACCATACCATATAGTATTAAAGTAATCATCAAGACAAATCAAATGAGCCCAAACTCGAAAGGGTTGCGTCGTTTAATTACGGAGTAACTATGGGCAGCTTCCAGGTCTATCATCAGATCAGCTCTATATTACAATAGTATAGCATTGTCATCCGATTTATATATGCATGCTAAATTTCAGCTCAATCGGCAACCGGGAAGTGGATCAAATTTAACTTGCAAGATTTGATTACAGACAACGGGACAGGTAAAACTAAATATAAGCTTGTAATGAAAGAAAAGAAATACTTTTAAAATTTCGTGCCATTCTCGACGTAGAGCTAAACATAGCTGTATAGGCTGAATGGGATTTATTTCCTTTGCCTGTCCGAATGGACGAACAAAAAAATGTAAACGAACGCAATTTTCATAAGGTATACATACACTAAAGACTAAGCAGTTTAGTTTTTTATTAATTGCAATTAAACGACAATGAATTACCAAGCCATTTTCGAAAGGAAACAGCGCGTTGCGATTGTGAAGCTTTTAATAAAAGAAAAATTTCGATACATTCATTTTTACGGTCGTGATCCTGCTAGATACAAAATATTTTCTCCGACGTCTTCTAATATTTTTTTTAATCAACTATTTTCTTACTTTAAACAAAATAATTACTTTTTAAAAATATCAAATACGTTTAAACGAATATTTTATCTTGACATATATATTATAATATTATCCTATAAGTGCAATGTGAGAAAATTACAATCATTTTTATGTTTGAAAAGTGCTTGATTTTCATATGTCGAGAGTAGAGCAAGACCTCAACGCTTCGCTTATGAGGCGTGCAATAAAAAAGATCACAATCATTACAACTAATATATGTTTCAGAACTAGGCTTGAGCTTACTCCCCAAGAGAAGAGAAATTAGACTCACTATATCACACAGTAAGTCGTGATGGAATAGGGTTTAATGACGAATTTTAATTCTTTTACATAGATGTTATACGCATAATATGTCCTCTAGTCATCTCTTAGGGCACCTATAGACAAGAAAGAAAGTGGTTAAATACATTTTTGCTTCGTCACTATACGAAAAAATCAACAGAGGACGCTAATTCCGGACATCATTCACCTAAATACCTTGGTACTTGAGATATAAGTATAATAGATATTACGTAAGTCATGTCGAAAGGTGCGGTTGCAATGAGTTCATTAGTAGACAACTGATACAATTAGATTTAATTCACGGTACAGATGTTGAGGTAGTAGAAAGCTTGAGATACAACACTCGAAGCCCTTTTACTCGTATGCTTTAATAAATTGTTTCCGTATATAATATTCTGTTTTTTTCTTATATTACCTGTTTGTAACTACTCATTATGTTTGTCAACAAGTTAAAAGTTATAAGCTGGTAGTTTGTTTACGTATTTGTATTATATGTTTAATAAAACTACTAGTGTTATGTAGTGATCATATAATTTCTGATGTTTACACGAGTATTACACTCATAATCATCTCAGCTCATATATGTCCCACTGTTATGCTCGAGCCTTCTCCATAATGGGAGGGAAATGACCTAATATACCACGCTGGTTAGGCGTAGGGCGCAGGGGTATAGGGTTTTGTTTCGAGTTTTCCATCTCTCGCATAGATGTTATATGCGGTTTATATCCCTTAGTCGTCTCATACGTTCACTCACGGGTAAGATAGGGGGTGGTGAATTGTATTCTTACTCCGTCACCACACGGAAAAAGAAGTTTGTATTTAAATAATTGTTAAATTTGCGAAGTTTCGAACACTTTACAGCGTTTATGGTCACAACACAACACACAACACTCACATCCAACCAGTTGTGGTTATTACAGAGACTCTGTATTGTGTAGAGAGAAGAGATTCTATATTTGTACCTAGTTGCTACAGTTAGTTATTGAATTTTGACCCACATTTTTAATACAAATTCATTGCCAGTACAAAAAGATAAAGATTTAATTATATAAATAAATTTATGTTATTCCTCCTTAGTTATTATTAAATATTAAACTTATGGCAATTATTATAATATGGACATTAACTAGTTTGAGAACTAACAAATCTATTAAGCTATCACCGTACCAGTATGCGGCTATACTGAGAAATCCGACAAGAAAACTCAGAGGGCATAATACTAATCTCTTGCATAATATATTGGGCATAATATATCTATTGTTTTTTATCTCATGCATACGAGAGAGTAATAACACAATGTGTTCATATCTTTTCATTGCCTGCGGCTATCGCATGAGCGATCGGGTGAAAAATTGTCCCCTCATTATGGACAAAGCTAATGACCAATAGTGGAAGTTAAATGGGTTGTAATAAAGAAATAGAAAGAAAATTAGGTTTTGTTTGCTTATAATGAAACATTTAATTGTAGGAATAGCTTCACTAAAAGCAGTTGAAATGATTCTTTATAAAATATTTAATTGTGTTATAGTTTGTTGATAGAAGAGGGTGTAAATATCATAATTACCACGCTTGATAGGCGGGTTGGTGATTACAATTGATATTATAAGTTGAAAAATGCTACTGCCCCTTAAAGTTCTTTTTTTGGCAGGCTATGGTCTGGACATACGCCGCCCACGTCGTCCCGGGGACGGTAGGGACAAAAATGGTGGGTTATAGGGCCACGAACCGGCGTGGCCCTATAACCCACCATTTTTCGTTCCCATCGCCATTGAGTCGGCCACGGGTACCGCTTCCTTAGCCTTCGCTTCCACATCTGTGGCCAGCCCGGCGGGACTGCCCATTCATTTAGTCAGTCACCTTAGTTAGTATTACGATTCCAATGAGAAAGTTAAAAGTATTTATAAGCCGCCACCATAGGGAGAAAGAAAATGTTAACTATATCAAATATTAACCGAGGAAGTTAGATAAAAAAGCGATTGCGGTTTATTTCCGGTCCACTGGGAACTGCAGTGTAGGAAACTGACAGTAATCACACAACACAAACTAGATACGTTCCGAGGACAAAGACCTATCGGGCGGTCACTTCCCTCGTGAGTGATCTGGAGTTAAAGGAAAGTTGTCTACAAACACTTATATAAATACATGAGGTTGATATAGTCTAGCACTTTTCCGTTCAGATCAGTACGTTCAACACTTTTCCTTTCGCAATACGCATTTTTCAACAAATAAATAATGTAAATTGTAATACATAATTAAAATATAAGTTGTATTGCAAATATGATGAAATTAAAGCTTTTGGTAAGTTTGTTCTTATTATGTAATGCTTTTAATTGTGGGCGTATATATAGGCATTTGGTTCATCAGTTATTTTACTCATTATTAGTGATGTGATTCAATGAGTTTTTAACTCGAGTAAATATTTATTTTTTTTCTATCCATATCTGCTGGCTTTAAAGGGATGCGTAAAGTAATACTATATTTTGATTGTTAATTTTTCAGTCTAACGTAAAAAGCAAACATATATATAGCAAAAAATATATATAGTCGTCTGCCGCACATAGTTTTATTTGTCCGTAGCACTACTGAGAATTTCCCCTTCAAAGTTCTAGTAACATTTAAAACCTGATCGATTTTAACTCAAAATTAGCAATTAATTGTATATGTAATGACATATCATGACATGACATTCTAATGAGATTACTGAGTCTTTTATATAGTATTAATTTTAATTCCATAAATTATTCTGTAATGTAAAAAGCTAACTTAGGATTTAAGTTTCGGGCTGCTAAAGTTTCAAATAACAATTGGTTTCATATGTTTCGAATGTAAACATTTCAAATGCAACGGTATTTTACACATGAAATTTTGGTGTTATCAACTCTTTTCCTCCAAAATGGTCACACTGTTTTTTTTTGCACATTTTTGTTTTTATCATATAGATGGTTTTTATTTACATTTAAAGTTGGAAGATAATAATTTTGCCAAAGACATACCCATACAGAGATTATATCCCACATACAGAATTACATAATCTGTTTTTTTTTATTTTTCTTTATCCATTAATAGCACACATACAAAATTTGTTCTGCTAACATTCTAACAATAGTGAGTTAATTCTATTACTTATATGTTTATATAATAACGAATCACTCGAATTAAATATTGATTGACGCACATCACTAAACATCATTAATATATAAGTTGTTGAAATATAAATAAATTGTTTGGTATAATACTATTGCAATAACAATATACTGATTTATGATCTCCACCGTATCTTGATCATGTGTAAGAGGTATAAGTTAAGACATCATTATATCAGCTCATATATGTGTCATTATTGGGCTCAAGCCTCTTCCGTAATGGGAGGGAAATTGACATACTATACCACGCTAGTCAGACGTGTTGGTATAGGGTTTTGTTTTGAGTTTTCTTTTATATCCCTTAGTCGTCTCTTACGATTACCCACGAGTAAGAGGTAGTGAATTGTATTTTTATTCCGGCACCACACGGTTATAATATGCAAGTTTAATCAATGAATGTTTTTTTTTTCAGATTTTCGTCGCATTCATTGCGCTTGTATGTTGTAGCGAGATTGAAGATATTGAACAAAAGAAGAGAGGCACTACAAAAACTACAAACTTAAATTCTATTCCAACTGCAGCACAAAAACAAGACTATACATATAGTATTTACTCTTCGAACCCCAATTCACAAAGTACATCTAATTCATATCAATCACAAGTACCTAATTCATTCTATCCAAATCATGCAAGTAGCCAGTATTATTCTTCATCAAATACCCAGACGGAAACACCCCCCTATACACAACAGCAACAACCTCAGTTAAACTTATTACCTCCACCGACGACATCACAGTTCGTTCCATTAAGTTTTGTCCCAAATCCTGGTTATCAAACTAAATATCATATAGTACCATCAAAACCAAACGGTAATATCCAACTTGCAATTTATCAGCAGCCCAGTAATTATCCATCTTCTGTCATGCCATATCCTTCACAATTATTTTCTGCGCATCCAACTAATCAAATTAATCCTCATCAATTTAATTTACCAACACAAGGAGGACATTTTAATATAATACCTAATTATCAACAGCTGAATTTAGGTGGTTCTTATTTAGGCCAGTCCTCAAATATGTTATTACTTCAACCTAACCTAAATTCGCCATACAATAACTTTTTATATCCCAATCCTTTTCAAAACTTATACAATTATCATTCTTCAAACGCTCAAAATAAATTAAATGTTCCGTATGCTGCTCAAGGAGCCTCTAATGAGTATGAGAAGACACAGGTCAATGTTCCAATTATTAAAGAAGACAATGATATTGCTCATAATAACGAATATACATCACCATCGGATTCCAGTTCGAGTTACAAGAGTACATCATATTCGTCTAACCGTAACACGTATACTAAGCTATAGTTATGTTTAAACTATTAATTATAACTCATATACATATTTGCCATTGCTTTAAGAATACTTTTGTAAATTTATTTATTGCTACGGGTTATTGTTAATTGAAATGTAATTTTGTATATCACAATATTTTATTCTTTAAGTTGTTATTATTGTTATTTTTGTTTAAAAATAAATAGTATATATTACCAGATGGCGTATTGTAATGTAAGTTTCGAACTGTATTTTGTAACGATTGTCACCATGTCTTTTTTAATGGTCGTCCGGGGTTCTCATCTCAGAGAGACCCATAACCTTTTTATCTGGTAGGTTATGGTCTGGCTACATCCCGCTAATTCCATCCGGGGCGATAGAAATATAGCATGTGACCCGTAACCTATTGTGTTCCTTCCCCATCGTCGTTTAGCCGAGAGTCGAGGAATCGGTACCAGTAGTACCGATTCCTCGACATCTATGGCCGGCTCAGTGGGTTACTATTTCGTATATCATCCCCATTGACAACCTGGTAACAAACGATGGTGTTATCGGGGGATTGCCCCCTCACAGAGTTGACCTTACTATGGGTAGCAGACTAATTCCTGATCCCTCCCACGCTTGCCACGCACGCCTCGGTTAGGGTGGCATCAGGCGCAGGTATTCGCATCTGCACTGCCCGACGTCCTAACGGCGGATTGTGTCAGCGTGGAGAATCTCCTCTTTGACACGCTCCGCCTCCGCCCTGCAAGACGTCTACATCGTAGACGGCAGTGATCGCATCCCAGTTTCTGACGTGGCTTATTATCGTTAAGACGATGTTGGCACCGATAATATCGATCATCCTACGTTGTGTTGTATAATGTGCAATTCTATACTATACTATTCTATTCTGTACTATAGAATACTATTCCGTACTATATTATTAATCATTACCGTTCGTGGTCGCCACTCGAGAACCTTTTTTCCCCAAGGGTTGTCGGTTCGTGTTTGATTAACGCAATAATATTAAATTACATACAATATTTATTCCGTGTGGTGTCGGAGTGAGAATATAATTCACCACCCTCTATCTTACCCGTGGGTGCTCGTAAGAGACGACTAAGGGATATAAAATGCATGCATAAAATGCATAACATGCAAGAGAAGGAAAACTCGAAACAAAATCCTATATCAACACGTCTTACCAGCGTGGTATAGTAGGTCAATTTCCCTCCCATTATGGAGAAGGCTCGAGCCCAACAGTGGGACATATATGAGCTGAGGTGATGATGATGACATACAATATTATAGCAAATTGCGCAAGTGTTTAACTCAAAACAACCAAAGCAATTCCCCTCTAAATTTATGTACGAGTATCTATGCAGTAAATACCTGACGAAAGGGGCTGTTAATGGGTTAGTTACCACCTATTAGCTATGTTGGTAAAAGGCTAATGAAGTATACAATGTTTTACTGCTTTTTTTATTGCTTATGGTGGCAAACGAGCAAGCAGTACACCTGATGGTAAGTGTCACTGCTGCCCATGGACCTTTGCTATACCAAAGCTAAAGCTAGGCCGCTGCCTACCACACTACAAACCCCAAGCCCACCCAGTTGGGCTGCCGGCTCTCTCGCTCACTGAATGAAGCGCAAGAGCACATTGCCGTTACTCAGACGTCGATCTTCTGCGAGAGTGTGGTACTACCCTGGACGGACCGGTCCGGGGCTATAAGTCAGGGAACTGTCAACAGCGTGATCCTACCACTATTAATTGTATTGCGATGTGGCTATAAATGGGACGGAAAACATCATGCAACATAAACAGCATTTTTTTAACAGGATCATCATCATCTCAGCTCGTATATGTCCTACTGCTGAGCTCGAATCTCCTCTATAATTGGAAAATTAACCTACTATATGGTAGTAGTAGTGAAAAAACTGGTCAGACGTGTTGGTATAGTTTGACAGGATACTTCATTCAAATTATTCAAGATGACAACGGGCACGTTTATTAGTGCTAGGACCACGCTGTTGACAGTTCTCTATCTACAGCCGCGGGCCGGTTCGTCTGGGGTAGTACCACACTTTTGCAGAAGATCGACGTTTGAGTAATGGCAATGTGCTATTGGGCTGCGTTCGGTGAGCGAGAGAGCTGGCAGCCTAACTGGGTGTGTTTGGGGATTGTAATGGTAGGCAGCGGCCTAGCTATAGGCCGTTAGTATAGCAAAGGTCCATGTGTAGCAGTGACACTTACCATCAGGTGTGCTGCTTTCTCGTTTGCCACCATAAGCAATAAAAAGAAAAGAAAAGCTATGTATTCCTAAACCTTTCCTCTTTGACAATTAAACACTTACTTCATTTTTTTAATTATAATTGGTATAAATGTATATGAAAATCATCATAAACTCTTTATTCAAAAGCAAACAAACTCATAGCTATCGTATGTAAGTACGATTCAAATCAACAGACCATAAATCGACGTTGCAATATAAATTTTCCCTTTCAATATTACTATCTGTAACACAATGGAAAACTAACACTGACATTATTGTCTATCGTTTCGTAGATATACGTTAACTGTTACTATACTGCTACTTTACATAATGTAGGCTGCAATTGATTTTGTTAACGCCCTATATTTTTTTTTACACATTTTGCAATATCATGTAAGATTTAAAGCTTCATACTATAAGGTGAAAATCAATGTCTGCGCGTTAAAAACGATCTTTGTTCTCGTGCAAAGATATTTTAATTTGTGATTTGTTTGAGTGAATATTTCTTTTTTTTTAGGCCTCATTCATGTATTGCGGGAGACTTTAGAAACATATTATTAACAGAAACAAATTACACCCAGATTTATGACAACAATTTGTGGATCGCACAAAATAATATCCTGTGTGGAAATCGAACCTGCGATACTTGGTATAGTAGGTAGATATCTTAACCACTATGTCATCTATGTAGTTAAGTATTTGTAACTAATACCCACACCTATTTTATAGAGGAATAGGTGAAGTAAATAAAATTTTCTGTAAACTGCCATACCTCTTTTTATATTCACACTCATCACAGACTAAACATGTTCATTAAAAGGTTATAATTACACTTAATCTGACTTTTCACATTATGTCATCTATTTCATTTGATAACGTCTAATAAGGTCATTCCTTTGTCTTATTTTAATTTTATTTTTATTTCTCTTTGAATTACTTAGGTCTTTTAGGATAAGTGTAGTGAACAAACAAAATGATAATGCATACTTAAATATATTAGCATATTTAATTAAGTCGACATATTAAAAGTTCTCAACATTAGCACATCGATAATTATGAAATTGTAGACCATCAAAAGTTTGCGTGAGAGTCACAATCAATCATTCAAAACTTGTTACAAATAAAAAAAGTATTTTGTATTTAGAAATAGATTAAATCAAATTATCTGCATGATAGCCACGAGAATTTAATGTAATATACATATATGTACCTATATAGTATATAGGTATGTAAAAAAGTGAGCTGTGTGGTAGCGGCTAGGAGTACTATCAACCCTTCCTTTGCTCGTAGATGTTTTAAAATACGACTAAGAGCTTTATATCGACCTGGTGCCGTTTGGTCAACAATTACATTCCCAAAGCGGGTTGACGTCAGGCAGGCGGCCGCTCGTAAAACTATATATAACTAATAAAAACTATATAAAAACTATACCTATATAGCCAATAACTGTCGCAATATGTAGAAAAAGGGAAAATGATAAGAGCAGGAGAATGATGATGATATATGTATACAAGACAATTTTTGGTTTGTGGGATAAATATTTTAGACAATAAATTTACATTTATTGATGTAGAATTATGAAATAAATATTTATTATTATTCGTTTCGTACTGGCATCAATATGAAGTGACGACATATTTTCATTCCTACGCCATCACCAACACCATGCGTATTATTATTATTTGTACATATTTAAAATATTGCTGCTATGAATACTATCAAGGCGTTGACGTTGCTTGTGGATATCGTAAAAGATAAGTTAGAATTCTACATCAACCTGGACCAACTCCATCTGGTGCCGTTTGATCAACAATTACATTACCAAGACCTGATGAAATCAGATAAAGCGGCCGGTTATAAAACTTTTGCAATATATACAATGGAAGAAGAGTACATATTGTGTCAAACCCAAGTTATTGGGATAAGAGAAGGATGATACTTATAATGTCCATATTTAAAATATTAAAACCCACTGCAGATAGTATTACAATTAAAATCAAAAACAGCTTCAATATCCAACCAAGATAGTATTTAAAATGAGACTTGTCTATCTCTATTGTGACGGATCTCAAAGTTAAAAAAATCATATAAAATGGTTCTGAAACAAAGAAGTTAGTGTCGAAATATAATAGATATTTAATATGTAGTAAAATAAAGAATTCATTTAAAAAAGAATAAAGAAAATTTTAAAAGTAAGTAAAAATATGCTACAAAATGCCATTTTGTTCCATTTCATTAATAGATATGGTCAGCTAATAAGATAAGAGCGTGTGAAAATATATATTCAGTCTATTCTGCAAGATTAATAAACTAAAATATTTTTAACGTAGTACATTGTTGATGTTTCGTCATTATATTTAAAGTTTTATCGATCACAAAGTACAAATACTTTGCTAAAGCAATGATGTTGATCGTTATTTCGGACAAACGTGGAAGGTACCCATCAGTAGTGAAAGGAAGCTGCATGCTTGCTTAATTGCTTCGCGTTTTATTTGTATCATTTCTATGATGCGCAATCAGAAAGACGCACCTGCTATATAGGGAGTGTTCACTTAAGGCATTGTGTAATGTTTATACAGAGTGTTAAGTATATATAAGTATTTTTTTAACAAGTTTACTTTCTGAATATATAAAATCTGTATAACAAGTGCTTTACTTCACATTTCTATTCAGATATATCCGGGCAATTATATTTCTAAAGAGATTTACGTCATTGATTATTGATATAAATAAATTCAATAACGTTTTTCTAATTGGATTATGTAAAAGTAATTATTGATTTTAGAATAGGGCTGCATCTTAAGATGGCAATATTGAATAATTAAGCATTTAGTGATTATGAATATTACAGACCCTAATTTATAGGCTTTGAACTGATTATATTAACGAGTTTGAACTAATTTTTTATTGTTTTAGAGCTGGGTTTTTTAGTAAGATACTTTTAGTCAAAAACAATGATTACAATAAGACCATCCACATAGTTGAATCTCTGTTTCGAGAGATGAAGAATTCTTGAAATATTTCGAATTAACTTGTATTGCTCATTAAAAAAAAAATCGAAATGAGAATTTAATTTAGCAGAGTGTGGGTTTAACTGCTATATGTAATAAGTGCCTAAAGACCGGTGTAATAAAGATTAATCTCTGGACATATCATCATTTCAGCTCATATATATCCCATTATTGGGCTCGAGAATCTTCTATAATGGAAGGGAAATTGACCTACTATACCAAGCTGGTCACACATGTTGCTATAGGGTTTTATTTCGACTTTTCCTTATATTAGATAGATGTTATATTTTATATCCCTTAGTCGTATCTTACGATCAGCCACGGGTAAGATACGGGGTGGTGAATTGCATTCTTACTTCATCACCATACGGAAATCTAGATGCATAAAAATATTCAAATAAAATATTTTTCCTTAGAATTTGATGAACAAATTTATAAATAAAGAGAGCTTTTTATAATATTAAATATTAATAAAGGCAAAATATTTTAATGAAAATCAATATTAATGTAAATAGATTCATAGCTAAGGCAACAAAATGTGATCACTGGACTATTTACACATTAATTAAATATGTGAACTGGTGACCCGAGTTCCTGATTAGATGCATTATGTTATTAATAGCTTCTATTTTGATAAGCGAATATTTTGCAAATATAAACAAAAAATAACAGGTCTTCTTCTTCTTATGTATTGGCAATCAGCTACTTATACGAGCTATTGGTGCCAGTGTCGAGTTATGAATATCTTCACGTTTTTAGTCTTTTAGGTTAGTCATTGTATAAGTCAAATTGTCACCATCAACAGTGCTATGGCCACATTGTTAATGGTATCTTGTGGGAATTTTGATGGAAAACGACAACATGTAAAGCACTTTTATATATATTTACTACATCCTAGTAGTTCCGCCGCATCACATTACATAAAATGCCATCAAAATTATCTAATATAATACGTTAAAACACTAAGATATTGAATATAATACAAGAGCACCACAAGAAAGATGATGATGGAAGGATGTAGGTACCGAGGGAGACCGAGACTAACCTACCTAGACCAGATCGGTCATGTACTGAAGGAAGGTGGAGTCAAGAGTCTCCGAAACCGGCGAGCGTGTATGAAGAGAATTATGAATGTTGAGGAAGCGAGTGAAGTATGCAGAGATAGGGTTCTCTGGCACTCTGTTCTCTCTGCCTACCCTGCAAGGGATATGGCGTGATGATATGTATGTATGTATGTATGTATGTAAGCACCACAAGACGTTTTCAAATTCTCGTCAAAATCCAAATAACAGGTCTTATTTAAGACAAATCTTCACTAATGACGTGACGTATTAAGGACACATGAAAGATTTGTTTTTTAATTGATACCAAAATGACGTAGCAGTCCAAATAGTTAGTGGTTTTATTTCTGCCTAGTTTGTTCTGTTCTCACGTAGGCTAATTATGTGAAACCTAGAAATGCTTATATTAATTTATAAATATCTGTGAGCTGTACATTTGTACATGATATATGAAATAATGTCTCAAAACTGCATATCACACTAAGCATATTCTAGTTTACATTCTTACATAGATTTTATTAAACGAAATGCTCTCTTACTTTGTAGGATTCTCGTGTTTAATAGTGAGTGAGTTTCATGAATATAAAGAGTGAAAAGAAAGAAATAAAATCATTATCATTCTAAATTTTGTTAAAATTAGTTAAGTTAGTAGTGTTAGGACCACGCTGTTGCCAGTTTTTTGTCTACGGCCGCGGGCCGGTTTGTCCGAGGTAGTACCACACTCTCGCAGAAGATCAACGTCTGAGTAATGACATGGTCTGATAATGTTATTGTGCTTCGTTTGGTGAGTGAGAGAGCCGGAAGCCCAACTGGGTGGGTTTGGGATTTATATTGGTAGGCAGATGTGCTACTTGCTCATTTGCAACCATAAGCAATAAAAAAATATGCATTACAAAGTTTTAATTAATAGACATACTCTTATAATTTGGTACCAATTCATATGATTAGCGTTATAATAACTATGTTATAGTCTTCGTAAAACTAGTAATTACTTAGACACCAAAAATATTAGACATTGTTGGCCAAAACGGCTGCATTTAGAGAACTTTGGAAATGTTAAGGAGAAATGTTATAGGTATTTCTGGACTTGCCGCATCCGCCGTCCTCATACAGCTTCTATTTTATAAACAAGAAACGTTTACCATTTCTATATTAGAATCTTTTGTATTCATTCATTCTTTTAACAGTTAAAGTATTTTAAGCATCCTATATTTGTACGTACCAAAACCTTATTAAGTCGCAGACCGGTCTACTCATCCATAACGAGTGCACCACACGTAATAACCATTAATTATACATATATTGCCTCATACAAGGTCTACATTACATTATTTACTGCCAGAACAACTTTCGCACCCAACACATACCATGCTTTGATATTTTTGGTGTCATCTTGCTGCGATAATGTAACCTAGACGTCATAAATACCACCCACTTACAAACTATTGCCCGTGAGAAATTGAACTCGTATAAAATATTAATAAAATTATTTCATCAACTAGTGTACCTATTTGATATTAAAAACTTTGCTATTCTATATTCATTTATGTTGAGTTGTGCTTTTCTTTTTTTTTATAGATAATATATAGTCCACTAGCTTCTGCCCGCGGCTTCGCCCGTTTAAAAGGTTTCTTTCCTAAAGTTTTTCATCCCCTATTTTTATTGTACCCCTTAAGGGTAATTTTTTACGACATGTTAATGTCATATTTATTTATATCTAATGAATAGCCTAAAAAGAGGTTTCAAGTTTCTGGCTTTAAAAATGACGATACTTCCTTACAACTTTTTATCCCCCTTTACAACCCTTTTTTTGCATTAAAAAGTAGCCTATGTCCTTTATCAGGCTGTAGACTATCTGTGTACTAAATTTCATTTATATCGGTTCAGTAGTCTTGGCGTGAAAGAGCAACAGACAGACAGAGTTACTTTTGCATTTATAATATTAGTAAGGATTATTATTCAATCTTCACCACAGTGATAGAAGTTAGTAGAGCACTATAACATCATCATCATCATCTCGGATCATATACGAGATGATGACGATGTTCATCTCGTATATGATGGAGATGTACTGCGTGCTCGTACATGCGTCCTACTGTTTGCCTCGAGCCTCATCCACGATAGGAGAGAAATTGACCTACTATACCACGCTCGTCAGACGGATTGGTATAGGGTTTTATTTCGAGTTATCCTTCTCTTGTTAGATGTTATCTACATATCATATCCTTTTGTCGTCTTTTAAGATACCCACAAGCTTAAATGAACTACTTTTCACGTGAACTTACTTGGCACGTACCTTTTTAAAGAGATTAAAGCTGACGTTATATGTTTATTAAGCAAACGTAGTATTCCTGTAAGTTTCTTACTTATGAGTCAAGTTAAATTTATAACTTAGTGTATTATCATAGTTTACATAATTATTTTTGCAGAATAACAGTCTACATAACAGTCACATGATCTTAGTTTCCAAAGATTGCATCACCTCAACATCGTATAGATCAAGAATGCATCTCATTAAAGAATAGGTATATTACATATCTTTCTAATAATATTATCAGACTGCACAGATGGCGTAGTGGTTAACATTCACGACGACCTTCAGTGCCACTGCCGGGATTCGATTCCTACCTAGAACAATACGTTGTACAATTCACAAATTGTTATTCTGAGTCTGGGTGTACGTTAATTATATAATTATAAAGTCCCCCGTAATACAAAACGATCATTAGTGTTCCTTAGTGCAGGATGGTGTTTTTAAAAAAAAAATAATAATAATTTTAAGATGGAATCTCAAAATATATAAAAATGGTTATATATACAGTCCAGAGAAACTGTGTACAGGTACATGTATCAAATATGCCGAGCCTCTTATTTTGCTTACATGAGTATTATGGGTTAAATTGCCTCGCCAATTATGTCTAGTGTCTTCCTCAATTAAGTTGCGGTCTGTCTTATTTTTGCTACGACCGAATGGCCTAGTTGCTCTACACTCTCTTCAACACTTATCGGGCATCAATGTAGAGATACACAAGCGATAGAATATAACTGCCTATATGTTTTATTAAAAATAGCTTTTGAAATAAAACTGCTTTTACGGATTCTATCGCGTTTGTATTTGATTTTTAATTTCTCGACGATTCGAACACCTTATAGTGATCATGGTCACGGGAGGATCTCACGGGGGTCTTTCCGCGATAGAATCCGTAAAAGTAATTTTATTTGAAGTATACTATATATACTCGCATAAAGATCAGAAACCGAATTGATAAAAATACGAATTGTTATTTTCTTATTATATTAGAATGAAAGCGATTTAGACTAAAGTTAGGGAAATTTCGCATATATGCAAAAAGTCACAAGTTTACGCCATGTGACTGGAACGCAAGACCTTACGTGTCAATCTATTGCTCTATTTATTAGTTCATTTAAAAAAAATATATTATAAGACATATGCCCTACATATATATGTATATTCCCGGTATCACAGAAAGTTTGAAAGTAGCGCCAGTGACTGATAACTTAAAGAATAAACGCTTGACAAGGTATATAAATGTGATGAGACGGGATGAAAGTAATGTTTTAAGGAAAGTTTTAAATATGATTGTTGAAGACTTTAGGGAGAGTGAATGCGGGAAATACAGTGAACGGAGCGTTGGGACAATTTCTCGGTAGCCACCACCTCAACCAGAAGGCACGTGTAGCAATACATAACGCAGTGCTTGTCCCAACATGTACTGTATGGAAGCGAGAGTTGGGTATGCAGAAAAGAGTATGAAAGTAAAATTAATGCGGTCGAAATGCGATCTCTACGGAAAATCTGTGGAGTTAGGCTGATCGATCGCATTCGTAACGACGACGTAAGAGAGCGAGTAGGTATGAAAGACAGTATTGGTATAAAGATGCGAAAGGGAATGCTCCGATGGTTCGGACATGTGGAAAGAATGCCAAACGAACGTCTGGTTAAGAAGATATACCTACAATGCGAAAGTGAAAGGATGTAGGTACCAGGGGAGACCGAGACTAACCTACCTAGACCAGGATCGGTCATGTACTGAAGAAGGTGGAGTCAAGAGTCTCCGAAACCGGTGAGCGTGTATGAAGAGATTTATGAATGTTGTGGAAGCGAGTGCAGTATGCAAGGATAGAGTTCTCTGGCACTCTGTTCTCTCTGCCTACCCTGCAAGGGACATGGCGTGATGCTATGTATGTATGTAAGACTTTAGGGGTAAAGGAAGACCAAAGAAAAAAATAGATGGACTGCGTGAGGCATGACATGGATAGACAGGGAATGCCTACAGATATGACGTCTGATAGGGCTGTATGGAAGAAGAGTACATATTGCGTCGACCCCAAGTAGTTGAGATAAGAGCAGGATGATGATGATATGTATATTCCCCTTAAGTTGATGGTTTAAGAAGACACTGTGTTGCTATACTCAACTTTTTTAAGAAACTTGAAACAAGCTAAGAAACATCAAGAGACTAGGAATTAGCATTTTTCTGAGAAATTTATAGCACCCCATTCCGATCGCCAATCCACCTATACATTATGGTGATTATGTCGATACCCTTTCTGTGTATGAGGTCTATGTTCAGTAGTGAAAATTGATGGACTGATGGGTGAGTGGAAATAATTACATTTTACTGGTAACAACACTTGAATATTTTGTATTTTCATAGTCGGTATTTATCCCTAATAGGAAAATTGAGATGTAATAAATACACCATTTACGTACCTGTGCCTGTAAAGTCCGTTTTTTTTGTTACTGCTTATGATGACGAATGAGCAAGCAGCACACCTGATAGCAAGTGTTATTACCGCTCATGGATCTTTCCAATACCAGGGGTATAGTTATATCAAGCTACTACCAACCCTTACTTTGCTCGTGGATGTCGTAAAAGACGAGCCTTATATTGACCTGGGTTAACACTACCGGATAGCCTTTGATCAGCAATTGCATTCCCAAGAAGGGTTGATGTCAGGCAGGCGGCCGGTCATAAAACTATTGCCAATTCTCTTTGCAAAATGTGGGAAGAGGGGTACATATTGCGTCTACCCCAAGTAATTGGAACAAAAACAGGAGAATGATGAGTTAGGCCGCTGCCAACTAACCAAAATCTATCTAGAAAATTTGGCTTTTGGCTCTTAGTGAACAAAACGCAACAGCAGATTGCTGCTGTTCAGACGATAATTTTCTGCGAATGATACTACTCGGGGCAGCCCAGCCTGCGGCTGTAGACAGAAAACTGTCACCAGTGTAACTCTACTACTACATAAACTTACAATTTTTGTGTAGTCTAAATTCTCTACACAAACCAATATATACAAATAAACACAAACAAACAAACATATATTTAATTCTATTCTCTTTATACCGATCCCTTAGGTGAAAGTGATCTGAGCAACATAGGATTACAAAACTTCCTTCCGAAGTCTTGTTAGGGAATTATCGCGTAATATAATTGCTCTGGGAAGTATGATACCATATAAAGAGACTACTTTAAATTCATTATTACTCATAAAATGACAGCAATTTCTTTTTTTTAATTAGCTGCATAGAGGCCGCAGTGGTTCATGTGGTCATCTTAACACAGTTATTATGTCTGTTAATGAAGCTTCAAATTTAGATTTAATTATTACAACTTTATTCATCATAAATTATTACAAATTAAATAAGTTATTTTTAATGAGTACATAGTTATAATAAAATATATAGATACACATTTATGGCTACATATGTTTGTAACAAGTTTGAAGAGGTAACGTTTGTCAAAGGCTTACTTTAATCCCAAAAAGGAACACTTACTTTTGATGACAGAGTAAGAGCAGCAATTATTCTTTACCTACGTCTATCGTAAGAGACGAATACGGGATAGCAGTTAGCGATTTGGCGCATATGGTATTTTACCCCAAATTTATCCATCTGCAGTAGTTTGGTGCTCAAAACAGATTTTTTTTTCTCTTCCTCTGAATTGAGAGGATTTTTTGTGAGCCGAACAGAGGATTATTTCTATATCGTATGAATTCATCATACGATATAGAACAAAAGTGGCGAATAAAAACGAGTAGAAATTTTAATATTTTAACAGATTCTTTGCGTTTGATAGCCCGGTATATACTAATAAAAAAAAAGATATTTATAGTTTTAAATTTGACAAGTAAAAATCGAACATAACAAGCAAAAAGCTTATATAAAATTAATTTATAATTATACTATTATGATACCGTCGCTAATAGTGAAAGTCATGATGACAAACATTCTTTTTGTCATAACTAATCATAAGTGATTTTTTTTTATTGAAATGTCTTCGAACGCTAAATGCTGTATAAGCAGGACTTTGTCATGGTCACAGTTTAATAAACCTTATTATTAGTTTGTAAAAAAATTATTTCATTATTAGTTTGTATAAAAACGAGGCAAGGACTAGTTTATCTATTGATGTACGTAGAAAATATTGTATCTTCTTTTTTCTTTATAATGTCATGTCATGTCAACTTTTTACTACGAACTTACCTTATGATTTGAGGGAAATTGATTTATTGCCTTGTGTTTACGACCAAACCCAACAACTCACGTATTGCATATAGTTTATGTTTAAATGTTCTTCTTTTGCTGTGATAGTCACTTAGTTTTTTATATACAAAATTAAATCCTGCAATAAACACGTTCTTGTATTACGGGGGACTTTACAATCATCACCATCAACCTAGCTCATATACCTCGTACTGCTGTGTTTGAGTCTCCACTAGGAGGGAAATTAATTAATCTACTATACCACGCTGGCCTGACGGGTAGATATAGGGTTTTATTTCGAGCTTTATTTCTCTTGCATTATCTGCTTGCATACATGCATATAGCATCTATTTTATATGCGTAGATAATTATTATATGCATCCCCTAATTATGTTTTACGATACCTATAAATGTATGTTAATTTTGTTTGTAAATAAACAATATTTTTTTTATTTTTAAAATAATAAAAATCGTTATCAGTTTAATAATACGCCTAATAAACTTGCACGATTTCGTCTCAAGGATTTATTAGTAGTGAACTAAATAACCTATTACCGAAGCCTTCTGGCACATGGTATCTGTAAAAACGGATAGACGTCCATAAGATCAAGGAGAATCAATGTCAGTTATGTTCTTGCAATTAACATATTACGAATATATAATCATGACTATATTTTCCTTCAACTGCTTTAGTGTGATGGAATAAACGAATGATTGACTACCCTTTAGCAATTTCAAAACCCAGATCGAGAGGCGCGTTATAAATTTATCGTTCTCGTTTTATCGGAAATTTTCAGTAGCAACGCGTCTGTAACTGTACTAGGTATATGATACCAGGTACATGACACCAGGTATATGAGACCAGATTTGCTTTACATGAGGTCAATATTAAGTTTTATTTTTATCTAAGTCATCCATCCATTTACTAGCTCATACGTATTGGTTGTTGATCATAGATGTTTCCAAGATGGAGATAACATTATATTCACCATATTTGATAGACGAGATGGCAATTGCAGTCAATGTTTTAAATTGCCCAAGAATGTACTGCTGCTTATTCAGTTGGTAAACCGTCAGCCATTTCGTTATACATAATGCTAGGGCCGCACCTGCGTGTATCGTCACGAAGCTTCGTGCAATGAGACGATACATGCAGATGTGACCGGTCATTATTGGCTATCGTCGCGAACATTCGGGCTTCATGTGCGTTATCGCTTGGGTGGCGATAAATCAAAGGGTTTTAGCGCGCTAATATATCGCGCTCTGTGGTCAGTCTGACCAGCGTTTTTCATTTCGGCGGCAATTTTCAATGCGTGTGTTCGAGGATCTCCAGTTAAGCAATAAATATGAAGTGGAGCGATGTAATGGTGTTAGGATTTTTGCACCATTATGAGGCTGAACCCATGAAGGGATCCAAAAAAATCATTATGTAATTATTAGCATAATATAGTAGTAAAAGTAAAGCAACTTGTCATCCATAGTTAAACGCATGAAAATTATTTCGGCCATCTTTAATTATTGCACGATACTTCGTGTAAAATACCGAAGTCGCTAATGTGACCACAGTACTATCGCGATAACATTCTAGTGTACAAAACGTACGAAGCTTCGCCACACATTACTTCGGGACGATACACGCAGGTGCAGCCCTAGCATTTTGGTTTTAAATTTTTCGCGGACGGTATAAGAATTCAATCGGTTACCTTTGCTTTCTCGAGAATAGTCGTAAAAGACATTTAAGGTATGCAAGTAAATAACATCACAGTCAGGACTCTCTCACAGAAAATAAAATAGAACCTTATACAAATCCGTTTTACCGGCGTAGAATACTAGGCCAATTTCTCAAAATATATAGAAAGCGTAATTAAATCACCTAATATTTATATATATTTTCCATTTTTTTTCTTTTCCATGCAATAGTAGTGGTAATCCGTATAGAAGACCCATATAAGACAGACATTGGAGATTGGAGCAAAAAAAAAAACATATATGAAGCTGCAGTAAAAAAGAAAAAAAAATCGTGTACACGTATATATTTATAAGACCTTCACTTGTACCGAGATGAATCTAATGTCAGTCAGAATTATGTCTACATTCACAAGAAATAATATTTTTGTATTTAATATAGGCTGTAGTGTTTATAATGCAAATAAATTACGGTTATATATAAACTCTTATAGTAAAAATAAACTAATAGAAGTTAGAATTTAATGTAGATATGCTGTCAGGTGTGTGATATTTAAAGTACTTATTTATTTGTTCTATGAATATATTCCTTGTTAGTAAATGATATAAATTAACTGTTTACAAGGTTCTTTTTACATCGTTTAATATTCATTTCTAATATTAGGCACGAGTTTTTTTTACAGAATCCTATCGAAATTGTCCTACTGTACATATGCTGGTTGGTCCACCAACCAGCCACAGTCCACAAACCTCCAGGTTTTATTATGAGTTTGTTTTTCTTTGTGCTAATTTGATCGGCTTAATTTAGTACCCTTAGCTCGAAGAGGGAGGCTCTTAGGATATCTTCGGTTTAGTAAGGCTCATGAATAATATTTTAACTCCGTCTCAAACTGAGACGTTCGGAAGAAACACCCTGCAAGTAAAATACAAATATATAATAATAATATACTTAAAAATTATTTTATTTCATATAGTACTTACTACTCACGTAAATCAGATGACATTAAAATAATAACTGTTATTAATATTATTGGTTCATTATGGATATTTAATTTAGAAGTCTATTAATATTATTAAAATATTCTTAAGATTAATATATTATAGGTCCATTAATAATAGATCTAAATGATTTAACTGCACAGATGGAATAATGGTTAAGATGTCCGACCAATCTACCATTTGCCAGGTGTCATGCGTTTGCGTGAGGGCGACGCCCCGACGGCGAAATCTGTCGGGGCGTCGACGAGAGGAACCCGCGAGGGTAAACCGCCGGGCGGGCCACCGAAGTTAAAATCGAGTACCGGTGGTCCGCTCGCACGGCGAAGAGAGAAGGTTTTACGGTGGGTCTATGGGGTCACGCGCCGCCTTTCCGTCACCCCGGACCGATTCAGCGGGGCGAGACGCACCCATAGCCCACCAAAAAAAAAAAAAAAAAAAAAAAAAAAAGGTGTCATGCGTTCAATTCCAATGCCGAATAATACTTTTAGTGATACACAAATTGTTGTTCTAAGTCTGGATGTTATTTGTGTTCGTTATTATATTCGTAAGGTCTTTTTTCTAGTGCAGGATATTATTACTAAAAATCTATTTATTTTCTATAATATATTTTTATCTTTAAAAAGTATATATATTAAAATATTTATTATATAAAGTATATTATACGTATAAAAAAATACAAACACGAATAGGCAAATGGATTTGATAAAAATAAGTAAGTAAGCTATAACAAAAAAAAATCGTGGAATGCATCGTCTTGTAGTAATAGCTTTTATCGATGATCCTATTAGATAAAAGCAGCATAATAACAATTTTAAATGAAAGGAAAAAATACAAAAAGATATGTAACTTGATATTTAGGCGAGTTAAGATTCACGCACCACCTGGTGCGAGAATGCTTTGTCAGAAGTCTGCGGGCGTGAACTATTCAGTTCCATAATGCTTGTTATATAACGTTTTCAAAGCCCTACTAAGAAATTTGAAGACGGATGCTATGATAATACGTATGTACGATCCAGAATTGAATGTTATATGTCTGAGTTTTTATTATCCTTCGTAGCTGACAAGCGAGGAGCTCGTATGACGGTAAGTGATGATTGCCATTTATGGAATACCAGTAACAGTAATAATAAAGCATAAGAAAGGTACAGGATTATAGGAAAAAAAATGACGACAAAGAGGAAGGATTAGATCCTTCGGCTCCCTTAGGTGTTCTTTGTGTCTACTAATTATATGTTTAGAAAAATATCCCACGGATTTATTGATTAGCGGTGCGCTGTCTTTAAAAAAAATCGAAAAGAAACAATGTTCGTATTTGACGATAGTTCCGCCATTAGCGATTTGACACATTATCTTACGACGTTCATTTGAACAATTGACTGTGCATCCGAAACGAAAGGCATTGTTTTGGTGGTAGGTTTTTAATTGGAAGATGAATGTCGAGTGTTTGGTTTTATTCGAAACATACACTTTCGAATTTGGTAGCGGAGTATTGATACCACTGGTTATTTATATGGGATATAAAACGCACGATGGTCTACATGTGATTCTTGGTCTCTCAAATAGAGGAGAGGAGAAGCACGGTGAGTAATGAAGTCATGGTAACGTATTGTCACTACTCTGAGCTTCAATGAAACCATAATTTCCCAAAGGTAAAGTTATTTGCAATATCTTTAACAATCTTCTTTGTCTTTTTGTTCAGTTGTGAGTTAACCACTCGCTTATCCGGCAAAAAAATGTCGTGACATCCGTCTCACGCAATTGGTCTTTCCGCCGTTGGCGAATTAGGCGTCGTTCCAACCACCTTCGGCTTCAGTTAGAGATATCTTCTTTATGTAGTGATGTAATTAACATGATTATGTTAATTAAATATTATTAAATACCAACACCACATGGTTTGAGTAAGCTTTCGTTTACGAAAGCCGTTTTACAGTTTATTAATCCCTATATGTCACGCCAACGGCTAATCATTAACCACCAATTTCATATTGTCATTCGTTTTATATTAAAAATTTACAACTAATGTATGCTTTCTTCTTGCAAATAAAAAACTACAGAATCGGTCAAAGCTTTCATTGACGCTTCATTAGAGAACTAAATTTTTTTAAATAATGTTGCAAAAAGAATTTCGATATTGGCATAAATAGTATTGTTATGTGTTTTATTAAGACAATTATGACAAGATTATTATATTCATTATAACATGTTAACATTTTTTAACAAAGATTTTGTATAGATTTTTATTGGATGTTGTTCTGATCAATGGTGAAATTTATAACTAGGATTCTAGGTTATTGTTGATATTTTAGTTAATAAGTGTTGCATAAAAGCTAATATAAATGCACTAGCATTTGCCCGCGACTTCGTCCGAGTAGAAGTCGAAAATGGTTCTAATAGGATTTTTGATTGGTTTTTTAAGTTATTAATTTTGTTATAACATTTAAATTATTATATTTATATTTTTGGATATTTATAAATTATAACAATATTTATTACAGTGTAGAGATTTAAAAGTTTAATTAACACGAAAATAAAATAAAAATTTGTGATATTTTATGAATACGAAGCTTTTTTCTTGGTAGGCTATGATTTGAACACACCTCGCCCATTCCGACCGAGGCGATGGAAGTGCGGTGTGCGGCCCTATAACCCACCGTGTTCTCTATTGACATTAGGCTGACCACTGGTACGTTAATTATGATAACCTTTTGGGTATCATCATCGACGCCCCGGCAACAAACAACAGTGATGCTGAGGCGTCGCCCTCACGTGGTCGACCTCTCTGCTAATGACGGACTAATATACGGTCTATTGACCCGCGATACTACACCAACTACAGTATTTCTTTGGGTCTATGGGGTTGCGCGCCGCCTCTTCCGTCGCCTCGGACCGATTTGGAGGGGCGCGACCACATCCATAGTCCACCGCAAGAAAAAAAAAAAGGCAGTCACGGGGACTGCCTATAGAAGTGAAAACTATTAACTTAAGACTAATTGAAATAATAATAATTTTCTAATTTTTATATAAAAATAAAAACCTATAAGTTTTTCCCCTCCAAAAACGCTCAACGTGCCTAAAGAAGTTTTCATATAGCTATAGATATACTATTAGCATTAGCATGTCGGTGACGCGAACCTATAAGTTTTTCCCCTCCAAAAACGCTCAACGCGCCTAAAGAAGTTTTCACTTCAAAAAAATGAGGGATTCATTTCGAAAAATCCTTTCTTCTCTGATGCCTACGTCTTCAAAGCACACACACCATATGGACACACATCATAGTTTCAGGTCTCCACGGTCAGCGATTTAGGCTGTGCGTTGATCCATGATTCAGTCATGCAGGACAAAGCATTATATATATATATATATATATATATATATATATATATATATATATATATATATATAGATAATAACATGGCAATACTTAAAATTTCATTGGTTTATTCTAAACTATATTCATTTAATAGTTACATAGCTGTTAATTATGAATACATGTTTTAATTTAAGGTCTTGTAAGTTAACAATTTGTATGCTGCAAGTCATTGAAACAATCTTATGGTTATTGTATATTAATTACCATGACGTCTGGTGTAATGCAGTATAATGTCTTAACCGTTACGTTTTGATGAGACTCGTGTGTAACAGCCATTTCAGATTGATATTTAGATTCCGTCTTACATAATAGAGCATGAATCAATATTGTTTGGTGAAAAATTGTATTGTTTCGATATAAGAAATTGTAAATATTTGGCAGCAATTTGAAGCAATTGAAAATTTTAACTATGAAGAAGTAATAATTTTAACAGCACAGTTCTTCTGAAGTTAGAAAGGTAGAATTTAAATTTTTTCGGATCGACTGCACATACATATGTTAAGACAAATCGTGTACTAAGTATATTTAAGAAACCACTGTAACCTTTTGAGAGAAATAAATTATTTTATTATTATTATTATTATGTATCTCCTTTTTTCACGGGATCTTCCATAGGGAAGATGCCCGGTCCTTTGGGAGGCTTACATGGGGATATGGATCCAACACGCAGAGGCCTTTGGAGAAATTTAATCTAAATATTGGGATGGGACATCTACCGATGACATTCCACGTCTGCACATAACATACGTGGACTGCCAGCGGTAAGTGTAAAAGTATTGTGCGATTATGGTAGTTAATATCTGATTATGGGAGTGGGTGCTTAGTGGACTGGTTCATCTTCTGGTTATTATTATTATTATTATATGTAGTTACGATTAACAATTAATCATAGGCAAAATAGTGAATTTAAGTAATTTAGAATCTTAGATGAACACGAATTCATGGTAATTATTTTTGTAATAATTATGCGTGCGTACAGAGTACCTACACATATCAGAAGTTAAACTTTGGCAAACTAATTTTGAAACTTCGTTTACATACATCAACTAATAGCGTATATTCTCTCTCTCTCTCTCGTTTCATCTGTAAAAATAATACCCTCATGCGCGCAAAGAAGTTTCAATTCAAAATAAATATGGCGCGTAACGGAAAATTGTGACTTAGAAATAAAGATGGCGTGTAACAGAAAAACGTTACAATTTTTTTCTCTCATACGTCGATAAAGAAATTTCACTTCAAAAAACTTTTGTTTAAACACATACATAAATATTAAAGGTAAGGCATTCTTTTTTGTTAATTTCTATCAGATTTACTTAAATGGTGAAAGACAGATACTGCAGCTATTTCTTCATCTCATTTCATCGACATTTTTTTAACTCTACCATCAGTTGAGTCTTCTTTTTGAATACGAAAGTTTTATTTAGGTTACAGTTTAGCATGTTCACCTTATGCAAGTTGGTAGACTCTATATGATATCGAGAAAATCCGCTGATGTATGGTAGTGTCTACGCAACCCTACATTAGTTGTGGGTGTCGTAAAAACGACTAAGATCTTTACGTTGAGCTGGTTAACAATACTGGAATGCAATATTTTAAAATTCAACCCTTGAATTCAGGAAGGGTCATAAAAATATTAATAAAATAGAAGAAGAGTACATATTGCGTGGACCCCAAATAATTGAAATAAAAACAAAATGATAATGGTGATGGCATAACTAGAGATACGTCATGATTTTGATCTTTAGACCTTAGCATTGTAGTCTGTTAGTTTTCTCAATATACGAATGTTATAACTGTATAATTTTAATGTAGAAATGACTTATAATTTTAAGCGACTTTTATATACAATATGCGTGTGGTGATTCCAAATTACTTGTGGCAATTTATGTACTGTTTTTTTGTTAATTTATACATATCCTGACCTCTGACTCAGCGAGCTATGATATTTCTACAATTTACGTGCTTAGAATTTTATGTGGGCAAGTATAGAATTTTAATATGGTATGTGACCCTTTTAAGATTCTATAGATCATATTATCTAATCTTGCATAAGCTACTAAAATAAAGAAAGTGTTATTATAGTACTTACTACCTGTAAGTATGTATAGTATCTTTTCGGTTTTTATTATAATTTCACCAACCTCTTCCTTTTTCTTCCTCTCTCTTATTCTCCTTCTTACTTTTCCTTCCTTCTCCTGTAGTGAAGTTAAAGCTTTACATATATTAGGCATCCTTTACAACAATCGCGGTCAAGAAATGTATAGTCATGATAGTTGTAATTATATTTTGTCATTTCATAATATATTAAATCATCATCATCATTCTTCTACTCTTATCCCAATTACTTGAGGTCGATACAATAATATATGTACTCTTCTTTCATCCTTACTAATATTATAAATGCGAAAGTAACTCTGTCTATCTGTCACTCTTTCACGCCAAAACTACTGAACCGATCTAAATGAAATTTAGTATACAGATATTCTAGAGCCTGATAAAGGAAATAGGCTACTTTTTAATGCAAAAAAAGATTGTAAAGTGGGTTGAAAAGTTGTAAGACGGTATCGTCATTTTTAAAGCTAGAAGCTTGAAACTTATTTTTAGGCTATTGATTAAATGTAAATAAATATGATATTTAAATTTTGTATAAAATTTACCCTTAAGGAGTAAAATAAAAAATGATGGGATGAAAACTTTAGGCAAGTAACCTTTTATGCGGGCAAAGCCGCGGGCAGAAGCTAGTAGTAAATATTGTAAAAGTTATTGGCAATAGTTTTATGACCGGCCGTCTGCTATACGTCAACCCTCCTTGGGAATTCATAATATATTAAATGTATACTATATATTAAATATAGGTACTAGATAGCCTATAAATACATAATTAATAGAACACTTGTTTTATTTTTGTAATTTGATTTATATTTTATTCCATCACTACACGGGTTAAAATTCTCCACGTTAAAAGTAACATTATTATTCGTAATAGAGAAACGCAATCATTTTCATATATACAAGTATTGATTATTCATCTTTCTGACACCAGTTTCAATTAGTTATTACTACATATATGATTGATGTGTTAAATGTCATAAGTAGCTTTACCACTTGTTCCAACTTGATGTGAATTCAATTAATTATTTGTTGATGATTAAACTTGCCAGTGTAGATTGATGTGATCATGTAGGTATTAAATTTAATTAATCGATGTGGTAAGGCGGATGTATGTTAAATATCGTTATTGGTTGCTTGTAATGCACAAGCAGAGCATAATATTACATAAAGAAAGATGTTTGGTTTAGTAGATAATTCGTGATTAGCCATCTAATCACGAATTATCTACTAAACCAAACATTATATAGCTCCATAGCTAGTGAGATATGTTTCAGCCATACTCATCATCTCAGCTGATATATGATATGTCTCCATAATGAGAGGAAAATTGACCTACTATCTCACGCTTGTCAGACGTGTTGGTATAGGGTTTTATTTTGAGTTTTCCTTCTCTTGCATAGATGTTATATGCGTTTATATCTCTTAGTCGTCTCTTACGATCACCCACGATAGAGGTGGAGAATTGTATTCTTACTCTGTCACCACACGGATAATAAGCCATAGTCATTTGTAAAGTATTTTGTAATCTATTATTTACATTTATACAATATTTATAAAAAAAATCTGTTTCAAAGAATGCTGCTACAGCTAATTCTCAATAAACATTTTGTATACCAATTCATATATAAAAAAGGACCTAATTTAAAAATATGGTAAGTCCCTGAGTTTCCTGCTGGGTCTTCTTAGTGGCGGCTCCATTCCGATTTACTAATAACTTATTGATGATTAATAACAAATTGACAATATGAAGAGATACCTCAGGACCTATATGCAATAAATGATTTAGATTTGAATTTGTATTTGTATATTAGTACTTAGTACTATGTTTTTGTGACATGTATGATCCGATTCTAACTAAAAGTTACAGTGATCTATATTTTGTATATTTGTGCCATTAGGCAATGTGCTATTGCGCTTCGTTCGGTTCGGTGAGCTACAGAGCCGGAAGACCAATTAGGTGGGTTTGGGGTTTATATTGGTAGGCAGCGGCCTTGTTGTATCTTTGCAAAGGTCCATGCAAAGGTCTATTGCAAAGGTCCATGGGCGGCAGTGACACTTACCATCAGGTGTGCTGCTTGCTCGTTTGCCACCACAAGCAATAAAAAAAAATATTTTTCAAGACAAAAATTAAGGAAGTAGTCCTTGCATTGCACGAGACTTGCCAAACATACGATTAACGGACACAAGTGACAGACTCGGACAATGTGTCAATCGCATAAAGTATGGTCCTGTATGGGAATCAAAGTCACGTTACAGTAAGTACATAGTAGTACATCCTAACTACTATTCCATATATTTACTTATAGGCCTACGGTCTCTCCGGCGGAACGAGTCCGGGAAAATTCCCGTGACCCGGCCCGCCGTCAGCAGCCGGGGCGGCGCAGGCTCGAATATCTGCGCCTGCTGCCGCCCTAACCGAGGCTTCGGGTGATCGGACTGGGGAATTATCCGGTCACCCGACGTGAGTCCACCGCGTGAGGGCGACGCCCCGACGGCGAAAGCTGTTGGGGCGTCGACACGAGAGGAACCCGTAAGGGTAAACCGCCGGTCGGGCCACCGAAGACAAAGATCGGGTACCGGTGGCCCGCTTGCACGGCGAAAAGATGTATTTGCAGGTTGGGTCCATGGGGTTGCGCGCCGCCTCTTTTGTTGCCCCGGATGGATTTGTCGGGGCGCGACCACATCCATGGTCCACCCTGCGGAAAAAAAAAGGCCAACGGTCTCTTATTTTACCTATAAATGATGAAAAAAGTTGTTTATATTTTACTGAGATTATAATTTCCTGGACTAGCTGTGTGGTAGCGGCCATGAATACTACCAATCCTTACTTCACTCGTGTGTGTCGTAAAAGACGACTAAGATCCTTTCAACGACCTGGGCCAATACCACCTGATGCCGTTTGGTCAACAATTATATTCCCACGGAGGGTTGACGTCTAGCAGGCGGCCGGTCATATAACTATTGCCAATAACTTATACAATATGTACTATGAAAGAAGAGTACATATTGTATCGACACCAAGTAATTGGGATAAGAGTAGGAGAATGATGAATGATGAGTAATTTTCTGAACATATTAGATACTTTTTTGTACTCTTAAAAAATATCATTGTGACTCCAAAATATCATCTTTCCAAATATCATCGAGTAGCTGAGGTGTGAAAGTGCGACTACCTCACATTCAAGTTGTACACGTGGTTAGAATTTTGGAGATAGCGACTTAAATCATGTAACATAATATTATAAATACTCATAATCGAAACTTAAAAAGGGTGATGAGTGAGTTTAAGAAAAACATGTGCCACCAACACTTATTTTCCCGTGACAGTTGGTAATAATAGTCTATGAAATAATCAGGAGAGTGGTCAGCCGGAATTTCTTGGGCAACTTATAATACCTACTGCAATCACCAATACGCTAGCCAAGTGTGGCAATTATATCATTGTCCACATAAGGAGATCCTGTCAAACAAGGCAGGTCGGATGGTTACACAAAAATAAAAATAGAAATAAGATAATATGAGAGAATGAGATTTGTTTAGAATGAGAGTTTTAGTTTATTATTTTAAAAATGGTGCCGTCTTAATTTTTAATATTTTTTTTTTGCAAAGGAAACGTCATACAGAAATTTAAGAAATATAATAATTTTTTTTACACATAATGTAAAAGATATTCATTGTTATATGTTTTACGATCCACTTATTCTTTTAAAGCCATTCAACAAGAAACTATAACTAAATTTTATTATGAAAAGTGAAAATGTTACGATGAAGCTAATATTATTAGAAACTAAGTAAGTGTTGATTACAAAAGGGAGTGCGTAAAGAGACATTAATGCGCCTGCGCTCCACTTGCTTAGAAAGTACCGAGTGAAACCGATCCAGCGTAGGATTTGTGGCTAGATATATAGCGATTAACTATGAACACATAATTTTACTAAAGTTTACTTTTTCTCTTCATAGAAATAGTTGTTACTAGATAACGAGCCTCTCCGAATACATTTTTATGGAGTGACTACTTGACATGCTCGATTTGCCAATAACATGGTTTGAAGTTCTGAATGGGTTACATCTTTTTTTACTTCACAAAAGTAGTGTTATTAATTTTTCCCCACATTTATAATTGAAAATATTCCTGGAATTTAAACAATGGTATCCGATCTGGTCGCAAGTTCTGACGCAAATACTTTGTTAAATGAATTTTACGATCTCTGAAGTTTATGTAAATCATATTGTTTTCAACAAAGGTAATTAAATGTACTAATACATAGAGGCAAAACTTTGCTCCAATCATTAGATTAGAGAAGGTTTTTGCTTTTAAATATTGCTATGTTTTATAATCCAACGGGTTCAAACCTAGACTGGAGTAGGGCTATTCGTCGAGTCTGATGCATTGAATTCCATGTGCGATCAGCAAATTTTTCGAGCTTGCTGACCGAGAAGCTGGTGTAGAATCTTGTTACAATACCCAGTGTCAATTTTTGAACATCACTTGAGAAAGGGCTTTTACAACTTTTCTAGGAGCGGTATTTGGATATAAGTAATTTTCACTTCTTTTTCACAGAAAAATATATCTAATAGAGGTAGGATCACATTGTTGACAGATTTCTGTCTACAGCCGCGGTCCGGTCCATCCGGGATAGTACCACGCTCTCGCAGAAGATCAACGTCTGAGTAGTGGCAATGTGCTATTGCGCTTCATTCGGTGAGCGAGAGAGCTGGAAGCCCAACTAGGTGGGTTTGGGTATTTTATTGGTAGGCAGCGCCCTAAGCTATACCCTTGGTATTGCAAAAGTCCATGGGCGACAGTAACACTTACCATCACGTGTGCTGCTTGCCCATTTGCCACCAAATGCAATAAAAAGAAATACGTCTACCATGACCAAATCAGATACTCCAAGCTAGACTTCAAACAAATTTTTGATAATTGCGCGACTTTATTCTGTAAGTTATATGGTTGCGCAGTTTTAGTTAGGTTAGGTTAAGTAACGTTGAATTAATATATAATGAGATAAGCTAATTATTTAATGCCATCTGCTGTACAAAGTTCCAGGCTCCTTTATGTTGTTCCTGGCAGACAATTCATAGAACACTAAATTATTAAAATTTGAGGACAAAATATAACTGCCTTCCGCTAATAGCGTGTGTACTTGATATGAGAGGAGGTTCAGTATTATGTAATACTTGAATGGCCAATATATCGATTAAATTAATGATATAGACTTCCGTCAAAGACAGTACAATTAATATACACTGTTACTGTATCGCAATTGCGAGACTTAGTGAAATTAATGATTTTAATGTACATTGTTGAAAGCTATGATTATAACTTTCGTCCTACCCACCTTTATGTCGACCTAATTGCCTTGTGGCTGCCGTAACTCCATGAGTATTAGTAGTTATAATACATTTATTAGTGTACAAAGGCAAAATACAGATGAATAATCTCCAATCCTACTTCGATAGGGAACAGCCTATTGAAAAAGGATTAGATACAGAATCTATGTGCTTTCTGAAGCACGAAGTGTATAAATAAATGAGCAAACAATCCACCTTAAATTAAGCGGCTGCTACTCTTGGGATTCAGTAATACCAGGTTCATAATCAAGTCGTTGTTTATTTTAATTAAAGAGGACTGGAGGACGGGTGGTGGTTTAAACCTTCTCCTATCTAGCTCACCGAAGGAACCCTAGTTAAACCCTACTTTTGCCCAGACGTCGATTTTTTGCGAGTTTGTGTTTTTTTCTTGGACGAGCTGATCCGTTTATGGTTGTAGCCATAAAACCGTTAGTACTTTAGTCTACTACTTCACTGAGGTACCAATTATATATCTCATCAATAGCAGGCTTGTATTTTACTACTATGTTGTAGCTGTCTTTCAACTGCCTAAAATAATATATTGCATTTCATGTTAATATGATAACGTATCATTTAAATAAAATTTGAGACTGGTAATAACTTGTAATTAATAACTATGTTTCTGTGTAATCATGCACATATAATTTGTTATCTGTTTTTGTATTGTACGAGGCCACTAATGGATCTAAACAGGCAGAGAATATCAAAACAAGAAAAGCAAACTAGGTTAGTGTGCCCAAAGCATCTAGTTAAAAAGGATTGTAAAATATTTTAGTACCTAATATATGTATATACATAGTTTACAGATAGATGCATCATATTTAATTTATAATTACTTGATGGAACGATATTAAGTAAATGCATGAAAATATAAAAATTTATAACAAGTTTGAAATTTTTAATGCATTTTCAGTAATTAATTAATCAAATATTTCAAAGTATGTCTTATGATTTCTAATACTGTGTCTATTTAGTTTTAAGACATGAATTATAATGTAAATTGTTCACGATTTAACCTTCGAGCGCAATTTAACTTAATTAGGTAATGACTTATTTAGTTCTATGCTTAACATACACTGTCTCAACACGATCGCGTTGATGTCTTCTACATTATATTAAAGTGCTACGAGGTGTAAAATCAATTAGTGATAATTAAATGCCGTTTATTTAAATGTTACTTATTTATAAGTAGTTATAATATTTAAATCGATTATAGATTATTATACCATCGATATTCATGATATCTTTCGATAGAGAGGATTAGTGCATTAATGAATATAGTGATATGTTTTGATTATTAAAAACCTAACATTATATAAATACATACTAAATACCTATATTAGATAAATTATATAGATAATTTAGAAATAGGTTTTAACTATTTTACTAATTACGGACCACTATAACTGATTTCTTGACTTTGCCGGACCGTCCAACGGTTTACTCTTTTAGGTAGATTTAACCTCGGTAACAAGGATCAAGATCTTGGCTTTTCGCAGTCGAAATCTGTATGGATGGCTGGCTAATTTTTAGTCCGTCCACTTGCGGCATCTACTAAAGCAGCATCAGCCACAGGTATTCGCGCCTATTTCTCTCTGCTGCGCATAGCGGCGGTAGATATCAGTGTAGATAATCTCCTTCTCAATTCACTTCATTACCTTGTTGTATGAAACAACTGCCTCATAAAAACCAATGATCACATCAAAGTTATAGATGTTGCCAACCATTACTTTAAGGCCAACTGGCAGCAACAGTTTGGCACCGATGATTGTATCAAGTTAGCCACACTTCCTTTTTATCCGAACCAAAATTATGTATTTTGGTTCGGATACTCAAGAAATTACGATCAGAATACGAAACTTATTATATTTCAACCAACAAGATAATCTGCTGGCAAATTACATGCCAAAATAAATAAAATACTCTTTACTTATTTATTTTACACTTGTAATTTATTCACTGACGTAAATGTATAATAAATGTCAGGAAATTTTGAATATATAGCGTTATTAGCCATCATTTGATTGTTTCGTTTTTACAGATAATCTAGTGAGATTTTGCACGCAACAATGGAGTTTATCTTTCTCATGAAAAGTTTGCAGAGAAAGAGATTTGAAAACACAAAATGTTGTGAATTATATAAAAAATATCACCTAACAACTAGTGAGTTATACGGAGAGAATTTTATATTGTATTATCTTGTTGTATTGTTTAAAGATGCTATAATAATAAATAGCCGTTATATTAGTATATATATACGTTATATATATACTGTAGATACAGAATTCATTAGTATAGTATCTCAAAAGTGACTATTTTAATACGTCTGTGTATGCTACTCTACACAACTTAGACCAGAATGACTTGGTTATTAAATAATTAATATAAAGTGAAAATGTATGATTTATGAAATCACATACACACACACGCACACACATACACACACGCACACACACACACATACAAACATATATATATATATATATATATATATATATATATATATATATATATATATATATATATATATATATATATATGGAAGCGAGATTTGGGTATGCAGAAAAGAGTATGAAAGTAAAATTAATGCGGTCGAAATGCGATCTCTGCGGAAAATCTGTGGGGTTAGGCTGACCGATCGCATTCGTAACGACGACGTAAGAGAGCGAGTGGGTATGAAAGAGGGTATTGGTGTAAAGATGCGAAAGGGAATGCTCCGATGGTTCGGACATGTGGAAAGAATGCCGAACGAACGTCTGGTTAAGAAGATATACAATGCGAAAGTGGAAGGATGTAGGTACCGAGGGAGACCGAGACTAACCTACCTAGACCAGATCGGTCATGTACTGAAGGAAGGTGGAGTCAAGAGTCTCCGAAACCGGCGAGCGTGTATGAAGAGAATTATGTGTGTTGAATGTTGAGGAAGCGAGTGAAGTATGCAGAGATAGAGTTCTCTGGCACTCTGTTCTCTCTGCCTACCCTGCAAGGGATATGGCGTGATGATATGTATATATATATATATATATATATATATATATATATATATGTATATATATATATATATATATATATATATATATATATATATATATATATATATATATATATATATATATATATATGTGCATATATAACACTAACGTTTTTAGGATGGGAAGGCATATTTTTAATTTTATATAATAAGTTGTGACTTTATATCCTTTTGAAACTGTGTGTGGATGCCAAGGCTGCGCTTTTGGTAGAGATGATGACAAACTTTCGAAATGAATTAAGCAACGCTGTCCAATAATTTATGTATTGTTTTCGACATATACTTGCCGTCATTTTTTTGAGAATTTAGACTTTGATAAATTAGGCAACTGACATTATCAAAATCAGAATTGTCTTCATATTGCAAGGTGGATGACTAACTTTTGAATGAATATGTTAATTTTGATATATATTCATAAAAAATAATAATTATAGTCTCATAGACAGCGGATCATACCAACTATTTAATGAATCATTATAATTTATTAGTCATAGAAAAAGCATGTATTTAAACTTAATAAATTTCTGAATTAAAGGCGTTATCATATTGTTTTTGTATAGGGAACTAAGTAAGTAATCCTTATAGTGTGGGATATTTTACAAGCATATAATTAACGGTAAATTTTTAGTTTCATTACACCCAGACTCAGAATAACAAATTGTGGATCAAAGTATTGTTCTGTGTAGAAATCGAACTCATGACACTGGCACGGTAGGTCGGTATCTTAAGCACTACGTCATGTGTGCAGTTAAAAAAAATCACTACTTACACGCTATTGTATCGAGTATCATAGTTTTGATACACATGTAGGACAATTCTACTACCTACGAATGAGTTTGATTGTAATTTGTATCTGTGGACTTGTTTGTAAACATCGCCCCGACACAGTAGGTCATATTACGATATGTCATAACCATTGTAATATATCTGCGACTTTATTACGATTATCTTTTTAATAGATCACTGAATAATATTATGACGTAAATGACATGTGTGTGAATTAAATCCATTAAGACCATAAACGGCTTACTACATTTTGATGATCCGTCATAATTTTCGTGGGAATGTATAAAATACATCGTGACTTGAATGTCGTATCGCACAAAATACATCCGATAATGAGAAAGAAATTTAGTCAGTACATCAAATTTAGCTTACGTAAGATGTGTCTACATAATCGCTCCGTTTACTAGCCATTATCATTTGACGGATATGACCACTATGGGTAAAAATAAAAGCATCAACGTACTGTACTGTCACTTTTCTTTGCTTAACGGCTATGTATGTATTCGTATATCAGTTTAGTAAGTTTCTATATTCAATCAGAAATTTATGAAAAGAAAGAAGAATTTAAAGAAAAGAAAGTATGAGCACGACCGATCTTATTTATTAAGAAATATTTAAAATTTATGAAAAGAAAAAATTATGAGACGCTTAGCAGATGCGAACAACATATATTAAATGTTCATTTAGATAAAATTAATGGTACTAAACAGAAATTTGTTTATAAAATAAAAAGAATAATAAACCTTTTTCTTTTAAATCTTTTAAAAAAAGACCTTGCACTAAGGTATTAATCCTTGTATTGCGGGGGACTTTAGAAACATATAATTAACGCAGACAAATTACACCCACATTCAGAACACCATTATGTAATTCGCACAAAGTATTGTCCTGCGTGGGAATCGAACCCACGTCACTGGAAGGAAAGGGCGGTATCTTAACCATTACGCCATCTGTATAGTCATTAAGATCAATTCAATTAATTAAGGCATGTAAGAATATTACAATATTGCAAGAGAAGGAAAATGCGAAATAAAAAGCCTATGCCATCTCGTTAGACCCGTACGATCTAGTAAGCTAATTGTCCTTATTTGGAGTAGGTATCTTACATTGGAAGCCACTTAGATAATGAGGATAGATGTAATAAGGGATATACGTATGATAATATAGGTAACTAAATTTGAGTACCAGTACAGAAGCGGAAAATACGTTTGTATACTAGACACATGGCGTGGTTATTTTAGTAGCGAATTCCTGCAAGACATAGGGTAGTCAACTATCTTGGTAGGGAGTAATTATAAATATAAATATGCTCGTCACTTATTACTTTAGCATTTGCGCTTAGTTAATATATGGCTATGTGCATAGAGCGATGTGAAACACCACTCAAACTTTGGTAGATTCAGATGCGAAACTGTAGTAAATAAATATTTATTATAATCGTTAACAATATAAAGAATTATCTATGAGACCGTCAAAATAAATTCGATAACTGTAACCATCTAACTCTGCATGTATAATCGATTTTACATCCAACCTCACCAATATAAGATTCGAATTCTCCACAAATTAAGTTACAACATGTTATCAACTCAAAGACACGATGTTTATACAACTTTATTGATTTATAAGCGAGATATATTTTTAAAAAAATCGGCCCAGTGCGAGTTGTACTCGCGCACGAAGGGTTCCGTAAAACTAAAAAAATATTTATGCAGTAGTTTTTATTTGATATTAAATCAAGTTTTTTTTTGTGCTGTGTGGTAGCGGCTACGAATACTACCAACCCTTACTTTGCTCGTGGATGTCGTAAAAGACGACTTAGAGCTTTTAACGACCTGGGCCAACTCCATCTGATGTCGTTTGGTCAACAATTACATTCCAAAGGAGGGTTGACGTCTGGCAGGGGGCCGGTCATAAAACTATTGCCAATAACTTTTACATTATGTACTATGAAAGAAGAGTACATATTGTATCGATCCCAAGTAATTGGGATAAGAGTAGGAGAATGATGATGAAGAATTCAAGTTTCTTTTTTCTTTGATATTAATTCAAGTTACACCTAAATTAGTAGTAAATAAAAATTAGTAGTTTTAATAAATATTAAAACTACTAATTTTTAAAACATTTAATGAACACGTTTTTAAACAATTTTATTTATAATATTATATTATTAAATTATTATAAATAAATTTTGCAAAAATAAATAGCAAAAAGAGCTCGGCAGTGGTGAGATTCGAACTCGTGCCTACGTTGTCTTAAACCAGCGCCTTAGACCACTCGGTCACGCTGCCTGTTCATTGTCAATGCAAAATTAACTGCTGCTTGTTAACCATACACGTTCAGGTGAAAAGGGGTAGTGAGTTTAAAATGATTAAAAATATTTTTTTTTATATGATGTAATCAAAAATTTACAGTTTTCACAATTTTTCCTTAATCTGTGCTATAAGATGTTGCTTCGTTCCAAATTGCAAGATTCTGAGTTCACGGGAAGTACCCTGTAGGTTTTGATTCCCGTGCGAGTGTCGAAAATTTGCAGAAATTTGCAACATAAATAGCTATATCTTTTGATTGCGTTAGCTTAAAAGTTTGATTTTTTCACAGTTCTAAGGGACAGTAGACCTGAGTATTTGATATAAATTTCAGCTTGATACCTCCACGCGTTCCTAAGAAAAAGAGTCTTGACAGACAGACAGACAGACGGACAGACGGACGGACGGACAACAAAGTGATCCTATAAGGGTTCCGTTTTTTCCTTTCGAGGTACGGAACCCTAAAAATTGTGGCTAGGTTAACAGTTGACTATACAGATAATAAATTTGCCAGCCAGCCGCTTGTGGAATCTGGTCCAACCATTTATGTTCTTTTTTGTGTTTTTTGTTAATGGTGTATTTAACTTTTAAAAAATAAATCTTTACTCGAAGGGCATCTCACTGGAGCTAATGGGGATTAAATATGTATCCAATAATATTAGAAAACATACAATTTAAAAAAAAATGACGAGCCCACTGAGTTTCTTGCCGGATCTTCTCAGTTTGTGGCGGCTTTCCGATCCGGTGGTAGATTAATTTAAAAAAAAAATGTAATATTGACAATATGTAAGTGCCCTTTTAGGGCTTATGCATAATAAATGATTTGATTTGATTTGATTTGAAATAGTATAACTACTGACCTCTAAGGTCGAGGATTCTATACGTTTTTATCGATGATGTCAACACGTCTAGTCAGCATGATGTAGTAGGTTAATTTTCCTGATTCGGAGAAGATATGCGCTCAACCACGAGACCTATATGGACTGAAAAGGAGAAGAGAAGAACATAGATTAAGAAAACTGTCAGTTGTAGTTTACTAAAACTTTTTAACTTATCTTTGGGTTATTAAGATTTATTTTTAATATAACAATTAATTAAATAATATAATAATTAATAAATAGTTCTAATACAATTTTTATTGTACATATTCAATGGTGTATTGTGGTGGCGACGAATATTACTAACCCTTACATACCTATTGAGTGCCGTAAAGGACGCTTTGCATCGACTTGGGCTAATACCATCTGATGCCGTTAGGTCAACAAATACATTCCTAAAGAATAAAAGAAGAGTACATATTAACTCGACCCCAAGTAATTTGGATAAGAGCAGGATGATAATGAGTAATAAATACATACATACATACATATCATCACGCCATATCCCTTGCAGGGTAGGCAGAGAGAACAGAGTGCCAGAGAACTCTATCTCTGCATACTTCACTCGCTTCCTCAATATTCATAATTCTCTTCATACACGCTTGCCGGTTTCGGAGACTCTTGACTCCACCTTCTTTCAGTACCTGACCGATCTGGTCTAGGTAGGTTAGTCTCGGTCTTTCTCGGTACCTACATCCTTCCACTTTCGCATTGTATATCTTCCTAACCAGACGTTCGTTCGGCATTCTTTCCACATGTCCGAACCATCGGAGCATTCCCTTTCGCATCTTTACACCAATACTCTCTTTCATACCTACTCGCTCTCTTACGTCGTCGTTACGAATGCGGTCGGTCAGCCTAACTCCACAGATTTTCCGAAGAGATCGCATTTCGACCGCATTAATTTTACTTTCATACTCTTTTCTGCATACTATATATATATATATATATAATATATATATACTATTATATTAATAATATCATGAGTAATAAATTTCTATATAATTCCACTATTTTACAAAAAAAGGAATTTTATATACTTGCACACATCTATACATATGTGTTTGAGTACGAGGGTCACCCAAATTCAGTACATGAGTGCTCCACGTGCCTAAAAATCTATTGAGTGTTAGATTAGTTAAAAATTTTCAGAATATTTCGTTTTTACATAAATTAAAAGGTGCTATTAGTAATCATTCTCAACAGCAAGCATGAAGTTAGTAGCTTTTTCCACTAGACAATAACAAGCTTGTCCTTAGTAAAAGCTGTATTGCAAAATGTAAGTAGGTTATTCCACTGTTTATCTCTTTGGTAACAAATACTATAAAAAATAAACACAAAATATATGTGCGTTAAGCACGTCTGAAATGAACAATTGATAAAAATGTCTCAATCAGTTGTAATAATACAACACGTAATCTATAAATTGTTTTAAAACAAAAGAATTAAAGATGACGACGTAGATTGTCATTACAAAGAAATTGAAAAAATATTAGCATTATTTGTGTCCGTGGTTTTACGAGCGTTTCCTACTAAATTTTAGTTTGCTGTTCACAATAATAAATATACGGACAAACTCAACAACTGTAACTGCGCTAACTCACAGTTCAGGTAAAGTTAACATAGTCAACTGCGGCTAACAACTAAGTCACACACAAAATAAAAAACAACTGTATACATAGTAAGAGCAAAGATGGCTAAACTTGTGTTAGTTATATTTGAAATAGTAACAGAGTGATTTTTACATTATTATTATTTTGTATATGTTTGAATTTAGGCCTACACTATAAAAGAGGAGATAGTGCTGTAATTGTTTCGCTTAACAGGCTAGTTGGTCATCGCATTAAGGTGTTATATATTTAGCAAAAGAGAACTGCTGTCCAACTCTTCGAGTGAGACCTTTAGCAAATTATTTTTGACTCCTATTTGTTACCTAACTCGTCGCCATGCAAGAGGCTATTATTTACTATTATTGAAATCGAATTAGCACTTGCAGTAAAAGTAGTAAAATAATAGGAAATTGATTACTATCAAAATATATGTATACGTAACGATTCCAATATTAGAATATTACTTTAATTATATTGGATCAATTTTACTCATCCGGTAAGCTATAATTGTTATGACGCAATAAAAACATTTTGTCATCTTTTTTCACTTTCAAAAACGTTAAAAAATATACCACATAGTAATTTATGAATTTAAAGAAAACAAGAGAATTTTGAAAAGCCAAACTTAAAACCTAACTCGATTAACCTCCCTAAAGTTCATTGATTTTCAATCTATTAATTTAAAATGAATTTTTCTTTGCGAAATATTGGTTTTTGTTTTGAAGGATTTAGTATTATGTTTTAGATTACGTACTTGAAAAATCCTAGCTCATCATCAAATTGTTTCCATCAGAATAGTCATGTGATTGCCTTTCTGTAAGCCAATATGTAGACTAGTGCAGTATTTAACAACAAACAACCGATACGCGCGACCCATTCCGCGTCGGAGACTCGTAGCGTACGGACGTGCGCTGCCCGCTCTCCCACTCGCGCTCTCACTCGCACCCGCGCCCTGCGGTCGTGCGTTCTCGTGTTTCGGCTCGCTCGTCGTGCCGTCTCGCTCTCTCGCGTTCGTGCTGTTGCAATTCGCGGAACTCCGAAGCGCTGCAGTGTACTCAAGTCTGGAAGCCGCAACTCAAGACAGGAAGCCGCAACCGGTACGAGTGTGTCGCGCTACGGCTGCCTGAACCGCGCTGCGGCTGCCAGACCGTCGAGTCGCCGCGGAGCCGCGGAGATTCCAGATTGCAACACCCATCCAACGGATTTCTTGTCTTTCTGAAGACATAGAAATCCGATTTCTATTAGCGACATAAGTCCATTTGGCCCCTTCAGGGAAAAACCAACTTTGGTCCTCGGTTGAAACCTTACGGTGCCAACGAAGCCGAGTGAGGCAAGGCCCCGATTTGCCTGCCGAGCCCTTTTGGCGAAGGCTAACAATCGGAAGGGGTTAGAGCATCCGGCCTTGGGGGATCTCCTAGTCGGACCTAACCTACGGCATATCATCATTTTTCTGCGCGGGCCTAACAGCCCAAGCAGCTAGGGCCCTGTTCGCACAATAAGATCGGCAACAGGCTACAAGCTTAGGGCTCATTAATTAAGCACACATCCTCCCGACCTATACCCGGTTGGGAGGGAATATAGGTACACATCCCCGGGTCCACCCCCCGGGGAGTTAGTCGTTCCCCACGAAAATTTAATTCTCCCCGCGAATACTTTCTTAGCAGCCATGGCAGCTAAGAAAAGTATCACCATAGAGGACATCCTCTCCATCCCGGAGATCCAGGAGTCCCTCTTCCGACACTTCGGCACCAGCGACCTAACGATCGCGCCGCCAACCCACCCTTCACGCGCCCGCTCGCTGTCTCCACCAGCCACATCGCACCAACCGCAATTGCCGGTTATCGAGGTGGCGATGGAAACAGAAGAGCCGTCACCATCCCTAGCCTCCTCGGAAGCAGATGACTCTGCAACCGATGACAGTGACTTCATCGAAGTCCACTCCCGTAAGAGGCTTAAAAAGTCCTCCAATGACGGCCCTTCCAAGGCCGCTAAAATCCAGCCGACTGAATCGGCATCGACCCCTACTGCTACGGCCGCCCCGGCCACCCCAGTAGCGTCCTCCGCTCCTAAGCCCAGCCCGGCCCCTCAGGCCCCCGTCAAAACACTTGTTCCGCCGCCCCTATACATTAGGGACAAGGATAAGTGGTTGGCCATCCAAACGTGGTGTACCACACACCACGTTAACTACAAAGCGGCCAAGTCGACCCCAAATGGCATCCGGGTCGACCTGCGGTCCTCCGACGACCACCGCAAACTATCGAAGATGTTAGGGGATCAACAGATCCCCTACCATACTTATACCCTCCCCGAGGCCAAACTGTTACGAGCAGTAGTTCGTAACATGCCTCACGAAATCAGCACAGCAGAGATTCTCCAATCTCTGAAAGCTGACAATCTCCCGGTAGTAGAGGTACACCGCATGGTACGCGGTAGGGGAAGACTCCCCCTCAACATGGTTCTAGTATGCCTTTTAAATACCCCAGAGGGCAAAGGCATATATAAAACCACGAAAATATGTGGGCTCTCCGGTGTAACCGTTGAGCCACCATATAAAAATGGCAACCTGGCACAATGCCATAAGTGCCAGCTATATGGCCATTCGTCAACGAATTGTTTTGCGCGCCCTAGGTGCGTGAAATGCTTGGACGACCACCACACCAGCCAGTGTGCGCGCCCTAAGGACCACACACTGTGCAAAGAACCGCCAGCATGCGTTCTGTGCGGAGAGTCCGGCCACCCGGCTAACTACCGCGGCTGCCCACGTGCACCGAGGCGGATAGTCCGGCAGCCACCCAAGCAGGCCTTATATTACAATAAGGTCTTTGTCCCAGCCCCAATCCCTACCCACAACGCGTGGGCCCGCCCCTTGCTATCCAACAAGGAGGCTTTCCCAACCCTGCCCATCAGGCAGCCCAACCACCCGCCACCACTGGTATCACAAACCCCCAAACCGCCTACCGCTAGGCCAAACCCTCCCCCCGTGGGCCATACAAAGCCTCAAGGGACAAAAGCCGCGAAGCCGGTAGCCCCAGGCAACGCGCCTACAAAACCACCCCAGGGACTAGACCCGGACCTAGCCCTGGTGCTAAATTTCGCGAGTCTCATCAACCTTACGGAAATCCGCGAGATCGCAGCTGAGCTGAGAAGGAATGAAGGCAACAGCCTCGCCCTCCTCAACACAGCCGTTAGGTTCGCTCCCACCCTGGAGCGTCTCGGTTCCTTCAATAGCCGTTAATGGATAGACACACTCCCGGTAGAGTCAAACCACGACACCTAAAAATAGGGACATTCAACGCGTATAGCCTCGCCCTCAAAAGGGACGAAGTAGGCACATTCCTTCGGGACCACCAGCTCGACATCTTGTTGGTACAAGAGACGTTCCTCAAACCATACAACAGGGACCCTAAAATTGCGAACTATAACATAGTTCGTAACGATAGGACAACCTCTACTATGGGTGGAACGCTCATCTACTACAAGAGATCGCTGCACTGCACACCTATGGATCCGCCCCCTTTGGCGTACATTGAAGCCTCCATCTGTCGGCTAGCCCTCACCGGCCATCAGCCGATAACCCTTATATCCGCATACCTGTCTCCTGACAAGGACACTCTTCTAGTCGAGAGCGATCTCAAGGCCTTGCTTGACTTGGGTGACGCCGTCATCATTGGCGGTGATCTTAACGCCAAGAGCACCTCATGGAACTGTCTCAGTTCCAACAAGAGGGGCAGGGCTTTAGAGACCTACGCCGACCGATTGGGATATGACGTCATAGCGCCATTAGAGCCGACGCACTTCCCACACAACATCCTACACAGACCGGATATACTCGATATTGTCCTTCTCAAGAATATAAGCCTACGCTTATGTTCAATCGAAGTACAACACGAGTTAGACTCAGATCACCGTCCGGTGACTCTAGAGCTCGCCTCCCGCTCCCCCGACCCTTCAGGTCAAAACAACACCATGACAAGGATGACCACCAACTGGGCTCGATTGCAGAAAGGACTGCAATCAACATCCTCGCCCCACCTTGATCAAATTCCAAAGGACATTAGGTCCAAGGAAGACACCTCTCAGGCAATCGATTCCTTAACGAGTCACGTGCAGTCAATTATCGACGACTGCTCACGGCGGGTACCAATTACGAGCGATCGTAGATGGCACCTGCCGGACGACGTCCGTGACCTGTTAAGACGCAAGAACGCCGCTACCCGCGCTTATGACCGATACCCTACGGAGGACAACCGCATTCGTCTGCGGTCCCTACAAAGGGAGGTCAAAAAAGCTATACAAGACATGAGACAGAGCAAATGGGACGCCATGGTTGAGGAGCTAAAGCCCTCTCACCAAGCCTTCTGGCAGCTTTCCCGCTCACTCAAAAAGGACATAGTGTCCACTCTCCCTCCTCTCAACCGACCAAACCAGCCACAGGCATTCATGGACGATGAAAAGTCCGAATGCCTGGCCGACTGTCTGGAACTTCAGTGCACGCCAAGCACACTATACCCCGACGACACAAATAATCACCGTACCATAAATAGTGAAGTGGAACGTCGTACCACTATCTCTCGCTCCTCAGAATACGACAACCCAGACGTACCTATCCCAGCAGTGACCAATGACGAGGTCAAATCTCTGGTCAAGGGTCTACACGCCAAGAGAGCCCCCGGTTCGGACGGTATCTCCAATAAAGTCATTAAGTTATTCCCTGCTCACCTCATTACCATTCTGTGCTGTATCTACAATGCAGCACTGAACAATAACATCTTTCCCTCGCAATGGAAAGAGGCCGTGGTAATCGGAATCCACAAACCCGGCAAGCGACGTACCGAACCCAGTAGCTACCGCCCGATAAGTCTACTAAAAGGATTAGGCAAGCTTTATGAGCGCATAGTCCTTAGCAGACTTAGATCATTCGCCGAGGATAACAACCTCATTCCAGACACGCAATTCGGCTTCCGTGCGAGGCACAGTTGCGTACAACAGGTCCACAGATTGGTGGAATACACAAGTGGTCAGTTCATGATGAACAGATACACCGGTGTATTATTCCTAGACGTAGCGAAAGCATTCGATAAAGTGTGGCACGAGGGCCTCATTCACAAGCTTTATCGTCTAAAGATCCCAGATTATTTAATTTTAATTATACACGACTACTTGAGTCACCGCAGCTTTCGCTACAGGGTGGAAGGTACGCTGTCTACCTCCCACCCCATCAAGGCCGGCGTCCCTCAGGGATCGGTCCTCTCCCCATTCTTATTTACGCTATATGCTAGCGATATGCCCCAGTTTAACAGAGTCCAAAAAGCGCTTTACGCTGATGACACCGCACTCTACTGTGCAGGCAGGACCCCGACAGCAGTAGTTAAAACTCTCCAAACAGCGGTTACCGCCCTAGCCAATTGGTTCAGGAAATGGAGAATCGAAATCAATCCAGAAAAGAGTCAGGCGGTCATGTTCACACGCAGAACTGCCCGTTCCTACTCTATAGACAACATCCCACCCCTCCAGCTATTTAGCAAACCTGTCTCCTGGAGCAGGCAAGCTAAATACTTGGGTGTGACCCTTGATGACCGACTTAGCTTCGCACCCCACATAAAGATTGTACGCGATCGTGCAGCCTTTGTGATGGGACGCCTCCACAGCCTACTCCATGCTAGGTCGAAACTACCCTTGAACAGCAAGGTCCGATTATACACCGCTTGCATACGGCCGATCATGACCTATGCAAGCGTAGTGTTCGCGCACACCAAGGCACACAGGATCCATAGGTTACAGACCTTACAGAATAGGTTCATGCGCCGAGCTACGGGAGCACCGTGGTTCATTCGTAACGTCGATCTTCACATCGACCTCGAACTGCCGACCATCAGGCAGTTTATGAAGCGGTGCTCCCAGAGCTACTTTGACTCTGCCACGACACACCCCAACCAACTAGTGGTCGGGGCGGCTTCCTACACCCCATCGCGCATCTCCAAAGTCCGACGTCCACGTCACGTCCTCAACGACGATGACGACGTTATTACGCTCGCCCAGACCAAAGCCTACGCCGCGCGCGAGGCCATCGCGCACAAACATCCGCGTTTCCGTCCTCGACGTCGAGGTACGAAAACACGGCGAGCAAAAATCACCGACCCCAAGATGGACACGTCCACGTCCACCTTACCCCCAGCGACGCCCCGAGCCAAGGCCCGTTCCCCACAGGGGGAGCCCTCGGGCGAAGTCGCCTAATTCACGTCTATCGGGTTGAGAGCCTTCGGGCTCGCCCGCAGTCCGGTTAAGCTGTAAAAGCCCCTTCGGCTAACAGCTCGCAGTTGGTATGTTTTAGTGGGTATTCAGTGTCCCCTTCAGGGCCTGTGAGTCCCACATACCCCGCCCGGGGCGGGTATGCGACAAATGCATTTTTAACCACTGCGTTACCAAAAAAAAAAAAAAAAAAAAAAAAAAAAAAAAAAAAAAAAAAAAAAAAAATACGCGCGACCACTTTTCGAGCGGACAGTCAGCCGAACGCATTTGCGCAATTCGTTTTATAAAAAATAAGTTCGTATTAGTAAAAATTTTTTTTTTTTTTCGTATGTTAAATGGCCTGTAAAAATATGAAAATTGATTATAAGCAAATAAAACAAAATAAAAATTCATTCTGTTTTCGAATTTCCCGCGCGCAAATTGTGACACGCTAATTTGCATTGTGGTCAATTATCTAGTGTAATCATCGGTGAAGTAGAATGTTTTCTTTTTAAAGAATGGTTTGTTTAAATTATAGGTTTTCATACGCCGCACTTGCGTGAAGACTTCGCAACGTCGGATATGAGGACAGACCATGGTTAAACCTGTCAGCAAGATGCGGTGATTTGTTCGTGACTGATAGAGTGGAAGAGATGATGTGCTGAAGTGCTTTCGGATCAAGTGATCACTAATGTTCGTGTTGTGTACATAAGGGCAGACTTGAACTTTATGCCGTATTATCCCTTTCAACATGATTGTTTTTAAGGTAAGAGTTATTATGTACTTTAAAGAAAGCCTTATGGGATTTTATAGTAAGAACAATATTAAGATTTTCAAGTTCAAATACATTGGACATAAAGTAATAGACATAATGAATGCTGCAAGTTTTTCTGAGAAAATTGTAAATGATTATGTATTCATAGTTTAATAATCGGTATTATTGAAAAATAATTTTAAATAGTGGTCGTATTATGCTACTTTAATAGTTTATGGCAATTAAGAGAAAAAGAAAAAAAAAAGGTAAAAGAAATCTTATCTACGAACGAAGAAGAAATAAAGACGTCACAAAATTATATTTGAGGTTCGGAATATTTCTTTAACAACAGTAAAATTTATGATGTATGAACATCTTAAAGTTATAAGTAAAACGAATGGATTATATCTTCTGTAGGGAATCACATCAAATATAAATGTATCCTTCAACACTTAGGGGCACCGTTACAGCATCATAAGTGTAGTTATCGTGTGTTCAACAATTTGAAACATTTTATTGTTTTTTTTTTTATATATATAAATACTTAAAATAACTATGATTATCTAATGGTAGACTAATTCTGATAATTTTAACTATGCATAAATGGTGCGAGTTCCATTGTCCATTCATCCACTGTCCTAAATTCTATTCCAACGAAGGATAAATATTTGTACGGTCAATCAATTCTGGAACTATCAATCTTTATCTGCATGTAATTGTGGCCTAAAATAATATATTTGTATTTACGAATCGAAGCAGAGTGAATTTTTTAGATAAAATAAAATGTCAACAATCTTGTTAGAGATGGGTGGATTGGGAGTTTTAAATATTATCGAAAAGTATTTACTAGTAATACTACAATTAAAAAAAAGAAAATATACAATGGTTTTTTTTTATAATCGAACAAAAAATATTATATATGTCTTATAATAGTTATAATACATTTGTAAACAATTTATTAAACTTTTTCTCGTCACAAAGTCTGTCTAAAACTAATATATAGTCAGTTATGACCAGTTTAAAAATTTAATATAATATAATAATAAACGCGACAGCGTATGTAAATATTTACTTATTATGTAAATGTAATCGCATTCTGACGTTAACACAGATTAATCAATGTAACATTCATAGCTAAGAAGACAGAATGTTCAATCGAAGTTATCATCTTAAACGATTTCTTATTTACATAATGCTTTAATCAGATATTAAAATCCCACAACATTATATGGCATATATTATAAAGTCGATAGTACAAATTGATTTTACTATGCCTTTCAAGATGATGCTCTTAAATTATCTAATGTTTGAATAGACGGCAATTAGTGAAAACATGTTTTGCTCAGGATTATCAGTTGCAGACTTTTACTAATATCATATCATCATCATCACAGCTCATAAATGTCCCACTGTTGGTCTCGGGCCTCCTCCGTAATGGGAGGGAAATTATCCTACTATACCGCGCTGGTCAAACGTGTTGGTATAGGGTTTTGTTTCGAGTTTTTCTTCTCTCACGTAGATGTTCTATGCGTTTTATTTCCTTTAGTCGTCTCGTACGATCACCCACAGGTAAGATATGGGGTGGTGAACAGTATTCTTACTCCGTCACCACACGGAAAAAAATGTCACTAATATAACAAATAAAAAGACAAATGAGTTTTATACGCTAGTATTAGTTTAGTTACCTTGGCTTGTCTTCTAAAATAAAAAAAACATAGGTATATTGAAATATTTTTTTTTACATTAGAATACTTAAGAAAAGTTAAGATCACCACGGGATCATTTGAAGATTTTTTTAAAAATAGAACCATTCTAAACAGTGTCAACGTTTTGCTTGTAATTTTAGCTCTTATTATCCGTTCATAAAGTAGGCCTTAGCAGAAAAATTATATTAATATAAATGCAATATTAATTAATTATTTTATTTTCTTATCCGTGTGGTGACGGAGTAAGAATACAATTCACTACTCTCTATTTTACCCGAGGGTGATTGTAAGAGACGACTAAGGGTATAAAACGCATATAATATCTATGCAAAAGAAGGAAAACTCGAAACAAAACCCTATACCAACACGTCTGACAAGCGTGTTATAGTAGGTTAATTTCCCTGCCATTACGGAAGAGGCCCGAGCCCAGTCGTGGGACGTATATATGGGCTGTGATAAATTAATTATGATTTAACACAGATATTTCAGGAAATATTTATTATTTGGATAATATTTTCAAGCTTAAATTTCAAGTTAACACGACGTCATGTCCATGAGCTAGTTATATAATAACAATATTAACACCGAAATTCGATAAACGAATTTTGCGTAACTTTTGAAAGGGCGGATAAATAACAGTTGTTTTTGTACTTTAAATTAACCTAGTTATATAAATAACTGAACGATTATTATTTCCTCAGAACAGCTGTCGCTTCGGCTTTGAAATTTGTGATTAGTAAAAATAAAATATAATATAATTAACATATAACAAAACAATTTATAACGACCTAGGCCAACTCCATCTGATGCCGTTTGATCAACAATTATATTTCCAAGGAGGATTGACGTCTGGCAGGCGGCCGGTCATAAAACTATTGCCAATAACTTTTACAATGTGTAATATGAAGAAGAGTACATATTGTATCGACCCCAAGTAATTGGGATAAGAGTAGGAGAATAATAATAATAAAAAGAATAACAAATAACAAAATGTAAATTTTGTTATTTGTTAATTCTTAATATGTAATTTGTATGCAGGTAGTATAGTTTATCCTCAGGGCCTAGGCATAATGATAATAGCCATTCTATATTTAAATTTTACTTCAGTCATACGAATGACACGCCTATTTCAATTCAAAACTACTTAGAAGAAATCAAAGAATGCCTAATATAAGAATCGTGACTTTAATTGCACATTTAGCATGTTGTTATAGTTATATTATTATCATTATTCAGCTACTGCTGGATGTAGGCGCCTCTTTTATACTTCGTCATAAGGTGCGGGCCTGTGTCACCCGCATCTAACGACTCCGAGTTACTATAGCTAATATAGTAATTAATATAGCTGTAGAAAATTTTAACAATTTGTTACCGAATATTTTTTATTTTACATGGCTAAATACACTTCGCAATTATAGTTTGAAAATAAAAATAAATAATGATATTTCTAACACTTCGTTTACTCGAAAGTTGTATTCATTTATACGTATCTCATTAGTATTAGCATGTCGTAATAGCCAAAACTAAACAAACTTAGAATCAATTAGGTTCTTAACTATGCTTGGACTTTATTGAATATAAAAAAAAACTAAGAGACTTTCTTTTTACAATGTTGACTAAACGTTAAGGCGTACACTTTTGGTTTTAACAAGTAACCTAGACACTTTTTGAATGACAAAAACTTTATTAAAGGTTTTTTATATAGATACTTAAGGGATATCCCGTTTCTCTTTAAGTGGCCTATTAATATTCAGGAAACATACAATCCGGTTGATTATAGCAATCATATTATATGTCAAAATGTTAGAACTTATGCAATTTTTTTTTACTTTGCGAAGCCGGTGATTAACTTCCTTTACACCTAATTATAAACGGCAATGTGAATTAAATGACGAAGCTAAGTAATTTTGTAACACTTATTAATTATTAAATTGTAATCAAAGGCCGGAACTTTAGAATTGCATATGGATGTCATAAAACTGACCACCAGATCTACACTAGTCTAGATCAACTCTAAATAGAGCAAATTATATTATTAACTATTAATTTTCAAGTCAGTTAACGTGGGAGTCTAGTCACCTTTCTGACTTATGCCGAATATACCTAGCGTACATACCGACGGTTGTATGCGCAGCGGTGTATACAGGTCTTCTTACTCGTACATACTTCTAATCACGAAGAACATACGTGAAGAAGACATGACCTGACTTCATTAACATTAGAATAAGGGCAGCATTAAAATGATAAACTGAATGCATGATTCAGGCAAATAATTTTATTCCTTTATTATTATTATTATACAAAATGTAGATAAATCTTTAATATTCATCATCGTTTCCTGGAGGCTACAATACTGAAATTGTTTTAGGACCCGTAACAAATTAATATGAACAAATCGCAACAAATTTTGCATAGGGAGAATCGGAATTTTTTTAACTCATTTTTAACTCATATGTGTAAAGAAAAATTGGCATATTAGCCAGTTTTTCTTTCCTCTAAAAGAGCAGCAGTGCAGTATCATATATACGCTAGAGTTTAAGGTTCTATATATATGTGCCTTCTCAGACTTCCTAACTCTCTAATATATAGCCTCTGGATTATATTATAGCAACCGTCAACATAACCGTCAACGTCCACTCCTGGCATACGGCTCCCCAAAAAGACATAATCATTATCACGCCAGGCTATTGTTTGTATTTTGGTAGCCGCAGTTGGTGTTGTAAATTCCTTTGGAAAGTGTTATTATCTATTTTTTCATGATTCTTTTGTTGGTATACAAGACCGCCAAAAGATCTATCATCATTCATTAGGTGATGATAAATTTTATAATGATTAAATTTTAATTAAGAATACGATCCGTCACCATAAGTAACACGTAAGTGTAATGTATTAAGATTAAGGTCCAATATCTACATTCATATCTATTTGAATACTTACTATAAACTAAAGAAACAATGGGATAAAAGTGAGAGTGCAATGAAGAAAGTAGAGCAATTGTATATGTATGCGGACTATGGACTATGCGATTTTATCTATATATAAATATTCAAAAACTGCATAACGAATTCATTCATTAAATTTGTTTTTCAATTATTTAACCACACTTTTGATTTGATCTATATAATATCTTATAACGTCCTGGGCCAACTCCATCTGATGCCATTTGGTCAACAATTACATCCTTAAGGAGGGTTGACGTCTGGCAGGCGGCCGGTCATAAAACTATTGCCAATAACTTTTACAATATGTACTATGAAAGAAGAGTACAAATTATATCGACCCCAAATGGTTGGGATAAGAGTAGGAGAATGATGATAATGATGATGACTTTTGATTTGATCTATTATACTTATCACAGTTTAATATCCTAAAATATGGTAAGTAGATAAGGGACTTTGTATTGTGATGAATTAAGAATATATGGTATTCCATTCGTTTTTAACACGGACCCCCAAATTTTAATTGATACCTAAGATAATTTAACTGACACTTAACTTTGAATTTAATTATATTATGTATATATTTTTCTTTACGGCACCGTAAGGAAATAACCCTTGTATTGCGAGGGACTTTACAAAAATAAAATTTATCGAACATAAATTACACAAACACCCAGAACAACAATTTATGGATTACATAAATTATTACCCTGCGTGGGAATCGAACCCCGGCACTGGCATCATGAATCGATATTTTATCCACTGTTATCTGTAAAGTCAATATAAATAAAATTAGAATCTTAGGTAACACTTAACACAATGTAAATGATTTATTTATATGATGTTGAGCGTAAGAGAGACGACGACGACGTAAGAGAGCAAGTAGGTATGAAAGAGAGTATTGGTGTAAAGATGCGAAAGGGAATGCTCCGATGGTTCGGACATGTGGAAAGAATGCCGAACGAACGTCTGATTAAGAAGATATACAAGGCGAAAGAATTATGAATGTTGAGGAAGCGAGTGAAGTATGCAAAGATAGAGTTCTCTGGCACTCTGTTCTCTCTGCCTACCCTGCAAGGGATATGGCGTGATGATATGTATGTATGTTGAGCGTTTATACCTAAAAGAGCTTTGATGAAAATTGATATTACTATTTCTATTCTACATGTGAAATGAGATGCGATTAAATAGTAAGCAACAAAATCTCATTGCAGGAGATGATCATTGCACACTTGAAATAAAATCCTTTGTTTACCCTTCTGGCCAACATAGCATAGTAGGATTATTAACCTCCTACCACTACCTATCACCATCTTCTATCTAACCGTGATATGCTAATACAGAATACGCATGAAAATATTAGAAGCACTTTGATATCTTTAGTATTCAATAATTTGTTTCTGAGGAGAGGTCTATCGTTTGCATTATACTCTGTATTTTAATGTTTTTTATAAAACCTTACAATACTTAATGATTGCTGATGTCTACGCAATTATCGAACATTTGAAATAAAATATGTTTACGGATTCTATCACATCTGTATTTGATGTTTAATTTTCTGACGTTAGAAACAGTTTACAGCGTTCATAGTCACTTAAGGACTCCGTCACGCGACGTCACGAGAGGACTCCGACGTTAAATTTGCAGAGAAATTAAAAAAGCAAATACAACCTCGATAGAATCTTCAAAAATAGTTTTATCTTACAATATTTCTGTTTGATAAATTACAAAATTTACTTTACTTTCCATGTGGTGACGGAGTAAGAATACAATTCACCACCCCCTATCTTACCCGTGGGTGACCGTACGAGACGACTAAGGGATATAAAAACGCATATTACATCTATGCGAGAGAAGGAAAACTCGAAACAAAACCTTATACCAACACGTCTGACCAGCGTGGTATAATAGGTCAAATACCCTCCCATTATGGAGGAGGCCCGAGCCCAACAGTGGGCATATATGGGCTGAGATGATAATGATGATGATGAAATTACAAAATAAGACTCAAAAAGGAAGAGAAAATATATATTGTGTGCCTAATATCTGAAGTTAATTACATAATAGAATTTATATAATTATATTTTTATCGCCCACGCTCGTGTTAACATATAATTTTATAGTCTAGACTGTGATCGTTGTGCAAAATCTATACCGTATATTTTTTAATCACACTATATTTTGATGATGTAAAATTACCTGTTATTTCAAACGACTTTATTATGCAGAACTTTAACATTCTCATCATTATTATGTTGTGATATTAATACTAACCAGATAGTTTTAAAATTCAAACTATATTAAGAAACTAAACTAATTTTAGGAATTCTTAAGCATTTGTTTTACCATGTCAATGTTAAATGTTTTTTTAGTCAATATCCTGCACTAGTGAATATTTTTTTTGCGTCACGAGGGACTTTACCAATATACAACAAGTAGTTACAACTAGTCTTGGAACAATCATTTACGAATTAAACAAAAAATTGTCTTGTTGTGCGTATCGAATCTATGACACTAGACACATTTTTATTTAAAGTTTGTGAATATATTCAGGTCTGTCACATTACAGGTGAGAAAAGTCAGGTTTATTTCAATTACTAATATGCTTTAAATATGTTAATATCGAATAATGTATGTGGGAAGACTTAATTTTTTTGTCAATATATTTTTAGTAAGTTCCGCTTCAATTCATCGGCAATAAACCTGACTACTGTTTTCTAATTTTAATAGATTATAATCATATTTTAATAATTAGTACACAATTATTTAATCCTCTGGATCCTCCTAAAAACCCAGAGCTGACGCTAAAGCAAGTTTGGTGTCAGATTACGTAACTTTATATTTCTTGTGATACAAAAAAATAACATCAAGGTTAGTAGGCTAGTCTACAAACATCATAACAGTTTGTATCGATCAATTTGAGTGACGACACTACTTAGTTCACCCGTGATTATGAACGCTGAAAACTATTCGGTAAGTCGGGGAATTAAAAATTTAATGCAGACGCGTAAAATAAATATTATTTCAAATGTGTAACTCTCGCTTAAAAATCAGAACATTTGAAAATGCTACTGTTCTAAATATTTTAGAGTTAATTAAAGCTTATTTTAATTTTCGCTACAGAAAAAGAACTGGGTCTTGCCTTGATATTGCAGTTAAGGTGAATCAATACAACCTGCATTCTCAGTAGGTACTGACAATATAATTTTCAAGACATAGTTAGTGGGAAAACCGCTTGGGTACCTATATAGACCCCATCATGACATAGAAAACATAAACAAACGTGACAATATCTGTTGAATTAGTTTCTTTGCTATAAAAAGTGGTGCTTGATATATGAATGAATTTGTTTGAATTTGTTTTGTTTGTGAATGTTATTTAGGGTAAATGACTGTGCGATTTTAGTGTATAAGCGATGCTAACTTCTAGTCTGAGTATACCAGTATGATACAGCTACATGAGTCATACATAAAGATGATTTGTAAGTTGCCTAGAAAAATTCTTCCCTTATCTGAACAAGGGTAATTTAATGAAAATGGCTGCACGTAGGAAGCTTCACCTAGCTAGTTTGCTGTTTGGTGTAATTCTGTATAAAAAACCCCATTACCTTTACAGTAAGTTATCATGGTCACGTGAGTTCAATAAAAAACACACAAGAGCATCTTCCTATTTACTAACTACTCCCAGGCATAGGACGGCAGCTTTCCGAGGTAGTTTCAAGTTTGCAGCAACTCACTGTTGGAACGATTTATTACCTCCATTCCGAATCAATAAGTCCGTTAAAACTTTCAAAATAAGTTACAAGCAATACTTATTAGCTCAACAAAAGGACAACTCCTGAGGATATCTTTATATATACGTAATTGTAGGTGCGTATATTTGTTGATATTAAGAAATATGTGTTAATGTGTATCTATAATTCCTAATTTTATGATTTTATTGTCGCTTATTTGTAATTTCTACTATTGTCTTTCAATACTAACACTTGATGAGTAACTGGCTCTGCCTTAAATGGATTGCCGTTTTGTATCTGGTGGTTAAGCTGACTATGGGTGTGATTCATTCTAGGAGCTTTATATGTTCTGTCCATGTCCTAGTATCTGTTATGTGTATATGTGTATGTATATGTGTATGTATATATATGTATATGTATGTATATATATATGTATATATATTGTTTATTTATATGTATAAGTATGTGCGTGTGTGTATGTATATATGTATGTATGTGTATGTATATATATATATTTATATTTATATTATTTATCTATCCAACAATACTTTATGTAATTTACTGCGTTTTATCAATTAATATTTAATTATTCTTTATTACAATGTTAATTTTGAGAATCATGTTTGGTTTATGTTGCTTGACGTGACTGTCCGTGATCTCATCGTGGTTCTATCTGAAAACCAGCGCTGCACTGTTTCGGTGTAGCCTATGCTGAGATAGGACCTCTTTCGATCTCTGTTTTGTACTTAAGTGTTATTCTAGTATCTGTTGTAAATTATAGTATCTGTTTTTTTTATTGTTATATTTTGCAATTGTATAGTTTAATAGGGTTGTTGACCTTATATTAGACAACTTTATGTAAACTCTGTGTAAGCTTATTACTCCGAGACCGAAATAAATGTATTTTCTTTCTTTCTTTCTTTCTTTCAAATAGGTAAATGTTTGACACCATTACAATTAATTTTAGTCTGACTAATAGTTGTTATTTGCGAATAGCCCAAAAATTATCCTATGTGGGACACCCAATACAGGTGTTTAGAATTTACTATTACTTCGCCATCTGTGAATCATTAGGACTATGAAGGATAAAGAAAAATATGGCTACTCATATTTCTTCTCTCTCTCTCTCCATGTGCCAAAATTTATACTATCTCCTTAATAGAAAAGGTGTGTAAGTTCTGGGACTCACCATAGGATGCTTTATGTCTTTTAGTCCTATTACTTTAATATTAAATTAAACGTATTAATTTAACTATGGCATCATTATTGTTAACACATTGGCATTTGCAGTAAATTAACCAAATGTCTCGACTGTTTTTTTTAATATGTGGATTATTTTAACACATCTAGAATCGTTTCGTTTGTTTTTTTTGCTTATTGCTTCTATACCATTTCGAGCTAGATAAATGATAGGTCATCTATTTGCCACTCCTTTTTCAATATGATTGCGTATGCTGAGAAATTCGAAACAAAAGAATTCACTTTGTAATGTTGCCGCCTTGTTATTACTTTTTGAAGTGGAATAAATTGCACACATCCGCCTTTGTAATTATAATAAAAAGCCTTTGATTTGCAAGTTGTATTTGTTACAACCAGATTCGTTATGATGTGAGGGAATCTATTTTATTAAAAAGTACCACATGCTTATGTGTACATTTTTGAATGTGTTGGATTCATTCTCACGTACTAGCTGTTTAAAAAATAACAAACATAATTATAATGTGTTAGGTGGTATGGTATTTTATTACAACATAAATCACAAGTAAAAGTTTGTATTCCCTTTTAAAACATACCTCGATAAACTTAACCGGTTTCATAATGAGTGCTTAGTCCATTTTTTGCCATTCACCTGTTTGAAGTAATGTTGGGTGCGGTGAAACACCACACCTTTTTTAGCGAGCTAGTATATGCTTAGGGCTTCGGACATCTACCTCTTTCTTTAATACATTTACGCTTTTACTTTTCAGGTTGCTACAATATTTTTCTTCGCTTTCTCTGTGCAAGCAGAAAAGAAGATCGAGCTTCAAGATATTGAAGAGGATAACTTACGAAGTGAAAAACAAAACAATTTTGATGAATCCGATGATACGCCAACTAGTAGTTCTGGTACCGGTCCAGGGCTCGTTCCATTGGAATTCTTGAAAAGTGGTCTCTTGAGATATTTCGAAAATCCTACAGCTCCTCCTCAGCAACAACAGCAACACCGGTATGTTCATCAATATGCGGTAACAGAGCCACCAGAAAGGCCACCAGAAAGGCCACCAGTAGTTAAGACTCAATATACCTCGCCAGTAGCTCAACAACAAGCCATGGTAGGATATTTATCTAATGTCCCGATGCAAATATATCTAGTCCCTCAGTATTACTCAGAACAACCAGTTCAACCCACAAATCCTCATGCTAGTACACAGTACCAACCAGCGAGAGTTTCCGCTTACCAAACCGCACCTGAAGCAGTACAAACACAAACTAACTATATAGAAGTGCCTGCGTATACACCACAAATAGGCAAACCTTATACCCAACAATATACTCCAGCAGTAACATATGTGGGTTACCCAAATCATCCGACAGTAGCTCCACCACAGCCTACAGTTGCTCCTGTTTTATCATATCAGGTACCAGTTGTACAATATACTTCTGCAGTAGCCCAATCATCAAATGCTCCTAAACCTTACTACCCAAGACCTCAATATCAACAAACTAATTCCGTTCATGATGATCAAGGATATGAAGATGATCAAAGAAATTACAACACCCAGACGGAAATTCCATATCATAAACCAAGTATAGAATATCCACGTCACTATAATTCTCGTACACCTTATAGAGATGATTACAGAGGATCCCATACCAATTCAATTTCGGAGTTACCACATCCGAATCCGTTATTATTAAGAGCTCCTCCCCCACATTTAGCGCATATACCAAAGATTTTACCTATGCATCGCCCTTCGTTAACAAAGCCTGCCTATCATGGAACTAGAGGACCGGTATCTAGCTTTACCTCTCAACCACACGAGTATTATGGTCCCTCTTATTTTAAAAAGCGACCAACTTCAATACTGGATTCGTATATTCCATCTAGTGTTCAAATCGAGTATCTTAAAAGAGGTTTAATTAAAGAACCTCTGGCAGTTTATGATGCTTTGGCAAGCGGCCGTTTACCGCATCCAATACCAAAACACTATGAAAGAGGTTTCCTTCCTAACCAGATGTATCACACAGCAGCTGGTGGTGTTACATTCGGTCATCATAAAAGAGCATCGAAATCTGATAAAAGCCAATAAACTTATGACTGAAAATAGAATATTTATAGTTATTTCAAATAAGTTAGCAGGTATTATATTAGGTATTCTTTATTATAATGTAAAATCTTACAGATATTAATTATCGGTAATCAAACAAATTCCGTACAAGAGGCGATGAATTTGTTTCAGATGTTTGATAATTAAATAGGATGGTCATGTTGAAAACTGCATGTATATATTATATTAAAATGCTATTAGAAATGGTCAGTATTTTATTAGTTTTATATTGTTATATGTAATAAACTGTTGTGAATTATTATTTTTTATTATTTTCCTTAATTGTAATTAATAGTAAAATATACAACATTTTTTTCGTATACTATGATGAAATAACTCGGGAAAAATGCTTTCAAAATGATTATATAATTAAGAAACTAAGAAACTCATATCATAGTAACAGGGTCCGAGTACACTGTCATCATTAGCGTCTAAAGCTGTCATAATCTTCTTCTTCTTCTTATATATTGGCAATCAGCTACATATACGAGCTATTGGTGCCAGTGTCAAGTTATAAATATTATTACGTTTATAGTCTTGTCAGGTTAGTCATTGTCTAAGTCAAATTGTCGCCATTAACAGTGCAATGGCCACACTGTTAATAGTATCTTGTAGGAATTTTGACGGAAAACGAAAACGTTGTAAAGCACTTTTATATGATATTCACTATATCCCAGTGTTCTGTCCCATCACATTACATAAAATGCCATAAAAATTATCTAATATAACACGTTAAAACACTAAGATATCGAATATAATACAAGAGCACCACATGACGTTTTCAAATTCCCGTCAAAAGTCTCTGTCATAATCTTATTACCTGTACACGGCCGTCAAAAGTTTCTTCATAATCTTCACGAATTGAGATTAATTGAACGTGAGACGTCAAAAAAGAATGAACTAAAATATGTTAACATTATTATCTCTTTCTGTGGATGTTTTTGACAGGCCTGGTGTGACCTTTGGCAGTTCTGAATACTCCTAGCCTTTGTCAGGTTTGGATACTTCTTGTTCGAACCATTTGTGACGACAGAAGGGCGCCATGTACCATGCTCTATAATTACCTTGCTACTTCCCATCGCCATTTGAGCTAATACCGATACCGGTTCTGTTACATTAGTTGCTGTTACAGTTTGTCTTAGGGATGATTGTTTGACACCATTAGCAGGGCCGACTTTACCTATAGTGCAGAGGGTGCGGTGCACCCGGGCGCCGGGTGTTAGGGGGCGCCAAGAGCCGCTTGTAACCATCCCTATTCCATTTTGTTCACCCACTTTGATACAAGAGGGCGCCAGGTTATTGATTGCACCCGGGCGCTACATGTGCTTGAGCCGCGCCTGACCATTAGTGATGCAAACTTCAGATGTGATATTTAGTTTCAAGCTAAAACGTTATTCTAACGTACTTTACAATCTGGTTTGTATTGAAATTTATTATCTACTAAGTGGAAAGTGCTACATTAGAGTACTACAACTTTAGTGTACCACTTTCAACAAAATAATTTTAAACCCTTTTCCTTTCTATTTACTTTCCATGGTACCACTTGGTGCAACGATGGTAATCACCGATAGCACTTAGACTCGTCTTTGGCTTTAAAATGAACTAGCTATCTGCTGTGGTGTTTACAAGTGTTATAGGATTTGATTAATAGGACATGTCCTTCTTTAAACTTAGTTTAAGAGGAGCACTATTCTTACATATAGGCAGTAAATTAGCTGTGCTCCAGGTATTGCTAATGCCGATAAGTGGTAGTTACCGCTAGGTAAGCTACTAGCTAATTTGTCACCAAATAAAAAAAATCATAATAATTAAAATATAAATTGTTATAAATTCGACTGCTTTTAGTTCTACTTATGTATTAATTTGTAAACTGTTAGTAGGATAATGACAATATTGTAATGTAAAACATTAACTCTATTTTCTAGTCACAGTCTTTGTGACGCTAATGAAGATAAATGTCCAATGTATATATATATATATATAAACATCGTGTGTTGATTAGTTTGGATTTTATCCCTTGTTTTTTCGGGGATAACGACGTAGGAGACGACAAAGATACTATATGTTATCGTATTACAAGAAAAATATATCCTGAAATAAAACACACCAACCAATGTGGTTTTCTAAGCTAATTCACAATCAAATTGTGAAGGACCCTCTTGCCTAATATTGGAACGTTTGACTTCTGAAGAAGAAAAAAGAAGTGGCGTCGAGGAGAAAATTCTATACATAGTGAATGTATAATTTTTGGAGTTCAAATACACAATTGTATTATTTATTCGATTAGTTCATACGATTGTATTATCTATACATTTAATTTCTATGTACGTGTATGTGACTAAAATCCTAAGCGGCTGGACCAATTTTGATGACATTTTTTTCTGCGTTCAGCTGGATTCAAGAATAGTTTAGACTGACAGTAGTGTGTTGTGATCGATCTAAAGTAATTTTGTTTTTATTTTTTATGTTTGTATGAACAGCCTCTATTGAGTCAGTAGTATAAATATAAAAACCTTTTAAAATTAAATCTTATCAAAAATATTATTAGGATCTAAGGTATGGATTACTTGAACATAATATTTAGAAAATTATTCTTAATGATAGCTCAAATGACCAACATGGCTTCTAAGTCCAGATTCGAGAGTACGGTGCACTCTGACTGTTTAGCACGTTAATTCATCGGTCCAGATTATTATGTACTTGTATGATGATTGATACGAGAATTCGGCATCATCAAATTGGGTCTTATCAAATCGTAGAATACTGTATTTCCTTGGGTTGCAAAATTGCTAAATTTATGGTAATCATTCCGTACAAATATTCTATTCTGTTAAAACTAGTTAGGTTAGAAAGCAAACGTAATACTATTTTGAATAATAAAAGCTAGGAGTTTGATGAGAACGACTTAGTATGTAATATTTTGATTAATATCTTTTTGAATCAGTATCTAATTGAATAATAGAGTCTAGACAAAAATGTCGCATAGAAACAACGCCCACGGTTATGGAAGTCACCGGAATAACGAAATGACAAAGACATTAGTTATGTAAGAAAAAACAAGAATTGAAACAATAGGATATAATTTGATTTTTTTTTCTATATTACAGCATTAACTGTGAAAGTTATAGCTATACTGTGTAATGCAAGGCATTATTATATGTAATGATAATCTTTTACAGATAGTGTAATTTCATAATTTAAGTACTTTTTAATACATAATTACTCGGTTCTACCTTCAATGTTCTATTCGCAATGTAAATGGAGAATCATTTACAATTGAAGATAATTATATATAATTTACTATTTCTATATCAATAGTTGGAAAAGAGTCTCTAAAATTTTAAATTAATACTGTGTAATGACGAAATGATGAAATATTAATATAGCCACAGCCGAGTGGGAGACTAATAGACTGTTATGATGAGGTCTTAGGTTCAATCATTACTACACGTCTATAACTATTCGAAGTTATTTATGTCACTATTATAAATCGGAAGAGTTTTTTTGTTAGTTTGCTTGATTGCGCTAATTTCAAGATCCACTTGGATTCCAAAAAAATGTATAGAGATCGTTTGAAATTTGGTTTAGTGTAAAACTGATTATGAATATTGACTTAACAATTATGTCTCTCAACAAGTGCGCGTGATTACTTAAAATATCAATGAGCATTTCAATTAAAAAGTACAATAAATCTCACGATTAAATTTACTGATTACCAGAACCAAAAAAGAAAACCACTAACGATCACTATGAGTATAAATCCAGATGAACACAACTGTTTATTTATCTGTATCAACTTTAAATAGTGTAAGTATAATTTACTTTATTTGTATCTTTATTTTTAATTTGTTTGATAGGACTCCTAGCTAAGAAATACATCTTTGTTGTGGGGGACTCAAATCAATATACATTTAACTTAAGCCTTACTTACAATTAACGTTATTCTTAAGTAAAGTTATTCTAGAGTTCTTTACGTTTGGTAACGGGGTAAGAATTCAATTCACCATCTCTTATCTTATTCGTAAATGATCGCATAAGACGACTCAGAGATTTAATATGCGTATAAAATGTATGCAAGTGAAAGCAAACTCAAAATTAAATCCTATACCAACCCATCTAACAAGCGTGGTAGTAGATAAATTACCCTCCTATTGCTGAAAAGACTCGATTCCAGTAGTGGGACATAAAAGAGCTGAGAAGATAACGTTATTTGTGTTCATAGTACTCAAATTGAGAGCAAACACGAGTGAATCGCACGCACGCGCAAAAATATTCTGAGTGGAGATCGAACCCGCGCTTGGCATAATATGTGACCATTTAAACAACAACGCCATTGGTGCGTAGAAATATCATCTTCACATTCCTGGGTGAGTCGCAAAAAGCTGGTTAAAGGATCAACATAAGAATGAGCATCACCAATTCCCTGGGCTATTTATACCACCAATACGTCGACCAGGCATGGCGATTTAAGCATACTCATCCATTTATGGGCTTTCTCCAATACTGGATATTAATAGAATGGTTGAATGACTAGGAAGGATGCTCGTGCCTATTAACGGGATGCTCCTATAGGCTTATTATTATCTATGGCGAGTACTCAACCTCATTTTAAAAACAGTGATTCTCTTCTTTTCTTAATATAGTTGGAAGGAGAACAAAACATTCAGCAGTAGATGTTGTTTTCGCTGTAGGAGTGGTAGTTATACTGACCTAATTTGGAACGTGGAACCCTCCATGGGAACGTGATTATTAATTAAAAGATTCTAGGTGGGATAGTGTAATTTGTATAGTTCAGTGTATTTCATCTCACACTATACACATCCCACTATTGGGCTCGAGCCTCCTTTATAACGGGAGGGAAATTAACCTACTATACCACGCTGGCCAGATGTGTTGGTATAGTGTTTTGTTTCAAGTTTTCCTTCTCTTGCATGGATGTTATATGAGTTTTATATCACTTAGTCGTATCTTATGATCACCTATAAGTGAGAGGTAAATTGTATTCTTACTCCGTCATGTATCTACAGCCGCGGCAGGTCCGTCCGGGGTAGGATCACACTCTCGCAGAAGATCGACGTCTGAGTAAAGGCAATGTGCTATTGCGCTTCGTTCGATGAGCGAGAGGGCCGGCGGCCCAACTGGTGGGTTTGGGGTTTGTATTGGTAGGCAGCTTCCTAGCTATACTTTTGGTATTGAAAAGGTCCATGGGCGGCAGTGACACTTCCCATCAGGTGTGCTGTATGCTCATTTGTCACCTTAAGCAATAATAAAAAAATATATATTTAATTATTAAATATAAATTTGACAATAGTATATTGCCTCGTACATATTATAAAAGTTATTGGCAATATTTTTATGAAGCGCCGCCTGCCTGACGTCCACCCTATTTGGGATTGTAACTGTTAACCAAACGGCATCAAGTGGAGATGGTCCAGGTCGATATAAGATTATTATCTATATAAATAAAAATGAATAGACGAAATGTATGTAGGTACATGCATAACTTCCGAACGATTGCACTGAATAATTCGTTTTTTACGTTCATTATTCTCAGGACAAACAAACCTTTGTATAAAAGAAGGTAATTAACAATATCACGAAAAGTGAGTGAGTCAATGAGACAAAAAAAGATGGTCAATATATTGATAAAACATTGACTGATTCCCGTTCATTTATTGAGTAAAATAGTAGTCTGTAGTTCATACTTCAAAAATATTGATAAATTAACATGAATTCGATTATGAAATTAAACTTCATTATGAGTTTAAATTAACATTATTAATTGTAAAAAAAGGCAGACGAAGTTGTGCGGGTCAGCTAGTCATTAATAAATATGAGTGTGTTTTAAAGCGCTAACAACGACATCTAATAAATTTAGTTAAAATCTTCATACATTTTACTCAATTTCTGATGTCAATATTAATCATACCTTTCACCAAATACAAGTCTTAACAACCAAATGAAGAGGTTTTAATATGCGCCGCTAGATGGCAGTAACTGCGTGATGGTAGTTTATTAAAAGTGAAAGGAATCATAGTCTTGCTTAGGTATAACGTACAAGTTAGTACAGCTATTTATAACATGATGGCGCCACATTAGAAGTGAAATAATTAGATCATTCGGGTTGAAAATTACACCGAAATAAGGAAATGAAGACAAATACTTTGTCGTTAAATGAAAAATAATCTTTAAATTATGTTACTTCGCCACTAGGTCAAGTAACAGTGGGCAGCTCGATGGTGATGGCGAGGGAATACGGTGGGTTATAGGATAGCACTCCGTCCGTTCGTTACACCCGATAAAACGGATGGCGCGTGTTCAGGCCATAGCCTACCACAAAAAAAAAATGCTGTATTACTTTGTACCACGAAGGTTGAGGAATCGGTAGTAGTGGTCAGTCCAATGGTAATTGGGATGGCGTATGGTAAGTTATGAGAGCGTGCGACGCCTTTCCGTCGCCCTGACCGGACTGGGCAGCGTGTGTCCAGCTTACGTGGCCATACTGCAAGTGGCAGCATTTAATCGGTATTCACAGTCGTAGCCTTGGTTAACACGGTATCAGTCGCAGAGGACCACGCTGTTGACAGTTTCCTGTTTACAGCCGCGGGCCAGTTCGTCCGGTGTAGTACCGCACTCACACAGAAGATCGACGTCTGAGTAATGGCAATGTGCTATTGCGCTTCATTTAGTGAGCGAGAGAGCCGAAAGCCCAACTGGGTGGGTTTGGGGATTGTAATGGTAGGCAGCGGCCTAGCTATACCCTTGGTATAGTAAAAGGTCCATTAGCAACAGTGACACTTACCATCAGGTGTGTTGCTTGCTCGTCTGCCACCATAAGCAATAAAAAAAAGCTACTGTTAAGGTATTACTTAAGAGTACGTAAGACTCATATAATAAACATTTTATCTTTTCAGTGACCATGAGAAGTGTTCGAGACGTCGGGAAAGAAATATTAGAAATCATTAACTTATTAAAAATAAGTTAAGTAATAAGTTTTGCAATTAAAAGCGTTTTTCTATAATTACACAATATTTACGTTGATTTATTAAGAAATATTTCAATCTCATTCTCATCATCATCACTGTTCAGCTCTTATCCCAATCAATTGGGGTCGACGCAATACGTACTCGTAAGTATATACGATATTGGCAGTAGTTTTATGAGTGGCCGCTTGCCATACGTCAACTCTCCTTGGGAATGTAATTGTTGACCAAACAGCATCAAGTGGAGTTAGCCCAGGTCGATATAAAGCTCTTAGTCGTCTTTTATGACATCTATGAGCAAAGTAAGGGTTGGTTGTATTCGTAGCCGCTACCATACAGCATCCAACTCTGACAACGTCTATTATTTTATATTCAAATATTCGATAGTAAAGAAACGATACCTTACTTTTTTTTTAAGGTTTTCATATGTTGTACTTATTACGTTACGAGTACATATTTATTTATGAATTAGGAATAGGCTTTGCAATAGCATATTAAAAAAATAAAAAACACACACAAACACTTAAAAAAATTACACATTTTTAAATATTCAAAACTATCCATTTATTAAGTAAATCGTATGATAATTATACTCGATACTTATTGCACTTGCATATCTAAAAAGTATTTTTTTTTAATTAGTATTATGTAATTTGTTATATGTTTTATGTAATTATATATTCATATATTTACATACTAGATATTTGAGTTGCTGATAGACGTACTATCATAAGATTACCCTCATATTCAAACTATGCCAATAGGTCATTTAATTTTTAGGTCATTTAAATTACATTTGCTATTATACTATTAATACCGGTATTGAATAGATAATACTAATTATTCATTACATTTATTGCACTGTTGAGAAGGTGATATAATCATGTGATTACTTTCAAGTGCCTATTTAGCAAGTTTGAAACTTGAGTTAGGCACAAATTGAAATATATTTGCAATTTAGTTGTTCGTTCAATGGGCGGCAAGATAAAACAAGACTATGGCATATATCTAGAATCTGTTGGCCTCGTCAGCAGGTGGAAAGGGGAAACAAGACGGAATATTAAATCTTATGTCACTCTTCTATCATTGCTAAAATAGAGTGTTATGTTCTATGCTACTTTTAAAGAAATTATGAAGAACAAAAGAAATTATGAATAACAAAAACAAAATTAGAAACTAAACCTGACGATCAACACTAGGATTCATATTTCATTAAAAGGGACAGAACGATACTGCGAAATGACATACGCAATGAAAATGAGGGAAGTTCGCTTAATGATCACACCGGCCTATTTTTTTTAAAGATGCACCCTACTCTAATAAACTTAAGAAACTATCCTTGTAGTTTATATCCTTGCGGGGGACTTTCAAACATATCACAATTTACAGATACAAATTACACAGTCTCTGAATAAAAAATTATAGTTCGCTCATAGAATTGCCTTGTATGTGAATCAAACCTGTTGCATTTAGTATGGTGGTTTGGTATCTTAAAAAAAAAATACACCATCTGTATATTTAGGAATGATCATCATCATCTCAGCTTATATATGTCCCACTGCTGGGCTCGAGCCTCTTCCATAATAAGAGGGAAATTGACCTACTATACCATGCTGGTCAGACGTGTTCGTATAGTGTTTTGTTTCGAGTTTTCCTTCTTTTGAATAGATTGTTATATGCGTTAGGAAGGATAACCAGGGTTCTTTTTTATAGTCACATTTTAAAAAAAACACCCGTTACTTATATAAAAATCATTACACTGCAGGAACTACAAAAATACAATTAACGGACGCAAACTATAACTATATTCAGAACAACAATTTCTGCATAGCGCAAAATATTGTCCTACGTGGTAACCGAACCAGTACACTAGCATCATAGGTTAAACTTAATACTATAATGCAATCATAGTAAAGTTACACGTCTTCTCTATCTATTGTATTACATCTTATAGTTGTTTCTTACATCATCACGAACTCAGAACAAGAACACAATAAAAAAACAGGTGACACATGGTATTCTGAAGCGATTACAATACGGACATAATTATTACAATTAATTATCTACTAAACTTTATTACAAGCGTAAAGAGATTTGAAAGTGTTTTTGTTAATAAATCTTTTGTACCCTATTGTGTAGTTATGAACATTGACAATTATTAAATTGAAACGTGATTAAGTGTAATCAATCATTGTAATTATTTTTAAAGAGTATCTCTTTTTGTAGTGAGAAATTTATTATTGGTTAACAATGTTTTAATAGTAAACGTTTAGTTAATTAAATACATGCTATTACAAGCGAAATGAGCAGCAAACTCATGACTTCTATTTTTTAAACTTAACTTCTTAATTCATAATCATTATCTCAACCCATATATGTCCCACTGTTGGGCTCGGGCCTCCTCCATAATGAAAGGGTATTTAACGTACTTTACTATGCTGGTCAGACGTGTTGGTATAAGGTTTTGTTTCGAGTTTTCCTTCTCTCGCATAGATGTTATATGCGTTTTTACCCCTTAGTCGCGTCGTACGATCACCCACGTGTAAGATAGGGGGTGGTGAATTGTATTCTTACTCCGTCACCACACGGAAGCGTACAGTTAGTGGACACGAATTATACTCAGACTTGGAACAAATATTTGTACAAAGATTCGTAGGAAGTATTAAGCTACGTGGGAAACCAATCTGTGACTCTGGTAGATTAAGTCGGTATCTTAACCGCTTTGAAATCCGGGCAGTCGTAAATCATCATCATCATCCTGCTCTTATCTTAATTATTTGTGGTCGACGCAATAAGTACTTTTCTTCCACAAAGTCCTATCTGATGTCATTTTCGCATTTCCTCCCTGGAAAGTGGATAACATGAAAAATTAAAAAAAAAATGATTTTAATGATATGAGGTAATAAAAACATATTCTCCTCTGGCCATGAACACTGTAGAGTATTCGAAACGTCGGTAAATTAAAAAATCAAATACAAACACGATAAAATACGTAAAAATAGTTTCATTTTAAATGTGTAATACTCACAAAAATATAAGAAATAAAAATCTTTAAAATCTATCAGATAATCGACGGCTTACCGCAGATGTCAGAGCTCGTCAATGTTTATTGCTAAATTCCTGATGAGCAAGACTAGCGATTACATGTGCATACTTATTTGTAATACTGCCTCGCTTTGATATTCACGTATGAGCCATAAAATCTACGCTTCCTCTAACAAGAGCATAAAATACATCGTAACATTATGTAACGAAGTAAATAGACAACGTTGATTTTGTCAGAGATGTTTTTATTTGTGTTGCAATATACTATTAAGCCCCTATATCTTTACCACGCATAGTCCGTTGGACAGAATTAGCATACAATATACTTTTATAGTTGAAAAATATACTTGACTATCATTTCATCATCATCATCATTATCATCAACATGTTAGCTAATATACGTCCCACTGTTGAGCTCAAGCCTCCTCCATAATAACCCACACTGGTCGGACGTGTTGGTATAAGGTTTTATTTCAAGGTTTCATTCTTTTGAACAAATATTATATGCATATTATATCTCTTAGTCGCCTTTCATGACATCCACGGGCAAGATAAGGTAAATTAGATTCTTATCCCGTCACCATATTGATAATCAACATTATCCTGCTCTTATCTCAATTACTTGGAATCTTCTCTTCCATAGTACATATTGCAAAAAATATTGGCAATAGTTTTGATGACCGGTCGCTTGCCACGTTCAACCCTTTTTGGGGATGCAACTGTTGATAAGACGTACTCAGTCGCTTGCCTCACGTTCAACCCTTTTTGGGGATGCGACTATTGATAAGACGAACTCAGATGGAGGTGGCTCAAGTCGATGTAAATGTTTATCGTTTATTATTTAAAAACATGTATTAATATAACATTAAAAAAATGAAATTTTAATTAGAGAAACATATTTTCAATCATAATATAATCAAATCGTCTTTGGCAGTAAGTTTAAGTATTAAATTTGTCATACCCCCGTTCTTTTCCTGCGTGTATTGTTAGAAACGACCTTAGTTTCATTACTGAAAGGGAAGCAATACTTTTAATAAAATATGCGAGCTCGAATGGTGATAATAAAGGTCTTTATATCATGCATATTATGCATGAATTAAATAGTAGCTTTTTAATTGTCATTTCTTTTAGCTTCAAAGAAAAACGTGACTAAATCGCACTCTATAATACTTGCAAATAGAAAGGTTATGGGTAGAATTATACCAAAATCATACGTGCTTATATTATTTATATATTTCAGTCTAATTCTAAAATATTATTTGCATGAGCTTATTAAAAAATAGAATATATACGTTTTATTTATCTATACGGATTTCATTTATAACGAATCCTGATGATTTTTTTTATTGCTTATGGTGGCAAACGAGCAAGCAGCACACCTGATGGTAGGGGTCACTGCCGCCCATGGACCTTTGCTATGACCAAACCCCAAACCCACCCAGTTGGGCTGCCGGCTCTCTCGCTCACCGAAAGAAGTGCAATAACACATTGCCATTACTCAGACGTCGATCTCTTGCGAGAGTGTGGTACTCCTCCGGACGGACCGACCCGCGGCTGTAAATAGAGAACTGTCAACAACCTGGTCCTATCACTACTAAATTATTACTACACTATATGCCAGCACTATACATTTGAAATAAAACTATTTTTATAGACTGTAGTTCATAGTCACGGAAGGACTGTCCACCTGTTCTCCAGTCTAAGAAAAAAAAATACGGATTTTTATTCATGGTCACGGACGCATTATCTTTCAAAGACCATGACGCTGTAAATTATTCGAAACGTCGAGAAATTAAAAATCAAATAGAAACGCGATAGAATCCGTACAAATATTTTAATTTCAGATTTGATTCATATATGTAGTCTTATTTTTATTCATATATGTATCTTGTCTATGTAAAAATACCAACAACAAATTAAACAAAAATAAAAATTTCTCTCTGTAAATAACTACACAGTTTAAGCTGACTATTACATAAGATGCGTGGTTGTGTGACAATAAAGTGAGATCGTATAAACACATAAATATTTCATTGCTATCCACGGCTATTACACTTGAATTCATGCATGTTAAACGAAATGTGATACATTATAAGAGAGAACTAGCTCTGTCAGCAGATTTACCAGGGTTTATTACTGATTATTTTATTATTTTATTTAAACTATTACGTTGTCCCGTGATAGAGATAATAATGTCAACATTAGTAATATTCATAATTTTTTGTTATGCTGATAACAGCGACTACATAGAACGATTGCATAAAGCACATAAAATAAACAAACATACAAACGAACATTTTATTATAATGTAATTATAGATTTTAATGCTTTTAAATTTGAATAATTTATTTACCAATTCAATCTTAAACTATATAACTCGTCTAAAAAGCACTTATACCATTATTAATTATACCAGCAGTTTGCTTAGATTAAATGCCTAGGTCAACATCAGCAGCGGGGCGTGTCAGGGAGGAGATTCTCTATGGCCCAATTGCGATGGGGAGGGAATACGGTGGGTTATGGGGCCATAGGTCGCCCTTCTGTCACTCCGGAAAGAGAGGACGACGTGTGTCTACACCATAGCCTACCAAAAAAAATCAAGATAATCATCATCATATCTTGCTCTTATCCTAATTACTTGGCGTCGACGCAATATGTCCTCTTCTTCCATACAGTCCTATCGGACATCATCTCTGCAATCATTCCCTGTCTATCCATGTCATGCTTCACGCAGTCCATTCATCTTTGCTTTGGTCTTCCTTTACTCCTAAAGTCTTCAAAATTCACACTTAAAACTTTTTTCACAATATTACTTTCATCAGGTCTCATCAAATGTCCATACTGATAGTGGTAGGACCACGCTATTGACAGTTCTCTGTCAACAGCCGCGGGACGGTCCATCCAGGGTAGTACTACACTCTCGCAGAAAATCGACGTCTGAGTAAGGGCAATGTGCAATTGCGTTTCGTTCGGTGAGCGAGAGAGCCGGCAGCCTAACAGGGTGGGTTTGGGGATGGTAATGGTAGGCAGCAGCCTAGCTATAACTTTGGTATCGCAAAGGTCCATGGGTAGCAATGACACTTACCGTCAGTTGGCTGCCTGCTCGTTTGCCGCCATTAGCAATAAAAAAAAAACCATGTCAATCGTTCACTCCTTAACTTTTCCGTCACTGGGGCAACTATCAAACTTCCTCTAATCTTAAATGCCTATAAAAATGCTTGGATATTTAATGTTATATTTTTTTTGAAAACACTCGTCGTTTCGTGGCAATAATAACATTAGCATTAGTAATATCTATGATAGATATATCACGATTTTTGTTATCTCAACAGTTGCCATGTAACGCCTATTGCGCGGAATGCTTGATGAGGGATACCAAATTATGCCCAATTTGCTGACAAGTAAGTAGTAATTTACTAAAATAGTTACTGTTTCGATCCTATTTCTCGCGTAATAAAATAAAAATAAAATAATAAGGTTTTCCGTATACTAAATTGTAGGACCGATTAGCGCACTCAAGCAAACAAACAAACTTTTCATCTTAACAATCGTATATTTATATAGATAATAATATAGACATAATTTGATATACATAGGATAAAATCGATAATAATACTATAAAATAACAGAGACTTGAATTAAAATCTTATGCCAATTTGATATATAGTAATAAAGTAGGTCCTTACTAATATTATAAATGCGAAAGTAACTCTGTCTGTCTGTCGCTCTTTCACGCCAAAACTACTAAACCGATCTAAATGAAATTTAATACACAGATAGTCTAGAACCTGAGAAAAGACATAGGCTACTTTTAATGCAAAAAAGGGTTGTAAAGGGGGATGAAAAGTTGTAAGAAATTTTTAAAGCCAAAGTTTGAAACTTATTTTTAGGCTGTCGATCAGATATAAATAAATATAACATTAAAATTTTGTAAAAAAATTACCCTTAATGGGGTAAAATAAAAATAGGGGTGAAAGTTTATATGTAAATAGGTTATTTTAGAAGCTAGATTGAAGTTTCATTATTTTTTTGGCTTCTGATTAGATATAAATAAAATGCCATTACGTTGACCGCTTGCTGTCAGTAACTCTGCGAAATGTCACGCCTCGCAGCTTAGACGAATAGTTAGCTAATTACAAAAATGATTTTTGTTATAAATTTTTATGATATCTCATCTTATATTTTAATCTATACTAATATTATAAAGCTGAAGAGTTTGTTTGTTTGTTTGAACGCGCTAATCTCAAGAACTACTGGTCCGATTTGAAAAATTCTTTCAGTGTTAAATAGTTCATTTATTGAGGAAGGCTATAGGCTATATATCATCACGCTAAGACTAATAGAAGCAGAGCAAAAACGAATAATGTTTCAAAATTGGGTTTTTGTTTCCTTTTGAGAGATTCCGCTGCGTAAACGGTTAAAGTTGCATGAAAATTATGTACTACATAATTGTTCCACTTTCAAAGTTCTAAATAAAAGTCCGCGAGAGCATATGTCTATCTTTTAAGATTGGCTCACTTTAACCTTTTTTATACTAATCAAATTTGTTTTAAAATAATATGATATTTTCGAAGGTGTTTTTATAAACATAATATTAATCCATATCCAAATAAGTAAGTTATTCATCACAAGTATTTAATTTAAAACAAAATTGCCCTTTACATTATTGGATTTCAATGAATATCTTAGGAAATATAGCAGTTTAAAAATAACATCGCAGCAAAATAATGATCAAGTACTGAGCGCGCATTTATGGTAAAAATACTGGGTCCTATAATCTTATATTAAAAAAAACTCAAACTAATGTTATTTCATAGTACTTACTTCTGCACACACTATATTTTTAGTTTTGTTTTCTTCTCATGACCTTCCGTCGGCTTTACACATCCTAAATAATAATAATGAGTATAGGACGTATTAGTGCCTGCCCTCATGTATGGCAGTGAAAGTTAGATTTGGCGGGGAAGACATGAAAGTAGAATAAATGCTGTAGAGCTGACAGCTCTTTGTAACGTGTGTGATGTAAGTATGAAAGATAAAATTAGGTATAATGTTATAAAAGAGCGCTGGTATGCTGAGGTGGGTTGGACACGAAGCGGAAGGAAAAATGAGTGGGCAGAGGTTGACGAAGCAAACATATAAAGCAATCATGAATGCGACGAATACAAGGGGAAGACCACGTCATACTTTTCTGGACCAAATTGGAGATTTGTTCACGAGAGGTTATCATCATCATCATTCTCCTACTCTTGGGGTCCATACAATAAGTACTCTTCATTCATAGTACATATTGTAAAAGTTATAGGCAATAGTTTTATGACGGCCGCCTGCCAGACGTCAACCCTCCTTGGGAATATAATTGTTGATTAAACGGCATCAGATGGAGTTGGCCCAGGTCGTTCTAAGGCTCTTAGTTGGCTTTTACGACATCCACGAGCAAAGTGAGGATTCGTAGTATTCGTAGCCGCTACCACACAGCGAGGTCATACACATTAAAAGTATGCGTAATCGAAAATAGGCGTAAGTGTATGTATGTATCTATAAAAAGTATAGATAAGACCCAATACTTTTACTTAAGGTTTAATGTTCCACTCTTACTAATAAAAGCGTCATGTAGGTACCTAAAACTACTTTAACGTATGTATTATTAAAAATATTTCCATCTATTACGTAAACGAATTCGCGAGATGAAGTTAACGTTAGCCCAAAGCACCTATTCCACGCGGACGAAGTCGCGGGCGGAAGCTAGTTATATATAAATAAGCTGTACATTTTATTTTGTTATCTATATTTTACAATTTTTCTTATCCCAGTATAATCACTAATGTTTATGTTTCCTTTGCAAGCATTTCCTAGATTAACATATAGGATACTTTTATCCCGGTAATCCCCTTACGATAGTAGTTTAATTTTAGAAAAGTAGCCTTTTACGCGGGCGAAGCCGCGGGCAGAAGCTATTTTGAAATAAAATTATTTTTACGGATTCTATCGCGTTTGTATTTGATTTTAATTGTCCGACGTTACGAATATTTTAAAGCGTCATGGTCAAGGGAAGATCTCCGTATGTAAGTCCTCCCGTGATAAAACCCGTTAAAATAGTTATTTTTTTCAAATGTGTAACATTCGCATAAACATCAGAAAATATTAGGTCAAATTTCTTCCTAGTGTAGAGTAGGCCCACGTCTACTAATACAACGTGTATTACATGTGCTGAGATGACAGTGATTAGTTATACATATACATATTTTTAGCGTTTCGTAATTAAAATATTTTTAAGTTATCTCAACAATATGTCATGTCATGAAGGTAAATAGCAGATTTGAAGAATTTATGTGACACGTATGTAATTACTCAAAACTTTGTAACTAAATGACAACTAAACGAGGTTACAAGCTCGACCACTAGAAATTACGAAAACCAATACGAAATCTTTACCTACATTAAGCAGCCTATTTGACGACATAAAATTACGGTGATTACTTTTATAACTTTACGCGTTGACGGATGTAAAATTATAAACGCATATTAGGATTATATAATAACAATAAGGTAAACAGACTGCTAAAGAATGAGGAACTGACCAGTTATTACATAATATACCATATACCTTAAAGTAGTAGGTACCAATATGCTAATTTCCATATCAAAATACATCGTTAACTGTCTCCTCATGATGATAGTATAAATAGCAGCATTAATTTCCGTAATTTATCGATGAATAGTATTGACTGGTCAATTTATGTTCCAATCTTTGATAATCATTCATCATTCTCCTACTCTTATCCCAATTACTTGGGGTCGATACAATATGTACTATTCTTTCGTAGTATATATTGTAAAAGTTATTGGTAATAGTTTTATGACCGGCCACCTGCCAGACGTCAACCCTCCTTGGGAATGTAATTGTTGACCAAACGGCTTCAGGTAGAATTGGCCCAGGTCGTTATAAGGCTCTTATTCGTCTTTTACGACATCCACGAGCAAAGTAAGGGTTGGTAGTATTCTTAGCCGCTACCACAAAGCTTCCCATATTTGATATGAGGATAAAAACCCTTATCCATAATAATCATCATTCTGCTCTTACAGCAGTTAATTCGGGACGACGCAATATATACCACTTCTTTCAACATACATATTGCAAAACTTTTGGCAATAGTTTTATGACCTTCGTGACGTCTACCCTCCTTGGAAATGTAATTGTTGACTAGGATTTAGCTCCGATTGATGTAAAGCTTTTAGTTGTCTCTTACGATACTTACGAGTAATGTAAGGGCTGGTGGGGTTCACAGTTCTCTTCACACGGTATAATTCTTATTCATAATTGTGAAATTAAAATTAAATAAAAATATGACTTACGTGTTGTCCATAGTTATCTATATCATCATATCCATTACTTATCTTTTTATAACGAAGATAGGAGCTATCTGTAATCTTCGAAGGGAGTTTTAGAATAGCCATATACAATCAAGAGCTTGGTTACAAGTCCTTTGACAGTACTATTAATTAGTAAAAATAGTAATTTAAATTAATTAGTAAAATAGATTTAGTGGTCTGTTCAGAAAGTGGAGGCACTGGCGAGATCGTGTCCACTTCGGAGGGCTTCAAAGAATAAAGGTTGAAAAGTTGCAAGAAGAGTGTGTAAGAGAAAAGTATGCAGAGGGTGTCCGAGAACGGCTGACGATGGCAAGCCAGCCGCAATCGGACATTGAAGAATGCTGGAGAATATTGAAAGAGAGTATGGTAGATACAGCGAAAAAAGAATGTGGAAATTCAAAGAAGCATAGAAAAACGAATGGTGATGCATGGTGGGATGCGGAAGTGGCAGCTTCCGTAGAGCAAAAGAAGAAAGCGTGGCTGGACTATGTCTCTTCTTTGAATCTGAATGACAGTATGACTGAACAGAAGAAGGAAATATATCGGCAATGTATGAATGACACCAAGGCCTTAGTGAAAGAGAATCGTCATAGAGCAAATACGAGTGCAGAAGATAGGCTGACTAAAAACATCAAGCGTCAGGAATTGGGACGCGGTCGCCGCCTTCTGCGAGGCTGTCATCTCGCAGAAGGAGGCGGCGGAACGGGACCGGGAGGATTCCCGTGACCCGGGCCGCCGCCCGCGGCCGGGGCGGCGCAGGCGCGAATACCTGCGCCTGATGCCGCCCTAACCGAGGCTTCGGGTGATCGGACCGGGGAATTGTCCGGTCACCCGACGCGAGGCCACCGCGTGAGGACGACGCCTCGACGGCGAAATCTGTCGGGGCGTCAACAGGAGAGGAGCCCGAGAGGGCATACCGCCGAGCGGGCCACCGAAGACAAAGATCGGGTACCGGTGGCCCGCTCGCATGGCGAAGAAGAGGTGCTTGCAGGGTGGGTCAATGGGGTTGCGCGCCGCCTCTTCCGTCACCCCGGACCGATTTGGCGGGGTGCGACGTCCATGGCCCACCACAAAAAAAAAAAAAAAATGGTGGGATGCGGAAGTGGCAGCTTCCGTAGAGCAAAAGAAGAAAGCGTGGCTGGACTATGTCTCTTCTTTGAATCTGAATGACAGTATGACTGAACAGAAGAAAGAAATATATTGGCAATGTAAGAATGACACCAAGGCCTTAGTGAAAGAGAATCGTCATAGAGCAAATACGAGTGCAGAAGATAGGCTGACTAAAAACATCGAGGATAACACCAAACTCTTTTGGAGGGAGGTGAAGAAGTCTCGGTGTGGTTGGTCAGCCTTCAGAATGAATAAAATAAGGTCTAAAGGTGGAGACATTCTTACACAAACACAAGACGTGTTAAGCCGATGGAGTGAATATTTTGGCGATATGTATGCGGATACTCGAGTTGCCGCCGGTGTCGCATGTGGTTTAGTAGATCAACATTCGGCACAGGCGTCCTCCGATAGCATCAGTATGGATGAAGTTGAATGGGCGATAAGAAGTTTGAAAAATGATAAGGCAGCGGGCATTGATGTGATGTCTGCCGAGATGATCAAGCTTGGTGGCTCCTGTGTCTGGGAGGCGTTCCTGTTGCTCCTCAATTTATGTTGGAGCTCGGGAATGGTTTCCAGGGACTGGAATAGCGCAGTCATCGTGCCTTTGTTTAAAAACAAGGGTTCACGTTATGACTGCGCAAATTACAGAGCCATAAGCTTGACCAGTTTGGCAGCAAAAGTGAACGGTAAAATTATTGAAAGGAGAATGTGGATGGTGTCCGATGGCTTACTGTGTGAGACACAAGGAGGTTTCAGGAGTGGAAGGGGATGCATGGATCAAGTGTTCTCTCTACGCAACATTGTGGAGAAGCATCTGGCTCTAGGTCAGAGGGTTTTCTGCAGTTTTGTGGATCTGGAGAGAGCTTTTGACACGGTTGTACGAAAGGAACTTTGGAATATTTTACCGGAGTATGGTATTAACGGTAAACTGCTACAGGCTGTGCAGTCCAGTTACATGGGCTGTAGAGCCTGTGTACGGCTGGATGATGGAATGTCGCTTTGGTTTGACGTCAATATCGGCGTTAAGCAGGGGTGCGTTCTGTCAGCCAGGCTGTTTATCATATATCTGGATAAATGTCTCCAAAGGTTGAACGATATGAATGTGGGAGTCCAGATGGGCGACTCAGTGGTCACGGCTCTGCTCTATGTAGATGATGCAGTCCTGCTGGCACAGTCAGCGACTGACCTGCAGACCCTAGTCGACATTATGACAGAAGATTGTAAAAAAAAGGTCTGCGCGTGAATGTGAGCAAAACCAAAATAATGGTCTTTGAAAGAGATGAAGCCAGAACAGATAGAGTAAGACAGTAAGAGTAACAATAGGTAATGATGTACTAGAGTAAGTGGATGAATTTGTATATCTTGGATGTGGATTTAGCCGAGATGGAAGGGGTACACCACTGATATAGAGCGAAGAGTGAATGCGGGAAATAGAGTGAATGGAGCGTTGGGGCAACTTCTCGGTAGCCATCACCTCAGCCAGAAGGCACGTGTACCAATACATAACGCAGTGCTTAGCCCAACATTACTGTATGGAAGCGAAAGTTGGGTATGCAGAAAAGAGTATGAAAGTAAAATGAATGCGTTCGAAATGCGATCTCTACGGAAAATCTGTGGAGTTAGGCTGACCGACCACATTCGTAACGACGACGTAAGAGCAAGTAGGTATGAAAGAGAGTTTTGGTGTAAAGATGCGAAAGGGCATGCTCTGATGGTTCGGACATGGGGGAAAGAATGCCGAACGAACGTCTGGTTAAGAAGATACACAATGCGAAAGTGGAAAGATGTAGGTACCGGGGGAGACCGAGACTCACCTACCTAGACCAGTTCGGTCATGTACTGAAGGAAGGTGGAGTCAAGAATCTCCGAAACCGGCGAGCGTGTAAGAAGAGAATAATGAATGTTGAGGAAGCGAGTAAAGTATGCAAGGATAGAGTTCTCTGGCACTTCTCTCTGCCTACCCTGCAAGGGTTATGGCGTGATGATATGTATGTATGTAAAAATAGTAGTTTCACATAAATAACACCTGTTTCATTATATTAAATTAAATTATATTTTATCAAGACAATACTTATTAATGTCTGAAAAGCCTATATTGTAATTAGGCCACGTAAAATGACGCATATCGTGTTGTGCTGTGTTACTTAGATATAACTCAAAACTAGAGCGTCTTGCCTTCTAAGACCATGTTGGCACTTATTATTATGTAGAACGTTGTCACTAGACTTTCATTGATACAAAAAAGGCAGCGTTTGCCTACATTTTGTTGAATAATACATTAGTGGTTAATAACCTATGTCGGCAAGACGTTGCAGTATTCGTTCCACGGTTTGAATCCGTTTACATTCGACGTATATATTAACCCTTTTTTTGGGGACAGGTTATTGTATAGTTACACCCACCCAGCCATCCGGGGCGACGGGAGGAGCTTCACGCGATCCCATAGCCTGTAGTATACGTACGTACGTGTGGCCGGGTCACCGCAACCCGGTGTTTGTCATCGTGACTATTAAAATCTAGCAACTTATTTGCTCTTTTTAAAGACAGCACATCATATTTATTGAGTGGCGATGAAATGTTCATAATATAAATTGCATAGTCTATCAATCGAGAGGAGATGTTGACCTTTGCTTAGAAGGCTCGAAAGATTTGCCTAAGAGATTGGGAATCTACAGTCTCGAATATCAGTTAGCCCTCAAAATTCGAAAAGCATAGTTTAATTATAAAATTAAACCAAAAATAAATAATGTTATTTATATTTTACAAAAGTTTTGCAATATTATTAAGACTATTTTTAATTATTTGTTAGTTTTTATGCTTTAATTAAATTTCCTAGTTATTTAATACTTGTTATTAAGCTTTACATCATCATCATCATCATTCTTCTACTCTTATCCCAATTTCTTGGGGTCGATACAATATGATTGTAAAAATATTGGCAATAGTTTTATTAGCGTCCACCTGCCAGACGTCAAACCTCCTTGGGAAAGTAATTGTTGAGCAAACAACTTTAGGTGGAGTTAGCCCAGGTGGTCATAAAGCTCTTAGTCGTCTTTTACGACACCTACGAGCAAAGTAAGGGTTGGTAGTATTCTTAGCCGCTACCACACAGCATGTCATTAAGCTTTACATAGCAAGTAAAAATAATAAATAAATAAAAACTGAGCTGTAAATATCTTATGCTTTTTGATTACTCTTATCATTGATCAATAGTAACAATTATCATTATCTGTCGTGGGCTGAATCTATAATAGCTATCAGCAAAGCTCGTATATCGGGCAAACCCGCAAACTGTAATTTGAAAGAAGAGTCAACTGCCAGAGTTGTCACCTATACTGGAACCTTACTACAGCCTTTGGAGCATATAACTCCAACGTACAGCTTCCTATAGGAGATGTCAAGTTGGTGCAGTTTCGGTTTAAACATTATTTAGTACCAGTAACCAGTATTTAGTTGAAATTTTTACTGTTATACAGAGAATGCTTGATAAGAATAAAGTCAGATTAAGTAGGAACAACGACAGCAAATTAAATATAATAAGGTAAATTGGCAGATGTTGTGAAGTAAATTTATGGGCCATATAGATTTCACTATTACACGAGGCTTGCATAATTTATTAGTGAAGAATATTTAGTTTCTATGTGATTTATAACACTGTTGTAGAATTTTATTTGATGTGTCATTTTCTCAGAGTGGCCATTTCTGTGACGGTTTGTGATTTATCCTTATGGTGAAATAAATAAGTATACGATAATGCGATACATTCACACTATTACTACAGCCACACTGTTGATAATTTGCCAACTACAGCTGCAGCTTGGACCATCCAAAGCACTATCACACTTTCGCAGAAAATCTTCATCTGAGCAATGACAATAATATTATTGCAACATTCACACTAACACGTCTGACCAGCATGGTATAGTAGGTTAATTTCCCTTCTATTCTGGATTAGACCTAGCTCCAGTATATGAGCTGAGATGATGATAATGGTGATGATAGTGATGATGAGTTAGAATAAATTTTTGAGTCAAAATATCATTGAAGATTTTGTAGACATATTCTGTTCTAAATTAAACATACATCTGAGAATTACATTCAATATTATTTTTCATTATTATTATTCTTTCTTATTTATTGAATATTTTAAATACTGGCTTATTATTTTACTGTTTATTGAGATCACACGCTCAGTTCCTTAAAAATAGATTGCAAAAGAGCAAAACATATTGCATAATATTACAACAACATTTAAGGGACGATGTCAATGTTTAGGCCGAGGTCAATACATCTTGGGCTCACATTTTTGCTCACATAGCACAAGATGGAATTGATCTAGAATTCTATATGCTGACGAAAATACTACGATACCCACGTGCAACGTTAGGGTTAGTAATAATCAAGTAGGCTACCACAACAGAATTAAAAAAGAAATTTTATCGTTATGCTTCCATCGAAGACAAAGATCGGGTTCCGGTGGCCCACTCGCACGGCGTCGATAGGTACTTTGTTGGGTTGGTCTACGGGGTCGCGCGCCGTTTCTTCAGTCGTCCCGGACGGATTAGCGGGGTATTACCACACCGTAGCCAGTCGCCAAAAAAAAATCGTTATGCTTATATTTGCAGATTTTTGGTTCAATGAAACTTTTATTGAGTATGAAATTAAATCTATTGTTATAGACTGATTTTGTACTAATAAAAATAAACGATGTAATATTTTTATGGCCACCCTTGCATGCATATTACTTTGGTAAATTTTGCACGTTGCTGAATTCTGTAAAGCATATAACAATTTATAAATTCAAAATTTAATAGAAATTATGTTTATAAAAGAAGATAACAGACACATAAAAATGTACTTAACATATAAAAATGTACTAAACATATAAAAATGTACTTAACATATAAAAATGTACTTAACATATAAAAATGTACTTAACATATAAAAATGTACTTAAATCATTATCATCATCTTGCTCTTATCCCAATTATTTGGGGTCAACGTAATGTGTCCCTCTTCTTCCATACAGCCCTATCAGACGTCATCTCTGTAGTTACTCCCTGTCTATCCATCTCATGCTTCACGCAGTCCATCCATCTTTTCTTTGATCTTCTTTTACCCTTAAAGCCTTTAACAGTTATACTTAAAATATTCTTCACAATATTACTTTCGTCTCATCACATGTCCATATCAGGTCAAGCGTTCATTCCTTAACTTATCCGTCACACATACTTAAATAAATATCACGATTTAAGTACTTTTAATAGTACGGGTTGAGAGCCCTCAGCGCTCACCCACAGTCCGGGTAAAGTTGTCATAGCCATCTGAGGCTAACAACTAAGACACACAAAAAATAAAAACTTTTAATAGTGGCAGGACCACACTGTTGACAGTTCTCTGTCCACAGCCGCGGGCCGGTCCATCCGGGATATTACCACACTCTCGCAAAAGATCAACGTCTGAGTAATGGCAATGTGCTATTGCACTTCGTTCGGTGAGTGAGAGAGCCGGAAACTGAACTGGGTAGTCGCAAACGAGCAAGCAGCACACCTGATGGTAATAAAAAAAAAACTTCTTAGTAGAACCTTTGGCTCTTTTTAAACTACATTCGATTTGTGAAAATATTAGAAATCATTCGATCTATCATCATTATTATCGGTAATTTTTAGTGGCTATTGTCAAAAACTCTCGAAAGTAATGTAGTTCAATTGATACGCTTTGTGTTATCTATAAAATGATTCATCGATACTCAGCGCATCTCTTAGCAAGTTGAATGTTTGTTGAGTTTTTATAAATATATCGGGCAAATATGTCAGGTTTCACTTTGCGTTTCGACTATATTTTTACAATTTTGTATTTTTCTTTTCGTATTGTTCGTTGATTTTATCTGTGTTAAATAGAGACTCTTATACATACATACATATCATCCCGCCGTATCCATTGCAGGGTAGGTAGAGAGAACAGAGTGCCAGAGACTCTTATAATATTCTTATAATATTTTTATGTTAGGGCGATGCTCGACAGCGTCAGGAACTGGGACGCGGTCGCAACCTTCTGCGAGGCAGTAGTCTCGCGGAAGGAGGCGGCGGAGTGCGTGCGCGAGGAGCGTCTTCTCGACGACGCGAGCCGGCGCCGGCGACTGGGGCGGCGCAGGCGCGATTACCTGCGCCTGATGCCGCCATAGCCGAGGCCGCGGGTGACTGGCTCGGAGAATTAGTCCGTCACCCGCCGAGAGGCCAACCGCGTGAGGAAAGACCGACATCCTACCCGAGGGGGGACGTCGGTCGAGGAGAGGGTACTCCTCAGGGGTATTCCGTCGGGCTGGCCACTGACGTCAAGTCACTCTGTTCCGGTGGTCGGCCCAACGATGAAGGCGACATCACGGGTGGGTTACGGGTGTGCGTGCTTACGCCCCTCTGTCGCCCCGGACGGAGTGATGCGAGGAGTGCGCCGACCCAGCTCCAAAAAAAACAAAAAATACAAGTTGAATATTTGTTGAGTTTTTATAAATATATCGGGCAAATATGTCAGGTTTCACTTTGCGTTTCGACTTTATTTTTACAATTTTGTATTTTTCTTTTCGTATTGTTCGTTGATTTTATCTGTGTTAAATAGAGACTCTTATACATACATACATACATATCATCACGCCGTATTCATTGCAGGGTAGGCAGAGAGAACAGAGTGCCAGAGACTCTTATAATATTCTTATAATATTTTTATGTTGTATATTGTTTGGTGACGGAGTAAGAATACAATTCACCACTCCCTATCTTACCCGTGTATAAATACGATTGAGTGATATAAAACGCATATAACATCTATGCCAGAAAAGGAAAATTCGAAACAAAAGCCTATACCAACACGTCTGACCAGCGTGGTAGTATAGTAGGTCAATTTGCCTCCTATTATGGAGGAGGTTCGAACCCAACAGTGGGACGTATATGAGCTGAGATGGATGATGATGATGTCCTCGCTTTTGTCAAAATTATTTACCTAATAATCAATATTCATATCTATCCATCAGATTATTGATGTCACTATTGAACGTGTTTACGGCATGATTTAGACTTAAGGAGGCCTTCCTTAGGTGTGAAACAATGCATAAACACCAATCTTATCAGGCTTTTTCTTTGTTTAGGCTATGGTGTCACGCCCCGTCGAATTGGCCCGAGGCGACGGAAGAGGTGGCGCGCTACCCCATAGACCCACCCTGCAATGCATCTCTCTTCACGAGCGGGCTATCGGAACCCGATCTTTCTTCGGTGGCCAAATCTTAGCAAGCTGGAAGGTGATTGTAGTCGATGATATAAGTGAGTTTCTTAGTACTAAGATGTTTGTGTAAATTAAGTATATATATAAGTATTTTATAAATTTCTAAATATTGTATTGCCATAAAACCATATAAATAACGTGAAATTATAAGCTTTTCGCGTGTTTCGTGCATTGAGATACCGATACCGATATATTAACATTTACCGTCAATAGTACCTACATTACTGCAACGGCCAGCAAAAGAGGCATTGATGGAAGAACGTGTAAATGTGGGCCGAGGCGTAGCCGAGGCACACATACGTAAGTCCATCAATTCCTAGTTGTGGCCAAAGCTTGTATAGTGTTTTTCTCAAATAATGCGCGGAAATTAAAACTAAGTAGTACTAAGTAGAACTGTATACATGACGAACAACGAACAACATTTTTCAGGTGCTAAAGGGTTCATTTGTTTTTTTTTTTCATTATCAAACCGGTTTCTTTTCAAGCCAGTTCGAAATTTAAATAAAACTGATGAGTTGCCTATTTCGTTGCAATGTTTTGAAGGAACAAATCGTTCCATTTTTAAAATACGCGATAGATATGAATTTACATGTATATTTATTTGGTTGTTAAAACACGACAGATATGGCTTTTCATACATTTTTTGCCGGCCGCTACTAGCATGTATTTGGTCAGTGCAGCAATTTCGATTTATCTCGAAGAATATTGTCAAAATAATGCTCAAATTTCTAAGCATGTTTGAGAAATTGGCATTAATTAATTGTAAGTAATTTTGATTAAAAAAACATAGTGACAGGTAACTGCATAAATTAACTTTTGCAATTCATTCAAAACTTAAATAAATAGTAGTTTCACTCTTCAATTATGCAATATACCTAATTTAATTTACGTAAATTGCCTCACAACAGACTGTGCAATGTTCAATGATTAATTATACAAGCGTTATTAATTATACTTTTACATATTATGCGTGCCTATTTCCCTGTACAAGGAAAGTTATACTAATTTCAACTACTTATATAATTCTATCTTTGACATAAGCATTAAAAGGGCGCACCACAGATTAATCAATGTCTGGTCATCGTAAATATATTTAAGTTATTATTTTGTTATAGATTCTTGTTTTTACATTTTTCTCTCGTTTTTTCAGCATATGTATGTCTATTGAAATGCAAAATTGGCATGGTCCTGGCTAGCCCTTTTTTTTCTTTTGTGTATTTAGCTATTGGCCGCATTTGGCTTTGCCAGCTTTACGCGGACTATGGGTGAGCGCTGAGGGCTCTCAATACGAACTGGCTAAACAGAATAGCATAGTTTAATTTGGAGTTTTAATTATTTTAATAAATTTATTTGCTACAATGCCACAAAGATGTATGTTATATTTAAAAACAAGATACCTTAAAAACAACTTAAAAAGTAGATTTCAACTACAGTTATAATATAATACCCGAAAATGATAAAACATATTTTTATAAAAAGTTTTTTAGATAATTAATTACATTCAATGAACGTAAGCTTCTTGAAAGATTACAGTAAATTTATATAATTCTACGCACAATAATAATAAGAAAAATATTATGTATTTTATTCATTACGAAGCAAGAATCAAAACGCCTTGTAAAAGTTTATATGAAGATGCATATTAAGTTGCCTGGAAAGTTTAAAATGAATGGATTATTTTAGCTATATAAATCGTCATATTTTATTGAATTAGACATTCTGCTGCACTCTCGCTTTTTATTTTCATATAAATACCATGAAGTAGTAAGTTTAAGATCTTTAAGATCTTCGGGTTCTTGTGCTGTCGAGTATATATATATATATATATATATATATATATATATATATATATATATATATATATATATATATATATATATATATCTATCACAAATTGTTGATTATTATCCTCTCGGTCTTATCCCAATTAGATGGCAGCGATGCAATGTACTAAATTAGTCAGATTTGCAGTAAGGTTTTATTTCAAAGTAATCCTTCTCTTACATTCATATTTGCTCATGTCCCTCGTTGTTTTCTTTTTTTTAAATTGCTTATGGTGGCAAACGAGCAAGTAGCAAACCTGATGGTAAGTGTCATTGCCGCCGATGGACCTTTGCAATACCAAAGGTATAGCTTAGGCCACTCCCTACCAATAAAATCCCTAAACCTACCCAGTTGGTCTTCCGGCTCTCTCACTCACCGAACGAAGCGCAATAGCACATTACCATTACTCATACGTCGATCTTCTGCGAGAGTGTGGTACTACCCCGGACGGATCGGCCTGCGGTTGTAGACAGAGAACTCTCAGCAGCGTGGTCCTATCACTATTATTCGTCATTTGTCTACTACCCACATACGTCTCATACGATAAATATGAAAAAGGAAGAGATCGCCTCTTCTACTATACTATTATGCACTTAGTTGTACAACACATGACTTGTAAGTTAATATACTTGTATAATGGTTTCCTCATTTATAACACATACACGTAATTTTTTGTGATTATGAAAACTATATCTCGACATGAGATTGCATCAAACTCAAAAGAGTCTGTTATTAAACAGTTCAATTGTCTATCACAGATAGATGAACAAAATGTAATGTGACTTTCAAAAATATTTATTAATAAAAGGTCTTGAGGTCGATGCAATATGAACTTTTCTTCCATCATGCATATTGCAAAATTTCTGTGATAGTTTTATCACTGGTCGTCTGCTTAACGTCAAGTCCTTGGGAATGTAATTGATGGTCATACGGTATCAAATGGAAATAGCCCAGCTATCACCATCTTTTACGATAGTGTTGTTTAAAGTAAGAGTTGGTAGCATTCGTAGCACATAGCAAAAATAATTATAACCATAACTTGTTGATATAATTTTCAATAACAGAATCATAAAACCAATATTATCATAAGTCAAAGCTTTTACATCCTACTAATATAATTAATAAGAAAATTTGTATGCATGGAATATATGTTTTTTTTTTAAATTCTTTATTCGACGAAAGATTTCGTACAAAATATTTCGAGTTACCTAGTTCCTGCGTACTAGCTGCATACTGTGTTGATGCAACCTGTGTCTTCCCCTATTTGGTGACATATTTATCATTTTAATATACTCGTAAATAGCGGTGGTATAAAATATATAATAACAAGTAAAAAAATAGATTTAAATAAAATAATTTATAGAGAAAAGCATAAACCATTACAATAAAAAAATATTATAGTAGTATATTACTTTGGATTGTTTATCTATTACTCAATCATGCAAAGCTTCGAGACTATACACATATACTCCATTGAGAACAGCAATACCCGCAATATCAACGCATAAAATCCAATAGGAGTTTTATCCCAAGAAATTCAAACATTCATTGAATCAAGGCCCACGCGATATGCGATGATAGGCAGTCGCAAGCTGTCCTACGTTGTCCTACTTATACTTCATTATCGAATTTAGTGCAACTTCGTTTTCCTCCTTTTTAAAATAGCTAGAAAACTAATTTCTCTCTCAGCTTTCTTATGTTAATCTGGACTTTACAATTCCTTTACTGTTAACTTTTTAATTAAGCAGTGACTTTAAGTTGGACATCACAGGTTCTAAAATTGATCATAATATGACAAGTATTTGTTGTTTGCACAGATAATTTTTCGCACAGATTATTTTGACTGCACAGATGGCGTAGTGGCTAAGATACCGACCTTATGTGCCAGTACCGTGGGTTCGATTCCCACGCAAAACAATACTTTGTGTGATCCACAAAGACTAGTTCTGAGTCTGGGTGTAATTTGTTTGTATTAATTGCATGTTTGTAAAGTCCCCCGCAATACAAGGATTATTTCTTTGTGTGTTTAAAAAAAAAAAAAACAACAGGCAGTCATGGGGACTGCCGATAGAAGTGAAAACTATTAACTTAAGACTAATTGAAATAATAATAATTTTCTAATTTTTATATAAAAATAAAAAATATTATCGAACATCTAGGAATCGGTTTATCACGCTAGTAAGATAACCTTTAAACCACAATGATACTCATTTCATGACATAAAGGTTAAATATTAAAAATACAATTAAAAATAAATAATGCCATACTTTTAAATGCAAATATTGATATGAATATTGAAAATATTTGAAAATAAATTCTTTATTTTCATTATTCATTTATCTATATAAAAACACTACTCATAGCTATAGATTATACTATTAGCATTAGCATGTCGGTGACGCGAACCTATAAGTTTTTTCCCTCCAAAAACGCTCAACGCGCCTAAAGAAGTTTTCACATAGCTATAGATATACTATTAGCATTAGCATGTCGGTGACGCGAACCTATAAGTTTTTCCCCTCCAAAAACGCTCAACGCGCCTAAAGAAGTTTTCACATAGCTATAGATATACTATTAGCATTAGCATGTCGGTGACGCGAACCTATAAGTTTTTTCCCTCCAAAAACGCTCAACGCGCCTAAAGAAGTTTTCACATAGCTATAGATATACTATTAGCATTAGCATGTCGGTGACGCGAACCTATAAGTTTTTCCCCTCCAAAAACGCTCAACGCGCCTAAAGAAGTTTTCACTTCAAAATATCTGCGAAGGATTCACAGTAACAATACACAGGAGGTTGATTCGTTCATTCTTAGACCGTTATATCATTAGCACAATTCATTGAGAATCTGAAAGTCATCATTCCTCATCGTAGCTCAGATACGGCAGTATTGTACCGTGTGTACTGTCACGGTATACTCATATACGGGACGCATTGTATCGTGTGTAGTACAATAGCGTTCGAGCTTCCTCCACAATAGGACAACATTTAACGTACTATAGTAGCCATACAATACCCACCTGACTGACCACTGGTTCAGTCAGGTGGGTATAGGTTATTCAAAAGGAAAGAAAACTTGAAATTAAAACCTACATCTATCCCTTTTCCTTCCTTTCATTCCATTAGCTGCATACTATGTACCTTAGTCACATTATGCGACACGTATGGGCAAGAAAGAAGGCGAATTTCATTCGTATTCTATCACCACATTATAATTGATAACCATTAAATAAAAATTTATATTTATATAGCTGTGTGCTAGCGGCTTTGAATACTACCAAGTCTTGCTTTGCTCGTGGGTGTCGTAAAAGACGACTAAGAGCCTTATAATGACCTAGGCCAACTCCATCTAATGCCGTTTGGTAAACAATTACCATTCCAAGGAGGGTTGACGTCTGGCAAGCGGCTGGTCATAAAACTGCCAATAACTTCTACAATATGTACTATGGAAGAAGAGTACATATTGTATCGAACCCAATTAATTGAGATAAGAGTAGAAAATGATGATGATAAATGAATAACTATATATGTATATAAATTATCGATAAATAAGATTATAGCGTCTCTACGGATCAAAAAATGTAAATGACTAGAGTAACTTACCAGGAAGTTAGTTTTCCTTTAGAGGTAGAATGATTTTCTGTTGTAAGCTCGTTCTAATTCTTTACATACTCAATGTATACTCTATGTATAGTCTCTAGTTATGACCAACTTATTCCTATTATTACCAAATGAAAATTATTTTACGGATTAGCGCACTCGGTTGCGCTTCAAGCCACGTGTGGTTACGAACCGTATCCGTTATATAACATTGGTGATTTCATACGTCGTTTTCAACAGGTCTGCATCTTCACACTTGTTTTACAAGGTGTAAATAGAACTTTATATAGTAACAACTTGTACCTAATCCGAGACTCAGATTATGTACGAAGATTACTATTGGTTTAAGCTATTGCGATAAGATGTTTAAAATAAGTGTTCAAATGTTTAAAATTAGATTTAATAAATCTTTGAAATATATTTGAAATTGTCACTACCGGCTTATCAAGTTTGGTGCCTATTCAAGGGACGGGCGTAAAACAAAGCTCACTAATATGGATATACCCTAAGATGGTGTATTTTTTATTGCCTATGGTGGCAAATGAGAAAGGAGCATACTTGATGGTAAGTGATATTGCTGCACATGGACCTTAGCAACACTGGCGGTACAGCCAGACCGATACTTACCTTGTGGAAGAATATTTATAATAATCCGTGGTCATTCTATTCTTTTTTTGTTTGATGGCGGGCTATGGTGTGGTCACACCCCTCTTATCCGTTCAGGGCGACGGAAGAAACGGCGCGCGACCCCATAGACCCGCTAAACAACGTACCTATTGACGCCGTGCGAATGGGCCACCGGAACTCGATCTTTGTCTTCGGTGGCCCACCCGACGGTATACGAGTCGACGCCCTCGCAGATTTCGTCGTCGGGCCGTCGGCCTCACGCGGTGGCCTCACTCCGGGTGACCAGACTAAAATCTATTTTACACTAAAAAAAGTGTACATTATAAGATATTGATATTTTTTGATTGATTACTTTTTGGCATTGTGTTTATTATTATAATGTATTAAAGTGTTATAACATTTAAGAACCATTTATTTAGATTACCATTTATGTTTAGCGTCATTTCATTTGTTGGCTTTTTCAGATTTTCGTATTTTTTTTGGAAATTTACAAGTAACAATTCTAATATTTACGCTAATTTTATAACAAAATAAAAATAATAATTAAAAAGAATATTGTGAGTTTTATTTTTTTATTCAAAGTAGAATAACCCTACAAATATGCTTAAAATAGTTATCCTGATATTACGGTATGCGGATGACTTCTTAGAAAGTGGTGATAAGTTGGTAATATAGCTAGGTATAATAGAATGTCATGCGAATGCCACGGATGTCAAAGAAGCGGTACCACTGGATGGCCCGATGGCGATGGAGAGGTAACACAGCGGGTTATGGGGCCACACGCCACCCTTCTGTCGCCAGAGACGGAGTGGGCGGGATATGTCCAGACCATAGGCTACCATACCTGCCAACAAACTGTAATACAGTTTGGCAGAAAAAAACAAATTGTAAAAGTGTACATTTCTCCTATGAATAAATTTATTTCTATTCTATAAAAAATAATTAAAATAAGGTAGATATACGAAAACATAACCGCTCATATACCCGAATTATATGACGCTGGGATCTTCTTATGAGTTTTTCAAAAGCTGCTGCCTACTTCCCTGGGACTAACTTAACCTATTTGAAACATTGAAGACACATTATATTCTTAACCTATCACCATACACCAAGTAGTCAGATTACAAGAAAAACCCACAGCATCGTAAGATTCAGGATTCGAACTTCACACTTCAAACCTCCAAGTCAGAAGTCACATATTTAAGACACAAGAATAACAGCTCGGTCAATATTTTTAATATGACTGCGTAATATACTAGGGCGTGTATTATATGTTAAGAAGTCTGTCTGGGAATCAGACCAATTATATTAGAAACTACCTATATTCCCGGCTCCACTTGCATGGAATAAATGACTTATATTTAAATACTTTTTTTTAATTAAAGTATCATTTAGGATTTATCTTAGAATAATGTATATTAACGGACCCGGCAAACTTTGTTCCGCTAACTAACAGTGAATGTACGAAAAGTCAAAATACCACAACTTGATCGCAGCGCCACTTACCGGGTCCAATTGCAAATTTAAACCATTCTCGAATCCACTTAACACACAAAAAATATTTCAACGAAATCTGCCCAGCCCTTTAGGAGAAGTTATACATACATATCATCACGCCATATCCCTATATCCCTTGCAGGGTAGGCAGAGAGAACAGAGTGCCAGAGAACTCTATCCTTGCATACTTCACTCGCTTCCATAATTCTCTTCATACACTCTCGCCGGTTTCGGAGACTCTTGACTCCACCTTTTTTCAGCACGTGACCAATCTGGTCTAGGTAGGTAAGTCTCGGTCTTCCCCAGTACCTACATCCTTCCACTTTCGCATTGTATATCTTCTTAGCCAGACGTTCGTTCGGCATTCTTTCCACATGTCCGTACCATCGGAGTATTCCCTTTCGCATCTTTACACCAATACTCTCTTTCATACCTACTGGCTCTCTTACGTCGTCGTTGCGAATGCGGTCGGTCAGCCTAACTCCACAGATTTTCCGTAGAGATCGCATTTCGACGGCATATATATGTGTATGTGTGTATATACAGTGTCTTTCGCTACTTCATTTACCCTATTATAGTTGTTTAGATAGAATATTACTTATGTCACAAAATATTATAACTATTTTATACCATGATTAGGTATCATAAATATGAATTCAAATAAAAGCCATGTTAATGGAAGCCATGAATGTCAAAACATAAACGAACAGAAAAACAGACACAATTTAAATTTATATAATGTATATATATAGAACGAGATAATAAGGCCATATCCGTAGATCTTTGTTGTCCGTATAGATGTCAGTTACTTGTTCACATAATCTAAATCTTAAAAGTTCTCACATTCATTTTTTTTTGTTCATTTAGTAGCTCCAAGTTCCGTACTTGCAGATGTAGTATCAGTTCTATTATTTTTATTAACATCTCTATTTTATGAACGACTGACATTAGCTGTATAATTATTTAAGTTGGTCAATGAGACCGCACATCTAACTCATCTGTTGAAATAACTTACGTTACTGATTATTCGTTTCCGTATGATGACGAAGTAAGAATACAATTAACCAACGTGGTATAATAGATCAATAACCCTCCTATTGTGAAGGAATCTCGAGTTAAGCAATAAAACGCATATGTGCTGATATGATGAAGATGACCAGATCATTCAATTGGAATGATGACATACAAGTAGTAATAGTGTAGTGATAACACCAAGACTGTTAATTACCAATGTCTAAATACAAATCCGTGTGGTGACGGAGTAAGAATACTATTCACCACCCCATATCTTACCCGTGGGTGATCGTACGAGACGACTAAGGGATATAAAACGCATATAACATCTATGCGAGAGAAGGAAAACTCGAAACAAAACCCTATACTAACACGTCTGACCAGCGCGGTATAGTAGGTTAACTTTAGGCCTCCCATTACGGAGGAGGCCCGAGCCCAACAGTGGGACATTTATGGGCTGTTATGGTGAAAAACAAATCGTGTGCTGATAGTGTAAGAACATAATTTATCAATGCCTTTTTTGCCCATACAACATTTAAAATCCCGCACTACCTCGTCCAACCAAAGTGGTAATGTAGGTCAATTCCTTTCGCATTATAGAGAAGCCTGAACACCAACAGTGAGACGTAATATGATCTGAATACATAAAGATTTAACCCTAGTGACTATGGAATGAAAAAGCATTTTTTTAAATTTTCAGTTGTTACAAATTAACCTCAGAGAACGTAAAGGCATCGGCCTGCCATATGATTATTCAACAATTGTATTGGGTTGTATCTGGGTGAGTTATCGTATTGGAGTCGAACAAGACTCAAGGACGAATATCCAATACGATTGTTGAATATGGTAGTAGATACAAATTTGCTATTATGTCCAGCGTCGATTGTTACCCAAGGTTGGTCTAGTATTCTGCGAAGCCGTGATAGCGCAAAAGGAGGCCGCTGGATGGTCACGAGAAGCTGACGCCCACGTCGAACTCATCCGCAGAAGACAATTAGGTAGACGGCGCAGAGACTAGGCGCGTCTCTACCTCCCTTGATAGCTGAAATCTGGGACGTGGCCGCTGCGCCGAACGTCGGGGACGTCAAAGTCGCATGCCCAAAAGGCGACCGTTTGGCACCCCAAAATAGACGAGGTAGTGGAGCGCTGTTGGTTTTTAGTGGGTATTCCGATGCCATCTTGCGTCGGCGAGTCCTACATACCCCTCTTGCTATAACGTGCAGAGGGAATGCATAAATGCATTTTCCACAGCGTAAAAAAAAAAAAAGGGTTGGTCTAGTAACAGTAAAGCTAACAGTTAATAATAGTAGTGATTTTAATTAGATTAGCATCAGGATAATTATAATATTATACCTAGTCTCAAATCTAATAAAGTTAGTATTTTTTGGCAATAAAGAATTTCGAAATAATTACCCAAATTCACAGAGTTGTAGTGCTCAAAATTAATTAAAGTTATTATTAATAATATTCATTATTTTTAGTTCGTCATCACTGGAATGTGTGAATACACTAATTGATAGCCATTGTGAATAAATGTATAAAATTTTACAGTTATCTTTATCAATTTAAATTTCTTATATTATAATCTTGTTCTAAGCTATGTTGAAAATTTTGTCTTTATTTCATCAAAAGTATAATTTAAACCCATTACTTCCTTAGCTTAAAGAGTTATATGCAAGTAAAAAGACACCTACTTAATGAAAAAATGGCACAGAACCTATTCTACATTTTTTTGAAAGATATTCTATTTCTGAACAGTGTTCAAATATTAAGTCCCTGAAGTCATCAAGTAACAAACATTTAAAATGCTATTCGGACGGATCCCTCAAAAAAGTTAATGAAGTGTGAAATTTTTTTTTTAATTTTTGGTTATCCAATTAAAAATAGTAGTAAAAAATAAAATAAAAGTTAAAAATAAAATAAAATAAGGCTTTTGTAGATAATTGAACTATAAAAAAAAATATCTTCAATAAACCTAAATTAAGAATATAGTGATTAACAAAAACATAAATATTGTTTTATTGTAAAAAAAAACGTGGGGTGCTTTTTAAGATATTTTGAAAATCATTATATATATATATATATATATATATATATATATATATATATATATATATATATATATGTATATATATATATATATATATATATATATATATATTATATTAATTGACACTAAGTAACCGACGATTTTAGAATTGTTTCTTAATAAATAAATAAATGTGTTACAAGGAAGAAGATATAATAAAACAGATATGAACAACAAATATTTTTTTATAATCGTATTTCGCATATGATGATAGAAATGCATGAAAAAAACCCTGTTCGATTACCACATGATGATAATAACTCAACACGAATTTAATTTGAATATCTATTATCTATTTATCATTTATAATCTTTTCTTTAAAGTTTGAAATAAAATTATTTAACGAATTTTATTTATGGTCATGGAAGGACTATCCTTTTATGGCCATGCCGTTGTAAAGTATACGAAACGTCGAGAAATCCAAATTCAAATACAAACATGATAAAATATGTAAAAAAAGTTTTAATTTAAATCTATAATACCTACTCGCGTAAACACCAGAAATCATTACCTTTACAGTACTCCGTGTATTGATAGAACAAGATTGTAATTGATCAATCAGTATGTTTAGTAAATGATGACTAAAGTATATAACCATAAAACACCACTACAAGAGAAGGAAAACTCGAAATAAAACAGTATAATAATCTACCAACTAGCGTAATAAAGTAGGTAAATTTTTCTTCTATTTTGGAATAAGCTCGTAGCCAATATTAAGAAAAACAAAATCTCCTTAGTCTTTACATTTAATAAAATTCTTATGAAATTATTTTGATGTACAGAATAATATTATACCATACGGATGTTACTAGAAATGTGATATCACTAGATTTTACACATATTCAAGTCTCTTTACATTATACGTCGTTACATTATTATTATAATCTGAATTTGAACACGACCAGTAAAAGTGTATGATTATTTTCTGAGGCCTTATTATATAACGTCACGAGTAATTTTAATGAGAATAACTAGAAAACAATTATTATATAATAATGCTGCTGGTTAGTTATTATGACTCATTACTCATATTTTTTTCTTTTACACAATTGGTTATGCCAAGAAAGTCAGATAGCATTTGCCATTAAATGTTTAGATCAACTCAAGTTCATTTTTTTTAAATAAAAAAGCAACTAACTTATTTGCTTTTTTATTTATAATATTATATTGCTCTATTTTTGAAGTGAAAACTTCTTTAGGCGCGTTGAGCGTTTTTGGAGGGGAAAAACTTATAGGTTCGCGTCACCGACATGCTAATGCTAATAGTATATCTATAGCTATGAGTAGTCAGACTTTTTTTTTTTTTTTTTTTTTGCGGTGGGTTATGGACGTCGCACCCCGCCAAATCGGTCCGGGGTGACGGAAGAGGCGGCGCACAACCCCATTGACCCACCCTGCAAGCACCTCTTCTTCGCCGTGCGAGCGGGCCACCGGTACCCGATCTTTGTCTTCGGTGGCCCGCTCGGCGGTATGCCCTCTCGGGCTCCTCTCTTGTCGACGCCCCGACAGCTTTCGCCGTCGAGGCGTCGTCCTCATGCGGTGGCCTCACGTCGGGTGATCGGACAATTCCCCGGTCCGATCACCCGAAGCCTCGGTTAGGGCGGCATCAGGCGCAGGTACTCGCGCCTGCGCCGCCCCGGCCGCGGGCGGCGGCCCGGGTCACGGGAATCCTCCCGGGCCCGTTCCGCCGCCTCCTTCTGCGAGATGACAGCCTCGTAGAAGGCGGCGACCGCGTCCCAATTCCTGACGCTGTCGACCATTGCTCGCGCAACAGTCGTCAGCGTCAGGTCGGCACCGATGACAGCGACGAGGTCACGGCGCTGCCCGTCCCAGCCCGAACATACCTCGAGCGTATGTTGCGCCGCGTCCTCGTCGCTACTGCAATGGTGGCAGGACGGAGTCCACTCCCTCCGCACGACCGTGTGCAGGTACTTGCCGAAGCAACCATGCCCCGACAAGACCTGCACCAACCGGAAAGAGAGGACTCCGTGCCGCCGCTCCATCCACTCCATCAGTACGGGCCGGAGGGCCTCAACGGTAAAAACACCGTGTCTAGGCCTCTCCAGCCGCGTAGCCCAACGGGCGATGACTTCTCGGCGGGCGTCCTCGCGCCAGGTGGCTATCTCGTTGAACGATGGGGAGCCACCCTCTTCGCGCATTGAGGTAACCCGCCGGTAGAGGTCGGAGAGCATCTCCGCCTCTAGGTCCCACGGGGGTGTCCCGGCCAATAGGCATGCCGCCTCGGTAGACACCGTGCGGTACCCGCGAATGGCTCTGACCGCCATGGCTCGCTGTGGCCTCCACAGCACCGCCCTGAGCTGGGCGTTCAGAGCCCTCGCCCACACGGGTGCGCCGTACATGGCCATTGAGCGGATCACCCCCGCATACAGCCGTCGGCCCTCGAAACTGGGTCCGCCCACGTTCGGCATGAGCCGAGAAAGGGCGGACGCCGCGCCGACCAGCCGGGGAGCAATTTGACGGAAATGCTCCCGGAACCACCATCGCCCGTCGAGCACCAGGCCCAAGTACCTCATATGGGCCTGGATACTGATGTGGATGGAGTTGACGACTAACGAGGCGCCGATGGGCAGCCTCACACGGGGCCCATGGAATAGTAGGGCCTCCGTCTTGTTTAGGGCCACCCTGAGCCCCAGCGCCTCAATTCGCCTGACCATCTCCTCGGTGCCGAGAGTGGCCAGGCTCGCCGCCTCTTCGAGTGTCCTGCCCCGGTCTGTGACGAGCGTGTCGTCAGCATAGCAAATAACGCTCAGCCCGGGGGGGAGACTCCCTCTTAACGCCCAGTCGTAACCGATGTCCGAGTCGGCCCCAGAACTGACCCCTGCGGAACACCGCACGACATGGGCGTCCACACAATGTCCCCTGCGGGGCTCGCGTAGAGGACACTGCGCCCCTCCAAATAGTCTGCCACCAGCCGCCTGAGGTACAGGGGCACTCCATGGAACCGGAGTGCCTCCCTGATGCAGCTGAATGGCAGACTATTGAAGGCGTTGGCGATGTCCAACGACACCGCCAACAGCACTCCTTTGCCGGCGACAGCCTCCGCGGCCGTCTGCCTCAGGCGTAGCAGGGCCCCGATGGTCGAACACCCCCTCCGAAACCCAAACTGAGCGTCCGACAGATCGGGCCCCACCTCCTCCAGGTGCTGGACGATGCGGGCAGCGAGGACACGCTCCAGCAGCTTACCCACATCGTCCAGAAGCACAATGGGCCTGTAGGCCGACGGCGAATCCGGGGGCCGTCCCGGCTTTGGCAGGAGAACCAACCTCCCTTCCTTCCAGCACTCAGGGAACCGTCCAGACGTCAGACAGGCGTTGAACAGTCGCCTGAGGCGAGGTTCGAGATGCTCGAGGAGCAATGTCAACACCCGGACTGGGACTCCGTCCGGGCCGGGGCCCGTGGTGGCGGAACGAATCTTCGCCACGGCTGACCCCACTTCTGACTCCGTCACGGGCGGAACACTCTCGATGGCCTCCCGGTCGTGATCTGGCGAAGCCATGACCGGGGGCGTGTGCTCCGACTGCTGCGGGAACAGCTCCTCGACCACTCTACGAAGGAGGTCGGGCTGGAGGGTCTCGGTGAGGGGGGGGCCCTGCGCGCGAAGCTTATTCAGCGACGCGCGATACGGGCGACCCCAGGGGTCACGGTCGAGACCGTCCAGCATCTCCTGCCAACTCGCGTCCTTGGCGGACTGGATGGCCAGCCGAAAGGCGGTAGGCGCACTGCGGTACGCCTCGTACAGCTGGCCCTCCCGCTCAACATCGCGGCGACGCCGCCGACTGCGGGTGTAGGACCTTCGGGCACTAATGCACGCCGCACGAAGGTCCGCCAGTCTTGGGGACCACCAGTAGACCCCTTGCCTCGGAGGTAGACGCCGCACCCTGGGCATGGCCGCATCGCAGACCTGCGTTAACGCACTGCGGATGCGGACAGCCTCGACGTCCACTCCGTCCGCTGGGGGGGGTGAGGACAGCCACGTGTTCACGATGGCCGCCTCCGCCAGTAGGTCCCTATCCAGCCGCCCCACAGCCCACCGCGGAAATGCGGGAGCTCGGTCCGCCCTGTGACCCCTGCTGGGGTCCCGGAGAGGGGAGACCTCCATCCGGATGTAACGGTGATCCGACAGGGTCTCCGCCTCCTCCAGGACACGCCAGTTCCTCACTCGTGGTGCGACAGCGGGGCTAGCGAACGACAAGTCCACTATCGACCCACCCTGCTGTCGCACACACGTGTTCACTGAGCCTCTGTTTAGGACACAGAGGCCCAGTGACGCCGCCCACTCCACGATCGCCCGTCATCGGGGACCCCCACGCCGTGGATTTGGCGTTGAAGTCCCCCAGGACCAGGACGAGGCCTGGTGCCAGTCGCCGTATCGAAGCCTCCAAGGTGGTGAGGGAGGCCCCGAAATCGTCCATTCTCCTGTTAGGGGAGAGGTAAACGCTGTACAGTGTGACCCATCCCCAATCCGCCGCGACAAATTCCTCGCCCCTATCCAAGAGGGATAAGGACGGGAAGTGCCGCTGCGTGGAGGTGACGATTGCCGCGGTTCCGTTCCGGCTGACCACCCAATTAGGGCGATCAGGCACGACGTACGGTTCCGCGACTACGGCTGCACCGATCGACCACTCCGCCATGGATTGCAGGAGGAGATCCTGCGCACCGGCGGAGTGGTTGGTGTTGGCCTGCAGGAGGTGAGTGGACTGGGCAGCCATTAATGGGCCGTGTCCATTATCACCTCCTGGCTTGCGGCGGGCGATCGGGCCGCGCTAGGAGCTGAAGCGGCCGGAGTCGAAGGGCCGCTCCGCCACTTTGGAGCCGAAGCCGGAGGTCTGCACGCCCCAGAGCCCATGCGGTGCTTGGCAGGCTTATTGCCCGCCGCACACGCGGGGCAGTGGGGCGGGGCGGCGCAAGATGCCGCCATGTGCCCAGTCTGACCGCAGCGGAAACAGAGTCCGCCGCAGTCAAAGCAATTAGTGCATGTTGGCCGGGTATGCCCGACCGCCATGCACTTGAAACACCTCGCAGGCCCAGGCTCCAGCACGGTGACTCGTGCTGAGCTCCAGCCCACAAGGAGCCTGCCTGAGCCGGCCAGTTGCCTGACCGACTCCACTGGGCACTGCACCCAGGCGGCACCTACGCCGCCCGGACCGGGTCGGATGGCACCAACTCGGACGGTGTCCAGGGGACACCCGGTTTTCGAGGCAATGGCCTCCCGGATGTCTTCCACCGTCACGGAGTCGTCCAGACCCGCGATGCGCATTTCGGCGCACTTCACGGGTCTGGCGATTTTCACGCCACCCTCCTCGGATGAGTAGTCAGACTGGCGCACGCGCAGTGGCCATTCATATCAATATTTGCATTTAAAAGTATGGCATTATTTATTTTTAATTGTATTTTTAATATTTAACCTATATGACATAAGTCATGAAATGAGTATCATTGTGGTTTAAAGGTTATCTTACTAGCGTGGTAAAACCGATTCCTAGATGTTCGATAATATTTTTTATTTTTATATAAAAATTAGTAAATTATTATTATTTCAATTAGTCTTAAGTTAATAGTTTTCACTTCTATCGGCAGTCCCCATGACTGCCTGTTGTTTTTTTTATATGTTATATCTGTGCTCTATATTTTATCTGTGGCTATGGACCTGATTGGCACTTTTCATGGAAATAACATATTTCTTCGTCATGAAAGATATGTATCTTCCTATTTGTGTAAGAATATTTAAAAAAGTTCAATCAGTATTACCAGAAAGTATTTATTAAAATTAATAATTTACTAAATAATTATAAGAACATATAATTTTAGAATATTGCTATAAATTATTACACTGATATTTTTTTTTAATATATTAACACTTCTAACTGTCAAATTTGAATTCCTTGCATACCACATTTTTATTTATAAATTATGTAAATATTATAAGATACTTTATCAATAGGCATAGAATACTCGAGAATGATTATAAAAATGATAACAATGTATTTTCTATTGAAATATGTAGATGCCTGTAGTTAATATATGCAATGTATAAATATTTCATCAATTATAATGACGTAACAATAGTTAATATTAACACTTATATTTAATATTCATATACCAACCATCTAACGTATTACTACCTATTAATCAACAGCTACGCCAAAAATATTTACTACTTCTTTCTTTAATCAAAGTATTTTATTAATCATTTCACTTTACTAAGGAATAGACAGAGTTACAACACATCGCTTGTCCGGAAGAATAGTGACACAACTCAAAACTAAAAATTTCAATTTCATTATATTTCAATTTTTGGTGGTGGAGGTGTGTTAATATTACAAGTTCTCCCTATAAACTCTTCGTCGTTATTCTTAAGGAAATTATGCTGACGTTTGTGCATTTGGAATCACTACTGAAATGAGGTGAAAAAAAACGAAATACTTATTTTGACCCTTTTTTTTAGGGGTGGGTTATGGTCAGCGCTCTTCTCGCACCACTCCGTCCGGGGCGACAGAGGGGCGTACGCACGCATACCCGTAACCCACCCATGAACCTCGCCTACGTCGATGGACCGGCCACTGGAGCAGCGTGAACTTGCGTCAGTGGCCGGCCCGACGGAATACCCCTGAGGGGTACCCTCTCCTTGAGCGACGTGTGGGGGCGGACGTCGGTCCCTCCTCGCGCGGTCAGCCTCTCGGCGGGTGACGGACTAATTCTCCGGTCCAGTCACTCGCGGCCTCGGCTAGGGCGGCATCAGGCGCAGGTAATCGCGTCTACGCCGCCCCAGTCGCCGGCGGCGGTTTGCGTCGTCGAGGAGACGCTCCTTGCGCACGCGCTCCTCCGACGCCTTCCGCGAGAACTTATTTTGACCCTACAGAAAAATTTAGCTTTTTTTAATTGTGTCACTATTCTTTCGGCCAAGCGATATACAGTTTTCCTAATACCGTCGCTGCTGAGCTCGAGTCTCCTCCGCAATGGAAGGGAAATTAATCTATTATATTTCGCTGATCAGACTTATAGAGAAGGAAAAAACAAAATATTTTTTTTTGCAAATCTCTTGCAAATACGTTATTTGCATATCATATTCCTTGTCTGGAGTCTTGGCTGGAGAGGGAATGCTGAATTGTATTCTTTTTTTCTCTAATTGTGTTCTCATATAAAAATTAATATTAAAATATCTAGATTTTTTTCAAGATAGATCATTATAACATATTAAGATTCTGCAACATTGCATTCATTGTAAATTCATAGGTAGAGTATAATTAGAATGTACGATGATGGTATTTGCAGGTTAATCTTCGATGCCTATGAAGACGTTCATTCTCATCTTTGTTATTTCATTATACCTATGGTTTCGACAGTATTACTTACAAGTTGATTGGCGGCTTGATTAGAGATTATTATAGTATTTTATACTCAGCTTCTACATTCAAAGCTACTAATCGTAATTATTGCCTAACGTTATACAGTTTCAACAGTAAAGACGCGGTACTGCGATTAAATGGAACACGCTCTATAGTAACATATTATAGGCTTTTCTTTTCAAAGGGACAAAATATACTTCAACAGTATTATTGAAGTATATTTTGTCTCTTTGAAAAGAAAATCCTTTTTCTATTTAGACTTTGTTTAGGATATTATCATCATCTTAGCTTATATATGTCCCACTTTTAGGCTCGAGTCTGATCCGTAATGGAAGGGAAATTGACCAACTATAGGTACACTGATCAGACGTCTTGGTAGAGGATTTTATTTCGAGCTTTCCTTGTCTTTGATCTGGAGTTTACTTTCTCTTAGGGTAGTTACAAATGATTTATATGTAATGAAATTATTTTTATATATCTAGAAAGCTAGTGTAAACTAGCTTTTGCTGCAGCTTAGCTAGCGCAATCTAAGCTTGTCCATTAAAATATTTAAATTTTGTCTTTTATTGTGAAATACCATACATACATACATGATATTTTAATGTTTTTTTTTATTGCTTATGGTAACAAACGAGCAAGCAGCACACCTGATGTGTCACTGTCACCCATGGACTTTTGTAATGCCAAGGGTACAGCTTAGGCCGCTGCCTACCAATAAAATCCCTGAATCCACCCAGTTGGGCTGCTGGCTTTCTCGCTCACCGAACGAAGCGCAATAGCACATTGCCATTACTCAGACGTCAATCTTCAGGGAGAGTGTGGTACCACTTCGGGGACGGACCGGCCCGCGGCTGTAGACAGAAAACTGTCAACAGCGTGGTCCTACCACTATTATTATTTATGTGTATGTTATTAGAATTGTCAACTATATTTTCATACAATAATTTTTTCCCCGATTTACAAACAGTTATTTATGGTCACGGCTCGGCTCCTATGTGTTACAGCGTTATGTTTTATAGTCCATAACTAATACAAAGAGTTGAAGATTAATTATGGAGATGTTTATATGATGATGGTCCTGACGTCGCCAGACAATGCCCACGAATCTGACAAAGGTGTACCACGCATTACGGAGGCGGAAATTGAGGCGGAGGTCAATATCATTTCTCCACTTTTCACGAGGATGCTTGCGTTGACGTTTTTTAAATCACCATAAGACTAATACTCTCAGTGTTAGTCTTTTTGGAGGTTTAAATGTCTTATTACACACGAATATAGACTGTTTTATGAAAAAATAAAATTTAGACATGACCCTTTTAACTAAACATTTAACTAAATGTGTTGGATTAGGGTAATTCTAGTTATATCATTGTCAATGATGTTATTATTGGATATATTGAAATAATTTATCCCACCAAAAATATAAATGTGTAAATGAGAGTCTAAATTTAATATTATAATAATTATGGTGTGGTAGGTTAATTTCACCGAAAAAAGACTTTCGATCTAAATGAGGCGCCAACTTCGGTAGACAAACTTTAATTTATTTATTAGAAGAATATATAACATTGTTCAGAAAAAATATTAACTTCTTATCCTTTTTTCTGCTAAAAATTATTTGTTATGCATAAGTACAGATTTTTAAGTTATTAAATTGAATTAGTTACATAAATTTATGATGTTTGATATATGGCTCGGATAGTTTTTCCTAACAAATCAAACCTTTAAAAGAATATAACCTAACAACATAAAAACGATAACTTGCTTCTAAAATAACAATGAATTGATTAGGTAAATATAGAATTACTAGTATCTGAACATTAAATAATAAATAAATAATGTATCTATCCCAAAGTGCTATAAGAAAATAAGGTACCTATTTGTATGCTACTCAGAATATTAAGTTTTTTTAGTGTTTATTTGGTGACTAAAGAAAAGTTAATAAAGATATTTATTTAAAATGCGCCATCATACGTGACTGTACCTAAATGTACTGCAAATGCGTTTACTTTCTGTCTTACATTTATTCTTACATCACCTCACCTTCAATTTTATAATTGACACTATTGAATGGAATGGTTTCAGATCCGTTTAATACATTTAAGAGATCTAGCAATAGCAAGCAATTGATTGCTAGCATTAGTAATCGTTATTAGATTATGTTACAAATATATGTAAAATTATTATAATTTTGAATCTAATTGACTTCAATTTATACTTCAGTCATTACTTTATTAGAATCATTACGTATAAGTGCTACTTATTAATTCATTTATTTAGAGATATATAAACTCATTTAAATAAGTACTGTCAATATTTATATGTATCGCAATTTGCATATTAGCGCAATTTACTATGCAATAGAATATAATTATTATTTGACGCTATTTTGCAATTCACTTTTAAAAGATTTCTAAAGGAAGAAAATCGTTTTTAATTTATCAGAATATATACCTAAATATTTTATATACTTGAAACTTGTACTGTGTGGTGGCGGCTAAGATTACTACCTTACATTGCTCATGTCTGTCGTAAAATATGACTAAGAGCTTAACATAGATACCCAGATCCAATTCCAACTTATGCCGTCTGGTCGACAATTTTAGTTCTGATGAGAGTTGACGTCGTATTACTAAAATTTTTACTATATAAGCAATGGTAGTAGAGTATCTACATATTGCGTCTACCTCAAGTAATTGAGATATGAGCAGGACGATGTCAATGATGATAATTTTAACCTGGCTCTGAATTATAATCCTTATAAATAGATTTTAATCATTATTTATGATATTTTTATCTTAAAGTCAGGTTGAAATTTGGTGATCTCTCTGTGATAGACAATTGAACTGTTTAATAACAGACTCTTCTGAATTTGATGCAATCTCATGTCGAGATATTGTTTTCATAATCACAAAACATTACGTGTATGTGTTATAAATGAGGAAACCATTATACAAGTATATTAACTTACAAGTCATGTGTTGTACAACTAAGAGCATAATAAGTCATCACCTCTTCCTTTTTAATGTTTGTCGTATGAGATGACTGAGGGATGTAAGCATATGATATGAGTATGAGAGAAGGATTAATTTAAATAAAATGCTACCACAACTTTGACTAATTTATCACAATCGGCTAATTACATTTCTATAGTGATGGAAACAAGTGTCCAATAATGCAATGTATATAATTTGAAATACCAGAAGAAATTTGGGTTCATCTAAAAAAAATTAAAAAAGTAATGTCAAATAGTAACAATAATAATAAAACGTAAACATCTATAATTAAACATAAATATTAAGATCTATCTATATTAAGATCTAATGTGAAAGCGTACCAAATAAACCATCATTATATGGTGATTGACTAAGAATAACGTATCACTTTGCTTTACATTCCCGTAAAACAAGTCAAGTCATTTATTATGCATAAGCTCTATTACATAATAAAAACCCATTTATATATTGTTAATTTTTCATTTCGTCTGTAATCAATCCAATAATCTACCATCGGGCCGGAACGTGGCTACAAACTGAGAAGATCCGCTTGTAATTTTCTAAATTACTTTTTTTTTTAAATGAAATTATATGTATTTTGTGATTTCTTTCGAACTAAGTATTTTTTATCCAAAGTATGAAACAAAAATAAAAAATAAATGAAATAGAGCATATATGGTTGGTTCAGATTCTACGAGCGGCACCCAACCACGATTTGAATACTAACTCGTAGAAGTTAAATAAGAACTTATAGGCCCTAAACCTGGTGAGGGATTACCAGTAGATTAAGGCAGTAAGAATGCCTCGTGAAATTTATAACACTAACTACGATAGTCAGCTCGTGAATCAAGTATGGTGATTATGTCATTATCCAAGACTTCGAAGGGCTCAATCTAACAGAAATCGATAGACTGATGGATGTATAAAACAAACGTACAAAAAGCCCACATTCATGTTGTATTATTCATCTTTGACATAGATTTTAATGGTAAGTATTACAGTACAAATTTAATTGCACATTGCCACTAGAAAAAACATCATCATGCAATATTATGTAAGTGTAACAAATGTTACAAAAACTCAAAGCATTGAGATTAACGCTTATAAGATATACCAAATGTTGTAACCTCACATTTGCGATGCATGCGAATGAGTGAACTTATTTCTAAATTTCTCTAATGAGCATACGTCGAATTGCAATTGTTTTTATTACTAGCGTTTCTATACAAAGTAAAAAATAAAGTCACTGTCGTACACTTAGATCTTTTAAACTATGCAACGGATTTTAATATAGTTTTCGTCAATGGACAGAGTGATTCAAGAAGGTTCTTATCTATTACAGCATATCATTAAAATTAATATCCTAGGAGTTACTTGAGATGTATAATGCGAGAACAGAGTGTCAGATTACCGAAACGAAGAGAGGGCGGGTTTCAAGTTCATTTAAAAAATTAATGTAGTTTTAAGTATTTTATAATATTCAATTGGTTTTTACTATTTTAATTTCTTATATGTATTTATTGCATTTAAAACTATATTATACTATCGTACGATTACCCTTTCCGTATGTAATAGTAAGAATACGACCTCCTGGTCGTGAATTGTATTGTATTCTTACTCCATCAACAAGTAAAAAGAGAAGGATCTTTTGCTCGTGGGTGTCTTTTACGACGACCAAGGGATTTTATATGCATATAATATATATGTAAGAGATGAATAACTCGAAATAAAAGCCTATATTGCAACTTGTCTAAAAAGCGTGGTGTAATTGGTCAATTTATTTCCCTTCGATTATGTACTATGAGGCTTGAGCTCAGCAGTGGGATACCCCATATGACCTGAAATGATAAAGATGAAGATGAAGGCTAATAGACGATGCAGCGCAAGACCACGCTCTACTAGGGAGACTGATGATATCTCAAAAGTAGCTTAGTATCAAAAGAGCCGTTGGAGCTCAAAAGTAGCGTAGTATCAAAAGAACCGTTGGAGCTCAAAAGTAGCGTAGTATCAAAAGAGCCGTTGGAGCTCAAAAGTAGCGTAGTATCAAAAGAGCCGTTGGAGCTCAAAAGTAGCTTAGTATCAAAAGAGCCGTTGGAGCTCAAAAGTAGCGTAGTATCAAAAGAGCCGTTGGAGCTCAAAAGTAGTTTAGTATCAAAAGAGTTTTGATTGCTATGCTCACGTGGAGGCCTATACTCAATAGTGGCGATTTATGAGCTGTAAGATGATAAAATAGATGATAGGACTAAGGCCGATTTCCGTGTGATGACGGAGTAAGAATACAATTCGCCATCCCCTATCTTACTCGTGGGTGATCCTACGAGACGACTCAGAGATAAAAAAAAAGGAAACCTCGAAGCAAAACCCTATATACCATACCCATCTGACCAGCGTGGTATAGTAGATCGATTACCCCCATCATTATGAAGGAGGCCCCAGCCCAACAGTGGGACATATATGGGCTGAGATGATCATGATGATATTCATTGCATATATTTTGTATCTACTAGTTTATTACAAGTATAGATACGAGTATATATTAGAACAACGATTTGTTGCAAATTGTATGAGTTCAATTAAAGTATAATGAAAAGTAAAGAATTCACTCAAAATTTCTTTTCACTACAAAAATATTAAAGCGTTAATTGTTTTAATATTACGCAAGCAAAGTTAATTTCTAATGTGAAGTTCACTGTTCTAGGTACTATCATCATTACAAGAGGACGGATTCCCGCCATTGTTTCTAAATTTAGTGTATGTCGGAAGTATTGCGAAAAGATAAATATGTTACATATACATTACAAGATGGCATTTGAAAGAGTTTAAATCTATAGCAAATTTCATTACTTTTTACAAAGTTTAACATATGCTTATATCTATTTTTTTTTTGTGTGTGTCTAGCTGTTAGGCGATTCATGGCTTTGACAGCTTTACCTGAACTAGCGTTGAGCGTAGCGTGAGCGTTGAGGGCTATCAACCTGATTAAAATAAGCTAAGGGATATCGCACATGCAATATGGGGAACGGACCTCAAAGATTTCGCACCTCAACGATGAAGACGAAACCGTGGGTATTTATGTGTCACCTGCCTCGCGGGCCGTGTAAGCTTTTAGTTGAGCAAGTGTGATGATGTCGTCGTCTTCGTCGAATAAATGCCGTGGACATCGGATTTTTGAGATACGGGAGGGCGTGTAGGAAGCCGCCCAACTACTAGAGGGTTGAGGTGTGTCATGGCAGAGTCAAAGTAGCTTCGGGAACGCCTATATCTCGATTTACATAAGTTTTGGGATATTTTGTTGTAGTTACATCTTTACTTATACTGCTCTTTTCTCAATCACTTGTGATCGACACAATATGTACTCTTCTACTATTGTATTATACATATTGCACATACATACACACATACATACATATCATCACGCCATATCCTTTGCAGGGTAGGCAGAGAGAACAGAGTGCCAGAGAACTCTATCTTTGCATACTTCACTCGCTGCCTCAACATTCATAATTCTCTTCATACACGCTCGCCGGTTTCGGAGACTCTTGACTCCACCTTCCTTCAGTACATGACCGATCTGGTCTAGGTAGGTTAGTCTCGGTCTCCCTCGGTACCTACATCCTTCCACTTTCGCATTGTATATCTTCTTAACCAGACGTTCGTTCGTCATTCTTGCCACATGTCCGAACCATCGGAGCATTCCCTTTCGCATCTTTACACCAATACTCTCTTTCATACCTACTCGCTCTCTTACGTCGTCGTCGCGAATGCGGTCGGTTAGCCTAACTCCACACAGATTTTCCGCAGAGATCGCATTTCGACCGCATTAATTTTACTTTCATACTCTTTTCTGCATACCCAACTCTCGCCTCCATACAGTAATGTTGGGACAAGCACTGCGTTATGTATTGCTACACGTGCCTTCTGGCTGAGGTGGTGGCTGCCGAGAAGTTGCCCCAACGCTCCGTTCACTCTATTTCCGGCATTCACTCTTCGCTCTATATCAGTGGTGTACCTTCCATCTCGGCTAAATCCACATCCAAGATATACAAATTCATCCACTTGCTCTAGTATATCATTACCTATTGTTACTCTTACATCTGTTCTGGCTTCGTCTCTTTCAAAGACCATTATTTTGGTTTTGCTCACATTCACGCGTAGACCCCTTTTCTTACAATCTTCTGTCATTGTGTCGACTAGGGTCTGCAGGTCAGTCGCTGATTGTGCCAGCAGGACTGCATCATCTGCATATAGCAGAGTAGTGACCGCTGAGTCGCCCATCTGGACTCCCACATTCATATCGTTCAACCTTTGGAGACATTTATCTAGATATATGATAAACAGCCTGGCTGACAGAACGCACCCCTGCTTAACGCCGATATTGACGTCAAACCAAGGCGACATTCCATCATCCAGCCGCACACAGGCTCTACAGCCCATGTAACTGGACTGCACAGCCTGTAGCAGTTTACCGTTAATACCATACTCCGGTAAAATGTCCCAAAGTTCCTTTCGTACAACTATGTCAAATGCTCTCTCCAGATCCACAAAACTGCAGAAAACCCTCTGACCTAGAGCCAGATGCTTCTCCACAATGTTGCGCAGAGAGAACACTTGATCCATGCATCCCCTTCCACTCCTGAAACCTCCTTGTGTCTCACACAGTAAACCATCGGACACCATCCTCATTCTCCTTTCAATAATTTTACCATACACTTTTGCTGCCAAACTGGTCAAGCTTATGGCTCTGTAATTTGCGCAGTCATAACGTGAATCCTTGTTTTTAAACAAAGGCACGATGACTGTGCTATTCCAGTTCCCGGGAACCATTCCCGAGCTCCAACATAAATTGAGGAGCAACAGGAACGCCTCCCAGACACAGGAGCCACCAAGCTTGATCATCTCGGCAGACACCATATCAATGCCCGTTGCCTTACCATTTTTTAAACTTCTTATCGCCCATTCAACTTCATCCATACTGATGCCATCGGAGGACGCCGTCGCCGAATGTTGATCTACTAGACCACATGCGACATCGGCGCCAACCGTAGCATCCGCTTACATATCGCCAAAATATTCACTCCATCGGCTTAACACGTCTTGTGTTTGTGTAAGAATGTCTCCACCTTTAGACCTTATTTTATTCATTCTGAAGGCTGACCAACCACCCCGAGACTTCTTCACCTCCCTCCAAAAGAGTTTGGTGTTACCCTCGAAGTTTTTAGTCAACCTATCTTCTGCACTCATACTTGCTCTATCACGTTTCTCTTTCACTAAGGCCTTGGTGTCATTCTTACATTGCCAATATATTTCTTTCTTCTGTTCAGTCATACTGTCATTCAGATTCAAAGAAGAGACATAGTGCAGCCACGCTTTCTTCTTTTGCTCTACGGAAGCTGCCACTTCCGCATCCCACCATGCATCACCATTTGTTTTTCTATGCTTCTTTGAACTTCCACATACTTCTTTCGCTGTATCTACCATACTCTCTTTCAATACTCTCCAGCATTCTTCAATGTCCGATTGCGGCTGGCTTGCCATCGTCAGCCGTTCTCGAACACCCTCTGCATACTTTTCTCTTACACACTCTTCTTGCAACCTTTCAACCTTTATTCTTTCAAGCCCTCCGAAGTGGACACGCTCTCGCCAGTGCCTCCACTTTCTGAACAGACCACTAAATCTCACAATAACGAGATAGTGGTCCGTATCGACTGTGGGGCCTCTGTAGGCTCTTGCGTCCAATATTTTGCTTCGGAGGCGACTGTCTACCAAAATTAAATCTATTATACTTTTCTGTTCATTCCTTCTCCATGTATACATATGAATGTCCTTATGTTGGAAAGATGTGTTTGACACAATAAGGTTTCTCTCCATACATACATCCGCTATGAGCCTACCTGCATCGTTCACTCTCTTATCACCAAATGGACCAAGTACGTCCTCATAGTCGGGACGCTTGGTCCCCACCCATCCGTTCAAATCTCCGCATACAATCACGCGTTCACTGGTTTCTGCCATATCCAGAACTTCCCTAACATTATCCCAAAACTTCTCTAGGTCTGATGCCACCGAGGATCCTACGGGAGCATATGCTACAACCATGAATACCTTGGTGACACCAAGTTTTATACGGACCCAAAGAAGTCTGGGATCATACATTCCGTAATCTTTCACACCTGAGGCCAAGCGAGAGGACAACAGTACTCCTACCCCCATGCTGGCTCGATCGCTCTGTGGTACACCAGACCACAGAGCCATCCCGCCACCAGGAAGATCGCAGGCGTCACTGCTCCTTCGCTTGATCTCTGTTACACAGAGCACGTCTAGCTGTTTGTCCGCCATGACGGATATCAGCTCGTGCAACTTACCTTCCACACAACCTCTTACATTCCACGTGCCCACCCGGCACTCTGCTCTCCTCGACTCGCCTGACTGGGCAAGGCGTGATGGGTGGCGGCCCCCATCGCCGCAACTGCCGAAGTTCGTACCGATGGGGGCGGGTCGGTACGCGTCGCCTCCGGTGGACGCCCTAACCCGCATTGCGGTACGCATATCGATATACATTGCATGATACATATTGCACAACTACTGAAAATAGTTTTAGGATCAGCCGCCTGCCTGGTGTCATCCCTCTTTGGGATTGTAATTGTTGACTAGACGGCATAAAATGGAGTTATCCTTGGTAAAGCTCTTAGTAGTTTTACGACACTCGCAAGTAATGTAAGAGTTGGTATTATTAAAAGTTGCCACCATACAGCAATGAGCTATGTCATTACAAATGACATAGGTGTGAATTTTTTTACATTTGGATGTACGAATAAAGTTTAATATACAGCTTTTGACACAAATTAACATATAAGTATAATTATTTACTTCATTGTTTTTGTTATCTAACCATCCATCCACCACTGTGTCGAAGACAAATGTTACATACATACATACATATCATCACGCCATATCCCTTGCAGGGTAGGCAGAGAGAACAGAGTGCCAGAGAACTCTATCTCTGCATACTTCACTCGCTTCCTCAACATTCATAATTCTCTTCATACACGCTCGCCGGTTTCGGAGACTCTTGACTCCACCTTCCTTCAGTACCTGACCGATCTGGTCTAGGTAGGTTAGTCTCGGTCTCCCTCGGTACCTACATCCTTCCACTTTCGCATTGTATATCTTCTTAAGACAAATGTTGGCTATAGACAATCCCAAGGTAACAAATAATAGCACTAACGACACCCTCCTGAGCTGGTCACGAATATCAAGGAATCGGTATCATGGCGATGAGGAGGAAACACAGTGGGTTATGGAGCTACGGGCTGCCCTGCATCGCTCTGGACGAAACGGGTGGGGTATGTCAAGACTTATAGTCTGTACAAAAAAAAATGACACGCATGGAAGGCGTGTTGGTTTTCCGTTTCGTAAGAAGTTTTCACCAACCACCTTTCTTACCCGTAGGAGTCGCCGAAGATTACTAACGGATATAATATGTATATAATAACATATATTACAAGGAAGGAAGTAAATCTTGAAATAAAGGCGCATATCACACTGATCATACGAGTTGCTATACAACCCGTATGCTCAGCATGATATAGTAGCTCAATTTCCCTCCTCTCTTAGAGGAGGCTCGTATCCGTAACGATATGAGCTTAGATGGTGAAATCATCCTTGTCACTCAATTATTAGTTTTTCGCTGAATTCAATTTTAAAATTCATACTGTGGAAAACGACTAAGGATGCTAGTAAATTTAAAAAAATATATATTGTCACTTTATATTTCGTCTCTATACGCGAAGCGATGTTTTGATAAGCCTCGAGAAGGAAATATCGTAAGAAGAAGTATAAGAATAAAACACTGTTAAAATTAGTGAGTTTGGAGATTTAAAAAGAAAAAGAAACAGGTATAGTAAAGAACAGCCGAACAACAACCAAACTAATATGGCAAAAAGTAAACGCAATACGTGATCGTTCCTCTCTTTTCAATTTATGAGTTCTAACAATTCGATTCTAAAAAGGTGGCATGATTCAGAGATACTCCGGCAGTGAGTCAGGGTTTCTTTAATGATAATTTAAAATCCTCTCCTCTTTTTTTTCATACATCAATATGCATCAAAACTATTTTGTCTTTTTAAAAACTAAATAGATTTTTATTTTAATTACTACATGAAAAATTGTATCATACCCTGATATTTTTTTGCATAAAGAGAGTTAAGTAATTTTTTTCAACCTCTATTTCAATTATAGACCAATACGAATTTTTATAATTATTTTTTAAATCTCTGCAGTTATAACTCTTAATATCAACAGTGAAAGTAATGAAAACGCCCAACATTAATCTTTAATTGTCAACCAAAGACAATTCGAAGAAAGTGAAAAGCTTCTAATGCTTATTAAGGGTGTAGATCGTGAAAATCACCGAAAAGAGTGTTACGATTTTTCATATTTAACCTATTTACATATGATTGATATCAATGATAATTTGTATATATTATAATCAAAGACCAATAAGTATGTTCATGCTTATATTAAACTCTTAAACCTAATAGTTGTTATATAATAAACGTCAACAAACGCACAAAATTGAGTAAAAATGCAAAAACATGACTTCGTATTTTTCAGATTTAACCCCATAAATCAACACAAATTGATAAAAAGAAACACTTTTTGAACACTGAAGAAACCAATAAGTATAGCTGTATACTTCTTTTTATACCTTTACAAACAAAGACTTCCTCTTTTAAAGCCCTAAAATCTAGATATATTTTAAGGTAAATTTTTCATACACAAATGTATGGGATAAAGCGTTCGTTTCATTCGTGCCATCTCGGCGGTCACTAACGGCAGTTCCTTTCTGTAAGTGAACGCGACACCACGCTTGTCGGCTGCAGACAGCAGAATTACGTATTGTGAATTTGTGTTTTTTGTAAAAAACTGTAAGTATAACATTTTTATAATTAATTTATTTTCAGTTAGTAGAAAGTATCGATATAATGAATGTCTGAAAGAAAACCATGATGGAACTAGATATAAATCGTAAAAAATACAATATCTACACTAATAGGTATTATAAAGAGGAAAGATTTGGATTTTTGTATGTAACGAATAAACTCAAAAAGTACTGGACCGAATTCTTTTATCATTCGAAAGCTACATTATCACTGAGTAACATAGGCTATTTTTTTCGCAGGACTGATTGAATTTGAGTGTCATGCCAGGGAAAAGAAAGTTTTGTACGCATTATAAAAATATGAAAGCCAAAAGATCTCGGAATAAAATGTAAGTTCCTCCCTACTTATTTATTATCGCATTTGAACAGGGTATATTACAAAGCTAATATAATATGTCATATGATTTAGATCGCCCGATTCAGACATATACCTACAATAACATGTAAATATTGGTTTGTATTATCTATATCTATACTGATAAATAAAATTGAAGTATCTGTATGTAATATCAAAATAATAGGATTTTTAAAAAAAAAAAGGCGATACGGAGTTCGCTGGGTCGGCTAGTATTGTCTAAATATCAAATTGTGGAAGTAGGTAGGCGACAGCGCAACTTTGTCGACATACCTATACCGCCAAACAGACGCGAGGCGCCTAGCGTCTGGCTTAGGGTTGTACAAAATAAATAAAAAGTGGATAATATTGATGAATAATATTGCCAGTATTGAAAATAAAGAAAACCTTGGGGCCGAGACTCTGAGCAACAATGCTACGCGCTGTATAGAGGTAAGTTGTTATACGTAATTCTTACGTTTTAATACTTGTTACATAAATAAACAAACTACTTAGTTAGTGATGGGCGAAGACAAAATCTCAATACTTACCTATAGATTTTTTCTTGCAATATTTATTATTTTCATCGAGAGACAAACACCTTAGTACCGAAATACTTCTCAATTTCTTTCTCAAAAGAAAATTTACGTTCAAATAGGTGACGTCATAAAAAAACAATACCTAATGCGTAAAGAAATTATAATTTCTATTCATCAGGAACCTAATATTGTATTAATTCTTTTGCATTTTTTTAAATTTATAATTATTTTTTATAAAAAAAATCAAGCCATTATCTTTCTTTACAGGAACTAGTTATTGAAAACGACCAAGAGGGAAAGGTGGATGAAATGGAAGTTGGGCGTAGAGTTGTAGACGTTTCTTTTTTTTTTAAAGCTCTTCAGGCCATAGGGGACCACGGTCCAATGGATTGTAAGTTAAGTTACCTCAGTATAATAGGTGAAGTAAAAGTTGGTCTGGACTCAAAACTCATCATGAAATGTAGTATGTGTAGTATGAAATTTACTGTGTGTTTGATTGAAAAGAAAGAAGATAGAATGGAAGTGAATCATCAAATTGTATCTGGTATCATATCATTTGGTGGGAGCTACTATCAGTTAAAAACATTAACTGCCGCAGTAGCCCTACCAATCATGTCACCTTCATTATACAATGAAATTAATAATACGGTTTGCGATTGGTGGGCAAAGACAGCAGCACATTCCATGGCAGAAGCTGTCAAGGAAGAAGTGTGTGAATCTTAGTGAAGATATCCTAAATGGTCCACAACACGTATTTGGTAATCACCAATATTGCAAGGAGTATTTCTGTAGACCTGATACTCGTCGAATAGAACCTGTTGGGTTGCTTCCAGCAATTGTTGGATGCGGATTAATGGACGCGGTACACATTTTAAGTAAAAGACTGTCATATCATTCTAGAAGTTTAATTCATAATTGTACAAGTAATATAGTTGAAAGTTTTTACGCAGTGATTGCCAAATTAGTAGGGGGTAAGCGTGTAAATTATTCTTCCCGTGGTTCTTATGCGGGCCGATGCGCAGCTGCTGTTGTGTCTTTTAATACAGGATCGATTCATAGTAAAACTCATGTAGTAATATTTAAATCTAGTCCTAATCCTTTGATCGCGAAAGTGGAAAATTGTAATCGTAGAATCCGTTTAATTGCTAAACCTAAATTAAGATTGAAAAAGAGCCACAGCGCTGTATCGAAAGACGCTCACTATGGATCAAACTGCGAAAAACCTGATCTGAGTCCAGAATTATATGAGAAAGCCAAGTCATCTTTTTTAGCCGATTTAAAGTTGTCTTGTGCTGAAAGAGAGGAGCTTGAAAGGTCGACCCATTTGCAAAGAAGTAGTTCTGAGTGGATGAGTACAAGGAGAAAATTACTAAGCTCATCATCGTTCGGGGAAGTTTGTAAAAAACGAGAGAGCACAAGTTGTGCTGTTCTTGTTCGTAAAATCGTTTATGGTAGTAATATCTCCAGTTTGCCTGCTGTACGGTACGGTATCGAAAACGAAGAAACCGCAATTAAACAGTTAGAAATTCAAGAGAATATTAGTATACAAGGTTGCGGCTTGTTCGTCGACGATCAATATGAATTTCTTGGTACTACACCAGATGGCATTTATGCAAACGGTTTAATTGAAATTAAGTGCCCACATTCTTTAGCTGGCATGACTCTTGATGAAGCAATGGCCAACCTTTTGGGTTAAGGACAAGGCTTCCAAGGGTTATGTTATAAATAAAAATCATAACTGGTATTTCCAAATTCAGGGACAGGTACATATTACTAAAAGAAACGTTTGCATGCTTGGCATCTGGTTTGGTGCTACTGTACCTATGAAAGTTTATATTATAGAAAAGGACGACAAATTTTGGGAGGAAAAAATGGAGATGAAATTAGTTAGGTTTTATTACGATTGCCTACTTCCAGAATTAGTTGATCCTCGGCAGTCACGAAGCATGCCCATTCGTGACGCGCCCAGTATCATAGAGGCTATGAAAGAGAGGAAAGAAAGAGCTTTACGTGTTATGAAAGAGAAGAACGCCTAATGATTTTGAAAGATACAGGTAACTTAACTACCCAGCCAGTCGATTCACGTAAACACGCCAGTCCAAAAGTCGTTTTAACTTAGGAACTTAGAAATCGCCTTTTGGTTTTCTGTTTTAAACGCACTTATCTAGTCTTGGATTGTCATAAATCTTCCAATAGCTCAATTACTATACAATTTCTGAGTTACCTGGTGTAAAGAATCATAAAAATTGGTTCAAAAATACAGCGAATTGAGAATTCTCCTTTTTTTAAGTCGGTTAAAAGGGCTAAATTTGCAAAAAACGAAGTGACGTCACTGCGCTACGGTTTTTATTACTTACGTGAATCGGGCAGCTGGTAACGTTTTCATTCTGATAGGTTTTGTGATAGCCATTGATTTTATCATCAAATTAGCAGAAATCAGAACTTGATCCGTAATCGAATGAAAAAACATTAGAATTTTGAACTCATATTTCGTTATTGTTTAATTACATACTTTTAATTAGTATATTAATAATTTACAAACTTCTGTTAAAATTAGTAAATAAATGAATTATTTACTAATTTTTGTACAACCCTAGCACGCTTTTGAGATAGCGAGTAATGGCGACTCATATTTGTTATTGTGTAGTAAATAAATCATTTTTATACTTGTGTTTCATTTATTGACATTTTTTTTAAAACCCTAGGATTTTTTTTAGATATCGACGAGGTGATCGTAAACAAAAAGTAAGTATTTGAGTTTACGCAATAGGCACATTTCCTTGCGTAGAGATAAACACACTTCCTACTGAATTTGCAATTATTTTATTGAATGAATATTTTACGAATTAGAATAAATTTTGGTAGTGAAATTACAAATAAATACATAGTTGGAATTTTAGGTAAGTAGAATACAAAAATGTCAGTCCGGACCTGCTCTTGATTGTATATATATATTATAAACTAGTAACCCGCCCTCGCTATCTTCGGCAATATTCACTTAAATTACATACTATAAAAAGCATATTGATCTATAATAAATGCACAATTTATTTAAGGTACTTAATTGGATAAGGATTAATGCTGTATTGTATAAAATCACTTAGTAAATAATCATTTTTTAGTAGAGGATAAAAAATGGTTATGGTGGGTTATCCCTAAGAGATAGACATATGCCATCGTGGACTTTTTTGTTGATCTTTTTAAGATGGATAATACTGTAGTACATTATTTTGGTCTATCTCGTAGGGTTCAGCCAACGTTTGCAATATAAGCGCAAAAAAACGTGCTTATTTACGACATCACATTAGAAACCTCTAAATTAATCAGCGTTTCTCTACTATATTATGCATGTATTATACATATAAACCTTCCTTAAGAATCATTCTATTTATTAAAAAAAACTGCATCAAAATCCGAGCATACATAGGGACAGACAGACGGCGGATAGCGACTTTGTTTTATACTATGTAACTTAATGATAGAAAAACATAAAAATTGTGTCTCAACTACTCTTATTAATCTATTAAAAAGAATCAACAGCTAGTTTCCAAAAATTCAACGTTATTGTTATGCTGTAAATATTCAAGTTCAATAACAATTTCTCAACGTGGAATGTTTGTTGCAAAACATTTTGAAAATTGCGCTCTCTAGGTCATTCATCCGCCCCGTCGGATGTTACATTAAACTTTGGCGCTGCGGTCGCTCGAAATCGAGATCTCAGGCCAACAATCTACACCCTTAAAAGTTGTGATTTTTGAGTTACGTCTTTTTACTTGTAAGCGTCCGATGTAGACAATTAAAACAAAAAAAAAATAGTAGAACATGGGTCAGAGAGTCACAAAATTAATATTTATCACAAAATTTAACAAAAACCTTAAACATATTGTGTGTTACTGTACTGTATAGTCACTTATATATAATAATATAGATTAATTATTTATTAATCTTTTTGTTTCGTAATCTGAATAAGTATTTAGATTTCCTTTTTTTTTCTTTAGGAAATTCTTAATAAGCATTTAAAAAATAATAATGACGGCTAAATTTGCTATGGCCAACAATAAAGTGTTTCGTAAAAAATTAATCAAGCTTCTAGTATGAGTTAAGAAATTGATAACTTACATTTAACAAAGCTGGCTGAAATGTTATTGTTAAATACTATGAGATTGCATGAGCCGTTATTGATGTACAAGATGTAGTTATAAAGAATTAGTCTAAAGCCCAGACCGAGTTATGAAACTACAGACATAACGCATTAAGATAAATGATAACACTATTAAGATTGTACATAATATTTACACATCGTAGGAAATATAAAATGATTTTAAGTACGTATTAGAATATATTTTTTGTCTTAATTGAAGTAGATGATTATATCATCATCATTATGACAGCCCATAAATGTCCAACTGTTGGGCTCGGGCCTCCTCTGTAATGGGAGGGAAATTAACCTACCATACCGCGCTGGTCAGACATGTAGGTATAGGGTTTTGTTTCGAGTTTTCCTTCTCTCGCATAGATGTTATACACGTTTTATATCCCTTAGTCGTCGCGTACGATCACCCACGGGTAAGATATGGGGTGGTGAATAGTATTCTTACTCCGTCACCACACGGAAGTATTATAGATTATAATGATCTGTTTTTATTTAAATGAGGTTTATGAAGAGCACTTTCTTTACACTAGGCAGTGGCTTAGCTTTGCCCTTGGTATTGCCAAGTTTTCAGAGAGGCATTAACACTTACCATCACGTATGATGCTTGGTGATTTGCTACCCCAAGCAATAAAAAAAACATTGTTTAAAATAACTTTAGTTTCATTTATACCTGATCGAGCAATGCAGAAGAGGTTAATGAATTTATTTAGTCTATGTGATAAAAATCTATATTGTCAACAAAACAAAAGTTGAAAATCTATGTTCATCATCATCATCATCTTAGTCCATAAATGTCCCACTTCTGAGTTTGAGCATCCTCTACAATAGGAGGGAAAATGGCTTATACTACAGTTTGACGAATGACGAATTGACGGGTTGCCACAGGTTATTATTTTTTGCAAAGATGTTTAAATGCATATTTCGAACTTTTTATGCATAGACATTATATGGATGTTTTATTTTTTATTATATCCCTTTGTTGTTTTTTTACATCTCCTATTAGCAAAATGAGCATTTTATTCATTATTTATCAAGACACGATGAGTATGTTCAGTAGAATATTATTGAATATTTATTAGTCAGTAGGATTTTTTAAATTTCTAATTATCCTATCCTATATTTATCCTATGTAGCTAAATAGTTAATTTATCTATATTTAATTAACAAATTAGCTCATACCAGCTTAGAAATGTTAGGAACAACTGCCGCTCTGCTTCTTTTAATTTAAATATGTTTTAAACAACGTTGATTTTATAAAGTAAATTATGTTAAAAATATATACCTTATTAGTTTAAATTCATATTATTATAATAAAACACAGTTTCTCTGGTTATCTGAACGCTCTAATCATAAATACTTATGTTGTGTTTGAAAAATTTTGTGTTACATAATCTGTTTATTTATAAATATTATACTTATAAAATATGATAAATAGGACACATTTCTTTTTATCTACACCACACCCTACACTAAGTAAATAATCGCTGTATTGCAGCTGACTTTACAAATATATATATAATTAAAGCAGAAAAAAATACACACAAACACAGGACAATAGTTTGTGGATAGAACAAAGTATTATCCTACGTCGGAATCAAACCCACGGCACTGGCACAGAAGGTTGGTATCTTAAGCACTACGCCATCTGTGCAGTCACTTGAGCAAAGACTACAATTATTTCAAGATATTGTTAATGCATAACTAGAGATTTACATCATCATCATTAACTTGCTCTTATCCCAATTTATTTGAGGTCGACGCAATATGTCTTCTTATTCCATACAACTCTATCAGACGTCATCTCTGTGTTCACTCCTTGTCTATCCATGTTATGTTTCATGCAGTCCATCCATCTTTTCTTCGGTCTTCCCTTACCCCTAAAGCCTTCAACATTCATACTTAAAACTTTCCTCACAACATTACTTTCATCCCGTCTCATCACATGTCCATACCCTGCCAATCTTTCACTCCTTAACTTTACCGTCACTGGCGCAGCTAGAGATTTGAATATTCCATAAAATAGGACATTATAATTTCAAATATCGAATGAGGCGCTCAAAGTACCAGCAATAAATATATAAATAATTTACGCACGGGAATTTACGATTAGGTATTATGATGATCATCTGATGATGATGGCTAAGTTTATGCCAATCATCTTCATAATCTCAGCTGATATACGTCCCACTGTTGGGCTCGAGCTTCCTCCATAATGAGAGGGAAATTGACCTACTATACCACTACTATACCGCTGGTCAGACATGTTGGTATAGGGTTTTGTTTCGAGTTTTCCTTCTTTGGCATATATGTTATTTGCTTTTTATATCCCTTAGTCGTCTCGTCCGATCACTGATGGGTAAGATAGGGGGTGGTGAATTGTATTCTTACTCCGTCACCACACAGAAGCCAATAGTAGATGTTAATAGGCGTCAGTCTATCAACGTTTACTATTGGCATAGGCCCCGCCATACGGGGAATAATACTGTAATCGCCACGATTCATAAGTGGAATACCAGTGCAGGTGTTATGCACTCCCCAGGAGAGCGCTACCGCACATTTTCCTAGTGAGGTTGACGACATATTGTATTCTAACCCACACAATACGGGTAACATATTAAAACTTATAATATTTAGGGAATATTTATAATAGAAGGACGGTGGAGTCAAGAGTCTCCGAAACCGGCGAGCGTGTATGAAGAGAATTATGAATGTTGAGGCAGCGAGTGAAGTATGCAAGGATAGAGTTCTCTGGCACTCTGTTCTCTCTGCCTACCCTGCAAAGGATATGGCATGATGATATGTATGTAATTATAATATTTAGGTATTATAATAATTTCCCATTCTTTTATTTATAACATTAAATATAAGAGTATAGATTAGGGGACGTCCATTAATCACGTGATCTTTTTTTATCATTTTTTAACCCCCCCTCCGCCTTGGGGATACGTGGTGAGGTTTATGGCTATGACCCCCCTCCCCTCCCCCACCAACATCACGTGAGTTTTAGTACCTACAAAGTAGAAGCCCACAGCTCATTATATTCTCGTTTTTTTGCTTTTTAATACTTGCAAAAAGATCTTTATACAGAACCTACTTTAAACGACTTCGTTCGTTGCCTGGCAACGGTAAGTCAGTCACACTACACGCCACTTTTTAGTTTAGAAATGGAAATACATGTGATATCTTACTACACAACCTTGTGATGTTTCGTGATTTTTGTCAAACCCCTCCCCCCCTTTCAAATCTCATGTGATTAATGGACAGCCCCTTATGGTAATTATGTTCAAATAATAATAATGCTGCAAAGCGTGTTTATTCTCAATATATTATGACAAATTTGCTTGAAATATTTATAATGAATATTTGTTACAGAATATGTTATATTAAAAAGTAAAACATACACTAATTATTATGAATTATTACATAAATCATAAAAGTAAAAGATTATGAAAACAGTTGTAACTTGTAAATGAGCTATTATGTCCGCGGAAACTGCGAAGACATTTAGTATTGTTGCAAAATTTAAATATTTTAATATTGTTATTAATTTTGTTTGCGATACAATTTTAGTCTGATTTTAACAATAATTATAACAAGAACAGCTATAATTACTCAGATTTTCGTGTACAAAATAATTCCAGCACCCGAAATTACCAAAGTCGTATTGATTTGTTAATTTATAATATAATGTTGACCAGCATATTCGATGCTTAATATGTATAAAGAATAATTGAATGTATATTTAAAATCGAATGAATTGGATATTTAAAATCCACACTAGGCCTACATTAGGCTACCCGCGAGGGTTAACCGCCGGGCGGGCCACCGAAGACAAAGACCGAGTTCCGGTGGTCCGCTCGCACGGCGTGGAGAGGTACTTGTAGGGCGGGTCTATGGGGTCGTGCGCCGCTTCTTCTGTCGCCCCGGACGGATTAGCGGGGCGTGACCACTCCATAGCCCGCCGCCAAAACAAAGGCCTACATTAGACTACACTAAGCCTCATTACAAGTTTTCTGTTAAAATAAAAGGAATATTCATTGCAATAGAATGCAAATATGTACATATATAAACATAATTCCTTCTGTAAGCTCTATACTAGACAAATTCTATACCCTAAATTAGAGAAAAATGCCTTCAGAGCCAAAAACTATAAAATTGCAAAACTTTATTCCTGTAAGGAGGCGAAAGAAGGGACGGAATTTAGATTCAAGGAAATACGATGGCATTGTGTGTAGCATTATATATGTAGATTATAAATGAATAATTGTATCTATGATATTCGACAGGAGTGAGAAAGAGTAATAGAAAAAGTTACATTGTATCTGTATATAGCTATTTGTGGAGACAAGAGCAAAAAAGTGATAACGATGTTTTAGTTATGGAATATGTTTCTCCTTAGATCTTTTAGTATAATGAAAAACCTTAAACTTTTTCACACACGTAGTGGTTTTAGTCGCCGATTTAATTTTCACCTACTTATAAGAAACCGATCCCAAAAAAAATAAAAACGACGTTATCTTATTACGAATTTGTATTATATTTGAAACTATTGAAAATAATATAAAAACTTTCTCTCTCTAATCTTATAACTCATCATTCATCATTCGCCTACTCTTATCCCAATTACTTAGGGTCGATACAATATGTACTCTTCTTTCATAGTACATATTGTAAAAGTTATTGGCAATATTTTCATGACTGGATGCCTGCGAGACGTCAACCCTCCTTGGGAATGTAGTTGTTGACCAAACGGCATCAGATAGAGTTGGCCCAGGTTGTTATAAGGCTCTTAGTCGTCTTTTACGACATCCACGAGCAAAGTAAAGGTTGGTAGTATTCGTAACCGCTACCACACAACAGTCTCTAATCTTATAACTATGTTGTTAAAAATTTTACACCTGAAATACCTGAACAAGGCATTCTTTATTTATATTTTTTGATATTCAAATGTTTATAATTAAAAGTTTTACCCATTCGCAAATAAATAACATATTTTTTTTTCAATAAAATGGTTCTACTTTATCAGATTGAATTAAAAAATCCAGCTAAAGATAGTATATAAAGATAATCTATTATACTTTTTAATTGAAAATACTTTGAAAATTATTTAAATATGTAGATACATAATTAAAATATTAATTAAATTCTTCGAATTGGAATATTAATTATATTGTAATATAAAATATATTGAAATATTAATTTATATAAGGCAATTTTGTTGAGTATATTGTGCACAAATTTAGGTAGACAGTACATCGTTCTCGCGTCGTATATTTAGAGTAAGATGTCTCGATGTCGACTTAAATAAATTGAAAGCGCCACTGTTCACCTTGTAATACACATTCTCTAAATACATGTGCGTTCATTTCTGTAACTTTTCTTTAATGTAATGTCATGGTGGTAGACACCAGACATAGATTCAGACTCCGTATTGTTATTAAGATCTTTTTAAAAAAATAAATCAACAATATTTTGTTTGACAATCTGTCTGGACACACGCCTTTCGTCCGCGGGGTGACGAAAGGCGGGGCGCGGCCCCATAACTCACTTCTCTCATTGCCATTGGGCTCACCACTGGAACTGTGTCCTTGACGTCTGTGGCCGGCCCAGAATGATTTATACTAAGCAATACTAAGCGCTATAATACAATGATTTTTTTTCTCGAAATTGGATCTACTTAATTGGACTGTTTGCCCTGGACAAATATAGTGATCGACAGTTTAAAAATCGCATTCCCAAACAGGACCGATTCTGTATTAGTAATGACATGGGCATTAGATATGACATTCATCTTGTTCGTATTTATTTGCAGAACTGCTGACTCATTGTGTATGTGGGGACTTATTTCGTGTTTTCTTTCTTTTGTGTTGATATTACTTGCTTACGTCCCTCAGTTTCTTGCAAGACCCGCGAAAATGTAAGGTATAGTGTAGCGGTATAGTGACCGGTTACTATAGTGTAGCGGATATATCAAATTGCTTGAATAACCACCATGAACGTCAAATATCTGACGATGAAGAGTCTCCAAAACTTTATCAAGTAATCATAGAAACATGAGAAAGCTGTTAAATAGATTTTTGTTATTAATTAAATTTGAAGCTATTGAAACTATAATGTATAGTTAATAGAAGTTTTCGATCATTTCAATTTATATTAAGACTAGGTATTATATTGGTCCCTTGTTAGTCATAATCCACGATATACAGTAGAATCCGGTTATAATACATTATAGAGAACTGACAAATCCGCCATACTAAACGGACGTCATACAAAGCAGAAAGTCTCAGAAAATGCAAAACTTTCTAGTTTTGTTAGGTACATACATAATATCACTTTAATAAACAGTAAAACTGCAAAATTAACCGCTGAATTAACACTTGATTAAATTGTTCTCGTAATTCTTTCAAAGAGTCTCGCTCACTTTCAAATCCAATTAATGATTCTTTAATCTCCTACTTGTTTTTAAAAAATATTGATATTTTGGAATGACCGACTCCAAATTTGCAATAGATCAGTATGAATCACGATCTTCTAGTTTGAATATAATTGCATAGATACTTTCAAATCATAAAAATAGCATCACAATGTTAAGCTTTTCCCCAAAAAGTTTAACAATATGATGTCATTTTATTTGCAAATCACTAACAAATGTCATTTATCGACTCGTAATTGTCATAAAGAAATAAAACAAAAACGAGCCAAGTGCAATTCACACATCAGGAGCAACGAAAACAGGTGAATACATAAAGAATACACCATGTCGGTCAATATGACCGGCCTTGATTTTTCAGAAACAGGTCACAATAAACGAAATGTCAATCTAAGCGAGGTCATTATATCCGTTCTTCTTATAAGGATTTTACATGAAAATCAAACTAGGTTGTGAATATCGTCGTATTAAGTGGATGGTCATTATAAGAGGCGTCGTAATATACAAATTCTACTGTTAATACATATTATATTTTTTTTAATCAAATTATTGATTAAATCTAGTGAATGTGGCTTATACTGCTAACCTTAAATTCCAGGAAATCTAGAAAAAAGAATTCTAAGAGTAAAGTAAGTAAAATCTAGGAGACTGAATCTGCGCTTGATAGATGGCAATAAATTCACGCTCTATTTTGTGGGTCATAAAATTATTAATATTAGCTGCTTTTATCGATACATAGGATAAAGAAAATAAATTTATCATTTTGTACCTATATCAAATAATTTACTGTCACTGACAATATAATGCAAGCTACATGCTCTCTTACAATTAATAGTGAAAATGTATATAATAAATATTTATTTTTATTAAATTCAACATATTTAAATCTCAAACTTACACAATTAATGCCAAATCTTAGTGCAGGAATAAAAAAGAATGAAAATTATCTACGATACTAACCACAGAATCTGCGCAGTCTAATTGGTCGTATGGGCCGCTCTGCGCTGTACCAAAGGCGACCCGAGTCGCGAAGTGAGCGCTTTCGGTCAAGCGAGGCCTCGTGCGCATCTTGTGGGAATGTTTCCGAGGTATAAAAGAAGGTAACACTGTCTTTCGTTGAACCATTGCTTTGCATATACCCGTTCAATCCATATACTCGCTGGAGATAATACGCAGGTACATAATACCTACAAATTAGTGATGTGATTGTGATAAGTGTTGTGTTGTGTAGTGCTGTGATCTGATAAGTTTTATTTTCTTTTGACAGAAAGTGCGGCAGCGAGTGACGTCACAGACAAGATGCGGTTATGCGCACTGGTAAATGATGTTTTTTTTGTTATATAATATCACCGTTAAGAGCGTAAAGTTCAAGTTTGTTTCCTAATACGATTTGGTACAATATTATTGGCAATGATTATTACTTTTATGACTTATATTTATAATAATGATTAAAATAATATACCCTAGATATTTCAACATTACTTGCATTATATATAAATTAAGAATTTTATTTCTATACTTTTCAATAATGGAATAAACAATTTTTGTATATTCATAACAGTAATATAATTATGTAGGACTTACTTATAGAACTTATTTGAAAGGAAATTGAACTTAGCAAATTGGTAAGAGATCCAACAAATATAAATCTCATTATAAGAATACGATGAATAAGTACTTTATAGTAGTTTTCTTAATCTTTAAAATCTAACATCTATCTAGTTTTCTTAATCTTTATAATAATCACTAGCGGTATAAAATACAGTAAATAATGGACATCTAATATGCTGATGCACATTGCTTTTAAGTTACCCTATTAATGTGTCTGTTATAAAAGGTAAAACCAATGTATGTATGTGATACGTGAAGGTTATTTTTAGATTATCCGTGGATGAAAACAGTATACAAGAATGACACAGTGTAACTATTGCAAATAATCCTCAAAATATATAAGAACTTTAGAATATTAAAGTTATCTGATTACTATATTAACATTCTTAACGTTCTAATTATTGGATTTTGGTCATTAATAATGTAACACTGAAAATATTTAGCTTAACATGTAAAGATTAATATTTAATTCAAACACATCATACGTTTTAGTTGTATATTATTTTCAACCTTCAATAATATGGTAGTAATGATAACAGCTAGTAAAGAAAACTGTATAGCTAATTATTTTCATTTAGGTCAGAACAAATCTTACGATCGAAATATCGTGCTTATCAAACATACATAATTAGAAAAAAAAAATAAGACTTAAAAAGTCTACAGTTGTCTATAAAATTATTCTATGCATAAAATAAATATATTAAAATAAATCAATATAATTAACTAAAGTTGTAAAATACACAGTAAAATTAAATTAAATCTGTGTATTATACGTCGTGAAATTTGTAGGCTTACTATTTTCAAAAGATGGCAAGATTTCTAACTATTACTTTCGCTTTTGATTCAATGAACCTATATTTATTTTCTCAACGATCCTAATTATTTAAAGACGGAAGAATATCGGATTTGAATTGAAGATACATTATAATAAGTAGGACAAGTTATACGGACTGAATTTTGCTATCATTTACACATTTGTGCTGTGAAGGCGTTGTTAAGTCTTACAATATTAGCATCTGCTGTCTATAAATAGGGATATTATCTAAAGTACTTATTCATACATGTCCTTCTGCAACTAAATATGCTATAATATTTACTTGTATTATGGTAATCTTATTGCACCTCGTCCATATCTTTGAATTGACAGCTAGGCGACATGGAGACCTATAATCCGTTGTTCTGCTGTGTGTCTTCTCTACTTTCATATGAAGTATTGGTATAACACAACGGAATTGAGATCAGTGTTCTCACTACCCAGTGCACCCTTGAGAACTTTCGGGCAACTACTGTTTGAGAGACGTCTTGGCACACTACCAGGTAGGTTGCAAACGGTGGACCGTCTACGGACCAACCGACGGCAGCTAGGGTGACATAAGGTGTAACTGTATGTGAAAACCTGGACGTATATGGCTCCAAACATGCCGGTAGATCAGGTCAGTATAGAGCTTAACCTCTTTGACTCACTCCGCCGCCTCCTTCAACGAGATTAGGACATGGTCTAATACAGTGATCATGTCCCAGTTTCTGAAGGTGGCTATATTGGTATTTTCAACGGTTGGCAATAGCTCGACTGCATTCATTGCAGAGTATTCATAGTTCTTTTGGGCGTAAGTTACACAAATCTTGAACATTTACTGTATCATATCCTTGTGGCAGCCAAATCTCTTCGTGACTATGTACTGGTATAAAAACCACAACAACCATGCTTTCAAAACGCCTGCAATAGTCGTAAGGAAAACATCTTATGCTGCTGCTCTGTTCAGTTTATTACTATCAGTTGGAGAGTCTTTACCGCCTAAATACTAAAATACATCAGACAGAATCTTCATCGCCACAAGAAGAGAGAAGATTTTGATTGATTTATTATGTGAATTATCCAGAGAAGGGGTCGCGTGTGTACCCTATCTACATATGACCCTGAATATCATGATTCTCTATAATCTTTACAGCAGACTACAAACCGTACACACAATACAACGTCACTGACCTGATCACCAAAGTATACAGCTGCAAGCAGTAGCTTTGGGGCTGCCTTGATTTGGCATAAACCGTAAGACAGTAAAAACCGCTTTCAGAATCTACGAAGTAGGAGTGTTCTTAAAGCTACCATGACTCACCCAATACAAGGCCCAGATACTTAACCAGCAAACGTTTGGTGATTGAGTTGCCGGCCAATGGTCCACCGCATGGACCGTGAAATAAGAATGACTTTGTTTTATTCAGGGTCATCTTAAGCCCCAGTGTTTCGATCTGGCTACCTAACTACCTTTAAATACCTTCTAACTTGACTAAATAGCTATGTAATGTTAGAGTTAGCTAAGGGATTTTCTTTTATAAAGTTCCTAACCTAAGCTGTGGTAAGTATGTATTCTAAATGATAAATAATAATAACTTGGGAACTTTTAGGACCGTTTTCTTTTTCATATTAAACATCATTTGCATGCGCAGAGTATTTGCCACTTGGGCTGCGTAGTGAACGCTGCTGCATTGCAAATAATTTGGCATTGCCCGTGTTCAGGTAAGCGAGCTTTGTGTAGTAACCGATGCAAGTAAATGTCAGACTTAATATGAATAACTCAAATTCAAAGAAAATCTATCGCACTATCAAAGACATCCATTAATCGCATTCTTCTCTTGACGACTGCCGCCGCATTCTCGGCTTACAGGCGAGGGTGAGGTGTAACAGTCTGAGGTCGTTGAACTTCTTAAAAATCGAACTAGGCGAAATATCGTGGACAACCTCTCTGAAATACTATAGTCTGCCTTTTAAGCCCTCGCTCCTTTACTTGGAAAGAAAATTTATGGATGTTTTCATTCATCTATTGCCAGGTAGATGATTTGCAGAATATTATGCAGACAAAATTGTTAATTATGCCGCATATTTGAACGTACTTGTGTCGAGCTGATGCTGCCGACCATCGCTAAGTTGATGCTCGATAGTGTCAGGAACTGCGAGACGGTCGTCTCGCGGCAGGAGGCGGCGGGGTAGGTCCGAGAGCAGATCCTCTTCGGTGATACGCTCCGCCGCCCGCGCCTTGGGGGGAGCTTAAGCGCGAGTACCTGCACCTGATGTCATCCTAGATGACATCAGGTGCAGGTACATTCTGATGCCACGGGTGATTGGACCCGGGAATAGGCCGTCCCATATAGAGGCTGAGCGCGTAAGGGCGACGCCCCAGCCAGCTGCCGGAGCGTCGACGGGGGTTAGTAGTAAGGGTAACCCGCCGGGCTGACTACGGATGTCAAGGTAGCGGTACCAGTGGCCGGCCCAATGGCGATGGGGAGGGAATACGGTGGGTTATGGGGTCATGCGCTGGCCTTTCGTCGCACCGTATGAATTGTACAGCATGTACCCAGAACATAGGTCGCCAAAAAATAAATTCAACTTACCAAGTCTGTCTATGTATTCATAAATATGTTACGGTTTATGGCACAAAAAAGTTGTCTCGAAATATCGACCTAATAATGAAGCTTAAAGTCGCTAAAGTACTCGCGTACACAGTAAGTACTAAACAACCCAACTGTGTTACTTTTAAGCTTTCAGAGGCAGGCGATGATTCTCCCTAAGTTTTTGTTATTCTTATTTAGCACGAGTTGTAATAAGAAAACGATAACAGATATAAATCTGTATAATGTGAGAATATATTGAAAGTCGCATACTTTCAATATATTCTTGTATATTTGTATGAGTTCCCCATGCTAGTTTGAAAATATAATTCAAAAACATGTGACCGATGTCAGGACTGTCCTGGTCTGACTGGACTGATTGGTTCTCCCGTAACCATGAACGCTGTAAAATGTTTGAAACATCGGGAAATTAAAAATCAAACACATACGCAAAAATAGTTTTATTTCAAATGTGTAATACTCGCGTAAACATTAGAACTCATTATGTGACCAATATTTTTAACGATTCGCTCATCGACTTTCTATTTGATTATGTCCCTATATTTAGATGTTTTACTTGATAAAAACCATATAAACATATTACATAAGATACCTAAAAGTTACTGTTAGATAATAAAAGTTTTTATAAACAAATACGATGTCTCTTAATAGTAATCGCCTCATTTAGGAAGAATACATAAATAAATTAGTAAAATTTGGCATAAGTTACAATATCCGTAATGCGTTAGGTAAGGTAATAATTAGATAATAATACCTTCATAAGGTACTAATTGTTTTAAGAAGATATACAATGCGAAAGTGGAAGGATGTAGGTACCGGGGGAGACCGAGACTAACCTACCTAGACCAGATTGGTCACGTACTGAAGGAAGGTGGAGTCAAGAGTCTCCGAAACCGGCGAGCGTGTATTAAGAGAATTATGAATGTTGAGGAAGCGAGTGAAGTATGCAAGGATAGAGTTCTCTGGCACTCTGTCCTCTCTGCCTACCCTGCAAGGGATATGGCGTGATGATCTGTATGTGTGTATGTGCTAATTGTTTTGAAGGTACTTCTTTAGACGCGTTATGAATCATATATTAAGTTGATATTTTACAATACGAAATATCTACAGAATACAATTGTTCATAATGGGACAGTATCTGAGGTTTCGTTGAAATTTTTCGTCCTATGATTTGATGACTATCACTTACTTTTCGTCCCCTTTTCACATCTTCCTCATTTTTTAGAGTTTATGAACTCTAAAAGATGAGAAAGATGTATACCTTCTACATTTTTTTATTTGTGCAACGCTTTCTTTACGCATGACCACCTCTCAGGAGAAAGATGTAGTATGCCAGGCTCAACGCCTACTAAGTATCAGCACCACTACCTGCTAAGAACCACACGCTGTACCTAACTCCTGGTTACGGCCAAGTAGCCATCCTTTTCACACGCGCCGTAACTCCCCCGGAATATACAATCTACAGAACAGTGGAAGAAAAAAAACCTAATTATACTATGCTGTTCAGATGAATTAAAATAGAGTTTTGTAGAAAGGGGTGGTTAGTTGTATTCTTACTCCATCCTCATATGTAATAACCGAGTAATAATATGGAATGAGAAGCTATTAATTCACTAAAAATGCTTAATATTTTTGCCATTTAATTAAAGATTTAAATATTAATTTCAATTTTCTTTTTCAGTATTATTTAATACTTTCATTGAAGAATGCGTAAATTTCGGTTTCGAAAAAAAAATCCTATATATTAAAAAAAAAATTTTGAACTATTTTTTCATCGTGATTGCAGTGTTTACTATTCTAAATTGCATTCAGCTTTAATTTAACTCAATTCATCAGGATATTACTAATACTCACCTCTATAATTGAAAAAAATATATATATACACATATATATACTATAATAATATATAATCTATACACTATAAAATAATTACATATACTATATAGTTAAGAGCGATTTTTAATAATGCTAAAGTATAAATGAATTGTAAAATACATGTTTTATTTGATAGTTACTTTAATTAATAACATAATACCGTATCAACACTTTCTTTTTCGGTGCCGAGCAAGATTAAGGAAATGTTTAATGGATTTCGTCAAAGTTGATTCATTATAGTCTTTTTCTAATATTTTGTGAGTCTTAATTATCACCTACCTAGTTAACCACACCAAACACTAAATGATTGACTGCTTAAATTATAGGTTATGTAATAAAAAATATTTAATTAAAAATAGAAATATTTTTAGAAATATTATAATAAAGATGATTTAATAATCATATTATTATCTAAAAATTCTGTAAATCTAATTAAAAGATTATATCATTACTCATCAACATTGTTGTTTAATAAATAAAAAATAAATATTTCTTTCTTAATTGTAAACGTAATATGCGGTAAATGTAAATACATTTCCGTTTTCTGCGGAATCAAATTTAAAATATGCGCATATTTTGTGTTTCTAAATTATTCTACTCATATTAAGACGTTGCATAAGTTCAGTTGAATGATAATCTGCGAAATATTATATAACATTCATAATGTTAGTAATGCTCTCTTCATGTGACGACGATGTGCAATAAAAGAAATGAATAGCATTAAAACTGTAAGTCATTTTTCATCATTATCACAAATTAAATTTGCATTATCGTTTTTGTTCAAGTATAGTTAATAGTTTTATGATATTACGAAATAATTTTATATCCGCAATTGCAAATTTAATTAAATTGGTATTAAATGTTATACAGATTTATTAATACTAGACTAGACATAAGTTTCGTAGAGTTTAGTAGTGGTAGGGCCGGTCTGTTGAGTTTTATGTCTACCGCCGCAAACACCTCCATCTGGGTAGTACCACACTCTTATAGAAAATCGACGTCATAGCAATGGCAATGTCCTGTTACGTTTTGATCGGTGAGCGAGAGAGCTGGTAGCACAGCTTTCTGGGTGGGTTTTGGTTGGTAGGCAGCGGCCTTGCTGTACCCCTGGTATTGCAAAGGTCCATAATACTCACCATGAGATGAGTTGCTTGTTCGTTTGCCATAACCAATTTACCTATTAGATATCTACCATTTCTTATTCTGGTGAGCAAAATGGCTACAGCCAACGCGGTTATCTAAGGTGTTAGCAGTGCAGTGCATTGCTTAAGAGTACTAGAATCCACCGCTGCTTTCGGTCTTAACTTTATAAACCGTCTATTAGTACCTGCAGTTTCAGTTGTTCAGGCGTCATAGTTGTCTATAGCTGCATGGTAGCGGCTCTTAATACTCCCAACCCTTACTTGGATTGTGGATGTCGTAAAAGCTATTTTATTGCGTATATCGAGCTTTATAACGCACCTAGGCCAACTCCACCTGATGCCGTCTGGTCAACAATTACATTCCTAAGAAGGGTTAATGTCAGGCTGGTAGCAGGCCATAAAATTATTGCTGATAACTTTTGTAATATGTTCGATGAAAGCAAGATCTACTCTGCTTTCATTTGCTATTGCGTCGACCTCAAATAATTAGGATAAGAGCGTGAGAATGATGATGATGTAGCGTCATAGTTATTTTTCTGCTATCTATCAACTAATGACGTAAGTTTAACAAAGAGGCAGTTATGGATAATGTAATGTTTCTATTATCCCTTATTACTGAAGATTCTGGGCGAGGACTTGAACATACCGAGGCATTTAACGTGAAATATTGTAGTTAATAATTGTTAAACCGGGACGGGTTCTTTATAATTACAGTACATGAGAATTTACACTGAGAAAAAGTATATTTTATATTGCCTTTATTTTCATAACTAGATGACATAAATTTTAGATTCAATGGTCGAGGAATTAGGTAGTAAACTGCCTTAATTTTCACTACCAAGCACGTATCATAAATTATGATTTGACATATATAACATTAAAGGGTACGAGTATTATTTGTCATAGAATAAGCAGAGAAACTTTGCGCTGTGTCTGATTACTAAGAATCCTCGTCATTTCCAATAGACCAACGGCTTAAAAATATGATGGCAGAGATCAAATGCTAAAGATCTCGATCCAAGCAATGTATGTCATAAGTACAATTAGGTTCACAATTATTTCAATTTTTTTTGTAAAACTAGCTGTCCCGGCAGACGTTGTATTGCCCGGAAAACTTTTAAGCGATATGCCGACAGCAGCGCCACCTACCGGGTATAATTATGTATTGAAATCATCCAGGGAACCATTGAAATATACCTAGAAATTTTCATCCCAATCGGTCCATCTGTTTGACATACCGACAACGGCGCCACCTACCGTGTCCAATTACGAATCTAAACCATTCCCGAATCCCCTCGAACACACACAAAAAAAATCAAAGCAAGCCGTTTATGTGGAGTTCACTGTTAACTCACGTACAGAAGAATTATATACATATTCTTTATTATAATTCTATTTTTAATCAACTTCATTTCAATATTAGTTTATAAAAGTAAGTATATAAATTATAAAAATAAATTATAAATATTTAATCATAGTATTTGGTCACGAAAAGTATTACTTAATGGTAAATTTACCGTAAAGTATTTGCGTGCAGCAAAAAGCTGCTATCACCTGACCTATGTACGTATTACTAAATATTATGCTGTCATCCAAACGTATAAAGAGTTGTCCATATATTTTAAGAAATTGGGCACAGTACAATATAATAAACTTTTCCGTTAGCAGATTATTTATGATAAAGATTTCTATTAATACCGGTAGTTTATGAGCAAATAAATAAACTATTCGATTGGATTTTGGTGGGAACATGGAAGCGTCATATGATGGTTTTGTATTATATTCACCATCTTAATATGTTAATGTATTATATTAAATAATTTTGATGGATTTTTATGTTATGCAGAGGAATTGCTGAGGTGTCACTACACCGCAGCAGTTCATACACGAGATAAAAGGGCTTTGCACATGGCAATAAAAAATTCTAGAAGGTACCATTTACAATGTGGCCTTAGCACTATTAAAGGCGATCATTTGACTTACTGACGGACAATGACTAATTTAAGGAAACTAAAGATGTTAAGAATTTGATAATTTATGAAGGAAATTGTAACTCGACACTTGCAACAGTAGATAGTATATGATAGCTAACACAAAAAAAAAGAAGAACTATTTGGTTTTATAAGAATAAGACTAATAAACAATACAATAGGAAATGCAATAACTATTAGTTCTCAGTAGAAATAAATATTAGTCCCTTGCACTTCGAGTAAAAAAATCATGGTGTGGTCACCATGGTTTCTACAGTTACAGTAGGTATTTTTAAATCACTAACACTGACCACATAATTATACATTCGATATAAAACATTCATTTTAGCTCCTATACCTTTTAATATTGGGCTCATTCCTCATGTAGTTATACGATAAGAATATAATTGCCGGAGAGTAAGAACCACAGTAAGAGGCATGTTTTGAATACAGTTTGTTGTGAAATACGAGGCAGACTTACGTGTAGCAGTGGACAGCAAAGGGCTAAACGATAATAACTAGGTTTGAGCCTCCTTCACAGTAGAAGAGAAACTGACCTACTATACCAGACCGTTCAAACGGGTTGGTATAAGGTTATATTTCTAGATTTCATCCTCTTTTATTAATGTTAGGTACCTACGGATAAGGAAGGTGAATATTTTTTTCCATTACCACGCAGCTATATATTTCTTAAAATGTCAATATATTTTCTAGTAAAATAAAGTAGAATATAACAAGGAAATCTATTTGAGATATTATTTTTGATTCTGGGTCATCGTGACTAGCCATTTATTGACCTCGAACTCATTCTATGAGAAGACCTGCGATTTACGGTGGTACAGTAATTGGACGATGATGAATGTTTCATAACTCCAATTATAGCAGGTGTTTCACTTGTATTTATATGTTAGACAGATTATTTGATTGCATCATACAAATCAAAATATTTTTGTTTGCTTTTATAGTTTTTTAGGTTAGTGGGTTGGTTTGAAGTAATTATCAGCAATGGTATTTAGGTATATCAGGAAAAGAATACAACAATGTTACGATGGTTAAAAGATAAAGGTTATAGACTCAATAGATAGGCTTCGTGGGTCCATGGTAATTCAATAATTACTAGTCGCAATTTCTTGGGTCGACCAAAAATATTAATGCGTAATGTTAATTTGCGTTAAATTACTTTAACAGCGTCCACAAAATTTGGAACTGTGCTTATTGGATGACAATGAAAGTCCAATTTTACGCGAGACTCTTTATGTAGTGGCGAGTAAATTCTTCTTTGAAGGCTTAAAAGTCTGCTAAGGACTATACCGAGTAGGCAACAGTGGTCAACCCTCTTGTCAATCGTTGTGATTTTGGCATTATCAGTCTTTTATAGGAAGGATTTTTTTCAACGGCTGGAGTTATGAATAAAAATACGGGCGTTTTAAATTTATATGGAGAGATATGTATTTATCTCTTACTTACTATTTGTGACATTAAATTAAAGAAACAAGATAGATAGAAAACAAACAACTACACATGAGATAGTTTTATTTTATTATACTCTGAAGCTGTTGATTATTATTGCAATACATTAATAATCATCATTTAAATAATCGTATAATTATTATTGGCTGATACAATGGTTAGTCTAGTTGCATAAGAAACTAATCGTTCACTATGAGGTTGGGGTTAGAAGTATTCCTCTAGAATTATTGAGTGTTTCTTTAGTAAGTTCTTAATAACAGCGCGGAATCTAGAATTGTCTAGTAGACGGTCATAGGTTCGCCACTGTAACCTATGTTTTAATCAAACCTTTTTGTATCAGACCTGTTGTATATAATAAAGTACATGAAGTGATTAAGATTGAAGCTATTTATACATTTAGAAAAAAAAACTCACGTCATTTTTGTTAGACTAAATGTTAGTGTTCTATAAAAAGGTTTTTTAATGATGAATTTTTTTTTTTAATTTAAAATTATATTGACTAATATTCCAAAACAATTATTGTGTAATATGTTATGTGTATATTTTTTTTACTATTACATGAATCTTTTATTTATTTTTAGCTTGTATCTCTTGATTTTTCATCATTTTCATAGGCAGAACGTATCTGGACTAGCTGTTTCTTGTAAGATTATATCGGCGTATCTATTACATACATTAACCGCAAATAAATTATTTGATTGATTGTTTGATCATCATCTCAAGTAATATACGGTCAACTGCTGGAGCCAAGTCTTCTTCATATGTTGCTTCAGGCATAAATTAACGATTAAAATCTGAATGAACGAGCTTCGATCACTACATTCTTTTTAGTGTGCTTTGGAAGATGTATGTAAATATAATAACAATATTTAATAAAACAATGAAAAAATAAATATTAAAAAGGCAATAAATAATAAAAGGGGTTAACTAAGGATCCGAATCGAAACGGTTTTCGTTTTCATATGAAAAGTGTATACAGTACAATTATATAAGAAATACAATACATTTATCTAGGAAATTACAACAAGGAAATGTATTGTTATTCGATGTTGCAATCCTTAGCAAACTGGACGTTGATCTGCAGAACTTTCTCTGCAAATTAATGTTTACTCTTAACTATACAGCGATTACTTTCATCTTGTGTTGCACCGACACGCCACGATCACGCCATCGGGCGCTTGCCTCAATCTAACAGTGATAATTCTTGGTACGTGCTTGACCTATCATTAAATATATTTATGCATTATACCCTCTATATACCGTACATTTTAAGTGTGGTAATGGCTTAAATAAAGGCTTAAATAAATCACCGTTGGGAGATGTAAAAATCGGCTAAAATATCGCGAGAGAGTGAGCTATAGACTTAATACCAAATGCGATCACCAACACGCCTACCAAGTGGCGATTATGGTACTATCCGCTTATTTGGGGAAGCCTATAGCCAACAGTGTACAATTTGCTACTGATGATGATGATAACACTTTATAAAGCAAAACAGTATACGGTTACATGAAAACTATCTGCTTATAAATTAAGATTTTTATTTTTAAATTTATTCCTTTGCTGGAAATATGTTTTAAAAAGAACTAACTTAATAAAAATATTTATATAGTAGAGTACACTTGACCGACTAATGTCCGTCTTCACCAATGACTGATGAGCGCTCTATATGACAGATACTTATAATATCAACGATTGATTAATGTTATGTCTCATTCATCATATAACCCTGATGTTTAAATATTACTTAAATTTTGGTATCAACTAAAATTTAAGTGAAATGAGAAGTAAAAATAATGTAGTCACTATTTTTTTCTTTTGTTCACCAGTTGTACAAGTTGAATAAGAGACGTAGATAGAAGATGTCATTGTTAGATATAGAAAACTTGGTCAACCCGGAACCCTAAATTACGTCTATCCAGTATGATATACTATCCCAACTTCCCTTGAAACTAGTCCAAAAAAGTAGGACGCATTTCAGTTTAGCAATGGAGAACGTAGTAATTATAATTTTAATATCATAATTTGTATGCAAATTAGTTTTTATGTAAGTTTACAAATTAAATTATATAAAATTTTCTATACGTTGGTTACTAAATAGAGAGATTATTATTGTGTTCTTGGGGTCGTGGAAAGCATCAGGCCGTATAGGTCATATAATCTTACGTACTCAAAACAAAATAGTTATTATGTAAGTTTTAGATATTATAAGAAATGATTGTATCTCTCTAGCGAACATTAAAATGAATAAGTATTATGTTTAAGATAAAATCCAATACGCTATCAAATTTAAGATTAATGTTTAATAGATTCATCAATAAAATTTTTGAATGAAAATATATTTACAATGGAGTTAAGATTTTACATACATACATACATATCATCACGCCATATCCCTTGCAGGGTAGGCAGAGAGAACAGAGTGCCAGAGAACTCTATCTCTGCATACTTCACTCGCTTCCTCAACATTCATAATTCTCTTCATACACGCTCGCCGGTTTCGGAGACTCTTGACTCCACCTTCCTTCAGTACATGACCGATCTGGTCTAGGTAGGTTAGTCTCGGTCTCCCTCGGTACCTACATCCTTCCACTTTCGCATTGTATATCTTCTTAACCAGGCGTTCGTTCGGCATTCTTTCCACATGTCCGAACCATCGGAGCATTCCCTTTCGCATCTTTACACCAATACTCTCTTTCATACCTACTCGCTCTCTTACGTCGTCGTTACGAATGCGGTCGGTCAGCCTAACTCCACAGATTTTCCGCAGAGATCGCATTTCGACCGCATTAATTTTACTATCATACTCTTTTCTGCATACCCAACTCTCGCTTCCATACAGTAATGTTGGGACAAGCACTGCGTTATGTATTGCTACACGTGCCTTCTGGCTGAGGTGGTGGCTGCCGAGAAGTTGCCCCAACGCTCCGTTCACTCTATTTCCCGCATTCACTCTTCGCTCTATATCAGTGGTGTACCTTCCATCTCGGCTAAATCCACATCCAAGATATACAAATTCATCCACTTGCTCTAGTACATCATTACCTATTGTTACTCTTACATCTGTTCTGGTTTTATCTCTTTCAAAGACCATTATTTTGGTTTTGCTCACATTCACGCGTAGACCCCTTTTCTTACAATCTTCTGTCATTGTGTCGACTAGGGTCTGCAGGTCAATCGCTGACTGTGCCAGCAGGACTGCATCATCTGCATAAAGCAGAGCAGTGACCACTGAGTCGCCCATCTGGACTCCCACATTCATATCGTTCAACCTTTGGAGACATTTATCCAGATATATGATAAACAGCCTGGCTGACAGAACGCACCCCTGCTTAACGCCGATATTGACGTCAAACCAAGGCGACATTCCATCATCCAGCCGCACACAGGCTCTACAGCCCATGTAACTGGACTGCACAGCCTGTAGCAGTTTACCGTTAATACCATACTCCGGTAAAATGTCCCAAAGTTCCTTTCGTACAACCGTGTCAAATGCTCTCTCCAGATCCACAAAACTGCAGAAAACCCTCTGACCTAGAGCCAGATGCTTCTCCACAATGTTGCGCAGAGAGAACACTTGATCCATGCATCCCCTTCCACTCCTGAAACCTCCTTGTGTCTCACACAGTAAACCATCGGACACCATCCTCATTCTCCTTTCAATAATTTTTCCATACACTTTTGCTGCCAAACTGGTCAAGCTTATGGCTCTGTAATTTGCGCAGTCATAACGTGAACCCTTGTTTTTAAACAAAGGCACGATGACTGCGCTATTCCAGTCCCTGGGAACCATTCCCGAGCTCCAACATAAATTGAGGAGCAACAGGAACGCCTCCCAGACACAAGAGCCACCAAGCTTGATCATCTCGGCAGACACCATATCAATGCCCGCTGCCTTACCATTTTTCAAACTTCTTATCGTTAAGATTTTAAAGCCATATTAACCCGTATAAATATTTAAGCCGATTTTCTATATGATTATAAGATGATATTTCGTAATATTCGTGTGGTGACGGAGTAAGAATACAATTCACCACCTCCTATCTTACCCGTGGGTGATAGTAAGAGATGACTAAGGGATATAAAATGCATATAACATCTGTGCAAGAGAAGGAAAACTCAAAACAAAACCCTATACCAACACGTTTGACCACCGCGGTATAGTAGGTTAACTTCCCTCCCATTACGGAGGAGGCCCGAGCCAACAGTGGGACATATAGTAAAGTTTTATAATATATACTTTTACATTTACATAACGCTCTTTGATAGCGGCTATGAATAATACAAACCCTTACTTTGCTCGTGGATATCGTAAAAGACGACTAAGATCGATCTGGGTCAATTCCTCTTGATAGATACCGTCTGATCAAAAATTACTTTTCCAAGGAGGGTTGACGTCAAACAGGTAGTCGGTTATAAAATAATTGCTAATAAATTTTACAATTTGTACAATGGAAGAGGAGTACCTACATATTGTGTCAACCCCAAATAATTGAGATAAGAGCAGGATAATGATGATGACTTATATATTTACATAAAATAGCTGTTACAATAGATAATATCCTATCACTTCTATAAATATAACAAAACATATTGAAATAGTAGTTAAATCTTCTATATATAGTTATAATAAATACTATGATAACTATAATTCTCGCTTAAGTCACTTTATAAAAAAATAACAAGGAGAGAATTCTCTGGCACTCTGTTCTCTCTGCCTACCCTGCAAGGGATATGGCGTGATAATATGTATGTATGTATAAAAAAATAACTGTGAACCTAATTGGACATTTTATATGTAAAGACAAATAGCAAAAAAATTGGTTAATTGTACGTCCAAGTGGAAACTTGTCAATGAAAGGTGACTCTTTATAAGGGTCAACATGTCTGTAAGCAAGTCTTATCCCAGTTAGTTTAGTACTATCGTCTGCCAGAGATAGAACACTTAACTTGGTAAAATTTGATAAAAATATGATGCAAATGATTAGTCATGGTATGACTAATCATTTGCATCATATTTTTATCAAATTTTATAATTCACGAATGGCTACTGAAGCCAATACTTACCTTACCAAGCGTATTAATTTATATAAAAAGAAACAACATAAAAACTTATCTGATCGTCACCCGATCAGGTGAGTCTTTGGTAGCGCTTTTTAATAGCAGTCAAGTGCCGATCCAGTGATCTATGACATTAATTGTAAATAAAACAAAAATTAACAAAATAAGTACCACTGCAAGGTTTATTAAAATTTTGAAAAGTGATTTTGAATTTTAGAGCTTTTTGAAAGCGTAGAACTGACTATGAAACTTTTTTTGGACAAACGTGTAATAGTAAATAGTAAATTACATATGTAAGGAGATAATAATTGGCATTGAAATAAAAAAAAATAGAAAAAAAAATTGATATAATGGTTAACATCGTTTTAAGTAGAACTATGTAGTCTTAGCATACTCTTCGCAAGCGTGATTCTTTATAGATATGTACAAGTGATTATATTATATGTATAAATCATTATTACGATTTTATAGAATACAATGGTAATTTAATAGACACATGCAATAATCAAGCGTTTTTTTTAAATTTCAGATAGTGGTTTTGGGAGTACTGACAACAATATGTGCAGACCCAGATCCAAAAAAATATAAACTAGAAGTAAAAGACAAGAATAAACAGGCAAATACAACACTGACATTTGATGAAAAGAAATTTCTAAGGGATGTAGAAGAAAAGTTCGGTATTCAAAACGATTCACCAAAAGAAGAGAAAAATGTGGATATAACAAAACAGGTTAATATTCCTGCACTAGGACGTTTTCCTGCTGTGATAGCTATCGAGATAGTTAATGATACAGACGCAAAAACAAAAGGAAAAAGAACAATCGATGCTAATCTTGGATATGGATACAAAACAAATAAAGGTTACACTTACTCATACTTTGGAAAACCTTCTCAAGAAAAAGGAAAATTTATGATATATCCTTACTCTCAAGAAGATATCCCTGCAGGTAATGTGCAGTCCTTCCATACGGTACATCACTACGAGAAACCGAACGGAAATCATGTAAAAACAAGTGTAGAGATCCAGCCGTCTCAGGCTTTTGAACTTGTGGCAGTCAAAGACGAAAAATCTGGATACAATTACAATAAACCACAAGTTGAATTCAAAACTCCTAATCCTTCTTCCTCTCATGGATTCAATTCCTTCCTTCCAAAACAAACATCTACTCTATTTACCACTTACAATGGTGATCAACTTACAGGTTTAAGCGGGCAATTCCCTACGGTGCAGCCAAATTATTTAGTAGAACCCTCACAGCTTCTTAAGAATCCAGACTATCAAAGTGTTGGCTTAACCCAAGATCATTTGCAATCCTCTCATATTGAACAAAAGGTCGTTCCCGTTTTAGTATTAAGAATACCAAGCTCATCTCTTACAAACCCCACTGCTGAACTATATGCAAATCTACCACAGAATTATCCACTATCAAATTACTTAAATAGCTTGAACTTACAACAACTAGTAAATGAATATTTTAAAAAAATAGGATATAACACTGGTCCACGTGTTACAGCTTATTCCAATACATTATCCTCTTCAGCAGAGAGCTCGGCTAGCGCTCCTGTATCGGAGTATGAACCTCAACATTACGCACACCCTCACGCTCAAACTACCTATACTAAATCTCATAGCTCAGGAGTCCAATATTCAGCTGTACAACCAGTAATGGCTAAATATCCATCTAGTTACTCTGGGCCTCACTATTCGCCACCGAAAGGTCAGCAGAGTCTTTACAATCAACCATCACTTCCTCAAAACTATGAATACCAGTATGTTCCACAATCAGCAATTTCTTCACAAAACGTTTACATACCTTCGCCACATTATCAACAACAAACAGAACATGTAGCTACACAACACGAATATGAGTCCTTGAACCCTAATGTTGGATACCAGGAAGAAGGTACACACGTACAATATGAAGTACCAACACGTACAACTTCTTATCACACTTCAATTAATCATGATGCTGCATATGCAACTCCTCAAGAACACTCAGGAGCAAATTATGAGGGTTCCCAGGGAGATGTAGGAGTAGAATATGTAGTTTCCCAACCTCAGGGTGGAGGTACTGAATATGCAGCACCCGAAGAACATGTACGATATGAATCGGCTAATGGTGCTTCTGAATACGGTCATGTGCAAGGTGACAATTCTCATTCATTATCTAGTGGATATGAAACATCGGGATCACCTTCACATGCTTATGGATCACAGAACTCACATACTATTTCTCAAGAATACTATAGTCAAAATAATCAACAAGTCCAGCAAGACCATCATTCTGTATATCCTTCACAAGACGCGCAATCTCAAATAACACAGGCAGATTTGAATGCATATCAAAAATATATTTACGAGCAGCAAAAGCACGGGTCACATGATCACAACTTAGTACTCACAGAAAATTATCCCAGCAAGGATCACACAATAGCTACAGTTTTACCTGCTCAATATGCTATCAATGCAGGCAAAGAGAACACAGAAGTTGTACAGACAGTGAGTTATGTTACACCAATGCCCCATTCAAAATATAAAATTCCATATCACGTAATGGTACCACAAACGTATATTCACAATCCAACAACTGAGAAGGTGCAATATGTACATTCACAATCTATATCTGGGTTACATAACCCGGAGGCTGAATATACAACAAGATATAACTATTCACCACCTATTGGCAAACAAAAGAATCCACACCCATACAATTACCATTCACAACCAAAACGCGTTATTAACAAACGTGAAAAACCAAGACGTATGATTCCCAAAAATAAAAGGCATAGGCCTGGAAAGAAGAGGTTATAAGTAATTTATCTAGCTATTTTCTTTTAAATATAAGTGATGTAAATATAGTGTTTTAAAATCCATTATTATATGTACAAATTAGTTATTACGTTATCGCAATCGAACAAAATTGATATTGTACTATCAACGTACAAAGATAGAACATCTTTTTATTGCTATAGCGATTTATAAACCACTAATTGATAAAGTATGTTCAAAATGTATACTAACGCACTTTTTTTTCGGCACTAATTAAGTTATTATCATGTAAATACACACAAAATATTTATAAAATTAAAAGTCTCTATGTAGGCATTTTCTATTTATAAGAAAAATTGTTTGTTTAACATATGTTTTAGGTGTTTACATTGTTATTTATTACAAAATTAGATCAAGTGTATTCTTCCTATTTGATGTGCAATAATTTGAAATAGGTACTTAATCAAATTAAATAAGCTTACGTTGTTATTTGTGTTTTAATTCGTATCTCTACTGATTTAGATGTGTTAGGTGTGATATATATGTAATAGACACTTGTTTTCCGTGTGGTTACGGAGTAGGAATACAATTCACTATCCTCTATCTTACACGTGGGTGATCGTAAGAGCCGCATATCTATGCAAGAGAAGGAAAACTCGGATTAAAACACTATACAAATACGTCTGACCAGCGTGGTATAGTTAGTAGGTCAATTTCCCTCACAATTTAGAGGAGGCTTGAACCCAGTAATAGGACATATATGACCTGAAATTATGAAGGCACTTGTAGGCTGATGAATGGAAATCCTTTAACATTATACCCATAAACGACTGTATTGTATTTCTGGTATAATTGCGAGAATGCCGTTGGAGTTAATTTATATATTATCATAGTATTCCATGCCTGTTAATGCACTTCAGAAATACACTCATTTGCAAAAAAAACGGGCACCTAAGCAATGAACCATTTCAAATGTTAATATTTCTTTGTTTGATAATTATAGGTAGTTTTATCCACACAATTTGGTAAATTAATAAGAAAATAATCGTTTTCACCAGTATTTCATAAAATTTAGATACAATTTATGGGAAATAATGCTAAACCTCGCTAGTAGTGTATATTCGCTAGTAGTGCATATGCTCATGAAGTAAAAATAAAAAAGTTTTTTTGTTTGTTTTTCTTTAATAAAGTAAAAGCAGATAAATGTTTAGTATCGAGTGTGACCCCCTCTAGCTAAAATCACAGCTTGAATTCGTCTGGGCATGCTAGCGAGTATATCCCGGATACTTGCTTGCGGAATACGTTCCCACTCCGCAGTAATCACATTCTTCAGCTCTCTGATGGTCTGCGGAGCCGGGTGTACTGATCTCACACGCCGTTTCAGAACGTCCCAGACATGCTCTATGGGATTGAGGTCGGGACTTCGAGCTGGCCAATCCAAACGACGAATGCCGACCTCTTGCACATACGCATTAACATTGCGGGATCGGTGGGCGCGAGCATTGTCGTCCATAAAAATCGAGTCTTCACCTAGAGCGGCCAATGCGGGTTGTGCATGAGAAATTAGAACTTCCGTTATGTATCGATGCCCAGTCAGTGAGCCGTTTTCAATGAAGACTAACTCTGTACGATCCATTGAATTTATTCCTGCCCAAAACATAACAGAGCCCCCACCATAAGGTGTGATTTCTTCGAAACATGCCTCTGCAAAGCGTTCTCCTTGTCTTCTTAGCACTCGCCGACGTCGATCTTCACCGAACAGAGATATCCTGGCTTCATCAGAGAACAAAACCCTATTCCAATCGTCTTGAGTCCATGATTCACAATTTCTAGCGAACCTAAGCCTGTGAACTCTGTGCTCACGGAGTAATTTGGGGCCGCGGGCCGGGCGGTGACTGCGTATATTGGCAGCGAGAAGCCTCCTCCTGACCGTCCATAGACTAATATGCACATTTCTTACTTCTTGGAGGTTGTTCTTAAGATCCACATACGAAGATTTGCGATTTCTCAATGCGCGACTCACAAGAAAACGATCATCCCGTGGTTGGGTACATGGTTTTCTTCCAGAACCAGGCCTTCTCTCGACGGAACCAGTCTCCTGATATCGCTGCCAGGTCCTTTGGACTGTCGAGCGACTAACATTTAGCCTCCTAGCCACGAAACATTGGCTGCAACCCTCTTCAAGCAGCGCGATAATTTTGGTAGCTTTTACCACTTTATCTACCATTTTTGATACAGCCAAACAGCATTAAATAAAGCTTTGACAGTCAAGGATATGAAATTAATCGATAAAAATTGAATAAAAGTTATGAAAGTCGATGTTAACTTCTGGAACTTCGCGCCAAAAATGTAGGATAAAAAGGGGTTTTCTGTAAAAATGAACATCAGATGAAAAATTGAATTTAGAACGTACTTTTTTAAATACCACAGCATTTTTAAAACCGGCCAGTAACGTGTACAAACGATTGAAACCTTTTTGGTATTGTATCTTTTTAAATATGAATGAAAATCAAAACCGCCCGTTTTTTTTGCAAATGAGTTTATATTAAAACATTAAGCAATTTATATCCAATTAGCAAAAAGCTCAGGTTTCCTGTTCAAGCTATACTTTATTAAGGTTTGATATTGTGAACGATTTTCTAATTTCATGTTTAAGGAATAGTTTAGCATGTTAAAATAACCGAAGGTATCAAATCTAAGTTAAATCATCTGCCAGCAATCTTGTTAAACAGAGAATATTATTGCAATATCTATACAAAGGTGATATTGCTCCACTAGATTGTGAAAAAGGGCTGGTTGTTATGACTTATTATGATATGACATTAATTATTCAAGTTATTAGGGAAGTTAATAATGAAGTATTTTGTATTTAAATCTCTCAACATGGTTATTCAAATATTTTTTTGTTGCTTGACTCTTAGGTTCTGAGGCACTTGTGTTGGGAATAAAATATTTCTGAGTGGCTTAGTAATGTTTTAATAAAAATTCCCTATTGTTCATAAAGGTTTATATTCTTTGGTAAAATATATCGTATGTACTAAAAATGTTAATTTAAAATTTTATTAATACGTTTTAGTAATACTCTTAGACGTTCTTACAGTAATGTAAGTATAATCTACTTACAGTACTCTAAGAACGTCTAAGAGTTTCTACGTTAGTGTGATTGGTTGACATATTCTCAGGCAGAGTTAGATTAATTATAAAATTATTTTCTTTATTAGACAGCCTTATTATCTAGGAAGTTTACGATGTGGTAATTTCGCCATTTGAATAGTCAAAACGGAATAGGCTAAATTATTTATTATGAGAAACCATATTGTTAATTTCACATTTCATCTGAAACCAATCCTACAATCAAGCACTGGATGGACGCGGCCACAAGCTGAGAAGAGCCGGCAAGAAACTCAGCGTGCTTATCATTTTTCAAACTGCTATTACTTCTTTTAGATGATTAGATGAAATTGTATATAATATATACACTCATTTGCAAAAAAAACGGGCACCTAAGCAATGAACCATTTCAAATGTTAATATTTCTTTGTTTGATAATTATAGGTAGTTTTATCCACACAATTTGGTAAATTAATAAGAAAATAATCGTTTTCATCAGTATTTCATAAAATTTAGATACAATTTATGGGAAATAATGCTAAACCTCGCTAGTAGTGTATATTCGCTAGTAGTGCATATGCTCATGAAGTAAAAATAAAAAAGCTTTTTTTGTTTGTTTTTCTTTAATAAAGTAAAAGCAGATAAATGTTTAGTATCGAGTGTGACCCCCTCTAGCTAAAATCACAGCTTGAATTCGTCTGGGCATGCTAGCGAGTATATCCCGGATACTTGCTTGCGGAATACGTTCCCACTCCGCAGTAATCACATTCTTCAGCTCTCTGATGGTCTGCGGAGCCGGGTGTACTGATCTCACACGCCGTTTCAGAACGTCCCAGACATGCTCTATGGGATTGAGGTCGGGACTTCGAGCTGGCCAATCCAAACGACGAATGCCGACCTCTTGCACATACGCATTAACATCGCGGGATCGGTGGGCGCGAGCATTGTCGTCCATAAAAATCGAGTCTTCACCTAGAGCGGCCAATGCGGGTTGTGCATGAGAAATTAGAACTTCCGTTATGTATCGATGCCCAGTCAGTGAGCCGTTTTCAATGAAGACTAACTCTGTACGATCCATTGAATTTATTCCTGCCCAAAACATAACAGAGCCCCCACCATAAGGTGTGATTTCTTCGAAACATGCCTCTGCAAAGCGTTCTCCTTGTCTTCTTAGCACTCGCCGACGTCGATCTTCACCGAACAGAGATATCCTGGCTTCATCAGAGAACAAAACCCTATTCCAATCGTCTTGAGTCCATGATTCACAATTTCTAGCGAACCTAAGCCTGTGAACTCTGTGCTCACGGAGTAATTTGGGGCCACGGGCCGGGCGGTGACTGCGTATATTGGCAGCGAGAAGCCTCCTCCTGACCGTCCATAGACTAATATGCACATTTCTTACTTCTTGGAGGTTGTTCTTAAGATCCACATACGAAGATTTGCGATTTCTCAATGCGCGACTCACAAGAAAACGATCATCCCGTGGTTGGGTACATGGTTTTCTTCCAGAACCAGGCCTTCTCTCGACGGAACCAGTCTCCTGATATCGCTGCCAGGTCCTTTGGACTGTCGAGCGACTAACATTTAGCCTCCTAGCCACGAAACATTGGCTGCAACCCTCTTCAAGCAGCGCGATAATTTTGGTAGCTTTTACCACTTTATCTACCATTTTTGATACAGCCAAACAGCATTAAATAAAGCTTTGACAGTCAAGGATATGAAATTAATCGATAAAAATTGAATAAAAGTTATGAAAGTCGATGTTAACTTCTGGAACTTCGCGCCAAAAATGTAGGATAAAAAGGGGTTTTCTATAAAAATGAACATCAAATGAAAAATTGAATTTAGAACGTACTTTTTTAAATACCACAGCATTTTTAAAACCGGCCAGTAACGTGTACAAACGATTGAAACCTTTTTGGTATTGTATCTTTTTAAATATGAATGAAAATCAAAACCGCCCGTTTTTTTTGCAAATGAGTTTATTACAAGTTTAGCAAGTATTATATCGTGTCATGTCCTTTGAATTAAGCCATTTTAAAATACTAGGTAATATTTGTATTATCTGTATGGTGACGGAGTAAGAATACAGTTCACCACCTCCTCTCTTACCCGTGGGTATCGCAAAAGACGATTAAGGGATATAATATGCATATGACAACTGTACATGAGAAGGAAATCTAGAAATAAAACCCTATACCAACATGTCTGACCAGCGCGATACAGTAGGTCAATTTCCTTCTCATTATGGAGGAGGCCCGAGCCCTACAAAGAGACATATGTGGGCTGAGATGATGACTAGTTAATATTTATATAAAAAACCAAAATACAAAGAAATAATGCTAACTAAAGCATATATGGTTGGACAAGACACCGCAAGTGGCAAGCAGTAAGCGGTAAGGGTAGCATTGCAAGTATTTCAATTTTGTAGAAGATATTTGATAATCTATGGCAAGAGGAGGGTTGACGTTAGGTAGGCAGCCGGTCATAAAACTATTGCCAATAACTTTGCATAAGTATGTTTACATATTGCGTCAACCCCAAGCAATTAGGATAAGAGCAGGAGAATGGTGATGTAATAATCTATTTAAATTAGGTATATTATGTTTAACTTTTTATTATGTGGTTACCTATGAAAGGAAAAATTGATCCTGTGGGGATTTTTAACATATTTTCTGTGTGGTGACGGATTAAGAATACAATTCACCATCTAACTATTTTACCCGTAGGTGACTGTGGTATATGCTTACCTATAACAATTATGCAAGAAAAGGGGAACTCGAAATATAATCTCATAGCTACCCGTCTGACTAGCGTGGTATAGAAGATCAAATTCCCTCTTTTAACGCAGAAGGCTTAAGCCCAACAGTGGGGACGTATTTGAGTTGAGATGATGATGATCATTAACATATACTGGTGCTATAATGAAAATGAAGTATATGTATAAGACATTATTAGACAGTTTTAATCAGAAGCGCCTACATATTTTTATATTGCAATTCCGAATAACCTCGATTAGAAATGAATAAAATACAGACACTACAAATAGCATAAATACTTGAATATTGAAACAAGTGATTTTGAAACTATAATTGTAAATACGAACTGTAAATACATATATAATTGTAAATACAAGCTGTGTGGTAGCGGCTACGAATATATGGGCGCAAATCGCCCTCTATCGACAATACTTGTAATTTTTTTTTTTAATATTATTTATTCATGACCTAATATATACAAAGTTTTTCAGTCGTATGCATTGTAACAATATTAATCTAATTTTTTAATAAACTACTACAAAAAATTAGGCTAAGATGAAAATGTATTATTACGCTCGTATATAATATAGGTACATATATTTTAAATTTTTTCTATAGTATTGCAAATGTATTTGTACAATGCGCTAAAATAATTGCTATTTGATAGTAAATTCTGTACACTGCGGGGTACACTTTGTTGACATGTACTGTCAGAAATATCACTTATTTCAGTCACTAAAATTAACCGTTGCATTTTGAAACTTGAGCATCGTAAAATAATGTGGTTTAAATCAGCATTTTCGGCTTCGCAATTATGGCAATGACTATTATTATAAATATGGATTCTATTCAGGTGAGCTGGTGTTAGGCAGTGTCCTAATCGCATACGTGTTATCATAGTAATGAAGCTTCTAGAGATATTTTGGAGGTTATTATACCAAGGTTTTGATGGTAATTCTTTCTGTATCTCAGCCCTTGGCACAGTTAAAACATTACTTATTTTTACTGATCGTCGCGCCGCCTACAGATTGTTTGTACAAACATAGCTGCCATTTTGTTGTAATTGTCAAAAGTTTGACAACTGAGAATTGTTATTTTTTTGTAACTAGCGTATGTACTTATTGTCGATTTTTTACTTAGACAATGAACCGACATGACTGATGACTAAAATATAAATCTATTATAATTTTTTAAACTTATTTTACTTGACATTGGCGAAGTTGTGGTTAATCACTCACAGAGGCCATTCATTAAAAAGAAGAAGAAGAAGTACTTATTGTCAATAATCTATTTTCGGTTATTAATGTTCGTACTGGAAATTATCTCAATTTTCATTATTAAGTTTATACTATTGCCGTTTCGTTAACAGCTGATATGTTATTTTTATATTTCAGGGTAGGTTTCATAGTAAAGAAAAATCCTATATAATTACATACATACAATATGTAGATACGTAGGTATATATGTATATTACTTCAACTTTAGTTCACCGCCTTAGCTCTAGGTAGCAGCACTTTCCATACATGCATATTTTACCATCGAGTTCCCACTCTTTTTCAGTTAATATAATTTTACTCTTTGATCTCAGCATACCACTCGCCTTTAATTTTCAGGACAATCTCCTAGTAATCTTTCCACAACTGTCTAGTGAACTCTTTGAAGAACCTGTAATAATCACTAAATGGAACCTTCATTGTCTGAGATTGATCTTCATTGTGGTATGAGCGGACTGCAGTATCAACTATTTCATTTCCAGGAATGCCACTGTGTGAAGGTACCCATATAAATAATACTTATCAATTATTGGTCTGTGTTGCCAATTATAGTTTAAATGATTATTACATTATTATTTCTCATGGCAAAACTGCTATTTACTACGCTATGATATTTAAAAGATACTGTTTTGACAGTTTTCTAGAAATGTTTCATTTAATTGTTTAAATATTAAAATTATTATGTAAATGTTCAAAATAAATCTATAAGTATTAATGTAATTATTTGTAACCATGTCTAGTTATTTTTACGTAATAAACATCTCAATTTATTTTCTACTCACAGCGCCATTTGTTGAACAATATGTAAGAATAATATTTCCTTTAATTACACGAATGTAAATTGCGTAAAATAGACTATTTGAATTATGTTAAATGTATTAAAATGTTTGTCATTATTATTTAGCTATATTTCGATAATTATTTTAAAGAAGATTTATTCGTTTGTAATAAAAGTAGTTGTAGTTACTAAGACCGTGACCATTTCATTGTAAAGTTGTAAGATTGAATAGAATTCTGTTTACTTCGCTCACTTCACCGAGTTCTCCGGCAGTAATTTCTAAATAAATACCGTGAATTGCATATTCGCTGTTTTGTTATGGACGCCCAATTTCCTGGCGAAACGCCGACAAATACTATCAACCCTAACTTTGCTCGTGGATGTCGTAAAAGATGACAAAGAGCCTTATAACGACCTTTTTTTTTTTTTATTGGTGGGCTATGGATGCGTCTCGCCCCGCCGAATCGGTCCGGGGTGACGGAAAGGCGGCGCGTGACCCCATAGACCCACCGTAAAACCTTCTCTCTTCGCCGTGCGAGCGGGCCACCGGTACCCGATTTTTGACTTCGGTGGCCAGCCTTATAACGACCTGGGCCAACTGCATCTGATGCCGTTTGGTCAACAATTATATTCCCAAGGAGGGTTAACGTCCGGCAGGCGGCCGGTCATAAAACTATTGCCAATAACTTTTACAATATGTATCTGATATGATATAAATTCATATTTCATGGCTGTATTATCTATAACTTTAAATAAAGCTATATTAGCTTCAAAAATTTTTCATCAGCAGCAGATAATCCTTCGGGCAAAACCCATCGCCGCAAGTTAAGAAGCAACAGAAATCAAAAGGAATAATTATATTTAACATTAAATTAAATATCAACATATTAGAGGCTACTTTATTTTGCACAGGGGGTTTTCACTTTAAATAATTATTTTAAATCAATAAATTTTAATTTAATTAACATTGCAGTACTTCAGCGATCATTATGAACCGTGTATATCATGTAACAAGCGAACACTTTCTTATCTATGTGCCTTCTTTAATTGGATAAAGAAGCAAGAACAGGTAAACCTGATAATTGGTTCTTGTATAAATAAAGAACTTGTATTGCAGTCCTATTAAAGGTTAGATGACTGGTTGCATGCATTCACTATCTTTTTCCGAATTGTTTCCGCGTTTTCCGACCTGTTCGAGAAATCATAGACAAGCTCGCTAACCTATCATTAGACGTTGTATACTAAGTTGTAAATAAGCGCGAAAGAAAATTTACAAGCATGGCCTTTTATTATGTATTCTCGGTGTTAAACGATTACGATTTCTGCAGTGATTTTATGGATACCATGAACATGTTTTTTTAATAAAGCTTCTTGTATTAAGAAATTAATACTCCAGACTTTATAGACATAATTAACGGATGAAAATTTTAGCTAGCCATAGAACAAGCGCCGTGTATCATACAAAATATTGTGTTGTGCAGGAATTAAACTCACGCATCCGGTGTGACGAACGTCGCTAATAAACATATCTTTTAAAGGTACATGCAAAAGAATAAATTACTTCAAATAACGAGACTTTAATGTAAACTTAAACTACAATTTTTAATGGAAACGTTAGTTTTGTGATATTTACTTATTTAATTCTTTGATCGTCATCTCAGCTTATATACGTATCACAACTGGACGTCATAGCCCTCCACAATAAAAGGGATTTTTGGACTATTACAACTTGTTGGTCAGATTGGATTTTACTCTCGCTCGTTCTGATGCTATATATGGATATTTATAGCGATATAATCCCTTTAATTGTTTACAAACTTTGTGTAATTAATAACTATTGAATATAAATAAAATTCAGACTCTTATTTGTGAGCACTGATGGTAGACCAATGTGCTATCTCTAAAGATGAATATAGTAATATTCTTAATAAAGAAATATCCCAACGATAACAATAAACATTAAATACACATAGTTTTCATTTGCAGTGTTTATTTCGGTAGGCGGTTCTGTATCTTTTGTATTCTTTAAAATAAAATCAAATGCGAAGTATATTGCCACTCCTAGTAATTGAAAACACTAGTTTGATATAGGGTTATTACAGTACTAGAGGAATACTGGGTATTTGGACTTTATCGTAAGGACAGAGTCCCACAGAACTGCAGATAATAAATAGCCATTATATTAATTTCAAAGATTAACCGCTTAAGGGCATGAACCAATAACGTTACAAAGTATGAATTCCGGTTCGTTCTTTGTTACTTTTTGTCTTAATTTTATATCAGGCGTTAGCAGATTTCCATTATACATACAATACATTGTACGTATCATATGGATATTCATGAGGTGGTGGAATACGATTACATATACTTTTTGCTTTCCTATGGACGATCGTATAAGGCAACTAACTGATGCAAATGATAAAATCACTCCAAAAGCATGAAAACTCGAAATAAATACCTATTCTCATCTGACTAGTGCAGTACCTATGGTAAATAAATACCTATTCTCGTCTGGCTAGTGCAGTACCTATGGTAAATAAATACCTATTCTCGTCTGACTAGTGCAGTACCTATGGTAAATAAATACCTATTCTCGTCTGACTAGTGCAGTACCTATGGTAAATAAATACCTATTCTCGTCTGACTAGTGCAGTACCTATGGTAAATCAATTGCCATCACAATATGGAGGAAGCTTGTGCACAACATTAGGATGTATATAAATTGTGATGGTTATGATAATAATACTTATAACGATCTGGGCCAACTCCATCTGATGCCGTTTGGTCAACAATTACATTCCCAAGGAGGGTTGACGTCAGGCAGGCGGCCGTTATAAAAATAAATGCCTATAACTTTTCCAATATGTAGGAAGAGGAGTACATATTGCGTCGACCCCAAGTAATTGGGATAAGAGTAGGAGAATGATGATGAATGATGATGGTTATGATAATAATAATAATATAATATCCGTGTGGTGACTGAGTAAGAATACTATTCACCACCCCATATCTTACCCGTGGGTGATCGTACAAGACGACTAAGGGATATAAAACGCATATAACATCTATGCGAGAGAAGGAAAACTCGAAACAAAACCCTATACCAACACGTCTGACCAGCGCGGTATTGTAGGTTAATTTCCCTCCCATTATGGAGGAGGGCCGAACCCAACAGTGGGACATATATGGGCTGAGATGATGATGGTGATGAGCCATGAAGATTCATATTAGTGCGAATTATTTACATTGTTAGTTATTTTTCTTTTAATATTGGTACAGATATAAATAAGATGACTCCTTAGTCATCTTATTTATATCGGTACGGACAATGAAATAGAAGCATAAGTAAATCATTCAGACAAATATAATGTACTTTTCTACTCAGTTTATATACAGAGTGGAAGTGGACCGCTCCCGAAAACAAAGACAGGTGACCCTACTAGTCCTACTTGTAATGATAGGCTAGAAAAAAATCGATTCGGTTGGAAAAAAAAATCGCAAAGAATTTTAAGTTTTTTTCGCATTCCATCGTATTAGGACAGTGCCATGTAACGATAATTCCATAAAAATACGTCACTTTACTCAGATGAGACTTTTCTCATCTGAGTAAAGTGACGTATTTTTACGTGCGTCTACGTTGCGTACGTTGCGTCTTTACGCAATCTATTCAAAACTAACGATCATATGTTCAAGAGTTCGACGACCTCGCGTGGTGAAAAAATGTTATTTTTTCATCCGAATCGATTTTTTTTCTAGCCTATCATTACAAGTAGGACTAGTAGGGTCCTCTGTTTTTATTTTCGGTAGCGGTCCACTTCCACCCTGTATAATACTTACCATTGCTGAGCATGAAACTTCTCTAGACGAGCAAAATTAACCTACTGTACCACAATAGCCATACGTATTGGCATAGGGCTTCATTTCGAGTTGTCCTACTCTACCAGTAACGTTATCATCTATTGTACAGATGGCATAATGTTTAAGAAACTAAACTACAATTCCAAATACTGCGGATTCGATCCCTATGCAGGACAATACTTTGCTATTTTGCTATATAGATTAGTATGACTATTTTCTTTGTTAACATCATCATCATCAACTCAGCGTTATATACATCCCACTACTGGGCTTGAGCCTCCTCTACAATACGAGAAACTTCACTTACTATAACCACGCTGATCAGACGGGTTAATAAAGGGTTTTATTTCGAGTATTCCTTCTCTTACATAGATGTACATATGTATGGTAATAATGGTAGAACTACACTATTGACTGTTTTCTGTCTACAGCCGCGGGTCGGTCCGTCCTGGGTAGTGCCACACTCTCGCAGAAAATCAACGTGTGAGCAGGGGCACTGTGCTTTTGCGCTTGGAGCGTGAGAACCAGCAGCTCAACTTTTTGTGTGGATTTGGTGTTTTCTTTTGTAGGCAGCAGTGTAGCTGTACCCCTGGTATTGTAGAGAGCCGTGGGTAGCAGTAACATTTACCATCAGGTGCACTGCTTACTCGTTTGCCACTATCAGCAATAAAAAATAAATGTTATTTACATATTATATCCCTTAGTAGAATTTTTCGAAAAATACGGGTAAGAAAGCGGGTAGCGAATTGTATTCTTACTCCGTCACTACATGAAAAATATTTATTAACAACACAAATAAATAACAAATAGAAATAAGGAAATGTAAACAGTATTATAAAAGTATTTTATAATATATGAGTAAGATCAGGGAATCGTAGAAATAAACAATAGTTTCCCTTTCTAGATGCGCTGATAGTTTTGTTCTTATATACAGGGAAGTTGCGATCGGAGATAGGAAACCTGACGTGATTCTTAATACTATACGATACGATACGATGTGACATTTATAACATCTATATCTTTATACTTTTCATATGGTAACGAAGTAAGAATATAATCCACCACAAATTGTTGCGCAGACAATTACCATTGTCATAACAAATATTAACATTTTTTTTTATTTCTTGTGGTGGCATATGAGTAAGCAGCACACCGGTAAGTGTCACTGCCGCCCATGGACCTTTACAATACCAAGGGTATAGCTAGGCGGCTGCCAACCAATAAAAACTCCAAACCCACCCAGTTGGGCTTCCGGCTCTCTTGCTCATCAAACGAAGTGCAATAGCACATTGCCATTACTCAGACGTCGATCTTCTGCGAGAGTGTGGTACTACCCCGGTCGGACCGGCCCGTGGCTGCAGATAGAGAACTGTCAACAGCGTGGTCCTACCACTATATAACATAAGGTATTCACATCAAATAGTAATTAACGTATTATGTACAATATTCCTGATGGTCATGAAGTAAGAATATAATTCACCACCTTCTATCATATGCGTGGGTGACGTAAAATATGACTAAGGGTATAATATGCACATCTGTGCAAGAGGAGCTAAATTCGAAATAAAATACTGTACAAACATATCTGACCAGCGTGGTATAGTAGCTTAATTTCACTTTTATTGTGGAGGAAGCTCGAGTGCAATAGTTGGACGTGTATGAGCTGAGATGAGTATCATTACCATATGCAAATTAAAAAATGGACTTTTAATATTTATTGATGTTTGTGAGTCTTATACATACTTTAAAAAAAAATATATAAAATTGTAACAGGCCATTACAGATATAGAAGAAAAACTAATCTTGATGGTCTTTATTAGAGTAATTGAAACTAAAATAATCATGATATCTCTGGAACCATACGGCCTACAGACTTTAAATTTGGTAGGTATACACCTTTCGCTGAGTAAAGGTCAGTTACGAACAGACTTTATGAAATTTCACCCGCAAGGGGGTTGCTGGGGTGTAAAAATCACATTTTTTTAATATATATGTCCTACAGACTTGAATTTCGGTAGGCATTTTTTTGTTACAATACACAGGTAGTTTACCTGTGTATTGAGAACGGCTTTTTAAAATTCCACTCCTAAAGCAGTTTGCGTAGGTGTTAACCCAAAAAATCTACATTTTCCAATACTGCCCCTACAGGCTTGGAATTTAGTGTGGACTTTCTTTCTGCCCTATAAAGGTCAGATAAAATAGGATATTTAGAAATTCCTTCTCTGAGAGGAATTCTATGTAGCGAAAGTAGACGTAACCGAAGCTAAGCGAGGACGGGTCGCTAGTAACCTATAAAAATGTCTGTATGTTTAGGTATATACGTATCATGCAAAAACTGATGTATAGAATTGAATGCAGTTCTACATTTTCTATACTCCAAAAAAGCACATTTCGAATTAAATAAATGTCTAATAAAGTAACGAGTACAATTAGTATTAAATTAAACAGTTTTTTAAGGATATTATGGCGTTTTAATTTTGTTTTATACTATCCCGACGTTTTTAAGCTTTAATAATGGTACCGAGCGAATTCAATAGGAGATTTTTGGGAAGCAAAATTTAAAGAGCTTTATAAAATAAACAAATATGCCAGACAGCAATAGAAAATGCCACGATAGTAACCTTTTTGAAATCCAATATGTAAGAACTTTCAAACAGTATCAAATACAGCTACACTACTAACACTAATATAGCTTCAAAAGTATCCTTCTTGTACTACTAGCGCTATTGTACCATAAAATTTATTAGTGGCAGGACCAAGCTGTTGACAGTTTTCTGTCTACAGCCGCGGGCCGGTCCGTCCGGGGTAGACCACACCCTCGCAGAAGATTGACAACTGAGTAATGGCAATGTGCTATTGCGCTTCGTGCGATAAGCGAGAGAGCAGGAAGCCCAACTGGGTGGGTTTGGGGTTTCTATTGGTAACAGCCTAGCTATACTCTTGGTATTGCAAAGGTCCATGGGCGGCAGTAACACTTACCACCAAATGTGCTACTTGCTCGTTTGCCACCCTAAGCAATTAAAAAAAATCTACAATTTAATGTCTTTGTTTGGATAGCCTTTGGTCCATGAGAAGAAATCGGAACTTGGGGTCATCATATATGCATATAAATACATCGTCCTTCTTGACTACTAACTGTCAAGTTTCTAATATGCCCTTCTTGCTAAGTACATTTTTTTTGTGTCGGAGACTGTAAAAGGTCTTATAATATTACAACAAAGTAAATGCTTAAAGTAGGTACTCTTGACACGTTTAGTTTCGCCGTAGGCAAAACAATGCAAGTGCTCAGCGAAGCCTTAAATTGAACTATATATTAATAATATGCATTTTATTCTGAACAAGTTTTACTAAGGACCAATATAGTAGTAATTTTGTGGCCAACGCTGGTCATCATTTTTTATTTGCTTTCAGATATCTTGAAAGAGGATTGAAGAAGTTATTAATATAATATCACGGCAACCGAAGAAAATTAAAAACAAAAGCTTATATCAACTATTTTTGGCTGCGTAGCCTTGAACGTGTCATTTGTCGCAATCATTGTTATGGCAGGACGGTGCCCTCTCTCTCCTCGTGACCGTGTGTAGGTACTTGCTAAAGAAACCATGGTCTGTCATGACCTGCACTAATGGACAGGAGAGGACCCCATGTTGCCGACTCAACCATTCCATCAACACCGGCTAGAAGGCCTCGTTGATCCGAACACTAATACGAAGCCTTTCCAGCCGGACTGGCCAGCGAGCGATATTGCTCTGCCTCGCGAGGCAGCCAACTCGCAGAGTGAGGCATTGTCCATGCCAGCGTTGCTGTCACTCGCTGGTGAAGTCTGGCGAGCATCACCACCTCCAAATCCCATGGAGGAGGTGCAGCCGATAGGCACGTTGCCTCTGTCGCCACGGTGCAGTATCAGCGTATTACTCTGACCACCATGGTGCTATATGGTCGCTACAAGAGGGCTATGAGACGAACGCTCAGGAACCCCACCTGTACTGGCTTATACCAGCCATAACAGACTAGAGTATACTATAGAGAACATATTTCCTTCGTAATGTAGAGGTTTTGTGTATACTTAAAAATGAGTTATATAAAAAGGCTTTTAGTTTGTATCTTATAGTCATCAGTGGTTATCTAGTTTTAGTATCGTCATATTATTAGATTTCATAATGATGATTTCAGTTAACCCCTGATTTCATCATAATCCCTCGATTATAAATGTCCTCACATTTCTTAACAAATCTTAGTCAAATCTAAGTATAAGTTGATTATGAATATTTACTAATGTGTAACGCAAGCCTATAAACCGCTAGTATGAAATAATTTATTTGTGGTACAATTTTGTAATAGATATTAATAAATTAGTATAATAGATCGGGGAAAAATCTTTTCACATATAGTCTGTATACTTAAACTTTTAATAAAATATCTTTGGTTGTACTAGTTGTATCTGAGTTTTGATACTATTAAATTGGTTACATTTCACAAAAAGAAACAATTTAGTAAAATTCTGGTTCACGTCGGGAGTTTTGGCGGGAATATGGAAATGTCACGTCGCGCTCTTGTATTATATTCAATTCTTTAGCGTTTTGTAGTGTTTTATCATTCCGTGTGGTGACGGAGTAAGAATACAATTCACCTTCCCCTATCTTACCCAAGGGTGATCGTACGAGACGACTAAGGGATATAAAATGCATATAATATCTATGCAAGACAAGGAATACTCGAAATAATACCCTATAACAACACGTCTGACCAGTGTGGTATAGTAGGTCAATTTTCTTCCCAATATCGAGGAGGCTCGCGCCCAACAGTGGGACATATATGAGCTGAGATGATGATGATGAGTGTTTTATTATATAATTTTGCTGGTATTTTATGGAATATGATACAAGGCAGTGTGGTCGACTGTCTATAGCCGTCAGGAATCATAAATTAAAAAAAAATATATATTACCCGTCGTTTTTCTTTTGTTTTGCTTTCTGTCAAAATGAGTGAAGTGAGAAGAAATTCGATACATTTTAAAATTATATTACAGAAAGGAATAAATGCAACGTTAGACGCGAAAAAGAAAATATGACGTTTATGGACCTAATGTATCAGTAAAGAGTAGCACAAAATTGGTTTAAACGTTTTCAATCCAGAAATTTTGACGTCACCACACCGATAGACAATTTGGTATACTTGAAATATTAGCGTGTCTTTCAAAATATATATTGTCATTTACATTCATTTTTAAGAGAATTCGTTTGTATTATTGTTATATTACCAAAAAGAAAAGTATTAAATAGACATAAGAAAAGTTCGCTTAACTAATATTATGCTACATTACTGTAGCGGCCAGCAAAAGATGCAATGGTGGACGAACGTGTAAATGTGGGCCGAGGCACACATACGTAAGTCCATCAGTTCCTAGTTGTGGCCAAGGCTTGTATAGTACTTTTCTCAAATAAGGCGCGGCAATTAAAACTAATTAGTACTAAGTAGAACTGTATACATGACGAACAACGAACAACATTTTTCACGTGCTAAAGGGTTCATTTGTCTGATAAGTTATTTATTAGGTTACCATGATATGAAGTAACAAATCGTTCCATTTTTAAAATACACTATAGATATAAATTTACATGTATATTTATTTGGTCGCTAAAACTCGACAGATATGAATTTTGATACATTTTTTGCCGGCCGTTGTTCGCATGTATTTGGTCAGTACAGAAATTTCGATTTATTTCGAAGAAGGTTGTCAAAATAATGCTCAAATTTCCAAGCATGTTTGAGAAAAATATATTAATCATCTTCTAAATTCCTCTAATTAATCCTTATCATTCTTGCCTTAATTTTGTTTAGCGTGTATTTTTAAACGTTTTACATAAAGAACGTTACGTTTAACGTTATAAGTAAATATTTAAAATATTTTGATAGTTTATTTTTTAATTACTTTTCTTTTTCTCAATTCACATTCAACCTGCTATTGGGCATGGGCCTCCTTCAGATAAGAAAACGGTCACACACGGGAAACATAGAAAGGAGAGGTGATTATTGTATTTTTCCTCCGTCACTACATCAAATATGTAAATTTATGTATAAAACAGAATATTTATTGGTGGTGTCCAGTATTTGAGCTCGATATTAGTCTTTATTTAATAAGTTTTCAAATAACATTGACATTATTTCTAATCTGCTCCTTTTGTTAATTAAATTATAAAACGTCATTATCATCATCATCCCAGCTAATATATATTCCACTGTTGGGCTCAAGCCAGTTGTTCCATGGAATGCAAATCGCCCTATTACACCACGCTGAGCACCCAAGTTGGTATATTATTTTATTTCGAAGTTTCCTTCTCTTGTACATGAATTATCTGCTTCTAACATTAGTTTTTTACGCCCACAGGCATTATCTTGCAGAGGGTGTCGTGTTGTATTCTTACTGCATCTTCACATATAAAGAAGAATTTGTAATATTTAACCACTATACATTTACATTGACAATATATACCCACACTCTTAAGAAAATCTCAATTAATGGGTTACATCATTCACGTAAAACAATGATGAGTTATAATCGACAACAGTAGCTAGATAGTAAGCGCGTCATTTTATTATAGTGTGCGCACTTAGAGTAACCGTGGTCATAGCGCCCACTGCATTACTGCATCACTCACACTATCATCTGCCACGGTCCGCTACCCTCGTATATAAACCTCAAACAGACTAGCCTTGAACTTCATTTCTCCAACGTCGGGACTACAACAAGGCTGCACACCCCCCATTTACAACCCTGAACAGGAATTTGGACTACGGTGTTAGTGAATAGAAAATAATGTTGTGTTAAAACTGTGAATTATTTGTGTCCAAATTGAACTAATTCTCTATGAAAATGTTGGCCGTAATGCGAACCGTAAGTATTAAAAAATATTGTTTTTCTTAATTTATACACTATTGCTAAATTCAAATGATAGATATGCATTTCAATTATAGGCTTGAAATATTTTATTAATAAGACACATCTAAATTAGCATAAATTATTCAAATTAGTTTCGTTGAAACCAACACGCAGTTGATTTATTACTTTAAAAGTAAAAGGGTTGAGGCAAAAATGATTTTTTCTGTTTGTTTTTCTTTTTAACTTTTACGCGATAAATATTTACTTTATGTATATAGCCTTGGATGTATTGAAAAAATGGCGCTTTTTACGAGACTAACATCGAATTAAGCATTTTATTGTAATAAAAAATAATAGATAATTTTAAATCAATCTTACGAGATAATCTTGATTTAAAATGCCCATGTACGAAGAAGTAGTACAAAAACTATTAAATATCCTTAAAAACTAGATTTTTCCTATAGAAATAGAGTAAAAATACAATTCTTACTTGTCGGTGGATGTTGTTAAAGCTGACTAAGAGATGTGCTTTTCTTCGCTTACATATTTATGTATCTATTCTACGTAAGAAAACTTGAAATAAAAATGTACATCAATCTGTCTAACCAACGCATAGTAGGACATTTTACTTCCTATTGCGAAGTTGGCTCGAATCCAGCAGTAGGATGTACATAAGCTGTGATGATTATGAAGTACCCTTAACATGAAAATAAAAAGTATAATTTTTAAGGAAATTGTTATGTATTGTTGTTTGATGATGATGATGATTTGAAATTGTTATGTTTGTTGTATTTTCATGATATTATTAGGGTTACAATATTATCATCTAACGTGGTAAGTAATAACTCCTTATTTTATATGGCTATATCCTAACTAGGTAGAGCATAGTAATATGGATTAATCTTTTGAACGATAAATTAAATAAGAAGTATCCTGTTCACGAATTTCGTGGAATTACTATTATTATGCCTATTGGGATATAATTAAATACGCTTAAAATATTCCTTATAATATAATACTTTCTTTTGAGTGTTCAGGTCGAACTCTAAGGTGATGGTATGATCTATAGGATCATTTCACTTTTCTGTTAAAATTATTCGAATTTTAGATTATACTATTAAAAATTTTACATTTTAACAAAATCTTATCCATAAAAATAACATCCTAGAGTGTCAATAGAAGTACAATTATTTAAGAATTTACAAAAGGAATTAATATGAATTACCAGTAGAATAAGCTAATATTTACTTATATAAAAATGTGGAGTAGCAGATTTAAATCTTAGCACGAAAAAGTGAAAGTTGGAAAAATTAACTGTTTTTACATTTTACTATAAGTCTTTCATTAAAAAACTGCTTGTTTATGTTCTGTGTAATTTCTGCAAGTAAATTTATTTAAGACTGATTATAGAGTTTAGTACTATTAGTATTGAAAATATCAATTTACTTGTTGTCTTATTGTCACTAAATCTATGGCAAAGTTAGGAGTGGTAACACATTTTGTTCGAGGATCCATTTTCTTAATACAGTAACCAAAAGAATAATATAAAATCAATGGAAGACGAGATTATCGCAAATTATATCCAAAATAATGTTATTATTCTTCTAAAGTTCAGTTTTTTTTAAACATTGTAGATTATAAATATAAAAATTTATTTGAAATAAAACTACTTTTACGGATTCTATCGCGTTTGTATTTGATTTATAATTTCCCGACGTTTCGAACACTTTACAGTGATCATGGTCACGGGAGGACCTCCAGTCCTCCCGTGACCATGATCACTGTAAAGTCACGGGAGGGCCTCCAGTCCTCCCGTGACCATGATCACTGTAAAGTGTTCGAAACGTCGGGAAATTATAAATCAAATACAAACGCGATAGAATCCGTAAAAGTAGTTTTATTTCAAATGTGTAATACTCGCGTAAACATTAGAAGTCATTATAAAAATTTATTATCACTTGGTATCAGTTACATTATTGCAATACTTATATTCAAATCTTGAATTACAATAGATACTAATATAAGCATCCTCATTACATTAAATATACATTAATTAATATAATAGAAATGTTTACAATTCAATTATATGTTATAAAGTATACCGTATTGAATTAATGTTCAGGTTTGATCAATGACAATGATTTTCAAATTGTGGAAAAAATATTTCATGATGATTTCACGTCAAAAAATTTGGGTAGAATGATAAACTAGGTATATAGTACTCGACCCGTATATGATACTTATCATCTCATCTCAGCCCATATATGTTTCATGTTGGGCTCGGGCCTCCTCCATAATGGAAGGATAATTGACCTATTATACCACGCTGGTCAGACATGCTGGTACAGGGTTTTGTTTCGAGATTTGCTTCTCTCGCATAGATGATATATGCAATTTTATATCTCTTAGTCGTCTTGTACGATCACCCACGGGTAATATAGGGGGGTAGTGAATTGTATTCTTACTCCGTCACCACATGGAAACTTATAATTAAAACCAATTGTATTCTGGATTGATTTTGATTATTTTTCTTTTATGCTTTAATCATAGAATAATTTGATGATATAATGATATTAAACTAGATACAATAAAGCCTAATGTAATTATTTTAAATGAAATCAAATCATTTATTATTTATAAACCATATAAGAGCACAATATTGTCAATTTTACATTTTATCCGAAATTGATCCAATATGGTGGTTGGTCACTAGATTAACGGAAAATTATTTTCAGTAGTCATCATATTTCTATTTTATTGACAGTTTGAGATTACATATTATTTATTATTGACACAGTTACATTAGATTATATATTGGAAATATTTTACATCAGATTTAAGTTAACATAATATATGTAACTAGCTTTTGCCCGCGACTTCGTCCACGCAGAAGTCATCTCTGACAGAGTTAAATAGAAAAAGCAATGCAAGGTGTTGAAGGTTTGTCGCTAGCACGATAATCGACAGCGTCAGAAACTGGGATGCGGTCGCCGCCTTCTGCGAGTTAGTTGTCTAACGGAATTAGGCAATAGGGTGGGTCTGAGAGAAAATACTCTGGGTTGACACGCTCTACCGTCCGGCTTCGACCCGAGATGATACCTGGTTGCGGTGGCCCGCCCGCACATCGTAGATGTACGATGCTCGGACGGAATGGGCGCGGTGTGTCTATATACCATAGCTGGTCACTAAAGAAAAAGGTGGTTCAAAGTTCTATTCATTCTACAAATTATATTGCCATTAATATACTATTTACGGTATGACCATGGGATAAAAATATAATTATCGCCATCCTTTATTTGACTGTTTTGTTTCACCAGCAAAGTTGCGACCTCGTTAGATATGATTTATTATTTGAGTTATAAAGTGAACATTTTTGAAGCTAAACTTAACCTGTATCTTAAGCCATTAGGCAAGAACCTATTGCTGTCTACTACGTGTATCGTGCGAGCTCTCACGCCGGCACTGGTGCGGGGTTGATGGAGAGGGAGAGAGAAACACGTGTTTATTTATTTTTACCGAAGAATATTTGTACGTAATTTGAAAAGAATCGATAAAGAAATTTTCTCCCCATACACACTTTACCGCTTTGTTACACCCCCTTAGGGACGGAATTCATAAAAGCCTTTCATATTGAATCTCTATGTCATAAATAAAAACGTGCTTCAAAATTTAATGTTTCTAGCTTTAATAGTTTTTTTTTTTTTTTTTTTTTTTTTGGTGGGCTATGGGTTAGTCTCCCCCCGCCAAATCGGTCCGGGGTGACGGAGAAGGCGGCGCGTGACCCCATAGACCCACCGTAAAAACTCCTCTCTCTTCGCCGTGCGAGCGGGTCACCGGGACCCGATTTTTAACTTCGGTGACCCGCCCGGCGGTTCACCCTCGCGGGTTCCTCTCGTCGACGCCCCAACAGATTTTGCCGTCGGGGCGTCGCCCTCACGCGGTGGCCTCACTTCGGGTGACCGGACAATTCCCCGGTCTGATCACCCGAAGCCTCGGTTAGGGCGGCATCAGGCGCAGGTATTCGCGCCTGCGCCGCCCCGGCCGCTGGCGGCGGCCCGGGGCGCGGGAATCCTCCCTTGCCCGTTCCGCCGCTTCCTTCTGCGAGATGACAGCCTCGCAGAAGGCGGCGACCGCGTCCCAGTTCCTGATGCTGTCGACCATCGCCCTCACGACGGCCGGCAGCGTCAGGTCGGCACCGATGACAGCGACGAGGTCACGGCGCTGCCGCTCCCATCCCGGACACACCTCCAGCGTGTGTTGCGCCGTGTCCTCGTCACTCCTGCAGTGGTGGCAGGCCGGAGTCCACTCCCTATACACGACCCTGTGCAGGTACAACCCGAAACACCCGTGCCCCGTCAATACCTGCACCAGCCGAAAGGTGAGGACTCCGTGCCGCCGCTCCATCCACTCTATCAATACGGGCCGGAGGGCCTCAACGGTCTCCACACCGTGCCTAGGCCTCTCCAGCCGCGTAGCCCAACGGGCGATGACGTCTCGGCGGGCATCCACGCGCCAGGTGGCTATCTCGCTCAACGATGGGGAGCCACCTTCCTCGCGCGCTGTGATAACCCGCCGGTAGAGGTCGGAGAGCATCTCCGCCTCTAGGTCCCACGGGGGTGTCCCGGCCAACAGGCACGCCGCCTCTGTCGACACCGTGCGGTACCCGCGAATGGCTCTGACCGCCATGGCTCTCTGTGGCCTCCACAGAACCGCCCTGAGCTGGGCGTTCAGAGCCCTCGCCCACACGGGTGCGCCGTACATGGCCATCGAGCGGATGACCCCCGCATACAGCCGTCGGCCCTCGAAACTGGGTCCGCCCACGTTCGGCATGAGTCGAGAAAGGGCGGATGCCGCGCTGACAAGCCGGGGAGCAATCTGTCGGAAATGCTCCCGGAACCACCATCGCCCGTCGAGCACCAGACCCAAGTACCTCATATGGGCCTGGATGCTGATGTGGATGGAGTTTACCACTATCGAGGCGCCGATGGGTAGCCTCACACGGGGCCCGTGGAAAAGTAGGGCCTCCGTCTTGTTTAGGGCCACCCTGAGCCCAAGCGCCTCGATCCGCCTGACCATCTCCTCGGTGCCGAGAGTGGCCAGGCTCGCCGCCTCTTCGAGTGTCCTGCCCCGGGCTGTGACGAGCGTGTCGTCAGCGTAGCACACCAAGCTCAGCCCGGGGGGGAGACTCCCTCTCAACGCCCAGTCGTACCCGATGTCCCACAGGGTCGGCCCCAGAACCGACCCCTGTGGAACGCCGCACGACATGGGCGTCCGCACAATGTCCCCTGCGGGACCCGCGCAGAGGATACTGCGGCCCTCCAAATAGTCTGCCACCAGCCGCCTGAGGTACAGGGGCACTCCATGGAACCGGAGCGCCTCCCTGATGCAGCCGAATGGCAGACTATTGAATGCGTTGGCGATGTCCAACGACACCGCCAACAGCACTCCCTTCCCGGCGACGGCCTCCGCGGCCGCCTGCCTCAGGCGTAGTAGGGCCCCGATGGTCGAACGCCCCCTCCGAAACCCATACTGAGCGTCCGACAGATCGGGCCCCACCTCCTCCAGATGTCGGACGATGCGGGCAGCGAGCACACGCTCCAGCAACTTACCCACATCGTCGAGGAGCACGATGGGCCTGTAGGCCGACGGCAAATCCGGGGACCGTCCCGGCTTTGGCAGGAGAACCAACCTCCCTTCCTTCCAGCACTCAGGGAACCGTCCAGACGTCAGACAGGCGTTGAACAGCTGCCTGAGGCGAGGCTCGAAGTGCTCGAGGAGCGATGTCAGCACCCGGACTGGAATTCCGTCCGGGCCGGGGGCCGTGGTGGCGGAACGAATCTTCGCCACGGCCGCCCCCACTTCCGACTCCGTCACGGGCGGAACACTCTCGTCGTCGTCGGCCTCCCGGTCCTGATCTGGCGGAGCCATGACCGGGGGCGTGTGTTCCGACTGCCGTGGAAACAGCTCCTCGACCACCCTACGAAGGAAGTCGGGCTGGAGGGTCTCGGTGAGGGGGGGGGCCCGCGCGCGAAGCTTGTTCAGCGCCGCGCGATATGGGCGACCCCAGGGGTCACGGTCGAGACCGTCCAGCATCTCCTGCCAACTCGCGCCCTTGGCGGCACGGATGGCCAGCCGAAAGGCAGTCCGCGCACCGCGGTACGCCTCGTACAGCTGGCCCTCCCGCTCGACGTCGCGGTGACGCCGCCGGCTGCGGGTGTAGGACCTTCGGGCACTGATACACGCCGCACGAAGGTCCGCCAGTCTTGGGGACCACCAGTAGACCCCCTGCCTCGGAGGTGGACGCCGCCGCACTCTGGGCATGGCCGCATCGCAGATCTGCGTTAACGCACTGCGAATGCGGACAGCCTCAGCGTCCACTCCGTCCGCTGGGGGTGGTGAGGACAGCCACGTGTTGACAATGGCCGCCTCCGCCAGTAGATCCCTGTCAAGACGACCCACAGCCCACCGCGGAAACGCGGGAGCTCCGTCCGCCCTGTGACCCCTACCGGGTTCCCGGGGGGAGACCTCCATCCGGATGTACCGGTGGTCCGACAGGGTCTCCGCCTCCTCCAGGACACTCCAGTTCCTCACCCGTGGCGCGACAGCAGGGCTAGCGAACGACAAGTCCACTATCGACCCGCCCTGCCGCCGCACGCACGTGTTCACCGAGCCTCTGTTCAGAACACAGAGGCCCAGTGAAGCCGCCCACTCGTTGACCGCCCGCCCGCGGTCGTCCGTCGTAGGGGACCCCCACGCCGTGGATTTGGCGTTAAAGTCCCCCAGAACCAGGACGAGGCCCGGTGCCAGTCGCCGTATCGAGGCCTCCAAGGTGGTGAGTGAGGCCCCGAAATCGTCCATCCTCCTAGTGGGGGAGAGGTATACGCTGTAGAGCGTGACCCCTCCCCACTCCGCCGCGACAAATTCCTCGCCCCTATCCAAAAGGGACAAGGACGGGAAGTGCCGCTGCGTTGAGACGACGATTGCCGCGGTACCGTTTCGACTGACCACCCAATTGGGGCGATCAGGCACGGCGTACGGTTCCGCGACTACGGCTGCACCAATCGACCACTCCGCCATGGATTGCAGGAGGAGATCCTGCGCTCCGGCGGAGTGGTTGATGTTGGCCTGCAGGAGGAGGTGCATGGATGGTGTACCCATTATCGGGTTATATCCATGACCTCCTCGCCAGCGGGCGATCGGACCGCGCTAGGAGCGGGAGCGGCCGTGGTCGTAGGGCCGCCCCGCGCCTTTGGGGCCGAAGCTGGAGGTTTGCACGCCCCAGAGCCCATGCGGTGCTTGGCGGGCTTATTGCCCGCCGCACACGCGGGGCAGTGGGGCGGGGCGGCGCAAGATGCCGCCACGTGCCCGGTCTGACCGCAGCGGAAACACAATCCGCCGCAGTCGAAGCAATTAGTGCACGTCGGTCGAGTGTGTCCGACCGCCATGCACTTGTAGCACCTCGCAGGCCGGTGCTCAAGCACGGTTACCCGCGCCGAGCTCCAGCCCACGAGGAGCCTGCCTGAGCCGGCCAGTTGCCTGACCGACTCCACCGGGCACTGCGCCCAGGCAGCACCTACGCCACCCGGACCGGGACGAATGGCACCGACCCGGACGGTGTCTATGGGACACCCGGTTTTCGAGGCAATAGCCTCCCGGATGTCTTCCACCGTCACTGAATCGTCCAAACCCGAAATGCGCATTTCGGCGCACTTGACGGGCCTGGCGATCTTGATGCCACCCTCCTCGGCGAACAAACCTCTCAGCTTCTCGGCCACGCTGTCGGCCGTCTTGGCGCCCTCGGCCCCTGGGAACTCGAGAATTCGAGCCCCCGTCCGGGCCTTGCGGGTCCTGGCTTCGACGCCTCCAATATCGGAGACGTCTAGCTCCCGCCGGGCCTTCCTCAAGACGGCCTCGTAGCTGAGGCCCTTCTCGGCCGCCTCGGGCAGCACAGTGATCACCACTGCGGCCGTCTTCGGCGACTTGAGCCCCTTGCGCGGTCTCTTCTTCCGTCCGGCTCCTGCCTGAGGAGCGGGGACCTCAGCGGCGCGCTTGGCCTCCGCTCTCCTCCTTTGGCCGCGACTCCTTCTGTCGCGTTCGGCCACCTGCCAACCCTGTTCGGGTACGGCAGTTGTGCCGGACGCGGAAGGCCTCGTCGCGGCCTCGCTGGTCGTCGCCGGCGGTGTTGTTGCGGGCGACTTCAGCGGTCCGGCAGGAGCCGGAGCCGTCTTCCTCCTCAGGGCGGGTCCCTTCGGAGCTGGGCCGGGGCCTTTGGGCCTAGGCCCGGCCGCGGCCGCGGCGTAGCTCCCCACGCGGCCACCCTGACAAGGCAGCGGGGCGGGGGCTGGTGCCACATGCGGCCGCTTGTCCGCGGCGAGAGGTGGTCGGACGCGTGGTTCTGGAGGCAACCTCGCCTCCAGAACGGCGAAGCGCGCATCGACGAGCTTGCCCACTGCGCCGATGATTTTGGCGAGGGCCTCGTCCGATATGCCTCCCACCTCAAACGGGGTCGGCTGAGCCTCCTCAGGGGCCCGTTCTACGGCGCCTGGCGGCTTTGGCGCCGCAGGGGCGCTAGCCGGCGGCAAGCGGTCCGCGGGGAGAGGCGTCAACCTCACCACCGGGACAGGGAGCTTCGCCGCGGCGACTGCGCCAGCGTCAGCCGGCGGCGCGCGCTTCGCGGCGGCAGGCGTCTTCCTCGCCGCGGGGACGGGTGTGACGGTGACGCCATCACCGAACGTCGTCGGCGCCGCAGCGCGGGGCGGCTTTGGCGCCGCAGCGGCCGCTGAGTAGCCAGTCTTGGCTGGTGGCGCGGCTGGCGCAGACGACACGAACAGCGCCACCTGCGCCTTGAGGTCGGCCACGTCGATCAGCAACTGGCGGTTTGCCCGACGCATCTCCGCCAGCATGTCGCCCAGGTTCCTGTTTCGGGTCCGCAGGCCTGACATCTCGCCTCTAAGGCGGACATTTTCGGCCTGCAGATCCGTGGCGTCACCGGCGCGGACAGCGACCGCCGCCGCCCTTTCTATAGCCGAGGTCCCTCGCCCTCTTCGGGAGGCCTGGATTTTTGGTGGAGGCATGTTGGCCGCGCTCCCCTCGGTTTCAGCGCTCGAGCTGCCTCCCTTACTCAGGGGGCGCTTTCGCACCTGCGAGGGGAGGGCCTCCTCCTTCTTAGTCGCGGTCGCCGGCGGCGTCTTTGCTGCTAGACGCGCCGACGACCTAGTGGGGCCTTCACCAGCCGACCCACTGTCTTTTCTGGACGGCCCTGCGGGAATATCACCGCCCTCGTCCATTCTGACGGTAGATCCGCCGCCCTCGTCTTCGGACGGCTCTGCGACATCGCTGTCGCCCTCGTCCGTCGACGGCTCTGCTGCGAGTCTACCGTCCTTCTTCTCTTCAGCGGCGGCAGCCTCCCTGCGCGCTCGCCGCTCCTCCAGCCGCCTTTTGTGGCTCAGGCCGTTGCCCCGAGACTTTCGAGGCGACCTCCTCTTCTTCTTCTGGGCCTCCACGATTTGTGCCGGGCCCTCGGCGGACGCCTCAATTCCCGAGGACGAGGCGTCGTCTTGGTCAGTTTTGCGTTGGCATGACTGGGCCTTGGGGTGAGAATCGCTAGGATTCCCGTCGGTTTTTTGTTTTAAATTTGCAGTATCCATTAGATTCCCACGAGAATGGGAGATACATTTCGTCGACCCGGGCAGAGATCCCTATACCCGGGCAAGCCTACATTTACCAACCAGGGGGTCAGCCGGTGCCCTGGCTGGAGCGTGCTAACGACAGAACAACCCATCTGCCATGCATCTTCTCGCCGCACGCCAGAACTTAAGATTCTGGGTGATTTCCGAGTCTGAATGTTACTTCGAACTCTTTATAGAGGTTGTCTTCCTCGCGGTCCGGGCGGTTAAGCCAAGACCCTCGCTCCTGATACTACGCCTCAAGACAACGTGTCTTGAAGCAAGATACCAGGTTTACGATGTGTGGGCGGTGGCATGTGCCTGCCCAGCCCTCAAATGAATGAGTGACTGAGCCCGTCCCAATATTTCGCGTCCTATACCCTCTACTACGACTGTAGTAGAGTAAGGAGCGAAATCGCGCAGATATTCGCTACGGACGACAGTACAACAGAAGAACTGGGGACCGCCGCCCGCACCCAGGGTACACCGCGTGGAGGTTTCTGGGATAGTACCCCTAGCTTTAATAGTTTCGGCTTGGCGGTAATTTTTTTTATTTTTTTTTATTTTTAAAGACACCTCCCTGCACTAAGGAAAATAATCCTTGTATCGCGGGGGACTTTACAAACATGCAATTAACGCAGACAAATTACACCCAGACTCAGAACAATACTTTGTGGATCGCACAAAGTATTGTCCTGCGTGGGAATCGAACCCACGACACTGGCACGGAAGGTCGGTATCTTAACCACTACGCCATCTGTGCAGTCAAGTAATGAGTCCTTCAACCCGCTTCACAGGCCTAATTTACACAATCAGAGGGAGAAAATTGACAAATGCCGGATATTACCATAGAATATTTGATTCGACTCGTAATTTGAAAAGAATCAATAAAGATTTTTTTTCTCCCCATAGTAACTTTGCCACTCTGTTCCACCCTCTTAGGGGTATAATTTCGTAAAATCCTTTCTTAGTAAATCTCTACGTCATAGAAAGAAACCGCTGTCAACATTCAAGTTGCCAGCTTCAATAATATCGGCTTGGCGCTAATGACTTTATGAGTCGTCCAACCCGCTTTGCAGGCCTAATTTATACCGCCAGAGGATGAAAATCAACAAACGCTGAAACTCGTGTTTATTTATTTTTACTGAAGATAATATGTACGTAATTTGAAAAGAATCGATAAAGATTTTTTTCTCCGAACATTTTTTAAATTGACATAACTTTTTTATTTATAAACTAATTGACATAAAGTAAAGCCTAAATATTAAGTGAAGCTTACCACAATATATTAGTGAAAACCGCGTCTAAATCGGATAAGCCGTTTCTGAGATTAGCGTGCACAATTACACAGACAAACAGATAAACAGACAAACAGATAAACAGACAAAAATTTTAAAAATCACTGTTTTGGGTTCTATTCGTGTTGATAAAGGTCCCAGTAATATTTTTTCTCATATATCTTCCATGTACAGACAGCGATCCGTTACATTTTTATTATATGTATAGATTGAAAACGCTTGTAGTGTTTATCTGCAGTACTAGCATGAAATAATACTGCTAATTCTACTAATATTAAAAATGTGAAAATTTTAAAGATGTTTTGAGTGTATGTTATTCAATCACGCATAAACTGTTAAAGTCCTGGTCTACCCCCCACTGGGTCCCAGTAATATTTTTTCTCATATATCTTCCATGTACAGACAGCGAAGCGATCCGTTACATTTTTATTATATGTATAGATAAGATCTGAAACGATATCTATATAATTTATATCGCGGTAGACTTTGATTTGTCAAGAACTGAAATTAAATAATAGATTAGTCTCACTAGGTGAGTATATTATTAACACGTAGCCAAATATCGAATTTGCTAAAATACAATTTTCATATTACAATATAGTTATATTATAATACAGTTATATATATATAATATATAGTTATATTATAAAATAAAAATTGTATTTTTTATTTCGGACTAAATTCATGATACTGATCTCAAATTCACGGCAAATCTAAAAGGGAGAAATTGTGCATTCAAGTACGAGAAGACTTAACTAGTTAGACGAAATGATTTAAGGTGGTTATTGTAATAATTAAAGATGGCTGACAATTAATTATATTTATTCATTTCAATATACACCTAAAGGCCGTTCATAAATTACGTAAGAGATTTTGAAGAATGATTTGGCCCTCTGGCGCAAGACATCATAAGATTGCGACTACTCTCCGCCTGCCTCTTAATAAGAATTTTTGTAAGGAAAGGCCCCATTGATCAAATATAACCGTTTATTCTGAAAATATCTTTTATTACAATCTTCTTACTACAAGTAGATATCATTAACTCACTGCAATAACATTAATCTTATTAATCTATCACAGTTTTAACTAAAATTAGTCTTATTCAAATTAATTTAATATCTTACTTAATGCCAGGTTCACTATCCCCTGCCTATATATAGTAATTCCTATATATAGTAAGAAGTTATAATATTCAGTCAAGAAACCCTCAAAACGTCTTACATAATTTATGAATGGCCCCTTACTGTAAATCGCAATAACGATAAGTATATAAATAACCTATTGTTTAAGTTTCTACTTTTGCGTGATGACGGATTAAAAATGCAAAGGCGACCATGCCTTACTTTCCTTTCCCGTGAGTATTGTAAGAATGGATGCAGTACAGTTGTGTACAGTGTAGTGCAGTTGTGTACTCACATCCCGTGAGTAGATAACATCATTTAAGTAGACGAAAGTTTTGAAACACAATTTAACTAATTCTGCCCTATTATCTACATCTGTAGGTGGTATATGGCTCGTCCTGCCACCATTGTAGTAGTGACGAGGACACGGCGCAACATACGCTCGAGGTATGTTCGGGCTGGGACGGTCAGCGCCGTGACCTCGTCGCTGGCATCGGTGCCGACCTGACGTTGCCGGCTGTCGTGAAAGCGATGATCGACAGCGTCAGGAACTGGGACGTGGTCGCCGCCTTCTAAAGGAGGCGGCGGCACGAGTCCAGGACGATTCCCGTGACCCGGGCCGCCGCCAGCGGCTGGGGCGGCGCAGGCGCGGATATCTGCGCCTGATGCCCGCCCTAACCGAGGCTTCAGGTGATTGGACCGGGGAATTGTCCGGTCACCCGACGTGAGTCCACCGCGTGAGGGCGACGTCTCGACGACGACGAAAGCTGTCGGAGCGTCGACAAGGGAGGAACCCGTAAGGGTAAACCGCCGGGCGGGCCACCGAAGACAAAGATCGGGTACCAGTGGCCCGCTCGCACGGGGAAGAGAAATGTTTGCAGGGTGGATCCATGGGGTTGCGCACCGCCTCTTTTGTCGCCCCGGATCGATTTGTCGGGGCGCGACCACATCCATGGTCCACCTTGCGGGGTAAAAAAAAAGGTGGTATATGGCCAAAAGAAGAACGTATGTGGATTGAAATGAAATATGTATAATTAGTATAATAATATATATTCTGTGTGGTGACGGGGTAAGAATTCAATTCACCACCCCATATCTTAGCCATGTGTGATCGTACTAGACGACTAAGGGATATAAAACGCATAGAACATCTATGCAAGAGAAGGAAAACTCGAAACAAAACCCTTTACCAACACGTCTGACCAGCGCGGTATAGTAGGTTAATTTCCCTCCCATTACAGAGGAGGCCCGAGCCCAACAGTGAGACATTTATAGACTGTGATGAAGATATATAAATAGAAGATACATTCTTAAGTATTTTAAATTATATAATATCTATCAGAAAAAAATATGAGTGAAATCATTGTGATGATTAGCTACATCGATTTCCAATATAGTGTGAAGATATTCATAATGTTACACAATCATTTCCGATTAATATGTGCCTGTCGAAATATGACCATTAATATGAGACAATATTATAATTTTTGATGGACTGCTGTTAAAAATAAATAATGCTTAATAGTGATTTCTGATGTAGGTATACTATATTTTTATTATTTATGGTTTTTATATCATGCTATTATCTTAAAAACATCATCGTCCTACTTTTTTACACTCATCACAGCCCATAAATGTCCCACTGTTGGGCTCGGGCCTACTCCGTAAGGGGAGGGAAACCAACCTACTATACCGCGCTGGTCAGACAACACGTCTGACCAGGTACGTCTGGTACAAAATTTTGCTTCGAGTTTTACTTCTCTCGTATAGATGTTACATGCGTTTTATATCCCTTAGTCGTCTCGTACCCACAGGTAAGATATGGGGTGGTGAATAGTATTCTTACTCCGTCACCACACGGAAGTTTTTTACACTATTCGTCATATATTTTTATTTTACATAACCTACATATGTTTAATGACTCATATGAGTAGCTAACTGAAAATTAGCGCTGGATGATGTACCATCTAGCTTATGCTGAGCTGGCTACCTTTTCCAGAAAGACACATCTTTTATTATTTATAATTATAATGTACGTGATTTATTTTTTGATCTTTTAAGTTTCTTATTTTATTGTGTATTTTTGCTGGAATAAAATGATTTCCTTCTTTCTTTGTCTTATCCTAAATACTTAAGGACGATGCAATATATACTCTTCTGCCATCATACATATTGGAAATAGTTTTTGCATTAGTTTTATAACTCTACATCTGCCTCCCCTCCTTGGGAATATAATTGTTGACCAGACGGTAACAGATGAAATTTATCCAAAGCTCTTATTCGCCATTTACGACACCTAAAACAATGTAAGGGTTGATTATATTTTATTGCATCCTATTTCTTTGGGCAATAATTTTAAAAATCTCAGTAAAACTTTGTATGCAAGTGGCACAGGACTGTTAGTGGTATTCCCAGGGAGAAGCCAATGTCCAACGATGACAATCTACGATATGGATGTTAGTCTACGGGCCCGAGCCCCGTAGCCGATTACGGGCTGATAGTTTAATGGTTATGTTCGAAGCCACCGCCACACAAAATCTTGGACGTTCGCAGTAGTATAATAAAATATTTCAATTAAATTTAATCTATATTTTTAAATGAGTAAGGACTGTCATCATCATCAACATCATCAAAGCATTAGTAATGTTAGAAATTATAATATAAGTAAGAATTATTTATATTTTTTATAACTATACTATCTCTATTGGTCTTACAATGTTTTTTGTAGTCTTCCGTGTTTATTTACAAGAATTTTTACACGCCAATTTTTGCATTAATTATAAACACAAAAGATTATAAATAAATACTTTACACTTAAATCAAATTGAAAATGATGTAACACGATCTACTATAATCTTTTATAGCTTCTGTTTAATCACATAGATATTCAAAATATAATAATTAGTTATATAATGTAAATAGTTTATATTATACGGCTATAACATGGTTATTATTTTAAAGATAACTATCTAACTAACCAAATATAAAATTACAAAAACTACCATTTGTTGCCGTTTGAACAATAAATTTTTACACACGCTTTCTCTGCATATGTTATTATATCATATATGTTGCGTAATTCGGTCCCATTTAGATAAAGACCGTCCTACTTTTCTGAATATATATATACCTTTGATATAAATAAGCTTTGTTGCATAATATATGATGTTACCAATGGCCCTTTACCTTATTATCATAATTGATGCGACGGCAATTTATATGTGATTTTGTCATAATGTTTATTAATTACTTTTACATGTTGTAAGAAACTAATATTTAATGAAACATGTCTCGATTTAAAGTGAAGCAACGTGTTATTTAAAAAAAATTCAAGCACTTAAATTCATATTATTACCCTTTTTTTGTGGCAGGCTATGGTCTGGACACTCCCCACCATTTTCAGAAGCTTATAACTTAGCCTATTATCTCTATTAACATTAGGCTAACCATTAGTACAGTCTCCTTGGCTTCGATGGCATAATACTACCTTAAAATGATATTAATCACTTTATTTGTATATTATTTTAAACATATTGACTTGGGTGTTCATTGGTTATAGGTATTTATTATATAAACAATCATCATCATCATCATCATTATCACAGCTCATATACGTACCAATGCTGTGCTCGAGTCTCGGGTTGAGAGCCCTCAGCGCTCACCCATAATCCGCGTAAAGCTGTCAAAGCCATCTGCGGCTAACAGTTATAAAAACACACCAAAAAAAAAGCTGTGCCTAAGCCTTCTCCAAAATAGGAGAGAAATTGATCTATTATACCACGCTGGTCAGACAGGTTGGTATAGAGTTTTCTTTCGAGTTTTCCTTCTCTTGCATAGATGTTATATGCATATTATATCCCTTAATCGTATTTTACGGTATCCACGGGCAAGATAGGGAGTGGTGAATTGTATTCTTATTCCGTCACCACACGGATAATATAAACAATAGTCATATAATACTTCTTCCTTAAAGGAATAACTTATAATGATATGGATTTGCCGTATGGCCAACTCGTAATACAATATGTGACCACGCGTTAATTGTTCGTGGAAATCGTGAGAGTCAAATGGATCATTAGGAGAATGGACAATAGTAATTTTATGGGCAACTACCAGAGCTACGATCACCAACCCACCGCAAGAGCAGACGTCAATAGGCTGATGATGTATCTATTGCAAGTAAAAATGCATTTGAAATAAAACTACTTTTACGGATTCTATCGCGTTTGTATTTGATTTTTAATTTCCCGATGTTTCGAACTCTTTACAGTGATCATAGTCACGGGAGGACTGATCACTGTAAAGTGTAAAGTGTTCGAAACGTCGGTAAATTAAAAATCAAATATAAACGCGATTGAATCCGTAAAAGTAGTTTTATTTCAAATGTGTAATACTCGCGTAAACATTAGAAGTAAAAATGCATTTAATATTTTTTTTATTTTAAATCGTTTTTTATTTTTTGGGACAAGTTGTACTGAGGTTACGCCCCAAGAGACAATAATCTGTATTAAGAAGTAATCTTTGCTTTACATTAACAGAAAGAAATGACTTCGAGACTCAGAACAACCTTTTGTGGACCGCACAAAATTATCTGCTGTGTCCTTCGTAAGAAATGAACACAATCTAATTTAAACTCGCCATCTGTGCAGACGATACATTGTATAATATCTGCACAATGTCACTTTTTGAAAGGAAAGTGGTGTCCGTGTATAATCATTTGGCCTTTCACCTGTTAATTGTAATTTTAATGCCCATAAATATTTATAGATATGACTAATAAATCCACTTTATAAAAATACCTCTATATACCCTCTAAATTATAATATGAGGCGTAGCACGAGAGACCGTAGCGAAACATGTAGCCAATCTGTATTGTAGATATTATAAATCGAATATGGAAAAATGTTGTCTATATATCTATCTAATATCTTGAAAAGAGTAATTATTATGTACTTCTATATGTGTATATTTCTGTGTATTCAGGATCTCGAGAATAGTTTCTGAGATTTCCATGAAATATACTATGCAGAAGGTTTCGGGGCTATAAATAAATCTAACTAGGTAAAATTTATAAAAAAAAAAAATGTTTTATCCGTGTTTTAGCCAATACAAAAATATAAATAGAATATGAAGTTAAATTAAGGCACTGTCATCGAGAATAGAAATCAGTTAGAAAATCAGCAATTGCTGATTCCAAACAGCCCCAGTTCGTTTGCCCTTCTCTTCCTTGGTTCTATTATTTTTCCTTTATTAATCTTTTATAATATTTTTCATTATTTAATTAATCGGTTTTTGATATGTTATATAAAAACTATAAACCAAAAAAAAAACGAGATAAGCTCAGGCATCCAGATATTAATTATATAATGAATCATCTCTTATTTTGAATGTTACACTCTTATATTAACTTTGCAGATGAGCAAGCAACGCCCTTGATGGTAAATAGAAACAGGCGTCTCTTTCTTACCGAATGAAGCACAGGTAGTAAAATACTACTACTCAGATAACGATTTTCTGAGAGGATGTGCTATTGCATACATACATACATACATATCATCACGCCATATCCCTTGCAGGGTAGGCAGAGAGAACAGAGTGCCAGAGAACTCTATCTTTGCATACTTCACTCGCTTCCTCAACATTCATAATTCTCTTCATACACGCTCGCCGTTTTCGGAGACTCTTGACTCCACCTTCCTTCAGTACATGACCGATCTGGTCTAGGTAGGTTAGTCTCGGTCTCCCCCGGTACCTACATCCTTCCACTTTCGCATTGTATATCTTCTTAACCAGACGTTCGTTTTGATATTGCACGTCCCATTTATGTCAGAAAAGTAAAGTATGAGCAGTATAATTTTACCACTAGAAATAAAATGTGTTTTAGGAATATTATAAAGAACACATTATTTACATAGTTCCCCGACCAATAATTCACTGAAAAGCTGATTCACTGAAAACATGGTTAATTTAATAAAATCATCTAAAAAAAAAACACATTTTTAATATCAATTAATAAGAGTTCATCAATATGTAATCTGAAATTAGAGTTAAATTGCTTTAAGATTTCACTATTAACAAAATCCAAATAAATTTTCAAGTAAACCTGAATCTGTAATATCCATTTTAAATTGTTACGTCATATTTATATACTACATACAGCTAATTTTACTGCATCTAATTGTGATTATAGAAAACCAACTACAACTTTTAATTTCATTAGGTATAGCAACATTTCTGGTTTATTAATTTACCTGAAGCAATTCCCACGCTGTCAAATACCTCTAAGCTTGTTTATACAGGTAGTGCTAAAAGCAATGGGCTGTATAGAAGCGCACTTTCCCTATACGAACGAAGGTGAAACCGTGACGAGCGAGGGCAGAGAAACGATGAACATCCCAATGCGGTATGTTGCGATGACCTTTGTCGCTGGGAACTTAATGGATAGCCTTTTAGATGTTGTTTATACCAAGTTAGGTTAACTTGTTTACGTAAATTAGTACTTTTGCTAGGTATTTAGTAATAGGTGAAAGTGATTAAAAATAATTAAGTACGACTAGCATTTTCTTTCTTTTCTTTCATTTATTTATTCAATAGCCTATTGGGATTCATTGGTGGATATAAGCCTCCCCAATGTAAGATTATGTCGTAATAGCCACACTAGGCAAGTGAGTTAGTGATCGCAATCGGTGTTATAATATATGCTTCCCAGAACAATGCTGTTGCTGTCTCCTGGTGATCCATCAGACTGTTTGCACGTGTTGACATCGAACAAGTAAGGGATGGTTACACGTTGCATTCCTAACTCATCACCACACGAGGATTTTCTTCGGGGTAGTATACTGGTTTGATTGTCAAGTCGTTATGAAGTATATATTTTACCCTACAATGATAACTAAATGTTGCGAATGAGATAATATATTTTTTTTAATATTAGTAAATCCTCAGAGGTAAATTAAGGATATTTTAAAGAACATTTTCTTTTAAAATATCCTTAATTTACCTCTTAAGCAAGGTGGAGTCAAGAGTCTCCGGAACCGGCAAGCGTGTATGAAGAGAATTATGAATGTTGAGGAAGCGAGTGAAGTATGCAAGGATAGAGTTCTCTGGCGCTCTGTTCTCTCTGCCTACCCTGCAAGGGATATGGCATGATGATATGTATGTATGTGTACATTTTCTTTTAGCACCTTGGGCACTTTTAGGATAGCGAGGTAGCACTAACTTCATTACCGTCACACTCCAAGATATAAAGATATAAACAGATGCGTATACTTATAAATTGGTTTATATTTATATGTAAAATAGTGGATAAATGAAAACTTTTTACTTTAGTAATATCATCATCATTTTCCTACTCTTATCGCAATTACTTGGGGTTGATACAATATGTACTCTATCTCATAGTACATATTGTAGAAGTTATTGGCAATAGTTTTAACCTTCCTTGGGAATTTGGTTGACCAAACGGCATCAGATGGAGTTGGCACAGGTATGTATAAGGCTCTTAGTATCTTTTACGACATTCACAATCAAAGTAAGGGTAGGTAGTATTCGTAAAAAAAAAATTTCTAAAAATATTTCTTACCTATTTAAAAATACACACAACTTGGTAGAGTTAAGAAGGTATATCTGATGTTTAACTGAAATGGTGATATTTTAGCTAAAATTCTGCCCATTTGGCAATACTTTACGTAAATCCTGTTATGTAATCATACCACATTATATAACTATTACTTAATACGATAGCGTAATTGAATCCTATTATGGAGTTTCTATTCAGGTACTAGGTTTAGCTGCTAGTTGTCAACATATGCGCTTGCCCTTTTGACTTCTGCAGCACAATCCTGTTTGGAGTGCATAATGTACTGTAAATGAAAAGCCTCTAACTTTCTATTGTGTGAATCTATTCACAGATCCTTAACTTTAAATAATAAATCAATATCTCGCATTCGTTTATGAGGGACGATTATATCTATTATAATATAATTTATAATAAAATGTGATGTATGCTCTGAGTGAGCATAACGATTTGAAATATTTTGACTGATTTGAATACAGGATTTCATTTCCGCGTTTCTCTATTACACAGATTTCTTTAGGCTTGTCAACCCATGATGTTGAAATTGTATAATTGAGATTTTTATTGGATTAAAATTATGCAGTTTTTATGCTTAATTTATGGGTAAGTGTATGTCTTACCTTGAAATGTTTCAAAATTATAGATTTTTATTAAAATTGACTTGAGTATGTAAATGCATTAGATCTACTACAATTATGTCAGTAGATCAATGACTGGCTCCTCTTATATGGCCTGTGATATGGGATCTTAATGAATATCTATAATTGTATCAGAATTCATACCCAGTTGAAATTTATTAAAACATCTCACGTCGTATCCCGTGTCGTTAAGATGGAAATATTGTCGTAAATCATAGTTAAACATAAACAAAACTTTGAAGTAAACCCTTAAAATTATATCTAAGAAAAGTAATGTGCAGTTATCAAAACTGCACCTGATGATAAGTGGCAGTTTGAAAATAAAACATTCTTGTCTTGAGTATTGCTCGCACATTATATCAAACACGATATGCGATATTTGCCTGCCTGCTTACTATATGAACAACAAAACCGCGATCAGAAGTATGCTGTGTATTACGAAGCGAAAAAAAAAACAGTGGTAACGCGTTATATTCTTTGTCCATCATTAAACATGTAATTTGATAAGTATAAAAACAAAACATAATCTTTAAAAACAAAAATTTTGCCTACTCAGGCATTGAATGAAATATTAATGTATTGTAAACATGTATTTTGATATGTATAAAAATAAAACATAAACGAAAATTTAGCATACACATTGAATAAAATATTAATGTATTGTATTGTAGCGAAAATAAATTTGACCCTTTTTTATTTAGTTTCTGGAATTACAGGCTCTGCTAATTTATTTAATATGTGCTAAAAGTCAGAATATATAAAATAATTCATCGGTATTAAAATATCGATACTGATATAGAGATAGAGGTCTATCACTACATACATACATATCATCACGCCATATCCCTTGCAGGGTAGGCAGAGAGAGCAGAGTGCCAGAGAACTCTATCTCTGCATACTTCACTCGCTTCCTCAACATTCATAATTCTCTTCATACACGCTCGCCGGTTTCGGAGACTCTTGACTCCACCTTCCTTCAGTACATGATCGATCTGGTCTAGGTAGGTTAGTCTCGGTCTCCCTCGGAACCTACATCCTTCCACTTTCGCATTGTATATCTTCTTAACCAGACGTTCGTTCGGCATTCTTTCCACATGTCCGAACCATCGGAGCATTCCCTTTCGCATCTTTACACCAATACTCTAAATAAATAATAAATACACCAATACTAAATCTATCTAATCTACCTTGAGGAAGTTCTCAAGGTTGGATAATGCTATAATTGCTGAATTTGGCAAACAGGTCAGTGAACTCCTTTGTTGAGTAACTCAGGAAAGTGCTACTGCTATCTATAATTCTCGTGATCCCTCAGCCGATTTTAGATAAGTTCCACAGTAAGGTAATGTCATACATTATAGTCTAATCTACTACACGAGGATAAAATCATCACTCAGCTCATATACGTTATGCTGGGCTCGAGGCTCCTCCACAATAGTAGCAAAATTGACCCACTATTCTACACTAGTCAATTTGCTTTGATATAGGGTTTTATTTCGAGTTTTACTTCGCTTGTATAGACGTTATAAGCTTATTATATACTTTAGTCGTATTTTACGATACCAATAAGACATACAGGGATTATCTGTTAGCGCCAAGATAATACAATAAGGATATATAATATATACAATATAATAAGGATATAACGATTTGAAATATACCAGTATAATATCTTTTTTTATTACTAAAATACATAATTAAATAAATAAAAATATAACAATATAAAAGAACCAAACTGTTGTACATCAGTTTCAATACATACATACATATCATCACGCTATATCCCTTGCAGGGTAGGCAGAGAGATCAAGAACTCTACCAGAGAACTCTATCCTTGCATACTTCACTCGCTTCCTCAACATTCATAATTCTCTTCATACACGCTCGCCGGTTTCGAAGACTCTTGACTCCACCTTCCTTGAGTACGTGACCAATCTGGTCTAGGTAAGTTAGTCTCGGTCTCCCCCGGTACCTACATTCTTCCACTTTCACATTGTATATCTTCTTAACCAGACGTTCGTTCGGCATTCTTTCCACATGTCCCAACCATCGGAGCATTCCCTTTCACATCTTTACACCAAGACTCTTTCATACCTACTCGCTCTCTTACGTCGTCGTTACAAATGCGATCGATCAGCCTAATTCCACAGATTTGCCGTAGAGATTGCATTTCGACAGCATTAATTTTACTTTCATGCTATTTTCTGTATAGCCAACTCTCGCTTCTATACAGTAATGTAGAGACAAGCACTTCAGTTTCAAAAAATCAAGAAATTAGTACCTATATATAACTTTGAATGTAAATGATGTCGCTAGACTTGGTTACTTTTTCTTTCTATTTTATCAAATACAAATAACGTAGCAAGTGCTAATGAAACTTAAACGTATTACTGAAAGAATTCAATATGGATCGTGGGAAAGCGATTCACGCCTGAGAGGGTCCATCTCACTATCTGTGCACTCGCAAACGACTCCAGCGCATACCGCTCGGTCGTCGGCCGTATGATAATAATATAATTTATCACGCACGCTTACTGTTTCGATATACACATCAAATATTTTTTATTTCTGAATTCAATATGGCCGTTGATCTTTATACTTCGTCGAAATTTTCAAATTAATGAATTAAAAAAAGATAAATATAGATTAACTTTTGAAATCATATCTTCTTTTATATATATATATAATTCTTCTGTACGTATGTATGTCACTGAACTCCTCCTTAACGGCTGGACGGATTTTCTTGAATTTTTTTGTGTGTGTTCGAGGGGATTCGAGATTGGTTTAGATTCACAATTGGACTCGGTAGGTGGTGCCGTTGTCGGTATGTCAAACGGCTGGACCGATTGAGATGAAATTTTCTATGTACATATATTCCAATAGATCCCTGAATGATTTCAAAACACAATTGGAACCAGGTGGCGTTGCTGTCGGCATATCGCTTAAAGCTTTTTTGCGCGGGATGACGTCTGCCGAGACAGCTAGTACTCTGTAATTCTCTTGCTGACTTCATTAAATTGTAGATTTAAGTTACTAAATAATAACATTGTAACTGAAATAAAAATGCAATTTTTATTTTGCTAATTACCTTTTAATGTACGCTCTCGTGATTGGAAAGCATACAAATTTGTGAATTTGTGTTTTCATTAATTTATTAAATTATTACGTTCAATCATTATCACTTCCTCAGCTCATTATGTCCCACGGGTGTTCTAGGATTTCCTTCATAATTGAAGTTAAAATGACTTACTATACCACGTTTTTCAGATTAGTTTGTATAGATTTTTATTTAGAGTTTTTCTTCTCTTGCAGTGATAATATATGCTTGCATCCCTTAGTCTTCTTTTACCTGCTGGGAAAAGTAGTAGTGATTATATTTTGTATTCTTATAACGTGAGAAATTTTAACACATAATTATTTCGATATTTTTTCGTTCTTACAAAATAATTATCTCATTTTTATTAAGATTTGCTGCTAGCATTTGATATTGAATTAAAATGAGAATCAAAATTAATAAGTCAGCTGTAGTGGGTAAATAAATGACCTTTATAATAGTGATAACTCGTTATTTTGAACTTGTCATTTCACGGCGATGTTAGCGATGACGATTTAGGAGTATGATGTTTAACTTTAAAAATCGTCTGACGTATCATAATTTATGAAAAAAAAAAAATTACTTTCAATTATTACATAATAATAATAATAACTTTGTATAAAGTTAGCGTTTTTGTCGTGGTGAATTACACGAATGTGCAAAGTTTGATAATTATTAAAAAATACTACTGTTATTCTCGGTCCGTGATCGCGATATTTTAAAAAATGTTCCAATTGACTTGCCACTTCACTCATGCAGTCTAATGGCGTTAAGTTTATTGTTATGAAGTTACATTAAATCAACCAATTTATGCCAACAATGTTACAGATGCTCATGGACTAGCTAATCAGAAATTGTGTACTTTATTGACGTGTTGGAAAATTACTGCACAAAAATCATCTATAGACATGCTCAAGGAGGATATAAATGATATCGAATATGATTAAATTTCAGTCTCATATCTCAATTAATTAAAGTATTATTTAAATAAAAAAATATTATGTCCTTATTGGATGAAAGAAAAGTAATATATAATCCTTTCTTGTCATTACATTGACAATAATCACTATTATAGAAGTAGTGTACGAAATTTAAATGATCAATATCTGGAGGACCGAGCCTTGCTCGGTATTTTCTTATTAGTGTGTTTTGGAGGATATATTTAAATATAATTAAAACAATGAAAAAATAAATTAAAAAGGCAACAGTACAAACATAGAAAATAAAAAATGTATCGAGCAAAAAGGAGCCAAAATGACGTTTGTCGTATGGGAGAGTACCCCTGAAATATTTATTTTATTTTGTTTTTTAGTATTTGACGTTATAGCGGCAACAGAAACACATCATCTGTGAAAATTTCTGTCTGACTGCTGTCTAACTATCATGGTTCATGAGATACCTTTTTTTTTTTTTTTTTTTTGGTAGGCTATGGCCCGGTCACACGTCGCCCGTACCGTCCGGGGCGACGGAAGGGCAGCGCGTGGCCCCATAACCCACCGTATTCCCTCCCCATCGCCATTGGGCCGGCCACTGGTACCGCTTCCTTGCCTTCCGTGGCCAGCCCGGCGGGTTACCCTTTCGGGTACCATCCCCCGTCAACGCCCCAGCTAACTGCCGGGGCGTCGCCCTCACGCGGTCAGCATCTCTGCGGGTGAAGGACTATTCCCCGGTCCAGTCACCCGTCGAGATACAACCTGGTGATAGACAGATGGACGGACAGACGGACGGCGAAGTCTTAGTTATAGGGTGCCGTTTTACGCTTTTGGTACGGCACCCTAAAGAGGTTGAACTCACATAAAAGCTTGGTACAATGGAAATACTCTTTAAAATTGGAATGTCTCAAAAGTTACAATACTGTATTAACACGGCATTTGAAAGTTTCTAAGCTATAAAGAGGTCATACACTTTTAGGACAAGGCGTCATACGAACGTAGAGTTTGAAATTTTAAATTGTTGGACAGCAATTTTCTAAGCCGAATATTGTAATTGAGAGCCATGATAACACATTGCATGGTATAACTGAAATCCATCGCTCATAAGATATATTACCCATTTTAATTTTACTCTGGCGAGGGTATTTTTACCGCATAATGATTAGTAAAGAGAGATAGTCATTTTCTATATTTTTTCGCTGTTTAGTTAGGGTTTAATCAACATTTTTGTAAAAATTGAGACGGAAAGACTATATATAGGTATATTAGGAACAATCAGTAATATACGATAGGGAGGCAGGATGTTAATGCTGATCAGATTGGTCGCAAGACGACATGACCTAACTATGTGCGCTACTATGGTCGTTTCGATTTCTTTATACTATTTACTTGCAAATATTTTAAATAATTCGAAGGGTTCGAATATTAAAATAAACTTACGAATAAGTTATAAACCCCAAGTCCGACAACCGGTCGAGTTCCTGAATACTATGAAGGCTCCTGGTATCCCAACTCACATCTTAAAATTGAGAGCTGGCGCGCCAAATTTATACAATGCCACCAGTTTGCAAGAAAAAACATTGCATTGCAATGTAATCAGGTCATCTATACTGAACGGTTGTTCTTGAGCAGAGTCTGTATTTATGCCTAGGATTCTCCAAATGCCGTCAAATTACTCTTTCGAATTTCAGAGAGTGCAGTTTGCCATTAAATTCTGCTTCGCAATAACCATAAACAAAGCTCGAGGTCATGTTCTTAAGGTAGCGGGAGTAGACTTAGTAGAAAGCTGCTTCTCCCATGGGCAGTTGTATGTGACATGCTTCAGAGTAAGCTCACAGAGTAGCCTAGTAACTCTAGCATCCGAAAGGAAAACAAAAGATATTGTTTACAAAGAAATACTGTAATAGGTGTAGAATCGCGGGTGGGCGGGGGCGGCTTAATTTCGATGGAAAAGACGGTGGGTTATGGGGCCGTACACTACCCTTCCGTCGCCTCGGTCGCAATGAGCGCGTTGTATTAAAAACATGGCCTGCTAAGAAAAAGCCTGGTGTCCATAATAAATAACAAAATTTCATTTCATTTTTATGTTTATTAAACCTTCCCCACACTAAAACAAAGATTATTATCATCATCATCATCATCATCATCACAGACCATATACGTCCCACTGTTGGGCTCATGCCTCCTCCATAATAGGAGGAAAGTTAACCTACTATACCATGCTGGTCAGACGTGTTGGTATAGGGTTTTGTTTTGAGTTTTCCTTCTCTTGCATATATGTTATATGCATTTTATATCCCTTAGTCGTCTCTTACGATCACCCACGGGTAAGATAGGGGGTGGTGAATTGTATTCTTACTCCGTCACCATACGGATAAGATTGTTATACTATATAAGAATACAAACATTTATACATAATTATCTATAAATAACAATAAAAATAATAACGTAAAAACAAACAAAAATCCTATTAAAACATTATCGACTTCTACGCAGACAAAAATGCGGGCAAAAGATAATAATTAATAAAATAATAAAAAATAAGGCCAAAAAGTAAATAAGAAAAAGTAAAGATCCGAACTGAGCTCCGGTTTGTATGGATTAGACAACTCGATTTTCCAACTGAGCTAAATGTCTATTCTTAATGACAGCGTCAAAATTTGAAAACCTTCATATTCTAATAGTTTTAGTACATCGAAAAATTATATTTTTGTTGCCGAAATATACTGACAAAATAATATTTTCTATAAATGAAACCTAGCTAGATCGATTAATCGCCCCCGGAACCCCTTGTATGCTAAATTTCAAGAAAATCGTTGGAGCCGTTTCTGAGATTCAGATTACATATATATATATATATATATATATATATATATATATATATATATATATATATATATATATATATACAAGAATTGCTCGTTTAAAGATATAGTTAGATATAGTGAGATAAAGTACGTAATTATTAACATTTTATTTTTCTTTGATTCCAGATGCGGATATTAGTCATAATACAAATTATTAGAATAACGCAATGTCAAGATAGATTTAGTGAACAAGATATTTTACACCTACAACAATACGCAGCAAATGATGGAAAAATTAATAGCATTTCATATAACAATGTCCAAAATGATCCAAATGTTGAGCCTGTTAATTCAATCAGGATACAATATCGATTAAATGATGATACAAATAAAGATAACGTTGGCCAGCGACCACTAAACCCAAGAAATAGAAAAATATACAGGATAAAAAATCCATTCCAAAAACAAATTGAAGAAACAGAAAAGCATCAAGAAGGTACTTTAGAGGTACAAGATAGTGATTCGGGGGCTAGCAACCAATATACATCTATGCAGTACTCTTTGCCGCCAGAGGAGTTCCTCCAAAAATTAAGAGCTGAAAATCAGTATTACCAGCAAACACAAATATCGACACCAGTCCCAAACATAGAATATACAGCTACACCTTTGCCACAGCTACAATATCAATACTCAACAGTTACACCATCTCAATACCAACCAACAGAAAATTACAACCAACAGAACCAATTATCTTTAGAACAAAAAGGAACACACAATTCAAATTATTTATCTAGCCCAAGTCCCTATCAATATAGCACACCATACACATTTCTAAATAATATTCAAAATACTGCATCTTCTACACCTTCTTATTTATCCACACCTTTTAGTAATTCTCAATATAGTAGCCAACCAAGTACATATATTTCCAGCGCTTTGCCACTTTATCTCTCTAGTCCGTCCAATCAACAATCGTATGTTTCATCTCCTTTTTCAATCATACAAACTGGTTCACCTGACTATAATAATAGAGTTACAACAACTATGGGTAATGATGTAATGAATTACAACAACAATAATTATTCTTCAAACAGATACTCTTTTAATATACAACCACAATATCAAAGTGACCCTACAACCACAACAACAACTCCATCATCATATTCGGAACAATTTCGAGACTCTTGGCACAGTAGTATGAACTCTGGTATAAATGCAGCATCAAACTCTTTACAAGAAAACATCTACAATCAGTATCCAAATTATTCCTATCGAACCATTCAACAAGAACAGAGGACAAACGTAGTTAATAATGCAGATAATATAAATAGCGATATTCAGCAAACTGGTAGTATGACTGCAGCAAATAATTTGTATATAAATTATGCGCAACCGGATAGCCAAGTTTTAAATACTTTAAGAACTCGTACTAGAGACGTGGAACGACCTACAGGTCAAGCGAGTCTTTATTCAAATGGGGATTTTGGATGGAAATTGCCAGAAAAAAAACCTTTGATTGATATTTATTCTTCTGGCAATTCACCTAAATATTCTTCAACAAATATGGGTTCTTCTGATGTTGGAACAGTAAGTCAAATGAATTTTCAAATGGATATTGACAAATCAAATAATTACGATAAAATTTCTAAATCAGCTAGTGATAATATTGATGCACAAGAATTCGCCAAAGCAGCAGCTAAAGCACATGAAAGATATAAACAACAACAGCAACAATTGCAACTGCAAGAGCAGCAACAGCAACTACAGCAACAATTGCAACAATTATATACAAACAGTAATTACAATGGAGCACACCATATTAGCAACTCTGATACAAATAATTCAGGAGGATCGCATTATAACTCTCTGCAACCAGATAAAATGAAAAATACTAATGAAAATTCTAATACTCGTCCTTATTTATATAAGGGTTTGCAAAATGATTTAGTTACCGCGTCACCACCATATTTTTTGTCTACCCCTAGAGATAATATAGATAATACAAAACTACCATTTGATCATGATAAGGCATTGAAAAACATTGTTTCCATAGATGTTTCAAACGTAGTGGGTAATTCGGATGCTAAAACAGTTACAAAATTGGACAATAATGGACACTATGTCACAAATTTTGGAAAAGATAAGCTGAATCAAAACATAGGGCAATATTTGCGTCCTGTAATTGATTCCTTTTACAAAGACAAAAATACCGTTTATGGTTTTGATATTAAAACAAAAGTAGAAGATTATTCGTCTTCAAACAATTATCAGCAACCAGAAACACAACAACAGACACAACCATCCTACAATCATGGTTTTTTAGGATCACCACAAGGCTTTAGCTACATAGGTCAACCATCTATTAATTATCAAGATAGTGCACAATCATCAAGCCTACGGCCACCAGAACTACATCGAAATCAAAACCAACCACAATCCAATGTTCATAATATCTTACAATTTAGTGACATTCCATATAAATTAACACACGGACTTTCCAGCTACGATTTAAAATTACATAATATCAACTTCGATCAAGGTACCATACCAACACCTTTACCTATCAGAATAAATCAAAATGTTGGAAGTCATCAATTAGATGTCGCTTCTCATTTGTTAAATAGGTTATTTTTTAATAAACAACAGGTTATGAATTTAAATACACCAGAAACAGGAAGTCACACAGATGGTCTACCAACAATAAATGGCTTTAAAGTTGCAAATCCTTTTAATGTTGATCTCAAACTCGTAGCAGAGATGTTAAAAGGAAAACCCACAGATACGAATATGATGTCTTTAAAAGAAAAATACACAAACACTGAGCCGCTAAAATTAGATCTTTCACAGCTACAATTATTATTAAAAAATGAAAATAATGGCAATATAGCTCCAATAAATGATGGATTGAATGCACTTGGCAGTTCGTATATAGATGTTTATAATAGTGGTCGTTATCCATATCAGGGAGCAAAATATTCCCGAAGCCAGGAAGAGGAAGAAAGTATAATACCTTTAGCTGATGCATCAAATATTTATCCTATAGGAGCTGTTATCGAACAAGATGGTGCAGCTAGTGAAAGAGAAGTTAGTGCTGCTTCTGATTTTACTGCACAAGATGAAGATACTATTTTAGAAAATTTTGCAGAGAAAAGACCAAAGAATCATTTCTTATCTGCATCTAGAGTAATCTCAAATAGGCAAAGACATCCAAACATATTAACGTCAGGGAGGCATTCTTACCAAAGAAAATATCCTAAATCTGATGGAAACGAACCTTACCCTTTGTTAAAACCACCTCCACCTCAGAATTCACCACGTGGTGGTAACTTGAAAATGGAAACCAAACTTAGTCGTAGACGGCGTCTTCAAAAACCTAAATTACTACGTGTTATGAAGAGTGAGCCTCTTTATGAAGCTGGTACAGATCCTGAAAGTTTTGAAACATCTATGCCTAGACATCTACGACCGCCTTCACCTGTAATTGAAGAAAAATCTGACTCGGTGGACATTGAATAGACTATGTAAAATAGAAATCAGTAAAAAATGTTTTTTGATTATGAATAGCTATAATCAAATTTTCTGATTCGATGTACAATATTTTAAATTCTCTGTATCTAATTTTGAAAATCTGTATATCCATCATATCTGTATATCTGTATATCCGAATCTATTATTCTGTTAAGAAAACACTAGTTGGCATTTATTTTTAATGTTTAAGGAGTAATAAATTATTTTTAATTGACTTATATAATGTTAGTATTAACTAGTCTATTCATACATAACGAGTAAGTTGTAAATATTATTTTGAAAGTATCTTACTGTAACTTTGTTTTATTTTTGTGATAGGTTAAGAGTAATGCCGTTGTTGATGTATTATTTAAAAATAAAAAATAAAAATATAAGGTTCTTTTGTGTCATTTATTCCATTATACAATTGCGTATCTAGTCATTTTTTCTACAGAAACATGTGTCTTAGTTAAATATGTAGTAGTAATAATATTTCATGGTAAAATTTTATTAACACTTTTTAAATTTTTTTTATGTCATTTATAACGAGCCTTTACCGCCATTTTAGCGTAAGCGACAAAAATCAAATTTTAAAGAAGGTATTTTTGAATATTTTTAAACAGAAATGTTCTAGTAAGTTAAATTTTCATATACATTAATGATTTTTAGACATTTACATATGTAATTGAAAAATAAATAAAAATAATTATTATTTATGCTATTTATGGCGCTTACATTATTTTTTGCTGTCATAATCTAAAGCTATTTTGGCGTTTACGATAAAAATATCTATTAAAATAACTATATTTTTTGATCTATACGAAGAACAAAGTTACATCTGATTATTATACCAGATAGTTTTTGTTGTAGTTATAAAGCTAAACTGATCTATATACATATAAGAGGAAATAATATTAGGGGTTAATGTATGAAATCGCCGTTTCGTACTGATAAATTAAAACCATTTTTCTTCATAAAACAGATTTTTTTAATCAAACTATTTACCTTCATTATTTATACATTTCTGCCATCTAATTGGAAGATCATTTAAACCTTTGCAATAGAACTCTGGGGTCCTAGACTCCACAAATTGTGTGAAGGTATTTTATACTGCTTCCTCGGCAGAATTTTTTTTCCGTGCAAAAAATTGTCAAAATCGCGAAAAAATGGTAGTCGGTTGGGGCGAGGTTTGGCGAGTACGGGGAATAACGTATGGTTTTGTAGTGTTAAAACAGTTCCTCGAGCAGCATGAGGTCTTGCGTTATCATGGAGCAATAATGGTGAAGATCGATTGACAAGTCGGGGCTGTTTTACTGCGAGTTTCGCCATCATTGTTCGGAATTCTGCACAGTAGACATCTTATTGTTTGACCAGATCTGAGAAAGCTGTAGTGAATTACACCATGAAGTGACCACCAAACAGTTACCAACACCTTTCTATAGGTAAGCTTCACTTTAGGGCATTGATGTGGAGTTTGATCTAGAGTCAGCCATTGCGTTATTCGCTTGCGATTATCATAAAGAATCCACTTTTCATCACACGTCACAATTCGGTCCAAAATCCCTTCATTTCGTTTGAAAACAGTTTTACTTTGATATCTGAGATCATGCAGGTTTAATTTTAATTCAAAGTGGCGACGTAAGTTAAAACGGCAATTTTATATTTAAATCCCTATTATTAGGCAATGAATCAATCCTATGCAAAACAATTAAGAAAAATTATGTTGCTGATTTTGTGTTTGCTTTTCAGTTGTTTAATTTTTTGGTAAAAAGTTTTTAAACAATAATTTAATCAGAACGATGTTTTTGTTTCCATGTGGTGACGGAGTAAGAATAAAATTTAATATATCCTACCCATGGGTGACCGTACGAGACGACTAAGGGATATAAAACGCATATAACATCTATGCAAGAGAAGGAAAACTCGAAACAAAACCCTACACCAACACGTCTGACCAGCGTGGTATAGTAGATCAATTTCCCTCTCATTATGGACGAGGCTCGAGCCCAACAGTGGTACACAGCATATGAGATGATGATGGTGATGTTTCTTGTATCATAACTTTCATGTAAATAAACATGCTACGACAGGTTTGTCTATATTAAAGGCAAAGTCCGTACTCATGTCGCTTACGATAACAACAAATAGGGTCTGTTGCGCTACAAGAAGTCGCAAGGCACATACGATAAAAATGCTTGTCACTTACGTTAAGGTTTTAAAAATTTATCTATTCACGATAATTTTGCACTTGCTATAACTTTATAACGGTATTTTTGTAGGGGGTAACACCAACAGGGGTGGGTCCGTTATAGTTTAAAATACTAGTTTTGATAAAAAACGCATTTTCGACAAGTGTCGCTTACGATAATTTGGCGGTAAAGGCTCGATAAAATACGTAGATATTAATTTGTTTTTGGCAAATATAAACTTCTTACATATTTAAGATGCCGCATTTATGCACGTTAAATGACAAGTTATTAGGCATACAGTAATAATTTAGCAATGATAGAACATAAAGCATTATATCTTCATGTAATAAATAAATTACTACAAGAATTACTACACTTTTGGATTCAACTGAGATAATTTTAGCGGTATATAAATAGTTGTATTATTATTTAAATAACAAGTATTACTAGCTGAAAATTAAAGTATTTTAACGCATGTAAAGTACATGCTATTTCACGGGTTTTGGTATGTTCTAAACTTATAATAAAATAGTGGTACGCTAAAATTTACACAGAAGATATTCGAAAAAGAAAATCATTGTATTAAAATCATTGACAAAACACACCCCGATGATTCTTGGGATACGTGTTTGTCAGTGTGTGTTAATATACTCATCATAACTAGTGGGACAGATTTAATTAAATTTGGTACGATAATAGATTGCCGTGTGGTGACGCAGTAAGAATACAATTTACTACCCCCTATCTTACCCGTGGGTGATCGTAAGAGACGACTAAGTGATATAAAATGCATATAATATCTATGCAAGAGAAGGAAATATCGAAACAAAACTCTATACCAACACGTCTGACCAGCGTGGTATAGTAGGTTAATTTCCCTCCTAGTGTGGAAAAGGCTTGAGTCCAGCAGTGGGATATATATGAGCTGAGATAACAAATAAATTATCATCTGAGCTCATATATGTCCCACTGTTGGACTCGAGCCTCCTCTGTAATGGGAGGGATATTGACCTACTATATATACCACGCTGGCCAAAAATGTTAGTATAGGGTTTTGATTCGAGTTTTCCCTCTCTTGCTTGTTATAAACGTTTTATATTCCTTAGTCGTCTTTTACGATCACCCACGAGTAATATGGGGGTGGTGAATTATATTTTTACTCCGTTCCCACACGAATAAATAGATTATACTCTGTCGTAATATTTAGCAAGCTTTTAATAATAATCGCAATGCGATCTCTACGGAAAATCTGTGGAGTTAGGCTGACCGACCGACATTTGCAACGACGACGTAAGAGAGCGAGTAGGTATGTAAGAGAGTATTGGTGTAAAGATGCGAAAGGGAATGCTCCGATGGTTCGGACATGTGGAAAGAATGCCGAACGAACGTCTGGTTAAGAAGATATACAATGCGAAAGTGGAAGGATGTAGGTACCGGGGGAGACCGAGACTCACCTACCTAGACCAGATTGGTCACGTGCTGAAAGAAGGTGGAGTCAAGAGTCTCCGAAACCGGCGAGCGTGTATGAAGAGAATTATGAATGTTGAAGAAGCGAGTGAAGTATGCAAGGATAGAGTTCTCTGGCACTCTGTTCTCTCTGCCTACCCTGCAAGGGATATGGCGTGATGATATGCATGTATGTATGTATGTATTAATCATAATCATTTATACACAAAATTCACCGCCAACAGAATCGTGGTCTTATCTAGAATGTATATACATTGTTCAAAATCCCTATGATGACAAAGTACGAGTACGAGGATCATCTACTCTTCCTTTCTTGTGGGTATTTATTAATGAATGTATTAATGAATGTAGGCAAAGAATATTATTGGAATGGAAGGGACATAAAAATAAAAACCTATGCCGTTTACGTCTACATAGTGTAATAGGACAAGTTCCATCACCTTTGACTGCACAGATGGCGTAGTGGTTAAGATACCTTCCGTGCCAGTGCCGTGGGTTCGATTCCCACGCAGGACAATACTTTGTGCGATCCACAAAGTGTTGTTCTGAGTCTGGGTGTAATTTGTCTGCGTTAAATGCATGTTTGTAAAGTCCCCCGCAATACAAGGATTATTTCCTTAGTGCAGGGAGGTGTAAGTATTTAAAAAAAAAAAAAAAAAAAAAAAAAAAAAATTATCCGCTTATGTCTTGGATGTCTTTTTTTAGAATACAAAACCTGGAGCTGAGATAAGAAGACATATTATAAGTCTAAATGAATATTTCTATATTATAGTTAATACAGCCACTCTATGGTTGCATCAAGGATATGGCATATGCCCGTGGTCTAACTGTTCGTGATAGATTAGCGTCATAAACTTCTCGCAATTGTTAATGCGTAGTTGCGCTTTCCAGCTGACATCAGGGTTATGATCGATAGTGATTTCTACATTGACTTAATCAGCTGCAAGTGTGGAGGTAGATACGCGAGTAACTGCAGCTGTAGCTATCCAAATTAAACCCATGGATAGATGGCTCGGTAACAGTTTACCATCTGTAAAGTGTGCCGAGCCGAGTGTATTTACAGGTACAAAATGAACTGGAATTATTGTTTTTAGGATCTCAAGAATATTCAGACCATAACCTTAAAACAAGGTACGTAGTCTTTTTATATTTGGCGGGCTATGTTCTGGACATATGCCGTCCGTTTCACCCGGAGCAACAGCGACAGCGAGCGACGGCGCGTGGCCACATAACCCACCGTACTCCTTTCCCATCATAATTAGGTCGGCCACTGGTACCGCTTCTTTGACGTCCGTGGCTAGCCCAATCAGTACACCTAATGGTAAGTGTTACTGCCACACATAGATCTTTGTAATACAAGGGGTAGCAGCTAGGCCGTTACCTACCCAGGTATACCAACCCAGATAAGCCTTCCGGCTCTTTCGCTCACTAAAGGAAATGCAATAACACATTAACTTTGTTCAGACGTCGATTTTCTTCAAGACTGTTGTACTACCCCGGATGGAGCGACCCGCAGCTGTGGAGGGTAGGCTATGGTGTGGACGCTCGTTGCCCCCTGATCGACCCCCTGGCAACGGGAGGGCAACCTGTGGCCCCATAACCTACCGTATTCCATCTCCATCGCCATTGGGCCGGCCACTGGCACCGCTTCCTTGCCATCCATGGCCAGCCCGGCGCACAGTGGGCTGAATATCGCGTTTCATAGACATAGAAACTTAAGTTATTACATATGATTTTTTTGTGTGGAAATGGGTTCTCCTGATCATTACTACATTATAAAATATCATATGAGATAATTTGGTCAACAATTGAACGAGTTATGATTTTTTTTAGAAAAACATATATGGAGCGAACATGAAAAATGAGGATATCTCTGAAATCGCAAGGTTGACCGTTATATCCTCGCAGTCGTATATAGTAATAATTATTTATGATTTTTTTACCTTACTTCGTATTACGGCATCGCTTGCGATATTTTTTTTAAGAATCGTCAAAGTTTAAAAATTTTATTTTCGTTGATAACTACTTTTACTTGTACATTTATTTAATAATAACGTTTAAATTTTTCAAATACGCATGTATCTAACTTACATACAAAGAAGTGTAATAAATTACGTTAGTCCGTTGTTTTATTTATCGTTTATGTCCTTTGAACGTAAGTTAGTAATCTCTAATTCTTACTATTACTTAATGACTTCGCAGTAGCTAATCATTTCAAATATCATTAATAACCTGCATTATACTTACGGCATTGCCTAATAAAACATAAAAATACACACACAAAAGAAATAAAGGAGTATATGGTTAATGGTGCAATTAGGTAATGTCATGAGCACCGTGTATTTAAGAAGAGTATTGTGCTTTCCTAATTACCTTCTAAAACATCAATTACTCGATAGTAATAAATAGTCAAAATTGAAATCGAAAGTTTACTTCATTTCGAGTATTTCTACCGCTAACATCTTTTAATATTTTTGTGATTGTGAATAATGGAAAGTGTAATTACAAACTTGGACTTGTTTGTTATTTTGAGTAGTCAGGATACTATTTCGTTTGATCACGAAGTATTATTCAATTCATTAGTAGTTCGATTGGGTTCTTTGCCTTTCTGATGAAGACAGTGTTACATTCAAGGAATTTTGCCGAAGATTTACACGAGCTCTTTAAAAGAGGTGGTTGAGATCCAAACGTAATTCTGAGAAATTTAGACGTCACTACTCTAATTGGCTTCAGAAAAATATTGACTGGCCGAATTGCTCGCAATCTGATTTACTCATCTCAACATCCGTTCAAAGAAAATTTGAGTGACGAACCTTTACCATCAACGTCAACCATGATATCGATTTCAACAATGACAAAAAGATCTCAGCCTTTTGAAGATCTAGGCAATAAGCAGAAGAATATTAGATTTTTTTTTATTTAGTTTAACTTAATTATTGCAGTTTATTTTAAACGAAATAGTATCCTGACTACTCAAAATAACAAACACGTCCAAGTTTGTAATTACACTTTCCATTATTCACAATCACAACTTACAAAAATATTAAAAGATGTTAGCTGTAGAAATACTCGAAATGAAGTAAACTTTCGATTTCAATTTTGACTATTTATTACTATCGAGTAATTGATGTTTTAGAAGGTAATTAGGAAAGCACAATACTCTTCTTAAATACACGGTGCTCATGACATTACCTAATTGCACCATTAACCATATACTCCTTTATTTCTTTTGTGTGTAAGTAATAGTATAAGTACCTAAGAATTAGAGATTACTAACTTACGTTCAAAGGACATAAACGATAAATAAAACAACGGACTAACGTGATTTATTACACTTCTTTATATGTAAGCTAGATACATGCCTATTTTATTAAACGTTATTATTAAATAAATGTACAAGTAAAAGTAGTTATCAACGAAAATAAAAATTTTAAACTTTGCAAGCAACTTTGCTTTTAAAATTGCAAGCGATGCCGTAATACGAAGTACGTTAAAAAATCATAAATAATTATTACTATATACGACTGCGAGGATATAACGGCCAACCTTGCGATTTCAAAGATATCCTCATTTTTCATGTTCGCTCCATACATTTTTTTCTAAAAGAAATCATAACTCACTCAATTGTTGACCAAATTATCTCATATGATATTTTATAATGTAGTAATGATCAGGAGAACCCATTTCCATACAAAACAATCATACGTAATAACTTAAGTTTCTATTTCTATGAAACGCGATTTTCAGCCCACTGTGCGGCGGGAAATAGGTTGGCATACGGTTTTATTCGTATTTGTTTTCTCTTTTGGTGATATTATCTGCTTCATCATCATCATCATCACAGACTATAATATCCCACTGTTGAACTCGGGCCTCCTCCGTAGTGGGAGGGAAATTAACCTACTATACCGCGCTGGTCAGGTATGTTGGTATAGGGATTTGTTTCGAGTTTTCGTTCTCTTGCATAGATGTTATATGCGTTTTATATTGCTTAGTCGTCTCGTACGATCACCCATAGGTAAGATATGGGGTAGTGAATTGTATACATACCCCAAACTTACCGCCTAAACCAACCGGGTGACGAAAGCGCGGTGTGAGGACCCATACCAATATGGCGGTATTACCACCTATAGTCAATTCAGGTGACTGGTATCAATTCTTTGACTTTGGTGACATATCGTACTCTTAAAAAGAATTTGTATCATAATAGAAATCAATTCCATTAACTCAATATAATCGTTATATTTTTGCTAAAAAGCAAATTGGTACTGATATATGGAGTAAACAATATTTTTGAGACTAATCCCATCACACATTTCCACCACTGTAATTCCTGTAAGCCAGGATCCACAGTGGTCTCCGTATAAGACATCGAGATTTGACCCTCATGAAGTCCTGGCAAACGCTTTTAATTGTCTTGGGACCCGCAAATTAAATTAGAAAAGAAAAATAAGAGTTGTAAAAATTTCACTTTCCACCTATGCAAAGCGGGAGACATGAAGCTAAAATTATCTAATAAGCCAATAGATAAGAGGATGTACTTATACATGAAGCGCTGCAGTACAGCACCACGGATATGACAAAAGAGCCTGAAACTGAGTAAACAACAGGAAACCAACACGATACAGAATCTGAAATTGAGTAAACAACAAGATAAAATTCTGTGTATGGCGTCTCGCAACCCAAAGGGATAACGATATTATTAAGATAGATCAGACGTAACTTTAGTTCACCGGCATCTTGATAGTGCTGAATTCGGTTGCGGTGGGAGTCCGACGCAACGTAAGGTTGGGTCTTGTTATGGACGAATGGTGTCGTTTCTAGGAGCATTGCGTCAACTTTCTGTGATACTCCTCGCCATGTCCTTCTTATGTGACCGCTGCCGAATCAGGGCAGGGTTGTACGGACGTTTCGATTAATGCCACTGTTCAGTGCATTAGTCCGGGCGGACACTTCTGTGAAGACTTCAGAGGGTCGTCGCAGTCATGGCCATACGCAGATATCAGATGAAGTGTGATCCTGCCACTAAAATTTGATTTTTGATATATTGAACTATTTATAAAAACTCATTAGCGAACAGAAAAATTATTATTACACGCCGGACTTGAATCTACAAATCTATTGGGAATCCATTACAATCGCTTTTTGTAATAATTATAATTCCATGTTATACATTAAGTAAGAATAAGATAGATATAATCATTGTGATGCGTTAAATATGATAAATTGTTATTACTTGCGTGTGTTTCGCTTTCTGCTCTGGATTTGTTATTTGTACTGTTAACTATATAGACTTGCACGACTTACGTTATATTTAAATGATTATGAAACGCATTAATTGGTCTTTATAATTGGTTGCCTGATTTCATCTGTCTTTTATTAAAACATTTAATGGAACATGAATGAAAATATAATCGAGCTATTTTATTTTAGTTCTTGTATGATTTAGTAATATCAAACATGAAACAGTGTTTAGTATGTTTGTTTAGTATATTCTATGCATATACTATTAGTAATGTGCTAAAGTGCTTCAAAATCTTTTTTTTTCTAAATTAACATATGGAAGGTGTGTGGGTAACCATTCTTTACGGTAAATACGAATATATGTAAAATGTTTGAAATAAACTTACGGCAAATTCTTGTAATTTTATTTTTCATTGATTACACCCCGCTAATGCATAAAATCTTATGTCGCGAGCAATTATATAAATATACAAATTATTATTACGAGTATGAACAATTAAGTAAATCTTGGACCAAAAACTTGGACACCAAATGCTGCCGCCCTAGCCGAGGCATCGGGTGATCGGACCGGGACTAGTCCGGTCACCCGAAGTGAGAAGTGAGGTCGCCGCGTGAGGACGATGCCCCGACGGCGAAAGATGTCGGGGCATCGATTCGAGAGGAACCCGTGAGGGTAAACCACCGGGCGACAAAGATCGGGTACCAGTGGCCCGCTCGCATGGCGAAGAGAGGTGCTTGCAGGTTGCGTCTATGAGGTTGCGTGCCGCCTCATCCGTCGCCCCGGACCGATTTGGCGGGGTGCGACCACCTCCGGGTATTCGCTTAACGCGGTGTTTAACTTTATATATAATTAGCTGATCCAGCAGACGCTGTCCTGAATAAAAAAAACAGAATTTTATGAAATCGATCGCAGCGCCACACTAATAAAATTTTAGTAATCTAAGACCATCTTCACATTATTGTCTTTCCGATTTGAATATATCTATAACAGATATAGACAGAAATAATTTTTATGTTTTATATAATATAGATTTATATGATTTATATTTCTCATTTCAGTTTATGTACCTATTTCACAATCCTGGGCTCAGATTCCTCCACGATGGGAGAGAAATTGATCTACTATGCCACGCTGGTTAGACGTAATTTACCTATAGGATATTATTTCGAGATATCCTTCCTTTTTATTTTTATACCTTTTTATTTTTATATTACAATCTGCGTTTTGTATACCTTAGTCGCATTTTATGATATCCACGGCAAGAAAGAGGGAGCTGCATTATTTTCATACTCACTACAGGAAGAATCGGATTGGGATTTATTATACCACAAACACGTTTTAAAACTTTATATTAGAATGGTAATAGACGGTGTAAGAATATAAGATGTCACAATTCTAAGGCATAAAAACTGGCTGAAGGATTATCAGAAAAATGAGCGATGACCAAAATATTTGCACAGCATGACGATTATAGTATTGTCTCTCTTTTGGAGGCCTTTTTCATATATCAGCCTGTGGCCCCCACAGGCTGATATATGAAAAAAATAACTACTGCAATAAAACTCACCTTGTTAATTATTTTCCCAGCCGTTTTTTGTTATCATATTCAACATTAACAAATTACTATAAAAAAAATAAGACCAATTACAAATATCTGCAATAATCCAGATATTTAAATTAAAGCTGAAAGCCATTAAATTAAAAAGAAGTTGTAAGCAAATTTCTTAAGTAAGAGGCGAAGTCAAGACGAATGATTGAAGTATTAGCCTAACATATATCCACTGCCAGGTACGGCCCTCTTGTAGATGAGGAAAATTAGCCTAGTAGGCCAAGTTAGACGAGTTGCCATAGGCCATATTACATTTTTTTCTTTTCATGCAGTGATATTATTTACTTACATCTCTTAATCGATTTTTAACTATACCTACGGGATTTAGTCCGTCAATACACGGACGCGCTACGTTATATCATCATCATCTCAGCTCATATATGTCCCACTGTTGGGCTCGAGCCTCCTCGGGGATTATGTTTCGAGTTTTCCTTCTCTTGCATAGATGTTATATGCATTTTATATAGCTTAGTCGTCTTTTACGATCACCCACGGGTAAGATAGGGGGTGGTGAATTCTATTCTTACTCCGTCACCATACAGAGAATACACGGACGCGCTACGCTATATAAATAGTTCTATTATTTTATATTGGACATAAACTTGCTTCAGTGTAAGCCAGAAATCGACTTATGTTACTGCATTAGGCTACTGGTCAAATAGTATAAGGTATTATAGCCAGTCATCCTTATGCTATAGTAGTAATTTAATAGTAGATAATATGTCTGCTTAAATTTTTCAGTTGTCTCCGATACCCACGTATAATACTGTCATCACATTATCAAATCGTTACAAAGTTTATTTTTAGATCTTAAAGATACCTTTTGAGTTACACAATACAGATGGACATTTCCACATAAAAATTTACCCAATGCCTTTTGTAACGATTTATGTTTTTATATACCTATATTAACTGTAGGCATCAGAATTGATTATACATGTATTAAGTAATCGATGAGTATAATTAATTCAATAGTATACATATGTCGTATACTTCCGTTAGAAAAGGAAAGACGATCCTAAACCAGTTTTTTTACTCTCGTTCTCGTTAGTGCGGGGCCCACGGGCGACATCGATATAAATATGATTGAGGAATGCCACAATGACACAAACAAGCGTCGCTTGTTGCACTAAACACAGTTTCATTTTAGTGGCCAGCGATTAGCTAATCTCAATGGCTACTTTTGTAAGTATCACAAACTGAACAAAAATTAATTGTACATAGTACGAGCAAATCCTTATTGGTTAAGTTTTTACCGGGTTGAGAGCCTTCAGCACTCACTCATAGTCCGGGTTAAGCTGTGACAGCCATCTGCGGCTAACAGCTAAAAGACAGACAAAAAAAAAATTGGTTAAGTGGCATAAGAATTTAACATTACAGATATGGGTTTTTTGGAGTTACCCTTGTTTTTCGAGCATTTCCTGAAATGCCTTCAATAATGAATTCAAAATTTGGAACTCTAAATATTTGATAGCAATAAATTCACTCCCTATTACTTGCGACTAAAGTTGTTTAGCGATTAACTGAATGTTATAAATACTGTTGCTATAACACACTTTTAAAGATATTGGCTCGTTTGAGGCTATCAATATAAAAATAGATATGTATAAATTAGACTAATATATTTTCTTATCTTTCCAGATAAAATTAACATGTTTAGCCATCCTAGTTAGCCACAGCTATGCCGGCATTCTCCATGGAAATCTCCATCATTCAAGTTTTTCAACAAGCAGTTTTTCACCAAGCAGTTTCCCTCCTGGATCTCTACCTTCGGCTACATACTCAGGATCCGGCTTGATTAATGATGGACCTGTTATATCACAATCCATATCGCATGGACCAATAATATCATCTGGGCATGCTATTTCAAGCGGACCTATCAGTGGCGGAGTCATTAGCGATTCTTATCTAGGTGACTCCAGTGGTTTAGCTGGTACTGGCTTTGGTGCTGGTAGTTTAGGAGCACCCATCGGGGGTTCTATTCTTGGAGGACCTGTCATTGGAGGATCTACTTTTGGAGGATCTTCTATTGGTGGACCGATTATTGGCGGATCTAGTATTGGTGGACCTATTATTGGCGGATCTAGTATTGGTGGACCTATTATTGGCGGATCTAGTATTGGTGGACCTATTATTGGCGGATCTGGTTTTAGCGGATCTGGCATTGGTGGGCCTTTCATTGGTGGATCTTCAGTTACTGGGCCTAGCTTCGGAAGTGCTTTGGGTGGTGGCATACCTTCAATCGCTCCTGGTGGTGAAGCTCCTCCTCCGGGTCCTAAAGCTCCTGTCATTAATGAGATCCACAGTCTTGCTAATACCAATGGGGCTCCCACTCAATACCGGTACCGAGATGAGCCCTACCAGGTGTTGCGTGAAGTAACCCACCGAGTTCCTCAGCCTGTACCCTATCCAGTGCCACAGCGAGTTCAAATACCTGTACCACAGCCCTATCCAGTCCAAGTTCCAGTAGTAAAGAACGTACCTGTGCCAGTTGTGAAAATCCAGCACGTCAAGGTTGACAAGCCTGTCCCATACCCCGTAGAGAAAATTGTGAAGATCCCATACGAACGAGTAGTTCAAGTACCTGTTGACCATCCAGTACCAATTGAAAAAGTCGTTGAAGTACCAATTGTGAAATTGATAAAGGTACCGGTCCCATTTGTAAAGTCCTATCCTGTACCATTAGTTAAGACTGTTCACCATAAGGTCTTAAGCCACGGTCACGGTCACGGTCACAGCCACGGACACGGACACGGCTGGTCTGGTTGGTAACTCCAATAATATTCAGGGCGACCAAAGAAGTACTCGTATTTTACATAATATAGAAAATCATCACAATCCTAGTCCGGTCTTTTGTAAATAAAATTGCATCATAGCTCATCATGAGGCTGCAATCTAGGGTGATAACTAAGTCATTAATTTAAGTGAATATACAAATTGTATATTTTTAATATGGAAGATTGTAAATATTAATGTAATTCTTATTACAATATTAAAAGAAATACCCAAACAAATGTTTTTATTGTTCTATTATTAAGTTGATTTTATATTCTGTCAATGAAGTTGTTTATTAATGTGGTCCCTCTTTGGTAACGAGTTACGAAAGCAAAGGGTTGGTTCTTTACTTCCTAGTAGGAGGTGTAAAATCGGCTAAGGAAACACTAGGAGAATAGATATCAAAACTTTTTTGGGAAATTAATAATACCAGCTGTGATCGCTCCCTCTACCAAGCATGGCGATTAAAACATGTAGGATATGTCCAACAGGTGATATCAATTGATTTTAAAATATTTCTTTTGGATTTATTAACGTCCCAAATTCATTCATGTATATCGCTTCAAACATATCAATTTAGATATTATTCTGTAATAAGGATATTTATACAGAAATAAAAGTAAACTTGCAATTTACGTAACACTAGTCGTATTTTTATTTTTACTTGCATAGAAATATACTTACGGGAATAAGTTATATACTTGTAGGAATAAGTTTTATACTTGTATTCTAATTAAAATTGTAATAATTAATATAAGGATAACTCGAAACAAAACCCTATACCAACACATCTCACCAGCGTGGTATAGTAAGTCAATTTCCCTCCAATAATGGAAGAGACTCGAGCCCAACAAGTCGAGGACATATATGAGCTTAGATGATGATGATTCTTATCAAAATTCGTAAAGATTTTACTACAAATATAAAACTTATTCCCGGTTAATAAAAAAATACAAACTTTCGTATTTATAATATTAGTCTAAATATAGTGGTTGCTTTCCCTTTTCATTCATTCACCAGCTTTTTTGGGATCTATTACTGAAAGTAGGCTTTATTCATAAAACGTTCTGTATCGTCTCTACCTACGTCAAAACTTTACGATAGTGACTAAGTCATCGATCCATCTGGTGGAAGGCCATTTTATACAGCATCGACTTTCAGTCGTAGTCGTCACGTTCAAACATTGTCGATTTATCCCTCAAACCCTTTTTCTGCAGTGATTATCGGTTCCTCGAGTGATATGACTAGAGATTTTTTCATAACGACTAGTTACTGCAGAAATGGTCCAGTGGTGTATAAGTACAATCTCCTATGGCAAGTGTAATGAGTTCGATTCTCACGTAGGGCAATGATTAGTGTCTACATTACATTTGTTGATCTCAGTTTGGTTATAATTTGCTTTTGTTAATTATATATTTATTATAAAGTCCTCTGCTATATAATCCTTACTAATATTATAAATGCGAAAGTAACTCTGTCTGTCTGTCTGTCTGTCGCTCTTTCACGCCAAAACTACTGAACCGATCTAAATGAAATTTGGTACACAGATAGTCTAGAGATAAAGGACGTAGGCTATTTTTTAATGCAAAATGATTGTAAAGGGGGATAATAAGTTCAAACCCACTCTCTCTCACCGAATTATGCGCAACAGCACATTGTCACTGTTTAGACGTCGATTTTCTGCTAGAATGTGGACCCCGGACGGATCGGCCAGCGGCGGTAGACAGAAAACTGTCAATAGTGGGGTCCTACCACTATTAAGATTATCTTGATAGTTTATATAGATTATTATTGTGACTCTGCGTGTGACTTTGTACGTTAATTGTATGTTATTAAAGTCATCCACGATACAAGGATGAAAAAAAAATAAACGTAATATCTTATGTAAAAATTAATAACAACTAAAGAGACTTATTTTAGTAAAATGAATATAAAATAGTATATCAAATAAATAAATATATCTATTCAAATTACTGAAATTTTTATATATGGTTAATTATTTATAAATACCCGATTACGAAACGAAAAATGATGTCACAAGCGGGGTTCGAATAATTTCAGTAATTTGAATAACAAGGTTGTGTCATCGTTTAATACAATTCTAACTGTAAAGTTTGAAGTATTAAGCCTATACAATGTGTAAACATTGTCCGATAGATGGCATACGTCACCTTGAAGACGTAAGATATAATATGCATATTTGCATGTCCTAAAATAGTTCACGATGGTGTAAGTGGCAACACGGTTGGGCTGGATTCCCAATAGGTGCGGGTTCGAACCCCGCTTGTGACATCATTTTTCGTTTCGTAATCGGGTAAATATATCTAATTAATTAAATATATTTTTTATTTGAAATGTGTAGAAATATAATTGAACTAGTTATTATTAAATATATTAATTGAAATCGATATACAATTTTGTGGTTTGAAGCTACTTTTTTAATTTCCATTAAGTTAAAATCGCACATTTAATTTTTAACTTTGTCGATACAGTGACAGTGACATTTAGGTTAACAATATTCAGAATTTGGCCGTGGGTTTTCACTGATTTTGGGTGCGACCGAAGAAATGATAAATTGTCATCATTTTACGTAACACTTGTGACTCATTTAAAAGTGAAACGCTACCTAGATTACACTAAAGTTTAATAGTAACTAGAGTAATATTATTGTCGATTAATTTATCTTTCCGTGTGGTGACGGAGTAAGAATACTATTCACCACCCCATATCTTACCCGTGGGTGATCGTACAAGACGACTAAGAGATATAAAACGCATATAACATCAATCAGTAAGAGAAGGAAAACTCGAAACAAAACCCTATACCAACATGTCTGACCAGCGTGGTATAGTAGATTAATTTCCCTCCGAATACAGAGGAGGCCCGAGCACAACAATGGGACATATATGGGCTGTGATGATGATGATGATGATGATGATGATGATTCCTCTCTTTTCTTCTTTGTAGTAATGGATCAAGATTGCAAGGGTCACCATAGTTTTCTTTGTCAGAGGTATCGTAATAAAATACTGACAGATATAACACATGTAAGATAGGAGCAAATGAGAGTTTACGTCAAATCTATCCAGTGATATAGAATTGTTATGTAGGACTTTTGACGGGAATTTGAAAACGTCATGTGGTGCTCTTGTATTATATTCGATATCTTAGTGTTTTAACGTGTTATATTAGATAATTTTGATGGCATTTTATGTAATGTGATGTGCGGAAATACTGGGATGTAGTGAATATCATATAAAAGTGCTTTACAACGTTTTCGTTTTCCATCAAAATTCCCACAAGATACCATTAACAGTGTGGCCATTGCACTGTTAATGGTGACAATTTGACTTAGACAATGACTGACTTGAAAGACTCAAAACGTGAAAATATTTATAACTTGACACTGGCACCAATAGCTCGTATATGTAGCTGATTGCCAATATATAAGAAGAAGAAGAAGAATTGTTATGTAGAAATGAAATTCTATTATATAATTCTCAAAATTTAAATGTTTTTTTTTCTTATTTTTTTTTTATTAGAGAAATTGTTGGTCTACAGACTTTTGTCCGTGCCCTTTTTATGTTGTATGTTTTAGTCGTTATGTTGAAGTTGAAGTTATATAATTCAATTTTTCATGAAGTGGCTTTGATATAATACATTTATGATGGTTAAAATTAAATGTTATATATGTTTTAAAACGTCTATGAAAATATTCTAGGATGACTATGAAAATATTTCTGTGTGGTAGCGGCTACGAATACTACCAATCCTTACTTTGCTCATGTATGTCGTAAAAGAGGACTAAGAGCCTTATAACGACCTGGTCCAACTACATCTGATGATGTTTGGTCAACAATTACATTCCTAAGGAGGGTAGACGTCTGGCAGGCGGTCGGTCATAAATCTATTGCCAATAACGTTTACAATATGTACTATGAAATAAGAGTACATATTGTATCGACCCCAAGTAATTGGGATAAGAGTAGGAGAATGATGATGCTGACGAAAATATTCTAGGAGTGTATTGGAATGATACCGAAGATAGGGTACCGGTGGGCCGCCAAAATGGTAATAGAGAGGAATATACGGCAGATTATGGTGTAGCATGCCGTCATTGCTACCGCCCCAGGTAATTTAGGCGAGATGTGATCGGATCATTGTCATCTATATATATAAAATAAAGTTGTGTTAGTTACAACACTTATAAATCGAGAACGGCTGCACCAATTTTTATGATTTTTATGTTTTTGAGTTTGTTGTCGTCGGGAATAGGATATAGAATATTAAAATGTGATATTAATAAACAAAAGAATAAATAATAAAAAAATATCACTTCTAAACGTTCATTTGTTGATGATGTAACCAATGGCAACTGACAGCTCACGTCATTACGTGGTCTAATGGTTTGTTTGAAAAATACCGCAAAAAGTTAAAATTAAAATTTCTCTGCCCCTCTCCCCTCTCATTCCCTCTCTGCTTCTCTCATTCTTTCGCTCTCTCTCCCTCCTCCCCCTCTTTCTCCCTCTCTCTCTCTCTCTCTCTCTCTCTCTCTCTCTTCTGTCTACCTACGTGCGCTTATAATCTCAGTTCATATATGTCCCACTATTGGGCTCGCGCCTCTACCATAATGGGAGGGAAAATGACCTACTATACCACGCCACGCTGGTCAGACATGTTGGTATAGGGTTTTGTTTCAAGTTTTCCTTCTCTTACAAAGATGCTTTATGCGTTTTATATCCCTTACCTTAGTCGTCTCTTACGATCACCCACGGTTAAGATAGGGGGTGGCGAATTGTATTCTTACTCCGTCACCACACGGATAACCCTCCCATGCGTTTTACACTTCAAAATAAATATGGCGCGTAACAGAAAAACGTTACAATATAAAATTTTTCCCATACATCGATAAAAAACGTTTCACTTCAAAAAGTTTGAGAAACAAAAAGAAATGCAATATTTTTAAGATACTGTTCTTCTTCTTCTTATATATTGGCAATCAGCTACATATACGAGCTAATGGTGCCAGTGTCAAGTTATTAATTAATATTTTTACGTTTTTAGTCTTTCAGGTTAGTCATTGTCTAAGTCAAATTGTCGCCATTAACAGTGCAATGGCCACACTGTTAATGGTATCTTGTGGGAATTTTGATGGAAAACGAAAACGCTTTAAAGCACTTTTATATAATATTCACAACATCCCAGTTTATATGATATTTACTACATCCCAGTTTACATAAAGTGCCATCAAAATTATCTAATATAACACGTTAAAACACTAAGATATCGAATATAATACACGTTTTCAAATTCCCGTCAAAAGTCCTTTCTTTTTCTTAATGAATTCCTCTGTGAGTGATTAACCACAACTTCGCCAATGTCAAGTAAAATAACTTTAAAAAATATAATAGATTTATATTTTAGTCGTCCGTCATGTCGGTTCATTGTCTAAGTCCAAAAGTCCTTTAATATCAAATACGTTTAAACGAATGTTTTTTCTTGACATATGTATGATAATATTATCCTATAAGTGCAATGTGAGAAAAATACAATAATTTTTAGGTTTGAAAATTGTTTGATTTTCATATATCGAGAATAGAGCAAGACCTCAACGCTTCGCTTATGCGTGCAAAATTTGACCGGTCAGAGTTCGTTTTGTACGAGTGTTACGAATTTTTACGAATATTGTTATAATAAAACATATTATGTTTATATATTATTGTCATCAACAATGCCGCGACCAATAAAAACAAATCTTGCCCAACAAAACTGTACGACGGGTTGAGAGCCCTCAGCGCTCACCCACAGTCCGGGTAAAGTTGTCATAGCCATCTGAGGCTAACAACTAAGACACACAAAAAAAAAAAAAAAAACACAAAACCGTAACGCAGTTTGAATTCAAAACATAACGAACTTAACCACAACAGAAGAACAATTTATTGCATTGGAAGACCGCCATGTTAATATGGCCCAACTCCGTGTTTCTTAATCACAGAGTAAAGCGAGACAGGCCGTGCTGTTGACAATGCGAAATCGTTGAGCAAATTAGTTTATTTTCAACTCATATGAAGGAAAGTGCGCTCACCCACAGTCCGGGTAAAGTTGTCATAGCCATCTGAGGCTAACAACTAAGACACACAAAAAAAAAAAACACAAAACCGTAACGCAGTTTGAATTCAAAACATAACGAACTTAACCACAACAGAAGAACAATTTATTGCATTGGAAGACCGCCATGTTAATATGGCCCAACTCCGTGTTTCTTAATCACAAGAGTAAAGCGAGACAGGCCGTGCTGTTGACAATGCGAAATCGTTGAGCAAATTAGTTTATTTTCAACTCATATGAAGGAAAATGTCGTATAACACAAGGTAATTCTTCGTCTTGCTGGCACGTTATTAAAATACTTGATTATTTGAATTTATATATTATTCATATTTATTCTTGATTCTCCTACTCTTATCCCAATTACTTGGGGTCGATACAATATGTACTCTTCTTTCATAGTACATATTGTAAAAGTTATTGGCAATAGTTTTATGACTAGCCGCCTACCAGACCTCAACCCTCTTGAGGAATGTAATTGTTGACCAAAGGGCATCAGATGGAGTTGACCGAGGTCGTTATAAGGCTCTTAGTCGTCTTATACTAGGGTTGGTAGTATTTGCAGCCGCTACCACACAGCTAAAAATAACTTAATAATATTAAATTAATCGAAATCTGCTTATCTCATTCATTAACTGTTAGGCAGAACAAAGAGTGCCGGGTGCGCTAGTTACTAATAAAAAAGGATGTATTAAGATACATTATAAATATAAACATAGCAGCTAATATTGAAAACGCGCTAAAGAACTCTATAAGTAAAATAAATATAGAATAAATATGGAAAGAAATATTTTAAAGATAATGTTATGTAAAATTTCTAAAAGAAATTCTAATAATATAGCTAATAATATTCTGGGTAATTAATAATTATTATTAATATGTCTTTTTAATCTATGTGTAGAATAATTTATCTTCAACTTACTAAAACATAGATTAAAAAAAAATGTCCTAAATGCCCTAATTATGTAGCATCTACACATAGTGGAAAACAAAGTCGCTGCTGTTGTCTGTACACTTAGATCTTTTAAATTATGCAACAAATTTTAATGTGGTTTTGGTCAATAGACAGAATGATTCAAGAGGAAGGATTATATGTATAATACATGCATATTATAGTAGAGAAAAGCTGAGCATTTAAAAGATTTGTGATGTGATGTCATAAAAAGCATATTTTTATTCGCTTAAATTGCTAATTTTGGCCAAATTTTATGAAATATATCAAAATAACGTACAACTAAACTGTACATCTTTAAAAGATCTACAAAAAAGGCTGTAATATAGATAGCTCACAGTAACTATGATTATCTTTGCACATTACTATAAAACAGTGGGTTATTTAGGAAGTTAATTTTAATAATATAGTATAACTATGTCTCTTCTTTAAATCTGAATGACAGTATGACTGAACAGAAGAAAGAAATATATCGGCAATGTAAGAATGACACCAAGGCCTTAGTGAAAGAGAAACGTGATAGAGCAAATATGAGTGCAGAAGATAGGTTGACTAAAAACTTCGAGGGTAACACCAAACTCTTTTGGAGGGAGGTGAAGAAGTCTCGGTGTGGTTGGTCAGCCTTCAATGAATAAAATAAGGTCTAAAGGTGGAGACATTCTTACACAAACACAAGACGTGTTAAGCCGATGGAGAGTGGATATTTTTGCGATATGTTTGCGGATACTCGAGTTAATAAGTAATTTGTATATCTTGGATGTGGATTTAGCCGAGATGGAAGGTACACCACTGATATAGAGCGAAGAGTGAATGCGGGAAATAGAGTGAACGGAGCGCTCGGGCAACTTCTCGGTAGGCACCACCTCAGCCAGAAGGCACGTGTAGCAATACATAACGCAGTGCTTGTCCCAACATTACTGTATGGAAGCGAGATTTGGGTATGCTGAAAAGAGTATTAAAGTAAAATTAATGCGGTTGAAATGCGATCTCTACGGAAAATCTGTGGAGTTAGGCTGATCGATCGCATTCGTAACGACGACGTAAGAGCGAGTAGGTATGAAAAAGAGTATTGGTGTAAAGATGCGAAAGGGAATGCTCCAATGGTTCGGACATGTGGAAAAAATGTCTAACGAATGTCTGGTTAAGAAGATATACAATTCGAAAGTGGAAGGATATAGGTACCGGGGGAGACCGAGACTAACCTACCACCTAGACCAGATCGGTCATGTACTGAAGAGAGGTGGAGTCAAGAGTCTCCGAAACCGGCGAGCGTGTATGAAGAAAATTATGAATGTTGAGGAAGCGAGTGAAGTATGCAAGGATAAAGTTCTCTGGCACTCTGTTCTCTCTGCCTACCCTGTAAAGGACATGGCGTGATGGTATGTATGTATGTATGTATGTGTAGTATAACTTTTTATCCAATTAAATACGTGATGCATTTAATGTATATTAAAAATATACTTAATTAATATGCGGGGATGGAGCGACCGAATACCTAATCAAAGCGAGGGCGGGCATATAATATTTAATAATGTCAAATCGCGTTAATTTTTGAAGTGAAAACTTCTTTAGCGATGGTGTGCACTTTTTTGGGATACGTAAAAAACCTAATTACGAGCGAAAAATGATTATCACAAGTGGGATTCGAATCCGTACCCGAAATCCGTTCCAATCGTGAAACATGTCATCTTTTAATACAATTCTAATTGCAAAGTTAGAGTATTAAGTCTGTACAATGTGAAAACAATGTCGGGTAGATGGCATACATCTCCTTAAAGACGAAAATATAATACGATGCGAGAATTCAATTTCCTACAATATAGTTCACGGTGTTGTAAGTGGCAGCACGTTTGGAACGGATTTCCAATAGGTGTGGGTTCGAATCCCACTTGTGACAATAATTTTTCTCTCGTAATTGGGTTTTTATAAATAATTAAGCATATTAAATGCTAAATTTCAGTAATTTAGGTAAAAAACGTTAAACTGGCGTCAGGACAAGTGACCTGACCGAAAATTCGTAAGACGGAGGGAGAGTAGACCGTAGGAGAGGAAGTAATAATATAATATTATATGATATATTTAATATGTGTATTTATTGTATGATCACACTCATACATACTCCCTGGGGCACACATTTTATTTTTTTGTATTTGTTCTTTTTTTTAATAGGTTCAAGTTTTCAGCAGTCCTCGTGACTGCTTTGTGTTTTTTTTTAATTTCATTTCATTTTTAAGTACAGTAACGTAAATATAAGGGTACCGTTTTTTTCCTTTTGAGGTACGGAACCCTAAAAACTACTGCTTTCTGAATCTTTATAAATATCTATATCGTATTTATGTTTTAGTTGCCTTAATGATTTAGTAAATTATTCAATCATCATCATCATCATCACAGCTCATATATGTCCCACTGTTGGGCTCGGGCCTCCTCCGTAATGGGAGGGAAATTAACTTACTATACCGCGCTGGTCAAACGTGTTGGTATAGGGTTTTGTTTCGAAATTTCCTTTCTCTTGCATAGATGCATGCATTTTATATCCCTTAGTCGTCTCTTACGATCACCTATGGGTAAGACAGGGGGTGGTGAAATGTATTCTTACTCCGTCACCACACGGACAACATTATTCAATAAATATTTGTTAAATATGCATTCCTAATATGCTTGTAAAAATGTAAAGCGTATAAAAAAATATAAAAATCAAACAGGCTCTAATAAATATAACGCTATATTAATAGTATTTAGTAAAGTTATTTATTACTAGCTTCTGCCCGCGACTTCAGGCGCGCAAAAGGTTACTTTCCTAAAGTTTTTCATCCCCTATTTTTATTTTATCTCCTTAAGTTTTTTTTTTACAAAATGTTAATGTCAAATTTATTTATATCTAATCAATAGCCTAAAAATAAGTTTCAAGCTTCAAGGCTTTAAAAATGACTATATTTCCTTACAACTTTTCATGCCTCTTTACAACCCTTTTTTTTATTAAAAAGTAGCCTATGTCCTTTGCATGGCTCTAGACTATTTGTGTACCAAATTTAATTTAGATCGGTTTAGTAGTTTTGGCGTGAAAGAGCGATAGACAGACAGACAGAGTTACTTTCGCATTTATATATACTTTCGCATTTATATATACTTTCGCATTTGTAAGGATTATAGTTAGAACATATTTTGTCAAACTGAATTTTAGAAGCATTACCATCCGACTCCCACATGTTATCGTAATAGTAGGAAGCACTATTCATATATTAATAATAATATTAAAACTGAATTAATAATAAGGATTATTCATTACCGCAATTACAAACGTACTCAATACATGAAAAATATTTAATTATATTACATATTCGGAGTAATAACCAGCGTTTCTCAGGATATTAGCATTGCAAATTTTTTCGGAAGAAAATATTTGCATAATAAGAAATTATTTCACAATTTAGAGACATTAAATAGCGCCCGTTATCAATGTACTTAGAATATAAACGGCTACGTTTTCCTATTTACATACCAATTAATTTATAAACTCTATAATTTACAAATAAATCTATGTGACTTGAATATAAAATACCAGTCGTGCATCCATTATCCCTTTGACATCTACCGTTACACATAAAGCACTTCAAGGTGCAATTATGTCATAAACACCGCGCTTTTCAGTCAAATTGGCGATTGCAGTCAATACTATGTCTCTGAGAAGAACGTTGGGCATATTTTATAGTGATCAATTAGAAAATTCTCACACCTTACGCGTTATTCTTTTACCGTTGCCTTTGTATATTCTACGACGAGATATAAAATGTAGAAGATACTACTGCATCATCATTATCACCATCATAGCTCATATACGTTCTACGGTTAGGCTTAAGCCTCCTCCAAAACAGCAGGGAAATTGACCTACTATGCCACACTAGTCGTACGGGTTAGTATAGACTTTTATTTTAAGTTTTCCTTCTCTTGCATAGATGTTATATGTATACTATATCCCTTAATCGTGTTTTACAACACTCACATGCAAGATAAGAGGCGGTGAATTGTATTCTTACTCCGTCACCACACGAAAAACTATAACATCCCTACTAATATATAAATGTGAATGTAAGTTTGTTTGTTACGCTTTTACGCTAAAACTACTCAACCGATCATCATGAAACATTGTACACATATTCTTGGAGGTATTAATATATAAAGTAACATAGGATACTTTTTATTAAAAAAAATCAAAATTTTTATATGAAAAATAAAAAAAAAATCTTTGTCAAAAAATCTCAAAATCTAGCTTCTTCAACGCCATCTAGCAGTCCAGTAATGAAGTTCCAACCCTGAGTATTGTAATACCGTTGCACTGTATTACCGACGGTCAAAAATAAAAATAGGGGATCAAAAACTTTAGGTAAAGTAACCTTTTACGCGGGCAAAGCCGCGGGCAGAAGCTATATAGTAGGCTATAAAATATGACAAGCTATAATTACGAAATTTTATTAAAATACTTAAATAAAAAACGTCTAATCATTCAAACATACGAATTGTTTTATATATTACTATTCTTAGTATAGTAGTGTCTTTTAATAATTTAATTTATGCATCAGAAATATTCGATAATATATATTTTTCTAATGTAGCTTGTTATAATCTTTCAATGTAGGCCAATAAACTTAATGTTAGAATTATGTAATGAGGCAGACCGGAAATTACTATTTCAATCGATCTCTAGTTTTGGCGAGTATCTTTTTAATATGAATATCATCGAACCGGTATGGAATCATTTTAAAATCAACTGGTTGCAATGTCATCAACTTCCTGGCCTAATTGCAATATGCCGTAAGACGCCGTATTTTCTTAGGCCTAAATGAAAGTATAGATGAATATTAAAAAAAAATAACTACTTTTACGAACTTTATTGCGTTTGTATTTGATTTCCAGTTGCCTTATGTTTTTATCGCTTGTTAGAGCGTTCATGAATACAGAAGATCCACCTATGGTTAAGAACGGTTAATGGTGTAAAAAGTTTTATTGAATATGCATAGCAGAATATATTAAAACTTTGATTAAGTTTTACGATCGCCTGCCTGAGGCCATCCATTTTTGAAAATGCTATTTTTGATGTTAACGACCTCTTCCTATTTCTTAAGTATTTCATTCTTTAATAAACAATTGTCTAGCTATATTTTGCAAAAAAGGTTAGTATTGCCATTCAACATGGTAATGCTGCCAGCCTTCTGGGCACATTACCGGTGGACAGTGATGCGGAGGAATTTTTCGATGCCTAATTGGGCCATTTGCGTTTTTTTCTATTCCTTATCTTATTTTCTTCTATTTTTCTATAAATATTTTAATTTAAAACTTAGCGTTAATTATTATCTAGCTTAGATTTTAACATGCTTATGGTGTATTATTTTCGTGTGCTGAACGGAATAAGAATAGAATGTATCCCTTTTTGGTTTTGTAAAAACCGGCTAAGGGATCATCGAGAGAATAAGCAGCAAGAATCTCCTGAGAAATTCATGACACCGCGTGACCATTACCATATCGGTGTACTGAAGGAGTTACAATTCACTAGCCCCCTCTCTTGGCCGTGGGAATCGTAAAAGACGTCTAAAATTACATATAATATTTATGTAAGAGAAAGACTCGAAAAAGAAACTCTATACCAACACGTCTCAGCAGCGTGATGTAGTAGGACAATTTCCCTTTCCATTTGGAGATGGCTTGAGCCCAGCAGTGGGACGTAAATAAGCTGAGATGATGAGATGTTGTTGTACTATTATCCACCCTGTTCTTTTTTTCTTGTGGTGGGCTATGGATGTGTTTGCCCCCCGCCAAATCGGTCTGGGGCGACGGAAGAGGCGGCGCGCAACCCCATAGACCCACCCTGCAAGAACACCTCTTTTCGCCGTGCGAGCAGGCCACTGTTACCCGATCTTTATCGGTGGCTACTATTATCCATCCTTTTTTTTTTTTTTTTTTTTGATGGGCTATGGATGCGTCTCGCCCCGCCGAATCGGTCCGGGGTGAAGGAAAAGGTGGCGCGTGACCCCATAGACCCACCGTAAAACCTTCTCTCTTCGCCGTGCGAGCGGGCCACCGGTACCCGATTTTTGACTTCGGTGGCCTTACTATTATCCACCCTTGGGATAAGTTTATGCCCAACATTGAAACTCATAGTGTAGTAAAATCGTGTAGCTGATCGGTGGTAGTATATTAACTATTAATATATTAACCCATATAATGAATGTCACCTTGAAAAGATTACTGCAATATTAAAGTGACATCATCATAAAATTATTGGCCCATTCGGTTTCTATTGATTTATGAATTAATTATAATAACGATTCAACGGATGGCGTAGTGTCACTTTTGTAGTTATTAGCATTTTGATTTTAATGTCCGTGTTGAATAAGTGTTTGTGAAATGTTATATAGAGACGGACATTTTAACATATTAGTATTTGCAAATATGAATAGGGCTTTTATTATAATGGTTTTTGATGTTTACGAGAGGGATGAAAGTAATGTTGTGAGGAAAGTTTTTAGTATTAATGTTAAGGGCTATAGGGATAAGGGAAGACCGAAGAAAAGATAGATTGTCTGCGTGAAACATGACATGGATAGACAAGGAGTGACCACAGAGATGACGTCTGATAAAGTTGTATGGAAGGAGAAGACATATTGCGTCGACCCCAAATAAATTGGGATAAGAGCAAGTTGATGATGATGACGAGAGTATTAAATATTTAAAATAAAACTACTTTTACGGATTTTATCGCGTTTGTATTTGATTTCCAGACGTTTCGAACACTTTACAGTAATCATGGTCACGGGAAAATGAGAGGCTTTTCTTTCTTTTATATAATAGAAATATTTAATATAGTTTAAACAGGGTGTTTTAATAATAACCTTGGAGAGTAATGGCTGCTCAAGTAGTTAACTAGTGATCGAGTGCCGCTTATGGTATCTGATCAAGCCATATACTTTTATATTTTATTTGAAATTCACATTATATCGGGATTTAAAAGGCTCATACTGGAGGTAATTCTCACTAAAGATGTTTTGTTCTTTTTTATAAAAAAATTAGTAAACATTTATAGTATACAAAGCCTCAGCGGCTTTTTTGTTTCTTGCCGGATCTTCTCAGTAGCGGTTACTTTACGATCGGGTGGTATTTTATTGGATTATTTTATAATGTTAAAACAGACAATATGTAAGTGATCTTGCAGGGTAAATATATCATAAAAGAATTTGAAGTTGAAAATCGAGAGGCACTGATAAAGTGCAGTAAGATCCAAATATATTCTTATATATTTGTCTTTATCTATCCGCGTGATGACGGAGTATAAATACATTTTACCAACCCTTTTTTTCAGTCGATAAGACTAAGTATTAAAATATGGAGAAAACATCTGCAAGAGAAAAAGAACTCGAAGTAGAGCCCTATGCTAATACATCTATCTAACCAGCGTTGTATATAACGTCAACTTTACTCCTTTTGTGAACGAATCTTAAGCCCAGAACTGAAATGTACAAAAGCTATGGTAATGATGCTGATTTTCTTATTTGGTTAGTTGGACAATTATTTATTGATCTCAGCTCTTACATGTCCCACTATTGGGCTCGTTTCCATTATGGAGGAGGCTTCCTCTATAATGGAAAGGCAATTGACCTACTTACTACACCACGTTGGTCAGGCTTATTTGTATAGAGTTTTGTTTCGCATTTTCCTTCTCTTGCATAGATATGCGTTTTATACGCGTTTTATATCCCTTACTAGCACCCACGAGTAAGATAGGGGATGGTATGTTGTATTCTTACTCTGTTACCACACGTATAAAATCTAGTTATGAACTGTAACTTAACAAAATAATTATAATTTATAAGAATTATTTTGCATGTATATTATAAAACCCTTCAACAGAATGGTATAGTACAGTACCACAATTTCCCTCCCATCGTAGATGAGGCTCGAGCCCAACATGCAGTAATAGGACGTAACTATATGAGTTGAGATAATGAATAGTTACTATCTGAATAGTTTCTATTATTCGTGAAATAAAATGATATAATTTGGGCAAAAGTTGAGATTAGTGTAATGTTCTGTGTGTGTGTATGTGTTCAGAGAACTTCGCGTAGTTATTGCACGCCTCATAAACGAAGCGTTGAGGTCTTGCTCTACTCTCGACATATGAAAATCAAGCACTTTTCAAACATAAAAATTATTGTATTTTTCTCACATTGCACTTATATTATATATGTCAAGAAAAAACATTCGTTTAAACGTATTTGATATTTTTAAAAAGCAATTATTTAGTTTAAAGTAAGAAAATAGTTGATTAAAAAAAATATTCGAGGACGTCGGATAAAATATTTTGTATCTGGCAGGATCACGACCGTAATAATTAATGTATCAAAATATTATTTTTTTTTAAAAATTCATAATCGCAACGCGCTGTTTCCTTTCGAAAATGGCTTGGTAATTCTTTGTCGTTTAAATGCAATTTATAAAAAACTAAACTGCTTAGTCATTAGTGTATACCTTATGAAAATTGGGTTCGTTTACATATTTTTGTTCGTCCATTCGGACAAGCAAAGGAAATAAATCCCATTCAGCCTATACAGCTATGTTTAGCTCTCCGTCGAGAATGGCATGAAATTTCAAAAGTATTTCTTTTCTTTCATTAAAAGCTTATATTTAGTTTCACCTGTCCCGTTGTCTGTAATCAAATCTTGCAAGTTAAATTTGAACCACTTCCCGGTTTCTGATTGAGCTGAAATTTTGTATGCATATATAAATCGGATAACAATGCAATATTATTGTAACATAGAGCTGATCTGATGATGGACCTGGAAGCTGGCCATAGGAACTCCGTAATTAAACGACGCAACCCTTTCGAGTTTGACCTAATTTTATTTGTCTTGACGATTACTTTAATACTATATGGTAACCAGAGTCTGACGATGGACGTGAAAGCGGGCCAAAGAAACTCCGTAATTAAACGACGCAACCTCATCGAGTTCGGGCTCGTTTGATTCGTCTTGACGAATACTTTGATACTATATGGTAACTAGGGTCTGACGATCGACCTGGAAACGGGCCAGAGGAACTTCGTAATTAAACGACCCAACTCCATCGAGTTTGGACTCGTTTGATTCATCTTGACGAGTACTTTGATACATACATACATATCCCTTGCAGGGTAGGCAGAGAGAACAGAGTGCCAGAGAACTCTATCTCTGCATACTTCACTCGCTTCCTCAACATTCATAATTCTCTTCATACATGCTCGCCGGTTTCGGAGACTCTTGACTCCACCTTCCTTCAGTACCTGACCGACCTGGTCTAGGTAGGTTAGTCTCGGTCTCCCTCGGTACCTACATCCTTCCACTTTCGCATTGTATATCTTCTTAACCAGACGTTCGTTCGGCATTCTTTCCACATGTCCGAACCATCGGAGCATTCCCTTACGCATCTTTACACCAATACTCTCTTTCATACCTACTCGCTCTCTTACGTCGTCGTTACGGACGACGTAGTACATACTATATGGTAATTAGGATCTGATATTGGACCTGGAAGCTGGCCATAGGAAAAAGAAGATGCTAAATGGTCTTAATCATACCATCAAAATGTAACACGCTTTTATTTATAAAATTGGGTCTGTGATAGAAACGGGAAGATTTAATAATTATGGTGTAAAGTTTTAGTGTTAAAAATATATAATTATGTACGATATTGAATTATTTTGTAATAGACGAAGAAGCTTAATTATCGTTAAAGGTTACAATGAACTTATAAAGTGTTGTATGTCTTATTAGAGTTAATTTAATTTTAACTTTTTATTTTATTTTATGAGCAAATAATAAAAGTATATTTTTAAAAAAGGCTTTTTTCTTTAATTTTATTTTTATTTCTGGCATTGACTAATAGTAAATTATAAATAATATAAAAATTATGAGGCGTGCACTTTTGGATTTTCCAAATTATTTTCATATATTCTATGACTTGAGGAATTATATGTATTTTCCACGTTTATGTAACCACAAAAATTTTGTATTACAGAATTATCACAATATTTGCCAAAAAAGTCTTAACCAATAATAAGTCTTTGATTTAATCTAGTACATGTTTGCAGTATAGATTTTAAAATTTTAAATTAAGAACAAAACCATTTTTAACTAAGTGTTTAAAGTGTCGTTACTAATGTTTTACCTACTAATTTTATATATAATGAAATTATATAAACATCTTATTCACTATGCGTAATTAATAAGTAAATATTGAAATACAAAATAAAAGCGCCTGTTGGCTACCGTATGACAAATAACAACCTTGATGATTATTTTTACATAATTTGAGTATAAAATCATGCAAGATGTTACTAAGCCTTTGGTTTGTGTCCCTTGCATAATCAAAAAGAACAGGCTTACACATCTGAACATCTTAACGAGATCAGTACAGAAATTAACATATTATATTTTGTCGCATATATGACGTAGAGTTAGCGATGTCCGCTCTATGTGGTCCGTAATGTATTCATAGGCGTCATTGGTCAGAGCGACTTGTATAAATATGTGAGACTATTCGATGTCACATCATAACCAAACAACACTCGGAAGGGACAACAACAGTAGCACATTTTAGGCTGGCTTTAAAGCGATTAGCTAATAGCCATGGCATTTGTTGTAAGTTTATGATATGATAACGAACAAAATGCTCTATAATATATACTTTAGAAAAATATTAAGTATTACTATCGATTGTTACAGGTTAAATTACTCTTCGTATCAGCGTTGGTATATGGAACAAACGCTGGATTCTTATCCGGACACTCCCATCACTCCGATTCATTCCTGTCATCAGCATTAAACTCTCCATCAGCTTCCTTTGGTCCACCTTCTCGAACCTATGGACCACCAGCGCATTCAGGATCTGTACATGTTGAAGAATCAGTAGTCGAAGATCACGGACCTGCTTTAGCTGGTGCTTCACTCCCTGGAATTGGCGGTATTGCAGCTGCAAGTATAATCCGAGATAGTAACATCGCTGGCCCAATTGGCAGTGGAATTAACTCTTTTGACATTGGATCTGGATCTGGTTCTATAGTCAGTGGATCGGGACCTGTTATCGGTAGCGGACCTGGATCAATCGCTTCTGGATCTGGACCTATCTTTTCAGGATCTGGTTCTATTACTGGCCCTGGTTCTATCACAGGACCTGGTTCTATCTCAGGACCAGGCTCTATCGGCGGTTTTGGCTCACTCGATGGATCTGGCTCACTTGGTGCACCTGGATTGGGTCTTGGTGGTGGTTTCTCCGACGGTGGCCTTAACTTTGACTCAAACCTTCCTGGTGGTGCCGGTCAAATAATTGGAGCACCAGGTACCCTTGGAGCACCAGGTACCCTTGGAGCACCAGGTACCCTTGGAGCACCAGGTAACCTTGGAGCACCAGGTACCCTTGGAGCACCAGGTACCCTTGGAGCACCAGGCGCGATTGGAACTACAAGAGTACTTGGCACCAGCGTAAACGTCGGCCGGCCTGATGTTTCTGCAACAAGATACGAACTGCAATCTGTAGTTCAGAATGTTGTCCGTCGCGTCCCCGTTGAGGTAACCCGCCACGTTCAAGTTTCTGTGCCACAACCTGTACCCGTGCCCGTGCGCCAAGAAGTGAGAGTACCCGTTCCCCAGCCCTACCCTGTCCACGTAGATGTTGTCAAACACGTACCATACCCTGTATACAAAACCCACCACGTTGCTGTTGAGAGGCCAGTTCCATACGAAGTTGTGAAAGAAGTTCCGTTTGAAGTCATAAGGAAAGTGCACGTACCAGTTGAGAGGCCATACGAAGTGATCAAAAAGATTCACGTACCTATTGAGAAACACGTTGAAGTTCCAGTGGCTGTGTGGAAGCCATATCCAATTCATATCATCAAACATGTCACTCACTACAAGAAGAAGAGCTGCTGCTGGTAAGCCAGTTAACAAATTTTAACAAGCTAGTACCATACTAGCAAGAGTCATAGTCATACCAAATAGTCAATAAAATGTAAATAATTTGATAGTCATTAGTTTGTACATATAAATAAATTGAAAAATAAAGTGTATTGTTTTACAATGTCAGTGTTGCGTTTTATTTTTTGGATAACGGATAAATTGACTGCATATATATAATGCGACTGTGGGTTCGTATCCCACGCAGGAAAATACTTTGTGAGATCCATAAAGTGTTGTTCTGAGTTGGGTATAATTTGTCTGCGTTAATTGACTATTTGTAACGTACGCGTGAGATTGGGTAATCAAGCAGTATTCTATATCAAGTCGTGTGCTTTACGTAGTATAGTAGACTAATTTTGTTTTTATTAGATATAAATATCGTGTTCAATATTTAATGGTAAATATATAGGTTGCCATGAGGTAATAAGAAGTAGAAATTGAGTAGCTGCTATTACCGATAGGGTATTTCTACGCATTGAGCGCAGGCCGTAGGCTGGTCGTAATATTTAATTTATATATTCTGCTTTCCTTTTTCTAGACAGAGTTCACTCACGTTACTCATTCCATATTTTACAATTTTATAAGTAAATCTTAACTATTACATTTAACATTAATTTAAATTTAAATATTAAAAAAGGGTTGCAAAATAATTCGATTTAATTATAACGTAAATATGTATTCCCAAGGAGGGTTGACGTCTGGCAGGCGGTCGGTCATAAAACTATTGCCAATAACTTTTACAATATGTACTGTGAAAGAAGAGTACATATTGTATCGACCCCAAGTAATTGGGATAAGAGCAGGAGAATTGTGATGATAATATAATGTATATATGTAGCAAACTAATTATGAAAATAAGTATATAATATTTACTGCGTTTAGGTATATATCCATGTTATGAAATTAGAGTATTATACATACATATCATCACGCCATATCCCTTGCAGGGTAGGCAGAGAGAACAGAGTGCCAGAGAACTCTATCCTTGCAAGAGAACTCTATCCTTAGAGTATTATTATACTAAAATTAATCGTTTATAAAATTAACCTTCCTATTTAGTTTCATGAAACTTTAATAAATTTTATAAAATCGCTGTATAATATTTATATGTTTATAATAATTATTATAATATCACAAAATAAGTGTTAGGTAAGTGTGTAATAAAACGTAATAAGATGAATAATGCATACGCTACTATGCATAATACCCGATCGGGTGACATTTAGTTTCTCGCAACTATCTTAATCTCATTGGAAGAGATAGGTATGTCTCTCTGACAATGTATCTTAAGTGAAAGTTAGAAGTAATGTTGTTGTTTTATCATCCTTTATATTTCAGGTCTATACGATTTCCGATCATCACGTAATATTTAGAAATCATATTATATAACAAACAATATTATTTATTATGATAATTTAATAAATTAAAGATAATAAGTAAAAATCAGAGTATTTTGCCTTTTACTCGTATATAGTAGGTATTCACAATATTAAAAATGCAACGCATCACCGAGTTTACCTTCTCTGGCATGGATGTTGTCTGTATAACAATATTATATCCCTTTATCATCTTTTTCTCAAACATGCTTGGAAATTGGAGCATTATTTTGACTATCTTCTTCGAGATAAATCGAAATTGCTGTACTTACTGAACGAGCAGCGGCCGGCAAAAAATGTTTGAAAATCCATATCTGTCGTGTTTTAACGGCCAAATAAATAACTAATTTGGAAAATCCAAAAGTGCACGCCTCATAATTTTTATATTATTTATCATTTACTATTAGTCAATGCCAGAAATAAAAAAAAAAATAAAAAAAAGCCTTTTTAAAAACATTTTATTATTTGCTAATAAAATAAAATAAAAAGTTAAAAATAAATTAACTCTAATAAGACATATAACACTGTATAAGTTCATTGTAAGCTTTAACGATAATTAAGCTTCTTCGTCTATTACAAAATAATTCAATATCGTACATAATTATATATTTCTAACACTAAAACTTTACACCATAATTATTAAATCTTCCCGTCTCTATCACAAACCCAATTTTATAAATAAAAGCGCGTTCCATTTTGATGGTATGATTAAGAACATTTAGCACCTTCTTTTTCCTATGGCCAGCCCTCAGGTCCAATATCAGACCCTGGTTACCATATAGTATCAAAGTACTCGTCAAGACGAATCAAACGAGTCCAAACTCGATGGAGTTGCGTCGTTTAATTACGGAGTTCTTATGGCCCGCTTCCAGGTCGATCGTCAGACCCTAGTTACCATATAGTATTAAAGTACTCGTCAAGACGAATCAAACCGAGCCCGAACTCGATGAGGTTGCGTCGTTTAATTACGGAGTTCCTATGGCCAGCTTCTAAGTCCATGATCAGACCCTGGTTACCATATAGTATCAAAGTACTCGTCAAGACGAATCAAGCGAGCCCCAAATCGATTGGGTTGCGTTTTTTAATTACGGTGTTCCTATGGCCGGGTTCCAGGTCCATCGTCAGACCCTGGTTACCATATAGTCTCAAAGTACTCGACAAGACAAATCAAAGGAGGCTAAACTCGATGAGGTTGCGTCATTTAATTACGGAGTTCCTATGGCTAGCTTCCAGGTCCATGATCAGACCCTGGTTTCTATATAGTATCAAAGTACTCGCCAAGACGAATCAAATAAGCCCAATTTCGATGGGGTTGCGTCGTTTAATTACGAAGTTCCTATGGCCAGCTTCCAGGTCCATCAACGCTTCGCTTATGAGGCGTGCAATATGTAAATTTATATCTATCGTGTATAAAAATGGAACGATTTGTTAGTTCAAATTCTAGTAACCATATAGGCAACTTATCAGTTTTATTTAGATTTCGAACTGGCTTGAAAAAAAAAGCTGTTTAATAATGAAAAAAAAAGCAAATGAACCCTTTAGCACACGGAGCAAATACAAAGAGGAGACGGCCTAAGTAACTGTGCACTGTGATTCTCAAGTAGGCCTTGACGTCATCACGTTAACATCAATAGTAGGCGTGGCCTATTAGTCTTCTGTCGTCGCTGCCGGTGTTCGCACGGTGCATAAAATTATATTTTTGGTGTATTTTTATGTTATTACGAAGAAAACCATGAAGTGTTGTGTTTTATCATGTAAAAACTACTCCGATAAACGAACAGATGCTATGGAAAGAATCACATTTCATTTGTAAGTATATTTATTCATAATTTATCAAAATAATTTCTAGAAAGTTCTTTTGACGGTATCATATTCAAAAATAATTTTACTCAACGTTAGATGGCACCACTTTACGTAATAGGACCTAGAACAATAAAAGCACATACAGTTCAAACTATTAAGATTATTGTAATAACTAATAACCATGAGTATTAAAATTTATACCCAAAGCCTTTTACCTCGACAAAAATATGAGTTTTATATGTAGTTAATAATTATTTTGTAAGCAATACGCCAGCTGTCGTTAACTATGAAGAACTATAAAAGTGTCAAAAATCCAGGGTCGTAATTAGAATATAATTATAACATTCGGATTTTTCATCAAAGAAAAATATTTTTTACACTACTTTAAATGAACCTATTATAATTAAACTGTAAATTTTGTATGTTTTAGAATACCGTCCAATGACGATGTTAAGAAGCAATGGATTTCAAAAATTAATAGAAAAAACTGGACTCATACGAAATATACAAAGATTTGTTCTTCTCATTTTAACAATGAAGATTACGTAGTAACAAGCAAAGGCTTTAGAAAACTAAAGAAGGGAACAGTACCTTGTTTAAATCTAGATTCATGTGTTAGTTCCTTTGCAGTTTGTATTATCAGTTACTGTTATGTGTAGAGGCTGCTAACTTATTATTGAATATATTATAGAGTTAGTCCGTCACTCTCCGAGAGGCCGACCGCACGAGGAAAGACCGACGTCCTCCCCGAGGTGGGGGACGTCGGTTAAGGGGAGGGTGCTCCTCAGGGGGTATTCCGTCAGGCCGACCACTGACGTCGAGTCATTCTGCTGCGGTGGTCGGCCCAACGACGAAAGCGACATACCAGGAGTGGGTTACGGATGTGCGTGCTTACAGACAAAACAGAGAGGCTCTGTCGCCCCGGACAGAGTGGTGCGAGGAGTGCGCCGACCATGACCTACCCGCCAAAAAAGAAAGAGGCTGCTAATTTCATATTTTTTTATTATTTATGTTGTAGCTTAGAAAGAAGTTACCGGAGCCTAGCCTAGCCTTCCCTAAAACAATCCATACGATTGGATGTGAAGAATTTTGTCATTGAAAGAGTGCGTGCTTCTACAACTGGCCTCCACGTTTAAAGGACTGTATTGCAGCCAATGGAAACCACTTCGAACAAGCTTTTTATATTTTAAATTGTTTTATATTTATGTATTAAACTAACACTGTAAAAGTAATAAATATTTTTTGCAATAGAAAAAGGTTTTTCTTTGTTACAGTATTTAGGGCAAGACTAGGTATAGCTCAAGAAATATATGATACAAAAGAGTATTTCATTTTTATTATTAGAACCAATGTCACCCTTTCTCCTTTATTTATTTATAATGTAATTGCACTCGATGCAATTTCTTGATAAGATTAACGAGGTTGAGCACGTCACAAAAATATTCAAAATGGTGGTGGCGTCGAAGACCGGGTCTTCAAGTTACCTTTGGCATGGCTAAGTTTTAGATGGCCCGTGCGTCAATGAAACGGCTGCTACCAGGGGGGGCTGGTCTGCTCGCTTGAAATACTCTTTTACATATCTTGGTCATTGACACTATTGTTGCATTATAAATTGTATAAAGCCTTATTTTAATAGAGTGGTTTGATTCTTTTTTATATGGAAAAGACAAAAAGGAAGGAAATAATACCGTGTAACTAACATATTTACTAAAAGTCCAACTACTTTCATTCGACAATTTGTTAGAAACCCAAACAAATAATTGTATTGTTTGGTCGTATGAAAAGGACACAAATATGAAGAAAAAAAAAGGTTTCTAAACTTCTGAGTTTATCAGAATGACAGTAAAGAAAAGATGGATTTTTCATAAAATATTAACATTATGAACAATGCTGACAAGCCTTATAAAGAAATTTGCGGTTAAAAACAGTAGTCATTCACCTATTCGCTATGCAGAATTATTTGATTATAAACATTTGTATTTGAATAGAGCAAACAGCTACTAAGATTTGTTTGTATCTTTGAAATAAAAAAAAATTAGCACTCCTTGATATAGATAAATTCTGAGTACGTCCCTGTTACACCATACACTTACTGACATCTAATGCAAGATAGCTCAACTGCATACAATATACGAAATTAGTAGTTGTGCTAATAGCCGGTAGATGGACATAAAGGAGGGAGTGAGACAAGTACTATTACTTGTCCCACTTTCTTCATTAGCAGCGACCCCCTCACCCCCTGTAAATGACACGCATTGTTTCATAGAAAATATTCATTACAACAGCTCCTCTTTGTATTTGCTCCGTGCTTTAGCACGTGAAAAATGTTGTTCGATGTTCGTCATGTATACAGTTCTACTTAATACTACTTAGTTTTAATTTCCGCGCATTATTTGAGGAAAGCACTATACAAGCCTTGGCCACAACTAGGCTTGATGGATGCCTCGGCGACTCCTCGGCCCGCATTTATACGTTCGTCCGTCAATGCCTCGGCCTCTTTGCTGGTCGCTGCAGTAATGTACTATTACTGCAACAAAAGCAAGAAAGGTGGTGAACTATACTCTTACGCCGTCACCACATGGACAATTGAATTTATATCTATAGTACAACGCAAAGAAAGAAAATTATAGAGTACTGATTGCTTGGTTGGGGTAATTTACATCATAATAGTATTACAATAATATCGTGAACCCTCTGGTTTCATCGATTTCAAGGAATTCTGTTCTTATTTTAGTTTTTGACTTCTATAGAACAGCGTTTGTTAGGGAAACATATATATATATATATATATATATATATATATATATATATATATATATATATGTGTGATCTCGTTCTATTTGATAAGTGCCTTGTTCTTCTTATAAAAGAACTACTTGTTAAATTCAGATTTTATTACATTAAAAACCAACTAACAGTTCAAAATATATGCGCAAATATCAGAAAGTATGGTCCACCATCTAACAAACAATTCGACGTACAATTCAACGTCACTTATTCGCTATGGACATTGCACTCTCTCGTTGGAAACCTTTCACTTCCACTTTTATCACAAATAATATACGTGCGGCTAATACTTCTATAATTAAAATTATAAGCCGAAAATTACATAAAATTTCTATAGAAGTTTTTATGTCGCGAGTGTATCTTCTAAGGAACGTGCTTGATCTTCAACCGTATCGTTGCTTAGCATTAGGTGAGAAAATGGTGGCAAAGCTATCTATTTTATTTTATATATCTATATATACCTAAACATTTTTCTTTTACCGTTTAACACGACTAAGGATATAAAGAACTGCACAGCTGACGTGGTGTTTAAGATACCTATCTACTGTGCTGTCAAGAAGACTAAGCAAATAATATACAATATCTGGATGACCGAGCCTTGCTCGGTATTTTCTTGTTAGTGTTTTGGCAGATATATTTAAATATATTATTTATTTTCCGCGTGGTGACGGAGTAAGAATACTATTCACCACCCCATATCTTACCCGTGGGTGAACTTACGAGACGACTAAGGGATATAAAACGCATATAACACCTATGCGAGAGAAGGAAAACTCGAAACAAAACCCTATACCAACACGTCGGACCAGCGTGGTATAGTAGGTTAATTTCTCTCCCATTCCGGAGGAGGCCCGAGCCCTACAGTGGGACTTTATGGGCTGTCATGATGTGATGATTTAAATATAATATAAATAATGAAATAATAAATTAAAAAGGCAAAAAATAAAAGAGCAAAAAGAAGCCAAAATCACGTTTGTTGTATGGGAACACCCCTTAAATATTTATTTTATTTTGTTTTTTAGTATTTGTCGTTATATCGGCAACAGAAATACATCAACTGTCAAAAATTCTGTCTGACTGATGTCTAACTATCATGGTTCATGAGACACACAGCCTGGTGATAGACAGATAGACGAACGGACGGACAGCGAAGTCTTAGTTATAAGGTCCCGTTTTACGCTTTGGGTACGGAACTCTGAAAAGGTTGAACTCACATAAAAGCTTGGTACAATGAAAATACTCTTTCAAATTGGAATTTCTCGAAAGTCCCAATACTGTATTAATACGGCATTTGAAAGTTTCTAAGCTATTAAGAGGTCATACGCTTTTAGGACAGGGTGTCATAGGAACGTAGAGTTTGAAATTTTTAATTCTTGGACAGCAATTTTCTATGGCGAATATTGTAATTGAGAGCCATGAAAACACAATGCACCGAATAACTGAAATCCATCGCTCATAAGAGGTATTGCCTGTTTTAATTTTACTCTGGCGAGGATATTTTTACCGCATAATGATTAGGAAAGAGAAATAGTCATTTGCTCTATTTTTGTTCGCTGTTTAGCCAGCTTTTAATCAACATATTTGTAAAAATCGAGACGAAAAGGCTGAGTTATATTAGGAACAATCAGTAAGATACGATAGGGAGACAGGATGTTAATGCTGATCAGATTGCTCGCAAGACGCTATGACCTACCTATGTGCGCTACTACGGTCGTTTCGATTTCTTTATACCATTTACGTGCAAATATCTTAAATCGGTCAAAGGGGTCGAACATTAAAATAAATCATTCGAATAAGTGATAAACCCCGAGTCCGATAACCGGTCGAGTTCCTAAATACTCTGAAGGCTCCCGGTCTTCCAACTCACATCTTAAAATTGAGAGCTGGCGCGGCAACTTTATATAATGCCACCAGTTTGCAAGAAAAAATATTGCATTACAGTGTAACCGGGTCAACTATATTGACCGGTTATTCTTGAGTCTGTATTTATTCCTAAGATTCTCCAAATACCATCAGATTACTCCTTCGAATTTCAGAGAGTGCAGTTTGCCATTAAATTCTGCTTCATAATAACCATAAACAAAGCTCAAGGTCAAATTCTTAAAGGTGGCGGGAGTAGACTTGAGAGAAAGCTGCTTCTCCCATGGGCAGTTGTTTGTGACATGCTTCAGAGTAAGCTCACAGCCTGGTAATTCTAGCATCCGAAAGAAAAACAAAAGATATTGTTTACAAAGAAATACTGTAATAGGTGTAGTATCGCGGGTGGATGTCAAAGAAGCGGTCAGCGGTACCAGTGGTCGGCCTGATTTCGATGGAAAAGACTGTGGGTTATGGGGCCGCACACTACCCTACCGTCGCCTCGGTCGGAATGAGCGCGGTGTGTTCAAAACATAGCCTGCTAAGAAAAAAGCCTCGTGTCCATAATATATAACAAAATTTCATTTTATTTTCATGTTTATTAAACCTTCCCGACACTATAATAAAGATTGTTATCATCATCATCACAGCCCATAAACGTTTGCCCACTATTGAGTTCGGGCCTCCTCCATAATGGGAGGGAAGTTAATGGGGTGGGTGAATTGTATTCTTACTATAAATATACAAACATTTATACATAATAATTTATAAATAACAATAAAATTAATAACGTAAAAAAGAAACAAAAATCCTATTAGAACCATTTTCGACTTCTACGCAGACAAAGATGCGGGCAAATGATAATAATTAATAAAATAATAAAAAAAAGGCCAAAAAGTAAATAAGAGAAAGTAAGGATCCGAACCGAGCTCGCTTTTCCAACTGAGCAAAATGTCTATTCTTAATGACAGCGTCAAAATTTTAAAACCGTCATATTCTAATAGTTTTAATTCAGGGAAAATTATATTTTTGTTGCCGAAAAATACTGACAAATCAATATTTTCTATAAATGAAACCTAGCTAGATCGATTAATGGCCCCCGGAACCGCTTGTATGTTAAATTTCAAGAGAATCGTTGGAGCCGTTTCCGAGATTCAGATTACATATCTCACTATATCTTTAAACGAGCAATTCTTATATATATATATATAATCTGAATCTCGAAAACGGCTCCAACGATTTTCTTGAAATTCAGCATACAAGGGGTTCCGGGGACGATAAATCGATCTAGCTAGGTTTCATTTATAGAAAATATTGTTTTGTCAGTATTTTTCGGCAAGAAAAATATAATTTTTCGTTGTATTAAAACTATTCCTTCCCCCTCCGGATCTGAAAGTGTTTAGACGTGTCTCTTGTACAAAATTATAGTCGTAATTATTAAATTCAATATTTAATTTAAATAAATCTACAAATTAAACCAAATTAAATAAAGTGAAAGTACTAGGAATCCATAACGCTGCGTGCATAAACGCGGAGTGCGTGTAAAAAGAGGACAGGAACAGCTGAGACGGCTGTAGTGGGTGAGTCCAGTTCATTCAAGCTGTCGCTTACGCACGTCTACAGTCAACTCGTTATCGGATGATTTGCCGTGCAACGTATTAACAATAAAAAGCACTGGGTTTATTGTTATACTGGTCGGAATGAGATTTGTTCTATTTTATTAATAGAAGTCCATTTTACTTTGACCCCTCGATCAAACCAAGTATAAATTTTTACAAATAATATTTTCACTGCTGCTCGCAACTAAATAGGATGCCACTAAAACGCACTCCTCCCACAACACCTGCACAGAAATCGCAAGGAACCACCTCAACTACTTTTCACGTCGCAACGGAGAAAAGCGGTTCACCATTGCAGCATTATGAATCCGAGCCAGACCTTCATTCATTAGCCATTGTAACCGAGAGGAAAAAAAGAAAATATGATGACGAAAATCCGGATTTATCTACAACTATAATGCAAATGTTCACTTCTTTTTCTATAGAACAGGATAAACGTTTTCAGGAGCTGAAAACAAGCATTGACTTGATGTCTCAAAAATACGACGAATTTTTAACTAAAATATCAGCTTTGGAAAAAGAAAATCAAAGGGATAAAGTCACTATTAAAGAATTGGAGGAAAAGCTAGAACATTTAGAACGGAAATCTCGAGGAGTGAGCGTTGAAATACGAAATTTACCCAAACAAAAAGACGAAAATAAGGAATGTCTCCAAAACACAATTATTCAACTAGGAGAGGTACTAAATGTAGAAGTAGGCAACAACTCAATAAAAGATATTTACAGAATAAAGTCTAAAGATTCTTCAAATCCAGTGATAGTAGATTTTACCACCGTGTTAATTAAAGAAAAGGTACTTAAGGCTGTGAAAAGTTTCAACAAATACAAACAGAAAGGTCATAAATTAAACACAACCCACTTAAATAGCGATAATACGTTAAAACCACTTTACGTATCAGAGACCCTAACTAGTAAAAACCAGAAACTATTTTTCCTGGCGCGACAATTTCAGAAGAGTCATGCATTCAACTTTTGCTGGACGGCAAATGGAATTGTATATCTTAAACAAACAGAAGGTTCTCCTCATATTCGAATAAATAATGTGACAGATCTAGATAAAATAAGGAAAACTGCTATTACAACTTGACTATATGTTGTCACTACAAATGTTTGTTATATATTATTTGCTTTTTTATTGCATGCTTTATTACTTAGTATTATTAAGTCTCGCTACTACTTATACAGAAAAATCAAGTTTTATATTTATATTTTAAATAATTATTTCATAGATATACATCTATCATATATCTCATCTACATATCTCTTTTCAACATATTCGCACAATAATTGTCTGTCACATTCCAATTACACAATTATACTTATCAACACATTACCCTCACAAAACACACTCTGCAACTTCACAACCATGCGTACAAATATATTATTTTACCTCATCAACAAAGCTCACACTATATATAAGCAATTCTTACTATACAGTCTCTCATTGACTTATACACACTTACAGTTATTCTATCACTGTCTTATGACACTAAAAAAACTTATTAAAAATAATTGTATATACTACATAATTACTACCATACTTACTGTGTTTACGATCAATACGATTATTCTGATAAATATTTTTTCAAATACTACCCTTAAATATAGTCTTTGGTGATATTATAAAACTTACACAAAATATAGACCAGGTTTCTGTATCCCATCCACTCACCACCGATTTAGAAGAGTGCAACAAAATCATTAGTTCTACACCAGGACATTTGCTAATCCTGACGCAAAATATACGCAGTATAAATTGCAATATTGCAGGCTTAGAAATTTTATTATCTAGATTGAAAATTGATTGTGATATTTTAATTCTAACAGAATGTTGGCTATCGTGTACGTATAATGTACCTAAATTAAATGGATATTCTTATGCAGCAACAAAGATCAATCCCAAGCAAAATGATGGCGTAGTTATTTACTATAGAAACCATCTTAAAGTACATGTAAAGGAATTAAACTTTAATGAGTGCAATAGTTTAGTCGCCACTATAAATAACAACACTGCGATTATTGCCCTATATAGATCACCGTCTTATAAAAACATAGATCCATTCCTCTCCTCACTAGATAAGGCTTTAGGTGAACTCTCATCCTCGGCAAATATAATTGTTATGGGCGACATAAATATAACGATAAGCCCAAATAACATTGATCTAAACGGAGAACGATACCTTAATCTTGCCGCCACCCACGGCCTTTTACCTGCACATACCTTGGTAACAAGAAAGAGCAGTGAGACTTGTTTGGATCATGTTCTTTTGAAAACAGATTGTAGTTCTGCCATTATTGTCCCTCAAACAACACTAACTGACCACTATCCGGTCTTACTAAACATTAACCTAAAAATAACACGGCAATTTACCACCACAGTAATTTCAAAAATCAACCCAAAAAATTTAGCAGAAGACATATCAAAAATTGATTTTGGTGTAATTTATCGATCAGAAGATCCAAATTTTTGTATGAATTATCTGATACAATGTTTGCAAGGTATAATAGTTAAAAACACTACAACAGTTACTTTATCACGTCGTAAAAAAATAATAAAACCCTGGATAACCCCCGGTCTATTACGATGCATACAGAACAGGGACAAGTTACACAAAAAAGCTAACAATACACCTGACAACGAAACTTTAAAAATAACCTATAAACGGTACAGAAACTTCTGCAACAACATACTAAAAAAAGCAAAGACATCTCATGAAAAAGAACAAATAAAATCTGCAGGGAAGGACACTAAAAAATTATGGAAAACTATTAAAAACATTACTAACACTAAAAGCACAAAAGAACCATTAACAGAATTACTATCATCTACTTCACCTGAAAAATCACTAGACGAAGTAAACAGATATTTTATAAACATTGGACGTTCACTAGCAGACAACATTTACAACGATGACACACATACACCTATCTATAGAGAAAACCTACGCACACTAAACTTAAATTCAAAAAGCACTCCACCAACTTCCTTTGTTATGCTAGAAACTGACGAAGATGAGATCAGTAATATAATATTAGGTTTAAAAACAGCTTGTGCTCCAGGAGGGGACAAAATTAGTTGCGGGTTCTTAAAAGAACATTATAATAAGTTTGTATCACCTCTAACAAAAATTTTTAATGATTGTCTTAGGCTTGGCATATTCCCAGACTCTCTAAAACGATCAGAAGTATGTCCTATTTACAAGAGTGGAGACAGAGACCGTATTAGTAATTATAGGCCAATATCGATTTTACCCGCAATCTCAAAAATCTTAGAAAAAATTATTAATGTTAGGTTATTAGACTATTTAGAAAAATACATTTTACTTTCTTCAAACCAATATGGGTTTCGAAAAGGAAGGTGTACAGAACATGCGGTTAATAAATTAATAGAATACGCCTCTACAAACATGTCAAACAGAAAAAAGTGTCTTGCAGTATTTTTAGATCTCGCTAAGGCGTTTGATACGATCTCTGTACCCATATTAATAGACAAACTAGAAATACTCGGTATTAGAGGCATTCAACTTGAGCTATTTAAAAGCTATCTTTCGGGTCGATTTCAGTGTGTTCGAATGGGACAGTTTAGAAGTAGCTACCTCCCAGTTACCTATGGAATACCGCAGGGTAGCGTTTTGGGTCCTACCTTATTTCTCGTGTATATAAACGAACTTACACAATTGAGGCTTCCTTTGGGCAACATTATATCCTTCGCTGATGACACAGCTTTAGTATTTGCTGGCATATCCTGGGATGAAGTATTCGATGCTGCACAGAAGGGCTTTGATGCTGTTCGGCGATGGCTGCATAATAATATTTTAACATTGAACTTAGACAAAACAAAATATATTTGTTTTAGTATAAGACATACAACTGAACCCAGTAGAAATCATAGTATCGTACCTCATAGGTGTCAATCTGACACAAACTGTAACTGTATATCGTTAGAGCGCGTGGATTCTTTAAAATATCTCGGTGTCACAATAGATAGTTGCCTAAACTTCAAAGAACACATCAGAGTCTTGTGTGGTAGAGTACGTAAACTCATCTATATATTCAAAAAACTCAGGTACGTTACTGAACCTAAGCTTATGAAGCAGATATATTTTGCACTATGTCAGTCACTCATAGTATATTGTATTACCTCTTGGGGTGGGGCTTCAAAAACAAACATGAAATCTATTGAAATTGCCCAACGAGCCATACTCAAAGTTTCCATATCGAAACCAATTTATTATCCTACTGTAGAACTTTATAAGACTTGTGAGGTATTAACTGTAAGACAATTATATATTTTAAATATCGTTTTATTACAGCATAGCAAGCTAACTTATGATCCACAACTTTTCATAAATAAGCGTAGAAAACATATGGTGTGTCACATCCCCATGGAATCAAAAAGTAAATTCAGTAGAAAATTCCCTGTTTTCAGCGGACCATATCTATACAATAAAATCAACAAAGTTTTAAATATGTACCCGTTAACAAAATCCCAATGCAAAATAAAATTAACACAGTATATACAAAATTTAAATTACGAAGAAACTGAGCTTCTCCTACAAATAATGCAATAATATAATCCTAAATAAGACTGAAATAAACCAGCATAAATATGGCACATGTGCACACACACACTCATACATACTCACACACACACGCGCACGCACACAACCACGGACGCAAGCACTCATATAGACACACACACACACACGCATGCACGCACACACACAATATATATATATATATATATATAGATATATTATAGATTATTTTCTCAGTACATCATCCCAAAAAGTTGCACACGCAGGACTTACTTATTTAATATATATCATTCGGGGGTTTTGGCACTGATAGCCGAAGTACAGGCAAAAGCCTAGTTCGGTTACAGACGCTTAAATCATTAAATCATTCAGAAAGTTGTCAGCGTTTATAGTTATCTGTATAGATTATTTATCGTATAGATTTGACCCACATTAATAGTTTATCTTTTATATAATATTAAGTAAGCTAAAACAAAAATAACCAAATATTAATTTAGCTTTGTATTGTTTTTGTTGATTTAGTATCTTAAATGTTAGGCTTAAAACTTATAGGTATGCTAACAAAAAATTGTTACGTGTGGCAGTTTTTTTCGTTTGGAATTAATATAAGAGTTTATGTTTTTTGAGCTTTATAAGGAAATCTTTCTCAGTGTAGACGTATTTTGTAATGTCGTCGTATATACATTAGATTTAAATCATATTGATATTCATAAATTGTCATATTGTAATAATTACCATAATTTAGTGTTGTGAATTACTGAAGGAAATTAAAATCAAAGAGTGGGTCAAGATGTAATAAATAATATATTGGATATAAACTAACACTAAAATAGGGAGTGGTGAATTGTATTCTCATTCCGACACCACACGGGAAATTAATTAATGTAATATGAAATATGTATCTTACGTGATCGGATTCTGTATGACAATAAATAAATTATTATTATTATTATTATTAGAATGTGAATGTTTCAAATTTTGACGCTGTCATTAAGAATAGACATAGCTCAGTAGGAACATTGAGTGGTCTAATCCCAACAAACCGGAGCACGGTTCGGATCCTTAGTTTTCCTTTTTTCATTTTTTGCTCTTTTTTTTATTTTTTTTTATTATTTACTAACATTTGCCCGCGTCTTCGTGCGCGTAGAAGTCGAAAATTGTTCTAATAGATATTTTTTTAGTTCTTTTTTCCGTTATTAATTTTATTATAATTTATAAATTATTATGTTTAAATATTTGTATACTTATAAAATATAACAATCTTTATTATAGTGTAGGGTATTTGAAGATCTAATAAACATGACAATAAAATAAAATTTTGTTTTATAATATTCTATATTATGGACACGAGGCTTTTTTCTTAGGAGGCTACGTTTTAAATAGCTGCGCCCATTGAGCGAGGCGACGGAAGGGCAGTGTGCGGCCCCATAACCCACTGTGTTTTGTATCGAAATTATGCCAGACTTTGGTACTGCTTCCTTGACATCCGTGACCGGCCCGGCGAGTTATCTTTTTGGGTATCATCACCATAGACAATAAACAATAAACAACTGTGATACCGAGGCGTCGCCCTCACGAGGCTGACCTTTCTGCGGGTGACGGACTAATAACAGGTCCATGCACCCGCGATACTACACCAACTACAATATCTTTTGTTTTTCTTTCGAATGCTAGAATTACCAGGTTACTCTGTGAGCATACTCTAAAGTATGTCACATATAACTACCCATGTGAGAAACAGTTTTCTCTCAAGTCTACTTCTGCTCTTTAAGACTTTGACATCGAGCTTTGTTTATGATCATTGCGAAGTAGACTTTGATGGCAAACTGCGCTCTCTGAAATTCAAAGAGGTAATTGGATGGTATTTAGAGAATCTAAGAATGTTTTTTCTTGCAAACTTGCTAATATTGTATAATTTTGGTGCGCTAGTTCTCAATCTTAAGATGTGAGTTGGGAGACCGGGAGGCTTAGGTGTATTCAGGAACTCGACCGGTCATTTGAAACGGGATTTATCACTTATTCAAAGGATTTATTTTGATATTTGACCCCTTCGAATGTTTTCAAATATTTGCAAGTAAATGGTTTAAAGAAATCGAAACGACCATAGTAGCGCCTGTAGGTACGTCATGGCATCTTGCGACCCATCTGATCAGCATCAATATGCTGTCTCCCTATCATATCTTATTGATTGTTCCTAATATAACTCAACCTTTCCGTCTCGATTTTTGCAAATATGTTGATGAAGAGCTGACTAAACAGCGAACAAAAATATAGCAAATGACTATCTTCTCCTTTCCTAATTATTATACGGTAAAATACCCTCGCTAGAGTCAAATAAAAACGGTTAATACATCTTATGAACGATGGATTTCAGTTATTTGATGCAATGTGTTATCATGGCTCTCAATTACAATATACGGCTTAGAAAATTGCTGTCCAACAATTTTAAATTTCAAACTCCACTTTCCTAGGACGGCGTGTCCTAAAAGTGTATGACCTCTTTAAAGATTAGATACCTTCAAATGCCGTATTAATACAGTATTGTGACTTTCGAGACGTTCCAATTTTAAAGAGTATTTCCATTGGACCAAGCTTTTATGGGTGTTCAACCTTTTCAGGATTCCGTACCCAAAGCGTAGAAAAAAACCCTATAAATAAAACTTCGCTGTCCGTCCGTCCGTCTCTCTGTCACCAGGCTGTACCTCATGAACCATGATAGTTAGACAGTTGCAATTTTTACAAATGATGTATTTCTGTTGCCGCTATAACAACAAGTACTAAAAAACAAAATAAAATAAATACTTAAGGGGGCTCCCATACAACAAACGTGATTTTTGCTCCTTGTTGCTCGATATTTTTTTAGTTTCTACTTTTATTTTTTGCTTTTTAATTTGTTTTTCATTATTTTTATTATATTTAAATATATCTTCCAAAACACATTAAAAAGAAAATACCGAGCAAGGCTCGGTCATCCAGATATCCCTACTCCCTACTAATAATATATAAATGTGAATGTAAGTTTGTTTGTTACGCTTTCACGCTAAAACTAATCAACCGATCATCATGAAACATTGTACACATATTCTTGGAGGTATTAAAAGTAACATAGGATACTTTTTATTAAAAAAAAAAACAAAATTTTTATATGAAAAATAAAAAAATTGTTTGTCAAAAAATCTCAAAATCTAGCTTCTTCAACGCCATCTAGTAGTCCAGTAATGAAGTTCCAACCCTGAGTATTGTAATACCGTTGCACTGTATTACCTAACGTTGCACTGTATTACCGACGGTCACGTCATTATTTTTTTTCTGTCATTATATATGAGGAAGGAGAAATGAAGGAATATTTGTCAATGGATACAAATATGGATACGGAACTAAGTACTTCATATCTTGTGGAGTTTTTGAATTCACTTGAACTGTCAGGTGTACCGTCGCATAAACTTCAATTGAAACTAAATGTACCAGTAATGCTTATACGAAATCTAGATGCTCCTCGGCTATGCAATGGAACAAGGCTTCGGATAACAAAATTGGGGCAGAATATACTTGGTGCTACTGTTTTAACAGGTGTCGGTAAGGGAGAAAGTGTTATCATACCTCGGATTCCAATTATTCCCTCTGACCTTCCATTCGAATTCAAAAGGGTTCAGTTTCCCGTCAAGCTTAGCTTTGCTGTTACTATAAACAAAGCACAAGGGCAGACATTACAGGTAGCGGGAGTGCATTTAGAAAGGCCATGATTCTCTCATAGTCAACTATATGTAGCCTGTTCGCGTGTCTAATGCGCGGAATTTACATATATTTGCACCCGATGGAAAAACTTTTAATATAGTCTACAAAAATATCCTACATTAATACTCTGCATTTATATCTATTAAAATTGTTTAAATCCAAAATTATTTATTTTTGTTACAGAGAAATAAATTTTAACATTCGTTGCTGCATTTCAATAAAGTTTATTTTAAATTTTTTAAAATTCATTGTATGTAGTAATTTTAAAAATTGATCATCCCAGCTAAGCAATAGCATAGAGTTATCATATTGATTCATTTCTATGGTGATGATCTCTGATACTTATTTAATGGCTTCAATGCGAGCGAAGCCGCGGGTAAAAGCTAGTTATATATATATATATATATATACAAGAATTGCTCGTTTAAAGATATAGTGAGATATATGTATATATAAGCATAGACAGCAATATTCATGGAATTATGTATTTTTACAGTAAACGAGCATCTTTAATTTTCATTTTCTACATTACTTTTCTGGATATAAGATAACCTATGACGTTTTCTCTATTTTCTGATTAACATCTAGTTTAAATTTCGTAATGATCAATTGAGTAGTTAAAGCGTGAAAGCGTAACCAACAAACAAACTCTCTTTCCAATTTATAGTTTTAGTTGAAATTGAAAATTATCATCTACATTCCTATGTTTTACACCAACCAGCTAGCGCTGGATAACCACCCATTTGGTTACCACAGGGCTTATCATTGTCGGGTTCCGGTGGCCCGCTCGCACGGCGTGGAGAAGTACTTGTAGGGCGGGTCTATGGGGTCGTGCGCCGTTCTTCTATCGCCCCAGACGGATTAGCGGGGCGTGACGGATCCATAGCCCGCCGCCAAAAAAAAGTGCTTGTCATTGTAATAGTAATGACCAAAATAAATACACACCTTGGTAGTGAACTCATAAGTTCTTCTATCGTGTTGTTATTTTTTTCATTTTAATTCTGCTTTAGTTTTATAACCGGCTTACTTTATAAGACAAACAACTTTATAAGAAATTAACATATAAGAGGAAGTTTGAATGTTGGGCCAGTGACGGAAAAGTTAATAAGGAGTGAAAGATTGACATGGTTGACATGGACATGTGATAAGACGGGATGAAAGTAATATTGTGAGGAAAGTTTTAAGTTTGAATGTTAAAAAGGCTTTAGGGGTAAGGGAAGACCGAAGATAATATGAATGGACTGCGTGAAACATGACATGGATAGACAAGAAGTGACCACCGAGATGACGTCTGATGGAGTTCTATGGAAGGAGAAGACATATTGCGTCGACCCCAAATAAATTCGGATAAGACCAAGTTGATGATGATGAGTTTTATAACCGGCTACCTGCCTGACGTTAACATCCTTGGCTATGCAATTGTTGATCAAACGGCCTCGGATGGAGTTGGCTCAGATCCATGTTAAGCTCTTAGTTGTCTAGTACAATATTTACGAGCAATGTAAGGGTTATTAGTATTTGTAGCTGCTACCGCACAGCAATTATCACAGTAAGATAAATAATAGAGTTCTGTTAATTAATTAGTAGAGTTTTAAAATCTAAAAATCGTTTGCAAATCATAGTGAAGGTAAGCGAGTATATCATAGTCAATTTGTAATTCAATGACTTTTTTGGCACTAAGGTTTTTCATGATAATCTAATAAAACCAGATATCATCATCATCATCATCATCACAGCCCACAATGTCCCACTGTTGGGCTCGGGCCTCCTCCGTAATGGAAGGGAAATTAACCTACTATACCGCGCTGGTCAGACCGTGTTGGTATAGGGTTTTGTTTCGAGTTTTCCTTCTCTCGCATAGATGTTATATGCGTTTTATAACTCTTAGTCATCTCGTACGATCACCCACGGGCAAGATATGGAGTGGTGAATTGTATTCTTACTCCGTCACCACACGGACGAAACCAGATATGCACGAGTATTATTATGGCAACTTAGTTGTATTATACTCTTTCAAAGTATTTGAATAAATATACATACATACATATCATCACGCCATATCCCTTGCAGGGTAGGCAGAGAGAACAGAGTGCCAGAGAACTCTATCTCTGCATACTTCACTCGCTTCCTCAACATTCATAATTCTCTTCATACACGCTCGCCGGTTTCGGAGACTCTTGACTCCACCTTCCTTCAGTACATGACCGATCTGGTCTAGGTAGGTTAGTCTCGGTCTCCCTCGGTACCTACATCCTTCCACTTTCGCATTGTATATCTTCTTAACCAGGCGTTCGTTCGGCATTCTTTCCACATGTCCGAACCATCGGAGCATTCCCTTTCGCATCTTTACACCAATACTCTCTTTCATACCTACTCGCTCTCTTACGTCGTCGTTACGAATGCGGTCGGTCAGCCTAACTCCACAGATTTTCCGCAGAGATCGCATTTCGACCGCATTAATTTTACTATCATACTCTTTTCTGCATACCCAACTCTCGCTTCCATACAGTAATGTTGGGACAAGCACTGCGTTATGTATTGCTACACGTGCCTTCTGGCTGAGGTGGTGGCTGCCGAGAAGTTGCCCCAACGCTCCGTTCACTCTATTTCCCGCATTCACTCTTCGCTCTATATCAGTGGTGTACCTTCCATCTCGGCTAAATCCACATCCAAGATATACAAATTCATCCACTTGCTCTAGTACATCATTACCTATTGTTACTCTTACATCTGTTCTGGTTTTATCTCTTTCAAAGACCATTATTTTGGTTTTGCTCACATTCACGCGTAGACCCCTTTTCTTACAATCTTCTGTCATTGTGTCGACTAGGGTCTGCAGGTCAATCGCTGACTGTGCCAGCAGGACTGCATCATCTGCATAAAGCAGAGCAGTGACCACTGAGTCGCCCATCTGGACTCCCACATTCATATCGTTCAACCTTTGGAGACATTTATCCAGATATATGATAAACAGCCTGGCTGACAGAACGCACCCCTGCTTAACGCCGATATTGACGTCAAACCAAGGCGACATTCCATCATCCAGCCGCACACAGGCTCTACAGCCCATGTAACTGGACTGCACAGCCTGTAGCAGTTTACCGTTAATACCATACTCCGGTAAAATGTCCCAAAGTTCCTTTCGTACAACCGTGTCAAATGCTCTCCCCAGATCCACAAAACTGCAGAAAACCCTCTGACCTAGAGCCAGATGCTTCTCCACAATGTTGCGCAGAGAGAACACTTGATCCATGCATCCCCTTCCACTCCTGAAACCTCCTTGTGTCTCACACAGTAAACCATCGGACACCATCCTCATTCTCCTTTCAATAATTTTTCCATACACTTTTGCTGCCAAACTGGTCAAGCATATGGCTCTGTAATTTGCGCAGTCATAACGTGAACCCTTGTTTTTAAACAAAGGCACGATGACTGCGCTATTCCAGTCCCTGGGAACCATTCCCGAGCTCCAACATAAATTGAGGAGCAACAGGAACGCCTCCCAGACACAAGAGCCACCAAGCTTGATCATCTCGGCAGACACCATATCAATGCCCGCTGCCTTACCATTTTTCAAACTTCTTATCGCCCATTCAACTTCATCCATACTGATGCCATCGGAGGACGCCGTTGTCGAATGTTGATCTACTAAACCACATCCAACACCGGCGCCAACCGTAGCATCCGCATACATATCGCCAAAATATTCACTCCATCGGCTTAACACGTCTTGTGTTTGTGTAAGAATGTCTCCACCTTTAGACCTTATTTTATTCATTCTGAAGGCTGACCAACCACCCCGAGACTTCTTCACCTCCCTCCAAAAGAGTTTGGTGTTACCCTCGAAGTTTTTAGTCAGCCTATCTTCTGCACTCATACTTGCTCTATCACGTTTCTCTTTCACTAAGGCCTTGGTGTCATTCTTACATTGCCGATATATTTCTTTCTTCTGTTCAGTCATACTGTCATTCAGATTCAAAGAAGAGACATAGTCCAGCCACGCTTTCTTCTTTTGCTCTACGGAAGCTGCCACTTCCGCATCCCACCATGCATCACCATTTGTTTTTCTATGCTTCTTTGAACTTCCACATACTTCTTTCGCTGTATCTACCATACTCTCTTTCAATACTCTCCAGCATTCTTCAATGTCCGATTGCGGCTGGCTTGCCATCGTCAGCCGTTCTCGGCACAAATACAGATATAAATTAATATGTGTTATACATCATTCCGTAAGAGGATATGGCGGAATTTTTTATTCTATTAATTTATTAAGAAAAAAAATCAGCTTTAAAATACATGTAAGATAATCAAATGCGCATAGTGATAGCTATAATAGTTTCCACTTATGAATAATACAATACGAAGATCAATAAAACAAAATTATAATAATAACTACATTATCCATGTGGTGACGGAGTAAGATACAATTCACCACCCCCTATCTTACCTGTTGGTGATCGTAAGAGACGACTAAGGGATATAAAAACCATATAACATCGATGCAAGAGAAGGAAATCTCGAAACAAAACCCTATACTAACACATCTAACTAGCGTGATATAGTAGGTCAATTTCCCTCCCTTTATGGATGAGGCTTAAGCCCAACAATGGGACATATATAAGTTGAGATGATGATTAACTACATTAATGAAGAAGAAGTCAAACACGATAATAGTTAACAAAAATTGCATATAATGTTCTAAACATATGGATTATTTAATTGTCAGTTTTAAATCTTTCTTATTATGAAACATATTAAGAAAATTACTTGAAGATTATATAAATTTCACTGTAGCTGGTATTGTAAATTCTACATACATACATATCATCACGCCATATCCCTTGCAGGGTAGGCAGAGAGAACAGAGTGCCTGAGAGAACTCTATCCTTGCATACTTGAGTGAAGTATATTATATTTATATGGTCCATATAATACATACATACATATCATCACGCCATATCCCTTGCAGGGTAGGCAGAGAGAACAGAGTGCCAGAGAACTCTATCTCTGCATACTTCACTCGCTTCCTCAACATTCATAATTCTCTTCATAACTTTCCATACAACCTCTTACATTCCACGTGCTCACACGGAACTCTGCTCTCCTCGACTTGCCTGACTGGGCAAGGTGTGATGGGTGGCGGCCCCCATCGCCGCATTCTACAAGATCTTACCAAAAATCGATTGATGATTAGTTTTATGTACCTAGCTACAGTACTGAAAATAATGAGTTGGAACGACTATTAACTCTATATTATAGGGAATACTTACTATATAGGGGAAGACTATAAAAGGGAAAATCAAATATGTATATAATTATATTTATCAATATAATTTCATCATCATCATTCGCCTACTTTTATCTCAATTACTTGGGGTCGATACAATATGTACTCTTGTTTCATAGTACATATTGTAAAAGTTATTGGCAAACGTTTTATAACCGGCCGCCTGCCAGACGTCAACCCTCCTTGGGAATGTAATTATTGACTAAACGGCATCAGATGGTGTTGGCTCAGATCGTTATAAAGCTCTTAGTCGTCTTTTACGACATCCACGAGCAAAGTAAGGGTTGGTAGTATTCTTAGCCGCTACCGCATAGCTAATTTATCAATATGATTTGTGATAATTTAAATAATGATATATGTATAATATTACATGTAAGTATATTAATTTCATTTACAATTATAGAATAATATAATAATACACTTCATATACATACATGTATAAATTAATTATTTTTTCATACTGCAGACAAATTATATTTCAGGCATCATATAAAATTCTTCAATAATATAAAATATATGATTTTAATTTACATGTAAAGACATTTATTGTAGTCGCATCGACAATCTTTAACGGCAGCAGTACTAGAATTTGTTGGACTAGAATTTCTTCAGTTTTGATGATTTAGATGAGATTAGGGCAAATAGTTTCTGGGTTTATTCGCTTCTCGCTTCTAGAGTTAGGCCGTTTGTCCACTGCCGCCGTCACCAGGCCGTCACCGAGAACGAGATTATTTTGGGCCGAGTTTAAGATGACGTGACGGTGATCGTGTATATCGTCGTTTATATTAATAAGTTATTATAAAAATAGGCATGCAAAGTTTCAAGACTATCCCTTTAAGTAAGATGCACATTTGTACCCAAATAATCTGTATGATTTCGATTCTCGTACAGAACTATTATATTTATATGGTCCATATAATACATACATACATATCATCACGCCATATCCCTTGCAGGGTAGGCAGAGAGAACAGAGTGCCAGAGAACTCTATCTCTGCATACTTCACTCGCTTCCTCAACATTCATAATTCTCTTCATACACGCTCGCCGGTTTCGGAGACTCTTGACTCCACCGTCCATATAATGCTTGTATTTATTTATATTATTAATATTATATACGCAGTTTGTAATGGCTGATGATTGACCAAGATAGGCTACGTGGTCAATATTTATATTGACCACGTAGTCTTCATAAGCGCCCATTCACACTTCGTAAGCGCCCATCTGTCAATTAATAATTATCGCCATATGAATGCTAAAACATTATAAAGGGTGGAAGTGGACCGCTCCTGAAAACAAAGACAGGTGACCCTACTGGTCTTACTTGTAATGATAGGCAAGAAAAAATCGATTCGGAAGAGAAAAAAAATTTTCACAACATATTTTAAGTTTTTTTCACATTCCATCGTATTAGGACAGTGCCATGTAACGATAATAACATAAAAATACGTAACTTTACTCAGATGAGAAAAGACGCAATCTATTTAAAATGCACGCTCATATGTTCAAGAGTTCAACGACCTCCCTGGGTGAAAATTTTTTTTTATCCCAATCGAATTTTTCTAGCCTATCATTACAAGTAGGACTAGTAGAGTTACCTGTCTTTGTTTTCGGGAGCGGTCTCCTTCCACCCTGTATATACTTTAGTTGAGTTAACATAAAACGAGTCAAAGTAAAGTCCCGCGCCTATTTTATTGAAGGGATAAAAAGAAAAAAAAAGAGGATACAACTGCTCAACCTTCATTTACAATGCGGGAGATACAAAAGTCGGCTAATAAATCAGCAAAGAAATAGGCCGTAATGATTTCCTAGATTTGACGAACGCAGTTATACGTTTACTAAAACGAGTGCTACTGCTCACGCGATTGCTCGCCTAATACTTATTACTAAGTAATTATGACTCCCAAAGAAAGAAAGGAGCGATATATTCTTAATTTGTTACTACATCGTAAATAGCGATATTTAGCCTTATATGGAGTAAGAGAGAAATAGGAGATTTATGTATGTATTTCACCTTTGCCTATATCTACGATAATAAGGATTTGCTACTTTAGAAATCATGTCTAAAATGTACTTTTTATCAGTGTCATGTGGTGATGAATGAAGAATAGTTTAATTGTATGGTTTATTATACATTTAATAATCATCATAACTACGTTTTCTGTGGTTATTTTAATTAATGACTGCGCTGTTAATATCACTAATAGAGAGGAAAAACTCAAATGAAAACGCTATGCCAACTCGTCTAAACGACGTATAATAATAGATAAATTATTCTCCCACTTTAGAAAGAGTTGTCGAAAATAATTCGTATTAGTTTTATTTTTAAATATCTTGGCCCATACAAAGGAATAAGAGGTCGTATTGAAACTACTCTAACATGTGGTGACAGAGGAAAAATACGACTTACCGCCTACTCTTGTGCTCGTCGTTGTTGTAAAAGGCGAATAAGGGATCTGATATGCATATAATATCTATACAGAAAAGAAACTCGAAGTAAATCACTATACATGTCTGATCATCGTGATATAGTAGGTCCATTTCTCTCTCACGAAGTAGATGAGCTGACATGAATATTTAAACTATTAAACCTTCTATGCAGCCGTTATATATAAATAACTCGTAATGATATGTTAATGAATGGCAACGGTAAACTTGCGTATGAAAATTAAATTAAAAAATTATGTTAAAATTTCTTTCATAATTTATTCTGCAAACTTTCCATTCATTGGATAAAAATTTAAATTTTATTCACCTTAAATGTCAATTTGATACTGGTCTGACATACAATTAAATAGAATAGCTTTTTTTTTCTTAGTCCTAAGCATTAAATAAATCTTTGAATAGATACTAAACATAATTATATGACCAGAGCTGTCTGTGAAACTGCATAACTATGTAATATAAATTTAATATAACACATAATGTTCGATAATTTCTAAGAAAATAAATAGTTAAAACTTTTTACTAGGTCATGTACAGGGCTACCAAATACGTAAAAAGTTAAATACACGATAATTTTATAATTAATTTCGAAATTAATAAGTATCCATAGATCAGCCTATCTTGGCACCAGGAATGTAGACTTCCTCACATCGTCATATTCGTGAAGCGACCACAGCTAGTATTAAAGGTTTTTCAGGTGATCGCTGATGCCCACTGCCCTTGAGCTCTCTCAGTCGGATTTTCAATTCATAATGACATATTGCATTCTTAACCTCATCACACAAAAATACAAAGAAAAAGATTTTTAACTAATTACAGCACAAAGCCTTAATCTAAAGAACAAGAACAGACTTCTTCTTCTTTCATTTTTTTTCTATAGGATATACACATTCCGCTGTCTGCGGCTAAGAATTAATACCACGCTGGCTAGATAAGTAATAAGCTAGTAACTTTTTTAAAATTGCTTTTTTTTTTGCAGTGATTTGTTTTGACTTATGACTAGAGATGGGCGTTTTCAGATTTTTACGCAAACCGATACAAATTCGATTTCTGATATTGAAATCGATTTAAAAAACCGATTTCAGAAATCGATTTCCAGAGCGATTGTCGGAGCGGATTTACCTTAGTCTCGATCGATATTCGATGGTTTTAGTTATTTTAGCGTAGCAAACGAAAAACGCAAACGAACAAACGCATTCAAAATATTTTTCTTTAGTTTCTTTGTTGATTGGATTTAGGTGTACGATTTTCCTTCATGCTTTATCTAGGCTTAACTAGAGTACTAGACTAGCAAAAATGTTTTGTTTTGAGTGTGATACAAAACTTTCTGGCGTATTTAAAAATCGTCATATTTACAATGATTTCATGATTATATTATATAATGTACATTTTTAGTATGGTTTTTTTCTTACCATTTTACATTTAATAGTTATTTCTTATTTATCATCAAATCGTATGTACGATACTAACATACGTTAGTATAGTATTGAATCATAAAATACCTATATAATTATATAGTTCACGAGAACACAAAAATAACATTACGCGCACACTGCACGTATCACCAAGGTCAAGTGTGGATCAAAACTCTCCAATAATTCAAAAAATCTATTTAACAAACGCAAAACTTAAACGTAATATTATCATGGAAGTAGTTGCATTCTGATATAGATCTTATTCCCTGTCCCGTATAATTCTGTTTCGTATCAATCTGCCATTCTTAGTTTCTTAGAAACCGCAATTCTCTCCATCTCTTTCACTGCACTAAACGATCGCTTAGTTAGAATGAAAGGAGGCGAATTTTAATGAAATTCGCTTTCTCTCATTCTGACTAAGCGATCGCTTAGCGGAGTGAAAGAGATAGTTAGTAAGTTTTCAAATATTGGTTTGGTTTAGAGATGGGCGTTTTCAGATTTTTACGCAAACCGATACAAATTCGATTTCTGATATTGAAATCGATTTAAAAAACCGATTTCAGAAATCGATTTCCAGAGCGATTGTCGGAGCGGATTTACCTTAGTCTCGATCGATATTCGATGGTTTTAGTTATTTTAGCGTAGCAAACGAAAAACGCAAACGAACAAACGCATTCAAAATATTTTTCTTTAGTTTCTTTGTTGATTGGATTTAGGTGTACGATTTTCCTTCATGCTTTATCTAGGCTTAACTAGAGTACTAGACTAGCAAAAATGTTTTGTTTTGAGTGTGATACAAAACTTTCTGGCGTATTTAAAAATCGTCATATTTACAATGATTTCATGATTATATTATATAATGTACATTTTTAGTATGGTTTTTTTCTTACCATTTTACATTTAATAGTTATTTCTTATTTATCATCAAATCGTATGTACGATACTAACATACGTTAGTATAGTATTGAATCATAAAATACCTATATAATTATATAGTTCACGAGAACACAAAAATAACATTACGCGCACACTGCACGTATCACCAAGGTCAAGTGTGGATCAAAACTCTCCAATAATTCAAAAAATCTATTTAACAAACGCAAAACTTAAACGTATTGCGTAATATTATCATGGAAGTAGTTGCATTCTGATATAGATCTTATTCCCTGTCCCGTATAATTCTGTTTCGTATCAATCTGCCATTCTTAGTTTCTTAGAAACCGCAATTCTCTCCATCTCTTTCACTGCACTAAACGATCGCTTAGTTAGAATGAAAGGAGGCGAATTTTAATGAAATTCGCTTTCTCTCATTCTGACTAAGCGATCGCTTAGCGGAGTGAAAGAGATAGTTAGTAAGTTTTCAAATATTGGTTTGGTTTGCAAAACTAGCAATAGAAAACGATTGCGCGATGATTAGATTTATTATTAGTTTGCGTTTTCGTCGTTTTGTTTTGATATGTGTTGATTTAGTTTCTGCCGAAATACGTTTTCTAAAATCAGTTTGTATAGTGTTGAATATCGATACGATACGATTTCTGACTGAAATCCGATTTCAGATTCGTTTTGATATATCGGACGCATACCTAGTTTGGTTTGCAAAACTAGCAATAGAAAACGATTGCGCGATGATTAGATTTATTATTAGTTTGCGTTTTCGTCGTTTTGTTTTGATATGTGTTGATTTAGTTTCTGCCGAAATACGTTTTCTAAAATCAGTTTGTATAGTGTTGAATATCGATACGATACGATTTCTGACTGAAATCCGATTTCAGATTCGTTTTGATATATCGGACGCATACCTACTTATGACCCTTATTGTACTTTTATGACGCTTGGTAATGAATAGTATTATTACTTAGTACGTAAAAATCTTTGGAAAAAAGATGTATTGGGCATTAAAAGAAAAAATAAAATAGTTTTATGATTAAAATTATACAATTATTGTAGTTTCATAAATGTTTCAACTGTTTTACTGTGTTTTTTTTAATGAAATCTTTTTTCATTCTTTTAATATGAAGATGTTACAAGAAATTTGAACATTTGTATAGTTTTGCAAAAAAGTCTGTTGTAACTTACTTATAGAGATTACATAATTTATAGATATAATATTAGATATCATAAAATGAAAGGATTATGATAATTAAAGATATCTTATCTTCAAAGATCAATGATTTAAGTGGATGAACACAAGTTTGTCTCTCATTTATACGAAGTCTCAGCTTTAAAGAAGAGGTGTAAAATAAGCACACTTAAAGAGTATGTGAATCTCCAGTATTTTATCATAATAATAGAAAATATGTTGATTAATTATTATAAGGTAGGTTATGTAATATCCAAATTATGATTATTATTTATGGCTATTTACACAATCTTTTATTAATATATTAACCAGTCTCTTTAGAACTTCTGTAAGATTTTATTAAAAAGCTGGCTCCTTATAGTATTTTGTAATAATATCTAACGCTGACTGTACTTATAGAGGGCGATGATTATTTTGTTATTGTTTACTTTGCATAAGATTCTAGTATTAGTAAGCAGCGATAACTGCGGGCGAATTCATGCTTTTTTAGTTCCCAGTTCATCATCACCACACACATGGTGTTCACCTCTGACTTTTTGCTGTTATGTGTTTAACCTACGATGAGAAGCCTTGATTATTTATCTAAAGTAAAATAAAAATCTATAATCGTATCTAATATGAAAAAATATGTTTAAGGCTTTAAGGGGTCGATCACGGCTGTCAAAAACATCTGTGGCAGTTGATATGGGAATTAATTAACTTCAAATATCATACATGTATGAAGTCATGACTTCTGATCTAAACAATTTAAAAACCTTTCAGGTTATGGAGGTCAGATGGCGGTTGCTCAATGGAAAATTGTCCTGAATTTTATGGACTAGAAAGCCGATTCTGATATAATCCAGAACCATAAAAGCTTGAAGAATAACGGTACCTCGATATTTTTACCATTTTTTTAACTACGCATAACGCCTTTGTCCTTTAATGTTAGTCTACCTAGAACCTTTGCTACTCATTGACTTAAATAAATAAAAAAAAACATATGTAAATAACTGAAATTAGAAGTATTGATGTCTATCGATAATTTAACTAAACTTATTGCATATTATAGAGAATATTTCTTTTCGTGACATTCCTGTTAATCCTTTTTTCTTTATAAATACCTGATACGAAACGAAAAATGATGTCACAAGCGGGGTTCGAACCCGCACCTATTGGGAATCCGGCCCAACCGTGCTGCCACTTACACCATCGTGAACTATTTTAGGACATGCAAATTTCGATTCATATTATATCTTACGTCTTCAAGATCTATCGGACAATGTTTACACATTGTATAGACTTAATAATTCAAACTTTACAGTTAGAATTGTATTAAACGATGACACAACCTTGTTATTCAAATTACTGAAACTTTTAGCATTTAATATGCCTAGTTATTTATAAATACCCGATACGAAACGAAAAATGATGTCACAAGCGGGGTTCGAACCCGCACCTATTGGGAATCCGGCCAAACCGTGCTGCCACTTACACCATCGTGAACTATTTTAGGACATGCAAATTTCGATTCATATTATATCTTACGTCTTCAAGGTGACGTATGCCATCTATCGGACAATGTTTACACATTGTATAGACTTAATACTTCAAACTTTACAGTTAAAATTGTATTAAACGATGACACAACCTTGTTATTCAAATTACTGAAATTTTTAGCATTTAATATGCTTTTGCCCGTGTGGCGACGGGAATAGAATACAAAGGTCGTCACCCCTTACTTGCCCGTGGGAGTCGTAAAAATCGGCTAAGGGTCTCACCGGGAGATTGGGCAGCGGCTATCTCCCGGGAAACTTAATAACATCTACCGCGATCGCCAATCCGCTCGCCAAGCGTGGCGATTATGGCATTATTACCCCCCCAAAATAAATATGAATGCACAAAAAGTCACGGCCCCCAGTCACGGCAGTTCCGCTGTTCCACGGGCTCATTTTGGTAGCGGGCCTGTTGGTGGCGGGGCAGGGGGTGCTAGGAATCTCCGGCCGCGATCCGGCTACCAAAAAAATCGACCCTTGGCCCTGGTAACACACAACGTTCGGACGCTTAGGACCGACGAGAGGGTCATCGAACTGGAAGAGGAATTGAGCAAAATCCGATGGGACATTGTAGGATTATCAGAAGTGCGAAGAGAGGGGGAGGGCACGATAATCCTCCGGTCTGGAAATTTGCTCTTCTACCGGGAGGGAGATCACCCATCCCAAGGCGGTGTAGGGTTTATCGTTCGTAAGTCTCTCGTAGAGAACGTGGAGAGGATCGAAAGTGTGTCAACAAGGGTAGCGTACCTTATACTCAGAATTACCAAACGGTATTCGCTGAAGGTCATACAGGTTTACGCACCGACTTCGACATACTCCGACGACGTAGTGGAGGCCTTATACGAGGATATCTCGAAAGCCATCCACACGTCCAAAACCCACTTCACGGTAGTTATGGGAGACTTCAACGCAAAACTAGGCAAAAGGACAGACGATGAGTTGATAGTGGGGCAATATGGATTTGGACAGAGAAACCAAAGGGGCCAAAAACTGGCCGACTTTTTGGAGAAGGAAGGCCTCTTCATGATGAATTCCTTCTTCAAGAAACGGCCACAAAGGAAGTGGACCTGGATTAGCCCTAATGGATCCACTAAAAATGAGATAGACTTCATCTTGACGGACAAACGACAAATATTCAATGATGTCTCTGTGATCAGCAGGATTAAAACTGGGAGTGATCACCGCATGGTTCGAGGCACATGGAATCTTCGTACGAAAGTCGAGCGGTCCCGCTTGATGAAGTCTACACTCCGACCTACACCTGTCCAATACCAGAACCCCGATAGCTTTCAACTCGAATTACATAATCGCTTCCAATGCCTGGAAGAGTGCGAATCTTCGAACGATATGAACAACAGGTTCGTGGAAACTGTCCACGCGGTCGGGTCAAAATTCTTTAAGGCCCATCGCGCTACTAGAACAAAAAAGCTTTCTGACCAGACTCTTCAACTCATGGAGAGGAGAAAGGAAATGACGGTACAGTCTTCAGCCGATTGGTCCGAACTCAGGCAGCTTAATAGACAAATCTCTAAATCTATGCGACGCGATATTCGCCGATTCAATACACTGCGTATTGAAGAGGCGATAGAGCGAAATCGAGGCTCCAAAGTGTTCGCACGAGATTTGTCTATTGGGCAGAGCCAAATGACTAAGCTGAAGACCGATGACGGTACTGTCATTTCATCCCAGAGTGAGATCTTGGGAGAGGTCGAAAGGTTCTATGGGCAGTTGTACAAATCATCCCTGAATCCTGTTGTCAGCTTGGTCCAAGACCCCAGATCCAAGCTAACTCGGCACTATACCGAAGAAATCCCGGACGTCAGCTTGTACGAGATCAGAATGGCTCTAAAACAATTAAAGAACGGAAAGGCACCGGGAGATGACGGAATTACCACAGAGCTCCTGAGGGCAGGCGGCAAGCCAGTTTTAAAAGCCCTACAGAAGCTGTTTAGTTCTGTCATTCTCGGGGGCGACGTTCCAGAGTCGTGGACCAGGAGTGTGGTGGTGCTGTTTTTCAAGAAGGGCGATAAAACGCTCTTAAAGAATTACAGACCCATCTCACTCCTGAGCCACGTGTACAAATTGTTTTCAAGAGTCATTACGAACCGACTCGCGCGCAAGCTAGACGACTTCCAGCCGCCCGAACAAGCCGGTTTCCGAAAAGGTTATAGTACCATAGACCACATCCACACGCTACGCCAGATTATACAGAAGACCGAGGAGTATAATCGGCCTCTGTGTCTAGCGTTTGTGGACTATGAGAAAGCCTTTGATTCTGTCGAAACTTGGGCAGTGCTGCAGTCCCTTCAGAGGTGCCAAATTGACTATCGATATATCGAAGTGCTGAAGTGTTTGTATAAAGACGCTACTATGTCAGTCCGCATCCAGGATAAGAGTACGAAACCGATCCAGCTGCAGAAAGGCGTGAGACAGGGAGACGTTATCTCTCCGAAACTGTTCACCACTGCGCTGGAAGATGTCTTCAAGCTCTTAGACTGGACCGGACTCGGCATCAACATCAATGGCGAATACATCACTCACCTTCGATTCGCAGATGATATCGTAGTCATGGCAGAATCCCTGGAGGACCTTAGCACCATGCTCAATGACCTCAGCAAGGTCTCCCAACTAGTAGGGCTGCAAATGAACATGGACAAGACGAAAATCATGTCTAATGCCCATGTCATTTCTGTACCGGTCCTGGTTGGGAATGCGATTCTCGAAGTTGTCGATCACTATGTTTACCTAGGACAAACAGTTCAATTAGGTAGATCCAATTTCGAGAAAGAGGTCAACCGACGAATCCAACTCGGCTGGGCAGCGTTCGGGAAACTTAGGAGGATCTTCTCGTCTAATATTCCGCAGTGTCTGAAAACAAAGGTTTATAACCAGTGTGTGTTACCAGCGATGACTTACGGCACTGAAACGTGGTCTCTAAATGTCGGCCTCATAACAAGGCTCAAAGTCGCTCAGCGTGCTATGGAGAGGGCTATGCTCGGTATTTCTCTACGTGATAAAATCCGAAATACGGAAATCCGTAGAAGAACGGGTGTAACCGACATAGCCCTAAGGATTAGCACGTTGAAGTGGCAATGGGCAGGCCACATCGCTCGACGAACCGACAACCGTTGGGGAAAAAAGGTTCTCGAGTGGCGACCACGAATCGGACGACGCAGCGTAGGACGACCCCCCACTCGGTGGACTGATGACCTCATCAAGGTCGCAGGAAACCGCTGGATGCAGGTGGCACAGGACCGTTATAGATGGCATTCTCGTGGGGAGGCCTATGTCCAACAGTGGACGTTTACAGGCTGATGGATGGATGGATGGAATATGCTTAATTATTTATAAATACCCGATACGAACACCTTTTTTCTTTTTTTTTCCTTGCGATGGGCTATGAATGTGGTCGCGCTCCGCCAAATCGGTCCGGGGCGACGGAAGAGACGGTACCCAACCCCACAGACCCACCGTGCAAGGACTCCTCTCTTCACCGTGCGAGCGGGCCACCGGTACCTGATCTTTTTGTCTTCGGTGGCATTTCTGTTAACCCTATATAATAAATATTTGAACTTTATTTCTTTAAAAACGTTCCAAGCGAAGCTGAAGAATTTGTTTGTAAATATTTGAACTTTATTGCTTTAAAAACGTTCCAAGCGAAGCTGAAGAATTTGTTTGTTTGGACCTGCTAATCCTAAATATTCTAAAACATCTTATCATGTGAGATAACGGTTTTACAGAAAAAGGTTTTAGGTTATATACAGCTACATATTAGCGAAGCAGTCTTTATTAATGTTTGTAATTCGGGCAATTTGGTAATAATTTAACATAGCGTTTTAAATGTACTACATGTCTCAACTCATCTCTGCTCATATATGTCCCACTGTTTGGCTCAAGCCTCCTCTGTAATGGGAGGGTAATTGACCTACTATACCAAGCTGGTCAGACGTGTTGGTATAGGGTTTTGTTTCGAGGTTTCATTCTTTTGCATAGATGTTATATGCGTTTTATATCCCTTAGTCGTCCCGTACGTTCACCTAGGGGTAAGATAGGGGGTGATGAATTGTATTCTTACTCCGTCACCACACGGAAAATGTACTACGCAGTTGCCATAAAATTTAAACAGTTTAAATAATGATAATATTGATTTACGTGTTGAGCACTTTTAAATTTGGATATTATTATTAATGCTCCACGATAATATGAATATTTAAACAAAATAACGTTCCATAGGTTCCACACAAGCAAAGCCGTTGATTCAGCTAGTAAATATATATAAAAAAATAAAGCTTCTGATCATTAATAATAATATGATTATGTACACGACGAATGATTGCAAACCACTGCTATAAATAAATTTAAATAAATCTAATGGGAATATTTTATTTAAATTTTAACAAAATTAAATTCGTTTCGTAAAAAGAAGTAGGTATATGTTAATGATTTTTATTTACCATTAATGATTTAGAATATCAGCCTCTTCCATGAAGTCATAGAAAATAATCTATGCATCACATAGTGCACCTTGCCCACTAAAAATTAAAAATACATCACAAGGTTGTTTGGCAGAAATTACAATACCTATACCATAAAACCGCCTAATTGTACCAACGTTAATTTATTGTCTTTTTTATATTATTCCTGTACCTATATATGGTGTACAATAAAGAGTTCTTGTTGTTTTTGAGGCAAATCAGTTTAAATATAGCATAGAGATTTGCAATGAATTAATTAAGAAAACTAAATCTAGAAATAAAACAACACCTTTGACCAGTGGGTTATAGCAATTAGTATAATTGCTATAACCCACTGGCCTATACTTTCTCATGTAATTTGGTAAAACTTATGGATGTCATATCCATGGAAATGAAGCTACCTACCACTAAGATAAGAAATTGCATGATATCGAAATTAATTATCAAATTTAATACGTTAATTTTTCTGCGGTGTAAGAAATATGAAATTCGTTTTGCATGATATGGATACTCAAATAAAATAATATAAATTATAAATGAAAATATAAAAGAAGTAATATGTTTTGTCCGTTAAGAATTGAATTTTGAATCAGAGAAATAAATTTAAAGGTTCCATTTAATAAATCAAGACAGTAATTAGGCTCTTATATTATGGCGTTCCCAGTGCTTTTTTTTTCTGGCGGCGGGCTGTGGAATGGCGTTCCCAGTGCTACCAACCAACTTGTAGTAATAATATCTGTCATATTTTATAAGTTTATAAAATTGTATAAACCTATGAATTAATCATATGTTAACTGATTTAGTCTATATTGTGGTGTTTTATTATAATATTTTCGGTGTGTCGACGAAGTTAGAATGCTGAATTTACTGCCTATATTTTGCTGTTAGATATCGTTAAAGACGACTAAGGCATGTAATATGCATATAACATCAAAGATGTTATATGCATATCCTATCTTGATGCTATAACATCAAAGATGTTATAGCATCAAGATAGGGAGAGCTCGAAATAATACCTGGTGTGACCGGTGTCATGTAGTAGGTCAATTTCCCCCCTATTCTTGAAAAGCCTAAAGGCAAGCCTAACTGCAATAGGATAATGGTTATAATATTATTATAGTTAAAATTTCCCCGTAGTGACGAAGTAAGATTACAATTCCCTATCTTCTTCTATTCTGTACTTCTATCTCGCCCGTGGGTGATCGTAAGAGATGATTAAAGGATATAATATCTATGAAAGCGTATAGCACGCATATAACATCTATGCAAGAAAAGGAAAATTCGAAACAAAACTCTATATTGACACATCTGAACGGCGTGGTATAAGTCAATTTCTGTGTCATTATGGAGGACGCTCAAGCCCAACAAGTGGGACATATATCAGCTGAGATGATGATCTTGATAGTTCAGATATTCATTATCATCATCTCAGCTTATATACATCCCACTGTTGGATTCGGGCTTCCGCCATAAAGGGAGGGAAATTGACCTACTATATCACGCTGGTCAGACGTGGTGGTATAAGGTTTTGTTAAGTTTTCCTTCTCTTGCATAGATGTTATATGCGTTTTATATGCCTTAGTCGTCTCTACAATCACCCACAGGTAAGATAGGGGGTGGTGAATTGTAGTACTACCATCACCAGACGGAAATTTATAAAAGTATATCAAAAGTTGCGAAATATTGACAAATCATTGAGTGAGAGCAACTTGGTAGACAGAAATTTATAATTTAACAATTTGTTTATGAATTGCAGATCGTTGAATCGTATTTATTCGATCTAATTTGCGTTAATAATGAATAATATTACAAACAACTTATTTTAAATAAGGAAGTAGCTTTCACATATATAATATAAAAATATACACAGATACTAATGAATATTGATATAAACACAAGAGATGAGAGTTTCATTTTCCTTGACACCGCCGTGAATCTCTGCAACAACGAGATGTTACGCATATGTTTAGAATATTTTAGTCCATATACCTAGTAACACGTTGTATAAAAATGTTGCTTTTTCCAGATTCAGGGCAGACGAGTGCCTACACCCGAAACGATCAGGCTGCTTAAGACAAAAACGCAGCCATGACAACAACAGTAAGTTAATTCTCATATTATATTTATAATATGGTCTAGGATTTCATATAAAATTTTATATTTTGCAACTTTAATATCAAAGTAATAGTTATTACTATTATTGGTAAACGGCGGATAGTCTGCCGTTTGTCACCACTCCCTTCTATCCTACGGGAGACACAAAGGTTCCGGTAAGGGATCACTAGAAAAACGATCATCAATATTCTTCATCGCAACTATAAGACCAACTACGAAGGCCATCTCGCCTGCTAACTGTGATGGTAATGGCTTTATCCGCCCTATGTAGAAAGGTCTGTATAAGAGTTGACATCGATAAGCTGAATGATATTTATGAATTCTAGTTGTAAGCTATCTGAAAAATGATATTATAGGTTTATTTAAGCATGAAGTGGATTTAAACAACATACTAAATTATTGAGCTTATGTATGTGATTCTACTGTTCCAAAATAGAAAAAAAATTGGAATATTACACTACGTTGATCAAACGGGTTAGCGTATCGTTTTGTATGTATATATATATATATATATATATATATATATATATGTATTTTGGTGACATATTATTTTCTGACTTCTTGACCCCACAAGAAATTACTACGAATACCTTTACATTTGGGTACATTTCATTTAGCTTTCACTGCGTGTCTACCTAGTTAACTATAAAGAATAATATTTTGTAGTTCTACTATTTAAAATTATGCCGAATATCTTAATTTTCTTAAACTTATAATTTATATATAAATTTTGTCCCTTAAGATGACTTTTATAATTTACGCTTGTTATTATATTCATATCTCTGTTATTTTCAGATGTGGTACTGTATCGCCTTTGTGTTACTGGCTTCAGTAAGAGGACAACTATACGATAATGACTCTCAGTCATATTATGAAAAGCCAGAATCATCTTCACCAGCACCGCTATCGTCTCCAACATCAAGTCAACAAGAAGAAGCCAAAGATATCGTCTTGTATCTAACTCCGAACCAAGCTCAAGCTTTGAAAGCTGCTGGAGCTGTTGTCAAGCCTCTTCCTGAATTTGAAAAGACATTGTCACAACAGAATTATCAGCAAAATTTGGAAGAACAGACGAGGCTACTATACCAATCAGACTCAACAGAAGACTCTAAAAAAAATAATGAACAAAATGATAACTACAGGTTGTCCAATGTAGCATCTATTAAGGAGGATTCACGTCAACCTACAGAACAAATAACAGAAAAACCTTTATCAAAGTATAAATATACTTATAAAGGAAGACCGCAAGAATACTCTACATTATACACAGCGAAAAAGTTGAATAAAGATAAAACCTATTCTACAGAGTATATACGCTATTTACCTAGTTATGAAGTTGAAAATTTAAAATTGGAACGCTATAATACTCAACCTTTACCTGGTTATCGTTCTGAGGAGGAAAAAGTTAATAGAAAACCTCAAACATATGCTCAGACTGAGACACCAGAACTTCGACAGACCGAGGAAATAAGGAATTCTGAAGAACTTCGTAAAGTTTTAGCAGACTTCGCACGCTCCTTTGAAACAGAACCTAAGCAAGCTCAACAATTGGAGAATGGGAATATTCCGACTTCATCTATAACAAGGGATAAGGGACCTGTGACATTTGAAGGTAAACCTCTCCAACCAGCAAAAGTTTGGGAATCTGACTCAGTTCGAGAACTTTCGAATATTTGGAAAGCTAACAAAGAAAGTGAGCAATTTCAAACTTCTCTAGGGATTGGAACGCCATTGGAAATATCAATTAGGCCTAATTCGCAAATCGAAGAAAAGCTTTCGCCAGTAGCTCCGACTCCAGCCACTATTCAAGGACAGTTCTCATCCTTATTAGCACCTTTAATACAACATGAAAAAATAGTGGAAACCATAGCAGAACAAAAGGATTTAATAAACAATGAACGCGCAATTCATTCAAAATTGCAAGAGCTTAAACAATCGGGCTTTCAAAACCAAGAGAAATATGCCGCTGAATTAGATAAACTTAATAAAAATCTGAATAAACAAAATGCATTGGCTGAGAAAATTGCTCTAGAGGCTGCTTCTAAGAAATTTCGATCTCAATCATCAGCAAAACCTGAATTCGATTTCAAAAGAGGTCGTCCTGAACAAATAGAGAGGAATATTGGCATTGCCAAGCCGATTCCAGTGCTAGTACAAATACCTCAATCTGTGGAATTAAGACAATCATCTGATAATTCTCGTCCCGCGTCTACTTCATCGGTACAAGCCGAAAAATATAAAGAAGAAAAGTCACTTGGACTTAGAGTACAGAAACCTATTCCTGTTCATGTGATTAGGGACTATTACATTAGATCAGACAAACCTTATACGTTGAACAAGGGTCCTTCCACTGATTATAAACAGGAAATCCCATCGTCGTTATCCATCATTAGACACTTATGGGACCATTAGTAGGTATTGTTATATAAATTTTTAATGTGCGTTAATCTTCTCTATGGCAATTATTAAAATATATGAAATAGAATGGTAATAGCAAAATTGTAATTAAGCGTATTACCTCGCCAGTATAACGTACATTAATATTTAAAAACATTATCTAATATTGTTTTAAAAATTCTAGAAATACGCAATTTGTTGGATTTTTCTCAGTAATGTATTATAACTAATGTGCAATATCGTAGTTATTAAGTGTTGTTTATTTTTAAGATACTTGAATATTGTACTATTCTAAAAGACTTATAAAAAGTTTTAGAGCGATACAATAATGCCTATGTAAAGTGTGTGTGTTTGTGATATGGGTATAATTGCATGTTTATCTCTGTAGGCGCTTTAGTCTGCATTGGCTAAACATTATGTTACTATAAATTGAGTCTTGATACTTGTAAGTAACTAAATTGGCCAAATATAAACATGTAAATGCTTTAAACCAAACAAAAAAATAAAAATACTGTTGCAATATCATTTATAATATTTTTTATTTATAACAATATCTACCAAATACAATAATAATACAACCAGTTACGTTGCTATATAATTTGGATGATTTAGCAGTATAACTATTTAGCTATATAACGATATGGATAGTATGGGCTCTTGTTAAAAGCTTATTCACGGATACTATGTCATTTCATGCGACAATATCAAGAATACATTCCCTTAACTGGTATTTATGAAGAAAGGAAAAAAGAAAATGAGAGATAAAATTACCTATTATACCATACTAGACGAGTTGATATAGAATAATATCTAGATTTTTCTCTTGCGACTGCTTGTTAATAGTTAAAACTTGTTATTCTTACTTAGTCGCTAAACGGAAAACTAAAATTAGACTGACTAGACTTGTTAGAAAATGAAGATTTTTACACCAACGTTTTCTACGTTACCATTTGACTTTAATAAACTAAAAGGGCGTCCGTCTCACTTTTACCATTCTAGATTTATATGCGGACAGCAATAGCCAAAACAAATATAGCCATATATAATAGCCAAGACAAATTTAAAAATATTGCTGATCACGATGTCTAATATATGTACCTCATCTTAATAGGGCTTCATATATTTATTTGCTGGAATACCTCACACATATTGTTATTTACATATATACATACATACCATCACGCCATGTCCCTTGCAGGGTAGGAAGAGAGAATAGAGTGCCAGAGAACATAGAGTTCTCTGGCTAGGCAAGGATAGCCTTGCATACTTCACTCGCTTCCTTAACATTCATAATTCTCTTCATACACGCTCGCTGGTTTCGGAGACTCTTGACTTCACCTTCTTTCAGTACATGACCGATCTGGTCTAGATAGGTGAGTCTCGGTCTCCCCCGGTTCCTTTCACTTTCACATTGTATATCTTCTTAACCAGACGTTCGTTCGGCATTCTTTCCACATATCCGAACCATCGGAGCATTCCCTTTCACATCTTTACACCAATACTCTCTTTCATACCTACTCGCTCTCTTACGTCGTCGTTATGAATGCGATCGGTCAGCCTAACTCCACATAATTTTCCGTAGAGATCACATTTCGACGGCATTAATTTTACTTTCATACTCTTTTCTGCATACCCAACTCTCGCTTCCATACAGTAATAATATTGTTATTTACTATATTATAAAATATTGTTATTTACTAGGTATATTCTAAATCATAACTTTAGAATGCTCTTCACGATTTACCACTTAATAACCATTCCTAATAAATTCCAATGCTATCTAATAAGTATCTCTATTCGATAGGGCATATAAGAATATCAAATCGAGTTGTAAATTAACACGTAACATTAAAGGCTATCTGTCATTTTTCGTCTGATCTATCTAATAAACAGTTCTGATGTTTACGCGAATATTACAGATTTGAAATAAAACTACTTTTACGGATTATATCGCGTTTGAGTCCTCCCGTGACAATGATCACTGTAAAGTGTTCGAAACGTCGGGAAATTAAAAATCAAATACAAATACGATAGAATCCGTTAAAGTAGTTTTATTTCAAGTGAAAGAGTTATTTAACATTATTTTCAACAATATTTGTTGATTTTAACACCAGTATGAGGTTTTAGATCTGTCGGATTTGCTTGCATTTTTTTTACTTGTTTTGTTTTTATTCAAAGAACAGTATAACCTTCGATCTTAGGTCTAATCAATCGTGTTAATTTATTATCTTACTATAAAACTAGTGCAATCGAGTGCATTAGTTTTTAATTGGATATACTATAGTTGGATACGTATGTACTATATGTTCTGTACAGTTGGCTGTTAGACATCAAACTTTTGTAATTGAAGTGTGATGTCTAACCAATGCGATGGTTGCGAAGAGAATATTATACCAATAGTTGTAAATTTTAAAAACATAATTTCGTTATTAGTAGGAAGTCATAAAAATCGTTCAAAAACGTCTTTACCATATATAATTAGTACAAAGTAGGTCGTTCGGTAAAGGCAAGTAAACATTAGCTATTACATAACAACAAAACTGTGACACAAAACTAGAACGTTTTTTTATTCATAATGTCACGCCTTCGTATATAGGAATACGCAGAGGTGAAATGGCACCCATATGCCGCCATTTACGTAAAGTATTCGCATATAATAATGCGGAGTTGTTCCATCTTACAGATACCATTTAAGATTTCATTCTATTGTTAAAAATTAATAAATATTTGATCATGAAATTGTTAACATGTTAACGGCCTAAGAAAGCAATGTGTTACCGCTTCTTTCCCACGGATGTAGCGAGAGATGATTAAGAATGTAAAATTATTATGAGATAAGGATAATAAAAATAAAAACCTCCAGTCAATTTGATTCTCATAATAGAGGAGAAAATGAAATTTGAATATGCGAAACGGTGTTATGTGTCATGTTATGTTTGAAAACAATGAACATTCTAGAAAACTAAAATTTGTAACAGTCAACAAATGCCTACTTATAGTATTAGACCATATTAAAGTCCGAATTTAATTTAAATAATGATATTAAAAACGAATTTAGTACCTAAAAGTGGGATGTACATAATGATTTCTAATGTTTACGCGAGTATTACACTTTTGAAATAAAACTATTTTTACAGATCCTATCGCGTTTGTATCTGATTTTTAATTTCCCGACGTTTAAAATGCCATGAATGCTGTATAGTGTTCGAAACATCGGGAAATTAAAAATGAAATACAAATGCGATAGAATCTGTAAAAATACTTTTATTTCAAATGGGATGTACATATATCGATTGTAAAGTAAAACAAGTGAGAGAAAAGGCTACGACACTAAAATGCTGTTATGATACTTAAAATCCGTCAAAGACTTAAAGATTATAACTGGGCCAAGTCGACCTGATATCATTTAGTCAACAGTTACATTCCCAATAAGGGTTGACGTCTGGCAGGCGACCGGTCATAAAATTATGGTCAATAACTTTTATAATATGTACTATGAAAGAAGAGTAGATACATATTGTATCGACCCCGAGTAATTGGGATAAGAATAGGAGAATAATGATGATGATGAACTATTTATCAGCTAGATTCAAAGAAAAGTAAAAATAAAAATGTATTGTCAGGTGTTAATTCACAGCTCAATTTGATATTTTTATACGCGCTGTCGAATGGAGAAACCTATTATATTGCATCAATAAGGGTTGTCATCAAAAAGACGGGCGGTCATAATACTATTGCCAATAACTTTTTCAATATGTACTTTGGAAGAGAAATACATATTGCGTGGATTACAAGTAATTTTGATACGGACCTGAGAATGATGATATATGATAGAAACATATACGTTATGTTGTATATTTCCGTAAATCATCTACAGTCTATAAACAAGCTATTAGCAATAACAATAATATATAAATAAAAAGCAGAGTTTTATAAGCAAAATAAATTACAATATCACACAATAAGCAAGGAAAATAAGGAAGCAAGCTATAAATAAGAATAGGTGCAATATTTCTATACTTTTAACTAGCAAAACTTCTAAAGCCTATTTCGCAACAAATCTAGATTGGAATTAATATTAATTGATTACTATTACTTCCTTGAGTATCTACATATTACTGATATCGTGACTCGTAAATTACTGTTACCATTATTATCGTGAAATACGGTCAACTAACACAGCCTTTCACAATATCTTCGCTTTGCGTACTCTATATTTTGATTGCTACATGCCAGTTGGACTGATCTATATACAACATCTATACGGTATCTTTGTAAGATTATGTAAGAAAATATATTACATAGTATCATAAATATTAATTTAATGAATTTTCAATCATACTAATTTTCTTTTTATTGTGTTCATTATATTAAAGCACGGTGAAAAAAAACCATAATTCATGTATTCTATTCATATTTATTCGTCAATCTGTAATTCATTGAGTAATAAACTGTATGAATTATGAATTTAAAAAACCTCAATACGAATCTTAATCAGTCTTTAATTATTACGTACACGTCAATATAATTACAAGTAACCATCTTTTTCTATTACGGTCTACTAGAGCAGAAAACCATTTATTTAATTTATACACTGTTATGTGTAAGTTAGGAATATTAGAAAAAAAAAAAGAAAGGACAAAAGTTTATGTAATAACAAACATTTATTAATATCACAATTTCTCTGGAACTCGATAAACGTTCGCGTTAGTCACAAAAATCACAAAAAAAAACCAACGAGAACCAAGCATGAGCATCTCGAAACAATCACACCAAACAAGCAGTCGATCAACTGATCACACCACGCAGTAACTTTCTAATGGTACTAATACTTTATAATTTAATTATTGCCACGTAATGTGAAGAGCTGTTGTAAACCATCAACAAACGATATTCTTTCCTTACTACGTTTTCAGAATTAATTCTAAATCAGGTACAATTTGATTCCTCAATGCATATCAACTGCATTATTGAAGCAGAATACAAATTAGTCTAATTTACTAAAGCTTATGTGTATGAATATCAACAGGCAAGAGATAGACGTAAATTATTTAGATGGCAGACAACGCCATACTTATATGCCCATAGATTAAATAATTCTAAATGCAGTTAATAGCTATCGTAATGGTGACCTTCATCGGCTTCTCCAAATGAGTGCGAAGCCTCAGCGAACTGATATCCTTCAGGCTCGTGTTCATTAGCTAGCTCAGCGTAGCCTTTTAAACCTTCACCGCCGCCATAGCCTTCAAAACCTTCATGTTCGCCACCATGTTCAAAGCCGTGCTCAATGTGGTGTTCAGTGTGATGTCTTTCATCTTCAAGTACCAGACCATGTCCATGCCCATGTTCCGTCTTAGGGTGGACCAGCTTCAAGTTATTGCCAGACTTGCCTTTTTCAATCGGGTGCTTAAGCAAGTGGCTGTCTTCTTTTTTCACGTAAACAGGCACTGGGTGGAAGTGTTCAAATTTAATAGACTGATGTGATTTTGCGAATTCATGCTCTACTTCATGATGATGTCCAGATTCACCTATCGGTTCATGGAACTCGTGTTTGGTTTCGTGATGTGGCTCTTCGTGAACGATACCGGGATGGGCGACAACCACGGCAACGAATCCCAAGAAAATCTGTAAATAAAAAATACATTGACATAGGTACAGAAATTGTATAGCTGTGTGGTAGCGGCTACGAATACTACCAACTCTTACTTTGCTCGTGGATATCGTAAAAGACGACTAAGAGCTTTTTACCTGAGCCAACTCCATCTCATGCCGTTTGGTCAACAATTACATTCCCAATGAGCGTTGACCTCTTTCAATAACTTTTACAATATTTACTATGAAAGAAGAGTACATATTGTATCGACCCCAAGTAATTGGGATAAGAGTAGGAGAATGATAATTGACATACAGAAAGTATTAAATTTTATAACATAATAAACTATTCAGTTAAACTATTAATTTTGTATTCATAAAAAAAAAATATTGCCTAAAGAAATCGTAAAGCAATAGCGGATGCGAGCTTATCAATTTATAAACGACGAGTTGTTCAATACTTGTATTATGCGGGTTTTCTGTCTTTTAAACCAGTTTCGCGAAGAACGTTAACCGAGAAATATGAGTGTAACCAATTTGTTTTATGTAACGCAAACTGCCTCTAAATTATACCAAGTGTTATTAACATAGCAGGAAGAGATAATTTTATAAATGCTTCCATTGAATTCGATCAATCAAAGTATGCAATTAATTAACACCTGATTAAATAATATGAAAATTGTACAATGTAAACTACTTCTATGGTCTAGTGAAATAAGTAAGAGTCTATAAAATTTCAGATTTGACTAGGCCGGTCAAGGAATTAGAGCTTTGTCTGGTAGACGATTAATTTCTTATTATTTAAATTACACAACGAAATAAGAGTAAGTTATATGTCTGCATAACCCTTCCAAGATAAAAGTGACACTATACAAAATACAGAGTAATATTAGCACAGTCCAATTAACAGGATCACAATAGTTTGATTTTTTTTTTTGACAAGCACCCGAAAGACACAAATACGATTTCAGTTTTGGATTATCACAATAATAATAATAACTCAATTACGCACATGGTACTTCATTGTTGCTGTGTGTGAATAGTGCACCTGACTCCACGCGAGGGTGGTGGGTAATGCCAGCACTTGTAATTTGCATCGCTTTTATACTCGTTTTCACTCAACAGACTGTGCGAGTGCTCTGTTTTGCAGTTACGTATGCACCAAACGTCACATCGTTAGTCTATCAACGTCTCAATTAGAACAATAGATAGAAATTTGTTGGGTGATAACTGTATGGTTATTTTTTAACAGAACGTCGCATTTGGGCTCATATATAATGAGAAGAAAATTATGCATTCAAAATTTATTAACAACAATAAACAAATTTTGTGTTAATTTACATAATCTGTGGTTTCATAATAAACATGGATGTAATATTTGATATACTGAGAGTTTTTTTTTAAAGACTACACTCGACACTAAGGCAATAATCCTTATATTGCGGGGGACTTTACAAACATATATGTTTGTATTAACGAACACAAATTACATCAATACTATGAATAACAATTTGTAGATCACACAAAGTATTGTCCTGTGTAGGAATCGAACTCGCTGCACCGTATGGTATATCACTATCTTGACCACTACGCAATCTGAGCAGTCAAAATAGTTATTAAATTAGTTATATAATATTAGTTAATGGTGGTATTATACTAATAAAGACGTGGAAATGTCTAGAAAATATAAATGGGTTGTATGAGAAACTATATGAAGAGAATGAATGCACAATATCTAATAAAAATGTAGCTTTGAATGCCAAAGAAGCAAATGTTGTACCAAAATTTGAATTGGAACATCAATATTTGAGAAGTAGCATAATATAACAGCTGATTAAATAGCTGAATTCATCAAGATGAGCCTTCCTTATTCTGCATTTATACAGATATAAACGTCATCGGTACAGCATATTTTTTTTATAATATAGATGGAAGAAGAACGGCATATATTATTTCAGACCTCAACTAACTTTTAAGATCGATCACATATGAGATTTAATAGCAAGAATAAAAAATCTCAACGCTACAGAAGTCCCATTAGCTTTAATAAGAGAGGTTAAAAGGGTATTTTTTTTTAAATACTACATATATAATTATTAGAAAATACAGGATATCCTCTTTAAAGTTCTATAAGATATTTGTTGTAGTGATATGCTAATAAATAAATGCTTCTTCGTAATAAAAATATCCATAGACTACATTAAGATTCCGTTTTCCAACCTTCACTTTCTGAAATAAAAACCAAATATGCAATTATAGTGCATTAAAAACGTATAATTAGAGCAAGGACGATAAATATTTTCAATCGAGTAAATATTTTTTTGCATAACTTAGTTAAAAGCCACATGAATATTGTTTTAATTACCGAAACTATATGCTGCTAGCCATAAATGGTTCTTCATAACTAGGGTACATATCAATATCATATCAATTTGCTAGAGAGAAAACCGGACGCTTAAACTCTAGGTAGTGACTTGGTTGTGTCTCTAGTATTCCAGAAGTCCATATGTAGTAGTTAAAAAAATAATTAATGCACCGAAGATATGCTCATGAGATCCATAACTACTTCTAAAACAAATTACCCTTTTTTACAGATTATGGTCTGGTCAAACTTCACTAAAAGCATCCGGGGTGAAAATAAACGATAAGCGTCATCATAAACTTTCATATTAGGTACCCCCAATTAAGCAGGCTACCTGTGCCAGTTTATTTGACTTCAGTGAGCCAAGTCAGGTTATATTTTGTATTTTATACAACATTTAAAAGGATGATACAATTATTTTTATATGAAAAGATTCTTCATATTTTTCTTCCATGCTGACCAAACTAAGCCAATACTACCAAACCAGCCTGGTTTGGTAGTATTGGCTTAATTTAAAGTTTGCTTTCTCTTGTGATATTATTATCTGTTTATATTCCTCAGTTGTTATTACGCAAAGGAATTTGGTGAATTCTTATAACGTCACCACATGGTGAAGTGTTATATTTACGCGAAAGTTTCATTTAAATCTAAAATACATCATGAAAAAGGTACAGCTTAAATGCATTTTTTTGGCTAGATTATAGTCTGGACACAGTTCGCCGATTCCATCCGGGGTTAGTACATTAATCAATAAAAATAGATTTTTGTATATTTGTCCTCAACGCATTTCTAAACCAACTAACTCTTGATGATAAAACTTATTACATGTGTGATTATACGGACTCTTGCGAAGGTTTTCAATTTAAAATAGGCTTTATAGGGCACAAATATATAAAAAAACATCCTTCTTTTTCATATCTAGTGACCACGTGTGGCCACTCTAGGCGGTTACTTTTTACATTTAAATATAATGTGCGTAAATATATTTAGTATTATAGTCGATAAAAGTATCAATGTAATTGCAAAGGCTAAATATTTACTGCACAAACTTTAATAATATAAAATCTTACTAATTGTAGATGGAAAAATTTTAATAAACAATAAACATTTTAATAACATTAAAATGTTTGTTGCTCAATCACACAAAAATGGTTGAACAGATATGGATGAATTTTAGCAATTTGATAGACTAATGTGGAAGAGCACAGAAAAGTTATCATTGAAATAACTTCATATCTGACACGAATGAAGCTAGGTTCATTATAACAGCCCACTATATTAATTTAGCTCATAAATTATGCGATATGGTGGACTTTTAACCTCATAGCAGTCAATACAATTTCACCAACATTACAATGCACATTAATAAAGAAACGTTCGCAAAACATCTCGTGAGATCGGCCTTATTTGCCACACGTGAAGACTGAAAGTGAAAACAACCGTTAACAAAAGCTTTAAACTCTCAAAGTGTATTATGGGTCCGTTTTCTTTAATGTCCAAAAATTATAATTAGTTAGTTGATTGCTGCTGACGTAATCGTCTGATCAAACTCTGTCTTAACCACTTTCGCAACTATACGCACTGTGATAATTTTGTTGACAAAAGTATTATGCTATAATGCAATTAAATACTGACTTGAAAGCGTATAGACGGTACTTTTCTTATAAAAGCAACCCCACAGTAAGTAATAAATTCTTGCATTACAAAGGACTTTAGATATATGTATACAAATTATTTGAACCCCAGCTAGATACCCTAGCCTTTATCCTAGGTGGGTACGAAATCTAAGATAGCCAGCATGGGTAGTATCCAAGGTATTATTTGTGTAATCAGTTATGTTGTATCCAGAATTATTTTCACATTTATGGTTATTGTGTATGTTGAACATTTTAGATAGTATATTTTAATTTAGGTTACTTACTCCTTACCTCTTCCTGTTGATAATGGATGCATTAACATCGGAGATGCAGAAAGAGGCACCCTGGTGCATGCTATTCGCTGATGACATTGTTCTCGTCGGTCTCGAGGGCCTTGAGGTACAGAGCATTCTGGAAAAGTGGCGCTGTAAATTGGAGAATGTAGGCTTGAAAATCAGCAGACCAAAAACAGAATACATGTTCTGCGATGTATGGATCAGCATGTTGGGCGACAAAAGCGATGGATGAGAGACGACTGCATGTAGCGGAGATGCGAATGTTGAGATGGATGCGTGGTGTGACAAGAATGGATAAAATAAGGAATGAACATATAAGAGGAAGTTTGAAAGTTGCGCCAGTGACGGAAAAATTAAGGAGTGAAAGATTGACATGGTATGGACATGTGATGAGACGGGATGAAAGTAATCTTGTGAGGAAAGCTTTAAGCATGAATGTTGAAGGCTTAAGGGGTAAGGGATGACTGAAGAAAAGATGGATGAACTGCGTGAAATATGACATGGATAGACAAGGAGTGACCACAGAGATGACGTCTGATAGAGTTGTATGGAAGGAGAAGACATATTGCGTTGGCCCCAAATAAATTGGGATAAGAGCAGGATGATGATGATGATGATTTTAATTTAGGTTAGAAAGTCGCGAATTACCACGAGAGGGCGACATCCTAGCGCTTACTTGTCCCGACGTCAACGAGATAGATCATCGTAATCATAAAGTAACTGCCAGGCTTGAGTCTCCTCCACAATAGGAGGGTAATTGATACTACTACTATATCAGGCTGATCAGACGTATTAATATACTTATAATTATTTCTGATGTTCACGTGTGTATTACGCAATTGAAATAAAATTATTTTTACGAATTCCTTCGCATTTGTATTTCATTTCTAGTTGCCCGAGATCTTATTTTATGGGAGGACTTCTACCGTGACCATGAACGCTGTAAAGTATTCGAAACGACGGGAAATTAAAAATCAAATACAAACGCTATATAACATATAAAAATAGTTTTATTTAAATACGGTTTTATGTCAAGTTATCCTTCTCTTGCATTGATGTTATTATATCCATTAGTCGTCTTTTACGATACTTACGGACCGTCACCACACGAAAAGAAAATACCTAAAAGCTAAACCACCGGGCGGGCCAAAGTAATTAAGAAATTATTTCCTACCATCTGTTCCATCAGTAGAAAAGAATAACGACACATTATACTTTTATTGTCCCAAATACAGCGTAGATGAGGTGTAGCCAGATCATAGCCTGTCAAGTAAAAAAAGTAAGCCTCTAATTTAGCTAACGAGTATCTTTTTAGAACAGTCAGATCTTACGTATTCTAAAGACGTTGAATGTGAAACAAATACATACCTATTAAGCAGTTACTAATCTTATATAACCTTATTGGTATATGGTGAACTTATAGCATTTACGATATCGGTGACATTCTTCGAATACAATGTATCACCGTTCCTTACTTTCTTATACGTGTAATATTTGATCACTAAAGGAGTAAGAAAGAGTTATAATAGTTGAAATAAAGCTATATTCTAACTCGTGTATTCTTTATTATGAAAGATGCTCGTACTCATCAAAGAAACGTAGGGAAAATGTGTACAAAATAAACATCTTTTTTTTTGGCGGTAGGTTACGGTACGTCAAACCCCGTCCTGGGCGACAGGAAAAGCGGCGCAAGACCCCGTAGATACGCCCTACAATATACTTCTCGACGCCGTACGGGTGGGTCACTGGGACACGGTCGTTTTCTTCAGTGGCCCAAGATGATCACCTTAAGTAATATTTAAAATAATATACACATATTTCCATGTGATACAAGCGTGACGACATTGATAACTGTCATTAGGTATCTATTTTACTTCTGTCAAACTCGGCATATTCAATTAATTAAATTTTTACAATAAAATTTATATCTTTACCCCTATTCCTCTTCCTTAGAAGAATTTCCAAAAATGCTGAAAAATGTAAATATTTATTTAACATTATATAGCTAATAACAAATTTTCAGTGATCTGACTTCAAAATGAAGAAGTTTCATACAAACTTACATCGCCTATTTTCACCCTTAGGGGAAATATTACCAAAAATGCTGAATTTCGTATTTATTTATTTAATATAAAATAGCTAAAAACAAATTTTCTAGGATCTTACTTCAAAACTGACGAAGTTTCATACAAATTTGCATCTTCTATTTACCCATCCTTAGGGAAGAAATTTATGAAAATGCTGAAGTAGGTGTTTATTTAATATTAAATAGGCAACTACAAATTTTAAGGGTTCTAACTTCATAAATGACAAAGTTTCATTAAAAAACTTGCAGCCCCTATTTCACTCCCTTAGGGGAGATTTTCCAAAAATTCTGAAATAGGTAAATTTTTATTTAACATTATATAGCTAATAAAATAAAATTCTGGGATCTAATTTCAAAACTGACGAAGTTTCACAAAAAAAACTTGCAACTCCTATCCACTCCCTTAGGAGAAAATTTTCAAAAATGTTGAGACAGGTAAATTTTTATTTAACATTATATAGCTAATAACAAATTTTCAAGGTTCTAACTTCAAAAATGATGAAGTTTCATACAAACTTGCAACACCTTATTTTTTACCCTTAGGGGAGAAATTTCCAAAATACTGAAACCCGTGTTTATTTATTTAATATTAAATAGCTAAAAACAAATGTTAAGGGATCGAACTTCAAAACTGACGAACTTTCATACAAACTTGCATCTCCTATTTTCACCCTTAAGGGAGACATTTACAAAAATACTGAAATAGGTGTTTGTTTTTTTAATATTAAATAGAAAAAAACAAATTTTAACGATTCTAACTTCAAAAATGACAAAGTTTAATAAAAAAACTTGCAACCCCTGTCCCACCTCCCTTAGGGGAGAATTTCCCAAAATGCTGAGACAGGTCAACTTTTATTTAACTAATGTTATAGGCATTATATTATATAGCTATATAATTATACCTAATAAAAAAAATTCAAGGATCTAATTTTAAAACTGACGAAGTTTCATACAAACGTTCAACTCCTTACTTTGCACCCTTTTAGGAGAAATTTTCAATAATGTTGAATTACGTTTTTATTTATTTAATATCAAATAGACGAATACAAAGTTTCACGAATCTATTTTCAAAACTGACGAAGTTAGATACAAACTTGCAACCCCTATTTTCCACCCTTAGAGGATAAATTACCAAAAATCCTTTCTTAGTGAGCGCCTACGATATAAAAGGTAGCAACTGTCAAAATTTCATGTAATTACCCCCAGCGGTTTAGGCTGTGCGATGATGAATCAGTCAATCAGGACAAGCTCTTTTATATATATAATAGATAACATTTTTTTGGGAAGATATGGTCTGGACACATCCCGCCCACTCCGTCCACGGTGACGAAATTGCGGCCTGTGGTCCCATAACCCACAGTGTTCCCTCTCCATCGCCGTTGGACCGACCACTGGTTCCTTGACATCCGTGAGACAAAAAGGCTTACCTTAAACGAACTAGATCTTAATATATGTACATATATATATTTTAATTGGTAATGCTGTGTGGTAGCGGTTACTAATACTACCAAACCTTACTTTGCTCATGAATGTCGTAAAACACGACTTGGAGCCTTATAACGACCTGGGCTAACTCCATCTAATGCCGTTTGGTCAACAATTACATTCCCAAGGAGGGTTGACGTCTGGCAGGCGGCGGATCATAAAACTATTGCCAATAACATTTACAATATGTACTATGAAAGAAGATTACATATTGTAATCGATTAGTAATTGGGATAAGAGTAGGAGAATGATGATATTTTAATCGGTATTTAAATTCAATTACTAATTAATTATAATAGAGAAATTTGATTACAGAAACAAAGATTACAATGTTACAGTAATGAGAAATTTTACTCGCATTGTCTCGACATCAACAGTTTTATTACAAAATAAATTTTGCACAATACGCATCAAACAAAGAACCTTTGTTATTTTTTTTTATTTGATCTGTTAACGATGACGATCATACATTGATGATTGCGTTTTCCATTGAAAATGCAATCTTTTTGTTGTTCATGTCTGAAGTATTACAATTAGATATGAATTGTGTAACAACAAATCAAAAACTGTTCAATGTTCTATTGAGTTAAAGAAAACTGTGTATTTATAATACACAGTTTTCTTTTTTGCTCTCTACTCGTATACATATATTTTCTCTTCTTTGTTAGGCTTGATCTACATAAGAGAAGAGAAATCTGTACTGGTCAAACGGATTGGTCTAAGTTTTTATTTAAAGTTTGCCCTCTCTTTTTGCATTTTTTAGTCGTCTTTTACAATTCTTATAGCAAAACAAGGACTAGCGAATTGTATTATTGTGATACTACTGAAAAAAGCATATATTCTCTAGCAGTAAATCACTAATTTACAGCTCATCTATTCCATTGGCAACAATGTGAGGGTGCTATCGACAAGCATATCTTTTGCTAATTTTCCTTTTTACATTTTTTTTAACCAAATGATAATATAATCCAATTTCTACGTGGTGATAAAGGTCAACATCCTTTCCTTTCTTATATATAGTAGGTATTACAAAAATCAATTAAGGGTTGTAATTAGATAACATCTCTAAATGACAAAATTAACTAGAATTAAAACCAGCATGCGATATTCGGCAATTCTCACTATCGTGGTGGCTCGGCTCATATACGTCCCACTGTTGGAGTGGTTGTTGACGATCTAATTTTTATAGCCGATTACCGGCGCGTCCGAGGTAGTACCACAATCTCGCAGAAAATTGATGTCTGAGCTGTTGTTTCGTTCAGTGAACTAGGCAGCTGTTAGCCCGACTGGGGTGAGTTTTGGCTACTAAGCAGCGGTCTAGCTATACCATTGGTATTGCAAAGCTCCATGGTCCCAAATAACACTACCACCAGGTGTGCTGTTTGCTCGTTTATGGTAAAATTATGGTAACAGGCAATGAATAAAGCCATTGATGTTATCCATGTGGTAATGAAATAAATACTATTCATCCCTCCATACTTTTCTTTCTCCAGAATATCGTAAAAGACATATAAGGAATGTAATCAGATACCATAAATGGTATAATTCATTTTACTTATCCTTGTAGAGGAAACAATGATAAGACATTTTTATTTATTACTGACTTACCGTGTGAGTCTCGTGGGTTCGATTCCCATGCACGACAATACTTTGTGCGGTCCACAAATTGTTTTTCGGAGTCCGAGTGTAACTTTTGTTCGTTAATTATATGTTTGTTAAGTCCTTCGCAATACAAGAACTATTTCTTTAGTGCAGGCTACTATTACATGTACCACGGATGTCAAGGAAGCGGTACCATTGGCCGGCCCAATGGCGATGGGAAGGCAATACGGTGGATTATGGGGCCACACACCCTTCTGTCGCCCCGAACGCTTACGTTTAACTTACCAAAAAAGGGTGTTGTTGCATTAAAAAAAAAACATTCCTACTTACCTATAACCACAGTTTTGCTCGCATGTTATACCAAATAGTATCCGTCTCAACCTTATTTTTCTATTCATCAACAACAGTACTGTGTTTCTAGAAGAAAGGTTTCTCTGTACTCCCAACAAAAGTATATGCAAAATTTCACGAGAATTGGTTGAGTAGTTAAGGCGTGAAAGCGTAACGAGCAAACAAACTCATATTTACATTTAGGTGTAATATTATAGACAGGTTTGTGTTGTGAAGACTAATTCAAGAATTAGTAGTGTGTATAAATGGACAATGCAAATGCAGGACTATATTATATTTTTACGTATCTAGTACTTCATCAGTTTCTTATAGGAAAAAATGTACTACGCAAATAATGAAATCGACTGCACATTTACCAAATATTTTAACTAACGATCTTTCGCCGTGATTGTAATGAGTTCAAATATCAAACAGTAAAATTCTTTGTGCGATTTACAAATAATAGTGCCGAGTCTTATCGTAATTTGTATAAGTTATATTTTGTAAAATCCTCGCAACACAGGGATTTATTAAGAATAGTTTTATGACCGGCCGCCTGCCAGACGTCAACCCTCCTTGAGAATGTAATTGTTGACCAAACGGCATCCGATGGAGTTGGCCCAGGTCATTATAAGACTCTTAGTCGTCTTTTACAAAATCCACGAAAGTAAGGGTTGGTAGTATTCGAAGCCGCTACGACATAGCTCCTAATAACTATAAATATTAATTTGAAATAAAACTACTTTTACGGATTCTATCGCGTTTGCATATGATTTTTAATTTCCGACGTTTCGAACACTTTACAGTGATCATGGTCCTCCCGTGTCCTCCCGTGACCCGTAAAAGTAGTTTTATTTCAAATGTGTAATACTCGCGTAAACATTAGAAGTCATTATATAAATATTAATTTAGGTATTATTTTTGTTTAAACATCCCGCACTAAGGAAATAATCACTGTAATGCTGGGGACGAACGAACAAATATTTAACAAACACAAATTTCACCCAATTTGTGAATCGCACAAAGTATTTTCCTAAGTGAGAATGGAACCCGTCCTGAAATTCGGTATCTTAACCACTACGCCATCTGCGCACTTGTTATTATTTCACTATTACATTTGAAAGAATAGAAGTCCATCAATTAATTCCTGACGAGCGTTAATATCAGAAATAACCTATTATTAAAATATAGTATGAAATATATTTTGCATTTGTTCTATTGATTCGTTAGCATTAAATCAAACTAATAGGGAAAGATAGTTGAAGCATACTACCTATAATAAAACACAAATAGTTAACCTAGAAGTTACTTGATAGAACAATTGACTTCGTTTGGTACAGGTCAAGATCACAGAGGTGATTGTGCCGACAAAAGAAGAAAATAAGCGCATTATAAATTGCAATTTAAACGGTCTGTTAATATTGTGGCATTTAAAAAAAATAAAATTCGATATAATATGTTTGCTAAAAATAAGTGAAGGGGCATCGCACTGGTAATACAATGGAATATTTAGAATAAAAATTATTATTAAAAAATGTATGCGAAATATTTCTTTAAATTATTTTTTTTGTATTAAATTTTTTACATGTATTAAGTATCTACTGCATATATTATATAGAAAACTCATAATATTAAATATTTGTACATACATACATATCATCACGCCATATCCCTTGCAGGGTAGGCAGAGAGAACAGAGTACCAGAGAACTCTATCCTTGCATACTTCACGCGCTTCTTCAACATTCATAATTCTCTTCATACACGCTCGCCGGTTTCGGAGACTCTTGACTCCACCTTCTTTTAGTACGTGACCAATCTGGTCTAGGTACGTGAGTCTCAGTCTTCCCCGGTACCTACATCCTTCCACTTTCGCATTGTATATCTTATTAACCAGACGTTCGTTCGGCATTCTTTCCACATGTCCGAACCATCGGAGCATTCCCTTTCGCATCTTTACACCAATACTCTCTTTCATACCTACTCGTTCTCTTACGTCGTCGTTGCGAATGCGATCGGTCAGCCTAACTCCACAGATTTTCCGTAGAGATCGCATTTCGACCGCATTAATTTTGCTTTCATGCTCTTTTCTGCATACGCAACTCTCACTTCCATATAGTAATGTTGGGACAAGCACTGCGTTATATATTGCTACACGTGCCTTCTGGCTGAGGTGGTGGCTACCGAGAAGTTGTCCCAACGCTCCGTTCACTCTATTTCCCGCATTCACTCTTCGCTCTATATCAGTGGTGTACCTTCCATCTCGACTAAAACCACATCCGAGATATACAAAATTATTAAATATTTGTGTTCTTATAAAAATCTGTTTACGAGTGAAAAAAAATTATAACACGTTCCAATCGTCCTGCCTTTCCAGTATATTATCTTACTCTATGGTCCAACCAATTATATGACAACCAAAACCTGATGTATGACAATTAAATTGTCACTTGTATTGTCGTATTTACGCGAGACGCGCGCCATCTATCGGACAAATACAATTTGGGGAGGTAAAGTTATGAAAAATAGAATTAACTTTCATATTTCCGATTACAAATCGTCTAATCTATAGTCTACACATTAATAATGACTTGAGTGTATTGTAATTTAAATTTTAAGATCCAATTAATACTTTGTTACGTTACAAAAATTTATATTGTAACTTTCGTTTTTATTTGTAAATAAATTACGGCATATACTTTTATGTCAGTTATGCGATTTATAAAATGAACTTTATATTATACGTAATATGTAATGAAATATTATTTATATATTATTTAATTATATTATTCAATCTATATATATTAGTACTGACCGATCGCATTCGTAACGACGACGTAAGAGAGCGAGTAGGTATGAAAGAGAGTATTAGTGTAAAGATCCGAAAGGGAATGCTCCGATGGTTCGGACATGTGGAAAGAATGCCGAACGAAGGTCTGGTTAAGAAGATATACAATGCGAAAATGGAAGGATGTAGGTACCGGGGAAGGCTGAGACTCACGTACCTAGACCAGATTGGTCACGTACTAAAAGAAGGTGGAGTCAAGAGTCTCCGAAACCGGCGAGCGTATATGAAGAGAATTATGAATGTTGAAGAAGCGCGTGAAGTATGCAAGGATAGAGTTCTCTGGTACTCTGTTCTCTCTGCCTACCCTGCAAGGGATATGGCGTGATGATATGTATGTATGTACAAATATTTAATATTATGAGTTTTCTATATAATATATGCAGTAGATACTTAATACATGTAAAAACCACACCTGATAACTTCAAAATGATTTAGTAGTTACTTCAAATTGACTTAGTAGTTACTTCAAATTAAGGCGTAGTCCATGAAAACGGGCATCAGAATAGAAAGATTATTACCGAGTTATTAGTAGTTTGTAGACTTTTTAATTTGATAAATATATCAATTGGTTACAATGGGAAGGGAAGAGAGAAATGGTGTGGGATGATTATTTTTTTGTCTATATTACGCGAGCGAAGCCGTGAGCAGAAGCTATTATAATACAATTTGCTATATAGTGGCTACGAATACTATCAATACTTAAATCGCTCGTCGTATAAGATGACTAAGAGATAACATTGACCCGTGCTAACTCCATCTGATGACATCTGGTCAACAACTATATACCAAGGAGGGTTGATATCAAACAGGCGGCTGGTCATAAAACTATTGCTAAAACTTTTGCAATATATACTATGGAAGAAGAATACACATTGAGACGATTTCAAGCAATAGGATAAAAGCAGGATGATGATTCGATATAATTCAACTGGGTGTGAAATTTAATTGAGGCTAAAGCATACACGATCACTAAAGCATACCAAAACATACAAGAGATGAATCGCCTTCAATCAGTACAGGCGGTTGATATTTAAACCATTTCAACTGCTATTTTTGAATATAATTAAAAGAAGTTGCTTAATAAATCTTGACTGCACAGATGCCGTAGTGGTTAAAATATTGACCTTCTAGTCACCTCTGCCAGTGCCATGGATTCCATTCTTACGCAGGACAATACTTTGTGCGATCCACAAAGTTTTGTTCCGAGTCTGGGTGTAATTTGTCTGCGTTAATTATATGTTTGTAAAGACTCAATACAAGGATTATTTCGTTAGTAGATAATAGGTGTGCTGTCTTTTAAAAAAAACACCCAATTTTTATTAATGTGTATATATATCTAATTGTAATGTAATAGGTACATTATCTAAACTGGATCTGAAATAAATTATTATTTCTGTTGATTAATTATAATGTTGTATCATATAAAACTACTTGTAAGATGCCAATTGGCATTGAAGCCTCATATTGCGTCACATTATAGCGGCTTTACGCTCATAAATTCCATTTGAGACCGCATTCACATAGTCGCTCAGTACCTATAAAAAGTTGAATGACTTCATTGAAATCACCCCCTAACAGTTTTTATAATGTTTTAGGTTTTATAAGAACATCATAATTCGCCTGCTCTTATCCCAATTAATTGAGGTCGCCTCAATATGTACTCCTCTACCTACATATTGCAAAAGTTATTGGCAAAGGTTTTATGACCGACCGCCTGCTTGACGTCAACCCTCCTTGGGAACGAATTGTTGACCAAACGGCATCAGGTAGTGTTGACCCACGTCGATATAAGTAAGGCTCTTAGTCGTCTTTTACGCCATCCACGAGCAAAGTAAGGGTTGGTAGTATTCGTAGCCGCTACCACATAGCTATTACGTTTTATAAGAAAATGTAGCCAAAATTAAAGCCATGCGTCATGCTATTTATAATTGTTCTTATCTGTTGTCTCTGGAGCGTGGATGATAGTTGCTGTTATCTGTTGTCTCTAGAGAATGGATTTCGCTTATCGTTATCAATAGTAACCTAAATGCTGGCTTGACTTTTTTTCTATATTTTATAAATTCTTTTACAACAATATCTCAATGAATTTATAATATTAGTAGGAAATATTATATTTTCAGTTAAATAACATTACTTATATAGTTTTTTCAACATATATGTTAGTGTTCGAACACTATCCGAAATTTAACCGCGATACACTTCTTTTTTTAAGTTTTAGTGTTAGTAAAATATATAATCATTGCGTACATATTTTTTCTATTACAACACCTACGAGTATTTTGTTATTTTGTGTTGTTTTTTTAATTATTTGCAAAATATGAGCGCTAGGAAAACTTACATTATTATTTTATATCTAAATTAATTAAAACTATGTACCTACTATTAAAATATTATACATCATTATTAAGGTTACGACTTAAAAGTGCAATGTATTGCCGCCCCCTAGGCCCTTACTTTCCCGTGCCGGATGAGTCCCTGCGCGCGATAATCGACGCAGTGGGCAAAATCGTCGATGCGCGCTTCGCCGTTCTGGAGGCAAGGCTGCCTCCAGAACCACGTGTCCGGCCGCCTCTTGCCGCAGATAAGCGGCCACATACGGCACCAGCCCCCGCCCCGCTGCCTTGTCAGGGTGGCCGCGTGGGGAGCTACGCCGCGGCCGCGGCCGGGCCTAAGCCCAAAGGCCCCGGCCCCGCTCCGAAGGGACCTGCCCTGAGGAGGAAGACGGCGCTGGCTCCTGCCGGACCGCTGAAGCCGCCCGCAACGAAACCGCCGGCGACGACCAGCGAGGCTGCGACAAGGCCTTCCGCGTCTGGCACGACTGCCGTACCCGAAGAGGGTTGGCAGGTGGCCGAGCGCGATAGAAGGAGTCGCGGCCAAAGAAGGAGAGCGGAGGCCAAGCGCGCCGCTGAGGTCTCCGCTCCCAAGGCAGGAGCTGGCGACAAGAAGAAGAGGTCGCGCAAGGGGCTCAAGCCGCCAAAGACAGCCGCAGTGGTGATCACTGTGCTGCCTGAGGCGGCCGAGAAGGGCCTCAGCTACGAGGCCGTCTTGAGGAAGGCCCGGCGGGAGCTAGACGTCTCCGATATTGGAGGCGTCGAAGCCAGGACCCGCAAGGCCCGGACGGGGGCTCGAATCCTCGAGTTCCCAGGGGCCGAGGGCGCCAAGACGGCTGACAGCGTAGCTGAGAAGCTGCGAGGTCTGTTCGCCGAGGAGGGTGGCATCAGGATCGCCAGGCCCGTCAAGTGCGCCGAAATGCGCATTTCGGGTCTGGACGACTCCGTGACGGTGGAAGACATCCGGGAGGCTATTGCCTCGAAAACCGGGTGTCCCATAGACACCGTCCGGATCGGTGCCATTCGTCCCGGTCCGGGTGGCGTAGGTGCTGCCTGGGCGCAGTGCCCGGTGGAGTCGGTCAGGCAACTGGCCGGCTCAGGCAGGCTCCTCGTGGGCTGGAGCTCGGCGCGGGTAACCGTGCTTGAGCACCGGCCTGCGAGGTGCTATAAGTGCATGGCGGTCGGACACACTCGACCGACGTGCACCAATTGCTTCGACTGCGGCGGATTGTGTTTCCGCTGCGGTCAGACCGGGCACGTGGCGGCATCTTGCGCCGCCCCGCCCCACTGCCCCGCGTGTGCGGCGGGCAATAAGCCCGCCAAGCACCGCATGGGTTCTGGGGCGTGCAGACCTCCTGCTTCGGCCCCAAAGGGGCGGGGCGGCCTTTCGACCACGGCCGCTCCCGCTCCTAGCGCGGCCCGATCGCCCACTGGCGAGGCGGAGGTGATGGATACGGCCCACTAATGGCTGCAGAATCCATTCACCTCCTGCAGGCCAACACCAACCACTCCGCCGGAGCGCAGGATCTCCTCCTGCAATCCATGGCGGAGTGGTCGATTGGTGCAGCCGTAGTCGCGGAACCGTACGTCGTGCCTGATCGCCCCAATTGGGTGGTCAGCCGAAACGGAACTGCGGCAATCGTCGTCTCAACGCAGCGGCACTTCCTGTCCTTATCCCTTTTGGATAGGGGCGAAGAATTTGTCGCTGCGGAATGGGGAGGGGTCACACTCTACAGCGTTTACCTCTCCCCTAACAGGAGAATGGACGATTTCAGGGCCTCCCTCACCACCTTGGAGGCTTCGATACGGCGACTGGCACCGGGCCTCGTCCTGGTCCTGGGGGACTTCAACGCCAAATCCACGGCATGGGGGTCCCCTATGACGGACGACCGCGGACGGGCGGTCGTTGAGTGGGCGGCTTCACTGGGCCTCTGTGTTGTTAACAGGGGCTCAGTGAACACGTGTGTGCGGCAGCAGGGCGGGTCGATAGTGGACTTGTCGTTCGCTAGCCCCGCTGTCGCGCCACGGGTGAGGAACTGGAGTGTCCTGGAGGAGGCGGAGACCCTGTCGGACCACCGGTACATCCGGATGGAGGTCTCCCCCCGGGAACCCGGTAGGGGTCACAGGGCGGACGGAGCTCCCGCGTTTCCGCGGTGGGCTGTGGGTCGTCTTGATAGGGACCTACTGGCGGAGGCGGCTATCGTTCACACGTGGCTGTCCTCACCGCCCCCAGCGGACGGAGTGGACGCTGAGGCTGTCCGCATCCGCAGTGCGTTAACGCAGATCTGCGATGCGGCCATGCCCAGGGTGCGGCGTCTATCTCCGAGGCAGGGGGTCTACTGGTGGTCCCCAAGACTGGCGGACCTTCGCGCGGCGTGTATCAGTGCCCGAAGGTCCTACACCCGCAGCCGGCGGCGTCACCGCGACGCTGAGCGGGAGGGCCAGCTGTACGAGGCGTACCGCAGTGCGCGTACTGCCTTTCGGCTGGCCATCCGAGCCGCCAAGGATGCGAGTTGGCAGGAGATGTTGGACGGTCTCGACCGTGACCCCTGGGGTCGCCCGTATCGCGCGTCGCTGAACAAGCTTCGCGCGCAGGGCCCCCCCCTCACCGAGACCCTCCAGCCCGACTTCCTTTGTAGGGTGATCGAGGAGCTATTTCCACGGCAGTCGGGACACACGCCCCCGGTCATGGCTTCGCCAGATCAAGACCGGGAGGCCGACGACGAGAGTGTTCCACCCGTGACGGAGTCGGAAGTGGGGGCGGCAGTGGCGCGGATTCGCTCCGCCACCACGGCCCCCGGCCCGGACGGAATACCAGTCCGGGTGTTGACGTCGCTCCTCGAGCACTTCGAGCCTCGCCTCAGGCAACTGTTCAACGCCTGTCTGACGTCTGGACGGTTCCCTGAGTGCTGGAAGGAGGGGAGGTTGGTTCTCCTGCCAAAGCCGGGACGGCCCCCGGATTTGCCGTCGGCCTACAGGCCCATCGTGCTTCTCGACGATGTGGGTAAGTTGCTGGAGCGTGTCCTCGCTGCCCGCATCGTCCGACACTTGGAGGAGGTGGGGCCCGATCTGTCGGACGCTCAATATGGGTTTAGGAGGGGGCGTTCGACCATCGGGGCCCTGCTACGCCTGAGGCAGACGGCCGCGGAGGCTGTCACCGGCAAGGGAGTGCTGTTGGCGGTGTCGCTGGACATCGCCAACGCATTCAATAGTCTGCCATTCAGCTGCATCAAGGAGGCGCTCCGGTTCCATGGAGTGCCCCTGTACCTCAGGCGGCTGGTGGCAGACTATTTGGAGGGGCGCAGTATCCTCTGCGCGGGTCCCGCAGGGTGATTGTGCGGACGCCCATGTCGTGCGGTGTTCCACAGGGGTCGGTTCTGGGGCCGACTCTGTGGGACATCGGGTACGACTGGGCGTTGAGAGGGAGTCTCCCCCCCGGGCTGAGCTTGGTGTGCTATGCTGACGACACGCTCGTCACAGCCCGGGGCAGGACACTCGAAGAGGCGGCGAGCCTGGCCACTCTCGGCACCGAGGAGATGGTCAGGCGAATCGAGGCGCTGGGGCTCAGGGTGGCCTTAAATAAGACGGAGGCCCTATTATTCCATGGGCCACGCGTAAGGCTGCCAACCGGCGCCTCGTTAGTCGTCAACTCCATCCAGATCAACATCCAGGCCCATATGAAGTACTTGGGTCTGGTGCTCGACGGGCGATGGTGGTTCCGGGAGCATTTCCGACAGATTGCTCCCCGGCTGGTCGGCGCGGCGTCCGCCCTTTCTCGGCTCATGCCGAATGTGGGCGGACCCAGTTTCGAGGGCCGACGGCTGTATGCGGGGGTCATCCGCTCGATGGCCATGTACGGCGCACCCGTGTGGGCGAGGGCTCTGAACGCCCAGCTCAGGGCGGTTCTGTGGAGGCCACAGCGAGCCATGGCAGTCAGAGCCATTCGCGGGTACCGCACGGTGTCGACAGAGGCGGCGTGCCTATTGGCCGGGACACCCCCGTGGGACCTAGAGGCGGAGATGCTCTCCGACCTCTACCGGCGGGTTACCTCAGTGCGCGAGGAGGGTGGCTCCCCATCGTTGAGCGAGATAGCCAACTGGCGCGAGGACGCCCGCCGAGACGTCATCGCCCGTTGGGTTGCGCGGCTGGAGAGGCCTAGACACGGTGTCGTGACCGTCGAGGCCTTCCGGCCCGTATTGATGAAATGGATGGAGCGGCGGCACGGGGTCCTCGCCTTCCGACTGGTGCAGGTGTTGACGGGGCACGGGTGCTTCGGGAAATACCTGCACACGGTCGTGTACAGGGAGTGGACTCCGGGCTGCCATCATTGCAGTAGTGACGAGGACACGCCGCAACATACGCTCGAGGAATGCTCGGGCTGGGACGGGCAGCGCCGCGACCTCGTCGCTATTATCGGTGCCGACCTGTCACTGCCGGCTGTCGCAAGGGCGATGGTCGACAGCGTCAGGAATTGGGACGCGGTCGCCGCCTTCTGCGAGGCTGTCATCTCGCAGAAGGAGGCGGCGGAACGAGTCAGGGAGGACTCCCGCGACCCGGGCCGCCGCCAGCGGCCGGGGCGGCGCAGGCGCGAATACCTGCGCCTGATGCCGCCCTAACCCAGGCCTCGGGTGATCGGACCGGGGAATTTTCCGGTCACCCGACGCGAGGCCACCGCGTGAGGGCGACGCCCCGACGGCGAAATCTGTCGGGGCGTCGACGAGAGGAACCCGCGAGGGTAAACCGCCGAGCGGACCACCGAAGACAAAGATCGGGTACCGGTGGTCCGCTCGCACGGCGAAGAGAGAGGATTTTACGGTGGGTCTATGGGATCACGCGCCGCCTTCTCCGTCACCCCGGACCGATTTGGCAGGGCGAGACGCACCCATAGCCCACCAATAAAAAAAAAAAAAAAAAGGCCCTTACTTTCCCGTGAGGGTCGTAAAAATTTAAATGACGCTCGTTAGTTGAGATTTGTACTAAAATCACTTTGCCATCTATGCAGTCTGAAGTTCTTCGTGTAAATATAAACTTCTTCTTCAGTCCATATACGTTTGTATTATTTCTAGCCACGGGCCTTCTAAGTTCGTTTAAAGAGTTTAAAGATCAAGGATCACCAGGAGCAAACAATGTTCGAAATCTTTGTGAGGCCAATAGGCAATATAACGCGTAGTTAACGCTCACTTTATAATATTTATATGTAATAATTATGAATTTTATTTCAAATATATTTTAGATTTACACTCTATTGTAAGGTCATCATTCTCTTAATCTTATCCCAATTACTTGGGGTCGATACAATATGTACTTTTCCTTCATAGCACATATTGTAGAAGTTATTGGCAATAGTCTTACGACGAGCAGGCGGCCGCCTGCTAGACCTCAACCCTCCTTGGGAATGTAATTGTTGACCAAACGGCATCAGATGGAATTGGCTTAGGTCGTTGTAAAGCTCCTAGTCGTCTTTTACGACATCCACGAGCAAAGTAAGGGTTGGTAGTATTCGAAGCCGCTACCACACAGCTTACACTCTATTGTAAAGTATTTACTATAAAAAAGTGAATAATAATCAAAGCTATTTGTACCAATTATGATTATATAAGTGTTACGTGGTGGAGAAATTTTAAAATAAAAATAATATAACTAATCGCTCACATAGATTAAAATTATAATATTAAAGAGAAATTGCAACTAAATTAAAATAATTTAAGCGAATTGAAACTAGAATGAAAATATTAAAATTATTTTTTCGTAATATAGCTTATAGAAAGCTGACTAATATATTATAATGTTTACATAAAACTGCAAAATTGTGTTTATTTTTTTTTCGATGCCAAACATAACAGACATCGGCTCCAATTATAATGTTAACTACTTATGTAAATTTTTAGGAATACCAACAGTACATAAACATTGCTACCAAAATAGTCTGAATTAGATTCCAACAAATATACCATCACCTCAGCTTATATATGTCCCACTTTTGGGCTCGAACCTCCTTCACAATGGGAGGGAAATTGACCTACTATACCACGCTGATCAGACGTGTTGGTATAGGGTTTTGTTTCGAGTTTTCCTTCTCTTGCATAGATGTTATACGCGTTATATATATGTATAATAGACGCGTTATATATATATATATATATATATATATATATATATATATATATATATATATATATATATATATATATATATATATATATATATATATATATATATATAATAGATATAGATAGAGACTACTAAGGGATATCCCTTAGTCGTCTCTTACGATCACCCACGGGTAAGATAGGGGGTGGTGAAATGTATTCTCACTCCGTCACCACACGGAAATATATAATAAGATTCTTTTCCTAAATACAATAAATACATAGAAAATTATAGAGATACTTATCGTTAAATAAAACTACCAATATGGTAGTAATTTGATTGACTAATGAACTTTGGCGGCAGATGGCGTAGTAGTTAAAGTACTGACCTCGCATGTGTTCTATGCTCGTGGATTCGATTTCATTGCAGTAACATTCATTAAACTATTTACAAATTATTGTTTTGAATTTTATTTTTCTGAAAAATAAACATAAGATATTCATTATTTTATAATAGGTAAGGGCATATTTCATAATAAGGAATTTAGAGATCAGTCTTGACAGTTCCAAGAATTATAGATGCTAAAGGATCCGTGAGAATTCTTCGCACCTTTAATTGAGGATATATTACGTGTTTAACTGTAAGCCGATCATGGTATTTTTATACGCTTTAATATTTATTACGTAACGTATATTTATACGTTCTTAAATTTCGGTACATGCGAAGTTATCATATGCCACCAGATGGTATGTTAAAATATAATTTTTAATTATATTTTTAATGAAAATATTGACTTTCATATCTTTATTTCTTATCATTTTAGAAAAATATATTCATAAAGAAATATAATTTTGAAAATAGTGTATCAAATATAATGTTAGCGCTGTATTGTGAGAGAAATTTCATAATCACAAAAACTATTATACATTTCAATAGGAAACATGTAAAATACCTACTATGAATTGATAGATTATAATCTACAGTCACATTTTAAATAATATTACTTTTAATCTGTAACGATTTTAATCTTAAATTGTTATGTTGAATTTATCGTTACGCTTACCAATTAGTACATGATCTAGGCATTACAGAACGCGAGTAGCGGAACCGGTTAACGCGCGGTAACTCTAAAAATATACACATTTTTCTAATGGTTTCTGATTTTTATACAAGTCTCACATATGAAATAAAGCTGTTTCTACCATTTTTTATATAGTTTTACGGACACGGCCGTCCTCTCGTGATCATGAACGTAACCATGATCATGAAATGTTCGAAACGTTGTGAAATTAAAGTGAAATACAAATCCGATAATATTCGTAACAATAATTTTATTTCACAATTTTTCCATCTTGAATTATCATAGATACCTACGACATTTATATGATATGCTTATAAGTCCTCCCGTGACCATGAACGTTTTAAAGTACAGTAATACCCCGACTTACGCTACCCCGTTTTACGCGAATTCGGAGATACGCGGTTATTCATTTGCCCCCTTCGCTCTGTCAGTGTTCGGTTTACGACAAGTTCGCACGTGTTCCGCGTGGAATTGTTTTACGCACATTATTGCTTTACCTTTAATTATGTCATCAAAAAGACAACAAAATTAGTCATTTGAACTTAACAAGAAAACACGAAAAACACTGTCTTTGGAGTTTAAACTAAATATTATCAAAGACTTTGAATCGAAAATAAAAATTTGTGAATTGGCAAAGAAATTTGACCTACCGGAATCAAGATCCGAACGGTTATAAAAAGTAAAGAAAAATTACGGAAGCCGTGAAAGGCTCTTATCTTAATCTTTGAATTCGAGCATCATTACAAGAAGAAAAACTTAAATCGTGAGGCATCATTGTTAGAATATATGACGCCTTTGACATCAAAATAACTTCGATTTAAGTTGTTTTATTCATAGTACCTAATGTAAATATTATCTAACATTTTATGAAACATGTTTCTTCTAAATTATTGTTTTCTTTAGACTTTGGACTCGATTACACAAATTTTATACGTATTTATATGCAAAATTAAACCTCGAATTACGTGAATTCAGCTTACACGACTATCGTTTGGTCCCACCTATCGCGTAACTCCGGGATATCACTGTACCTATTCGAAACGTCAGGAAATTAAATATCAAATACAAACGCGACATAATAGTTTTACTTAAAAAGGTATGCTTTAAATTTGTATATATTATGAAAATATGATAAGAGTGAATATTTACGATAAATAAAAAACGACAACATAACTTGTTTGCAAATGTTTAAGTAAAAACAACTGTTTAGGATTTTTTTTCTCTTTATTTATTATTAGGGACTTTTATACAAATGTATATACCAGTCCCATCGTATATCAATAAATTACATACTACTTAAAACGTAACATAGCAAACTTAATTAACTTATAGGCTACTTCAGAATTAGGTGATGACAATATGTGATGAGCTGTATAGGAATTGAATGATTCTATACAGCATTTATTTAAAATTTTGTACTATGACAGAAGACGTCACTAAAAATCTTATTATCTTTTGTTTGGATAAATAAATTATATAAATATACCTGTTTATGAATAATAAATTCATATTTTTTTAAGCAAAATTTAGTACTTGACAAAAATAACTGCTGCCTCCGTATGAGGATCGTATCAATAATAGTTCATCCGTACCATCTCCTTATTTCCTAACTTTTCTAAATTCACTATAATTTTTAATAGGTATACATTTTAATATCTTAGTAGACGTTCGTTTATATATAACGAACTTATACTCGTATTATCCTTACTAATATTATAAATGCGAATGTAACTCTGTCTGTCTGTCGCTCTTTCACGTCAAAACTACGGAACCGATTTAAATGAAATTTGGTACACAGATAGTCTAGAGCCTGATAAAGGACATAGGCTACTTTTTAATGCAAAAAAAGGGTTGTAAAGGTGGATGAAAAGTTGTAAGGAAGTATCGTCATTTTTAAAGCCAGAAGCTTGAGACCTATTTTTAGGCTTATTTTTACTTTTGATTAGATATAAATAAATATGACATTAAAATATTGTAAAAAATTTACCCTTAAGGGGTAAAATAAAAATAGGGAATGAAAAACTTTAGGAAAGTAACCTTTTACGCGGGCGAAGCCGCGGGCAGAAGCCAGTAAAATATCAATCCGACAACCGAATAAGATTTCTTTTGTCCTCTTACAATTTTATGATCAACGCTTCTCTCTGATCGCTTGCATTCTAACCTTTGCGCAAGTATTAAGCAATTTGATTCACATTGTGACTACGTAACTGATAGTTAGTCTACAATTAATCTAAACTAAGACCTGTTCCTATATAGACGAACGAAAGTTAATTCACAATAATTATTTGAATAAATTCCAAATTTTATTTGTAAATGGGTTATCTATTTATCAGCCTACCGATGTACACTCTTAGTCCTCCCCAATGGTGGGAATTATCCCACCATTAGATTTAATCACTGACGCTTGGCAATCTGATTGGTAATGGCAGTCTATATTTATTGTGTCTGTGGTTTAATAGGAGAATTGAAAAGAATTGCTTTGTTGTGGCTGCTACGAATACTATCAACCCTTACTTTGTTCGTAGATGTCATAAAAGGCGACTAAGGCTCTTAGAACTGAGCCAACCTGAGCCAACTCCCTCTGATGCGGTTTGATCAACAATTAAATTGCCAAGGAAAGTTGACATCTGGCAGGCGGCCGGTCATATTATATCGACTCCAAGTAATAGAGGTAAGAGTAGGAGAATGATGATGGTTTAATAGGAGAATACAGCTGCCCATTTACTCGGTGATCCCTTTGTCGGTTTTTATGACTCATACTGTTACTTGAAGAAGTGGTGACATATTGTATTCTTCTAGATAGTTCATGTTCATTACAGCTAGTATTCGTTCACTGCTGGACTCGAGCCTCCCCGTAACAGCTTGCGTTTTCCCCACGACTGAGTAGATAATATAGCACAATTTGTCAAAAGGTATTGATATAGGATTTTATCTGTGGGTTTCCGCCTCTTGCATAGATGTTTTACCTATCATATCCCTTAATAGTCTTTTGCGATACCCTTGGGCAAGAAAGATGATGATGAATGGTATTCTCAATTTCTCACCACATGGAGCACACAAGAGAATATAAGAACACGGATATTAACTGTAACAACTTAAATTTCTAACTATTTAATGAGACAATTTTAAACGTTATCTCAGATTATTTCACAACGAATACGATTAGACATAAATCTTTCGATTTCTGATCGCGTAAAATACGCAAATAAAATCTAAAACATTATTACGTAAAACGTTTTCTTGCGAGTTCAATAAAAACTAACTTTCATTGATTCATCCGTATACGACGCATGTTCTTTGTTACGTTTTATTATATAGTACACATTTATGCAAAGCTTGAGAATAATAAATACTTACCTACTCTGTTCGTAACAAAACAATAATAATATGTGAAGCACAGTTATTGCACACAGATGGTGTAATGGATAAGAATACCGACCTGCCAACTACCAAGTGTCATGGGTTCGATTCCCACGTAACACAATAGTACTTCGTACTTCATGCAATTATTGTTTTCAGTCATTATTAGCTGCACTATGTGTACTTTAATTATATGTTTGTATAGTCCCGCGCAATACAAAAATTATTTCCTTAGTACTTGGCGTATTTTTTTTTTATGGCGTTTACAAGATTTCGCCAATAACTAATTATAAATATCTTCAGTCTTTCAGGTTAGTCATAGTCTAAGTCAAATTGTCGCCATCAACAGTGCTATGGCCACACTGTTGATGGTATCTTGTTGGAATTTTGATGGAAAATGAAAACGTTGTAAAACACTTTTATATGATATTCACGACATTCCAGTAGTTCCTCGCATCACATTACATAAAATGCCATCAAAATTATCTAATATAACACGTTAAAACACTAAAACATGACATTACCAAATTCCCGTCAAAAGTCCCTACTTGATGTTATTTAAAGAAAAGCAATGAGTTATAAGTACACTTACACACGTAATTAAAATGACATTCAACTTATTCTTTAGAACTATATTTTGTGAAAAATGGTAATAATACAATGATAAAAATTGTAACATAAAGTATGCATAAGTTAAATATATAAATGTACCTAAATTGTGAGTAAGGTACTAACATTAATTCTAAATAATAACTTGCTTTTTAGCAACATTACAAACAATTTGGCATGAGAAAATACTATAGATACATAGGTATGCAAGACAAGAACCCTCCATCTGTATAATTTCTCTAAAATTTCTTAAAATATTGCAGCATAGATATTATTATGTGGTTGCTAATAAGAATAAGCAATTAAATACTTACACTGCAACAATTTGAGAAATTTCTTAATGTATTTTAATTGTGACTTTGTTATGATGTCACATATAATCAACACGAGACCTTTAATGCATAAGTAGAGCTACTCCGGCTCTCTCTCTTCCTGGTCGTCGGCCAATTGTAAGACAGCGCTTCGTACCATTTTTATTTTCATAGAGCGTTTGACGGAATTGATTTAACATGCTCTTTAAAGCACTAATTTAAAAAAAAAACCATACATCCGGCAGCGGCTGGAGAAAGTGTGCCTGTAGGTTGACCATTTTGTGGCCTAATTTCTAACTGGACATACCAACTTTAAAAGTAAATTATTTTCTTTTAAACCGAGCCTTACCTTCACCATTATGTCAATGTTCCACACCTGACCAATCAAGTATGAACAATCAGCACATCACATTCTCTGGGAGTGCGATCTCTGGCGAAACGAGCGTGGCCTTATATTAAACAGTTTACAAGTCACCTGTGGAGTAGTATACTATACGGACCTTGTGGCAACTCGAGAAAATCTCCGTGCGTTCAGGCGTTTCTGCCATACCTACTGTAGCATTCAATGTTAAGGCTCTCACATAGAGGCCCCATTAAGCTCTTCCGTGTCCGTCGTGACGTACTGTTGCTTAACCTAGCTGTACACCCCTTTACTTATTGGCTGGCTAGTCAATTTTGTTTTCCTGTCTCTCGCTTTGCCTAGGAGGGAAGTGGAATCTTTCTTTCCAACTCCCACTCTTTAACCTTTTTTAATTACATTTGTTGCGGGTCCCAAGACAATTAACATCATATCCCGGGACTTCATAGGGTCACACCTCGGTGTCATTTATGGATACCATTGTGGATCCTGTGGCTTACAGGAGTAACAATGGTGGGAATAAACAAGTGCGAGTTGTACTCGCGCACGAAGGGTTCCGTAAAACTAAAAAAAAAATCAAGTTTGTTGTATGGGAGTCCCGCCTTAAATATTTATTTTATTTTATTTTTAGTATTTGTTGCTATAGCGGCAATAGAAATACATCATCTGTGAAAATTTTAACTGTCTAGCTATCACCGTTCTTGAGATACAGCCTGGTGATAGACGGACGGACGGACGGACAGCGAAGTCTCAGTAATAGGGTCCCGTTTTTACCCTTTGAGTACGGAACCCACTCAAAAGCACTCTTTTATGTATCCTGGTGAACATTTTATAAAATTACTAAACAAGTGTTTCTATGACGTTTTCATCATTAACATAAGGAATAATTAGGTAATTCTCGCTTGTCTCGAACTTGAAACTTTTAACGCACCTAGTTAGTGATCTCTACATTAAGTTATAGCTAAAAAAAAAAACAAATATGTAAAGCGCCATCCTAAAGTCGATTTGAAATTGTTGCGTCTCAAATACTAAGTATTCGAAATCTTTGAAAGATATAACAGAGCTCATGAAAATACAATCTTTTTGTCTTACGAACCGAAAAATGTTACAAAAAGGATGATGTAAAAGTGCAAGATGGAACCGCCTATATTACCTAAAATACATTAAAATGTTGCTCTTGGTAATATTTTACGACAATGTTTCAACCGGTTCTTCTGTAACAAAATTAGTAATATATGTCATCGAAGTAAAATAATCATAATCAGAGCATGTATTTATGTTCAGTTAAAAATCTTAAGTTGTCGTAATGTGTTTGAGTATTAGAGCCCAATAGAAGATGTCAGATGCAGCGCATTCATCTCTTAACATCATAGTAAGTAGTAGATAATACGAGGTCCAGTTTTTAGTTCTCTTAGAGCTACTAAAAGAAATAAAAAATCTATTTATTTAAATTAAAAAAAAATATTCTTCTCTATAATATTTCCTTACTCTATTTTCAAATTTTGCCGCGAGCTGTAATCAAAAGTTCTTTTCCCGCTTCCACAGGAAAGTGGCAGATTATGCTCTTGAATAAAATAACAACTTATGTTTTAGTTATAAATATACTTATGTCATCATTTGCCTGCCCTCATCCCATGCTAAGTGGGGTCGGCACAACACGGTCTTGCCTTCCACAAACTTCTATCAGGCGTCATATCTGCATTCACAACTTTCATACACATATCTTCTTTAATACAATCCATCCATCTCTTCTTGGGTCTTCCACGATTCTTACGCCCATCGACAAGCATATTGATAACCCTCCTTGTCACATGCCTTTCAGCCCTCCTCATCACATGTCCATACCTAGACCATCTCGCGCTCCTAATCTTCTCTATCACTGGTGCTACTTTCAAACTTCCCCTAATATACACATTTCGTATCTTATCTAATCTTGTCACCCCACACATCCATCTTAACATACGCATCTCAGTAGCATGCTATCTTCTCTCATCCATCTTTTTCAATGCCCAACATTCTGATCCATACATAACGACAGGTCTAATGACACTTTTGTAGATTTTCCCCTTAATTTTAAGGGGCATCCGCGCATCACATATTGTTCCCGAGACCTGTCGCCATTTCATCCAGCTTGCATTCATTCTTCTACTAACTTTCTGGCCAATATTGCCATCATTTTGGAGAAGTGAGCCTAAGTACTTAAAATCGGATATACTTATGTGTTAATTATAATATACCTTTAGAGTTATTATCTTGTACAAGATTGTGTTACTAGAAGTTATTTTGATTCATACCGACATATATATAATTACTATTTTAAGAATTAGTTTAGTTTTTGTATTATAAATAATCACCTAAATAAATTTAATATAATCTGAATCACAGACTAAAAGAAACTATTTAAATATCTATAATATTTTAGATATTTCCGAACGTATAATAACTGACCAATCACAGCGCAGTAGTAGACTCGTCGATCATAGCGTACTAAATTTTGAAAACAAACGTTCAAGCTAGGCTCGTTAAATTTTGGATTGGTCCGTGGTGTTTGCTGAATAATTGGGATTTATTTATAATTAATACTAAACCCGGCATTCTAGTGTATAGTGAATATATGTGACTGTTCTAATAAAATATAGTTCTTCAAAATGGTAACTTCAAATGAAGAAGTGAAAAGGCTATTGTAAGTAGAATTTTGAAATTAACGAGTGTCGAGAAACTAGAAAATTATAAAGCAAATGTTACGATTATAGATTTGTACGTTATACTATGCATAGTTCCAAACAACATTTAATATGTTATATGAGTACCATTCGATATAGCTTTATGAGTTATCAATATTACAGCCGTTACGAACTAAAAGCATAAGCGTATATCACGCCCTCATACGATGTAGATGCTATTTTATTACAAACCATTACCTATAGTCCTCTAAAATTCTTCCGTATGTTCATTCGTTTATTACAGTAGCGATGTCATCACGGAGATATCTCAAAACGTTTATCATATGATGGACGAGTTGTGGTCAAATTGGTCTCAACTTGGTGTAGAAGATTCCATAAAAATTAATAATATTACTAAACTAGTGCAGATAGAAAAAGAGCTGCATAAAGATGTCCTTTCTGAGACTAGACAGAGACTGAAGACTATGGAGGATGAAGTCACTAGTAAGTATTTTAGATTTAGTGCTTGTATATATTTCAGTATGATTTGCCTGCCTATTAGCAGTAATAATAATTCTTATTTTTTAACTTAAATATTGAACAATATGTAATATATATTCTCAAATGTACATATCTAATATTGGAAGCAAGAGAATTAAATCCTGAATAAATCTATTACAAATTATCTTCCGAACAGTATAGTAGACCATTTCTCTCCCATTTTGAAAAAGGCTGCTGTTCCATAGTAAGATATACATAGGCTGAAGTATAAGAATTGCCTTATTGGAATTAAATGACGTTTGAAGTAGATTTAGCTCATACCCTCTCATATAAGCTTCATTTTACAATTAAAATATATATGTATATATTCTTGTGGAACGATAATAAGTAGATATGTAATATAAAAATTAGTTGTAATGATATCTTCACTTAAACAAAAATATTATTCAAGTGAAGACATGGTCTTCATGTTACATAAAATGGCTTGCCTTTCCACATAGATCAAAGAGGAATATAAATTAAGTAAGTTGAACTGTTTTATTGATTCCTATATGTCAACAATGTTCTACAGATTTTTTTTAGGTTACTACATAGTATGAATATACCTCTTGGTGTCCCTTGTACGCATTGATATAGTGGTAAATTTCTAAATGTATTTATTATTCTATTAAAGAGCTACTCTTTAGGCACCTGTGCAAGGAGAATAAGGATATCATCATTATGCTCTTATCCCAATTACTTGAGGTTGATTAAATATGTGCACTTCTTCCAAATTGTACACATTTAAAATTTTTGGCCATAGTTTTATGATCGACCGCCTGCCTGACATGAACCCTCCTTGGGAATGTCATTGTTAGCTAAATGGCATTCGATGGGACTGTCCCAGGTTGAAGTAAAACTCTTAATTTTCTTTAACAACATGCATAAGCATTGTAATGGGTTGTGAACCCTTACAATGCATATTCAGAGACACCACCACCTAGTAAGAGTTTGAAAATGAAGATATTTCTATATTATAATGATACTGATATATGTAATTGGTAAACTGCAAATATCTAGGGATATTTGGTGTGGTATCTTTTCAAGTGTGGATCCTACACACTACAAGATGCAAGATGTATCTAAATCTAGTAGTGGTTTTTGGTGTTAGCATTTTAAGTCTACTAAAATTCAATATTATCATATTTATCGCAGAAGATCGACGTCTGAGTAATAGCAATGTGCTATTGCGCTTCGTTCGGTGAGCGAGAGAGCCGGAAGCCTAACTGGGGTGGGTTCAGGGTTGTATTGGTAGGCAGCGGCCTAGCTATACCATTGGCAAAGGTCCATGGGCGGCAGTGACACTTACCATCAGGTGTGCTGTCTGCTCGTTTGCCGCCATAAGCAATAAAAAAATAAAAAATAAAAAAAAATATAACAAAATGAACAATTTACAACAAAAATTATTCAAATGATTCCTTATATCTAAGGAATCATTTAAATAATTTTGTTATAAATTGTTCAGACACTAATGTGTTCATTTACCACAAGTTAAAATATGTTTGCAAAGTGAAGTGGATTTATTAATCCATGAATTCATAATAGACCAATTATTACTAATTCTACTTACAATTAATCTTGTTTTATTTTTTTAACAGAATTGAAGGAGGAAGCTGAACAGCTGAGCAAATACTTATCTGTTCATATAAAAATTATAGACTTTAAGCAGGATTTTACTCTGGTTGAATATAAAAGGAAATTGGAGGAGCAAATTGCAGGGTAATATATTTTTGAACTTATTATGTCACTAATCTACTACTATAATTTTATGCAAAGATAGAGTTCTCTGGCACTCTGTTCTTATGCAAAGATAGAGTTCTCTGGCACTCTGTTCTCTCTGCCTACCCTGCAAGGGATATGGCGTGATGATATGTATGTATGTATAATTTTAGACATAGAAAAATATGTTAAAACTTATTTTATACTGACAAAAATAGTCCTCTACTCAATTCCATAAGAATATCATAATAGAAGTCAAGCTTGCATGTTTGGTGTATGAAAGTTTTAATGGAGTGTGATTTCTATTATTTTTTGTTAATTTCACCATAATCTAGTAATTCATCTGTTCTATTAATAACAAAAAATGAACAATAAATCTAGATTTTACTGCCCTTTGAAGGGCAGTAAAATTTCAGCCACTACATATTTATCAATTTTACATTTAGGGGTTCAGACATTAATAGTTAATAGCTGAAGTACTTGTTAGTAGATAGATACATGCATTTGACCATTTCTCAGAATTACCTATTTATACAACTGAATTTTGATGTCTCTAAAGAGTTAATTTCTCGAGTCACTTATAAGTAGCCTAGCTTAGGCTTAGTAAGCCAGTTTTCTATCAAATTTGTGTTTATACATATAGAAATTTTGAATAAAATAAATTTATTAATTTACTGTTTAATTTAATAAAATAGATATAGAGAACAAGTGGAACAACGTCGGACAGAGATGGAACGGCTGTTGGAGTGGCAGCATGATCTTGCTGATAAGCTTGGAGTCACTATTCAGGAGTTCCAGGAGGTTCCACTGCCATCAGAAGAGGAATTGGATAAGTTGAAAGAACATCTAAATATGCTGCAAGCTGAGAGGGATAGGAGGACAGAAAAGTTTTTAAAAATACAAGCTGAACTTAAGGATATTATGCGTAAGTTTAATATATGTCTTATTTTTTATTAGCTATCCTGTTAATATACATGTATTCTTTATTAAGGTATACATTAATAACAGTATATAGTAATAAGGTATATTAATAATAAAAATAATAATTAAGGTAAATATATCAACATCATCATCACAGCCCATAAATGTCCCACTGTTGGGCTCGGGCCTCCTCCGTAATGGGAGGGAAATTAACCTACTATAACAACGCTGGTCAGATATGTTGACATAGGGTTTTGCTCCGAGCTTTCCCTTCTCTCGCATAGATGTTATATGCGTTTTATATCTCTTAGTCGTCTCGTACGATCACCCATGGGTAAGATATGGGGTGGTGAATAGTATTCTTACTCTGTCACCACATGGATAGGTAAATATATAAATAGCAATAAATACTAAGGTATATATTAATATCTAGCGAGATAAAAACAATTCTAGAGTCATTTTGATGAAATAAGATGGCCCACTATTACATGACTTAAAATTATTATATTGCTAAGTATTGACAGTTACACCTCTCCTACTACTCTTCCCACTTGTCTCTCCTACTACTCGCCCTCTACTACTGCTCTTGGAGATAAAACTGAATCTAAAAGATCTTAAAGGCTATAAAAGAATCTTTATTGAAAATATTAATGGATTCATCTTTGACCTTATATATAATACAGAATTATGCTCATGTCTGTTTCTCATTTATAGGTAAATTGGAAATAAAACCACAAAACAAGTTTGAGCACATTGTCACCTCGTCACTCTCAGTGGACTTCAAGGTGACTGATCTAAATATGGACAGATTAAGTAAACTTCAACAAGATCTGCAAGAACAATATGAACAAACCAATAATAGGGTAGGTCCCTTTGGTTACTCTAGATACTTTATCCATGTATTAGCCTAATAACATCTACTATTGAACATAGACCTTGTGAATTGGCACAATATCATAATCTTCACTCTTCTCTGATGGATGTTGACCGTAGTTTTAAGTTTCTTGTAAGTGCTGCAGTACATTCTCCTAGTGATACATAAACATAAGCCTAAATAATCATATAAATCGCCTGTAATAATCATATTACAACTCACAGGAAAAGTACAGTACAGGAAAAGGATCACACATTGTATTTAACCTATTACTTCATTTTCTGAATCTTGTTCGCTGAACTTATTCACTTGCTCTTCTATCTACTCGGGTGAAATTTTGAACTATCATTGTGGGAAGCCGTGGTAACTTATTGTATTCATCATCAACAACCAAATAACGAAATATAGTTTTCTAATAATTGCTATAAATATAACTCTAACTTATTAGGTATTGGAACTACGTGAGCGTCTGGCCAAACTGTGGGATTGCCTTGATGAAGATCAGATTTATCGCGAAAATTTCCTGCACGCTCATCGTGGCTGCCATCCGCAGACTGAAGCTGCCATCAAAGAGGAAATTAAGCGTTGTGATCAGATAAAGCGGCAGAAGATTCAGGTACAGTGAAAAGGAGGGAGATATAAATCATACTATGAAAAAATTGACTATATTAACTGCAATTGCACAGATGGCTTAGTTGTTTAGATACCTATCTACCATGCCAAGTGTCGTGGTTCAGATTCTCATATAAGACAATGCTTAGAGTCTACAAATAATTGTTCCAAGTCTGACTGTAGTGTTGACAGTTTTCTGTCTACATACACTGTCAGTTGCGGTTTATTCGGTTTTTGAGAGAGGCAGAAGCTCCATTTTCTGGGTTTGTTTTGGTTGGTAGGCAGCGGTCCTAGTTGTACCCCTGGTATTACAAACGTCCATAAGTGGCAATAGTCATTATACCTAAAATAATGTATTATGAAACTTAGATAGGCTGCCATTCTCCTTTAAATAGTTAAGTTTTCCTTGCAATAATTTATCTGCATATACTTTAAGAGGCTTGGGAATGGAAAGTATATTTGCCCAATATACTTCTAGCTAATTCAATATTCCTGTCAGGTTTGTTTTTACAATAACTTCATTGAAGAACCTATGTGAATTAGTCTTCAGCTAAAAGACTAAAACAAAGATCTCTATTGTATATATTTCAATGAATCGACACAATCAACAGTACAACATTATGAATTAACATTTATGTTTTCATACAGGTCTTTGTAGCCAATTATCGTACAAAGATAAAGTTAATGTGGGACAATATTATGTATTCCTGCCGAGAACGTGAAGAATTTGTACATTACTACCAGGACATTTTCACTGAGGACACACTGATGCTACATGAGATGTATCTAGAGAAGATAACTCAGTTCTACAATGCTAACAAGTAAGTTTATAACCACGCCTTGTGTAAGCGAAGTATCATGAGGAAGACTGTGTAGGTTTAACAATGGTATGTTAAGTCTCTCTTCATATGGTTACCACTTATTTTCGCGTAGGAAATGCTCAAATTGGCTAAGCAATCAACAGAATCTGCTACATCACTCCACTTATAACACCAAGTAAAATCGCCAATTTACTTGTTAAGCATGGTGATTATGGATATGGTAATACCATCGCATCTTTATGGGATGGATGGATGAAATTTTAGTTATATAGATTCTTATAGCAATGGATATCCATAGTTTCTTCCCGCCCCTCTAAGAGAAAGGTATGTATCTATGAAAATCTACATGACTGAGCTTTGTGCAAAGAAAATGGCATTACAATCATAATTGGCATTCTCAGTTGATCACTGATGCATACTGTTAGGTCCGAATCTCCTCCATAATAGGAGGAGAATTGATTAATTGTACTATGCTGGTCAGACAGCTTGGTATGTTAATACATAATATACCCCTTAGTCGTTTTTTTTCGGTCGCCTACGAATAAGAAAGGGGATAGTGAGCTATATTCTTACTCCATCACTGCAAGGGTACATGTTAATAATAAAGAAAACCATTTACTGTAGTACTTCTTGTAGTTTTGTCGAGGTAAACAACCTCGACAAAACTACCATAACTTAAGCAGTTGAAATATTAACCAGATTAACCTATTTCTTATCTGCAAATTTTATTGTTGTTTATTTTAGACACATATTTGACTTAGTGGTAACACGTAAGAACTTATGGCTGAAGATGACTGAATTGGAAGCTCGTGCGACTGAGCCTGGTCGTTATCATAATCGCGGTGGACAGCTCTTGCGTGAGGAGAAGGAGAGGAAAGCCATTGCCAGTAATGTAAGTAACCGGAATTGTATAATTGTGTTGTGCTTACTAGAATTATGAATTTCGGGTAATGTAATTATGACTTGTTGAAATCGATAATTTGTTGGTAAATACCGTTTTCATCATCTCATCATCATCATCATCATCTTCATAGCTCAGATACGTCCCACTGCTAGGCTCGAGCCTCCTTCACGTTGGAAGGGAAATTGACCTACTATACCTGACCTGACCTACTCATACGTGATCAGTCAAGTTGGATTTATTTTGTGTTTGCCTTGCATAGATATGAATGCATAATTTATCCCTTAGTCGTCTTTTACGTCCCATGGGTAAGATGCGATGTGGTGAACTATATTCTTACTCTATCATCACACTGCAAGTGGTAACAGAGATTAGAAGTATCATCTTAATTCAGACGATTGCAGTCATTATCATCCTCTTACCATTGTTTGATTGTGTAGACAGAAAACTGTCAGCAGCGTGAACCTGCCACTAGAGAATAAGTATTTTAAGGAATACCTTAGTGGTGGAAATTTATTTTAGATAACTTAATAAAAATACTTCTATTTACAGCTCCCGAAGATTGAATCACAGATCCGAGAATTAGTGATTGAGTACGAAGCGAAGACCAATAAGACATTCACTGTTGATGGCAAACCTCTCCTTCAGCTCATGGAAGACGAATGGGAAACTAGAAAAGCTGTAAGATATATTTATTTATCTATGCATACTTTCATTAATCTGTCGACGCCTTACCATATGATATCCCTATATGGGATCCCTTCCTCATCCTCCCCATATAGCGATAGACCAGAATCGCCACTCTTAGCAGCCGGCTTGGTGATCGCCGTTGACGTTATGGATTTTGCAAGAGAATTTGTGTTACCCACAATCCTGATGCTCCTTTAGTCGGCCTACCTACCTAACCTATCATTTTCAACACAGATTTATATTATGTACTTAAAAGAAAGAAGAAAGACAATATCTTTGTTTTTACAAATTAAAAAAAATATATTATAAAAATATTATAAATAAGTTAATAAAAGTAAAAAAAAAATGTTATTGGGGCTCAACTTGTGGCCGGGAATGCAGGTGCACCCCAGCCGTTGATTTACAGCCCAAACTAAAAACAACTAGCGTAAACACTTCTCAGTGTGTACAATGTAATAAAAAAGCTGAAATTTTCCCTACAATGATATCATCTCATTTCAGCTCATATATGTCCCACTGTTAGGCTCGAGCCTCCTCCATAATGGGAGGGTAATTGACCTACTATACCACGCTGGTCAGACGTGTTGGTATAGGCTTTTGTTTCGAGTTTTCCTTCTCACGCATAGATGTTTTATATCCCTCAGTCGTCTCGTACGATCACCCACAGATAAAATAGGGTGTGGTGAATTGTATTCTTACTCTGTCACAACACGGAAGATATAATACAATGATATGCTTGAACCTAATTTATAACTACTCTTATGATATCATACAATCTTATAAAACAAAATGTTTACTAGGAACGTCACAATAAGCTATCGGCCCGAAAACAGGCGCTGACACCAACCACACCGCTGTTCCGTTCACTTGCCACGTCACCACTTGGCAAACGTAACAGGACCGCTGCTGGCTTGGCTGCCACTGCTGAGAAGAACAGGTAGTTGCAAATATATGTACATCATATTTGCTCTTTTTAATTAATACAAGCTGAAAATCGCTATCTTGAGTTATCTAGAAATTGGTTCAAATTACTGAAATTTAGGATTTAATATGCTTAATTATTTATAAAAACCCGATTACGAAACGAAAAATGATGTCACACCTATTGGGAGTCCGGCCCAATTGTGCTGCCACTTACACCACTGTGAATTATTGTAGCACATGCAAATCTCGCTTCGTATCATATTTACGTCTTTAAGGTGACGTGTGCCATCTACCGGACAATGTTTACACATTGTATAGGCTTAATACTTCAAACTTTACAGTTAGAATTGTATTAAACGATGACACAACCTTGTTATTCAAATTACTGAACTTTAGCATTTAACATGCTTAATTATTTATAAAAACCCGATTACGAAACGAAAAATGATGTCACAAGCGGGGTTCGAACCCGCACCTATTGGTTGTCATTAAAGTGATCATAGAAAGTGGTTATCATGATTAAAAAAATGTAGAGTTCATAAAACGCAAGTTGAGACTGATTAAAGTGCAAAATATTATAGAAAGTCTTACATGTTGCCTTTTGCATAAAGAGTTTTGTGCCACAGGCTGGTTAACTTTTGTTTTTATTGCTTAAGGTGGTAAACGAGCAAGTAGCACCCCTGTAAGTGTTACTACCGCCCATGGACTTTTGCAGTACCAATAGTATGTCGCTAGGCCGTTGTCAACCAATATAAACCCCAAACCCACCCAGTTGGGCTTCCGGGTTTCTCGCTCACCGAACAAGCTGAATAGCAGATTGCCATTACTTAGACGTCGATCTTCTGCGAGTGTGGTACTACCCCGGACGGACCAGCCCGCGCGGCTGTGAATCAACTCAACAGCGTGGCCCTACCACTACTAAAAAATCTTAATTTCACAAGCTTAATTATTCTGCAATAGTTATTGCCTACTAAGATTGCAACTTGTCTTCTTCAGCTATACGAGCTATTTACACCGCAAGTCAAATAGAATTAGCGTAGGATTTTCTTCACAGTTGTTTATTTTCTACTTTGAGCTTTCCTGGGATAAGAAAATATTTGTGGAGTACGCACTGATCTATACATGGAAAAGTAGTAATGGCCTTCTCTTCTGATTTCTTTTTCGAAAATGCAAAAATATTATAGTCGAACCGCCTTTTCGCCTGATTCTATAATTTATTTTATGTTTGATATTATATTTATTTTAAGAATATTTTTTCATATTTGTAAATTTGTATTTTACAAATAGATTTATTATAGCAATATTGAATTATAAATAGGTCATCTAATTCATAGGCCACCGACCAAGCGTCAACTGATAACGAGCAGCGCTGCTAAGGCTGTTACTTCAGTCACCAATAATTTGTCGGCGTTGAAGAGATCAGCAATCTCCACTGTCAAGAGGTAAACGATCCAAAAAGCAATGTTAATACAGATAAGGTCGGGTAAGGGTATAAGTACCGAACCCCCATTGAATATTGTCGAATCGATTCCTCACCAACAAGCTTTTTGTGCGAGCCACAAATGGTATAAGACATATTTTAATAAAAATATTGGCTGAGATGATGAATATCGCAGGAGCTCTGCACTATTTTGGTGTCACTGCATCACGAGATGATGGATCCCGAGGATTATGTTTTAGCTTACATAATTTCTGAAATTCAAATGTTTTAACCAGGCGAGTCTGCGACTCTCTAAATAGTAGTAACTAACATTTTTATATATTTTTTTTGTCAATCATCAAAATTTCTCGATATATTCAATATGAAACTATCATCCATATCAACTATACATTTATATTTTATTCTGTTCGCTAACAAATATTTAAAAAAATATAAAATGACAACTTTCGGTTCCTGAAGTCATAAGAAATATCTAAAAACTTTGTCAAAATTATAGAATGTTATTTGAATTTCTATTCTTTACTCTCGTCTCACAGTCTTGTAGAAACCTCCATAACAGGACGGATTGGCTTACTTATAGTATGCTGGTCAGGTCAGAACCAGAAAGAGGTTTGCCTTGAGATTTCCTTCTCTCGCGATTTTTCGTCTTTAATAATCTACTACAAGAAAGGAAACTGTAGTCAAATATTTTTTTCGTAACAATGGGTTAATGAAATTAATTTGTTTAAATATACCTATGAAATTAATTTGTTTAAATATATAGAGAATTGTATTTATTAGTATAAGTCTTAATATGCTGTGTTGTTGCGACCAATATTACCAATATATATTCCACGTGGGTATCATAAAAGACGACTAAGAGCTTAACTTTAAGCCTAGGCCAACTAAATATGAGGCTTTCTGGTCAACAATTACATGCCCAAAGAGGATTGACGTCAGGCAGGTGATCGTAAAATTATTGCCCAAACTTTGCAATGTATACGATGGAAGAGACTACATATTGCTTCCGCAAGTAATTAGAATAAGATTAGGATAGCGATGAATATAGATTAGTTAATAATACATAAAGAATTTTATCGGCAGTTGTTATTAAATTTAATGCAATTAAATCATAAGGTGTTCTTTGGGTAATATTTTTCATTCCTTTATGATTGCAGTGCGCGATTGTGAGTTTATTGATGTGAAAACAACATTACATCTTAACTGTTGAGGCAAGTCGTTTTTGATTGATTGTGATAGCAATCAAATTATAGTTTTAATTATCGTGTATGTAGCAGGAATGAGAAATATTACAATGTAGTGCATATTATGTAATTTGCTTTTATAATAGAATATAGAACAAGCATACGTAGTAATTATAGATTGATTATTCAAAAAAACATAAAGTAATTATGTTGGATTATGTGTGTAGATTGAGTTTTGTAATATTTTTGATGGACGCTCATAGATATGAGCCAATATCGTATCGATGTATTGAAATTTCATATTATGTAATTTTTAAAAAGAGTCTGGACGGATCAAAGCATAGTCTCGGGGTCATAAGGACCGAGTTGACCTGATCGGCCGGGCGGGATTTGGTCGGCTTGTAGCGGGTAAAAAACGTCAAAATTATTAGCTATAAACTATTGTCATAAATTCATTTTTTTAATATACAGACTTATATTTTCTATTTATTAATTTTTGTTTGCATGAACTACCGAAAAGGATGTACGGAATCTTCGATGCTCAAGTCTGACTCCAATTGATTGATTTAATTTGAATTCTATGTATTATCTATCCATCGGCCCGTAGACGTCCATTGTTGGAAATAGGCCTCTCCACGAGAATGCTATTAAGAACGAACCTGCACCACTTGCATCCAACAGCAATTCAATGTGTAATTAAAAAATTGTAAGAAGTCCTTGTGAGAGTATGGAGTATGTACTGGGACGAGACCTGTGTTCCAAGACTCCAGACCTCGACCTACCTAAAGATTAGGTTAAGCTATGTTAAGGTGATAGAAACATATGTATATTATATTTAAAAATTTTCAACAGGCGAATAAGTGGGCGATTGGTAGCAAGAGCGGTTGCGGGAGGTAAACTTGGACCTGAAGTTAAAAGAAAATTAGAGTATGGAAACGATGGCAGAAAGACTCCGAAAACCGTCAATGGCAGTATCCTTAAACATAAGCGGACGGTAAGTTAAGAAGTTTGCTTATTGGTATTTATTTTCTTTATTAAACACATTACATAATTTTTTTAGAGCTAATTAATCTCTTAGAGCAATCAGGGTATTGGTATTGGTAACTGAATTAGCAATGAGTAGGTGGTAACTCAATTAGCATACGGTAGTTTGTTGATCCGCATGTTGCCCTACCGTCGTTTCAGATGGTTTATGCGTGATATGACCAGAACTTAGTCTATAAAAAGTAATACTTTCAAATACTGAACTTATGTACTTTTCTATAACCAAATACTCATTAACTGCTTTGTAGCCGATTGTCTTTTATCCTGGGTAATTTGCTATAGATACAGAGAATTATATATATGGTACCGTGGGCGAAATCTAATAATTCATAAATGTGTTTCTTTTGTAATGATTTTTGATATACAAGAGGTATACATAATATTTGCACAAATGGCGTTGACATCTAAGTAGCGACCTTCCATGCCAAGTTTTTCATGTTATACGTCCGAACTCATACAGGATAGTTCCTTTTGCGATCTTCAACTGAGTGCTCCAAGTCTGAGGGTTAATTGCATGTTTCTCATCTTTAATAATGAGTAAAGTATTTATTGGTAGTCTCCCTATATATGTATGACCTTCTGATACCGTGTGTATTAAAATTTAGTGACCCACTCATTGGTATGCTCGTATGCCAAATGCTGCATTTATAGGTTCTCATTGGTAGAAGGCTATACTGAAACGTACCACCTAAAGATTCTGGTGGCCCGCTCAATAGACTAAGAGCGGAAATGCTATATGACCGGTATGCCCTTCTGTTGATACTCGTACGGTTTGTGCGAAGTGTGGCCATAACCTGACAAAAGGAATTTATTGAAATGTAGTTAAATTGCTATTTTAATGGCAAGCGTTCTTTTGTTCACAGTCGTTAGGTAAACGCCGTAGTGCAGGTCGTCGTTCGACTGATGCAACACGCTCTACCGCATCGCAAGAGTCACACCCAGTAAAGAGGGACCCTCTTATGGAGACAACCCTACTGACTACATACACTGATTTCAAGGTGATTTTATAATTGGCCTAATAATAATGCGAAAGTGTGTATATTGGGGTTTGTTTTCCGTGTATTGACGGTATAAAAATACCACATGTCACCTTGGCTTCTTTTTCCACTGGTATTATAAGATATAAGGTTCTACTGTAAGAGATAAGGGATGCTGAAAAATACGTAGAGCAAGTAAAATTTTAGTTATTAGCAGGCTTTTCACAGTCCGCCCATGTTCATGAATGCTGACGTTTCAAAGCATTGAGAAAATGCAAGTAAATACAAACGCAATAAAATTCGTATTTTTCTTTTCTATTTTGTGTGTGTCATGTGTATTTAAACTAAAATAACAAATCTACTAAAAAATCTTTAGATTCTTTACGTAAAAGAGAAAATACATTTCAAATGGCACGGAGACCGTGCGATGACAGCTTTTCTATGTGGTGATGGAGTAAGAATATATTTCACGAACCCCCAATTACCCGTTGGTATCATAAAATACGACTATTGTAGGTATATAACATGCATGCAACATCTATACCAACTCGTTTGATATAGTAGGTAAATTTGCCTCCCTTTGTGGAGGAGGTCTGAACGGTTCGTATAAAAGATGAGATGATTGTCACAGGAAAGGTAGGGATGGTGATAAATTTAATTCTTGCGCCGTCACCGCACTGACTAATTATAAAGAAGTGTATTAAATTAGCAATATATTTAAAATATTCCTTTATTTTTTTCAGGACGGCATTAACGAGAAACAAATTAGCCGTAGCTCGATGGCGAATCCTAAACTGCAAGAAATCCCTTTAGTAACCTGTAATATAATTGAAGAAAACGGTACCCCAAAGAGAGTCAAAACTCCATTGACTCCTAAAGTAGGGAAAGAAAACATACAATTATCTAATGGAACTGTAACGCCTAAGAATAATTTTTTACTTACACCTACACGTCTTACGCGATCAGCGCTCAAGTTAAACAACGATGGTTTCGCGACACCCAGAGCTCCCCTTAGTGCACATAAAATGCACCTACAAACGCATGTCACTAATTTAGGGGTCAAAACTACCCCTTCCATTATTAGCAGGTCTAAGTCTCACACGCATCTAATGCGAGCCAAAAATCTGCCGCCTTTAATTTAAAAAAGTATTTGAATAATCGTTTCAATATTATTTGTTAAATTTGTGGATGACTATTACTAGTTAGAACTTCGTTGAACAAAAAAAAAAGGATAATTATTGGCATGGATTCCATTGCGATTTGTAGTTTTCTCATTCAAGAACATCCTACAATTTCTTAAGATATGAAATATCAGAACACCTTAGTTTTCCGACGCAATACCATAACATGATTTTTTTTTGGCGGGCTATGGGGTCACGCCACGCTAAATCCGCACGACCCCATAGACCCACTCTACAAGTACCTCTCCACGCCGTGCGAGCGGGCCACCGGAACCCGGTTTTTGTCTTCGGTGGCACCATAAACATGCTTGTTGGATTCAATTAATAAAAAATCTTGAAAAGTTAATATAAAAATAAGATGACATTCCATAATCACTGCACAAACTGTGTAGTGGTCTAGGTAACAACCTCCGATGCTGACTGTTGTGGGGATCTCCACACAGGTCAGTTCTTTATGATCCATCAATGATTGTAGGTTTTTAGTCCTCCCGCGATTATTATTTATATTTTAAGGCTAGGCGTTATTTTCTTTTTAAATAAAAGAGATCGAACGCAAACAGAAATTATTTTTTGTCAACTAAATTCTTTTTGACAAACATATCAAGGTGCGTATGCGTATTTACTAGGCCTTACAATTATTATATTTGTATAAAGACATTATTCAGTTATTTATACGTTTCCCCACGATACATCTTAGATTTTTCTGAAGTATTAAATAGTTATTTTTAGAAGATTACAGTTCTCTTAATGTATATTTGAATCTCTTGAATTGTGTGCTTGATATATTGATTTTTATGTTTGCATATAGTTTTAATTAAATAATAGCAATTTTGATAGTTTTGTAAGTTATTTTTAATTCTTAGATTAATTTTATGTTCTCTGATTGGATAATCTAAATTTATTTTAATTTATATATTTAGCTTTGAAGCTATTTCTGCAAATAATTTGACATTAAATTTAATTTATAAGGCAGCTTAACATCACAATAAAAATATTTTTTAGAATGAGTACTTAATTTTTATCAGTATTTGAATATCTGCATGTTGACTTTCATTCTTTAATAATATAAATTGAACGTCTAAATATATATAATTCAATGTGACATTTTTAATTAACATAGAATTTAAATATCTTTATTGTAAATTATATTTGTAATATATTCGCATAATTTAAACATGACAGCATTTTTAATTACTTGACCTACTAGTTTTTCTAGTTTTATTTTCGGCAAATGTTTGACCTTATGTCACAAAACAAAAATATTTGCATATTCTTACTTGAATAAAATAATATTTTATTAATCAAATGTCTATATATTTTGATTACGAAGTTGGTAAAAAAGGTCGTAGATTTAGAAGAGCGGTGGATGGTGATAAATATGATATAGAACGGATTTTAGATGTTTCTCACACAGAAGCCTTGTTTGGTGACGTTAATATTGGTTCCTTAATGTAAGTGCTCTCTCTACTGATTATAATAGTGGTTTATTATAATTATTGTGTTACTCGTGTGGGAATTAAACATACAATGAATCACCACCCCCTTGGTTTCCACTGGGAGTCATAATAATCGGTAATAAGAGAGCACCAGGCGAGTCGCCAGCAACGCTACCATGGGCAAGCTAGATATATGGCTCGCTTAATGTCTAATGTGGCGATTATTGAATTATTCGCCCTTCATAGCGTGGCTTCTGCTCAACAGTGGACGTCGTTAGGCTGACGGATAAATGGCTATAACTATAACCATTCCTAATGGTGAGCTCTTCCATAATAGGAGGGAAATGACGTACTCAGCACGCTAGTCAGGCGGGTAAGTATAAGGTTTTATTTCGAGTTTTCCTTCGTTATGTAGACGTTATATGCATTTGTAAACCCTTTTTTTTCCTTGCGGTGGGCTATGTATGTGGTCGCGCTCCGCCAAATCGGTCCGGGGCGACGGAAGAGACGGTACGCAACCCCACAGACCCACCGTGCAAGGACTCCTCTCGCCATGCGGGCGGGCCACCGGTACCCGATCTTTGTCTTCGGTGGCCATGCATTTGTAAACCCTTAGTCGACTTTTACGATACCTAAAGGCAATTTTGTTTCTATAAAGACCAGTTCTGTTTTGCACATACCGATTGCGTGTCTGTTCGTAAAATAAAATATCTACTACAAACGCAAAAAAATGCGCATGACTTAGTATCACTTCAAAAAAGTTTACGCGCACTCGTGATTTGCAATAACTATACCTATAGGTGCTTTCAATAATCATGGTGTATACTTGCTGTGGTCTAACAGCTAACTAACATAATGGATTACAGTGAACTGTCCGTACTCTCGATATGTATGATAAATGAAGAAAAACGTGTGGTAGGTTTCCTAGCGCTTTCTGACCACCCTAATGTGAGCGGCTTAGATCCTTCCGATTGGGAACGTTGGCTAAGGAATTTGTATGAGTACGTAATTTTTTGTATATTATATACTCTCTTATCCGTGTGGTGACGGAGTAAGAATACAATTCACCACCCCTTATATTGCCCGTGGGTGATCGTAGGAGAGTACTAAGGGATATAAAACGCATATAACATCTATGCAAGAGAAGGAAAACTCGAACATAACCCTATACCAACACGTCCGACCAGTGTGGTATAGTAGGTTAATTTTCCTGCTATTAGGGAGGAGGCCTGAGCCCAACAGTGGGACATATATGGGCTGTGATGATGATGATATACTCTCTTAGCATTATCTTAATCTATTATTTCACAATGTATTGCATTGCAAGTCTAAATATATTATAAAGAACATCATATATAAACTGCGGCGGTCCTGCAGTTATATTGGATTTTTTAGTACTATATCCTACACGCGGTTAAGGTAACCAGTCCTTACCTTCCTGTCGCAGTCGAAAAAAACGTCTGCGAATCACCAAGAGACTAGGTAGCAGCAATCAACTGAGATACTCCAATCTTCAAATTCGCCTGCCCATCATGGCAATTCTGGCGTTATCTCACTTGGAGAGACCCAACTGTGTACGATGATAGATTGAGTTTTTTTTTTTTATATATATAAAATGCAATGTAACTTGCCTGTTATAAAAAATACAAATAATTCACAATTACTTTTGCTATCGTTTAACCGTTTCTTTCTTTTCAGTTTGTAGTGACATGGGATAGATTCCTAGTTTTTAAATTTACTAAATATGTCATAAAATATATACGGCAGTTCATAAATATTGATTGATGTATGCCAGACTGAACTAGCGAGTTATACCCGACCCGTGTTTGATTATGAAATTTGCACACTGATGTATGCGCGACTGAGCTAGCCATTGAATATTGTCTTATGGACACTAATAAAATAGGAAGGCTATGCTAACAATTAAAACAAAATTGTTTCTTGTATTTTTATTGCATGTGGTGACAAACGAGCAAGCAGCACACACGTAAGTGTTACTGGCGCCCATAGAACTTTGCAATACCAAGGACACAGCGAGGGCCGCTGCCTACCAATACAAACCCCAAACCCACCCAGTTGGGCTTCTAGCTCTCTCGTTCACCGAACGAAGTTCAGTAGCACATTGCCATTACTCAGACGTTGATCTTCTGCGAGAGTGTGGTACTACCCCGGACGGACCGGCCCACGGCTGTAGACAGAAGACTGTCAACAGCGTGGTCCTACCACTACTAATTTTATATTTAACTTTTGGACGTCGTTTAAATATACGCAGTTATTTTTAATAAAATTCACAATTACTTTTGCTATCGTTTAACCGTTTCTTTCTTTTCAGTTTGTAGTGACATGGGATAGATTCCTAGTTTTTAAATTTACTAAATATGTCATAAAATATATACGGCAGTTAGTAAATATCGATTGATGTATGACAGACTGAACTAGCGAGTTATACCCGACCCGTGTTTGATTATGAAATTTGCACACTGATGTATGCGCGACTGAGCTAGCCATTGAATATTGTCTTATGGACACTAATAAAATAGGAAGGCTATGCTAACAATTAAAACAAAATTGTTTCTTGTATTTTTATTGCATATGGTGACAAACGAGCAAGCAGCACACACGTAAGTGTTACTGGCGCCCATAGAACTTTGCAATACCAAGGACACAGCGAGGGCCGCTGCCTACCAATACAAACCCCAAACCCACCCAGTTGGGCTTCTAGCTCTCTCGTTCACCGAACGAAGTTCAGTAGCACATTGCCATTACTCAGACGTTGATCTTCTGCGAGAGTGTGGTACTACCCCGGACGGACCGGCCCACGGCTGTAGACAGAAGACTGTCAACAGCGTGGTCCTACCACTACTAATTTTATATTTAACTTTTGGACGTCGTTTAAATATACGCAGTTATTTTTAATAAAATTAATGGTCGAGTTTTTTTAAAGAATTTCTTCTTTATCTTTTTTACACGCTTTATTTAATTTTAGCCGGTACTATATATCACGAAATACACTGTTCATACATTTTATTTGTTGCGTTGATTCTGTAAAAGAATACTTCCTTGAAGAGGCGCTTATTTCTGTATTCCATAATGATTGTTACCTTTTATATATTGTCCTCGCTGTGCCTATGTTATGTCCAGATGGTAAGTTTACGAATGTTTTTAGTTATTTAAATTATTTGCAATTATATTTTGAATATGAGAAATATAATAATAGATCATTGTCATGATGTTTAGTTCGTTTACATCTTTCATTGCCTCCAGTATTGTAAAATACGATAATGAAACGTAGCATAAGGAATATTTGAAGCATAACCAACCATTCGGTTTGGCTAAGATGGTATAATTAGCTAATATTTTAGCCCAATGGTGGAGGAGTCACTTTCTCAACAAAGGGACTTAAATGAATTGAAAAAGAGAATTGTATAATTGGTTCAGTGCTATAAACAAACGACCGACGTGAGGCGAGTAAAAAAGTAGCTGGGTTATTATTCAGTTGTTTTTCTGGAGAAATTGAGAACATATATTGTGAACTAAAAGTTTATGGTGGAATCTTAATTTATATTTCTCTTGCCTCTTTAAAAGACCAAGACTTGAGACAAAAATAGGTTATCTACAGATGTTTGAAGTATAACAGTGTATTATTTACTTTTTAACCGACTCCAAAAAAGGAGAAGGTTCTCAATTCGTCTGTATTTTTTTTACGTTTGTTACCTCATAACTATCGACTAGACGAAGGAATTTTAATGATTCTTTTTTATTTGTTAAGAACTTATTACAAGGCACGCAGTATTTAAAAAACGTAAATTATACACGATTTTACCAAGAGAAATGGACGCTATGGGTGGCAATTATTTGATTACAGCTATGAGACAGGACATCTGTCCCAAATTGAAGGTTCGTCGTGCAGTGTAAGTAAGCGATAAGACATTAATTATTGAAACCATTATAATGTACTACTCTCAAGCAACATTTATTATACAAATTACTGAAATTTTTAGCATTTAATATGCTTAATTATTTATAAATACCCGATACGAAACGAAAAATGATGTCACAAGCGGGGTTCGAACTATTTGAATAACAAGGTTGTGTCATCGTTTAATACAATTCTAACTGTAAAGTTTGAAGTATTAAGTCTATACAATGTGTAAACATTGTCCGATAGATGGCATACGTCACCTTGAAGACGTAAGATATAATATGAATCGAAATTTGCATGTCCTAAAATAGTTCACGATGGTGTAAGTGGCAGCACGGTTGGGCCGGATTCCCAATAGGGGCGGGTTTGAACCCCGCTTGTGACATCATTTTTCGTTTCGTATCGGGTATTTATAAACATTTATTATAACGAATTAAACCTAAAAACTATGTAACGTCACCTACAGTTTAAATATAACATACCCGCTTATTTAGAATTATGTCAGATAAGAGACCAGCTGACAAATCCAATCCAAATGAGCAACGTTCACGCAACTTAGGAGGATCGAAATAACAATTCAGCACCCCTTATCCCGTCCGTGGAAATCATAAAATACGGTTAAAAGATAAATATACGTATAACATCTCGTAAAAGGAAAATTCGAAATAAAACTAAGTATATTAGCCCGATCAGCATGGTACAGTAAGTCAATTTCCCTCCCATAGTGGAGTAGATTCGAACCCAGCCATAGAACGTATATGAACTGAAATGATGATAAATAAGATAGAGGTAATATTATTTTATACTGAATATAATAATATATGTGTGAATGTGAGCAAAACCAAAATAATGGTCTTTGAAAGAGATAAAACCAGAACAGATGTAAGAGTAACAATAGGTAATGATGTACCTACTAGAGCAAGTGGATGAATTTGTATATCTTGGATGTGGATTTAGCCTAGATGGAAGGTACACCACTGATATAGAGCGAAGAGTGAATGCGGGAAATAGAGTGAACGGAGCGTTGGGGCAACTTCTCGGCAGCCACCACCTCACCCAGAAGGCACGTGTAGCAATACATAACGCAGTGCTTGTCCCAACATTACTGTATGGAAGCGAGAGTTGGGTATGCAGAAAAGAGTATGATAGTAAAATTAATGCGGTCGAAATGCGATCTCTGCGGAAAATCTGTGGAGTTAGGCTGACCGACCGCATTCGTAACGACGACGTAAGAGAGCGAGTAGGTATGAAAGAGAGTATTGGTGTAAAGATGCGAAAGGGAATGCTCCGATGGTTCGGACATGTGGAAAGAATGCCGAACGAACGCCTGGTATAGATATACAATGCGAAAGTGGAAGGATGTAGGTACCGAGGGAGACCGAGACTAACCTACCTAGACCAGATCGGTCATGTACTGAAGGAAGGTGGAGTCAAGAGTCTCCGAAACCGGCGAGCGTGTATGAAGAGAATTATGAATGTTGAGGAAGCGAGTGAAGTATGCAGAGATAGAGTTCTCTGGCACTCTGTTCTCTCTGCCTACCCTGCAAGAGATATGGCGTGATGATATGTATGTATGTATGTATAATAATATATAATACTAGCTTCTGCCCGCAACTTCGTCCGCGTGGAATAGTCGTAAGTTAGCGTTAATCCAAAGTATATCCAAACTATTCCTCCTACAATACTTCATCCCCCTTTTCAACCCTTTACAACGCTTTTTCCAATTATAAAGTATGCCTATGTCCTCCTATTCTCAGGCTTTAGACTATCTGTGTACCAAATTTCATTTAAATCGGTTGAGTAGTTTTGCCGTGTAAGCGAGACAGACAGACAGAGTTACTTTCGCATTTATAATATTAGTAAGGATTTTTTTTTTAGTTTATTGATAAAGAAAAGGGCTTTGTCGCTTAGCGACTATATCGCCCAATACACATATTTAATTTATATCTAATTACATTATAAGTATATACTATCTTATAGCTAGTTTGTATAATTCTAAAGCCTTACTTGATAGTGGCAACGCGAGAATGGAATTACAGTAGCCTATGTCATACTTTTTTTTTGACCCAAAACTCTTATTTCTGGTTTCCTCATTCCGAACGCATTCCATTAGAACATGGTAAAGATCATCGACAACATTACAATCTATACAATTAGGTGATTGGGTTTTCTTAATCAAATATGAAAATTTGTTGCTTGCAATGTGGCGAGATCGAAATCGTAAAGCTACTGTCGTAGTAAGTTTATTCAGGGTACAGTCAATCCATGGAGTTCGGGATACCTCTGGTTGGATAGTCCGATACCAAATTCCTTTTTCCTTTGATCTCTCATCAAAGGACTCCTGCCAATCATTTAAACACCACCCCTTAACAAGGATTATTTAACACTGAGAAAAAATATTATAATTTGTTAATATTAATATACGAGCCGAAGCATCGTTTGTCCATATAAAATTCTATACCAGACCGTCTGACTAGCATACGTAGTATAGTAAGTCAACTTCCCCCTATTGTGGAGTAGGCTCGAGCTCAGCCACAGGACGAAGATATATGAGCTGAGATGATGATGAAGAATAATACAAAATTGTAATTTACATGCAGGGAAGAAGATAATGATGACGTTGTAAATATATTAGATAAGACATGTCCACGTTTAAAACAGTTGTATGGCTTGTACTACATTAGTGAATTGATAGGACGTCATCCAGACAGTCAAAGGAAAATTCTTGTTGGAGATGTGAGTTTAGGTGATTCATTTATTATAACGAATTTTCGTTTAGACGTTTTACTCTTACATGTTATGCAACCAAATTTTGTATTAAAAGTACCTATTAGATAACATATTTATTAAAAGTACCTATTAGATTGGTCACGTACTGAAAGAAGGTGGAGTCAAGAGTCTCCGAAACCGGCGAGCGTGTATGAAGAGAATTATGAATGTTGAAGAAGCGAGTGAAGTATGCAAGGATAGAGTTCTCTGGCACTCTGTTCTCTCTGCCTACTCTGCAAGGGATATGGCGTGATGATATGTATGTATTAGATAACATTAAGAATACAATATGTCACCACCGATTATTTTCTCATGGGAGTCGTGAAAATCTGCTGAGAAAAATGTGAACACACAAAAAAAAATTCTATGTAGGACTCGAACCCTTATATTTTAACATATGTCATCTATAAATCGCTAATTAGAACACTATGCCACCACCATCGTCAATATATAAAATTGAAAATATGAAAGGCTTACAGCCTTTATATGAATATGAAGATCAAAAGTACCAAGGATTTGGTATTTTTGCAATTCTACGAGTATATGACTAATATAGGGTTAAAAGACTTTGATTTTGAGAAATAGGGTAAGCCAATATTCATATTTTCCATTAAATGCAATTATAGAGTAATTATTAATATAAACACACATTCTAATATAATATTAGAATACACATTGCATAGGTATATACGAATTGTTATGAATATTAAAGGGCAATAGAAAAGGTGTCCATTTATCTTGATTATATTGAGTAATTATAAGTACATATATTATATCAAATGATTTTTAGATTTCAGTTAGAATATTTTTTTATCTATATTTTAACTGTTTATCTATTAAATGCATTCACTCAGGCGACGGTCGACGTGAATAATACTGATATTTTTATAGGTACAAGGCCGCGCGGTTTCTGTTATTTGCATAAATACAGAAATTAATTATAAGAAGCTTCAAGATTTATATGATCTGAAACCTTTTTATGGACTTAATGCGGCAACGCCCTTAGAAAAGGAACAATATAGACGTACGAATAATTTGTTCACATTATTTGGGTTTGTAATATTTTTAGTAGATATTAGGATAGGTTTTAGGATATTTAATATGAACAATTAACTATTTATAATAACTACAACTAATTATCTAGATTACTAGATAATTATACTATATTGTCTAGATTACTAGATAATTAATATATCACCAAACGGACTACCGTTTGGTTGGTTGGTTTTGGTGATATATTAAAATAATATGTGTAACTACCCACTTCTTTGCCGCAAGGTAAATTTTGAAACACAACTTTATGCCAATCCGTTTGATCTAAGTGATTAGGTTAACTGCCCGCCTTACGCGCTTCCCGCTCAATGTAGACAGACGCACCCAACAGTGATGTACACAGGTAATTAAAAAAGAAAGAAGCGTTAGAATCATCATCATTCAGCCTTTACCGTCTATTGCTAGACGTAAGCCTCCCTCATACTTCGCAACAAAATGTGTTCTGTGCCGCCGGTATCCAATGTTAGTATAAGAGCACCTAGATCTTACAATAAATATTTATTCTAACATAAAAGTGAATGGTAGTACAGATACGGACATAAAACGAGGGTTTATATAATACATTTCTGTTTAGTGATAAAATCTTTCTATGCCAGTATATACTCGTAGTATAAGTTGACGAACAGAATAGATTCTTTAGGTTCTTGCGAATTTATAGCTGTACCTACACTACATGGTGACTTCGGATTTCTTTCTATCTCGTTTAAAACTGTGAATCCAACATCATTTTTTTAGTATCCAGCGAAATGTTGTGTTCATACGATTATTCTATTTGGTGTTAGCGATTCTGTATTCTCCAAGATTAATTAAGATTTTTCTTTTATCACTACAGAGACCCAATCATAAGAGGCAAATGTCATCCTTTTGATATAATGTCACAAGAACGTTTATATGATAATTTATCAGAAGTAAGTCTACATTTAGATAGTCGATAAAATTGTGAAAAAAAAAACAATTATGAAAATATTTCAGCAAAATTTCATCTAGAAAACACACCAGAACAAGAGTTAAGTGATTTGATGATACGGCTTATAGGAGCCACTTAAGAGTAAGACCTGCAGTTTTGAGTTATTCCATTCATAAGTTTATTAATATCTGTTATATTTTCTTTTGGCCGGAAAATGTATCTAGCGGTACACTGTGGTGTCTAGAATAATACCGGAGTAGTATTGGGCCCTTATTCACAAAGTATTTGAAGGATAACTACGATTACTTATGAGCAACTCTAGAGTGACATCTTCCTCTATATGGATCATGGGCACTAGCAACGGACTTTTTAACTACGGAATTAAAAGCATACAAAGTACGTCGTAATTACCAAAATATTTTTTTTATTATCCAGTCCAAAAAATCTGCAATAAAGAAATATAATAAAACAACGCAATCAAAGGATTCAGGTAAAGTCAACTTCAAGAAGAACACAAACGTGAAACGAAGTTTAGATCGTGTAATTGTTAAGCCGAAAGATTCTGAGGATTTCGGCGTCAAAACATACAATTCAACAAGATCGACAGCTGCATCAGTATTCTCTGTGATTGATATGCTAGATGATGATTCGTTGGATTATGACATTGTAAATATTGATAAAGACTGGTTGACGAACATGGATTCCTGTGAACTTAGGTAGACAAAATTAGTGATGTAACTACTTTATTTACACGAGACAATGATTTTTAGTAGTGTAACTCCCTTTATCCCTTATTTCTCTGTTTTGATAGGTTTGGTCGCACATGGTCTGAATCCTCTGAGGCGACGCTAGGGTGGCATGCGTTTTTATAACCTACCATATTACCTCTCACCACTAATTGATTTGTAGCGATTCCTTAACTTCGATGGAAATCTCTTTATCTTAGATCAGTTTTTACCAGCTGCTCCGTACGGGTCTTATTCGAACAAATTGCGTTTTATAATGGATTTAAAGATTTTCATTCATTCATCTCAGTGCATGTATGTCACTGTGGGGCTCGAACCTCGTCCACAATAAGAGAGAAATTGACCTACTGTTCCACGCTGATTAGACGAGTTGGTATAGGGTCAATTCGAGGTTGCCTTCTTTTTCATAGATGCATATTCAATAGCCATCCTTTGAGGTAGAAAGTGGTGAATTGTACTCTTACTCCGTCGCTGCACAGAAAGGTTTCAAAGTCAGCCTTTGGCATCTAGATATAAATTGGCTTCCCATTAGTTAATGACTTCTAATGTTTACGCGAGTATTACACATTTGAAATAAAACTACTTTTACGGATTCTATCGCGTTTATATTTGATTTTTAATTTCCCGACGTTTCGAACACTTTACAGTGATCATGGTCACGGGAGGATCCCATTAGTTGAATAATGTTTCAATTCGAATTTGTAATTCCAGAGAATCCCTTTACTATGATTTCGTGCTATAGTCTCACTGCACTCAGTGCATCTGTCCGAGCTGATAGTAGTCTAGCACGGAATTGCATATTTTAATAGGAACAGTAACACAGTGAATATTTGGTTATTTTGACAGGTACCAGATACTTACGTTTCTGTGCATTTCTGTTTTTTACTCTTACGTGGTAGCTATGGTTGCCGATAAAAGCTTCTGCTCCATCCACTCACAATCTAGATTACATCAACCTTAGACATAAGTACTTTCACTTACGCTCATGCTCTAGTAGCTAGTTGCCCTAGCTGCTCTTGTCTACTAAACACTGGCATTTGCATTGAAGTTTCCTCCGCTGTTGACAATCACCCTGATGGTGCCGGCAACGACAAGTTGATTTCATTTGAGTACATTTATGACGCTATTTTACTCAAAAATTACTTCTATACTATCTTTATAGGCCATTCTATAACCCGCCACCAAAAAAAAAAGTGGTAGGACCACACTATTACCAGTTTTCTGTTTACAGTCGTGGGCCGGTCCGTCGGGTGTGGTACCACACTCTCGCAGAAAATCGACTTCTTAGCAGTGGCAACATGCTGCAGTGCTTCGTTCGGTGAGCGTTGGTAGGCAGCGGCCTAGCTGTGTGGTATTGCTAAGCTACATGGGCGGCAGTAACACTTAGCACCAATTGTGCTGCTTGCTCGTTTACCACCAAGCCATAAAAAAAATCCATATCCTATAAGGATATCACTACATAAGTATCTTACCGTATTTTATTTTACCCTTTCTTATTTTCCTTCGGTATTTTTAAAAGGTTAAAATAGTTCTATCGTTTAGGTCTGAATCAATATGTTCACTACCACCTACCTCCATGACACAAACTAAGGCGTTACTGAAAAATAAATCAAAGAGTAAGTACGCTAACCTTTACTTTCTGTTTCTAATTATTCAGTTCCAGAAATGTGAGATTGAAAACATAAATATAGTGATTAATCATTTAGGTTTAGCTACTTATTAGCTACCCATATAATTGATTACCAGTGTAACTGATGAACTGTATCGTATTTTTTTTTTATATTCAATACTAATAGAAACTATTTTGTAATCGGACTCTGTGCTTCCATTGTGCTGTGTGGTAGCGTCTATGAACACTACCAACCCTTACTTTGCTTGTGGATGACGTAAACGACTACTAAGAGATTTATATCGGCTTAGGCCAAATCCATGTGTCAACAATTACATTCGCAAGGAGGATTTACGTCAGGCAGGTGACCGGTTATAAAACTATTTGCCAATAACTTTTGCAACATGTACGAGTATATATTGAATCGATTCCAAGTAATTGGGGTAAGAGTAGAAGAATGATGATGACTCTGTGCTTCTATTGAAAATTAGTTAATAATGGTAAGTACAATATTACCACTTTATGCCACCTTGGCATTAACTATATGAAGACTTAAAACAACTAGTAATAACATGCCTTAGTATTGCTCTAAGTTATACCTTTTAACAGTGTTTCTGCTTCCAAGTAATAGCAACTATTTAATATATTTGATAGAACAAAAAATACAGAAGAAAAATAATGCGATTAATAATGAGAAGACAACTAAAACTTGTCAAGGAGCGCGTAATGCTTTTATGATTGAATTATTTGCACTTCACGAGGATATAGATGAAAGGTAGATAAAACATATTGATAGTATTTTATCATCATCATTCAACCTTTTACCATCCTCTGCCGGACGTAAATCTCCCTCACTACAAGGTGACGGTGTCGTTATCACCACAGAAATAAGTAGTGTTGCCCAAATGCAAGAACAAGACGAGACTTAGCCAGTCTTGGTCTTGGTCTTGCGCCAATACACCTGGTCTTGGTCTTGGTCTTGGTCTTGCGCTTCCAGTCTTGGTCTTGGTCTTGGTCTTGCAGCAAGAGTCTTGCAAGTCTTGCAATTAGTCTATTACTATTTATTAAAGTTTACTTTAAATCTTAGAAAAACGTATTAGAATTGAAACATTGTGAGCTTGAATTAACATAGCCATAGTAAAGATCAAGCAGATTAATAAATAACTGAGGATTTGATAAGAAATTCGAAAAATCAACTGACCTATATGTCGTTTTCCATGGAAGTAACTGTTTCTTAATAAACATTTATAAGCTTACATTTGCTAAAACATGTAAAAAACAAATTAATTACAATAACTTGACTGTATTTTAAAGAACAATATCTGTCTAGAAAGAGATTGAACCCTCAACTTATATGAAATTTAATAAAAGAGTTTTACGATTTATCATTTATTTCAATAAAAAATAAAATACAACACAAATCAAACATAACAGTACACAACAGCTTTATCATTAGGTTATGTTACTTTATATCAATTCTTTTGACCAAGAATTAATACAAAGTAACCATCTGGCTGACTCATCACTTAACCTATTTCTATGTTTTCTAATTACTAATGATGCTTTAGAAAATAATCTCTCAGCAGGTACTGAAGTTGCAGGTATTGAGAGAAAATCACGGGCCATCTTCGATAAAGTCGGATACTCTGTCTCATGTGTCCTCCACCAATCTAAAATGTCTTCCGAGCTGACAGTTCTTGGTTTTCTCAGGTACTCCTCCAACTCGTCTATCACTAAGCCTTGAAGACAAGATCCAGATGACGTCGAGGGAAATTCATAGAGTTTATCAAAGTCTATTACGTCTTCATCTTCATCACATACTTTATTTTCTTTTTTTGGTAATTCCAGAGATTTGTTCAGTGAGTGTAGACTTTTATATTCTTCATAAAGTTCATTGAACTTGCGCAGACTTTCTGTTTTAAGTTGCTTCCCCTACATGGTCAGGTCAAAAGTCTGAGCCTTATGCCTTGGGTCTAAAATTAAAGAAGTACAATAAATCCAGTTGCTCTTCTTATAATGTTTAAGCATTGTGTCTCGAGTTGCTTGGAAAGCTAGAATGAGCCTTTCATCCACTTCAGATCGATTAGGTTTCTCATCTAACTGTTTTACCATGGATTCAATTTTATCTAGCAAGAGATTGAATGATACAATGACTAGCGGTAATGTAACATATTTGTCTCCACCAAGTTTTGTACTTAAAAGTTTAAAGTTTATTAGAAATTTATGTAATTTTTCGAGTACCTGCCATTCACTAGCTGTGATTTGAAAATCATTCAATTCGGTGACAGAGCTGCACAATATGTTAATGCCCGCTCTCACTTTTAAACCAAATCCAATCATATCATGTGTGGAATTCCATCTCGTTGGACAGTCAAGAATGGCATTTAGATTTGATGGCACGCCAGCTGCTTCACAAGCAGACTGAAACTTCTTCTTCACTATCTCACTTCTTTTTATTTTACTGGCAATACTGCGTAACTTTGTTACAGATGTACGCGAGTCAGCAATATTTGGTGCATATTCTTCATCTTCCTCATCCTCAGTTTCGTCTGCATAGTCTTCATACTGCTGATCTTGCGCGTTAGTGTCAGACTCATAGTGTAATGCTAAGGTCTTTAATAAATCTTGTACACCAAGGTTTAAAATGTGAGCAAAGCACCGGAAATGTTGATTGTCTGAATCAAAGTGTGGCGGCAGCTGTTTGCCCAGTTCATACATAAATTTGGTATTTGCAGTTGCGTTGTCGACCGTGATACCTTGTATTTTATCAATTATGTCATATTCCAATAAACATTCATGGAAAATCGTTGCAATATCTTCCCCAGTATGTCGACCGCGTGATGGTATAAAATCAAGAACTACAGATCGATACTTCCATTCGTTGTCTAAGTATATAATGCATAGTAACCCCGTAGTAACTCCTACCAGCAATTGACGTCCACCCATCAATAGTAAACGACATTTTAGATGATAATTGTTGAAGTCGTTCCTTGAGATTCAATTGGAGCTCTTCAAATCGCTCTTTGACTTTCCTTCTAAGTGTAGACCTTTTAGGAAACACCATATTAGGGCAAATACGTCGAAAATATACTTGTGTAGCTTCGTCATCGAAAAATGAGAAGGGAAGATATTTTTTCACCACCCAATCAACTGTAGCTGTCGTGATGTTGTCACTGCTGTTTTCCGACTGAAATAAAACAATAAATCTTGTGTTATTATTTAAAACATACTAGGTTTGAGCGTTTAGGAGGAGGAGGTTTGTTGTTGTTAAATCGAGAAAATCGTTAAATTGACATTTGTTATATTACCAAAATAAAGTACTTAGTTGTTACTGGCCGATTATGAAAACAAATGAAAATATGGGTGTTTATAAAAAATATTTAAGACGATAATTACATACTTAATATGTCGCACCCCTAGATGAAAACACCACTAACTCAAAAATACTTACGTAAGTTAATGGCGTTTTTGAAAGTATCGCATGAATAGCTACGCGGAGTTAAAATTCCCGTAGCGACAACTTCGACCATTGTTAAAAAAATATTCTTACCTGTCCACTTCTTCCAGCGGTTACTAAAAAGCTTGTGATATCTCCACTTAATTTTGGTTTAACAGGAAGAAATATTTGTGATTCCTTTTTGTGGAAAGATATTAGATGTTTCCTTAAGCCTGAAGTGTTTCTGTTTTTCATTTTTATTTCAATCTTTATATGTTGGCACAATTTACACAAGGCAGTTTGGGATGCATGAATTATTTCGAAAAACTCCTCAAATTTGCTTTTGGGTCTTTTAGATCTGTGACTCAAACTCTCGTTACTCGGACTAGAATAACTTGAATCTTCGTCACTCATATTAAATTGTACACGTGATACGTTTTTAGAAAACAACAAGAATTAGTAAAAACAATTATTAAGTTAGACTTAGAATTATTAACTTACATTAGTGCCAATCACTATTCTTTACATATAAGTGATTACTAATTCTTACTAATTCTTGATTAGTAAAAACAATTATTAAGTTAGACTCGAAGCACAGCTCAATTGGAAATGACTGGAATTAAAATAATTCCTTTATTTATAGTACGTTTCCTTGCTTTCTACCGCGCCGCCTCGCCACGTGCCGGCTCTATTAAAAGGATGCCGCCGCAAATCAAACGATGCCGCGTGCGGCGTACAAACACAGATTATTACCTACTTGAACAGACGCGACGCGTGAATAAAATATATGTAAAGAATTAGTGCCAATCACTATTCTTTACATATAAGTGAATGTTTTGGCGTACATCTATACTTATCTATACTAATATTATAAAGCTGAAGAGTTTGTTTGTATGTTTGGTGACAGAAGTTTTAAAATAAATAAATAAATCCTGAACGTCACTATACCTCCAAAGTTACTATTCCTCGTGGACGAAGTCGCGGGCACTGCTAGTGAATACTCACTCTCATCATCTCTCTCAGAGATATTCGGGCTGGTAAGCAATACAAAACTCTTATCGCAGGCTTTTTATTTTATTAGTAGGTAAGTACCTACGCTTTTTATATTATTTTATTAGTTTTGTAGAATTTTTTTACACGTTTCAAGTATATTTAAAAGTGGCTACAATATTTATCAAACGGGTGATATTTGAACACTTTTTTGCTATTTTTTCTTGTAAAAACTTAAGACATATAATGACTAAATGTACAATAATAGTACCTAAGTAGTTAGTTTAAAACCATATAATCAATATTATAATATATACTTACTAGAATAAATTATTATGACATCTACTACCTATCCTTAACATTTTTTCCTATCATAATACTACTTGCGTGATCAGTATAATGTATTCATTTTCATTCTAAGCACTCTGAAACTTATTTATTCTTTGGAACACCTGTAGGTACTCTTAAAATTCGAAATTATTTTGCATGAGTATACCTACGCCTTGTGGCGGCAATCAAATAGTGTCAAATGTTGTGATTTCGGCGCGGCGGCAACGATTGTTGTATATGATTTCAAAAGAAGCCGCCGGCGCGTGTATCATAACCATGTACTTCCGAAAAGCGGCAAATTTCTTTGAGAAGTAAGTACAAAACCTTTGATGCCGCATTATCAAAGTGCCGATGGTTAAAACATACTCAGTTTGATGTTAATGGATATTTTTTTATTCGCTATGTAGGTATGTTTATGGTATTAGTCGTAATGCGCATAGGTCCAGTTTTTCATATTCTTTGATACAGTTTTTTGCGTCTCATAGAATTCCTAAGCGTACCTATACACCGAACTGTTACACCTAACTACTCCGTGAAATAGCGCTAAGTCCTAGCTGCAAGACGCAAGAGTCTTGCAGGCTTAGTCTTGTTCTTGCTCAAGTCTTGCACGGTCAGTCTTGGTCTTGGTCTTGCTAAAAATACGCGGTCTTGTTCTTGGTCTTGGTCTTGCAAAAACGCAAGAACAAGACCAAGACTGCAACACCAAGACTGCAAGACCAAGACTGAATTTGGGCAACACTAGAAATAAGGTATATTTCTATGGTTATCACCACGCTTAGTGCGCGTGTTGGTGATCGCAGCGAGTTATTACAAGTTTACCCGTTAAAAAGCTGCTGCCCGCTGTCCTGGTGAAACCTTAGCCGATAGGTACTGATGACTCCTACGGGTAAGTGAGGGGTGGCGATAACTTAATTCTGATCCCTCCGCTACACGCGGCAAATAGTATTTTTCTAACCCTTAATCATAAGGTCATGCAATAATTGAATAAAATTAATTCAAAATAAGCTTACATACATGTTTTGTAAAACTAATATTTTTTTAATTGCAATATGATAATATCCTTGAAAGTACGTCTGAAATTTTATTGCAAACACGTTGCCGTGTGTGTGTGTGTGATTTATCGAGAGTTCCCATTATTTAATAATACAGTATCTTAAAATAATGTTATTTTTCATTTAATTGCCAGCATACATTCTCTTTTCAATATCATCATCATTCTCATTATATCACTTATAAACATAGTATCAATACAATTATATACCATTTTTCTATATACTCTTTCATTCCTATCCCTTATTTGCTATATATATATTATGTGTGTATTTTATATTTCTGTATGGAGACTGATTATAAATATATGTCACCAGTCCTTTTTTTACCGCAAGCGTCGAAAGAGATGACTAACATACGTAACCAAATAGCATCAAACAAGACAAAAGATACTTGAAATAAGACTCAATACGCACCCCTCTGTATAGTGTGGTGTAGTAGACAATTAACCCAATATTTGTAGAGGCGCCTGTGCTCAATAGAGTGAGTTATGTGCTGAAAAAACAAAGAACAAAGAAATTAAAGTACCTATATATATATATATATATATATATATATATATATATATATATATATATATATGTATATATATATATATATATATATATATATATATATATATATATATATATATATATATACATATATATATATATACATACATACATACATACATATCATCACGCCATATCCCTTGCAGGGTAGGCAGAGAGAACAGAGTGCCAGAGAACTCTATCTCTGCATACTTCACTCGCTTCCTCAACATTCATAATTCTCTTCATACACGCTCGCCGGTTTCGGAGACTCTTGACTCCACCTTCCTTCAGTACCTGACCGATCTGGTCTAGGTAGGTTAGTCTCGGTCTCCCTCGGTACCTACATCCTTCCACTTTCGCATTGTATATCTTCTTAACCAGACGTTCGTTCGGCATTCTTTCCACATGTCCGAACCATCGGAGCATTCCCTTTCGCATCTTTACACCAATACTCTCTTTCATACCTACTCGCTCTTTTACGTCGTCGTTACGAATGCGGTCGGTCAGCCTAACTCCACAGATTTTCCGAAGAGATCGCATTTCGACCGCATTAATTTTACTTTCATACTTTTTTCTGCATACCTAACTCTCGCTTCCATACAGTAATGTTGGGACAAGCACTGCGTTATGTATTGCTACACGTGCCTTCTGGCTGAGGTGGTGGCTGCCGAGAAGTTGCCCCAACGCTCCGTTCACTCTATTTCCCGCATTCACTTTTCGCTCTATATCAGTGGTGTACCGTCTATCTCGGCTAAATCCACATCCAAGATATACAAATTCATCCACTTGCTCTAGTACATCATTACCTATTGTTACTCTTACATCTGTTCTGACTTCATCTCTTTCAAAGACCATTATTTTGGTTTTGCTCACATTCACGCGTAGACCCCTTTTCTTACAATCTTCTGTCATTGTGTCGACTAGGGTCTGCAGGTCAGTCGCTGACTGTGCCAGCAGGACTGCATCATCTGCATAAAGCAGAGAAGAGACCACTGAGTCACCCATCTGGACTCCCACATTCATATCGTTCAACCTTTGGAGACATTTATCCAGATATATGATAAACAGCCTGGCTGATAGAACGCAGCCCTGCTTAACGCCGATATTGACGTCAAACCAAGGCGACATTCTATCATCCAGCCGCACACAGGCTCTACAGCCCATGTAACTGAATTGCACAGCCTGCAGCAGTTTACCGTTAATACCATACTCCGGTAAAATGTCCCAAAGTTCCTTTCGTACAACCGTGTCAAATGCTCTCTCCAGATCCATAAAACTGCAGAAAACCTTCTGACCTAGGGCCAGATGCTTCTCCACAATGTTGCGCAGAGAGAACACTTGATCCATGCATCCCCTTCCACTCCTGAAACCTCCTTGTGTCTCACACAGTAAACCATCGGACACCATCCTCATTCTCCTTTTAATAATTTTACCATACACTTTTGCTGCCAAACTGGTCAAGCTTATGGCTCTGTAATTTGCGCATTATATATATAATATTGCGCATATATATATATATATATATATATATATATATATATATATATATATATATATATATAATATAGAAATTTATCTATTTACATCTAAGTACTCATGACTTATCAAATTATTTATGTTTTAGACATTCTTTCGACATGTTAGAAGCAGCGTTTGAACTTATGAAGGAATATGATTACTGTATAATTCGAATCCCATCTTCTGAGAGAAGCTTCTTATTATTGCAACATTTTTGTGTTAGTTTCTTTTAATAATTGTGCTTAAATAAAATACTCATGAAATGCGTCTTTAGTATTGTAATAATAATAACAAATTGTTAGTTATTTGAACTGAGTTTTGAATATACAAGAAGTACGAGTAAGTAGGTAGAAACTTTAGTTATTACAACACGCTACAACTCATTCAGCATCATTGTTCCATTTTCTATATCTCTCTTCTCTCTTCTAGATGATCTAAGTTCACTTCTATGAAGCGTATCGGTAGGTTTACGAATAAATTATTACCTAATACTTACAGATAGGGATAGATACATAGGGATGGGAGTTTGTTTGTTTATGCTTTCATGCCTTAACTACGCAACCAATGTTCTGAAACTTATAGCATTTTCTTTCTTGATAATTTCTCTTTTTGATAATAATGGTATAATATTTGTATATTTTTTGATTACAGTTTGTACCAACAAGACCACGAGTGTGTTCTGATAAAGCGCTATATATAATACATAGAAGTTCAGTGTTCGGGTATGCTAATATTTTTAATGCTTTTAAAATAATTTATTAATTCTTCATTTAAAATCTGACTGCGAAGATAACGTAGAGGCTAAGATATTGATGTACAGTGCCAAGTTTAGTAGGTTAGATGCCCATACAGGAAAATACTTTGTCTGATCCACAGATTGTTGTCGAGTCTGGTTGTCATTGGAGTCCATAATAGATATTTTTGTAAATTCCCCGCGATACAAGGCTTATTTCCTTAGTGCCACTTATTATTTCCGTACTTAGCCGCTTGTGGAATCTGATCCAACCATTTCTGTTCTTTTTTGTTTTTTTGTTAATCTTGTATTTAACTTTTAAAAAATGTATCTTTACTCGAAGGGCATCTCACTGGAACTAATATGGACCTAACATGTATCCAATAATATTTAAGAAAACATGTAATTTAAAAAAAAATGACGAGCCCGCTGAGTTTCTTGCCGGGTCTTCTCAGTTTGTGGCGGCTTTCCGATCCGGTGGTAAATTAATTTTAAAAAATATATAAAATTGACAATATGTAAGTGCCCTTATAGTGATTATGCATAATAAATGATTTGATTTGATTTGAGCGCAGGGTGTTTTAAAAAAAAATAGTAATTTTGCTAATTAGATATTACACTTAATATTGCAAATTATCGTCTTGTAACATATATGATTAAGTAATTAATTGTTTTAATAATAATTCCATATCAAATATTAACGCGATAAAATGAAAATAGTTTTGTTTTTTCAAATACTCGCTTAAACATCAGAGATAATTAAATTTATTTAATGTTTATTATTATTTTCCGTGTGGTAACGGAGTAAAAATACTATTCACCACCCCATATCTTATCCGTGGATGATCGTACGAGACGACTATGACATATAAACGCATATAACATCTATGCAAGAGAAGGAAAACTCGAAACAAAACCCTATACCAACACGTCTGACCAGCGTGGTATAGTAGGTTAATTTCCCTCCCATTACGGAGGAGGCCCGAGCCCAACAGTGGGACATTTATGGGCTGTAATGATGATGATGATGAATGTTTATTATGTCAATCTACTAAATAGTGGTAAGGCCACGCCATTGATAGTTCTCTGTCCAGAGCCGCGGGCCGGCTCGTCCGGGATTACCATCCTGAAGAATGTGGTACTCCACATTCTCGCAGAAAATCGACGTCTGAACAGTGGTAATGTGCTGTAGAGCTTTCTTTGGTGAGCGAGAGAGCTGAAAGCCCAAACTTCTGGTAGTATGGCAAAAGTCTATGGTGTGCTGCTTGCTCGTTTGTTACTATAAGCAATACAAAATGTCTTAAGCCTCTCTGATAACGGTTATAGAATAAAACATGTATTCAATATTTCCTTTTCTCTGAGTTCTTTATAGGGTCTCTAAAGGCATAATATACTTATGGTAGATTATATCACAGACACCCGTCTGACTAGCGTGTTACTAGCGCGTAGAAAAGGCCAATTTTCTATTTAGTGTTAGTGCCCAAATATGAAGCGAATATAGACTATGGAAAAAGAAATATTTTTTAAAAACCTTTCATATACCTAGTTTGTTAGCAAAATATATCTTTCAGAAAACTCCGAGTTCGACAGGCAGAGCTAATTGATATACCAGAAATAGCAAATCTCTTATATCCTTTAGCTGCAAAGGATACATTGAGTGCAGTACAAAATATAATTTTCGATGACAATGAAAATCAAGCTTATGTGCTTACTAGCGGAACCAATGTAGTCGGCTTAGGAATATTAGAGTATGTAATATTTAAATATATTCATAGATTTTTTTTTATTTTAAGTGTGTGAATCGAGGTTTAAATGTAGAGGTATAGAAACCGGCTTTTGACCATAAAGAAATATTGGGTAACAATGTAGTTGATTGACCTGTCCACCTAACTGCTATAAGTACTTAAATTAAATTTTAATTGAAAAGATTGAGTATAGAAGGAGATAAGCGTAAATAATATGGTATCCAAAATTAAATGCTTTTTGGGGTATTAAAATGAAATGAAATATAATTTTAATATCTTCTTTTATATCTTTAATACCATGTTAGTTAAATTGTTAATAATTTAGTTCAACTCTTGCAGAATTTCAGATATAAACCTTGACTTCATCCGAGGTCGATTCAATCTAGACTCGTACCAAATACACAAATATCGTTACGAAGGTAATGGTGTTGAAGCAGGATTTTCTTTTATAAAATCAATTATAACATATCCTGTATTTGAAGCACATTATAGATTCTTTGCAAGGGAACTCATGAGGCTCTCCGGTAGTAATACTTTGATGTATATTACGCCTTACCGAAATAAATGGGTAAGTTTCCTCCTAAGAGCTTGAATTACTACGTTCTACTTTACAGCCCATGCATGCAAATCCTATTGATAAGCACAAGCCTCCCCTGCTGTGATATGAAAGTTACATCTAACTTTACTATCGCTATTTACACTAAATTGTCAGTATTAAATTCTGATTAAACGCAACATTTTGTTAAGCTCTTATTTTCACTATTGGACGTAAATAATTGAACTATCTGACTATACCATGCTAAGCAGATGCGTTGGCGTAAGCTTTTAATTTTTTTTTCTCTTATTATTTTCTTACACGCCATAATCGCCGCTAGCGAAATTTCTGGTAATGGAAGGGACATATTGTATTCTTAATCCGTTACCAAACGCACTGACCATTTCTTTTCAATAACTAATGAGACAGCTGTGTGGTAGCGGCTACGAATATTACCAACCCTTACTTTGCACGTGGATGTCGTAAAAGACGAATAAGAGCCTTACAACGACCTGGGCCACCTCCATCTGCCGTTTGGTCAACAATTACATTCCCAAGGAGGGTTGTCTGGCAGGCGGCTGGTCATAAAACTATTGGCAATAACTTTTACAATATGTACCTACTATGAAAGAAGACTATATATTGTATCGACCCCAAGTAATTGGGATAGGAGTAGGAGAATGATGAATTAACGAGATAATTGCAGTATAAACAAACAAAATTAGATATTGTTGACCATGAAAAGATGGAATGAGTAATCGTTTGCTTTCGCTCATACGTTTATATTTTAAAAAAATCTTAACTAATATTCATTTATACAAGTTGCTTTACAGAATATTCAAAAAAGTAATGCTTTAATATCAGCTATGGTTCCTTTAGTACCTAGACCGTTTGAAATAGACTGTGATGCTCCACAAGATCTAAAAACGCTTGGTGTTACCTCAAATGCTATGTTTGTATTTTTTCTTATGTTTTATTTTCTTTCATCACCAATCTGTAGATCAACAATTATTAGATTTGCCGTTAATTATTTTATAGATTGCGAGTCGTCATTTTTTACACTTATATGTATTTTCCTATACCTACTAATTTCATATTTTATTTTATTTAAGTATTACAATACTCTAGTGTTAATATTGTGCGTAGATTAAAATAAATAAAAAATATTAATTTTTTTCCGTGTGGCGACAGAGTAAGAATACAATTCGCCAACCCTCATCTTTCCGATAGGTGATAGTAAAAGACGACTAAGGGATATAAAACGCATATGGCATCTATGCAAGAGAAGGAAAACTCGAAACCCTATACCAACACGTCTGTCCAGGATGGTATAATAGGTCAATTTCTGTCCCATTATAAAGGAGGCTCGAGCCCGACAGTGGGATGTATATGAGCTGAAATGATGATTTTTTTTGTAATAATATTATTATTCTTACAGAATACCTTTTAATGCCTGGTTCATCGGTAAGAAAATTACTAGTATTCCAAAGGTGAATGTGACTACCCGAATTGTTATTGTAGGTGCCTCCAGAACCTGTATGGGCTTTCTGCATTCTTTATTGTTTGGGTACGAATGTAATATATAATTATTTTTTATTTTATTTGTATGTTGTTAAAAAGCTCACTGAGCTTTATTTATACAGAACTAGTCTGTCAATTGGAAAACAAATTCTCAGGTAGAAATTAAATCATATTAGGAATCTATTCTAACTCTTTTCCCAATTACGCTACATATAGTGCCATTAAAAAAAAGGTCTATAATATTTTGTAATTGGTTTTCAATTTTTCCTTGCAATATTCATGGTCACGGGAGGACTTGAATAATGATTTTATTTTATATCTCAAGTAATCGCATAAACTCAGAAATCATGATAAATTTTCTTTTTATGGCATTAATGTAAGGATGTATATGAAGGCCTATGTCCAACAGTGGACGTCTACGGCCCGTGCTTTAGGGATGCTGCTAAATTGCTGGACTCATTAGAAACTTCTTTAAAAAAGGTAACTTGATTGGACAGATGGCGTTGTAGTTGATATAGCGATTTACCGTGGCAAGTTTCGTGGGTTCGATTTACACGCAGGACAATATTTTGCGATCTGCACAGGACAATATTTTGCGATTTGCACTAATTGTTCTGAGTCCGGTTGTAATTTGTTTCCTTTCATTATATGTTTGTAAAGTCGCCCGCAATACAAATATTATTATCCTTAGTGCAGGGTTATTTGTTAAAAAATATATCCATTAACAATCCGGTCTGAATTTGCGACGATACTAAATACCAATTTTGTCTTGACTGTCTATGGTTTGGCCAAACCCCATCAGATGGAACCTGTGGATCTGTAAAGCTTTAAAAGATGTATTGTAAAAAAATACTGTTCGTAACTGTAGTCTATTGAATGTGGTCTGGTGTAGAGAACTTTACTAAAATCTTATTGGAAATATTTGATAAGCAGAAAACAGGTTTAAATAAATCGATCTTTCTACTTTTCAGGCAAGCCTCAACATATTTAACATACACTAATGTAACTTTGATATCACCAAATGGTCTACCGTACAAGCGACGTGATAATCCGATAGCAGAGTCGATGTTTCTACGTTATTATAATACTTCTGATAAGTACTTGAAGAGTACACCTTATACTTACTACCTGAATGTGATCCAGGGTAAAATGGCAGAAATTAATCTGTGAGATTGCAATCTAATTTTACATACATACATACATATCATCACGCCATATCCCTTGCAGGGTAGGCAGAGAGAACAGAGTGCCAGAGAACTCTATCTCTGCATACTTCACTCGCTTCCTCAACATTCATAATTCTCTTCATACACGCTCGCCGGTTTCGGAGACTCTTGACTCCACCTTCCTTCAGTACATGACCGATCTGGTCTAGGTAGGTTAGTCTCGGTCTCCCTCGGTACCTACATCCTTCCACTTTCGCATTGTATATCTTCTTAACCAGACGTTCGTTCGGCATTCTTTCCACATGTCCGAACCATCGGAGCATTCCCTTTCGCATCTTTACACAAATAATGAAAGAGAGTTTCATACCTACTCGCTCTCTTACGTCGTCGTTGCGAATGCGGTCGGTCAGCCTAACTCCACAGATTTTCCGAAGAGATCGCATTTCGACCGCATTAATTTTACTTTCATACTCTTTTCTGCATACCCAACTCTCGTTTCCATACAGTAATGTTGGGACAAGCACTGCGTTATGTATTGCTACACGTGCCTTCTGGCTGAGGTGGTGGCTGCCGAGAAGTTGCCCTAACGCTCCGTTCACTCTATTTCCCGCATTCACTCTTCGCTCTATATCAGTGGTGTACCGTCCATCTCGGCTAAATCCACATCCAAGATATACAAATTCATCCACTTGCTCTAGTACATCATTACCTATTGTTACTCTTACATCTGTTCTGGCTTCATCTCTTTCAAAGACCATTATTTTGGTTTTGCTCACATTCACGTGTAGACCCCTTTTCTTACAATCTTCTGTCATTGTGTACACTAGGGTCTGCAGATCAGTCGCTGACTGTGCCAGCACGACTGCATCATCTGCATAAAGCAGAGCAGAGACCACTGAGTCACCCATCTGGACTCCCACATTCATATCGTTCAACCTTTGGAGACATTTATCCAGATATATGATAAACAGCCTGGCTAATAGAACGCAGCCCTGCTTAACGCCGATATTGACGTCAAACCAAGGCGACATTCCATCATCCAGCCGCACACAGGCTCTACAGCCCATGTAACTGGATTGCACAGCCTGCAGCAGTTTACCGTTAATACCATACTCCGGTAAAATGTCCCAAAGCATCTAATTTTCATTTCTAAATATCTTTTATCTACACAAAAAAATGTCATAGAGTCGCACTCGGTTTGACAATTGATTTTAGGCCCGCCAGGATCGCATCACTAGCCTGTACCATCCGCAGTTTAGTCCAAGTTTTAAAACAAATCCATTTCTCCTGGAAACGACGCGGTCCTCGACTGTACGTTTTCAGCGATCATTTCTCCCACGCACATGCAAAATCTGGAATGAACTACTTGCTGCTGTGTTGCCCGAGCGCAATGTCCTTCTTCAAACGAGAATTCTTTTATTAATTACGATAAGCAGCGGCCTGGCTGTGCCCCTGCTGTTGTCTATGCGCAAGAGTATCACTTACCATCAGATGTGCTACTTACTCGTTTGCCACAATAGGCAATTACAAAGCGATACTTAATAATGCGATACTTAATATGTAATGTAAATAGATATAAAAAAATAAGAAAATGATCATATTTGAAAGAGACTGTTTTTTCTATGAACAATAAAAAAAAGTATCAAGATATACAATGAAAATTGGTTAATTGAATATTTTCATGTTCCTAATAGTTATCCAAAGAATTAATATCATATCCACATAAATGCACAATATTTACAGGCAAGATAAGTTTGTTACATTAAGTAATGGGAAACGACACGAATATGACTTGTTGTTCTTATTTTTTGGTAAACAATATCAACACCCCAATTATATGTCACATTTATTGAAAAGAGATCGAGAATATCGGTAAGTGGAGTCATAAAAATATATTAGCATTGTAGAATCATGTAGTACAAGGTCTAGTACCTATATAGTTTTCGACGTTTCTAATCTCAATGTAGTGCGTATACCTCCCGCTGCTGGGCTCAAGTCTCCTTCGTAGTGGAATAGAATTGACCTACTACCTTCACGCTAATTAGACTGGTTTGGTAGAAAGTTCTATTTCAGATTCCCCTCTCTTGCATTGATTCTATCTGTTTGCTTATAATAGTCGTTTTTATAAATTACCCACAGCAAAGGAATGAGTGCTGACCATTTCATTTGAACTTTGTCACCAAATAATAATTAAAACTAATGTCAAATTACAGATTATGTCTTAATTTTAACTAAGTTTAAGTTCGTAATTAAATTTACGAGTAACGTGCAATTATGAATTAATAATTAAGTTATGTACTTGGAACTTATTGGTGGCAAATCATTCTTAAGTTTAATATTTTTATTTTTTTTTGGTTTATTTTTATTTATTTAATTAAAAACAATCTTATACAATTCCTTAACATTTAACTTATAAATACGACAAAAGCCTATATTGGCTTATAAATGTATTTGCTTCATCTTAGCAATTTAAATTACATTATACAACAATATTTTAAAATTAAGGTAAAAATGCCCGAATAAAACAGCTTTTAATAACGCTATGCATAGATTGACTAAGTTTCGTGTAATTCCACACACACATATATTTATGTATATTATTTTGAATTTTAAAATTGAGAAAGTATTTAACAGCAGAAATAACTTTATATCACACATATAAAATAAAATCACATATATATAAATCACATATATATAAAATTAACAGGAATAAAAAAAAATATTTGACTTTAGTATAATTAGGCAGTTTTATGGCATACTGCAATTTCTCACAAACAACCTAAGGATGAATTTTAATTTAATGTGAGCAAGGCACTAGCAGCATACTAGATAAATCATCATCATTCTGCTCTTGTCCCAATTACTTAAGGAAGAATATGTGCTTCGTTTCCATCGTACATATTGCAAAAGTTTCACGACCGGCCACCTACGTGACGTCAACCCTATTTGGAAATGTATTGATTGACCAAATGACATAACCTCTTACTCGTCTTTTGCGATACCCACGAGCAAAGTAAGTGTTTGTAGTATTTGTAGCACACATTAGTGTTTAGCAGTGTATTAGATAAATACGTGAGGAAAAGAATTAAATAATTACTTAACCTCACGTAATGAAACACTATTCATTACTTGTCAGTATATTATATTTAATACTAGCTTTTGCCCGCGACTTCGTCCACGCAGAAGTCATCTCTGACAGAGTTAAATAGAAAAAGCAATGCAAGGTGTTGAAGGTTATTCGCTAGGATGATAATCAACAGCGTCAGAAACTGGGATGCGTTGAGGTGTTGATTCTGCGAGTTAGTTGTCTAACGGAATTAGGCAATAGGGTGGGTCCGAGAGAAAATACTCTAGGTTGACACGCTCTACCGTCAGTGCTTTGGGCGGCGCAAGCGTGAGTACCTGTATTTAGGTTCACTGCATGAGGGCTTCGACTCGAGATGATACCCGGTTGCGGTGGCCCGCCCGCACAACGTAGATGTACGTGTACGGCGCGCGTGTGTCTATATACCATAGCCGGTCACTAAAGAAAAAGGTGGTTCAAAGTTCTATTCATTCTACAAATTATATTGCCATTAATATACTATTTACGATATGACCATGGGATAAAAATATAATTATCGCTACCCTTTATTTGACTGTTTTGTTTCACCAGCAGAGTTGCGACCTCGTTAGATATGATTTATTATTTATTTTTTTAGTGAACATTTTTGAAGCTAAACTTAACCTGTATCTTAAACTATTAGGCAAGAACCTATTGTCGTCTACTATGTGTATCGTGTGAGCTCTTACGCCGGAACTGGTCGCCACAACGGCACTGGTGCGGGGTTGATGGAGAGGGAGAGAGAAACACGTGTTTATTTATTTTTATCGTAGAATATTTGTACGTAATTTAAAAACAATCGATAAGGAAATTTTCTCCCCATACACACTTTGCCGCTTTGTTACACCCCCTTAGGGGCGGAATTCATAAAATCCTTTCATATTGAATCTCTATGTCATAAATAAAAACGTGCTTCAAAATTTAGTGTTTCTAGCTTTAATAGTTTCGGCTTGGCTACCGCCAAACGTTTGAACGACTCATTACCATGAGTCGTTCAACCCGCTTCACAGGCCTAATTTACACAACCAGAGGGTGAAAATTGACAAATGCCGAATATTACCCTAGAATATTTGATTCGACTCGTAATTTGAAAAGAATCAATAAAGATTTTTTTCTCTTCATACAAACTTTGCCACTCTACTTTACGAAATCTATCTATTTTACGAAATTATACCCCCTTAGGGGTATAATTTCGTAAAATCTTTTCTTAGTGAATCTCTACGTCATATAAAGAAATCACTGTCAACATTTCAAGTTTCAGCTTCAATAATATCGGCTTGGCGCTAATGATTTAATGAGTCGTCCAACCCGCTTTGCAGGCCTAATTTACAACCCCAGAGGGTGAAAATCAACAAATGCTGAAACACGTGTTTATTTAATTTTACTGAAGATAATTTGTACGTAATTTGAAAAAAATCGATAATGATTTTTCCCTCCGAACATTTTTTAAATTGACATAACTTTTTTTTTTATAAACCAATTGACATAAAATATAGCCTAAATGTTAAGTGAAGCTTACCACAATATATTAGTGAAAACCACGTCTAAATCGGATAAGCCATTTCTGAGATTAGCGTGCACAAACACACAGACAAACAGATAAACAGACAAAAATTTTAAAAATTATTGTTTTGGGTTCTATTAGTGTTGATAAAGGTCCCAGTAATATTTTTTTTCATATATCTTCCATGTACAGACAGCGACCCGTTACATTTTTATTATATGTATAGATAGAAGATAGATTTCAAAGTAATTCATTGTATTAACTACACATTTTGATTTTTTCGTTAGTGTTGTGTTGATACAGTTTGTTTTAAGTGTTTTTATTATTTATAGGCGTAGACCTGTGCCAAAATATATACCTCTTGATGTACCAAGACTCAGTGATACAGAAATTCGTATTACAAGTGATATTACACCTGATAATGTATTTATAATCAATAACATAATGGAAGCGAATAAAGCTTTAAAGTATATTAAAGATCATCTGTGGCAGAACAACTGTACGTGTTTTCACTATCTATCATTCTTAGCCATAAAGATGTATTAAACTGCACATTTGGAGTAGTGGTTGTATATACCGTCCTACCGTTCCAAGTGTCATGGGTTCGATTCTTATACAGGACAATATTTATGTGATCCACAAATTGTTGTGTAGTTTGGGTATCATTTGTGTGCGTTAATTATATATTTGTAAAGTCAATACGATGATTATTTCCTGAGAGCAAGAGGTGTAAAAAAAAGGTAATGTGGTCAATTTATTAATCTATCAAGTTTCGACAGAAGATGGGATAGGATTTATCTTTGAAGCTATGAACGTCTAGTTTTGGCAATCCTACCGATTCCAGGCTAAATATAATCTGGGATTTGAAAGGATATAGGATATCATTAATTTAAGGTGATGAATCTCATAGAGATTAATTAATGTTATGCATCATCAACTGCACAGATAGCATAGTATTTTAAGATACTGGCTTACTATGCCAAGTGTCTCGGGGTTGATACCCACATAAAATAATACTTTGTAGGAACCACAAATTGTTATCCTAAAGTTTGGGCGTAATTAGTAGATATCCATTACTTATCTTTATAAAGACTTTCACGATATAAAGATTAGTTCTTAATGCAAAGCCTTTAAAAAATGGCTGTTTGACTAATAGTTTCAGATTTTATATACTTTCGAGTGTTTATTTTTATACTCTTAAACAGGTAAGTTTTTCACTATGATTGCCGCTATAGATAAAGCAAGCCGTAAGTACAGCTTGCTTTATCTATAACTTCTGATTAGACCTTCAAGTAGCAATACAATTCAAATTCATTTATTATGTATAAGCCCTGCGGCGGCACTTACATGTTGTTAATTTAAATTAATCCAATAAACGACCACCGGATCGGAGCGTAACTGCTGCTTAGAAGATCCGGCGAGAAACTCAGCGGTTTTTTTTTTTACTTACTCTTGCCTATAAAATTACAACCATACCTTAATTTAGACTCAGCTCCAATGTGATGCAAATTGTATTTGTGTGATGCAAAAAATGTATTGCGTAATGCATAATATTATGGGTGGGCCAAATTCCACAAAGCGATGGGGAAAGGGAGGGGTTCACTCTAATGCGACATGTGTTCTTTGTATAGCATTTCAGCCTTTTAGTCTATGATAATATCTATTGCTAATCTCTCTTTTTTTAATTGCTAATGGTAGCAGACGAGCAAACAGCACACCTGATGGTAAGTGTTACCGTCGCCCATGGACCTTTGTAATACCAGAAGTACAGCCAAGCCGATGTCTACCAATGAAAACCCCAAACCAACCCGGAAACTTGGGCTGCCGGCTGTCTCGCTCACCAAACGAAGCGCATTGCCATTGCTCAGACGTTGATTTTCTGCGAGATTGTGGTTACTATCCCGGACGGATCGGCCCGTGGTTGTAGAGAGAAAACTGTCAACAATGTGATCCTGAAACGAAAATTCATCCACTTCTCATGATATTTGTAGATTTTAATTTTCAATCTATAATTTCAGTTAAAATTATTGTATACGGTGCTAGAATTCATGCATATTTATGCATCAACGTGCTTTTAAACATTAAAGTGCCTGCACAGAACATAATTTTTATAGAACCTTTTCCACCTGAAGATTCTCATAAACTCAGAGTGTCTGAATTTTGTAATCCTGAGGTTAGTTACTTTTATTGATTGTTCACAAACAGCTTATGATAACGATCTTTTTTTTTTATTATGAGTATGTTATTCCACAGACTTTTTGTCCGTGCTCTTTTTATGTTTGATTTAATTGTTATGGTGGTTTGTTTATAAAATTAATGTTCTTGAAGTGGCTTTATTACATTCGGATAAAGCTTGAAGAGCGCAATTCATGTGTCATAGAGCGACTGCTTCTCTCGTTCTTCTTGGCGCTGGTGATCTTGTTGTTGGTGAAAACCTTCTATTCTTCTATGATAACGACCTTAATCTGTTTATAAATTAAAGAATACTTATGACTAGAAAATTCAACCATTGGATTAAATATTCCTCTGGAATGTAGTAGGTATAGTATATATATAGTATATATACATACATATAGTATATATACATACATATAGTATATATACATACATACATATCATCACGCCATATCCCTTGCAGGGTAGGCAGAGAGAACAGAGTGCCAGAGAACTCTATCTTTACTGTATATAGTCTTTTATTCAGAGGTCTATTCCATCTTACATATTGCAAATAGTTAATGGCAATAGTTTAATGATCACCCGCCTGCATCTCGTTAACCTTCCTTGGGAATGTAATTATTGGTCAGAGGGCATCAGGTGAAATTGGCCCAGATCGGTATAAAGCTCTTAGTCGTCTTTTAGGACCTTTACGCCTAAAGTAAGGGTTGGTGGTATTTGTAGCTGCTACCATATAGTAATAAACATTGAACAAATTAATATTAAAAAAATAACATTGACAAAATAATATTAATTAATTAATATCGAAAAAAAAATTGATTAATATTGAAAAAAAATATTGCTGTGTGGAAGATGTATATATATACTAGGGGCCGTTGGCAAAAAACTAGTATTGACCGATAAGTAATACTCTTATGGAAATAAATATAGTTAAAAACGACATCTATGTTTTTATAATCTGTATTTGGGCGAAAATAATCTGGGTTTTTGTATTCATAATTTCAGGTGGATGACACAATCATAGAAGTATTAAACAATTTAAAAATAACTATATATCGAGCATAGCTGCTGCTAGAGGGCGTGGCAAAGTAAACATCAGTTATAACGGCTCCCCGTTTTTTAAGGTGAATTAAGTGTAAAAACCATATAAAATCAATCAAAAACTTACATATAAACAGTGATTAGTGATCATCGTTTTAGAAACAAAAAATTTTTAATTAAAACCGTGTGTAATAAAGTGAAAACTGAAAAAATCACGGTTGGCAAAGTGTCACATACTGTTACACAATTACTTCAAGATTCAACACAAAACGGTGCTTAAAACTATAATAAGAATATAAATCAGTGATAGTGCAACAACATAAAATTACATACTAGTACAATTAGTTTATATTTCTTAAGAAAAGTCCAATAATATAACCTAAAAACTATGAAGTACCTACGCAGTACACAGTCCTTGTAAAGTCATTGTGATATATATTGCTGCTGCCATCTACACCTCCACCGTAGAATTACTCACTAAGCTATACTTGAAAGTTTGCCATATGTTGGTGCTGCCATCTATACTTACACCGTAGAACAACTGAAGAATTTCTAAAGGTAGCATCGATCGACACCTTCAACATCCTAGAAACGATTAGCATAACGTAGAGAGGTCGCTAATATATAAAATAAACCTGCTATTGAAAAATAAAAATGTCTGAAATAGAGAAATTATTGAAAGACCTTAGAGCTGATATTAAAAAAGATTCTATTGAACAACTGGAAAAACTCGAAGACAGAATTACAATGAAGATAAATGAAAAAATTGATCAAAAATTTGACTCAATGCAGGATGAACTTAATAAAATAAAGGATGTTAACCTAGAATATGAGAAAAGGATATCTAATATAGAAAAACAGAGTAGAGAAAGAAATATAATATTTTTTGGAATAAATGAAGGAGAGAAATCATATGGCGAATTAGAATGGAAAATTATACAGACATTAAAAGACGAATTAAACATTGAATGTGATCAAATGGAGATACAGATGGTTCGGCGAATGGGTAAATACGAAAAAACCAAGTTGAGACCTATTATTGTAACCCTTTCTACCTACGGCAGGAAAGTCACTATTCTAAAAAATAAAAAACATATAAAATCCGAAACAATTTATATAAAAGAAGATTTTCCTCCAAAAGTTTTAGAAACTAGGAAAACCCTACAGGAACAACTACGAAAAGAGAAAGAAGCAGGAAAAATAGCCCATATTCGGTACGATAAACTTATAGTACGAGAACCAACTAAATCAATCGGCAAACAGGAAAGAGAAAGGAAGGATAACAGAAACAAAAAAAGGTTACTAGAAATAACACCACCACACAACTCTGAAACTCCTCAAAGAGAATCAACAAAACAACAAGTACCTAAGAAAAATAAAATAATACCGAAACCTGGGACTAGCCAAAACTCTATGGAAAAGTTTCTAAATAAACAAAATAGCTACACGGTTTCCAAGCCAGATTTAACCGCTTTATCCTATGCTGACTAGCAATTATATAAGCCACTCCAAAAAAATTATTATGTCACACCCTCATTAACAATAAAACCAAGAAACAGCAATTCAAATAAACCTCCCCCACAACGGCCCGTCACCGCGGGGGTTGTAGACGATCACCCTCCAAACCAGCAAAACCTGGAAAAATACTACATTGCAACATTTAATGTCCGATCATTAGCAAATGAGGCCAGATTATTGGAGCTAGAGTATGCAATATCAAAAATTAAATGGCATATCCTAGGCATATCAGAGATAAGAAGAGAAGGATATAAAATTGAAGATAGAGGTAGCTATCTATTCTATTATTATGGAAAAACAAAGGGAGAAAAAGGAGTTGGTTTTCTAGTTAAAAAGCAATATAATACAGTAGTACAAGACTTTATTGCGATATCTGATAGAGTTGCCTTGCTCCAAGTTAAAATATATGAAAAGTTATTTAGTATAATCCAAGTTTATGCTCCTACTGCCACATCCTCAAAGGAAGATATAGAAAATATGTACTCCGATTTAGACGTAGCAATGAATAAATGTACACAAAATGTAATACTTATGGGAGATATGAACGCCAAAATAGGCGATCCTAAGCAAAATGAACAATTAGTGATGGGAGACTATGGTTATGGAAAACGAAACAAAAGAGGCGAGTTGTTTATACATTTTTGTCTTCAATACAAACTGAGAATTACAAATACTATGTTCAAAAAGCCCCACGAACTAAGATGGACATGGATGTCTCCAGACGGTAAAACGAGGAACGAAATAGACTTTATAACAACAAATAATCCCAGAAATGTACAAAACCTAAACGTGATAAGCAAACTACACCACCCGAGCGATCATAGGTTAGTAAGAATTACTATAAATATGCAAAATAACAAGAAATCCCGAAGACACTATAAAAGCAGAATAAAATCCCATATAGACAGCAACCTTATAGAGCGTCTCACTCTACCTTATCGTGACTGTGAAAATATACAGGAACTTAACAAAAATATAGAGCTGTTATTACGCAATACCTCAACAAACAAAGATACGAAAAAAGTACAACAAAAATTTTTTACGCAAGAAATACAAGAACTAAAGGCACAAAAATCCATACTAAAAAATAAGGAAAATAAAACAAAAGAAGAAAAAAGAGAGTTAAGCAATCTATATAGAATTATTCAAAAAAAAATTAAGAAACACATCAAGGATCGTAGACTAAGTATTATAAGTAAATACCTAGAAGAAACAGGAGGTCTAAGAAAAGCATACAAAAAGATAGACGACACCAAACATTTAATGACGCAACTCAAAGATACTTCAGGTAACATAGTTACTCATAGACGCGAACTAATAATAATAGCTACGAAATTCTATAAGGATTTATATTCAGACGATAACAAGACAAATGAGACATTTATATACACAATAGATAACAAAAGCCCAGCGCCACTATTCATAGAGAGCGAAGTAGAGCTATCAATTAAAAACTTAAAGTTAGGCAAAAGCCCAGGACCAGATGGGGTAACAAATGAAATGATAAAGACGAGCAAAGATGACATTGTAAAACCGCTTACGAAGCTATTCAATCTTATTCTGTGCAAGAGGGAATTGCCGGAATCTTGGACAGTTTCAGAGATAGCTCTACTTTACAAAAAAGGAGACTCAAAGCTAATTACGAACTACAGACCCATTAGCCTGATATCTTGTATATATAAAGTATTTGCATTAACTCTACTAAGACGCATAACAAAAACTATCGATGAAAATCAACCGATTGAGCAGGCAGGCTTTATGAAAAATTACTCTACGATCGACCACATACATACACTAAAACTAATAATAGAAAAATGCTCAGTGTATGATTTGCCTCTATACATCGCTTTCATAGATTACTCAAAAGCTTTTGACTCTATATCCCATAACTCTATTTGGCAAGCACTTACGGAACAAGGAATAGAACGCAATTATATAGAGTTAATTCAAACAATATATGCGAAAAGTATGACTAGAATACGACTAGAAACTAAAGGACCAATTTTTCAAGTAGAGCGAGGCGTAAAACAAGGTGACCCTTTATCACCAAAGTTATTTATTGCAGTATTGGAATCTATCTTCAGAAAACTGGATTGGAAAGAGATGGGCATAAACATCAACGGTAGATACCTATCACATCTAAGGTTTGCAGATGACATTGTTCTTCTGTCAGAAAGCCCAGAGCAACTGGAATACATGCTACAGTCTCTCAGTTGTCAAAGTAAAGCAGTTGGATTAATAGTGAATAGAGATAAAACTAAGGTTATGACAAACAGAGATAGAACACAAATTTCAATACAGTCAGTACCGATAGAATATGTAGAAGAATATTTATATCTTGGCCACCTCATATCATTTAGATTTTGTACAGAGAAAGAAATAGACAGAAGAATAAAGAACACGTGGAATAAATACTGGTCAATGCAAGAAATATTTAAAGGACCTCTACCAATACATCTTAAAACTAAAGCAATGAATATATGTCTGACACCCTGCTTGACATATGCATGTCAAACTTGGCCACTTAAAAAAGCGCACCTAAATAAAATAAAAATATGTCAAAGGGGTATAGAAAGAAGTTACATGAATATAAAATTAAAGGATCGGATCAAAAGCTCAGATATCAGGCAAAGGACTAAGGCAAAAGATGTAGTCAAACAAGTACTGACTCTTAAATGGAAATGGGCAGGCCATACCCAACGAACAACAGATAGTAGATGGTCACAAACTGTTACAAACTGGTACCCAACATATAAAAGGCGCAAAAGAGGCAGACCTTTAAAAAGATGGAGCGATGACATCGCAGAAGTAGCCGGACCACTTTGGCCAAGAGTGGCACGAGATAGAGAAAGCTGGCATAAGTTGGAGGAGGCTTTCACCGCTAAAGCGGGCCTTACATTAACAAATAAAAAAAAAAAAAAAAAAAAAAAATTAATTAAAAAATACTAACATAATAATAATAAGAAATATACTAACACTACTAACGAAGATACATTTAAGTCACTTGAATTTATAATAATTTATTTTGTAAGGGATAAATAAAGCTTTATTATTATTATTATTATATATCGATCATATTACTTCCAATGCTGGTCTCTAAACAGTGATAATATCATAACTGAAGCGGACTTCATATCGTACACAGATTACATTAAACTTGAATGTTCCGCTTTATATTATTATGGTACACGAGGAATTGATATGAGTGCTTATGTTGGTAAGTATTTTTTTGTAGTCATACTCATTGAAAGAGAAAACCTGCTGTGTGGTAGCGGCTATGAATAATACCAACCCTTACCTTACTCGTGGATGTCGATCACGCCATATCCCTTGCAGGGTAGGCAGAGAGAACAGAGTGCCAGAGAACTCTATCTCTGCATACTTCACTCGCTTCCTCAACATTCATAATTTTCTTCATACACGCTCGCCGGTTTCGGAGACTCTTGACTCCACCTTCCTTCAGTACATGACCGATCTGGTCTAGGTAGGTTAGTCTCGGTCTCCCTCGGTACCTACATCCTTCCACTTTCGCATTGTATATCTTCTTAACCAGGCGTTCGTTCGGCATTCTTTCCACATGTCCGAACCATCGGAGCATTCCCTTTCGCATCTTTACACCAATACTCTCTTTCATACCTACTCGCTCTCTTACGTCGTCGTTACGAATGCGGTCGGTCAGCCTAACTCCACAGATTTTCCGCAGAGATCGCATTTCGACCGCATTAATTTTACTATCATACTCTTTTCTGCATACCCAACTCTCGCTTCCATACAGTAATGTTGGGACAAGCACTGCGTTATGTATTGCTACACGTGCCTTCTGGCTGAGGTGGTGGCTGCCGAGAAGTTGCCCTAACGCTCCGTTCACTCTATTTCCCGCATTCACTCTTCGCTCTATATCAGTGGTGTACCTTCCATCTCGGCTAAATCCACATCCAAGATATACAAATTCATCCACTTGCTCTAGTACATCATTACCTATTGTTACTCTTACATCTGTTCTGGTTTTATCTCTTTCAAAGACCATTATTTTGGTTTTGCTCACATTCACGCGTAGACCCCTTTTCTTACAATCTTCTGTCATTGTGTCGACTAGGGTCTGCAGGGCAATCGCTGACTGTGCCAGCAGGACTGCATCATCTGCATAAAGCAGAGCAGTGACCACTGAGTCGCCCATCTGGACTCCCACATTCATATCGTTCAACCTTTGGAGACATTTATCCAGATATATGATAAACAGCCTGGCTGACAGAACGCACCCCTGCTTAACGCCGATATTGACGTCAAACCAAGGCGACATTCCATCATCCAGCCGCACACAGGCTCTACAGCCCATGTAACTGGACTGCACAGCCTGTAGCAGTTTACCGTTAATACCATACTCCGGTAAAATGTCCCAAAGTTCCTTTCGTACAACCGTGTCAAATGCTCTCTCCAGATCCACAAAACTGCAGAAAACCCTCTGACCTAGAGCCAGATGCTTCTCCACAATGTTGCGCAGAGAGAACACTTGATCCATGCATCCCCTTCCACTCCTGAAACCTCCTTGTGTCTCACACAGTAAACCATCGGACACCATCCTCATTCTCCTTTCAATAATTTTTCCATACACTTTTGCTGCCAAACTGGTCAAGCTTATGGCTCTGTAATTTGCGCAGTCATAACGTGAACCCTTGTTTTTAAACAAAGGCACGATGACTGCGCTATTCCAGTCCCTGGGAACCATTCCCGAGCTCCAACATAAATTGAGGAGCAACAGGAACGCCTCCCAGACACAAGAGCCACCAAGCTTGATCATCTCGGCAGACACCATATCAATGCCCGCTGCCATACCATTTTTCAAACTTCTTATCGCCCATTCAACTTCATCCATACTGATGCCATCGGAGGACGCCGTTGTCGAATGTTGATCTACTAAACCACATCCAACACCGGCGCCAACCGTAGCATCCGCATACATATCGCCAAAATATTCACTCCATCGGCTTAACACGTCTTGTGTTTGTGTAAGAATGTCTCCACCTTTAGACCTTATTTTATTCATTCTGAAGGCTGACCAACCACCCCGAGACTTCTTCACCTCCCTCCAAAAGAGTTTGGTGTTACCCTCGAAGTTTTTAGTCAGCCTATCTTCTGCACTCATACTTGCTCTATCACGTTTCTCTTTCACTAAGGCCTTGGTGTCATTCTTACATTGCCGATATATTTCTTTCTTCTGTTCAGTCATACTGTCATTCAGATTCAAAGAAGAGACATAGTCCAGCCACGCTTTCTTCTTTTGCTCTACGGAAGCTGCCACTTCCGCATCCCACCATGCATCACCATTTGTTTTTCTATGCTTCTTTGAACTTCCACATACTTCTTTCGCTGTATCTACCATACTCTCTTTCAATACTCTCCAGCATTCTTCAATGTCCGATTGCGGCTAGCTTGCCATCGTGAGCCGTTCTCGGACACCCTCTGCATACTTTTCTCTTACACACTCTTCTTGCAACCTTTCAACCTTTATTCTTTCAAGCCCTCCGAAGTGGACACGCTCTCGCCAGTGCCTCCACTTTCTGAACAGACCACTAAATCTCGCAATAACGAGATAGTGGTCCGTGTCGACTGTGGGGCCCCTGTAGGCTCTTGCGTCCAATATTTTGCTTCGGAGGCGACTGTCTACCAAAATTAAATCTATTATGCTTTTCTGTTCATTCCTTCTCCATGTATACATATGGATGTCCTTATGTTGGAAAAATGTGTTTGACACAATAAGGTTTCTCTCCATGCATACATCCGCTATGAGCCTACCTGCGTCGTTCACTCTCTTATCACCAAATGGACCAAGTACGTCCTCATAGTCGGGACGCTTGGTCCCCACCCATCCGTTCAAATCTCCGCATACAATCACGCGTTCACTGGTTTCTGCCATATCCAGAACTTCCCTAACATTGTCCCAAAACTTCTCTAGGTCTGATGCCACCGAGGATCCTACGGGAGCATATGCTACAACCATGAATACCTTGGTGACACCTAGTTTTATACGGACCCAGAGAAGTCTGGGATCATACATTCCGTAATCCTTCACACCTGAGGCCAAGCGAGAGGACAACAGCACTCCTACCCCCATGCTGGCTCGATCGCTCTGTGGTACACCAGACCACAGAGCCATCCCGCCACCAGGAAGATCGCAGGCGTCGCTGCCCCTTCGCTTGGTCTCTGTTACACAGAGCACGTCTAGCTGTTTGTCCGCCATGACGGATATCAGCTCGTGCAACTTACCTTCCACACAACCTCTTACATTCCACGTGCCCACCCGGCACTCCGTTCTCCTCGACTCGCCTAACTGGGCAAGGCGTGATGGGTGGCGGCCCCCATCGCCGCATGCCGATGTTCGTACCGACGGGGGCGGGTCGGTACGCGTCGCCTCCGGGGGACGCCCTAACCCGCATTGCGGTACGCATTTCGAGCCGGATTAGCAGTCTAATTAGACTGGCAGGGGACGCGAACGAGCACGCTCCGGACTATGCCCCCCTAAATTGATGATGATGATGAATTATTGAAAGAGAAAACCTTTATCCCTATTTATATGAAATCGGCACAGCTCTATTTTTCCTGCAGCATAAATAGAATAAGAGCAGAATATGCTGCTGGGCTTTTGCTTAAGTACATACCTACTGACCTCACATCAACTTTTTTTATATGTCAGGCTATGTACTGACCACACTCCATCCAAACCATCCAGGTAGATCATTAGAATTGAATCCTTGACTTTGCTGGCCCACACCACATAAGGAATATTTAATCGTTAAACAAAACCAGCATTAGTATTGGTCCAAATCACTATTATTAACTCTTAATTGGCTTTTGTAATATTCATGACAAATATTTGGGTTGGTAATATTCGTTTTCCGTGTGATGACGGAGCTTACTGCCGGTCTTATGAGAGATGATTAAAAGATATAAGTATATAATATTACTGCAAAGAAGGTAAGCTCGGAATAAGACCTTGTACTAACTCGTCTGGACGACATAAAATATTAAGCCTCACTATTATTTGGGATCTATCCGTGTCGTGACGGAGTAAGAATATAATTCATCAGCCTCTATCTTCCCGTGGGTGATCATAAGAGACGACTAAGGGATATATAGCGCATATACATGTTGTATGCGAGAAAAGGAAAAACTCAAAACAAAACCCTATTTTTTTTTTGTTTCTTTTTTTTGGGGTGTGCTACGGTCGGCGCACTCCTCGCACCACTCCATCCGGGGTGACAGAGGGGCGTAAGCGCGCACACCCGTAACCCACCCGTGACGTCGCCTTCGTCATTGGGCCGACCACCGGAGCAGAGTGACTTGACGTCAGTGGTCGGCCCAAAACAAAACCCTATACCAACACGTCTGACCCGCGTGGTATAGTAGATCAATTTCCGTCCCATTATGGAGGAGGCTCGAGTCCAACAGTGGGACATATATGAGCTGAGATGATGATGTGATAATGAATATTCGTAGTCCAAAAAAATAATGAGAATACATACATACATATCATCACGCCATATCCCTTGCAGGGTAGGCAGAGAGAACAGAGTGCCAGAGAACTCTATCTTTGCATACTTCACTCGCTTCCTCAACATTCATAATTCTCGTCATACACGCTCGCCGGTTTCGGAGACTCTTGACTCCACCTTCCTTCAGTACCTGACCGATCTGGTCTAGGTAGGTTAGTCTCGGTCTCAACCGGTACCTACATCCTTCCACTTTCGCATTGTATATCTTCTTAAACAGACGTTCGTTCGGCATTCTTTCCACATGTCCGAACCATCGGAGCATTCCCTTTCGCATCTTTACACTAATACTCTCTTTCATACCTACTCGCTCTCTTACGTCGTCGTTACGAATGCGGTCGGTCAGCCTAACTCCACAGATTTTCCGAAGAGATCGCATTTCGACCGCATTAATTTTACTTTCATACTCTTTTCTGCATACCCAACTCTCGCTTCCATACAGTAATGTTGGAACAAGCACTGCGTTATGTATTGCTACACGTGCCTTCTGGCTGAGGTGGCGGCTGCCGAGAAGTTGCCCCAACGCTCCATTCACTCTATTTCCCGCATTCACTCTTCGCTCTATATCAGTGGTGTACCTTCCATCTCGGCTAAATCCACATCCAAGATATACAAATTCATCCACTTGCTCTAGTACATCATTACCTATTGTTACTCTTACATCTGTTCTGGCTTCATCTCTTTCAAAGACCATTATTTTGGTTTTGCTCACATTCACGCGTAGACGATAATGAGAATCATTAATATAAATGAAGAAATAAACAAAAAAAAAAAAATAAAGTAATAATATTACTTATCAGCCATTCACAAAAGCGGCTTGTCATACGATGGTGGTGTGATAATAAACCAGAATTGTCAAACACGCGACCCATCTGTATATGCGGCAGGACCAAATACTCGTTACCATAGGCGTTATTATGCAGACACTTATGCACACAAATATTATGACTCATATGATGTCGGATCCAAGGTACTACCTTACTTTTAATTCTTCTTTTCTGTGTTTTACTCTTAATTCATCTTTTCTGTTTGATAACAGAATATAAATGCAATTTACCAATTATTCCCACAAATGTCGTAGAAGACGACTAAATATAAAAATCAATCATGAAAACGATGTAAATAGCAGATATTATTGCTCCAATAGAAGATAAATTTAAAAATAAAAATACTCTATGTCAATCTTTTTTTTTCTCTGCAAGGTGGACCATGGATGTGGTCGCGCCCCGACAAATCGGTCCAGGGCGACAGAAGAGGCGGCGCGCAAACCCATGGACCCACAATTCACTCCTATTCTTATGCCCATTACTCTTCTTTCATATAACATATTGTAAAAGTTATTGGCAACAGTTTTATGACCGACCGCCTGCCAGACGTCAACCCTCCTTGGGAATGTAATTGTTAACCAAACGGCATCAGATGGAGTTGGCCCAGGTCGTTATAAGGCTCTTAGTCGTCTTTTACGACATCCACGAGCAAAGTAAGTGTTGGTAGTATTCGTAGCCGCTACCACACAGCAACACGCGATCTAGTCACCACACGGTATTATTATTAAATCTATATTTATTTGAATACAATTTTCCAGTTGGGTATAAGAATTCGTAATCAACTAGATCCGTTATTTACTGCGACTAACTTAGATTCAAGTAATCAAATTAAAGAACCTGAATCTTCTATAGAAGAGATATCATCTAATACGTGAGTCCAGATTTTCATATATATTTCTATAATACTACTATCAAACTATTCGGATCTATTCATTTTGTCCATTATTTTTAACTCATTGGAGTCAGTTTTGCTTGAATTTTTCTGTAAAATAGAGACTTTGACACAATATAGAGAAATTGAATATTATATTGGACTACTAGCTTTTGCCCGCGACTTCGTCCACGCAGAAGTCATCTCTGACAGAGTTAAATAGAAAAAGCAATGCAAGGTGTTGAAGGTTTGTCGCTAGGACGATAATGCGTCAGCGTCAGAAACTAGGATGCAGTCGCCGCATTCTGCGAGTTAGTTGTCTAACGAAATTAGACAATAGGGTGGATCCGAGAGAAAATACTCTAGGTTGACACGCTCTACCGTCGGTGCTTGGGGCGGCGCAAGCGTGAATACCTGTATTGAGGTTCACTGCACGAGGGCTTCGACTCGAGATGATACCCGGTGGCCATTGGCCCGCCCACACAACGTAGATGTACGTATACGGCGCGCGTGTGTCTATATACTATAGCCGGTCAATAAAGAAAAAGATGGTTCAAAGTTCTATTCATTCTACAAATTATATTCCCATTAATATACTATTTACGGTATGACCATGGGATAAAAATATAATTATCGCCACCCTTTATTTGACTACTTTGTTTCACCAGCAGAGTTGCGACCTCGTTAGATATGATTTATTATTTGAGTTATAGAGTGAACATTTTTAAAGCTAAACTTAACCTGTATCTTAAACCATTAGGTAAGAACCTATTGCCGTCTACTATGTGTATCGTGTGAGTTCTCACGCCGGCACTGGTCGCCACAACAGCACTGGTGCGGGGTTGATGGAGAGGGAGAAAGAAACACGTGTTTATTTATTTTTACCAAAGAATATTTGTACGTAATTTGAAAAGAATCGATAAAGAAATTTTCTCCCTAAACACACTTTGCCGCTTTGTTACACCCCCTTAGGGGCGGAATTCATAAAATCCTTTCATATTGAATCTATGTCATAAATAGACACGTGCTTCAAAATTTAATGTTTCTAGCTTTAATAGTTTCGGCTTGGCAGTAATGAGTCGTTCAACCCGCTTCACAGGCCTAATTTACACAACCAAAGGGTGAAAATTGACAAATGCCGGATTAATATCCTAGAATGTTTGATTCGACTCGTAATTTGAAAAGAATCAATAAAGATTTTTTTTCTCCCTATACAAACTTTGCCATTCTGCTCCACCCCCTTAGGGGTATAATTTCGTAAAATCCTTTCTTAGTAAATCTCTACGTCATAGAAAAAAACCTGTGTCAACATTTCAAGTTGCCAGCTTCAATAATATCTGCTTGGCGCTAATGACTTAATGAGTCGTCCAGCCCGCTTTGCCGGACTAATTTCACCCCCAGAGGGTGAAAATCAACAAATACTGAAACATGTATTTATTTATTTTTACTGAAGATAATTTGTACGTAATTTGAAAAGAATCGATGAAGATTTTTTTCTCCGAACATTTTTAAATTGACATAACTTTTTTATTTATAAACCAATTGACTTAAAGTAAAGTCTAAATGTTAAGTGAAGCTTACCAAAATATATTAGTGAAAACCGCGTCTAAATCGGATAAGCCGTTTCTGAGATTAGCGTGCACAAACGCACAGATAAACAGACGAAAATTTTAAAAATCATTGTTTTGGGTTCTATTTGTGTTGATAAAGGTCCAAGTAATATTTTTTTCTCATATATCTTCCATGTACAGATAGCGATCCGTTACATTTTTATTATATGTATAGATTGAAAACGCTCTTCTTCTTCTTCTTTTTATGTATTGGCAATCAGCTACTTATACGAGCCATTGTTGCCAGTGTCGAGTTATAATTATCTTCACGTTCTTAGTCTCTTCAGGTTAGTCATTGTCTGTCAGTAAGTCAAATTGTCGCCATTAACAGTGTTATGGCCACATTGTTAATGGTATCTTGTGGGAATTTTGATAGAAAACGAAAACGTTGTAAAGCACTTTTATATGATATTTACTACATCCCAGTACTTCTGTCACATCACATTACATAAAATGCCATTAAAATTATCTAATATAACACGTTAAAACACTAAGATATCGAATATAATATAAGAGCACCACATGACGTTTTAGATTCCCGCCAAAAGTCCTTGAAAACGCTTGTAGTGTTTATCTGCAGTACTAGCATGAAATAATACTGCTTATTTTACTAATATTATAAATGTGAAAATTTTAAAGATGTTTTGGGTGTATGTTATTCAATCACGCATAAACTGTTGAATAGATTTTAATAAAAATAGCACATAGATAGTCCGTTCCCTAGACTAACACAAAGGATACTTTCTATCCCGATCATATGTTCCTTTGATTATCCCTATAGTTCAATTTTGGTAAAGTTACTTTTTACGCGGGTGTAGCCGCGGGCAGAAGATAGTAATAAATAAGTGAGTAATGCCCTAATCACCATACGTGGTAAGCGGGTTGGCGATCACAATCGCAGTCACAATATTTAATATTAGTAATTTTCAGTGACTTTGAAAAGTTGAATTTTTTACAACTAAGTAAACCTAAAGTTAAATATTGTGACTTACCTGGTGGTTTCAAGTATTTGGAAGTTCGATCACCGGGACGGAAATTTCCTCATCATTACTTGCAGTCATTGGAATACAAGGTTGGTATTTATAAATCTAATGCATAATTTTGTATGAACTACGTAGAAGTATGATTATTACTTTTTTAATTGTCTACTGGAGTTTTTTTAGGCCATGCCGAAGTTAGATAAGAATTTGGCGTCCATAGGCAAAGTAATCCATGTGGTGATGGAGTAAGAATAAAATTCACCACCCGTCATTGCCGCATTGTTGGCAGGACGGAGTCACCTCCCTCCTTGCGACGTGTACAGGTACTTGCCGAAACATCCATGCCCCGACAAGACCTGCACCAGCCGGAAAGAGAGGATTCCGTGCCACCTTTCCATCCACTTTATCAGTACAGACCGAAGGGCCTTAACGGTACGAATACCGAACCGAGGCCTTCTCCAGCCATGTTACTCAACAATGCAATGACGTCTCGGCGGGCGTCGTATATATGATGTTCTCTTTCTACAGCCGCGGGCCGGTCCTTCTGGGATAGTGCCACACTCTCGCGGAAAATCGACGTCTGTGCAGTGGCAATATGCTGCTGTGCTTCGTTCAGTGAGCGAGACAGTCGGCAGCTCATCTTTCTCGGTGAATTTGGGATTATTGGTAGTCAGCGGTCTAGCTGTAGGCCTCAGTCCATAGGCGGCAGTAACACTTGCCAGAGGTGGCTCAGGTGTGCTGCTTGCTCGTTTGCCACCAAGAGCAATAAAAGAGAAAATAATATTAAGTGTTCTAGGTTTAATTTTTTTGAATATTTTTAAAATAAACTAGGGATGGATATGTCTTTTACGTTATAGAAACTATATACAGTTCGCTTCGTGACATTTACTTAGTAGGCATAGTCAATTACTATTTTTTGAAAGCAGGTTACAAACAGTTGTGGTCCTGGAGACCGACTGATTAACTGTTTGTAAACGCGAACTACGTTTTATTTGAGTAAAAATAAATCATCAATTCTGACGTCATTATTTAAAACGACCAATCGAAAAATGAATTAAAATTTTTGCAATATTCTAACAGGGGTATGTTATGGAGACATTTAAAAAAGGATACTTCAAGATACATCTTTCTAAGAATTTGTACGTGGATGGCATAACATGCCTCAGCGCTGGTAAATTTTCATTGGAAAAGTTCAAATCTTTGTATGGCCATTCTGCTGCGACACTCAAGAATTTGCATTTAAGATATAGTGTAAGCATGTAAATAGTGTTATTAAAATGAATTATCTTAGCTTATATACGTCTCAATGCTGGGCTTGAGCCTCTTCCAAAGTAGGCAAGAAATTGACCTACTATACTACGCTAGAGAGATGGTTTGGTGTTTAGTTTAATTTCAAGTTTTCCTTCTCGTGTTAAAATTAAGTTTATTTAAATTCTTCATGAAGTGATAAATCGATTAGGAATATAGTATATCACCATTCTCTCCAGCGGGCTCCTAAGAGATGATTAAAAGAGAGCTCCAAGTAAAAGCAACTACTAATAAAACTATACTTACATATCTGTTTAGTGTATATAGTGGTATGGACCTGCAGTGGTTAATTATTGTTTATTAAAGACCTTTAATAGGCGCTTATTAAAGAAGAGACTCGAGTCGATTTATGAATTATGAACTAAAGAAAATATAATATTTAGATGACTACTAAACTAAAATTTCACGCTCACATATTTCTTTCGGAGGCCGAGACTAACCTACCTACCTACTACCTACTGAAGGAAGGTGGAGTCAAGAGTCTCCGAAACCGGCGAGCGTGTATGAAGAGAATCATGAATGTTGAAGAAGTGAGTGAAGTATGCAAACATAGAGTTCTCTGGCACTCTGTTCTCTCTGCCTACCCTGCAAGGGATATAGTGTGATGATATGTATGTATGTATGTACATATTTCTTCATCATCATTTCAGTCTATATGTTCCACGGTTGGGCTAGGATTAGCTCCATTATAAGAGGGCAATTGACCCTACTCTTCTACCCTGGTCAGACGTGTTGGCATAAAGTTTTGCTTTGAGCTTTCCTCCTCTTGCAAAGATGCGTACATATTGCGTCGAGCCCAAGTAATTAGAATAAGAACAGGTTAATAACGACGACGATGATGAAGTGTCTTTTAATAAATACCATTTCGTAACGTATGGATGAAATCTACTCGATTGTTTGATCTTCGAACAGGGATCACGGAGATAATTCGTGTAACTTCTGTTCACATCAATCTTTACTCAGTCTATCTATTCAATTTAAATCCGTTAGATTTGTAGCGGACCATTTTTTACTTTGCCGAAAAACGTTCAGTTTCTTATTGCTTATTTTTCATTCACTACAGCCATGAGCTAGCTATTTCTCATGGCGCGAATTTATCAATACAAGCATCATTAATTTACTATTGTTACGTTTTATTTTTCATTAGACGAACAAATTGGATGACTTCTACGAATTCTTTAGAGCGCCATGGGCGTTCTTTTTATATCACGATCAAACTGAGGATTTGTTTACTATGTCAAAGGAATTGTTTCCTAAGGTACAGTTATTTAGATTGATAAATTACTGTGAGAAAATAGGTTAAAGTAGATAATAAAATATTAGTATTGATTTTCTACGTACCTACTTACTAAGTGTTTCGTATGTGTTAATGGTAAAATAGTCCACACAATTCTAAAAAATCTTTGAGTACACAATTCAGTTGAATATTGTATAGTATTTATTTTTGTGTGTGTGTTGGTCGCCCCCCTCCAGGTGGACCCACGACCAGGTGAAGGTTGTTGGGAGTCGTTGGATGCGGTTGGCACAAAACTGCACTTTGTGGCGAAATATAAGGGAGGCCTACGCCCAGCGGTGGATGACAAAAGGCTGAATGATGATGATGCTTTATTTTTGTAAGCCCTTGAATCTAACCCATTGAACATTCTTACTACAATTAATTAATAGCAATAATTATTCCAGAGGTATATTTACGAACTATCCCATTCTTTTTCTTGTACACATTGAAATATTAATATTTCAATGTGTACAAGAAAAAGAATGGGATAGTTCAAGCTGTGTGGTAGCGGCTAAGAATACTACCAACCCTTACTTTGCTCGTGGATGTCGTAAAAGACGACTAAGGACCTTATTTCGACCTGGGCCAACACCACCTGATGCCATTTGGTCAACAATTATGTTACCAATTGACGTCTGGCAGGCGGCCGGTTATAAAACTATTACCAAAAACTTTTACAATTAGTACTATGAAAGATGAGTGCATATTGTATTGACCCCAAGTAATTGGGATAACACTAGAAGAATGATGATTGAAATATTAATATTTCAAAATGCACACCTAAACACAATGTGTGCACTCTCCGGATATCTACTCAAATTATACATACATACATACATATCATCACGCCATATCCCTTGCAGGGTAGGCAGAGAGAACAGAGTGCCAGAGAACTCTATCTCTGCATACTTCACTCGCTTCCTCAACATTCATAATTCTCTTCATACACGCTCGCCGGTTTCGGAGACTCTTGACTCCACCTTCCTTCAGTACCTGACCGATCTGGTCTAGGTAGGTTAGTCTCGGTCTCCCTCGGTACCTACATCCTTCCACTTTCGCATTGTATATCTTCTTAACCAGGCGTTCGTTCGGCATTCTTTCCACATGTCCGAACCATCGGAGCATTCCCTTTCGCATCTTTACACCAATACTCTCTTTCATAATTCTCACTCAAATTATAAACCTACTTATAGCTAAAACTAAATAACTTTTATAATATCTTAAAACTCTTATAATTACATGGGTACAGAATCAATCTACAGAGCAAACTATCAAAGAAGCATTATATAAGGTGAGTTTAAATTTTACGTATAACTTTGCAATGCTTTTGAAATGCTAAATAAAAAACTTTTAATGCTCATATATTCACACCAGTCACAGTATACACAAGTTCTATATTATCAGTCTATATTATTATTAGTTGTTTAACAAGTACAAGTTATTAGTCTATTATTAATCGACTTCAAAAAAGGAGGAGGTTCTCAATTCGCCTGTATCTTTTTTTTTTATTGTTGTTACCTCATAACTTTCGACTGGGCAAAGTGATTTTAATGATTCATGTTCTGACAATGGCATCCATGAGAAAACCATATAAGTCTAAAATTAGCATTAAGTATGAGTGCGACAAATGAATGAGTAGCTCAAGCCCCGCTATTAATAGAACAACCTATGTAACACTAAAAAGTAAAAATAAAAAAAAACTACGTTTAAAAAAACCGACTTCAAAAACTGAAAAGTACAAAATAACATAAACTACTATCATTTGTATTTGCTATCTATTGATAGGTTTGAAGTCGGTGCCGGTATCGGTATCTTTAGTGTAGGAATTTCATTACAGTAAGTACCTAAGCTGTTTATAATTTTGTTTAGGGCTTGGCACCGATTTCAAACCTATCAATAGATAGCACATACAAATGATAGTATTGTAGTAGTTATTTTGTAATTTTCATTTTTTGAAGTCGGTTTTTTTAAACGTAGTTTTTTTTTATATAAGTCACCAGGACCAATTAGTCTATTATATAAGTAATGTAAAGGGTTCACAGATAACTAATCTCTCGTCATGATGCTTTTCACTTTATTACATTTATTTGGCATCGCCTTTTTTCTATTCTAGACATCATTTTTATGGCATCATTCTATTAAGTTTCTTTCTGTTCATATCATATCATTCTTCATTCGTCTATGTCTCCTTTATTGTTTTTATTTTCTCTGAAAATCAACTCTCAAATACATATCGTAACGAGTTTGATTAAAACCTGTGTCATTAAATAACCACAGCTTAAAAAATGGTTAAACGTTATTAGTGGCACTACGCTTTTTTTAGTTAAAAAAATCAATGATTCAGTATATTTATTGCAATTGGATGACTGATGGACTGATGGACAACGCTCTTACTTACTGCACCTGTTTTATATTTTATAATAAAAATATACTACCGTCTGGCACTGGTCATCACTCAATATGGTTTGAAGGCAGACGACAGTTGAAATTTTATAGATTTAAGATGAACCAGTCCACTAAGCACCCACTCCCATATTCAAATATTAGTATTATTATTACATATTAATATTATTTATCATCATCACACAATAGTTGTACACTTACCGCTGGCATTCCATGAATGTTATGTGCAGACGTGGAGTGTCATCGCTAGATGTCCCATCCCATTATTTAGATTAAATTTCTCCAAAGGCCTCTGCGTGTTCGATCCATATCCCCATGTAAGCCTCCCAAAGGACCGGGCATCTTCCCTAAGTAAGATCTCGTGAATAAAAAAGATATACTAAAAAACATTAGAAATCTTTCTTTAGATATATTTCATAGAGAAATAATATCAATTGAAACTTAGTACAACGATGTCTGTACATAATTGACTGAATTGTTCGATGTCAATTTTCTTTTAAAATGGAGAAAAGGAAGGGTGTCCCATCACTTTTCCACGATTAATCAATATCTCACACCACAAAAAGGGAAGGAAAACTGTAATAATAATAGCCTTTTTTTTTTTAGGGGTGGGGTATGGTCGGCGCTCTTCTCGCACCACTCCGTCCGGGGCGACAGAGGGGCGTACGCACGCATACCCGTAACCCACCCATAAACCTCGCCTACGTCGTTGGACCGGCCACTGGAGCAGCGTGAACTTGTCAGTGGCCGGCCCGACGGAATACCCCCTGAGAGGTACCCTCCCCTTGAGCGACGTCCTCCCCCCCAGAGGGGCGGACGTCGGTCCCTCCACGCGCGGTCAGCCTATCGGCGGGTGACGGACTAATTCCCCGGTCCAGTCACCCGCGGCCTCGGCTAGGGCGGCATCAGGCGCAGGTAATCGCGCCTACGCCGCCCCAGTCGCCGGCGGCGGTTGGCGTCGTCGAGGAGACGCTCCTCGCGCACGCGCTCCACCGCCTCCTTCCGCGAGACTACTGCCTCGCAGAAGGCTGCGGCCGCGTCCCAGTTCCTGACGCTGTCGAGCATCGCCCTGGCGATGGTCGGCAGCGTCAGATCAGCACCGATGATTGCGACGAGTTCACAGCGCTGCTCTGCCCAACCGGCACACGCCTCGAGCGTATGCTTCGCCGTATCCTCGTCGCAATCGCAGTGGTGGCAGAACGGTGTACTCTCCCTCCTAATGACCGTGTACAGGTAATAATAATAATAGCCTATCCTAGTCTCAAGGATATAAGGAAGTATTCTTATTCTTATGTATTAATGCACAACTATAAAATATAGACACGTAAAATGTAATAAATACTAAAGAATAGAAACTCTATTTTAAACCATCTATTTCGGGTATGGCTTCTCTAGCAGTGATGTTTGTCTACATGTTTTGTATCTTTTACTCATCTTTAATGACACCTAAGAGAAATAAAAAGGATAGGAATAGGATCTTCTTTCACAGACGATATTCACAAATGTTGTTGTTTATAAAAATTTGGTTGGTCCACAGGCCCTTAAAGACCAGTCCAAAGCAACTCTACAAGATGAATTTAAGAAGTCTCCATATGTTGAAGCAATCACAGATTACGTTGTCGAATGGCTTTCACTTAATGATGTCCTTCTACCGATGTATTTGCAACCATGGCAGGTTGCCAAGTTTAGCTATGATACAAATAATATTCCTATGCTTAAAAAGCAATAAAGTATTTTGTTGATATTCTTATGTTGAAAATATTTGTGCCAATGTATTAGATTGTATATCGCATGAATTATATATTTTGAAATTGTTATTTTTTTCTATAAACGTAAAATTCTACGAAAACTACTTATTTCACACTATGAGAGTTATAAAATCACTAAATGTAAGATTATAGAAAATAACATTCCTTTGAGCAACCTATAATATTAACTTTCATTATCAATCCGACTTAAGTCAGTCGATTATGACATTCCCTCGTGGGGACCTATGTCCAACAGGTGACGTCGATAGGCTTATGGACGTATGAATTGTTCTTTTGGCGCATGACATCGCGTCGCCACGTCTCATACACTACTACATATAGTAGGTACATATATTGCATCATACAGCGTGGCGATGCGTCGCCACGGCTTATATCGCCAACAATCAGTTTACCCCTTGCCTATAGATGTTTTACATCAAAAACTATTGCATATTACGTATACGGAAAAGAAAAAAGGCAAGCCAACTTCACTACTGCACTCCTGCCGACATCAGAACAACACTGACCGCATCGTATCTTACACAGATATGTTTTTTTTTGGCAGCGCCACGGCGGGACTGTGTACATCGTTTAGTAGTTCGTGTGTTGAAATAACACGATCTTTTGCGAAACGCTAGTGAATTATCTTAGCGCGTACAAGTGTAAGAAAAACACAAAATATGCTGTCTGCCTACTTTTTATTTGTTCACAAAATTTCGCTGAAAACTTAAACAGATAGTTTAGAATTAAACAGTTTGAAAACACTAGGAACCTAAATTCTAAATAAATTTCCTAAAGCTATTTAGATAGACCGTGTTTAGTAGAGTCTGCCGTTTAAATCTAAGACGAAGAAGGTCTTAGTGTGAGATATATTTTGACCGTAAACAGAGTTACAAAAATACAGAGTAAGTTATTATAAATAATAATAATTTTATTATATATTCTATATAATTTAAAAACTTTAAAGTAAGAAACAAATATACTATCTTCATGATAGGAACAAGAAAACTATATTAATGTGACATTTGATTATTAAATACCATAGATAAAACATACTACTCTATATTGTACCTATATTTTAGATAATTTTCTTTTTATATTCCAATATTATTGTTAATATATAATTTTAAATAGTCATGGATGAACCACAAATGGCAAAGCCTGCACGAGCTCCACTGAAATTGAATGACTTGTTAATACAAAATGTAAATAGTTGGGGCAATGTGCAATACAACATCCCTTTGAGACTTTCAAGTAATGAGACCAGGACAGCAACTAACATTGCCTTGCGGCATATACCTGATATATCACATACATTAGATTGTGTAAGTTGGACATTATTTTTTCATACATACATATCATCACGCCATATCCCTTGCAGGGTAGGCGGAGAGAACAGAGTGCCAGATAACTCTATCCTTGCATACTTCACTCGCTTCCTCAACATTCATAATTCTCTTCATACACGCTCGCCGGTTTCGGAGACTTTTGACTCCACCTTCCTTCAGTAGGTGACCAATCTGGTCTAGGTAGGTTAGTCTCGGTCTCTCCCAGTACCTATATCCTTCCATTTTTGCATTGTATATCTTCTTAACCAGGAACATAAGACATTATTTTTAATTACATTTACTTACATATTAAATTAATGTAGGCTGATTGAACAAAGAAATTTTGTGATCTTGAAAAAGATTTGATTATAATACTAAACCGGAATCTATTTTTTACTGTTAGGTTTAGACTGACAGAACAAGAACACAATTTTCCATTCTTTATTGTGGATATCGCAAAAGTATGATGTAGCAGATAACATCACTGCAAGAGAGGAAGAGAAGAAAACAACCTCTTTTGAATAAGGTCCCCAATGAGGATACGTGAGCTGTAGAAGAAAAAGAATACTATACCAGTGTTGTGTATATCATCATCACTCTCCTGCTCTTTTCCTAATTACTTGGGGTCGACGTTTTTTTTTATTGCTTGTGATAGCAAACGAGCTAGCAGCGCACCAGATGTTAAGTGTCACTGCCGCCCATAGACCTTGGCAATACTAAGGGTATAGCTAGGCCGCTGCCTACTAATATAAACTCCAAACCCAGCCAGTTGGGCTGCCGGCTCTCTCGTTTACCGAACGAAGCGCAATAGCAGGTTACCATTATTCAGACATCGATTTTCTGCAAGAGTGTGGTACTAACAGTCGGACCGGCCCGCTGCTGTAGACAGACTGTCAATAGCGTGGTCCTACCACCATTAAGCGTGGTCCTAACACCATTTACACCACCCATAAATTGGCAATAGTTTTATGACCGGTCGCCTGTCTAACGTCAACCCGCCTTAGGAATATAATTATTGATCAAATCTCATAAGGTGTAGTTGGCCCATGTCAATATATACCTCCTAGTCGTCTTTTATGACATTCACAACCAAAGTAAGGGTTGGTAGTATTTGTAGCCACTACCACATAGCAAGGCGTTGTGTACTAATTATTTATGAATTTAAAATAACTTTTCTCAGTTTCTTATGTTAAAACAATTTTGAGGTAAAGCTTGAACTTTTCATATTAGTGAAGAACTGTTGTGTTATTATAATCGAAAGTCAATAATAAAATTATTGTATTGCATTCCATATTTCTCTGGGATTTACCCAGAGGTATATTTAAATATTGCATTCCATATTTCTCTGAGATTTACCCAGAGGTATATTTAAATATTGCATTCCATATTTCTCTGAGATTTACCCAGAGGTATATTTAAATATTGCATTCCATATTTCTCTGAGATTTACCCAGAGGTATATTTAAATATTGCATTCCATATTTCTCTGAGATTTACCCAGAGGTATATTTAAATATTGCATTCCATATTTCTCTGAGATTTACCCAGAGGTATATTTAAATATTGCATTCCATATTTCTCTGAGATTTACCCAGAGGTATATTTAAATATTGCATTCCATATTTCTCTGAGATTTACCCAGAGAAATATAGAATGCAATAATTTACTAACATGGTATTTGATTCTGTCTTTATATTACCTCCATATTATTATAAGCAACGAAATGTTATAAACTACTAGCTTCTGGCTTCGCGCAAGTAAAAAGTAGCTTTTCCAATGTTGAACAATATTTCAAGACATGTTAAACAGTATCTCAAGACACATTACTGGGATAAAAAGTATTACCGTATGTGTGTTAATCCAGAAAATGGTCTATGTGCCAATTTTCATCAAAAGCTGTTCAACTCTTTAAACATAATTGAGTAACGCACATCTTCACAAAATTTCACATTTATAATATTTGTAGGATATCCATCCGTTAACCTTTATTTTTTTGTTTATATAGAAAATTGATGATCCTTTACCGGAACGAGTGACAGGGCGAGATATGGTGGTAGAAAAAGAATCGTACAAAACTACTACGGTAGAGTACTGCGTCAAGCCGAATCCTAACAAGGCTATGGAGCGTTCTGATTGTGCTATCAACTGCCGACGAGTTATCTATATGACAGGTGTTGAGAAACGAGTAAGTAAAGGAATCATCATCATCATCATCATCTCAGCTCACACACGTCCCACTGTTGAGCTAGAGCCTTCTCCATAATGTGAGGGAAATTGACCTACTATACCACGCTGGTCAGACATATATACCAATGTATAGATTTTTGTTTCGAGATTTCCTTCTCTTGCATAGATGTTATATGCCTTTTGTATCCCTTAGTCGTCTCTTACGATCACCCACGGGTAAGATAGGGATGGAAATTTGTATTCTTACTCCGTCACCACACGAATAGTAAAGGAATAGTTATATATTTTTTCTTGGATAGTACTAACTAATTTATAATGTGTGATTAAATACATAAAAAGCAATACAAATCTAATTTATAGTGGTAGGACCACGCTGTGGACAGTTCTCTGTCTACAGCCGCGGTCCGGTCCGCCCGGGGTAGTACCACACTCCTGCAGAAGATCGACGTGTCTGAGTAATGGCAATGTGCTATTACGCTTCGTTCGGTGAGCGAGAGAGCCGGAAGCTCAACTGGGATGGGTTTGAGGTTTTGTATTGGTAGGCAGCGATCTAGCTATACCCTTGGTATTGCAAAGGTCTATAAGCGGCAGTGACACTTACCATCAAGTGTGCTGTCTGCTCGTTTGTCACCATAAGTAATAAAAAAAAAAGAAACAATAATGTTAAAAAATATGATTGTTTAAGAGTATGTGATCAATACGCGTCAGTAAGCGATACTGCAGTCGCGTAAGCCCTTGTTCTCACGAAGCCTTTTTGTTTAAAATTGACTAATATGCACGTAAATACACAATAGTCGCTTAAGCTTTTTTCTTATAGAAAAATATTTACAGAAGTATAGGTATGCAGGCTGTTTGGTAGCGGCTACGAATACTACCAACCCTTACTATGCTCGTGGATGTCGTAAAAGACGACTAAGAGCCTTATAACGACTTGGGCCAACTCCAGCTGATGTCGTTTGGTCAACAATTATGTTCCCAAGGAGGGTTGACGTCTGACAGGCGACCGGTGATAAAACTTGCCAATAACAATATGTACTATGAAAGAAGAGTACATACTGTAACGACCCCAAGTAATTGGGATAAGAATAGGAGAATAATGAGTAAGTATAGGTATACGGAATTGAGAATATGGGGAACTCCCTGTTTACATATAGAAAACTTTCTATATGTGAGGAACTGTTTGACTTGGTACCACCGTCACCATTTTATCACCGTACCACTCGACACCGCAGCAGGGTTCATCCATTCCACCTGGAAACGATACAGACGTCAACTGTACGTTTTCAACGATCATTTCTCCCACGTACATGCAAGATCTGGAATTAACTACCTGCTGCTGTGTTTCCCGAGCGCTATGACATGTCCTTTTTTAAACCAGGTTTAAGAAGAGCACTTTCTTTACGGTAGGCAGCGGCCTAGCTATGCCCTGGTATTGCAAGAGTCCATGAGCGCCAGTGTCACTTACCATCAGGTGTGCTGCTGGCTCGTTTGTCACCACCGGCAATAAAAAAAAATGTGAAGATGGAGTAGAAATACAATTCATTAACCATTCTTTGTCGTAGATTTGTTGTCGTACGAGACGACTAAGGGATTAAAGGAAATAACATCGTTATAAAAGAAAGAAGACTTGAAACAATTCCAAAACGCCAAAACGTCTGACCAGTGTAGTATAATAATCAAAAACCTCTTCAATTTGCAATTACCAATATGTGAATATAAGAAGAGGATTGATGATATTTGGAATGCTTACAAAATGTATTCCCCCTAAAACTTATAATACGGCCTTAAAGCAACCATCATCATCATCACAGCCCACATATGTCCCACTGTTGGGCTCAGGCCTCCTCCGTAATGGGAAGGAAATTAGCCTACTATACCGCGCTGGTCAGACGTGTTGGTATAGGGTTTTGTTTCGAGCTTTTCTTCTCTCGTACAGATGTTATGTGCGTTTCTCGTATGATCATCCACGGGTAAGAGGGGGTAGTTAATGGTATTCTTACTCTGTCACCACATGGAATAAAGCAATATAATACTTTATTTATTATTTCAGTTACTAAGTAAAAATATTACACAACCTACAATATTATCAGAAATGAAAGATAAATTTCGAGGTGTCGCCAAATCTCCGTTAGCACCGCCCGATATTACAACGCTTGCCCCGGATCCGGAATATATATCTGACGTAAGTTAAATTTTGTGTTTATAATTTTATTTCTATTACATCTAGAGCGTTAAAATAATTTGCATACATACTGTAATGGTTTAATAAGTCGAGATATTTCATTATTTGTGAATATAAAATAGAGATAGACCAAACCACAGAGCAAATACATTGTATTTGCTCCGTGGACCAAACAGATTTAATCTAGTATCACGAACGAAAAGAAAGAAAATTACTTAACGTATCAATCTCCACTCACTAAATATATTCGCTAGAGGATCAGAAACCAAAAAAAAATTAATAAACGCTAGTAAAGTATTGATTAAATAGTTTACGTTTAAATACTTAATAATAACAATTATTACATATAAATTGAACATAATAAACACAGCGACATAGCAATGACGGGCAGCTGACTGTATCTTTCTCGCTCGGGTATACTCGGCGGTCCCGAGTTCACCCGATCAAGCTTTTCACCTCAGAGCATGACGGATCAGCCTCACTTACAGCCTACGAAAAAAATTGTGTGCAGCGCACCAAAAGAAGTTTTCACTTCAAAAATACTATTAACTTATTTATAAAAGCGATTACGAAATGAAAAATGATGTCACAAGCGGGATTCGAACCCGCGCCTATTGCCATGCGTGGAAATCGTGCTGCCACTACCCAATAGGCGCGGGTTCGAATCCCGCTTGTGACATCATTTTTCATTTCGTAATCGGTTTTATAAATGATTAAGCATATTAAATGCTAAATTTCGGTAATTGAAATAACAAGGTTGTGTCATCGTTTAATACAATTCTAACTGTTAAAGTTTTAAGTATTAAGCCTATAACAATGTATAAACATTGTCGGGTAGATAGCATACCGTCACCTTAAGACGTAAATATAATACGAAGTGAAATTTGCATGTCCTACAATTAGTCACGGTGGTGTAGTGGCAGCACGATTGGGCCGGAATCCCAATAGGCGCGGGTTCGAATCCCGCTTGTGACATCATTTTTCATTTCGTAATCGGTTTTATAAATAATTAAGCATATTAAATGCTAAATTTCGGTAATTTAAATACTATTAACGCTTAAAATTTAGAAGTGTTAATTTAATTTTGTTTTCATGTCTGTATTGTAGTAGTGCCAATAAATGGTTTGATATTTTAGGTAGTAGCTTCAAGAAGAAATGAAGTACCAGCTATATTAGACCACTCACCGGGTTACAGAAGATTACTTGATCCGTACGTGTCTACCTACAGAACGTACCATAAACCCTTTACAACAGAAGACCAGTATAACATTGGAGCTAAAGACCATATTACTTTTTACTCTGAATCAAAACTTCCGAGAGTAAGTTACTGATATTTTAATTTAACAGTCGATATCATATTTAATTCAAAATGATACTTATTCATAATTGCACTCGATGGTGGATATTAAAGTTATAGATATCAAAGTAGCTGTGTGGTAGCGGCTAAGAATACTACCAACCCTTACTTCGCTATTGGATGTCATAAAAGACGACTAAGAGTTTCATATTGACCTGGACCACTGCTACCTGATTCCGTCTGGTTAAGAATTACGTTCCCAAGGAAGGTTGACATCAGATAGGCTGGTCATTAAACTATAGCCGATAACTTTTGTAATATATATATATATATATATATATATGTTGGAAGCAGGATATATCTTTTGCGTCGATCCCAAGTAATTAGGATAAGAACAGGAGAATTATGATGTTGGTAGATGATGATGATGGTAGATCTTAGAGTTCAAAATCTGGACTAAGTTTTTGTATGAGTATATTATTACATGCTATAGTGTGAAATGTATGCATTATTAGATAGCATGATGGGTACATAAGTTATAAAAACCGTTTAAGCGATGATCAAGAGATAAAGCAACAGCACTCTCCAAGAAACTTGAAGACTAACTGCAATTGCCGAGCCGCCAGTCAAGGTTTTCTTTTTTATGCTTATGGTGCTGATGGTAAGTGTTACTGCCACTCATGGACTTTTGCAATACCAAGGGTATACTCACCCAGTCAGACTTCCAGCTCTCTCAAGTGTGGCAAAAATGTTAATATACTATCTACCTCAGATCGACATAATGTACAACAATGAATGTGCATATATAGACGGGTAGATGGCAAGGCTTAATTAATTATTCTTTGCAGAGATCAACACTCTAGATGGCAATAAACATTTAATAAATTAGACTATTATTAGATAAAAAATACACACAGATTGAAAACAGCTGTTTTTAAATTGCACATAATTTGTAGGATCATAGGAATTGACAACGATACTTGAGAACACACGATATTTTATGATAATTTCGTTATATATTCATAATGGTTAAGTATTTATTCATAGCTTAAGTTTCATAATCATGGATATTTATACTTAATCGATGGTTTTATTTCATAAGGGGGGCGTTCAAGTATTACGTAACGCAATTTTTGAAGATTTTTGATCCTCCCTCCCCCACATGTAACGCGTCGTAACGTATGTCTGTACCCCCCTTCCCCTCCCTGAACGTAACGTAACACCCAAGTGACCGTTTTTAAACGTGCTTGAGGCAATAAAAAAAGAGATGCCAAACTCGCAATACATGTGTATATTGTTTATTCATCATCTAAAACATAAAAAATTGCGTGTCAACTTAGGCAATTTTAATTCCCTAGTTTTTTATTTAATAAAAAAAACAATGCTACGTAACGCGTTGTTTGAACCCCCCTCCCGACTATGTAATGCATTGTAACATTTAACAAGACCCCCCTCCCCCAAATTGCGTTACGTAATACTTGAACGGCCCCTAACAAGCAATTTTGAATTCAAAATAAAAGAACTCTGTACATACATACATATCATCACGCCATATCCCAAAGAACTCTGTGTACTAAGGAATTAATCTTTACATTGCGAGGAATTTACAATTGCCGTGTGGTAGCGACTACGAATACCCTTACTTTGCTCGTGGATGTCGTAAAAGACGACGAGCCTTATAACGACCTGGTCCAACTCCATCTGATGCCGTTTGGTCAACAATTACATTCCCAAGGAGGGTTGACGTATGGCAGGCGGCCGGTCACAAAACTATTGCCAATAACTTTACAATATGTACTATGAATGAAGAGTACATATTGTATCGACCCCAAGTAGTTGGGATAAGAGTAGGAGAATGAATGAAATGATGATGAATGCGAGGAATTAAAATATACAATTAACGCACATGAAACACACCCAGACTCGCACAAAACATTGCATATAATGCATATAACTGTCACTAAATATTAGCATAATTAGCATATGATTAGCATGTTGAATATATGATCACTTTTCTGTAGGTTAAAGGATTTGGACCACGACACAAAGAGATTTGGATGCCGTTGACTGGTAAAATCCATAGAAGTGTATACGATCGTATTCATTTAAAGAAAGAATATAAAGAAGTAGCAGCTTGTCATAATCCTGTCAACAATATTAAAGGGTAATTTTAAGTTTACCTATTACAACTTAAACAATATTGAACAGTAATTTTAAGTTTAACTAGTTCTACTAGATCTCGGTATGGCCCCTAAATTTTATTAACTACAAACGATCTAATATCATTAAGAGTACGATGAGACGTAACATTAGTACTTGAGATTTCTGAACCTGCAGTCAAGGTTCTTTTTTGATAGCAAGCTTAGAGTTTGAAAAGTGCCTAAGTTAAGTGCAATTTAATGATTCATATTTACTTTAGGTTCTTTTTAATTATTTTGATAAACTTTTTACCTCACTTTCAGTTTGTAATTGCATTGTATAAAAATTCTTATCTTCGATAAAAAAATCACTGATTGTATCTAGAAATTTTACACCTCATTAAACATTAATTTTACTTTTACAGTGTCTTCCAATCCGAAACGCATAAAAAATTTCAAAATCCATATGCGTCTTCGGTCTTTGCAACTTGGGACCACGGAGAATCCTTCGACTTGGCTCCTTTCGAGCCAAACCCCTACCAGACGAATATGGCACCTTTTATGTACTGCAGCGACTACTGCCATATTGCCAGAGGAACTGCTCCTTATATCGTTATTGATCAAATAACTCCACAAATGAAACAACATAAGCCTTGTACTCAAAGATACGTAGTGTCTAGAGACTATGAAATTTAATTATCTTTATTTGTACACGCTTTATTTAAAAATACTATTTTTTGTTTTTATTTCACCAATTTTATTCGGAAGCGTATATTTTATGCTTCATATATTAAGCAGATGACCTGTCTGGCCTGAGATGTCTGAGACCCAAAAAAATATTCAAATATTTGATACCCCAAATCCTAGCTACTATGAATTTATGTCATTTATTACGTAAAAGAAAGCTTAAATATGGAATTCATAACATTTCTAATAATTATTGTCCAGCAATTTAGGATTCGAATTCTGTTCATATTGGCAAACTTGTTTGTTCGTTGCTAAATAGCTGCTTGGCCCATAGGTTCTGAAAAGGAAGAATACTATCTTAATAATAAGCAGAAGTATTATTAAGCTTGTTTTTTAGTTCATAAAATATGGCTTTTTTGGCAAATGGTAATTTAATAGAAAACGTTATTACTTCACAACCACACATTAACGATAAACATAACGTTCAAGTTCCATATTATGAAAAATATAAAATTGAAGATAAAACAAAATAGTACCATTTACACGGTAAAGGCTGGTTAATTTCTCTTCTATATAAATTAGCACGCTATTTATCTTAGGTTATTAACAGTAATACATTTCTTTGTACATAGAATTATGTATAATGTATTATTATTATATTAATATACTTAGTGTTAGTCTTGAAGAGGATTGCGGTATTACATCATTAATCGAGGACATGTCACGAATACTGAAAAATTTTCATCATCATCATTATCATTTCAGCCTATCGCCGTCCATTGCTGGACGTAGGTCTCCCTCATGGTATGCCACACAGTGCGGTCCTATGCCGCCTGCATCCATCGAAAGATCGGGATAATATAAATACAATAAAGGTGATCAAATCACTAATATTTTTAGGTTTATTACGAGATGGTAGCTATTAACAGTTACTCGTTTTCTTTACTCGAACTACAAAAAAGTATAACCAAGACTTAATATTTCTAAAAAATGATACACTCACTCATTTTCTTCTTTTTACTAGTCTCTAGTACACGCTGATACTATTTGGGAAATATTTCTGTATGTACGATGATTAAAATCTTAAAAATTAAAACTGATTAATTTTGATCATCATTACAACGTCACTTGGATTTGGTTGTTATCCTTGTTTTGTCTTGCCGCCGAATCTAGTTTCTATTTGATACCTCATCATGGGGTTATTCTGTGAACATACAAATTGAGATTATTATTATTTGTATTTTATTTTCTATTTCCTATGGACGTTTATCAGCCTCTTTCTATCCAATTAGAAGCTAGCTTTATCAGCTAGATTATTGAATAGTAAGAAATATTTATCACTCATGGTTTTTAGAAATACTAAGAACACGAAATAAATAAATAATACTGAAAACACGGAGAGCGTGTATGAAGAGAATTATGAATGTTGAGGAAGCCAGTGAAGTATGCAAGGATAGAGTTCTCTGGCACTCTGTTCTCTTTGCCTACCCTGCAAGGGACATAGCGTGATGGTATTATGTATGTACTAAGAACACTTCTGAGGAAAATCGTTTGTTAAGACTTACAAAATGCTGGCTTCTACTTGCGGCTTCGTCCGCGTGAAAATAACTGTTTTAAAGTTGAACTATTACCCAAAGAGAACATATTATCGGAATAAAAAGTATCCTATGTATCGATCAAGAAAATATAGCATGTGCTAATTTTTATTCAAGTCTGTTTAAAGGTTTACGCGTGATTCAATAAGCAACCAAATATTCAAAAATCTTCACAAATTTTCATATTTATAATAGGTATTACTAGGATTGAACATCCAAAACAAACAGAAATCATTTATAAAATCCGATTACGAAATGAAAAATGATGTCGCAAGTGGGATTGATTGACCCGTGCCTATTGGGATTCCGGCCCAATCGTGCTGCCACTACACCACCGCGACTAATTGTAGGACATGCAAATTTCACTTCGTATTATATTTACGTCTTAAGGTGACGGTATGCTATCTACCCGACAATGTTTACACATTGTTATAGGCTTAATACTTCAAACTTTACAGTTAGAATTGTATTAAACGATGACACAACCTTGTTATTTAAATTACTGAAATTTATATATATATATATATTTCATTTCGTAATCGGATTTTATAAATAATTAAGCATATTAAATGCTAAATTTCAGTAATTTAAACATAAATCATGTTTTTAAGCCCTACAAGGACATGTTGTGCTTGGTTAACTTTATTTGTTTATGTCAGTATCATAATAGTGGCAAACTTACTCCAGGGCATACTTCATTGGTGCATTTTGTATTCTTCTTTTGATCTTCACATTTGCCGTGCTGTAAAAAAATTCCAAAAATAATCATTTAAACTTTTGTATTGTTTCTATTAAATAATTTTAGTTCCTTTAAAAATTAAGCTGTTTCCAAATTTTTAAGTTTAAGTTTCTTTAGTTTCAAATGCATTTTGTAGAATTTATATATATGACGGTTGCTATCACGCTTTCATCATCGTTATAACATCAGAGCCCTTTAGAACTTGTCTGACCAGAATGGTAGAATAGGATAATTTACCTCTTATTATGAAGTAGGTTCAAGCACAGCAGTGTCCTACTACTGCTACTGCCTTACCTTATGAGCTGATAAACTAAATAAAAAAGCGCTCACATTTATTTAAGAACAATTAATTAGCATAGTAATAATCAAAGCAAATTTATGTAGAATTATATTAGCATGTACTTACACGTGGACATCTATACTCAGGCGGTAAAGGAACCTTTCGCCGTGACCTAGGTGGTAGACACGGTGGGTTGTGAAAGCATCGTGTAGGTGTGGAACACGGCGCTGATGGTCGAGCCGGCCAGAAGCACGGCATTAGATAAGGAAAGCAGGATGAAGGCGGAATGCATTGAGGTGTGTGGTGACAAGATCTTGCTGCAAATGGCTATCGAAATATGTATCATAAATTAACCAATTAAAATAAGTATTTTTATTAAGCACCATACAGTAAGAGGACCAAAGCAATACCAGAACGCTGCTTTTGCTAATAGACAGGCTATTGTCCGGTCACATAGCGGCTAAACCACCCGCGGTGGTTGGAGAGACAGTGTGCAACCTCATAATCTATCGTAATCTACTCCTCTATAGCTATTTAGGCGAACCACCAGTGCCAAATTTTTGTCTTCGGTAGTCCGCCTGGAGAGATACTCTTTCATGTCCCATCTCCCGTCGACTTTTAAGCAAATACTAGCAACATTGCTAAGTGTAAATTTAGGAAATTAAAACATCCTTGGACAGTATGTCCAGTATAGATCGATGATAAATTATGGTTAATTACACAGGTCCACAAAATAAAGTGGTCTATGCTGAGTGTTCGACAAATATTTGCCGACGTATTTTTTACCGCTGAATACGAATCTAAAGTCAAAATTGGGGATCAAACTGCAAAAATCGGAGTTAAATAAAAAATACCAATAAACTCTACGATTTTTTTGTGGACCTTTGTTATGGTGGTTAATTATAATAATTATATCAATTAATGATAACTATCTTCAATAATTTATAAATTTTTTTATAATTTGTGTAATGTTTCCTGTAGTACCTGTTGTAGTTATGGATCCCCATTATCTATTCTTTAGGTAGGTAATATATTTTGTTTAGTGACTTCGTAAAAATATTAACCTCCACTTCATTTCTCTTGTCGTAAAATACAACTAAGAAATGTTAGCATATAACAATACAATGAAAGGAAAATTTGAAACAAGGAGGACAAAGAAACAGAAGAAAAATATTTGTCATATATTATTGTAATAGCTTATTATATATAAAATATCTGCCACACTGCTCAGTTCTTTCAATATATGATTTTATCTGCTTAAGTTAGTTACTGGTCTCATAAGATATACATAATTAATGAGGCGATTTGACACTCAAATAAGTTATATAAATCCTCAAATAATATAGTATTTGTAATTAGTAAAAGTGTCTAGAAACATAGTAACTAAAAAGGCTGAACTTACTTTATTTAATATGCAGCTGGAACGCGGCGTTAATTCTATCGGTGCAGGCTCATATTGTGGTTTGCGGTTCAATTTTATCTGCAATAAATCCTCATAACTTAACAAAATTGAATACGAGCGGTGACGGAGTAAGAATAGAGTTTACCACCCCGTATCTTAACCGTGGATGATCGTAAAGACCAAAGAATATAAAACGCATATAACATATGTGCGTGAGAAGGAAAGCTCGAAACGAAACCCTATACTAACATGTCTGACCAGCATGGTATAATAAGTCAATTTCCCTCCCATTATGGAGGAGGCTCGAGCCCAACAGTGTGACATATATGAGCGGAGATGATGATGATGATGATGATGATAACTTAATAGAATTGATAATTTGAAATCTTATATACCCTTAAACCCACCAGTTATCTTTGCCCTATCAGTAATAACAATCCATTGCTTACGCTGAACAGACGGCTAAACCGTATGTACAGCGTGTAATGGCGATTTATTTAGTTTTATTTTGATAATATAATTGCTATTTAACTGGAAAACTAATTATTATTAGATGTGTATATGTGATACCTGTAATCCGTAACAATTAGTGCAATCCATCTTGCAGCCTGGAGGCAGATATGAACCCTGTAGATATATGCAATACAAAATTACTTATAAGCTACATCATCCTTATTTTATCAATTTTTATTATGCTGATTTGTATTTAAATGGGCCCTTATAGCCTAACCAGAATCTATAATATAATCTTTCCATCGAACAACTAACTTCTGACCCTCGTAATTCACACTTGCAATGTTTGTATATCTTTGTTACGGTCAAAACTTGAGTTTGGAACTCAATTTTAAAACAGTTATTCTTAACTCAGCATGTTGAAATTTTGCATACATTTTTATTTAAGCTCACAATAAAATATGCAAAATATCAATATTGTAAATTTCAACATGACCACCTTTAATTATTTTTTTTTCAACACCCGTAATATAGGTGTCAAATGAAAGTGTTAAAAAGAAGAAGAGAGAAGAAAAAATCATAAAGTTAGTGAAATCACTGTAAAATCAACATGGCAAAGTCCAAGAAAGTGGATAAGTTTTTTTGTAACTTACAAATATCTATAAATAGGGTTACTGATTTTTGATGTTTACGCGTTTATTTGAAATAAAACATTTTTTACGAAATCTATGTCTTTTGTATTTGATTTTTAATTTCCCGAAGTTTCGAACGCTTTACACTTTACAGCATACATGGTTACGAAAGGACTGTCTTCCTGTGAGGATGATGATGATCACGGGAGGACAGTCTATCCATGACCATGAACAACGCGATAGAATCCATAAAAATAGTTATATTTCAAATATAAATTGGGTATAATATTAAAGGGACAATGAGTATAAAACGCTAAAGTTAGTGCTATCACACTAAGTAACTGCTCCAAGATGGTGGACCATATGTTCCTTTCTCTAATCCCTTAAATATAAAAAGAGCTACTTTAAAACAATAAAGTTAGTGACATCATACTAACTTCGGTATATATGTAGCTGTTCCCATATCTTTAACATGCAGGTAGGCTAAATAGAGAACGATAGTGATATCACAATAAATACGGTCGTCCCCATATCTTTGGCACGCAAGTTGTTTGCAGGTGTTATAAGTTGCCCCGAAGAGTTTTCTATTGCTATTTTTCTGTTGATTTCTCGGCCAGTTATAACACCTCCCAAGGGAAATTAAGGGTTGATTAGCGCACTGAATTTTTAATTATTAGCACTATTATCTGATGATATTAGTGGTATAATAGTTGGTGATCCAACTATTAATAAAACAGTCAAAATTAAAATCAAAGTAAATAATATTAGAGACAAAATTAAATGCTTACCCTTCCGTTGCAAATTGCTTTTGAACACGGGTTGCTCTGAAATTGTAAGAATATTATTATAACAATGAGATTATCTTATTATCTTCCGTGTAATGACGGAGTAAGAATACAATTCGCCAACCCCTATCTTACCCGTAGGTGATCGTAAGACGTCTCTTACGATATACTAAGGTATATAAAATGCATATAACGTCTATGCGAGACAAGGAAAACGCGAACCAAAACCATATAATAAGATGTCTGATCAGAGTGGAATAGTAGATCAATTTACCTCCAAATATGGAGGAGGCTCGAGCCCAACAGTGGGACATATATGAATATATATTCATTGAGCTGAGCTGAGATGATGATGATGTATTGTATATATCCTCGAAGTAAATACATATTATATTTTTTACACATCATTGTCAGTAAGTGATCCGTGGTAAAACTCAGGCAAAATCCCATTCAGCATATTTTGTATTTTATATCTGTAGAAAAAGACTTAACTATTCTAACCTCATACACTATTCGTATAAAGATAGAAAGACGATAAAGATAGAAAGACGATATTAAATAGCAATCTATTAAATCACTGTTAAATAATGTGGGTTTATTTATCAGGCTATTTTGCTATATCAGAAAGAAAGAAAAATATTATTTCAAGCAAAAAGACATAGCAAATTTATGAACTACCCAGCAAAATAATGAAGATTTTATATGTGTTGCCAGAAAGGGTGCGATTATGGAGTGGCAGTAATGAGTAAACGTCGGTATGTTGATGCTGTGTAGACTCAACCAAAAATTTTCAAGAAGAAAACGTATTAGATATGTTCTGCAATATTTATAACTTATTCGTTTACTTGTCAAAAATTCTTGTTACACACAGTTCTAGAACTACTTACGCAAGCTGATGGTATACATGGGCTAACACCACATAAGGCACACGTTGGATCAAAGCAGCAACTTTTACATCCACCACACTAAAATTGTATTACGAACATATCAGTCTAAAGAATACGAAAACTAATTAAAAAAATAATTAAGAAAAGTAATTATTAAAAGGATGCGATCTCAAAAAAAAAAGCCCAATTCCAAACCGTTTAGTTATTTTAATATAGTAAACCAATTTAAACTTATTTTCCTCATTGGCTATGCCCAATAGTGGAACATATATAAAAAATAAGAAATAAAGAATTCTATAAATTACCTTTAGTGATGATGGCAAATCCGATTTACTCTAAAACATAAATTGTTTAATATTAACTTCAAATAAGAAAATATAAATTAATATTTAATTTAATTATCTTGCTGTATTAACTCACCCAATGTTTGCAACATCCCTTACCACAACATACTTGAACTATAGCGGTTTGAGGGAAAACAGGTTTATCGTCGTCTTTGGTACGTTTCTGTTTTGATGGTTTAGAACTAATGATGGCAATACTAGAAAGCCCAAACATATTATGTTCTCTGTCTAACCTTAATATTGTTGATAAATACTTATCATTGCAATTGTCACATTTAATTACTTCACAGTCGGAATTCTTACTACTAGAGCTTGTAGTTGATGAAGCAGGTGACAGTGAAGGAGAGCTGTAAAGTATATAATAGTTAAAGTCTTTTAGTATCAAAGTGATATCATAACGCTTATATTCAATTTTAAATCACCTTGAATCTTGATTAAGAACACTTTTTTCGTTGTTCTGTTACTTTTGCACCTGTTAATGCATTTTTTGTTCTGGAACGATATCACTTTTGTGGATCATGTTTAAGTTATAAATATATTTATGTTTTTGAGGCACGTACCTAGAATCCGGGCTACTTTCATGCTCTTCGGTCAGCCACTTCATTTTGGTTAATTTTAATATATTTGGATTATCATAGCTTATAAAATTGTTATCCTCAAGATCAGACTCACTGCTTTCAATTGAAGTTGTAGTGAGCTAATGAAAAAAATACCGTAATAAGATTAATTTATGTAATGTTTTATATTTCAATCATAAAAACCAATTTACTAACATAAGGAGTAGACGTATCAGCCACACGACTTCCTTTATCGTTCTGAGAATCGTTCTTCAAAGATTCAGCTAGTTCATAAACAGCTTTAGATTTTTCCAATTGTATTGTTTGTTCTTCTTGATTAACCTAAAATTATTAACTATTTAATAAAGAAATATCTATCCATCCTTCAGCCCGTAAACATCCACTGTTGGACATAGGCCTCCCCACGAGAATGCCATTTAAAACGGTCCTGTGCCACCTGCATCCAGTAGTTTCCCACGCTGCATCGTCCAATTTGTAGTCACCACTTGAGAACTATTCTTCCTCAACGGTTGCCGGTTCGTCAAGCGATGTGGCCTACCCATCGCCACTTCAACGTGCTAATTCTTCGGGCTATGTCAGTTACACCTGTTCTTCTATGGATTTCCGTATGCCGAATTTTATCACGTAGAAAAATATCGAGCATAGCCCCCTCCATAGCACGCTGAGCGACTTTGGGCTTTTTTATGAAGCCGACATTTAGAAACCACGTTTTAGTGCCATAAATCATCGCTGGTAACACACACTGGTTATAAATCTTTGTTTTCAGATACTGTGGAATATTGGACGAGCAGATCTTTCTAAGCTTCCCGAACGCTGCCCAGCCGAGTTAGATTCGTCGACTAACTTCTTTCTCGAAATTAGGTCTACTTAATTGGACTGTTTGTCCTAGGTAAACAAAGAAATATAATATTTTAATTTTATTATAGTAACAGCAATTTTGTACCTCATTATTCTCCGCATCCAATCTGTGAAATGATTTGTCGATTTGTGGCATATTAGGTTGGATTTCATCGACAAGACACACATATGTGAAGTAAACGTTTTGTTCCGAAGCACTGCTTGTTAATTTCATGTTCTCAGTTGAAAAGATTTTGGATTGACGATAATCGTAATTACGTGTGTCTGTCATTATACATCTATGCTATAAAGCAATTTTATCGAATAGTCTAGAATTCATCTGGAAAATTGACACTTGATCATACATATAATGATTTAATGTAATTAGAATATAGTCATATATATTTTTGTTTTATATTTAAATAAAAAATATCGGAATATCATACGCCATTTTGCTGATTTCTAATAATGACAACGATTTAAAACAATAATATCTTTCACTATATGTTTCTTCTTATGCAACCATACCTAGAGCAGATAGATTATTCATACTTTTTGGTAAATAAACTTATCTTTATTTAGTTATCATCAATAAAACTCATATAGGTTCGTCCTACATAATATAGGTTTGTGACTTTTTCAAAGCAGGAGGGTATATTTATTCATATAGTTAAAACAGCGTATGAAATATAAAGAATATATCTTTATTTCTTCTCAGCGTATATACGTGACGGCCTCTATAAAATGATAAAAAAGCCAACTTTACTTATGCTTCGCGGGCCAGACGAGTCGGCATTAAATTTTCTTGTTATGTAACTTAAGCATTGACAGTTTAAAAAGTATATTATATTTTCACCTTAGTTAGTCAATTCAATAAGGCTATTAAGAGAGCAATTCAAGTAATCATTATTTACCATCATCATCATCACAGCCCATATATGTCCCACTGTTGGGCTCGGGCCTCCTCCGTAACGGGAGGGAAATTAATTAATTAGTTGGTATAGGGTTTTGTTTCAAGTTTTCCTTCTCTTGCATAGATGTTATATGCGTTTTATATCACTTAGTCGTCTCTTACGATCACCCACGAGTAAGATAGGGGTTTGTGAATTGTATTCTTACTCCGTCACCACACGGATCATTATTTATATATGGCCTTAAAACAAGAACATAGTATTAAACTGAACTAGCGTGTATGGCCAATGTAAGCCATATGAACATAAATTTAGCAGATAAGTTTGTAACGATGAAGATGAAAGTACTTATATTGTTTTATTAAACGCGGTTACAATGCTTAAACTATTTAAATTAATTGCTAAATAGTGTCGTGTTTTAAATCAACAATAACAATGCCATTATAAAAATCCGTGCCGAGTAATTGTATAAAAATGTTATATTATCTGATTAGGAAGTAATATTTTAGTTTTGAGCAAAACAATGTTGGTTTCATGGTGTGAACGAGCGGGCTACGACCTTTACGGATGTGGATTTGGGTGAATGAGAACACGATTAATTTATACTCCCATCGAAATTTCACAAATTTTTGTCATTATCCTACTCTTGTGGCATTTCTTTATATCTACAACGTAAAAAAAAACAGAAAGAGAATATTCAAATTCATATATTATGTATAAATCCTGCGAGGGCACTTACATTATTGTCATTTTTAACATTTTAATTTAATACTATTGTATTAAAAAGAACTACCACCCGATCGGAATGAGACCGCTACTGAGAAAATCCGGCAAGAAACTCAGCGGATTTGTCTATTAATGTTATTTATTTACTGATTCGTTTTTAAAATAAATAATCTAAAAGGTTTTTGAAAAAAAATATTCTAAAAGGTTTCAAATTGTGCAACCGTGTGGTTGACGTCATCCTTTTTATTGAAGACTTGTATACGGCAAAAGCTTGGAATAAAATTTTGATAGCATTAGTGGTTTTGAAAATAAATATGTATGCATAAATACCACACAAAAAAATCACCGAAAAAACACATAAAAACTAGATACAAAAAATAGATCATCATGTAGGTACTTGTTTTGTTGTCCCTTTACCAAATTATATTGATTCGACGTAGCGGGTCTTATAGCGGTAGCGGTAGTATTAAAGAAAAGAAAAATAACAGCTATTTAGAATTTTGGTTAGGTTTTACAACCATCTTACGGACCATCAACCCTACTTGAGAAAATAAACGTGGTCAACGTTTATTAGCTGGAATTACCACAACATTAGCTGGAATTAGCACAGGCTAATTAATAATTAATTATAATTAATAAAAGCTGGAATTAGCCTGTGCTAATTCCAGCTAATGTTGTGGTAATTCCAGCTAATAAACGTTAAAAGACCTGTGTCTTTGTGAAACTCGTAGTCTGCTTTTAAAATATTATACGTACATATCATCACGCCATATCCCTTGCAGGGTAGGCAGCGAGAACAGAGTACCAGAGAATTCTATCCTTGCATACTTCACTCGCTTCCTCAACATTCATAATTCTCTTCATACACGCTCGCCGGTTTCGGAGACTCTTGACTCCACCTTCCTTCAATCTGGTCTAGGTAGGTTAGTCTCGATCTCCCCCGGTACCTACATCCTTCCACTTTCGCATTGTATATCTTCTTAACCAGACGTTCGTTCGGCATTCTTTCCACATGTCCGAACCATCGGAGCGTTCCCTTTCGACGAATGCGATCGGTCAGCCTAACTCCACAGATTTTCCGTAGAGATCGTATTTCGACTACATTAATTTTACTTTCATGCTCTTTTCTGCATACCCAACTCTCGCTTCCATATAGTAATGTTGGGACAAGCACTGCTTTATGTATTGCTACGCGTGCCTTCTGGCTGAGGTGGTAGCTACCGAGAAGTTGTCCCAACGCTCCGCTCACTCTAATTCCCGTATTCACTCTTCGCTCTAAATCAGTGGTTCCATCTCGGCTGAAACTACATCCAAGATACACAAATAATAAAATATTTTCGTGACTACTAACCACAAACCATAAAAAAACACCGTGAATACATAGAAATGACCATATTCTTCTTAAATATTACGCATAATTAAGTTTAAAATTGATTATTATAGAAAATAATAAGCATTTAAATCATAGAAGTAAAATTTTATTTTCAATTATGAGTTTAACTGGGTCTAAAGAGCGTCTGTGAGAAAAGTTTTTGTATTGTTAGAGCTCGAGCTCGACGTTCGCAGTAAGTCAATGATGTGAATGACACTAAGTTGTATAAAAACTAATAAAGAATAAAAAGAGTAAAAACAGCTTTGGCTTAGATTAGGCCACGGTTCGTCTGTGTTGTGAATTGTTGCGATGGTAAACGTTATTATGTTTTATTGCTAACTAGTTCGGCCTGTTTTATGTGGTCACTGAGTTTACACGCCCGGATGGAGGTTATGTTCACAAATGGAAAAATTCATTTTTTTTATAATTAATATTACTTTTACATATCAATAATTTTATATTTTCTTCATAGTCTATCACACATTAAAAGCGAAATTGGCCTACTGTTCTACCCTGGCTAGATAGATCAGTATAATTTGATTTTCAGATCTAATTCTGAACATAAGAAACATATATGAAGCGATAATACTTCAAATGGTCGAATACTAAAAGTCGTTTTTATATTGTGTATTTTCTGAAAGAAGAAGAAGAGAATAAACTAGCTTGCTTGTCTTTCAGGCACTTTGATTTAGCTAAAGAATTAAACCTTGGACCAGGTGTCATAGAGTGGAATATCGGTTTATATGGATGTATTTAGTTATTACTTCTAGATCATCTTTGTGATACCAAGAGATATATATGGCTTAGTGACCATTAAAATGTAGTTAAACTAAAAAAAAAGCATTTATCGAAATGTAATTGCTAGTCATTCACACTAAAAAAATAATGATGTTGATTTCTATCAACTTCATTATTTAAATACTTCTGTACTTTTGTAGATTAAAATATAGGGTACCTAATTTCCAAGGAACGTTTAATGTTTAGTTTTTTTTTATTATTTTACAGGCATTTAATATTCAAAGATTACAACTTGGTAGCAAAAACAATCTTATAATAAAAAATAATTAAAGTGGTCTTAAATATACTTTTTTAATTCGAATTTGGCCACAGGATTTAATGCCATCTCTGTACACTCTCACAATGTTTAATTGTGATCTGAACCACGCGTTTGAAACGTTGAATCATCATATTGATGAACAACTGTTGGGGAATGTTTTAGATTTACATGAAATATTCTATGTTTTAGATTTCATTCTTCCGCTTTCCCTTTTTTTTTTGCAGTATTTGAATATCGTGTACCCAGTTTAGAACAGGTACGTATTTTTATTTATTGACTATAGCATACTGGATTTCATTTTCCCTCCTTAAGTTTTAATATTTAAAATTAGTGACTCATACCCATCAATATTTTTTTTTATTGTAAACGAGCTAATCGGATGATATGTGCTATAACCACTTATGGAACTTTGCAATACCAGGGGTATAGCTAGGCCGCTGCCTACCAACCAAAACCCACCCAGAAAATTAGGCTGCCGCGGGTCTCTCGCTTACAAAACGAAGCGCAACGGCATATTGCGACTGTTCAGACGTCGATTTTTATTTATGAGATATAATAGATATATATTTACTAGGCTTTAGGTACAATCTCTACTTTCCATGCAGACTGTCGTATAAATGTCACAATCTAAAGAGTTACGCGATATTGTATGCTTAAAATAGGATAATTTCGTATGGACTACGCGTATCAAATGCCAGAATTATGTACAATAGAATGTAAAATGGCATTTATTACTTTTCATTTACTATTTAATCCAGGCCCAGGGCAATAAAATATCATTGATGTGTATTTTTACGCTTGCTGTCTATATATTTTGTTTCCTTTTACAGCCTAAGCAGCCTCAACTATTATGAGAAGGTGTCTTAGCAACTTTATTAAGTTGGCTAGATAGGTCGGTAAATAGTTTTATTTATATTTATTAACGTTTTATTTATATTTACTGAAGGAAGGTGGAGTCAAGAGACTCCGAAACCGGCGAGCGTGTATGAAGAGAATTATGAATGTTGAGGAAGCGAGTGAAGTATGCAAAGATAGAGTTCTCTGGCACTCTGTTCTCTCTGCCTATCCTGCAAGGGATATGGCGTGATGATATGTATGTATGTATATTTATTAACCGATTTCAAGAAAAGTAGGCATATTGAAATTGTACAGAATCTTTTTTTTCTTCAGTATTCCGCAATTACTCTAGTACCTTAAATAGAAATTTGTTTAATAAGATTGTTGTGTTTGGTACATTGGTAAACTTAGTGTTTAATTAAGATTTCCGTGAGTATTTTAAAGTGAGTGCATCCTACAAACTATTACCTATCCTGAACTAAGTGGTTTAGGTATTAGTTTGTAGAATGCCCGAACTTATAAAAGTTATTAAAAATATTTTAATATTCCTTTAGAAATTATAAAATAAACTTGATTTATAGGTAAGAAATCGTTCGAAAACAAATATTTTATGAAGACGATTTCCTTTTTTTTCAAAAATAATTTGTGAATTCGTAGCAATGATATTAATTATCTAGGTTTCTTAGTTCTTTAGTTTACTTTTTCAATCTTAGAATGACAGCTAACACAAATTGTATGCATTCTGTTCTATCTAAATCAAAGTATTTACAAATTTGCAAGATCAACTATATTTAAATTATTTTTTAACCGCAGGTTCACAACCTCTGAAATGCGGCGGTTGAATTTAGAGGCTTTGTACCGTATCATTTACGTTGTGAACCCGCCAACGATGCCGGTAGTACCATTATTTAAATATCAAGTGATTATTACTTTACTGATTGATAATTAATTTAAAGTGTGATACAAAACATGAATATGGTGAATACAGTGTTATTAAATTTAATGTTAATATGTGGTTTAGAATGGACTAACGCTCAATTCGGAAGTAAGTTATAATAATAATAATACCTATTAAAATGTTTTTCTGAAGCATCCCAATTTAATAACGCGTACATGCGTACATGTATATTATACATACATACATATCATCACGCCATATCCCTCGCAGAGTAGGCAGAGAGAACAGAGTGCCAGAGAACTCTATCTCTGCATACTTCACTCGCTTCCTCAACATTCATAATTCTCTTCATACACGCTCGCCGGTTTCGGAGACTCTTGACTCCACCTTCCTTCAGTACATGACCGATCTGGTCTAGGTAGGTTAGTCTCGGTCTCCCTCGGTACCTACATCGTTCCACTTTCTGTATATTATATATCTGTACATATTATATAAATGCCTTTTTGTTTGTCTGTCTTTTACGTTTTTTTTTCACTTGTTAAATCACTTATTCGTTTTACATTTACATTTCACATATCGGTAAGTGATACAATTATATTTTGTTGCAATTATGTTACTACTTTGATTTATACATTACTTTAAAAAGGTATAAATTAAATCAGTTATGAATCATACCTACTGTAAATGCTTTTAAGGCTGAAATGGCTGTCTATAATATAATGACTGTCATCATCGTTCTCCTACTCTTATCCGAATTACTTTAGGTCGCTACAATATGTACTCTTCTTCCATAGTACATATTGTAAAAGTTATTGGCAGTAGTTTTATGAACAGCCGCTTGCCAGACGTCAACCCTTCTTGGGAATATAATTGTTGACCAAACGGCATCAGATTGAGTTGGCCCAGATCGTTATAAGGCTCTTAATCGTCTTTTACGACATCCACGAGTAAAGTAAGGGTTGGTAGTACTCGTAGCCGCTACCACACAGCAATGGCTGTCTATATCGATATTATTTATAAGAAAATCTTAATAAAAATCAATTGTCTACGCTAGTGCTAAATATTAATAAATCGCAGAGTATCAATTAGTAAGATTTTAAATAATTTGAAATAAACGAGAGTTTAATAAAAAATAAATAGTAGAAATCAGTAGTAGAATAGGAGAAAATTTTCGTTCATAGCTTTTTATATTCTTGTCCAGCTGCTTTGTTTGTGTATTTAAGAACTTATTTCCTATATTATGTTGCTCCGTGTACTCTTAATTCATTACGAATTAAGAGTACAATTATTAATTATATAATTTTTAATTTCCTATCTTGCCCGTGGGTATCGTAGAAGATGACTAAAGGATATCATATGCCTGTAACATCTATGGTATGCAAGGAAAGAAAATCTGTAACACCAACCCGTTTGACCAGCGTGGTATAGCTGGTCAAACCTTTCTCATGTCAATCTTTCTCATGGTAACGAAGGTTGAAGCTCAGAATGAGACATATATAAGCTGAAATGATGATATACGTGTTGTATTATAATTATTATTTACACATATTATTCAGAGATTTTTATTATCACAAAAATATATATATTTTTTAATTTGAAGACAAGGTAATTTATTTCTCATTACATTTAAACAGCCTGATTTTATAAAAAAAAAGTCTGTGTGTCAGTTCCGACGCACGACTGGAGTTTACTCCTTAAGTACGATTATCAAAATAGGCGCAAAAAAAGCTCGTTTCACTAAATATATATATATATATATATATATATATATATATTTACATTTATTAAAACTGTTCAGTGAAGTATTATCTCACGTTAGAAAGTGAAAGGTGCGCAGAATAGGTTGCGCACCAAAAACGTAACGAGGTTATTCGATCACTAGATACTCCTCAAATTTTTCTCATACCAGGCGCCTTATATGAAAATCGAATCTTAAGGAGTAAACTCAAAAAAAATACTAAAATTACTGATATCCAATGTCTTTGCTACAGAAAATTAAAACATAACGAACAAGTCAAAATACTAAAAGATGATAATTTCTGAACTGTTATACTGTATTTTAAGATCTACTAAATATTCTAAATTGTAACTCATGTTATCTTTTATCTATTTGTGTTCTCAATGCATGAAAGTCATATAAAATATATAAAAATATATTATACAGCTTCATGAGTAAAAAGAGTTCAACGTTTTGACTCTTTGTGTTAATATGCTAATGAGTTCGTGTATATGAACAATAAAAAAGGTTTTATTTGTAATTATGCTTTTGTAACATATTTGTGGTATCCTTGTACGATGTAAACCACATATTATATGTAAAGTTTCTTATAATTATATAGTTACATATTTACATTGATAATTTATTATAATATTATTAATTAACTTATATATTTATTTTCGAATGCAACACAATGCTTTAAGAATTAAATTCATGTGTTTTGTGGCACTTTACAAATATATGTTTATCAGAGAGTAATTTACATACAGATTCAGAATCACCTTTTGTGACTCGCTTAAACAATTGTCATGTATGAAGTTGAACCTATGATACTCAGCATGGAAGAACTGTACTTAAGCTACTACCACTAGGTCTCATGTGCAATACAAACCATCATGTGCAATGTAAACCTGTCAATTGATTATTAAACTTTTCTATTGTAATTGAATTACTACTTGTTGTTTTTTTTTTATCATAGGCTAGTTTTAAATCACATTGCGTGTGCCAAAATCAGCGTATCATCGAATTAGCATAAGGATCTTGCGTTTAGTCTAATTACATAGCCAAGTACAAGCCCCACAACATGATCTTCTCTATAATAGCTTCCTGGCTGACGTCATCTCTATGCTCACCTATTTATCATCCATATCATCCCCGCTTAAACGTACTTTCGCGATCTTTCTTCTTTACTCGTATAAATTACTAGATATATATATTATTATACTATATATGTATTAGGGTGATTCATTTCAGCAAAGTTTTTTTTTTTCGTTGCTCATGCAAAATATTAATCTACACATAGAAAAAAACATTTTCACCAAATTTGAGATCTTAATATTAAGTTTAAGTACTTGCAAATTAAATTTAAAGTTTTACTATTTAAAATGCATGTAAAAAAAATTTTTTTTTCAAATTTTTAATGCTTACCCGGCTTTCACAATATCGCAAATCGGTTTGATGGACCTTGTGGGGAATTTCACGCTCTTCAAAATAGCCTTAGAGTTTTTTTGTGTAACTCGCACTGGTTCACCAGTAGGAGTCGTCAAAGTACAGTTTTTAATAAAAATATATTCTTTTTTAATTTTTTGAGCAAACCGCCAAAATTAGCAAGAATAAAAGGACTGACTCATAAAATAAAAGTTATCCAACCAATATTTAATGAATTTACAGCCATTTTTATACCGGAAAATGTAAGAAATTGATAAATATTAACTCATAATGTCATTTAGATTCATTTATTACCATTATATTTCTTTATACTAAGAACTTTTTCAATGAATGATTTTTACTTATACAAAGTTGGCGTGAACAAAGTTTACGATGAAAAAAATTACATTTTTACTAATTTTGGAATTTCGCTACAAAAAATTGAATAATCTTCATTTTAATTTTTTTTGCTAAACGACAGAAATGTTGAATTGCAAGATCTATGTTACAATTTTATTCTTGTAGTTTTTTTATGAATTCATGTGTTGTTTTTGTATTCATTATGAGTAAAAACTCATACTAATTTTGAGAAAGTTCGTAGTATAAAAAAATAAAATGGTAATAAATAAAAAAAATGAATCTAAATAACATTATGAGTTATTATTTATCAATTTCTTACATTTTCCGGTATAAAAATGCCTGTAAATTCATTAAATATTGGTTGGATAACTTTTATATTATGAGTCAGTCCTTGTTTTCTTCCTACTTTTGGTGGTAGCTCGAAAAATTAAAAAATATATATATTTTTATCAAAACCTACTTTGACGACTCCTACTGGTGAACCAGTGCGAGTTACACAAAAAAACTCTAAGGATATTTTGAAGAGCGTGAAATTCCCCACAAGGTCCATTAAACCGATTTGCGATATTGTAAAAGCCGGGTAAGCATTAAAAATTTGAAAAAAAAAAAAAATTTTTTTACATGCATTTTAAATGGTAAAACTTTAAATTTAAATTGCAAGTACTTAAAATTAATATTAAGATCTCAAATTTGGTGAGAATTTCTTTTTCCATGTGTAGATTAATATTTTGCATGAGCACCGAAAAAAAAAATTTTTGCGGAAATAAATCACCCTAATATGTATACTATATATACATATAACTTGCTATGTATATTATATAGTAACTTAAACTTAAAGCAATTATACAAATTTTTAAAATTAATTTATCCGAGAAAATAGCATACCCTTTTTTTTTTTGGGGGGGTGGGTTACGGTCGGCGCACTCCTCGCACCACTCCGTCCGGGGCGAGAGAGGGGCGTAAGCACGCACACCCGTAACCCACCCGTGACGTCGCCTTCGTCGTTGGGCCAACCACCGGAGCAGAATGACTTGATGTCAGTGGTTGGCCCGACGGAATACCCCTGAGGAGTACCCTCTCCTCGACCGACGTCCCCCCCTCGGGTAGGATGTCGGTCTTTCCTCACGCGGTCGGCCTCTCGGCGGGTGACGGACTAATTCCCCGATCCAGTCACCCGCGGCCTCGGCTAGGGCGGCATCAGGCGCAGGTAATCGCGCCTGCGCCGTCCCAGTCGCCGGCGGCGGCTCGCGTACTCGAGGAGACGCTCCTCGCGCACGCTTTCCGCCGCCTCCTTCCGCGAGACTACTGCCTCGCAGAAGGATGCGACCGTGTCCCAGTTCCTGACGCTGTCGAGCATCGCCCTGTCGATGGTCGGCAGCGTCAGGTCAGCACCGATGATTGTGAAGAGTGAAAATAGCATACCTACATTCACGCTCATCTTTCAACTTTCACGTTAGGTGCTGACATTTTCATACTTTTTCTAATAAGCTCATTTCTTAATTGATCTATTCTCTTAATCATCATCATCACCACAGCCCATATATGTCCCACTGTTGGGCTCAGGCCTCCTCCGTAATGGGAGGAAAATTAACGTACTCTACCGCGCTGATCAGGCGTGTTGGTATAGGATTTGTTTCGAGTTTTCCTTCTTTTGCATAAATGCCATATGCATATTATATCCTTTAATCGTCTCTTACGATCACCCACGGGTAAGATATGGGATGGTGAATTGTATTCTTACTCCGTCACCACACGGAAAGAAATTCGCTTAATGCACTTGTATCTTCGCTGTCGTTACAAAGTGATACTTAAGTATATTCCAAAACTATATTTATTAAGAATAGGCAAAGTCTTTCTTACGTAAAATAATTTTAATTCCATTTTTTTTTGTTGCCTCTTGCTCAATCTGCTGTTTAATCTTTGCCTAATATGTAATTGATGTACATCTTTTAAAAAAAGATAGGTATGAATCACAAAAAAATGAATACAAGTTTAAGTCATCTTAATTAATAATCTGTGTCAGTAGCATTCAAGGTGATGAATAGAATATAACGAAAAAATATATCGAATAAATACTTAATTTAGGATAATTATTTAATATAGGATAATTGATACATTTTATTTAATTGATTATTTTTATTTTTTATTGCTTATGGTGGCAAACGAGCAAGCAGCACACCTGATGGTAAGTGTTACTCCCGCCCATAGGCTTTTGCAATACCAAGGATATAGCTAGGTCACTGCCTACCAATACAAACCCCAAAACCGGCTCGGCCACCTTCCGGCTCTCTAATTAAGGCGATACATGGCAGTTATCCATTTTTATTTTGAAATGGAGGAATCAAAACTTAGCCACAGTTAATAAATACATACAAACAGAAAAAAACATACATATAAAAAGAAAAAAAACCCGAAGTTGGATATAAGAAGACCTTCTTAGCCCTTACGAGACTAGCTGCATCCAGAACTTAAGTTGCAATTTTCCACAAAACTAGGAATATCAATTCGAAACGTGTTCACCTCTAAGCAAGGCATTATCAAAACCGTTCAACTTCAAATGCATTTAAATAATAAGATTTCCTTATAGGATATACAACCTTGATTTTATACATATACTCCTTCTTGAGGTGTTTGGTATATTAATTCATCATCATCATCATCACAGCCCATAAATGTCCCACTGTTGGGCTCGGGCCTCCTCCGTAATGGGAGGGAAATTAACCTACTACACCGCGCTAGTCAGACGTGTTGGTATTTTTTTTTTGCGGTGGACTATGGATGCGTCTCGCTCCGCCAAATCGGTCCGGGGTGACGGAAGAGACGGCGCGTGACCCCATAGACCCACCATGCAAACTCCTCTCTTCACTGTGCGAGCGGGCCACCGGTACCCGAGACGTGTTGGTATAGGGTTTTTTTTCGAGTTTTCCTTCTCTCGTATAGATGTTGTATGCGTTTTAAATCCCTTAGTCGTCTCATATGATCACCCACGGGTAAGATATGGAGTGGTGAATAGTATTCTTACTCCGTCACCACACGGAAGTTATATTGATTAACGGTAGGAAAATTGTGGATCACTCTTCATTTCCTCATAATGCAACTAATAATTGCAGATGACACAATAAAGTAACCTCGATCGGGGTATTCATGTAATGATAACATCACATTTCAAGGTTATAAATGTGACATCCTACAGTTTAGTGCAACATTGGTGCCGACCATAATCATACCATTATTTAAACGTACATAAAAATGTTTTCGACCACATAAGAATTTTTAGAATTTGTAGAGAAAAATTAAAATATGTATTAAAAGGAATTACACTAATCATCAAAAATTAGACGAGGCTATATGATAATTAATTATAAATATCATATCATTCAGCTTTTTGCCGTCTACTTTTACACGGAAACCCTCCCAAATAGATCGCCACAAAACGCGCTCTTCTTGAGGGGATAGTGCCGTAACTGCCAAGCTCAGCAGGCAGATTTGCGAACGCAGTAGGGTATACGTTTCTCAGGAGAGAAAGCTATTGCTGGTTGCTAAGAATTTAAGAAATAAGTCAGTTATTCTTGATAACAAAATCTAATGCGAATTTTGTCGAATATGTATTTTTTTAACGACACATACCTTTTTTTTATTGCTTGTGGTGGCAAACGAGCAAGCAGCACACCTGATGGTAAGTGTCACTGACGCCCATGGGCCTTTGCAATACCAAGAGTATAGCTTAGGCCGCTGCCTACCAATAAAATCCCCAAATCTATCCAGTTGGGCTTCCGGCTCTCTCGCTCACCGAACGAAGCGCAATAGCACATTGCCATATAGTAATATGTTATGTTAATATTTATATGGACAATTAATGAACACAAATAAATCAATCTTAACCTTATACTGGCGGGCGATCGTTAGTTGTCTATTCTTCCTGAGATCCTTCAGCTGATTTTATAATTCTCACGGGAAAGTAAGAGGTGTCGTGTTGTATTCTTCACAACAAGAGGTGTCTATTGTATTCTTAACTCGTCACTATACGGGGGAACAGTTCAAACGTGTTTTGATAAATGTAAAACGAATTAGGTAATTATATATTTCATGTATATATAATTTGCTATTCCATACTTAGGTACGGGCTGCCGAAGAAATTATATTTTTTGTTAAAGCTTAGCTCTTTACCTTTAGAAAACGTCTTAATTTAGACATGATATGATGATTTTCATGTTCAGTACATACTGTATATATTCGCGTTTGATATATGTATTAAAATTGATATTTCAAATATTACAAATGGGTTTTGAATATTATAAGTATATTTTGGACATTATTTATGTAAAAATAAACGCAAGTGTCACTATTGATGTTTTAGTAAACTATTGATGTTGTTATGGCTAGCCACAATTGACATATAATTTAACCGAAAATAAATAAAGGCTGCTTTTGTCTGCTCTTGGAGATTATGGTCGAACTAGCACTTCCTATTTTAGCAGTCCTATTTGAAATAGTGTGTTCTGAAAGTAATATAATTATGTTATGTTCCTGGCTCAACTAAACTTTTTTTTGTATAATTAACGGGTAATAGTGACACCAACACTCAGAACCATCGTTTGTTAATCTTAAAGAAAAAGAAAAACTTGTCTTCATGGGCATCAAACCTATAACACTAGGTATGGAAGATCCGCACCTAGGCTGCTATTCTGTCTGTGTAGTCAATTCTTGAAGTATTTAAAAGTTGACTTTATGCTTTTTTAGTAGTATCTGTAATATGTCATTTTAATAATTGTATTTATTGTTTTATGAATAAGTTTTTTTCCGAAAATTATTTTGACTTTCAACATAATATCAATGTCTTTTTCAGGTATATCATTAAGTGTGGGAATGGATGCTGTAAAGGACGACGATCTTGAAGTTGAAAAAGTAAGTTTGATAAAGGCAACATTCCGTACTAAAGAATGAAACACATATCAAATTGAACTTTCCAAATATGGCATGCAAAAAATGTACTGTTACTAAAATATATACCTAATGGTAATGATGTGATGAATGGTAATGGTATGGTATTTACCATACCATTACCATATTAACGGCAATAAATTTACGTACTAGAATCGATTACGTTGACCCGGGTTTGGATAATATCCGATGTCAGGATTGATCATCAGGGTGAGGGAGCAGCAGTGCCTGTGGGCCTTCGACGTAAACGCCGATGCCCGCTTTTTAATATATATTTCTAATATATGTCAAACTCACAATAATTTCAATAGTAATATTTAGTAATATCTGTTATTTATAAAATCCTATTACGAAATGAAAAATGATGTCGCAAGCGGGATTCGAACCCGCGCCTATTGGGATTCCGGCCCAATCGTGCTGCCACTACACTACCGCGACTAATTGTAGGACATGCAAATTTCATTTCGTATTGTATTTACGTCTTAAGGTGACGGTGTGCTATCTACCCGACAATGTTTACACATTGTTATAGGCTTAATACTTCAAACTTTACAGTTAGAATTGTATTAAACGATGACACAACCTTGTTATTTAAATTAGTGTAGTGGCAGCACCAGGCAGTTGGGATTCCGGCCCAATCGTGGGCCGGAATCCCAATAGGCGCGGGTTCGAATCCCGCTTGCGACATCATTTTTCATTTCGTAATCGGATTTTATAAATAATTAAGCATATTAAATGCTAAATTTCAGTAATTTAAATAACAAGGTTGTGTCATCGTTTAATACAATTCTAACTGTAAAGTTTGAAGTATTAAGCCTATAACAATGTGTAAACATTGTCGGGTAGATAGCACACCGTCACCTTAAGACGTAAATACAACACGAAATGAAATTTGCATGTCCTACAATTAGTCGCGGTAGTGTAGTGGCAGCACGATTGGGCCGGAATCCCAATAGGCGCGGGTTCGAATCCCGCTTGCGACATCATTTTTCATTTCGTAATCGGATTTTATAAATAATTAAGCATATTAAATGCTAAATTTCAGTAATTTAAATATCTGTTATTCACTATTCAATTGTTTATTTGCAAACGAATATTGGATCCGGTATACACAATGGATACCTAACCGATATTTTTTATAAGCGTTCTCTACATTCATCTTCGAGAAATAGATCATCTTGAAGAATGGATGGATGAATTAATTTACCATACAATTAATACTTACTCGAGAATTCACAAGAAAGTCATAAATGTAAATAAAATTGAAGAAATGTTTCTCACGCTGTTGTCAGCTGTCTATAACCTTAATAAAGTTCATCTACTTGCAGTATGAACTATAAAATTTAGAGTACACGAGAACGTATTATTTATTTGAGTACCATAGCGATAGGGGCACACTATTAGCAGCCACGGGGTAGTATTACACGCTCACAGAAAATCGATGTTTGAGAAGTGGCAATGTGCTGTTATACCTACTTCGTTCGGTGAGCTAGTGAGCCGGATGCCCAACTTTCGGGGATTAAACAAATATGTTTAACAGTTATTAGTGTTAGGCAGTTAATCATCATCATCATTCAGTCTTTTGTCAGTCAGTCATCCACCAGATGGAATGACATCTTATACTACGTCGTCCGAAACGCGGTCGCTATTCGAGAACCTTTCTTCCCGTCTGTTATCGGTTCATCGAGCAATGTAGCCCGGCCATTGGCACTACAGCATGCTAATTCTTCGTGCTAAGACGGTGACACCCGTTCTTATGTGGATTTTTGTATTGCCAATCCTATCTTACAAAAAAATCTCGAGCATAGCCCCCCATATAAAGCTTACATTGAGATATAGTTAATATCTAGCTATAAGTGTGAATAATGTTTCAGTCGAACTGTCCACCTAATACGACATGTGTTCCCATCAGTTCGTGTCCGCTTCTCGAAGATCTGATGGACTTTACGTGTTTCTCTTCTGACAAGTGAGTATAATTTAAAAATTAATAAAATACATATCGCTTCTATTGGTAAATATGTATTTTTTTTTATTAATGTAAAAAGCTATAAGCAAATAAATTAAACTCTAATTAAACCTCTTAACTTTCAAGGCTAAAATTGGACCACTAATAGAATAGACAATGGAAAAATTGATATATTGATATCTACGTGCGGGCAATTTTTAATTTAAATAAAGCTTTTATTAAATTATTTTTTACCCTTATATATGCTCCATTGTTGAATATATAACTTTCCTTAATTCTTAATTTCGTATATACAAGTTATACCATCCCCTTGTTGTAATGTCATCTGCATATTTATAATCATGGCACCAGCGCGAAAAGGGTGGTATAATAATTCATGGACGATATATTCTTCATACATCAACCACAATGAGTAAATATTATTATTAAACGTTAGTTATAATCACGCAAGCTGTGTGGTAGCACCTACGAATACTACCAACCCTTACTTTGCTCGTGGATGTCGTAAAAGATGGCTAAGAGTCTAAGAACGACCTGGGCGAACTCCATCTGATGGCGTTTGGTCAACAATTACATTCAGAAGGAGGGTTGACGTCTGGCAGGCGGCCGGTCATAAAACTATTGCCAATAACTTTTACAATATGTACTATGAAAGAAGAGTACATATTGTATCGAACCCAACTCATTGGGATAAGAGTAGAAGAATGAATGATGAATTATAATTATACAAAAGTTGTGTAATAATTATCAAGTAAACTAAAAGCTACATTAAGGAACAATGGTACTGTAATAGAATTTATACATTCGATTTAGACCAACTGAAAAGTTTAAAAATGCAAAATTTGTCTCATATGTATATTATTGTCTATATAATACGTATATTTTATTTAGATATTTCCATCGCCTGAATTCGCTGATATGTAACAATGTGAATAATGAAGATTATGTCTGCTGTCCATCTTGTGATTGCGGCCGCGTCTTCCAGGCAGGTACCCCGCAATGTGGCCTCAGTATGGTGCGAGGAGTCGACTACAATGCATTAGGGACACATCCTTGGGTTGCTCGAATTGGATTCACTAGTAAGTGCCTACATGATAAGATTCATTATCATCATACTTCCATCCTTATCACAGTCTAAATGTTATAAAAACGCAATATCTCTTCTTTTTCTATGCACAGCAGAAAGAAAACAGTACAAATTTTAAGAATTTAAGCCAAGATTGTGAACTAAAAATGTACCATAACATTTTACTTGTTCAAGGATTTTACGTAATTGGAATATTCAATTTAACGATCTCCTTAGCCGTATAGATACTCAGATGGTTCGCTGCTTTTTATTACTTCTGGTGATAAGTTCGCTAAGTAGAATATTATTAATTGTCGTTACTCGTGGATGTAGCAAGAACAGGCACATAATGCCGATGCCTTTTTTATATTTGCACAATATTAAAAAAAGAACGCCTCTAAGAGCTCCACAAATAATAAATTTGTTCCATTTTCAAAGATAGAGATTGAATTTTATATTATTGCACCCCTCATAATTGCACACCTAATAAGCGAAGCGTTGAGGTCTTGCTCTACTCTCAATATATGAAAATTAAGAACTTTTCAAACCTAAAAATTATTATATTTTTCTCACATTGCACTTATAGGATAATATTATTATATAATACATATGTCAAGAAAAACATTAATTTAATCGTATTTGATATTTTTAAAAACAATTATTTTGTTTAAAGTAACAGAATAGTTAATTAAAAATATATATTCGTGGATTTCCGGATTAAATATTCTGGATCTGGCACGATCACGACCGTAAAAATTAATGTATCAAAATATTTATTTTTTTTAAAGCTTCATAATCGCAACGCGCTGTTTCCTTTCGACAATGTTTTGGTAATTCTTTGTCGTTTAATTGCAATTAATAAAAAACTAAACTGCTTAGTCATTAGTGTGTGTATACCTTATGAAAATTGGGTTCATTTACATTTTTTGTTCGTCCATTCGGACAGGCAAAGGAAACATATCCCAAACAGCCTATTGTAAATGAACAGCTATGTTAAGCACTACGTCGAGAATGGCACGAAATTTCAAAAGTATTTTTTTTTCTGTAATTTTCATTTATGGCATTGACTACTAGTAAATGATAAATAATATAAAAATTATGAGGCGTGCACTTTTGGATTTCCAAATTATTTATTAAACTATTTGCACATTGATAGATCCATTTCTATGCGTGTGGTGACAGTGTAAGAATATAATTCACCACTTTCTATTTTACCTGTGAGTGATCGCAAGAGACGACTAAGGGATATAAAACGCATATAACATCACAGTTTCCCTTCTCTTGCATAGGCAAGAGAAAACTCGAAACAAAACCCTATACCAACACGTCTCACCAGCGTGTAGGTAATTTTCCCTCCCATTATGAAGAAGGCTCGAGCCCGATCATGGGACAAATATGAGTTAAGATGATGAGACCCTTTTATTTTGGCATTCATCCACACGTAAACTCTAGCTTTAACATTATTTGTTCGTTCGACTTACCTAATATAATGTGGTTGATCAATAAATTTAATTGTTTTGGTTTAGATAAAGAGACTAACAAAGTGAGATTTGCATGCAGCGGATCTATAATTGCTAAAAGAGTTGTTTTGACAGCTGCACATTGCGCTCTCGCCAAGCCAGAAGGATTTAAACTGTAAGTTTCCAAATTCTTACTACTTATACTTTGTCAATTAAAGGCTTTTCCTTTTATCTCAAATATCATATCGACTTTGTCTTTTAATTTAAACAAAACTCTGAATGGCTTGCTTCCTAGAAGTCAGGAGTCCAAACCAGCATTGCCAGACGTCCCGATTTGGGAGGGACGTCCCGATTTTTGAAATTAAATTAAATATGCCGCGCGGGACAGGTTCAGTCTAGCTTTCAAGATAACTCGATCGTGCGTGCAGCGTGCTGAGAAAGCGTGAAAAACTTTTGATAATATACGTTTTTTTACTATGTCCCGCTTTTGACGAAAGAATCCCACTTTTTTCACTCAAAATATACCAAAATCCCAACATAGCAAAAAAAATCTGGTAACGCTGGTCCAAACTTTACTTTTCTAAATTATTAGGAGTGCTTAATTGTTCATAACCATTTGGTGAAGAAAAACATATGAAATACTATTCTCTATATGTAAGATATATTCTATCAACCGGCTATTAATCTGCTTTGGGTTATTGTAGTAAACTATAGCCTAAAATTAGGAGTGCTTAATTGTTCATAACCATTTGGTGAAGAAAAACATATGAAATACTATTCTCTATATGTGAGATATATTCTATCAACCGGCTATTAATCTGCTTTGGGTTATTGTAGTAAACTATAGCCTAAAATCTTTTAATTCTCGAAGAAAATATACATTGCGACAATATGAACAGGCTTGCCATGATTTGTGAGGTAAGATAATTAGATATTTCTTCATAAAAAAATATATTACCGTAATCACCATGCTTGACAAGCGGTTTGACAATCATAACTGGTGTTATAAATATCCCAGGAAACTGCTGCAGTCCATTCTTACGGTCAGCCGATTTCTATAAATCCCAAGAGAAATTAAGCAGTGGTGACGAATATTCCTAGCCCATTACCATACGGGAAATATAATAAATAGGTATAACATAAATGTTTGTAAAATAGTATGAATATAATATTATTTATTTCATAAAAAGAGGGGGTCAAGGACAGTATGCTGCCGTTGAATTCGAAGTTGTTTTAACGCCATCGCATTGAATTTGACAGAAATCTTGACACAGTTTATTTTACACTGCCTTAAAGGCAGGTAACATCTGAATGATGGCCAACTCAGACCAGCTTGGCTTAAACTGGCTTCCATCGAGACAACTGACCCCGGCAGTCTATTGTTTAATTTTTGTATATATACTCAAAAAATATGAAAATATTGATATCGCGATTTATACATTTTTGAATTATTTATCTGACGGTTCTTTGACATTTGGTTATGATTTGTTCATTGACCCAAGTTTTATACTATCTTTATAACAATTACTATTATGAAATACATTCTGATCCATTGAACTTTGTACCGCTTAAATCGTCAATTGATGGAGATGAATGATGAGAGAGGAGATGGATGAGAGGACTACCCTCTTAACTTCTAGTTAAACTTAAAGAAATTATTGACGAATTAAATTAAATACTGAAAAAACCTATTAGACAAAGCAAATTAAAATTTGATAAAACTACAAAAATCGAATACTACAATGGGGCTAAATTTAAAACATAACACAGATACGCATTTCAATGTGGAGTGCTTGGTTTTTTATTTGTGCAGCTATATTTTTTATTTAAGAATTCGTTTTCTTCATATTTAATTCTTCCGTTATTTACTATTTATTAGCCTATCAAAGGCACTAATGTTACAGAGAAATACTGGTGGACCGTTCCATAGCACGGATGGTTATAATGTCCCATGTTGCTCTCCGTCACCCGGAATAGCTAGAAGTAATGAAAAAAAAAAACTTCTCCGATAAAACATGTTGTACAAAAAATCTATTAACTATTATAAAATCATCATCATTCTCCTACTCTTATCCCAATTACTTGGGGTCGATACAATACTCTTCTCTTCTTTCATAGTACATATTGTAAAAGTTATTGGCAATAGTTTTATGACCGGCCAGACATCAACCCTCCTTGGGAATGTAATTATTAACCAAATGGCATCAGATAGAGTTGGCCCAGGTTGTTAAAAGGCCGTTGAGTCGTCTTTTATGATATCCACGAGCAAAGTAAGAGTTGGTAGTGTTTGTAACCGCTACCACACATTAACTATTAAGTATAAAATATCTAATCCTATTTTATCTTACAGATCTACAGTTATGATTGGTGAATGGGATATTGGAAATGAGTCAGATTGTAATGACTTCTTTTGCGCGCCACCTACGCAGTCCATGAAAGTCGAGAGTGTAATTGTACATCCCGGATATGAAAAGAAGATTTTCAGACACGATATAGCCATGATTATACTGAAAGATGAAATTAAATACTCCGGTTTGTAATAGATTATTGTCTATTAGTTGTCAGGCTCAACTTCACAGGGTGGCTGAAAGTCTCAGGTTCAATCAGTCATACAATTTTTTTTTTAATTTGGTTGAGCATTTTCTGAGATTACTATAAGCGGACATTCGACTTATGTATATTGAGATAGGAAAATGTTATCCTTCTCACTTTAAATTTTAAAACATTTTTTATAAAAATCAAATGAAATATACTGTATGATATATTCGCTATACAGAGTAAAATTGCCTTTGACACTCCTTTCACATGTCATTTGGGAATAACATTTTTCTTCTTCTTCTTATATATTGGCAATCAGCTACATATACGAGCTATTGGTGCCAGTGTCAAGTTATAAATATTTTCACGTTTTTAGTCTTTCAAGTTTGTCATTGTCTAAGTCAAATTGTCGCCATTAACAGTGCAATGGCCACACTGTTAATGGTATCTTGTGGGAATTTTGATGGCAAACGAAAACGTTGTAAAGCACTTTTATATGATATTCACTACATCCCAGTAGTTCCGCCGCTTTATATTACATTAAATGCCATTAAAATTATCTAATATAACACATTAAAAGACTAAGATATCGAATAACAACAACAAGAGCACCACATGACGTTTTCAAATTCCCGTCAAAAGTAGGGAAGAACATTCGTGACTGAATAAAATTTTCGGACTTTTGACGGGAGGGAATTTGAAAACGTCATGTGGTGCTCTTGTATTATATTCGATATCTTAGTGTTTTAATGTGTTATATTAGATAATTTTAATGGCATTTTATGTAATATAAAGCGGCGGAACTACTGGGATGACTACATCCCAGTTGTAAAGCACTTTTATATGATATTCACACCACGTTGTAAAGCACTTTTATATGATATTCACTAGAATATCATATAAAAGTGCTTTACAACGTTTTCGTTTTCCATCAAAATTCCTACAAGATACCATTAACAGTGTGGCCATTGCATTGTTAATGGCGACAGTTTGACTTAGACAATGACAAACTTGAAAGACTAAAAACGTGAAAATATTTATAACTTGACACTGGCACCAATAGCTCGTTTATGTAGCTGATTGCCAAAATATAAGAAGAAGAAGAAGAATAAAATTATCATTTCATCATCAACTTAGTTCTTATACGTCCCAATGCTAAGCTTGAGCTTCCGTCCAGTATTTAAAATTTTTCGTCTTTTTCGAACAACCACGGAAAAGGAAGGGGTGGTGATTATTATATTCTTATTCTGCCACTAAACGGGTTATTTAGTAGAAAGTAATACGGAAAATGTCGTAAGTAAATACATATGTTGATTCACTTTTTCATAAGAACCTTTCATGAGAACCTTTTATTTCAAAAAGAAATTTTCGTAGTAGTAGGACCACAATTGATAGTTTTCGGTCTACAGCCACGGGCCGGTCGGTTCAAGGTCCACCATCAGGTGTGCTGCTTGCTCGTTTGCCACCAAAATAAAAAAGGAACAATTTTATAAGTATACTACACGTAACCACGGTTCTGTAAGAGCAAAATTTCTCATTAGATATAATAATATAATAGATACAATATATAATCTATCCATGACTACGTTACTCTTCATTTTTTGATTTTCTGATACTTATAGACATTGCTGCCCAATTAGGTTAGGTAAAGTTTATACGTTAGGATAGTTATAATAATAATAGTTTTCATTGACAAGAAAAAAAAGACACAAAAAATAAGGGGCGTCCATTTATTACGTGAGGCATTTTTGAGAATTTTAGAAACTGCCTTGGTGAGATGCCGTAAGATTTTTCTCGCTCCCCTTCGCCCCTTCTCCAATCTCACGTGAGATTTTTCAAAACTTGTATTTGGGTTTAAAGGTTTTTTACTTTAATTTAACTTTAATTTAATTTTCACGCAGTTTTACACCAGTTTCTGCTAAAAAAAAATACGTGATATTTGCCAAGACCCCTCTCTCCCCAAGTGAGAATTAGTAAGATTTGGCTCGACCCCCTCCCCACCCCTCTGAAAACCTCACGTAATTAATGAGTTCCCCATAGACAAAATATTTTGTCTCCAAACTAGCATAGTTATGTATTTCAGAGAACAGTTATACTCTAAAGTCAAGAACTTTTTTGAAATACAAAAAGGAATTTAAAAAAGTACTTATACTGTTCGCCCTTTGATTTTTAAATGTTAATATAGATTTTCATTACCATTACACCATTGACCTATCCTTGAACAGTGCAGAGCCAGTACTGTCACTCTTATCTGTAATCATCAAATCACATTTTTTTTTTAATTTTCAGTGACAGCAGCACCGATTTGCCTGAATGATAAGCCGGAAATCGTGATCAACGAACGCGCTACGCTTGTCGGTTGGGGGAAGCTCTCCGGACAAAACAATCCGGTTAGTTGATACAATCGGTATGGTAGTTGATGGATATTATGGAAATAATGTAATAAGGATAATTGTTTTGGCCTTGTGAATGACCATGATCTTTAATTGTGGTTACACAGGTTAGCTATCGAGTACTTCGTAAATAATTAAGTTAGTGAATACAAAATAATTGTACTCGCATTGATGCTAACGTGAAATACTAATAGATGGAATAATTAATTAGAATGACATTGAAAGACATATGAATACATATACTGGAACGACTTTCATATTATCACACGCTTATTACAGAAGGAGTAATCAATTAGTTTTATAATAAAATTGTCAGACCAAAGTAAAAGTAGACTCTTACTAAGAGCTTATTTGTATCTAAGACGGACAGTTCCAAACTCTATGTTTGATGTCGAAAATGTATCAATTTGAAGCCAGAATATTCAAAGTCATAATAGACAGTGGTACATTTATGCCACAGGACTGATTAAGCCGAAGTTATTATTATCTTAATCTAAAATACAAACCATAAATATTTTGAATTTCATACGAATTGAGTGAATTATTAGAGGATGAAAATATAATAAATATACACACACATTCATAGATTTCCTTAATTTAAAATATTAATTTTATGATGGAAATATGGATATGATCGGTGTTTAGTACACGTATTTTTTAATTATTACTTCAGAGGAATCTCAACACATCTGTACAGCAGTGTCGAAAGCATAAAATTTAGTCAAATATTAAATAATTAATACATTATACGGTATAATGAGTATAATAATGATGAGTAGATGATTAGTTTATATAAGTTTATTATTAAATCTGCCATCAATAAGTGCATCACCGTCCACTGTTTATCACGACACTATAATCGACAATATTGGCAGGAGTAGTTAACAATTACCATACGCAGCCGGGCTGGCCATGGATGTCAAGGAAACGGCACCAGTGGCCGGCCCAACGGCGATGTGGAGGGAATACGGTGTGTTATGAGGCCACACGCCTATCCAGACCATAGCCTACCAAAAAAAAGGAACTACTACCATGGGCAAGCAAATGGTAGAAACATATTATATGCTAGATACATATTGTAATATACATTTTTATATTAATTTAAACAAAGAAATCGTTCAAACACAATTTAAAATTTAATTGTTGATGTATAACTACGGAAATTGACTGCACAGATGGCGTAGTGGTTAAGATACCGACCTTCCGTGCCAGTGCCGTGGGTTCGATTCCTACGCAGGACAGCACTTTGTGCGATCCACAAAGTGTTGTTCTGAGTCTGGGTGTAATTTGTCTGGGGTAATTGCATGTTTGTAAAGTCCCCCGCAATACATGAATTATTTCCTTAGTGCGGGGTGGTGTCATAAAAAAAATGGCTTTTTTAATGTTTTCATATCACTTTGATCCTATAAAGTTTCAGACAAAAATCATTATTTCTTTATAGGTGAGCCGCCAACAGCATTTAGATGTACCTTTAGTACCTCTAGAAAACTGTGAACGAGTATTCGGTGAATCCGTACCAGTGAATGAAGGACAGTTGTGTGCCGGTGGTGAGGAAGGCAAAGACGCATGCTCTGGATTTGGTGGTGCACCACTTCTTTTGTTTAAAGATGGACGTTACATGCAGGTTAGTTGGTGATGGTGGTGGTATTTGGTACCCCACTGGTACTTCCCACTCGCACTCTATCACGTGCAACTTAAAGCTATTTGCCCTTTTTGAATATTCCATATATAATAGCGAGAACATTTAAAGAAATTAACATTCTGATTTTCAGTTGGGTATTGTATCCTTCGGATCAGAAAACTGTGGCAGCGAGGATGTTCCAAGCGTGTACACTAACATCGCTCACTACTACCATTGGATCGTGGACAATTCTCCTTCATAAACCAAATAGTATTTTGAATATCACCACCTAGTCAGGAAGAGAAGATTTTCCTCCTCATTACTATAAAATAAATAAAAAATATTATAGCAACAATCCTTAATTGTAATACTTCTGTTCGCTGCTTTAGATTATGTAGCCAGATTTATTAGATTCTCACCAATAGCCATTTAAAAAGAAAACACATTAACGTATAATTTAAATATGATTAGGAAAAGTAATAAATCATTGACTAAGTAATAAATAAATATTTAGGTAGTAATTATTTCGACCCTTACTCTACTTTCCTTTTGATTCCTATTATTTAACTATTCCTTCCTTTTACTTAACTTATAAAACAAGTTGATCTAGATATGTAAATTTATTAGGCGTCCTTTTTAGGGTTCCGTATCCAATTCTATCCGTACATAAATCAATTAGGTGTAGGCTGACCAAGTAAAACTGTAATGGTTACTACTCCTAAAGATGATTAAGAGATGCAAGCATGATAACATCATTGCAAGAGAGGGAAAACTCGAAATAAAACCCTATATCAACATGTCTGAACAACGGTATAATTGATCAATTTCCTAATAGCGTTCCTTTGTTATAATACATTACTGGGTGATTCCGTTCTAACTGTGATATTCAATGTCCTGTATTGTTTGTTCTCATAGGTCATTAATTAATAATCAATTTACGAAATTTTTGTGCTTATTGGAAAATTATGAACATATTTCAACATTATTTTCATATAATATAACTTGCCACTTACAGGAAACTTACAATATATCACTTAAATGTCAGTACCGTGTCATGTCCATTTCTAGAATTTATTCTTAAATTGTTAGTTTTTTTACATACATACATATCATCACGCCATATCCCTTGCAGGGTAGGCAGAGAGAACAGAGTGCCAGAGAACTCTATCTCTGCATACTTCACTCGCTTCCTCAACATTCATAATTCTCTTCATACACGCTCGCCGGTTTCGGAGACTGTTAGTTTTTTTTGTCGTAATAAATGATTTAAACTAATTACCTCATAAATTCTAATGTTTATGATCAAACTGAACAAAATTGACACATTTTTTGTTTAATGTATTAAGTTAACATTGAATTCCGGTTCAATAACTTTTGTCTTTAAATTTTAACGAATTTTTGAATTTAAACTTGTGCGACTCGAGCGCCATCTACATTGAGATTTATGAAACGTCTAGTGAACCACCTTGAAAGTACGTCATCTGAGTAATATTTACAAACAATGAGCTGAAGAAATAGTGCCAAGAGTTTGTGTCATTTTAGAACTCAATTTTTAAAAAGGTATGTCATAAATTGTCTTGTCGATACCGTGGTATTGATAAACTTCATCAACTATTAATTTTTTTTGACCAAACTATTAAATTCTTGTACTTAATACCAGTCTAAATTTTAGAGTAAATAGATATTATCAAATACATAACCAAACAATTACAGTTGTTATTTAAAATGAAAATGTCAGTACCGTGTTTGTCAGTACCATGTAAAAAAATATTATATATAAAATATTATATATTAAAATATTATATATATATATAAAGATTGTTGTTAATTGTCATTAATGTGTTAAATAATTAGTTAAAAAGAGTTTAAAAATGTTAAAACAGAATTTATAAATAAATTTAATCATTTTCTAAAACAATTTCTACCGAATTTATTTTATGTCAGTACCATGGATAAATGAGAGTACCGTGGAACGTAAAATTCGAAATTTGTTTCTCGTTCTTGATGCTTCGAAGTTGTAGTAAAATCCTCTCAGATTTTTATTTTGACAGTAATATAGATAAATAATATGCATAAAAAAATTGAAAAAAGTTAATTTCAAAATCTTAAAATTTTTAATCAAAAAAATCACAGTTAGAACGGAATCACCCTACTATTCATAAACTAAATAGGTGGACGGTTCATAGTGTATTAAGAGTTTTAAAAGACTTTAAGATATCATTCACACTGACATCTGAAAATTTAAAGGAAGTGTTATATTTCACAATGCATTGTTTAAGGAGCGATTCAGCTAAAATAAGAGACGACGCTAAAGATTTCGATGTCAATACAGGTACATTTGTAAAATAGTTTTCAAATTCCGTCGCCACTTCTTTATCCACTTTCACAATTTTATCACCTATCTTTAAATTAAAATCCTTTTTTCGTACAATGTTCCTACCAGTTTCACTATTTATCACTTTCCATGTCATTTTAATTATATCACTGGATTGTGTAATTTTGCTTCTCAGATAAATAGATTTAGCACAGGAGCAGGCACGTTTAAATATTTTTGAATAATTTTTAACATATTCTAAAAACACTGGATTATGGTTATAAGATTTTTCATTATAGAGTTCATATAACCTTTCTCTACTCTTAAAGATACCACAAGTAGCCAATTCACTAAAACCAGCAGGCACTCCAATTGTTAAAGTTTTGGGTTTAAATACTGTATTGAATTCAGTATCAATTATGCGGAATAAAGATGTATATAATTCATTAGGGTTATCATGAATAGGCAACAGCGGTAACTTCATAGTCAAGTTGTATATAAAATGCTCTAATAATTGAGATAAGAGTAGGGACACGATGATTTATTTGTGTCTGCAGAAAGAAATAATTAGACCAGCCTAATCTTTACGCATAGGTTTCATAAAATGCGTCTAAGACCGTTGTAAGGGATTCTTGTTTTTTTTTTTGTAGGCTATTGTTTGGACATACATCGTCCTAGCCTCTAGCTACCCTCCGCCATAGAAGGGCGGCGCGTAGCCCCATAACCCACCGTATTCCCTCCCTATCGCCCTTGGGCCGGCCACTGGTACCGCTTTCTTGATATCCGTGGCTAGCCCGGCAAGGGATGGAGAACCCGAAATAATATTTTAACTATCTAGGTTATTGGTTAATTGCAGCAAGAATTAGCTAATTGGCATAATCGCAGTTAATATGGCATAATTAACATCCTAACTAACAAGACGTATATGAGCTGAAAAGGAGAAAAATAACATAACAAGTCATAGGTGGTTATAAATATAATGTTTGCTCATAACATAATGGATTGTATTGCCAACTCATTGTAAAGTTCTGCACAGGGCGGTGCATCCCTCATATAAGAACACAAAGTTCCTCTTAGATCTTCCAAAGCTGAATCCTGCGTTGCTTGGTCGAAAACCTGTGAAAAATAACATTATTTACATAAAATTATTCGTTAGTTTGAAACAAATAATTTCTATTTAAATTAGCACGCGTGAGTCCTTAGGGCTTATGTTTAAATCGTTGTGTTATTCAAATTACTGAAATTTTTAGCATTTAATATTCGGGTATTTATAAATCGTTGTGTTATGTTTAAAAAGTTAGTTAAAATCCAGTACTGACGTTATTATTTTAAGGCCTTTAGTTTTGGCGCAAGTGTATTAAACTTGTGTTCATATGAGCTTGTGCTGCGAATGTTTGCGTATTTCTAAATGCATGCGGGTACGTGAATGTTTGTGGACGTGCCTATTTATGTGCGTACGTGTGCGAGTATTACCTGCATGTACGAGTATATAATGTATATTGTATATGTTATAGAAATATGTTGTTCGACTAAAGGTCGGACAGCTATCTGCTTAGAGTAATAATTCAATTTAGGTGCTCAAACGAACTGCGTTAGTGCTATTGTTATTACTTTAGTATACGATTTAAAAATAATTGCATTCTAATTTATAGTAGCAAGGTGACCTTTTAATACTAAGCGAACATGTATTCACAGGATATATGTTATCATATAACCTTGCCGATTGATGTAAAAATTACACAGCCTTGTTTGGGCTAACACGCTTGTTAGTTTGTATCGGTAGAAAGCTAGAACTTTTGGATACAATACTTAAAATAAATTGCCTTCCTTGCGATTTTATTGAACTGTAAATATCTCTGGAATTAAACGGCATTTTTTTTTCTAATTCTATTACAAAATACTACTGTCTTTTCATCTCCATTTTCCAAATATAAAATAACCATAACAGAAAATCTCTAAAAACGTAAAGCAAAATTAATGACATGTCTGTATTTTTTTCCTTTGCTAGAAGTAAATAAATCATATAAGATATTTTTTAGTTTTCACTGTCATTAAAATATTCATTTTACGGAAGATTAATCTCAGCACATATATGTATGTCCCACCGATGGGATCAGGCTCCCACCACTATAGAAGGGCAATTTACCTACACCGCGCTAGCCAAATGGTTTTGTATAAGGTTATTTTGAGTTTTTAGTATCATCATCATAGATTTTAATCGAATTTTATATCCTTTTCTCAACTTATAGGAGATCCAGAGAGTGAATTGTATTCTTACCTGGTCATTACACGGAATTAGAATTAGAACGTAGTTTAATAATATTTTTTATACAAGAATGTAATTTATTACACACAGTACGTTTTAATAAAGCTAAATAAGAACTGTGTGGTAGCGGCTACGAATACTACCAATCCTTACTTTGCTCGTGGATGTCGTAAAAGACGACTAAGAGCCTTATAACGACCAGGGCCAACTCCACCTGATGCCATTTGCTCAACAATTACATTCCGAAGGAGGGTTGACGTCTGGCAGGCGGCCAGTCATAAAACTATTGCCAATAAATTTTACAATGTGTACTATGAAAGAAGAGTAGATATTGTATCGACCCCAAGCAATTGGGATAAGAGTAGGAGAAAGATGAGTACGTTTTAATAAAATTGTATGTAAAGGAATACCTTGTTTAATAAATCAAGTAGCTTAAGTCGACTTTAATGATTTACGCTGCACATTTTATTAGACACCAAATATTTAGAAACAGTTTGCGAGTGTACTTAGATTTCGTTGCTCGTTATTCATATTGAATGCATCCTGCATATGTTGCTTTCTGTTTCGATATTTTTTGGAATAGCTATAAGTTTCACGAGATATCCTGCAGATTTTCAATCTTCTTCTCTTTTGCTTAAGCCTGTATTGAATGTGAGTCCAATATAGGCTTAGTCTAATATAGGCAAGAGCCTAATAGTGATAATAGGCTACATATTTTATAATGGATGGGAAAATTGTCTACTGTTCAACGCTTACCAGAAGTATCGACATAGGATTTTATTTCGATTCTTCCTTCTCTTGCAATAATTGTATTTACTTAATTAATTGTCCTTATTTGTCAATTGTCTTTTACAAAACCCTCAATATAAGGGGGGAGAATTGTTTTCTAGTCACCACAAGGGAAGATTAAATAATGTCATAATGATAACACTTACCCCGTCGATAGTAATGGTTGGTATGAACTGTGGTCTGATGAGATTTGTTAGATATTCATTTTGCAATTGCAGTTCAATGCCTTTAATAGATTTTACACAGTCGTCCACTACATCGATATTTACGCCCGCTTGTTGGACACACTGAAAAGATTATAAACATATTCGTGAAAAGATTATTATCTTTTAACTTAACTTTCGATAGTGGCAGGACCACGCTGTGGACAGTTTCCTGTTTACAGTCGCGGGCCGGTCCGTCCGGGGACCACACTCTCGCAGAAGATCGACGTCTGAGTACTGGCAATGTGCTATTGCGCTTCGTTCGATGGTGAGCGAGAGAGCCAGAAGCTCATCTGGGGTGGCTTTGGGGATTTTATTGGTAGGCCGCGGCCTAGCTGTACCTTTAATATTACAAAGGTCCATGGGCGGCAGTGACACTTACCATCAGGTGTACTGTTTGCTACTATAAGCAATAAAAAAGATTGTTATTATTTCGCAAAAGTACATAGCATATGGGGATCAAAGTTATAACACCTGACACGTAAAGTCAATAACTATCTGTGCAGTCAAAACTCTGGATAACAATAATACCTACACCTTAGAATAATAACACATAGAATCCACGCACAATATCTGACGACATTAAATTGGTGTCAGAAACGTCGCCCTACTCCGGCCCGTTCTGTAGTGTCAAGCTCATTGTGTTCCATTTTATAGTAGTTTGCGTGTACATACTCGTGTAACCACTTGCACACTAACAGGATTTTTGGTTTCACTTAAAACACTGAAAGTACCGAACTATCCTTCTATGTGTTTTTATTCTAAGACTTACACTAACATAGAATAAACGTAAGGAAATGTATTATATTGAATTACAATATATGTACCGTCAGATCTCCCCTTGTGCCAGCTTCAGTTTCCATCTCACAGGCGACATAACGCACTATCTTTATATCACTAGTTCTGCTATACATTGAGTCTATGGTACAACTCTGCACCATATTTCCCGCGCATTCTGTAGGCCCGTGTTGACATTCAAAACGACTCTCATTTATACTCTGAAATAATAATAAAATTAAAGTATTTATCATACCCGTGTGGGTTAAAAATATAATAGGTCACCATACCTTTACTTTTCAGTGGGAGTGGGAAGTAGCACCAATTATAGGAATTGATCCATAACAATGAAGTTGGATTTTTATAATTGATTTTTTGTATTTTAAATACTAGTTTGTGCAATCCAATTACAAATCCAAATATTTTTTTTGAGATTTAATTTTAAAATCATGTTTTTTTTTCTGAATTCGAACATGCGATAAATAATAAGATATAAAAGAAAAATCAATTAAATTTTATTATTTTATATTAAAAAAACATAAATAGTAAAAAAATATATTAAAAAAATATTTACATGAGCCTTTCCAAATGGTATTAACCTTAGGTCAATGTAATCTTGAAGTATGCCTAAGGTTGGCAGCAGTTGATCTATTATGAATCTCTTGCTATCTGGGCATTGGCTCTCGTAGTAAATAGACAGATCTATCTGAAAAAAAAAATAAGAAATTACTACATACCGTGTAATACTGTGATGGCGGCAACGAACTACCATTCCTAACATTGCACGTGGGTATCATAAAAGACAAGTAAGGGCTTTCCCGGGCCAAAGAAAATGTTGACACAGTCTGGTCAACAATTACATTCTCAACAAGAAGGGTTGACGTTAGAAAGGCAGTGAGTCATAAAATCGTTGTCAAATCGTTTGCAATATTTACGATGGGAGAAGAATACATATTGCGACGTTTGATTCTTTTAGCATTCAATCAATGTGCTCCAAACTGGTTTCATTAGAAAGACAATAATAAGAAGATAGTTTTAGGCCACTATAACAGTGCAGTAGGCAAATTTGTTCTGGACGGCGTGTGTCCGGACCATAGCATGCCAAAAAAAAGTCACATTCGTTCCATTCATGAAGTAGATTTTCCATTATACCCGAACAAAAAAAGAGATTTAAATAAAAATGTTGCTTCTTTTAGTGTAGTTGCCACAAGCCAAGTATCTCATCTCAGCTCATATATGTCCCATTGTTGGGCTCGACCCTCCTCCGTAATAGGAGGGAAATTGACCTACTATACTACGCTGGTCAGACGTGTTGATATAGGGTTTTGTTTCGAGCTTTCCTTCTATTGCATAGATGTTATATGCGTTTTATATCACTTAGTCGTCTCTTACGATCGCCCACAGCTAGGATAGGGGGTGGTTAAGTGTATTCTTACTCCGTCACCACACGGATAGTATACACTACTAAATAAATAATTATTAACGAACTTAAATTATAATCAGACTTAGAAAAATCATTTGCTGTTCAAAGAATGCTCACACGACTGCACGTCATTCGGTGGCAAGTGATACTTGCAATACAATACTTGCTACTGAAGTAGTATAGTACTGTAGGTATACTATGAAAGTTACATAAAAGACTAATTATTGTTATATCGATATTAATTATAGTTATATCGATATCGGTTTAAATAACTAATGTATCAAGAAGATTTAACAAATAAACAGAAAGAGGGTCATAATGTTTCATAATGACTGTTCATTTATTGTAGACATTTCTTTAATTAATTGTAACACACAAAATGTGTAAAATAAATTGTATATCTAAGGTTTTCACATAACCATACTTAAAGGGAATTTGGCCTAATTGCGAATACAAGCTCAGTTATGATGATTTTGTAATATAAAATTTACTAAATACATTGTATATGGAATTTAGAATGTATTTGAGAAGAAGAAGAGGTTTGAAGAGAAGGGAGGCTCTCTCTCTCTCGTGGGGAGGCCTATGTCCAACATTGGACGTTTACGGGCTGATGGATGGATCGATGGATTTAATTCATTTGAAGAGCCAAAATAGTGGACGTAAGTTCAAATTACATATTACAAATTATTTAATTTTGGTAAATCATTATCATTATATCATTTACATTTGCATATATCTATAACTTTACTTCTAGCTAACTCTACAGGCGTAGCTTTGTACAACCCTACAAAAAATAAAATAGAATTCCTTGCTATGACTGATGCAGCACCACCTGCTGCATTGTTATTTTAAGCAATTCTTGAATTCGCCTGAATGCACAAAATTTTTATCATATTGGTCCGACCGTAAGAAGGAATTCCCTCTCATATACACGTAGGTATGGAAGAATGATATATATAAATATTTGTATTGATTCGTTAGAATCGTTGTGTTAAGAAACAATCTGATATGGACTTTAGTTTTGAATAAAAGTGCTATTTGCCAATGGTCTGTCATTCATAATGTTCTAGCTAAATCTAGATAATGAGATAATTGTGTATATTTAATGTCATGAATATTATTATGTCATTACATTAAATATAAGCGTATCTTATGCTGAAATAAATTATATATAAAATCTCCCACCTACATTAATTCTCCTACTCTTATCCTAATTACTTGGGCTCGATACAAAATGTACTCTTCTTTCATAGTAAATATTGTAAAAGTTACTGGCAATAGTTTTATGACCGGGTATCTGCCAGACGTCAACCCGCCTTGGGAATGTAATTGTTAACCAAACGACATCAGATGGAGTTGACCCAGGTCGTTATAAAGCTCTTAGTCGTTTTTTACGATATCCTCGAGCAATGTAAGGGTTGGTAGTATTCGTAACCGCTACCACACAGCTCGTAATTTATGTTTCATAACATTATCAATATAATAAAAAGCGTCGTTTTTTATGTAAAATATTTAATAAGATAGTAATCTAAGCTGTTGTTAACCTTGGTAGATCGATAAATTAACCTTATAAATAAATATAACAACACATCTAGGTACAGTTGGACAACTTTTACTGCTCCAAATAATTTAGGATGTTAACCTCGACTAATCGGCACATGTGTTATACAAACTGTGTGAAATATTTTTCATTTAAATACATTAATAGTTTGTAGTGCCAAAACGTTAAACAACTGTTCTGTTTCTCCTAATAGAAGAAGAATATTGTAATAGGAGTAGAGAGATGGTCCGGGTGGACCACTGAAGAAAAAGACCGCGTACCAGTGATTAGAGGGGTTTGATGTACCGTAGCTCGCCGCCAAAAAAAAAAGGAGTAGAGAGATGGTTGTGTTAGTAATATTTTAATATAGAGTTATTACTATCTATCGCAAAAGATAAACTAAATAAAATATATACAGATTTAATTCTATGTATATAAAGGATTACTAGGTGAACGAGTTGTACGTTCTAGGAAACCACAAATTTTGATCGTCAACCTACTTGCGAAGTGTGATGATTGGCTCGTACTATAAAGCTATGATGGATAGTAACTGTTCATGTCCTATTCATAGCAGCAGGAATAGGCAGACGAAAATACACGATAGGCAAGGCAATAATACAGCCAGTAATAAATACATAATAATAAATGACGTTAAAGGATTTGTAGTGAGTGTTCGCAGTAATCACTAAATGCGTAGCCATTACGTATGTCTATTATGTACAAACCAATTTGCTTCCTATTGTTGTTGCCGATCGTAAGTCACGAGTAATAAAAAAAAAATACAAGTGAAAAAAAGCGCTATTATTATTTTCAATAATAAAGTAGTATCCGTACTAATATTAAATCAATTATTATTTGTAACAGTTTCACTCTGCAACAAACAAACAATTATCACGAATTCCTACGTTTCACGTATATAACTTCTACTTGTGTGTACTAATGTGAAAATTCTCAGGGAATTACAAAAAGGATTTTCCTACAGAATAACGACTGTTTTCGAATTATGGAATAATAACTTTGAGTAGTTGTGTAATAACTATATTAGACTACCGCATGTGAAAATCCAAGTATATGTAGATATGTACATCGGGTGACTGCACAGGGAAATAGTCCGTCACCCGCAGAGAGGCTGATACCGAGTGAGGGCGGCGCCTCGCCAGTGGGCTGGACTGTCGACGGGGGATGGTACCCGTAATGGTGACTTACCAGTCAGGCTGACTACGGATGGTAAGGATTTGTTACCAGTAGCTAGCACAAAGGCGATGGGGAGGAAATACGGTCGGCCACCGAAGTCAAAAATCGGGTACCGGTGGCCCGCTCGCACGGCGAAGAGAGAGGATTTTTACGGTGGGTCTATGGGGTCACGCGCCGCCTTTCCGTCACCCCGGACCGATTTGGCGGGGCGAGACGCACCCATTCCAGTCCACCAAAAAAAAAAAGGGAGGGAATACGGTGGGTTATGGGGCCACACGCCACCCTTCCGTCGCCCCGGACGAGATGTTTTTGTGTAAGTTCAAGTATATTCAAGAATAAATAAGGCTGACAGCTGGATACAGTAGATTGCGTTGAAATCAATTTAAAGGAATTTATTATTATTTTTGGAGTTTTGCGTATAACAACTAGCTCAGCTAATTTATTATAAGTATTTAGGTATTTATCAGCGCCACTGAAATCACTTGGTGAGTGTGTATACTCTAAGGTGGTTTATACGTAAAATTAGTAGCATAAATTAATGTGCACTGAGTGGTTTATAGATTTCTTCTATGATATTTATATAAAACTTAGGCACAAATATATACTGTCCCGAGTATTTAAGACAAAACGTTATTCCGCGTGGTATACCGAGTCATTAATAAAAGCTATTAAGGAAGAACAGAAATACCATGGTAAGTTTAAAATCTATGGTATAGTAACTTAACGGGTTTACAATCTTTTAAAATTCTTTTAAAATTCGCGAGCGTGTATGAAGAGAATTATGAATGTTGAGGAAGCGAGTGACATATGCAAGGTTAGAATTCTCTGGCACTCTGTTCTCTCTGCCTACCCTGCAAGGCATGTGGCGTGATGGTGTGTTTGTTTATGTTTGTTTGTTTGTGTTTGTTTGTTTGTAAAATTCTCCGTGACAGAACAAAAATTTTGGAACGTGTGTGTTACAACCACTATATCAATGCAGTAGAGGATTCAATTGAGACAAACCCTGAAAAGTTCTGATCGTATATGAGGAATCGCTCTAAATCTACTGTTATACCCAATTACATACGACACGGAGATGTTTTGGCAGACATGGGATTGGACATTTGTAATATTTTGTCTATCTTTTTTTAAATCAACCTTTCTCGACCATGTACCATCACCTGGCTTTACTGATTCCCGGAACACAAAGAAAGAGTACCCCGGAACACAAGGATTATTTCTTTAGTCATCATTCTCCTGCTCTTATCTCAATTATTTGGGGTCAACGCAATATGTACTCTGCTTCCACTGTACATATTCCAAAAGTTACTGGTAATAGTTTTATGAGCGACTCCTTGCCTGATGTAAACCTTCGTTGGTCCAGGTCCATGAAGCTCTTAGTCATATTTTACGACATCCACAAGCGAAGTAAGGGTTGGTAGTATTCGTCACCGCTACCACACAGAAAATTCTTATTCTTTAGTATTGTCTTAAAAAAAACCATATAGATTAAATAGTTTAATATAGATTCAAGCAAAAAAATTAAATATGTCATATTATTTAAGCAGTAAATATTATTGTTATATACTTTCACATTAACATTTAAATAATTCATATCTATTGTTGTTATAAAAGTGTTGGAAACGTCAATGAATTATATTGTTATAAAAATGTTGATTGTTACAATTTTCGCCTTTGTTACAAGTGGTTAGGTGACAACTCTTTGTATTTAAATGGAATAGAATTTAACGGTCATTTCCCATATGGCAATATCAAATAATAATTCCGAATATATAAGTCAGTATTATATATTTATGTGCTTGTTACAAAGGAATTTTCATTCATTTTTTACTTTTCGATGATTATAATCTAATACCTAACTTTATATAAGTGTGTTTTGAAGACACCTTTAACAGATTTTATAGCAGAGAAAGTTATGCCTTATGTTTATCTTTAAGGAAAAAACCTTTCTTATGGCGTCATCACGTGAAGCTTCTAAGTACATGGATTGTTTTTGTCAGATGTTAGCATAAATTAAGTTCTTATTAGTGGTGACCGAGTAAGGATATATTTGACCATCACTTTCTTATCCATAGGTGGCGTAAAAGACAATTATATGCTAATAACATCTATGTAAGTCTAGAAAAGCCGTAATAAACCTTTTTTTTTTTTGGCGGGGGACTACGGTTTGGTCACGCCCCGCTAATCCGTCCGGGGCGACGGGAGAAGCGGCGCACGTCCCCATAGTCCCGCCCTACAATATACCTCTCGACGCCGTACGGGTGAGTCACTGGATCGCGTTATTTTCTTCAGTGACCCATCCGGCAGCCGTAATAAACCTACGGGCTTATTACGGTCTTTTCTATTCTTTCATAGATGTAATGTATCTACGTTTGACCAACGTGGTAGCTCAATTTCTTTCCCATTGTGGAGTAGGCTAGAGTTCAGCAAGAGGTCGTAAGTGAACTGATATGATGATAATGATGATCAATTAAATCAGCGTTGCTTTTAAAATTTATGTAAATCAGCAGTTTCTCCGACGAAAATGTTTTAAGCACTAGTAGGTACTATTATAATAAAAAAAAATACAAAATGCTTGACTGCATAGATTGCAGTTGACTTGACTGCATAGATTTTAGGCCATCTGGCCTAGTGGTACCGACCAACCGTGACAGAGCCATGAGTTCGATTCGTACGCAGAATGATACTTTGAATGATCTACAAATTGTTGTCCCGATTCTGGATGTAATTTGTATCCGTTGAATTATATGTTTTCAAAGTCCCCCACAATACACGGATTATTTGCTTCATGCATGGTGTTGTCTTAAAAAATATAAATGGAATATTATTTTGTTTATAAGCAAATATTAAAAAAAAATTTAAATCAATACCTACATCATTTAGATGGCAATCAAATCAAGAATTGAACCAATATTTTAATTTAAATTATTCATACTGAAAATAAACAAATTTATTTCAAATTAAAATTATTATAAAATAGAACTATTTTAATATAATTACTCACCTTTCTTGATGGATTACTGTCACTTAAATTTATAAATAGTAATATCACAATTACAAAACATCTTATTCCAAACATTTTTCACTTAAAATGTTCCTTGGTATGTATGTTACTGTACAATTGTATAAATAAATACTGTATTTATGTACGTATATTTAAACAAAATATTTCACGGCCGACTTATAAGTAGCCTGAATCGCGAGTGATAGGCAGTTAACGTGTAAATGTGTTTAAACATAGATAACAACTAAGTAATACAAGTTTAGTCGGTAATTCACCCCAGTCAATAAGGGCGTGATCACATTATTAAACCTTAAACTAGTACATAGTGTACGGTTGAACTATTCTTGATAATATAATTCTAATTAGAATGATTGTTCACTAAGGCTTACAGTAATTCTTAGTAGAAATACGATTCTAGGAATAAAATTACTAATCGCCATTATTGGAAATTCGCACTATTACAAATAGCTACATTACCCGTGTAGAGGCAGAGTAGACAGAGGGAGAGCAATTCGTCACTCCCCTTTTTTTCCGTGAAATAATATATAATATTTATGTACATACATACATATCATCACGCCATATCCCTTGCAGGGTAGGCAGACAGAACAGAGTGCCAGAGAACTCTATCCTTGCATACTTCACTCGCTTCCTCAATATTCATAATTCTCTTCATACACGCTCGCCAGTTTCGGAGACTCTTGACTCCACCTTCCTTCAGTAAGTGACCAGTCTGGTCTAGGTAGACGAGTCTCCGTCTCCCCCGGTAACTACATCCTTCCACTTTCGCATTGTATATCTTCTTAACCAGACGTTCATTCGAATGTTTATGTAAGAAAAGAAAAACTCGAAATAAACTTTATACCAACTGGTGTAACTAGCGTTGGTAAAGTAGATAAATTTTGCTCCTATTATGATGACGATGATGACATACCCCATATTTTAACAGGATACGATTATAACGTATCGCTAAAAGTGCCAAAGAGGAGTGTACACCAGTCATTTTAAAATTCATAACTGTAACAGCGATTAGTAACCCACACGCTAAGTGTAGAGATTATACCATTAGCTTTGCTCGTAAAGAGGCCTATGTCGCATAAGGGACGAGCATACACCATAGGCTAGAATGGATGAGTGAAAATTATAATTGAAATATTCTTCAAAACCTTTTTATAGTGTCAATATTAGGATATATTTTTATTCCACCATGCAATGAAATATTCATTTGGTAACTGATTAACAGAATTTACCACCAGTTCCAATCCCTCAGATAGCGCAGAAACCTTCAATCCGCCTGACCAGTGGCGTACGCGTATGCAGGCATAGGCATTTGGTGCAGTCTTTTTCTTTTCTACAAACAAATCGTGATTTTCACTTGCTTGACTTGCCCGTTGCCGAGTAGAACACTAGCATTGATGTAGTATTTCAAGTATTTCCAATGATGTTTAGTAAATATAAGATCATGTTAAACACATCAACAAATTATGTATTGCATAATGCATTGATTTAGCCAAGATTAATTTATGAAGTAATATATCTATGATTCTGAAGATGGAATAAAAATACGTGAAAATAAAAGTTGCCGAATAGAACCAGACATGTACTGCGCCCATATTTTGATTCCAAACTACAATCTGCCTATTGTGACTCAAAATAGAACTTAGAATCTAATAATTGCTAAGCATATAACACTAGACCACTCTACAATATACGTCTCAACGCCGAGCGGTGGGTCACTGGAACGCGGTCGTATAACACTAGACCAGGGGTATCTCCCTGGTGCTATCGAGATAGTTCTAGTTATTAAAAAATACCACTTACTTTAATTCCTTTAAATTTAAGAGTATATTTGTGTGTATGCAGAGTATAATATGGCAATGCTTATCATTATAAACCAATAAGGTTGCATCAAATAAACAGTATATGTTATAATAAGGACTGCTAAAAAGAAATATAATATTTCCATTTAAATATAAACATTTTGATATTATATTTTCAGGATTTGTTGCCCATTGAAATAATTACTTGTATATAATATTAAAAACAATTTATTCCCTCATGATTTTCGTCTTCCTGACATTTACACAAATACACAGGTAAATAAAACAGTCAGTATATAATGCAAGTAAAGTTTGCTCTATGAATTTAGGGTACAGATTAGAATAAATGTATTACAATAGAGAATTTATGTATATAAATATTAGATTCGTAACTTAAATAAAACCTGCTTGATTACATAAACTAAAAATCTACTCCGTGATTTATTTATGAGAGCGATTCAGAGAATAAGGTCAGTAATTTTAATACTTCATCTATATTTCTAAGAATCTATTATGCCAAAATACCGAATGTGTTTTGTTGAAATTTTACAATTTTCCTCTTATAGTTAGATTTGCCTTACATAGTTTTGCTTCACATAATTATCTAAAATGGCTACTTCAACTTATAAATTAACAACACATTATGTATAATAAGAAATATAAACTCTTAAGTAATTGGTATGGACATGTGATGAGACGGGATGAAAGTAATGTGTAAGAAAAGTTTTAAGTATGAATGTTGAAGGCTTTAAGGCTAAGGGAAGACCGAAGAAAATATGGATGGATGGCGTGACCGCAAATATGACATCAAATAGGATTGTGTGGAAGAAAAGAACATATTGCGTAGACACCAAGTAATTGGGATAAGAGCAGGGTAATGATGAAAGGATGATAAACTCTTAAGTAATCAGCATCTACAAGCAGTAAGGTTTTTAGTTCAAATTTTGAAAACTTATCGTCTTTAGCTTATTCATATATTTTGTATTCATTATTCATATATCAGACGATGATGATAATGCTTATCTCGTTTTATTTCTTGCAACTTAAAAAATATTTATGTAAAAATACTTATCCTTTGAATAAACTTTTTCTTTTTAATCGTTCATTTTTTTCACTAAACTGGTCGAAAGTCGTACATATAGGTTTTTTAGATCCCACTACAGCATTTTCTGTAGAATATTCTTTATGGAATGCTGTGTATTCTTCTTGGAAATTTGTTGATAAATTAGCCAGATTTTTTGCGTAGCAACTTCTAATTTGTTCTTCATAGTCATGTATTTGAGAAGCTGGTTGTAAATTCGGTGAAATGTAATTATCCCTTGTTTCTGTTCTAAAAGTTCTGAGAAAAGAATAAACAAGTTTTTTATTGCGAAAATTTGTAAACAAACAAGGACATCACTTATTAGTAAATGATAAACACTCTTTCACTTAATATTACCTACAATCTAGAAAAAGACTAACGAAGACTACAATCAAGTCGCATATAGCATAGCATTTTTTTCGACCACAAGTAGGCTATCTACTATTAGGTAATATAATTTTCTCTTGTGCGTTATTGTTTCAAATAACTTATTTTTTTGTCATAGAAGAAATAGTATTTTAGTGTATACTACGGGAGGACACGGGAGGACGAGAGGACTGAATCTTTCCGTGATCATAAGCGCTGTAAAGTGTTCCAAACGTCAGAATATTAAAAAATTAAATACAAGCGCGATAGAATCCATAAAAATTGTTTTATTTCAAATGTGAAATAATCGCGTAAATATCAGAATAGTTTGGAATGTCCAAAAGTGTACGCATCTTAATTTTTTTTAGTTATCATTTACTATTATTATACTAATATTACAAATGCGAAAGTAACTCTGTCTGTCTGTCTGTCTGTCGCTCTTTCACGCCAAAACTACTAAACCGATCTAAATGAAATTTGGTACACCGATAGTCTAGAGCCTGATAAAGGACATAGGCTAGGGTATAGGGTTGTAAAGGGGATGAAAAGTGGTAAGGAAGTATCGTCATTTTTAAAGCCAGAAGTTTGAACCTTATTTTAGGCTATTGATTAGATATAAACGTGGCATTAACATGTTGTAAAAATTTACCCTTAGGAGATAAAATAAAAATAGGGGATGAAAAACTTTAGGAATATAACCTTTTACGTGGGCGAAGCCGCGGGCAGCAGCTAGTATAGTCAATGCCATAATTTACGGTCGTGACAGTGTCACATACGACAAAACATCCGGACGTCCTCGAATATTTTTTAATCAACTTTTTTCTTACTTTAAACAAAGTAATAGTTTTTTCAAAATATCAAATACGTTTAAACGAATGTTTTTCTTGACATGTATGTTATAATATTATCATTTAAGTGCAGTGTGACAAAAATATAGCAATTTTTAGTTTTGATAAGTATCTCAATTTTCATATATCAGGAGTAGAGCATCAACTCAACGCTTCGCAAAAGAAATAGTATAGTGAAAATGTTTTTGAAAGACGATTGATAAAAATGTAGAAACGAATTATAGATCTTAGATAAATTGAATACTAATGAATTTCATTAATAAATTTGATAACTTTTTTCATTAATAAATTAATGAACTTTGAATGAATTTAAATGAATGAATCACGAAACTAATTCCTTCGTATTGAATGATTTTTCATTAATGAATTTGAAATATTTTGTTTCTCAACTGATATAATATGCCATTATCAGGCACGAGACTGAGTTTAATTTTCAGTTTTCCTTACAGTTTTACTACTTCGCTTACTTGATCCCTTATAGCATCCACGGATAAAGGGATGGCATATACACATAATAATTCATAAGTAGTAGTTATAAGTCTGAAGGTATATTGATCTTCAGACACAGTTATTTCATCCATGATTTGCTCATACATGTTTTAAAAAAGATGTTTACCCTGGCACCCATTGAAGTTTGTTGTGAGTTCTTATTCCTCTAAAGCCTTCTTTGAATTTTTCTCTGTCATAAACAGATTTCGGTCGATTTACTGGTAGATGTAATTCAGTTAGTGGTTTTGGAGTGCGTGTCTGTAAGAAAATGAAATGTATTAATATGTACTTTTTTTTGTAAATAAAAACATACTATTATGTATCAAATAAACTGACTCGTAATAGATGTAATTAGCGAAACTATATTTTCGCTGTCAGCAATTTCTTAACTCATGATTTATCTATGTAAATAAAATGACAAACACCTAAGTAAACGCGTCATAATCATAAAATAACAACCTTATAGAGAATCTACTGTAATATTTCTATCAATCTGTCAGCCAGTGTACGTCCACAGCTGGAGCTTGTCACCAGAATGGTGAATTTTATTCTTATTCCATCACCGCACAGATGATTTAATTATATCTAAATAATTATCTACAATAACTAAAATCATCATCATCATCATCTCAGCCCATATATGTCCCACTGTTGGGCTCGGGCCTCCTCCACAATGGGAGGGTAATTGACCTACTATACCACGCTGGTCAGACGTGTTGGTATAGGATTTTGTTTCAAGTTTTCCTTCTCTTGTATAACTTCTATTCTATAATAACTAAAATAATAATAGAATATATTCATAAAAACAGCTCCATTTTATAATTTAAAAAACCATTATGAGTTAGTAAAAAAAAAATAACTTCATCATCATCATCATAGCTTATAAATGTCCCACTGTTGGGCTCGGGCCTCCTCCGCAGTGGGAGGGAAATTAACCTACAATACCGTGGTGGTCAGACGTGTTGGTATAGGGTTTTGTTTCGAGTTTTCCTTTTCTCGCATAGATGTTATATGCGTTTTATATCCCTTAGTCGTCTCTTACGATCACCCACGGGTAAGATATGGGGTGGTGAATAGTATTCTTACTCCGTCACCACACGGAGAGAAAAAAAAAACAACTTACGTAAACAATATCCTTAAATGTATAATAAGTAACAATATCCTTATTGCTTGAACGTCGCTGTAATTGATCTACTGTGAAAGGTCGGTGTTGCAATCTACTCGTTGTTAAATACGGATCCAAGTACTTTTCAAAGCCTTCGTGAGTCGTCTCTAAAGGCTCAAGTTCTTTGTGCCAACTAGGCTGTAAGGACTGAAAATAAATTCCATACAATGAATAAATAAAAATATTTAGAGGTCTGAGATGAAATTTATAGATAAAATGGTGGAAAATTTAAATTAAAAATCATTTATTATGCATAAACCCAACTAAGGAGCTTATTTATTGCCAATTTTAACATTTTATCTTAAATTTAATCTAAAAAACAAACATCGAATCGGTACGCGACCGCTTTCGTGAAGATTCTGCAAGAAAGTCAGTGGGTTTATCTATTTTTTTTTTAACGAATTAATTTATATAAAATTGTATAGAATATATCTTGTGTGGATGCTATTATTAGCTGCAGTACTCTTTGAACCACAACATAATGTTATTCTTAAATATAATTCAAATTATTATGGCTGGATCAGAACTCACAAGTAGCACCGAATCACCAGTTAACTATTTGAGTAGCCATCACACCTCAACTACATTGGAGGAAAAAGAGAGACCTCATTGCAAGAAGAGTAATGAAAATATGTTTGAATCCAGATCGGTTAAGAGTATTATTGAATTTTACTGTCCAGAAATCCATTATTATTATAGAATGGAGGAGAGGAAGGAAGACCCACCACTTTCCCATGGTTAATCAATATACCGTACACCTCAAGAAAGGAAGGAATACGGGATTCGATCAAGGTGGAATAGGATATAAGGAAATCTGTTCAGCTTCAAATGCGATTGAATCGCATTTGAAGCCGAACCGTCCTGAGGATGAGAGGCGAAACACGTGTCGAATCTTAATTCGAAGTTCTGCGGAAAATTGCAAGTTGAAGTTCTGAAGGTGGTGATCATCACAGGAGTAAGATTTCCTTATATCCTATTCCACCTTGATCCCATCACGTATTCCTTCCTTTCTTGAGGTGTACGGTATATTGATTAACCGTGGGAAAGTGGTGGCTCTTCCTTCCTCTCCTCCACTCTATAATAATTTCAGACATAGTTATATATGGAGAAATTATTCATCTCTACCTACCCATGCTTCTCTTTCTTATTTTTTATGAAACTATTGCATCATGGACTAAGGAACTAATCCTTGTATTGCTGGGAACTTTACAAACATACAATGATACAATTAAGAGACACAAATTACATTCAAACTCAGAAGAACCATTTGTGGATCGCAAAATCTGTTATGCCACTTAGGACCGCTCCCGCCATATTTGGTACCGTAGTTATATTAACTAATACGCTGTCAATGCAGTCACATAGTAGTACACACTCATCATCCTCATTCTCTTATCGCATTTACTTGGGGTCGACGCAATATCTACTCGTATATATCGAAAAAATGCACACGTATAGACTTAAAAAAATATACTCACTGGAATATCGGACAGTGCTGCTAAATATCTGTATTGGTCTTTATTGGCTGTCAAACTACTCGATGTATCTGGAGTGAAGTTACTTCTCATCTCCGTAGCTCCAAATGCAGTTAACTGTGGTACTCTATCTGCGAGCTTTGATAAATTTCTTAAGTATTTTATTATATTATTCAATGGGCCTTGTGTGTTTTGTACCCCCTCTGGCACTAAATCTCATTCGCCCGTGTCGTAACAATTAGCTTAGAAGTCACCAGTAATTAAATTGATGTTTTGTTTCTTTTTATTTATAAAGATAACACTCGGCAACTTTACAAACATATAAGTTAACGGCCACAAATCACGCCCCAACTCATAACAATTTATAGATCGAACAAAGTAGTGTCCTGAGTGGGAATCAAACCCACGACACTGACAAGGTAGGTTGGTATCGTAAGCATTACACTATCTTTATAGTCGATTTTATTAGAATCTTCCCGGGGCAGCGGTAATGACGGCTTGCTATCACATAAACTCTCTCTCTCCACCTCTATACTTGAATATTAGACATGCGCGAAACAGTACTTCGCGAAGTGATGTGATATGGCATTACATTTCGTGCCGAGTAATATTACATTTAACCATCACTTCAAACATCACACATGACATTTCATGTCATGTGTGATGCGTAATGCGATAGCGCTCTATACATACGCCGGGCAGCGTCAAGAAATATAAGCCTTAACGTTCTGAAAATAAAGCTCAAAATAAATATTGAATTACCAGACACCGAACATTGCAGATATGCAGAACAGTACACGGGTGTTCGCGTCATGTTTAATGTGATGTGTGATGTTTAATGTGATGTGATGTTTAGTCGCGTAATGTGTAATGGGTCAGTACACGGTTGGGTAATATTACGTGTGATACATCACTCGCATTACTTACACATGTCCACTGAATATCAGTTTAGAATATGATTCTATTAAAATTTTCTATTGTTTTTTTCTTGGTGAAGAATGGTAGTAATGGATATGGATATGAACCTTCTTTACAAAAACAAAGGAAGTAAAATTTATCTACTAATATACTATGCTAAGATTTTGTGTTATGAATATTATTTTTCATCCCTGGGAAAGGACCTACGGGTGAAGGCAGGGGCGGCTTTACCTATAGTGCAGAGGATGTGGTGAACCTGGGCGCCGAGTGTTAGGGGACGCCGAGAGCTGCTCGGGACACATGCCTCTACTGTAAAGCTCCGCACGGAGCGGGCGCACCATACATAGCGAGTGCCTAACCATTTATAAACGTAGTGGGTGCGTTATTTGACAGGTTTGGTTAGGTTGTTTGTCACCATGCTCACTGTAACTTCATAATCCGATCGCGTTTACCCCAGTTTCGTGTCAAAACAACGAGACAAAGCATGCGACAACACATGCCAGCGACACATGTCGAACCTGTTGTAACTATTGATCTATTCCATTTTGTTCATGCCTTTTGATACAAGAGGGTGCCAGGTGATTGATTGCACCTGTGCGCTACATGTACTAGAGTTGCCCCTGGGGAAGGATGCCTATTGAAAGACTTAATAAGACTACAAAATTCAAAATTAGCTGCCCGTCTGACTAACAATGCCTTCCCTCTCGTAGAAGAATATCTCGGGACTAGATACCGGATACCACATTGAAACATAATATACAAACTGAAGAAAAAATACTTTATTAATTTCCTACCTTTCTACTAATTGGATAAACATATTTGTTCTCAATCAATGACGTATGTTTATTAAATCTTTTAGTTTCAGGTAACTTCCTTCCAAAATCCACAATCGTCTGTGATCTTGTCAATTCCTTTGTAATGTTATAATCACGAAAATAATTCTTGATCTCTTCTACTGGGGTTCCCTGTTTTACAACAAATCATTAAAATCTCGTCCAAACAAAGCTGCTAAGGACTTCTACTATATAGAACTGACAAATATTAAGTAGGTATACTTCCATTCTCTCATGTAAAATGTCAACCCGATAATACATATCATGATTCCTTATTTGACCATGGGAGTGATAAAAACCGTCTGACTGATCTCAAGGGAGAATGTTGCGCTTCGATCTTCTAGGAAATCATAACACCAATTGCGAGACGACATGACCATCCCCTTTGGGGAGGAGCATAAATCAAAGTTTGAAGATAGTGTGCCACATTGCCGCTTTCGTTCCTTTTTTCTCAGCTCATATACCACTTATATTGTGCTCAAGCTGTCCCACATTATTCATTAAAAAGTATTTCATCTCGAAATACTATTTACTTTTATTATATTAAAAATGTTAGGCAGTTAGCGAATATTGTCAGTAACTTAACTACTACTTGATTTGCTTTTCCAAGAATATCGTAGGTGAATTAGTAAGGCAAATTCGATAATTTTCTTTGTCTATTGTGATCATTATAATAAGTAATATAAAGCACAGAAATGTAGAAAATTAGTGCCCAATAAAGAGACGTATATGGGCTAAAACGAAGAAGTGTACTGAGCGATCAGCAACAAATCTTTTTTATTCCTAATTATAATATCATACAGACCAAACTCACCTGTTCCTTTAAAATCTCTGCTGGCGGTATCCATTGTCGACCAATAGTCTCACTAGATTTACCAGTTTCAATATACTTCTTCACTGGATATTCTACGTGTACTCTATCCCAATTAGGTTTGGGTAACTTCTTAGGGTAATTAACGTGCATATTTAAATCATTCTTTGAAGTATATAATGTTGAATGACGATTAAAATTAGGAGTATGAATCATTGTGCATTTAACAATTTAATAGACAATAAATAATTTTATTAATAAGATCGACTTAGTTAACTGCAAAAGGTACGTTACTACGGTATCGAATTGTTTGTTCGATGGTTAGCGTGTTTATTAATAGGACGGGGAAAAGCTTTTAGAATTTTATTCTAGGTGTTTAGACATCGTTTAGTATATAAGTGCTTTATTTGCTAAGAAGCATAGAAATCTTGATAATTAAACGTAAGAAATGAACTATCGCCTGATTCCTTACAATCCTGATGTCGATAATCAGTATGAGAGTAAATAGATACAAAACTTGTACCTACACACAGCTTAACAGTTCTAACAGTTCCAAGTTTTAAAAGTAACTTTACTATGCCCTAAAACGTTTAGATCGTAATAATATAGATCATTAATTTCTTTAAACATTTCTGACTTTCGCGGTCCACTATTTGAAGTGGGCGTCCCCCAGATATAAAGGAATAGTGCCGCAATACCCATGTCTAGCAGACAGGTAACTGAAATATACTCTCATTACTTTAATAAGGTATGGTGAGAACTGTGTATTATCCCGTCCTCACATGGGTAATATAGATACTGGGCATAAATAATATAGATACTAAAAGTGAATTAATTTGAAATTCGATCCAGATCCGCCATTAACACTCATTGATCGATAATTTTCACAAGAATCATTAAAATACAGGAATATCTAGTGATTATAGATAAAGCACTATACACATAAATCTTGATGCAAATACTCAAATCGCGGATAGCGCCAGTTAGGGTGATAAAAAATGCAATATTCGTAAAGAATTGCACTGAATTTTGAGGACAGGCTGTGAAATGGTTACATCCCGTCCAATCCGTCCGGGGCGATGGAAGAAGCGGCGTGTGACTCCATAACCTGCCATACATATAATTCTCTACACCGTACGGGCGGACCACCGGTACCCAGTGGTATGTCATCGGTGGTCCATTCGGCGGGTTACCCTTTAGGGAGGCTATAAATTACTTTATATCTGGTTTTCATTTAATAGCAATGCAGGACATGAAATACGGAGCATCGCTTTAATATACTGTTTAGATAGGTTATATCTCCGGGAGAGAATAATTTGCCTTAGGAGGCAACTGGATGACTTCTTTTAATTTATATTTCATCTCAGCTCATATATGTTCCACTGTTGGGCTCGAGCTTCCTCCATAATAGGAGAAATTGACCTATTATACCAGGCTAGTCAGATATACTGATATAGGATATTGTCGAGTTTTCCTTCTTTTGCATAGATGTTATATGCGTTTTATATCCCTTAGTCATCTCTTACGATCAACCACGGGTAAGATAGATGGTGGTGAATTGTATTCTTACTCCATCACCACACGGAATATATAATTTATATTTGGTATATACGAGGATCTTCTCGTCTAATATTCCGCAGTGTCTGAAAACAAAGGTTTATAACCAGTGTGTGTTACCAGCGATGACTTACGGCACTGAAACGTGGTCTCTAAATGTCGGCCCCATAAAAAGGCTCAAAGTCGCTCAGCGTGCTATGGAGAGGGCTATGCTCGGTATTTCTCTACGTGATAAAATCCGAAATACGGAAATCCGTAGAAGGACGGGTGTAACCGACATAGCCCGAAGAATTAGCACGTTGAAGTGGCAATGGGCAGGCCACATCGCTCGACGAACCGACAACCGTTGGGTAAAAAAGGTTCTCGAGTGGCGACCACGAATCGGACGACGCAGCGTAGGACGACCCCCCACTCGGTGGACTGATGACCTCATCAAGGTCGCAGGAAACCGCTAGATGCAGGTGGCACAGGACCGTTATAGATGGCATTCTCGTGGGGAGGCCTATGTCCAACAGTGGACGTTTACGGGCTGATGGATGGATGGATGGATGATTTGGTATATAGTATAATAAAAAAAAACATGTAAATTTGGTAAAAATTTATTTACTTCTTCACAATATGACTGAAAATTTTTATCAAAACACAATACATGTGTTTTACAACTAACTTTAATAAGAATGACGTAATAAATACAAAATGGCTATACACTGCACTTTAAACGGTTACGCATTCAGAATTATTATATGCCTTTCGGTTTTTGTTCGTTGAAAATATGAGGTGATTTATGGTAACAACTTTTTTCCGTCTCATCTCACATTATGGCCTAGTTTCTTTATTCAACAACCAAAAGGTCCTCTTGGAGAAATGTTATTATATTATTTAAAAATTTTATAAAGGAAATTTATAAAAAAAGAACCATATGAAAGTATGAACATGCCGTAGTCACAAACACATTTCCATCTCTAAATGAAGGCTTCATAACTAGGTTGAATATGCTATGAAAGGACTATAGTCAGAATTTCTTTGTGAGATAGAATCCGACGTATAGAAATCTGTAAAACAGCAGTTATAGCTAACATAGCACGAAGAATTAGTATGCTGCAGAGCCAAAGAGTTAGACCACATAGCTAGAAGAATCGCTTACCGTTGAGCAAGAAAGGTTCTCAAGTGGCGACTAAATATCGAATGACGCGATGAAATTGTTTTTTTGCAATGCTTATTTAGCGCAAGGGGAATAATTAGATTATAAAACAATGTGCAACATAATAGTAGCGGAAAAATAATACTAAAATGATGTGTACTGGCTGGCATATTAGGATAATTAATTTGCAGTAAATACTTGGACCACTTTTTTTTATATACCACGTGAACTTTATGTATGGGAACACCTGAAAATCTCGAGAACTATTGGATATATCGGGAAATGACCCGGACAAAAGTTTCATGAGAAGAAACGGGAAACTCGAATCAAAGCTCAAATTTGACCTTGGGAATGACCTTCACCCAAATTCGAAGGTCAACTTTGTTTTTTTGAATGGGAACCCCTATTTTTGACCTCGGATTCGGAAAGAGCGGGAAATTCTACGTTCAAAACCATATTCATACTTTTATTTTAAGGTCGTAGGAAGGTCGCTTACAAAAAGACCTCACATCAACTGATTTTCACACTGGAACACCTGAATATCTCGGTAAATAGCAATTTTTTGAAAAAATGTGTTAGGAATCTGGAATCAAGTTCCCTGTTCCTTCCCATGAAACTTTTGCCTCAAACATTTTTTTGAAAAATCGGTATTTACCGAGATATCCTGGTGTTCCAGTGTGAAAATCAGTTGATATGAGGTCCTTTTTTATAATTTCGTTTCCAGCGACACCTTCAAAAATGAAGTATGAATATGGTTTTGAACGTAAAATTTCCTGTTCTTTCTGAATCCGAGGTCATAAATAGGGGTTCCCATTTAAAAAAACAAAGTTGACCTTCAAATTTGGGTGAAGGTCATGCCCAAGGTCAAATTTGAGCTTTGATTCGAGTTCCCCGTTCCTTCTCATGAAACTTTTATCCGGGTCATTTCCCGATATATCCAATAGTTCTCGAGATTTTCAGGTGTTTCCATACATAAAGTTCACCCTGTATACGCGGCGGACTATGAATGTGGTCCTTCCGGGGCGACGGAAGAGGCGTCTCGCGACCCCATAGACCCACCCTGTAAAGCACCTCTCTTCGCTGTGCGAGCGGCCCACCGGTACCCGATCTTTGTCTTCGGTGGCAAATACTTGGACCCCTACGTATGTATCTATTTTTCAGCTATGAAACTTAACTTTTAATCGGCTTGTTAGACGTATTAAATTGAACATTTATTAGGCGTTTTCATTCAATTCAATGTGTATCAAAAATGGGTTCTTATTATCAAACGTGATAAATAATTTTGATACTTGTTAATATGACAAGTAATTTTATTTAAACACTATTGTGCTATTTAAAGTTGGCTATTAAAGAAAGTCGATAAGAAGCTTTAAATCCAAATCGAAGATTAGTTCGATATTTCTATTGATCGTGCAATAAAAATATCGACTTTGACCAATTTTGAGATATAGTTGAAATGAAAGATAAACCTTATGGTGTATAACATTTCTCCAAGTTCTAAAATGATTCTATTGATTAAATATGTTCTATATAATTGAACAAACTACAAAGGACATTGTTCTTAGGATTTAAATCGTTCGCCCTGAAACAGAAAACAAAGAAAATTTGCATATTGTATTTTAATACGTACTGGATACAAATATCATCATTTGTAGAGGAATAGCTTAAGAATTACAAAAAATGACTCAGATTTTGGAGTTATAATACAATATTATGAATGTCATATAATTTCATGGCTCATAAGCAGTTCTAAAGCTATTATTATAACGTACTTCTTTATATTGCAATAATAAGAATAAAAGCAGTGTCATTCCTTTGAAAAACAAAATACTTTGTGTTCATTTATATTGTCTTTTAATAATTGTAGTACGAGATAATTTTGTATTAAAAAGAAAACAATAAGTATTGCCAATAGCCAATATTTTATTTTGTACAAGGCGTCATAAGACCTTGTCCTTTATAGTTTCGATCGATGCATAATATTATTCTGAATATGTTCAAATAACGGGTAAACCTTAGTGATCGCACTCACTTATTTATATTAGAAAAAAGGTACATATTACATGAAATAATTAAATAAGATTAGTATTGCGCACAATAAAAATCAACACACTTATATCAGCACTATAATTTACCCATTATATTAATGATTTTGTTGGTTATTCATCTTAAAATTACATATAAATAAATTATATTAAGAAAACAGCTCTACGAATATACAAAAATTAATACAAAAACCTTACAATATTACTAATTAATACGATTAACATCACAGTTCATAAACAAGTTAGTAAGAGTAAAATATGTATATATATACTTCAAAAGTAAATTTTAACACTAGAAAAATGTTTAAAGAAATACTTTAATGTTTAATTTTAAATTAAAACGAAAATTTGGTAAGTTATAATTGTAAATACGCGTTAAAAATTAGGAAACTCAATCGTACACACGAGTAATAATTTCTGCCTTTATAAGGCTGAGTTTAGTTCCTAAACGCGTACCTATATTTAATACGCCGAACTAACGGCGTATTAAATAAATCAAAATATAAAACGGTGATTATTAGTCCCTAGTATTACATCACACTCCACTCAAATTACGAGAGACATCTTTTATAATTGATACAAAAATGTACAAAATAGGGATGTCACCCAAAAGTTCAGTCAGATTATAAGTATTATTTATTAAAATTACTTACACTACTGAGTAAAAAAGCTACAATTAAATGACATTAGAATACGCTCGTTGAGTAATAACGCTTTAAAATACTGCCTTTAAGCGATGTACTTATTTATACGTAAGCTTAGATAAACGTTAGCACTTACAAACAGTTGAATAAAATATCACTTTAATATTGTTTAGGTGATAAAAATATATTTTGTTTTCGTTCCCAAAAATAATTATGCTGTCTTAAGTGTAGTGAGCACGAATTTACACATACTAAGAGATTATTATTATTTTGTAGCATTAAGGGCTGTTATACACATCGATCATATGCAGGATATAATATATCTACAGCGATAGCGATTCTTTCTTTAATTGATTAATCCGTGGTGTTTTACTGCTGCGTTTATAACTTTGTATTCTTTCTGTTTTGACCGATTAGTTATTTAGTTTGACGTCTCCCGATTTGCATAGGAGAGAAGTGGAATAAATTTTTCCTACTTATTTTTTCTCCTATTTATTTCTTCTAGCTAAATTTGTAGCGGGTTTCAAGAACAATATAAGCGTTTTACGTTGAGACTGAAACCTTAGCATCATTAACCATTGTCATTGTGGATCTTGGATGACAATGAGGAATGTATGGTGGATTCTAACTACATATTTCGTAGTGACAAAAAAAAAGACTGAAAAAAAGATCTTTTAAATTAACCAAATAACACGTTAGAAAGCAATCACTGATATTAAGAGTTTCATAAAAGTATAGTATAGCGTTGCTGCAGTTGATCGTTATGCATAACATCCTTTATATCATTGTTAAAAAGCATCCCTATGGATAAGATAGTAAAGCCTGTTGTGGCCAAGCAATCTTCGCATCTATTCTCCTATACGCGAGTGTGAAGTTCTGACCGCTCTTATCCGACATTACTTCTTGTGGACAATCGTTCTCGTTCAACATTGTTTCTGTGAATAAATCAAGACTGTTTAATAAAATTAATAAATTAATTTACAATATAATAACGTGAGTCAATCAAGTACATCACGTATCCATCCTGCTCTTGCCACAATTACTTGGGGTCGACGCTGTCTGTATTCTTCTTCCATAGTCCATAGTGCAAGCGTTTTGACAATGGTTTTATGTTATGGATAAGAATATTATGTTTTTTGACAATGGTTTTAACAATAATTATCCTTGAAGATGTAATTGTTGACCAAAGAGTTGGACAAAATCGATACAAAATATAGGCGTCTTTTACAATACCAACGAGTGGGTAACCGCCACCACACAAAGAAATTGGATATATAGCTATTACTTAAAAATAATTATAGAAAATACATTACAAAGTATTAGAAATAAAATTATCATCATATTACCTATTAATCTATATCTATACTAATATTATAAAGAGGAAAAATTTGATTGTTTGTTTGAATTGAATAGGCTCCGAAACTACTTGACCGATTTGAAAAATTCTTTCACTGTTGAGAAGCTACACTATCCCCGGTGAACATAGCCTATATTAAATGTTCAAAAAAGTTAGGGACCCATACTAAAACTCCAATAATGTAACCCAAGATGTGAAAAAATTATAAAAAACCTTCCTTACATCGCGTGCGCTGCAAAAACTATTGATTATAGAACAAAATAATGTACTACAACTTTGCAGAACATATAAATATCTACAAAAAATATCGCAACAGCATATGTCTAACTATTATAGTTATGTCACAATAAGTGTTTTTTTCATTTTAAAAAATATTTTCAAATGCCACCACTATAAAAGTTCTTTTATTTATACTTTGGTATTAATCCTTAACAAAATAAATGACTTCATATTTTGATTAATACCCACGCGAAGCCGGGGCGGGCTGCTAATTTCTAATAAAGTGCTATCTAAAAAAAATATAATAAACAGTTTTATTGGATCAAAGTAATTTGGAATGTAATTTTTTGGCCGTTGTTCAGTGAAATATTTTTAGCTGCATTTTTGTATTGCATTTTCATGTAAGACTCATTTATTCTTTAATATATACTTTGTAGAATTATTAGGATTCAGTATTGCTGATTTTTTCTAAATATTCATTTTATATTTTTTTACGTAATCCGAATTAGAATAGAGACAAAACTGCAAGCATATAAAATTTCTTACTATTAAAAAAGTGAGAGTAAATACTCATACTCGCAAAATCCACTGACAGCTAGAACCGGTATGGCTGACTCAGTGTTTTTCTCAACTATCAATACCTAGTACAGAGTCTGGTTCCGTACCTAGTAGATAAATAGTTACACCGTATCAAAATAGCTGTCACGTAATAGAGGAGACATATAAATTACACAGACACTACTGTAGATACTTTTATTTAATCAAAAAAGGTTTGTATTAATAAATCAACCTCAAACTTGCGTACGATCTTAAATACGCTAAAGTATAAACTACCCCTTTATCTCAGATCGTACTGACGATTGAGTCCAATCAAAATATCAAAGACTTGAAATTACAAATAAGGATTCAAATAGTGTTACCATGTCCATCGTGTAATGCAAATAATGCATAATCCTGTGGATTTGTTATCGCCGCTGCATGGGCTAGCGCACGGCATAAATCTCTAGCTCTAGCACCGGGTCGGCACGGGACCGGCACACGACGAATGGAGCCGCGACACTCGTCCGGCAACACCACACGGATCACAGCAACGGGACACTGTTCACGGAGCGTATCCATTGAACCACGTCGCCACTGAAAAAATAATATGTTTAGTTTAATTCATTATTATTTCAACTCATATGTCCCACTGTTGGGTCGAGCCTCCTCTGCAATGGCCTCCCATTAAAAAAAATAGACTTACAATATCACGCTGATTAGACGTATTGGTTTTGTTTAGAGATTTCCTTCTATTGCATAGATGTTATATGCGTTTTATATTCCTTAGTCGTCTCTAACGATTACGCGCGGATAAGATAGGGGGCGTTGAATTGTATTCTTACTCCGTCACTACACGAAAAAGGTTAATTATATATCATAATTAATACTCTAATGGTGTAGGGTAGGGAGAGGATGTAAATATATAACAATATTGCACGAAAAGAAATCCAAAATAAAGCTATACAAACCCGTCATCACATTGACGGAGTAAGAATACAATTCACCACCCCCTATCTTACCCGTGGGTGATCGTAAGAGACGACTAGGGGATATAAAATGCATATAACATCATATAAGAAGGAAAACTCGAAACTAAATCTTATACCAACAAGTCTGACCGGCGTGGTATAGTAGGTCTATTATCTATCTATCTATCCTCCTATTTTGGAGGACACTCGAACCCAAGAGTGGGACATATATGAGCTGGGAACCCGTGTGACCCATGACCACATTGGAAATTGACCTATAATATCTATAGGTCAATTTCACTCATATTGTGGAGGAGGCTCCAGGCCTTTGGACGTATAAGGTACGTAGGTTAAAAATAATGCTTATGATGGGTGCTCTAGTAATTACCTCGTGACCAGTTAGGTGCCCCTTGTGGTATCTGATCCAACCATACAGGTATTTTGTTTTTGTTTTGTACTATATCTAAAAAATTTATCGTGGTTTCAAGAGTACCACACTGGAGCCAATACTCACTAGATAGGTATATCATATACATACAATTTCATTGGAAAAGTTAGTGCAGACTTGAACGACGTGAGTAAAAAGCATGGGATAGGGTCTGTCTTTTAAGTTGTAAAACTTAATAAATTAAGATATTTTGAATTTACTAACAGGAGAAGTTGAATCTGAGGAATGTTCAGGAGCCAATCTCTTGAGAACAGCGACAGCAGAAAAGAGTGCTGTGAGGTAGTAGCCACCCTCTCCGGCGAGTAGTGCGGCGGGAAGCAACCCCGCCATTAACTCCGCCTCCAATTCTGCGCAAACTAGACGACAGCGGGCTACGCTCCATGCTAACACGGGCAAGAGATCATCCGCACCCACGCTACGCTCTCCACGAATCTAAAAATAAACAATATTGTATTTTATCACGCGTTACGTTTAGAAAGTGGCTTATGTACGATTTTTTCTCTATTATATGAAACTTACTGCGTTGAACATGACAGAAATGGCCGCTAGAAGATTTTCAAGTTTATCCAATGGTGAATCAGCTTCTTGCATCTTGAGGAAGTTCTTTGATATTATAGCTAACACCGCCGATGAAGGCACTTTTGTTGACTCCTGAAGTAAAAACAACATATATTATTTTTTTTAAAAATAGATACTCCATTTCCTTTTTTATATTCCGTTCTGTTATTTTTATTTAAAGGAGACGACTAAGAGATAAACAGAACCTTTTTAGTAATAGTAGAGTTAGTAAATTATCTTCGAATATCATCCACTTTATGCCGAATTTTACTGTTAAGCTAGCTAATATGAAATTTTCATTTTAAATCAGTCTTAAGACTTCTTTTAATAAAGATATAAATTAAGCCTTAATTTTGACTTGATAAAAAATTGACAAGCTTTGCACTATAGTAAACACATCATGCCTGAATTTAAGATAGAAATTAGTCTATAAATCAGGTAGATCACATTAATAGAATAGATAAAACTAGTCTATTATATGTACAGTTTGCGTACACGGTTACGCGATTGCAGCTATGTGTAGATACTTAAAACCGTTTATCTTGCACCTAATCTCTTATAAATTCAGTATCGGGTAGAGAATGCAATGTTTTCACAAGCCTGTGGCATGGTATATATCCAACAATAGACAGCTGGTAAGCCACTGTTTTCCGTGTGGTGACGGAGTAAGTATACAATTCACCATCCCTATCTTACCCGTGGGGGCCGTGGGTGATCGTAATCGAGATATGAAATGCGTGTAGCAAGAGATGGAAAACTCGAAATGAAACTCTATACCAACACGTCTGACCAGCGTGGTATAGTAAGTTAATTTCCCTCCCATTGTAGAGGAGGCTCGAGCCCAACAGTGGGACACATATATGAGCTGAGATGATGATGATGAAGACACTGTGTTCTTAAGTCATCACCCTACGGACTAGGTATTAGCAAAGCATTACCTTGATTCCCATTTGCAGTGGTGTAGCGTGTTGAGCGCGTTCTATTGCAGCGTGAAGCCTGCGTACATCGGATGCATGCCACGCAGCAAGCAGTGTATATAAGCGCGCTCGTAAAGGTCGTACCACTAGCCGGTGCATAACGCCTTCCAGTATTGCGTCTAAGTTTAGAAACTCCGTAGGTTTCAGCTGTTGAAATTTAGAGATAGACATTTTGAGCATATATTTACTTAAATTGTGTGAAAGGAGTAATGAAACTGCCTAATATAAAAATAGAATGAAATTTTCATCGAAATAAACTTTTTATTTGGTTAAAAACATTAAATTAGAGGGACGAAAGAATCTTATCAGTTTAGAAATAGAAACGCAGTGTAACCGAAAGTAAAAGTAAATTATTCATTTAATTTTAAAACTTTTTTTATTTAGAAATTTAAACTTCAATTTTTTTCATAAACTCGAATATTAATTCGACAACATGTATCTGAACGAGGAAAAGGTGAAAGGCCGCAATAACTGTGGTAAAATGGGGGAGAACCACCTTTTTTTCCTAAATTTCAAAATAACTACGATGAAAATAACTTTAACCTCAATATTGGATTTTAATGGTCTTGGAATAATAGTACTGTAAGTTATTCAGTCTCATTTGAAATGAATATGAACTTTGTGCCATGTTAATACATGGAAATTAATTGCAATTATCTTAAAGTTATTTATTAAAAATATCATAGTAATATTTGCCCATTCACTTCTTGTATAGTTATGCAATATTTAAATTTGTTATATAATTGATTAGACGATAATTGACCTATTATATTGTCTAGACAAACTATGGAACAAACAAATGAATTTCAACAAATATTTGAAGAAATATTTGGTTAATACCAGACAATTCAAATTCTAATCGACAGTATTTATTTATTGTATAACTCTAATTAATTTAGTAAATAAATATGTTTAAATATGTGTCATATCCTGGTGCGTGATTAGCCTATTTATTTGTTTAAATGTTGCTGGAATGTTGTTATCATATTTCGGGTATTGCGCATTATAAATGCATGTTTATTTATATAGCATGCGCACCAATTTTATAGCCGTAATACAGTCTCTAGTGAAAGCAATCCTATCCTGCTAGTACATTAGTGTGTTCTTTCAAATTTACTAAAACCGTTTCAAATAACCTTAAAATTACAGTCAGATATAGTCCTAGGTTGTCAATCAGAAGAAGGAGTAATGTTATGATATTTATTGGCTTCATAGATTTATTATATGGTAACTTGCTGAGTTAGTGAATCGAAATAGGTTAGAATTTGTTTATCTTTAGTTATGAAATCAATGAATATACAATAATGCCAACAGACAGACGTCCAATAACTTTTACGACTTGGACTGTCACGACACAGGTTTAGACTGTGACACGGGAATCCTCCTGTGACCATGAACAAAGTATTCGAAACGTCGGGCAATTAAAAATCAAATACAAACGCGATAGAATCCGTAAACATAGTTTTATTTATTTGCTTTACCTACGTTTAAATGGAATAATTATCAAATATCTTGAGACAGCCGCTTACCTTGAGTCTTTCTTTTTCCACTTCTTTCTCAAACTCTCTTTCACCATGTTTAACAAGATAGTTCTTCATTCCCGACATGAACTGCCTCATATTACGCATCATAACCTATAATAAATATACATGTTTGTATTGAAAGAAACAATTCATACGCTAGAACATAATTGTAATAATAACATTTAGAACTATTACGTTTTCAATTATTAAAGCTTTTCAAATATAATATTTTGAATATCTTATTTAAGTATTACATGAACTCTTGAAATAGAAAATACATAGTTTAAGCTTTGTTGTTTACTACCGTTACTTAATGCATAGCTTTTTGTTTGCACCAATCTCCAATACTATAATATTCTCAACAATGGTAACAACAATGATAATGAAATTTTTCACAAAATGTAGCAAAACGTACAGTTTAAAAATAAGAACTACAATTTGAAGCCTACAGTATAAAGAGCGTAAATCTTCTTCTCGTACGGTGACAGAGTAAGAATACAATTCAGCACCCTCTGTCCTACCCGAGGGTATCGTACAATACGAATAAAAGATATAATGTGTATAAAACAACTATGCCTGAGAAAGAAAACTCAGAATTAAACCCCATATCAACCCATCGGACCTGCGTGATATAATAAGCCAATTTCCTTCCTACTGTGCAGGAGAATAGGAACCTGTAGTAGCCGTATATGAACCAAGATGATCATCTCGGCTCATATACGGCGGCTCACATAATATTTCATTCATATGAAATATTGTGTACAAATTTATTACTGGTAAAAAGTAATGATGGATACTGTTTTTTTAGCGACAGGCTATGGTGTAGGCACACCCCGATAATTCCGTCCGGGGCGACAGAAAGAACGGCGTGCAACCTCATAAACCCACCCTTCAATGTACTTCTCCACGCCGTGCCGTGTGAGTGGGCCATGGAAAACCAGTATTTGTCTTTGTCGGGGCGTCGTCCTCACGCGGTGTGGCCTCGCTCCGAGCGACCAGACTAAGCCCCGGTCCGGTCACCCGCTGCCTTGGCTAGGACGGCATCAGGCGCAGGTATTCATGCCTGCGCCGCCGAAGGCGCCGGCGGCGGCCCGAGTCTCCGTGAGAGATATCCTCCCGAGCTCGATCCGCCGCCGCCTTCTGATGGATGCTGAATAGTTGTTGAATAATAAGATATGATAACGCAAATAAAGCGATAATAATACCTGTGGACAGGTCTCTTTGGAGTCAAGTGTACAGGCGATGAAATTGTCGATGTTTTGAGCAAATGTAGTACTTTTATCTTGAGCTAGGTGTAACGCATAGGCACGCAGAGCTGCACCTGCACCACGGACTGTACGACCGCCGCGTAGAGCACGCACGCGTCCTGCTGCTGTCAGAATTAATATCAATGAGAAATAGTTAGTCAGGTTTTTTACAAGCTATGGCCTGGTCGCATTCCGTCCAATCTATCCAAGCCACTGTATGTACAGATTCCTTGGCTTCAATAGCATACTTAATCTAGTTAATCAGTTTCTTTTTAATATTTTTTTAATACTTATGATGGCAAACGAGCAAGCAACACACCTGTTGATAAATGTTACTGCCGCTTGCCTGATGGTAAATGTTATGGTATTTTGAAATACTACCAACCAGAACCCATCTAGAAAGGGCCTTTGTCTCTCTCCCTCACCAAAGGAAGTGTAATAGCACATTGGAAGTGGTGGTGGTGGCAAAAGGAAGTGTAATAGCACATTGCCATTGCTTAGCCGTCGATTTTCTGCGATAGTGTGGTATTACTCCGGACAGATCGACCCGCGGCCATAGACAGAAAGTTGTCAACAGTGGAGCTCGTACCAATACAATTTTTTCGCAGAATATATCTGTTTTTATGACGTGAATTCTTTCTGCCCTTTGAAACCCAAAGAGAACAAATTTTAGATCTAATAGATCTGGACATTGCAGACCTTCAAATATCATTTCTTATAGATCATCATCAACTCAGCTCATACACGTCTCACTGTTGGGCTCGAATCGAGCCTCCTCCAAACAGAAGTGACCTTAACGCACTACATTACACTTGTCAGACGTGTTGGGATAGGCTTTCATTTCAAGTTTTCTTTCTCTTGCATAGATGTTATATGCATTTTATATCCCTTAGTCGTCTCTTACGATCATCATCATCATCATCACAGCCCATAAATGTCCCACTGTTGGGCTCAGGCCTCCTCCGTAATGGGAGGAAAATTAACTTACTATACCACGCTGGTCAGACGTGTTGGTATAGGGTTTTGTTTAGAGTTTTCCTTCTCTCGCAAATATGTTATATGCGTGTTATATCCCTTAGTCGTCTCTTACAATCACCCACGGCTAGGCGGTGGTGAGTTGTATTTTTACTCCGTCACCACACGGATGTCATAGATATTCATAGCTATACTTATGACTATAAAAATTTACAACCGCTGCTTATGATTACTAATATATTATGGACTACCAAATTTACGACTGCCTATAGAAAGATTTAAAACCTTTCGTAAAAATCCTATAGTGACAATAGGAAAATCATAATTCAAATCTATCGAGCAGTCCAATACCGATTTTTTTAAACGTAATACTGCCACTTGCAGAATTACGTACGAAAATAGATTGGTAAAATTTTATTACCAAAATTTGTCCACAGTTTTTACTTCTATAAAGTACAGTGTAATATCCAGTTCTTCTATTAAGTATAGTGACCCTTATTACCTACATATATATGAGCTAGTAGAGTTGAATGAGACTATGGGACGCTTGTTGGCTTTTGAAACCTCAGATCCAGATTTGAATATTTTGCAGTGCACCACTTTATAGTATATGCATCGACAAATTTTTTTAATCTTATCAATCATTCGACGAAAACAGTTTGAACTTAATGGTTTCTCGCATTCGTCAGATTGCAACTCATAGCACAGGCAATTAGGCGACCGTGCCGTTATTTCTGTTAACGTTTTATTTACACTGATCTCGGCTAAAGACCGACACAAATTAGTCAAAGAATCAGCTTTCTTCAAATGACTCTGGAACTTTGGTTCCAACAGTTGCTCACGAGATACTACCACCCACTCACTTTCAAACACAAATTCTTTTAGACTGTCTGCTCTAAAATTCCTTGCGGTGGTGAAGGCGTATACTTCTTTAGATGCTGGTAAAAATAAATCCAAATCTTCTAAAGCATCGTTTCCAACAGCATAACTTTCAAATGGCGATGACAAATGAATAAAAGAATCAAACTTGTCACATTTCTTTTCTTCAATCAGCTTCTCTGACTTTCCTTGGCACAATTTTTTGAACCAATTCATGACTAATTGCTCTGCGGTTTTTGCCCGCGTGCACGAAAGACTTAAAACGGTGGTTTCTCATTCACACAAACGGAGCGTTTTTCACTTTAATGCACGTCCAAGTCGAGTTAGAAAGCAACTGTCACTGCTCACAACACAATTGCAAGGACCAAGTATGACTGAGAAATTAACAGCACGCGTAGACCTTTGCACTTCAGTCATACTTAATTTATTTACTCTAAAGTAGTAATAGATAACCAATGTGCGTCGTGATTCTATAACGCCCTACTAATCAATTCAATATATTGTAATTGGCAAGTTATCAAATGTAGACAGTACATCTGCATTTTATGTTCAGCGATAAGAATGTACATAGAACAATGCAATATGAAATTGAAAATTTAAAGCAAAATTTTATTACATCATTTATTTTAATTAAATATAATCCAAGTATACACATTATTATGTATTGTATAATGAAATGTATATACGAAATAGTTGTGTACTACTAATAATCCTTACATTGCTCATGGGGTGTCGTAAAAGACGATTAAGCTTTAAATCGATCTGAGCCAGCTAAATCTGGTGCCACTTGGTCAACATTTATATTTCCAAGAAGGGTTGATGTCAGGGAGGTGATCGGTCATAAATATTGTCATAACTTTTGTAATATGTACAATGGAAGAGGAGTACATAATGTGTCAACCCTAAATAATTGAGATAAGAGCAGGATAATGATGATGAATGGATCGTTTCTTACAATACCTACGGACAATGTGAGTGAGTGGTGAACTGTAACCTCACTCCGTTACCCCGTGGAAAAAGATAAAGTATCAAATATTCCTCTACTTAGTCCGTATATGCCCTATTGTTGGTCTCGCTCACAACTAAAAGAATCTGCCTCAATGTTGACCTAGATACTACACTAGCTCGATGTTTTTTCTACTTTTTTTATTTACTTTTAATATTTACTTTTTTATCTTACAGCAATGTGATTACGCACCACTGCTGTTATTATGACCAAGGAAATGGTGGTGAAAGCATTACATTCCAATTTCGTTACCACAAAAAGTTTGATATTTTCATAATAATAGTATGTAAAGCTGTGTGGTAGCGGCTACGAATACTACCAACCCTTACTTTGCTCGTGGATATCGTAAAAGACGACTAAGAGCCTTATAACGACCAGAGCCAACTCCATCTGATGCCGTTTGCTCAACAATTATATTCCCAAGGAGTGTTGGTGTCTGGCAAGCGGCCGGTCATAAAGCTATTGCCTTATATATGTATACTAAAAAAGAAGACTACATATTGTATAGACCCCAAGTAATTGGGATAAGACTAGGAGAATGATGATGATGATGATGATGAGTATGTAAATATTTTTTTTAAAACATATCTTTAATTTTAAAACATTTCTCCTCCACAAGAGCCACTCTTGCTTTTGTCTAACCCATTCCTCCCCACTGTCCTATTTTTAGGACACTATATTATTAATTTTTATTTTTCATGTTATTGCTTTTATTTTATAGATTTCTGGTGAAATTCGTACTTTTACACTAGTTTTCTAACAAAATATATTTTTTTCGCTGTAAAAAATGTTTACGTAAATTTAATGTAATTTATTCTAATTGATCATTTTTGTCGCCTCAAAAAGAGCAGTATGTTCCGATTTTATATACCGCAAAAGAAAAATGTGATCCACTTTAAAATACATAAAACTGATTGTTAGATCTCTACCAAATACATATATAATAAATAAAAACAACAACAAAATATAATTATGGAACAAGTGGTATACATTCAAAATAAGCTGTCCTATAAATAAGACATTGGGAACATGTCTATACAATTAGCCGCGAAAGAGTGTTCGATCCTGTTACGCTAAGTATAGGTTCATAAGTGTCAATTGTTTGTTTCTTGTGAGTGCTTGTTTGTTTCTTGTAAAGTTTACATTAGTCGATAAGTGTACGCCGAACGCAGTACATCTCGTGATGCAATTGTGATTTATTTATCGATCTTGAGTTAAAAATTTAGGAATTGTTTATTAGATTGAAGAAAGGGAGCACGTTATTGACAGTCTCTGTCTACAGCTGCAGGCCGGTCCGTCCGGGGTACTACCAGACTCTCGCAGAAGATCGACGTCTGAGTAATCGCAATATACTTTTGCGCTCCGTTCGGTGAGCGAGAGAGCCGGGGGCCCAATTGAGTGGGTTTCGGGTTATACTGGTAAGCACCGGTCTAGCTATAACTATACCCTTAGTATGCTGCTCGGTAAAAAAAAGAAACCTTTATTGGAGTAGCGATGACGATGTACACATTTAATTTGATGAACGAGCAATGCCTCGTCATCATTTTGATAAAATTAAATCCTATTTACATTTCAATGACAACTCAAGAATTGATAATACTGACAAAAGTTTCAAAATTCGCCCATTTATCGATAAAGCTCATATCATCATATCAAATCATTCTGAAAGTTTTGAATCCAATTTAGCTGTTGATGAAATGATCGCTAAATACTTGGTCATCATGGGATCAAACAATTTATAAAAGGTAATCCAGTGAGGTTTGGATACAAGCTTTGGGTACTGTGTAGAGTCAGCGGATATTGTTATAACTTTTCGCTATAGCAAGAAAGCTTTCTTTTTTGCTAGTAGCAAGGAAGCTCAGATCTCTAATAGTACTGACGATGGCTTCGGTTCAAGAGTTGTAAAAAAGTTACTCGCAGTATGTACAGATCCCAGCGCACATGTAGTCTACTTCGATAACTTCTTCACCATCATGCAATTGTTGATTGATTTGAAATCTGAAGGGTTCAGAGCTACAGGGACAGTCAGAGATAATAGGACTAAGAAATGTCCTATCATAATCAAACAAGAAATGAAGAAGAAACGCCGAGGTCATACCGATTCATCGCTTTGATAGAAATAATGAAATATTATGCGTAAAATGGCACGACAACAATGTAGTATGTCTCCTGGCTAATTTTGATACTGTTGAACCCTTTATGAAAACTAATAGGTACTCAAGACAGAAAGGGCCAAAGTAGCCGTGAATCAATTTTTTTTAATAATTACAACAAAAACAGAGAGGGAAAGGTGGGAGTAGTGGCTAAACATGACTGGATAATTTCTAAATATCCAATCCCCTTTAGAGGTAAAACATGGTATTGGCCTTTAGTCATCCATGTTTTAGATACATATGTACTTAGTGAATGCATGGATTATTTACGAACAGGTAAATAAAGACGTGACTATACCTCTGCTAGATTACAGAAGAAGGATTTGTTTTTCTTGGATGAAAAAATGGAAAGGCAAAACAAGTAAACCTACACCAGGTTGTTCAGAAGTTCTTTTACAGCCTGTTAGGTTTTACAATTTTGGTCACTATATGACAAAGACGGACAAACAGAGGCGTTGCCAAGGACTAGGTTGTAAAAAAAACCTTTAACCTTTTGTGCTAAATGTGAAAAAATACTTTGCAGTGATTGTTTCAAACCTTATCATACAAAATAGGCTCATAAAATGTTATTTTCGCAATGTTTGCGGTCATAGTTTTTGAATAAAGCTCATTTTCTTATAATTATTAACTCTCTTTATTTCTAATCACATGTCCCCGTTGTCATATTTATAGGACGAGCTGACTCAGCGAAAATGATATTATTTTTGACTTTCTTTTGTCATATTACTTTTTCTTATTGTATTAAGAACTTAATTTAAAAATTTCATCAAAATATTCCCATTTTTTCGATGCTTGGGAAGTAATGGGCTAATTATTCTTGTCAATATAATATAATAATATTAATGGTCATAGGGGTATGGCACAATTTTCGAAACAGCTTTACTGGTAGAAAATCAGGTTACAATTTGATTTTTTTTATTTATTAATTCCCATGCCTTTCGCTTCTAAAAGGGCTTCTGTTAATGCTTAGTACAGTGTATTTTATTGTGGAATTTAGTGTGTTATGATATTATATTGTAAATTACCTAGCAAAGGATCCAGTCGGTCTCTGAAACTTTTTGTTCTTGTAACCGCAGTAGGCCCTCGCCTCGGAATCGGCGACTCCCATTCACAAGGCTCATCCTAAATAAAGCAAATTAGCATTAATAATCGTGTCTGAATAACTTTAACTTTGTTATATTTGTTCAAAGAATGTACCAATACCGGCCTACCGTGCCAGTGTGATGGGTTCGATTCCCACACAAGACAACAATTCTTGCGATCGACATTTAGTTGTTCTAATTGTGGGTGTAATTTGTGAAAGTTAATTGCATGTTTATAGAGTCAGGGAAATACGAACAAAACGATATATTTCTTGGTACGGGGCTATGCAATAAATACGATAATAGAATAATTTACGAAGAAAATTTAGAGGGTAGATGTTAAAAATACCCTAAGACAAAACTGTTTAATTAATATTTGGTTATAAAATGCAGGAGAGGAAGAAAGCCCCCACCACTTTCCCACAGTTAATCAATATACCGTACACCTCAAGAAAGGAAGTAATACAAGACGGGATCAACGTGGAATAGTATATAAGGAAATCTTACTCTTGCGATGAGCACCACCTTAAAATTGCAAGTTGAAGTTCTGGAGGTTGTGTTCATCGCAGGAGTAAGATTTCCTTATATCCTATTCCACCTTGATCCCATTCCGTATTCCTTCCTTTCTTGAGGTGTACGGCATATTGATTAACCGTGGGAAAGTGGTGAGTCTTCCTAACTTACCTCCATTTTATAATAATAATGAATTTCCGCCATGTATCGCCTAATTCAATCAATTCATATTTGGGTCAAATCTTTTTAGTATATAGTGTTTGTTAATAGATACTTACATTTTCATAAAGTTGCTGTCCATTAGAGGGCGGTATTAGTCCATCCCACTGAGAACTATCCCAAGGTTCCGAAAATACTGTGCCATCGTCGCTTGCCTGAAATGAAATAAGTGAATTAAGATTATATAACTATTCGTAATAGCTAAAAGATATAATATGCATATCTATATATACTCTTATATAAAAGAAAGTCGTGTTAGTTACAACACTTATATCTCGAAAACGGTTGGACCAATTTTTATAATTTTTATATTTTTGGATTTAACTTCGTCGAGAATAGGATAATATATAATAAAATATGATATTAATAAATAAAAAAACATCAGTCATAAAGTGCCTTTGTTCACGGTATAACAAAACGCAATTGACAACTCACGTAATGTTGTCTATGGTTTGAAAATACCGCAAAACGTTGAAATTACAGTTGAACTGTCAACGTTTGCGAGTACGAGTTGCGAGTGCTACGAGTTTTTAGGAGTATTATTATAATATATCTTATTGTGTCGAAATTATTATTAACAAAGTTTTGACTAAGAAGATGTAATCCCTACAAAGCCGTAATGCAATTAGGATTCTAAACATCGCGAATGAAACCACTGAAGAAGAAGGATATATTGTACATGAAGAGCGCCGCGTTAGTATGGCACGACTTCGTTCTCAATCACAAGAGCAAAGAGAGGCAGCAATCTCAGAGATCAACAATTAGATAATTTTCAACGCGCAAGAAGAAAAATGTCATACATCACAAAGTGCTTCTTCGTCTTGCTAGAACGTTATTAAATTACTTGATTTTTTTTAAAATTTATATATTATTTATTATTATAATAAAAATATTTAATAATTTTGAATTAATCGAAATCTACTCATTCATTTTTTCCCCCGCAAGGTGGACCATGGTTGTGGTCGCGCCCCGACAAATCGGTCCGGGGCGACAGCCATGGACCCACCCTTTTTTTTTATTTTTTTTTTTATTTTTTTTTTTATTGGTGGGCTATGGGTGCGTCTCGCCCCGCCAAATCGGTCCGGGGCGACGGAGAAAGCGGCGCGTGACCCCATAGACCCACCGTAAAATCCTCTCTCTTCGCCGTGCGAGCGGACCACCGGTACCCGATCTTTGTCTTCGGTGGTCCGCTCGGCAACCATGGACCCACCCTGCAAACACCTCTCTTTGGCGTGCGAGCGGGCCACTGGTAGCCGATCTTTGTCTTTGGTGGCCCGCCCGGCGGTATACCCTTGCGGGTTCCTCTCGCGGTGACCTCACGTCGGGTGACCGGAGAATTCCCCGGTCCGATCACCCGAGGTAAACCTCAGGTGATATTATACTAGCCAACCCAGCACACTTCGTTCCGCCTAACACTCAATGAATGAGTAGATTTGGGGAGGTTGGTTCTCCTGCCAAAGCCGGGACGGCCCCCGGATTCGCCGTCGGCCTACAGGCCCATCGTGCTCCTTGACAATGTGGGCAAGCTGCTGGAGCGCATCCTTGCTGCCCGCATCGTCCAGTACCTGGGCGAGGTGGAGCCCGATCTGTCGGACGCTCAATTCGGCTTTCGAAGGGAACGTTCGACCATCGGGGCCCTGCTACGACTGAGGCAGATGGCCGCGGAGGCTGTCACCGGCGGAGGAGTGCTGTTGGCGGTGTCGTTGGACATCGCCAGCATCGACACGAGAGGAAGCCGCAAGGGTATAATGCCGGGCGACCCACCGAAGACAAAGATCGGGTACCGGTGGCCCGCTCGCACGGCGAAGAGAGGTGTTTGGAGGGTGGGTCCATGGGGTTGCGCGCCGCCTCTTTTGTCGCCCCGGATCGATTTGTCAGGGCGCGACCACATCCATGATCCACCATGCAAAAAAAAAAGTATAATATAAACCTTCCTCTTGAATCACTCTCTCTATTAACGGAAACAGCATTAAGATTTATTGCGTATTTTAAAAGATCTAAGCGTCGGCATCGAATTTTTTTTTTACTATGGAAATATTTTTTACAATAATATTGATAAAATTGTGTCTAGAACGGCAATATATTCTTGGTGTCAAATTATAATCAAAAAATATTAAGGCATATAGGCTTATAACTATGATTATTATTTGTAAGATAAATAAATAATTAGGTAGGTATATCTTATAATGTATGTATGTATAACATTAATAGTTTAGTTTATTTGAATACACACTGTAATTAAATTACCTAAGTGAAATTCTGTTTAGAATTCTAGTTAGATAGATTCTGTTTAGAAGGCTAAATGCCATAGAATTTTTGAAATCAGATTTATTTTTTAACAACACCCCGCACTGAGCAAGAAACCCTTATGTCACAGGGGCCTCTACAATAAATTATACCCAGACTCGGAACAACCATTCGTGGCTCGCACAAAGAATTGTCTTCCAACGAGATGGAATCCAAGACACTCAGCAAGAGAGGTTGTTATATAGACCACTCCACTATCTATGCAGACATTTAAACCTAGAAATCTGATCGGCAGTTACTTGATTAAGCCATAGGATAGGTAGTGATAATAAATAAATGAGTGTAGTAGATACGTTTACCTGTTCAGATAATGGCCTCAAATCGTGAACATTGTCGTAACAAGAAGCGCGCGGGGGCGACCGCACTTCTTCTGGTAACACCGCTGGTTCCGAATTAAGATGCAAATCTGGTAACCTAGTAGGAAAACAATAATTATAACTTCAACAATATATTTCAGTCTCTTTTTGTACGCTATTAGTCTACAAACCACCTTTAAAATAAGAGGTGCGGGTCTACCGCTGAGCAAACGGAGACGTTGTTATCTGCTTACGTCTTTTAATACCCGTGGTACATAGAGAATAGACGACAAATTGTATTTTCGTATCATCATCACCTTCTATCGGTTAAGGTAATTAAAGAGAAGCATGGCCCCATTAACTGTTGTATTTCCTCGTCTACTGAGTAGGTCACTGGAATAATTCATTGACTTCTGTATTTCGACCAACGACCATAAATAACTTAAATAATATAAGTATTAAATTCTTACCTTTGCGCAACGACTTGGTGTACTGTAAAATGTTGTGTGACGTCATCCACGCCGCTGAGTCGACTCTCCTGTTCAGCCAGCGATGGAAAAGTACCTCCTTCATTCGTTAGTTCATCATTTTTGTCTGTAAAATATAAAACAATTTTAATGCCTTTATCAATTAAAAGAACGATCATCATCATCATACAGGCATTGTGAACAGATAATAAATCACCAAAAATACTTATAGTTATTTGACGGAATTTAAATCCAAAAATCTATAACTAAAACAAAGATTTATTATAATCGAAAGACGTGGAACAACTATTAGGCAGCACTTTTCGTAGATGCCTATGCTAATTTGAAAAATAGTTTTCATGATTGATCGTTTTCATCATTAAAACAACCTAATAGTATAATCAGATTATAAAAGAAAGTTGGTTGACATGGCGTAGAACTATGACCAGCGACGATTACCGTATTTTGTCTATCATAGATTGTCAGATAAAAAAATTGAGTACTAAGAAATATTATAATAAACTTATATGCCAGAAAACTTTACGGACACAAATTATAAACAGATTCAAAACAACCATTTTATGTATCGTAGAAAGTATTTTTTTACGTTACAATCGAATTCTCGGTACTCAGTGTGAGAGGTACATAGCTGAACCATTACGCCTGTGGAGTCATTATCTTATTATAGTCTTAAGCTTATTACTTATGAAACATAGAGGTGATTGCCAAATCGGTATTACTGCCATTGTATACCAGTCATCTATTAGTTTTTATTCAATCCGGCATTGTTTAAACAGTATTTGTCTTGTAACATATTAAATATGGAGAAATACAGTGCTGAACTTTTTATCGGATCACTAGCACTATCTGAATTTACTTTTTTCTTTTTACTTCAACAACACCTCGACATCAAAACCTAATTAATTTCCTGTGGTGAATTATTTTCCGTGTGCAAATTAAAGTCATAACTGGTAGAACACTAAATATATATAAAATATTAACACATTTTATATTTTATTGAACACTAAATATATATAAAATATTATTACATAAAATCTACAATGATTCAAAAAACTACAATCATGTAAGCTTAATGAGTGTAAAGGAGGAATCAAATAATCGTTGGGAGTTATAATGAGTTAGGGAGTGCAAACAGCAATAATTTAAGCAGCTACTATTTTAGTCATCTTTAAACTGACTTATAAACTCCCAACTGGAATCAACGGTCCAAGTCTGGTCGTTCTTGCCTGTGGGTGGTTTGGCTGAAACACGCGGCGGTTGTACCGGCTTCATCTTTGGTTTACTCCGTAGTGCTATCAGGTTGTCCACGGATGATGACGTATTAGGGGATGCCGCTGAAATTTAATAGAATTATTATTTTCTGAAACATGCACAACATTTTAACAAATTAGTGATTTATGCATGACTTATCGATGTACTAAGAGACTGATGATGGGATGATTAAAGGATATAATCAGATAAAATCATTGCAAGAGATGGATATCTTGATATATAACAAATGTAAATAATTAATTTTTCTCCATTGCATAGAAGAAGCTCCTTAACAATAAGACGACCATATATGGGTCTTTATGTGATCATATATGGGATATTGAAGACAAAAATTTCCGTGAAATAATATGCACGTGAAATAATATTGGACAGACTATGATCTGGTCACAATACATCCAAAACGTCCGAAGCTCAAGAAGGACGTTGTACAAGCGTTTTCTCCTTAGCCCTGGTTCAGCAAGCCAGCAGAATCTATTACTTGCCATCTTTAGCCTACCCTGCAGGTTATCCTTTGGAGTACTTGCTCTTCTTAACAAGATGCCGTAGCGTCGCTCTCTCGCCATCAGCCTCCATGAGGTTGGCAGGGTGATCCCCGGTCCGTCTATCCGTGGCCTCAACTAAGCAGGACTGATCTTACGTTATAGAACTAAGTGCGTCCATGTTTTATAGTGAAAAGCTAGTAAACACTTTTTGTTCATCTATCGAAGAGTTTATAGCGTTTCATAGAATACCGACTAATATATAAAATTAGTTTTAACAATATATTAAAGCATACTCACGAGATAGTTCCTCAATACTATGCATATCACGAAGAGGGTAATATGGATGATTTTGATTTGGTGGTTCTGAATAGCGTTGAGAGATATGTCCTCCAACTCTTAACAGCTTTCGTCGTTGTACTGGTGCTAATAAAGCAGCCTATAATATAGAATTATTTGATTAAATCTCATACATAATAAATATGTACAAAATAATATATTAAATAATCATGGCCTTACTTCCTTCAAGGTATCTACAGGATCAGCGTAAAAAGGACTGCCCGCATTGTCCTTTTCAGACTCATTTTCAATACAATCTTTATCACAATCGTCAACTAATTTAATAGTTTCCATGCTTTCGGTATTGTAATTTTCCCTATGTTTAATCACAGCTTCAATTTCTTCAGTTATTTTTTTGTTTATATTCAAAGGAATATTAAGTTTATCCGGCCTTTTTGCTACAACATCTCCTTTATTGTTAGTTGTTGCAATAATATCGTTAGAGCCTCTAAAACTCTTTTTCAATGAGCCATCAGACAGATTTTTCTTTTCATTTAAACTTTCAGTTGAATTTATTATGTGTATATTTTCTTTTTCCAAGATAGACTGTGTGCTTTTTGCTGCATTTAATTTAGCTGAAATGTAAATAATACGGAGTTTAATATGCATAAAATAAATGTTGTATAGATACAATAAATACGACATTCAAATATTTAACTCACGTAAAGTGTCTGGTAAAAGATCAGGTCTCTTGCTTTTCATCAAACCATTATTTATGTTATTTTCATTTTCAAGTTTTAATGGTTTGAAAGTAGAGCAACTGTTACTTTCTGGTCCCCAAATATCTTCGTAGTCTGAAACTTTATCCATCAACGAACTCCTACAATACACCCCTGGAGATTCAAGTATATCTGATTCCTACAAAAATATGCAATGTTATATTTTTATTTATCAAGAACCATAAAAACAGAATTTTAAGTAACTCATTTTATGACTACAAATATAAAAATTAAGTAAGTTGATGTAAGGAAATATAAAAGCCGGTTATCGTACAACGTGCGATTAGTAATATCGATCCAAAACATATGATACATTGGCTCTCTAAAAACATTTACTCTACCTGGTAGTGTCTGGACTCCTTTCGATGGGAGTGCTTACTCCTCCTCGATCTACCAGATGGTGTTGTACTTGCTGTATTCATATTTGGAGACTGAATTTTATCTCTATCCTTTGTTATAGTAGGAGATGTTATTGACTGATTGCTCGTTGGCGAAAAAACATTTTTTGCAGAAATAGGAGAACTTCGAGATAAAGGTGAAAAGATTTCACTTTTAATAGTTTGACTTAGTGGAGAAAATACGCCACTTTTGGAAGAAATTGTATCGTTAGACACGGGTGAATTTATCTGACTAGTTGGGGAAAATATGCCGCTTGTGACAGAGTTTGTTCCATTTGGTGATACTAAATTATTTGGAGCAAAAGAACTACTCGATTTAGTTAAACTGTTTACAACAGGGTCCACTGATTCAGATGTATTAGTTTGAGATTGTTCAACTGGCGATGCAGGTTCAACAGTATTATGTTCAGTCATTTGACGCTTGAAGCTGCCGTGCAAACTAGATGTCATTGCATTGATGCACTCTCCCTCTGGTGACATACGGTGCATCATATTCTATATAGGAACAGGAAGTTATAGTAAGTACCACATTTGTAAATAGAAAAGAACAACAAACTTAGGTTAGAAACAACTAACAGGCCTAAATTAACATGCAGGCAAGCATTTAACATAGCACAAACCAAGCAATAAACCAGTAATCCTTACCTGAGATTCTGCACCATTCTCAGGCAAGCTTTTTTGTGATTCCACGGCATTAAATACGGCTTCGCTGTTACTGTTGTTATTTATGGCGTTAGATGCAAGCGTTAATTGCAACCTATCATTTGGTATACTCTCATTGATCTGATGATTATGAATTTGTGTGTTATTGACACAGAATGTAACTGTTGTAGTGACTGTTATGTTACCATTCAGTGAAGCTTTGTTAATAGGGCTAAAAGCTGTAGATTCAGATTTAGGTGACAAGGAAGGTTTTGAAAAAGGCGGTTTAGCCCATCGCGGCGGCGGTGGGGGTGGAGTAGTTTTCACATTGTTCAAATGTGTGGGAGAAGGCTGCGAATTGGCTATGGGAAATGAATGAGGTTGTGTTATATGCGCCTGAAAATGTGAAGCTTCCATTAATACAAGTTTTAGATAACAACACCGTTAGAAAAATGTTAATCAAATATGTGCTTACCGTACTAGACATAAGGCTTAAAGTATTTGGTGGGGTTGGTCTCGGTGCTCTGATAAATGCGCTGTTAGGTTTAGCAGGTGGTGATGGAGCAATTTTTCCTTTAAAAGTGCTAAGGTTCTGGTTTTGATTCGGTGGGGAACCTGAAGTGTCGATTGGTGACATCTTCAGCACTACATTTTGATCTTTATCTGGGCTGAGAATGTGTTCTCGAGAGTTTGTTCTGGTGCCTAAAAATTATATTTTTATATCAAAATCATTTATTGCAGTTTCAGAACGTTTATTAGTCATGTGATTCCGTTCGGCAAATATAGGCTTAAAACATTAATCTTAGATTGATAGGACATAATAAATGTCTAATAAAAGGAAAATCTCATAATAAAAAAAGAATATAATAAATTTCTTTTATAATATATATAAATATAGTAGTAGTAATAAACTTTCTTATTGTCATTAGAAATACTATAAAATCAATGTAACCGAAGTGGTAACATAAATCTCATTAATCTACAAAGCGAGTACAGAAAGTCTGCGAGAATATAATACCTAAATTTTTTTTAAATTAATTTTTTTAATGTCCACAGTACATGTACAATTGTGCATACCGGGTTGCACTATTAATAAATAATAAACTACTCACTGGCATTAAAGCTACTAAGACTAGATCCAGTGTCAGATGGCGTAACAGCCATAGGTACTATGCCATTAGCCAATTGACATGGAGAGAGAATATTGTTCGGATTATTTTTCGGATTCGCCATAGGGTATCCCCAGAACTCTTGACCCAACATAGCTAGTGAACTAAGCTGATGTCGACTTTTCGCTTCACGAAGTGGACGAGGTAGTTGCAACTGCACTGGTAACTCGTCACTGTAACATGAGAAATAAAACTTATAAACTTTGTTTTTATTCCAACAACTATTAGTTATTAGTCCATCAAGGGCCACTGTTTAACATAAGTCTCCTGTTTGACATAAGAGGAAAATTAAAGGTTTACTTACTCAATAATTCAAATGATTAATAGACATCTTAATGTCCGCGTGAAGACGACGCCTCGACGGCAAAAGCTGTCGGGGCGTCGACAGGAGAGGAGCCCGAGAGGGCATACCGCCGAGCGGACCACCGAAGACAAAAAACGGGTACCGGTGGCCCGCTCGCACGGCGAAGAAGAGGTGCTTGGAGGGTGGGTCAATGGGGTTGCGCGCCGCCTCTTCCGTCACCCCGGACCGACTTGGCGGGGTGCGACGACCATGGCCCACCGAAAAAAAAAAAAAAAAAACAAAAAAAAAAAAAAAGATAAAAAGACATCTTAATGTGATTTATTTTAGATTTATAAATACAAAAAAAAATCTAGACAAACTTTGTCCTCTATTGTGCAAAGCTTATATTAAATTGGGAGTCAATATGGCTCAACATTTATGCCTCTGAATTAATTATTATTAAGGTGAGATACGATTTGTGAAACACTATTATATATATAGTATACGACTATTATTATAAATTATTATATTAAATGCTCCGATGGTTCGGACATGTGGAAAGAATGCCGAATGAACGTCTGGTTAAGAAGATATACAATGCGAAAGTGGAAGGATGTAGGTACCGGGGGAGACCGAGACTCACCTACCTAGACCAGATTGGTTACGTACTGAAGGAAGGTGGAGTCAAGAGTCTCCAAAACCGGCGAGCGTGTATGAAGAGAATTATGAATGTTGAGGAAGCGAGTGAAGTATGCAAGGATAGAGTTCTCTGGAACTCTGTTCTTTCTGCCTACCCTGCAAGGGATATGGCGTGATGATATGTATGTATGTATTATATTAAAAGTAAGTGTAAGTTAAGGAGTGGAAACTATATTTGTGGTATATTAGAGATTTGTATTCCTTGATTTAATACGTGTTCTATGTCTTATATATATGCTTATTCTTATACAGGGTGGAAGTGGACCGCTCCCGAAAACAAAGACAGGTGACCCTACTAGTCCTACTTGTAATGATAGGCTAGAAAAAAAATCGATTAGGATGAAAAAAAAATTTTTTTTCACAATTATTTTTAAGTTTTTTTCACATTCCATCGTATTAGGACAGTGTCATGTAACGATAACTCGATAAAACATGCGTAACTATACTCAGATGAGAAAAGACGCAATCTATTCAAAACTTACGATCATATGTTCAAGAGTTCAACGACCTCGCGTGGTGAAAAAAAAATTAGTTTTTCATCCGAATCGATTTTGTTTCTAGCCTATCATTACAAGTAGGACTAGTAGGGTTACCTGTGTTTGTTTTCGGGAGCGGTCCCCTTACACCCTGTATATATCCTTGTTATATCGTCTTATGTTTTATATTTGAAAAAGATTATGTAAAACACTCACCAACACTGTGAATAATGTGCTATTAGTTCAGGTATGTTGTCAAAACGATTGTGCGATGTCTCTAGACCGAGACGTCCACCAGACGCTTGTATAAGGTAATGTTCAATATATGGACCCTTGTCAGCCGGCAATCGTACACTAATCGCCATCGTATCTGGCTGACTTGATTGCCGAACTACGAAGTTCTGGAAAGTAGAAATTATTATCTTATAAAAACAAAATATAACTCATAATTTTCCACGTTGCGATGGGCAAGTTTTCCGTATGATGACGGACTAAGAATTTCATTCACCATCCCTTATCTTGCCCGTGGGTGTCGCAAAAGACGACTAATTGACATAATAATGCATATTAAAGCTTGGATCCGCGTTCCGGTGGTAAATTATTTTCGATTGACTTCAAACAAAATATAAAATTGACAATATAAGAGTATGTATAAATGCTCTCACGGGGCTTATGTATCTATAATAAATTATTTGATTTGAACATTTATGTATGAGAAAGAAAACTCAAAATAAAACCTTATGCCAACATATTTGACCAGCAGGATACAATAGATCATTCTTCTTCCTATTATGGATGGGGTCGAGCCCAGTATTAGGATGTATATGAGCTGAATTGATGAGGATGAAAATGGTATTAGAATACAGTCGTAAAAATTAATTGAGAGATCACCAAGGGGCAACGAAATAACACCACCGTTTTGAAAAGGTGACGATGATGGCAATTTTCCATGTGCAGTTCTATGCAGGAGGTCTACAACTAGCAGTGGACAGCAAAATAATGAATAATGACATTATTATAAAGAACATGAATGTAATAAAAAGAAATTATAATGATTTGAACATAGCAATTGTCAAGATACGAAATTTTGAAATAAACATCATTAAAGTATTAATTCCATTCCGTAAGATGCATCTACTATTACAATCTGTATGTAATGTATTCTATAAACTAGGAATCGTCGGTATGTTATTGCAATCTTTCATTATTCGCGCGCCCTTATCACCGGGCCTTTTCCATAATGGGAGGGAAGTTAACCTACTATACCGCGCTGGTCAGACGTGTTGGTATAGGGTTTTGTTTCGAGTTTTCCTTCTCTTGCATAGATGTTATATGCATTTTATATCCCTTAGTCGTCTCTTACGATCACCCCCGGGTAAGATAGGGGGTGGTGACTTGTATTCTTACTCCGTCACAACACCGATACCAAACAGCATAATTATGTTATTATAATAATTATTGTTCCATAAATATAATAGCAAAATGTTTACTTTTATCATTAATAAATTAATGATTGGTGTTAGTATCGAGATCGAATTAATCTATATAAGCGTTACCTTTAAAAAAATTCAAAAATCACGAATAGAAATTCAGTTACGTGTTATTTTAAAACTCCTTACCCCTTCTTCTTTCCCCTGTAGTAGATGAAAAGCGCCGGCCCTTTGAATACCGGGTAGAAACCACACAGGATGCGTCCTGATCAGCCTTTCTAGGAGTCCAATGTCGCATGGTGGTTGTTCCTCTGAGCATGATCCTGAAGAACCCACAGAGGAGCAGTCACCTCTAGCGCCTTCACCGTCTGATGATAAACTTTCACGACTCTGGAAAGAGCAAAAATTCATTATTGTTTATTCTAATTCAGTGCCCAAATTTTTAATTTAACTATTAATATCATTAAAAGTTTGCTACTTTATTCTAATACGTGTTCAAATTTTCAACTAAAAGTAGAAATTTAAATAACAATTATACTTCTACACACGTATTCAAATCGTAACCCTTCATTTAATTAATCAGTATTAAAACAGTGAGAGAAAACGCTTCGCTAATTGCGGTATGTACGCTACGTGGCAGTAATCATAATAGACAAATATTAGCGAGTCTCTTTATGAGCCTGTATCGTATGTATGGGGGGCTTAAAGGCTCAATGCAACCTGTCTGTGAATCAGCGACTGTACGGCTTCATATGAAAATGTAGGTAATAGGTATTTTGTAAATTATAATTTAATGTTATGCGAAATAGAAAGAAAATGATTTATTTAATTAGATATAGGTACATATATTATAATATTATAAATTCGAATGTTTTTCTTTCTTTCACTTTAACCATTCAAACGATCCTCTTGAAATTTTGCATATACATCAGGCAGGATATTTTTATCAAGTAAAAATTCTATTCGCGAGTTATAAATGAATAGCTTTTAGAAGATTTACGGGCATAGCACACGAGCGAAGGTCAAGAATAATTCATCATCACAACCCATAAAAGTCCCACTGTTGGGCTCGGGCCTCCTCCGTAATGGGAGTGAAATTAACCTACTATACCACGCTGGTCAGACGTGTTGGTATAGTGTTTTGTTTCGAGTTTTCCTTCTCTCGAATAGATGTTATATACGTTTTATATCCCTTAGTCGTCTCGGACGATCACCCATGGGTAAGATATGGGGTGGTGAATAGTATTCTTACTACGTCACCACACAATTAAAAAATTATAAAAAAATACATATATTAGATGAATAGAATAATTAGTAATTACATATATTTGATGCGTATGATAAAGAAATGAAAACGAGGAACCATTATTTTTGCATTAAGGTAAAATGTTGTTATTTAGTGATAAAATAAACCATGATTCTCCTACTCTTATCCCAATTACTTGGGGTCGATACAATATGTACTCTTCTTTCATAGTACATATTGTAAAAGATTAGGGCAGGATTAGGCAATAGTTTTATGATCGGCCGTCTGCCAGACATCAACCCTCCTTGGGAATGTATTAGTTGACCAAAGGGCATCAGATGGAGTTGGTCCAGGTCGTTATAAGGCTCTTAGTCGTCTTTTACGACATCCACGAGCAAAGTAAGGGTTGGTGGTATTCATAGCCGCTACCACACAGTTTTAGTGGTAAAATAAACATATTAAATAAAATACGAGACACCCAACAATATAAAATATATTAAGATATACTCAATTATCTTGGAAAAGCAAGGCTAAGTCAAAACAATATGAGACGCTTCATATAAATGTCACTTTTGTAAAAAACGAGCACAATATTTAAGGAGCAAATACTCAGGACATCGCTTTAAACAGAAAGAAGGCTCTTTGTTCAACAACTTGGAAATATTATTAGTCGATTTCCTCGAAAAAGGTTTCGCTCGCAGCTTGCCACAAAGGCGAGCAATTTCAAAGATGCTCATTCATTCTCTTTTAGTTTCGTATGCTTCGTTGTTTATATGTTAAATTCGTACTACCCTTTTCGTCCGGTTGTTGCGTTCAGATAAGATTTTGTGGTGATATCCTTGTGAAAAATCTGCTTGCTCCACTCGCAATTTGCCCTATAATATTTTTTACGAATTTCAAGTAGCCTGCGGTTATGATCTCTTTTTAGAACCAATTTAAAATGTACTCGAGTTTCATACGTCAGTTTTATTCTCAGTACCTATTTATTTACCTATTTATTTTCAGTCTTGACTTAAGAAAGATTATAAACATATAATAATCTAGTGTACGCTAATCTTGTAAACATCGTGAATTTGGCTTGGTTTGGTCCAACTTGAGGCATTTGAAAGTTTTTATTTCATTAATACCATATTTCTTATTTCAAAGTAAGGCACTTTGAAATGGAAAATATGGTCAAAAATGTTATGGAGTACTTTATAATTAGTGAAATGGAAACAAAATGGATATAATATAATCCCCATGCTTGGCGGATTGGCGATAGCAGTTGGATTTATATCATTTCCAGAAGTACTCTGTTGGCGAACCCCCCGATGCTTCCATAACCAGTCTTTACGACTCCCACAGGAAAGTAAGGGACATATTGCATTCTTAATATGTTCCACACCGAAAACTATGACACAAAATATTTACCCAATTTTACTCTTTATTTTGCTTCATACAAAATTAATACATTATGCAATAGGGACGCTTGTTTGTTAATTGTGACAAACATCGCATGAAGTAGCTTTATAGGTACTATTTGTCACATAGTTTCACATTAAAATCGTTCATATTAATTTTATGCAGACTTTGGTAATTAAGTACATTGCAGTTCATATGTTTATATTAATACACCACGTCGTTTAATAATAATTTGTAGTGTACTTATATAGATTTACCATCAGTAATGTAATAAAATAAACAAGGAGTAATATTTAATAAAAGTAGGTATATTTAAATAATACTATAATGACTGAATGAGGAATGATTCATAAAATAGCAATTGAAACAATAGGTGCTAAGTATGATTTAATACTCAATTTTTCGCTATTGGAAAGAACATAAAAAGTTGTTTAGACTGCAGTGCTCTCTAAAAGTAATTTCCGAGGAAAAACCTCTCATTACAGCTAGAAGTTGGTAATTGCGTGAAAGTTAAATGCAATAATATTTTGTTTTGAACGAATTTCTCTTTCATGCAATATAAAATATTTCTTAACTGTATTTTTAAAAATTTTAAATACTTATGTATATGTATGTATATTTATGGTGCGGATTGATAAGGATATGAAATGTCAAAAATAATAAAAACTACGAAACGTATTTCAAATAAGTAATATTACTTAATAATTTGAACCAACACTAATAAATAATATAGTTTTAAAACAAAACGTCCACCACCATTAAAATAAAATAGTCAATAAAAATTCATTCTTTAAATCGATAATTAAATTAGTAAGTTTTGTGAATTTAAAAAATACATATATTATAACGGATATAAACTACACATATACTAAGAACAACTATTTATAGATCGCTCGAAGAGTTGTGCTGTATGGGATTTGAATCTATAACACCGAGCACAGAGGGTGGTGCTTAGCAAACTACGATATCCATACAGACAATTGAATAATTAAATTTTAGACAGAGAGATAGTCATTAAACATAGAGTACTGAAATACTACGACTTTCATAGTGAGATTTATTTTCTTTATCTGTGTGCGATTCCTCCCTTGATTCTCGTACCTGTATATTCTATACAGGTACGAGAATAAAGAACTGAATTAAAATCATAAAACCTAAATAAACAGTGCAATTAACACTTGGTCTTAGAATAATTTAAGAATACTAATGTCCTATATACCTATAAATCTAAGAATTACAATATTGCACAGTTGGGAATTGTCACGAGAATTGAATCCATAACACTATACAGTACTTGAGTTTGCTACTTAAAGCACATTTATATGATCACCGTTAACATAAAATGCAATAAAAAAAGTGATAAGGCCGCCCTTTGTACCTTAGATAGTAGACTAGATCTTAAGTAAATTTTTTCATTGTAACTGGTGTGCAAATAAAGAATTTTCTATTCTATTCTATAAAATGCCGGTAATAATCGTAGTTAGTTAAATAAATTCGTAACAAAATTAACAAGTCTTACTCCAACCATCCCTTTTAACTTTGATACCAAAGTTTCAATGAAAACCGCATTTAGTAGTCAGCAAGTTAATTATACTCAATTTCATAATACAAAACGGTTAGACTTTGTTCGTCTTTTATGAGAGAATAATGAACACAATTAAGTTTTGGGCCTTCATTTCATATTTCAAACAAACTCATTGACCCTACTAAAGTGTCATCATCTCTGCGCATAGACTGCCCAATTCTAGACTTGAATGAATGAACTAGAAGAGTAAAATTGACCTGCTATACCGCACTGATGTGATGGGTTGGCATAAGGTTTAATGTAAAGTTTTCGTTCTCTTGTAATGATATTATTTGCTTGCGTTCCTTAATTATCTTTTACGATCATCTACGGGGAAGAAGGGTGTGGTGATCACTGTATTCTAGAAAAATATATATATAAAAAATAATATGAAATTATTAACTTCGTCCCTGTAGATGTACTGTTGGAGGACCACAAAGAGGAATAATACTAGAATAGCCATGCCAAGATCTTAGTTAGGGTTCTAAGGTTACGGAGACAGTGCTGCTGCCCAATATCCTGATTGACCCAAGTTTTTACAACTCTCACAGAAAATTGTCATACATTCATTCAGTCATACATTGTATTTCTAACCCACCATCACAAGGGAAATTTGTTATTTGTACATATAGTTTATGAGGTCATTCAGATCGAAGCCATGCAAGATGGGTTCAATAACCTTATGAACCCAAAGTTAAAACAAACAAATCTTGTTATTCGTAGTTTCGAGTCTAATTGTACTACAGCTATTCATTGTATTCACCATATTTTTGTTTTACGAATAAAAATTAATTTATTCTTATCTTTAATCATTTTAAGTATGCATTATAAATAACATTTTATTAAGAATGATGTTTACAACTAGTTAAACAGTAGGTACGAATAATTCGCACGATATTAAATAATTTGAAAAATAAATGAAAAAACAAGTGACGGACTCGTTGATGGGCAAAAAGTACAATATTTTATTACCCTTTTCATTTCCCTTGAGTGAGCTCTTAATAGAGAGATAAGGAATGTAAGTAGATAATATCATAATGATGGCAAGAAAAGAAATTTCTACTCCATTTTTGTCTGTCGATACCTTAAGATAACACGCCGTAGCCTACAAGTAATTTACCGTGATTGTTACCAATAGTGGTAAGTATATGGAATGAAGAAAAATCTAAAACTAAAATTTGAGAACTAGAAATATGTACATTTTGATATTTTGAGTTGTTTCAGCATAGGATAATCTGTTCGCCTCACACCTCCGCCTATGCCTTTAAGTATAAAGACGTGCAATTGTACTTTAATATTAATATCAATAAGCAATATTTAAACTTTAAATGTGCCATCATCCAATAGCGAGTACATTAAACATAGAAATATCTTGTATTATGTTGACCTATTCCGAAAATATCAAGTCTTCCGCATTTACATGTGTACTGTGTGTAGCCCCAACCGCATCTAATACCGAAGAAATCTAATTGCAAACCAACTTTGAACATAAATCCCACCGCATTTGGTGTGATATTTGTTACGTTGGCATCTATTGTATGGCAAAATTTAACACCTTGCGGCTGCTGTAGGGAAGGCATTGTCGCAAATGAATTACTGCCGCTATTATCGTCGACGATCGTAGAATTAATTTCTCGTGTAGATTGTCGCATTTTCTGGTTGCAATATGGCCCGTTAAAATGCCTCGGATAGTCGAAAATTAATTTCATGACATTATTTGTTTTACACGGTTATTAAAAGGGCTTAAATTATTTTAGCTGAGTATAATAATAGCATTAGAAGATACCAGTAATATATTTGTAATAAAACTATTTTTGCGGACGTTATCTATTTGAAATTTCTATTTACTTTTACTTTGCCGAAACTTCGATCCCTTTTCACTGTTCATAGTTACGGGGTACTAAGACACTTCACGACTAAAAATCAGCGGGTAAATAAAAATAAATAATAATGTTTTTTATTTAGCGTAAACATGAAAAAGGCACAGTCAGCGACTGACCTGCAGACCCTAGTCGACACAATGACAGAAGATTGTAAGAAAAGGGGTCTACGCGTGAATGTGAGCAAAACCAAAATAATGGTCTTTGAAAGAGATAAAACCAGAACAGATGTAAGAGTAACAATAGGTAATGATGTACTAGAGCAAGTGGATGAATTTGTATATCTTGGATGTGGATTTAGCCGAGATGGAAGGTACACCACTGATATAGAACGAAGAGTGAATGCGGGAAATAGAGTGAACGGAGCGTTGGGGCAACTTCTCGGCAGCCACCACCTCAGCCAGAAGGCACGTGTAGCAATACATAACGCAGTGCTTGTCCCAACATTATTGTATGGAAGCGAGAGTTGGGTATGCAGAAAAGAGTATGATAGTAAAATTAATGCGGTCGAAATGCGATCTCTGCGGAAAATCTGTGGAGTTAGGCTGACCGACCGCATTCGTAACGACGACGTAAGAGAGCGAGTAGGTATGAAAGAGAGTATTGGTGTAAAGATGCGAAAGGGAATGCTCCGATGGTTCGGACATGTGGAAAGAATGCCGAACGAACGTCTGGTTAAGAAGATATACAATGCGAAAGTGGAAGGATGTAGGTACCGAGGGAGACCGAGACTAACCTACCTAGACCAGATCAGTCATGTACTGAAGGAAGGTGGAGTCAAGAGTCTCCGAAACCGGCGAGCGTGTATGAAGAGAATTATGAATGTTGAGGAAGCGAGTGAAGTATGCAGAGATAGAGTTCTCTGGCACTCTGTTCTCTCTGCCTACCCTGCAAGGGATATGGCGTGATGATATGTATGTATGAAAAATTATTAGACAAGTAACATAACATACAGCTAACATGTAACTTGTATGATATAAACATTTGTAGCTTATAAATAAACAAACACTTTTACCAAGTCTTATCCTTTTAAGTATTAAGATGTTCTACTCAAAAGCTGTTAGCCAAATAGATTTCCAGAAACACTTCGTATTCATAAATTCTGTAACGTCTGTATCTCATTCCGCTTATGCTACCCCCTGTGGAACATAACATTTTCCGGAATATTTTATTATTTTATGTATTATTGCCATTATCATTATATAAATTAAAAGGAGGAAAACTCGACATAAACCCTATACCAACACGCCTGACTAGCATTTATTATAGTAAGTCCTACCTATACCTACCTATAGTTATACCTCTCACAAAGAAAGAATATTGAACCTGATATTGGGACATGTGGGTGGGTTGAAATTATTATACACCGTGACATTTATAAATACTGTCCTACAAAAGAAGTGCCATAAAACTTAAAAGTATCCGACCAAAGAAACATATTTAACATATTTCAATAGTACTAGTGATAAAAAAATAACAAAATAAAATAAATTAAAACAGCAAATTTAAAGTAAACAATATACTTGCAGGTTTGTGAAACATAAGTATATAGATGTTTGTCCTGTACATTACTTTTGTAAATACAAAATCCAAAGAAAATGTTGTGTATAACTATTTATAACTAACAATAAGTATATATTATATTGTAAAATGTAGAGTAACTTTTATCTTGACTGACTTTTAATAAATTATAAATATAATAATAATATAAAAACAATAAAATTATGTAAGATAATTGCCACTTGTAGTAAAGGATTGAAATAAAATATATCATTACGCTTTTATTGTTCCGTAATAGTCGTAGATGTATGTGCCGTAGATGAGCAAAAGAATGGACAGCAGTACTATACTGATCAATTTATAACACCAACTGCGATCACCAATCCATCTGCCAAGCATGGCGATTATGTGATCCTATCCACCCTTGGTGAAGCTATGTACAACAGGTTTTGGAAAGGCTGATAGATTGCTATAATCGCTTTTATAATATAAAACTCGCTCATTTTTTCCAGGTATCACATGACTTTTGGTAACCAAATGAAACTATATCTATGATCAAAACTTACATAGATTAAAAACTATTGTTTCTTAATCCTAAAATCACCATATAATCTACATACATACATATCATCACGCCATATCCCTTGCAGGGTAGGCAGAGAGAACAGAGTGCCAGAGAACTCTATCCTTGCATACTTCACTCACATCCTCAACGTTCATAATTCTCTTCATACACGCTCGTCGTATAATATAATCTAAGATATAATCACCATATAATCTAAGATAGTCCAATATAAACGCGACATCTATTCCATAAACACCTTCCTATAATAATCTGTTAAGAGACATCTGCGTCTCATGAAAATACTAAATGTACAGAAAGTACAGAGTGCTTTTAGCGTCTCATAACAGTTCACATTTACGTGACTTTCTTAAGTGCAAAGTGGGCGCAAGTGTTGTGGCGTGGTAAATGTTCCGAACGTTTTAAGATCAAACATCCCACACCTGTGACCGAAGTACCCAAACTCCTATAAGGAACTTTTAATTAGGAAAAAGTTTGACGGCATATGTAACAGGGTGTTCAGAACATCGTTTATAATAAAGCTAATAGGGGCTTCATTCTGGTAAATACATACATACATATCATCACGACATATCCCTTGCAGGGTAGGCAGAGAGAACAGAGTGCCAGAGAACTCTATCTCTGCATACTTCACTCGCTTCCTCAACATTCATAACTCTCTTCATACACGCTCTCCGGTTTCGGAGACTCTTGGCTCCACCTTCCTTTAGTACATGACCGATCTGGTCTAGGTCGGTATTTAATTATTATTAATTCTGGTAAATAATACTTATATAATGAGTGCCACTGTTATCGTTGGTCTAGTGGCATAAACGTGCAATGCTGATTGCGAGTTCTCGTGTTCAAATACGACATTTTTGAGTTTGATCCACCACTTAATAAGTTCAATATATGGCCATGAGTTTTGCAGATAATATGCCAGTCACGGTAGTTAATAATATTAATAAAAATAAAATAATGCATTACAATATAAAAAAAAAAATATCTACATTTATAATGCAATAACTATATTGTTGCATTAAATTATATTAAGGAGTAAGAGTTTAACTCCTTTTGATGTTAATCCTTTGAGTAGAGATTTTTTATTATATATTATGCAAAAATATATATGTAGTATTTACTAAACTATGTATTGTGGTTTTCCGTGTGGTGACGGAGTAAGAATACAATTCACCACCCCCTATCTTACCCGTGGGTGATCGTACGAGACGACTATATGGCTATAGAACGCATATAACATCCATGCGAGAGAAGGAAAACTCGAAACAAAACCCTATACTAACACGTCTGACCAGCGTGGTATAGTAGGTCAATTACCTTTCCATTTTGGAGGAGGCCCGAGTCCATTAGTAGGACATGTATGGGCTGAGATGATGAAGATGAGATGATGTATTGTGGTAAATACATTACATTTAATTTCTCAATTATAACTGAAAATACGAAGAATAATAAAGCATTATATTCTCTTTTATTATCTTTAGATTAATCATAATCTAGTTATTATTACACCAATCTATATGATACCTTAATCACTTATAACCAGTGTATATAAATTCACAGAATAAACCCGTACTATATATACGGAATAGTAAAAATAGAACTATATTGTAAAAAACATGTAAAAATTTCATATCATAATTTATAGTTTTCGTGTTTATACAAATATTTTAGTATTATCATTAAAAATGACAATTGTTTAAAACAAATATGATGAGGCGTTGTGAAGGGACAAACTTTTAACGAGTTCAAATTGAATGCAAAACTAAAAAAAAATCTAAGTCCGATGTAGCGAGAGCAATAAGAATTCCGGGTCAGAATAAAACAGTTATAACTTCACAAACTTGCTCGCCCTTTAGTTTTCTTCAAGTTCAATCAAAGAGAGCAAACAGTGTTTGTGGTCCAGTATGGGGAGGCAAAGGGGAGGGGTGTATTGCAACGGCAGATGACTCACGCGGGGTTAAAATCAATAAGTCGGGTCTCGCTTGCGTGTACTCATCAGAGTGTCGTAATAACCATTTTTCTGCGAAATTTATTTAATTTGCTTTTTTGCTCATTAGTCAGTCCCCTAATTCATGTAATTAATTTAGAGTACGTACAGTAACACTTAATAAATTAATAGCGTTCTCGTAAATTTAATTTTATTTTTATTAATTTCTGTGTAGTGATTGTAATTTATTTAGTTTATGGTAATAATTTAATTAACCCGCCGTTAAGTTTCTCGTTATTCATAATTTTAAATAATAATTGGTTAATAATTTTATCATTAATATTATTGTAACTTGGTATGACTAAATATTAACAGATAATATTTTCTAAGTTTATTTGGAAAATTAAGTTTCATTTTTCGGCCTAACAGAGTCATATAAAGACCTGGAAAGGATTTGGAAAATTCTAAAGTAAATAAAAAAATAGGAACGATGGATACATTAATAGAAATGAAACTGAGAATAATATACACAACAACAAAAATATCTTGCTTTATAGTAGAAGTAAAGTATATGTACTTCCATGTAACGATTTAGTCTTTTTTTATAGAATTTAATATAATTAAGACTGAATTGTATTTTACTACAAAATATTAAAAAAAACGAAACAAACCAGCAGTTACATATTCATTTAATCTTAATAATCCTTTAAGTACTCTGCTGTGTGTTAGCGGCATCGACTACTACCATACCTTACTTTGCTCGTGGATGTCGTAAAAGACAATGAAGAGCTTTATAATGACCTGGGCCTGACCAACTCCATCTGATACCGTTTGGTCAATAATTACATTCCCAAGGAGGTTTGACGTCTTACAGGCGGCTGGTCATAAAACTATTGCCAATAACTTTGACAATATGTACTATGAAAGATGAGTACATATTGTATCGACCCCAAGTAATAGGGATAAGAGTAGGAGAATGATGAATCCTTTAAGTATTCCTCAATATAGATATAGATAACACATTATTATAATTAAATCTGACATTTTATAGTTATATTTTCTATCACGATGACATCAATATTTATATTATAATTTGTTTCTTATATTTGATATAATCTCGAATTATATAATACCTAAGTATATATTCATCCTTTGGACTTGTAGTCTTATTATGATCAATAAACTGCCCGGAAACTGACCGAAGACAATCAAGGTTTACGGCCGGAGGTGACTGGAGTTTGACGATATTAACTTAATTTTATTAATTTGTGAAGTGAAATTTCTTTAGAATCGTTGTGATTTCAAACTCGATGAAACGAAAAAATAAGTCCATAGAGACACAAACACATAAATGTATAGAATTCAGCCGGCGAGAGAATGAGATAGAACACATTAGACGATCTCGGTCTCCTCTTTGTGCGACTCTTCGTAGCATCCCCACTATCTGACCTCCCACTAGAGAGAAAGAGAGAGAGAGAGAGAGAGAGAGAGAAAGAAAGAAAGAAAGAAAGAGAGAGAGAGAGAGAGAGACAGAGAGAGAAAGAGAGAGAGAGATTGGTCTATGTATGTAAAATAGATTTAAAAAATAGTTTGCCAAAGTTTCACTTCTGATATGTGTACTTTGTACGCACGCATAATTTTCTTAAACTATACTCATGTAATATTGTACCCATATTGTAATATCTTAGATAAATAGGCTAAGAACAGCCTATAATTACGTAAATATTTGTCCTTTTTTTTTTAATTATCGAAATATCAGTTTGGAGACCGGACAAGAATGAAATACAACCTCACTATCCCTTTGGCCCTATACAACAACTAACGAAAATAAGCATACAATATTTCTGCGAGAATCCGCATCCACATACCAATCCGCTCCAGTAAGTACAGCAGTTATTCGCTGATTCCACTTGTGATGTGTATTTAATGCCATCTTCTAGGGTACTTTAGATCGATATTCCGATACGATATAACACTCGTCGAATTCTACTAACGTGGATGGCGTATCCAACTAATATCAGAATGTTTCAAGTGGCTCTCCATTTCATACAAAAAGAGCTCTTTACGTATTATTAATTAAGCGGCTTTGTTTAATATACAATTCAATCTACAGGGAATATAATTGATGGTAGATATGAGTTATTTAGAAAGAGATGATTAGTTGAGCGATATTATTATTGAATCCTTATATCGATTGAATAAAAATGGATTTAATGTCTTGCTCCCCGACTAGAAATTTTTTCGTCTTCCTTAGCAGGACCGGACCGGGCATGCCCGATCTGGACCAGATAAGGTATGTAACGCAGAAGATATATCTGGACCCGATCAGGAAAACCTTATCGGGTCCAGATCAGGCATTCCTGATCGGGTCCAGATCAGGCGTTCCTGATCGGGTCCGGATGAAATTTTACTGATCGGAACCAAATCAATCATCTGCGTTATATATCTTGCCTGATCCAAAACCAGTATGCCCAGTCCGGTCCTTTTAAAAACATGAATATCTTAAAGAACATGTTTAATAGGTAAAAATATAAATTAATACATGACGTAGACACCGAATGCAGTGCTATATTCTTATCATAGAGAGTCCCAGTGAGCCGTTCCGATTATGGCGCAACCACCAGATACTAACGACTGCAACTGTCGCCTGAATTTCTCATTCATGACCTGATCAATCTGTTTTAATCTGATTCGATAACAACTAATTTAATATTAGGCCATGTCATTACGCTTCGGAGAATCTTAACACCGCGATTCAAACAATGACGTCATTTTACTAACGCCATCTATTTATTATGACCTAAAACATTAAATGTTAGAATGGTTGTTACAATATAATATTTCTATCTATCTATGTTCTCAAATGTTAGGTACATTTATATATATATATATATATATATATTATTTTTGTTTTTTACTTTAAATATAAATTATTTTTATATTACATATTAATTAAAGATTATTATTATTATTAAATACATATGATTAATTAAAGATTTCAGATTAACCTCCTCTGATGCAAACACAATTTCGCCGTGGCATAAATATGACAATCATGTCACTTTTTTGAATTTTGATTGATATTTTTTTTGTGTTATGAAAACTGTTTCTGGTTCTGATATACTACAAGCCTTACTATATAGGTACTTGATGATATTTCACATCAGGCTATCCTTATTTGGTCCTGATCTGGTCCTGATCCGGTATGCCTTACCATACTTGATGTTATTTCACATCAGGCTATCCTGATCAGGACCAAACCTGGTCCTGATAGGGTTTGCCGGATCCGGCATGCCTGATTCTGTCCTGATCGGGTCCTGATTCGGTATGCCTTACCATACTTGATGATATTACACATCAGGCTATCCTTACTTGGTCCTGACCTGGTCCTGATCCGGTATGCCTTACCATACTTAATGATATTTCACATCAGGCTATCCTTATTTGGTCCTGATCTGGTTCTGATCCGGTATGCCTTACCATACTTAATGATATTTCACATCAGGCTATCCTTATTTGGTCCTGATCTGGTCCTGATCCGGTATGCCTTACCATACTTGACGTTATTTCACATCAGGCTATCCTGATCAGGACCAGACCTGGTCCTGATCGGGTTTGCCGGATCCGGCATGCCTCATTCTATCCTGATCGGGTCCAGATACATGATCTGGTTGAACCATACTTTTTTTCTAGTCGGGTCATTCTTTGCCTTTCTACTTGGGGTTTGATATGCTCGTGGGTGTCGTAAAAGACGACTAAGAGCCTTAAATGACCTAGACCAAATCCATCTGATGCCGTTTGGTCAACAATACACATTCCCAAGGAGGGTTGACGTCTGGCAGGCGGCTGCCTTTTATGACCGGCTGGTCATAAAACTATTGCCAATAACTTCTACAATATGTACTTCTCAGAAGAGTACATATTGTATCGACCCCAAGTAAATGGGATAAGAGTAGTAAAATGATGATGAGATATGCTGACGGCATACACATTGTTGTTCAGTTATTTAGTTGTTGGACGTAGGTCACCCTTATTGAATGCAATATGGCGCGGTCATTCATTACTTTTCTAATCCGATATTTGCCGCCCTTGGTCAGCCGGTTAACGATCACAATAGTGTTATATTTTTACAGAAGAGCGCTGCTGGCCATTCTTCTGGTGGTCCTCCAGTTGCTTTTTCGACTCTAAAAATAGTTTTGTTTCAAATGCGTAATACTCGCGTAGACATCAGGGATCATTAGAAGAATAGAAGATAATTTGAGGAGGGTAGGTGTCTATGGCGGTTGGAAAAAAGCTACCAGGAATAGGGTAATAAGTCTAAAATAATGAGAAAAACCAGAACACATAAATAAATACCGAACAGTATTGCACCAATAAGAAGTGGAATGCAATACAAAAAGTAAATCGGCCCTATTGTTATCCTAGATCGATGGTTTCGCTGCATTGCATGCAAATTAAACTAGGGATGGTGTTATTTCTTTTTTTTTTTTCATTCAAAACGATTAAAGTCTGCCTCGGAAGCGAGTTAAAGGGGGCGCTGAGTTCCGGGCCACACGATAATCGTTCTATGTTGACAATGGTAGCAATTATCGCATGTAAAACGTTTAACTTCGAGAAAATTTAAAAATAAACCAGCCATAAAAATTAAGACTAAATTTACTAACGACTTGATGATGAAGTTCATTAAAACTCTAGTCGACTGTTACTAAAGTTCGTTTAAGTTTTGAGTTTACTTTGAGAGAATGTTAAGTGCTTTAGAAGCATAACTTTTCAAATCATTAAACATTTTGTAACTTAACAAAATTTCTTCTAGTATTAGTTATATTCAGCTATGCTGTGTAGTACCATCTAGCAATTCCTAAAGTAAATAAAAATCGGTATAATGACGGCAAATGAGCAAGCAGTCCTACTGATGATGAGTGATAATAGCCGGCTCATGAATCTCAGCTATAGCAAGAGAGGCAACCCTGCAAGGATTTTGTCTACCGTAAAGTGGAGTTTTTACGTTCAGCTCTCTTGCTCCCTTAACGAAGATGAGTACCAAAATTGCTACAAAGTAGTTTGGACGTCTATTTTCTGTAAACATTAGACGTTTATGGCTGCTGCAGAAGGCTGTGACTCTACCACTAGGCCCCATATTGCCTTTGCATACTCGCCCTTTTCTGTTCATAAAAAAACTCATTGATAAAGTTTCATTAAAATCACACCGAATAAATGTTAAAAACATACAAAAACGTTATAATTATATTATATTATTCTAAATGTAATTTTATATTTGTTTTATAAGCTTTCACGTCTTAACTAATCAATCGGTTGTCTTAAAAAATTTCGAGAATAAGTAAACATGTAACAATCTTTTCATTCATGGAAATAGTACTGCTACCGAGGTGTACAACCATCATCATCATTCTCCTACTCTTATCCCAATTACTTAGGATCGAAACAATATCTACTCTTGTTTCATAGTACATATTTTAAAAGTTATTGGCAATAGTTTTATGACCGGCCGCCTGCCAGATGTCAACCCTCCTTGAAAATGTAATTGTTTATAAAACCCGATTACGAAGTGAAAAATGATGTCACAAGCGGTTCGCTTCGTAATCGGGTTTTATAAATAATTAAGCATATTAAATGCTAAATTTCAGTAATTTAAATAACAAGGTTGTGTCATCGTTTAATACAATTCTAACTGCAAAGTTTGAAGTATTAAGCCTATAACAATGTGTAAACATTGTCAGGTAGATAGCATACCGTCACCTTAAGACGTAAATATGATACGAAGCGAAATTTGCATGTCCTACAATAAGTCACGGTGGTGTAGTGGCAGCACGATTGGCCGGAATCCCAATAGGCGCGGGTTCGAACCCCGCTTGTGACATCGTTTTTCGATTTGTAATCGGGTTTTATAAATAATTAAGCATATTAAATGCTAAATTTCAGTAATTTAAATGTAATTGTTGACCAAACGGCATTAGATGGAGTTGGCCCAGGTCGTTATAAAGCTCTTAGTCGTCTTTTACGACATCCACGAACAAAGTAAGGGTTGGTAGTATTCGTAGCCGCTAACACACAGCTACCGATGTGTACAACCATTTATTAATAAAACACAATTATTAGCATTGATTAACTTCCTCGTCGAAACTATTACGCAGCAAAACACGTAAAGGAATAGTTAAAAGCGTTTAAATAAATAATAATACTTAAACGGTCTCACTATTTCACTTCCTAATTTCTAGTTCATTACATACAATCATTTACCTACTTAATTGCTTTAAATATAGAAACTCAATCTTTAGTATTATCATAAGTGTAATTCATATTACTTATATAATATTATAAATTGCAACATAGCTTAAATTAATGAGGAAGCATATTTTGCAATACCCTTTAATATAAGTCACCATTTTGTCGCCTGTCGTTAAAATTCTGATAAATGGGAGCGAGTGGAGTTTCATTTCGTTATCTATTCATTTGCACAGCAAACGAGCCTTTCAGCCTTTCGAGTTATATTCAACCATTAAATATTATATTATGAATATATTCTTGTATAAGTGAAAATGGACATTTATAAATAGTTTACTTAAATATTAGATATATAGTTCAGTGACTTAAGGCTACGGCTGCGATCGTATTCTAAGTCAATCCTAAGTTACGAGTCAATTCTAGAAGACATTAGTCTAATGTCAGTTAGAAAGATATTTTCTGCCGATGAAGTGCTGAATTGTAAGCTTGAATTTTGAATGGATAATAGACACATGATTAAAGAGAATAATAAACACTCCGGGTATAAAGTGCAAAACTCTAAATATGATAAAACTAAAAGATTATTTTTCTATTCATCATTCTCCTACTCTTATCCCAATTACTTGGGGTTGATACAATATGTACTCTTCTTTCATAGTACATATTGTAGAATTTAATGGCAATAGTTTTATGACCGACCGCCTGCCAGACGTCAACCCTCCTTGGGAATGTAATTGTTGACCAAAGGGCATCATATGGAGTTGGCCTAGGTTGTTACAAGGCTCTTAGTCGTCTTTTACTACATCCATGAGCAAAGTAAGGGTTGGTAAGCCGCTACCACACAGCTATATTTATTTTTCTATTCAATCTTTTAAACAGACTTTAAAGTACCGGTAAGGTTGCTATTTGGAACACTATATCATCTGTGCAGTATTTTTTTTGGCTATGGTCAGACGACATTCCGCCTAAACCTCGCGTAAGGAACGGCGTGCAATCCCATAACTTTTACACATACTTCTCTATCATCATTTGGGCGGAATACTAGTTTCGAATCGCTAATGAGATTAACACTATGAACCATAAGTGCTAACAGTAATTATCCGCAAAATAATTGAAAACACCACTACAGACAATAAACGGTTAGGTAAGTAGCGCGTTTTCGTCCGAAATTTCTAAGTCACACATGTCATTTATGTGCCGCAAAGGCAGTTAACTTCAGACCCTCTCTGTAATTTGAGGGTTAATCGTCAGCCCGATGGACCAGTAAGTGTAGTGTAATGAATATTATGCTTCAGACGATCCCTTTACCATCAAGGTGCAGCACTTGTGGCTACTACGATATAACTATTAACATTTTAGAAAAGACACATTCGTTATGTACTTTGTCGTTATATTAACTGCGTCTCATCAAATACATTTTTTCACGCTTTGTGGCATCTTATTATGTATTGGAAATAATTAAAAATATTAACAATTAAATAATATCATCATCATCTCAGCTCATATATGTCCCACTGTTGGGGTCAAGCCTCCTCCATAATGGGAGGGAAATGACTTACTATACCATGATGGTCGGGCGTGTTCGTATAGGGTTTTGTTTCGAATTTTCCATCTTTCGCATATATGTTATATGCGATTTATGTCGCTTCGATTTATATCTCTTACGATCACCCACGGGTAAGAAAGGGGGTGGTGAATTGTATTCTTACTCCGTCACCACACGGAAAGATAATATACATTAATAATAATATTAAATATAATACAATAATTAAATGATTATGTAATCATAGCAATGCAATTGATAATCATAGGCGTATTATTTCCATATAATTTGAGCTCAAAGTGCTCAAAAATCTTACCTACTTATAAAAACACGCTTTGACATCCTCATCTGAATCTTCAATCAGCATATTAGATTAAAAACGAAACGAACATTTCGGTTTCCAATAAAAAGATAGAAGTCAGTTAAAATTAACACTAGATTTTGTCACAACACACATCATCCTCATATACTTTGCCCAATACTTATGAGAATAACGCAGCGTGTATTTTTCCTTACAAGTGGATGAAGGCAAACAGCCTACTAATCGTTGACCACTAGTGGTATTGAATCAGTTATTGAGCTCTTATAGTGATCTTTAAGTCATCTACGAACAATATTAGTATTGTTAATATTCGTGACCGCTGTCATACAGTATTTCGTTATGTTACACGCAAATACAACTACACTAAGTTAATAAAATCATTAAATTACTACAGGATATAAATTTCTGGATATACATACGTCGCATCAAGACATTTACTTATAGTTGGCATTAAGATCAATCTAACACTGAACCGTATCTAGTTTATTATATTTCTAAATGATAAACATAAAAATTATAACTCTAAAAGAAAACAAAATACATTTACACAACATTCACAAGTGTTCTAGGGCTTCAAGAACGTACAAAGCAACACCGCAATTGACAGAGAAGTTTTACACCTCGAGTGGGTTTCTGTCACTTGCGAGAAGTGCAGCGGGACTAAGTGCAACGGCAGGGTTGGTAAACATTGAGTATGGGGAAACAACGGTTAATTTTCATTTCAGGGAACATGTATGTTGGGAGTAAAATGTATAAAATTTTACATTTTAAAAGTACATATATTGATTTCTGATGTTCACGTGAGTATTACAAATTCCAAATTATTTATATGGATTCTATCGCGTTTGTATTTAATATTTAATATCCTGATGTTGCCAGCGTTCACGGTTGTCTCCTTGTAAATATAGATTTCAAATTTTAAAAGTATTAAGGTATATGAACAATAACAAATTAAAAATACATGCTAGACTTTACGATTACTTCTGCAGGGATACATGTTATAAGATTGGATGGGATACAAGATTTAGAAAGCTTGTTTAATTTCAGCTGATTTCATATGATATACAAGAATGTTACATGTATGTGAATAAGAAGGAATTTGATACAGAGAAAGTTAGATTCAAAATGATCACTCATATGACTATCAAGCTTACTAGACCTAAGCTTTATGATAATACTTAGGTCTCAAATTGAAAGCAGGAGTTTCATTTAAAAATACTTAATTTATTAAATAATGATTAGTGATGTATTGGATAAAGCTTGTGCTTAGTAGTAAGACATTTGGGATATATCTGGAGTGAAGAAGTGGAAGAATATCATACGTATTTCTTATTACTTTTTCTTGAGTGCCTGTTGTTCGGTCATGGGCTGAGGGCATATGGGCTATCTATGGCTCTTGAAAAAGTCAGCAAATGCACATACTATTCATGATGGCAACGTGGCTTACAATCAAATATGCGTAACTATTCTGCCACAAAATAAGAGAATGGGAAAAGAGTAAACCGTATAATGTGTATCAGATGATAAAAAGATTAATATTCATTAAAGAATAAGGATAAACGGCAAGAAAACGACAACGAAAGACATTGAAGAATGAAAGTTATAGTAATTTTTGTTTATAAGACAATAGAGATAATCCTCCAGATATTTTTAATATTGGAAAGGAGTAAAAGAGAAATAGAAAATCTTTAGACGGGTGTGATGCGAAGAAAAGTATATAAAGAAAAGTTTCATAACTATTTTCAGTAGAGTAACCCGTCATACCGTTCTGAATCAAATTAGCGAAGTCTCGCGTTTTCGTATTTTAGAATCTAGAATGACGAACATGTGTCCGTACCGTGTTTAAAAGGAGGATTCTGATAGGATTGTTACAAGTGAAAATCCATATATACTGTATCTGCCTGATAAATAAACATAGGTCTATATTTTATAGTTGTTGATCAAAAATATATTAATAATAAGTTAGTATAAGTCAATCAATTTAAGTCAATGCATATCGCTTGCCCAGAAGAATAATGACACAATTCAAAAAAGCTAAATATTTCAGGAGGATCAAAATAAGTATTTCCTTTTTTTCAGCTCGGTTCAGTAGCGATTCCGAAATGCACGAACGTCAACATAATATCCTTAAAAATGACGATGAAGAGTTGATAGGGTGAACTTATAATATTAACACCCCTCCACCATCAAAAATTTAAATATAATGAAAACTGTGATTTTTATAGTTGTGACACTATTCTTCCGGGCAAGCGACCAAGCGATATGTGAATCTTCTTAAAGCACGAATACAGTTTAGACTTAACACATCTTAGTCTTTTACTAACAATACACATTGTAAATATTTTTAACATTACGATAGCTGATCCAATGACAGTTCATAAAGTAACATTAACATTATTTCATTGATATGCGTAAAATATTAAAAAATGAATTTAATATTAAGCATAAAATAAATTGCTTTTATCAGCAAACAATAATTCCAATATATTGTAAATACAACATCAAACGAAAAGCTTCCCCTTGTAACAAATTCCCATCTATTGAACCGCAAATTTAATTCTGTATCGACTATTGAAAAAAATATTGCTTTTATGTAGCATTACTTTCGTCGTATTCATGGCCGCGAAACAGAAGCGACGCATTACGGTAAAAAAAGCTTAGACATAATATTAATAAGAGACAACATTTTTAGAGAAGAATTTTTCACGTTCCGACTCTCAAAAGAATTTAATCTGGCATAAAAATAAATATAGAACTGAAAGAAGCTCATGAATTTACGGAACTGCATTAAAAAAGGACAGGTTTCTGTTCCAGCTTCGTTAGGGTCCCGTGAATATTCCATTCATTTATAAAAACGTTGCATTTTCTACAAATGCAGTTTAGCTGGTAATTACGTACTCTTCTAAAAGTTTTCTCAAGTTCTACAATATTGTCAATATCTATATTTTTTTATTCATTAGTATTATCACATAGAAAATGTTATCATAATTTCTCAGGATCAATTTCCTACGGTATCTTCTTATTCTTAGTCTTCTCGTTCATTAAAAGCGAGCAGTTAATTTTTATAATAAAAGTATTTGCTATAAAAATAAAAGTGTGCATTATAATATTAGTTACCTGACTCAGACTGTCTCCTAGGCTACCGTCAACGTCGACAGGTCTGAAGAGCGGATCTTTGATTGCAAGGTCTCTTGGTCTTTGCCTTTTGCCCTGAGCTTCCTTCATAGCTTGCGACTGCAGCCTTTCGAAAAACTCTCTGGGTTTTAGCGGAGGTGGATCGTCGTCGGGGGGTGGAGGAGGGGGAGGTGGGAGCCTCGTGCGGGGTGAGCTTCGAAGCAGACAGCGTTCATCATCTTCCGTGGAGCGTTCATCGTGATCTGAGTCAGAACTTCTACTGTCGCGTCTTCTTACTCCCTGGAGATGTGGTTCGAGGAATGTCGCATTTCTGTAACAAGAAAATATATAGTATAAGTAAAAATATCTTTTTAACTTTTAGATTTACTTATAAAGATACTTAGTATATGCCATACTAAGTATCTTTATAAGTTAATCTCATGCTAATTTCGTCAATTAGTAATTTATTATAATTACTAAAATTTAGTATTTAAATGCTTGATTATTTATATAAACTTGATTACGAGCGAAAAATTAATGTTGTTGATCCAATGTGTGACAATCATTTTTCGCTCGTAATCAAGTTTTTATAGTAATTACTCAAATTTTATTAATTTAAAACGATACATTTAAGTTGAGTTGTTTGTCCTTAAGTGTTTTAAACCACCCATGTTACATGTTATATTTTATTTTTTTAATTTCCAAAACAGATAACCTGCTCGTTTGCAATTACGTTCTCTGTTAAATTACAAATTAAAGTTTAATATTTAATCAAAGATAGAATAGTAGATAATGCCTTATTAACTATATAAGCCCATATACAATCGATTACAGAACAACTAGTAGCAGCTTACGAACACATGGGGCCGCAGTGACCAGACCAAAGGGACATTAACTAAGATTTATATTGGTGTACGAGTGCCAGCGCGTAGGTATTAATTAAAAAGCTTTGCACGTGGTCTCACGCAGTGTGCATTGAACATTCTTCAGAATTATTTAATGTGCCATTCGAGCAAATAGTAGTAGATAAGTAGAATAAAAGAATAAATTGATGATGATGATCTGTGCAAGAGAGGGAATACTAGAAATAAAACCCTATATCAACACTTCTGACCAGCGTGGTATAGTAGGACAATTTCCCTCCCATTGTGGAGGAGGCCAAAGCCCAATAGTCTGACATATGTGGGCTGAGGTGTTGATGATGGTTTTAATTTGTAAGCAATGTTTTTATTTGTTTTTTTATTTATTTGGAGTCAATTGCAGGGCACACCAAGCCCACTGTAGGCCAACTCAAGCCCCCAATGGGCCTCAATTCAAACAAACACTTTCCGCCACCGGTAAAGGCGGTAAACCCCCCGACCCCAAGGGCTTCGCAGGGGCTAGACCCGGATCTAGCCCTTGTGATGAACCTCGCGGCGCTTATAAATTACGCGGAAATTCGCGAAATAGCTGCGGAGTTGAGCAGGAACGAAGGTAATGCCCTCGCCCTTCTCAACATCGCCACCAAATACGCTCCCACGATCGAAAGACTGGGCGCTTTCAACACAAATATAATATAATTTTAACATTATCCGTAGTATAAAACATACACGGCCCGCGCAGCCGTAACACACACAAACATTTGCGCTTCCGACACCGCCGCCGGTGTAGAAAGACGCAACGCGTAATAATCAATATCTCAAACGTGGGCACGCCCACTTTGCCACCAGTGACGCCCCGAGCCGAGGTCCGTCTCCGCAGGGAGAGCCCTCGGGCGTTGTCACTTAAAATTTTTCGGGTTGAGAGCCCTCAGCGCTCACCCACAGCCCGGTTACGCTGTAACAGCCCCTAGGCTAACAGCAATCGCAGTGGATGCGGTTTAGTGGGTAACCTGGCCCTAGGCTAGGAATCCCACACTTCCCATCCGGGGAGTTAGTGCTTCACGCATTCCTGGACCACTGCGTTACCAAAAAAAAAAAAAAAAAAAATTATTAATAAACACAACAATTTATTCTAAGTAACAACATCTAACTTTTAATGTATATGATATTAACTTTTTAGATTTATGTCGATACATTTTATTCGATACTGAGTCAAAAGTATAAAAATTGTCTTTGTAACACCTTCGGTTAAACTGCTTCCAAATTTAATTGCTTCATAAAGGAAATTCAGTTAAAAGTAAAAAATAACGTATTATATTGAAAGGATCCTACTTTATGCAATTTAGTTCGGCTGAACGGGTTACTGTTAAAAGTGACTGAGTCTATAATAACCGTTCGTTGGTTCAATATGAGATGCCACTCAATTTGTTGTCGGCACATGATGACCTGTCGACTCGTCACGAACGGTTAACAGCTTGTAGAAACAAAGTCAATACACGCAAAATAATGCAATATATAAGACACATATACAAAGTATGTAACATTTTTATTAATTACTAGCCGACCCGGCACACTTCGTTCTGCCAATAAATAAGCAAATTTTGATTAATTCAAAATTATTTAGTCATTTTTTTTTATTATGATGAATGTTTATTAAATTAAATAAATTAAAAAAGTCAAGTATTTTAATGTCGTGCTAGTAAGACGAAAAGCTACTTGTGATATACGACATTTTTCTTCTTGCGCGTTGAAAATTATGTAATTGTTGATCTCTGAGATTTGCTCGACGATTTCGCATTGTCAACCGAGCCGTTTCAAGGGCTACCTCACTTTGCTCTTGTGATCGTGGAGCACGAAGTCGGCCTATACCTACTAAAGCGGCAATCACCACGTATCATCCTTCTTCAGTGATTTCATTCGCGATGTTTAGAATCTTAATTGCATTACGGCTTTGTAAGGAAATATTAGATTTTTCTTGGTCAAAACTCTGTTAATAATAATTTCGACACAATAAGATTTATTATAATAATACTTGTAAAAACTCGTAGCACTCGCAAGCACATTGACTGTTCAATTTTAATTTCAACGTTTTGCGCCATTTTCAAACCATAGACAACATTACGTGAGCTGTCAGTTGCGTTTTGTTATTCCATCAACAAATTAACGTTTAGAAAAGATGTTTTTTTAATGTTTTTTTATTAATATCATTTTTTAATATCCTATTCCCGAAGAAGATAAACTCAAAAACATAAAAATCATTTAAATTGGTCCAGCCGTTCTGGAGTTATAAGTGTTATAACTAACACAACTTTTTTTTATATATATAGATTTAAAGTGAATAAAAAGCTTGACAATAAATTTTGATCCCACCAAAAGTCCAAAGAAAATGATAACATTAAATCCAAGGAATAGAGAACGTGACATTTATAGACTTCATCAAGTTCTTTACAACTTTTGGCGGTAATAACTGTCATTTTTAAAATCAATTTAAATTTAGAATCTTGAAGTCTCGACATTCAAATATAATACGTCACTGGACCAACAAGGTTTAATTAAAAAAAATCAGACATCTAAACGGCGATAGTTCACTACCAGTTCATTTAAAAATAAAATAATAGAATAGTTATTCCATTTTATTTTCGGTTCTTATCATTTTAATTGCATTTTTTTTTTTGCCTTTTATCGCATACTGGTAATTTTTTCTTTTTAATCAATAATTTATATTAGTATTAATTTACCGCAAAATTAATTAATTTTAACTTAAATCTCTAATGGATTACAAACTCTCATACAACAACGCCTTAGATTTTAAATAATTTAGTATTTTCCTAACCAAAGGTGTTATAAAATGTACAAAATCTTAGAATGATAAAGACAAGTAATTACATTAAAATAAATTTCATTTAATATTTAATTATATTCTCCTAATATTCTGCAAATTATAGTGTAGTAATAAATTATTGGATTTAGAGATAGTTTACTTACAACTCGTACTTAGAAATTATACAATCACACAACGTACTCAATTTAAGAGATGGCTTTGTAGTCTAGATAGCAAAAGCTATTGTAGATTAGTTCAGTTACAGTACTAAATACGTGGAATTCGGAGCGCATATTACAAATTAATACGAAACTTAAGATAATAGACTAATTAATGAATTAGTACTGTTTAATCTTCAGAGTTTCAGTTCTAAATTTCCATATTCTCAAAAGTGTTTATCGTGTATATGAAATATCTTCTGTACGCGTAATATTAATATTTTAAAATTATTTTTCTCTAAGAAAGAAATGCATATAAATAAAACTCTGTGACATGAGTTGAAATGATAAATATTGTTTTAAAAATCAGCTGAGATTTTCGTGTTTGACATTTAAGAACTTATAACAATCACAGTGTGTAAACATATGGTTGTTAGGATACAGGTACATATATACGTAGTAAATTGTGTATTAACGGTGCGAAATATTAGCACGGGTTTTCTAGTGTTAATCCTCTACTAACAATGCGAAGTATTTTTACGGTTCTTTTATCCAGTGTATGACAATGCCGTGACGTAAGTTTATTTAATTATAATACAACAAATGGATTAAATGTATCATAGTAGGAAATGAAAGATATTTATAAGTATATTGTTTTCTTTGGTTAAGATAACTACGGGACCGTCGCATCTGATATCCTCATCATCATCACAGCCCATAGGTAAATGTCCCACTGTTGGGCTCGGGCCTCCTCCGTAATGGGAGGGAAATTAACTTACTATACCACGCTGATCAGACGTATAGGGTTTTGTTTCGAGTTCTCCTTCTCTAGCATAGATCTTAAAAGTATGCGTTTTATATCCCTTAGTCGCCACGCCCCACCCACGGGTAAGATATGGGGCGGTGAATAGTATTCTTACTTCGTCACCACAAGGCAAGCATCTAATATAAGAAATTAGAAATACTGCTTCGTAGACTGTAGTGTTATCAGTGTTACGAATTAATCGCTGCCCAAAACGAGAATGTGTTACGTCAGCCTTCCTCCCATCGTGGAGGAGGTCCATGTCCAATATTAGGACGTATATAAACTAAATAAGATTAAGATATTAAAAATATGTAATAATAAGACATTGGAGAATCAACTAACAAAAAGCAATTGAATTTTAATTTTATTTATTTTAAATTTTGCGATTTACAAATTTTGCTATTATTTAAAAAATCAAAATAATTTTCAAATGAAAATCTAACTGAGTGATAGTTTTTCTGAAAGTTTTCATATTTCATTTTATAATATAACGGGAGACTTTAAAGATTGACAGACTTAAAATGATGACTAGACTAAGAATAATAATATAATTAATAGATAGCATAAAATTCTGTACAGGAATCGAAACTTGATACGGCTATATCATCTGTGAAGTCATTGTAACTTTCGCTTGCGTAAAGTAAAATAACATTTTATATGAGAGCTATTTTATCACTTCTACTTTGTACATGTTTAAAACTATGTATGCACAACTCTATATTTCACCACGTTCTCCGGAGATTTCAACTTTACCATTTTATCACCCACACATGCGTGACATATCCCTACAATTTGGGTGACAAATCAGCATCGCGTCACATGTCACCCCTGTGGTCATTACGCGCTACTGACGCTACAACGATCAATTAAACCATCATATTTGACGCCAAATTTGTCGCAGGTGTTCTGTTGAAAACCTTTATTAATTTTAATATGGTTTCATATAAGAGAAATTATATTAGTAATAAATTTTATAACTTGTAACTCTAGACTTTCGGATTATAGTTAGGTTATATGCTTTTTTTTAACTTATTGAATTTGTTTTAAGTCTAAGAATGTGTGTGTTTTTATTACCGAAAATAAGGTCGATTTTTATTGACGATTTTCTAATAAAAATAGTTAACTGTCCAGTAGAAATCTTAAGCAGCTATTATCAAATTTAACACTACATGTGGGCATGGTAAAAGCCGGCTAACAGGTTTATAGTAACCTAGAGCATTTCCTTTTAGGGCAGTGTTTCAACGATTACGTCCTAGATAAGTTGACTTCGGGCAAGTTAGATAAGTTGAATGCACAAATGGCGGAGCTATCTAAATATCGAACTTTCGTGCCGAGTGTAGTAGATACCAATCCCGTGCAAGACGATTATTCTTAGTCCGACTGTAATTTTTGTTCATCTTTATATTTGAGAACACCTCTACGATACAAGAATTTCTTCCGTGGTAGTATTTCATTTAAAAAAAAAGTGAAAAAGGATAGGCGATAGAAAATTTAGACATTACGTTTGAATAGATTATTTAAATATCATTTCAAAAAAATATTTTTCTTAAATTTAGCTCAATTACTCTAACAGTAAAGCTTTTTAAGCACACGTTGGCAGTTGCGGAACTTAGAGATTAATGTGAATTCCGCACACGTGTTACAAGAAAAATATATCCACTAATAGGGCTGCCAAAATTTTTACTTTTCTACTTAATAAATAATTAAGACTGTAAAATTACACAAACTGTAATTTTGTCTTGTAATATGACAATAGATATTATTGAATTGCATTATAAGTAAGGCAGAGATATTTTTAAAATAAACACAAAGTTTATTTATTTATATTCCTTTCTTTTTGCAAAAAATATTCTATTCCTTACAAGCTAAGCAAACGATCTTAAATATACTATTTAAAATATAGTAACTGCAGATAAACGGCTCGGTGTTAACTTAGTATTTTATAACTCGTGTGGCAATTACTATTTACTATCAAATAAAGTTAATAGCTGGTCTATCATCAATAAAAGTAATGCCTTCGTGAGAACAGAACAATAATTAAACTAAAGAAAATAGCCATTTTTTTATGAATTTCTACTGTTCTATATACTAAATTTGAATGTTCAAGATGATTACACTTTCGCTATTGAAGATACATATTAATAAAAAAATTCACAACACTTATTTCTGGTTCATAAATATGAAATTGTAGTAATTCTGTAGGTATACATTATTAGGTAAGTATATATAGAAATTGTCTTAATTCTGAAGGTAAATCATCATCATTATTTTACGCTTATCGCAATTGCTTGGGGTCGATACAATATGTACTTTTCTTTCATAGTACATATTGTAAGAGTTATTGGCAATAGTTTTATGACCGGCCGCCTGCCAGACGTCAACCCTCCTTGGGAATGTAATTGCTGACCAAAAGGCATCAGATAGAGTTGGCCAGGACGTTATAAGGCTCTTAGTCGTCTTTTACGACATTCACGAGCAAAGGGTTGATAGTATTCGTAGTCGCTACCACTCAGTCAGTAGGTATATAGTCTGTAGGTATATACCTACTCGTATTATTAGGTAAGTATATATGGGAATTGTCGTAATCCTCTAGGTATATATTATTAGGTAAGTATATATTGAAATATTCGTAATCCTGAAGGTACATATATATTATTTACACCCTATATCTTGTCTAATCCGAACTATATTTTATTGTCATTCAAATGTCTTTTTGTACTACTATCTCTTTTTCTACTTCATTAGTATTTTGTGGTCTTCCATTTAATTTCGATAATAAAACTATTTTTACAAATTCTATCGCATTTGTGTTTGATTTTTAATTTCTCGACGTTTCGAATGCTTCACAGCGTTAATGGTCACGTGAGGTCCAGTGACCATGAACGCTGTAAAGTTTGTCGCTGTAAAATTTTAAATGTTTTTAAAGAACTTCAGCTTTTATTGTTTTTGAGAATATTTCTGTTGAATTTATATTTTTAAATTATAACAATATACGGACAGCCCTTTGCGCTTTTACACAATACAACATTATTGGTCACAGTCGACCCTAATGGTCGGCTTTTGTTTTTCTTCATTTAGTGACCGCCTCTAGGGTTCACTATAACGATACAAGAGAACAGAATGTTTGCAGAGAAAATACTGAAGTTAATTTAATAAAACCATTAGCTTTTATTGTCTATGTTAATATTAGGACTAGTAATGTTACTTTATTTAGTTATTATATTCAATAATAAAAGGGTTACATTGTGTAGTGAGAACAATTTATAGATGTTTTATTTCAATTTATATGAATAAAATGGCATACACTTAGTATATTATGATAAAAGTGATCATAGAATTTATAACAGTCATAAATACGCGCAAATTATACTGCGGTATAGTTTTATTGTCAATCTAAAAGTTTGGACAAATGTGTTAACGGAGTCCCAGTCTCTCAGTCTACGTTGACTTTGTAGATATTATATGAAGGCGATATCGCTGGTATTACGCAATCTAAAGTTATATAGTTCACTGAAACTCATGGTAGGTACCTTGTTATACTGTTTTATCTCAGCTAGTAAGTCCCGCTATAGGGCTTCAGCTTCGTCCAGAGTGGAAGAAAAATTGGTTTACTATACCACGCTGGTCAGACGTGTTGGTATAGGGTATTGTTACAAGTTCAACTTCTCTTGCAAAGATGTTACATGCATTTTATATCCACATCGATAATCTAAAAACTTTTTTTTTAATTTAGCTCGGAAAGCGGCAATAGAATATGTGAGAGTAACATTTAAAGCCGAAATTATGATGTGTTGGATCTCTATCTATTCCTTGGTAAATAAAGGTAAAACATTATATAAACTATTATATATAAAAGACATACTATACAAATATTCGTTATAATTCTAAATGGAATATCATTATCAAAATTCTATTTAAATAATCGTTGATCAGTCTAAATACTGTTTTATATTTGTACTTAGTACGTTATTCAAACAAGAAAACACTGCAAATATCAATTTTCAAACGAATATTCACCGAGTTTCAGTCGTGTTTCATAAGTAGGTGTCAGTAGGTAAAATTACTCATCGCGGGTGACTTTGAAGAGGGTGCTTGAAACGATAACGGCCACTCTGTACGCTAGCGCTGATACCCGACGTTGACACTACTATTAATCTGTGTGCTTTGTATAAACCTTTGTAATTAATCTTAAATGTGGTTTTAAAATCATGTTAACAATACTTTAAGAGTTAAAGTTCATATAACTTTAACTCTATATAATATCAAATAATATATATGCAAAGGAAGGAAAACTTAAAAGGAAATCTATATTGACACATATGATACTGTAATGTAGTAGGTTTATTTCCTGCCTATTGTGCAGGAAACTCAAACTCAAAAGTGTGATTTATTTGAAATAAGATGAATGATACAAAGTATTTATAAAACCCGATTACGAAATGAAAAATGCTAAATTTCAGTAATTTGATACAAAGTATTTGATACAGGATATATTAATGTATTTTCTAGTCGTGTTGCAGTAAGAATAGAAGTGACCATCCTCCTTATAATGAGAGTATTGTAAAATTGTGTTAATGTATTGTATAAATATAAAAACTTTTTTGTCCTGAATGTTGTTACATCCAATGTGTTAGGCCGGCGTGTGCGTTATTATCAACGAATCATAGCTGAGCTACAAACCAATTGCACTGCCTTATGGATTTGTTTCCATCAATATAAAGACATGTACCTAGTCAAAATTGAGGTCCAAGTTAATAATTAAGTGAAAGTTGTAACTATTTCTTAAGACCGCATTGGCACAAAAATTATTCCCTAGTGCTCTTTAAAAAAATGGTGTTCGCGACTATATTTGTAAAAAAAATATGAGAAACGCTTAAGTAATTATTGTTTAAAATGGATATAAATTAGCAGAAAGACAGACAGACAGTCTTCGAGAAATATATTCACACAAAAAAGGATATGACGCTGTTACAAGTCAACGCATACTATAAAACAGAATAAACCGAGTAAATCGGTCCTTCCACCGTTTACGCAGTAAAATATAAAGTGCAAAAAGCGAGAAAGGGGTGTACGAATTACAGGTTTTAGTACTCAGATCTCTCAACTGTAATTTCTGTAAATATAGAGTTGAGTAAACATATATGTATATGTATGTTTACATGTTTAGAAGTGTGCGTGAAAACTTACTAGGTAAAAAGTTTTAAGTAAATCGCTTATAGTGTATTTTAATAACCTTTTTATACGAGTATCTCATTTCTCGTTTTTATAGTGTGCTCATTTGAATATAAAAAGTAGAAATAACAATAATTTGGGGCAAATCCATATTTATATAAGTTTAAGTTTGTATCCTAGTAGGAGTGGGAAAAAGTTTAATTGACATTACTGTCACTCGCACAATTTTTTATACACCGCAATAAAAAATACAGATAAAATAAAACCATAAACAACAACCACCGATTTTCGAACACTTTTCAGCGTTTATAGTCACGAGTAGACTAAGGTGTTTTATATCCAGCAAGTCAAGATTATCACAAAGGTTTTTTTATCTATTCGCTACACTCAGTAATGACTTCTAATGTTTACGCGAGTATTACACATTTGAAATAAAACTACTTTTACGGATTCTATCGCGTTTATATTTGATTTTGAATTGCCCGACGTTTCGAACAATTCAGTGATCATGGTCACGGAAGGACTAAGGTGTCTTACGTCCAATATGTCATTGTTATTACAGAAAATTATATCTACCCTATAAGATATTAAATTTTGAACCACATTTTTAATATAAAATTAATACAAATTCATTGCCAGTACAAAAAGAGAATGATTCTATATATAAAATTTATGTTGTTAAAATTTATTTATTTATGATTTGTTATTATTAAAGCATTTAATTTGTTTTTTTTTTGTGACACATTGAGCACTTATTATATAGATTTGACCCACAAAAATAGCTAAAATTTCAAAATAATTAATTTTAGTAAGATAAAGTAGGCCGCCACTCAAAAATTCAATAATAAAATTAGTATCATGCCTCCTGAGTTTTCTTGCCGGATCTTTCTCAGTGCGGCCGCGTGCCGATCCGGTGGTAGTTGAATAGTTTTGTTAGTTTTGCAAAAATTGTAAATTGCCACAATAATAATTATTCACTACAGTATTAGTTATTATATTTTAATTCAATTTTTTATACATATTTATTGCCAGCAGAATAAGAAAATTACATATGAAAAATACATTGATTTAAAATTACATATAGTAAAATAGTTTTATATGACTATTTTATTGTTGTCTTCTGACATTAATGTTATTTAATGCCTTAATCCTTGAACAATCATCCTACAGATAAACATAATTATCATATTATACGTTCGTCTCATTCGTGATAATTGCATAATTCATGATTAATAATATTCAATAACAATATTTAAAATTAAAATTAATTTACAAATAGTATCGAATATAAAAAAAATATAGGAAATAAGGGAATCCAACTTGAATAAATAAGGACTTTATATCTGCTTTTTATAATAACGGCCACGCCTTAGTTAATATTATATGTAAATAATATAATTTTAAAATGAAAATCAAGTGTTCATAGAGATATTGAATTTAAAAAAGCAAATATATTACAATTCATCAATTCCTACAACTTAAAAGGAACGAGACGAGATAGAAGAATGTGAAATTGGTATTGTATCATATACTTCTTTTAAAAGAAAACAAAGCATTAAATTCCAAATAGAAAGTTACTATACATATGTATTTCGATAACTTATTAATTTCTTAGTATCTGCACTATCATTTTTGTTCAAAATATTGATAATAAAATTTTATCATTTGCCTTTATATTTTTTTATGCGCAAACATCATATGAAATAGAATACATTACTAAAATATACAACACTGTGAATACATAAGCACTCTTCCATATACCGCCTTCCATTACGCAAACATGAAAATATTAATCATAATGTCTTCCCCAGGTAGCATGAATAATGTTTAGCCAGGTTTCACGTAGTGACGTCAGTGCTCTGACGCTTCGGCTAATACGATTATAACTGTACCGAACTAAAGCTCTGAGCCATGATGTTATGCTGAAGGCTTTTAGTCTTTATTCGGCACTCCTTTGAATTAAATATTTTGGATCATAATTTTAGATGCCCTAAAATGTAGATTCAATTTTGTGAGAAAATTGTGGATTAATTTTTTAGAGAAAATTGTACCTATATGGTTTTTAAATTTTTAATGTTCCTGTCTAACGTACACAGTATTAGAAAAAAATGACTTATTGTACAGTACAATAATAACCTACTAATGAAACTATACAAATATATGGTAATGTGCAATCAGCTTTGTACACATATCAGTGTAGCCTATGGCCTACAGAACACTGTTTTAAACTCTGCTATTACTGAATTTTTTTTGAAAGAAATATATGGATACTAATTTTGAAATTTAATTGATTTCTACAATCGTTTGTATTCTTGCTTTGACATCGTCACGATAACGACGATGTCTAGTGCAACATGTTAATTAAGAAATAAACCAGCAGTATCCTAAATAGATTCCCGTGTAGCGATGAATAAATAATACAAAGTGACACAAGCATTACTTTCCCATAGGAGTCGTAAAAACCAACTGAGAAATTACCAAGACAATGCAGCAATATCTTAGAAAGCTTGTAATAATAACTGTGCTCGCCAACCTGCCTACAAACTGTGGTGAATATGTTGTTATCTCCGGCTAGTCATATATACCAAGCATTATTTTCCCATAGTAGTCGTAAAAACCAACTAAGAAATTACCGAGAGAATGCAACGTTATCTTAGAAAACTTATAAGAATACCTATGTTCGCCAACCTGCCTGCTAAGCGTGGTCTTGATATTGTTATCTCTGTCCAGCCATATGTCCAACAGTGAACGTCCATGGAATGATGGATGGATGTTTAATATATTAACCGAAAATCCCTTTAAAAGATAATAAAGCACTAACCATTGTACAAAGTCAACATGACATGCACTCTCCGATCAAAAGTGAAACAAAAGGCAAGTTAACCCTATCAACGTAAGCGACCCGTACAATCCGGGCGCATCCTTTGTGATAGTGATACCGTAGCTCGCAAATAATGCCCATAATTAGAACCAGTGTTGATCCAATATAGAGTTAAAAGGCATAGATTTATTACTAGACAGTTTACCTAATAAAAATTTGTGAAATTAACATTTGTTATTTATCAATTAGTTTATAGTATATTCAATAAGAAATGGATTGTCTTTAAGAAGAAGAAAAACTTCAGTTAAACCCTATCAATAAGTACAGATGTATAAAAAGGTAAACACTTATTAAGCTTTTACAATAATACCCTCGTGAACAAGCTCGAAGAGATGTATTATTAATTAGTTATCGTGGAGATAAGAATAATACTATTATCGATAATATAAAGCCTACAGTGGATAAACAATACTTAGTCCCCGTGGTCATGAATGCGTATTCGAAATGTTAAGATAAGGTTTTTAAAAATAATCAAGCATATTAAATGCTAAACTTCAGTAATTTGAATAACAGGGTTATGTCGTCGTTTAATACAATTCTAACTGCAAAGTTTGAAGTATTAAGCCTGTACAATGTGTAAACATTGTCGGGTAGATGGCACACGTCTCCTTAAAGACGTAAATATAATGCGGTACGAGAATTGAAAGTCCTACAATAGTTCACGGTGGTGTAAGTGGCAGCACGATTGGGACGGATTTCCAATAGATGTGGGTTTGAATCCCACTTGTGACATTTTTCGCTCGTATTCGGTTTTTATAAATAACATTAAGATAATAAAAACAGCCTTAGCTAGACTATGGGTGTCGGAATTGGAGATCAGATCACCATCCACAGAAAAATTGATCGCGTCAGAGCGACACGTCGACATTTTGTTGCCGGGGCGTCAACGGAAGTAGGTACTGCCAGATGGGCCATCGAAGTCAAGAAATCAGTCCCGGTGATCCTATATTGGCGTTGAGGGTGTGATACGGTAGATTATTGGGTCGCCTTTCATCGTCCTATACAGTGTAGAGGGTCTGACTAAACCATAGATCGTGAAAAAAAAAGGTTATTTAAATCACAATTACAACGCGATAATATCTTGCAACGAGTTTGTAACAGATATTCGTGACATTTTAAAGCATTCTTGAGGTTATAATCTTGAATCTTTATAGCTATTATTACTCGTTTTATAAAACTGCGAGAATTAAACGTCACTCAAATATCATAACTAATATTCAACCTGTTATGCAAATGTAAGCTCGTGTAGAAAGTTTCTAATCATCTTTGCTAGCATTAGATTTTATGCAAGAAGTGTTATCGATGTAATGGATGTTAGAGGCAGATTAATATCTTGATGTAGATTATAGCTATAAATATTGCACCTCAAACCTGAAATGGTTTGAGTACCTACCGTTGAATATCTTAAAAACTTTAACAGTATTTCTGGTGTATAAACATAAAAATATTTCTGGTACTTTATGTTCAAATTGTTCAAATATACACGAATATTGACAGCCAAATTAATGTTTAATAGCAAAAATAAACAATTTGATGATCGATTAAAAATATTTTTTTTTATACCAAGTACCAGTACTCCTAAAATGTCCCGTTTCGTTGTAGTCTTTAAATACGGATAATTTTGAGTATTTTTACCAAAATCCTAACTTTTTTTCATTTACTAATAATGGTAGGATAGTGTTGACAGTTTACTGTCTACTGCTGCGGGCCGGTCTGTCCGGGGTAGTAATGGTACTACGAGTATGGACTCTCGCAGAAAATCGACGTCTGAGCCATGTGCTGTTCGGTGAGCGAGAGAGCGGAAAGCCCAACTTTCTGGGTGGGTTTGGAAATTTTATTGGTAGGCAGCGGTCGGGCGGTCCACTTGGTATTGCAAAGATCCATGGACGGCAGTAATACTTACTATTCTGTGTGCTGCTTACTCGTTTGCCACCAATAGCAATAAAAAAAAGAAAAATTACATACGTGTTATTCTGTATGAAAAGGAAATCACATTAATTGCCAAAGGAAATCAAAAACCGCATCTATAATTTGCAAGTTTCGATGTCTATGCAAGATACAGTCAACGTGGCAATGTCCACGTCATCAAAATGTAATCATCTCAAAGCATAATCGATAGTGAAACTAAAAGCTAATTAGGAAACATATGTTTGACCATAAGAGGTTAATTTTCACATTTGGTGCAGTCATCATTCATGAACTTTGCTTACTGAATAAACGTTTACGCATAAACGTTGTATTTCATAATTACTGACATATCTACTATTTCTGATATTAGTTTTTTTTGTGTCATTTTACATAATTGATGCTATTTTTAAAAAGCGATCTGGGCTGGAGCCTCTTTCACATAGAGGAATATTGACGTAAGAAAACAATCTGGTCAGACAGATTAGTATAAGATTTTATTTCGAGATTGCCTTCTCTTAGAAAGCGGTAATAACTTCTGCAGAGTGATGGAGTCACACAGATTCTTTCCACGCGCCTATTATAAAAGACTATTAAAATATGTAAGCAGGCCATTAAAAATGATAACAACTGACAATAAATACCTATCATCATTCTCCTACTCTTATCCCAATTACTTGGAGTCGATACAATATGTACTCTTTTTTCATAGTACATATTGTAAAAGTTATTGGCAATAGCTTTATGACTGGCCGCCTGCCAGACTTCAACCCTCCTTGGGAATGTAATTGTTGAGCAACCAGTATCAGATGGAATTGGCCCAGGTCGTTATAAGACAATAAAAACCTATATGGATGTATATATGGAGAATACGAAGAAAAAGGCATAAATAACTCTGCAAGTCTAGTTTATAATTTCTATAATTAATTGTATTAGCATAATTTCAAAATTTATTAGCATTCAGCGTAGTAGGTAGTAGACATACGTATTTGATGAACAATAAGTTATACATATATAAAATAGCTTAGGTAGATTATTTTTACAAGCTATTATTTGCAGATTCTATAAAATTTTACAGTATTAATTTTATAAAAAGAATAAAGTATTTAATGGAAAAAAAATACGACGTTATTATATACACAAGTATTTCTAAGATATAAGTTTAACATATAGGTCTCATCATTTGTAAATCATCTCGCATATAAGTCATTGGATTGATTCCACTGCACTTTTTTTCTCGTGATTACCACAACAAATTTACTATTATAATCCGTCACTAATTTAAATAACACTGGCCCTTAGTCAACAAATTGATTTTCCCCAGCTGATAAAAGGAATAATTATGCAAAAGTGAGACTCCGTCAGTGCTTCTTATGTTCTTAATCCGGCAGATTACAGTCAAGGAGGGATGATCAAAGGGCTACAAAATGGAACATCCCTTCTTTGGTTAATATATAATGAGAGTTTCATTTAAATCGCCGTGTTTATGTTAATTTAGTCAAAATAAATGTTACTTAGATTTTGATATAGAGCAATGTGTTTGTAATTTCTAGATTTTAAATTAAAAATCTGATTTGATTTAATATATAAAATGTATATAATAGGTGGTCGCCTGTTAATCGCAAGTTACCAGATTTCCATTGTGGGTAAAAGGCAAAGTACTATAAAGACTTCATCAAGAAATTCTTAACAATCAGTATAAGGTTTTGGTATCCCATAGAGAGCAATGAGATCTAGCTGGACTAGAGAACGTATTTATTTATTAGTCTCGTTGTAAATATACAAGGATTAGAACACAAAACCAAATAATGCTTAATAAAATGAGATGAAGACGATCCTGTTTTATGCAACTGATAATATAAAATTTTAAGATCTTAATTGAATTTAAATGGGACATAGGAAAACCCATTTGCAAACAAAAAAAAATCAACAAAATCGGTTCACAGAAGAAAGTTCTGAGGTAAGAAAAATACAGTCGAATAAAAATGAGAACCTGCTCCTTTTTTTAAATCGCTGAAAAATTGTAGCGTTTTAAAAATAAATTTAAAAAATACTAGTAAACTTAGAATAAATGGAATTATAATAAAAACATAATTCAATACATATTTGTATGTATTGAATTTTAAAATTCTACTATATATCCTGTAACTATCTATATTATTTTTCTGCCTTGGTACACTGGTAGCGATGCCATGTCATCGTAAAATGTGCACAAAATGCCATAGTTACTAGTGCCGATAACAAGATTAACTGTTAAGGATGGTAGCTATAGGTTATTTGGCAACGTGAATTTGGCAGCTGAAATTCTAACAGCATATCCCCTTGACAATTTTAGTGCGACCTAATACAGATAGTTTAGTTAATGCTATATAGCATTTACAAAATATATTTGGAATTATTTTAGATTGCCTAGTTCTAAGTTCGAATATAAATTGGACAAATTGTGTTCATTATTACCGTATATTAACTTGATTTATTTTGGAACAACAATGAGTTCCAGATTTAAATTTTAGTTCTATTCACAATAGATAGTGTTTTTATGACTATTTTACTACAAATAGTTTAAATTAAAAAAAAACCAACAGTGTAGTTATGTCATGCCAGGCCACCGAAGACAAAGATCGGGTACCGGTGGCCCACTACATATTATTTAAATGAAATCCACCTATATATTTTTATTGCCGATCCTGTGACAGATTAGTTTAAATTGATTTAAAAGAAGATGTAAAATTGACAATGGGGCTATGTATAATATATTCTCTTTTGGAGCTATGCATAATAAATTATTTGATTTGATTTGAAAATATTGCGACAAAATCTCTAATAATTCGGTTCAAATTTTGTACTTAGAATTAGTTGAAACTGCTAAAATTTATCTATATATCACATCGTCACTAATTAAAACGCGTTTTGACACCATTTTTATAACGATTTTTTAATATTAGTATATATCGTTAGTGGTAGGACCATGCTGTTGATAGTTTTCTGTCTACAGCAGCGGGCCGTCCGGGCTAGTACCATACTCTCGCAGAAGATCGACGTCTGAGTAATGGTAATGTGCTATTGCGCTTTGTTCGGTGAGCGAGAGAGCCGGAAGCCCAACTGGATGAGTTTAGGGTTTGTATTGGTAGGCGGTGGCCTAGCTATACCGTTGGTATTGCAATGGTCTAGGGGCGGCAGTGACACTTACCACCAGGTGTGCTGCTTGCTCGTTTGCCACCAAAAGCAATAAAAAAAGAAAATTACCAATATGTAAAAGAAAAATCGGTGTTTAATGTCCTTTCCAAATTTAATCATAATTTAATACAAAACCTAAACGAACCTCAGTCAGCTCATATATCAGCTTATCATGTCCATTGTTGAGTCGGTTTAGCGATCGCCGTTAGGATTACAACTTACCCAGTAAAAGTGGCGTTGGGGTACGATGTCAGAAACCTCCACGCGGTGTACCCTGGGTGCGGACGGCGGTCCCCAGTTCTTCTGTTGTACTGTCGTCCGTAGCGAATATCTGGCGCTTCGCTCCTAGCCTTCTATCCGTAGAAGGTGACCGGACGCGAATCCGCGACGGGCTCAGTCACTCATTCATTTGAGGGCTGGGCAGGCATGTGCCACCGCCACCGTCGTCAAATCGTAAACCTGATTCTTTGCTTGTCTTAGTTTCAGGAGCGAGGGTCTTGGCTTAACCGCCCGGACCGCGAGGAAGACAACCTCTATAAAGAATTTCGAATGTACATTCGAATTCGGAAATCACCCACAATCTTAAGTTTTGGCGTGCGGCGAGAAGATGCATGGCAGATGGGTTGTTCTGTTCTTAGCACGCTCCAGCCAGGGTACCGGCTGCCCCCCTGGTTGGTAAATGTAGGCTTGCCCGGGTATAGGGATCTCTGCCCGGGTCGACGTCATAGTTTCTCCCACACTCGTGGGTTTTATCATGGAAACTTTTTTAAAAAATAATATTTACGATGGGGATCATGATGATTCCCACCTCAAGGCCCGGTCATGCCAACGCAAAACTGACCAAAACGACGCCTCGTCCTCGGGACTCGAGGCGTCCGCCGAGGGTCCGGCACAGCACATGGAGGCCCAAACAACACCGAAGCGGAGGTCGACCAGGAGGAGCCGGGGGAAGACCTCCAGCTTCAAACGGCGATTGGAGGAGCGGCGAGCGCGCAGAAAGGCTGCCGCCGCCGAAGCGAGGAAGGACGGCGGTAGAGCCGAAACGGAGCCGTCGACGGACGAGGGCGACAGCGATGTCGCAGAGCCGTCCGGGGAAGATGGGGGTGGCGGTTCTACCGCCAAAATGGACGAGGGCGGTGACATTCCCGCAGGGCCGTCCGAGAAGGATAGCGGGCCGGCTGTTGAAGCCCCCGCCAGGTCGTCAGCGCGTCTTGTGGCAAAGAGCCCGGCGGCGACAGTGACAACGCTGACGACCAAGGAGAAGGCCCTCCCCTCGCAGGTGAGGAAGCGCCGCCTAAGTAAGGGTGGCAGCTCGGGTGCCGACTCAGAGGGGAGCGTGGCCAGCATGCCCCCACCTAAGGTGCCGGCTTCCCGAAGAGGGCGAGGGGCCTCGGGAGAGGAAAGGGCGGCGGCGGTTGCTGCCCGCGCCAACGGCGACCCCCCCGACCTGCGGGCCGAAAATGCCCGCCTTAATGGCGAGATGTCGGCCATTCGGACCCGGAACCGGCAGTTGGGGGACATGCTGGCGGGGATGCGGCGGGCAAACCGCCAGTTATTGAAGGACGTGGCCGACCTAAAGGCGCAAATGGCGCTGCTCGCGCCGCCTGCGCCAGTTGCGCCACCGGCCAAGGCCGGCCACTCAGCGGCCGCTGCGGTGCCGACGACGTTGGGCACTGGCGTAACGGTAACACCCGTCCCCACGGCGAGAAAGACGCCAGCCGCCGCGAAGCGCGCGTCGCTGGCTGGCGCTGGCCCAGCCGCCGCGGCGAAACTGGTCTCAGTGGTGAGGATGACGCCTCTCGCTGCGGACCGCATGCCGTGCGTTAACGCAGATCTGCGATGCGGCCATGCCCAGAGTGCGGCGGCGTCTACCTCCGAGGCAGGGGGTCTACTGGTGGTCCCCAAAATTGGCGGACCTTCGTGCGGCATGTATCAGAGCCCGAAGGTCCTACACCCGCAGCCGGCGGCGTCACCGCGACGCTGAGCGGGAGGGCCAGCTGTACGAGGCGTACCGCGATGCGCGGACGGCCTTTCGGCTGGCCATCCCAGCCGCCAAGTGTGCGAGTTGGCAGGAGATGCTGGACGGTCTCGACCGTGACCTCTGGGGTCGCCCGTATCGCGCGTCGCTGAATAAGCTTCGCGCGCAGGGCCCCCCCCTCACCGAGACCCTCCAGCCTGACTTCCTCTGTAGGGTGGTCGAGGAGCTATTTCCACGGCAGTCGGAACACACGCCCCCGGTCATGGCCTCGCCAGAACAAGACCGGGAGGCTGACGACGAGAGTGTTCCGCCCGTGACGGAGACGGAAGTGGGAGCAGCTGTGGCGCGGATTCGTTCCGCGACCACGGCCCCCGGCCCGGACGGAATACCAGTCCGGGTGCTGACGTCGCTCCTCGAGCACCTCGAGCCTCGCCTCAGGCAGCTGTACAACGCCTGTTTGGCGTCTGGACGGTTCCCTGAGTGCTGGAAGGAGGGGAGGTTGGTTCTCCTGCCAAAGCCGGGACGGCCCTCGGATTCGCCGTCGGCCTACAGGCCCATCGTGCTCCTCGACGATGTGGGTAAGCTGCTGGAGCGCATCCTCGCTGCCCGCATCGTCCAGCACCTGGAGGAGGTGGGACCCGATCTGTCGGACGCTCAATTCGGTTTTAGAAGGGGGCGTTCGACCATCGGGGCCCTGCTACGACTGAGGCAGACGGCCGCGGAGGCTGTCACCGGCGGGGGAGTGCTGTTGGCGGTGTCGCTGGACATCGCCAACGCATTCAATAGTCTGCCATTCAGCTGCATCAGGGAGGCGCTCCGATTTCATGGGGTGCCCTTGTACCTGAGGCGGCTGGTGGCGGACTATTTGGAGGGGCGCAGTGTCCTCTGCGCGAGTCCCGCAGGGGACATTGTGCGGACGTCCATGTCGTGCGGCGTTCCACAGGGGTCGGTTCTGGGGCCGACTCTGTGGGACATCGGGTACGACTGGGCGTTGAGAGGGAGTCTCCCCCCCGGGCTGAGCGTGATATGCTACGCTGACGATACGCTCGTCACAGCCCGGGGCAGGACACTCGAAGAGGCGGCGAGCCTGGCCACTCTCGGCACCGAGGAGATGGTCGGGCGAATCGAGGCGCTGGGGCTCAGGGTGGCCCTAAATAAGACGGAGGCCCTATTGTTCCATGGGCCACGCGTAAGGCCGCCAATCGGCGTCTCGCTAGTCGTCAACTCCGTCCACATCAGCATCCAGGCCCATATGAAGTACTTGGGTCTGGTGCTCGACGGGCGATGGTGGTTCCGGGAGCATTTTCGCCGAATTGCTCCCCGGTTGGTCGGCGCGGCGTCCGCCCTTTCGCGGCTCATGCCGAACGTGGGCGGACCCAGCTTCGAGGGCCGACGGCTGTATGCGGGGGTGATCCGTTCTATGGCCATGTACGGCGCACCCGTGTGGGCGAGGGCTCTGAACGCCCAGCTCAGGGCTGTTCTGTGGAGACCCCAGAGAGTCATGGCGGTCAGAGCCATTCGCGGGTACCGCACGGTATCGACCGAGGCGGCATGCCTACTGGCCGGGACACCCCCGTGGGACCTAGAGGCGGAGATGCTCTCCGACCTCTACCGGCGGGTGACCTCACTGCGCGACGAAGGTGGCTCCCCATCGCTGAGCGAGATAGCCACCTGGCGCGAGGACGCCCGCCGAGACGTCATCGCCCGTTGGGCTACGCGGCTGGAGAGGCCTAGACACGGTGTCGTCACCGTCGAGGCTCTCCGGCCCGTATTGATGGAGTGGATGGAGCGGCGGCACGGAGTCCTCTCCTTTCGACTGGTGCAGGTGTTGTCGGGGCACGGATGCTTCGGCTTTTACCTGCACACGGTCGCGTGTAGGGAGTGGACTTCGTTCTGCCACCATTGCAGCAGTGACGAGGACACGGCGCAACACACGCTGGAGGCGTGTCCGGGCTTTGACCGGCAGCGCCGTGACCTCGTCGCTGTTATCGGTGCCGACCTGACGCTGCCGGCTGTCGCGAGAGCGATGGTCGACAGCGTCAGGAACTGGGACGCGGTCGCCGCCTTCTGCGAGGCTGTCATCTCGCAGAAGGAGGCGGCGGAACGAGTCCGGGAGGAATCCCGGGACCCGGGCCGCCGTCAGCGGCCGGGGCGGCGCAGGCGCGAATACCTGCGCCTGATGCCGCCCTAACCGAGGCCTCGGGTGATCGGACCGGGGAATTGTCCGGTCACCCGACGTGAGGCCACCGCGTGAGGGCGACGCCCCAACGGCGAAATCTGTCGGGGCGTCGACGAGAGGAACCCGCGAGGGTAAACCGCCGGGCGGGCCACCGAAGTTAAAATCGAGTACCGGTGGTCCGCTCGCACGGCGAAGAGAGAAGGTTTTACTATGGTTTGTCTATGGGGTCACGCGCCACCTTTCCGTCTCCCCGGACCGATTCAGCGGGGCGAGACGCACCCATAGCCCACCAATAAAAAAAAAAAAAAAAAAAAAAAAAAAAGTAAAAGTGGCGTTTACACATCGTATTCTTTACTTCCATCGCACGGGGATTTTATTGATAATTGACGTCTACATTAATTACGGAATCAAGTGATTATCGTTAAACCTATATTATTAAATTTAATTGCTATAATTAACAAGCAATTATTTTATACTAGCTTCTGCCCGCGGCTTCGCCCGCGTAAAAGGTTACTATCCTTGAACCGAAGATTCTTGATTTCGTGCAACTTTTGCTGCACGGTCCGCGAGGAATTTTTGGATAGATGAGATTGCCGCTTCCGATGCATTTTTAAAGAAGAACAGAGTAAGAATTGAAGATTAAAACTAAATAATAGCATCTAACCACAAAAATGACATCTAACCTCACAACTTCAAATAGTTTTATACTGCATATATAATGACAGAAAAAAATAACAACAAATATAGAAAAATGGGATACAGCTGAAACTATAGTCAATTGAATTGGATATTGACGTGACCGTCGGTAATACAGTGCAACGGCATTACAATACTCAGGGTTGGAACTTCATTACTGGACTGCTAGATGGCGTTGAAGAAGCTAGATTTTGAGATTTTTTGACAAACAATTTTTTTACTTTTCATATAAAAATTTTGATTTTTTTTTAGTAAAAAGTATCCTATGTTACTTTTAATACCTCCAAGAACATGTGTACAATGTTTCATGATGATCGGTTGAGTAGTTTTAGCGTGAAAGCGTAACAAACAAACTTACATTCACATTTAGATATATTAGTAGGGATAGGATTATTAATTTATAAATTTAGATCATAATAGATAAAAACAGTGTGGTAGCGGCTACGAATACTATCAACCCTTACTTTGTTCGTGGATATCGTAAAAGACAACTAACAGACTTATAACGACCTGGGCCAACTCTATCTGATGCCTTTTGGTCAACAATTACATTCCCAAGAAGGCTTGACGTCTGGCAGGCGGCCGGTCATAAAACTATTGCCAATAACTTATAAAATATGTACAATAAAAGAAGAGCATATATTGTATCGACACCAAGTAATTGGGAGAAGAGTAGGAGAATGAATAGATAAAAACAAAATTGTTGTATTTTTTGATGATTCATAGAAGAATAAAATGCGGTTGCCGAATATGAAGTATCAAAGGAGCGAAACGTAAGTATATATTGGATTTCTATATTAAACAATCTTAATAATTATTATATAATTTTAAAGAAACCATGAACAGTAAGTACATGGTAATAAAGTCATTCCTTATTATGCGAGAATAAAGATATAAAAAAGAGTCAGAATGATATAGTACGCTAATTGCCGTTTGACTATAGACGAGGCTTCTCCCCAATAGTGGAAAGTACATTATTGAAAACAAATATAAGCACAGATATCAATCATATACAAAATTATCACACGTACAATTCCAAATCAAAATTTATATTACAAAACGCACACATATAATCAACAGAATAGTTAGTATGGTTTATAGTATAGCGGTCGGTGGGTGCGGTAGACAAATAGCTGTAATCAACTCGAAGAGCACAGCCGTGGAGAGCACCATCTCAACATTAGTACTACCATATAAACTGTTATAATATGTACAGGTTGATTTGTAATTCGTGTGTTCACTAATTACGAAATAAAACGATACGAGAACTACAAAATAGGAACTTTTTATTTTAAATAATGTTTTTTAAATAAGCTTTTTATTTCAATTTGAACGTATAGAATGACAATTAACTTATCCCATTTCTGAACTGAGGTTAGAATTAGTGATTATATTTAAAACAAATGCTAAATTTCATTACAAAATATCAAGTAATTTTTTATGCGTAGCGTGACAGATGAGCGAAAGAGCGAGAATAAAAACTACTATGGATTTTTTAATTATTAGAAAAAACCAAGCTCTAACCGTAACCGTAACCGTTTAGAAAAAACCAAGCTCTAACCGGTTAGAGCTTGATTTAAGCTAAACGTTATGAAATCTCGGGAGGGCGTCACAGTACTAAATTAAATTCAAATCTATTGATTTAATAAAACAATTATTTCTATCGATGATATTTGTATTTATGACAGGTTCGTGATTGCAACATCAGGTTACAATAATATGTCACCTAATATGAAGCGAACATATGCTCAAGGTTTCCACAAGCTTGTATACAATATTGTAAGATTTACTCGTACTCTATGTAAAAACCAAAATCAACCTGTTTTTTAAAGTAGTTACAAATGATTTCGCCATATACTCGTATTGACAAGGAAACACTCTTTTACATTCCTGTGGAAACTATAAGAAATGGCTGAGAAATCACCAGGAGAATGGACATGGGTAGCATCCCCTTGGTAAGCGTGGCGATAATATCATTAAGAGTCATTAAGAGACCTATATTAAGAGATCTAAAACGAAACCATATATTTTAAGATCAACCTGTATATCACAGTAACTGTTACGCTTCCTTTATACATTGTTTTGTGACACTATCTTGTTGTTGATCTACTTGAAACGGTGTTTTTATGTACCTAACGATATTAGAATAAACCAAGTTTGTAGTCTGTTTAATTGTAAGCACTAAAATATTTTTTTTATTATTGACTTTAAGAACTTATGTTCATTACATCTGTATTCCAATTCTCCGACTGAAGCATAAAAAGGCATGTAAAACACATATTTAAACAAATTTTAAAATATATTTTGGTTCAAAATAAATGAAAAGGCTAATAATTTTAAAATTTAGTAGTTTCTTCTTTTAATAAAAAATGTTGATTTTACAAAAAATACCAATTGGAGTCCAGTGTTTCTTGAGATTGGAAAGATAAAATTTGTAATTAGATAAATTTAAAATAACTTTTATTTTCAGTGACAATATGAATCCAACTCCTGAGGAATAATATCCTTAGACAGAACTAGCTGCTAAAACGTTACGAAAACAATATATTAACCATACAAACACGTCAATCCAGCGGAAAGCTGACCCAAAGTAATATTATAAAGAAGATATTGCAATGATATAAAAAGAGTTGACGTGTGAAGCTCAAAATACAATCAGTCTTTTGCCCTTCTTAGACCATAACTACAAGAAAGAAGTCATGATATGGTCGAGAGCCATATCATGTTGTTAGAGTTTAAAAGTAGCAGAGTAGTAATAATAAATAAATATTTTGTAGAAAATCTTGTAATTTTTAGGGACAATAATAGTCACATCATAATTCACACGAAATGCCTTCATTAAGACAGTAAAAGCCATTATAGTAATCACATATTTAAAGTAAGAAAGTTTTATATCTTATACTCAAAGGGGGAAACGAAAACCACACCAATATTTCGTCAAATAACACAAGACTATTACCGTTAAGCGAAGCGCAGTTCAAAACTTCGAGTTTGCTATCGAAATAATTTATATTATAGAGAATCCGTAGAAAATCACTCTCTTGGTTGACTGACCTAGGTTTCAAAGCTAGGATTTTATGACCGGCAGTGGCATGCTTCTTCCAGTGGACCCACAACATATATATATACCAATAATCCTTAAAATTGTTAAAGAATTTACACCAATCCATGTTCCATTTATTACATTGTAACTCTATACTAGCCGTTACTATGTCAGCAGTGAACTTTGTAGTTTTGTTTATAGTGCTATATTTAATTATTTAGGTAAATGATCCTATATTGCTGCAGAATATGAACTTTTATAATAACAAACCAAATTTCAAATTAGTAGTATTTGTCATACAAATCATTCGCGACAGACCTAGATAGATAAAGATTCCAATAAAAAATCTCGGAATTTGATGTATCTCAGTTCTCAATGTACAGTGTTTTATTATAAGTATAGGTAAATTCCACACTAATAAAGTCGTAAGCTAGAAAAGACGCTTTCAATTTACTTCGTAATATTGAGTCGGTCCAAAGCAGACTAAATTGTAGTTTAGCTTCGATAAAACCCTTCCTTTAAAACGTCGCTCCCTTGCCTAGACCAAATGCTTTCTTTGCCAAATAACTAAAATGAATCTGCCAAACAATTTTATATCTTAAAGTTATAGCCCTAACGATTAACCGTTAGTTTGTTAGAATTTGGTACTGTTCAAATTCACAAGAATTGATCTGAGATACGGTTGAAGCATTTATAGTGCATTTTATTGATGTAATAAGTACTTGACGACTATTGAGCGGTATTCAATAGTTTTAAATTTCCCCGCTTTAGGATTCTGAATGTTATATAAGTGATTTGGTTTGGTCAATAAAATTTTATTGGTATTTTATAGCGACATATCTATAAAGTGAGGTAGGCGGCATAATAAAATGATTAAGGATAGAAAATATAATAAAATTGTAGTAAAGCCGAAGTGAAACTATAAAAGTTTGATATGCAAATAGTAAGTAATATAATAGTATTAAGTTTAGCTAGTGGCCATATAGCCTCATGTCTTTGTAGTGATAATGCAACGTAGTCATTTTAAGTAATAAACGGTAATATAACGTAGTCTTTGTAATAATCCGTATAACATCTTTTCAATGCATATAAATTCCACTTCCGGGAGTAAATCTATTCTGTTTAGGAATAGATTGTTCTACAATTTTACATATTCCGAGCAGATGTCCATAGGGTTTTATTTAAAGTTCTTTTACCAGAAGTGATTTTATCGCTTTAAGTTCTTTATTTGAGTTATAGCACAACTGAGGAACGAACACAATACAGGAACGGAAAAAGATGAAAAATTTAGTAATTACTTAGCAAATCGCGTCTAACTTATACAAAATAGATTTCTTAAATAATAATGTTGTAAATAAATTATGTTTTGTTGTAGCTACTGTAGAACTCTACGTGTAGTGTCGATGTAAAAATAATCTTATTTATGTTCAAGTGTCGACGTGATATAGACGACTAAAAAATGTAAGCAGATAATATCTCTATAAAGAAAACTTAAAATAGGGATCTATGTCAAACCATACGGCCAGTGTGGAATAGTAGTCTACTCTTCCTTCTTATTGTACAGAGATGCTTGTGCTCAATAGTGGAACGTATATGGGCTGAGGAACGAAAGATGATTTATGGTAATCGCTGTATACTTAATTAATTGTATAATTAAAGCGCGGTAATGACCACGCTGATATATTGACTGAAAGAATAACGGTTATCTCTAGAACAATTCAGGTACTAATTTTAATTTCTAAGAATTATTTTTTTTTTTTTTTGGTTCTGTTCGTCCATTCGGACAGGCAAAGGGATCAAAGCCCATACAGCCAATTCTTATTTAATTATTTTTCATACATTGTTCATCATTTCTTCATATTATGTAGCCTTAATAGTCATTGTCTGTCAGTAAGTCAAGTCGTTACCATTAATCGGGCGCTGATAACAAAATACACGTAAACCACTATTATACCATATTCACTACACTTCAGCACTTTAACTGTACCATATTGCATAAAATACCAGCAAAATTATTCAATATAACACCACAAAACACTAAAGAAATGAATATAATACAAGAGCGTGACATGACATTTCCACATTCGCGCCAAAACTCCTAAGAATTATTATACTCATAAGTATGACCAGCCGCAAAATTTAAATACGACACTAAACGAGAAAGTGATATTAAAAATTTCAGATATAAATTTTAAAAGTGCCGTATAACCACCATCTTATTAGAATTTTGTTTTGAAACCTCATTGAAAGCACACCGTTCGTCCACTGCAATTTACATTCAAAGATGGTGGTTAAAATATTTACATAGAATTATATTAAGTTTGGAGTAAGGCGTTATTATTTGTTTTCATTACACTTGATATGTCTCTAACGCACATATAACGCGGTAATCAAAATATTAGCTTCCCGAGCCGAGTGTCATAGATTCAATTACCATACAGGACAATTCTTTACGCGTTCCGTAAATAGTTACTACAGCAATTCTCAGAGAATCGCTGTAATTTGTATCTATTATAATGGTTTCTGTTTACCTCCTCCGTCCTGGAGTCTCTCGTGACCATAATCACTGTAAAGTCTTCGAAGCGACCGGAAATTAAAAATCAAATAAAAACGCGATAGAATCGGTAAAAGTAGTTTTATTTCAAACTAGCTTCTACCCGCGGCTTCGTCCGCGTAAAAGATTACTTTCCTAAAGTTTTTAATGCCGTATTCTTATTTTACCCCTTAGGGTAATTTTTTTACAAAATGTTAATGTCATATTTATTTATATCTAATAAATAGCCTAAAAATAAGTTTCAAGCTTTCTGGCTTTAAAAATGACGATATCTACTTCCTTTTCATCCCCCTTTACAACCCTTTTTTTTGCATTAAAAAGTAGCTTATGTCCTTTGCCAGGTTCTAGATTGTCTGTGTATCAAATTTCATTTAGATCGGTTCAGTAGTTTTGGCGTGAAAGAGCGACAGACAGACAGAGTTACTTTTGCATTTATAATATTAGTGAGGAAGTAAGGATTGCACTGTCTTTAAAAACTAACACGAGAAACCAGTTTTGAATAAAATTGTCGTGGGACTTAGATTAGATAGTAATAGCATGTGTGTCTATGAGAATTAAACTACATTTGGTGAACATATGTTTGTTTGGTTACGAAGTTCTAGACTTTATTATCAAGCTCAATGCGTAGAATTTAGGTAACAAATCAGTAAAAGAATTTACTATTTCCGTTGATGAATAATATACTCATCATAACTAATGCGTAAATTGTTTAAGAATGATAATATGTAATAATATTATGATGCTTTTTTGGTCTTATGATATAAGGAATTTCCGTGTGGTGACGGAGTAAGACTACAATACACACCCCCATATCTTCGCCGTAGGTCGTGGACGTGATCGTACGAGACGACGAAGCGATATACAACTAGAGGATTCGATCCCGGTCGATTTTTCTAATCCCGGGATTTCGGGATTATCTACAGTTAATCCCGGGATCCCGGGATAGTCCCGGGATTGTATTGGTAATGGAAAATGGTAACAAAAAGTCAGTAAACATATTAAAATCAATTTTTGAGGACATAGAATATTCAAGTTTTAAATCACCAAAAAGGCGGTTAAACAAAATTATACTGTTTTTTATAAACTTTCTTATAAAATGTCCAAACTAGACACTACTGTAAATAATTTATGAAACCAACAATAAACTTCAAAAAATCAACTTCTTTCTACTTATGTTTATGGGTATATTTTAAATTAAATTGACCAGAAACATTATAGATTACTTATTTAAACCATGAAAATTAAAACATTAATGTATTTTTACTTTTTAATAATTTGATTATCACCAATTAACAAAAAAATATCAATACTTACACGAAGTGAAGTGGAAATTTTTACACACTTTAACGCATAATCCGATCGTTAACAAAAACAAATGAAATTACTTAGTATGAATCAATTATTAATATGTGTATTCTAAGTGAAATCAGACGTGTAAATAAGTTGGCTGTTAATACGTCAAATCAAGATAAGTGCGTTTCGTCTCACGCACATTTGTATTGATTAATTTAAAAAAATGTATCAATCCTGAAAATCCCAGGATTCATTAAATTTGATCCCGAAAATTTCGGGACTAAAATATAACCGGGATCCCGAGATCCGGGATTCCGGGATCGAATCCTCTATATACAACGCATATAACATATAGACATATGTAGGTACCGGGGGAGACCGAGACTCACCTACCTAGACCAGATCAGTCATGTACTGAAGGAAGGTGGAGTCAAGAGTCTCCGAAACAGGCGAGCGTGTATGAAGAGAATTATGAATGTTGAGGAAGCGAGTGAAGTATGCAAGGATAGAGTTCTCTGGCCCTCTGTTCTCTCTGGCCCTCTGTTCTCTCTGCCTACCCTGCAAGGGATATGGCGTGATGATATGTATGTATGTATGTATAACATATAGATGTTATATGCGTTGTATATCGCTTAGTCGTCTCGTACAAGCAAGAGAAGGAAAACTCTAAACAAAACCCTATACTAACACGTCTGACTAGCGTAATTGACCTACTACACGTAGGTCAATTTCCCTTCACTATGGAGGAGGGTCGAATCCAACAGTGGGACATATATGAGCTGAGATGATGATGATATAAGGAAGTGACTACTGATATTTTTTTATAAAGGAAAGCGGTCTTGGAATAATTGAAATCGTCTTTAACAATAGATTCTGATACTGTAACCGATGGATTTCAATAAGTCCGTTCTTTTTTAGATTAATCCCAAATAATACATAGTTATGATATGCATAAAAACTAGACAAAATAAATACTAGAAATTCATTTGTACGATGTTAGGAACTACAATAATAATAACAATTTATTTAATTACACAAATTAAGACAGAGAATAATATACTACATTATTATATGGAAGCGCGAGTTGGGTATGTAGAAAAGAGCATGAAAGTAAAATTAATGCGGTCGAAATGCGATCTCTACGGAAAATCTGTGGAGTTAGGCTGATCGATCGCATTCGTAACGACCAAGTAAGAGAGCGAGTAGGTATGAAAGAGAGTATTGGTTATTTATTAAGTAATCTGTGGTATTGGTGTAAAGATGCGAAAGGGTATACTCCGATGGTTTGGACATGTGGAAAGAATGCCACACGAACGTCTGGTTAATAAGATAAACAATGCGAAAGTGGAATGATGTAGGTACCGGGGGAGACCGAGACTAACCTACCTAGACCAGATTGGTCACGTACTGAAGGAAGGTGAAGTCAAGACTCTCCGCAACCGGCGAGCGTGTATGAAGAGAATTATGAATGTTGAGGAAGCGAGTGAAGTATGCAAGGATAGAGTTCTCTGGCACTCTGTTCTCTCTGCCTACCCTGCAAGGGATATGGCGTGATGATATGTATGTATGTGGAAAATATAGGAATATATAGGTTTAGGAACCACATACTTATTTTACTATTGCCCATGAAAGACCAGCTATTGAACTTGGAAGTTTACAATAACAAAAGAAAATTATTTTATTTATAAAACCCGAGCATATTAAATGCTAAATTTCAGTAATTTATATTATTTTATATTTAAATATTATACTATATTTAAATGCACTTTTTTTATAAAATTAATGAATATAAATAAGTTTAAAAGAAAACGACTACACAAATAGCGTAGTAGTTAAGATACCAACTTATCGTATCAAGTACCATGTTCATTCTCATCCAGAACGATATTTTGTACGATCTACAAATTGTTAGGAGTCTAGGTATAATTTATGTTTAATTATATTTGAAAAAAGGCCTCCACGATGGATTATTTTAATCACCCAGCATTGAGCGTGTAGTTGTTATTAAAAACTATAACATATATTTGAAAAAAAAAAAAATTACAAGTAAGTACTAAATTAAATGTATCAGTGCATATCGATCGTCCGGTGTGTACCATCTGTTAAGCGAAATCTCTGTCGGGTCCATTATGAAGAGAATATTTCCTCCGCACCGCGGGGAATTGCCGCCGGTAAAATTTAGTGATGTCATATAAATCATATCGTACCAAAATTTACCGCAGTACTGGTCAGAGGCAAGCTAGTAACTCATACAATACCCGTTAACAATCACGAAAGTATTTTTATTGTTAAAAATATTATAACAATTAATTTTGAAAGCAAATCTATACTATAAAACTTCTGTAACAGACATAGGTAGAAACATTTTTTTGTGTTCTATATGTAGGTACATATGTCAATAGCTGTGTGGCAGCGGCTACGAATACTACCAACCCTTACTTTGCTCGTGGATTTAAGACGATTTAATTTAAAAAGACGACTAAGAGCCTTATGATGACCTGGGCCAACTCCATCTGATGCCGTTTGGTCAACAATTACATTCCCAAGGAGGGTTGAGGTCTGGCAGGCGGTCGGTCATAAAACTATTGCCAATAACTTTTACAATATACACTATGAAAGAAGAGTACATATTGTATCGACCCCAAGTAATTGGGATAAGAATAGGAGAATGAAGATGATGATGTACATATGTCAATATACACTCATTTGCAAAAAAAACGGGCGGTTTTGATTTTCATTCATATTTAAAAAGATACAATACCAAAAAGGTTTCAATCGTTTGTACACGTTACTGGCCGGTTTTAAAAATGCTGTGGTATTTAAAAAAGTACGTTCTAAATTCAATTTTTCATTTGATGTTCATTTTTACAGAAAACCCCTTTTTATCCTACATTTTTGGCGCGAAGTTCCAGAAGTTAACATCGACTTTCATAACTTTTATTCAATTTTTATCGATTAATTTCATATCCTTGACTGTCAAAGCTTTATTTAATGCTGTTTGGCTGTATCAAAAATGGTAGATAAAGTGGTAAAAGCTACCAAAATTATCGCGCTGCTTGAAGAGGGTTGCAGCCAATGTTTCGTGGCTAGGAGGCTAAATGTTAGTCGCTCGACAGTCCAAAGGACCTGGCAGCGATATCAGGAGACTGGTTCCGTCGAGAGAAGGCCTGGTTCTGGAAGAAAACCATGTACCCAACCACGGGATGATCGTTTTCTTGTGAGTCGCGCATTGAGAAATCGCAAATCTTCGTATGTGGATCTTAAGAACAACCTCCAAGAAGTAAGAAATGTGCATATTAGTCTATGGACGGTCAGGAGGAGGCTTCTCGCTGCCAATATACGCAGTCACCGCCCGGCCCGCGGCCCCAAATTACTCCGTGAGCACAGAGTTCACAGGCTTAGGTTCGCTAGAAATTGTGAATCATGGACTCAAGACGATTGGAATAGGGTTTTGTTCTCTGATGAAGCCAGGATATCTCTGTTCGGTGAAGATCGACGTCGGCGAGTGCTAAGAAGACAAGGAGAACGCTTTGCAGAGGCATGTTTCGAAGAAATCACACCTTATGGTGGGGGCTCTGTTATGTTTTGGGCAGGAATAAATTCAATGGATCGTACAGAGTTAGTCTTCATTGAAAACGGCTCACTGACTGGGCATCGATACATAACGGAAGTTCTAATTTCTCATGCACAACCCGCATTGGCCGCTCTAGGTGAAGACTCGATTTTTATGGACGACAATGCTCGCGCCCACCGATCCCGCGATGTTAATGCGTATGTGCAAGAGGTCGGCATTCGTCGTTTGGATTGGCCAGCTCGAAGTCCCGACCTCAATCCCATAGAGCATGTCTGGGACGTTCTGAAACGGCGTGTGAGATCAGTACACCCGGCTCCGCAGACCATCAGAGAGCTGAAGAATGTGATTACTGCGGAGTGGGAACGTATTCCGCAAGCAAGTATCCGGGATATACTCGCTAGCATGCCCAGACGAATTCAAGCTGTGATTTTAGCTAGAGGGGGTCACACTCGATACTAAACATTTATCTGCTTTTACTTTATTAAAGAAAAACAAACAAAAAAACTTTTTTATTTTTACTTCATGAGCATATGCACTACTAGCGAATATACACTACTAGCGAGGTTTAGCATTATTTCCCATAAATTGTATCTAAATTTTATGAAATACTGATGAAAACGATTATTTTCTTATTAATTTACCAAATTGTGTGGATAAAACTACCTATAATTATCAAACAAAGAAATATTAACATTTGAAATGGTTCATTGCTTAGGTGCCCGTTTTTTTTGCAAATGAGTGTATAACACAAAAATATTACTGCCTATACTCGTTATAGACTTGGAAAATTGCAACCGCTGTATACCAAACAGGTTTCATTAGAAAGGCAATAATGCGAAGATGATTTTTGAACACTAACATAATTCTTTAGAATCCGATAGATGTCGCTGCGATCGATTTCAAGGATTTCTATTATTTTTTTTAATATGTACAGAACAAACAGCGTCTGTTGACAGTCAGCGTTACTATAATATAAATTATACAAACCAAAACAGTTTTTAACATACTGCTAACTACCTTAAACAATTATTTGAATCCAAGACCATATGATTGGGACGCTCTTTATTGCAAATAGGTTCACTCGAGAAGAATCTATATATTATAAATGAGATTAATTTAGATCGTAAAACACGTTAAGTGATTTTATCATGGATTTAAGTGCCCTTTTATTTAGCATAATTATCTACTTCTCAAGATTAAACTGGCGTAGCTTGAGTAAGATATATCTATATATGAGTAGGTCTATGTACCTTACTACGGTTCTGCCGCGTGGATAATATTTTCAAAGTATCCATATTTATACAAATAATTAAAATTAACGTGCATCTTATTATAATAATTTCTGATATTTACGCGAATCACGAGAGGACGTCGATAACGAGGTGAGTTCTCCCGTCACGTCACTCAACTCTACATCAACGCTGTAAATTGTTCGAAACGTCGGGAAATTAAAAGTGAAATGCAAACGCAATAGAATCGGTAAAAATATTTTTATGACAATTGTGTATCTTAATGTCTTTACAATGCATATATAAATGCAATAAAGGTATGTAAGTAATCATTGTTTAAGCAAATATTTTTTTTTTGTGTGACTTAGTTGTTAGCCTCAGATGGCTATGACATCTTTACCCGGACTGTGGGTGAGCGCTGAGGGCTCTCAACCCGTAAAAGTTAAGCGACCGTTCCCGAGGGCACCCCCTGTGGGGTACGGACCTCGGCTCGGGGGGTCGCTGGCAAAGTGGGTTCTCCCACGTTTAAGATTTGAACGCGACACGACTTCCGACCTCGACGGCGAGGACGGAATCGATATTTATAGATATAATTTAATTATTATAGTGGAAGGTGTCGGTACCTGTCGCACAGTTATACGCACAAACATATTAGTTCAGACACCTTCGTTTAGTTCATCTTAAAATCTACATAAATTGTTATAGTATTATTTAAAACTAAGATGGAATTATTGTATGCACAACACACATTGTTGAACTAAATAAAATTATTATTATTAAAATAATATTATTATTATTATTTTTTTTTAATTATTTTTTTTATACATACATATCATCACGCCCATATCCCTTGCAGGGTAGGCAGAGAGAACAGAGTGCCAGAGAACTCTATCTTTGCATACTTCACTCGCTTCCTCAACATTCATAATTCTCTTCAAACACTCTCGCCGGTTTCGGAGACTCTTGACTCCACCTTCCTTCAGTACATGACCGATCTGGTCTAGGTAGGTTAGTCTCGGTCTCCCTCGGTACCTACATCCTTCTACTTTCGCATTGTATATCTTCTTAACCAGACGTTCGTTCGGCATTCTTTCCACATGTCCGAACTATCGGAGCATTCCCTTTCGCATCTTTACACCAATACTCTCTTTCATACCTACTCGCTCTCTTACGTCGTCGTTATGAATGCAGTCGGTCAGCCTTACTCCACAGATTTTCCGCATAGATCGCATTTCGACCGCATTAATTTTACTTTCATACTCTTTTCTGCATACCCAACTCTCGCTTCCATACAGTAATGTTGGGACAAGCACTGCGTTATATATTACTACACGTGCCTTCTGGCTGAGGTGGTGGCTACCGAGAAGTTGTCCCAACGCTCCGTTCACTCTATTTCCCGCATTCACTCTTCGCTCTATATCAGTGGTGTACCTTCCATCTCGGCTAAATCCACATCCAAGATATACAAATTCATCCACTTGCTCTAGTACATCATTACCTATTGTTATTCTTACATCTGTTCTGGCTTCATCTCTTTCAAAGACCATTATTTTGGTTTTTTTCACATTCACGCGTAGACCCCTTTTCTTACAATCTTCTGTCATTGTGTCGACTAGGGTCTGCAGGTCAGTCGCTGACTGTGCCAGCAGGACTGTATCATCTGCATAAAGCAGAGCAGAGACCACTGAGTTGCCCATCGGGACTCCCACATTCATATCCATTCAACCTTTGGAGACATTTATCCAGATATATGATAAACAGCCTGGTTGACAGAACGCACCCCTGCTTAACGCCGATATTGACGTCAAACCAAGGCGACATTCCATCATCCAGCTGCACACAGGCTCTACAGCCCATGTAACTGAACTGCACAGCCTGTAGCAGTTTACCGTTAATACCATACTCCGGTAAAATGTCCCAAAAAAATTTGTTTTTATAGTAAAAATAAATACAACTAAGAAATATTAACAGCAAGCATTTTCTGAAAGTAGTCCTGTCATAAAGAGCAATTTCACTTTACACTCAACTTCAACTTCACTTTACACTCAACTTCACACACACTTCAATTTAATTAGAAAAGATAAACAGGAGAATTTGGCAAGTTTCCATATTTCTTTTATTAATTATGGGCGACACGAGGCAAAAAGCATAATTAATTACCCAAAAAGTATAGGACATAAAATCAAAATAAGCATAGCAATGCAGCACCACGGATATGATAGCTCAACGGGGCCTATGTGTAAGCCTTAACATTGATTCTAATACTAGGTAGAGCAGAAGCGCGAAGCAAAAATAATCCTATGCAATATTACTTTAACATAATATAAAAGTAAAAGAATACTATTCACCACCCCATATCTTACCCGTGGGTGATCGTACGAGACGACTTAGGGATATGAAACGCATATAACATCTATGCGAGAGGAGGAAAACTCGAAACAAAACCCTATACCAACACGTCTGACCAGCGCGGTATAGTAGGTTAATTTCCCTCCCATTACGGAGGAGGCCGGAGCCCAACAGTGGGTCATTTATGGGCTGTGATGATGATGATATAAAAGTAATTAGAAATTGATATCTTAATATTTATATGTTAAAGATCAAATGTCGCCGTTTCCTTTCTACAAATCATATCTTAATTGCCAACACGAAGCGACACGAAACTCATAAACCAGTTATTATATAAACTACTACGGTGCATACGACAGTCATAAACCAGTTACTATGTAAACTAATATGACAGCTGTAATTAAGTGATGGATATAAATATTTTTTACTTTGAAGTCGTCTTATGAAAATTGTACACAACAAATTGTGATTTTTATTGCATTAAACAATAGCCTATTTTATTGCTGACTTCGTTCCGTCGCTTTGTTTAGATAGATCTCATACATGGGTACATATTTTTGTTGCTAACAGAGATGCTTGCAGCTTATAGGTGGACTACTAAGTACTACCTTCGAAATTAATTAAGTAATACCTTATTAAGTGATTATCTTAATTAATTTTAATACAATTTTCGATAAGAGATAAATTTAAATTAAAACTTATATCCTCTATGATACGTGGAAATTGACCTACTATAGATACTACCACACAGGTTGGTATAAAGTTTCAAATAGAATTTTCTATCTTGCGTCGATGTTACCTGCAAATTATATTCCTTAGCCGTCTTTTACGAGACCCATGAATATGGTGAATTGTATAGTGTTTTTTTCGTTAAAAATCACCACCCTGCACTAAGTAAATAACCCTCGTATTGCTGGAGACTTTACAAATATATAATTAACGCAGATAAATTACACTCAGGGAGAGCAACATGTGGATCGCACAAAGTATTGACTTACGTAAGAATCGAACCCTCGGCGCTGGCACGGCAGGCCGTTATTTAACCACTACGGCATCTGCGCATTAAAATTATATACTTATTCCGTCACCATACGGTCAGTCCGTGTACAGACATTTAACATCATCATCACAGCCCATAAACGTTCCATTGTTGGACTCGCGCCTCCTCCGTAATAGGAGGGATATTAACCTACTATACCGCGCTGGTCAGACGTATTGGTATAGGATTGGGTTTTGTTTCGAGGTTTCCTTCTCTCGCATAGATGTTATATGCGTTTTATATCCCTTAGTCGTCTCGTACTATCACCCACGGGTATAATATGGGGTGGTGAATAGTATTCTTACTCCGTCACCATACGGTAAACAGACATTAGTCAACATTAAAACTCGATATTTGAAGCTCCTTAACTCATTGCCTAAATCGAGTTGGGCGTTAAGCTGGTTGCTATACCAGATAAATTAAAGACTGCATTAAATGATAATTTCTAATAAGAGCTGGAATCTAAAACATCCAAAATAAAGATGTGCGTAAAGATAATCATTAGAGATCAGGGTAACGGTTACTCACTTAAGCAGTATCAGAATCTTGTGATAAACATAAGTCAAACAATTGGCCATTGTTATTTGGGTCAGTGCGATAGCGCACGGATGGATTAATTCGTATTCAATGTGATTACGTCACATTTATTTGACGAGAAAAACGTCTGCTGATAATTAATTATTGATTTTACATATAACAATAATATAGAAGAAATTTATATCAAGCCAGTAGATTATTTTTGTAAGGACGAGTTTGCAAAACTTATATTTATAAACTGCGTTGCTTCTAATATTAATAATCTGTTTATATTATTTGTTTTCGTTTCCATAGTACTCCGGCACCACACGAAAAATGTAGAAAGAATATCATCATCTCAGTTCACATATTATTATGTCTAACCTAACCTATTATTGGGCTTGGGCCTCCTCCACAATCGGAGAGAAATTGATCTACTATACCGCGCTGATCAAAAGTGTCGGTATAGGGTTTTATTTCGGGTTTTCCTTCGCAGATTCTATATGCATATTATATCCTTTAATCGTCTTTTACGATACACACGGACAAGAGAGGAGGTGGCCAATTCTATTCTTACTCCGTCACCACACGGAAAATATATTACCTAATATTTAGATTTTAAAAAAACGCTAAAGATTTTTTTCAATACCGGTTTTAAGACATTGAGTACCTACCTACTTAATGAATTATCATTAAGTATGTAGGTATAAGCTATTAAGCTTGAATAGTAGGTAATATGATATAGGTAATGGGCACATGAGGAAGGGTAAAAGAGAATTCATGACTTTAACACAAGTTTAAGATAAAAACACTTGTCCTAAGGTTGGAAAGATTAATTTATTTCTAAGACAGATGTCTGTAGCCCTAGGGGAAGATTTTCACCCCTGTGTCAACGTTTCACAGTACATAAAGTGCTGTGCGTCATTGCACTGTAGTAATGTCCTCACTTCCTCAACCCCACCTTGGTTGAATGAAGAGATTTGACTGCGAAGGATTTAGAAAGGAATTAAAATTTGTTTAATCGTAAGTTGAATGTTGTTTCGTTGAGTGATAATTGAAATGTTTTAATTTGCTTATAAATTTTGGTTAAGCTATATTCCGTATAGATTACACAGGTAAATAAATTTGATAGCGTAAATAAAATAAACCTTAAACATATAATATTTTTCCGTGTGGTGACGGAGTAAGAATACAATTCACCACCTCCTCTCTTGGCCGTGTTTATCGTAAAAGACGATTAAGGGATATAATATGCATAATATATAGAATCTGTAAACGAAAACTCGAAATAAAACCCTATATCTGACCCGTGGGTGATCGTAAGAGACGACTAAGGGATAAAAAACACATATAACATTTATGCAAGAGAAGGAAAACTCGAAACAAAATCCTATATCAACACGTCTGACCAGCGTGGTATAGTAGGATAATTTCCCTCCTATTGCGGGGAGGCCCGGGCCCAACAGCGGGACATATATGGGTTGTAATGATGATGATGATAATAATGATATAATATTTATTACTTGCATAAAAATTATTTCAACTACATAGGCAATTCAGTCTGAATTTAATACGTGACATAATTTATCCTACATTTAATTAATTCTCATTATTTTATAAATAAAATATTTGTTTTTTTAAGACCCGTTAACGTTTTTTCTGTAGCACATATGTGTATCTTTCGTTGAAATGTATGTGTGTGCGTGTGTGTGTGTATAACATATGGATTTTCCATGTGGTGACGGAGTAAGAATACAATATTAACCTCCCCCTGCCTTGATCGAGAGCGTCATAAAATGCAACTGAGAGATATGATATATGTCTATAACATCTATGCAAGAGAAAGAAAATTTCGAAATAAAACTCTATCATCTTAGCACCATGGTATAGCAGGTTAATTTCCTGCCTATTATGGAGGAGGCTCGAGCCCATTAGTGGAACATATATGAACTGAGATGAAAATATAGCCCACTTCTATTGATCCTAATTTGCAGAAGTAGGATGACTTTTTTAACTATTTTCTTTTTTTTTAAAGCGAACACCTTTCATTCACGAATAAAAGTCTTATGTCCCAATGGTCTTTATAAACATAAAGAAGATAAATTACATGTGGACTCAGAATAGTCATTCAGAAATAACAATTTATTGATCGCCGATTATTTACCAATGCTCTAACCGAACCCACGCCACTCAGAATGAGAGGTCGCTATTTATTCAATTACGCTATCTGTGCAGACATTTTTACTTTTATATAACAATAGCATGGTACTTGCGGGCGATGACCTTGCATTGTCAATACAACAACATTTCAATAAATTCCCATCATTATCAAGTTTTTTTTTTTTTTTTTTTTTTTTGTGTGTCTTAGTTGTTAGCCTCAGATGGCTATGACAACTTTACCCGGACTGTGGGTGAGCGCTGAGGGCTCTCAACCCGTAAAAGTTAAGTTCAAGTGGCAGATTCTCGTGCTTAGTTACATTGATAGTCTGACAGTCTGTACCTATACTTAGAAGTCAAGTTATAACTATAAATTAAATGAATGTACCTACATTATTATTCCTACTACATTTTTGAAAATAACTAATGGGAACATTTAATTAGGAGGTCGGAATTCCAAATAGCAATGAGACATAAATGCCGAATCGGTTACAACGCGAATGAAGGCATGGGCAAAGCCAAAGTAGTAGATATATGTAAATTATATTTAATGGGCTGTGAAATATACTATACATACTCTGCTCAATTATGAAAGTAAACTGTAATAAAATACTAACCTATGATGACGAGGATATTAAAAGCTGACTCTTAGCCGAGTTATACCTGTAACAAAACAAAAAAAAAACATAAGATACCATCCTAAGTCAGATATTAATTCAATACAGCTGCCAATGTTTATACAGTGTCATCGTCAAAAAATCTTTAATTAATTCTGATCCATATTTTTTTAATACACCACCCTGTACGAATGAAATAATTTTTGTATAGCGAGGGCCTTTACAAACATATAATTAACGCAGACAAATTACACATAGACTCAAAACAACACTTTGTGGATCACACAAAGTATTGTCCTGCGTAGGAATCGAACCGACTATACTGGCACAGAAGGTCGGTATCTTAACCACTATGCCATCTGTGCAGACATCTTGATATACGATATTTTCGTATGATGACACATAATATTAATCAAGGGAATAGCATCATTCAAATATTAGACTAAGAGCCCAGAACTGCCAAAATTCTTCATTTCCAATCTAATCTAATATCTTTAAACGAGCAATTCTTATATATTTCTATACTTATTTATTTACATATTTATACATAATCATAATCTTCACAATGCCACCAAAGATTGTCATGAAATATGGTACGCAGAAAAAAAATTGGTATGGCGGGAGCGATAATATTTTTTTTTTTTTATTACTGATGGTGGCAATCGAGCAAACAACACACATGATGGTAAGTGTCACTCCCGCCCATAGACCTTTGCAATACCAGAGGTATAGCTAGGCCGCTCCCTGCCAATACAAACCCAAACCCACCCCAGTTGGGCTTCCGGCTCTCTCGCTCACCGAATGAAGCGCAGTAGCACATTGCCATAGACGTCGATCTTCTGACCTCCCACTAGAGAGATAGAGATAGAGTGAGATATATATATATATATATATATAGATGGGGGTTGGGGGTGAGTACACGCTATTGGTTGATGTATGTAAGTAAAATAGATTTAAAAAATAGTTTGCCAAAGTTTCACTTCTGATATGTGTACTTTGTACACACGCATAATTTATTTATTTTTTTTAGATTTTTCCTGCGTGTATGTGTGCAAATACGTATCACGCAAAATTTATTTAATTTTTGAAACGCAGTTTTCATCGATTTAGTACCTATTAAAAACAATAATAAATCTCGAAATAATAAATATCTAAGAAATCAACACAAGCAAAGCAGCGGTGTGCCCGCTAATAATAAGTATATAGTACTAGTTTCTGCCCGCGGCTTCGCCCGCGTAAAAGGTTACTTTCCTAAAGTTTTTGATCCCCTATTTTTATTTTTGACCATCGGTAATACAGTGCAACGGTATTACAATACTCAGGGTTGGAACTTCATTACTGGACTGCTAGATGGCGTTGAAGAAGCTAGATTTTGAGATTTTTTGACAAACAATTTTTTTATTTTTCATATAAAAATTTTGATTTTTTTTTTTAATAAAAAGTATCCTATGTTACTTTTAATACCTCCAAGAATATGTGTACAATGTTTCATGATGATCGGTTGAGTAGTTTTAGCGTGAAAGCGTAACAAACAAACTTACATTCACATTTATATATTAGTAGGGATAATAAGTGGTAATATATATAGAATTATAAGTGGTTGGGGGGCATAGTCCGGAGCGTGCTCGTTCGCGTCCCCTGCCAGTCTAATTAGACTGCTAATCCGGCTCGAAATGCGTACCGCAATGCGGGTTAGGGCGTCCCCCGGAGGCGACGTGTACCGACCCGCCCCCGTCGGTACGAACTTCGGCAGTTGCGGCGATGGGGGCCGCCACCCATCACGCCTTGCCCAGTCAGGCGAGTCGAGGAGAGCAGAGTGCCGGGTGGGCACGTGGAATGTAAGAGGTTGTGTGGAAGGTAAGTTGCACGAGCTGATATCCGTCATGGCGGACAAACAGCTAGACGTGCTCTGTGTAGCAGAGACCAAGCGAAGGGGCAGCGACGCCTGCGATCTTCCTGGTGGCGGGATGGCTCTGTGGTCTGGTGTACCACAGAGCGATCGAGCCAGCATGGGGGTAGGAGTACTGCTGTCCTCTCGCTTGGCCTCAGGTGTGAAGGATTACGGAATGTATGATCCCAGACTTCTCTGGGTCCGTATAAAACTTGGTGTCACCAAGGTATTCATGGTTGTAGCATATGCTCCCGTAGGATCCTCGGTGGCATCAGACCTAGAGAAGTTTTGGGATAATGTTAGGGAAGTTCTGGATATGGCAGAAACCAGTGAACGCGTGATTGTATGCGGAGATTTGAACGGATGGGTGGGGACCAAGCGTCCTGACTATGAGGACGTACTTGGTCCATTTGGTGATAAGAGAATGAACGACGCAGGTAGGCTCATAGCTGATGTGTGCATGGAGAGAAGCCTTATTGTGTCAAACACATTTTTCCAACATAAGGACATCCATATGTATACATGGAGAAGGAATGAACAGAAAAGTATAATAGATTTAATTTTGGTAGACAGTCGCCTCCGAAGCAAAATGTTGGACGCAAGAGCCTACAGGGGCCCCACAGTCGATACGGACCACTATCTCGTTATTGCGAGATTTAGTGGTCTGTTCAGAAAGTGGAGGCACTGGCGAGAGCGTGTCCACTTCGGAGGGCTTGAAAGAATAAAGGTTGAAAGGTTGCAAGAAGAGTGTGAAAGAGAAAAGTATGCAGAGGGTGTCCGAGAACGGCTGACGATGGCAAGCCAGCCGCAATCGGACATTGAAGAATGCTGGAGAGTATTGAAAGAGAGTATGGTAGATACAGCGAAAGAAGTATGTGGAAGTTCAAAGAAGCATAGAAAAACAAATGGTGATGCATGGTGGGATGCGGAAGTGGCAGCTTCCGTAGAGCAAAAGAAGAAAGCGTGGCTGGACTATGTCTCTTCTTTGAATCTGAATGACAGTATGACTGAACAGAAGAAAGAAATATATCGGCAATGTAAGAATGACACCAAGGCCTTAGTGAAAGAGAAACGTGATAGAGCAAGTATGAGTGCAGAAGATAGGCTGACTAAAAACTTCGAGGGTAACACCAAACTCTTTTGGAGGGAGGTGAAGAAGTCTCGGGGTGGTTGGTCAGCCTTCAGAATGAATAAAATAAGGTCTAAAGGTGTAGACATTCTTACACAAACACAAGACGTGTTAAGCCGATGGAGTGAATATTTTGGCGATATGTATGCGGATGCTACGGTTGGCGCCGGTGTTGGATGTGGTTTACTAGATCAACATTCGACAACGGCGTCCTCCGATGGCATCAGTATGGATGAAGTTGAATGGGCGATAAGAAGTTTGAAAAATGGTAAGGCAGCGGGCATTGATATGGTGTCTGCCGAGATGATCAAGCTTGGTGGCTCTTGTGTCTGGGAGGCGTTCCTGTTGCTCCTCAATTTATGTTGCAGCTCGGGAATGGTTCCCAGGGACTGGAATAGCGCAGTCATCGTGCCTTTGTTTAAAAACAAGGGTTCACGTTATGACTGCGCAAATTACAGAGCCATAAGCTTGACCAGTTTGGCAGCAAAAGTGTATGGTAAAATTATTGAAAGGAGAATGAGGATGGTGTCCGATGGTTTACTGTGTGAGACACAAGGAGGTTTCAGGAGTGGAAGGGGATGCATGGATCAAGTGTTCTCTCTGCGCAACATTGTGGAGAAGCATCTGGCTCTAGGTCAGAGGGTTTTCTGCAGTTTTGTGGATCTGGAGAGAGCATTTGACACGGTTGTACGAAAGGAACTTTGGGACATTTTACCGGAGTATGGTATTAGCGGTAAACTGCTACAGGCTGTGCAGTCCAGTTACATGGGCTGTAGAGCCTGTGTGCGGCTGGATGATGGAATGTCGCCTTGGTTTGACGTCAATATCGGCGTTAAGCAGGGGTGCGTTCTGTCAGCCAGGCTGTTTATCATATATCTGGATAAATGTCTCCAAAGGTTGAACGATATGAATGTGGGAGTCCAGATGGGCGACTCAGTGGTCACTGCTCTGCTTTATGCAGATGATGCAGTCCTGCTGGCACAGTCAGCGACTGACCTGCAGACCCTAGTCGATACAATGACAGAAGATTGTAAGAAAAGGGGTCTACGTGTGAATGTGAGCAAAACCAAAATAATGGTCTTTGAAAGAGATAAAACCAGAACAGATGTAAGAGTAACAATAGGTAATGATGTACTAGAGCAAGTGGATGAATTTGTATATCTTGGATGTGGATTTAGCCGAGATGGAAGGTACACCACTGATATAGAGCGAAGAGTGAATGCGGGAAATAGAGTGAACGGAGCGTTGGGGCAACTTCTCGGCAGCCACCACCTCAGCCAGAAGGCACGTGTAGCAATACATAACGCAGTGCTTGTCCCAACATTACTGTATGGAAGCGAGAGTTGGGTATGCAGAAAAGAGTATGATAGTAAAATTAATGCGGTCGAATTGCGATCTCTGCGGAAAATCTGTGGAGTTAGGCTGACCGACCGCATTCGTAACGACGACGTAAGAGAGCGAGTAGGTATGAAAGAGAGTATTGGTGTAAAGATGCGAAAGGGAATGCTCCGATGGTTCGGACATGTGGAAAGAATGCCGAACGAACGCCTGGTTAAGAAGATATACAATGCGAAAGTGGAAGGATGTAGGTACCGAGGGAGACCGAGACTAACCTACCTAGACCAGATCGGTCATGTACTGAAGGAAGGTGGAGTCAAGAGTCTCCGAAACCGGCGAGCGTGTATGAAGAGAATTATGAATGTTGAGGAAGCGAGTGAAGTATGCAGAGATAGAGTTCTCTGGCACTCTGTTCTCTCTGCCTACCCTGCAAGGGATATGGCGTGATGATATGTATGTATGTATGTGTATTATAAGTGGTAATAATATAAATAAAAATAATGTATGTCATTCCATCAAATTTACATTAATCCATCGTGTTCATATATCCACGTCCACTATTACACATTAGCCTTCACAAGGCAGAATAATCATCGCAATTGGCCGGTTTGATGATTGCGGTTGAATATAAAATAAGGTACCTGGGTCGAATATGGCCAGGCGGAAAATATGGCCATATACCATTATTCCTGACACGAAAATTTGTAATGACCTGAACGCAATAATAAATTGTCCCTAGTGTCGCATGTATCCGAACGGCGTACCTGTCACCCTTCCCGCGGGTCCAGTAGTCGCCCAGCGTCCATTAACGTGAAACATGCAGTTGAGGTTATAAAAACATTAAGTAAGTACTCTCCTGTATTTTGTAATTTTTCTAATAAGAATCTTTTTTAATCATATTAAGATGTTGTGTGACGATCGTAATTTGATATATCTTTGTTTAATTATCAAAGTAATAGTGTCTCTTTCATTTCTGAATATGAGAACAAAAAAATCCATAGCTGCAAATATGGCCAGCGTTTGGCCATATTTACGGTACTAAATTACCGAAAATTTCTTTTTGTTTTAGGCCATGGAACGCTATAAAACTAAAGGGCTTCGAGTTAATTGGTCAAAGGCACCAATGAAACTAGCTTCAACTGCAGTCAAAAGCGGTAATATGAAGGGCTGCAAAGCATTATAATGTGCCAAGACGAACTCTAGGGCGTAATTTACAAGAGAAAAAGGAGGCTAAACCTACTTTGGGCCGGAAACCACTTCTTAACCCTGAGCAAGAGAAGATTTTGGCATCCCGTGTTATTCGCCTGTGCAATGTGGGATACCCATTGACACATCGCGTACTACGTAGATGCGTAAAGACATTCTGTGATCGAAATAATATTTCAGCGTCAGGTTGATATCTTTAAATTTATATTATTTGTAAAGATAGTTGTTTATTTGTACTAATTATCGCCCAGAGAATATCTTTTAAATAAATGCTCTATTAAAACACAATATACATTTTTATTTCCGTTTATTCAGAAGTTTTTTAAAGTAGTAAATTAATACAATAAATATGGCCACATCTATGGCCATATTTACCACCTCCGTCGGAAATATGGCCAATTTCTATATTTTTTTAAAACTGCTGAAAATACTATTTTCTTTTTAATGTTTTTGTATTTTTTACCTTTTATGTAAAGATAAATAGCCACTCTTCATGAATAAGTGCTAAAACTTGTTTGTTGTAACGTTATTATTTTCAAAAAAGGACAACAAACCTTAAGGTGGCCATATTCGACCCAGGTACCTTATACATCACCAAAAGTACTAGTGGTTGTTAAAACAAGACTATGTAGACAAGTTCGTTAAGCTTTTTTTTTTTTTTTTTTTTTTGGTGGACTATGGATTAGTCTCGCCCCGCCAAATCGGTCCGGGGTGACGGAAAAGGCGGCGCGTGACCCCATAGTCCCACCGTAAAAACTCCTCTCTCTTCGCCGTGCGAGCGGGTCACCGGGACCCGATTTTTAACTTCGGTGGCCCGCCCGGCGGTTCACCCTCGCGGGTTCCTCTCGTCGACGCCCCGACAGATTTCGCCGTCGGGGCGTCGCCCTCACGCGGTGGCCTCACGTCGGGTGACCGGACAATTCCCCGGTCCGATCACCCGAAGCCTCGGTTAGGGCGGCATCAGGCGCAGGTATTCGCGCCTGCGCCGCCCCGGCCGCTGGCGGCGGCCCGGGGCGCGGGAATCCTCCCTTGCCCGTTCCGCCGCTTCCTTCTGCGAGATGACAGCCTCGCAGAAGGCGGCGACCGCGTCCCAGTTCCTGATGCTGTCGACCATCGCTCTCGCGACGGCCGGCAGCGTCAGGTCGGCACCGATGACAGCGACGAGGTCACGGCGCTGCCGCTCCCATCCCGGACACACCTCCAGCGTGTGTTGCGCCGTGTCCTCGTCACTCCTGCAGTGGTGGCAGGCCGGAGTCCACTCCCTATACACGACCCTGTGCAGGTACAACCCGAAACACCCGTGCCCCGTCAATACCTGCACCAGCCGAAAGGTGAGGACTCCGTGCCGCCGCTCCATCCACTCTATCAATACGGGCCGGAGGGCCTCAACGGTCTCCACACCGTGCCTAGGCCTCTCCAGCCGCGTAGCCCAACGGGCGATGACGTCTCGGCGGGCATCCACGCGCCAGGTGGCTATCTCGCTCAACGATGGGGAGCCACCTTCCTCGCGCGCTGTGATAACCCGCCGGTAGAGGTCGGAGAGCATCTCCGCCTCTAGGTCCCACGGGGGTGTCCCGGCCAACAGGCACGCCGCCTCTGTCGACACCGTGCGGTACCCGCGAATGGCTCTGACCGCCATGGCTCTCTGTGGCCTCCACAGAACCGCCCTGAGCTGGGCGTTCAGAGCCCTCGCCCACACGGGTGCGACGTACATGGCCATCGAGCGGATGACCCCCGCATACAGCCGTCGGGCCTCAAAACTGGGTCCGCCCACATTCGGCATGAGACGAGAAAGGGCGGACGCCGCGCCGACAAGCCGGGGAGCAATCTGTCGGAAATGCTCCCGGAACCACCATCGCCCGTCGAGCACCAGACCCAAGTACCTCATATGGGCCTGGATGCTGATGTGGATGGAGTTTACCACTATCGAGGCGCCGATGGGCAGCCTCACACGGGGCCCATGGAAAAGTAGGGCCTCCGTCTTGTTTAGGGCCACCCTGAGCCCCAGCGCCTCGATCCGCCTGACCATCTCCTCGGTGCCGAGAGTGGCCAGGCTCGCCGCCTCTTCGAGTGTCCTGCCCCGGGCTGTGACGAGCGTGTCGTCAGCGTAGCACACCAAGCTCAGCCCGGGGGGGGAGACTCCCTCTCAACGCCCAGTCGTACCCGATGTCCCACAGAGTCGGCCCCAGAACCGACCCCTGTGGAACGCCGCACGACATGGGCGTCCGCACAATGTCCCCTGCGGGACCCGCGCAGAGGATACTGCGGCCCTCCAAATAGTCTGCCACCAGCCGCCTGAGGTACAGGGGCACTCCATGGAACCGGAGCGCCTCCCTGATGCAGCCGAATGGCAGACTATTGAATGCGTTGGCGATGTCCAACGACACCGCCAACAGCACTCCCTTCCCGGCGACGGCCTCCGCGGCCGCCTGCCTCAGGCGTAATAGGGCCCCGATGGTCGAACGCCCCCTCCGAAACCCATACTGAGCGTCCGACAGATCGGGCCCCACCTCCTCCAGGTGTCGGACGTAGCGGGCAGCGAGCACACGCTCCAGCAGCTTACCCACATCGTCGAGGAGCACGATGGGCCTGTAGGCCGACGGCAAATCCGGGGACCGTCCCGGCTTTGGCAGGAGAACCAACCTCCCTTCCTTCCAGCACTCAGGGAACCGTCCAGACGTCAGACAGGCGTTGAACAGCTGCCTGAGGCGAGGCTCGAAGTGCTCGAGGAGCGACGTCAGCACCCGGACTGGAATTCCGTCCGGGCCGGGGGCCGTGGTGGCGGAACGAATCTTCGCCACGGCCGCCCCCACTTCCGACTCCGTCACGGGCGGAACACTCTCGTCGTCGTCGGCCTCCCGGTCCTGATCTGGCGGAGCCATGACCGGGGGCGTGTGTTCCGACTGCCGTGGAAACAGCTCCTCGACCACCCTACGAAGGAAGTCGGGCTGGAGGGTCTCGGTGAGGGGGGGGGGCCGCGCGCGAAGCTTGTTCAGCGCCGCGCGATATGGGCGACCCCAGGGGTCACGGTCGAGACCGTCCAGCATCTCCTGCCAACTCGCGCCCTTGGCGGCACGGATGGCCAGCCGAAAGGCAGTCCGCGCACTGCGGTACGCCTCGTACAGCTGGCCCTCCCGCTCGACGTCGCGGTGACGCCGCCGGCTGCGGGTGTAGGACCTTCGGGCACTGATACACGCCGCACGAAGGTCCGCCAGTCTTGGGGACCACCAGTAGACCCCCTGCCTCGGAGGCGGACGCCGCCGCACTCTGGGCATGGCCGCATCGCAGATCTGCGTTAACGCACTGCGAATGCGGACAGCCTCAGCGTCCACTCCGTCCGCTGGGGGTGGTGAGGACAGCCACGTGTTGACAATGGCCGCCTCCGCCAGTAGATCCCTGTCAAGACGACCCACAGCCCACCGCGAAAACGCGGGAGCTCCGTCCGCCCTGTGACCCCTACCGGGTTCCCGGGGGGAGACCTCCATCCGGATGTACCGGTGGTCCGACAGGGTCTCCGCCTCCTCCAGGACACTCCAGTTCCTCACCCGTGGCGCGACAGCGGGGCTAGCGAACGACAAGTCCACTATCGACCCGCCCTGCCGCCGCACACACGTGTTCACCGAGCCTCTGTTCAGAACACAGAGGCCCAGTGAAGCCACCCACTCGTTGACCGCCCGCCCGCGGTCGTCCGTCGTAGGGGACCCCCACGCCGTGGATTTGGCGTTAAAGTCCCCCAGAACCAGGACGAGGCCCGGTGCCAGTCGCCGTATCGAGGCCTCCAAGGTGGTGAGTGAGGCCCCGAAATCGTCCATCCTCGTAGTGGGGGAGAGGTATACGCTGTAGAGCGTGACCCCTCCCCACTCCGCCGCGACAAATTCCTCGCCCCTATCCAAAAGGGACAAGGACGGGAAGTGCCGCTGCGTTGAGACGACGATTGCCGCGGTACCGTTTCGACTGACCACCCAATTGGGGCGATCAGGCACGGCGTACGGTTCCGCGACTACGGCTGCACCAATCGACCACTCCGCCATGGATTGCAGGAGGAGATCCTGCGCTCCGGCGGAGTGGTTGGTGTTGGCCTGCAGGAGGAGGTGCATGGCTGGTGTACCCATTATCGGGTTGTGTCCATGACCTCCTCGCCAGCGGGCGATCGGACCGCGCTAGGAGCGGGGGCGGCCGTGGTCGTAGGGCCGCCCCGCGCCTTTGGGGCCGAAGCTGGAGGTTTGCACGCCCCAGAACCCATGCGGTGCTTGGCGGGCTTATTGCCCGCCGCACACGCGGGGCAGTGGGGCGGGGCGGCGCAAGATGCCGCCACGTGCCCGGTCTGACCGCAGCGGAAACACAATCCGCCGCAGTCGAAGCAATTAGTGCACGTCGGTCGAGTGTGTCCGACCGCCATGCACTTGTAGCACCTCGCAGGCCGGTGCTCAAGCACGGTTACCCGCGCCGAGCTCCAGCCCACGAGGAGCCTGCCTGAGCCGGCCAGTTGCCTGACCGACTCCACCGGGCACTGCGCCCAGGCAGCACCTACGCCACCCGGACCGGGACGAATGGCACCGACCCGGACGGTGTCTATGGGACACCCGGTTTTCGAGGCAATAGCCTCCCGGATGTCTTCCACCGTCACTGAATCGTCCAAACCCGAAATGCGCATTTCGGCGCACTTGACGGGCCTGGCGATCTTGATGCCACCCTCCTCGGCGAACAAACCTCTCAGCTTCTCGGCCACGCTGTCGGCCGTCTTGGCGCCCTCGGCCCCTGGGAACTCGAGAATTCGAGCCCCCGTCCGGGCCTTGCGGGTCCTGGCTTCGACGCCTCCAATATCGGAGACGTCTAGCTCCCGCCGGGCCTTCCTCAAGACGGCCTCGTAGCTGAGGCCCTTCTCGGCCGCCTCGGGCAGCACAGTGATCACCACTGCGGCCATCTTCGGCGACTTGAGCCCCTTGCGCGGTCTCTTCTTCTGTCCGGCTCTTGCCTGAGGAGCGGGGACCTCAGCGGCGCGCTTGGCCTCCGCTCTCCTCCTTTGGCCGCGACTCCTTCTGTCGCGTTCGGCTACCTGCCAACCCTGTTCGGGTACGGCAGTCGTGCCAGACGCGGAAGGCCTCGTCGCGGCCTCGCTGGTCGTCGCCGGCGGTGTTGTTGCGGGCGACTTCAGCGGTCCGGCAGGAGCCGGAGCCGTCTTCCTCCTCAGGGCGGGTCCCTTCGGAGCTGGGCCGGGGCCTTTGGGCTTAGGCCCGGCCGCGGCCGCGGCGTAGCTCCCCACGCGGCCACCCTGACAAGGCAGCGGGGCGGGGGCTGGTGCCACATGCGGCCGCTTGTCCGCGGCGAGAGGTGGTCGGACACGTGGTTCTGGAGGCAACCTCGCCTCCAGAACGGCGAAGCGCGCATCGACGAGCTTGCCCACTGCGCCGATGATTTTGGCGAGGGCCTCGTCCGATATGCCTCCCACCTCACAAGTTCGTTAAGCTATAAGTTACGTAATGAACACGAAATTGATAACCGTGTTTATTCTAGAAAAAATAATATTGGACCCTTATAATGATATCCATTTTACGTACATACGCTCTTACATAATGGTTCATTCGACTAGAAACTCCACCCCACAGTTAGTAGGAGAATAGAAAAACACTTTGCAGTCATTTCCTTTGCGAGATGTACTGCTAGGGGATTCATTATCAACCCTCGACAAATCTCCGAATTTCTTGAGGGGCATCGTGAGTTACTAAACAATCGGGCAGAAAAAGAAATCCATTTCAATTTTATGATAATTGAAAATAATAGATATGTAACGATTATTGTTAAATTATTATAATGTTATATGTGTAATATAAAAACAAAATCACTAGTAAAAGATAATCTTAATATGATAATAAACAAAAGGAAAATTCGTATTTAAAAGCAAAAACTATTTTTAATTCCTTTGTTTTATACTAGGTAGGTATAAAACAAAGGAATTAAAAATAGTTTTTGATTTTTAATTAACGTGTCGAACGAAAATTTCAAAGGGTTCATGGTCTAGGGAGGCCTTTTTCTTTCCCGCAGGGTGGACCATGGATGTGGTCGCGCCCCGACAAATCGATCCGGGGCGACAAAACGCCGTGCGAGCGGGCCACCGGTACCCGATCTTTGTCTTCGGTGGCCCGCCCGGCGGTTTACCCTTACGGGTTCCTCCCGTGTCGACGCCCCGACAGCTTTCATAGCCATCGGGGCGTCGCCCTCACGCCATGGCCTCACGTCGGATGACCGGACAATTCCCCGGTCCGATCACCCGAAGCCTCGGTTAGGGCGGCATCAGGCGCAGGTATTCGTGCCTGCGCCGGCCCGGCCGCTGGCGGCGGCCCGGGTTACGGGAATCCTCCCGGACTCATTCCACCGCCTCCTTCTCATGGTCTCGGGAGGCCTCACGCCTAACAAGTCTTTTTTATTACAAAAAATTCAAAATCAGTCTTAAAAATCAAATACAAATGCGATAGAATCAGTAGCGATATGATAATACTAATACATAAAGATGCAGAATAGACCTTTAATTGCCCGTAAATTTATTTAGTGAAAATAAAAATAAAAAAAACACTAATACAAATTAATCAAAACGCATAGTGCACCTAATACTTCAACAGCTAATACATTGTAGAATAAACTTTAATAAACTTTTGGTTACGTATTCTTTTCCGTAACTCGTGGAAAACGGTGGCACATTTGTTTTAAGAAATACTGGAATAGGTTTAATCTAAATAGACCGTCCGGATTGTGGCTGTAAGTGGTTTCACGGGAGATTCCTTACTAAAATGTTTGACCTTTTGCTGCTAATATGTACTACGTTGGATTTGTTAAGACTTAAAAGCATTGACTTTCTTCAATAAAAAAATAAGGCTTTTAAATTGAATTGAGTTTAAGTAATATCCTTATATACAGGTTTATACTCGAGGCATATGAAAAATATAATCTATTAGCTTCTGCCCGCGCTTTCGTCCGCTTAAAAAGTCACTTTTGCAAAGTTGAACTATTATCCCAAGGGAACGCATTACTAGGATACAAAGTATCCTATATGTTAATCAAGGAAATGGTCTATCTATGTATGTGCCAATATTGATTCAAATATGTTCAACGGTTTACGGGTACACGCATAAACCACGTATTACACCGTAGGCACATGAAAAGTTATTTCTATCAAATTACATATGTATGGGTAGAATCATAATAACAAAGTTAAATTAGATCTTTTCAAACCGTTTGAATAACTCTTATGCAAATACGGTTATAAGCTAATATGGTTTGAACATTACTCTTTAAGAGCACTTGTTAAAGCAACCTCTGAGCCAACCACTAGATATTGTATTAAATATGATTGCAATGAATTAGTTCATCAAGTGGAGAGTGAGTGGAGAGAAAAATAATTCTTATAAACTATGAAATAACTAGAATAGAAATTGAATGGGTTAATAGAAAATCAAAATCATCCGACTGCAAATATGGCGTAGTGGTTAAGATTGAGACCTTCCGTGCCAGTGCTATGGGTTCGATTCCCACGCAGGATTAAGTGCAATCAACAAAGTGTTTGTTGTGAGTCTATGTGTAATTTGTCTACATTAATTGTATGTTTGTAAAATCTCTCGCGATTTTTAGGATTATTTTCTTAATGCAGGGTACAAACTTTATTAAAAATTGCACACAATATGTCCTATACACATTATAAAGTAGTAGTACCATATCACTATCTTATCCACTTCATAAAATAGTACCGTAGAAAGTAAATTCAAAATAAGTATACTAAGAACCGTGTGGTGTGGGTGTTGGAGTAAGAATACATTCATCACTCCATTTCTTGCCTATGAGTGTTGTACAAGACGACAGAGGAGTAATAGGCATATAACTTCTACGCAAGAGAAGGAATATTAGAAATGATAGCCTATACCAGGGGTCGGTAACTTTTTGAGTCGAGGGAGCCAAAAAATAGAATTTATAAAATTTTCAAGTTTCTAAAGAGACAAAATTTTTTTTTTTGGCAATAATAATTTGTGCCTAATGCTCGTTAATCAATTCAATTCAACCATTTTTAAATGTTTTCTTTATAAAATATTTTTTGCGTATAGAACTAAAGAGCCGCAACTTCCCATCCAAAGAGCCGCATGTGGCTCGCGGGCCGCAGGTTGCCGACCCCTGGTTTATACCAACACGTCTGACCAGCGCGCAGCGTGGTATAGTAGGTCAATTTCTCTCCTATCATGGAAGAGGTTCAAACCCATAACTGGAACGTTTATGAGCTGAGATGATGATGAGACTAATAACCAACATTTGTAATATTTACACGTACATAAAAGTACGAACTATATACAGCAAATGGAAAAGTAATAAAATAAAAAAAAATGTAACGCTTTTAATAATCACATTTGTTCGATAAATGCTAAAATGATTTTTATGGTGTCATAAAATTTTTAGGTACCTATGAAATGAGGTTTGCTGTATATATAGGATATATTGCTACAGACATTTAATGTTGATGGGCATAGAAACGAGTCCTAATATACAAAAACATTACTTCCCAGTAGATATAAATTTTTCGTGTGGTCACGAGGTAAGAATACAACTCACCAACCCCTTTTTTTGGTTGTGAGGGTCTTAAAAGACGACTAAGATTTTATAATATGCAGATTACATTCTTTTAAGAGAAGGAAAAGTCGATATAAAACCTTGTAGCAACCCATCTGACCAGCGTGGTCTAGTAAGTCAATTTCTTTTACATTATGGGGGGAGGCCTGCTCCCCCAATGGGATGTATATGACCGGACAAGAAGATGGCATAAAGATCATAATTTAAAATAAAATCAAACGTAAAGAATTTGAGAAAGTTTAAGGATTCAAATTACGGCAATTTTTAGCATTTAATATGTTAAATTATTTATAAAAACCCGATTACGAAGCGAAAAATTATGTCTGAAGTGGAATTCGAACCCACTCCTTTTGGGAGTCCGGCCCAATCGTGCTGCCACTTACACCACCGTGAACTATTGTAGGACATTCAAATCCCGCTTCGTATAATGTTTACGTCTGTAAGGTGACGCGCGGCATCTACCCGACAATGTTTACACATTGTAGGCTTAATACTTAAAACTTTGCAGTTAGAATTGTATTAAACGATGACACAACCTTGTTATTCAAATTACGGAAATTTTTAGCATTTAATATGCTAAATTATTTTATAAAAACCCGATTACGAAGCGAAAAATGATGTCACAAGCGGGATTCGAACCCACACCTAATGGTGTAAACATTGTCGGGTAGATGGCGCGCGTCACCTTACAGACGTAAACATGATACGAAGCGGGGTTTGAATGTCCTACAATAGTTCACGGTGGTGTAAGTGGCAGCACGATTGGGCCGGACTCCCAATAGGTGCGGGTCTAATCCCGCTTGTGACAACATTTTTCGCTTCGTAATCGGGTTTTTATAAAGTTTAACGATATTGTGTTACTATAGCTATGGTGTCATGAATGGAAGTAGTCGCCTTTAATTGCTATCATGCATTAAATTATTTTTTTATAGTTCTAATTTTAAATGCTGAGACGGGTTTAGGGTTTAATATTAGAATTAATTCTTTAAGTTCAGGCCGTTATTTGGTTTGCGCTATTTTTTACAACTTACATTTTGTTTTAAAAGACGTTTAGTAGATACACCTATCTATAGATGAAAATATATGATGATAAGTAGATGAAATCATATATATTTGTTGTCACCATGAGACGGGTTGCCTCTCAAGTAGAGAATATTTCAAGCTCCTACATAATAATAATAGAGTAAATTTCTGTATTTGTTGCTACGTTAAAAATATTAGGCGAGATTCTTTTCTTTTCTCCAGACAGAAAATAACACACGTACATTCTAAATAGCAATAAATATAGATTATGTATCTACTATTACTTCGATTAATCTATCCGTCCATCTGTCTTTTGACTTTAATTTTTAAACATAAGCAATAAGGGAAGATAATGTCAAAATAGTTAAAATAAATATCATAGGTTTTTTAAGAGAAAGCTGTTACCAATTCTTCTATTGATACCTTAGTCACTTAAAATATATGTTCAACAATACATCGTACATAAATTTATTAGCACGGCAAAATAACTCCACAACACTACATTACACTAAAACAAACAACACTCAAACTCGCGTAAAAATACTTTAGCCGGCCGCTACCTGGCACGTTTTATAACAATTCGACCGTTTTATGCCACAGTTTATTCCCGTACGTGACTTTGGTGATGGTCGTACACGGTCCACACTGTAATACTACGGTGACAGTTTACTCTCGGCGCGTGAAAAATGCACGACCCCGTACATTACTTTCGTCCCGGCAACGTTTTTCACAGAATGCGACCCAGGATATGCAATGCATACGTGAAAACTTTATATTTTTCAAGCTTTTATATGCAGTGAAAGTTTAAATCGTGTCGCTAGATTGTGTCTGGCCTTCGTCTCGAAAATGTGTTGCGCATATCTAACTATACTTGGATATGTCTAATAATAGAGGGAATTATTAATGCTTTAGCGGGATAAGAACAACATATCTTTTTTGTCAGGATGTGAAGAAAAAGCTGGCGATATTATTAACCGTCTTCAAGATATGAACACTCCTTGGAAATGTAATCATTAATTGCAGGGCACTACGTAGAATTACAGTAGTTTAGTATAGAAGTCTTTGTATGTTTATATGAAAAACAGGAGCAATTTTAGAGGATTGTTTACTATCAAGCCTCAAAAACTGATCGGGTTGGTAGACGTTAAACGTGGCAATTACCCTATTATACTCGTATATTCTTATAAGGAGGCCTATGCCTAATATCATTTGCTTATTGAGAATACTTAATAAGCAAAAGCTTATTAAGCATTTAACATACAAGCTAATAAACTAAAAAAATGTTGCACAGTCCTCACAGGTACATATATGTGTAAGAGCGACTTCCACCAAGTCCAAGTATCTGTGGCGCAGTGATTTAAAAGGTAAAGGGTCATTTAAGGGTAATGGATTGAAAACCCTTGACGTCATTCTGTTACCTTGGCTACAAGCGAAAATCATAGCCCAAGTGATAAAATAAAGCAACTTATATGATTATACGTCTTCTTCTTTTTCTTAGGCATTTTAGATCCAACTGTAAGGTACGTATCATATCAGAATGAGGGAAATTAGCTTGCTACATCACGACAATCAAACTTGGTGGCATAAAGGATTTTTTAGAATAGCCTTTCTTTTGCAGTGAACTCATTTTTATAAAAATCTATTAAGATTTTTAATATACCTTTGGAAGGAAAGGGTGCTGACAATTGAATATAAATAAAATTAAGTGTAATATAAAAGAAAATATGTGTGCACTCATGTACACGCGTTAGAATTTATACTTCTTTGGCGTAACAAGATAAAAAGCTTTTCAAAAATTTTATCTTTCGCCTTATTCTTACGTTAGTAGAAAAAACGACACTAACAATAGAAAAAAGGTATTTAATACATTGAAAGTTTTATTATAACACATTATCTAGTTAAAAAACTAAAATGTTGACTATAGCTAACTTCAGGGTGTCGGTTTTTCGTAAGAGTATGCGCGCGCATCGAAAAAATTTACTCTCATCATTTTTCTCTAACGCGCCAAAAGAAGTATGTATAACTTCAATGAGTAGGTATGTTTAAAAAAAAATGTCATTTATTCGTAATTAATATATTAGAGGTGTAAAGAAAAAGAAAATGTCGAACGCCAGAGATACAAGTCAATAGAAAAACAAGATAATTCAGCAGCAAAGCAGTTGGACTTTCCATCTTTAAGATTCCAAGGGAACGCCAGCTAATGAAACAACCAATTTGTGTCCATTCTCTGAACCACCAGATGAAAAATATGTAAGTAACTTAGATTTAATCTTCACGTATATATACTAGCTTATCAGAATATCAAACTTTCATTAATATAGAGTTCATTTTGGTCAATAGTAAAGTCAAACGTTTATATTTAGCTCCATATAAATAGTAGAGGAATTTATGTCCGTGGTGGCACGCGGTTCGGCGCACTGGGACCAAATGAATTGGCCCAAAAATATTTGTCTGTCGTGATGTTGGACGAGAGCCAGTAGGATCACTTTCGGCAGACTAGATAGAGATAATATATAATGGCTTAGTCTGTATACAGAAAATATGCGGCCGGTGACTCACTTGTTGTGTGGAATCCTCTTTTATGTAATAGAAAGGTATGCTCTATCAGTTTCAGCTTTTTTTTATTTATAAGCGTCTTTGAAGAATGTTTGTTTTAATTAAATATATATTACATTACGTAAACATATTTATTAGGTTGACTTAATAGATGACATTGTATTAGAATGTCGACTTAACGTGCCAGTGTCGTGGGTTCCATTCCCGTGCAGGGCTATTGCCCCTACTTTGTGCGTTCCTCTAGTTATTGTGCTGAGTCTGGGTGTAATTTGTGTCCGTTAATTGCATGTTTAGTAAAATCTTCTACTATACAAGGATTATTCCCATAGAAAGATTCCCTGTAGTGTGTATTTAAAAAAAAAGGATACATAATATCTTTACCTAAACTTTCTGAATGTGTGTAAGTAATTCAACTCCTAAACGATTGGATATGTTTGATGTTTTCTTTGTGAACCTATATTAAAATAGGTTTATAGATGGTTTAGATTTATAAATAAACTAGACTGACGTCACTGCGATTGTATGTAAGGTAACTTTTCTTAGATTTAGGCAAAACAACTTCTATTCTGTCAATTAGAATTAATTATGGGTGTCGTAAAGAATTGCTTATGGGTGTCGCAATTAAGAGTTTTAAATCGATCTGGGCTCACTTCATTTGATGCAATATCGTCAACAATTGGCACTGCACTTGGACTGCACAGATGGTGGTTAAGATACCGACCTTCCGTGCCAATGCCATGAGTTCGATTTCCATGCAGGACAATACTTTGTGCGATCCACAAAAGTGTGGATTTGTGTGAAAGTGTGCGTGTGGTGTTTGTAAAGTGCCCCGCAATACAAGAATTATTTCTCTTAGTGCTGGGTGGTGTCTTTTAAGAAAATATATATATAAAAAAAACAAATAGATTCCCAAGGAGACTTGACGTCAGGCAAGCGGTCGATCATAAATGTTATCAAAACTTTTGCAATATGTATAATTGAAGAAGAGTAATTAGAATAATAAGAGGATGATGATAATATTATACAATAGTACTTCCTATAACAAGACAAAGTTTAAATGTAGTATTTGCTAATACTTTTTTTTTGGAAAATAAATGTACATTACGGTCGTCATCTGTACGTTTTTGGCAATCATTTCACCCACGTACGTGCTAGAACTGGAATGAACTACCTGCTGCTGTATTTCCCGAGCGAATGATGTCCTTTAAATTAGGTTTGAGTAGAGCCTTCTTATCGGTAAGCAGCGGCATACCTGTGCTTTAATATTTCAAAGGTCTATGGGTGGCAGTATCACTAACCATCAGGTGTGCATGCAGGTACTCCATTGCCACCATAGGCAATACAAAAAACGAAAGAGAAACATCTAATAAAATTATTTGCTCGATATCTACATAAATAAAATGCACCACAACATAATATAAAACTATTAGCCGTAATTCAGCAAAGAAGCCGTACCATAATCTCTTCAATCCGGGGATTAAACATCGGAACGCACGTAGCGACACTATATGACAATAAACCAATAATCCTGTGTTGTTTTCGTTTCGCAGTATATGGAATAATTTAATTATTTTTAAGCTTTCTGTATCGATGTTTTAGTGTCCAGTATTATTCAATATTTTACGTGTGGTGACTAAGGGGTACATCTATGCAGTAGGAAGGAAAACTCGAAACAAAACCTTGTACCAACACATTTAACAATCTGGTATAAGTAGGTCAAATTCAATCCCATTATAGAGAAGGCTCAAGATCAACAATACGACTTGTATTAGCTTTGAGTGATTAAATGTTATGGAATTATTAGCTCACATTATAACATTGTAATTGCTTTAAGTACCTAATTAAATGTTAGAGAGATTAATCATTTTTATTATCATTATCGTCTCAGCTAATATACTTCTCATTATTGGATTCAAGTCTCGTTTAAAATAGTAGGGAAATTGATTATTTGTCCAGCCTAAAGCAAACTTCTTTATTTTATGGAAAGGATTTATGTGCATTTCCGTTTCAATTATTACGTACTCATTCTTTAGACCCCTGCTATATGGAAAACGTAACAAAAATCCTAATATTTGATTTACATAAAATTTTTTGTAGTCATAACTTTATAACATAATTTGTTTGACCATTTGAGATGTTTGACGCTAACTTGAGACCTAAAATTTATTGCGCTAAGCGCAGTAGCGGTGTTAGGGTAGGGCGAGGTTGGGCGACCGCCCAGGGCGCCGGGTAAAAAAGGGCGCCGCAGGCCATTCTCATAGTTCGAGGTCTACTTAGTCGTAAAGTCTTGAATTGCAGTTGGAGGGCGCTGTAAAAATCTCGCCCAGGGCGTTGGTAGTGTTAAAACCGGCACTGTCAGCGTATCGCATAGCATCCATTAGTCAGTTTTACTAGATTTTTCTTTCCCTTTATTGTCGCGAAAGATAATGGAAAGGAAATTCAATTGCAACTTCAAGTGCATTGAGCACTCGAGTATTTTGCTCAACGATGTGTTAAATAACTAGATCTGACTTCAAACGCTTAGGGACAAGTATTTACACAATCAACTTCAAAGGGCAGATAAGCGTCGTTGTCATGTGAATAAGGTTGCCACATTGTTACACAATCGTAATAATGTAGGGTTTTTTTATATACATACTATGTAAAAGGTATGTTGAACAAAGGATTGGGTTTAGGACGTTTAGGTTGAATAAAGTTTTTTTTTATTTTTTGGAGTTTACTCCTTAAGAATCGATTTTCATATAAGGCGCCCGGTATGAGAAAAATTTGAGGAGTAACATCTAGTGATCGAATGATCGCGTTACGTTTTTGGTGCGCAACCTATTCTGCGCACCTTTCACTTTCTGACGTGAGATAATACTTCACTGAACAGTTTTAATAAATGTAAATAAATATATATATATATATATATATAAATTATTTTTAGTCAAATGAGCTTTTTTTGCGCCTGTTTTGATAATCGTATTTAAGGAGTAAACTCCAGTCGTGCGACGGAGCTGGCACACACATTTTTTTTTATTATTGCTTATGGTGGCAAACGAGCAAGCAGCACACCTGATGATAAGTGTCACTGCCGCTCATAGGCTTTTGCAATACCAAGAGTATAGCTTAGGCCGCTGCCTACCAATAAAATCTCCAAACCCACCCAGTTGGGCTTCCGGCTCTCACGCTCACCGAATGAAGCACAATAGCACATTGCCATTACTCAGACATCGATCTTCTGCGAGAGTGTAGTACTACCCCGGACGGACCGGCACGCAGCGTAGACAGAAAATCGTCAACAGCGTGGTCCACTATTAAAAACTTAAAGTGTAAAGTGGAATTTTTTTGAAAACAAAATGCATACTAATTGACTGTATAGTTATTATAATAACTTGTATTATTTTTAGAAGATTAATGATATGAAAATATGCTGTAATGATTTCTGATGTTTAAGTAAATATTACATATTTGAAATAAAAAACTAACCTAACTCAAATTTTCAAACACTTAACAGCCACAGTGGCAGTTTATCTTGTGACCATGAATTCACAACAGAAAGTAGAAAAAATCTATTTATTTTTCTAAAAGGCAATCATCATCATCATCATCATCACAGCCCATAATGTCCCACTGTTGGGCTCGGGCCTCCTCCGTAATAGGAGGGAAATTAACCTACTATACCGCGCTGGTCAGACGTGTTGGTATAGGCCTATAGGGTTTTGTTTCGAGTTTTCCTTCTCTCGCATAGATGTTATATGCGTTTTATATCCCTTAGTCGTCTCCTACGATCACCCACGGGTAAGATATGGGGTGGTGAATAGTATTCTTACTCCGTCACCACTCGGAAAACCTAAAACCTAAAAGGCAATACCTAAGCCTAAATAAACTAAGGAAATAATCTTTGCAGAGCGGAAAGAAAAGAGCGGTGAACTTATTAAAACCATCATCACACACAAGTGGCTTATATTATGCTAATCCCCTGACTGAAATTATTGTAAAGAGTTTTAGCGGGAAAAGAAAAATGTCATGCGGTGCTCTTGTATTATATTTAATATCTTAGTGTTTTAACGTGTTATACTAAGAAATTTCGTTGGCATTGTATGTAATTTGATGCGTAGGAAGTATTGAGGTGTAGTGAATATGACATAACAGTGCCTAACATATGTTTTCGTTTTCCCAAAAGATACCTTTAACAGTGTGACCATAGCGCTGTTGAAGGCGACGATTTGGACTTACTGACGAACGATGATTTTAAATGAAGTTCATTTTTAAACAAAGATTTCGCTTAAAAGTCTTTGTAATCAAGCCGTAAACTCAAAAAACATTGTGAAGAAAGTTTTGTTAAAACGCAAAAGTGTATTGCGACAACCTTAGAAACGACCCATGTATCATTTACTATGTCTGTATCTGAAAGGTCATCGACTGACAAGTTCAATAAGAGTGACCAACTTTAAGAACTTAAACATAATTTATTGGACTTTTGACGGGAATTTGAAAACGTCATGTGATGCTCTTGTATTATATTCGATATCTTAGTGTTTTAACGTGTTATATTAGATAATTTTGATGGCATTTTATGTAATATGAAGCGGCGGAACTACTGGGATGTAGTGAATATGATATAAAAGTGCTTTACAACGTTTTCGTTTTCCGTCAAAATTCCCACAAGATACCATTAACAGTGTGGCCATTGCACTGTTAATGGCGAAAATTTGACTTAGACAATGACTAACTTGAAAGACTAAAAACGTGAAAATATTTATAACTTGACACTGGCACCAATAGCTCGTATATGTAGCTGATTGCCAATATACCACGTGAACTTTATGTATGGGAACACCTGAAAATCTCGAGAACTATTGGATATATCGGGAAATGACCCGGACAAATGTTTCATGAAAAGGAACGGGGAACTCGAATCAAAGCTCAAGTTTGATCTTGGGCATGACCTTCACTCAAATTCGAAGGTCAACTTTGTTTTTTTGAATAGGAACCCCTATTTTTGACCTCGGATTCGGAAAAAGCGGGCAATTCTACGTTCAAAACCATATTCATACTTTTATTTTAAGGTCGTAGGAAGGTCGCTTACAAAAAGACCTCACATCAACTGATTTTCACACTGGAACACCTGAATATCTCGGTAAATAGCAATTTTTTGAAAAAATGTGTTAGGAATTTGGAATCGAGTTCCCTGTTCCTTCCCATGAAACTTTTACCTCAAACATTTTTTTGAAAAATCGGTATTTACCGAGATATCCTGGTGTTCCAGTGTGAAAATCAGTTGATATGAGGTCCTTTTTTATAATTTCGTTTCCAGCGACACCTTCAAAAATGAAGTATGAATATGGTTTTGAACGTAAAATTTCCCGTTCTTTCCGAATCCAAGGTCATAAATAGGGGTTCCCATTTAAAAAAACAAATTTGACCTTCGAATTTGGGTGAAGGTCATACCCAATGTCAAATTTGAGCTTTAATTCGAGTTCCCCGTTTCTTCTCATGAAACTTTTGTCCGGATCATTTCCCGATATATCCAATAGTTCTCGAGATTTTCAGGTGTTCCCATACATAAAGTTCACCCTGTATAAGAAGAAGAAGAAGACATAATTTATTATGCACTTAATTCATAACATAAATTGACTCTTTTCAAATGATGAGCTTGATTGTTAAAATATCATATATATATTAATTTAGGTTACAAACTGTATTCTAGATTTGAATCCAATCCTTTCATAACTTCACCAAATAAGAGTCTACACCAAAATACCAACGTTTAGAATGTTCTATAAGACGTACTTTTCGAAACAACTATTTAATAAAAGAAAAAATATTCGAGATGGTGATTATACTTATTAGGCTAGTACATGAAATATATGCTTAATATTTACAGTTAGAACGTATAAGAGAACGTTTAAAAGTGTCGCAATGACGGAAAAGTTGAAAAGTGAATGCCTGACTTGGTATGGACATGTGATGAGACGGGATGAAAGTAATGTTGTGAGAAAAGTTGTAAATATGAGAAGGTAGGAATATGTGGAAGAACATATTGCGTCGACTCCAAGTAATTGGGTTAAGAGCAGGCTAATGATGATGACGATTTAAAGTTAGAACGTCTTGATTCTTTGCAACGTAGTTCCTTTATCCCCACATATTCTACGTTTTTAGGTATCATATAACATACACATCGTCCGTTAAAAACAAAAAGGTAGTGTGTTAGACAGGCCAGCGAATAAAGACAGCCAGATGTCCGACTCAAAAGTACGGAGGACGTATTCCAGCCCAAAAATAAAGCAATTAAAAAGATGTAATAATACTTTATTTAACATGATCTTCTCTGTGTAAGTCTTGCAATAAAATTGCGCTGCAAAAGCATCTTTACCCGACGTTATAATAACTTAATAATAGCTTGGTCAAGTAATATAATAGGTTTTAGGTTTACTAAGACAGACAAATGAGATGTTGTATTTCATAGCATATAGACATGATTCGTTTATAGATAGAGCATACTCAGAACAGTCGGCAAATATCAAGTATTTATTCTACAAATGGATCACTGCCAAGTGTTAATTAACTAAATTATGCCGTATTTATTGTACATATGTACATCATATTTTACGTAAGCCATAAATTGCGCTTGTAAATCAGTAAAGAAAAATAAAGCTTCTACGAGGTACTTTACAGTTAATTATTCAAATGGGTTCATTCAACCATTAAATCTTTGAGACTAATATTTTTACAAAGCTACGTTTATTATTTGAAAATTTCGCAGGTTTGTGATGGTTTTCCACTGAAACACCAGAGTAGTAATGTCGGTTGCTATTACGTATTTAGCTATATAAATTACGTATTTAGCTTTAGAATTAAATACGTAAGATTTTTGAACAAGAAATGAACATATAAGAGGAAGTTTGAAAGTTGCGCCAGTGACGGAAAAGTTAAGGAGTGAAAGGTTGACATGGTATGGACATGTGATGAGACGGGATGAAAGTAATGTTGTGAGGGAAGTTTTAAATATGAATGTTGAAGGCTTTAGGGGTAAAGGAAAACCAAAGAAAAGATGGATGGACTACGTGAGGTATGGGAGATGCGTGATGACATGGATGGACAGGGAGTGACTGCAGAGATGACGTCTGATAGGACTGTATGGAGGAGGATGACATATTGCGTCGACCCCAAGTAATTGGGATAAGAGCAAGATGATGATGATTATGACGTAAGTTTTCTTTTTTTTTTTAAATAATGGTTTTTCCATCTCTTAATATTAAGAGAACTACAAAACTGATAAATACAATGTACATACATATGTATAGAGTGAATATCATATAGATATATAGTATGTTTTACAGAATTGTTGTTATTTAAATGTTATTTTGCTTGTTATTTCTCATTGCTACATAAAATATTTCTGTGATTTAAAAAAATATAGCTACATGGCTTTTCAAACTATATATATATATCAATACTTCAGATAACTTCTCTTATTCGTTAACGTTATATACACAATCATCATATAATTCATTTGTGTGGTGAGAGTAAGAATATAATTCACCACCCCCTATCTTACCCGTGGGTGATCGTAAAAGACGATTAAGGAATATAAAACGCATATAACATCTATGCAAGAGACGGAAAACTCGAAACAAAAACCCTATACCAACACGTCTGAGCAGTGTGGTATAGTAGGTCAATTTCCCTCCAATTATGGAGGAGGCTCGAGCCCAGCAGTGGGACATATATGAGCTGAGATGATGATGATATACACAAAAACTATAACAAATTATTACTAAACTTATTGAAACGCTGTTGGAGAAAGAACTATGTGAAAACTTAAGACCACAAACCAAGTAGAAAATGAGTGCCTCGAAAACTTCGCTCGAACGGCGACACACATTATTTTTCTATAAAGACCGGAATGATTTGGACGAAATCACAACATCGTATTGACTATTATCATCTTTGCTCTGTTGCTAAAAATACAAAAAGAAAATAACATATCCTAGCGTTCCTTATGTGTTTTCTTTCTACTTAACAAGTTCCTTATGACCAAAAGTTAAGTCATAGGGCCTCTTTTTTTTAGCAGCGGGCTACGGTACGTCATAGGTCATAGGCCTAGCAATGAGGACCTGAATATACACTTCAATTGACAGAGAAAACTTAACTGTTATAATTCATCTGATATTAGCTATCTGGTTTAAAGAAACTAGAAACGGATTAAAAATTAGATAATAATATTATTTAAACTTCTTTCCTTTTATTACTAAGCATTAAAATATTTTTGAAAAGTTGTTTTTACAGCTAGTATATTCGTATGCCGTCACAAGATGGATAAAACAAATAAAGAAAAAAGTTCATTATTCTCTTGATTAATTCTGCAATAAAAGTATTAAAAAAATAATAAGTCTAACATATGGAAGTTGGCTGCTTGCCATTATCTAATAAAATATATTATATTATTAACCAAGTGCGCGAAATAACAAAACGTGCCAAATATAATGCGATAAAAGCAATTCGGAACAACGCTTGTTTTTATATTGCCTAAAAACTTTAAGCAGAACATTATAGGAATAAAAGATCTATGAGTTTCTTTCTATTACTACGTTTTTGTTTGCTTAATTTTGTTCGCTTACTTTTGGTTATAAAATTGGTAGGATTATATACCTAAATCTAATTTATATCAATATTTATTCCATGATAATATGGAAAAGTTTTATTACAAAAGTTTCATACTATAACACATTTATACTACAACACGTTAACTTATCCTTAAAATAAAAGAAGTTGGAGGATGCTGAACGATGCAGACAATGGGCCTTAAAAATAAGGCTTCAAAGGCAATTTTCTTCGAAATTATGCATATGAAAGTTGGAAGACATCAGAATCCTGAGGCAGAATGCGCTATGTAATATGCAGTCTCAGTGACTGAGATGTCTTTTCGTTAAATAGAAAGTGCAAACGATATGTTAGCCTTCCTTCAGAAATTATATATATATTTGGATAAAAACTACAAACTGAATATTCAATGCACCAGAAATGATGAAATAGTAAGATGTAAGCAAATTTTATGACAATGTTTCAGAAATTATAAAGCAAATTTAAAAAAAAAATATGAATGAGTCAGATATTTTACTTATATGTAACTCGAATATACCTACAATAATAAGAAGATATACAATGCGAAAGTGAAAGGATGTAGGTACCGGGGGAGACCGAGACTAACCTACCTAGACCAGATCGGTCATGTACTGAAGGAAGGTGGAGTCAAGAGCCTCCGAAACCGGCGAGCGTGTATGAAGAGAATTATGAATGTTGAGGAAGCGAGTGAAGTATGCAAGGATAGAGTTCTCTGGCACTCTGTTCTCTCTGCCTACCCTGCAAGGGACCAAGGGACATGGCGTGCGTGATACATACGTATGTATGTATGAATATACAATTTATATTTATACCGTCACGTACTAAATAAAGTATCTGAAGGTAGTTAAATAATAATATAAACTCATTCGCAAAAATACATTTGAACAAAACCAATTAAATAAATGCTCATGAAAAGCGTTAATTGGATTGTCTAAATTATGATATAGACGAATGGGGATGAACGCAATAACGATGTATATGTGATGTGTGTGGATTTGTGATACTATTTCCAGGGTTACATCCGGATGGAGGTCTCCCCTCTCCGGGACCCCAGCAGGGGTCACAGGGCGGACCGAGCTCCCGCATTTCCGCGGTGGGCTGTTGGGCGGCTGGATAGGGACCTACTGGCGGAGGCGGCCATCGTGAACACGTGGCTGTCCTCACCACCCCCAGCGTCATCGCCCGTTGGGCTACGCGGCTGGAGAGGCCTAGACACGGTGTCGTTACCATCGAGGCCCTCCGGCCCGTACTGATGGAATGGATGGAGCGGCGGCACGGGGTCCTCACCTTCCGACTGGTGCAGGTGTTGACGGGGCACGGGTGCTTCGGGAAATACCTGCACACGGTCGTGTACAGGGAATGGACTCCGGGCTGCCATCTTTGCAGTAGTGACGAGGACACGGCGCAACATACGCTCGAGGAATGTTCGGGCTGGGACGGGCAGCGCCGCGACCTCGTCGCTATTATCGGTGCCGACCTGACACTGCCGGCTGTCGCGAGGGCGATGGTCGACAGCGTCAAGAATTGGGACGCGGTCGCCACCTTCTGCGAGGCTGTCATCTCGCAGAAGGAGGCGGCGGAACGGGCCCGGAAGGATTCCCGTGACCCGGGCCGCCGCCCGCGGCTGGGGCGGCGCAGGCGCGAATACCTGCGCCTAATGCCGCCCTAACCGAGTCTTCGGGTGATCGGACCGGGGAATTGTCCGGTCACCCGACGCGAGGCCACCGCGTGAGGGCGACACCTCGACGGCGAAAGCTGTCGGGGCGTCGACAGGAGAGGAGCCCGAGAGGGCATACCGCCGAGTGGGCCACCGAAGACAAAGATCGGGTACCGGTGGCCCGCTCGCACGGCGAAGAAGAGGTGCTTTCAGGGTGGGTCAATGGGGTTGCGCGCCGCCTCTTCCGTCACCCCGGACCGATTTGGCGGGGTGCGACGTCCATAGCCAACCGCAAAAAAAAAAAAGGGTGGAGGGCTAATACATTAATTTAAAAAATAAATATATTTATATTTATTCGAAGCTCTAGTAGTAACTCTTTATTGTTAAGCTTATAAAGATAAAAAGCGTTACTGAATTGGATAATAAAGTAATTACATATTTTCTTTAACTTAAATATAGCCTGCTTTAATATGCAACTGCTTAGAAGTGATTTATAATATATATTAATAGTTGTTAAAAATAACTGAAAGTAAGTGAAGCAAACAAGCAGCTTTCCGTGTGGTGACGGAGTAAGAATACTATTCACCACCCCATATCTAACCCGTGGGTGATCGATCGTACGAGACGACTAAGGGATATAAAACGCATATAACATCTATGCGAGAGAAGGAAAACTCAATACAAAACCCTATACCATCACGTCTGATCTGCACGGTATAGAAGGTTAATTTCCCGCCCATTACGGAGGAGGCCCGAGCCCAATAGTGGGACATTTAGGGACTGTGATGAAGTGAAGCAAATAATAAAATAAAATAAATATTACTTTAATTTTGATACAATGTTAAGTACATTACACACACAAAAGTGGCAACGCATACTGTAAACTAGTACTCAACTTCACAGCCAATCTAGTGAATTTTGAATTACGTACTTATTCACAAAATTTAAGCTATTGTGATTTTTAAAATAAAACATACTTTTATACATAATTTTAAATAAATTGTTGCCTAAATTATATTAAAAATCGTTTTGATTAGGCTCTAAATAATTGTATTACTATATTTATAAATAACTCGTAAATATAACTACTACATCGCTTTCCAACCTTTTGCGATCCGTATAGAATGAAGCTCTATACGGTGCCGTGTGAAAATGTGCATAGTTCACAATAGATTGCACTAGGAATTTCTTTTGTGAAGGCTGATTTGTAGATGTCGCTGGAGAATATCGTGCACTTGAGATATATTCACTAGAAATCGCAATACTCTATTCACAGGTTTCAATGCCGGGAATACCTTAGTACCTATTGTTAAAACTAAGCATAAGATAAGAACTATTATCAAATAATAGTTCTTATCTAAAATGTAGTATTTTGTTTTTGTTGTTTTAATTAGATATCCAATATTTATATCATCATAATATCTTTATTATTATACACGGTGACATATATGTCGTTTTACTAAAGCAGTTCAGTTAACGTACCCAGTATCTACTATTCATTCGTACAATTAAAAGGTTAAAAAAACATTTACTGGAATAACTTTTACTAAAAATTATTATAAATAATTACTAATTAAAATAGTAAGAGAACAGCATGTAGCGAGCGGTAGGCTACCTACTCGACATAACGTTCGTACTGTGTAGGTACTACCTAGGCGTAGGTACGTTTTGGAATAGCAGTCCACGTGGACTTCGTAGCTGTGATTGGCTAACGTAATTACGTTAGCCAATCACTATCATGCGGAATGCGTATGATTTCTTTTGTTCAAAATGTAAACATTATAACCATGTTGTTACAAAATATTACCTTTAATTTATTTACCTAATTTTGTTATCTTTTTATCACTACCACTACCTATTGAACAATTAAATATGTTAGATATGTTTCTTTGGTCGGATACTTTTATGGCACTTTTTTTTCTAAGAAGATATAAATGTCATAAAGTATGCGTTATTTATTTTGTTATTTATATTTTTAAATTTTAAAGCCGCTATTAGGTATATAAATAGCTATTAACCACTATTAATCACTAGACGTAAATAATGATAACTAAAACTTCGATAGGGAACTCGGGTCAGTATATTTTGTTTTACTAAAGTCTTCATGGACTATTTAGTAAAACTCAACACTAACTTTTGCTACTGTAATTGGAGTGTAATAAACATGGTCACCATATTTGCGCGACTGTTAATATTATTTATAAAGAACTTTACGTTGAATGAGTAACTTTGCATATATTAACACAAAGTAACACAAAAGTTATCCATAAATTATTTATATAATTGCACGTTTGACGTTGAAAATTAATACAAGCGTCACTGAAATGTTTATGTCCAACAAGTGAATGTGCGCCCAGAGGATATCACTAGCCAAAGGCATGCTCAACGTGTAGGAATTATCTAAAACTCGCAAGATGATGACAGGGGCAAGTGTAATAGTCCTCAGAACTGCAATAAATAATGCCTAAGTTAAGGGGCTACCTTTCATTGTTATTTCCTTAACGGGCCGTCTTATGACCCTCTTAATTAATTTGAAACTTTCTGAGGTCTCCTGTGGCGTGCAATTTGAATAATAGCACGGATAGGGTGGTGAAGCTTAATTTTAATTGCAAATATTTATGTTAAACAAAACACTAAGGCGGCGAATGCCTTTATAGGATATTACGAAGTATGATATATTGTAGGCAAACAAACGTCTTATACAATAGCCAAAATCGAATAATTTATTATGTTAATAAAATGCGATCTTTGTTTCACATTAACGATTATAATCATTATTTCTCTGAAAACTAGATTTTAATTACCTATACTAAACAATATATAAATGTTTAGTATATCCAAGAACTTATTAACATGCAATTATCTATATGTTTTTCCGTGTGGTGACGGAGTAAGAATACAATTCACCACTATCTTACTTGTGGGTGATCGTAAAAGACGACTAAGGGATAAGATATGCATATAACATCTATGCAAGAGAAGGAAAATTCGAAATATAACCCTAAACCAAAACGTCTGACTACTGACTAGTGTGGTATACTAGATCAATTTCGCTCTTAATATGGAGGAGAGTCGAGCCCAGCAGTGGGACATATATGAACTTAGATGAATTTCTATATCCATCCTATATTCGAATACTCGCACTATACACAATATGGATGAAATTTTGATTCCTCTATCATATAGAATCAATATAAAAAGTAAATAATATTAGCGTGTATAGTAAATTTGTTTCAATTTTTTTTCTTCACAATTTATTTCGGTCATGGCCGCTGTGTAAACGATGCCTATCCATCGTTATAGCAATCTGTCACCATCTATGACAGGATATAGTGCACATATGCCAAGTTCAGTTTCAGAAAACAGAAAAATAAGTAGTTAACGTAGACGTCAGCTCAACTAATATGCAAATGTGAGATTGTTTATTTCTAACTCATGCACCTTTTAAAATTACGTATACGACGTGTCAAGGGTACTAAAAAAATATATGTTCATTTCCATCTAGAAAGAGTACCGTTTCTGAAAAATAATCAGAAACTTTTTCTATTTTTTGTATATTGACATTTGTACATTATAGATATACAATAAAAGTAATATGAAGGTATTTTTATTAATGCCATAAATAAAACAACAACCTTTAAATTTGTTTGTGTTGTTATTACTAGTAGTAGAATAGTAAATTATAATAGTAGACGCCTAGGCGTCAAACTAAAAACATGTGTCCTTATAGGATAAAAAATAATCAATTTAAAATAATAAATAACTTAAAAGAAAATTGTCATGAAATTAAAGTAACTTACAAATAATACAAGACGGTTAGATTACAAAGTCGTTCTTTACCTGAAACAAGAAAAAGCACATAAGTAATTGATACATATATTGTACATAATGCAAGAAACCAACAGACTGTTGGAGATCCTTTTTTTTTTTTTTTTTTTTTTGGGGTGGGTTATGGTCGGCGCTCTTCTCGCACCACTCCGTCCGGGGCGACAGAGGGGCGTAAGCACGCATACCCGTAACCCACCCACGAACCTCGCCTACGTCGTTGGACCGGCCACTGGAGCAGCGTGAACTTGTCGTCAGTGGCCGGCCCGATGGAATACCCCCTGAGAGGTACCCTCCCCTTGAGCGACGTCCCCCGGGGCGGACGTCGTTCCCTCCTCGCGCGGTCAGCCTCTCGGCGGGTGACGGACTAATTCCCCGGTCCAGTCACCCGCGGCCTCGGCTAGGGCGGCATCAGGCGCAGGTAATCGCGCCTACGCCGCCCCAGTCGCCGGCGGCGGTTCGCGTCGTCGAGGAGACGCTCCTCGCGCACGCGCTCCGCCGCCTCCTTCCGCGAGACTACTGCCTCGCAGAAGGCTGCGACCGCGTCCCAGTTCCTGACGCTGTCGAGCATCGCCCTGGCGATGGTCGGCAGCGTCAGGTCGGCACCGATGATTGCGACGAGTTCACGGCGCTGCTCTGCCCAAGCGGCACACGCCTCGAGCGTATGCTGCGCCGTATCCTCGTCGCAATCGCAGTGGTGGCAGGACGGTGTACTCTCCCTCCTGACGACCGTGTACAGGTATTTGGCGAAGCATCCATGCCCCGTCAAAACCTGCACCAGTCGGAAGGAGAGCACCCCGTGCCGCCGTTCCAACCACTCCATCAGCACCGGCCGGAAGGCCTCCACAGTCCGCACACCGAACCGAGGCCTCTCCAGCCGGACTGCCCAACGAGCAATGACGTCTCGGCGGGCGTCGACACGCCAGGCAGTGAGCTCCCTCAGTGAGACCACACCGCCCCCCGTTCGCACCCCCGACACCCGCCGATACAAATCGGCGAGCATTTCCGCCTCCAGGTCCCACGGGGGAGTCCCGGCCAACAGGCACGCTGCCTCCGTCGCCACCGTGCGGTACCCGCGTACGGCCCTGACCGCCATGGCCCTCTGTGGTCGCCACAGAAGAGCCCTGAGTCGGACGGTCAGGGATCCCGCCCACACCGGTGCGCCGTACAGGGCCATCGACCGGACGACCCCCGAGTACAGCTTTCGGCACGTAGCGCTCGGTCCGCCCACGTTCGGCATAAGCCACGAAAGGGCGGACGCCGCGCCAACGAGCCGCGGAGCGAGCCTGTGGAAATGCTCCCGAAACCACCAATGCCCGTCGAGCACCAGGCCCAAATACCTCATATGGGCCCGGATGCTGATGTCAACCGAATTGACGGTGATCGAGACGCCGATGGGAGGACTCATGCGGGGCCCATGGAACAAGAGGGCCTCCGTCTTGTCCAGGGCCACCCTCAACCCCAGCGCCCCGATCCGCCTGACGATTTCCTCGGTGCCGAGAGTCGCCAGGCTTGCCGCCTCCTCCAGCGTCCCACCGCGGGCTGTGACGAGCGTGTCGTCGGCGTAACAGATTACGCCCAGCCCGGGTGGGAGGCTCCCTCTCAACGCCCAGTCGTAGCCGATGTTCCACAGGGTGGGTCCGAGGACCGACCCCTTTTTTTTTTTTTTTGTTTACGCTGTGGAAATGCTTTTGCGCACATCCCCCGCCAGTGACAGACGGGGGGGTGTGTGGGACTCGCCGGCCATGAGATTGACGGCCGGAATACCCACTAAAACCTAACAGCGGTCCCTTCCGCGCTTTTACGGGATGCCGGAGAGATCGTCTATTGACATTCTATCCCCGACACCCCTACGCTTAGCCATCTGGTCACGACCAGTCAGCCGTCAAGGCGGTGGGAGGAGGTGCGCGTAGCGGCGCCTCCCTCTCCCTGGTCGCCGCCGGCGGAGCGAGTTCGCAGACGCGAGTGCTTCGCGTTCTCGCTCCGCGGCCTCCTTTGCAGAGATGACTTCCTCGCAAAAGGAGGCCATCGACGTCCAGTGCCTGTCGCTGTCAAGCATCTTGTTGATGACGGTTGACAACGACAGGTCCGCTCCAATGACCGCCGACAGGTCGCGGCGCTGAGGCCCCCAGGCGGGACATACCTCCAGGGTGTGACGCGCGTCATCGATTTGCGCGCCACACTCATGGCATCCAGGGGCCTCTTCACGTCCAATTCGGTGCAGGTACTTACCGAAGACCCCGTGTCCGGTAAGTACCTGCGTCAGCCTGAAGGACAGGTTGCCGTGCCTTCGTGTCGTCCAGCGGTGAAGGTGGGGCGCTACCGCCTCAACGGTCCCCCGTCCTGCTACGGGGGACTCTAGTTCCTCCCTCCACCGCTGGACTAGTGCCCTTTGAGCCGCTTCTTTCGCCCTGCTCAGTCCCCTCGTGGTGATGCGTTCACCATTTGCCCGCGCCGCAGCGCAGAACTGGTAGGCTTCCGCCTGAGCCCTAGCCTGAAGTGACCAGGGCGGATCGCCCGCCAACAATGTAGCTGCAGTCCAGGACACCGTACGGTACCCCCGTATTGTCCTCACCGCCATGGCCCTCTGCGCCTTGCGTAGTAAGGCTTTATTGGAGGCGGTGAGTGACTGCGACCAGATCGGGGCACCATACAGCGCCATAGACCGCAAGATACCCGCATAAAGCCGCCGGCAGGACGATCCGGGACCTCCAGTATTGGGCAGAAGCCTACCCAGCGCCGCGGCCGACTTTGAAAGCCTAGGGACGAGCTGGGCAAAATGCGGCCCAAAATTCCACTTACTGTCTAGGTGCAGACCCAGGTACTTCATCCGGGTCTGCACCGGCACGGCAACCCCAGACACACTGAGTTGTGCCCCTCGGGGAAGACCTTGGCTGGGACCATAAAATAGGAGGGCCTCTGTCTTCTCCAATGAGACCCTCAGGCCCAACTTGCCAATCCGGTCAACAACGAGCGCTACTCCGACTCTTGCCAGTCGGGCGGCGCTGCGGAAGTCAGCCCCTCTCACCGTGATGAGGGTGTCATCTGCGTAACAAATAATACCCATCCCGGGGAGAGGACCGACCCCTGTGGGACACCGCACGTCATGGGCGTTCGCGCAACGTCCCCTACTCGGTTGGTGTAGAGGACACTGCGCCCCTCCAGATAGTCTGCCACTAGCCGCCTCAGGTAAACTGGCACTCCGTGGTATCGAAGCGCCTCCCTGATGCAGCTAAATGGCAGACTATTGAATGCGTTGGCAATGTCCAGGGACACCACCAACAGCACTCCTCCGCCGGCGACGGCCTCAGTCGCCACGGCCCTCAGGCGCAGCAGAGCCGCGATCGTCGAACGACCCCTCCTGAACCCAAACTGGGCGTCCGACAGATCGGGCCCCGTGCCAACGAGGTGCCGCTCGATGCGGGCAGCCAGCACCCTCTCCAATAGCTTGCCCACACCGTCGAGCAGCACGATAGGCCTGTAGGCCGAGGCCGACTCGGGAGACCGTCCCGGCTTCGGCAGGAGCACCAGCCTCCCCTCCTTCCAGCACCCAGGGAACCGCCCGGATGCTAAACACGCATCGAACAGCCCCCTGAGGCGGGGTCCCAGGTGATCGAGGACCAGAGCCAGTACGCGGTTGGGAATACCGTCGGGCCCGGGAGCGGTGGATTTCCCGCACATGCGCGCCACCGCCACCTCCATCTCGGTTTCCGTGATGGGTGAAACACTGTCATCGTCGGCCTCCCGGTCAATGCCTGGCGAAGTCATGACCGGGGGCGTGTGCTCCGCCCGTCGCGGAAACAGGTCCTCGATGACCCTGGTGAGGAGGCCGGGCTGGAGGGTCTCGGTGAGGGGGGGCGCCCGCGCGCGGAGCTTGTTCAGCGCCGCGCGATAGGGGCGACCCCAGGGGTCACGATCGAGACCGTCCAGCATCTCCTGCCGACTGACGTCCTTGGCGGTACGGACGGCCAGCCTGAAGGCCGACCGCGCATTGCGGTAGCCCTCATAAAGCCGGCCCTCCCGCTCCTCATCGCGATGGTGCCGCCGGCTGCGGGTGTAGGCCTTCCGGGCGCGTATACATGCGGCCCGAAGATCCGCCAGCTCCCGGGACCACCAGTGGACAGCCCTTTTCGGGGGCAGACACCGTACACGGGGCATGGCCGCATCGCAGATCTGCGTCAACGCATTGCGGATGCGGCCAGCCTCGGCGTCCACCCCGTCCAACTGGCGGGCAGAAGACAGCCACGAGTGAATGATGGCTGCCTCCGCCAGCAGGTCCCGGTCTAGACGACTCACAGCCCATCGCCGGAACGCGGGACGTCCGTCCGCCTCATGACCCCTGCTGGGCGTCGGAAGGGTCCGGGAGACCTCCATCCGGATATACCGGTGGTCCGATAGGGTCTCAACCTCCTCCGCGACGCACCAGCTCCTCACGCGTGCGGCGACAATGGGGCTAGCGAACGACAAGTCCACTATCGACCCGCCCCGCTGCCGCACGCACGTCTGCACTGAGCCCCTGTTCAGCAAACAGAGGCCCAGTGTCGCCGCCCACTCCTCGACCGCCCGTCCTCGGTCGTCCGTCCTGGGGGATCCCCACGCCATGGACTTGGCGTTGAAGTCCCCCATAACGAAGACTTGGCGCGGTGCCAGTCGCCGTAACGAGGCCCCCAAGATGGTGAGGGAGGCCCCGAAATCAGTCACGCTCCTGTTAGGGGAGAGATAGACTCCGAAAAGCGTAATCTCTCCCCAGTCCGCCGCGACGTATCCGATGCCCCTATCCCTAAGAGTCAGGGACGACGAAGGCCACGACGTGGAGGCGACGATTGCCACAGTGCCGTCGGCGCTACCCAGCCAGTTAGGCCGGTCGGGCACCACGTACGGCTCCGCGGCTACGGCTACTCCTATCAACCACTCCGCCATGGCTTGCAGGAAAACGTCCTGCGCACCGGCGGAGTGGTTGAGATTGGCTTGGAGGAGACGGATGGATTCGTGGTCCATTAACGGGCCGTATCCATCGTCTCCTCCTCCGCGCTAACGGGCGATCGGGTCGCGCTCGGAGCGGGAGCGGGCCCGGTCGATGGGCCGCCCCGCCCCTTTGGGGCCGATGCCGGGGGTCTGCAGTCCCCAGAGCCCATGCGGTGCTTAGCAGGCCTATTGCCTGCCGTGCACGCGGGGCAGTGGGGCACCGCAGAGCACGATGCTGCCTGGTGTCCAGCCTGACCGCAGCGAAAGCAGAGACCGCCGCAGTCAAAGCAGTTACGACACGTCGGTCGGGTATGCCCGACCGCCATGCATTTGTAACACCTCGCGGGCCGGGGCTCCAGCACGGTAACTCGCGCCGAGCTCCAGCCCACGAGGAGCCTGCCTGAGTCGGCCAATTTCTTGACCGACTCCACCGGACACTGCACCCAGACAGCACCGACGCCGCCCGGACCAGGGCGGATGTTGCCAATCCGGACGGTGTCCGAGGCACATCCGGTACGCACCATAATGGCCTCCCGGACGTCCTCCACCGTCACGGAATCGTCCAGACCCGCGAGGCGCATCTCTGCACACTTGACGGGCCTGGCGATTCGGACTCCATCCTCCGGCCCGAACAGCCCCCTCAGCTTCGAGGCCACACTATCAGCCGCCTTGACGCCCTCAGCCCCAGGGAACTCCAGAATGCGAGCCCCTGTCCGGGCCTTGCGGGTTCTCGCCTCGACGCCTCCGATGTCGGAGACGTCCAGCTCCCGCCGGGCGCGTCTTAGGACAGCCTCATAGTTGAGGCCCCTCTCGGCCGCTTCAGGCAGCACGGTGATGATTACCGCAGCTGTCTTTGGCGACCTGAGGCCCCTGCGCGACCTCTTGCCTCCTTTGCCGGCTCCCGCCTGGGGAGCGGCGGCCGCAGCGGCACTCTTGGCCGCTGCTCTCCGCCTCTGGCCGCGCGTCTTTCTGCTCCGCTCAGCTACCTGCCAGCCCTGTTCGAGCCTGGCAGCAGCGCTGGGCGCAGCAGATGCGGTCGCGGGTGCGCCACCAGGGGCCGGCGGCGCAACCACGGGCACCGGCCGCTGTCCGGTCTTGGTGGGAGCCGGCACCGTGCCGACCTTCTTCTTGGCCCCCTTAGGCCCACCTACGGCAGCGGCATAACTCGCCACGCGGCCACCCCGACGCATCGCTTCCTCCGGCACACCGTACACCACCGGGAGCGGCTCCTCTCCTTTTCTGGGCCTTCCGCGCTTCCTGGCGGCGCCAACGGTCGGCGCCGGAGGCGCAACTGGCGTGGCAGGCACCACAGGCACAGGCGGCGCCACCATGAGCGCAGAGGACGGGCTCGCTCTCCACGGCGCAGCCCGTGTCGGCGGCGCAGCCGACTCTATGAGTGCGAATCGGGACCGCAGGTCAGCCATGTCCTTAGCCAACCCGCGGTTCTCCTTCCGCACCGCCGACAGCTCCGACTCGAGCTTCCGATTGCGCTCCCGCAGGCCGGATACCTCACTACTGAGGCGGGCGTTTGCGGCCTGCAGGGCCGCCACCTCACCGCCTTGATCGCCCGGACCCGGGACCAATCTCGCCGCCACCGCTGACCCACGACCCCTGCGCCCACGGCGCGCGGTCGGGACCTTGGGAGGAGGCATGACGACACTCCCCTCCGAGTCGGAGCTGCCGCCCTTGTACAGGGGGCGCTTCCGGGCACTCGGGGGAAGGGTCTCCTCCCTCTCCCTGACATTCAGGGCCACCGTCAGAGCCTTCGCCGCAGGGTGCGGCTCAGACTCCTCAGCGGCCTCGGCAGCCGAGCTGCCCTCCTCCATACTGGACGGCTCTGTGGCATTGCCGCCCTCGTCCCGGCTTCGGTCGACCTCCTCGTCGGACGGCTCTGCGGCTTGCCCGCCCTCGTCCGACAGCTTCTCCAGGGCCGTATCGGCATCGGAGCTTCTGCGGCTCTCCAACGACGGCCCTGCGGCTTTACTGCCGCCCTCCCTCTGCGACGGCTCTGCGGTGGATCCGCCCTCGTCGCTCGACAGCTCCGATGAGCTGCCACTCCTCGTCCCCTCCTTGGACGGCTCTGCGACATCGTCGCCCTCGTCCTGGGACACACACCTGCCTGCGGCGCTACCACCATCCGATTGCGACGGCTCTGCGGCATCTGTGCCGCCCTCGTCGCTGGGAACGCTGGTCTCGCGGCGTGCCACGACCTTCAGCGCCTCCCTTTCCTTCTTAAGTCGGTTGGCGCGCCGTTTAACGCGCTCGCCGGCTAGGGTGATCACCTTCCTGCGCTTCTTCTTTTTTATTGGGGCCTCTATGATAGGTGCCGGGCCCTCGGCGGACGCCTCGAGTCCTAGGGACGAGGCGTCGTTTGTGTCAGTTTTACATTGGCTTGACAAGGCCTTGAGGTGGGAATCACTATGATTCCCGTCGGTAGAGTTTTTAAATTTGGAAGCATTCATAGTGAATCCCACGAGTATGGGAGAACTAACGGTCGACCCGGGCAGAGATCCCTGTACCCGGGCAAGCCTACATTTACCAACCAGGGGGTCGGCCGGTACCCTGGCTGGAGCGTGCTAACGACAGAACAACCCATCTGCCATGCATCTTCTCGCCGCACGCCAGAACTTAAGATTCTGGGTGATTTCCGAATTCGAATGTTGATTCGAACTCTTTATAGAGGTTGTCTTCCTCGCGGTCCGGGCGGTTAAGCCAAGACCCTCGTTCCTGATACTGCGCCTCACGACAACTTGTCTTGAAGCAAGATATCAGGTTTACGATATGTCGGCGGTGGCATAAGCCTGCCCAGCCCTCAAATTAATGAGTGACCAGGCCCGTCCGAAATTTCGCCTCCTGTACCCTCTACAAATAGAGAGTCAGGAGCGAATTGGGGCTCAACCCATTGCTGGGGAACCCCCCCTCGCGCCAGAGATTCGCTACGGGCGACAATTCGACAGAGGGATCTGGGGGACTGTCGCCCGCACCCAGGGTACACCACGCGGAGGTTTCTGGCGTCGTACCCCACTGTTGGAGATCCTGCGTTCAATCCTTCTGACGCTCATCTATGACTTTTTGGAGTTATATATTAAATGACAAACTGTCATTACCGCTTGCTTTAACAGTTACAGAAAACCCGCGTTTCCAAAAACATTCTCGTAAATGATTGAAATTCGTGCCTCAGAGATTTATTTATGCTAAATTATAATTATATTTATATTTTATTTTTGCCCTTATTGTGAGATGGTACTCGAAAGGGTCATCAGTCAACACGCCAGGCTGGCCACGGATGGCAAGGAACCGGTACCAGTGGCCGGCCCAATGGTGGGAGAGAATACGGTGGGTTATAGGGTCACGCGCTGCCCTTCTGTCGCCCCGGACGGAACGGGCGGCATGTGTCCGGACCATAGCCTACCCAAAAAAAAAGTGAAAAAGCAATGATACATTGTATTTTTCCTCTGCCATTGCTGGGTAATCACAAACACATCTAAAATGATAATCGCTTAAATTGAAAACTAAAATATCTTCGAGCCATTTTCGATTCTAATTCTAATTTTCTTAGGTAGTCTGTTTAAAGCTAAAGTGTTATATAGTGGTTCATAAAACATAAAATTGCGCCCTGTATGAGGGGAGCTGTATTTACTACTCTCCTCATATCCCAACAAACTTAGAAAAATGTAGAATAACAAACATGTTGGCAATATTGACATGTGTACATGTCCAAACCGCGGGCAGAGCTAATAGTAAAAATAAGCCAGTACACTTTGAAAATCGCTTTACAAGATGAGCTGTTAATGGTTGGTCTTTAACAATTAAAAACGTTGGCAATTAGAGAACCGACATCAGCTGTTATTATAGCAACGTTAACATTTATGACTAACGAGGTTGGATTACTGCCTAATGGATTTTATCATGCTTTTATAAATTTAAACTGTATGTATTTTAGCATCATCATGATCATTTCAGCCCATCACCGTCCACTGCTGGACGTAGGCCTCCCTCATAGGACGCCACAGAGTGCGGTCCTGTGCCGTCTGCATCCATCGACGCCCAGCAACTTTCACCAGGTCGTCTGTCCACCTAGTGGGGGGGCGTCCTACACTACGTCGTCCGGTACGTGGTCGCCACTCTAGAACCTTTTTTACCCAGCGGTTGTCACTTCTTCGAGCGATGTGGCCTGCCCATTGACACTTCAGTGTGCTAATTCTTCGTGCTATGTCGGTTATACCCGTTTTTCTGCGGATTTCCGTATTACGGATTCTATCACGCAGAGAAATCCCGAGCATAGTTCGCTGCATAGCACGCTGAGCGACTTTGAGCTTGGTTATGAGGCCTACATTTAGGGACCACGTTTCCGTGTCGTAAGTCATCACTGGTAATACACACTGGTCGTAGACTTGTGTTTTCAGAAACTGAGGTATGTTGGACGAGAAGATCCTCCTAAGTTTCCCGAACGCTGCCCAGCCGAGTTGGATTCGTCGGCTGACCTCTTTCTCGAAATTAGATCTACCTAACTGAACTGTTTGTCCAAGGTAAACATAATGATCGACAATTTCGACAATAGCATTGCCAACTAGGACCGGTACAGGAATGACATGGGCATTTGACATGACTTTCGTCTTGCCCATGTTCATTCGTAACCCCACCAGTTGGGATACTCTGCTGAGATCGTTGAGCATAGTGCCAAGGTCCTCCATGGATTCTGCCATAACGACGATATCGTCTGCAAATCGAAGGTGAGTGATGTATTGGCCGTTAACGTTAATACCGAGTCCGGTCCAGTCTAAGAGCTTGAAGACATCTTCCAGTGCGGTGGTGAACAGTTTCGGAGAGATGACATCTCGCTGTCTCACACCTTTCTGCAACTGGATCGGTTTCGTACTCTTATCCCGGATACGGACTGACAATGTGGCGTTCCTGTACAAGCACTTCAGCACTTCGATATAACGATAGTCGATTTGGCACCGCTGAAGGGACTGCAGCACTGCCCAAGTTTCGACTGAATCAAAGGTTTCTCATAGTCCACAAACGCTATACATAGAGGCCGATTGTACTCCTCGGTCTTCTGGATAATCTGCCGATGCGTGAGGATATGGTCTATGGTGCTATAACCTTTTCGGAAGCCAGCTTGTTCGGTATTTTATCAATGTAACAATAATTCAAAATATTTTTATCTACATCAAGGTGTGGAATTATTTTAAAAATTGCTCACAAAAATACAAATCACAAAATAATTATTTTATAACTTTCACTTAATATTTTGACTAAGATGATAAGAATAGAAATGATTTATTTATATTAGGTATAAAAACTTGATTACGAACGAATAATGATTGTCACAGATCCATCGCATGTGTGACAATATTTTTTTCGCTCGTAATCTAGTTTTTATTAATAATGAAACATGTTAAATGTTAAATTTCAGTAATTTAATTTATTTATATTTTATTACATTTTTTAAATTATAGTATCCTTAATTATAATCGGATAATATGTCATTCTCCTCGGTTTATGGGAGAGGCCGGTGGCTAATAATGCCCACTGTTATACATATGCACTGAAGAAGAATACCTAATTATAATAGTTTACTGGACAATTTAAAATTCAATGCTTCTACTAAATAAATTCCGAAAGTTATTTTTTAACATAATATGCTAGTAGGTATTGTTCCGTGTAGTAACGGAGTAAGAGTGCCACCCACTATCTAACCCGTAGATGATCGTAAGAGACGATTAAGGCATATAAAATGCATATAACATCTATGCAAAGAAGGAAAACTCGAAAGAAAACCTTATATAGGGTTTAAATATCCCTCACGTTTGGAAGCTCGAATCGAATAGTGGCAACGTATGAGGTGAAATTATGTCGACTAATATTTACAAACAAAAATAATAATAAACACAATACCTTCACACCGATAAAAAAATAATTACAAGATAATGCATAAAATCCAGCAGAAAATTAACACAACACTGAATAATTTAATAATTCTAATATAACACGATTGAAAACTTTAACTCATATTACGGACTGTAACAGTGAGCATTGAAGATTTCATAGAAATTTCGCACGGTACGTCGCGTACATTCGTCACCGTCAAGTAATTAGGCAAAACTAATAACAAATTTAACTCTGCAGTAATAATTCAACTTAACTCAATGGAACAAGGTTGATTTTTAAAGTGAACATTAGCAATAATGTAGAAATAAGAGCGTGTGACTAGCGAAGACGCACTCACGCAATGCTTACCGATGTACTAATTGATGAATTTTAAAACACGTTTACTATACAGCTAAACGCCAATGGCCGGGTGGCAATGATCAATGACTATAAATAATGAACGATATTTAGGTCAAATGAGCCTTAGTGTACGCAACTAATTATATTAGAGCTATTGTATTATTTAGCATATGTTGTTAGATCACATGTTTTGTTAAAATAATTGTGTTATTTTAACGAATGAATGTAGAAAACTAACATTATCGCAATCTCAGCTCGTTTTATATCCTATAATAGTGATCTATATATAGGGTAGATCCACCTTCGTAGTGAGAAGAAAATTGACATGCACTACGGTGGCCAGACGAATTGATTTATTTCGAGTTTTTCTTCTCTTGTAGTTATCTCCTTGCGTTCCTTAATCGTCTTTTATGATCACCCATTGGTTAAAAAGGGATTGTGGCAATTGTATTCTTATTCAATCCCCATATTTATATTATACTAGCTTCTGCCCGCGGCTTCGCTCGCGTAAAAGGTTGCTTTCTTAAAGTTTTTCATCCCCTACTTTTATTTTACCCCTTAAGGGTAAATTTTTTACAAAATTTTAATGTCATATTTATTTATATGTAATCAATAACCTAAAAATAAGGTTCAATCTTCTGACTTTAAAATGACAATAACAATTCCTTACAACTTTTTATCACCCTTTACAACCCTTTTTTACATTAAAAAGTAGCCTATGTCCTTTGTCAGACTCTGGACCATCTGTGTACCAAATTTACTTAGATCGGTTCAGTAGTTTAGGCGTGAAAGAGCGACAGACAGACAGAGTTACTTTCGCATTTATAATATTAGTAAGGATTTATAACACAAGAATGATATTATTTTTTATATATAAATTAAATTAAAATATATGATAGCTTTTCTGATGTTTACGCGAGTATTACATATTTGAAATTAAAATATTTTTACGTATTCTATCGCGTTTGTATTTGATATTTTTAATTTCTTTACGTTTCGAACGCTTTACAGCGTTAATGGGCATGGTAGGACAAATCTCCCATGCCCATGAACGCTGTATATTATTAAATATACAATAGGTTTTTAATTTATTTATTGTTAAATCTGTAAATGATACTTTAAGCAATAGAAAACTTCTATTTATATTTTAATATTAGCAGCTAAGGTTATTTTTGAAAATGAACGATATGATTAAACAATTATTGCGGAATAAAGGAAAGAGGGAAAAGAAATTTGGATTAAAGAATGGTAGAGTACATTTATATATAACATTGCTTAGAATTCCTAAGCGGCTTTCCTATGTGGTAACGGATTAAATATGTAAATACGTCACCATTCCTTATATTATGGGATTAATAACAATCGTTCTGGTAAACTTTTAATACCAACTTTGATCCCCAACCTGCCAGACAAGCCTGTCAGTCATTATTGCTCTTCTTATGGGACTACTATATCCGAAAGTGAAGTCGGTACTCTAGTGGATGAATGATCGGTGCCCATTTTCTCTAAAGACAATTGAATTTTAAATAATACCTAAGGCAATCTAATGTAAGTAATGTAACATATAATTTATTCTTGTTTTGTTGAATGAACATATAATATTAACAAATTTAAGCAGTTTCTTCTTCTTCTTATGTATTGGCAATCAGCTACATATACGAGCTATTGGTGCCAGTGTCAAGTTATAAATATTTTCACGTTTTTAGTCTTTCAAGTCAGTCGTTGTCTAAGTCAAATTGTCACCATTAACAGTGCAATGGCCACACTATTAATGGTATCTTGTGGGAATTTTGATAGAAAACGAAAACGATGTAAAGCACTTTTATATGAAATTCATTACATCCCAGTATTTCCGCACATCACATTACATAAAATGCCATCAAAATTATCCAATATAACACGTTAAAACACTAAGATATCGAATATAATACAAGAACACCACATGACGTTTTCAAATTCCCGTCAAAAGTCATTTAAGCAGTTTATATTTCTAAGTAACAAATCAAATACGGAACAGATTGCGGAGTATAGAATGCTTATTGCTATAGCAACCGTTACATTACAAAAACTATTTATTAGTATTTATTCAAACATAATTATTTCCGATTAAATTCCAAATCGATCATATACTTCCTCCACAAATGGTAGCGCACGCTCTGTCGGCTCTGTTACTACCAGGTGGCACCCTTCATATAGTCTTGGGAAGCCAAGCGTAACGGCTATGGGTTTCCGAATATTAGGAAACAGTTGGTTATATCGTGTTACAGTATGGTAAGCAAGTGAAGGGCATTATCGAATAGATTAAGTGCATACTTCGAATATATTATTTACAATTTATAACATATATATCATACTTACCATACACTGAAATTTTTGCTTGATATAGAGTTAAATAGATTACCTATAAGTCAAGTAAACAACGAAGTAACATTGAGTGCACAGATGGCTTAATAGATACTGATCTCATATGAAAATGCCGTGGTTCGATTCCCACGCAGGACAATACTTTGTTCCACATATCTTTGTTGTGAGTCTGGGTGTAATTTTTGTCCGTTAATTATATATGTATTTGTAAAGTTCCGCGCAATACAATAATTATTTCCTATGTGCAAAATGTTGTCTTTAAAAATAAAATAAAAGTAATAACTTCATTTCAACGCAGCTCATATGCCCATTGTTGGTCTCGAGTCTCCTCTATAATGGCAGGGAATACCACCTGATCAGACGTGTTAGTATAAGGTTTTGTTTCGAGTTTTCCTTCTCTCGCATACATGTTATATGCATTTTATATCCCTTAGTCGTCTCTTACGATCGCCCATGGGTAATATAGGAAGTAATGAATTGTATTCTTACTCCGTCACCACACGGGAAACTTCATTTGCCAATACATAAAACTAAAGTAAGCACCGGAAAGAAAATACTATTTATATTATGGAAATAAAGTAAGATGGCATTCAAGAAATGTCATTTCGTAACTACTTATTACGTGCTTTGACTTACTTAATCTAATCTGTACCAAAATTGGCTGATAAGTCTCTCATAAAAATTACATAAACTCGATTCACCTTTCTATGATCCGATTAAACTACATACAATCTACTAGTTTTATTATATAACTCAATTTAACACTTAATAAAAGTTGTGTACCAATAGATAATTTTCAGTAAGACGACAAAATTCTTCCCCAGATATTATCTGTAAGCTAAATAACTGCGCTGCCACGAATAGATCCAAAGAAATTCCATTCCTAAAGTATTAACGGTCGGTATTTGCGTCCTATGAAATGGGTAAGAAATATGACCTAAAAGGAATTTATTTATCATAGTATTTCAGTTAACTAAATAATTATATGAATCTATTGTTAATCTAATGCTATATGTATATATTTTAGTATGGTTAGATTATCATGGATGCGAAAGGATTTCAGTTTTTGTTTTTAGGCTACGTACAAAAATTATTTTCATCTACATATATAATAAATATCTATGTAAGCTGTGTGGTAGAGGCTACGAATACTACCAACCCTTAATTTGCTCGTGGATATCGTAAAAGACGACTAAGAGCCTTATAACGACCTAGGCCAACTCCATCTGATGCCGTTTGGTCAACGATTACATTCCCAAGGAGGGTTGACGTCTGGCAGGCGGCCGGTCATAAAATTATTAACAATAACTTTTAAAATATGTGCTATGAAAGAAGAGTACATATATCATAGAGAAGAAGACGATATATATGTGTACCGACCCAAAGCAATTGGTATTAGAGTGGGAGAATGATGACGATATAGTAAATATGTAAGCTTTGTTTGTATTTTATCAAGTAATATGATACAACTGAACAGAAGTTATAGTGATTAAGTTAGCGACATACCGTGCTAAGTGTCCGTGTAAGGTTTGATTCCCACTTACAATAATACTGTGCGATTCACAAATTTTGTCTTAGTGCAGAACGTTTATAAAAAAATGCTTCTGGAAGACATAAAAACCGGTTAAACAATAGCACTTTTTTACGGAACTCATAGCACCAACTGTGATTACAAATACGCTTATCAAGCGTGGCGATTATGGCTTATCCCCTAATGGGGCTCCCATGTCTAACAGTGTACGTCTAGAGCTGATAGATAGATAATTTACAGACTTACTAGAATATCTGGAGTGAAAAATCAAGTAGCTGTTAAAGAGAAACCTTCGCGAATAATAATGGTATAATGGATTACGGAATGCGTGGAGAGGTCATTGTACTAAAACTATTTTTATTGTAACGGAACATGTGAAACAATTTGTGAATGAAACAATGCGGTAAGTTTTCACTTTGTTAAAGTAAATTACTGATGTTTATGAAATTATTGTTTCTTATTCTGCTGATCTAACTTAGATACGAATAATAAAATAAGAAGTTGTAATGTATCTTAGTAATGTCAACAACATAATATATATATATATATGAATATCTACTATTGTATGCATAAGACACACGATAGCGTCAAGCAAAGAGGTGACTCGTGCACCGTGTGTATTTTACACATTACAAGCCACTTTTGATCATTCAGCATTGAATTTGCTTTTTACTTTTATTGAGCTTTAGGAAGATTCGGCTTGACTGTAAATATGATGGTAAATAGACATATGTCAAAATACATTCATGTTTTGATGGGACCACCATATATACCACCATACCACTATAAAACTATTTTTTTAAACACACACCACCTCCTCCACCTCGACAATTTTCAGAAAGATTTTTTACATCCGTGCGGTGATTAGTTAAAAAACAAAAAATTACTACTCCATACTTTTTTCATGGGAGTCGTATATATCAACTAAGGTAGTTCTAGGAGAATGAACAGTAATTCTTTCCTGGGAAACATAATACGTCCAAAAATTTTATGACGATGAAGTAAAAAAAAAATTCGAAATATTGCGACAACTCCACAGATTTAAGAGTTATATTTTATTTTTAAAACACATTAAAACTTTCTTAGTAGTGTTTACAAAAGCTGTTTAGGTCATATAACTGCTTCTAGATTTTTAGTATTCTCCACATATTGTTTCACATATTTTATACGAACATTGCTTTGTATTACAGAATTTCTTCTTTTTCCTCTTCTTATCAGCTATCACTGTTTTAGGTTTTTCAATTTATTATATCGCATGGCCAAACAGATTGATATAAAGAATGGTTCTTTTTTGCAGTTTTAATACATTTTTAACAACTGGCAGATAAGTTAGAGGTGGTGATACATTGTATTCTTCTTCCATCACCATATGGCAAAAATACAAACAGTCATATTAATTCACGTTATCATACATTTTCAATACGAACGTTGTTGTTTATCACAGTGATGGGCGTAACTAGTTACTTATGTAATCCAATTAATAATTGAATTGCATAATAATTCAATTAAAATGTAATTCAATTACATATTATTTAATTACATTGTAATTAGATTACTTTAGATATGCTATGAAATTAATTACAATATATTTAATTATAAAATAATTTGATTACAAGGTAACCTAATTACATAGTATTTAATTATATTATAATTGACCGAGTGAGCGAAGCGAACAAGAATCTCCATTTCAGGACTGAACGATTTTGCTTTTGTCTGTCTGTTTGTTTGTTCCTGCCTACGCAATTTTACTCCGATCTGCACGAAAATTGGTGTGTGTGTTTTTTGAATTATTTAAATTTTTTTGTCAAGCTATTTTTTTTATGGCACACCTATCCTACTAAGGATAATGTACGGGTAGCGGTGGGTTCTATGCATTGTGCTCGTGCGCCGCCGCTGCTCCTAGCTACCCCGCGTCCCGCCCCGCGCTCCGCCCTCTTCAGTTATTCCTTATCTTTTGCATTGTAAACACGTAACATTTTTTGTGCTTTGGTGATTAGTGCAAAAACTTTTGTTTTACGTACTATGTATGAAAGTGCAAGACTACTTTTAGAAGATGACAGTTCAGTGGACGAATCTGTGTCTGCAGGTCAATCTACATTACCATCGACAAGCAATATGTCTGCATTGCAACCTACTATACTTGACGGTAAATTCTTTGAGTTACTTCCTGATACATCAGGAACTGATAAAAGAGTCGCCATTTGCAAGAAATGTCTGCCTAATAAAGTACAAATAAAAGGCTCGAGATCGTGTACTTCCAATTTCAAAACACATTTGAAACGTAAACATGGTCAAGAAACTATACAAGAATACCAAGAATATATAAAGAGTAAGAGATCAAAAAATGTTCGTACTTCCAGTTCGTCAAACGAACTATCACCACGACGAAGGTCGTCAAATGTACCCTCATATTCTCAAGCTGAATTCGATCGAGATATTGTTAAATATTTCGTCAACTCAATGATATCTCTAATGTGTACCAAAGACTCTTACTTCCGACAAATTTTACGTCGCTTAAATACAGGTGCGAATAATCTAAGAATCATGAGCCGGCGGACACTTGGCAGAATGATTACGGAATTCTTTGATGAAGAAACTACTTTAGTGAAACAAGAACTAAATCAAGTGAAACACGTTTGTACGATAGTTGATATTTGGTCTGGACGTCGAAGAAGCTTTTTAGGTGTAACAGTACACTGGATTGATTCCCATAATTTAAAGCGTGTCTCAAGAGCTTTAGCATGCCAACGCTTTAAAGGCACACATAGTTATGACAAAATATACGAATTGTTGCAAGACATTTATAAAAAGTATGGGTTAACTAGCACAAATGTTGTGGCTTGTGTTACAGACAACGGCAGCAATTTTGTAAAAGCTTTTAAAAGTTTCGGTGTGCATCGCATCAATGTTTTAAACGAGCAAAACACTATTGATTCTTGTGATGAAGACTGATACTGATAGTACAGACGACGAATTAACGTATCTTAACGACCTTTCTCCAACGATAAGCCATTTAGAGACTCGTCTGCCGTTACACCTAAGATGCGCTTCACATACTTTGAGTCTTTGTGCCACAGACGCTAATAAAATACTAGAAAATCAGGAAACGGAGCTGTCGAAAATGCATGACCAAACAATAAAAAAATGTAACACATTGTGGAAAGCTGCAAATCGGCCAAAATCAGCTGAAATTTTACAAAATATTCTTGGCCATACTCTTAGTAGGCCAGTAGAGACAAGGTGGAATAGCCTTTATGATGCCTTGAAAAAAATCGCAACCATAGAAGATAAATCTGCAACACTTCACAGAGCTTTAAACATAAAAAATCCACTTCGTGAATCTGACTTTACCTATATAAAAGAATATCTGTCATGTACTCAACCTATCGCTGATGCGCTTGACATTCTTCAAGGTGAAAACGCAACCTATTACGGAATATTTTTACCGACTATACTTTCGTTGAAGAAAAAGTTGACAAATTTAACTGGAACAAGAGAGTATGAATACTGCAGTACTCTGACTGAAACTTACCTAAAAAGTGTGCAAACAAGGTTTAAAGATTTTTTGAAAATATCGGGATTTCAAGCTGAAAATGCCGCTTTAGCTGCCCTTTCTCATCCTAAATATAAAAAATTAAAATGGACATCATTAATTGGCCAGTCAGAATATAGTATAATGAAAAATTTACTCGTAAAAGAAGTCGTGAAGATTATACCAAATCAATTATCTCGAGAAAATCCATCAATGAGGTCGAGGGAGGATGATTACTTTGAAATAGATTCAAGTTCGGGTTCAGACAACCAAAGCAGTGAACCAAGATCTAAAGCTGAACTTGTAGTCACTCATTTTTTAGCAGAAGACAGCAGAGAACTTGAAATATTAAATAATCATAAGGAAATTAAAAAAATATTTTTAAAATTTAATACCCCTCTACCTTCTTCTGCGCCTGTGGAACGTATGTTTTCGTACGCGACAATGATCAATTGTCCGAAAGCAAACCGACTATCAGACGAAATGTTTGAAAAACGAGTAATTTTAAAGGTTAATTTAAATTATAAATCAGAAACGTAATTTTTTTTGTCAACTAATGGTGAAAATTGTAACTATTAAAAGATTTAAAACTTAACAATGATTGAGACATGATTACATTCTTTTTTGTCAACTAATTGAGAAAATTGTAACTAATAAACGATTTAAAAGTAAACAATGACTGAGATGATTACATTTTTTTTAAATAATTATTTGTTTTATTTTCGTATTTAAGATGCAGGTGTCCCATCCTATATAAATGTGTAGTTACATTTTATCAGATTACATATGTAACCTGTTATAATGTAATTAGATTAAATTGTAATTCAGTTACTATGTATTTAATTAAATTTATTAATCATTGCAATTAGTTACTTAAGTAATCTGTTACAAAGTATTTTAATTACAAATTACAATGTAACTGTAATTTGTAATTATTAATCTAATTACTTTTTGCCCATCACTGGTTTATCAACATAGAAACCTTGAAGGCAAGTCGAGCGGCATAACCACAAACATTATGTTTGGCAACCGCAGAGGCCGCCGATTTCGTTGTGGGAATTTATTCAACTCATCTTAGATTATTTTATATTGATTGACAACTATCTAGTTTTACAACTAAATATAATTTATTACTTCGATTTATTTTATTCAGGTTATATCTTACGTAATTATTATGTTTAGAATATATGTTTAGATATAATAATGTTACATAAAACCGGTTATTATAAAATCAAACGCGACAAACAACTTTTACTCAATAGTATGTGTCGTTTTAACATATATTCTATTTTTAAATAAGGTTAGATTAGTATTATACTCTCGTTACACAGCAAGCTGGCTGTAAAACTTGACTGAATATAGCTGAGTCTGTCAATAATATTGTTTTTTTCTTTTGCTCTTTATTTTTTTATTGCTTATGGTACAAGCAAGCAGCACACCTGATGGTAAGTGTCACTGCCACCCATGGATCTTTGCTATAACCAAGGCTATATATAGCTAAGCCGCTGCCTACCATTACAATCCCCAAACCCACCCAATTGGGCTTCACTCACAGAACGAAGCGCAATAGCACATTGCCATTACTCAGACGTCGATCTTCTGCGAGAGTGTGGTACTATCCCGGACGGACCGGCCCGCGGCTGTAGACAGAGAACCGTCTACAACGTGGTCCTACAATTAATAAAAGACTCTTGGTGGCAAACGAGCAAGCAGCACACCTGATGGTAGAAGTTACTGCCGCTAATGGAGATTTGCAATACCAGGAGTTTAGCTAGGCCGCTGCCTACCAATAAAAAGCCCAAACCAACCCAGAAAGTTGGGTTTCCGGCTCTCTCGCTCACCGAACGAAGCACTGACACTGCCTATCATATGTATATCCAGACGCCTGACCAGCGTGGTATAGTAGGTCAATTTCTCTCCCATTATGGAGAAGGCTCGAGTCCAACAGTGGAACGTATATGAGCTGAAATGATGATGATGTTACATATATAATAGTATATAATATTTAATAATATTTCCTAGAAAAATGGGAATTTCTTCAGTGTAAGGGAAATAAACATTATATATAATAGAATATAAAAGATTATATTAAGTTATATATATGACTTCTTTATATAGGTATAGAGTTTTGAGAGATCCATACATGTACAAGAATTTCTTCTTTAAAATTATTTTATATTATTAAAAATATGCTGTGTGGTAGCGGCTACGAATACTACCAACCCTTACTTTGCTCGAGGATGTCGTATAAGACTACTTAGAGCCTTATAACGACCTGGGCCAACTCTATTCTGATGCCGTTTGATCAACAATCACATTCCCAAGGAGGGTTGACGTCAGGCAGGCGGCCGGTCATAAAACTATTGCCAATAATTTTTGCAATATGTACTATGAAAGAAGAGTACATATTGTATCGACACCAAATAATTGGGATAAGAGTAGGAGAATGATAATTACTAAAAATATATTAATGTTCATTTTATTCAAAATTCCTCTCAAATATAGTAGTATTATGTAAAATTACTACTAATTAATTTCATAAGTTCAAGGCAAATAAACCCGTTAAATTAAACGGTTTAGTAGGACACTGCAACAGCATTGACATTTCAGTGAAATGAAATAATTAAAACATTGTCTCGTAAACTATTCATAATTATTGAAAGTTAAATCGACATTAATTACAATGAGGCAGTTTAAATCGAGTATTTTAGAGAAGTTCTTATAAATTTAGTATCTGTTATCAAAGCTTGTTTTTTTACAGTCAATAGATACATATGGAGAAAATTGAGTGATGGCTTTATTATATTATGTTTTAATACGGAAATCCTAGTTTTTTTATATAAAATAAATCGCAAAATCTTTGTCAATAATAGATTAGTCTGATATTGCTGCTCTAGGCTTGCATATGACAATAACTGAAAGATGAATAAAATAAACATTTTGGATTATTTACCAATAATACCCATAATTTTAAAATTTAAAAGGTTTTAAATATTTAGGATATTGTAAAACATATTTCAAGGATTTAATGCTAGACTAAATAGTTATGTGCTGTTTGTTAGTTTGTCTTTGAAAATATTTACTATTATTATTCATTATCCTTTTAACTTTTATCATAATACTCAACTGCAGTGAAATAAGGTTTCTAGTCTAATCAGATTTGAGTTGAATCTTAATTTTCCATGGAATGAATGCTCTCTGAAACTCGCAACCATGTTAATGATAAATTAGAATTACTGACACTAGATATCCATTACTACAGTTATTTACGTCGACGTCTTAATATACTTTCATTCTTTAGACATAGGGCTGTGTGGTAGCGGCTACGAATACTACCAACCCTTACTACGTTCGTGGATGTCGTAAAAGACGACTAAGAGCTTTATAACGAGCTGGGCTAACTCCATCTGATGCCGTTTGGTCAAAAATTATATGCCCAACCCAGGGTTGACGTCTGATACTGCCAATAACTTTTACAATATGTACTATGAAGGAAGAGTACATATTATTTCGACCCCAAGTAATTGGGATAGGAGTAGAAGAATGATGATAATGCTTTGAGAGCAGTTCTAGAACTCTGTCACATCGATTTTCACGATATCTATATTATTAATTCCGTATTGCTGATAAAAATATATTAAGAGCCCTAAGATACAGATAACAATTTAAAACCCTCGCATTATAATGAAGTAGCAGTAACTTAAAGTTTTATTATATTGAGGAAGCGAACAAACTTCACAGCATATCCCTAATGGCGTCTGGAAAGTCTCTAACCAATGAAATGGCAGGCCCCCATCTGAATTACTGTTCAACAACGTATAACTATACAATACGTAAATTTATAAAAGTTTGCGAGCTATTTTATAATGTGAAAACGAGCAAAAAATGTGAGAGAGAACAACTAAACGATGTGGAGAGAATTTTTTAAGAAATGCAATAATATCTTAACCATGCCTTATTGACAGTGTTTTGAAAAGATCAAGGTTTGTAAATTATTTTACTTGAAAATAATATATTGCGTATTGACACATATTGAAGGCTGACCTACATTTAATCTTTACATTTATTGAAATGGACAGGTTAATCTACTTGCAAATGTACAACTAAAATTATAAATTAAGTGCCTGAATAGATCAGCGTTATATATTCCATTTTACTATTACGGTGATTTTTTATATTAGAAGACTATTTATTTATAAATATCAAACTTAATTTAAGTTTCGTTTGACATTTCTATAAGACTATTAATCGATTACGTCAGCTTCTATTTATATATATGTATATATATGAACTAGCTTCTGCCCGCGGCTTCGCCCGCGTAAAAGTTTACTTTCTTAAAATTTTTCATCTACTATTTTTATTTAACCCCTTAAGGGTAAATTTTTACAACATGTTAATGTCATATTTATTTATATTTAATCAATAGCCTAAAAATAAGTTTCAAGCTTCTGGCTTTAAAAAGGACAACACTTCCGTACAACTTTTCATCCTCCTTTACCTCTTTTTGCATTAAAAAGTAGCCTATGTCCTTTGTCAGGCTCTAGACTATCTGTGTACCAAATTTCATTTAGATCAGTTCAGTAGTTTTGGCGTGAAAGAGCAACAGATAGACATACAGAGTTACTTTCGCATTTATAATATTAGTAAGGATTAGATTGATCATTATCGTAGAACAAAAATAGACAAAATGCGTCGCTTATTTCAAAAATCTGTTGAAAATTAATTTCTCGAACAGTCTGTCAACAATATTCCATTATGCAATCAAATTTAAAAAGGAATACCCACGAGAGTTTGCAGAGGCGAAAGCATATTTCTTTATTATATTTTTTTAAATGTGAGAATTGAAGACTTAACTGAAGTTACTTTAATGGAATACCACAAAATCTTTGCTTAAAAAAAAATAAGTTAATAACAATATTATCAATAATTTTATAAAGTATACTACTATCAGAACTAGATAATTGAGGTAGAATCGTTACAATAACTTTCCTTATTGCTATAATAAAGCAAAATCGATATATCAAGCTTTATATCGACGATGCGTTGTTTAGCTAACAAACTTTTTACGTTCATTCGTTTCTGGGGCATCCATTAAATAATATAAACACATAATTTTTAAAACTATAAACTGTTAGTAACTAAGAAATTCACAGATAATTTATAGGTATCATGTAGAAAATACAAACTGCTTTTGTATTTTTTGTAAGCAGATTAAAGAAACAATCGTAAGTTTAATGTTGTGACAGTTTTATTTTAAAAGGGAAATATATAAAATAGTCCATTGAAATGTTACATTTTTTTGGCCTAGCGTTGCGTTTTTCAAAGTACGCAATTTTATTGTTGTTTAATTAATTAAGATGTAAAATGGAGAATTAAAAGAATGAAAAAAATCCTGAATAATTTCTGAAAACAATATTGGGTATCCATTATCATTCGCCTGCTCTTCTCCCAATTACTCGGGGTCGACGCAATATGTAACCCTCCTCCTAGATATCCTTTGGCAATAGCTTTATGACCGGCCGCCTGCCTGACATCAATCCTCCTTGGAATATGAAGTGGGTATATAAATAATACATACATACATACATATCATCACGCCATATCCCTTGCAGGGTAGGCAGAGAGAATAGAGTGCCAGAGAACTCTATCTCTGCATACTTCACTCGCTTCCTCAACATTCATAATTCTCTTCATACTCGCTCGCCGGTTTCGGAGACTCTTGACTCCACCTTCTTTCAGTACATGAACGATCTGGTCTAGGTAGGTTAGTCTCGGTCTCCCTCGGTACCTACATCCTTCCACTTTCGCAATGTATATCTTCTTAACCAGACGTTCGTTCGGCATTCTTTCCACATGTCCGAACCATCGGAGCATTCCACACCCTTTCGCATCTTTACACCAATACTCTCTTTCATACCTACTCGCTCTCTTACGTCGTCGTTACGAATGCGGTCGGTCAGCCTAACTCCACAGATTTTCCGCAGAGATCGCATTTCGACCGCATTAATTTTACTTTCATACTCTTTTCTCCATACCCAACTCTCGCTTCCATATAGTAATGTTGGGACAAGCACTGCGATATGTATTGCTACATTTCTCTGGTTAGATGTCTGATTTGGAATTGAATAACGGCACGGATATGGAAATTACAGCCGGCAAACGTCAATAAACACAACCCCTACCAAACATGCATCTGTTAAATCTGTACCTACGGCTTAGTTTAAATTCCATTCACAAAAAAAATATGTGATCTACCTGCGTTAATGATATAGGTATTTGTAAATAATACAAGGTAATTAGTTCTTTGTGGGAGTGTATTAGTTAAATAAAAAAATGAGTAATAATAATTTACAGTATATGTAACCCTAATCTTGTTTATAGTAATCGTAAAAGTGAATTTAAAACACTATACTGACTTGATATTGCGTAGTCATTGATTATGTTACTAAGAATCTGCTATGCTGAACCTATTTAAACTAGGATAAATGCAGTAAATTATAGTTTCCAGAAAAGCATTCGCAAAACTAAAGTCTTCTTCAAAATGTAGATCTTAAAACCGTCTAAAGTATTTCAAAGGAACTGTGAGTATTTGTTTCAGTCATCGCGCCATCGACCCACATTAGCACGTAGCATATAATGTGAACGACCCTAAGTATAAACATTGTTTCTCACTTGTCCTGTTTACGATCGGCCGCTTGCAGTCATTGCCGAATGAGTTTCCGCTGTTATTTGTTTAATGGCTGACTTCAATATTTGCCAGAATAACTTGGCCTACTCTTAGTTATTTTTTATGTTTTATAGCTGTCTGCATCTATAGGTACATCTATACGTATGATGGAGTAAGAATTCCTCTCATTATTACCAAGTTAACAAGACCAAATCAAAGGGAGAAAAAGAAATCAAAACGATGTGGCATTTATATTTCCAAATAAACTCCACTTGAAAAAGAAAATGGTTTCGATCCTACTGGGTACGACATTACATAGTGTAGAGGAAGATTACAATCTACAGATTATGGAGAAAATCTATGATATGAAACAATTCTCGCATATTGTAATTGTTACTTCATGAATTTTGTTATTATATTTAATTATAACTCTTATTCATCTTATGAATTAATACTTTACCATCTATCACTTTATCGACGTCTACTGATAGAATTCCTCAAGGGAGCATATATCACAATCACCACACATTATGGCGCAACACGGATTAGCACATTGCAAGAAGCACTGTGTAGGAAAGTGTTACTCTCCATTTACATTGCAATTCCTTAGTCGATGTTTACTAATGGCGAAGTAATAGGAGAACATATATTACAGTCATATCTCGTTGTTATGCAGATAACTGTACATCTTTATATATCTAATTCTTCTGTACGTGTGTTGATAATGAACTCCTCCTAAACGCCTAAACGGATTGCCTTGAATTTTTTTGTGTGTATTCGAGGGGATACGAGAATGGTTTAAATTTGTAATTGGACCCGGTAGGTGGCGCCGTTGTCGGTATGTCAAACGGATGGACCGATTGGGATGAAAATTTCTATGTTTATTTCAATGGATACCTTTTTTTTTTTGCGGTGGGCTATGGACGTTGCACCCCGCCAAATCGGTCCGGGGTGACGGAAGAGGCGGCGCGCAACCCCATTGACCCACCCTGCAAGCACCTCTTCTTCGCCGTGCGAGCGGGCCACCGGTACCCGATCTTTGTCTTCGGTGGCCCGCTCGGCGGTATACCCTCTTGGGCTCCTCTCCTGTCGACGCCCCGACAGCTTTCGCCGTCGAGGCGTCGTCCTCACGCGATTCCAATGGATCCCTGGATGATTTCAAAATACAATTGGGTCCGGTAGGTGGCGCTGCTGTCGGCATATCGCTTAAAACTTTTCCGGACGTCTGCTGGGACAGCTAGTTAATATATAAAATTTGTGCTAAATATTTTTAATAATAATCTGGTATACACAAAGACCCGACTAAATCGATTATTAACCTTATTCAATATATAGATTCTGTGTTACTTAATATAGACAGACAGTATGTAATGACAGTCTTCCTTAATTGAATGCAAATCGCCCAGACGTAGGCGTCGTTTATCATAGCAACATATTTATAAAACAGCAATTAACTACTTGATAATGCCATCAATTTACATTTTAAATATATTAGACGTTCATTAGGTTATGCAAGCTAGTCAGCAAGTTAATGGTTGCTTTTAAAACGTCAGGGTTTTCATTAGTTTATCAACAGTCAAAATTGTCGGTGTTGAAATTTAGATATTGTAAGTAAAAACGTATGTTATCTATGACTTGGTTCAATGACATTGGCATTTGATAAATTATTCTATTTACCATCTATTTCTATTAACGCTTAATAAAGTTCTACATAGAATGTTGCTAAATTACCTTAAACTATAATATAACTATAATTATCTAAAAAAAAAAGTATTTTAAAAACTTAAAGCGTATGTTGTAATGTTTTGATTGATTGTTTATCGGTAAATGGCAAACCACTTTAACATTTCATCTTGCTAGAGAGATATAGTAGTAAGTCAAAATTTCCACTCTCTAGAAACCCGTGAGCAATAGTGTGTGGAGTGACTGAAGAAGAACTGGCCGTAGATGATAGCACATCAAGTTTTAAATTTAAAATAAGTTCTAACGGAAAATACCTTGTGACATTTGGCAGCTACGTTAGATAGCAAATCCAGGGCCGATGCTTATTCACAGATTGTAGGATATTACTTGTGAGAAATAAAAGAGATGATTTTTTTTAAATAGAACTTTACAATTTTGTTTTTCTAGCTAGCATAAAAAAGTTAGCATAAAAACTTGATTACGAGCAAAAAGTGATTGTCACACATGGAATATTTATTCATTTTTCACTCGTAATCAAGTTTTTATAAATAATCAGGCATTTAACATAATATGCTAAATTTCAGTAATTTAAAAGTTAGCATTTAATATGTAATGTTATAATTAACATTGCGATAAATTGCAATAAATATATTAAATAATGTTATATTTCTATATAAAATTAATTAATAGCGCAGCACCCACGATAATCTTTCGAGGGCATGGTTGCCCTGCAGGGAATGAAAAATGGCGCGTGGCGTCTTATTGGGGGAGAATTATATACTCATCTTCTTACAAATAGATTGTAAAGGCATGGGGTGTTTGCATAGGACTCTCGAATGGATACAAGGGGTTAAAAAACCTTCAGGCTGTAGGGGACGCTACAAAGAAATCTGACAGGATCGACAGCCCGAAACTAATGTAGAATCTTTTGATGGTAAGAGCTCTTACTTTTGTCTAAACAGTTTAATGTAACTATAGTTATTTTAGCTATATTTGTAAGAATTGAGAATATAAAATTTTCATTACGATTTTTCTTTAAAAACCATAGTCATCTCGTGGTCAACAGGAAGTTTTCTAGCCCTTTTTACGACGAGATAAAAATTACACAATAGTATAAAATATAATCTTTGTCTTTGAAGGGATAAACAAAGATATAAAAAATCTACATTTGACCGCTTAATATTTAAATCTATGTAATAATGAACGCGAACCTAATGCAAGCATCTGCACATGACTACAACTCGGTACAACTACTAAATTACGATATAGTTCTGAAGAATTATTTTGGGATATTCTTGAAGGTCTAAGAAATTTACAGAAAGCTCTAACATTTTTCTGCTCGATCCAGATAGGGTTCGATTCTAGGACTTCTAGTTCCTTTATACCAACATTGTATTTTAAATCAATAAAATTAATAAAATTTAACCTGATTTATTAATTGAGACATAACTTGATTGACAGTTCGCAATCGATATTTTAAAATATTTTTGATTCTGTTGCTTGTCAGTAAGTTTCGTCATTCATATGACCTTTTCAATTAAATTAATTGCAGGAATATGAATAAGAACAGTTGCAACAGTCTTGATTTTATAACATACACATAAAAACAGTGAAAAAGAGTATACAGAAATTGAACATTCAATTTACAAATTTACTCTACAGACAAGGGTACACAATATTAAAGAATACTTTCTCTATATCAAAAACACAATAAAAATACTCTGTACTATAACTGTAATATTTTCACTGCAACATTCGAGATGAGAAAAGTAAATAATAAACGAAGGTTGGAGTTTGTCTTTTAATATGTCAGCTGTCCAACTGAGGGGAGTAATAACATTTCTTTTCAAACTCGGCCAATGTGACATCCTCCGGGATTTGGGACACAATGATATTTTACATAATAATGAAAACCTCACATTGACCTCTTTTATATTCATTACATTGTATAAAGTGACAGACTTTGTGTAAAAATAAACTATATTAGTGTTCGCAATTTCTGGACTGTATTATATAATATCATTTTGTCCATGATTTTACTTGGCTCGAAGTTTTTTGATGTGAAACATCTATAGGCACTTGTAAACCGAATTGTTGGCGTGGCGACGCTTGCCGTGGCGACGGTTCGCCACGCTATACTAAGGTATAACATATATATATATTTTATGTGTAATAGAGTGTACGGTGTGGCGACGGGTCGCCACGCTATACTGAGGTATACATATATATATATGTTTTATATGTAGTAGAGTGTACGGTGTGGCTTCTCACTCAGTTCGACGTTGTTGTTTACTACGGTACACATAACCTGCGTTTTATTTAATTTTGATGTGATTTAATTATTTATTATTTAATTATTTATTACTTATTTTTTATTTATATTTAATTTTATTTAATTTTTTATTTTTCATCCAATACTTTTGTAACGTGCTTTAGTTATCATCGACCAGTCGTCACAGTAATACCGGCAGAGGAAACATCGAACTATTACTGAAGTCACAGATGAAAATATTTAAATTGTGGCCACTTGATATTAATATCGAATTTTTATATCACATGTAAATAAATGTTTATTAAATAAAGTTACCATTTTCTGTAAGAAATTCGTAATACTTCATTTTTTCATTAGGCTATATTTAATTCCTGTAATAATCTTTTATGCATATTACTTGTACACACACGATGTTTCACATCTGCCAGGCGTCCCATGACGGCTCACATTTTTTTAGACTTATTTCAATAAATCTAGGACCATAATATGTTTTTTTTTTTTTTTCAAAAGAAGAGCATAAGACGTCGTAAAAGTTATTAAAAATCCTTAAGAATTAAGATATTAAGAATACCTATCAATTTATTCAGAACAGCTATTAGTATCCTATTTCAATCAAGTTACATTAAATGTTTTTGAGATTTAAGCTGAACTGTATATAGATGTCAATTAAAAATATTTTTTAAATTTAATTGAATTAAAAGAATACACATTAAATTGATTACACTATAATAAAGATAAATAATACAGTTACAAAGTTTTAGATACTTGTTCTCTTTGTTACGAGAATCGATGAAACGACTCACTTCCTTGATTTACGGGTAACTGAGGAGGAGTGGCTTAAGGCAATTATATAGGAACGCTGTGTCTGGCCGGAGGCAATTTGAGCCTCAGAGACTACGTCTAGGTAGCCTTCTGTAATAGTGAAATATTTTAGATGACGCTCATTCGATCTCTATTTTCATTAAATTCTTAAACTAAAGTGATTATTGTCATTTGTGAAAATAGATTAATATTGGACACTATACATTATAAGACTCGTACATCTATTGCAAATTTGTTCTATATCCATTTAGCTAATGTCTCAGTCATCATCATCATTATCATCATCATCTCAGCTCATAGACGCCCCACTATTGGGGTCGAGCCTCCTGCAAACGGGAGGGATATTAAGGTTAATAGGAGGGTTTAATTAGGGTCTAGTGGGTACCAAGCCACACTTGTCAGGCGCGTTGGAATAGGGTTTTGTTTCGAGTTTTCCTTCTCTTGCATAGATGTTATATGCGTTTTATATCCCTTAGTCGTCTCTTACGATCACCCATGGTAAGAAGAGGTGGTGAATTGTATTCTTATTCCGTCACCACACGGAAAGTGTCATGTGTCAGTCAGTCAGGTGTAATAATTTATTTTATATTTTTTATTTAAAAAAGACACTACCCTGATTTAAGGAAATAATCCTTGTATTGCGGAGGTCTTTACAAACATGGTTTGGTTTGCAGACAGACACACAGACTCAGTACAACAGTTTGTGGATCGCACAAAGTATCGTCCTGCGTAGGAATCGAACCCACTTCATTGGCACGGAAGGTCAGTATCTTAACCACTAATTATTATAAATTTAAACATTGTTACCATCCTGTATAAAGTAATATCTTTTTTTTTTAGAAGTGAATTTAAAGATAACTCTTAAATTTAGATTAATTTGTTTTCATAAAAGATTATATAATTACTTTCATGAGAAATAGCATATCAAGTGCTTAATCACTTCAGTCTAGTCATCGTTTAAAACAACTCTAGCTGAAATGTTACGAATACTAAATAAGAAGCACGCGTAAACATTTGATAATTCCGTTCATAGCCCTTGCACAACACTAGGGTACAGCTAGGTTGTTGCTGTCGTCTACCGTAAAGGTAGACTTCCGACATCTTCGCTCAACAAGTGCATTAGCAAATTGATACTACATAGAGATCAAATTTCTGAGAGAATATGGTATACTCTGAACAAGAGCATTCTTGGCTAGATACGGAAAACTATTAGCAACATGGCTCTACCATAAAATCCCTAGCATAATTGGCGAAACAGCTAGAAATTATTTATAAAATTTATGACTTCAATTCTTGCTTATTATAATTTATTTTTCGTACTAATTTGTCGTTATTCATGTTAAATACTGAATCGATAAAAAAAAAATATTTATTCAGAAAATATTCTGTAGTTTCTTTAAATATTTTTTTATTGTTATTTATTATATTATATACTTTCCAAGAAATAACTTGTGTTACATACACACAAAGAATAATTTTAATTTAATTAAAGCAAAAAGATTTCATGAAGAATATCATATAGTTAAGAGTGAGATTATGTATCATCTTATTTTCAAAGTTTAGAAATATAAACTATTAATATCGAAGTTAAATAGAAATAAAATATAACGAGCGAATTTTAAAATAAATAAGTTACTTTGATAAAAAAGTTGTTAGAAGTAAAACAAGCTCAGACATGTTCAGTGTTACGAGAATCAAAGAATAATTGGACTAGTTTTTGTTTAGTCTTTCTAAGATACATTTATAATCAACATCAATGTATTAGAGTTCTTAATATTACTTTAACATTTATTTATAAACTCATTTAGAATTTTTATTGACACAAAATATCATTACAATTAGTCTTCTTAAAATTTATAGACAAATAAAACTGATTATTACGTAATAAAATAATGAGTAGTTTGTCGGTTCTGTAAGATACGACTCCGAGAAATAGATGCACTTCCTTTATAGCTGCTCTTTGCAACATCAGAGGGCTTATTTTAGTCACTCTATATGAACGAAACTATGTCGGTGACATTCTATGGGGCACATTGCGACACTCCGGACTCACAAAGCAAGAATGATTTTAATTAAACTTAAACCTTATTTTATCCCGGGTAAAGTTTATAATACCATAAATTGATCACGTGCAATTAAAAATAAGCAGTTTTGTGTACGTTTAAGGTTGAATATGTTTTGTAGACAAAAATTCCTGGTCGGGCTGCAAATAATATATTAGCAATGACGCTTTTGCAAACACGGCTGCAGTTGATAACTTTATTATTATGACCTTAAAAAGCGGACTATAACTAAAGATAAAACATTATAATATCACAAATTTTAATATAAGAGCAATTTCTTGAGGATTAATTGACTTTTTTAAATAGTAATTATTTGAAAATCTTTCGTGTGGTGACCGAGTAAGAATATAATTCATCACCCCTATCTTACCCGTGGGGATTGTAAAAGACGACTAAGAGATAAAATATGCATATAACAGCTATGCACGAGAAAGTGAACTCGAAACAAAATCCTATAACAACACGTCTGACCAGCGTGGTATAGTTGGTCAATTTCCCTCCCATTATGGAGGAGGCTTGAGCCCAACAGTGCGACAAGTATGAGCTGAGATGAGGAATTTGAAATTAAAATATATATATGTAATCATATTGCAGTTAATACTTACAAAATATGTTATATACAATTTTATTTAAAAGAAATAGTTTAAAAGATGGTGAACCCGCTTAGTTTTTTGTCAGTGTTTCGGGCCTTCTTTCTCATCTTGCAGCGTTCCGATCCAGCGGTAAATTATTATATTTATGTAAAAAAACTGGAAAAATTAAGGGATCAAAAAAGCCTCCGCGGTTTTTGAGTAATCGTAAAGAAACGAGCAACAAAATAAATTTAAAATTTTATTAGTTTATTTTTCAGTTTACGGGCGTAGAAAAAAAATTTTCAACTTAACTACTATATCTATCAGATAACTTGTTTATTCAGAATGAGTTTACTTTTTTAAAAAGTTCGATACGATAATTTCTTGCTGAGATATCGAACTTTGATTGGAAAAGGATCTTATTGTCTTTAACCATCAATATCTCAGCAATCAATGATCGCATAGAAAGTTAAAGGTGGGTTTCTAGAACTTGAATGAATTCTCCTTAACGACTAGCCACTGCTTTTCCGAAAAAAAATATCTTCTTTTTGTCACATAAATTTGAAAATGCAACAAATGGGTTTTTGGTGGTTTTTTGGAAAATCAAGCGCTAGATCGAAAATATTGAGGAAATCACTAATGTTAAGTGTGCCTTTTACATTTCAATATGTCCACAAAAACCCTACAAAAAACTAAAAGCCAGCTGTTATTTTGTTTCACTCGATCGATTTTTTGAAAAAATTAAAGAATTACGTGTTTTGCTCTGAAAAACTCATATTTTTTAAAAATGAGAAAATAAATTGTTTTTCTAGCTTCTTCCACATTTTAACACAAAAAATATTTTTTTCGGAAAAGCAATGGCTAGTCTTTAAGGAGAATTCATTCAAGTTCTTGAAACCCAACTTTAACTTTCTGTGCGATCATTGGTTGCTGAGATATTGATGGTTAAAGACAATAAGATCCTTTTCCATTCAAAGTTCGATATCTCAGCGAGAAATGATCGTATCGATCTTTTTAAAAAAGGTTAATTCAAGTTGAATAAACAAGTTATCTGATAGATATAGTAGTTAAGTTGGAAAAATTTATTTTGCGCCCGTAGAACGAAAAAAAAAAATTTGTAAATTTTTTTGTTGTTAGTTTTTCTACGATTACTCAAAAACCGCGGAGGTTTTTTTGATCCCTTAATTTTGTCCAGTTTTTTTACATAAAAATAATAATTTACCGTTGGATCGGAACGCTGCAAGATGAGGAAGAAGGCCCGAAACACTGACAAAAACCTAAGCGAGCTTTTAAATTTTTTTTTGGGTTTTAAAAACTAGAGACTTGGAGCTACAATTTTCTTTTTTTGATTTCCTGTACGACCATTTCTCTCGAAGTTACGGCCTGTTGAAAATTGCCTAAAAATAAGGAATTTTTTTTTGATCCCTTAATTTTTCCAGTAGTGTATTTCGAACGAAATGTAAAAATTCACATATTATACAATAAATAATATTATTATAGTTTTATTCAATATAAAATATATTTTGTGACATTTGTAATCAATTAATACAAGTTTATTCAATTGTTCGCAATGCTGCACCTATCCGATAGTTCTTAATAACAGTAAAAAGACATCTTTTCGAGTGGCAAATTTACTCAAAGTATACGATACTATAAGAGAAGTTATTGTTAAAATAATCCTATATTAAAAATGAATTCGAATAATAGAAATATTGAGGATATTTACCTTAATATAAGAACGACATTTTTAATTAAATAAAAAATGCAAATGTAACAATTTATTTTAATATAAGAACGAAATGATGATATTAAATGTGAGCGTAATCATAGAGCATGCATGAAGACTGTAATTAAAAAAAAATTAAGTGTGATTGATTGTAATTAAAAATTAAGTGTGATTGAAGCGATGGAAATTAGCCAGGAGCGTGGTTTGTGGCAATTCGTAGTCTCTGCCTACCCGTCTGAAAAACAGGCGTGCAGCTATGTATGTATGCATGTAAGAACGAAATTTACCTTGTGTTGATGATGTACAAAATAATGTCGTATTTATTACCTGAAAAAAAAAACAGTCAATGAAACAAAAGTATGTTATCAGGTATAATGTAACGTGGCCTACATAGCGTTTATCAACGCAACGACTTTCAGTTCATGATAAAAGGAGTTTGCTTAATTATGTTTGTCTTGATATGCATACATTTTTACGACATACACGTAAATATCTCCTAATATTTATGCCCAAAGTACATATTTTTTTAAAAAGACCTTACACTCCAATAATTAATTATTGTGATAAAGGGACTTAAAATTACATACAATTTATGCACATTAATTGATGCAAAAAATTAAATGATTAGTACGTGTAATTTTTTTGGTTGTTTATTTAGAACTGATTTTTCGATAAAAGCGGATTCAATTATCTGAGGTTATTCTTTTTTCAAGGTATACAATAAAAAAATGAAAGTAATTTATTGATTATCTGTTTTCTTTTAAGTACCTCTATTGATCTAGTAATATGTTAATACCTTGTTTAAGTCTTTTGACAAACTATGATTCGGGTTCTCGTAGTCTGCAAATATTCGCGCAAGCAGTTCTGATTACACTGCCGAATTTGCCGTAAAGTACGAAGTCCTTATTACACCTTACCGTGATTCCTTTTGTGATCTTTGATGAATTCTCCGTGTCACGAATTAGAAAACAATATGCTCCTTAATTTCCTATGAAAATCGAGAACTAAATCTAGGATATTGGACAGCAATACTCTCCCATTAAACTTTTAGAACCAATTGCGATCGCCAACACGTACACTAATCTACTATCCCCTCAAGGTGAGGCTATCTACGTCCAACAGTGGACGTGGATAGGCTAGAGCACGGATAATCCATGAATTAAAAGTAAATTTACCCTATTATTATACTGCAAAGCTACAAGGAATCTGTTTTAATTTATACATACATACATATCATCACGCCATATCCCTTGCAGGGTAGGCAGAGATAACAGAGTGCCAGAGAACTCTATCTCTGCATACTTCACTCGCTTCCTCAACATTCATAATTCTCTTCATACACGCTCGCCGGTTTCGGAGACTCTTGACTCCACCTTCCTTCAGTACATGACCGATCTGGTCTAGGTAGGTTAGTCTCGGTCTCCCTCGGTACCTACATCCTTCCACTTTCGCATTGTATATCTTCTTAACCAGACGTTCGTTCGGCATTCTTTCCACATGTCCGAATCATCGGAGCATCGTTTTAATTTATGGGTGCTAAATAACCTAAACCAATGTTAATAAATAATTTACTACATCATAATGTAATAATCGAAAGTACTAGAATGTTAAAAAGTCGTAAAAGAAAGAAGGTCCGTAAACAAACTGAAGTATGTAATAAAAATGTAAGACGTAATTCTAAATACATAAACACAAAATCGCTTGGTCTTTGATGTCGCTACTTTATACTACTTAAATAAGACTATTTAGTGTGCTCTACATTCCTTTGAGAGCTCCCTAGAGTCTCAACAGGTAACTTTATAGCAGAATTAATACGGTCAAAACAATTTGGGCAGTCAGACAGACTCGTAAATTATTAACTTATTTGTGAAGGTATAAACTAATTTTAGTTACATACATTTAGTTAATATATTATGAGCAATGTTTATTCTGATAATATCAAGTTTGGTTATATGTTTCAATATACATACTCAGGACTTTTATACCCGAGGAGGGTTGACGTCAGGCCGGCGGCCGATCTTAAAACTATTGCCAGTAACATTTGCAATATGGGATATGCTCTTAGCAGGATGATAACGATATAAAAGTATACTCAGGACTCTTACACATATAGACCCCTACTTTTTACGTTTAGTTGTTATGGTTCTATTTTTCTTTGTAATATATGAATTAAATCTGCTTAAAAGCCTCTTCTTTACAAATATTTGATTATATATGAGTATAGCAGTACTTTTTTATCTTCCGTGTGGTGATGGAATAAGAATACTATTCACCACCCTCTATTTTACCCGTGTGTGATCGTACGAGACGACTAAGGGATATAAAATGCATATAACATCTATGCGAGAGAAGGAAAACTTGAAACAAAACCATGTACCAACATGTTTGACCGGCGTGGTATAGTGGGTCGGTTGCCCTTCCATTGTAGAGGAGGCCCGAGCCCAGCGGTGGGACGTGTGTGGGCTTAGATGATGAGATGATATCAGTACTTTTATATTATTTTTTTAGCACATACATCTGATAGACGCAAAAAAAACTAACAACAAAGCTAATAAAAAAAAGCTGACATCAATTTTGATATCCAACATCAAAATTGATGTCTTTTTAGTACCTACTAAACTCTTAAACCGATTGCCACAATATATCACCGTTCAGCATGCATCAGACTTTTGCATTTTTTTTAATAGAGTTCATCAGCCTAGTGATGTTCACTGTTCGACAGAGGCCTCCCCAAGCGGGATAACACCATAATCGTCAATTTAGAGTTATAATTTTTCCAGGAGAATATTATAGTGACCATTCAAATGGTTTTTTGAAACTTCCACGGGAAAAGGGGGAGATACATTATGTTCTTAACTCGTTTCCACATGGAGTAAATATTTAACATTGAAATATCAAGAATATTTCCTTCGCCATCCACTTATATAAGAAGTTATGGTTTAAGACAGACTTGATTACGAAAAATTAGAAATGTACGAAGGGATTCGAACACGCTTCCTTAACGTAGCAGTCACTTAGTCTGCCAAAAAGTTAGGTACAATTAAAATCTATTTAAATTTAATTTCCCGTATTCCCTTACGATTTTAAGTGCAAATTATAGCTGTAATGGTGAAGAACGAACTCGAAGTGGATTTGTTCGAAACGTAAATGTTGAAATAAAAGGCAATAGGGCGTAACAGAGAGTTGCGTTCATGCGTAAAATAACCATTCCGAGAATGCTTCAGAGATTAAGCTATAGTACATACCACTTTATTATGTAGGTTTTTCGCTAATCGTAATCAATAATTATTAAATAAAAATGCACGATGAAAAGATTCTATAAGACTAATTCTACATTTCTTATTTGAGTCATCAAATAAAATAGAAATAGATAGAAATTATCAGGTATATTAGTGATTACACGTGGTATATTTACTATTGAAAGCCATACATATGTACCTAAATACAACCAATGTAGGCAAAAGGTCTTTAAGATTGAAATGGAAATACCACGTCAGAGGCATGTCGCCATAGTGACTTATTTAAAATTTTGCTTCTCTAGCAATGCAATATTAACGATTTAAGTATCCTAGTTGAAATTGAAGACGAGGGCAGCAGGGAACAACGGTGATACTGACATAATATTACTTAGATTGTGTTTATTTATTCGTAATTAAATTCATATAAAGGATTAATTTATAGCCTATAGTGCCTTATAATTTAATTAAAATTTTGAACACTCACCTGTCGACCTATGCGAAGAATAAAGTTACATATGAGTATGAAACCAAATCGTTTTTTGTTGATTTATATATAAGAGCAACCAATAGTACGAAAAGAATCAATCCATTTGTTTTTTTTTTGCGCTGGGCTATGGACGTGCTCGCTCCCAGCCATATCGGTCTCTCTCTCTACAAACACCTCGCCGTGCGAGCGGGCCACCGGTACCCGATCTTTGTCTTCGTTGGCCAAAAGAATCAATCCTACACAAATGAATATGTTGCTGATTTTGTGTTTCAAAAATTTTAAATTGCTCTCGTCTAAAGTAATGATTATGTACGAGTAGATGTTACTTTATTCTACGGATATTTCGCTATATTAGGTCGACAGATTGATATTTACAACAATTTACACATTATCTTTCCATATAAATTATACTGACATAAAAATTACATATACCGAACATATATTGTCCACTTCATCAACGTTTCGTCGGTTCTATAACAGGCTGTAATAGCGATAGCCATAACATCAAGGAAGTTGTAACCGACAGTTTTGTGTTGAATTAATGGCGGAATTTTTTGCTTCATCTCTTTGGTACAAGATTTACGCAGTGTCCGATTAATGTCTCCGGCAGCATTCGCTACCGAATTTGGTGCCCGCAATGGAAGGGTTCATTGACCTTACACAAGGTGCGTACACACTCGTACTTGATCTCTAACGATGTCGATACTATTCTTCTATTCGATTCATGTTTTCGGTACATATGGTAAAGCGTGTATGTATAGCGAAATAGTAATAGTATGAATTTTGTTTATTTATAGAGTATATCAATACTATGGCCCATATTCATACCATATGTGAATACTAATTAACTGTTCTTTATATATTTAATTTTTCTTAATCCGTATATATCCAACTATTGCACGCTACTTTCATAATAAATTTACAAGGAACGGATATTATATTGCCTGGAAACCAAACTATTATGGAGTTTCACTTCAAATTTTTCTTGTAGTAATTATTCTGTATATTCATTTATACATCTAAATCGACCAATACGGTAGGTAGGTTAGGCAACACATATCTAATGTCGTTATTCTGTCTCTACGTGGATTTACTTTCAATAATCAATAAATCATTTGAAAAAAAATTAACAACTTTTCTTTGTATCAATCATGTAGTAAACCCATTTAGATTGTTATTGTAATAAGCCTATTATTATAATGAAATACGACAATACAAGCGCTTAGTCGGCATACTTTTTTTTTTCTTCCAAATGAAAGGCAGCATAAAAATTTATATTCGAATTTACATAGACCACTGTTATGATAAGCTATAGTTGCTTAAATGATTATAAATAATAACGTTTAAGTATTACATCTATTAAAATTATAGATTTACGAGTTCAGCAATCTTCTAAAAGAATCTTCTTTTATATAAAAATTAAATAAAAATAGAAGAGATATTTAATTAAAATATATGTATAACTACAATTATATTAAAGAGCAATTATATAATACTCAGATGCGATGGTTCACCATGTGATAACAGAGAATATTGCAATGGCCACCAACCCTTCTTTTACTATCAGTATTGTAAGAAACTATTACAGGAAGTAGGCAAATAATAGCATTAGAAGAGAACGAAAATTCAAAATTAGACTCATTTGACCAGTTTAATATTTTTTGCAGTACGCCTAATAGATTAAAGTATTACGGGTGAAAGAGTTTGAGATATCTCTTACCAATATACAAAGAGAGCAGTCTGTGTGAACTAAGCTTTACATTAGCGACATTTTTAGTGAGTGTTTGTGTAATACCACAGAATTGCCTATGTCGGTAATTGGTTTGAAAGAAAAACAAGAATGTTATTAATGGTTTTTACGATAGAAACTTCTACTTGAGGTAGTTATTTCGGATTGAAAAATATCAGCCATCATTTGAGAAAATTATTTCTCAGTATAAAAAATAAAACCAAAATTAATTATACCAAACGTTAACACAATTAAACGTGTTAAATATATTCTACGAAACAGTCTATACTTAAATAAAAAAAAAATACTAAGCGCGAATTGAAATTCCCGAAACGTTTTGCGAGATTGAAGAGGCTTTTATGGAAATGGACTGAGCGTGCATCAGATGATAGTACGAGTGCTACGAGTAGGCAGCCGCCCTAACGTGGTAATACGCGGCCGATTTAAATATTTACGCCTGCCTGCTGCAATTTGAATACACCTGATGTTCAATTTATTTCGACCGTATTATAAGGTCTAGTGTTGGCTTTCATGCAAATGTATTCCTAATATTATTTAATGCGGGCAATATAAATCCGCTTTGTAATTTAACTACTATGATTTAATTTTATTTTAAAATAATAAGTTTAATATATTAATTTCAAAATGGTGTATTAAAAATACGAATTTTGTAATAACATTAATTTTATTACGCAAAAAATAAATAATAAAATATAAGCGATTACTTTTAACAAATATTCATACATCCTCAGCAGATTAATAATATAATAGAATAAATTTCATCTTAAACACTTATTTATTAAAGCACTTTTTGCGTGTGGTGACGGAGTGAGAATACATTTCACCACCCCTTATCTTTCCCGTGGGCGATCATAAGAGACGACTAAGGGATATAAAATGCATATAATATCTACGCAAGAAAAGGAAAACTCGAAACCAAACCCTATACCAACACGTCTTACCAGCGTGGTATAGTAGGTCAATTTCCCTCCCATTACGCAGGAGGCTCGAGCCCAACAGTGGGACATATTATGATGAGATGATAAAAGCACGTTTACAGTAAAATCATTATGTATTAATAAATATAAATTTTATTATTATAAAACAATAAAATGTAAAATATTTTTTAAGATTGTGGGTTAAGTGTATTTTTTTACATCACAAGGAGAATAATAAAGCATCTGTAATACTTAATATATTACAGATGCTTTATTATTCTACTACTATGATGATATGTAGATAATATCTATGCAAGAGAAGGAAAACTCGAAATATAATCCTATACCATTATAAAATGGAGGAGAGGAAGGAAAACCCACCACTTTCCCACGGTTAATCAATATACCGTACACCTCAAAAAAGAAAGGAATACGGGATGGGATCAAGGTGGAATAGGATATAAGGAAATCTTACTCCTGTGATGAGCACCGCCTCCAGAACTTCTACTTGCAATTTGCCGCAGAACTTCGAATAAAGATTCGACACGTGTTTCGCCTCTAAACGAGGCATCCTCAGGACGGTTCGGCTTCAAATGCGCCGAAGCCGAAGAAGGCGCAGGAGTAAGATTTCCTTATATCCTATTCCACCTTCCCGACTAGAAATTTTTTCGTCTTCCTTAGCAGGACCGGACCGGGCATGCCCGATCTGGACCAGATAAGGTATGTAACGCAGAAGATATATCTGGACCCGATCAGGAAAACCTTATCGGGTCCAGATCAGGCATTCCTGATCGGGTCCAGATCAGGGGTTCCTGATCGGGTCCGGATGAAATTTTACTGATCGGGATCAAATCAATCATCTGCGTTATATATCTTGCCTGATCCAAAACGAGGATGCCCAGTCCGGTCATTTTAAAAAATATGAATATCTTAAAGAACATCCTTAATAGATAAAAATATAAATTAATATATGACGTAGGCAGCGAATGCAGTGCTATATACTTATCATAGAGAGTCCCAGTGAGCCGTTCCGATTATGGCGCAACCACCAGATGCTAATGACTGCAACTGTCGTCTAAATTTCTCATTTATGACCTGATCGATCTGTTTTAATCTGATTCGATAACAACTAATTTAATATTAGGCCATGTCATTATGCTTCGGAGAATCTTAACACCGCAATTCAAATAATGACGTCATTTTACTAACGCCATCTATTTATTATGACCTAAAACATTAAATGTTAGAATGTTTGTTACAATATAATATTTCTATCTATCTGTGTTTTCAAATGTTAGGTACATTTATATTTATATATATATATATATATATGTATATATATATATATATATTATTTATTTTTTACTTTAAATATAAATTATTTTTATATTATTAATTAAACATTATTATTATTATTAAATACATATGATTAATTAAAGATTTCAGATTAATCTCCTCTGATGCAAGTACAATTTCGCCGTGGCATAAATATGACAATCATGTCACTTTTTTGAATTTTGATTGATATTTTTTTTGTGTTACGAAAACTGTTTCTGGTTCTGATATACTGCAAGCCTTACTATATACTTGATGATATTTCACATCAGGCTATCCTTATTTGGTCCTGATCTGGTCCTGATCCGGTATGCCTTACCATACTTGATGTTATTTCACATCAGGCTATCCTGATCAGAACCAGACCTGGTCCTGATAGGGTTTGCCGGATCCGGCATGCCTCATTCTGTCCTGATCGGGTCCTGATCTGGTATGCCTTACCATACTTAATGATATTTCACATCAGGCTATCCTTATTTGTTCCTGATCTGGTCCTGATCCGGTATGCCTTACCATACTTAATGATATTTCACATCAGGCTATCCTTAATTGGTCCTGATCTGGTCCTGATCCGGTATGCCTTACCATACTTAATGATAATTCACATCAGGCTATCCTTATTTGGTCCTGATCTGGTCCTGATCCGGTATGCCTTACCATACTTGATGTTATTTCACATCAGGCTATCCTGATCAGGACCAGACCTGGTCCTGATCGGGTTTGCCGGATCCGGCATGCCTCATTCTATCCTGATCGGGTCCAGATACATGATCTGGTTGAACCATACTTTTTTTCTAGTCGGGTTGATCCCATCCCGTATTCCTTTCTTTTTTGAGGTGTACGGTATATTGATTAACCGTGGGAAAGTGGTAGGTTTTCCTTCCTCTCCTCCATTTTATAATAATAATGGATTTCCGCCATGTATCGCCTAATTCAATCAATTAAATCCTATACCAGTTAATGTACAAGCAGGTATTACTATACTATGTAGGCCAATATCCTATCCATTCTGAAGGAAGCTCAAGGCCCGCAGTGGGGCGTATATAAGCCGAGATAATGATAGAAGATGTTCATTGCTATCCCTGCATTTAGACCTGAATAAATTATACTTTAATATAGAGTTGAAAAGCTAATTAAACGATAGTTATACGTATCAAAATCACCAGCCTGCCATTTACCTACACTAAATGGGATCAGCATAACATGATTTTACCTTCCATAGATTCACTGCTTTCATACCCATATGTTCATTCATTCGTCTCTCACGCTTCTCTACAAATGTAGAGAAGCGTGGATATACATCCAAAATCATATTCATAACCCTCACATGTTTTTCACCAATCATCATAAGTCTATACCAAGGCAATTTCGCTTCAAATCTCCATCACTGGTGGCATTCAGGCTTCTCTAGACGTATTGTATTAATTTAAAAAAAACATAAAATGCATGACAAATATACATTATTAACACGGAACTACACAAACGTTTTCATTCGATACAAGTTAGACGATAAATATATTAAAGTATTTGAATACAATTTAGTTGTTATTGAACTCACATTCGAATATCTCACTATATATTCACATGTATTCATAGTTTTGCCGCACACCATGGGTATACAATGATTTATTCATTTGACGCGTTCCATTGTGTGACAAAGTTACTAAAACAAATTGCCTACTGAATGATGCTGTCATGTACAGTATTAATTCATTTGTAACGAAAAATACAAAAACAAAAGAATAACCAATTTATTTTATGCCACACCAGATTGATATAGTAGGCCAAAATCTGTTCCAATACGGTATGACAAAATTAGTATTCGCTAAGAATAGTATACAGAATATTATATCGTGTGATGACCGAGTATGAAGAAAATTCACCATTCGCCCTTTATAATAACCTTGGGTAAAATAAAAGACCACTAAGGAATATAATATACATGTAAAACAATAAAAATTCGAAATAAATTCCAATATTAACCCGTGTGACTAGCGCGGTATAGTACATCATTTACGTCATCTCATATATGCCCCATTATTGGGCTCGAGTCTCATCCATAATGGGAGGGAATTTGACCTACTATACCACGCTGGTCAGACGTGTTGGTATAGGTTTTTATTTCGAGCTTTCCTTCTCTCGCATAGATGTTATATGCGTTTTATATCGCTTTCCCGACTAGAATTTTTTTCGTCTTCCTTAGTAGGACCGGACCGGGCATGTCTGATCTGGACCAGATAAGGTATGTACCGCAGAAGATATATCTGGACCCGATCAGGAAAACCTTATCGGGTCCAGATCAGGCACTCCTGATCGGGTCCAGATCAGGCATTCCTGATCGGGTCCAGATTAGGCATTCCTGATCGGGTCCGGATGAAATTTTACTGATCGGATCCAAATCAATCATATGCGTTATATATCTTGCTTGATCCAAAACGAGTATGCCCAGTCCGGTCCTTTTAAAAAACATGAATATCTGTTCCTGATCCGGTATGCCTTACTACACTTGATGATGTTTCACATCCGGCTATCCTTATTTGGTCCTGATCTGGTCCTGATCCGGTATGCCTAACCATACTTGATGATATTTTACATCAGGCTATCCTTATTTGGTCCTGATCTGGTCCTGATCCGGTATGCCTTACCATACTTGATGATATTTCACATCAGGCTATCCTTATTTGGTCCTGATCTGGTCCTGATCCGGTATGCCTTACCATACTTGATGATGTTTCACATCAGGCTATCCTTATTTGGTCCTGATCCGGTATTCCTTACCATACTTGATGATATTTCACATCAGGCTATATCCTTATTTGGTCCTGATCTGGTCCTGATCCGGTATGCCTTACCACACTTGATGATGTTTCACATCAGGCTATACTTATTTGATCCTGATCTGGTCCTGATCCGGTATGCCTTACTATACTTGATGTTATTTCACATCAGGCTATCCTGATCAGGACCAGACCTGGTCCTGATAGGGTTTGCCGGATCCGGCATGCCTCATTCTGTCCTGATCGGGTCCAGATACATGATCTGGTTGAACCATACTTTTTTTCTAGTCGGGTTTATGATCACCCACGGGTAAGATAGGGGGTGGTGATTTGTATTCTTACTCCGTCACTACACGGAAAATCGTAGTAGTAGTAGTAGATCAATTTCCAAGTGTAATGGTTTTTCCGATGGTTTTAGTATAGTTTATCAATTTCCCTCCTATTGTGGAGTAGTTTTGAAATCAGAAGTGGAATTTTTGAGCTGATATGATTATAAAAGAATCATAAACCTTATTTAGACTTAGTAGTCTGGCTGAATAGATTCGTCTCTAAGGCGTATACACAAAATCTACGATATGTACCCAATTAAAGCTTATATGAAGTGAAGAAGTAGACGTTTCACATATTATATCACCACCCTTTTGCCTTTATATCAATATGTATGAGATTAATACAACAAATCTAATACTACTTAAAACAGTGCAAAAATGTGTTGTTTTTTTTTTGGTACACGTCCGTCTAGATTAAACCTTATTGGCATTTTGTGGCCCAGTAGTTTTTGCGTGATTAGCGAAGAAATTAATAGATAAATAAATAAAATGCAAAATTCATCAGAAGACTGTACAGATGGTGAAATGGTAGAAGTTTATGCGATACCACATATAATAGTATTCTGTGTCTGAGATGTGATCTGAGTCCGTTATATCATCGCCATAATTTATTTCTTAAATATCTATAATGGAAATACAGACTTTCGTCTTCGGTATTTTATTATAAATAATCATCATCATTTCAGCTTACTAATTACTTGGCTGGAGCTTCTTTCATAAAAGCATAGAAATTGAGCGGCTGATGAGTGAGTCTTTATTTCGAGTATTCTACACCGTCACAAAATGAAAAAAAAATATTAGGGTTATAGATGATATATAGAAATGTAAAATGTGTTACAAGATTAAGTAATTTCACTCTATCCGTCCACATATCGACGTCCACTGACATAGGCCTCTCTAAGAAGAGATATTGATATACTTACTACGAATGGCAAGCTGGTTGATGATCGTAGTTGCTGTAAAAAAATTCCCTAAATATATTGCTATTCTTCCAGTGATCCCTCAGCCGTTTTTTACATTTCCGTTTTTGCCATACAAGGTAAGGTTTTTAAACCCGTCCCTAAATCAAGACGTAAAATTTATAGTATTCATTATCTCCTTCATTTTGCCCTTTATCGTCCACTGCTAAACGTAGGTCTTCCCCATAAGACCCCTAGACCCATAAGACCACATGTCGAGGTTATTCATTAGAGGGGTTAGTCGCCACGCTTGCCGCTCATATTACCAAAGAGAGCGCTGCTGCCCATTCTGATGAATAGATGGATTAAAAATTAATTAACTAATATCTAATTTTAAAGCAAATATTAATTTAGGATCAACAACCGCCAAAAAACGGAAGCTGCATAATATACCGGATGATTCCTCATACATTATGTAAATATGTACATACGCTATTATACCGCGGATACAAAATGCACTCCCGCATATGGTCCTAAGTACACATTCAACTGTAGCAGCCGAGTGTTGACCGTCTGCTTTATACATTGCGTTATATTAAAAATTAATTTAATATACCTTCCATACATATTCTACAGAAGCCTATCGAATAGTAGACAACCCCTAATAACATCGACTTTTATCTATCTTTTTATAGGATCAAAGTCATATTTATCCATTAAAATATGTCTCTGATCCAACAGGATTGCCGCATAAGATATATGTTCATGGGTATAACCAATTAAATTATTGAATAAAATATGATTTTCATTCAATAAGCAGATGATTGAATGTCGATTTTACTCCAGATCTCAGACCAACTATTGGCTAATATTTTATATAGGTACATACATACGTTTCTACTTAACTATTATATTTATTTATATACATACATACGTTTCTCCACAAGTAAGAATACTTCCATAATTAGCAGGCTTAGCAGATATTAGCAAATGCAGTTGGTTTTATAAGTTATTTAAGGCAGTGCATAAGCACACACAAAAGATATAAATCTTTTCTTGAGTGATAAGACTTCATATTCAAAAGCCGTCACCATACGCGAAATATGCTTAGGTATTAAAATACTCCGCCGGGCTGGCCACGGATGGCAAGGAAGCGGTACCAGTGCCGGCCCAATGGCGATGGGTAGGGAATACGGTGGGTTATGGGGTCACGCGCTGCCCTTCCGCCCCGGATGGAGCGGGCGACGTGTGTCTGAAATTAATATTAATAACTAATTCCATAGTCCGCCGCAAGGAGAAAAAAAAAAGGTTTTAAAATAATCATAATAAATTACGTGTGGTGATGAAGTAAGAATATACCTACACTACCTCCTTTTTTAGCCCTGGGTGTCGTAAAAAGAATAATAAGTACAGTATATTGGTCATAACTCTTTCCTTTCTTTTCGTGTACATCGTAAAAATTGATTAAGGGATCATGATGAATATCACTGTAAGAGAAAAAAAACCCTACGCCAATCCGTCTAGCCAATGTGTCGGTACGGTACCCAAAAAAATAATACTGATTGTTCCCGTAGTATAATGTATCACTACCCAGTGGTATTGATCAGTATCAATACCGTCAATTAAGAATGCATTACAGCTTCTTTTCTCCCGAGTGTTATGGAACCTAAGAAGTAAGCTGATAACATTGGTATAGGAAAAAGAAAACTGTTCTTGCGAATAAAATACTTTATGCCAACTCATCCGACAGACAAGTTACTGTTAATTTTGCAGAGATTTTAATATATAATGAAATAAATTATAAAAACTTCAATAATAAAATACATTATTTGAAATGCCTCTTCAATATCAAATAACACCTAAAACTGGATAGCTCTATGCTTAAACTATACGTGTGATCTTACAACGGAATGCTAATATTCTCGGGGAATACAATTAGTGGATATGAGGGTTTTTATGAGATTGAAGTGCGCTATACTGCATTTTTCATATTAGTATGGGACACAATTCAAAGAGGTTACCCTCTTAAAATACTAGAGACGTTATTCAGAATGTCGGAGTATCCCCGGCATCTTTAAAGAAGAAAAGTTTACATCAATAATAATTGCATATGTCTATCGATATCGTCTGTTTAACAGAGGCCTTTCAAAATAAAGATGATTTTGTTTTTTTTTTTTGTGCGGTGGGCTACGGTCGTCGCGCTCCTCGCACCACTCTGTCCGGGGCGACAGAGGGGCGTAAGCACGCTCACCCATAACCCACCCGTGAACCTCGACTTCGTCGTTGGACCGGCCACCGGAGCAGCGTGAACTTGTCGTCAGTGGCCAAAATAAAGATGATAAGGAAAAATACAACGTGATCTATATTTAACAATTTATTAAACTTTTTTCATTTATAAAATTATAATTTAAAAATTAATAGCAATACACAATTCAATATGTCTGTTTAGATCTGTTTCCAAACTATTTATTAAATTTTATAATTTCTGTTTACAAAAAATATATTGATGAGTACATTCGACGTAAATATGAATGGGTAAGATCATGTCAAGTGGGCCCCGTTTTCCCACTTGGTCGTGAAATTCAAAGTAATATATTTTAACGTGAAGTACTTACCATCAATAATGAAACCCTGACACATCTTTTTTTTTAATTTTTATTTTATATACATTTTTTTATAATAAAGATTTTAGAGAGTTTTAACTTAAAAAAATTATTACAGTTAAATCGTTTAGAGATATTTGAATGAAATTTTAAGGATATATTATTTAATATCCATATTTTAATAAAAAAAATGATTTTTTTAATATATATTATCATTTTTAATTTCTTTTAAATAAAGAAATGAAAATTTTAATGTCTTCTCCCACGAATTTTTCAGTTACAGATATTATAAAAACATTGATCGCAAAAACGAGATAGCTTGATTCAATGCCCTTGTGTCAGGTATGGTTCTAAAGATAAACAGATACGTTGTTGGTACACTTATAGATATCCCTTTTTATGATCTTAATATCGTAAAAGGGATTCGTGTGGAACAGGTTATGATAATCAGATTTTGCAAACACAATCCTGGTTCAATCTCTAGCGATTTTACATGTGATGATGGCGTTTGTAGGGGTTCTAAAAGACGAACAAAGAATATAATAGGCATATAACTACTATGCAGGATATGAAAATTTGAAATAAAATCCCCCCAATACTAATCCGTCTGACTAGTGTAGTATAATAAATTAATTTCTTTCCAAATTTGAAGAAGGCTCGAGCTCAGCACTGGGACGTATGTATATGAACTGAGATGATAATTTTCAACATAAAGCACAGCATAAATATATTTAAATGATTTTCAAAGACAATACTCATTAAACAAACATCCCTGTATTATAGATATATTAAGTATTTTACTTTAAACAGAAAAAATTTTTGAACTCATTTAAATTTGTCTATATCCATTATTTCTTTGGCAAGCGTGAGCGTGACTCACAGAAAACATTTGTCGATTGCAGTAAGTCAAGTCAGCAGTAGCTCAGTAACTCAACATCATCATCTCAGCCCACACATGTCCCACTGTTGGGCTCAGGTTTCCTCCACAATGGGATGGAAATGGACCTATTATACCACGCTGGTCCGACGTGTTGGTATAGGGTTTTATTTCAAGTTTTCCTTCTCTTGCATAGATGCCATATGCATATTATATCCCTTAATCGTCTTTTACGATACCCACAGGTAAGATAGGGGGTGGTGAATTGTATTCTTACTCCGTCATCACACGAAAAGTAACTAATTAAAATGTTTGCCGGATAATAGCATTTAAAGGAGAGGAAAAAAATAAGCATGTCGAACAGTGGTTTTCAAATCATAGTATACTATGCTTCCATTAATCCATCCAATAGTGTATTAGCATAAGCCTCTTCAAGAGTGATAGCACCATTATCGGTATGATCGGCAGGCGTGTTGGCGATCTAGCCAAGGCATCGGGTGATCGGACCGGGGACTGGTCCGGTCACAAGAAGTGAGGCCACGTGAGGACGACGACGCGACGGCGAAAACTGTCGGGGCGTCGACTCGAGAGGAACCCGTAAACCCGGCAAACCGCCGGCGGGTCACCGAAGAACGCTGCTGCCCAGTCTCTTAGACATCCTGCAGCCGAATTTTACGACTCCCCTGGGAAAGTGGGTAAATAACCGATGTATATTTATCTGTCATCATACAAGGAATGTTCCTAATATCTATTAAACAACACAGGAAAATATTTCTATCCAAATAACAAGTAATCAGAGCTTCCTTCTTACACCTGATTCAATCCGTTCGATTCTAAATCACCATTATGGATATTAAAATATGCGCTCTCCCCAAATTCGTAGTCGCAGCCAAGTTTGATTTAGAATAGCGACTTCCGGTTGGATGAGGGTATGAATTAAGGATATTAACTACGCCGGAAGGTATCTCATTCTGCTTCTCTGAAATTATATCGATAAATTTAGCTATTGTTCATTGGGAATACTCAATACAATTATTGAGTATTACAAAATTTCGTTTAAAGATGATGACATCGTATAGATTAAATATGTAAATTACCAAAATATGCCGTACTTTATAACCACATTTTCATAGATATTACAATATTGCCTTAGGACCATTATAATGGTAAGATTTATTTTTATAGTTCGTGCAATTGCTTAAAAGAATTTGTATTGATTTCTATAACACGTAAACTCGTTAGAACATAAAAATATTAATAAAAAAATATATTAGACATTTTATTTAAATAGGAAACCACAAATTACGAAGAGCGATCTTTTAATATTAAAAGCTAAAGTGGAAGAATTTTCCCCAGAATTCGAAATCCAATCTACAAATTGTTGTTTTAAGTGTTAGATGTGTCCGTTACTTGCATGTTTGTAAAGTCCCCGTAATATAATGATGATTTTCTCAGTGTAAGGATGGTGTTTTCTTAAAAAAAAAAACAAAAGAAAATTCTTTTCTCATCAACAAAAGAATAATTTGTTTTCGGCCCACCCTAGTATCACACATTAAGCGTTGTGCCTGTTCGCCTATTAAAATATGGAATATTAACATAACATGCTTCTATAGAGATTATCCAAGCCAGAAAGCGCAGTGATGTCTGTTCCCCGAGCTCGGTATTAACAATCAACATTAGCATATTTATTCCATTACAATGCATTAAAATCAATAGATTCGGAATTTTCATGAACAATTTTATCACGTTCAAGTAATAATAGTTCAGTATTTTTTTATGATTTTATGTTCTTATATATATGACGGCACTTGCGTTTATTGCACGTGCTAAAACATGTTACAACGTGTTAACATATTCACTGACCACGCCTCCTAGCGCGTCATGCATTCCCCGCCACGCAAACTTGTTATAAAAAGAGGCGAGCGCGCGGTTTAGTCAGTCTAAGCCCGCGCGTGCCACGGTGCACATGTCGTGCGCTAGTCGTGTAATTTATTTGTTTGTTGGTCTGTTTAATCAGTTTAAGATCGAGCGTCTTCCGATACCGTAGCAGGGTTCATCTATTTCGCTTGGAAACGATGCGGTCCACGACTGCACGTTTCCGACGATCATTTCTCCTACGTACGTGCGAGATCTGTAGTGAACTATCTGTTGCCGTATTTCCCAAAGGAAGAACTGCTGCTCATTCTTTTGGTGAACTCCTGGCCAAGGATTCCACATGCAAGTAAAAGAGTAGTGACAATTGTGATCTTGTCCCGTAGTCACACGGGGAAGTATTATCTATCAGTTACTATGTCATCCTTAGTACTACTGAACTGATAGCAGTTTACTGTGTCATCCAGTACCATGTAGTCGTTTGTGCAAAGGCGATTGCCTGGGACTGCTTTGTGTGTTCACTTAGTGTAAATTGTAATTGGTATATAGTTGTCAAAGTAATTGTGATTACTTGCAGTACGAGAATTTACGACTTTGTATCCACATTATTGTTCCTTATGTCTGACATTTTCCCTACATCAGAAGTATGGGATAAAGTATCCAAGCCTACTACCACCTTGCTCAGTTTGGTCATCTACATTTAAAATGTTTCGTTTTCATATAACAAAGAATCTACCCTACAAGATTAATTTTGTGTGCGCGTGAAGTGATACCAATATGCCGACGTCGCATAGATTACGTAGTCGTGTACGTCGAAACCTGAACCGGTATCGTAAGATTTTGTACATCGAGTGATAATTTTGAGCATAGATTTTAAATTTTTGCATGATATATGAATTTGAAGGTAGTCCAATATAAATTTGTAATGATGTATAAAGAAATATGTCTAACGTGATTTCTAAGTGTTGTGAGTTCTAGTTATCTTTACAGTAGCTCTATTGTAGTAGTAGAACTACTAGTTTACGAAAGTTTTACGATTTATCAAAAAATGGTTTTGAAAAATGATTTTACAGAGCTGCTCGATGGTGACAGGTACGTGTTGAAGACATTGTACTCCAATGTGACGTCCAAGCAAGTCCATGATCGCTTAAGATTTATGCGTGAGTGCTGTGTTCCTTTGGAATTGAATCTTGGACTAGATCTTTCTTCAGAATTAGATGAGTCTGGATACACCGTTAACGGCGGTGGTAAGTTAACGGAGGTGGTAAGCATCAAACTATGTGTAATACACATTAGCCTGTGTGACGTTGACTAGCCTGTATGGTATGGACTATACAATGTATAGCCGTCTGCCCTGTGAGGCACGGCACTGACAGATGTGTACGAGACAGTATCTTTAAAATGATGAGTTGTGTTTAAGTTAAGCGAAAGTGGTAATTATTGAGCGTTAGCTCTTTGTATAACCTCTTCAAAGTAGGAAGTGGTTTATTAATTGGTCAGGTTGACCGAGGCGAGCTTAATGGTAATCTGTCTGTTGCCTAAGGATAAGAGCATTGCACACGAGGAAGTGTGAAAATGCAGGACGGCCGTAACGGCATGAATAGAGTTTTTATTAAATAGTCATTTATTTTGTGTTGGTAATTTATATAATCGAGTCAAGCAAATTTAGTACTTCTAGTTTTTGAAAACGGGTAATCTCGAATGGGTTTATAAGTCTCGCGGTTGTAATCGACGAGTCGGTCGTTGGTGTTAATCAGTTAGTTGTTGCAGTGAATTGTTGCCACTAGTTAATTGTGGCAGTTGTTGAGTGAGTTGTTGCCATGATACGATCGGACTATGTACGGGTGTAACCCCATTGACTCTTAGTCGTAAAATAAATCTTTGTGATTTATTGTTGATTGGTGTTAACGTGTGAACTGTGCTATTGAAAAACAAAAGAAAATAAAAAAAGAAGTAGTAAGAAAAAGGGGCCTACCATCATTGTAGGGCTTGAGCCGGTCCAATGATATGGCTAAAGGGAATGACAATTCCGGTCTAGTTTGCTATAGAGAATTGATCTGGTCTAGCTTGCTATAGAGAATTGATCTGGTCTAGCTTGCTATAGAGAATTGATCTGGTCTAGCTTGCTATAGAGATCAATATCTGGTCTAGTAAAATCTGTAACTGAAGGGTCTGCTGACTGGTCCAGTACGATCTGAAGGGTTAATGTGAACCGGACCAGACATGATAAGATGTTAGTTAATAGAAAATATTGTAATTAAAAAATATTGTTGTAAAAAATTTTGGTAATTGCTATACCTGGAACTTGCCAGGATGTTTGTTTATTTGTTCCCAGATGACTAATGAAGACGCGTACGAGGACGTACGCACGTCAGCATGGCCGTGACGGCACTTGCGTTTATTGCACGTGCTAAAACATGTTACAACGTGTTAACATATTCACTGACCACGCCTCCTAGCGCGTCATGCATTCCCCGCCACGCAAACTTGTTATAAAAAGAGGCGAGCGCGCGGTTTAGTCAGTCTAAGCCCGCGCGTGCCACGGTGCACATGTCGTGCGCTAGTCGTGTAATTTATTTGTTTGTTGGTCTGTTTAATCAGTTTAAGATCGAGCGTCTTCCGATACCGTAGCAGGGTTCATCTATTTCGCTTGGAAACGATGCGGTCCACGACTGCACGTTTCCGACGATCATTTCTCCTACGTACGTGCGAGATCTGTAGTGAACTATCTGTTGCCGTATTTCCCAAAGGAAGAACTGCTGCTCATTCTTTTGGTGAACTCCTGGCCAAGGATTCCACATGCAAGTAAAAGAGTAGTGACAATTGTGATCTTGTCCCGTAGTCACACGGGGAAGTATTATCTATCAGTTACTATGTCATCCTTAGTACTACTGAACTGATAGCAGTTTACTGTGTCATCCAGTACCATGTAGTCGTTTGTGCAAAGGCGATTGCCTGGGACTGCTTTGTGTGTTCACTTAGTGTAAATTGTAATTGGTATATAGTTGTCAAAGTAATTGTGATTACTTGCAGTACGAGAATTTACGACTTTGTATCCACATTATTGTTCCTTATGTCTGACATTTTCCCTACATATATATATATATATATATATATATATATATATATATATATATATATATATATATATACACTACCGTCCAAAAGTTTGGAAGCAGCAAGGTAAAATCGAATAAAACCAAACTAAGTCATTTAAATTTAAATGTATTGATAAAAAATAAAGAACAAACAGAAACTAACTTAAACAAAATAAAAAAATAATATACAATGGTAAATTAGATTAAATTTTAGCTTCATCAAAGTGTCCACCTTTCTCCTTTATAATCTTCTCACATATTCTGGGCATTCTATTAATCAATTTTTTAAAATAATCTTTATCTAATTTGTTCCATTCGTTCTCTAATAGCTGCCACAAATGTTCTGAGCTCGTAGGACAACGACTTTTCACCCTCCTGTCAAGTTCATCCCAAACAAGTTCAATGGGAGAAAGATCAGGGGATTGAGATGGCCATTGCATGATGTTTAAAATGTTTTCAGCTTTTTTCTTGTTTAAAAAGTTCTGGCACAATTTAGACGAATGCTTAGGATCATTATCCTGTTGAAAAATGAATCCAGAACCAATGAGACTTAGTCCACTGGGTATGGCAGAATCTTGGAGAATTTTTAAATAGCCTTCCTTGTTTAATTTTCCGGTTATCCTCACAAGATTGCCGGGTTTACTGTTGCCAAAACACCCCCAAACCATGACATTACCACCACCATGTTTGATGGTAGGCACTGTACATGCCTCTGAAGCCCTCTCTTCTTTTGACCGGCGTACAAAGACACGTCTATTGGATCCGAAAATCTGAAATTTTGATTCGTCACTCCAAAGAACATTTTCCCATTGTTCTATAGTCCTGTTTTTATGCGCTTTTGCCCATTCTAGTCTATTTTTCTTATGTCGATTTGTTAGTTTGGGTTTTTTAGCAGCAACACATCCTCTTAATCCCGCAGACAGTAAGCGTCTTTTAACAGTAGTTGTTGAAGTGGATGTTTCTCGCGTATCATTCAGAGCTGCAGTGATCTGTGGTGCAGTTAAGCGTCGATTCCGTTTAGAAAGAACTCTAATGAAGTTGTCCTCTTGATTTGTTGTGGATTTGGGCCTACCAGATCTCTTTCTATCTTCATTTTTCCCCGTTTCTTGTTTTCTAGCAAGGGTATAGTGGACACCTTTACAAGAAATTCCGAGCCTTTCTGCGATTTGACGTTCACTGTATCCTTCCTCGCGTAGAGTGCAAATAGCGCTTCGCTGTTCAAGCGTGATTTGCTTGCGTTTTGCCATTTTCAGAAGAAAAAATACGGTCAAAGTAGTAGCCGATATCTTTCGAATACAGACAATGTTAATATCACAACTTTCACGTGCCAATGCTCAAGTGCGACTGAATAAGGTCTAAAAAAGTTAAAACCAGCAAACATTATCAATAAAACTACACCATTGCATAGGATAAAGTAGCCGACGGATTAAGTCATAAAACACGTGTTTCGTCAATATTAAGGAATTCCATAAAACTTGATGAATGTAGGATAATAATCCTTTTGTGTTTGTGTAGACAGTCGTAAAAGGTTGTAAAACTTAAGATTATTGCTAATTTTTACCGCTATTAGTCGGCATTTATTTGTTTTGTTTGAAAACAGGTGTGCTTCCAAACTTTTGGACGGTAGTGTATATATACACATTTTTACCCCATTAATATAATGGTATATATTCAAAATTTATACACTTAAATTTTGTTTTATATTTTTAAATAAAATTTTCCTTTAGCAAGCTTTCGTACAAAGTCCTTGTAGCCAATAATATTAAGAACATACTTTCTTTGATATCCATATATAAAAACACAATGAACGCAATAGATGTAGTAAGAATATTAATAGATATGGTAGACCGCGGCAGACTGTACCAATCACTAACACACATACAACATTAGTCCCCGAATAAATTGATAATGTTATATGGATTGAGAAGTATGTATAGATATTAAATACAATAAATTTTCGAATTTTATATTTGTAAACGTTATAAATGATATTTCAAGCATTGAATTTCAAGACCTTTGTAATCAAATAACATAGATAATATATAAAGTTGTTTTTATTCTAGTTCGTTAATCTAGTAGCGTAATAATGCATATACTCGTACTTTCAATTTCTGATTTCGATACTATACACGGTGTTATTGCATTTACAATGAGAAAATCTACAGTAGCTGTTTGGATTTTGGTACTGAATCAGATAGAAGGCAAATATCTATTTCCTTTTACTTGTGACGTTTGCCTTGTTATTATTTTAATTATATATGCATACTATAATTCAGTTAAATCTCTGTACATAAAGCTTTGGTGTAAGCCATGTTTATCTATATAAACTATGCTGTATTACACCAACTTTTATCTATAATTATAAATATTCTAAGCAATATTATAAATACGAATGTGAGTTATATTTGTATTGCTTATGTGGCGAGCAAGCCGCACGCTTGGTAGTAAGTCTTACTTCTGCTCATGAACCTTCGTATACCAAGGGTACAGCTAGTCAAGCTGTCTAACCATCAAAACCCACCCCAAAGTTGGCAGATTCCAGCACTCCCGCTCCCGAAACGAAGCGCAACAGCATATTGCCACTGCTCAGGCGTCGGTTTTCTGTAAAAGTGTGGTACAATCCCGGACGCACCGTTCCGCGGCTGTAGACAGAAACCTGTCAACATTGTGGCTCTATCACTACAATTTCTTTATTATACTTTCCAACTTTAATAACTCCATTGACTGCTTTAAAATTTTTTAAATAATTTTTCAGGGGTATAGTAAAGTAGAGCAACTTTTAAAAAGTATATTACTCCTAGAGGAGTAACGTACTTTTTACGACAGATAAACTAATTGATTTCCCAAATCTACATTAGCGCGAAATAAATATAAAAAAAATACAATCATGTTTGTTGAAAGTGTAAAATTTGATTCAAAGAAGACAAGCTATTTATCCATAAACATAATGAAATAGATACATATGGAACCATAAAATGCCAAAATAAACACATTGTAAAATGATAAAGAATATTTGTAAAACCTCCAAACAGAATATATAATAAAATATATATTCGTAATATAACCCCATTGTATCGCTATAAACCTGCTTACCGACCAAACAGCTGTGAAGTGACGGCAGCTGATATAAAACCTCTCATAAAAATGACCTCGCTTCAACGGCATCTAATTACGGCTTAGGTGGGTGTACGTGTACGTGTAAAGAGACCAACGGGATCCGCCCACTAGAGTTCCGGGTTTCACACTCAATGCAAGGTTGAGTACCGGTAGGTTATTTTAACAAATGTATTTATTTCAACAATATGCATGCATATAATAACTGGATATCAGAATAACAATGCAAATACATGATCGAGCCACCTCCATAATGTGAGGGAAAATTTACACACTATATATTGGGCAGGCGTTTAGGGTTTTGTTTCGAGTATTCCTTCTCTTGCATAGATGTTATATGCGTTTTATATACGTACCTTAGTCGACTTTTACGATCACCTACGGGTAAGACAGGGGGTAGTGAATTATATTCTTACTCCGTCACCACACAGAAACATTTAAATTATTACATAAACATGCAAATTAGTACGTTATAAATATCCCATAACTTTAACCCCGAATGGATAGACAGAATTTTTCGTACCAGGTATTAAGCTTTTAGTACCTGAACACATTCAGCCTGGTAATAGAAGCTTAACTTAGTCTTATTGATACAAAATATCATTATTCTTAATTCTCTACTAATATTTTCAATTAACTTCTTAATTTCTTTATTGACTCAGAACATCCATTTGTGGATTGCACAAAGATCTATTCTCGCTGGGAATCAAACACGTGATACCCAGAACATACTCATAGAGAAGGATAAAGAGATTAATAATTAGACCACTTAGCCAGTAGTGCTGTCAAATTTCGAAAGATTTCATATACATACGTTAAAAAAAAAGGTTGATAGAAAAGGTAAGGAGTATTAAAAAATAATCGTTATCCTGCTCTTATCCCAATGACTTGGGTTCAACGCAATATGTACTCTTCCCCCATTGCACATTTTACTAAAGTTTTGGCAATAGCTATTTTATGAATGATTGTCTGCCTCACGTCCTTGTGAATCTTAAATCTTTAATGTTAAAAAACTTTAATTAACATATGAAATAAAAGAGTTCTTAATAAATCAAGATGTCAGCACGTTCATCAATGCATTCGTTCCGAAAAAAAATATAAACCTAATTCAAACCATAATATAGAAGTTTCTTCTAAATTTTATGATATTAATTAATATTTTATATCACGCTATTTAAGACAGGATATTGCAAAACTAAGCATACAACTCACCGCTAATATTTCTTCCCTAGTTTATTAACATAGTTATAAGTTCAACACAATGTTGCCTAAACATGCCATGTTTCTTGTAATATATCTGATACAGGGAATTGCCGTGTGGTGACGGAGTAATAAAATAATTCACCACTCCCTTTTTTTCCGTAGAGGTTGTAAAAAATGTCTAAGGGAACATTCCCAGCCGAGACTACTGGTGACTGGACCGGGATATAGTCCGTCACACGCAGAGAAATTGATCTCGTGAGGGTGCCGGGGCGTCGACGGGGGATAGTGCCCGAAAGGGTAACCTGCCGGGCTGGCCACGGATGTCAAGGAAGCGGTACCAGTGGCCGGCTCAATGGCGATGGGAAGGGAATACGACGGTTTATGCGGTCAAGCGTCGCCCTTCTGTCGCCCCGGATGGAGCGGACGGTGTGTGTCTAGACCATACCTACAATAGACTCCTAGTTGAGTTTGTCAGTTCCTGTCTTACTACTATAAAAAATCCTAAATGAATATCTTCAAAAGCATATCTGTATATAATATCTCAAATATATGAAAACCTTGTAAAGTCCTTCAAAACCATGTTGCTATAAAATTGCCTGATATCCAATATCAATTATTATCAAATGAACTTCGATTTAATATCAAAAACACTGCTGCATTCGAAGTGAAATTTCATTATCGGAAAACGGAATATTGGTTTTGTTGGAACGTATTTTGAGATCCTCGAGGGTCATACAATACGAATTAACTTTCTGCTTATATTGTCTATTGCGAATTTTCCTGTCGTAAATTGAGCTATTACGTATATAAGCTATTATTTATTTAATTTACCTACGAATAAAATGTCTATTTATGAATACAACTTATTTCTATACATAAAAGTGAGGAACTTCTTGTGAGAAAAATGAGAGAAAATTCTTATCCCTCGGGGTTTTATGACCCTAACATATAAGTAAGGGATGGGAATACATTGTATACTTAAGCCGACAACACAAGAGTTAATAACTATTTTCATCAATTAAAGCCTTTTTTTAAGTATAGTACATAAGTTTGTAGTTTTTTTGTTAATTTAACACTTTTTATTCAGCGTACTTTATAGCTCTTATTCAAGACATAAAAAGGGTATTCTCATTTTTTTTTAATATTGCCGTTCTATTTTCAAATATATTAACCATTTGCGGGTATATGATCATTCAGCATTTTTCTTTCATATGTGAAAAATTTGTTAAGAACATATAGGTACACAGAAAAAGCAACTACTAATTCACTGTGTGTACAACACAACAGGCAATTTTCTGAAATAATTGATATGAAAACATAATTTTCTTTGTTTACTAAAATTATATAAGTGAATTATTAACAAATAATATAAAAAATCTTCAGAAATTTCGTATTCAGGCTGAACAGGTGTTTCCTTTCGCAAATTCCCAACCTTCGGCCACAGTTAAATAACAAAACAATATGAAAGTAGTTAATCATTTTGGACACAAGATGCACGAACCAAACGAAAACTCTGTACTATATATATATCTCCTTGCCAGCATCAAAACACCTGGTGTTTTTACCACCTGCCTTGAGATATGGAAATTTTGGCAAACATCTTGGCCAAAATCAACCAAAACCTGATTTTTGATATCTTATTTTTTTAAAGTTTAATTGAACACAATCAACATCTTTATATTAATTTATAAAAATAAAATGTACTAATATCTATATTATTTCTTTCAGGCAATATGGTCACTAAGCGCCAAAGCCTATATAAAAATAAAAACTATTTATTTCACGTGGTGTCTTATAGGGAACTATAGGACATAAGCAATATTATTACAAGAAAAGCAGAGCTCGAAACGAAATATTATGTTAATCTTATAAAGAGTCCGGTTAGATTAGTAGGTCCCCTATATTAGGCAAGGATACTAGATACTAGAAAGCTAACTGGGGTTTAGTATATCCTATAGGACCTATAGAATGTATGGACTTTATTCTGCGGTATTTTGAATAAAATCGTAAATAAGGGTAGAATATAGTTTATGATTGAAATATTTACTTTAAAGCTGCAGTTTATTAGCAAAATTATATATTTTTTTAGTAACCGATATGTCAATGGACTGTTTAGCAAATATTATCATTTTCATACCTAACTCTTGGTATGTTGATACGCAATCCGTATCGCAATTTCAATCACTATTCGGTATTCAATGTGCATAATCCAAACAGCGTTGTTAAAGTGTATGCATTGATGGGCTCTGTTTATTAAATTCCCAGTAATACGAGGGCGGCCAGACAATTAGGGTTGTCGAGGGAATATAGCTGTCAATCAGTGCAGTACTCCAATGGTTATATGATACTTGTGACCGGACGTTAGGGTGGCAACCCTTAGGTAGTTACTGTTAATCACCTTACCGAACCATCAATATTGATTTAAAAAAATGAAATCTGTTTAAACTGAAAGCGTGATTCTAAAATTAATTTAAATTAAAGGAAGTTACGAAACTTCAAATAACTGTTATAATTTGATTGCTCAAAATATATTGGACGGAATTTCCTTAATTTTCAAAGTGGGTTAACTTCCATTTAATTTTATTTGAAAATCAAAAGAAGCAAGTTGAAATTAGAGCGTTTTATTTGTCAATCTATGCGGGAGATAATGGGGTCAGGAAACGTAAAGTTTAGCTACTGCAGCTCGCCCGACAGTTGATAACAGTGAAATGAACGGGACTATTGTTTCGAAAGACATAATTAATTGATCTAAATTTGAACTATAGACAGACTTTGATTAATTAAAGAGAAGCTATGACATGAATTGTTGCCTTGAAAAGATTTAATACATTTTAAATTAAATTTTATATACATATCTATTTCCTCTTAGTTCATATACGAGTACATCAACTGTTAGTTTCAAATCGCCTCGTTATTAGCAGCGAAACTGACTTATTCACGGGATGCTATGCCACATCTTGGGGTACTTAGTATACGAAACTATAGGCTGACGCTTGTCTCGGGCTCCCCACGCAGCAACAGTAGGGGTGGGATATAATCATCATATTCGCGTATTGCATTAAATTCAGTTATCAGTCCAGGGGTTATGGATCAGAACATTTTCGTCACATATTACGACATCCACCAGGAGTTGATGCAATATGTACTCCTCCTCCAAAGTAAATTTTGCAAAAGTTATTGGCAATATTGGCTCTTTTTTTTTTTCTCCGCAAGGTGGACCATGGATGTGGTTGCGCCCCGACAAATCGGTCCGGGGCGACAGAAGAGGCGGCGCGCAACCCCATGGACCCACCCTGCAAACACCTCTCTTTGCCGTGCGAGCGGGCCACCGGTACCCGATCTTTGTCTTCGGTGGTGACATCAACTCCCCTTGGGAATGCAATTGTTGACTAGACCGCATCAGATGGTGTTGGTCCAGGTTAATTACACAGTAAATGATATAAACCCGTATAAATGATTCGTATTGCTCATACAATCAAGATAATTGTTAACAACTGGCAAAAACAAAATAGGTTTCCGATTAAATTTCAGACGATAAAAAACATATGATATATAAAGCTTTACAGTAGCGTAGCTGGAAGCGTTTGGTAACTCAATATAGATTGTGAAACTAGGGTGTACTATTCTGCAATAAACTAGACTTTAAGTTCTACGCGTTTAGACCTAATGGAATACTCGTATCCGAAGTGGTGGGTGATCGGCTTCACTTCGGGCGTTGGAACACAATGCTTTTATTCTGAATGCTTTGAAATCTGTTACTTACAATTTTGTACTATGGATCGGTGAATTTTACATTGAATATAGACAAAATGTCTATGTTTATTGAAATAGTTGTAATCAAAAGTGCTTCTGGAAATGTACCTACTATTTATAAACTTATGTTATTTATTACTCAGCATAGATCTATTTCATTCGTATTGATTCAACGATAAGTTTCGTATCTTCAATATGATCATTATATTAGCTCATATACGTCTTACAGTTAGGCTATAGTTTCCTTCACAATAGAAAAAAATTGACCTACTACACCATTTTTTTTTTTTTTTTATTGGTGGGCTATGGGTGCGTCTCGCCCCGCTGAATCGGTCCGGGGTGACGGAAAGGCGGCGCGTGACCCCATAGACCCACCGTAAAACCTTCTCTCTTCGCCGTGCGGGCGGACCACCGGTACTCGATTTTAACTTCGGTGGCCCGCCCGGCGGTTTACCCTCGCGGGTTCCTCTCGTCGACGCCCCGACAGATTTCGCCGTCGGGGCGTCGCCCTCACGCGGTGGCCTCACGTCGGGTGACCGGACAATTCCCCGGTCCGATCACCCGAGGCCTCGGTTAGGGCGGCATCAGGCGCAGGTATTCGCGCCTGCGCCGCCCCGGCCGCTGACGGCGGCCCGGTTCGTGGGAATCCTCCCGGACTCGGTCCGCCGCCTCCTTCTGCGAGATGACAGCCTCGCAGAAGGCGGCGACCGCGTCCCAGTTCCTGACGCTGTCGACCATCGCTCTCGCGACAGCCGGCAGCGTCAGGTCGGCACCGATAACAGCGACGAGGTCACGGCGATGCCGGTCAAAGCCCGGACACGCCTCCAGCGTGTGTTGCGCCGTGTCCTCGTCACTGCTGCAATGGTGGCAGAACGAAGTCCACTCCCTTTGCGCGACCGTGTGCAGGTACAAGCCGAAGCATCCGTGCCCCGACAACACCTGCACCAGTCGAAAGGAGAGGACTCCGTGCCGCCGCTCCATCCACTTCATCAGTACGGGCCGGAGAGCCTCGACGGTGACGACACCGTGTCTAGGCCTCTCCAGCCGCGTAGCCCAACGGGCGATGACGTCTCGGCGGGCGTCCTCGCGCCAGGTGGCTATCTCGCTCAGCGATGGGGAGCCACCTTCGTCGCGCAGTGAGGTCACCCGCCGGTAGAGGTCGGAGAGCATCTCCGCCTCTAGGTCCCACGGGGGTGTCCCGGCCAGTAGGCATGCCGCCTCGGTCGATACCGTGCGGTACCCGCGAATGGCTCTGACCGCCATGACTCTCTGGGATCTCCACAGAACAGCCCTGAGCTAGGCGTTCAGAGCCCTCGCCCACACGGGTGCGCCGTACATGGCCATAGAACGGATCACCCCCGCATACAGCCGTCGGCCCTCGAAGCTGGGTCCGCACACGTTCGGCATGAGCCGCGAAAGGGCGGACGCCGCGCCGACCAGCCGGGGAGCAATTCGGCGAAAATGCTCCCGGAACCACCATCGCCCGTCGAGCACCAGACCCAAGTACTTCATATGGGCCTGGATGCTGATGTGGACGGAGTTGACGACTAGCGAGACGCCGATTGGCGGCCTTACGCGTGGCCCATGGAACAATAGGGCCTCCGTCTTATTTAGGGCCACCCTGAGCCCCAGCGCCTCGATTCGCCCGACCATCTCCTCGGTGCCGAGAGTGGCCAGGCTCGCCACCTCTTCGAGTATCCTGCCCCGGGCTGTGACGAGCGTATCGTCAGCGTAGCATATCACGCTCAGCCCGGGGGGGAGACTTCCTCTCAACGCCCAGTCGTACCCGATGTCCCACAAAGTCGGCCCCAGAACCGACCCCTGTGGAACGCCGCACGACATGGACGTCCGCACAATGTCCCCTGCGGGACTCGCGCAGAGGACACTGCGCCCCTCCAAATAGTCCGCCACCAGCCGCCTCAGGTACAAGGGCACCCCATGAAATCGGAGCGCCTCCCTGATGCAGCTGAATGGCAGACTATTGAATGCGTTGGCCATCGCCAACGCATTCAATAGTTTGCCATTCGGCGGTGTCGCTGGACATCTCCAGCGACACCGCCAACAGCACTCCCCCGCCGGTGACAGCCTCCGCGGCCGTCTGCCTCAGTCGTAGCTGACCTACTATACCATGCCGGTCAGTTGAGTTGATATCTGGGAGGGAAGGTGGATTTTTGTGCCTTCATTTGTAGTTTTGACTACTTAAACAACTGTCAGCAGCGTGAGCTTATCACTAGAAAATATAGACAGTTATAGCAGCTAAGAATACTGATTGTAGATCTACGATCTACTATAAAATTAAGAGGTTCTAAATTAAATATCGTTTTTCAATCGATACGAATCCAACAGTAGCTAAAATAAAAACATAACAACGTTTTTTTTATTAAATCGTCGACTAAATTGAAGTTGAAAGACTTGTCGGTAATTCGATCGCCTTACAAAATTAGCCCTCCGAGCGAGCAAAAACAAGATTGGATAAAGTTCTTGATGGCCAACAAAAACCAATTATGAGAGCGAGGCAAAAATCTATTGTTTAACTAATTATAAGGAATACAAAATTACTTTGAAGGTTTTGATTGACTTATAATGTTAACACAATACCGATTTCGTCTAAATTTGTAAGTTAGCGCCATAAAATCTTATCGAGTGTTACAGACGTTGCTGTATCTTCTTCTCAGCATATATACGTCCCAATTTTGAACACAAGCACTTTCCATCATACGAATGTATTTTATTATTATTCTATTACGAAAGTTAATGTATAAATAAACTTTAAAATAATATAGAAATTCTCTTAAAAGTGCTCTTTATTTATGCAGCGTTATCGTTACGGTGATTGAATGATCAGCCGACAGAATACTTTGACAAAACGATATATTCTATCAATAAAACCTAGCTAGATAGATTTCGGAGTGTAAAAATGCCATAATCTGCCAACAAAAACCAACTTGAATAATTTAAAATCCTATCCATTGCCTCCTGTATACAAAATTTCATAATCATGGCTGGTACCAGCGATTTCTATGAAAACTAGTATACAAAAGGAGGCTGAGAATCTGAAAATATAGAAATATACAAAATGTGTCGTTTAAAGATATTTATTAGATAAATGTTATGTACCAAATATATACTTATAGTATATAATATATTTATGTTCATGCATATAAGTATGTTGTTTTCACGTGAATAGTTCTAGTGTTCCCTACTACACTTGAGTCACTAGACTGGAAAGTAGAGATAATTGTTGCAGGGCTACTTTCAATACAGAGTCTTCTATATAACACGTCAAATATAATGTTATTGAAAACCGATCGTTAACATGAAGATATGAGAAGTATTTTTAATCTGTGGTGTTTTATGTTCCAGTTCGTTGATGGAGGGATAATACAATTCATTATGTGATCGAATCTGGTGCAGTTATAATCTTTTGCTTTGTATTTGAATTTTAAATTATATCGCTGTATTTCACTGTAAAGGTCTCTGCTTGCGGCAGCTACGTGGAGCGGGTCTCTCCCTTCCCTTGAATGTGGTTGAGGGGCGTGATGGCTGTTCTAGTAGCTAACTTTTGATCGGGTGCCACTTGTGGAATCTGATCCAACCATTTCTGATATTTTTTTGATTTGTTTTAATTTTGTACTTAACTTTAAAAAAAAAAATCTTTACTCGAAGGGCATCTCTAACTGGAGCTAATATAGAATAAAATTGTATCCATTCATTGTTAGAAAACATATAATTTAAAAAAAAAATTACGAGCCCGCTGAGTTTCTTGCCGGATCTTCTCAGTTTGTGGACGCTTTCCGATCCGGTGGTAGATTAATTTAAAAAAATGTGTATTATTGACAATATGTAAGTGCCCTTAGGGGCTTATGCGTAATAAATGATTCGATTTGATCGGGATTCGCTGGGCATCAGACAGGAGCTAATTCTTATTAAATATGTTTTACTCTATATTCATTAAATAATCTGTAAAGAATTAATAATGATGACAAACCCAGCCTCCCAGCATACTTTACCAAGTATCGTCGTTACCTGTTATTAAATGTTCGAACTTAGTCTTCATTTTCTATATACAATATATACATGTAGGTCATTGTTTCGATTTGTTTGTTGTAAGTAACACATGCTTATAGAACATACTTTAGTTTATTTGTTTGGTCAAGCGATATTTGTTTGCGAGCCAAACAAATACAATAACATTGTGTTTGTTTAGGTCAATAGCGGCACATAGTTAAAGTTTTGCATGTTATGCCATATATATTAACAGAAAGCTAAGTAATTAAGCTCTGTTATATATACTGATATATAGTGAATTATTTAATTTAAACGTGATTATGGGCAGATTATGAATATGGGAAACAACACTTTTTTTGGAGAATTTGTAACAGCAAATGCTATGGACTATATCGCGATTGTACCACATACAGGTGGATCTACCACACAGGAGGGGGATGACTTTAAACATTAAAAAGTATTCGAAAAGTCGGGCAATTAATATAATTAAATATTATATTGATCATATCAGAATTTTCGAATGCAATGTAAAAATTGTTAAGAATAAATGCATATAAAATATAATTCAAATTTATTATCTATATTTAATCTATCTAGAAGCTGTGTGGTAGCGGCTACGAATACTACCAACCCTCACTTTGCTCGTGGATGTCGTAAAAGACTATTAAAGCCTTAAAACGACCTGGGCCAACTCCATCGGATGCCGTTTGGTCAACAATTACATTCCCAAGGAGAGTTGACGTCTGGCAGGCGGCCGGTCATAAAACTATTGCCAATAACTTTTACAATATGTACTATGAAAGAAGAGTACATATTGTATCGACCCCAAGTAATTGGGATAAGAGTAGGATAGAATGATGATTTAATCTCGTTTTTTTATATCCACTACCTGTTTTCTATTAATAGATCTTTACGTGGGATTGTTTTATCATAACTTGTGTCAACACCCTACTCAATAGAGTACCAATTTCTTCACAATGAAAGGATTTTAAATAATAGTCAGCCACGCTAGTTTACTTGAGGGTCATTGACAAGTTAAAAGGTCAACGATGTTCACTGCCCACTCGGTATTTTTTTAATCCATTATCATCATCCTATTCTTATCTCAATTACTTGAGGTCAACGTTTTAGCAATAGTTTTATGATAGATCGCCTGCATCAGATCAACCCAGTTTTGGCCCATGTCGATGTAAACGTTTTAGTCGTCTTTTAAAAAACCCACGAGCAATGCATGGGTTGGTATTATTCATAGCCGCAACCGCACAGCAGTGCCTATTTATATTTTTGCAATCATCATCATCTTCTATTGTGGTAGGACCACGCTGTGGACAGTTCTCTGTCTACAGCCGCGGGCCGGTCCGTCCGGGGTAGTACCACACTCTCGCAGAAGATCGACGTCTGAGTAATAGCAATGTGCTATTGCGCTTCGTTCGGTGAGCGAGAGAGCCGGAAGCCTAACTGGGGTGCGTTCAGGGTTGTATTGGTAGGCAGCGGCCTAGCTATACCATTGGCAAAGGTCCATGGGCGGCAGTGACATTTACCATCAGGTGTGCTGTCTACTCGTTTGCCGCCATAAGCAATAAAAAAAAAAAAAAAAAAAAAAAATCTTCTCAGCTCTTAATATATCCCACTGTTGAACTCGAGCCTCCTCCGTAATGGGAGGGAACTTGACTTACTATACCACGCTGGTCAGATGTGTTGGTATAGGGTTTTCTTTCTAGTTTTCCTTCACTTGCATAGATGTCATATGCCTTTTGTATCACTTAGTCGTCTCTACGATCAACCACGGGTAAGATGGTGGTAAAGGGGGTGGTGATTTATATTCTTACTCCGTCACCACACGGATAATTTTTTTAATATATTTCTCAAAAACTTGAACTAGTTATTTTTAGAAATATCATAATATACAGATTTCTTTTAACTAGATTATCTACAATCTGATAAAAATATGTCGATATTAAATAAACATATTGAACACATACATAAAGTAACTAAGTGGATATCTGATCGAGCCGCAGTGCATCAAATACTGTAGTTATTGAATCAGTCCCTTGTTTGCATGCACTTCAGTTTATCGTCAATTTTGCCACAGGATCGACAATATACTCTCGTATATTATGAAAATGTACTGGATATAGTTTGGAGTTTATTTATGATCAAGATTCACCGTATATAGAGGAATTTTATTTATTGGTTAGAGCAACTCGTGGTTCAGTCAGTATATTGTTATTGTTAAGACTGCACAAATGGCGTAATGGTTAAGATACCGACTTTCCGTGCCAGTTCGATTCGATTCTACGCAGGACAGTACTTTGTGCGATGTACAAACTGTTATTTTGAGTCTGGGTGTAATTTACCTGCGTTAATTATATGTTTTTTAAGTCCTCCCCAATACAAGGATTATTTCCTTAGTGCATGGTTGCGGTTAAAACAAAAAATATTGTCAAAATCTTGAATATTTTTATAATAATACAATTATCTTTAAATGTAAACAAACAAATATAGAAAACATTTAGACCAATTATACATCACACAGAATCTTTTGTAGTTCAAAAATTTTCTTTCATTTCACAAGAGAAGGGATTTTATAATTAATCATATATTATTTTACCTAATATCATCGAGTTGATCGATATTGCATAATCCATCCACCGTCAATCCGCTTATATCGGTCTTAATTAATGCCCGGGGCGATTGCTTTAAGCCTTTATCTTTTGATTGACCTGCCAGCATAGCTTTGACAATATAAACCTATACATACACATGTAGTTTAATTTTCATAGAGAATAGTTTAATACGTAAAGTACCGGTCATCTAAACGAGTATATGTAACAATAGAATATCTCACCAGTCCTTATTTTCTTGTGTAAGTTATACAAAACTGCTGTAAGATCACAAGGACAGTGGACAACAGACTATTGCAATAATTATAATAGTAATTACGATCCCTGAACTGTGACCCGCGTGGCGTGACAGTATCCTTTTTGTAAAGACGTCTCTGCAGTGGTGGACTTTGATGGACTAATGATGGTGAACAATTAAATAATTATCAGCACGAAGCATAGTTAAATAAACTTTTAAATATTTATATAGCGTAGCTTACTTAATTTTTTTTTATTGCCTTTGGTGGTTTTTTCTTGGTTTGCTACTCGATTTCTCAACTGACATAGCTCAGTTAGGCAATCGAGCAGTCTAATCCAAACAACTCCGGTTTGATCCTTTCCTTTTTTAATTTTCATAATTTTTGTCATTAATTTATCAATTCTTTTTTTTTAATATCTTAATATATTTTCCCAAAAACATTAATACAAAATACCGAGTTAATTGGGTCGGTCATCCAGATATTTACTACTTTAATTGAGCTTTATAAGCTTTATAGCCCTTTAAAATTTCATTAAGTACTTACATTGACAAGGGTGAATTATATTATGTCACTCTCTTAAAATTGCAAAGGAAACCATATAAAAGGACTTGAAAAGGGTATGAATGGAATAATCTGTTGTTATCGCATAGCCACAGTCCATAAATCCGTACAAACGAAGATTAGAATGGTCCCTAGATGTAACCTAATAATATTATTATCTTTAACGAATTAGGAATGTACAATATAATAAAATAAATAAATAAAAATAAACCATTATTGAATAGTTCTATAAAATCATCGTGCCATATTTATCATTTTAGGAAGACGGGTTGGTGATCACAGTTAGTTTTTATAAGTTTTCCAGAAGAGTGTTACTGTCTCTTCTCTTGGTGATCCCTTAGCCGAGTTTTATGATTCCACGGCAAAATAAAAAGTTACCACAAGGAGCCATAAAATCCACATGCAAAATATCAAAATCATGTTTTAGCTCAACCGAAAATTCGAATCCAAGACTTTAATTAAGATTATCAATCGTATTAGTACCACTAACCCACAGACATTTAATCTCTTATATAGATCAAAACAAAATAGTTACGTCAACTCTAAAGAATGTAGTCTTAACGATTCATAAGCTAAATATCATAGCTTTCATCAAGACCGTGAATGCTCTGTCTTAAACAATCATTCGTTTGTTGTCTATACCAATCAATTACTAAGCCTACATCCATGCAAAATATCATTCGCCATCATGACTCATTGACATATGCAAGTTAGAAGATAAGCCACTGAATCCGTATGAATACAAAGAAATATCTAACATGACTCAGATGAATGACGGGTTTCCCCACTTTCATGGTTTCAGTGTAGGTAGATATTAATTGCTTTATAGATGAATATAGGGTTATGTCAGTTATTATGTAATTTAACAATGAGTGGGTTCTTATTACTAGGCAATCAAAATTTATGTCAATAGTAAAAGTACTGTAATTAATATATACACTACCGTCCAAAAGTTTGGAAGCACACCTGTTTTCAAACAAAACAAATAAATGCCGACTAATAGCGGTAAAAATTAGCAATAATCTTAAGTTTTACAACCTTTTACGACTGTCTACACAAACACAAAAGGATTATTATCCTACATTCATCAAGTTTTATGGAATTCCTTAATATTGACGAAACACGTGTTTTATGACTTAATCCGTCGGCTACTTTATCCTATGCAATGGTGTAGTTTTATTGATAATGTTTGCTGGTTTTAACTTTTTTAGACCTTATTCAGTCGCACTTGAGCATTGGCACGTGAAAGTTGTGATATTAACATTGTCTGTATTCGAAAGATATCGGCTACTACTTTGACCGTATTTTTTCTTCTGAAAATGGCAAAACGCAAGCAAATCACGCTTGAACAGCGAAGCGCTATTTGCACTCTACGCGAGGAAGGATACAGTGAACGTCAAATCGCAGAAAGGCTCGGAATTTCTTGTAAAGGTGTCCACTATACCCTTGCTAGAAAACAAGAAACGGGGAAAAAATGAAGATAGAAAGAGATCTGGTAGGCCCAAATCCACAACAAATCAAGAGGACAACTTCATTAGAGTTCTTTCTAAACGGAATCGACGCTTAACTGCACCACAGATCACTGCAGCTCTGAATGATACGCGAGAAACACCCATTTCAACAACTACTGTTAAAAGACGCTTACTGTCTGCGGGATTAAGAGGATGTGTTGCTGCTAAAAAACCCAAACTAACAAATCGACATAAGAAAAATAGACTAGAATGGGCAAAAGCGCATAAAAACTGGACTATAGAACAATGGGAAAATGTCCTTTGGAGTGACGAATCAAAATTTCAGATTTTCGGATCCAATAGACGTGTCTTTGTACGCCGGTCAAAAGAAGAGAGGGCTTCAGAGGCATGTACAGTGCCTACCATCAAACATGGTGGTGGTAATGTCATGGTTTGGGGGTGTTTTGGCAACAGTAAACCCGGCAATCTTGTGAGGATAACCGGAAAATTAAACAAGGAAGGCTATTTAAAAATTCTCCAAGATTCTGCCATACCCAGTGGACTAAGTCTCATTGGTTCTGGATTCATTTTTCAACAGGATAATGATCCTAAGCATTCGTCTAAATTGTGCCAGAACTTTTTAAACAAGAAAAAAGCTGAAAACATTTTAAACATCATGCAATGGCCATCTCAATCCCCTGATCTTTCTCCCATTGAACTTGTTTGGGATGAACTTGACAGGAGGGTGAAAAGTCGTTGTCCTACGAGCTCAGAACATTTGTGGCAGCTATATATATATATATATATATAGAGAACGAATGGAACAAATTAGATAAAGATTATTTTAAAAAATTGATTAATAGAATGCCCAGAATATGTGAGAAGATTATAAAGGAGAAAGGTGGACACTTTGATGAAGCTAAAATTTAATCTAATTTACCATTGTATATTATTTTTTTATTTTGTTTAAGTTAGTTTCTGTTTGTTCTTTATTTTTTTATCAATACATTTAAATTTAAATGACTTAGTTTGGTTTTATTCGATTTTACCTTGCTGCTTCCAAACTTTTGGACGGTAGTGTACATAGTTCATCCTTTACAGCTGATGTACTTATTGAATGTCTAATTTCTCCGGGTTATATGATGAAAATACAATGTGTCGTTAAACCCCTATTTGGCCGTGGGAGTTGAAGAAATGGTTTATTAATTTATCTTTTTACAGGTGCCAACAATTTTTTTTTTTATTCACACGATTCCACGAGCAATCGTGGTGGCAAACAAGCAAGCTGCACACCCGATGGTAAATGTTACTTCCGCCCATGCATCTTTGCAATACCAGGAGTGTAAATCGGCCGCTGCCTACCAATTAAAATCCCAAATCCACCCAGAAAGTTGGGCTGCCGGCTCTCTCGCTCAGCAAACGAAGTACAGTAGCACATTGCTATTGCCCAGGCATTGATTTTCTGCGAGAGTGTGGTACTACCTCGGACTGACCAGCCTGCGGCTGTAGACAGAAAACTGTCAACAGTGTGGTACTACCACTATTAATTATGTAGGTAACGGATGGATAGATGTAAAGTGTACATCTATCTAAACGGAATATAAGGATTTTTTTTATAAGAGAAGATTGACTCTATTCAACACGAGTAACGCTAATTAGCATAAAGTTTCACTTTGACTTTTTTGCTTTTGAAGTGACAGCCTACGTGTCTTTTTTATTTATTACAATACCGAAAAGAAAACAATGGCACAATACGATCTTATTGTATTACTAACCATAATGAAACATAGAACCTCCTCCTTTTTGAAGTCGGTTAAAAATAGAAATTACTAATGATATAATGTATAGGCAATATTCTAGAATGCGGGGATGACGTGTTTGTAAGTGCCCACTAAATTAGACGCTGTGAAGTTTTCAGTATTATAGACTAACGACGTTGAATACATTTCTTTATAGCAACACACTGCTGTAAATAATTATTGCTTTTATTGCCGGAGGTTTCACTAACGATTAAAGGACATAAGTCATATCTAGATTCAGGATAAAAAATTGTAGATAGTAAAAAAAGTTGACGTTTTTCCGTGTGGTGACGGAGTAAGAATACAATTCACCACCCTCTGTCTTACATGTGGGAGATCATACGAGACGACTAAGGGATAAAAAACGCATATAACATCTATTGGAAGAGAAGGAAAACTCGAAACAAAATATATACCAACACGTCTGACCAACGTGGTATAGTAGGTCAATTACCCTCACATTACGGAGGAGGCTCGAGCCCAGCAGTGGGACATATATGAGCTGAGATGATGATGATGATAAAAAGTTGGACTGTTTAGATATCAAACATATGCCACTCAGTACGGAAGCTCGGTATTTAGCTTACTGAATCATTTGCAATTGAGTTTTTGAGTCAGTCACAGCATTGTTCATATTTATCTTAGCAGCAGCTTACCTTGTATAGAATCTATATCTTTTAAACAATATTTTTTTAACATCCAACTCATTCCTTACAATTAAAATCTTATATTAATAAACTTTTTTCTTTACATCAATCACCAATTATGTTATCTCATCAGTTGTAATGATGCTCCATCGTTACCAAATTTTGCCCGATTTGCTACCTATTATAGATATTAATCCGCTCCTATGTAGTCTATAATCTATCTTGCTAAACAGGCTATCACTTCTACTGCTATTATTACGTTCAAAGAAATAAACTATTCAGCATTATAATAATATGATATTGCTTTGAAGTTATTATTTGGTAACGCATGTATATTACATATTGATACGATACATACGTTACGGTATGATCAAAACTAATACGTCGCAATTTACATTCAACACTTAACCTATCAAACTAAATTACATTCATAGAACGCGACGTTGAGAATGCTAATTTATTTATGAATTGAATATGAATTTAACTTATGAATTAGAACGGCAATGGCACGCACATTAAACTTGTTGAGTGGTCATTCACAAGTCTAGTTGATGAACAGTTTAGTACAATTAGCGACGGCGCCAAATATATAAATTTTTAAAGACAAAATACCGTAGAAATAAGTCCTAGTCTCGTGAGAAATTTTATAAAAATGCTATCGCAAATATCATGTCCAGACATAAAAGATTATCCGTGAACTTTATAAATAATTGTTTTGCCATGAGACATTACAGACGAAAAGGTAATATATAGCCTAGTCCTCAATATCACTGCAATCATCATCATTATCCTGCTATTATCCCAATTACTTAGAACCGTCGCAAGTCGTCTTCCATCGTACATATTGCAATAATTTTGTGACCGACCGTCCGCCTGACGTCCCTTAACTCGGGAATGTACATGATATCAACGCTCCTGTTGACTAGACGATAGACCCAGGTCAATATAAAGCTCTTAGTCGTCTTTTACGACATCTATTAGCACAGTAAGAGTTGGTAGTATTCATAGCCGCTAATACAGAGCAATCCTCTATATTTATTTCACTTATAGACAACATTTTCAATACTGAGGAAATAATATGAGGAAATTTGTAAATGTTAATCGCATAAAATAAGGTCTTGCGTGGGAATCGAACTTTTGATTGTCGATCATTTGACAACGTAAATCACTGCATCTTTGTAGCTAGCTCAATGGTGAAGGGGAGGGAATATGGTGGGTTATGGGGCCACGCGCTGCTCTTCCGTCGTCCCGGACGGCATGCGTCCGGACCATAGCCAACCAAAAAAGAAAACCGTGGATCCAGTGCCGGACTAGCCACGGACGTCAAGGATACGGTATCAGTAGCCGGCCCAATAGCGATGAGAAGGGAATACGTTGTGTTATAAAAAAATGGTAGATAAGTATTACGCCATTTGGTTAATATTATTTATATATAATTACGTTATATTTATATATAATAATAATTAATAATATTTTAGTTTAAGCAATGATTATGATTAATATAAATATTCAAAATTTTATTAATACCTGCTCTTACTTGTACTTACAATATTCGATATCATTTCTCGATAACGGTATTTTAAGTATTCTAACTAGAAAGTAACACGAACACTTAATTGCAGCAAACATTTGCTGATGCACGTGTAGGTACATATCGATTGTTTAAACAAACTTCTTCGGTCAATTAACATCTAATATAACACCCAAGCAATTATGTCGCATTAGCACATTACGAACATTGAAAACTAAGGTTTCTATAAAAAAAATCCATTGCGTATTTCAATCATCATCATTTTCATCATTTCAGCTCATATATGTCCCACTACTGGGCTCGAGCCTCCTCCATAATGGGAGGAAAATTGACCTACTACACCACGCTGGTCAGACGTGTTGGTATAGGGCTTTGTTTCGAGTTTTGCCTCTCTTGCATAGATGTTATATTTTAAAATCCCTTAGTCGTTTCTTACGATCACCCACGGGTGAGATAGGTTTTTTTCTTTTTTCTGTTAACGCAATGGTTCGAAATGCGTTACGCACTACCCCCGGAACGGAGAGTGTGGGACTCCTAGCCTAGGGGGTAGGTTACCCACTAAAACGTATCAACTGCGATTGCTGTTAGCCGAGAGGGCTATGACAGCGTAACCGGACTGTGGGCGAGCGCTGAGGGCTCTCAACCCGAAAAAGGTAAGATAGAGATGGTGAATTGTATTCTTACTCCGTCACCACACGCAAAAATGTGTTTCAATAATACCTATTTATTATTACTTTTAAATAAAACTGTAATACATAACATGTATTTCATCATATGCCTACGAGTTGAGGGCTCGTTAAAATCGTTGTCCACGTGAGTTGTTTTATTGTGCAAATCAGCAGCTTGAATTAGCATAACAAACGGGTGATGCACGCACGGGCAGTCTCATTGCTACGCGACTCAGTTCGTTGAGGGTATGTACTATGTATGCCTGTTCGACATTGGCCACACGTCGAACCGCTATGGTTGGAAGAACTGTGCTCGCTAGACCGTAGTATTCAGTCGCATCGACTTTCCAACTGAATTGGAAGCTTCTAAGTTGCATATAGAATCGTTTCGCAATTTGAAGGAAAAAGTACTTACCTTAAATATTACAAACTCTTATTGCCATGTACAATTTTAAATTCTTTAATAGTTTATAGAAATAGTAGTAGATATTAAGTAGTTGTACAAGTTTTAAATATATTAGATTTTGATTACATAATATATACTTTTGTTTAAAACTTTTGATCAATATTAATAGGGGTTTTGCTTTTCCCATCACGACCATCAAAACCGCATAAAATAATTATCGGGAAAATCGGTCTAGAATTCCATTACCTAAGTGAGTGACATCCCAGGAGAGGCGGCTTCCGTTGCAGCCGAGGGACGTCCACGCAAAGTTATTGTAATGAGAACGACAGGGGATATTTATGCCTCACCACGCGTTCCGAATACGCAATGAGTATTACACGACGAATATGGGAAGAACGATGGATCCTGCTGTTGTGTTAATTTTGCGTAACATGTGCGAGGGAGAAAAAGCTATATATAATATTAAAAGCGTAGAAAGAGATAACAAATGTATTAGAGTAGCCAAAGGCGCGTTTTGCTTGCAGTGTATTTCAAATACCCTAAATATTTGAATATTGAAAATAAGGGACAGAAGTATTTTGATATTTGCAACATCATTTACTCGCCAAACAGACAGGTGTTGATGTAGGATTTGTAACAAAGGTTTGTTTAGGAATGTAAATTGGTACAAATGTACCCAATAGTGTTTTGGGATTCGAGTGTTTGACAAATATTTTGGGTGCTTTTATATTTTGTGTTCATACTTATTTTTTCAATAAACACTTGATTTATCATTGTTCGGATAATTTTAGTTTGTTTTTTTTTTTTATATGAGTCCGTCCTATCACATTTTATATTATTATTGATGTGGTTTAGTTTATAATGTTATTAATATCATAAGTTTTAAACTTAGTTTAAAAAAAGTTAACGAATTTACCGCCATTATGTACCTCAGTAAACATATACCTGCTGGGTTCCAGCTTTCACTACAATGGGAGAAAATTAACCTCCCACGGTGGTCCTAATATACAGGGTGGAAATGGACCGCTTCCGAAAACAAAGACAGGTAACCCTACTAGTTCTACTTGTAATGATAGGCTAAAAAAAACGATTCGGATGGAAAAAAAATTTTTTCACCACGCGAGGTCGTTGAACTCTTGAACATATGATACATACATACATACATATCATCACGCCATATCCCTTGCAGGGTAGGCAGAGAGAACAGAGTGCCAGAGAACTCTATCTCTGCATACTTCACTCGCTTCCTCAACATTCATAATTCTCTTCATACACGCTCGCCGGTTTCGGAGACTCTTGACTCCACCTTCCTTCAGTACCTGACCGATCTGGTCTATGATCGTAAGTTTTGAATATATTGCGTCTTTTCTGACCTGAATAAAGTTACGTATTTTTTATGGAATTATCGTTACATGGCACTGTCCTAATACGAAGGAATGTGAAAAAAACTTATTATTCTTGCGAAAAAAAAAATTTTTTTTCATCCAAATCGATTTTTTTTTCTAGCCTATCATTACAAGTAGTACTAGTAGGGTCACCTGTCTTTGTTTTCGGGAGCGGTCTACTTCCACCCTGTATGTATTGGGTTTTATTTTAAGAATTCCTTCTCTTCAAGTTATGTTCTGCATATCAAATCTCTTAACGGTTTTTCATTACACCTGCTGGTAAGAAAGAGAGGTCGTAAATTATACTTTTACTTAGACACCATAGGAAATAAATGTATTAATTACTTTATTTTACACCCTCAAAAATCCCGTTAACAATACATATTTAATTATTATTACATATTATACGGCGAATTAACGCGGTATAAATATTTTTTTTTAATCCTCAAATATACAGGGTGTCCCAAAATTCAACGATAAGCCGGCACCAGCAGGTGGACCTACATATGACTACTCGAGAACAAAAAAGAAAAAAATTCTACCTTGATTTTTTTTTTCATTACGACAAAAAAACCGATTTCTTTAAAAATCGACATCTTTTATTATATTATTAAGTGCCATTGCTACAATTTTACAAGTAATTCTGTGATTTTTTTTGTATTGGTAAGGTAAGTAGCACTACTATCGATCACAACCATTAAAAATTCCAGAATATCTATAGTTTTTACACAAAAATCAACCAAAACTATGTTTTTTTCATAAATTATGTAAGATTTTGACTTTCAGCTCACTTTCACTCATCACAGTGAAAAAAAAAAGTATGGACACTACTGTGGCAAATAGTATTAAAAATTGGCGCAACTAACTACAATTCTAAAATGGTATAACATTCTAGGCAAACTAGCCACAAAAATATACTTAGGTGTACTATTTCAAAATAACAACCATATTTCGAAAATTGTTAGTGTTGATAGTAATCACTTTTACTATGTAGCCCAAATGTTTTTGTTGCAAGTTCTCAGAATTTGAATGAGACATGTGCGTAGTCCATAAGATAACATAAGTTAGACAGAGATAGAGAGATTATACGTTAGAGGGAGATAGATCGATGCTAATTGTTTAGTAACATTAATGCAGGTAGAGAAGTAATTAATGTCCTCAGCAGCACAGCAAGTCAGTACGCTCTACTTCTTTGTTTACTGCACACCGTTCTGTTTTAATTAAAGTGGCTCTGATACTAACGACTTTGGATTGAATTAAGTGACCTGGAAATTGACCTGACTTGGCATTATTTTAGACTGTGATTTTGTGTTTTTTTAAAGAAGTTTTGCCTTATTTTCAAGTGTTTAGCATTCATTATGCCGCTACCATATACAGCGTTAGAATACGCTAATATGCACCTAATTTATGGAGAATGCCGATGCAATGCCAACGCTGCTAGCAGATTATATCGAGCAAGGTACCCTACTCTTCAAAGGTATCCGGATTATCGCGTATTTATTAACGTGCATCAAGCATTTTCGGAGGGTCGTATACCATCTGACAGGAGAAACGCTGGAAGACCTAGATCGGAACACGATGAAGAAGTTCTCAATGAAATAGAAAGCGATACAACTACCTCTGTACGTGGCATACAAGTAGCAACGGGAATTCCAAAAAGTACTGCACATAGAATTTTAAAACGTCACCAGTTTCATCCATATCATTACAGGCGCGTGCAGGCGTTATTACCGCGGGACTATCCACTGCGGGTCGCATTTTGCCGTGTAATGCTGCAAAAACACAGGGAAGATCCCCAATTCTTAGACAAAGTTTTATGGTCGGATGAAACAACCTGCAAGAAAGATGGCTATTTAAATCTTCACAATCTTCATAGCTGGAACAATGAAAATCCGCACCTGGTGAGAGAAGACAAATCCCAATATCAATTTAAGGTTAACCTATGGACGGGCATAATAAATGGAAAAGTGATAGGGCCCTTTGAGTTACAAGGAAACATAGATGGCAATAGCTATTTGAACTTCTTACAAAATGAGTTACCAGGATTATTAGAAGACGTGCCCTTAAGTGATTTGCAAAACATGTGGTTTCAAAACGATGGTTGCCCAGCTCACTATGCCCGCCCTGTGCGAGAGTACTTAGACCAAGAGTACCCAGGGCGTTGGATCGGGCGACTTGGTCCTATCTTATGGCCACCCCGTTCACCCGATCTAAATCCCCTGGATTTTTTCTATTGGGGTTGTCTAAAGGACAGAGTCTACTCAAAACCCATTGCAACCTTGGACGAGCTTCGCCAAAAAATAATTCAGGCTGTGGATCACATGAACAGAATCAGATATGCAAGAAAAATAAAACGTTCATTTTTAAGGCGATGTCGTGCCTGCATTACTGCCAATGGCAAACAATTCGAACATTTATTGTAATTTTAATAATATAGTAAATTCTAATCTCTCTATATCTATCTCTGTCTAACTTATGTTATCTTATGGACTACGCACATGTCTCATTCAAATTCTGAGAACTTGCAACAAAAACATTTTGGCTACATAGTAGAAGTGATTACTATCAACACTAACAATTTTCGAAGTATGGTTGTTATTATGAAATAGTACACCTAAGTATATTTTTGTGGCTAGTTTGCCTAGAATGTTATACCATTTTAGAATTGTAGTTAGTTGCGCCAATTTTTAATACTATTTGCCACAGTAGTGACCATACTTTTTTTTTTCACTGTGATGAGTGAAAGTGAGCTGAAAGTCAAAATCTTACATAATTTATGAAAAAAACATAGTTTTGGTTGATTTTTGTGTAAAAACTATAGATATTCTGGAATTTTTAATGGTTGTGATCGATAGTAGTACTACTTACCTTGCCAATACAAAAAAAATCACAGAATTACTTGTAAAATTGTAGCAATGGCACTTAATAATATAATAAAAGATGACGATTTTTAAAGAAATCGGTTTTTTTGTCGTAATGAAAAAAAAAATCAAGGTAGAATTTTTTTCTTTTTTGTTCTCGAGTAGTCATATGTAGGTCCATCTGCTGGTGCCGGCTTATCGTTGAATTTTGGGACACCCTGTATGTATAAGGCAAGTGAGACTTCTAGCCGAATTTATTCGAATATAACGTGTTTAAAATAGTCAGAATATAGGAAGCCGTGAAAAGGGTCTTTGAAATCCTGCCACAATAGTGCAAGATGTCCTGTCTCAACGGAAGAAAATTATTTTCCCGTTCAGCTTTTGTCCTCAGTCGCCCGTTAAAGCGTGGTTCACGAAAATATTATTTGACTCCATTGTAAGCTTTCTCTCCGAAAGTAAAGCCTTTGTTACGTAAAAAAACGTTGCAGATTGTTTTCGACGTAGTTTAGAAAAAAATATTTTTGACTTTGAATGTGTAATTTTTACAAGCTATTAATATATATGTATATTCTTTTATTTCGATTATTATTATGTGTCATAAAACGATAATAATAATTATGTGTTTTCAGAAATGAAAAATTATTTTGATTTCTTAAGGAGATTTATATCTAATAATACAAACATACGTTTTATATGACCCCATAGAGGGTATCTAATTGCAACCATAAATACTGAATATTATGGATTTAATTCGCAAGTAAACTACTAAAAATATACCCTCTTTTATTAGCTAACCCAATAGACGCTGTTCTGTAAAAATGTAAATAAAAACAAAAAATAATTTCTTGAACACATGCAAGAAATTTCATTAAAATGTATCTAGCCGTGTAAGAGGAATTCTATCAAATACACACTGCTTTTGAATTATACATATATTATAATTAATGTACATATACATTAATCTTTAAGATATTATGATGCATACATCTTTATCATAATAATTTAAAAATGCACACATCTTTATCATAATGCCTTTCAAAGATCCATGATGCAACTGCATTATCTTGCACGAATGATTTAGTTTTAATAACTTTGCGCAGACCAGTTTTTTAAACGATAAAAATATATTTTTACAATTGGTATTGAAATGCTGCATATGTTTGGCTCAAAAAATATTGGGCGAATTTAAGAAATAACTTGTATATTTATTTAATATTTTTGCATAATATGTTGCTACTTCAACGTCATCGTCCTAATTTTTCTCTTATCCCAATTATTTGAGTTCGATACAATATTTACTCGTCCATTTTTCCAAAGTTATTAATATTCATATCAGACTTTTATACGAGACCTTAATATCCTATGCGAACCAGGCTGGTAGGCGTGAGGTACACTTATTTCTCCATCAGATCGACCATCGACGTCCACTGATGGACATTAATTTTCCTATAGACGGAATAATGGTCACACTCATAACGATTGGCAGGCAGGTTGGCGATCAAAAATTTCAATTGATATTATGAGATGCCCAGACAAGCGCTTTTTATATTTCACGACTCTCTCGGAAAAGTAAGAAATATATATTACATTACGCTTACAATTTACATGAGGCGTTATTCTAGATTACATAATAGTAACTTTACTAACATACATACATACATATCATCACGCCATATCCCTTGCAGGGTAGGCAGAGAGAACAGAGTGCCAGAGAACTCTATCCTTGCATACTTCACTCGCTTCTTCAACATTCATAATTCTCTTCATACACGCTCGCCGGTTTCGGAGACTCTTGACTCCACCTTCTTTCAGCACGTGACCAATCTGGTCTAGGTAGGTGAGTCTCGGTCTCCCCCGGTATCTACATCCTTCCACTTTTGCATTGTATATCTTCTTAACCAGACGTTCGTTCGACATTCTTTCCACATGTCCGAACCAACGGAGCATTCCCTTTCGCATCTTTACACCAATACTCTCTTTCATACCTACTCGCTCTCTTACGTCGTCGTTGCGAATGCGGTCGGTCAGCCTAACTCCACAGATTTTCCGTAGAGATCGCATTTTGACCGCATTAATTTTGCTTTCATGCTCTTTTCTGCATACCCAACTCTCGCTTCCATATAGTAATGTTGGGACAAGTACAGCGTTATGTATTGCTACACGTGCCTTCTAGCTGAGGTGGTGGCTACCGAGAAGTTGTCCCAACGCTCCGTTCACTCTATTTCCCGCATTCACTCTTCGCTCTATATCAGTGGTGTACCTCCCATCTCGGCTAAAACCACATCCAAGATATACAAATTCATCCACTTGCTCTAGTACATCATTACCTATTTTTATTCTTACATCTGTTCTGGCTTCATCTCTTTCAAAGATCATTATTTTGGTTTTGCTCACATTCACGCGTAGACCCCTTTTCTTACAATCTTCTGTCATTGTGTCGACTAGGGTCTGCAGGTCAGTCGCTGACTGTGCCAGCAGGACTGCATCATCTGCATAAAGCAGAGCATTGACCACTGAGTCGCCCATCTGGACTCCCACATTCATATCGTTCAACCTTTGGAGACATTTATCCAAATATATGATAAACAGCCTGGCAGACAGAACGCACCCCTGCTTAACGCCAATGTTGACGTCAAACCAGGGCGACATTCCATCATCCAGCCGCACACATGCTCTACAGCCCATGTAACTGGACTGCACAGCCTGCAGCAGTTTACCGTTAATACCATACTCCGGTAAAATGTCCCAAAGTTCCTTTCGTACAACCGTATCAAATGCTCTCTCCAGATCCACAAAACTGCAGAAAACCCTCTGACCTAGAGCCAGATGCTTCTCCACAATGTTGCGCAAAGAGAACACTTGATCCATGCATCCCCTTCCACTACTGAAACCTCCTTGTGTCTCACACATCAAACCATCGGACACCATTCTCATTCTCCTTTCAATAATTTTAACGTACACTTTTGCTGCCAAACTGGTCAAGCTTATGGCTCTGTAATTTGCGCAGTCATAATGTGAACCCTTGTTTTTAAACAAAGGCACGATGACTACGCTATTCCAGTCCCTGGGAATCATTCCCGAGCTCCAACATAAATTGAGAAGCAACAGGAACGCCTCCCAGACACAGGATCCACCAAGTTTGATCATCGCGGCAGACACCATATCAATGCCCGCTGCCTTACCATTTTTCAAACTTCTTATCGCCCATTCAACTTCATCCATACTGAACGAATTAACGTAACTTTACTAACAACTCATATTACCCAGTTCATCACTTAATTCCATAATGATAACAAAATATGATCAATGCAAGAATACATGTACTTCGAATAGAACCCAACCAAATCACTCCATATAGTTATGCTTCGGAACAACCTATTGTCCACTATTTTAAGAATCTCCATCACGCTGTTCATGAGAATTTTTAGATTGGACGCTTAATAATACCACGTGTCTTATGATTCGAATCTGAGCCCTCATTACTTTACCATAGTTTAAATTAAACTACAGATTCAATAGAAACAATTCGTTAATATTTACAAAAAAAAATGATTGATTGTTTGAAATATAATGCTAGAATGTTAATTTATAAAAACAAAATAGAATAATCAAATGGACAAAATGGAACATCACACAAAATGGTTCAACAGCTTTAACTACGCTTTCACTTAATAGGCGTTCAATCACTTCATGTCAGTTTCCACAAGACTGAAAGGCTGAGACACCATCCGTCATGCCGCGACTGTTACGAAATGATGCGAGTAACGATCTATTTTGAGTGATAATCAATATATGCCAATCTTTATTCGTTTGTTAGAACATTGCCCAGTTCTCACAGATACAAAAGATCTATGATGGATACACTGTCTTTGTAGTATAAATATATCTATCCATGTATTACGGATTATATCGCGTTTGTACTTGATATTTAATTTCCCGACGTTTCTAACACTTTAAGCGTTCGTGGTCATGGGAGGACTAAGGAGTCTCACGTCCAATAAGTCATCGTTATTAAAGATTTATATCTACCTGCCAAATTATTAATAATCAATTATAGACCCTTATTATTCAAATTTCGAAACGAATCTCTATAAAAATAAATTACCTATATTGTTTTTGAGCAGTTATTATTAAACATTAAATATATTTTAATTAAATTGTACTGTATTTTAATTAAATTAATGCATTTTATTAAAAAAATATATTAATATATTTTATTTGAATTGACAAGTTCGGAATCGACAAGTTAAATTTAGTATAAATATATTTTGATCTTAAACACATCAAATAAATCTTAAGACTGCTTTACAAATACTAGTAACGGTAACACACAAGTACATAGCTAAAGAAAAGTAGAAATACAACATTTGATTTAGTTTCATTCGAATTTGTCAAGGTATATTCAATTCAAGCTACAAACATTGAAAATACAAGTAAAACTTGTGGCGTACGTAATTGGACGAAATTACCGTGTTCAAGGGACCCCTTGAAATGATTGCCCAACTAACTGATATATTTTTTTTTATTAGAAAACGGTCTTCTTTACTCGCTACGGAGTAATTTTATTATCTTTAATGTTCGAGATACCGTATGTATAACTCAAAATAAAACAAATGTAATGATACAATTACAGTTTTATGATGCTAATAGCGGAACAGAAAATAATAATAAAGTCCATCTGTCAGTGCTACTGCTATTTAGAATACACATTTTAATAACAAAAAAGAGTGATTATATCAATGTGCGCAAGTGAAACGTTTGTAGGTTATTGGTACTTTTATCTACGCCTGATGCTGTCATAGCTGAGGCCGTGGGTGGTTGGACTAGAGATTAGTCTTCCACTTGTAGTGTGGCTCACTACGTGAGGACTACACCCCTACAACGAAAACTGCCGAGGCATCGACTCCAGATAGTACCCAAAATAATAACTTGCCAGACGGGGTACTAACGATATACAATGGGTGCCGGTGGCTCGCCCACATGGCGCTGAATGGTACGTTGTACGGCAGGATAAGGAACTCCTTAAAAGGTGACGAAATTCATTGGTACCTAAATAAAAAAAAAAAAATATAAGTTGACATGAATCGCCGTGTCACAGCTTTTAAAGGGACCATCGACACCATGACGAGGTCTTGCCGTCGATAACTTGTCCACCGGATTAGCCTTTCTAACAAAGGTATGACACTAACTAGAAAATTAAACTAATAAAAAACCTATATAAAGCAAATATGTTATAAGTTGATCATATTTAGTAAAATGCCCTTTCGGTATATTTATCATTACAATCTTTTGAAAAAAAAATTGTACCTACGTGACAACCAAACGATAATAATATTTTCGTCGGGTGTAACAAATAAGAAGATTATCTTGCGTGTTATGGCAAAAGGCGTTATTACTGAACTTGTCGATGTAATTTTATATGTTAATAACAAGAAAAAGTCACCACAAGTTTATACTCTTCGTAATATGTTGTCATATTACCGACGTAAACATTTGTTTGTGTGTGCAGTTTAGCTTAGCTGTTTTATTGAAAATATAGTTTACACATGGCACTATGCTAAAAATAATATAATCATGTACATATTGCTAGCTAAGTACTATTAAAATTTTACCCTTTTTTTTCCGTTGGGCTATGGATTGACCACGCTCCGCCAAATCGGTCCGAGGCGACGGAAGAGGCGGCGCGCGACCCCATAGACCCACCCTGCAAGTACTTCTTCTCGCCGTGCGAGTGGGCCACTGGTACCCGATCTTTGTCTTCGGTGTATTAAATTTTAGCCTAGACTCTGCCTACCTCTGTGGAAGGATGTAGGTACCGGGGGAGACCGAGACTAATCTACCTAGACCAGATCGGTCATGTACTGAAGGAAGGTGGAGTCAAGAGTCTCCGAAATCGGCGTGCGTGTATGAAGAGAATTATGAATGTTGAGGAAGCGAGTGAAGTATGCAAGGATAGAGTTCTCTGGCACTCTGTTCTCTCTGTCTACCCTGCAAGAGACATGGCGTGATGGTATGTATGTGTGTATGTATGTACTCTGCCTACGAGCTGGCCACGAATGTCAAGGATTCGGTACCAGTGGCCAGCCCAACGACGATGGGGAGAAAATACGGTGGGTTATGGAGCCATGCGCCGCCTTTCCGTCGCACCGGACAGAATGAACGGCGTATTTCCAGACCAAAGCCTGCCAAAAAAAAGACTACCTAGACTAATAGTCCAATGTGTGATGAGGTGATTTAATTCATATAAGCATATATGATTACTAAAACTAAAATGTTCATTTTTGATAATTGGAATTAATATTCCAATTAATTAATCAGATAATATTTGACAACCAGATTAATATCTGATGTAGCAATTTCAAAGAGCTGTCCCAAATATGTTACTGATTTCCACATTAATAAATGTAAATTCATCAACTTAACAAACTAATCTTACAATACTTATTACTCATCATCATAATTATCATCACCATCCTGCTACTATCCCAATTACTTGAGGTTGACGCAGTATGTGCTATTCCTTCATTGCACATATTGTAAAAGTTTTGGGAATAGTTTTATGGCCAGTTGCCTGCCTAACGTCAACTCTCCTTGGGAGTGAAATTGTTAAGACGGCATCAAATAAAATTAGCCATCTGTATTACAATGTAAAGTATTCATCTTGTACGACACCCATGAGCATTGTAAGTTTTGGTAGTATTCGTAGCCGCCACCACAGCAATTACTCATACTAATTTTGATTTACTGAAGACCAGCCTTAACTAAAGTAAATAAAAAAGGTACACATTAATATAACAGCTTTAGAAAATAAAGTTGTATAACGAAGCAAATAAAATAATAAACTATATTACTCTCAGCAAATTCTTTTATTAATCGACAAACTAAAGTAAACAGTGGTAATAAATTCACCTAAATAGGAAAACTGCTAAATAGAACAGTTGATAACATCGGTAGTGATGGAGAATCATGGAACGATAAACCCCTAATAACCAGACGAGGCACTAGTTAGATTATCTGACGTTCTTATCAAGCTCTAAGGCCTCCCCGAATTGAGTGAGCGAGAATTATGGACGAACTTTCTATTGTCAGTGATTATAAGATAATAAAAACTGTAATAAATAGATGCGGTAAACATTTAACTGAATTACACTGAAGCTTATAAAATAAAGTATGTAAGATATGCAATATAGTAAGTTTAATGACGATCTTTCAGTTTTATATACAGGGTGGAAGTGGACCGCTTTTGAAAAAAAAGACAGGTAACCCTACTAGTCCTACTTGTAATGATAGGCTAGAAAAAAATCGATTCGGATGAAAAAAAATATTTTTTTTCACCACGCGAGGTCGTTGAACTCTTGAACATATGATCGTGAGTTTTGAATAAATTTTGTCTTTTCTCATCTGAGTAAAGTTACGTTTTTTAAGGGAATTATCGTTACATGGCACTGTCCTAGTACGATGGAATGTGAGAAAAACTTAAAATTCATTGTGAGAAAAATATTTTTTATTCATCCGGGTTGGTTTTTTATTTTCTAGTATAGTGATTAGACTTATAATGATAGCATTATGAGGATGACTAGTAGGGTCACCTGTCTTTGTTTTCTTCTGTTCTGTTCTTGGGGTGACAGAAAGGCGGCGCGTGACCCCATAGACCCACCGTAAAAATCCTCTCTCTTCGCCGTGCGAGCGGGCCACGGGTACCCGATTTTTGTCTTCGGTGGCCCGCCCGGCGGTTTACTCTCGCGGGTTCCTCTCGTCGACGCCCCGACAGATTTCGCCGTCGGGGCGTCGCCCTCACGCGGTGGCCTCACGTCGGGTGACCGGACAATTCCCCGGTCCGATCACCCGAAGCCTCGGTTAGGGCGGCATCAGGCGCAGGTAACCTAGCCTACCCTTGGAAAATCTTGTGTTAAGTTTAATATATATAAAACAACTTTAACAGACAATAACATACAGGAAATTCAGCCCAGAAGGACACATGACTAGGAAGACCGACATGACTGACAACTAAAATATAAATCTACTAATTTTTTACTTTTACATTGGCAAAGTTGTGGTTAATCACTTACAGAAGCCATTCATTAAGAAGAAGTAGAAGAAGAAATTCATGCCGAAGCTGTCATTCTGTATGCCAAGCTAAAATTTATACTTACATTAAATGTGTATATATGACGGCCTTAGTCCAATAATTTACAAATCATAAATTAATACAAAACAAACAAAAATCCCTAGAAGTTCTAAAAAGACTATTTAAAGTGAAAATTTGATTGAATATAAAATATCAGTTCAAATTTGTCGAAATCCACAAAGAAAATGTCATTCCACATTGGATATAAAAATAAGAAAATGAATCAAGTTTAAGCGATCATCCCTTTGTGCAAACGTAACTAAACCTTTATTAGATTCTCAAACCAATGTTTGTTAAATGGTTTGAGCTAATAAAAGTAATATTAAGGGAAGGAGAAGCTACTATACGGGAGGAAATGAAAGCGACGAGAGAATGAAATTGGAAAACTTGTTACAGAATTACTTGAGATGAAAAAGGAGAAAATAAAGCTTTAGTAAAAGTTAGCCGAACACGGTACGGTAGATATTTTTATTTGCCTTAGGGACCGTGTTTGATTTGTAGCAAACCAATATTTATAGGAGAAACAGTTTACATATATTTTGCAATATATTTTTTTAAGAAAGCAGTTTAATAACTAGTTTAAGAAAAAAGTAGCACTTTATTTTTTTTAATACATCATACATGTACACATGCTGTGTGGCAGCGGCGACGAATACTACCAACCCTTACTTCGCTCGTGGATGTCGTAAAAGACGCCTAAGAGCTTTATGGACCTGGGCCAACTCCACCCAATGCTGTCGATTGCATTCCCAAGGAGGGTTGACGTCAGGCAGGCGGCCGGTCATAAAACTATTGCCAGTAACTTTTGCAATATGTACGATAGAAGCAGAGTACATATTGCGTCGACCCCAATTAATTGGGATAAGAGCAGGAGAATGATGATGATGATCATACATGTACATTAAAGAATATATCCTTGTGTCACTGATATCATTAAAACATGAGGAACTGTTTGACTTGGTACCACCGTCACCGTTTTACCACCGTACCAGTCGACACCGCAGCAGGGTTCATCCATTTCACCTGGAAACGATACGGTCCTCGATTGTACGTTTTCAGCGATAATTTCTCCTACGTAGGTACAAGATCTGGAATAAACTACCTGCTGCTGTATTGCCTGAGCGCTATGACATGTCCTTCTTCAAACGAGGTTTAAGAAGAGCACTTTCTTCAAGGTGGCCAACGGCCCGGCTCTGCCGCTGGTGTTCCTAGGGTCCATGTGCGGCAGTATCAATTACCATCAGGTGTGCTGCTTGTTTGTTTGCCACCAATGGCAATAAAAAAATATTAAAAAAAAACATATCCAGTACACTCAAGACTTATCGTGTGGAGAGCCCTCAGCGTTCGCCCATATTCTGGGTAAAGCTGTACAAGCCATTTGCGGTCAACAGTTAACAAATACACAAAAAAATCACCTAGACTGAGAGCAATCATTTATAGATCGCTCAAAGGAATAAATATCCTATGTGGGAATCACGACGATCGAATCCAGCTCACAACAGCTGGCATGGAAGGCCATTGCTTTTTTTCTTTTATTACTGTTATAATTTTTTTTTTACTTTTATAACTTAGAATACTTAGCCAGGTGATGCAGTTAAATAAAAATAAATAACAACAATCGAATTCATGTCGAGAAATAACTGTTTTTTGTAATTAACATTCTTTTTATAAAATGTATTATGAAGGATTTTGTAAATTTTCTTCAAGACAAAATTCGCAACAAAATTTAGGTACTCACCTTTTATTCCAGTTTCCGATCTCAGCGTAGCGTCGGCCATTTGTGCTTCCGCACCTCCTCACTTCATTCCCTCTGAATATTTGAACTGCGTTCCCGTTAGGTGTTAATATTCCGTTCGCAGTATTATTGTTCCGCTCTCTGTTTCTCGGGAAAGTACCAGTGCCCGAACGGAAAGTTGCCAATTGCGGAGCTTGTTCCACGTCGGGAGTGAACTGTTGAAGCGGCAGAGTCACGTTTCCACTCCAACTCTTACGATTAACGGCGAAAGTTTTGAACGTTCCATTTCCATTCGATGGTACCCCACAAAAACTGCTTCTGTTATGACTATTCTTTATGAAAGCACCATTCTGCAGAGTTACTTGAGGCTTGATCGGCACCAATGGTGACGCCTGATCAATGGACATCGTACTTTAATAGATGTAGGTGCTAACCTACTTTTATTCTATCTACATTTTTGTCTGTAAAAGGAAAGAAATATCTACGTTAGGGGTGTATAAAGTAAGCGCAATTTTGATACCATCAATAGAGTTGCCCTTAGTAGTGAGGTTTAATTCAGGACAAACATTGCGAGTCAATCAAAATCGAACTATTGAGCCTTTGACAACAAGGTGCTTGCTAGCCGACATGACAGTTAAGGTATAATGACGAGGGTATCGAACAATAGAGTTTAATTTAGGTTAATGGACATTTGAGTTCCGCAACAATTTACTAAGCTGATATTTAAACGAAGCTCCTAGTTCAGAAGTCTTTAAAACAATTTATTCCATAGTAACATTTCATAATAGTAGCATTGTAATTCTTAAGAATTTGCAGTATAATTATTTTTGAGGTCATTTTGTGGTGATCAAATCAAACAATTGATAGTGAATTAGAAATTTAAATGAAGGACGCTATTTGGAAACAATGGGTTCAATTACTGTATACCGACGATAAAATCTGTTGTTGACACTATTGAAGTTGTTTTTAAGCTTTTAGTTTTTTAGTTCCATTGACATTTTTTCTTGTGAAGTGAAAACTTTTATAGCGGCATTGTGCATTTTTTTGGGATGAGTAAAAATGTTAAACTCGCGTCAGGATACGTGACCTAATCGATAATTCGTAAGATGGAGGGAGAGTAGACCGCAGGAGAGGAAATTCGTAGGACGGAGAGAGAGACCGTAGTCTCCTACGGTCTCTCTCTCCGTCTTACGAATTTCCAATAGAAAGACCAACGAAGTAATAATATAATATGTGTATAATATAATAATATATTTAATATGTGTATTTATTGTATGGCACTCATACATAATCCCTAGGGCACGTTTTTTAGTTTTCACTTCTGACGGCAGTCCTCGTGACTGCTTTTTGTTTTTTTTTAACCTGGTTTATTTAGTAAACTATAATTGAATAAATTAACTACTAAAGGCATTTGTATCTGTGGTTCTTATTGCATAGATATCATCAGTTGCAAAAGGAGTGGAACGCAAGCCCATTGTGAATAAAGTTTACTATTAATATCTGTATCTATCAATAAATTTTAAGAAGTTATTTTCTTGAATGTGTTACTACATTTTTAGTTATCATTATCTCGCTCTTATCCCAATAAATTGTGGTCGGCGCAATATGTACTCCTCTTTCATAATACATACCTATTGCAAAAGTTATTGGCAGTAGCTTTATGACCGGCCGCGTGCCTAACATCAACCCTAATAGGGAATGCAATTGTTGACCACACTTATCATATTTTTAATCTATATTTAAATAGGTAGTATAAAAGGCAACAAGACTCATCGCAGCTGAGAAGTGAATGCCAGTAACAACTATGTCATTGGGAATAGGATTACGCAAAAGTACTAATAAGGTTTATCTTATTTTAATAAGGTATATAAAATTTATTATTGACAATTCAATAATTGTGTTATGATTTATGACTTAACATTGTAAGTATTGAGTCGACAATATCTTAACTTATTTGATTAGAAAATCGAATGTGGAAATAGATGGACATGATTCACAGTTCACTCAGTTCATTGATTCTAGTTCATTATTTATGTAGGTACATGTATTTCATTGAACAATACTATAAATTTCTCAGCCTTATCTTTCTTATTGAGCCTCTGATACGTCTGTTTGTAGCGTTTATTCGCTTTATTTAACCTTGTATATCATTGTAGTGCAGACGCGTCCCGTTGTTCATTATTCACCTATTCATTTTATGTTGGAAACTCTCTAATATTTTTATCGCCTTGACCCGCTTCATTGTACATTTTAGCGGTGTAATTAAATGACAATTGCAGTAGATACACAGGAATATTATCATATCGAGTTATTGATCGACGTGTTGATTTATTAATTTCGTAAAGTTATTGTAAAAAATGGCTTGTAAAATATAGTTTAAATTCTGCTTCGGGTAGGAACTATCCTGGGCGGCACAAGATATGCTCCTTACTTCTATTTAGACTAATATAAGGCTTAATGTATATATTTTAGTTTTACACATTCCTTCAAAAATAATGGATTATGTCTTAAACATATTGCTGTCTGTATTTATCTTGAATATAGAAACAGTGTTATTTCGAAGCTGATAGGACCTAAAAGGTAATTGAAATTGCTTAGCATAACATAGCATTCATAATTTAAATTTTCAATCAGAACGTAACATATTTTCAAGTAAATCTATAACCTATAAATATACTAGCGCTATATATTTTTTTCTTTAAGAATGGCATAACATGACAGATTGACGATTACAATTTATCAAGCGCCAGACAACTACTATTTAAAAGTGTCGTTCAAAAAAGGACATCAATTCGTGTCGTTGAAATGTCAAGTCAACCGTCGGACAAATTTGACCCAGTAACATGCGGACACCGGTCATTTGCGGTGGACAGTCGTCGTTCGAGATCTCCGGTTATAGCTATGTTATATAAGAATTGCGTAAGTTACTGTGGACTGTGCGATTGCAACTCAGATTCGCGCCGCTTTTGCTCGTTGTAAAATATTTTGATACAACCATCGATAAATGATTTAAAACAAAATAGTTTTTGTGAAATAATTTATTTCTACACATTCTCTACTCACATATTCGCTCACAAAAGCCTCCTCCACCAAGGGAAAGAAATTACTTTACTATATCACGCTGATTAAACTTGTTGATCCATAATAGGGTTTTGCTTCAAGTTTTCCTTTTATTACAATAATGTTATCTGTTTATTCTTCAGTCGAATCTACATATGTTGATGATGATGATCCGACCGATTTCGGCCATGGCGACTGCTTCAACTCCCCTGTATATACGACAAAGTAATAATATCTACTTATTGCTCTGTCACTAATATTATAATACTTACGTCTACACTACTGACATTTTCCAAAAAAATATATGGTTTCGAAATTTGTTTTTTAATTTGTCTCTAAATAATATTTTCTCAAAACCTCTTAATTTTTTATTTTATTTTTATAAATAACATAAATTTAATTTATTTATATTGCAAGCCGCCCGCTTTATATTGAAAACAATTTCAAAAGTAAAAAAGATAACAAAAATAGTGATTAATCATTAAAAAAAAAATATCTTGAAATAATTTAAAAAAAAAGCAAACGTACCTAAACGTATGTGCCACTGTCTCTGAAGAGGTTAAAGTACCAAATTTCATAGTTTTAATCAAGCACCGAATAAAATTATTTTTTATGATACTTGACAATTTTGAACAATTTTTTTTTTCAAAATTTATAAGAGCAAATACAAAACCATATATATGTAAGACACTCTTATGTAACATTAGCCGTTAGCAGTCTACATTTGTAATGGATATTACACTGTTCAATGAAAAGAGCGGAAATTTCTAATTCTTATTGGTTTTTTTATGAAGTACTTTTGAAAGTATGCAATACTTATACAACTATTATGCTGTGAAGTATGTAATAGGTGATTACAGAATACCCATCATTCATATCTTCGACGTAAATGCCTTTTGTTATAATGTTGTTCTATGACCAGAGAATTATTCATTGGTTCTTTGTAATGCTTTTTGTTTTGTTTTATATTTTTATATTGACTGATTTTCTTCTGCACGAATAGTAATTTTTTAAACAGAAGTAACAACATTTTCATTCTAGTGGCTTATGAATATATGTAGTTATTTTTTTATTACCAACGTATGATGATACGACCCTGTCATTCAAATAACTGAAATTTAGCATTTAACATGCTTGATTATTTATAAAAACTTGATTACGAGCGAAAAAAGCGTTCAATACAATTCTAACTGCAAAGTTAGAGTATTAAATCTGTACAACGTGCCGGGTAGATGGCACGCATCTCCTTTAAAGACCAAAATATAATACGAGCCGAAATCTGAATGTCATACGACAGCTCACGCTGGTGTAAGTGGCAGCACGATTGGAACAGATTTCCAATAGGTGTGGGTTCGAATCCCATTTGTGACAATCATTTTTCGCTCGTAATCATTTTTTTATAAATAATCAAGCATGTTAAATGCTAAATTTCAGTAGTTAGATTGAGTTAGTCTATTTAGAGGCTTACGCCTAAAGTCCAGTAAATTAAACAAATTTGATCAATTCGATTGATATTTATAGCATAAATGTCATTCAGCGGATATACAAACTGGTTCATCGAAAGCAATAATCTATTATTAACAGATTGAACCGAAGTTTCAACCAAGGCAACCATTTTAATCGAATAAATAAGTAAAACATTACGCGACATATAAATTAAGTTTACGGCGTTTTTAGCAATTATTTTTGTTATCATACATACCTATATACAATCTAATCATGACATCACATTCAAAACATCATATTATGTGTTATTACTTTAATTAACTTGGAAATGAGTTTCTAATATTCATCATTATTTGCCGAACGAACGTCTGGTTAAGAAGATATACAATGTGAAAGTGGAAGGATGTAGGTACCGGGGGAGACCGAGACTCATCTACCTAGTACTGAAAGAAAGAGTCAAGAGTCTCCGAAACCGGCGAGCGTGTATGAAGAGAATTGTGAATGTTGAAGAAGCGAGTGAAGTGTGCAAGGATAGAGTTCTCTGGCACTCTGTTCTCTCTGCTTACCCTGCAAGGGATATGGTGTGATGATATGTATGTATGTATCATCATCTCAGCTCATATATGTCCCACTGCTGGGCTCGAGCCTCCTCCATAATGGGAGAAAAATTGACATACTATACCACGCTGGTCAGACGTGTTGGTATAGGGTTTTGTTTTGAGGTTTTCCTTCTCTTGCATAGATGTTATATGCGTTTTATAACCCTCAGTCGTCTCGTACGATCACCCACGGGTAAGATATGGGGTGGTGAATTGTATTCTAACTCCGTCACCACACGGAAAATTCTTATATTATACGTTTGATACTTTTCTAATATTATACGTTTGATACGTAACAATGATATTTATAATATTTATTAAGATTATTTTACGTCAAACAATTATTTTTACAAACAGTATCGTGGGATAGAAAATACTGTGAAGACAAAAGTTAAGGGCTCACGCACACAAGCAGCATCTTACGATTGATATGGCCTTGTTATATACACACACTCGGTTGATTTCTACTTTAATGCTACTAATAAATGAAACACGAGACAATATATATTACGCACTTTCATAACTCTTTTAATGAAACATCATCAATTTAGTTCACAATGTACATTACTCATATAAAAACGTTCTTGCGTAATATTATTATTTGCTAGCTGATGATTAACGTTTAACAATTTTTCAGTTTATAGTTTGTTTAATAAACTATAAGCTACTTATGCGTGCAATCGTGTTTATTTCTTTGCTATATTTTGTTTAAAAATATAATTAAATTAAACAAATACAAGGAAGGAATTAAACTGACTCTGTGTTGCTATTGCCGTCATTGCAGCGAGGAGATAGCGTAGTACACGCTTGAAGTTTTTCTTCGACAAGACACGAACCGTTAGAGCAGATTGATCGCTGCCGGGCATCATTAGAACGATAGACAAGAATGCGTTTGCAGACGTATTAACCAAAATTGACAGCGTACTAGTCAAGCGATGACAACGTCGACGCTGGTTTGTACCACCATCAACACGTGGGCGATACAGGCCTACCTGCAACAAATGTCGCCCTTGTCGGGATCAGGGTTGAACGAACCGGGGACAGTTTACTACCCACGGTGAAGCCTCCCACATAGGTGCGACATTCTGAACTGTAACGAGACTCTGGCAGTAGATACCTGAAGTAACCAGACGAGCAAGCCGAGTGGATAATTTGTTGATGGGCATTTACCCAATGTCCATTCGAATTGGTTGTTAAAAAAATCTTTCCACCTCAAAAAGATTCCCTCTTTGGGAATGTTTTTTATGTAATATTAAAGAAATAAAAATTTAATAATGCAATTTTGGTCATACTAATTAAGGTAAATTCCATGTGAGTAACCATAAAAAGTATCAGTTGACAGAAAGGTGCACGGACAGGTGTAATCGAATGAACTTTTACATACATACGCAACGATAACGAAATTTAAAAAAAATTGCAATGGCTTTTATTAATTATAAAGTATGTAATATAATAATATAAAGCAAAAGGCTTAATTGTAATCTAAATATCTTTGCATATACATGAGTACAAAATAAAATGCCTCGGCCGCCCTCCCGTGTTCATGGATGTTGGTAAATAATCCGAAACATTGGCATAGTAAAAAAAAAATAAACATGAAATATGCAAAATATTAATTTCATTAAAAATTTCTAACATTTAGTAATGAATTTGATATAGAAATATATGTTTCTATTTAAGTACAAATTATTTTCTATTACTTATTAGGTATATTAATATATAATATATAATAATAAGCGGTAGAGTTCTCTGGCACTCTGTTCTCTCTGCCTACCCTGCAAGGGATATGGCGTGATGATATGTATGTATGTATGTATTAATATTCTATGCGTAGAACTTTGCAATATTTGACGAATTATTGCACGCCTCATAAGCGAAGCGTTGAGGTTTTGCTCTACTCTCGATATATGAAAATCAAGCGCTTTTCAAACATAAAAATTATTGTATTTTTCTCACATTGCACTTATAGGGTAATATTATCATACATATGTCAAGAAAAAACATTAGTTTAAACGTATTTGATATTTTTAAAAAGTAATTCTTTTGTTTAAAGTAAGAAAATAGTTAATAAAAAAAAAATATTCAAGGACGTCGGATAAAATATTCTGGATCTGGCACGATCACGACCGTAAAATTAATGTACAAAAATATTTCTTTTTTTAAAAGCTTCATAATCGCAACGCGCTGTTTCCTTTCGAAAATGGCTTGGTAATTCTTTGTCGTTTAATTGTAATTAATAAAAAACTAAACCGTTTAGTCATTAGTGTATGTATACCTTATGAAAATTGGGTTCGTTTACATTTTTTGTTCGTCCATTCGGACAGGCAAAAGAAACAAACCCATACAGCCTATTGTAAACGAACAGCTATGTTTAGTACTACGTCGAGAATGGCAAAATCAAAAGTATTTTTTCTTTTATTTTCGTTTATGGCATTGACTAGTAAATGATAAATAATATAAAAATTATGAGGCATGCACTTTTGTATTTTCCTAATTATATTTACTTTATGTAATTTTTGGGTTTTTTTTTTACTTACTCTTGACATTTAAACTATTTTTAAATATAAACTTGTTTACTAGCGAAAAATAGGATACTTTTAAAAATGTTGTAGAATAAACCGAGTTCAGATTTAAAAAAGTAGAAAATGAAGGTAATTAATGCTTAACATTTGTTTCAATATTGAAATTATTTTAATAGATAAATATCAAGAATCATATTTTCATTATCAGGAAAAATCAGGCCATACCTCGGACCCGCAAAAAGTGTCCGGGACGACGGAAGGGCGGTATTGAGGCCCCATAACCAACTCTAAATACCCTCACAACTCATCAAATAGGCCATGGGAGGCAATTAACCTATAACCATCTCTCGTGATATTTCTGATAGTCATGACAACAGACACGACTCACGCGTCGAACGGAATGCGGCTGACGGCAACTTGTATAATATAGCTCATAAACAAACGCACGTGCGTGTGTGTACATCTATTCTCTCAATACATTTATCAGTAGCTGTCACCTACTACTTCGTCCGCGACAATTATAAAATTTATATATTTAATTTAAATACCAGAAGCGGCGAAAGTGTTTAGTGCCATTTGGATAACAATTAATTATTAGCCTTGTAAGCATGCGCTTTATTAAAGTGCATTTAATATATTTTCAAGAGTCTCCGAAACCGACGAGCCTGTATGAAGAGAATTATGAATGTTGAGGAAGCGAGTGAAATATGCAAGGATAGAGTTCTCTGGCACTCTGTTCTCTCTGCCTACCCTGCAAGGGGTATATTGATATATCCCTTGCAGGTTGCTTGCTATTGATTAGATGTAAATAAATATGACATTAAAATTTTGTAAAAAAACTACCCTTAAGGGGTAAAATAAAAGTAGGAGATTAAATTTTAGGAGAGTAACCTTTTACGCGGGCGAAGCTGCGGGCAGAAGCTAGTATTTAATATATAATCTTAGAAAAGAGCAATTTAAGCAATGGCTGTTTTTAAAGAACACTCTGTAGTAAAAAATAAATCTGTATGAACACAATTTACAACAAGACTCATTGGTTTAGAAGAACCATTTGTAAAAACGACTGGTTTTATAACGATCAATGATGGAATCTCTCTCACATATCTATCAGATTAGAACATATATGTTTTTTTTACTTCGTCATACTTCTGTAAGACATACAATATAGAGGTCAGATGATTGTTTCAAGTGGAATAAATTTCAAACTAATGATGATCAATTATAATATCATTAACCGGAACATTAGCTGAGGTTGATTAAGGGAAAGCTAAACGTGATTAAACTGATTTCAAGGTAATAACATACTTCTTACGAAGATTATCAACGTATAAATAGAATACAAGAATATAATTATAACTTATGCTGAGTGCTGTGGCAGTACATTCTATTCTCTTAGAATATATTTAGTGTCGATTTTGTTTTTATATACATACATTGATGATATCCGTGTGGTGACGGAGTAAGAATACATTTCACCACCCCTTATCTTACCCGTGGGTGATCGTACGAGACGACTGAGGGATATAAAATGCATATAACATCTATGCAAGAGAAGGAAAACTCGAAACAAAACCCTATACCAACAGGTCTAACCAGCGTGATATAGTAGGTGAATTGCCCTCCCATTATGGAAGAGGCTCGAGCCCAACAGTGGGACGTGTATGAGCTGAGATGAGATGATGAGATGAATTATAATTAATGCTGAGTGCTGTGATAGTACATTTCATTCTCTTAGAAAATAAATAATAATAAAGTGTCGATTTTGTTTTTATATACATTGATAACTTGGACAATTTATTATAATCGCTAGTTTGACTGCACAAGTGATGCAGTGGTTAAGATACCGACCTACCATGCCAGTGTCATGGGTTCGATTCCCATCCAGGACAATCCTTTGTGTGATCCAGAAATTTTTTTTCTGAGTACGAGTGTAATTTGTGTCCACTAAATTATGTTTTTTAGGTTCCCCGCAATACAAAATTTATTTCCTTAAAAAAATTATAACGTAATTTTTTTAGGTATTTTTCAATAAAATATGAATGCAAGTAACAAGGTACTCAAGAAATTCAAATAAGCAATGAAATTTCAAACCTGTTTTTTTGATTATTAATCAATCCTGTAATATACGAATATATTACTAACTCTAACAGTTTGTACAACCTTGTATTTTAAACGTAGGAAGCGCAAGCGTGTAGGCGAATTGCAAGGAACCATCGCAATTACTCAATAGTTAGATAGATCACCTACCAATTATAGCTTGGTTTCGAATGACGGTTTGACTTTGCATTTATCCTCTTTGCAGTTGGCACAGTAGGTATATAAGTCATCATATTCTTTGTGATAGAAAATATGCGAAAGTGGAAGGATGTAGGTACCGGGAGAGACCGAGACTAACCTACCTAGACCAGATTGGTCACGTATTGAAGGAAGGTGGAGTCAAGAGTCTCCGAAACCGGCAAGCATGTATGAAGAGAATTATGAATGTTGAGGAAGCGAGTGAGGTATGCAAGGATAGAGTTCTCTGGCACTCTGTTCTCTCTGCCGACCCTGCAAGGGATATGGCGTGATGATATGTATATATGTATGTATGTGGAAAATATATTCCTATATATATATATTTAGGGACCACATACTTATTTTACTAGTGCCCATGAAAGACCAGCTATTAAACTTGGGAGTTTACAATAACAAAAGAAAATTATTTAATATTGAATGAAATATTACAGGGATTCACTTTTGAGTTTTTTTTTTTTATTTTTACACAGTATTGATATTTACAAATGACTCTACATCATTTAGTTAAATTCTGCGATATCCACGGGTACAAAATATACCAACAATTGCGAAAATTTCGGTTCGACACCAAATATTCTCAAAAATTTAATGCCAAAGCAAAATAAGAGGATATGAACACAAACTATCGTTTATCATCAAGAGAGATACTATGAGTACCTGCTTTAGTTTTAATCGCAGCCTAGACGTGACGTTTTGGCCTTGTAATGACGAACGTGTCTTAATGAACTATGATATATACTCGTGTTTCTATGTCACTGAGATTGTCAACGTACATATTGTCTTCATTGTAAAACATTAAGGCAGAACATAGGCCATATTCTACATAAAAGGAAGATAACATAGAGTTATATGTAGTACATATATATCGATGGAAGATAATTGATCTAATATATTATACTATATTAAAGTGCATCTAGAGCTCGACCTTTTCTTTTTTTTTTATTGCTTATGGTGGCAAACGAGCAAGCAACACACCTGATGGTAAGTGTTGCTGCCGCCCATGGACCTTTGCAATACCAAGCGCAATAACTAGGCCGCTGCCTATCAATACAAACCCCAAACCCACCCTATTGCACGTCCGGCTCTCTCGCTCACCAAACGAGACGCAATAGCACATGCCCATTACTCAGACGTCGAACTTCTGCTTGAGTATGTTATTACCCCGGACGGACCGGTCCGCGGCTGGAGATAGAAAACTGTCAACAGCGTGGTCCTACCACTAAAACCTTACGCGTCATAACATCTCAAGTCTTGTACGGTTGCCATAGCCAATAATAATATCTAAGGGATTAAATAATCTGTGTCAGAACTCATACTTATATACTCTATTTGTAAGTCTAGCAAATAGATAATATTTCGTGTTTTCGCGTGGTTTAAATAAAATCGGTTAATCTTGCATCAGAAGAAATAGTAGCAGCGCTCTTTTAGGAAATTTCTTACACCGACTGGCATCGCTTAGACGCTTGTTAAGCATGAGTCATTAGGACATTACCGTTCGTTAATGAAGAGGTAGGCTGATAAATAGAGATATGAGTGGAGATAATTAATATCCGATGACACTGTCTACTGTTACTGTAAAACGTGAAACAGCATGTGAGTTTCTTTTAAAATCGTGTGTAGATAATGATAGATAACTCGCAAGCACGCTTTAATATCTTTGCTTATCAGGTAATTATAATACAACATTTAAAAATATGAATGCATATTTAACAATAAAAAACAGGGTCCACATTTAGTAAGGTGTTCTTCAGAGAAGGGTCCAAAGTGACAACTATTCAGAGTATTAAACAAAAAACAACACTTTATGTAAGTGAAGGGTATCGTATGCGACGGGTACCATAACAAGCGCATCTATATTCAGACCACGCGCTGCACAGGAAGGCAAAAGCCACAATGTGTCTTGAGACTTCCGACTCTTGTTCAATATTTCTATTATTGAAACTGGTTCAAACTTAAACGTTATATATTTGAAGTCGAAGAAATTTTCGCTAAAACTCACGAGAGTCATACAAAATTTATATTCTGAACGCAGAGTTAAATATATCTGGTATCGATTTGATAACGAATGAATAAAGTTATATGAGCAATTTGTTGATATTTTTTTCCTCAAGGCGTGAATAATCGGTTACATCGAAGTATTTGTTTGTTGTTATCGATTTAAATAGAACACGTCTACTAGGAATTCCAAATTATACACTCAGATGTTCAAAGCGAAACGCTTTTTGTGCAAAGCTTGAAGGCCGAGTGATATTTATTTTTTGTGCGGACTTTTTGAACAATGCGGTTGCCGTATTGATATCAAAACAATCTTAGCAACTACTTACGCTATTTTGTGTAAACGTTCGTGCTTATCTAATCGCATACAAAACTAGTGGCAACTATAAAATGTTAAGCACACATTTGATTAAATCAGCAAAATATAAAATAATATATAATATTTCTTTTTTATTTTACTGCTAAGTCTGTGATAGTTGAACAAAAATACAAATTAAAAAGATTGATTCAATTACTTAAAAGTTGATGATGACAATATGATAATTAATTAACTTCTACGTATCTATTATTATGGAAGAATCGTTGGTATTCAGTAGTAATAGCGCTTCTAGAACAGGATATGTTAGGTCAATTGAACTGTTTCAAATTATTGCAATGCAACTCAGGTCAGTCAAGCAAACACATCGAGTTGACACAAGCAAACGATGCGGGTTGTGTCTCTATGTACCTATAGTTTGAAAATGACGGGAATATTAATATAAAACCAATTTTGATGTTTGCATATAAATGTATCTAAGTTTTGAAGGAAATCGTTAATCAAATTGAGCAGGAAGCAATAGTTAATGATACTTTGTAGATACATAGCACAAGTTAGCTTAACGGCAAAGTTGAAATATCTTCAATCTTAGAATAACAGGATGCTATCGAGGATTAGTGCAGTAGATAGTGACTTAAACTGTAAATGACATAACGAACATTGATATAAATATACCATGTTATCAATAAAACATTCATCTCAGTTCATATATATCCCATTATTGGGCACTAGCCTCCTACATAATGGTACGGAAAATTTACCTACTATACCATGCTGGTCAGAAGTGTTTTGTTTTGGAGTATGCCTTCTCTTGCATAGATGTTATATACGTTTTATATCTCTAAGTCGTCTCTTACGATCACCCACGATCACCCACGGGTAAGGCAGAGAGTGAATTATATTCTTACTCGATCACCACACGGAAAAAAAAACATTCATCATCATCATCACAGCCCATAACTGTCCCACTGTTGGGCTCGGGCCTCCTCCGTAATGGGAGGGAAATTAACCTACTATACCTAAATTTCTAAAAAAAAACATTATATGCGATTAATATATAACACTAAATACTTAATCAAAGAAGTAGGATAAAATACTGGACTTCGTAAAATTATTACGATTGTAAGAGATAGTTGCCTTTTGCGAATCATTTAGTCATAAAAACTTTCAACACTTGTAATAAAACTTCTTGCTACCGCATCATTATTTTATACTATCGCTATAATTATGTTAAAATTTATATTCTATTGATTAGTAATGTTACAACATTGATATATTCTTAATATCTTCGAATGTATCTTTGAAATATAACACAAAATTAATAGCAAGTTTCACCTACGATCAACGTTGCTTACAACATAAGTAATTAGAAAGTTCACCAGGGTCATCACAATCAGCAAATAGTTAATAAGATAGAGCCAATAAAATTCTAAAGATACAACTAGTCACTGTAATATCTTAACGCTGTATATATTTTAGAAATTGGTTGAAGAAAAATATGACCACGTTTATGAGCGTTAGCAAAATTAAATAAATAAACTGTGGCAGCTCTTGTCTCTATTCACTTGAATGATCTCAAATAGGCTGGTCATTAATCAAGGTATAAAAACGTTGACGCGGAAGGAGTTTAAAAAATAAGGATGACGCAAAAAATCTTTTATTATCCCCTTGAAGCTTGAGCACGCCCATCCTATCAATATTCATTGTTCTCGTTACACTAAAAAGGTTTTTATCTATTTATGTTAGGTAAATGTTTTTGAGAACGTTTTCTTTTTAATAAATCATTTAGTTTAGTTTAGCTATTACAATGTATATTTTTCATGTTGATTCAAAATGTAAATATCTGGATGACCGAGCTATCGCTCGGTATTTTTGAAGATACATATATTTAAATATAATAAAAATAATTAATTAAATAATAATAATAAAATTAAAAAGTAATAAAAAAGAGAAACAAGATCCGAACCGGCCTCGATTAGACTGCTTGATTATCCAATTGGGGTGGCTTAATGACAGCATCAAAATTTGCCTTTATATTTTAATAGTTGTCAGCCAACGCAAAATTATATTTTTCATTACTTGAAAATATTGACGGGGACTTTTGACGGGAATTTGAAAACGTCATGTGGTGCTCTTGTATTATATTCGATATCTTAATGTTTTAACGTGTTATATTAGATAATTTTAATGGCATTTTATGTAATGTGATGTGCGGAAATACTGGGATGTAATGAATATCATATAAAAGTGCTTTACAACGTTTTCGTTTTCCATCAAAATTCCCACAAGACCATAACAGTGTGGCCATTGCACTGTTAATGGTGACAATTTGACTTAGACAACGACTGACTTGAAAGACTAAAAACGTGAAAATATTTATAACTTGACACTGGCACCAATAGCTCGTATATGTAGCTGATTGCCAATACATAAGAAGAAGAAGAAGAAACTTAGTTAGATCGATTAGTCGTCCCCGGACCCCTTGCATGCTAAATTTAAAGAAAATTGTTCGTGCCGTTGCCGAGATTCAGAAAATATATATATATATATATATATATATATATATATATATATATATGTATATATATATATATATATATATATATATATATATATATATATATATATATATATATATATATATATATATACATATATATACAAGAGGTGCTCGTTTAAAGAGATTAGATAGATAGATAAACGCCGATGCACTAATACAGATAGATTCTTCTAAGGGGTCTACTTAACACCAATGCTGCAATGTGCTCACTGACAATTTGGTAAAAAAATCTCCATTTTGAAGCCCCAGTAAGTGGGTCACTAAACAGGGAACATGACGAATCGCTTCCATCATTCTTTAGAGTTGTTGCAAGTGGGGGAGACGAGATAAGACGGACACTTAAAGACTCTTCCATGTAAAAAAAATTGATGAAACTCGCTCAAGTGTTTGAAATGAAGGCGTGCAATAGATTTTTTTTATCTCCTAATAACTATAAATCGCGTAGTGATAGTGAGTAATTTATAATAATATTTTATGTGTCACCGAACCTTTCTCTTCTGTGGGTGTTGTAAGAAACGAGTATGATATAAAATGATTACACGGATGGCGTAGTGGTTAATAAGATACCGATCTACCATGGTAGTGCCGTGTGTTCGATTTCCACGCATGACAATAATTTGTGCTAGTCTAGGTGTCATCTGTGACCCTTATTTGTATATAACAATTATTGCCGTAGTATAAGGTGTTTTCTTTAATTATTGTAGCGGCGAATACTACCAATACTTGCTTCGCTCGTGGATGTCGTAAAAAACGACTAAGAGTTTTTATCGAACTGAACCAACTCCACCTGATGCTGTAAGGTCAACACTTACATTCCCAAGGAGGGTTGATGTCAGGCAGGCGGCCGGTGATAAAACTATTGCCAGTAACTTTCGCAATATATTCGATGGAAGCAGAGTACATACTGTGACGACCCCACGTAATTAGTATAAGAGCAGGATGAAAAGAAAACACCTTCTTCAGGTGTTTTCTTTAAAAAGAAATAGCAGATAAACCATTACAGGAAAAGGAAAATTGAATTAAAAATGTAGAATATATAATGCATCTGGCTAGCAGATTTCTATTCTATTGCAAGAGGAAGCTTGTGCCGATAGTGGGACATAAAAGAGCCAGATATAAAAAATAAGCAACGATGTGAATTCTTATAAACTTTAACTCAATTAACATACAAGATATCCTAACAAGGATATACATTATGTATACCGCAGACATTCTTAGAACTTTAGGCATATGGTACTTTAAGACCGGTGACTATGAAATCGGACCGCTACTTGCAATATAAGGAGCTGTATCGAACAATGGAGTCCGTTGTTTTTGTTGGTGTTACATTTTAAGTAGGTAAATAACCAATATTTCATCATAAAAAGATTTGAATTAAGAACAAAGTTGAAAACTAGTGACCTTTTGTGATTAAACGTAACTTTTAGCACTAAAAGTAAATGTGGAAATATTTTAAAAGCGCTTTCACTAATTAGAAGTTGGTGAAAACATTTTTAAAATATTTCAGATACTTTATTAAAAAAACGTGAGCATCTTGAGACGCCCGACAGAAGTGATAACTTAATCTAATCTAAGTTGAACTATTTAATATTGAAATTGTTTAATTTGAGAAATGCTCTTATTACTCTTAATTTTATGTATATTAATATGATAATGTAAGGTTATTTATTAATAAAATGTTTTATTGATATATTTTATTCTTAGTTATAATTCTTGAATATGTAGGTACATTAGAATTTTGTGTATGTACATTAGTATCATTATTTAATCCCTTATCCCATAAAGCGGCCAGAACCGCCGGTGCCGTAACGCGTTACTTACCGAAGCGGTTTACCCTCCCATAAGAAGTAGTCACTACAAAAAAGAAACTTTTCGGATATACTCATAGATTTTCTTTGTTACAGAGTAAGAATGCAATTCCTTTCCTGCGGGAGCCGCAGAAGAACTAGAGAATGTAAACAGATAACATTGCTGACAGAGGAGCAAACGACACAGCATCCTACACGAACTCTTCTATCTAGCTTGTAACAGTAGGCCACTAACCCATCTATTATGAAGAAAGGAAGGTGCATATCACAAATAGTAAGACGTTTATGCGCTTAAGTAGAAATTCTAAACGTTATTCTGACATTCAAATTTCAACTGATTATAAGTATAATCTATACTTATAATCAGTTAAAATTATAAATACTGTATAAGTATTTAAAGTTCTAAATCAGAAAAAAAAATATATATTGCGTATTCCGGTAGAGAATCACGTCTGCAGAGTCACGGTATTTCGTAACCACGATCAGGCACATTCCATTGCGGTGCAACGCCCCTACGGGATAGACTTGCGACGATTACTGACGATGCTAGTTATATACATAGATAAACAAAGCTCTTAAGTAATACCCACACTAATTCATTTTAGGCAAACTGAAACTAGTGGGTGTAAATCAAATATAAGTAAAAAAGTAAGCTGTGGGAACCATTAAATAGGTGAAGGTGTAAATCAAGGTAACAATACCAGCGTCTTCCTCATTGTTCGTCTAAATTTAGTTAGATATATTATATTTAAAACAGCTGAATAATCTTAAAGTATCGCTTGTCATGATCTTAAAGTATCCTTCACGCTCAACTACGGAATAATACAAATGTTAATGACATTTTTTAAGATTATGGTTTACCATATGGCCAGTTAGATAAGATATTTTTGGGTCTCCTCTTTGAATATACAAAATCTTAATTATGAATGAGAAACTTTTATCGTCGCCTTAACATTTTTCGTCCTTCTATTGCATGTCAAATTACAGCCAACCGCGAAGTGCGTTGCACTATTTGTGTGTTTTGGCCAATGTATTGATTTACGAAGATAAAGTTATTGATAGAATAATTGAAATTTAAAATAATTTAAATAAATATTTTGTTGAGTTCTTAACCTGCGTCTATAATCTGAATGATTGTATTTATTATGTATTCCGTATTCTAAAATACGCAGATTGAAATTAAAATTTATAGTTATCTTGTCTATTGTTTTCCTATTATCATTTCTATTTGCTAATTATAAAGTTGAGATTAAAAACGTGATTTTAATACCCTAAATTGAATAATTTGCCGAAAATTTTCAGTTAAATGCCTACGATCCGAAAAGAGTTTTCTTGCGTCATTTTACAAAATCATACCAGTTTTTTTAATAATAATTGTAAATTTTAGCTTTAAAGTATTATAATATTACTCGAAACTTATACAGAGTTATGCTATCTGCATTAACATAAAATGTAAGCACAAACACAGAAAGAAAAGTTCGGTTTATCCATTTGTTCCACACACATGTGAACATTAACATTATTATTAAAACAGAAAAGTTAGACTTAAAGCGACAATTATCGTAATTCGTCTTTCCTATTTACCATATATAAAGTGTACGTGCCACTATTGTGCATAAGCTTATATATATATCCATTTTTAATCCATTAAACTCTCAATATCTACTATAGAATATATAGGGTATATTTTCTGAAAGGCTTAAGACCATAACTGCCGTACTTGGTAAAAGAGTTTTTATACATTGACGATGTCCGCTTAATCGAAGCCAACAGAAAAGAAAGGGGTGATGACATATTGCTTCAATAAGCTACAGAAATGAATATAATATTGACAAGGATCACCGCACGTATTTGGCTTGCTCAATCTATAATGCTCTATCAATTTATTATTGCTTGTAGTTCATCAAAATTACTATACCGTACGACTATCTAACGGTGCTTCGTAGGCTGTTCTATTCGCATTGTTTTGATCAAAAGCTATTGCGCATTGAAGCAATAATAAGTGGTTAGACGTGAAATCAATGGCGTAACGTTTACATCGTTATCGTTAACCAGTTTGACTATATTATTATAGTTACTTCATAACAAGAGTGACTACCATTTTTTTTATCTATTAGATTTTCTATAGCTGAGCTGTGTGGTAGCGGCTACGAATACTAACAACCCTTACTTTGCTCGTGGATGTCGTAAAAGACGAAGAGCCTTATAACGACCTGGGCCAACTCCATCTGATGCCGTTTGGTCAACAATTACATTCTCAAGGAGGGTTGACGACTGGCAGGCGGCCGGTCATAAAACTGTTGCCAATAACTTTTACAATATGTACTATGAAAGAAGAGTATATATTGTATCAACCCCAAGTAATTGGGATAAGAGTAGGAGAATGATGATGATTTTATATAGCTGTGCGACGAACCTACCCTTTAATGTTTATCATGTTTCGATCTATATACATATTAAAGTTTTTAATGTCTATAGCCAACGCTATGTCACATTGGGTCCCCTTTTTCCCGACGGTCAAATCAAATTTAGTTTAATCAACTGAGAGAATGGATCCTTGATCTGCGTGTCTCTATCTGTACAGTAATCATTAACAGGGTCTCACCCGTAAGTTTATTACCACGTAACTAGTAAACAATTCTGTAAACGACGAGATTCGTGTTTCATTGCAATGTTAAATTGTACTCAAGACATATCCGTTTATATTTAGGAATGTAGTATTTTTTTTGTGTGTTTAGCTGTTAGCCGCAATTGGCTTTGACAGCTTTACGCGGACTACAATGTATTATTATTAAATCAAATAAAATATTGCAATAGCTTTTTTAGAATATCAAACACGACCCATATAAGGAGGCTTCCTAGTCTATGTAAGTGGTATCGCGGATGATAAATCATTCTAACTAGGTTTCATCTATAGAAAATATCGTTTTGTCAGAGTTTTCAGTTGATGAAAAATATAATTAGAATATGAAGGTAAAGGCCCTAGGGGTATAAGCATAGTGAATTTGCCCTTGAAAGATATTGGCACGATACTGTGAGGATTTTTAGGTACTAATAAGATAATAAGATCCTGAAAGTTTCAGATCCCTAACCCAATTGGTATTCGGGAAAAAGCAAACTATGTAATAATCAGAAAAAATGATAATTCTCGGAAACGCGTGAATCGATTAATTTGAATTTTGGATATATTTTGGGGGCTGATAGTACCTTTTAGGAAAAAAATTAAGAGCTATTTCGGTTGATAAGAACCACAATAAAAATGACATTTTTGTTTTAATTTTGATTTTTAACTATGATACGAGTTTGGTACATTTATAAAACTATTTTTTTTGGATTCCTGATCCATTTTTCTATGGAATTATGAATTTTTAAGATTTTTAAAAAAGGTACGCCATATTACAAAAAAATAAAAACCATTTTTTATACAAAAATTCAATTTATTTCTATGTTTTAAGCTCAAGCCTCGATGTTGTCACTTATATACATTTCTTATATTAGTTCGCCTCGTTTCATTCTAGGGGTGTCCACTTTGAAAAAACATCGATGTTTTTTTCGATTCGATAAATCGAAACTGTGCATCGATGTCTTTCGATGTATCGGATGAAAACATCGATGTTTTTAAACATCGAGTACTTTTTCTAAAGTCATATTAAAAGTGTAACTTCTGGAAAAAAAAAGGTCTTTTTTGTGGCATTTATACTTATTCCAATCCCTTATAAAACTGACTTCTAAAAAAAAAGGTCCTTTTTGTGACATTTATACCTATTCCACAGTCCCTTATAAAACAGAATTCTAAAAAAAAAAAGGTCGTTTTTGTGGCATTTACTGGTTATCATCGTTTCGATGTTTTATGAAAAACATCGATACATCGAGTATTTCGATAGCTCTTCAAAACATCGGATCGATTCGATGTATCGCAGTGTGAACATCGATGTTTTCGATGCATCGATGTATATCGAATATCCCTATTTCATTCTAACTAAGCGATCGTTTAGTGTAGTGAAAGAGATGAAGCGAATTGTCATCAGTTTTGGATTTTAACGGTTTCTAAGAAACTATGAATGGAAGATTGAAACGAAACAGAATTACAAGGGGCAGGGAATAATATATATATATATATCAGAATGCAACTACTTCCATGATAATATTACACAATACTTAATGATAGTTTAAGTTTTGTGTTTGTAAAATAGATTTTTTTAATTATTGGAGAGTTTTAATGCACACTTGACCTTGGTGACACGTGCGGTGTGCGTGTAATGTTATTTTTGTGCTCTCGTGAACTATATAATAAGATAGGTATTTTATGACTATTTTATACTATACTAACGTATATTAGTATCATACAAACGATTTGATGATAAATAAGAAATAACTATTAAATGTAAAATGGCAAGAAAAAACCATACGAAAAAAAAATGTACATTATATTGTGTTTATGTAGATACGTGTAATGAGTCATATATTAAATAAAACAACCAGATATAATTTATTTTCAATTACATTATAATTATTTGACCTAGGTAAATTGCATAGGTAGGCACCACAATATAATCATGAAATCGTTGTAAATATGACCATTTTTAAATACGCCAGAAAGTTTTGAATCATATCCAAAACAAAACATTTTTGCTAGTCTAGTACTCTAGTTAAGCCTAGATAAAGCATGAAGGAAAATCGTACACCTAAATCCAATCAACAAAGAAATTAAAGAAAATATTTTGAATACGAACGTTCGTTTGCGTTTTTCGTTTGCTACGCTAAAATAACTAAAACCATCGAATATCGATCGAAACTAAGTAAATCCGCTCCGTCAACCGCTCTGGAAATCGATTTCTGAAATCATTTTTTGAAATCGATTTCAATATCAGAAATCGAATTTGTATCGGTTTGCTTAAAAATCTGAAAACGCCCATCTCTAAACAGAACGTATATAAGCCACAAAACCGAGGCTTAAGCGTAAAACACATAAATAAATTGAATTTTTGTATAAAAAATGCTTTTTATTTTTTTTGTAATATGGCGTACCTTTGGTAAAAATCTTAAAAATTCATAATTCCATAGAAAAATGGATGAGGAATCCAAAAAAAATAGTTTTATAAATGTACCAAACTCGTATCATAGTTAAAAATCAAAATTAAAACAAAAATGTCATTTTTATTGTAGTTCTTATCAACCGATATAGCTCTTAATTTTTTTCCTAGAAGGTACTATCAGTCCCCAAAACATATTCAAAATTCAAATTAATCGATTCACGCGTTTCCGAGAATATTCATTTTTTCTGATTATTACATAGTTTGCTTTTTCCCGAATACCAATTGGGTTAGGGATCTGAAACTTTCAGGATCTTATTATCTTATTAGCACCTAAAAATCCTCACAGTATTGTCCCAATATCTTTCAAGGGCAAATTCACTATGCTTATACCCCTAGGGCCTTTGGCCACTGTTAACAAGAATAGAAATAGCTCAGTTGGAAAATCAAGTAGTCTAATTTAGAAGGCACCGATTCGATTCTTGGCTTTCCTTTTTTATTATTTTCACCTTTTCTCATTTTTTTTTAATTATTTTATGTTTTATTTTTTAATATCTAAATATATTTGCCAAAAACACAAAAGATAATCCAGCGCTAAGCTCGGTCATCAGATATTATGTCTAATAAATGTGCTATTACTGAAATAAATTGCGTATAAACATCTATTATGTTATCATTGTATTTATATTTTAGACATATGTAATGACATAATTTAAATAATTTAATGAACTTTAAAAGTGTAAAGCTACCCGCTTTACAGTTTACTTTAAAGTTCATTGATTAGGTACATGGTAAAGTCCTGGTCAGAGATCTCAATACTGAACATTACCTGGATTATTGTGTTTTAAGTATACATATTATATAATGGTGGACTTTTGACGGGAATTTGAAAACGTCATGTGGTGCTCTTGTATTATAGATATCTTAGTGTTTTAACGTGTTATATTAGATAATTTTGATGGCATTTTATGTAACTGACTTGAAAGACTATAAACGTGAAAATATTTATAACTTGACAATGGCACCAATAGCTCGTATATGTAGCGGATTGCCAATATATAAGAAGAAGAAGAATAGTATAATGGTATTATTTTAGCGATTTAAAAGTTTTAAAAGGAATATATGAACAAATGAAAGATGAATGGCATATATATGGTATAGGTATGAAAATTATTGAGAACTGTTATGATGCTATATGTATTATATGCCATATAATGCCGATATGCCCCCATATAATATGCTAATTATGTCAATTTGGTTTCAAAAATACAAAATATAAGAACCAATTTATTAAGTCCAAAAAATAAATCTGGCGCCGCTGCCGCATCTGCAGAGACTCTCAAACGGCGAAAGTACAATAACTTTGTTAGTAATTATGTTTTCGAAGCGTTTTGGTCGGACGGTCGAATGCGTGGGCTCTGAACGCTCAGACTTCGCAAAGGGATCGCGAAACGACTAATCGATGCTTCACTTGAACAGAAGGCTGGCCTAAATTTTGAATAAAAGATTACCATTCCTATTCAACAATGCTGCATATTTCTGGTTCTGAGCATATTACCGGTAGGCAATGATGCGATAATATATATTTTATTTAACAAATATAAAATAATCATCATCATCATAGCCCATAAATGTCCCACTGTTGGGCTCGGGCCTCCTCCGTAATGGGAGGGTAATTAACCTACTATACCGCGCTGGTCAGACGTGTTGTTATAGGGTTTTGTTTCGAGTTTTCCTTCTCTCGCATAGATGTTATATGCATATCCTTTAGTCGTCTCGTACGATCACCCACGGGTAAGATATGGGGTGATGAATAGTATTCTTACTCCGTCACCACACGGAAAATATAAAATAATATGTATTAAAAAAAGTGAACTTTTAAATAACATTTTTCTTTTAACAAATGGCTTTTTTATTTATAGACGTATTCCTCGGCTTTTTGGTGAGTCTGTGGGGTCACGCGCCGCCTCTTCTGTCACCCCGGACCGACTTGGCGGGACGAGACCACCTCCATAGTCCACCGCAAAAAAAAAAGTTGATATAAAGCTATAAGTCGTCTTCTACGACATCCACGAGTAAATTAAGGGTTAGTAGTAATCGTGTAAACCGGAGAGCATGATTCTAACAAAGATAGTTTTTTATTACTTTAATCATTATACACATACATTACTTTGTTTAAAATATATCATAACATTCTTATAATTATATTTCAAGGTAAACATGAATGTGAAACGCGTTTTTTACTCGATGAATGTATAAGCCGGTAAAGTGACAACATACTAATGGGCTAAGCTCTTAATGAAACGAAAATAACAAAATAAATATGAAACTAAACCGTGATTGAGGCTTAGTTCCATACTATAACGAAACCTCGAAGTTGGAGTAAGAACCGTTACAATACCATAATAAAAACGGTTCGCATACAAAAAACGCTTGCTTCTGTAACATTACTAAACGCAACGCAAAAAAAAATGTGCTCTGAATATTAATTTGAGACTTTATTAGGATTAAAAATTGTATTTCAAAATTTGTTGACCATTAATCAATTAGAATTATATGAATAAAACAAAAAAACAATGAATATTTACTCATCTATACAATAAAAGAATATATTAATGATTAACGGGAATCGTGAGAATTGCCAAATGCGTGAGCTTAAAATGACCATTCAGTACGTATATACGATGAACATCCAGAGCAATAATAATCGAAAGCGATTAGAAATGATGTATTTGTTAATCCGACATGCGATGAAAAATATCCTTGCAAATCCAAAATATAAAAGGGGAAGGCTAATGTCAATGACCTTACACCCTATGGACAACAATGAGACATATCGAAAAAAAGGGCCTTATACCATTATGGGGAACAATTATCGTTCGACGCAACCAAATACTAACGATACAATAATAATACACGTTATGCCACGCGACTATTTTGATAAAACCCAGTTAGACCAGTTTCAAATTGAGAGTATTGAATAGTTAATGTTGTGACGGTTTTCTAATCTAATAATGACAACTAATACTTATTATATAAGTCACAATATGACAGCGGTATTAATGCTTTTCCGTGTGGTGACGGAGTAAGAATATAATTCACCACCCCTATCTTACCCGTGGGTGATCGTAAGGGACGCCAAGAGATATAAAACGCATATAACATCTATACAAGAGAAGGAAAACTCAAAACAAAACCCTATACCAACACGTCTGACCAGCGTGGTAGGTACATCAATTTCCCTCCCATTATGGACGAGGCTCGAGCTCAAATAGTGGGACATATATGAGCTGAGATGATTAATGTTTAAAATCAAAATGTAAGCGTTTCAATCCTTCCTTATAGCATTTTAAGTTTTAAATTGAATTATAACTGCTGATATTAAATTTGATAATACTGCGTCAATAATATTTAATTGCTATTATTTATAAGTTAAGAATATAATATGTCATTGCCCCTAACTTTCCTGTAGGATCCATAAAAGCCAATTGGGTTATCCTCCAGGGAAATGGGCAATAACAGTCTCTTAGGAATCTTTTAAAACCAACTATGATGGCCAACTGGCCTGTTAAGGGGGGCAATTAGGGCATAATCTCTTTTAAAGGAGCACTATGCTTAACAATGAACGTCAATACGCTGATATACGGATTTATGATTCGAATTTAAAATAATTAAAAATAAATATAAATTTCAATAACTTATAAATCGTTACAGAAAATTTAAAATCAAATTTGTACCACATTAAACGTACGCCATATCTAAGGGCTTCGGTTAACCAGAGGCTGGGGTGTACTAGACGATCAATTTCAAGGGGCCCCTCGCCTTATATTCAAATCCCTTCTTTGTCTTTCGCATTTCATACAGTCGGTGATTCGCATTCACAATAATGACAGTTATCTCAAACGCGTGTCTACTTGTTTTCAACGGTCAGAAGTTTGAATTCGAAAATTACAATGTTTACGAATGTGTAACGAAATTTAAATCTTTTTCTGATTGGTTTTAGATATCTCGTTATTATCAAGGTATCAGTTGACTGATATAATTGTATCATACAAAACGAAATCATTAACAAATAATAATATTGTTGTGATTGCTTAATTGCCATCATAATATTCAAGTTTCTCACGTTGCTAGTTGGCTGTTTGCAACTTTTATTATAATGCAAGCTAGCTAGCTAGCAATGTAGGTACATTAAATGTAAAGAATATTAATATCACATCGTCCATAAACTCATATGTAACCTAATTGTGCAATTCTTGTTGTCAATGCATAGAACAGTAACTTAATGATAAGAGTTATCAGTGGGCAACGATAAAACAACTCTATTGATGATATCATTAAAAAACATAAGAAATAAAATAGAACAATAGATAAACAAAATAAAATAACAAAAAAGAATAATACGTACTACATAAACAAAACGGTTGTAAATATCGCAATCATAACACTGAACTACAAAAAAAAAACACAATATAGCAAATAAAATAATGCCAAGCACTAATTTTAATAAACTGCTAAAGTTTGATAAACTTGAAACATTTACCGGGCAACGCGCGAACTTTTTTTTCAAAACACTTCACAAAATGAGACGACGATATCAAATTTTCGCGTGAAATTTGATATGTGTACTGTATCGAAACGCTCGGATGGGCGTAAAGGAGGCACAACTCGCGGCGCGGCGACCGGCCAACAACTGACGTTTACTCAATGCCCGGCTGTCTCCGTCCCTCTCCAATACGCATGTCCGGAACCACATCCCTTCATTACTTCCACATACATACCTTTTTTTTAAATCCACCTACCTATTTCCCACTAAAACTAATTATGTTACTACAATTTCCAACGTAATCATAAGTAATATAATGGTTAGTCTTTATAAACTAACAGCGAGCAAGAAAAGGACGGCGATAAATGTAGAGACAAGGTCGATCGTGATTGTATTGCAACATCGCCTATAGCAAAAGCTAACAGTTCAAGTTATACACCTGGTTGGTAAAGATAAGGAGATTAAAAATTGTTTTGATACCATAAAATGCCGTACTTGTGTCGCCACCTTTTTCTTCATTTGTGAAGCAAATTCCCGCAACAAAGTTATATATTAACAAATGTGAGACTGGATTAAAATAGACAGCCGCTCGCTCTTTATATGGTACAGTAAGAAGACAAAGATTTTTCCTTCCTTTAAACTCTTTTAGCGCAGATAGTTCAATTTATACTATGTGCTAGCTTAACAGAGAACTTATTTATTAAGCTCTGATAGATTCGCTTGCGCAAGTGTAGATTTTATTAATAACATCTATTCCATTAAATATTTTGCTGGAATAAAAAGTAAAGTATGCTATTCCAGACTATAATCTGTGTGTTAAATTTCAAGCAGATCCCTTCAGATTTACTGGTATTTTTAATTATTAACATCAAACTTTCAAATAAACATTTATTAATAAGATTTTATTTTATACATACTCGTAATACATACGTTTTCGCACTCTACAATTTTCAAGAAGCGCGTATAATGATTACGGTTTACATACATTATTAAAATTAGTTTAGATTAACCAGTATGTATACCAACACGTCTGACCCGCGCGGTATAGTAGGTTAATTTCCCTCCCATTACGGAGGAGGCCCGAGCCCAACAGTGGGACGTTTATGGGCTGTGATGATGATGATGATGATGAGTATATGATGACATGACTACCAATGCTACGTTTCGTATCTGCAAATTGTATATAGCAGTAGTATATAGTTTACAACTTTTACGGAAAGTAATCAATAGGCTATTTCTTAATTATTGCCTAAATTAAATATTACACGGCTAAACATAAATGTATTCGTCATATCGCTTATCTATATTTTACTTCGTCTTTACAGTTAAATAGTCATGGAAAACAACAATTTTCGTATCCGTTCTTGCAATTGGTATTTTAGGGTTCTTTTCAATAATAGTGTGTTAGTTAAAATTTAAACGTTATATTCAATTTTCAATGCATTAATTATTTTTTCTAAAGCAACATATTAAGCAACTCAAAGTGTCATACATTATCCTTACTAATATTATAAATGCGAAAGTAACTCTGTCTGTCTGTCACTCTTTCACGCCAAAACTACTGAACCGATCTAAATGAAATTTGGTACACAGATAGTCTAGAACCTGACAAAGGGCTTTTTAATGCAAAAAAAAGAGTTGTAAGGGGGTTTTGAAAAGTTGTTAGGAAGTAGCGTCATTAGCAGCCAGAAGCTTGAAACTTATTTTTAGGCTGTCGATAGATATAAGTAATATGACATTATATTCTGTAAAAAAGTACCCTTAAGAGGGTAAAATAAAAACAGGGGTGAAAGTTTATATGGAAATTGGTTATTTTAGAAACTAGATTGATGAATTTCTTTTTGGATTTAAATAAAAATGGCATTACGTTGACCGGCTGCTGTCAGTAGTTCTACGAGGTGCCATGCCTCGCAGCTCAGACGCATAGTTGGCTAAATACAAAAATGTTGTCTCCTGCGATCAGCTTTTTGTTATAAATCTTTATGATATCTAATATAAATATAAGTTAGCTATAAGTTTTGTTTTGTTATTTTCTATATTTAACCAATTTTTGTATTTCAGTAATTTATTAAACATAAGTGATTTTACTGGGATAAGAAAATGTTTCCTTTGCAAGCATTTCCTAGATTAACATATAGGATACTTTTATCCCGGTAATCCCCTTGCGATAATAGTTCAGCTTTAGAAAAGTAGCCTTTTACGCGGGCGAAGCCGCGGGCAGAAGCGAGTCTTAAAATATTTGTCACATTAATTTCATTATTTTTTTCCAGCAAATATCTACAAAACGATAAGCGCTGAAAGTAGAATAGCATTTAAATGCTATAAGCCTGGTAATTTATCATTATTTACCTCCTGGCAAGATGCTCTAAAGTATTTTATTTTTGTTTCAAATTAAATAATGATGAATTGTTATTTTATTCATTTATTCATAAACACTCTTACGTAATTACTGTTATCAGTAATAAAAATAACACTTTAATTGGGTAACGTTATTTATTTACATGTATTTGTATATATATTTAGTTCATAATTAGGTGTATATTCTAGACTTTCACCAAGTGACATATATGGTCCTCAATGAAAGTCAACGTTGTCACAATGCACAATAGCTCTCAGAAGTTTCGTACATAAATATACCACTTTCGTGTGATTCTAAGAAAAAAGTTGTAAAGAAGTACTTAAATATTGTGTTTATATTTAGTAAAATTGCTCTACAAGTGTTAAGACAGTTGGTATTATAGTTCTTTTACTTGAATATAAATAAAAGGATTATGAAAGTAATCATCATCATTACAGCCCATAAACGTCCCACTGTTGGGCTTGGGCCTCCTCCGTAATGGGAGGGAAATTAACCTACTATACCGTGCTGGTCAGATGTGTTGGTATAGGGTTTTGTTTCGAGTTTTCCTTCTCTCGAATAGATGTTATATACATACATACATACATATCATCACGCCATATCTCTTGCAGGGTAGGCAGAGAGAACAGAGTGCCAGAGAACTCTATCTTTGCATACTTCACTCGCTTCCTCAACATTCATAATTTTCTTCATACACGCTCGCCGGTTTCGGAGACTCTTGACTCCACCTTCCTTCAGTACATGACCGATCTGGTCTAGGTAGGTGAGTCTCGGTCGCCCCCGGTACCTACATCCTTCCACTTTCGCATTGTATATCTTCTTAACTAGACGTTCGTTCGGCATTCTTTCCACATGTCCGAACCATCGGAGCATTCCCTTTCGCATCTTTACACCAATACTCTCTTTCATATCTACTCGCGCTCTTACGTCGTCGTTACGAATGCGGTCGGTCAGCCTTACTCCACAGATTTTACGCAGAGATCGCATTTCGACCGCATTAATTTTACTTTCATACTCTTTTCTGCATACCCAGCTCTCGCTTCCATACAGTAATGTTGGGACAAGCACTGCGTTATGTATTGATATAGATGTTATATGCATTTTATATCCCTTAGTCGTCTCGTACGATCACCCACCAGTAAGATATGGGGTGGTGAATAGTATTCTTACTCCGACACCACACGGAAAGTAATAAATATGAAAGTAATATATCTATATAAATAAAAATGAATCGATTGAAATGTGTGTACGCGCATAACTGTCGAACAACTGTACCAAATTAGAGAAATACTAATCCTTTTTCTATGTAAATTATTGCTAGGATAATGTTTAAATATAAAAGAAAATTTAAAAATATCTAGCAGATATTTTTCAAATATCATAATATGTAGAGTAATTGAATGAGATAGAAGACTGTGAGAGATTGTCAATATATTGACAGAACATTGACAGATTTATTTTTATCAGTAGGAGAGCCAGCACTTGATAAATTCAAAAATATGGACAGTATTTTGATTATTTTTTTGATACAAATTCGTTTACTATGTATAAATTTTACGAGGATCTCTACATACTGTCAACTTTAACATTTTAAATTAATACAATAATAATAATCATAAAACTATTGCTAATAACTTTTACAATATGTACTATGAAAGAAGAGTACATATTGTATCGACCCCAAGTAATTGGGATAAGAGTAGGAGAATGATGATGAATTAAATATGTTACTAAATTTTAAGCCAATTTAATACACATACACACATACATATCATCACGCCATATCCCTTGCAGGGTAGGCAGAGAGAACAGAGTGCCAGAGAACTCTATCTCTGCATACTTCACTCGCTTCCTCAACATTCATAATTCTCTTCATACACGCTCGCCGGTTTCGGAGACTCTTGACTCCACCCTCCTTCAGTACATGACCGATCTGGTCTAGGTAGGTTAGTCTCGGTCTCCCTCGGTACCTACATCCTTCCACTTTCGCATTGTATATCTTCTTAACCAGGCGTTCGTTCGGCATTCTTTCCACATGTCCGAACCATCGGAGCATTCCCTTTCGCATCTTTACACCAATACTCTCTTTCATACCTACTCGCTCTCTTACGTCGTCGTTACGAATGCGGTCGGTCAGCCTAACTCCACAGATTTTTCGCAGAGATCGCATTTCGACCGCATTAATTTTACTATCATACTCTTTTCTGCATACCCAACTCTCGCTTCCATACAGTAATGTTGGGACAAGCACTGCGTTATGTATTGCTACACGTGCCTTCTGGCTGAGGTGGTGGCTGCCGAAAAGTTGCCCCAACGCTCCGTTCACTCTATTTCCCGCATTCACTCTTCGCTCTATATCAGTGGTGTACCTTCCATCTCGGCTAAATCCACATCCAAGATATACAAATTCATCCACTTGCTCTAGTACATCATTACCTATTGTTACTCTTACATCTGTTCTGGTTTTATCTATTTTTATATTTAATTTTTTTTATAGCCAATTTAATAGATTACCATAATCAATTATCAACATCCAATTTTGTTCGAAATTATCCACCAAAAAACGAGACAAAAATTTCAAAAGATTTTTCTAAAAATGTTTTAATTTAACCAATTCAAATTATTATACATTCGTATTAGATGTTAAATATTTAGATTAACTTTTATGACCAACATCTTGGCTAATGGCAACTCTCTTAGAAAATTTAGTCGTTGATTAGAACAATTGGTTTAAGTTGATATAGAGATCTTATCTTCAATTAAACTTGTTAAGTATCTCTATACTAAGTTTACACTCGTCTCAGTCCATATATGTCGCATTATAGGGCTAGGGCCTGCTCCATAATAGGAGGGTAATTGACCTACTATACCGCGCTGGTCAGACGTGTTGGTAGAGGGTTTTGTTTTGAGTTTTCCTTCTCTTGCACAGATGTTATATGCGTTTTATATCCCTTAGTCGTCTCGTACGATCACCCACAGGTAAGATAGGGGATGGTGAATTATATTCTTACTCCGTCACCACACCGAATTTTTATACTTATTTTAAATAAAATAAAAATAGAATAGGGACTTGGAAAAAGTTTACACTCATTTGAAATAGAAAGAAAAAAATAGAATAGAGACCTGGAATCCCAATTTGAGGTGTAATAAGATTAATATAGCCACCCTTTACTTTCTTGTACGAACTGTAAAAATCTAAATGAATAATAAAAACACCAGAACAATTAGCAGCAGCACTTTTATAGGAAGCTTACATAATCACCAACCACGATCATCAACCCCCATACTAATCGTGGCGAATATGGTTTTCAGCTTAGGAAGACATGTCCAAAAACGTTGATAGATTGATAGATAGATAAAACCTGAAATTTCATTAAGAATGTACATACAACGATACCTTTAATTGACATTTTATGGTCTAAGTAGCACAGGGATAAAACGAATGTGGATAAAACGAGAGTGGGTTAAAATTTGGATCAGAAAAAGGGTGTTCAGGGTTAAAATTTGGATCAGAGCGGGAGAGTTTTTTGGATTTAACAACAACGTCCAAACTACGTACGACAGTGTTAAGGCGTTCGCGATACATAGAGCTTAAAATTCATAGCGAAATTTAAATTTGGTAATCTCTGATTTTCTTTTTAAGAATAAAATTTAGTTACTTATAGAAAAAATGCTGTGGGCTGACGATGAATACAAATTAGCACAGGGACGAGATTCCCTGTGGGTGTCGTAAAAAACGAAATAATACGCAGATAACATGGATACAAGAGAAGGTTAAACTCGACATGTAACGTAATACCAACAAATCTGACCAGCATGATATAGCAATTCTATTTCCCTGCTACGTGGAGGATGTTCGAGCTCAAGAGTGGCACGTATACGGACTGCATTTTTGCACCACCCCGCACTAAGGAGGTAATCCTTGTATTGCGGAGGATCTGTGACAAATTACATCCAGTCTCAGAACAACACTTTGTATATCGCACAAAATATTGTCCAGCGTAGAAATCAAACCCACGGCACTGGCTTGGAAGGTCGGTATCTTAACCACTACGCCAATCACACCATCAATCCAGTGAGAGTACAGAAGTTATGTTAAATGATGATTCATAAAATAAATAATAGGCATGTGTATTATAAATACGCAGGTATTTGAATGAGTAAGTTATGTTGAATAAATGCATTGTATATTACAATTGCTTTTCTTCGCACACAATATACATTGCAATCTTTATTCAACCTTTAGATACATTCATCACTCAGAGATAAAATGATATAGCCTTGCTAGTAACATAGCCTTGCGAGTAGTGTTGAGTATCCTATTGTGATCAAATAAATTTTTATTATCTTGTAACATGTTTACAGAGTATGAACGAATTACATCCTCCTGCTCTTATCCTAATTTATATGAAATAAAACATGATTATGAATATCGGTAGTAAAACATATTGTACAGAATTTTGCCTAAGTTTTACGATCTCTGCTGTCCGACGTCAACTCTTCTTGAAGTAAAGCTCTTAATATTATGAAATGAAATACATACACGTACTTATTTTTCACCAAGAACATTATTCCCTTGAGAAGTTCTATGTCAGAAAATGGTCAATATTATCCCAAGGGAACACATTATTGGGATAGAAAGTATATATCCTATATATTAATCCAGGAAATGGTCTATGTGCCAATTTTCATCCAAATCGATTTACACGTGCTTGAGTAAAAAACATTCAAACATCTTTATCACAAACTGTCACATTTATAACATTAGTAGAAGAAGGATTAAACATTAAATATTTAGTTAGTCAGCCGGTATCACAATACTTCACTATTATATATGTTTTTAAATTAATTAATTGAAGCCGCCTAAAGTTAATTGATTAATAAATGCAATTCTTCATCGTCTTGCTTAATAGTTACACATCATTGCATTCATCTTACACGGCGTATAAATATTTTACGCAATTTAATGCAATTTGAGTGGCGTGTTTCACATAAACGAGGCTAGTTGGAAAGTGCATGCACGCGCGACTTGACATTGAACCACCTGCTTACTTCGTCTTATTATGTTAATAATACTTACCTAACATTTGTATTCAAGTTTATGGCTAATTGGAATTACAAGCAATCGTTATGCATACCGAATACTGATTTTAATAAAATAGTGTGAAAACAAAACACACAAACAAGTACCTAATCATTATTCTCCTACTCTTATCCCAATTACTTGGGGTCGATACAATATGTACTGTTGTTTCATAGTATGTACTATGAAACAACATTGTAAAAGTTATTGGCAATAGTTTTATGACCGGCCGCCTGCCAGACATCAACCCTCCTTGGAAATGTAATTGTTGACCAAACGGAATCAGATGGAGTTGGCCCAGGTCTTTAGAAGGCTCTTAGTCGTCTTTTATGACATCCACGAGCAAAGGAAGGGTTGGTAATATTCGTAGTCGCTATTACACAGCACAAACAAGTAATGTGAAAATGTGTGTATAAATATATTTAGCTGAGTTAAGAGTCTAAGAAGTTTATATTATCTGTGGCAACTTTCTCTGGTCGTCCATAACTATCTACATAATATTGATTGTTGTATCTTTGTTTAAATCCACTATCAAAATAGTGAATCAACAAATTATAGACTAGTTTATTACATAAAGTACTTAACGAAATCGATGATAATTTCTTATATAATCCAGCCTTTAATATACCTACCAATTCCAATGGAAGTAACGATTTATACCGAGCTGCTGCAGTTCCAATGGAAGTAACGATTTACATCGAGCTTCTAACGAGCACAAGATTTATTATTTAGACCCTGTACAATGATGGGTTAAGAATACACTGTATCATCACTCCTTGATTACCTTTTTTTTTTTTTTTTTTATTGGTGGGCTATGGGTGCGTCTCGCCCCGCCGAATCGGTCCGGGGTGACGGAATGGCGGCGCGTGACCCCATAGACCCACCGTAAAACCTTCTCTCTTCGCCGTGCGAGCGGACCACCGGTACTCGATTTTAACTTCGGTGGCCCGCCCGGCGGTTTACCCTCGCGGGTTCCTCTTGTCGACGCCCCGACAGATTTCGCCGTCGGGGCGTCGCCCTCACGCGGTGGCCTCACGTCGGGTGACCGGACAATTCCCCGGTCCGATCACCCGAGGCCTCGGTTAGGGCGGCATCAGGCGCAGGTATTCGCGCCTGCGCCGCCCCGGCCGCTGACGGCGGCCCGGGTCGCGGGACTCCTCCCGGACTCGTTCCGCCGCCTCCTTCTGCGAGATGACAGCCTCGCAGAAGGCGGCGACCGCGTCCCAGTTCCTGACGCTGTCGACCATCGCTCTCGCGACAGCCGGCAGCGTCAGGTCGGCACCGATAACAGCGACGAGGTCACGGCGCTGCCGGTCAAAGCCCGGACACGCCTCCAGCGTGTGTTGCGCCGTGTCCTCGTCACTGCTGCAATGGTGGCAGAACGAAGTCCACTCCCTATACGCAACCGTGTGCAGGTAAAAGCCGAAGCATCCGTGCCCCGATAACACCTGCACCAGTCGAAAGGAGAGGACTCCGTGCCGCCGCTCCATCCACTCCATCAATACGGGCCGGAGAGCCTCGACGGTGACGACACCGTGTCTAGGCCTCTCCAGCCGCGTAGCCCAACGGGCGATGACGTCTCGGCGGGCGTCCTCGCGCCAGGTGGCTATCTCGCTCAGCGATGGGGAGCCACCTTCGTCGCGCAGTGAGGTCACCCGCCGGTAGAGGTCGGAGAGCATCTCCGCCTCTAGGTCCCACGGGGGTGTTCCGGCCAGTAGGCATGCCGCCTCGGTCGATACCGTGCGGTACCCGCGAATGGCTCTGACCGCCATGACTCTCTGGGGTCTCCACAGAACAGCCCTGAGCTGGGCGTTCAGAGCCCTCGCCCACACGGTTGCGCCGTACATGGCCATAGAACGGATCACCCCCGCATACAGCCGTCGGCCCTCGAAGCTGGGTCCGCCCACGTTCGGCATGAGCCGCGAAAGGACGGACGCCACGCCGACCAGCCGGGGAGCAATTCGGCGAAAATGCTCCCGGAACCACCATTGCCCGTCGAGCACCAGACCCAAGTACTTCATATGGGCCTGGATGCTGATGTGGACGGAGTTGACGACTAGCGAGACGCCGATTGGCGGCCTTACGCGTGGCCCATGGAACAATAGGGCCTCCGTCTTATTTAGGGCCACCCTGAGCCCCAGCGCCTCGATTCGCCCGACCATCTCCTCGGTGCCGAGAGTGGCCAGGCTCGCCGCCTCTTCGAATGTCCTGCCCCGGGCTGTGACGAGCGTATCGTCAGCGTAGCATATCACGCTCAGCCCGGGGGGGAGACTCCCTCTCAACGCCCAGTCGTACCCGATGTCCCACAGAGTCGGCCCCAGAACCGACCCCTGTGGAACGCCGCACGACATGGACGTCCGCACAATGTCCCCTGCGGGACTCGCGCAGAGGACACTGTGCCCCTCCAAATAGTCCGCCACCAGCCGCCTCAGGTACAAGGGCACCCCATGAAATCGGAGCGCCTCCCTGATGCAGCTGAATGTCAGACTATTGAATGCATTGGCGATGTCCAGCGACACCGCCAACAGCACTCCCCCGCCGGTGACAGCCTCCGCGGCCGTCTGCCTCAGTCGTAGCAGGGCCCCGATGGTCGAACGCCCCCTTCTAAAACCGAATTGAGCGTCCGACAGATCGGGTACCACCTCCTCCAGGTGCTGGACGATGCGGGCAGCGAGGATGCGCTCCAGCAGCTTACCCACATCGTCGAGGAGCACGATGGGCCTGTAGGCCGACGGCGAATCCGGGGGCCGTCCCGGCTTTGGCAGGAGAACCAACCTCCCCTCCTTCCAGCACTCAGGGAACCGTCCAGACGCCAAACAGGCGTTGTACAGCTGCCTGAGGCGAGGCTCGAGGTGCTCGAGGAGCGACGTCAGCACCCGGACTGGTATTCCGTCCGGGCCGGGGGCCGTGGTCGCGGAACGAATCCGCGCCACAGCTGCTCCCACTTCCGTCTCCGTCACGGGCGGAACACTCTCGTCGTCAGCCTCCCGGTCTTGTTCTGGCGAGGCCATGACCGGGGGCGTGTGTTCCGACTGCCGTAGAAACAGCTCCTCGACCACCCTACAGAGGAAGTCGGGCTGGAGGGTCTCGGTGAGGGGGGGGGGCCTGCGCGCGAAGCTTGTTCAGCGACGCGCGATACGGGCGACCCCAGAGGTCACGGTCGAGACCGTCCAGCATCTCCTGCCAACTCGCACCCTTGGCGGCTCGGATGGCCAGCCGAAAGGCCGTCCGCGCATCGCAGTACGCCTCGTACAGCTGGCCCTCCCGCTCAGCGTCGCGGTGACGCCGCCGGCTGCGGGTGTAGGACCTTCGGGCTCTGATACATGCCGCACGAAGGTCCGCCAATCTTGGGGACCACCAGTAGACCCGCTGCCTCGGAGGTAGACGCCGCCGCACTCTGGGCATGGCCGCATCGCAGATCTGCGTTAACGCACTGCGGATGCGGACAGCTTCGGCGTCCACCCCGTCCGCTGGGGGCGGTGAGGACAGCCACGTGTGAACGATGGCCGCCTCCGCCAGTAGGTCCCTGTCAAGACGACCCACAGCCCACCGCGAAAACGCGGGAGCTCCGTCCGCCCTGTGACCCCTACCGGGGTCCCGGAGAGGGGAGACCTCCATCCGGATGTACCGGTGGTCTGATAGGGTCTCCGCCTCCTCCAGGACACACTCCTTGATTACCTGAGGGTGTCGTAAAAATGGCTGAGGTGTCAACAGAGAATGGGACAGCGGCAGACGTGCTGGCCTAAGAATTTGCTTTAAGTGTTTCTTCTCTCCTAGTGATATTATATGGTTACGTTTTTTAGTTGTCACGATATCGCAGAAAAAGAGAATGTAGTGTCAAGTAATTTGAATAATATTACTTCTATATTTATATTTCTTACTCCGTTACTATACGGAAAGCTTATTATCTCGAACAAAATATTATAGAGACCAATAGGACCGGAGCAGATCGTAAATAGCAATAAAGCCGGAAATATTTAAAACTAACGACACGATACTAGTTTATTAGAGATAATTATAAGAAATTCAACACCTTTGAAATAGAAGAGACACTTAATTTTGTGTTTTGGCTGCTTAGTGAGGAAAAAAACGTTCTTAAGTAAACATATAAGAACTGACGCCATACGGCTATTGGAATTGTGTAAAACCAATTCTGTGGAAGTACATGAATGCAGGTCGTATGACAAACCTCAAACATGGTGTACGCAAAAGTTATGTAACAAACATTTACAAAACAGTTTTATTTGAATTTGCAATATAGTTACGTTGTGACATGTTTATGTTAGATGCAATCCATATACATGGTAACAGATAAAGAATACATGACTAATTTGAAAGTCAGCACCTGGTCGATACTCATATGGAGTAAGTGCCCAGAATTGGGTATCGAGTTTGGTGCAATAATCAGATTATAACTAACAATTCGTATGATAAGATAATAAACAAAAAGCCTACTAAATCTAAATTAGGAGCAATGTGTCATCGATTGAGGGGTCATCCTGAGAATAAAGAGCAGCAGTTCCTGGTAAACTTATCGATAATTTTGCAATAGTCTATCCGCCTGTCAAGCGTGATGGTTATAGTAATTTTCACCCTCAGCTGGAGCTATGTTTGGTAATGGATGTCGATAGGCTGATGAATTAAATCATAAATAAAATTTACAATAGCTTATGTTATTCTAAAATCGTAGTGTAATTTTTAATTAAAAATTAATTCTGAGACGTAATCATCAACCACGATCTTTCTAGATAAATTTAAGTCCGTTAATTAACTATACCTCGGTCAAGTGAACAAGGTTATATTTCTTAGTGCTTTTACCTTTCTTTTAATACAACATCACGCACTAAGGAATATAGAGGATTTTTTATGTCGCGGCAGACTTTTACAAATATATTAACAGACACATATTAGACCCAGATTCATCAGAACCGTCTGAGTATTGAAGAAAATTATTTAGTTGACTCATGCTGATCGACATGCAAGGTTACTATTTTGATTATTACATCATTTGTGTAGTCAAATTTTTAATATATTGAAAACTCGCGTAAAACACAGTAGTCATAACTTCTGGTCATCGTCGTCGCGGGTGGTCCACCCATAAAAATTGTTTTAATTTAAATGTATACATGTAGTTGTTCTTGCCTTTATAACTTTTTATTCAGATGTGCGTAAACTTATAATTGATAAGTGGCGAGTTTGCCGTCTTATTCTCTATTTATTATACATAATAAGAGTTGCCCGCTAAGTATCGCCTTAATTAATTAATGATCAACTTCATAGCAAAAAGCACACAGCAGAGAAAATGTATGGCATAGATAATAATATCTAGGGAATCTGCGTAGAACATAGTATAATTTCTCATAGCATTTCAACCATGATGCCGGTGTGAATTACATTTCATTAACATTGTCGTGCCTCTTTATTTTTGTAAAACACGCGAGACAGGCAGTCTAGACTATAAGCAATGAGGTCAAATGTCACGTATAAGAGAATCGAGTTTGATAGGCCAGCCATATTGTGAACTAGAATGATAAAAGAATGACCTATGAATGTGTTGAACAATAAAGTTTATCATTCGTGAGATTGAAGGAATCATAAACGTTTTTATTAATATTTGTTCTGATTTAATTCAGAGACCCGATGCAAAATAATTGAGAGAGCAATTATTATCAAAGTGACCTGATTTGAAGATTTTTTCAAGCAGCACACCTGATGTTAAGTGTCACTGCCACTCATGGACTTTTCCTATACCAAGAGTACAACTAAGCTGCTACCTACCAATACAATCCCCAAATCCGCCCAGATGGGCTTCCGCTACTCTCTTGCTCACCGAACGAAGTGCAAAAACACATTGCCATTACTTAGACGTCGATCTTCTGCGAGAGTGTGTACTACCCCGAACAGACCGGCCCATGGCTGTAGAGAGAGAACAGTCAACAGCGTGGTCCTACCACTAATACAAACACTGGTCAGAAGTAAACAATGGAAAATAGACTTTTTTAAATCATTTGTTTTAATTATTACCACACGTGGAATTTGGACTCGCATCTATTAGATATCCATTCCAATCATCTTACTAATTAGACGGTCGTGAGTACGTATAACAAACAATTTCTCGCTTGTATTCTCGTCTTTAAGGAGACGTTTCACACATCATATATCGGAGAGCATTTTTGCGTAAAATTATCAGCTCTAGTTCTTTTTATTACATATGGTGACGAGATGAGCAAGTAGGCTACTGTATGGCAAATGGTAACTACTACTCATGGACCTCAGTAATCTGTACACGGCACAGCCGGGTTGCATACCGTAAAGGTAAGTTGGGCCTCAGATCTCTTGCTACCCAAACGAAGCACAATAAAAAATAAATTTTAAGACGTCTATTTTCTGAGTGAATTATACTAACCTAGACGCGTCGACCTATTTATGGCTTCAGATCGAAAATTGTTAGCTGCAGCGTGTCCACTATAAAAGTCCCATTTTCCATGATAATCGCACAGAAGTAATATTCGGGGGGGTGATAAATCGATCTAACTAGATTTTCTCTATAGAAAATATCGTTTTGTCACTGTATTTAACTAATACAAACCAGTGTTTTAGTAATTAGAATACGAAGTAAAATTTGGTTATAGCCATCAACAATAGCAATAGCTCAGTTGGGTAATCGAACAGTCCAATCCAGACAAACCCGATTCGAAACTTGACCTTCACTTTTATATTATTTTTCCTAATTTTAAGATATTTTTTTATTTGTTTCATCAAATATTTTTAAATATCTAAATATATAAAAAAACACTAAAAGAAAATACCAAGCTAAGCTCGGTTATCCAGATATTTATTCATAATGCGTCCATATCAACATATTCCTTTTTATCTATTAGATATACTCGTAATATTACGTTGAAAGAAGGTGTCTTTTATAAAGGAATGCAATATCTCTGAATAATATAGTCGTAGTTTTTGTTAGTCTATCTAAAACACATATTTACATGACCTTACCAAAAATGTACATAATATCCGTGCTTCAAGTCTTTCACTATACAAGGTGGAGATGACCATACGACAATAAATGAAAACATCGGCAATGCTAGTGTATATAAGTATTTTGAAACTATACAAAAAGTCCTCAATACAAATTTAAAAAAAAATATTTTCAAACAAACTTTTTATCATAAATATTGAAACAAAAAGGACACCTTTTGTAAATATTAGTTCACTGACCTATAATCCGACCGAGTAAGTACCCTTTCATTATGCCGCATGCATTAGGTATTTTTAATTGTCTTATCTGAGTCTGGTGACACAGTTTATATGGATCTTATAGGTCAGTAATAAGGTATAATATGCATTAATTTGTATTGCGTTTGACGAAGACTTGAAGTGGTAAACTGACGTTATGTAGGTACCTACCTTCATATTAGTTTATACTTATGCAGCGCGGGAGGTCTTTGATCTCTTGTTGACAGCCTAATAATTTTAATTTTTAATACAGATTGCGGAAAATGTTAATAATACAAAGAAATGTGCTGTGGCTAAACTATACGACATATTATATACAAAGTTTCTATACAGGCTGGGCAAGTCATCAGATACACTAAATTAAAATTATTACCGTATGGTCATCCCTTTATATCACTGTACATAACGATAGAGTTATAACAATTACAGCTACATATAAGGCATACTGAGACTGAATTATAATATCTATTTATAACTTGCTATTACAAATAATACTTTAGGCAATTTTTTTACTTACATTAAATTTTCGTATAAATAAATAAAGTTCTTACCAACAATACAATGAAATTTAATCTATACTGAAAGCATGGTAGTACATCTAAGACAGTAAATACACAAGGTATTGTTACAATACAAACTAATCTATGTTCGTTTGCTTACCAACAAAACAAATGTTATCGAGTTCCGTAGATATATCACCGAGGACTTGCCCGGATCCGTATGCCTGGAATATTTTAATTAACTATACGATGCTGAGAAAGATACGATACGAGTCGAGAGATATATGTGTTGAAAAAGACATGATTACTAAACTTTGACTTACAATGGATGTAAAATAGTTAATATTGACCAGTAGTTAATATCTTGTATGACGTGGTGGAAATTATGAATCAACGCTCATATTGCTCTTGGGTGTCGTAAAAGACGACTAAGAGCTTTACAGCAACCTGAGCGAATTCCATCTGGTTCTGTTCAATTTATTGCCGATCCAAACTTCTGAACCAAAATTATTCTTTAAATCTTATAATGATGGAAGTAAAGGATATATTGCCTCGACTTTAGTAATTCACATAAGAACAGGGATGATGATAATAGTAATATCTTCGCTGTAAACATATTTAACTTCAAAATAAAATATTATTACAAAATTTCGAGAAGATATACCTACCTATATAGTTCCACATAATCTTATGCTCCGAATTTTCATTTGTTTTCTTTTTTTAAAAAGACTCCACCTTGCTCTAAGGAAATAAACCTTGTATTGCGGGGGACCTTACAAACATACAATTAACACAGATAAATTACACCCAGATTCAGAACAGCACATTGTGGATCGCACAAAGTAATGTCCTAGTGCGTGGGAATCAAACCCACGTAACTGGCACTGAAGGTCGGTATTTTAACCACTACGCCATCTGTGCAGTCGAATTATGTGTCTGAAGAATAAACCTTCATCAAAAATATTTTTTGCATTAATTTAAATACCATTCATGGTATGCAATATCAATGATAATATTCACACATGCTGAAAGTAGCCCATATATTAATCCAGACTGCTAGATCCATCGATGCAGTATTTACGTTAATTTGTTAAGACGTGACAAAGCTATATAAATTAAAATAGTTGCCAGAAGCATTTTTTAATGTTAGTGTCAAGTGGGAATCTCGATTATTAGATTTGCGAAATCATTAGATTTTAAAGAACTCAGAAGTTTGTTTTCTAATAACCATTTAGCATATATTTTGGCGATATATATCTGAAAGGCTAACCCGTTAGACGGACACCCGACAGCTGAAGGAATCGATTGCAGCGGCTCGTCCGATTGGCCAGTAAATATGATATGGCAGGTTATAGACAGCTTGACCGACACGTGGGCCACCTAAAATAAAATGGAAATCCATTGTTGCTTATTGATGTTAGATATTCGTACGAGTATTGTACATATAACGAAAGTATTTTTATGGATTTTATTGCGTTTTAAGCCTTATGCTATGGATATTTTAGAACATCATCAGGTTGCGAGAGCACTAGACTGTATTTGCAGCCAACCCTTTGCCAAAAAAACATAAAACTTAACATGAAACTGATATCAGTTGAAAAAGTGCTCAAGATAACTTTAACCTGATTACACAATCCATATAATTGGCACTTAAACAAATAAATTAATTTAAAGTTACAATTGGAACTATATCATATATTTGTAGAAAAATAGATAGAATAAAAATAAAACTTCTGATAATGCGGTCTAAGGACTGATAATAAACTACGATATAATAAACTTTTTTGTTTTTTTAAATGCATTCATTATTTGAAGGACATGAGTGTTTCCAATATTTTCGCATGTATATAAGTGCACTATAAGAATAAAATGTATCACCACCTCTATATTACGATAACGTTAAAACCCCTCCAAAAAGAATACCAACTCGAAACAAGCAAAGTGATAGAGTAAGCGAACTTTTCTCATAATTTAGATCCTCGTGCTCAACAGACCAACAAACCATACCTGTATACGTACTATAATGTCGCAATCCTTACTAATATTATAAATGCGAAAGTAACTCTGTCTGTCTGTCGCTCTTTCACGCAAAAATTACTGAACCGATCTAAATGAAATTTGGTACACAAATAGTCTAGAACCTTACAAAGGACATAGGCTACTTTTTAATGCAAAAACGGGTTGTAAAGGGGGATGAAAAGTTGTAAGGAATTATCGTCATTTTTAAAGCCAGAAAAGCTTGAAACTTATTTTTAGGCCATTGGTTAGATATAAATAAATATGACATTATATGACATTAATTACCCTTAAGGGGTAAAATAAAAATAGGGGATGAAAATCTTTAGGAAAGTAACCTTTTACGCGAGCGAAGCCGCGGGCAGAAGCTAGTATTTTAATATATTCGGCAATTTTAATAATTAGATATAGAGGAATAAAAATTGACATAGGTATCTTAGAAAAGTCTTGTATTAATAACATCACGAGCAAGTTTTTCCCAACTTAAATGCACAGAGTTCTAATTTTATATTAATTATATTAAATTAGAACTCTGTGCATCTAAGTTGGAATAAACTCTCCAATCCCAGCATATAATTGCCATGTATTTGTTTTACAAAACCGCTGTACTACATACTAGGTAAAGTATCTAACAAAGGCAAATGTTTCACAACTGTATAATATCTTAGATGCAAGCCCTTTTATTGTCCAAAATTATTATCAAAACTACATGGTCAATATTTGACAATAACATTGCATACATAGCTAGCATTAAAGGTCAACGCTTAAGTTATGAAATATTAATACACCAACCTTCAAAGCCACCATCAAATATATATGCAACCCGAAAATTACATAAACATAGAGATCCCTGTACAATCTCTCGTGTTTGTATTGCTGAGCAAACATCGGCTAAAGAGCGGAAACATTATTACAGCTCCGCTTCGGTACTAACTTAACAACAGTATGTCGAGACGCGATTATAATCTCATTTTAACATTCATTGATTGTTTTTAAGGAAGTTTATACGGTTTTTGTCTATAAAAGCAGAAATAGTTATCAATGTATTTTGAATTTGATTACAACGTTAAAAATTTAAGAGTATATTTGTGTCATAGTAAAGGGGGATACTTGAAACAAACTGCGGGTTTAGTTAAATTCTAATGATTGGGGTATTAAGTTAAGCCGAGCATAAACACGAGTATTTACTTTTGAATAAATATTTTGCGTAATACAAAGGTTTTGATAATAGAGAAAATTGTGTGATATATTTTAATAAATATACTTTAAAATAATTTTAAATATGCAATTTATCTTGACGATTTTAATATCAAGAACTCATTGTCGTCATTTTATTCACAGCTCCTTAAAGACGAAAATATAATACGACGCAAGAATTGAATCTCCTACAATAGTCCACCATGGTGTAAGTGACAGCACTATTGGAACGGATTTGCATTCGGTGTGGATTCGAATTCTACTTTTGACATCATTTTTTGCTCGTAATCAGTTTTTTATAAATAATCAAGCATATTAAATGTTAGTAATTATTCACCAACTGTTTTTCTAGTCGTAGGCTTATTTCTTTGTATGCCACTATAGATTAGGTAGAAAATAATTAGAATAGGTAGTGACCTATTCTAATTATTTTTATACTTCATTAGATCATCTAGTCTATAAAGCTCCTAAGGAAATATGACTATTATAAAATTACCACGCATACCTATTTAACTTGTTAATATATTCAAGTTTCACACCGATCTATAAAACCAAACGTAATTGTAAACGTTAAATTTTTTATACCAAAAGACATTTGCCGAGGAATTATCATAAACCGCCCCCATTAGGTCATAAAACGATAAATATGCTGTAAAACCATAAACGGTCGCTATGAGCCATATCATAAATTGTGTTGAATTGGCCCACTTTGCAGTTGCACTACTGGCGACTTCAACACCAGAGAATGATCTTTTTTATTCCATAACAATTTATAGGACCAAAAGTAATAAAATATTTAGAAAACTTCCCTCATTCACCGGAATGTTTTGGGAGTTAAGAAAAATACGACATGAAATTCTAAATTTAAAATTATTTCCTTTTATATTTTTAATTTAATATTGAAGCATATTGTGACGGGCATATGCTGCTCGTATGGGCTATAAAGGTAGTGAGATATATACCTAGCCACCCTCAAGTACAAACTGCTGTGTGGTAGCGGCTGCGAATACTACCAACCCTTACTTTGCTCGTGGATGTCGTAAAAGACGACTAAGAGTCTTATAACGACCTGGGCGAACTGCATCTGATGCCGTTCGGTCACAATTACATTCCCAAGGAGGGTTGACGTCTGGCAGGCAGCCTGTATCGACCCCAAGTAATTGGGGTAAGAGTAGGAGAATGGTGATGATGACTCTTAAGTACAAACTTGTAATAGAATGAGACTATCGTAGTACGTTATGCAAAGTGTTGACGAAAAGTATTATTTAATTTTCTTCCGTTTTTAATATCAGCACTTATGCTATAGATATAATTCACGATCTTTCATCTCAGCTCATATACATACGTACTCACCACTGGATTCAAGGCTATAATAAGCTCTATAATGTGAGGGAACATCTACATCTACTATATGAGACATGCTATTAAAGGGTTTTATTTCAAATGATTTCTGATGTTTATACACATTTGAAATAAAACTATTTTTACGGATTCTATTGCGTTTGTATTTGATGAATCTCTGTGTAATAATCTATTTAACTATCACTCGGCTGTCACAACATTCCCTTATATAAATATACAAAATTTTTATTAAATAATATGTTAGCAGTTGATGAACAACCTGGATATTAATAGAATTGATGTGGGTGCACTTAATTGTATTTTAGCTCAACCTACATCAGAATCAGCACAGCAAATATATCAGTTGGTTTCAGCGGATCTAATTCATTCTTCACCATAAGAGTTATTTGTCAGGTTAGGGAACGATGAGGCTGACATGCTCTATGAGCCAAAAGCCTCCATAAAAAATAAGAATAAAAAAACAAATAATAATAATATGTTAGACAGTACTTGTAAAATCGTTTGCAAATTTTAAATTGAAAGAATGTACACGGATATAAATATAACAAGAATATAAATACATCGATGTAGGTGTTACTAAAACCTCCATATTTACGAATGTTTATCGCCCGCATATTTTATTTGTTTATACAAAAGTATATTACAAGAGAGAGATGATATATTTTTGTAGCGGCCTCATAAAATTTCACCCCATCTCCCCTTTCCTCTTCATATTTCATTTGTGAAGTGCGTTTGTCACGATAGACGAAAATACAATACAGCTTCACTATTATCGTGAATTGTGTGGTCGTGTATTTAAGTGATTTTGTAGGTTATATTACTTAGTAATATTCCGTTACTAAGGCTTAATCTAAAAGCATAGAACACCGAGATGAACTAAACAAATACAAGTTTCACAAGTATTTACCTAGTGTTTATTATTTTGCACTCAAGACTTTTTAGTTTTATTAGATTATTACAGAACGTTTAGCATTTGAGCTACGTGACTTAAAGGATAGCGGTATAATAAAGATAGCCTCGATATTTGAGTATGATATCTCCTCATATCAGTTGACATTTGTTAAAAATACAATATGTATTATATAAAAAAACATTAAGAGAAACTCAGTTACTTGATATTAATAATAGCTGCGATCAATTAACCTGCTCTCATGAGTAGTTCATTACACTGGTTTCAGTAATATAGTATAGTAATACTTTTTATTTTTAAATAACAGACGGCAAAAAGTGAATACGGTAGATACACCCTAAGAAAAAAAAATTATGCCTACGAAAATTTACTGTTATAGGAAATGTACGCTGCTATGTGGAGCCGGCCACGAACTATACCAACCCTAACATTGCTGGTTGATATAAAAAAAAAAGTAAAAGATGACAAAGCGGTTTACATAGACCTGAGCTAAATTCATTTGATACCGTCTGGTCAACAATTACATTCCTAAGAAGATTTGACGTCGGTTATAAAATTAGTACTTATGCAAGATGTATGCTGGAAGAATAAATATTCAGTCGAGTCAAAGTAATTGGAATATAGCAGTTTATATAAAATGAACTCTAAGCTTACCGTACTTAATCGCTACGCTATCCGCGTTTGTCTTTCAGTAAATTATCATCTATTATAAGGTATAAAATTAATACAATACTCAGTTATACACAATACTATTAACATATCAAAAGGCATCAATTTATTAATCTAAGGTAATCTTATTACCATCTTTACTAATACAATGTATGATGGATTAATTAATACGACATAATTAATCGCCATCTAACGTATATTGTAATTAGTGAAGACGTGCATAATTATTAGACGTGCGAATTTGTCTTATGCGGTCGTAATAATATTATTTATTGTGTCATGAATAATATGGCATTTGATATTATTGTTAAATGAATAATCACTATGCGTAGCTGACGTTAAGATGCTGTATTCTCCAAATTGTAATTCAATAAGAATATAATATATAAACTAGGCGTTTTCTGCCAGCTGTCACATAAAGAGCGTAAATATAATCGATACTTGAAGTATCACGTTTAAATTGGTGTATACGTCACGTATTTGGTAAGAGGCTGTGGCTATCTTCCACCATGTCAGCAAAAATGATAAGTTCTTTTCTATTGTGATGCTAAGGTTGCCTCGAAAACAGTGTTTTCAGCGCATGATGTAGAAAATATTGCAAAGCGTAAGTTAATAATGTAAGCAGATAACATCAATATAAAACTTTACCCATCCGCTTGTCTAACGTGATACGTCATTATCATCATCTCAGCCCACACACGTCCCACTGTTGGGCTCGAGCCTCCTCCGCAATGGGAGGGAAAATGACCTACTATACCACGCTGGTCAGATATGTTGGTATAGGGTTTTGTTTCGAGTTTTCCTTCTCTTGCATAGATGTTATATGCGTTTTATATCCCTTAGTCATCTCTTACGACCATTCACGGATAAGATAGGGGGTGGTGAATTGTATTCTTACTCTGTCACCACACGGAAAGTGTAGCACACTAACGTGTAGTATCGTATCACTAACGTGAAACAGTAGGTCAATTTCTCTCCCGTTGTAAAGGTTTTCCTTTTCTCGCCCGTGATGTAAGGAAAAGGATGTAAAAAATCAATATACCATATTGGAACAGTTGGCATAGAATCTCATTTTATAAACACGAATTATTTTAAATAATAAAAAAATAAATTACACTGAATATGGTGAACGACTAATGTAAAAGATAAAAACATAATTTTTACATGCATATTTATATAGGGTAGAGATAGCGTGACATTTTTTTATTTTGTTTGGATTGACGAGGAAGTTATTGGCCTCTCATAATATAATTAAAGATATAGTTAAGCTTGTATGAAGGAATTTTTATTTTATTGTATAGCTATTTGCTGTTTAAACGCTCTTTATAATAATATTTGTATATTATTGCTTCAGTTGTAGGTTTCTCAAGCATACAACATAGAACAGTGTATCAAAGATATCGATATCGGTACACTGTTATATTTATCTCATTACTCAGTCTCTCATCATGACATAGGTGATCTAATTGTCAATATATCGTTGAGTTCGAGTCTCCTGTCTTTCTTTCTTTGCATTTGTAAAGACAATATGACCCACAGCTGGGCACGAGTCTTTCTTAAGAAGATGAAATACTACTATACCACGTCTACCGACCAGTCATAGATTTTTATTTTTAGTTTTCTTTCTCTTGCAGTGATTTCGAAGAGTTAGCAACAAATTGCTTTATATCTATCACTATATGAAGTGATACAAGTCATCAGTCTTATTTTATAACTCTAAGTAATAATGTTTAATAACAATTAATTAAAAAACACTTTACTTGGACTTGCACAAATTCAATGGCTGAACAATGTCAAAAAAAAAATTAGCGTAACGTAATTAAGGAAAGTATTTTCCGTAAATTAAGGAGGGCAATGAAGGGGACTATGAATTATTTTTAAGTGGTGACTGCCCCTACTTCCGTACTTCATTGATTTTAATCACGACCGGGATTTTGCAAAGTCCGTGCGATGTTTAAACGGGGAAGTCAACTTATTTAGGTTCAATTTAGTGGCTATTACAGAACATTTAAAACTCACGCTTAAAATTTTATTAAAAGTCCCCTATTGACTAATATTTTATTATGTTTTAAACGTTTACTCCTAAATATCAAATGAAAATGGTTTGAAAATTACCTCGATATCTTTTTAATACTTTCACATAATGATTACTGTTCATTACCGTCCCCCACTGACCTAGGATGCGCAGTGGAAGGGAACACCAGGCTAGTGAGGGTAACAAATGGGTAATAACAATGGCTTGCGATTACGCAACCCTATTTAAAGTTCTCTTAAATGTACTAAACAAGAACCCATAATTGTAAAACTTACAAGTAGGTACCGCGAAGACAGCTACAACGTAACCTAACTCAGCGTTCGGTCTGGCCAGACAAATAGAACCTAACTGAGGGGTTACTTAGCTTTGTATCCAAAGGCGCGGTAACGAAAGCGGCCTCGTACAACTCAGGGCTTCGGGCTTGCTACTTGCACACACAACTTATTATAAATGTTCACAAATATATAGTTCTAATCAACTCGCGTACATTAACGGCACACAAAACAAAAGTTGGCGCGCGATATTATAAATACCAAGATTCCACGGCTTTAGTGAACAATTACAAAAATATATGCATACGCGACCGTTACTTCCAACACAAGTCTCGGCCGGCGCCGAGCCAACCGCTAACCAAAGAATTATGAACTACCCTACATGGTATTAATTATTAAACTATAATAAAAATGTTTGGTACCGAACAATTACATTTCAGCTATGTAACTATTTAAAATCCCAAATTTTGCCATCCCTTCTCACCACTCTTTATTTTCCTAAGGTTAACAGATAATATCACTGCAAGCGAAGAAAAGCTCGAAATAAAATCATACACCAATCCGTCTGTCCAGAATAGTATAGTAGGTTAATTTCCTTTCCACTCTTTAGGAGGCTAGAGACCAGACGTGGGACGTATATAAAAAGAGATGATGAATTAATCAAGAACCATCCATATAACAGTGGGCAAGTCTTTCAGAAGTTAAAAGAGCAGTTCATAATTCCACGTCAGTATTAAAAATTCCTTGTCCGAAAAGTCCAATAACATCCACAACAAGAAGTTGTCTTGTGATATAGTTTTGATATTTAATATTGTTGAACTTAAAATATTTCTTTATATAGATACCTATTTATGATATACATCACTACTGAACAAATTTACAAGAGGAAATATCTAAACAAGACTAATGAAATAACTGAAACCTTTCTTCAAGTGAAGTATAACTTATATTAAAAGTTCTGACTAAGTTAAAACCTTCTAGAGATTCGAAACGGCGGGAATACAATTAGATTATTTAAATTGCGAACTATTGTTTCTTTTAAACATACATTTAGTATTCTTGGCTCGACTATAGTGTTAATTCTAGTTAGATTACCCTTTTAGACGGTAGGAACGGAGTATTTTAAAGAAGTGCTACAATTAGTGAGACTGAGACGACAAATCCTGATTGGACCAACTAGACGACTCTATAAATTCGGTTATCCTACAATTGATATACATGCAATCTAGATAGGGTAATATTTTTTGTGCAAAATTTTAGGAAAAAATATATCAGAAGTATATAGCTACGAGATGAGAGCGAGAAAGTAAGAGATGAGAGACTATTCATCTCAGCTCGTATAAGTCCCACTATTGGGCTCGAGCCTCCTCCATAATGGGAGAGAAATTGACCTACTATACCACGCTGGTCAGACGTGTTGGTATAGGGTTTTGTTACGAGTTTTCTTACTCTTGCATAGATGTTATAAGCGTTTGATATCCCTTAGTCATCTCGTACGATAACCCACGGGTAAGATATGGGGTGGTGAATTGTATTCTTACTCCGTCATCACACGGAAAAGACTGAGAGAGTATTAAGTACATTCAATACGGCTGTTAAAGCGGTTAAAATTCGTGGTAAAATTAAGTTTGAAAGTGTGACACACATGACGAAAAGGCTAAAACAAATTTGTGATATAAACTTAAGACTGTAAAAAAGTGTTATAGCTTGAAACATATTAGATAGAGATGTAAAAAATATAGGAATAAAAAAACGCAATGATTTGAACAATTGGATGATGAATAAATGGATGATAAGTTAAACGGAGAACTGACTTTTGCAAAGTTGTTATAAGAGAAAACCACGTGGTGCTCGACTGCTATGCGGTCAACATAGTGACATTAATTACAGTTATTACAGAATTAGTTTTAATTTTCGTTTTTTAATTTTAAATACCACCCTGTACTAAGGAAATCATACTTATATTGCGGGGGACTTTACAATAGATAATTAACGCAGAAAATTACACCTAGACTCAGAACAACAAACTTGTGGCTCGCACAAACTATTGTCCTGCGTAGAAATCGAACCTACTGCACTGGCACAGATGGCCGGTATCTTAACCACTACGCTATCTGTGCAGTCTTTTTATCCACTACGAGAGAGTAGTGGGTTTCCTTTTTAACTTATGTTACACAATAACTTTTTACAGCTCTAAAATTTAACGTATAAAAACCTACACTACGTAATAGATTTTTTCCTGAAAAGATTCTTGTTATAATTCTGTGTAAAGTTTTAATTCTGTGTAAACTTTGCAAGTGGTTCCTCTGAACCAGTCTTTTGTTATTTCAAATGAAAATACATTTACGCCTTCCTAAATAAAGGTGAAAATAGTTTCTCTATAATTCAAAAACTTAAAGATACAAATGAAACACTACAGATTTCATCTACAAAAAAATCGTTATTAATAGTAAATTCACATAAAAAAAATAAATGAAGCAAAAATATAGTTGTTTGTGTCCCATTAGTAAACAAGCCGTCATGATACGACGCTTTTTCAGCATAGGATGCTGCAACGCGTGGCCTCTATCAGTGCCCAAAGTCAAATAAATAATAATAATAAAAAATCATTATTTCACACAATATTAAAAAAGGAAATGAAAATTTGCTCTTGATGGGTAATTGAATAGCAACACTGTATCTTTCTAAACGTTTACTAGTCTTAAACAATAATTAATTTAAATTCAATTTCATTAAATCTTTGTCAATATATGGTTATTTTTGCCTTTTTCTGAGGCTACTACACACAAATAAAAAAATGATTTCGTTCGCGTAGAAATCGTGGGACGGAGTCACAAACTACTGTCAAAAATTCATGTTTCTAATTTCAGTAGTTTCAACTCGCATTTTCGCTCCAATTGGCTTGACTTCGCATTGATGAGTCAGTCCAAAAGCTTATATACAGAGTTCTTTATCATTCACTCATAATCCTTTGCTTATGCAAAAAATTACGGTTGAAATATCATATGAATGTACCTACTACTTTGTTTAACTCAATTTCATTTAAAACGGATTATATCAACAGGAGACTGGGCAGCAACACTTTCCTGGGAAACTTAAAACGTAAGCAGTGATAATGGGATTATTTTCACTTGGAGAACCCTATGTCGTACAGTGTATGTTGATAGGCTGATACTGATGATGATAATGAATCATCATCAACATCATCTTAGCTCATACATGTCTCACTGCTGAGCTTGAAGCTCCTACACAATAGAAGGGCAAATTGATCTACAATACCACGCTGGTCAGACGTGTTGGCAGATATAGGGTTTTATTTCGAGTTTTACCCTCTGTCCGTAGATGTTATCTGCTTATTATTTCCTAAATCCATTGCCCAACGGCAAAGATAGGGATGGTGAATTGTATTGTTACTCCATCACCATACCGATAGTAATCTTGAATATGGGAGTAAATTAAAATTACAACATATTCAATTATAACTTCTTGGTGTACTTACTTATAGTTAGATTTGGGACAGTGATGATTAAACAGTATGTTGCTCAATATTTTGGATGCAGTTTCTCATCGAAGCAATTAATGGCACTTATAACTACGCTTAGAGACGCTCTCAATCATCGTTTATAAGTACTCTGCAATAAAGAGCAGCGATTAAACTGATTAAGCAATTTCTACAAAGCAATGATGTAAATAAAACCAACGTAACTGTTAAATTACAAGTTAAGATTTTAAATATAGTTACTTCAAATTATAGAAATAGAATTTCTAGATCAAGATATTATTGATATTAGTGCAAATTTAAATCAGCTACGATTCAAGTGATATTAGATTACTTATATCGTGATAGTAAAGAAAGCGAGGAAGGAGGAAGCGAGTGAAGTATGCAGAGATAGAGTTCTCTGGCACTCTGTTCTCTCTGCCTACCCTGCAAGGGATATGGCGTGATGATATGTATGTATGTGATAGTAAACATACGTATATAAAAATTGTATACGGTTTTTGGAAGCGGACCGCACAACTTTGTTATTATTCGAGGATCGTAATCTTCGCTCTTACGAGTTTAAGTCGCATTTTCAAAGACACATATAATAGTGTAGCCCCGATACATTTTTATAATACTTCACCATAAAACTATGAAAGGTGTTTATCTACATAATTATGTAATGTACCTACATTTAAAATTAGTAAGAATATATTCGATATTTTGAACCACTTACCGTTACTATGTAAGATTTATCTTCATCGAACATGTCAGTGCAAATAAAACACAGTACCTGTAACGAATATATATATAAATAAAAAAAGAGTATTAAAAACTAAATTCAACTAACACGTAATAGAAAAAAATCAAACGCCTATTATTTTTGATACAGCAATAAACGGGGCGGTTATTGTGTGCTATTGAGGTGCTAGGCGTTGTGTTTCATAATGTAGTTCATATTTTTGTTTAGAAATCCATTTTGAATTATTTTATTATTAAGCATACATATTTTCGTATTATATAATAGAAATTGATTTGGCAGCAATTGTAAGTTAACAGTGTATCATGAGTTGCAAATTATATCTCTCAAAAGAACCCAAATTCTTATAAAAAGCATTTGTAAAAAAAAGCATTTATAAAAAGCATTTGTTTAATGGATTACTTGGAACGGATTATGAACTGCTTCAAGTCTCATATAAGTTAAAAATATTTTTTAGCTCTTTTTCTTCTTCAGTCAATACACATCCCATTATAGGCGCTAGTCTTTCTCCGCAACCGAAATCCTTTGACTGCACTCTGGTCAAATGGGTTAGTGCAAGATTTCATTTGCACTTTTCCTTCTATTGGAGTGATGTTATATGCTTACATTATTTATTTGTCTTTTATGATACATGTAGGAAGTGGAACAGTGAAGGAATTTTTTTATGGAATTGTCAAATCCCGTCCAAACCGCTCGGAGCGATGGAAGGGACAGCATGCAACCCCATAAGCTGCTGTATATGAACCTCACTATCGTAAAGTGGGCGGGCCACCATTAAATACTTGGTACTCTTAGTTTTTGATGCCAGGAAGTGATCCTTCGCTTTTATTGTGTGATAATTTACCCGTGTTATAGAAAATATTATGCTGAATAGGGAAACATATGTGACCTAAGAGCAGCATTTAAACTGTATTACATAATTGCTAACAGCAGCGTAAGTAATATATCTTAAGGATCATAAAACAAAATTCTTATCACAATGAAAACTTTCCAGACAATCTTTAATCCAGTTAGTCGGTTAAGAGTAGGCGCAATTCAAAAAATTACTCTTCAAGTCTTTTAAGTCTTAAGTCGCGTTTAATTAACGTCGCAGTCTCGGGGAGGCAGACATCAGAAAAATAATAATGGCTTGAGTGCAAAAGTTGGCGATAAAAAAATCGCTGTCGCCATCTTACCGTTCCATTTCGACGAGTCGTGTTTTAAGATGTTTGCGATTGCACTGTTTTCTGTTCCGCGAACTACTTTAGATGTTTAATTATATTTTTTTTCACAGGGAGATTTTTAGATGAGTTTGCGTTGTGAGTTTACTTGTAAAATACATTAGTATTTATTATTTATCTTTTTGTAATAGCTTATTATGATACGAAATGAAATGAAAATGAATGAAAATACATGTACGTATGGTAAATTAATTAATCATATACCACTCAAAACTCTCTCTCTGTGTGGTGACGGAGTAAGAATACAATTCACCACCCCCTATCTTACCTGTGGGTGATCGTAAAAGTCGACTAAGGGATATTAAACGTATATAACATCTATGCGAGAGAAGGAAAGCTCGAAATAAAATCCTATACCAACACGTTTGATCAGCGTGGTATAGTATGTCAATTTCCCTCCCATTACGGAGGAAGCTCGAGCCCAACAGTGGGACATATATGAGCTGAGATGATGATACCACTCAAAATGCTTTAATCCCAAACAGTTTTTGATTTGACTAACGATGTAGTCTGCCCACTGCAAATATCTTACAAACGCAATTCATAGCACAATGTAAGGAAGACATTGAGTTGTCTTGCAAGACCAATATTTAGAAACTACCAAGTATTATTAACTAATTAATATTAAACACAATAAGACATTACACAACAACATCTCAGAGAGCAAAAAAGATTGTGGACTACTAAGTTCACTAGAAGTAATTCGCTTTTACTTTCAAAGATTGTGTCCTTAACAAAGTCAGACTTATTTATTATCTACTACATTTGAACGCAATTTATTCATGTGTTTAATTCTATTAGACGGAACTAATTTCTAAGGATAGGTAATATAACTTCTGTTATCATTAATCAACTTATAAAATGCAATAAACGAGTAAATATGAGAGTTTTAATGACATATGTTCTTATAAAAAACCTTTTGTTATAAATAATGTAACCAATCAGAACACTCAAAGTATATATAAGATACATCCTACAAAGTAAAAGGTTCGCAATATCAATTGTATGTCACTCTTGATATACCGATCATCATTTGTTTGACATGAAGGGACCTCTGAGACGCCTAATTGAAACAAATATTTGCAGAGAAACGCTCGAGGAACGTTGAGGGATGAAAAGGGAAAAGTTTAACATCGATAAAATTTCAATATATTTGTCGATAGTTTCAAGTAGTCATATATCTATATTTCCTATTGATAAAGGCAATATTCATTAATTGAAATCAAAGTGCTCAATTACATCTCAACTTTAATATTAGATCAACTTAAATTTTCGATCAAATCTGCCTAAATTTTTTCTCGCTTTTAAATAGTATACATCATTATCGTCATATTTCTGGAGAATCAATAATTAATAAGAGCAGAAGCTCTTATCAAAATTACTGTTGATCAAACGGTACCAGCTGGTTACTCCAGCTGGTACCGTTTCGCCCAGATCGATATAAAACCTTTAGTCGTATTTTACGACATCCACAAGCAATGTTAGGATTGATAGGATTCGTAGCCGCTACCACATAGCAAACAATCCAAATATTATAATATTTATAATATTTTAGATAGTACACAATACGCCCGTAAATGGAATTCCACGAGACTAAGCTGAAACGCGCTGATTAGACTATCTTATATCATATAAAATCAAAATAACCTCTTGTAGCTTGATGGTTGCGAGGGGTCAGACAACCTATAGCCCTTGTGCGGTCTAGCTACGTATGTTGAATTAACCGATACAATGGCGAAACAATATCTCGTAGTATCCAACAGTAAAAAAAAGATGAAGATATATCTAATGTATCTTGATATTAATAGCTATGAACTTTTGCTTGTGTATTATTATAATGCTTCATTCGTGAAGCAATTCTTTTTTCGTTTAAAATAAGGTATAATATTATTCATCATTCTCCTACTCTCATCCCACTTACTTGGGGTTGATACAATATGTACTCTCGTTTCATATTACATATTCTAAAAGTTATTGGCAATCGTTTTATGACCGGCTGCCTGCCAGACGTCAACCCTCCTTGGGAATGTAATTGTTGACCAAACGGCATCAGATGGAGTTGGCCCAGGTCATTATAATATTATTATGCCTAGCTATATTATTTATTCTTTTGCATCTAAAATATTTATTGTTCGCATCGTAGTAGACTTCATTGTTGTCAAACTGTTGATAGTTTTCTATCTACAGACGCAGGCCGGTCAGTCCGGGGTAGTACCACACTCTCGCAGAAAAACGACGTTTAAGCAGTGGTAATATATATACCCCTGGTATGGCAAGAGTTCATGAGAGGCAGTTACACTATAAGTAATAAAAAAGTAGTAATTACCAATAGGTATAACTATTAATTAGAGAATTCATACGAAATATTACATTAAATATATTATATTTAAAAGTAAGTTGCATGTGTGACGAACATCACCATATTTTTTTTTTAATTTTAAATACAGCAGAGCAGGGCTCTAAGGAAATAATACTTGTATTGCGAGGGACCTTACCAAAATACAATTAACGCAGACAAATTACACCCAGATTCAGAATAGCACTTTATGGATCGCGCACAGTATTATCCTGAGTGGAAATCGAACCCACGGCACTGGCACGGAAAATAAATATCTTAACCACTACGCCATCAATGCATCGTACTAATATTATAAACGCGAAAGTTTGTAATAATGTATGGATGTGAACATCTTTGTTGCTCTTTCACGTAAAAACTAGCGAATGGATTTTGATGAAACTTTATACTAATATAGCTTGCACATCAGAATAACACATAGGCTATAATTTATAGAGATATTTTGTAAATAGGCTAAAATATAACGATAAAAATTGCTTTAGTCAGAAAAAAACGCCCATCTGCGAGATATTTTTTAAGCATTTATCGTTAAAATAGTAAATTAAAAATTCAAAATAATTTGGAATAATTTTAACGAATTGATTCTTATGCGAACAAATGCTTTTATTACTTTCGATATTTAAAGTACATATTTTTTGCCTTTTACCGTGTGTCGTTTGGTACAGTATTTCAAAAGTTAGGACAATTAGAGTGCGCAGTGCTGTGGTCAGGCAGCAACCGGGCGCACTACAGGAATATGGCAAGAAAGAAGATCGCCGATTGTGCGACCCGAACACAAGTAAAGACGTGAGAGCAGTCGTCGTTGATGATTGTTGTATTTTTGCCAGCACTATCGATTTGTAAATAACATACTATACCTGTATATAATAGATAGGTATTGAAAGTTTGTGATATGAAACATCTTTTTGCGCGCCTTGGCAGTAAAATTGTGTCGACTACTGGAAATGATTATGAAATATAGATTGGGTAGGTACTAAGGCAAATGTGGTCATGTTGTGATACTACGCCGCTCTTCTCTAATCATTTGTGTGTGCGGGAGTATGACAGGGGTAGCTGTCTAACATAAATGTGACATTAAATAATTAAATATTACCTAATCCTTACTAATGTTATAAATGCGAAAGTAACTCTGTCTGTCTGTCGCTCTTTCACGCCAAAACTACTGAACCGATCTAAATGAAATGTGGTACACAGATAGTCTAGAGCCTGATAAAAGACATAGGCTACTTTTTAGTACAAAAAAAGGGTTGTAAAGGGGGATGAAAAGTTGTAAGGAATTATCGTCATTTTTAAAGCCAGAAGCTTGAAAATTATTTTTAGGCTATTGATTAGATATAAATAAATATGACATTAACAAGTAAAAATTTACCCTTAAGAGGAAAAATAAAAATAGGGGATGAAAAACTTTAGAAAAGTAACCTTTTACGCGGGCGAAGCCGCGGGCAGAAGCTAGTATCATATAAAAGTTAAAAGGTACAGTCACACAATTTCATCACCACTATATGATGATGACTTAAATATGTGTTACCATATCTTATATTCTAGTGGGAATCAATCAATCATCTCAAAATCAATTTTCTCAAAAATTCATAACACCAACTGTGATTACCAAAACACCCGGGAAGTCTGGGGATTGTGATAATTATAACACATAAGCCTTGGGGAGGCCTATGTTTAAAAGTGGACGTCAATAACTCGATGGATGGATTAGTTTAAGCAGTAACATGTTATCTTAAAATTTATTGTAGGTACAACAGAAAAAGATTATCTCAAGGGGGATTTGGATTTGGTAAGACGAAAGTGTTTTAATTCTATTTGCTGAGTTATATGGCTGAATTTCACTGGGTATGACTGATACTCAATGGAGGTTACTATAATATGGATATTTCCATTTTATTCCAATATCGCCTCATCTTAAAATAGTCGTAAACTATCGATAACGACCCGTAAGGTATTCCATCACTATTTGCCAATATTACCTCCATAGCGAATGTAAAAGCACTTTCAATTCCAATCAATTTCAACTGATCTGCTTTGTGATATTCATTGAATGCTACTCGACCTAATTCCTTAATATAAATTATTTGAGACGAAACGTCATCAGGTATTAATTTCATACAATGTTTCAGAATTTAGCCTTATGTTATTTTTCTTTGCATTATTACGTAAACAAATACAGAAGTTTTAATGTTTTTTTTTTTGTTTTAAAACACATTCCTTATTGCATTTCAATACCTATTTCTTTAGGATCAAATATCCTAAAAAAATATCATTAAGACTTATAAAATGTGCAAACTTAAACTTGGTGAATAAACGTGATATGAGGTTATGTATTTAATTTATTAAATTTCAGAGAAACTATAGCTGGCGATTACCACTAATAAGCCGCAAGTTCAAGCTAAGCAAAATACAAACAAGCTCCTAGCTTCCAAGATATTTTTTACAACCAATTATGAATCTTAGCAGAAACTCTTTCATAGGGTTCCGCTCTTTTTTCTTTTCACACTCAAAAGTGGAAGGGAAGAAGTATATGGGGACATAAAAAAGATGGTAGGATTGTGTGAATGAGGACGTGGGTATTCAAGTAGAGAGACCAGATGTAACGGCTGACAGGCGTTTATGAAAGGAAAGGGAATGTTATATCGACCCCACTTCGCGTAGAAGTTCGATCGGAGTCATCGATCATTTAATGATGACGATGAGTAAGATAAAAAGACCTACTGAATCGTCTGCATATATACCTACATTAGGATTAATTAGAGTAGAGAATGATTGTTTTATTACTTTAATATGCTCCAATAATTAACTCTAAAGCTTAAAATCATATCATAATAAAAAGTGAAAGGATAAACATAATCATTAACCTCATATGTACGAGATCATTCATTAGCCAAGTATTGTATAAGCTCAAATGAAAAATAACTTCAAAAGATTGATTGATCCAAATTTGCTATAGGTTATTGGCCTTGGATCATAATAACGGTGTTATTAGAGAGATAACGTACGTCTAATTCTCAATTTTATGAACGACTCCTAAATTTTAGATAACACTTAAGGCAATAGAGATATGTATCAACATATGAGGATAATTCATATTTTATGTTAATTGATGTTAAATAAAATTAAAATTTTAAGTGAGACTTTTTTATGTAGGCTACGATGTGGACACACATTGTCCTCTTCGTTCGGGGCAAGGGAAGGGCGACCTGTGGTCCCGTAACCTATCGTATTGCCTCCCCACCGCCATTGGGCCGGCGACTGGTACCGCTTCCTTGACATCCGTTACCAGCCCGGCGGGTTACCCTTTCGGATACCATCCCCATCGACGCCCCAGCCTGCTGCCAGGGCGTCACCCTCACGCGGTCAGCCTCTCTGCGGGTGACGGACTATTCCCCGGTCCAGTCACCCGCGGCCTTGTCTAAGGCGGGCATAAGGCGCAGGTACTCGCGCCTGCGCTCCAGTTCCTGACGCTGTCGAGCATAGCCTTAGCGATGGTCGACAGCGCCAGGTCCGCACCTCGGCACCGATGACTACGGCGAGTTCACGGCGTTGCGCTACCCAGGCCGTACAAACCTCGAGCGTATGCTGCGCCGTGTCCTCGTCGCAATCGCAGTGGTAGGACGGTATCCGACGGTACTTACCGAAGCAACCATGTCCCGTTAAGACCTGCACCAGATGGAGGATTGCGCAACGACCGATGATCTCACGGCGGGCGTCACCCCGCCAGGCGGCCAACTCGCGGGGCAAGACATTGCCGCCCCCTGCCAGCAAAGTCCGACGAGCATCCCCGCCTCCAAGTCCCACAGGGAAGTTCCGACCAACAGGCGCGCTGCCTCCGTCGCCACCGTGCGGTATCCGCGTATAATCCTGACCGCCATGGTCCTTTGTGGTCGCCACAAGAGAGTCCTGAAATGGGCAGTCAAGGACTCTGCCTACACGAGTACACCGTACAGGGCCATGGACCGAACCACCCCCAAGTACAACTGTCGGCACGTGGCGCTGAGTCCGCCCACATTTGGCATAAGCCACGAAAGGGCGGACGCCCCACCCATTCCGGACGGGGTACCGAAGGCAAGGACTAAATACCAGTGGTCATCCAAACGGTGATAGAGGTCGGATACGATAGGTTATGGGGTTGTACGCCGTTCCAACATCGCCCTGGGTGGTTTGAGCGGGTGTGACCTGGATCTTATTATATCCAAAAAAATATCAGTTAGTCCAACCATCATCATATCCATTCTTGGACATAAGCATTCCCACATCAAAAGTATAGATACATAAATTAGGTGTGGAAATTTCAAGCTGTAAGTATACTTTTATTTCACAAAGACATTCTCATTATGTCAAAATAAAAAAACTGCCTTCTAAAGGAATAAAATATTTACCTTGAACCACATAAAAAATACGCATTCTCAGTTTCATAACATATCAATTGGCATATACGACACTTTTTCTTTGTATGTTATTTCACAATAAATGCGTCTATATCTATTAAGATAAAGTGAGAGATATAAAGCAAAATAATTTGTGGTTCATTCTCGACGTTATTGCGAAGCCTTGACTAAACTGTTGCCATCAATTATTCGGTGAGTGGCTATATTTGTGTCTGATATTATTATGTTAGTACCTATTCCGTATTATGAGTACTATAATATAGTGATCGAATTAAGCTAAAACTTAATTACCTAAAGCTAAGATTAGCAATAGTTTCATAGTTCAATAAATAATTAAAGCTAAGTTTTAAATTAAAATATTTACAGAAAAATAGAAGAAAATAGAATAAGGAATAAAAAATAAATAAATAAAAGGAGAAACAAAAGACGCAATCAGGCACCGAAAAATTCCTCCGCATCACTGTCCACTGGTAATGTGCCCAGAAGGCTAGGAGCATTGCCACGTTGAATGGCAATGTTAACCTTTTGTGCAAAATATAGGCCAGCCCTCTGATCACGTGAAGCAGCGATTAATTTTTTTGCGATCTCTTTAAATAAAATGCGCGCATTGGGACCTCAAGGCCCAAGAGTTTCGACCCCAAACGGCTCGAAAATATAATTTCCAATAAGGTTATTATACTTTCGCCGCTTAAGCTCCTCTGCAGCGCCAGCACAACCTGACGTGTTTGGAAGATGTGATGGCGCAAGGGGGTCAACGCAGGTCGCGTCCCACACCAAAGGCCTACCCATCCTCCAGGGCAGTAAGGACATGCCGTCCGGTCTCTTACCATCGTCGCGTACCAAGCCGTTGGGTTCTTTAACAGCTGGTATACCGGCGGTGACAACAGCTAGACGGATAATTTCGTTGAGATTGGCATGCCTTGATATTCTACCTGCGCTCCTGCCGCACGATAGGCCGTGGTGTCCGAGACTATCAACTTGCTGTCCACAGTGACATTGATGCGGAGAAAGAACTGGAACACCCAAACGAAGGCAAACTGCAATAGGGAAGGTAGTATCATCCAGCATAGTACCTATACTGGGTGACGGTAGTGCCTGTATCCAAATACCAGATCCCCATTCTGACACAGCCAGCAAACGAGCGCGCTCTGCAGATCCAACAGATGTATTTAAGAGATTTTCTCTAATTGCTCTGCAAAGCGGCAAGTCCCACTGTCTCTGAGAGAGAGGGTTGGTGGGCAAGACAGTGTTTGGACAAGCCATTTTCCAAGCATTCAAAGCATCAGTCTTGCATAATACTTCTGAATTAACCAGTGTGCGCATTAAAATTTTCCTGGTTAATTCTTCTGTGCTATGGACTGATGATAGGAACGCCGGTAAGCTCACACTGGAAATTTTGCATATGCCAAGTCCACCTAAGTGAACCGGAAGTGATGCTTGTAGCCATGCTCGATCATTTAGATTTACATTTAAAATTTTACTTAGAGTGGTTCTAATAATATTATCATTTTTTTCTAAAAGGTATGAATGTTTAAAAAAATAATTATTATTATTTTTTGATTACTGGAATTCGATTGAGATTGTTATAACACAACTTTAGAATAGTAGTGTGAGTGAGTTCTGCTACTTTTCCTACTAGAGGCTCATGATTTCGATTCCCGTTAAGAATAATTTTGTGTGATTCACGAATTGTTTTCAGTCTCGGCTCTTTATGTTCATTAATTGATACGAATTACTGTGGTAATAGGGTAAAAACACCTTTATGCTACTTCTTACTTTTTCATGAGTGTCGAAAAAATCATTTATCTTTCTAGAAGAATGGGAATAACTGCTCTTCTGGGAATCATAAAACGCCTAACTGCGATCGCCAACCTGCCAGCCAAGCATTATGACATTTTCTCCTCATTTAAGGGCGAGGCTTACGTCCAGTATTGGAAAACGACAAACTGAATGATGATTATGAAGATGAATTGATAGAATAATGCCATTCTATGTTCAGCATCTCTCTAAAAATATTATAGCTATAATTTCACATATAATAATATGTCAAAAAATGGACTATAATCTTGAGACACTTTGACATTTACCACGAAATATTATGCTGTCACTAAGCTTCTTTTAAGTTTTGTAATATAATATTAGACGCACAATACGATAATAATTTATTTTGGGTATCAGGCGATCAGAAATAATGCACCAGAACATTAGTTTCGTGCGTTCGTTAAAAGTAATAAATCTCCTGTACCGTTTGTACACCGTCTTTTAAAACACGTTTCATTTTAAAATTGTTAGTCATTTGACATGTTAGATTTCTATAAAATTCATTAGTGAAATTGAAAGGGATTACTGAAAGAAGGACTTTAAACACATGTGGGTTTAAAGTCGTTGTCTATTTATTTGTTTTGTGTTATCATCTAAAGGCCACAGTAGTGACAAACCCATATCTATTGTAAATCCGTGCGAAATATTATATATTTATTAAATCTGTTCCAAAATTGTAATACTTTTTTTTTAATGCTATGGTGGCAAACGAGCAAGCAGCACACTGGATGGTAAGTGTTACTGCCACCATGGGGTATAAGCTAGGATGCTGCCTAACAATCAAAACCTACCTAAGTTAGGCTTTCGGTTCTCTCGCTTACCGAATGAAGCGCAACAGCCTATTTATTACCACTACTCAGACGTCGATTTTCTGCAAGGGGTGGTACTAGCACGGATGGTCCAGCCCGCGGTTGCAGACAGAAAACAGTCAACAGTGTGGCCCTATCAGTGCAATTATTGAAGGGAAAGTTCTTTATCGGCGTTGGAAAAAACTTTACCGTCACACTTTTTTTTTTTTCGGTTAAGCGTCACATTTTTCCGTTACGCGCCATATGTTTTTTTTTGAAGGGAAACTTTTTTTTAGCGCGCATGAGAGTAAAATTTTTTTTTTTTACAGATGAAACGCGACACGAGGAACGCGCCACGAGGAACGCGCCACGAGAGAGAGAGAGAGAGAGAGAGTACACGCTATTGGTTGATGTATGTAAACGAGATTTAAAAAATAGTTTATTGTTTTTTTTTTTTTTACACACCACCCTGCACTAAGGAAATAAACCTTGTATTGCGGGGGACTTTACAAACATGCAATTAACGCAGACAAATTACACCCAGACTCAGAACAACACTTTGTGGATCACACAAAGTATTGTCCTGCGTGGGAATCGAACCCACGGCACTGACACGGAAGGTCGGTATCTTAACCACTACGCCATCTGTGCAGTCAGTTTGCCAAAGTTACACTTCTGATATGTGTACTTTGTACGCTCGCATATTTTTTTTTATTCTCATGTATGAACTATAGAATTACAATATTATTTAAGTTTATTAAAATTACTAGGGAAAACTTCATCAGAATTTTAAATTTAAAAAGATTAAGAATATAGCGTGTCTCAACTTCTTACTTGCCCATCAGAGTCGTCGCCAACCTGCCTGCCAGGTTATTGAACTTTATCTCCCAAGGAGAGACTTATAACAAAATTTATTTGAAACTAGATAAATATCCATTCAGTTATCTGTGCGGTGACAGAGTAAGAGTACAATTCACCAACCCTTATCATACCCGTGGGTGATCGTAAGAGACGGCTAATGGATATAAAACGCATATAACATATATGCAAGAGAAGGCATACTCGATACAAAACCGTGTTGGCATGGGCCAACAACACGTCTGACCAGTGTGGGATAAGTAGGTCAATTTTCCTCTCATTACGGAGGAGGCTAGAGCCCAACGGTGGGACATCTATGAGATAACATGATGAAATATCCATTCATCCTAATAATCTTTCGTTTTTAAATATTAGTAGCCCGTGACACGTTAAATGGCAAATATTAAAATGTAAACATCATCATCATTCGCCTACTCTTATCCCAATTTGCTTGGGGTTGATACAATATGTACTCTTCCTTCATTATAGATATTGTAAAAGTTATTAGCAATAGTTTTATGACCGGCCGCCTGCCAGACGTCAACCGTCCTTTGTAATATAATTGTTGACCAAACGGCATTAGATGGCCCAGGTCGTTATAAGACACTAAGTCGTCTTTTACGATATCCACGAGCAAAGTAAGGTAGTATTCGTAGCCGCTACCACACAGCTAAAAGTAAACATACATACATACATACATATCATCACGCCATATCCCTTGCAGGGTAGGCAGAGAGAACAGAGTTCCAGAGAACTCTATCCTTGCATACTTCACTCGCTTCCTCAATATTCATAATTCTCTTCATACACGCTCGCCGGTTTCGGAGACTCTTGACTCCACCTTCCTTCAGTACGTGATCCTAGGTAGGTTAGTCTCGGTCTCCCCCGGTACCTACATCCTTCCACTTTCGTAAACAATTTACACTTTAATATTTACTTACAATAAAACTTCAGCATAAAACCTTAACTACAAAGCTATTAGCCGTTGAACAAGGCCCCAACTATAACGCCTTTATTATCTCTCACTGTCATTTCGTAACATCAACAGTAACTACGATAAGTTTCGCCATTTAATTAACGACTAGTATACGGTAAAACTTAATGCTTATTGTTTATTGCATTTCCCTTGAGATATTTATTACTTCCTATATATTTGGTATCAAATAAGCATGTATTGGCTTCAGTCTTTCAGTGCCTAATATATAACGATCATTCATATTATTATTTTAAATTAAATTCCAAACATTAGCTTATCGTTTTTTTTTTAAAGTCAGTATCCTGTATTGTGGGCGAAACCTATAATTAATGTACACAAATTACACCCCGACTCAGAAAACAAATTGTAGATCATACAGATTATTGTCCTGTGTGGGAATCGAAGTCGCGGTAATTGGCTTGGTAGTTCAGTATTAACCACTACGCCACCTGTGCAGTCTACTTTTGCACATGTTACAACTCATTAACGTTGGTATTATGGGTTTCCTAAAAGACGCTCCCATAGCCGGTTTTTATAACTCTTACGAAAAAATAAAGGCTTGCCTGGCCCCAGGCTGTTGTTATACGCCACCGAAGACAAAGATCGGGTACCGGTGGCCCGCTCGCACGGCGAAGAAGAGGTGCTTGCAGGGTGGGTCAATGGGGTTGCGCGCCGCCTCTTCCGTCACCCCGGACCGATTTGGCGGGGTGCAACGTCCATAGCCCGCCGCAAAAAAAAACCAAAAAAGGCTGTTATACAGAAACGTGAAGCTAATATTGGTTATAAGTGGGTATTTTGATACAAATGTTAATTGGTATTGGTCACAGTTATTGTCCTTGCATTAATTTGCACGGGGATGAGTAAAGATCTATTGCGTGGCAAAATTTAGAAACAAGGTGAAGAGAAACGAAAATTAAGCTTTAATTTTTTTTTATTCGGCCTTGTGGAGAAAATAATTTAATGTCCCATTAAGAAATTTCTGATATGTGATACTTTATCATATCTTTTTGATCTGTAGATTTCTCTTCCACTTCCTTTTCATTGTGCGTTAATACAGGTAATGTTTTTATTTACTGAGCGTAAAAATGACTTTTACGACTTAACAAATTATTTAGGCTAATTTTATTGAGAGAAATACCGAATTCCAAATAATAACACGGCAATGTATTCAGCACCCACATAACATGCTAAATATTGGTCTTAAATATTCATCGAGGTAGAACGATCAGGCTTTAAGTTGACACGTTGTTACCCAATTACACTAACAAATGATGACTTGACTCACACTTGCGTTCCTTGAGTACTGGTATTTCAAACTGTACTGGAGTGTAGTGTGACCATATTTTAACTTGTACAGGACATTGATTTATGTAATGTGATGAAAGAAGTCTATGATAAAATATGTAAATCAGATTATCGACGACTCTACGAAGGGATAATGTCATAATCAACAAACCTGACTGCAGGTTGATTTAAGAGTTCTGCTGTCGAACATTATCAAAATAGTAGTATCAGCCCATCGACATTAGCTATTGTACATTAGCCTCTTCACAAAGTATGGATAATCTCGTAAATCCCACACTTAGAAAATCCCAGACATCGTTCCTAGTTTATGGTATGAGTAGTCCAGAAGAGTTGTTATCCACTTCAGTGATGATTCCTTAGTTGATTTTAAAACTTCTACGGTAAAGTAGAGGGTGCTGATACATATTCTTAGCCATCACCACACGAGGATTAAATTTTTAATGCGTCAATGATTTCCATTAAATTTGATGTGGTAACACTACCTGCATTTTCAGTGCTGGCCACCAACTTAATTATTTAGACACTTAACTCCGAAAGCTCGAGGCAGGTGTGTGAAGTGTCCCTAAACATGTCTGAACGGACTCTCAGAACGAGGGAGACGTTTTAAACTATTCAACTGCAGTAAATTAGGAACTACTATACGTAGTTTATAGAGTTCATATTCTGGTGTATCTGTGATTTTAGAAAAGAGAAGAAAGAATTTGATAAACGTATATAAAATATAAAAACTAGATACACAATTGTCGAAGCGTAGATATTAAAATCAACCGCAAAATTTGCATTTGTTCTTCCTGTGCAAGATTTTGTAGTTCTTCTTCCATTCTATGCCGAGTGTTCGAGTTTGTTTGCTACGCAAGAAATTCTTTTAACAATCCATCAATGGTCATATTGGACCTGTGAGAATAGAAGGTAGTGGGTTGTGCCATGAGTCCAACATATGAAATAGTTCTTGTTCCGTGAGTAAATTGCCGATATAGCCAGACACATTTTTAATAAAATTAAAGAAAACATATTACCTTTTTTGATTGGATGATTTAGATACAATATGTTTGACTTTAAAAGCAAATATTACGGATTTAAGGCACCATGTTTGATAACGAATACAAAGTTAAACTGATAAAATGAAAGGTATGTACAAAGTTTTAATAGAACTTGAAAGACGCACATTTCAAAGGAATACTTCGTAAAACTTCAGCACTTTGTGAATCTGTAAATAAAAGTGGATTTATGATATTTGCCTTCCACAATAATATTTTAGGTATAGACAAAGCTATTCCTTCTGTAACAATATTTTAGATGTAGTTAAAGATATCTTGGCGCTTATTAGGCAATAGTGTATTGACAAAATTATAGTAAGAACAATGATGTTATGTCTATTATTATATTTCAAATTTAAATCGGATTCGGAATAGAAGTGAACACTAATCCGTAAATACATTTTTGAAAATAAGAAAACACTTTTTTTTTTCGTACTAGTAAATTACTACTTTAACGCGACCTTTTACCATAGACTATTGCACTCTAAGTACGATAGTAACACCTAATTCAGGTGTTAAAAACTTTTAAGTCAAAAACCATAATTTAAGCTTTAAGATACATTATCACAGATTACATAAGTATACGTATATGATTTGTGATTGTTTTTTCTTAATATATAAAACAAAGTCAATTTTGTTCGACCACTTATAACTCGAGATTGACTGGACTGATTTTCATGGTTTTTGATTTGTTGGTACCCGCTCCATCCTAATGAGCAGAATAACTATATATAAACTAAATCATAAAAAAAGAAAATAAAAGTGAAAATAAAATGTGATAAAAAATAACTTTTAAATAAAAAATATTGCTGCCAAAATAAAAAATATAGCTGCTCACATTGAAACGCGTACCCGTGTTACAATTTTAAATTTTGCGCATTTTATGTAAAATCTTTCGCTGATATCAAAATTTCGCTGATATCAAGTGTCAATTAATTGAAAATTTTAAATTTGTCTAACGCCAGTTTACAGTAATAATTAAAAATGTGTACATATCTATATTAGGCAGCATAGAGCAAATGTCTAATAGCTTTCACGCCATCATAATATTTTTTTTCCTTTATCTAATAACCTTTTTTTTTGGTGGCGGGCTATGGTGTGGTCACGCCCCACTAATCCGTCCGGGGCGACAAAAGAAGCGGCACACGACCTCATAGACCCGCCCTACACGTACCTCTCTTCGCCGAGCGAGCGGGCCACCGGAACTTGGTTTTTGTCTTCGGTGGCCCTTATCTAATAACCTACTAAACTTTTCTTAGTATTTAATATATTTCTTTAATAATCTCAAAATTTTTAACTAGAAGTCAAGACGACATTCACAAGATTGACCGATCCAATGTTAGTGAAACAGTACGACGTCTGCTGGGGTACCTAGTTGAATAATAAAAAAAGAATAAACTGCATACATCATTTAATACTCTGCAAAATAACAAAACAACTAATTAAGTATATTAATTAACATATACAATTAATTCAGTGCTTGTATAACAGGTATCTAATCAACTTCTTTATTTAATGGTCCTATAAGTATGGTAATTTAAAACATTAGCATGAATACTCATTTCCTGATTCAAAGTACTAGTACCAGTAGAAGTATATCACAATGAATATAATTACATTTTTTAATTTATTAAGGAAACGGAGAAATCAGAAAACTAACTAGATCCAGCTAGTTTCACTTAGGAAAGCCTTTTAGCTTTTATCTTTAATAGTTCCAATGGATTAACAAGATCTTGAGAAACTTGACCCCTTTACGCCTATCAGTTGTTTTAACCTACCAATGAAATCAACAGGTTTATTACGAGTAAGTACAACACGTTTAGCTTAGTTATAATGAGAGGTTGATAAAATGTCCAGATGTTGTCAATAAACAAAATATACCAAGCATGATTGCAAAATGTTTTAGTGAAATGTTTTTAGTACCGAATTTAACATACTCGTACACTTTATATAGGCACTGCAATGTCTTGAAGTTGTCGCAGTGTGTGATAAATATTGGGTATGCCTTTAGTGACTGGCCATTCATCATTCCAGCTTATATATATCCCACTGTTGGTCTAGAGTCTCCTCCATAATAAGTAGAAAATTGATCTACTATACCACGCTAGTCAGACGTGTTGGTTTGTACGGTGTTTTCCTTCTCTTTTTTATTAATAATTTTCATACTAAAATTTCATTTAAATAGTTTTTTTTTGTAATTACATGTTAATATAATACTAATGTATACAACATAACAATTTTATAAATTGAACTAATCTAGATGTAGATCTGATCAGTGAGTTAAAGTTATCATAGAGTCTTATAATAATAATTAATTTATAAATACATACTTATCATTCTTGTTTAGTCTAAGAACGTACTACTTATCGCTTATTTCTAATACATAAGATACTGTTATGTGTAAGGGGTGGGACCTGGTAATCTGTTAGACAGGATCATTATCCTAGTACAGATATCAGTTCCCTCACAAAGGCTACCCACAAATTTGTTTGAATTGTAACTAAGTAATTATGTAGTATGTATGTGTACCTTTGTGTAAATTAATTAATTAAATAAAAAAATTAAAAAAAAAAAAAAGATCAATCTTAGTTCCACATATATCATTATCCAGCCCGATTTAAAAACATCATCTTGTGGAAGGAAAGTAGAACATGATGCTTAGAATTTTGACAAAATTTTATTATAAGACTAACTGATATCAATCTCTTTGTGTAGTCCGCACTTCATATGATCAGATTCTTCAGATTTGCTGACACTCGCAACAAAAAATAAGTTGTTGTGATATAACATTACTGTATTTGTGGTACAGTATTTGTGGGACTACACGTTATTATTTCAACATACATATCGTATAATTACCTACAATACATTACGTTCAATACTAATTTAGTTGATTGATATCTGTTGCAATAATAGCTATACAAAATGCGACTATGTGTATAAAACTACTTAACTACCACTACTTTTTTTTACATCGATTTGAATGTTCAATTATATATTCGTTGAGGTAACGCATTATGATTACCAAACATAATACATTCTTGTTTTGGAAAAAAATATTGATTTTGTATTTGCTACTTCATCATCATCATCATCATCATCACAGTCCATCAATATCCCACTGTTGGGCTCGGGCCTCCTCCGCAGTGGGAGGAAAAATTAACCTACTATACCGCGCTGGTCAGACGAGTTGGTATAGGGTTTTGTTTCGAGTTTTCCTTCTCTCGCATAGATGTTATATGCGTTTTATATCCCATAGTCGTCTCCTACGATCACCCACGGGTAAGATATGGGGTGGTGAATAGTATTCTACTCCGTCACCACACGGAGATTTGCTACTTAGTAAATAATAAGTCTTCATTCCTGTTCTTATCCCAATTACTTGGGGTCAACATAATATTTACTCGTACATATTGCAAAGATTATTGGCAATAGTTTTATGACCGGCCGCCTGCCTGACGTCAACCATACTAGTGAATGTAATTGTTGATCATACGACATCAGCTGGAGTTAGCCCAATTCGATGTAAAGTTCTTATTCGTCTTATACGACATCTACGTGCAAAGCAAGAGTTGATAGTATTCGTAGTCGCTATTACATTGCACAAAGTAAATAATAAATACGATTTTTATTTTATATATGACTCCTCGAAGTTTTTAAGATAACTTAGTATAATTTTGATGTCTGATCCACTTAGTAACTCCAATTCAATAATATTAATATTTAATAATAAAAACGTACTGGCGAATATGAAAATGTTTAAGCTGTTTTCTTTTCTATTTTTAGCCGTTGTTTAGAATTTTTAATTTTCTTTAGTGTTTAAAGCACGCCTATATAAAAGCGAATAAAATATGTTTTTCTAAATCGGTAAATTTAGATTTTTAACGAGAATGACAAACCGAAATCGTTTTTTTATATACGTAAAAATTGCGTTTTTTTTATTGTTATTTTTCTGATTTAAAGAGATATGATTATACTGCAAATTTTAGTTCACAAACATACATCATCACGCCATATCCCTTGCAAGGTAGGCAGAGAGAACAGAGTGCCAGAGAACTCTATCCTTGCATACTTCACTCGCTTCCTCAACACTCATAATTCTCTTCATACATGCTCGCCGGTTTCGGAGACTCTTGACTCTACCTTCCTTCAGTACGTGACCAATCTGGTCTAGATAGGTTAGTCTCGGTCTCCCCCGGTACCTACATCCTTCCAGTTTCGCATTGTATATCTTCTTAACCAGACGTTAGAAATAGAAATATAATTTTAATAATTTAATTTAAATAGAAATTCAAATTATTGAAATTTCTATCATTTAATATGCTTAATTATTTATAAATACCCGATTACGAAACGAAAAATGAAGTGGCAGCACGATTGGGCCGGATTCCCAATAGGTGCGGGTTCGAACCCCGCTTGTGACATCATTTTTCGTTTCTTAATCGGGTATTAAATAGAAATTTTAGTTTAGACAAAGACAATGTAACTTATAGTTTGAAGTAATAAAATTAATTGCACCAAATGCTGAAAAATACAAACATAAAACAATTTTAAACCTCAATTTTAGCACCACGTTAAATTTATTAAAATTGCAACTTTTTATTTTATTAGGTAATAAAAATACAATGTTTATTTAGGTTATCGATATTCCAAATACATTATATATCTTACTTGTAGAAGGTTTATTTTGTAATCTATAGATACTAATATCCTGTAATGTGGGTTGAATTACGACACCTCCTGCGCCAGAACAGAGTTAATATTCAATACGCAAATATTATAATGATTGTCATTTCGATATAGCCATATAATGTGTACTTAGTAGATACTAATTGAAATATTTTATATTGCTTATACTAATGTAGTATGTCTACAAATGTGCACTTAGAGATAAGAATTAATTACAAATTTGTTATTGATCTCTGATGTTTACGCAAGTATTACACATTTATAATAAAACTAAACGTCGGTACTCGTACATGCGAACCTGCAATGTATTGTTCAAAATGTCGGGAAAATAAAAATCAAATACAAACGCTATAGAATCCGTAAAAATAGTTTTATTTCAAATCCGTACTAATATTATAAATGCGAAAGTAACTCTGTCTGTCTGTCGCTCTTTCACGCCAAAACTACTGAACTGATCTAAATGAAATTTGGTACACAGATAGTCTAGAGCCTGATAAAGGACATAGCCTACTTTTTAATGCAAAAAAATAGGGTTGTAAAGAGTGATGTAAAGTAGTAAGGAAGTATCGTCATTTTTAAAGCTAGAAACTTATTTTTAGGCTATTGATTAGATATAAATAAATTTAACATTCAAATTTTGTAAAAAATTTACCCTTGGGGAAATAAAAATAGTAGCAACCGTTTACGCGGCCGAAGCCGCGGGCAGAAGCTAGTTATAGATATATTTCATTTATATACAAACATTGATGTGAATGTAGTAGTTATATAGAAATCAATAACTGTGTGGCTGTTTTCTTTTTAAATATAATTTTATTGCGTCACTAACATATGTTTTTTTTTAAGAATTATTATGGCGACGTCATAAATATCCTTATGCCAAATATTTATTTATTAATTAATAAGATTATTTTAATGTTATTATAAATCAAAATAATCCTTATTTATTGATTAAAATTGAAATTACTCTTATTTCATTCAAGTCGTTGTACGTCAGTAACTCAAATTGCCTCCTTCAATAGTGTGGTGGTCGCTATTTATAATTTCCTCTGGGATATTGGCGAAACACGAAAATATGTAAAGCACTATACTATGCATCTACTGCACATAATTTCGTCTTCGCAGTATGTCTGCACATGTCTTTGAAAATTAATCAATATCATAAATTACCATATACGGCTTTGCCTTCCCGCTATTCAATATAAATTCCATCGGTTAGTCTTGGTCGTTGCATACCACTGATACATAGATGCAACGCGTACACAACATGTGTAATGGTCGTGGATATAATCATCCACATACTTATGTATTTACAACAAATAGTTGACATTGCTCCGTACGTATAATAATATTCCTTTTACAAAAAGCTTTTTTGCTTTTTTTAGAATTTTCTTTTACCTCATACTAACTCGTTTAGTCTTTAGATAAAATCTTAAATCGAGTAATGAGTTTGCTGTCTACAAATTTTCTATAGAAAGCACGACTTACTGCATAACAATTTACTGCTTTTGCACGCCTCATAAGTGAAGCGTTGAGGTGATGCTCTACTCTCGACATATGAAATCAAGGACTTTACAAAACTAAAAACGACTGTATTTTTCTCACACTGCACTTATAGGATAATATTATCATACATAAATCAAGAAAAAACATTCTTGTAAACGTATTTGATATTTTTAAAAAGCAATTATTTTGTTTAAAGTTTCTTACTTTCTTATAGTTGATTCAAAACATATTTGAGGACGTCCGGATGTTTCCGTAAGGATCTGGTATTCTCACGACCGTAAGATTAATGTATCGAAGTTTTTTTCTTTTATTAAATGCTTCATAATCGCTACGCACTCTTTCCTTTCGAAAATGGCTTGGTAATTCTTTGTCGTTTATTGCTATTAATAAAAAACTAAACTGCTTAGTCTTTAGTGTATGTATACCTTATGAAAATTGATTTCGTTTACATTCTTTGTTCGTCCATTCGGACAGACAAAGGGTATAAATCCCATACAGCCATGGGTTCGTTTACAATGCTGCAAGTATTGTAAACGAACAGCTATGTTTAGCACTACGTCGAGAATGGCACGAAATCTCAAAAGTATTTTCTTTTTCATTTTAATTTATGGCATTAACTACTAGTAAATGATAAATAAAATAAAAATTATGAGGCGTGCACTTTTGGATATTTCTAATTATTTATGAATTACATTAAACTAAAAGCATAATAATACATACATAACAACCCCAAAATAAAAAGCAGCTAATTGCCAATTGAGTAAGTAGTGGGTACTTACTTACTCTTCTTTACTCTTTACTATTAAATATCCGCTTTTCAATTTTTGCTCGACTGCGACGAAGCCAAAAAGAGGTTCGGCCAGGTTGTATGCATAATCATCTATTCACTCATAATTTATTATATCTCATTAAATTTAAAAAAGAAAGCCACTATTTTGTAATTTAAAATAATGGTATCTACATCCGCGAACTGGTCCGTCCGGGAAAGACCACAGTCTCGCAGAAAATCGATTTCTCAGCAGTGGCAATGTCCTGGTGCGCTTCGATAGGTGAGCGTGAAAGCTGGCAGCCCAACTTTCTTGGTGGGTTTGGGGTTTACATTTGTGGACAGTGGCCCAGCTGTTCCCCTGGTATTGCAAAGGTGCGTCACCGGCAATAACACTTACCATCAGGTGTGCTGTTTTTTGTAAAAAGGAAGGTACATTTAAGCACTTTAAATCAAAGACGATATCTACATAACTACCCATTTCAGGAATAAGTCATAACTTTCAGAACAACAAAGTTGTACGAGTATAAGTTAAATGAAACCCTTTATGATCTAAATGAAATCGCTTCCATCATAAAGGTTCTACATTCGATGTCAATTTAACTGCAATATTACATATTAACACAAAGTTTTTCCATTCAACTTATAATGTGAACATTTCATCGGTAGACTTCCATGATCAAGATTTGAAACTTTTGATGTGATTATGAAAGATCTTGTAACATCTCGTAGTATTAAATTTCGTTCTTTGAAATTCAGATGAATAAAAAAAAAGTGTGTGTGTCAGCTCCGACGCACGACTGGAGTTTACTCCTTAAGTACGATTATCAAAACCGGCGCAAAAAAAGCTCATTTGACTAAAAATAACATATATATTTTTATTTACATTTATTAAAACTGTTCAGTGAAGTATTATCTCACGTCAGAAAGTGAAAGGTGCGCAGAATAGGTTGCGCACCAAAAACGTAACGAGGTCAATCGATCACTAGATATTACTCCTCAAATTTTTCTCATACTGGGCGCCTTATATTAAAATCGATTCTTAAGGAGTAAACTCCAAAAAACAAATATATCTTAGCATATAGGTAGTATTTATATATTATGTATGTATATGCGATACACGTTATTATTTGATATATGTGACATACTATTTCACTTCAAGCATATATTTTATTTAAAAGAAAATATCCACCCATCCACCAGCCTGTAGTTATCCACATACATAGGCCTCCTCACGAGAATGTCATACCTGCGACTTGCTTCTTGCGACTCTCAAAATTTCGTCAGTCCATCTATTTCTAGTGGGTAGTCGTCCTACGCGGCGTCGTTCGTTTCGCGGTCGCCATTCAAAACTTTTCTTCCCCTACGGTTGCAGTATCGACAAGCCACATGGCTTGCCTACCGCTACTTCAACGTATTAATTCTTTGGGCTATGACGATTACACCAGCTTCTCTACCGATTTCCGTATTCCAGATTTTATCACGTAAAGCCCTCTATCTATCTCTAATCCCCTCTATCTATAACACGCTGAGTGACTTTAAGCTTTTTTATGAGGCCGACAGTTAGAGACCACATAAAACAATAAAACACTATCTTTATTGTAATATTTTAAACACTAACTATGGGTACTATGATTTTTATACATTAATTTAAGTTTAGTTGAAGTTCAATACAATTTATTTTTATCATCAATAAGCGTCCGTTGCTTCTAACTAGAATTGAATGAAACCAATTATAGTACTGAATAGGTAATTGATTTTGGATGAGACTATTCAAGTAAATAAATTAATAATGTGAATATATTAATGAGGTTAGTTTTTCATTTTTAAACACAGAAATACGTCCTATAAATTGAGTAAACTATGGTGTGATTCGTTCAACTACCCGTGGGGACTGAACCGCAGGGTAGAGCCCTATAACCCACAGACTTTCCTCTTTACATCTATTATGTGGGTGACCAGAAACGATTCTTTTAGTTCGGTGACTATCTCTACGGCCCTGGAGGCACTTTATAAAATAAAACAAGATCTTCATCAGTAATCTCAGACTGCTGACGATGCAAATTCGTAAAGCCATACTTAATAGTACATAGATTGTTTGGTGTAAGGACAGTGAATCCACAACATTGATAATAATGATAATCACCTTGATAAAGTAGTTTAAAGACGGAAGAACTGACTATAAATGGTTTTATTTTAAGCAACTAAATTTGTCTATTACTTGATTTCTATCTTATTACCTTTGATTGTGGTATTTAGGTTAATTTAGACTTTTATAAATGTAAACCTTGTGCAATGATATTATAAATAAGTAATAAAAGGTAGTAATTATTCATATTTATTTCAAGATTAAAATTTTAATGTAAGACGAGATAATTATTAATAAAATTTTGGCGATAACCGAGCAAAAATGTCGCCAATAAGGATAGTATAGTAGAGGAAAGGAAAGGTGCTTTGTTTTGAAAGAGTTCAGAGAATAACGCACATAGCCAAACGAAAAATTCACTTATGATTGTAAAAAAATTGGCGAATTTTCGCTTGCGCCCCGCTAACAAAAAGTATCAAATTCTGAAACTTTCATTGAAATAATTCTCTTTATATATGAAAAATTAATTCAAATTTCAGCTACTACCAAACAAAATAGCGACGACTTTTAGACGACTTTTAGTTATGTACTTTTCCTTTTAGTTATTACTATCTCCACTTACGAGTAGTTTGTGGCCTAAGGTACTTAACGAAATGGTATCATCTCGTTACTGATAGCATAACTTGCGGCACTTATTGATAGTATAAATAACACCTATTTGTTCAATTTGGTTTCTATCAGCGACGCCCCGAGCCGAGGTGCGTTCACCACAGGGTGAGCCCTCGGGCGTTGTCGCTTAAAATTTTACCGGGTTGAGAGCCCTCAGCGCTCACCCATAGTCCGGGTTAAGCTGTGACAGCCATCTGCGGCTAACAGCTAAAAGACAGACACAAAAAAAAAAAAAAAAATCAATTTGGTTCATTAACACTTCAAACCTGGAACAAGCAACAATACCGAAACTGAAAATTCTCGCAATTTTGAGCACCGCGCAGTGAGTAAATTGCTTGTAAAAAGAGGAAACTCGCCGAAAGATATTTTTGAAGAAATATCATCGGTTCTTCAGGATCCGGAATCCTGAAGAACCGATGATATTTCCATCATATACAATGGTAAAAAAATGGATTCGACTTTTTAAACAAGAAAGAGAGAGCTGTCAAGACGACCTCCGCCCGGGCCGCCCTGTGACAGTAGTGACCGAAGAAGACAACAGCAAAAAAAGAAAGAAGACAGTAGTGTTCAAAAAGTTGTAAAATTAGTATTGGCCGATCGAAGAATAAAACTGTGGCAGATAGCTGAAGAGTTACCGATTAGTAAAAAGCGAATCGGAGAAATTTTACACCTAAATTTACACATGAAAAAAAATTGTGCGCGTTGGGTACCGCGAATGCTCACACCACTCGACAAACAACGACGACTAGCGAGTTGTAAGGATTTTTTGGAGTTGGGTCAGAACGAATCGGACGAAATTCGTAACCGCATTGTGACAGTAGACGAAACCTGGATTCATCAGTATGATCCTGAGTCCAAACAAGAGTCTATGCGGTGGATTAAAAAAGGAGAAAGACCACTAAAGAAGTTTAAAGTGGAAAAGTCGGCCTCTAAGATTATGACCATTTTCTGGGATAGAGAGGGAATTTTATTAATTGATTACTTGCCTATAGGAGCTACTATGGAATCGAATGGTCAATACCTCGACAATTTATTGGGTCAGGCACGTGAAGCAGTCATACAGAAGAGATGTGGCAAATTGGCGCACGGTGTGTTGTTTCTGCAAGACAACGCGGCCGTTTACACCGCTCGCGTTTCGGCCACTGGGTTCGCAGAAATTGATCATTCCCCCTATAGTCCGGACCTGGCTCCCAGTGATTTTTTCTTTTTTTCGAAACTGAAAAAGGAGTTAAGGGGCGAAGATTTTCGCATGACAATGAGATGAAGTCAGCCGTGGAGAGTTATTTTCAAGAGAAATCTTCAGAATATTGTTTCAATGGTTTAAAGGCATTGTATTCACGATGTGAGAAGTGTATTTCACTTGAGGGTGATTATATTGCAAAATAAAAATTAATAAACTAATCTTTTCTTCATTAAGTAACCTAGGCCGCGAATTTATCAGCCACCCCTCGTACATTCAAATATTAAAAAAAAAACTCAAATATTATCATACATACATATCATCACGCCATATCCCTTGCAGGGTAGGCAGAGAGAACAGAGTGCCAGAGAACTCTATCTTTGCATACTTCACTCCCTTCCTCAACATTCATAATTCTCTTCATACACGCTCACCGGTTTCGGAGACTCTTGACTCCACCTTTCTTCAGTACGTGATCAATCTGGTCTAGGTAGGTTAGTCTCGGTCTCCCCCGGTACCTACATCCTTCCACTTTCGCATTGTATATCTTCTTTACCAGACGTTCGTTCGGCATTCTTTCCACATGTCTGAACCATCGGAGCATTCCCTTTCGCATCTTTACACCAATTCTTCTTTCATACCTACTCGCTCTCTTACGTCGTCGTTACGAATGCGGTCGGTCAGCCTAACTCCACAGATTTTTCGCAGAGATCGCATTTCGACTGCATTAATTTTACTTTCATACTCTTTTCTGCATACCCAACTCTCGCTTCCATACAGTAATGTTGGGACAAGCACTGCGTTATGTATTGCTACACGTGCCTTCTGGCTGAGGTGGTGGCTGCCGAGAAGTTGGGCCAACGCTCCGTTCACTCTATTTCCCGCATTCACTCTTCGCTCTATATCAGTGGTGTACCTTCCATCTCTGCTAAATCCACATCCAAGATATACAAATTCATCCATATTCATTCAAATATTATCAACCATATAAAAACCAAAGCCTTGAACATTACCCGTAGCTAAACTACATCAATAATAATAAACTCAAACTTAAAGACTACAATATCGACAGATAACGTGTAATCTTAATTTTTATGCGTGTTCTTAAAGTAACTTTAGCTATAAATGCAGTGGCATGAGTCACGCAATGCAACTTCGATGATTTAGGCGGATTAGTGTTAGATGTGGGGGACAAAGTTTTGACTTCATCGAGGCAAGCAGCGTCCTACAAATCACTGTCTTGTGTAAGTAAATATTACTTTGTATAACTTGTAAATACATATTGAGTACGATGATATCTGCCTTAGAATGTTAAATGTGAAGGACAATATGTACATATATACATTATTTCTTGTACGTCTGAATGATTCTGGTCCTTTGATTTCATCTTCTCAGCTCATATATGTCTCACTGCTGGGTTCGAGCCTACTCCTGCTCCTCAATAGGTGGGCAATTGATATACTATAGTCAAACGGATTAACGGACGGACGGATGGTAAAGCATTTTATTTAGAAATTTTCCTTCTCTTGCATAGATTTTATTTTTATATTTAACCTTAGTCGTCCTTTACGACACCCATCGCTAAGAAGGTGGGTGAATAATTCTTACATTGTCACCACAGGAAAAACGTGTAATTTCTTTCAAGACTACATCTTTTACTTAAGAAATAAGCCTTATATTGCGAGGGACTTTACAAACATAATTAACAAACATAAATAACAATCAGACTCAGTACAACAATTTATGGATCGCACAAAGTATAGTCCGGCACGGAATTCGTACCCGCGACACTTGGCGAAATTTTTGCGGTAATGCTGTTAAATATTAATGGAAGTTCAACTATGTACCTCGTTATAAAATTAGACTAACGCTATTCGCTGCATTCTTGGTGCGAATCTAAATTAAGAATCAATGTCAACGCACTCCAATCAGTAACATTGCAAACACGATAACATATCACATTATATGTGTTAATCGTTCAAAATCACGATGTGATGGTCCATTATCGTTTATTATCACGAATTGTCTAGTGATAGCCTTTAATAATGTTTGTGTTCAGATAAATCGTGTTTTCTGACGCCATGTAATAAATCGACCATAATGTTTTTATGATACATTAACAAATCACACATATCGTAAAGTTTGGTAGTTAAATAATGATTATATAAAATATTGTATTACATATAATGTGTACATTTTTTATTTTATTTTTTATTTTACAAAAACTGTCATTACATACATATATCTATTGGCTAATTTTTAGTTTGGTATTATACACTTACAGATAAAGTGTGTGGCAGTATAAACAAAATTTATCTAAAAAATTCAAAAACTGTACGCTTATAGTGAACTTTATAATCTAAAAATATAATATCTGGAGGACCGAGCCTTGCCCGGTATTTTCTTATTAGTATGTTTTGGCAGATATATTTAAATATAATAAAAATAATGAAAAATAAATTAAATAGACAAAAAGTACAAAAAATATATACTAAAAAATTAATCGAGCAAAAAGGAGCCAAAATCACGTTTGTTCTATGGGAGCACTCCTTAAATTTTTATTTTCTTTTTTAGTATTTGTCGCTCTAGCGGCAACAGAAATACATCATCTGTGAAAATTTCTGTCTGACTGCTGTCTAACTATCATAATTCATGAGATACAGCCTGGTGATAGACAGATGGACTGATGGACGGACAGCGAAGTCTTAGTTATAAGGTGCCATATTACGCTTTGGGTGCGTAACCCTGAAAAGGTTGAACTCACATAAAAGCTTGGTACATTGGAAATACTCCTTAAAATTGCAATGTCTCGAAAGTCACAATACTGTATTAACACGGCATTTGAAAGTTTCTAAGCTATAAAGAGATCAGACACTTTTAGGACACGGCGTCATAGGAACGTAGAGTTTGAAATTTTAAATTGTTGGACAGCACTTTTCTAAGCCGAATATTGTAATTGAGAGCCATGATAACATATTGCATCGTATAACTAAAATCCATCGAAAGTTTGGTAGTTAAATAATGATTATATAAAATATTGTATTACATATAATGTGTACATTTTTTATTTTATTTTTTATTTTAGAGAGTTCATTTTAGAATTTCAGAGAGTGCACTTTGCCATTAAAGTCTTCTTCGCAATAACCATAAACAAAGCTCGAGGTTAAATTCTTAAGGTAGCAAGAGTAGACTTGAGAGAAAGCTGCTTCTTCCATGGGCAGTTGTATGTGACACGATTCAGAGTAAGCTCACAGAGTAGCCTGGTAAATCTAGCACCCGAAAGAAAAACAAAAGATATTGTTTACAAAGAAATACTGTAATAGGTGTAGTATCGCGGGTGAATGTCAAAGAAGCGGTACCAGTGGTCGACCTAATTTTGATGGAATAGACAATGGGTTATGGGGCCGCACACTGCCCTTTCGTCGCCTCGGTCGGAATGGGTGCGGTGTGTTCAAAACATAGCCTGCTAAGAAAAAGCCTCGTGTCCATAATATATAACAAAATTTCATTTTGTTTTCATGTTTATTAAACCTTCCCTACACTATAATAAAGATTGTTATACTATATAAGTATACAAACATTTATACATAATAATTTCTAAATAACAATAAAATTAATAACGTAAAAAACAAACAAAAATCCTATAGAACCATTTTCGACTTCTACGCAAAGATACGCGCAAATGCTAATAATTAATAAACGAATAAAAAAAAGGCCAAAAAGTAAATAAGAGAAAGTAAGGATCCGAACCGAGCTCCAGTTTGTTTGGATTAGACTACTCGATTTTCCAACAGAGCTAAATGTCTATTCTTAATGACAGTGTCAAAATTTGAAAACCGCCATATTCTAATAGTTTTAATACAACGAAAAATTATATTTTTGTTGCCGAAAAATACTGACAAAACAATATTTTCTATAAATGAAACCTAGCTAGATCGATTAATGGCCTCCGGAACCCCTTGTATGCTACCATAAGGCCTACAGACTTTAAATTTGGTAGGAATATTTCTTTCGCCGAGTACAGGTCAGCTAAGAACGGATTTTGCAAGGGGTTTGCAGGGGGGTTCTATTGTGTAAAAAATCACATTTTTTACTATATTTACAATCCTCCTACAGACTTGAATTTCGGTAGGAATATTTCTGTTACGTTACAGAGGTAAACTAAGAACGGCTTTTTAAAATTCCATCCCTAAAGGGGAAAAATATCCACTTCTGTGTGTGTTTTCCACTACTGTCCCTACAAACTCGGAATTTGGTGTGAATTTTCTTTCTGTCCTGTAAAGGTCAGATGAAGTAGGGTTTTAAGAAATTGCTCTTCCGAAACAAATTCTATGTCGCGAAAGTAAACTACACAACTGAACTGACGTAATGATGATCATCATTAATTACTTTGTGTTGTCATTAGGACAGCTTATATTTAATCAAGATTGGTACATGGTGAAGGAAATAATACAATGTAGCAAATAAATTTAAACATGAATGCCAATAAATGCAATGAACCTCAATTCATATACATTAATTTATATTCAAAACAAACACTCTTTCGAAAGCTTATCTGCGATCTAGACATATTTGCAAACTTACACTGCCGTGTAAATCAAAGTAATTCAAAATACCGGTTTTTACATATATTGTACGGTGGTCTCCACTATTGTTCCTGTATTAGGTTTGAAATTTATAAATTTATTAATTTTGTCATCATCATTATCTCAGCTCATATACAGGGTGGAAGTGGACCGCTCCCGAAAACAAAAACAGGTGACCCTACTAGTCCAACTTGTAATGATAGGGTAGAAAAAAAATCGATTGAGTAGAAAAATATTTTTTTTTCACAACGAATTTTAAGTTTTATTCACACTCCATCGTATTAGGACAGTCCCATGTAACGATAATTCCATAAAGAATACGTAACTTTACTAAGATGAGAAAAGACGCAATCTATTCAAAACTTACGATCATATGTTCCAGAGTTGAATGACCACGCGTAAAGAAAAAAAAAATTTTTTCTAGCCTATCATCACAAGTAGGACTAGTAGGCTCACCTGTCTTTGTTTTCGGGAGCGGTCTACTTCCACCCTGTATGTCCCACTGTTGGGCTCGAGCCTCCTCCATAATAGGAGCGAAATTGAACCAACACGCTGGTCAGACGTGTTGGTACAGGAATTTATTTAGAGTATTTCCTCTTTTCCTTCTCTCGTGTAGCTATACCTAGACATTTATTTGCATAGGAATAAGACAACACCTGCCTACCGCTGTACATCAATTTATACCAAACTATTAAACAGGGCAGGGGGCATAACTGGGCAGGCCACATCGCTCTAAGAACCGACAACCGCTGGGGAAGAAAGGTTCTAGAGTGGCGACCACGTACCGGACGACGCAGTATGGGGCGCCCCACCACTAAGTGGACAGACGACCTAGTGAAGGTTGCTGGGCGATGTTACAGGCGGCACAGGACCGCACTCTGTGGCGTAATATGAAGGAGGCCTACGTTCAGCAGTGGACGGCAATAGGCTGAAATGATGATGATGATGATTAAACATAGTAACCGCAGGTTTTGTTACAACGTAAGTAAAGTCGTGTTTGCTTTGTAAATAATAGTAAATGGCGTCCTCTTCAAACAAGTTGCATCCTTTAATTGCAGACCACGCCACTCCATCCGCGGAACGTTATTTATATTTCATTATTAACTTTTTGCTTTTTGCAGTTTATGCAGCAACATGGCGGTTTACATATTATTTTTGTTATTGCAATTTTCTAATTCCATCAATGAGATTTTAAAAAAGTCCTTGTAGGTAATACGACGTTTTATCTAATCGCATTTTATCGAAACTGAAGTTGGTTTAATAAATTTGAAAAAAAAAAAAAATCACATTGAATAACAATAATGCATGTACAAATTACTGAAACTTAGCATTTAATATGCTTAATTATTTATAAAACCCCACTTACACCACCGTGAACTATTGTAGGACATTCAAAGGACAGGCAGCACGATTGGGACGGATTTCCAATAAGTGTGGGTTCGAATCCCACTTGTGACATCATTTTTCGCTTCGTAATCGGGTTTTTATAAATAATGAATATAATTCAAAGATTTTGGAATATACTATTATATCAAAAATATATAAAAATATTTTTTTGCTACAAAACTGAGTTTTTCTACTTTACGCACACGTATATAGATAAGAGCGCAAAAGCCTATTTAAATACTACAATTAAATTAAAAGAAATATCTACTAAATACAAATTTAAATCTTTATTGTTACGGCCATTAACGAAAAAATATAAATATATTTATATTAGTTCTGGACGCTGCTTTATTTGCATAGATATTTACTTTAAGATTTATTATTATTTTTATTCTAGATGATACTACGTTTTAAATTAGACCTTTAGCAATAAGTCGGTGAAAACTGCATTCAATTTTAGTATTGGGTTTCTTTTTTTGTTTTTGGGGGTGGGCTACGGTCGTCGCGCTTCTCGCACCACACCGTCCGGAGCGACAGAGGGGCGTAAGCACGCACACCCATAACCCACCCGTAAACCTCGCCTTCGTCGTTGGACCGGCCACCGGAGCAGCGTGAACTTGTCGTCAGTGGCCGCCCCGACGGAATACCCCCCGAGGGGTACCCTCTTCTTGAGCGACATCCCCTCCCTCGGGGAGGACGTCGGTCTTTTCCTCGCGGTCAGCCTCTCGGCGGGTGACGGACTAATTCCTCGGTCCAGTCACCCGCTTCAGTATTGGGTGGGATTACAACGCTACAAAAAGACATAACAGAAACTTTTTTGCTTCTATTTTCTAATAAAATATCGTTTTGCTTTGATACTTGATCACATAGGAAGGCATTTTGTACTACATTCTTCGTTTTAAAATATGTATTGTTCTGACAACTTTATCAAAGTTTAAATTACTTTCGAAGATGAACCTGAAGACGAAGGAACAGCTTTGGACACAACACTAAAATTAAAATTATCACTCTTGATCTCCTAAAACGGTCAAGTCGTTTAGCCACTTAGTCAAATAAATATCCTCCATACAGACAGACGAACATGAAATGATAGCAATTGCAAGATGCAATAAAAGAATTCTAACATGATGAGAAATACAAATTAATTATGCAGTAACCGCAGCTGTAATGAAGAATATAACTATTGTGTGAATAATTTGAATAAATCTTTAATGTTTTGCATTCATATAAATTCAATTACCACTGTTGAATGAATTTATAAAATATTCTTAATTTGAAACATTAAATTTAACTATATTAAATTGCCGGAGGGCCTCAACGGTAACAACACCGTGTCTAGGCCTCTCCAGCCGCGTAGCCCAACGGGCGATGACTTCTCGGCGGGCGTCCTCGCGCCAGGTAGCTATCTCGTTGAACGATGGGGAGCCACCCTCTTCGCGCATTGAGGTAACCCGCCGGTAGAGGTCGGAGAGCATCTTCGCCTCTAGGTCCCACGGGGGTGTCCCGGCCAATAGGCATGCCGCCTCGGTAGACACCGAGACGTCAACCCTCCTAGGGAATGTAATTGTTGACGAAACAGCATCGAATGAAGTTGGCTTGGGTCATTATAAGGCTCTTAGTCGTCTTTTACGACACCCAAGCAAAGCAAGGGTTGGTAGTATTCGAAACCGCTACCACAAAGCTAGTTTTCCAATATTAGAATAATAAATATAGGCTCTCCATTACGTGAAATATAATGCGTCCTTGTTTAACTCTTAGTAATAACTGGCTGGCGAATTTTGTTCTGCTTAAAACAGTGAATTTTATGAATTTTACCTTAACTTTTAAGTTAGATGTATGAGATTGTTAACCAAAAAAATGAAATACTAAAAAAAATAAGTTTAACAGTTTAAAAAAAAGTATTTTTACGGATTTTATCACGTTAATAATTGAACTTTAATTGCCTGAAGTTTTGAACGCTATCCGCTTATGGTCACGGGAGGGTTATGGTGTCTCACGTCCAACAAGTCGTCGTTATTACAGACATTTATATCTACACGCTACAATATTGGATGACGAAGGTTGTATTCTTACCCCATCATTTTTACACGATAATTATTAACAAAACACAGTTTCAAATTAGCTGTGTGGTAGCGGCTACGAATACTACCAACCCTTACTTTGTTCGTAGATGTTTTAAAGGTAACTAAGACATTTATATCGACTCAGGTTAACACCACTTGATGCTGTTTGGTCAACAATTACATTCCCAAGAAGGGTTGTTGGCAGGCAGGCGGCTGGTCATTAAACTATTGTCATAACTTTTGCAATGAGTAGAAAGAGGAGTACATATTACGTCGACACCAAGTAATTAGGATAAGAGCAGGAGAATCATGACACAGTTCAAAATTTACTAAATAATTATTAATTATAAGAATAAAATAATTAGAATCAACGATGATGCATCTCGGTCATACATTATACAGTTATAGACTTCATATTGTCAGTACCGGCTTCTTGCTTTAACTATTGATCAACAGATTAGGAAGTGAACAATTCACTATTTAGTAGCATTCGTCCCAAGCCCTCTGTCCTTTCCTTCACTTGACTCAGTTGTCAGGGACGCAGGCATTGTAAGTACAACTCATTATTGGATTAAATAGAGAAGCATAGACTTGTGTTGAAATTGCATAGAATTATTAAGTCAACTATAGAACTATAATATTATATCAATTATTAAGTCAAACTCATGACTTTTGACTGCATAGATAGCGTAGTGGTTAAGATACCGACCTTCCGTGGCAGTGCCGTGAGTTCGATTCTCACGCAGAACAATACTTTATGCGTCACCACAAAGTCTTGTTCTCAGTCTGGGTGTAATTTGTCTGCGTTAATTGCATGTTTGTAAAGTCCCCTGCAATACAAGGATTATTTTCTTAGTGCAGGGTGTTTGTTTTTATATAAACTGTTTACACAGTTTAGTTACGTAAGCATGCACTGTTGACTGTTCATCACGTTCTAGTTTTTAGCGCACCGCTTCTTTAAGCGTGTCTCGAGCCTCCATCAAAATATAAAGAAAGAAAGAAGAGAATAGAAGGGAAAGTCCGTGGCCAACCCAGCGAGTTACCCATTCGAACATATGCATGAAATCTTAATCGTACGGAGTATTTCTGTCATATCTAAGCGTACTTACAGTCTAAAGTTTCGTTATCTCAGACAAATGCAAAGGAAAGCTTTAAACCAATATGTACTAAAAAAGCATAAAGTAATTTATTTAATCTCGAGTTTACACGATAAATAGATTAAGTTAAAAGAAATGCGTTTACATTTAATCCCAACAGCCAACAAATTGTAACATGACACCGAGAAAAAAAAAACACAGTTACTCGGAAACGACTCGTCTTGTAAACAGTCGGTCTGCAAGTTGATTACAGAAAATGATTGCAAAGATTCATTTAAAGAATTATTAAGTATCAGCTATGGTAGCAATTTCATTGGTAAGAGCTTCATACTTATTTACTGTTGCTATGGTCGCGACTTTAGAAGATCTGTCAGTCTAAAAGTTGATGTAACTTCATAGCCAAGTCAACAGAATGCGGTTCTAATAAGTGTAACGAGATCAAAAACCAATTATTTACCGTTCCCTATAATTTAAACAATGTAAAATTTCACTAAATTATTTCAGTAGCTTGTATTAGTTAAATAATAAATTAACACAGACTAGAAGTAGCTTGAGTTTTTGTAATGATAGAAGTACGCGACAGCCACGGGTTAACATTTTTTTAAACTACATACAAGAAATAAGCACTCTCTTGGGAAACACAAATTGTGATAGACAGCTTGCCTGGCATAGCGATTAAAGCATTATATATCCCATTGTACGAGTATACGTAGTAGTGGATGTCAAAAGGCTGAAGAATGTTTTTTTTTTCTTCTATCCAATAGTTGTTAATTAGCAGGAGATAATTTTCCAAATATAAGACTATGATTACGATATAACCACTAATATGATGAAAATTTGATCTGGCATACCACACTGATTCTGACCAGGGTGGTGTAATACAACTGTCTGCAGTTGTGATATAGTTTTGCACGCAGCTGCAGTTGCAATTGTAGCGTCCCACTCAAAACCTAGTTCGGGGCTACACCATTTTCAAATGCTATTTGCTATCATAGCATAACTACGGCCCTCAGCGTGGACCTCGTATTCAAACATATTCCTAAACTTTCACATTTATAATAATATTACTAGCATTTTAAAGAATTCAATCATGATTTTACATTTTTTTAATTCAGTTTGTCAAATATCATCATCTCAGCTCATAATATATCTCACTGTTGGGCTCGGGCTTCCTCTGTAATGGGAGAGAAATTGACCTACTATACCACGCTGGTCGAAAATTTTGGTATAGGATTTTGTTTCGAGTTTTCCTTCTCTTGCATAGATGTTATATGCCTTTTGTATCCCTTGGCGTCTCCTACGATCCTCCACGGATAAGATAAGGGGTGGTGATTTGTATTTTTAGTCCGTCACTACACGGAAAATACTCACTATACTTTCACTATATCTTAACCACTCTATGCAAATGTTATGGGATATATCTTAAGTGTGGTGTAATTGAACTAATTTTTCTGTCATTCAGTATGTCCGTTCCCAACAGTGAGATGAAATATGAATAATAATAGTTCCTGATAACTTAAAGTCTTTAGTATTTTTAGGTGGTTGGTTTTTTTTTAACTAAATTATAACGTATTATTGATTGAGAGTCTTGGGTGCGGAAACTTCTGATGAATATCATACAACATTGAAAATAATATACGAAACATTATCTCTCTAGTTGCGTGAATCGAAAGACGTTCACATATCGTAGGTTTAACATTACAAAATCTTAACTTGATCCCCAACAATTCAATAGTCGGTCTGCTATGTACCGCGTGTAACCTAATTCCGTCAATTGACACTTATAACGCAAGATTGAGAGTGATCTGGTTGACAAATAGAGCAGTTAGTATGATCTTAAATGAATACGCTCTCTTTTAGAAAAAAACCTATACTGCCTATACATACATACATACATATCATCACGCCATATCCCTTGCAGGGTAGGCAGAGAGAACAGAGTGCCAGAGAACTCTATCTCTGCATACTTCACAAGCTTCCTCAACATTCATAATTCTCTTCATACACGCTCGCCGGTTTCGGAGACTCTTGACTCCACCTTCCTTCAGTACATGACCGATCTGGTCTAGGTAGGTCTCGGTCTCCCTCGGTACCTACGTACTTCCACTTTCGCATTGTATATCTTCTTAACCAGACGTTCGTTCGGCATTCTTTCCACATGTCCGAACCATCGGAGCATGCCCTTTCGCATCTTTACACCAATACTCTCTTTCATACCTACTCGCTCTCTTACGTCGTCGTTACGAATGTGGTCTATACTGCCTATACATTATATGAAATCTAATTTGTGTTGTTCTGATTAGCCCATATATTATTATTAGTAGCCTTCTTAAAAGTACATACTCCATAGGATCCAGTATGTGGTCAAATATTTTATAGTTTACCCTTCTTGTTAGTTTTATGATAACTACGCCAATTTTATAGACCCTTTTTTTTTTTTTTTTTTTTTATTGGTGGGCTATGGGTGCGTCTCGCCCCGCCAAATCGGTCCGGGGTGACGGAGAAGGCGGCGCGTGACCCCATAGACCCACCGTAAAATCCTCTCTCTTCGCCGTGCGAGCGGACCACCGGTACCCGATCTTTGTCTTCGGAGATATTGTTGCCTTTTTTTGTTGGCAGGCTATGCTACGCCATCCGTTCCGTCCGGGGTGACAGAAGACCGACGCGTGGCCCCATAACCCACCGTATCCAGCAACCACCCTCCGCATCGTATTGAGCCAGCCAGGTTACTATTGTTACCTATAACTTTCTACGTTAAGACGAGCTTAGACTGACAGATTTTACTGAGCTAATGGTTTTGGCTTTAATCTTCGGTAGTGAATTAAACAAACATTTCTATGATAATAATATACATATATCAAATCTACCAATTAGTATAACTTGGCAAATTGATGCGGTTTCTTACAAAATCTTTATAAATCAATAAAGTACATAAGCAAACTTTTGTACACTCTACGAAGCATTTAAACGCTGAGGTTATCATGAATATTTATTTCATCTTACAATTACTAATAAATGAATTAGAAAAGATTGGAATGGTAATAAACACTTAAAGCACTCTCTTAAATGTCTTATTAAGATATCAGTTAATTGAAAGAACAAAAATAAAATGATATGTTAAATAATTTAATAAGAAATATCTAATTTGTAAACTTTTATAAATAAAGTACACATAACATCCTAGGAACCGAGTCTATATATATAAACCTGTACAGAACCCTTTAACAAACAGACTTTGTACTGATATTTGAAAAAAGTATTCCCATACTAAAGGTAAGTAAAGCAATTGTTGATACCTGATTTTCTTAACACTTGTTATCTCCCGCGCAAATTCCATTATTAGTCGGGAAGACCAATATATAGGATTAGAAGTCATTGACATATATTTGTACTCAAGATAACAGATTGTAAAGTCGTTGCGGCTACTTTCCATCTCTAATCAAATGAATAGGACTCGTAAACTTTATCGTAATTGTCGCATCGTCTCGGCAACAACCGGCTGCAATTGAAACTAATAAAAATTCAATTCTCGTAATATGTCCTGTCTCTATTTACTACCTTTAATGCGGCTGCACTGATGCGTACGATGAATACCTAATGTACCTTTGTGATTGGATGCCGTTTTGTACAAACTTGAATGTCTGCCTTGTGGCCGCAGCAAAAAGTCATGTACGAGTAGAATTAATTATTTTCACTAAAGGGTTGAAGTTTATTGATCCTTGATTGTCTCTCAAATATCGACGAATAAGAAGTTAATAAATATCAGTTCATTTACTAGGCAAATAATATTGAAACGCAGATAATCCCTGTTTTAATGTATTTCAAACAATGTTAAAATATTCTGATATTATTAATGCGTGTAATAATTTCATAATTCACTCTTATATTAATCATTTAAAATCTTCTTGCCCATTCAGCCTACATACATTCATACATTCCACTTCAGGCATGAGTAAGTCTATTACCTAGAAAAACTGACCTAATAGATTTTGCTGGACACACTTTTTTTTTTTTTTTTTTAAAGACACCTCCCTGCACTAAGGAAATAATCCTTGTATTGCGGGGGAATTTACAAACATGCAATTAACGCAGACAAATTACACCCAGACTCAGAACAACACTTTGTGGATCGCACAAAGTATTGTCCTGCGTGGGAATCGAACCCGCGGCACTGGCACGGAAGGTCGGTATCTTAACCACTACGCCATCTGTGCAGTCATGTCACGTTGAACCAAAGGTTTTTAGATTTTCCGTACCTAGTATCGGTGTGCGAGTATAACACGCTTACTAGATGACATAAGATTTTATTTTGAATATTCATCTCTTGCAAATAAAATTTATATTTTTAATTTATGCATATGCGTAGTATTTATACAGTGTAGTGACTGAATATATTTATACTTATTACAAGAACCGAGCAACGCCCCCGCCCCTCCCCCTTTCTTGCCCGTAATTTTAATAAAAAACGAGTAAAGGAGGATAATATGCAGATAAAATCTATGCAAGAGATGGTAAACTTAGAATAAAATCTATACCAACCCGTTTATTCATCACGGATGAGTCGGTCAATTTCCCTCCCATTGTGAAAGAGACTGAAGGCCAGCAGTGGGACGTATATATGAGCTGATATCATAATAATGATGACATATAATAAATTATTAATAAAACAAACCTGTGTATAAAATGTCGGCGCCTAATAGGACGACGTCGACTGGATCCACTATCCAGCGATGACGACCAAGCGCTAGTTCTCGACGATGCCATATTTCTAGCCTCCGTCGTCCTCGCACTTTCCAACAAAATAGCTGTGTATTTCGTTATTAACATGCTTTGAAATGCTATCACTGCTTCTTTTTTTTCACTTCACACAATAAAACACTGTGTTCATTAGAACTTACACTTTGAGTTCACTATTAATGTGACTGGTTTAGCTTTGAAAAAATAAAAGTGCCATCTGAAGCTTGTTCATAATCAACCGTTGAAACTTTTCTGAACATTTATAACGCTGGTTTAATTGGTATTAATTTAGCAGTTAAGTAACAAAAAAAAACTGTAGTGTAGCGTGTAGCATAGGAAAGCAACAAGTGAACAGACAGGCCCGACATCCGTGCCGTCACGGTAAACTGACCACCAACCATCACACACACTATTATCCCTCTGACTAAACAACGGGATATTGTGAATTATGCGTTACACCCACGCGTAAAAAGTCGGTAATAACAACTTGATTCGAAGGATGCATACATTTTAAGGTGAATTGCAAAAGAACTTGAATATATTTTTGACCGTATTTATTATACTTCTGGTCAATACTATATACTTTAATGTTTACTAAGAAATCGTAAGTCGAGTTAACTCGGGATTTGAGCAATTTTCTTAAGAAAGCATTAAATGTTTTACTACTCGCACTGCTTTATTGATTTCAAGGCTAACATAAAAGCCAGGAAGAAAGAACCTTTACATAATCGATTCAAAACTAGGTTGTTGTTGAATTATACTAACGACAGTAATAAGCTTTGCCAATATCTTTAATAGATGCAGAAATCGTTTCAAGGGAATCCATCTTCCAAATTCATTGAATATGCTTGTTTGACTCGAGTGTCCTTATAAAAAATAGGGCTTTTGACTATAACTCGCCGGCCAATTAACTTTTTACTATATGAATAAGAATAAAAGGCGTTATAACGCGTTGTATTCTTAGTTATTAGGGTTCCGTACTTCGAAAAGAAAAAAAGGAACCCTTATAAGATCACTTTGTTGTCCGTCCGTCCCTCTGTCTGTCCAGACCCTTTTTCTCAGGAACGCGTGGAGGTATCAAGCTGAATTTATATCAAATACTCTACTGTCGATCTACTGTCCCTTGGAGCTGTGAAAACATCAAACTTCTAAGTTAACGCAATCAAAAGATACAGCTGTTTATGTCGCAAATTTCTTATTTTCTCGCAAGGGAATCAAAACCTACAGGGTACTTCAGAATCTTGAAATTTGGTACGAAGCAACGTCTTATAGCACAGATAAAGGAAAAATTGTGAAAACCGTAAATTTTTAATTACATCGTATATAAAAAATATTTTTTAATAATTTTAAACTCACTACCCCTTTCCTCCTGAACGTGTAGAGGTATTAAGATGAAAATCATATCAAATACTTAGGTCTATAATAATTACCTATTTAATATTTAACTGGTACACCATGTAACTAGAGAATATTTCTCTGTCTACAAAATTGCTATCGTAATATTTTTCTCAATCAACTTGGAGGCAAAGAACACATAAACACTGCCAGCCATTGTTAAAGGGATGTGACAATTAGAGTGGGTTGCACCGTGAAAAAAGAATAAAAGCTATACCAGCAGTTCAATCTCCGGTGCATCGGGATCATTAATTTTGTAAAGAGTATTGTTATATGAGCTCAGTATTTTTAATTTTAGATGTGGTTTTTTATAAATAAAATGAATAAGTGTTGCCAGTTGGTTACGATGACGACGTAGTTTGGTAATCACCCAAAGCATTAACAAATATTATAATCAGTACATTTTATAGAAGGGAAATTTTAATTCTTAATCCTATGTCAAGTACGTTCATCATCATCCTACTCATAACTCAATTATTCGGGGTCGATGCAATATGTACTTTTCTTCCACGCATTCATACATATTGCAAAATTTTATGACTCCGTAGACGGCCACCTACTTGATGTCACCCCTCCTTAAATAAGTAATCATCGATAAGATGCGAACAGTTTGAATTGGCCCAGAATTATTAAAAACTCTTAGTTGTCTTGTACGACACCCGCCAGCTGTAAGGGTTGATAGTATTCATAACCACTACCACACAGAAATGACATTATGGAGAGTATTGCGAAGTATAAATCCCAGTTGTCTCATTTTTTATTCTTTCTTGAATATTATAAATATAAGTGCACAAATGGCGTAGTGGTTAAGATATCTACCGTGCCAGTATCTTGGTTTCGATTGCAACGTAGGACAATAATTTATAAAATCCAGAAATTTGTGTTCCAAGTCCGGGTGTAATTTGTATCCGTTAAATTTAATATTTGTAAAGGCATAACAAGGATTCCTTTTTTTAGAGACGGGTGTTGAGTTTAAAAATCCGTTATATACCCGTTTAATGACCGATAAGAATACATGCGTAAAAACAGTTTTATTTCAAATTATTAATTAAAAAAATTACGCCTGTATATTTAAGTGATGAACCTTCGTTGTATTGGTTATCAAAGTTAAATACAATCTAAATCATTTTTTTTATCAAAGTGCCGCCACCGTGCCTCTATTTTAAAAATTGTTTAAATATCCATAACACTACCAAACTCGTCATTCAATTTCTTCTAACTATACAAAATGTTAAATGTCATTGAACCAGCGTTCGATGGAACACCACAAATAGTTTTGTATAGAAAATCGTGTTTATTTCACCGATACAACTGTTTTAACTCAAGGATTAGTTACTGTTATCAACTGTTTGCTTAAACATTCATACTACGTTTGTTCCTAATGACAGTGAACTAAATATAAACAAACTTGTTTAATATTGTTTATGGATATGTATAGAAGTTAGTATGTGAAATATAGAGCGCACATTGGCTCGTGTTAGATTATAATATATTAGCAATAGTTTTTTTTTCAAACAACAGTCTAAGGATAAGTTTATATAAACTTGTATTGCTAGGGACCTATCTACCGCCTATCATGCCCGTGGATATAGTAAAGGATAACTAAGTATATATACAGATAAAACCTGTGTAATAAGGCGATAATTCAAAATAAAGCATAGGGCTTTAGCTAACTCATCTGACCAACGTGGTATAAGTAGGTTAATTTCCATTTTATTGTGAGAAGGCTTGATCCAGCATTGGCACATATATGCTGAGGTGATGAAGAGATCATGATTGCGAGAGATACCACAGACATAGAATTAACGGACACAAATAACATACAGATTTGAGAAATGATCAATTGTGGATTAGATGTGTACTACTGAGCGATCACAGCCATGATACTTGGTAAGGAAGTTGACTATTCAGACATTTCAGACTATCATACCATTTTACTAGTCAAATATACTGTGTAAATATGTCTATAGTAGTCAAATCGCATTGATGACTCCCAAGATTAACGTGTTCAAACAAAGTCTTGTGTACATATACACATATATGTACATATACATAAGTGTGTATGAAAGATTTTGTTTGTATAATTATCTGGTGATGAAGTAAGAATACCAAGATCAAAATCCCTTCCGGTCAATTCCTTTCAAGCCGGTGATCGTGAAAAAGATGATAAAAAACGACTAAGAGACATAATCGGGTTAAGAACCCTAAGCGCTCACCCATAGTCCGCGTAAAGCTGTTAAAGCCATCTGCAGCTAACAATTAAACACACACACAGAAAAACCGACTAAAGGTCACAAGCAGATAACACCACTGCAAGAGGAGAATTCGTAATAAAACATTATCAATTCGCCATACCAACGCGGAATAGCAGATCCATTACTCATAGTGGAGAAAGCTGTGTGGTACGTAGCGTCTACGAATAATACCAACATATACATTGGCAGTGACAGTCATAAAAGACGACTAACAGCTTTATATGGACCTGGGCCAACTTCATCTGTCGTCGTCTGGTCAAGAATTACGTTCCGAAGGAGGGTTGACATCAGGCAGGCGGCCGGTCGTAAAACTATAGCCAATAACTTTTGTAATATGTATGATGGACGGAACATATTGCGACAACCCCAAGTAATTGGGATAAGAGCAAAGTGGTTATGAGTAGAGAAGGCTAGAGCTTTTTAAACTCCTACTTTCAGCTTAATAATAATTAAATACACAAAAAAGCTGTGTGGTAGCGGCTACGAATAATACCAACGCTTACTTTGCTCGTGGATGTAGTAAAAGACGACTAAAAGCCTATGACAACCTGGGCCAACTCCATCTGATGCTGTATGGTCAACAACTACATTCCCAAGGAGGGTTGACGTCTGGCAGGCGGCTGATCATAAAACTATTGTCAATAACTTTTACAATATGTACTATGAAAGATGAATACATATTGTATCGACCTAAAATAATTGGGATAAGAGTAAAAGAATGAATTAAATATACAAAAAAAGAACTACATAATAATACAAGATCTTTGCTATATTGTAAGTATACTACGTAGTACGTTAGCTGTGTCACACGATCCATCAAAGCAGTCACGACTGTTGCCAAGACATTTATCTAGAAGATCTGTAATAGATAATAACAGCGTACTTGACTCGCCGTAAGCTTTACTTTAGATTCTTAATAGCAGATTGTCCACAGTTATCAAATGGTCTTTATCTATCAACGTTTAGTCTATCTATATTTAAAGATAGGGAAGCATTAGGCTGATGTTATGTTTGAAGCTTGTGGGTTGGTTAACATCCGATTATCAATAAATGCGGCAGTATTATTTTGTGATCCTTTTGGTGGCACTTTTGACTTTTATTAACTTTTAAGTTCTATTAATGTATAAATATTATATCAAGATTAGAACAATATAAATTAAGAATAGTATTTGTACACATACATTTTACTCATACATACATATCATCACGCCATATCCCTTGCAGGGTAGGCAGAGGGAACAGATTGCCAGAGATGTGAGATGATTGCTATCCTTGCATACTTCACTCGCTTCCTCGACATTCATAATTCTCTTCACACACGCTCGCCGGTTTCGGAGACTCTTGACTTCACCTTTCTTCAGTACGTGACCAATCTGGTCTAGGTAGGTTAGTTTCGGTCTCCCCCGGTACCTACATTTTACATATAATATTTTTAACGTCTGCCTGCTTTTTTTTTTTTTTGCGTCGCGGCAGATTACGAATATAGGTAGGTACGAATAACGGCCGCAGAGTGGATCTATACGAAAACAATAATATACTATATTCGTCCTGCGAGAAAATCATCTTCAATATACCCAGGTATCATGGGATCCCGATCTGTCGGACGCTCAATTTGGGTATCGGAGGGGGCGTTCGACCATCGGAGCCCTGCTACGCCTGAGGCAGACGGCCGCGGAGGCTGTCGTCGGCAAAGGAGTGCTGTTGGCGGTGTCGTTGGACATCGCCAACGCCTTCAATAGTCTGCCATTCAGCTGCATCAGGGAGGCGCTCCGGTTCCATGGAGTGCCCCTGTACCTCAGGCGGCTGGTGGCAGACTATTTGGAGGGGCGCAGTGTTCTCTACGCGAGCCCCGCAGGGGACATTGTGCGGACGCCCATGTCGTGCGGTGTTCCGCAGGGGTCGGTTCTGGGGCCGACTCTGTGGGACATCGGTTACGACTGGGCGTTGAGAGGTTGTCTCCCCCCCCCGGGCTGAGCGTTATTTGCTATGCTGACGACACGCTCGTCACAGCCCGGGGCAGGACACTCGAAGAGGCGGCGAGCCTGGCCAATCTCGGCACCGAGGAGATGGTCAGGCGAATTGAGGCGCTGGGGCTCAGGGTGGCCCTAAACAAGACGGAGGCCCTACTATTCCATGGGCCCCTTGTGAGGCTGCCCATCGGCGCCTCGTTAGTCGTCAACTCCATCCACATCAGTATCCAGGCCCATATGAGGTACTTGGGTCTGGTGCTCGACGGGCGATGGTGGTTCCGGGAGCATTTTCGTCAAATTGCTCCCCGGCTGATCGGCGCGGCGTCCGCCCTTTCTCGGCTCATGCCGAACGTGGGTGGACCCAGTTTCGAGGGCCGATGGCTGTATGCGGGGGTGATCCGCTCAATGGCCATGTACGGCGCACCCGTGTGGGCGAGGGCTCTGAACGCCCAGCTCAGGGCGGTGCTGTGGAGGCCACAGCGAGCCATGGCGGTCAGAGCCATTCGCGGGTACCGCACGGTGTCTACCGAGGCGGCATGCCTATTGGCCGAGACACCCCCGTGGGACCTAGAGGCGGAGATGCTCTCCGACCTCTTCCGGCGGGTTACCTCAATGCGCGAAGAGGGTGGCTCCCCATCGTTCAACGAGATAGCCACCTGGCGCGAGGACGCCCGCCGAGAAGTCATCGCCCGTCGGGCTACGCGGCTGGACACAGTGTTATTACCGTTGAGGCCCTCCAGCCCGTACTGATGGAGTGGATGGAGCGGCGGCACGGAGTCCTCTCTTTCCGGTTGGTGCAGGTCTTGTCGGGGCATGGTTGCTTCGGCAAGTACCTGCACACGGTCGTACGGAGGGAGTGGACTCCGTCCTGCCACCATTGCAGTAGCGACGAGGACACGGCGCAACATACGCTCGAGGTATGTTCGGGCTGGGACGGGCAGCGCTGTGACCTCGTCGCTGTCATCGGTGCCGACCTGACGCTGCCGGCTGTTGCGCGAGCGATGGTCGACAGCGTCAGGAATTGAGACGCGGTCGCCGCCTTCTGTGAGGCTGTCATCTCGCAGAAGGAGGCGGCGGAACGGGCCCGGGAGGATTCCCGTGACCCGGGCCGCCGCCCGCGGCCGGGGCGGCGCAGGCGCGAGTACCTGCGCCTGATGCCGCCCTAACCGAGGCTTCGGGTGATCGGACCGGGGAATTGTCCGGTCACCCGACGTGAGGCCACCGCGTGAGGACGACGCCTCGACGGCGAAAGCTGTCGGGGCGTCGACAGGAGAAGAGCCCGAGAGGGCATACCGCCGAGCGGGCCACCGAAGACAAAGATCGGGTACCGGTGGCCCGTTCGCACGGCGAAGAAGAGGTGCTTGCAGGGTGGGTCAATGGGGTTGCGCGCCGCCTCTTCCGTCACCCCGGACCGATTTGGCGGGGTGCGACGTCCATAGCCCACCGCAAAAAAGCAAACCCAGCCTATTGGTTTGTTTGTGGTAGTCTATATATCGCAGCCCCATCTGGTGGCTAATTACATCAACGGGAATAGCATATAAACCTCCTCCGTGAAAAATGCATATAAGTACATACCAATTTTTATAATGATCGGTCAAATAGTGCCTGAGTTTAGCGATGTCATACATATACAAACATCCTCTTTTATAGTAACAATATGTAACTTGATATTGGAATTTAATAATAATTTGAAATGCTATTTCTTTATTAAACTCGATGTGTCTTCCTTTCTGACGCAAAATAATTTATTTCAATTTTTATTATATTTTAAAAGCAGATTCAGAGAAATAAAACAAATTTATTCTGATTCAGTTAAGTAAGTGGGTTAATAATCCAATATATTTGCCATGAAAAATGTATTCACTTACGACGACATTCGCCTGAACATTCCTGATCGCCCACGCATGTTAGGTACATACCTACCCACGTTAATCCACATAATCAATACGTTGTACGTAAACAATTCCAGTATTAAATCTGTATATTCTTTAATTATTCTATTACTGTTCTGTAATTGGTGTTAAAATCCTAATTGATTTGGTTGATGCTTTCGGTTTTTAACTACTTAAGAATCAGTCTCTGGGACATGGGACATATTTTATTTAGAAGAAATAAAACTGTTTCCAAGAGAGAAAAAATGATGAACAAAATCTACAATAGTGCTGCGAGCAAAACTAGTTTTTGAGAAATAATGTACATAACTAATGATTTTACCCTCTAGACTAAATAATTATTGAAATGATACTAAAGGTCAATCATGCAATCTGTGTGTTGATATACTAAGGACGAAATTGTTATCACTTCCTTTCTCATAAGTGGGATGTTTATGAATAAAGAGTCATCACTACAAACTACTAACTTAAATAGAACTTCAAGACAGACAGCCGCAAAGATATTTAATTCGCTGGACTAATCAAGACTTTAAACTGCTAATTAGCAATTTAAAAAACCGAGAATCCATATAATTTTCTAACATTAACTATCATATATATTTGCTTATGTTCCAAGTGTGGTAGCGGATAGGAACACTATCAACCCTTACTTTGCTCGTGGATGTCGTAAATGACAACTAAGAGCCTTATAACGATCTGGACCAGCTCCATCTGTTGCCGTTTGGTTAAAAATTACATTCCCAAGGAGGGTTGAGATCTGGCAGGCGGCCGGGTCATAAAACTATTGCCAATAACTTTTACAATATTTACTATGAAAGAAGAGTATATGTTATATCGATTCCAAGTAATTGGGATAAGAGTAGGAGAATGATGATGATGAAATTTGCTTATGTTCACCGTAGCCATTTAATAGAGTTAAGAGAACGAAATGAAATTGTAAGAAATGAATGCTCATTCATACTAAACTGATTACAGTCCAAATTGATGTTGCCAATTATATGAAGTTGCCAAATTGCTGGTGAATAAATGGGTGATCGCTGGTAATACTTTATACAACTCACAAACAAAATATTTATTTACGATAACTGTTATAGAATACTAATAAATAATAATTTGTTTTCATTGATTTTTATTGATATTTATTGCTCGTACAAATAAGTTATATTTGTCTTTTACTAGAAAAAACGTTTTAGATTCTTATAGATTGATATAATTAAATGACATTGCTATGGAACTAGGCACTTAAATATCAAATATTTTTAAACAACAATACCAATAAACTCGACCGTCGTTTCTATCGTAATTTTCTTTTGTGGAGTCTGAATCCTGCTCAAGGTAAACTCAACAGCATTTTTTTTGCGTATAGCACGGAGGAAGGAACAGGTCCCGGTGAATGGGGAAAAGTCTCTTGCTTGTGAAACTATATTAGAACTAAACTATATTACTTGTGAAACTACATTGCGAAAAGTGATAAAGAAATAAGAGTATGTAGTTATTAAAAAAACAATAATAAAATATGATTTTGTTCTTATTAATCGTCCTCAGCCTTTACGCACTAATCAGTGCTTATAGAAACGTTTTAAATATAATTTAAAAAGACAATGTAAAAAGTATTTATGTAACTACTTCGTATATAATAGGATGATGTTTACTGATGATTAATATTTATGATAGTGTGTGTAGATAATTTTACTGCATGTGTGATACAGGTAAAAGTTAATGCAATATAAAATAATATGGTGCAAGAGTAAATAATCTATAGATTTTATTGGACATAGAAGCTGTTGGATGTAATAATATATACTAATGTTGAAGGACCAAGTAGACTTGACGGTAAAGGAACAGTTATTGTTCATTAAAAGGGTCAATAGCATGTGCTCAAGTTGCTGTTGATGAAATAAAGTCATTGTCACAAGAAGGTAAATGCTTCCTTAAAACTCATGTCCATTTTCATTCTACGCACGTAAAATTTCAACGTTAAATTTTCTTTTGTTTTTTATAAAAGACCCAATCAAAACAAAACCAAAACCAACCTACATTAGGGAAATAATGCTTCAATTACGGAGGACTTTACAAACATGCAATTAACGGAAAATTACACTCAGACTCAGAATAATACTTCGTGGTTCGCACAATGTATTATCCTGCGTAGGAATTGAACCCACGGCACTGGCACGTGCGGTTGGTATCTCAACGCTATCTGTGCAGTCACAAATAAACAATAAATGGTATGTAATTGTAGCAATAATAACTACGACTTAATATCGCAATTACCTGTGTAGTGATAGCATAAAATAAATATCGCCCCTTCGTTTCCTACGGGTGTTATGGAAGACGATAAAGGGAGGTAAAGAGACATCGCTGCAGGAAATGATCAAGTCACAAACTGCTTCAACCATCCAAGAGGACGAAAGGGTAATTGCATATCCTCTCGCCCTCCCCTCACCCCTCACCATATTTATTAACCCTCACCGCTAAAGAAGCACACCAACGGAAACGATTCCTTGGAGATAGGAGACTCTAAGTAGGTTACCCACCCATTATAGAGGAGATCAGGGCCAAATAGCGTGACTTTGGTAGGCTAAATAGTTTAAGAAGAAGAATATCACAATGATAAATTATGATACATATATATTTGTAGGTAGGTAGCGATTAGATCATTAATCTATTTGTCAATATTAAGTTTAAACTGATTCATGGTTCCAATAAGTAAAACAAGATACGTAATAGTTGAATTTGTTTATGAATTCGGGTCGGAGGAAATTCGATGGCAGCGTATTTATAATTGAGAAAGGTTGGTGAACTTTAATTAAGCAAGATAGCGCTTGTATACCTAGACAAAGCTATCGAATTCTAAACTAGTCGCACAAATAATACACAATCACACAATATATTGAACAAAAACAGCACAAGAATTAATTACATGTTTCTAAACACTCATGTTTTTAATCGGTAATAAAACGGCATTTGTTTAAAGAAAACGGCACACTTCACAAACGCTAGTGTAAATAAATTTTGCGGTATTTTCGCAACACGCACGCGTTTACGTCGCTATCCAATCGTCCGATCGGAAACATCGGCGCCGGCGCACTGTCACAATGTGCTGAGGATTGTAGCGAGCGCGAGCCCTGCAGGACAACCGGCCAACAACTGACGGGTTTAATTTGAATTTGGAACTTACATGCGGGTTGCAATTTAGGATGTATTTTTATTGGATAATGTCACTGAGGTCGACGAAGTGACGCACGATAATTATTCGAAATACCACAGATAAAACGCTTAGCATTTGATTTGAAGTTACTTACTTCTAAGTTCAGGTTAATACTTAGACTAAGAGTACTCGATCTTGTATTTCACTAAACTTCAAAGAATCTCTGCTAATATTATTAACATTCATATAATGGCTAAAAGAAAGATATTCTAACTATTTATAACTATGCCTGCAGCGTTTAAATAAAATAAAAAATATGCACCCATAAAGCCGGCGAACCCTTTGATATTGTTCAGAAGCATTCCTTTTCGCATCCATTTCTGCAATAAAAAGCACTGGCAGGCCTTAAAAGGGATGGGATCTCAAAAAAAATGTATAACAACTTTCCTTTTCAAAGGGATGGGGACGCATTATGTGGAATAAAGTTATCTGGACATAGCCTTTTATGGGACGCAATCGTGAGTCGTGTAGCAAAAAAGGTCAGTTGAAACGAGTTGGTCATTACATAGAATGGCTTGCTAACGTTCATATGAAAGTAAAATTTATATACGATGGTCACAATACGGGCTACACACATAACTAGCAACAAGTCTATCAAAATTTATATACTTCCTCCAATACATTTTGAGATTGTACGCGAATATTTATTAGACATTTATTTAATGGAAACATTAAATTCTATTTATATTATAAATGTGAATGTGTATGAAGATATTCAAATGTTTGTTAATAACGCGTAAATCGTTGAACAGATATGTTGGTTGATTGCCGTGAGGTTTTACATGTTTCCCAGGAGAGACGCACGCACGTTACGCACTCTTTTAATGAGACTCTCAGCCGAATTTGCGACTCCCATGGGCAAATGAAGGGTAGCGATCATTGTTTTCTTATCTTATCGCCACACAGAGAACCCATTAAGTGTATTTGAAACCAATGTGTACAATTTTCGTTATTAATGACAACTTCTAGGAGTAAGCAGTGATCTGACAAGGCATATACAGCCATCCATTAACTCGTAGATATCCACTATTGGACATAGGGTTCCCCACGAGAATGCCACTCAGCAGAACGGTCCCATGTCACCTGCATCGAAGAGATGTCGTCAGTCAGTGTCTATCTATGCAGCGTAGTGATGTGGTACGACCACATCACTACGCTGCATAGATAGACATACACAATCATCATTCATCATCATCATTTGCCTGCCCTCATCCCACGCTAAGTGGGGTCGTCACAACATGTTCTTGCCTTCCATAATCTTCTATCAGCCGTCATATCTGAATAAAATTTTATATCTAACTGATTGATTCAATAGTGGTAGGCCCACACTGTTGATATTTTTCTGTCTTCACCTGCGGGTCAGTCCGTCCGTGGTATCCCACACTGTTGCAGAAAGTCAATGTCTGAATATTTGCAACGTGCTGTTGAACTCTCTGGGTGGGTTTTGGAGTTTCCATTGGAATGCGGCAGTCTGTACCATGGTATTGCAAAGGTCCATGGGTGGTAGTAACACTTCAGGTATGCTGCTTGCTCGTCCGCCACCAATAAAACAGGCAGTCATGGGGACTGCCTATAGAAGTGAAAACTATTAACTTAAGACTAATTGAAATAATAATAATTTTCTAATTTTTATATAAAAATAAAAACCTATAAGTTTTTCCCCTCCAAAAACGCTCAACGCGCCTAAAGAAGTTTTCATATAGCTATAGATAGACTATTAGCATTAGCATGTCGGTGACGCGAACCTATAAGTTTTTCCCCTCCAAAAACGCTCAACGCGCCTAAAGAAGTTTTCACATAGCTATAGATATACTATTAGCATTAGCATGTCGGTGACGCGAACCTATAAGTTTTTCTCCTCCAAAAACGCTCAACGCGCCTAAAGAAGTTTTCACTTCAAAAACATAATCAATAGTCTTACTGTGGTGTTAGTCGACAGTGGAATATATATAAACTGAGAAGAGGAAGAAAGACTAAGATATTGCTATTCAAGTTTATTTCTTTGCCATCATTTTTTTTTTGTAAATACGTCTGAAAGAGAAGGGAAATTCGAAATAAAACTATATACAAACCCGTTTAATCATTAACCGTTAGTTAATAACTCGATTACTATTCGATTATACATATTCGGGGCCTACAATATAAATACTTCTTTTACTTCAAATAATTTCAAATTAAAAAAAAATGTAAAGAATTTTATACATACTTTCATCTGGGTGGCAGATTTATAAATTTTGTACAAGATTAAAAACAGTGCCTCCGGGAGTTAATTGGCTAATGAACGTGGAGCTATGAATACATATTAGTACATTATTTTCTCCCGGCGAGGTTAATAACTGCATAATTAATTAAAACATTTAACTTGTGAAGGTAAATTAAAAAAGCACTAGTTGTCCCTACAGGTTTGACCAGATCGAATACGATAGCTTTGTATATACTCTTGATCTAAAATAAATAACTGATTACTCAAATATGAAAAAAAAACATATATTATTTTGTTCTACATAAACTTATGCCATTTGCAATATTTTACTTTAAAACCGTTAAAGTGTTTCGTTTATGAATATATAATAATGTTTTTTTTTAGGTCCATCATAGGCAAGAAATAAACTTTATAACCCAAGAACAAGAAAAAATAAACAATTTAAAAATAAGTGAATCTAAAGTTGCCGGTTTTTGGAATAATTAATTTTTAATAAAAAAATAAAAGAGTTTTCTGGTCTTTTAATTTTCACGTCAATGTTAATGTTATTAATAATTAATTTTATATCAATTTATTTTATTTATTTATATAAATAATATAGACTCCTACGAAAAATAAGGGTATAAATCCTTATGTTTCGTAGGAGTCGAAAATATCGGCAGAGGAGAATGGGCAGTGGCACTTTTCTAATTTATAAGGCAAAATAATTATTGCATTTGACAAGAGCTTTGCGGTGACCATAGAATCTAATAATGACAGAATGGAATAATGCCACAAAATGTATAAGAAAAAATTAACACATGTTGAACAATAACATGTTCTCAGACCGTAAATGTTCCATTATAGATAATTTCTTCTTCTCTTCTTTGAGGGAAATAATGCCTGTTTTGACCAACGACCTTTAAATTTTAGGTGACACCACCAAAACACAAGACAAAATAACGCCTCAAATTGAGGTTAATTATATTTTTTGACCTTAATTGAAGTTTTTTTATATATTTGTCATGTAACTTTGATTTTATAACATTAATATTGCCTTAGGTATTACTTAAAATTTAGTGGATCGTGGGTGAAAATGGGGATTAGTTCAATCTAACACGTTGATCACTGGGATTAGCATAAATAGGGTTTTCATTTAAGATTACTACCTTTTGCAGTTCTGTTACCTGCTTCGTACTTCTCTACGTGATTTAATCGATTTTTTTACGACATTCACGTGGAATAAAGGGCAGATTATAATACATATACCCATAAAAAACACTACTAGTAATAATAATAATAAAGCCTTCTTATAGATAGCGGATATTACTGCGAACTCAAGACGACACGTGGGCGGAACATACGCAGAACTGGGGCAATTAAAGCTACATAAATAAACATCAGACATAAACAGGAGACTAGCAAAGCAATGTATTAAGTGGCTCTGGGTATATTAGTTAGGTTGAAACATTAAAAAATATATATATTTATCGTCACATTTCGAAGAAGTCGTAAAAACTGACTCGGGTATAGAATGGGCAGCAGTATTCTCCTAGGGAATCCATAACACTAACTGTGATTATATATATGATTCATATAGTGGTAGGACTACGCTGTTGACATTTCTCTGTCTACAGCCGCGGGCCGGTCCGTCCGGGGTAGTACCACACTCTCACAGAAGATCGACGCCTGAGCAATGTGCTATTGCGCTTCGTTCGGTGAGCGAGAGAGCCGGAAGTCCAACTGGTTGGGTTTGGGGTTTGTAATGTTAGGCAGCGGCCTATCTGTACCCTTGGTATAACTAAGGTCCATGGGCAGCAGTGACACTTATCATCTGGTGTGCTACTTGCTCGTTTGCCACCAAAAGCAATAAAAAAATGTATATCAAACACGGAAAATTGGTAGGCTCATGATGGATGGATGTATGAATATTTTTTATTTATATGGACATAATACATTACGCTAATAAATAATGAATCATTTATTTATTGGCGTAACGCTAATAAATAAATTATTGCATATTGGGAGACTTTACAGAGTATACATATATAAGTAATATAAATTAAACCAAAACCGAGATTAACCATCTCGGTTTTACGGTTTTCATAAGAATTTCTTATGCGAGTAAGCGAACTCGTAACAGGTAGATAAGAAATGACTATTTAAACAGCTACTTCATCCACTATTATACAATACATATAGTCATTATATTGTGTATTATTAGGTCTAAGAAAAATATTCAGAATATTGTAACAGAAGACAATATTTAAAGTTCATTATTTTATAGAAATAATATACGTAATTATTTTGAATTAAACTGTAGAATATAATTTTTACGGCGTCAGGTTGTATTAAGTTATTATACACATAACGAGACCAATCCAGCCCCGGGTCTTCCTTTCCCATAAGACTGTCTAGTAAGCTAAATGTACTTATATTGTAGAGTAAATTGCTCAGCAGTGGACCGTAAACGTCTAGTTTTTGCATCATTTTAAAAAGGCTCTAAGAAAATGACATGGTAAAAGAAGATACACGAAAGAATTTAAGCGTATCTGTCCTTTACTTTGAATACCCGTTTAGAAAGTGCTGTAAACGAAAGAAGTATGATGCAATTGGTGAATTGCGAATGCGAGGAACACTGATTGTTGATAAGATATACGGGTAGATAAACTGAGTGCAATGTCTGCCGTTGGCATATATTTATTATTAGCTTAATGTTTAATAGTTCTCGTATAATTACATATTGACCGATATGATATACTAATGAATCACTGCTCATTACTTCAAGTTCATGTAATATATGAATATTAACGTCGAGAACTTTATAAACATATGCATAAACCTTTGTAAATATTGTATTGTATAGGGTTTAAGTTTAGTGAAATTGTACTGTTCACAATGTTTCGGGGTGACTCATTGCTGCCTTGCGGCAATCAGAAGTGCAAACAGTTGAAGTTGACCTCATTTAATTGAATCGTTAACTATTACATAAGTTTAACTCTCATGTATTAAACAGTGTTTTGAAAGCTTTATTGGATGAAATAGGTTCGACATTAGAATTTAATTAGAGACATGTATCATAACTAAAGTTGTAAATTACACATACGATGCATTGATACAATATTGCCATTGTAATATATAGATATTTCTACAATATGAATGGTAATCATTGCAAAAATGCTGTCAAAGGAGCATTACAAAAAATGTCGTATAAAGATAAAGAGAAGTTTTTAATTGTATTAAAATAAAAATATAAAATAAATTGTTTAGAGATAGTTTAAAAGTAAATACTTTTGCATATTTTTTTAATTAATTTTTAGTGTTTTAATTTATAATTTAAAGCGATATATGTAACTTAAAAAATGAAAAGCCCGCTGAGTTTCTTATCAAATCTCTTCAGTTTGTGGCCGCTTTCTGATCTGTGGTTTATTTTGATTTAAAAAAAAAATGCAAATTGATAATATGCAAGTGTCCTTATGCGTTATAAATTATTTGATTTGATTTGAACGTAGTAGGTGCTGCACGTGTTTCACCTATAAAATAAGTAAAGCATGAGCAAAATATGCATAGATTGGTTAAATTTTATGACCGGTAGCTTCTTTGCGTCAATCATCCTAAGGAACCTAATCGGTGACGGCACCAGAAGCAATTAGCTCAGCTTGGCTTTTAAAGCTAGTGTCATTTATTATTAAAAGGCTGTATATCTCAACACAGCTTATAACTCTTTACAAAACACAATTCTGATTGGCTATCGGATGGTAAAAGTACATAGTATAGCTATTACTACTTAATATTAGGTACACACTTAATAATAGACATGAACACTGATATTTAAAACCTTGATCAGGATTCCTCCTACTCATTATGAACAAACCGAACAGATAAGCGGATATCGAGATCTATGTATATATTATATTTGTTATAACCACATTTCCACAGATTTCGTGTTGCATTTCTTATGAATAGATATGTAATGACATCATACATTAGTATCGTCTTATATCCGTTCTTTGTGTGAATCAGGACTCGTAAGTTAGTTAGCTCGCAGTTTCTGCAAGTTTTTATTTGTAAGGTATGCGCAACAAGCGCGTGATTTGATTCTTTTATCCTCTTTCTATCACTGGACAATCACAAAAATGTAAATCTTTATGTCATGATCATTCTATTTTTTCGTTTCGTTACTGAATAATTTACGTATTTGAGTGATATCCGACTAAGTACACTGTATCAAGGCCCGTTTCATTCTTGATTGTGTCAATTAATCGACGTAAGAACAAATCATAGCTAAAGAAAAATTACTTGAAATAAAATACTATGTCTAGCCATCTCCCCTGCCTCAACTGCTACTTCTTTAGCCTAATTTCGCTTCCACTGTGTGCTCAAAAGCGGAACTTATCTAGGTTGCGTAAAACAAGAAATAATTGACATATTTTTTCGTAAAACTCGCGTTGATTTCCGAATGTTAACCATCCAGTCCTTTTATGCAAAAATGAAAAGTCATTTACGAATCTAATGGACCCCAGTGCGTTTTACCATTTAAGACTAAATTGCTTACGTTATCATCAAATACTGCTCTCATGTTGGTTTAGAAGAATAAATAGCATATTTACTGTGCTATAATCATATAATATCCCAAGTTCACCAGTCGATTCAAGCAATATTTAGTTTTCTTTATCAATAACTTTGAAAAATCTAGTTATCAACAGCAGACCGCCTAAATCTAAATAATAACTATTTAGATTTCAGGCAGGAGCAGGACACGTTAAAATATGAAATATTCATCGATCAGCCTCTAGACATACAAATTTGGACCTAGATGGTAATGCCATAATCACCACGTTTAGCAGACAGGTTGAACGCAATTTGTGTTATAAGTCGCTGGCAAAAACACTACTACTCATTCCCTTGGTGTTCCCTCAGTAAGATTTTACGGTTCCTACAGTAATTACGAGGTTGTGACACATTTTATTCATATCCACTCATAGGTAAGAAATAAAAGGTGTTTCCTATAGTAATACATTCACGTTTACATAATCTTACTACCATATATAAACATAGCATTATTGCCGCATTCTTGAACGTACTACGATCAACAATGTCGATGAGTATAGAAATCGAATAAAAAATGAGCGACCTTCAGAAATATATGTGTTTGTGTATGATACGTGAATCATTGATTGTTGAACTTTTATGGATATTGCCAGGTGTTTATTTATAGTGGTTCAGAGTATATTATTAATGTTTTAAAACTATGACCACGAATTTCACCTTGACCGTTATAGCAAATTCTTGATAGTTATTAATGTCCTAAAATATGTATGTAGTAAAAAACTGTTCCGTATACAATATTTATTAATCTACAAGAATGTAAAAAATCTTTATTGTGATAGAGATAATACATATAGAACATTTCCATCACAATAATATATATTTACATTTCCATACAATTTTATATAGCTTTTTTGCGGTGGGATATGGAGTAGTCACACCCCGCTAAATCCGTCCGGGCGGTAGAAGAAGCGGCGCGCGACCCCCCATTGACCCGCTCTACTTGCACCTCTCAACGCCGAGCGATCGGGCCACCGGAACCGGTCTTTGTCTTCGGTGTATAAAGTAGAAATTATTTTTAATTTTTCATCAAAACTTGCTGCACTTTTATAATGATTAAAAATGATAGATAATGAAGTTATCAATATTTTTATTACATTTAAATTCTATTTATTTTTTGTTTAAACCATAAAATATTATTTATAACGTTTTGCGTGGTAATGGAAATAAGAATACAATGGAGGCTACCTTTCTTGGCGTGGGTACCGTAAGACAAGCCTAAGACATACAAGCAGATAACGCCACAGCAGGAGAAGGAAAACCCATAATAAATCGATATAAAAAATAGCTTAATGTTGTAATGGCTTAATTTAACTCATAATGGATGAAAACTAATGCCCAACAGTTTACCAAAAAAAAAAATATTATTTGATGACAAAATAAGTGTGACGAAGAAGAATATCTACTTTAACAAGATAAATAATTTACATAGGTAAGTGTAAATAAAATATTGTTATATGTATTTTTTTTTAAAGTAAGTAGCTAGTACATACATCTATAATTATAAAAGCATGGGCAATGGCCGCAGGAGCTTCAAAAGATTAATGATACGAGTTCGTGATCGCCCATCGGTCAATAACGCGGCTCATTACCATTATAGTCCTTACATTGTTTAACAATCGTGAGCTACCGTAAAAGCTGAATTAAACATTCTTTGTTTACGGAAATGTTCATTAGAGAAAAGATCAAAGTGTACTTCAAAAAGGTATAAGCATTTCATAGACATTAAAATTGGTAAGCTTTGTCATTTTTAAACCTCCAGAGCGACCTGACTGTGTCTATCTTCTTTGATAATATTTTCGAAGATATGAGACGAAATTCTAAATCGTCCATTACCCATCAAGTTTGACCTGATTGGATTAAAATTAACTAGTTCTGTTCATTACAGATTTTTATCTCGAGGGTTACCTAAAATTTTTAATTTTATCATCAATAATACAGCAAATTCCTTAGCTGAATTAAAAAAAATGTTTAAAATTTTAAACAATAAAATAATATTATTTTATTTCAACTTTAATTTTGGCTTTATTTATTTCTGATAGTTTTTTCGTCCGGGTGTAAGTGAATGTGTAAACACAACCATATTTCGCCACACATTTTTTTATTCCATGTAATAGTTGGATGAGAAGAACAACCGGTTCAAACTTCAAGGTCATGGTAAGATTTTGTAAAAAAATCCACAAAAATCGAAGAAATTTACAGAAACATTTGTTTAAAAACATTTATTTTAAACATTCGAACCTTATAATGATATTTCTTAACTCACAATTGCAGGTATATATGGATACCACTTGACCAATGGGGCAGTTATGTTGTTACTATCCCAACTCTCCCAATCACAATCAAAATGGTTTCTGTCATACAACAAAGCATCTGAAATGTTTCGAAATGTAAGCATTTAGGCACCACCTCAGCCAGATGGCACGTGTAGCAATACATAACGCAGTGCTTGTCCCAAGATTACTGTATGGAAGCGAGAGTTGGGTATGCAGAAAAGAGTATGAAAGTAAAATTAATGCGGTCGAAATGCGATCTCTGCGGAAAATCTATAGAGTAAGGCTGACCGACCGCATTCGTAACGACGACGTAAGAGACTGAGTAGGTATGAAAGAGAGTATTGGTGTAAAGATGCGAAACGGAATGCTCCGATGGTTCGAACATGTGGAAAGAATGCCGAACGAACGTCTGGTTAAGAAGATATACAATGCGAAAGTGGAAGGATGCAGGTACCGGGGGAGACCGAGACTAACCTACCTAGACCAGATCGGTCATGTACTGAAGGAAGGTGGAGTCAAGAGTCGCCGAAACCGGCAAGCGTGTAAGAAGAGAATTATGAATGTTGAGGAAGCGAGTGAAGTATGCGAAGATAGAGTTCTCTGGCACTCTGTTCTCTCTGCCTACCCTGCAAGGGATATGGCGTGATGATATGTATGTGTGTATTCTTAAATAGAGTTTGGGTACGAAAACTATTTAGCCATATCCAAGATTCGTTCAATCAATTATCCCACTTATATTGCGTGGTGATAAGTTAAGAGAAGTAGGGTGGTTTATCATAATGGTAAAAGCAACAATATCGTTCAACATAACGTGAAGATGCATAATCGCTAATATAGTGATGATTTCTAACCTCATGAGTGATGGCCTGAGGATGACGGATCTCGATCATTCCGTCAGTACGCGTTCAACACCCGTCTCTTTCTTCCCGGGTAAGACTATAATGCAACCCTATATGGCATATTGAAAAGAAAAAGGTGATCGACGTAGCTCTCGAAAGTGGCAATAAGCGAAAGAAACCGTAGATACAGTATTTTGTACATCGGACTTCAATCAAAACGCCGTCGATTGCCCTTTGAAGGCATTCCTTCAAAGGGCAGGCTCTAAAGCATTTTCTCGAGTAAGAGAAAATAATGCAGCCTGTAAAAGTATGGGAAGGTTTCAAAAAATTTAAACAAGGGTACAAGGTAAGTTACCCGTGTGGCGACGGGAAAAGAATACAATTGTCGTCACCCCTTACTTGCCCGTGGAAGTCGTAAAAACCGGCTAAGGGTCACACCGGGAGAGTCGGCAGCGAGATATCTCCCAGGAAACTTTATATCATCTACCGCGATCGCCAATCCGCCTGCCAAGCGTGGCGATTATGGCATATGGAAAACGCAATAAAAGTCTCAGCCCCCAGTCACGGCAGTCCCGCAGTTCCACGGGCTCATTTTGGTAGCGGGCCTGTTGGTAGCGGGGCAGGGGGTGCTAAGAATCCCCGGCTGCGATCCGGCTACCAAAACAATCGACCCTTGGCCCTGGTAACACACAACATTCGGACGCTTAGGTCCGACGGAAGAGGAATTGAGCAAACTCCGATGGGACATTGTAGAATTATCAGAAGTGCGAAGAGAGCGAGAGGGCATAATAATCCTCCAGTCTGGAAACCTGTTCTTCTACCAGGAGGGAGATCACCCATCCCAAGGCGGTGTAGGGTTTATCGTTCGTAAGTCTCTTGTAGACAACGTGGAGAGGATTGAGAGTGTGTCGACAAGAGTAGCGTACCTCATACTCAGAATTACCCAATGGTATTCGTTGAAGGTCATACAGGTTTACGCAACGACCTCGACATACTCCAACGACGTAGTGGAGGTCTTATACGAGGACATCTCGAAAGCTATCCACACGTCCAAAACCCACTTCACGGTAGTTATGGGAGATTTCAACGCAAAACTAGGCAAAAGGACAGGCGATGAGTTGAGAGTCGGGCAATATGGATTTGGACAGAAACCAAAGGGGCCAAAAACTGGCCGACTTTTTGGAGAAGTAAGGCCTCTTTATGATGAATTCCTTCTTCAAGAAGCGGCCACAAAGGAAGTGGACCTGGATTAGCCCTGATGGATCCACTAAAAATGACATAGACTTAATCTTGATGGACAAACGGCAAATATTCAATGATGTCTCTGTGATCAGCAGAATTAAACTGGGAGTGATCACCGGATGGTATGAGGTACATTGAATCTTCGTACGAAAGTCGAGCGGTCTCGCTTGATGAAGTCTATTCTCCGACTTACACCTGTCCAATATCAGAACCCCGATAGCTTTCAACTCGAATTACATAATCGCTTCCAATGCCTGGAAGAGTGCAAATCTCGAAATCGAGAGAACGATACGAACAACAGGTTCGTGGAAACTGTCCACGCGGTCAGGTCAAAATTCTTCAAGGCCCGTCACGCAACTAGAACAGAAAAGCTTTCTGACCAGACTCTCAAACTCATGGAGAGGAGAAAGAAAATGACGGTACAGTCTTCAGCCGATTGATCCGAACTCAGGCAGCTTAATAGACAAATCTCCAAATCTATGCGACGCGATATTGGCCGGTTCAATACATTGCGTATTGAAGAGGCGATAGAGCGAAATCGAGGCTCCAAAGTGTTAGCACGAGATTTGTCCATTGGGCAGAGCCAAATGACTAAGCTGAAGACCGATAACGGTACTGTTATTTCATCCCAGAGTGAGATATTGGGAGAGGTCGAAAGGTTCTATAGGCAGTTGTACAAATCATCCCTGAATCCTGTTATCGGCTTGGTCCAAGACCCCAGATCCAAGCTAACTCAGCACTATACCGAGGAAATCCCGGACGTCAGCTTGTACGAGATCAGAATGGCTCTAAAACAATTAAAGAACGGAAAGGCACCGGGAGATGACGGAATTACCACAGAGCTCCTGAGGGCAGGCGGCATGCCGGTTTTAAAAGCCCTACAGAAGCTGTTTAATTCTGTCATTCTCAGGAGCGACGTTCCAGAGTCATGGACTAGGAGTGAGGTGGTGCTGTTTTTCAAGAAGGGCGATAAAACGCTCTTAATGAATTACAGACCCATCTCACTTCTGAGCCACGTGTACAAATTGTTTTCAAGAGTCATTACGAACCGACTCGCGCGCAAGTTAGATGACTTCCAGCCGCCCGAACAAGCCGGTTTCCGAAAAGGTTATAGTACCATAGACCACATCCATACGCTACGCCAGATTATACAGAAGACCGAGGAGTATAATCGGCCTCTGTATCTAGTGTTTGTGGACTATGAGAAAGCCTTTGATTCTGTCGAAACTTGGGCAGTGTTGCAGTCCCTTCAGAGATGCCAAATTGACTATCGATATATCGAAGTGCTGAAGTGTTTGTATAAAAACGCTACTATGTCGGTTTGCATTCAGGATAAGAGTACGAAACTGATCCATTTGCAGAAAGGCGTGAGACAGGGAGACGTTATCTCTCCGAAACTGTTCACCACTGCGCTGGAAGATGTCTGCAAGCTCTTAGACTGGACCGGACTCGGCATCAACATCAACAGGGAATATCACATCACTCACCTTCGATTCGCAGATGATATCGTAGTCATGGCAGAATCCCTGAAGGACCTTGGCACCATGCTCAATGACCTCAGCAAGGCCTCCCAACTAGTAGGGCTGCAAATGAACATGAACAAGACGAAAATCATCTCTAATGCCCATGTCATTTCTGTACCGGTCCTGGTTGGGAATGCGATTCTCGAAGTTGTCGATCACTATGTTTACCTAGGACAGCCAGTCCAATTAGGTAGATCCAATTTCGAGAAAGAGGTCAGACGACGAATCCAACTCGGCTGGGCAGCGTTCGGGAAACTTAGGAGGATCTTCTCGTCAAATATTCCGCAGTGTCTGATAACAAAGGTTTATAACCAGTGTGTGTAACTAGCGACGACTTGCACTTAAACGTGGTCTCTAAATGTCGGCCTCATAAAAAGGCTCAAAGTCGTTTAGCGTGCTATGGAGAGGGCTATGCTCGGTATTTTTCTACGTGATAAAATCCGGCATACGGAAATCCGTAGAAGAACGGGTGTAACCGACATAGCCCGAAGAATTAACACGTTGAAGTGGCAATGGGCAGGCCACATCACTCGACGAACCGACAACCGTTGGGGAAGAAAGGTTCTCGAGTGGCGACCACGAATCGGCGCAGCGTAGGACGACCCCCCACACGGTGGACTGATGACATTGTGAAGGTCGCAGGAAACCGTTGGATGCAGGTGGCACAGGACCGTTGCGAATGGCATTCTCGTGGGGAGGCCTATGTCCAACAGTGGACGTGTATGGGCTGATGGATGGATGGATGGATGGACAAGGTAAGTACAAATAAAAATAGTACAAACAAATAAAACATGAAAGAAAAAAGTGTGTGTGTGTCAGCTCCGACGCACGACTGGACTTTGCTCCAACGCAAGACTGGAGTTTACTCCTTAAGTACGATTATCAAAACAGGCGCAAAAAAGCTCATTTGACTAAAAATAATACATATATTTTTATTTACATTTATTAAAACTGTTCAGTGAAGTATTATCTCACGTCAGAGAGTGAAAGGTGGGCAGAATAGGTTGCGCACCAAAACCGTAACGAGGTCATTCAATCACTAGATTTTACTCCTCAAATTTTTCTCATACCGGGCGCCTTATATGAAAATCGATTCTTAAGGAGTAAACTCCAAAAATGAGAGAAGAAATTATCATAAGATCTGATGAAAAAATTAGCTCTAATTAATGCAAGTTCAAGTTGACAGTAAACCTATTTATTACATTTAACCACATACTTAGTTATCCCCCACTAAAACAAACATGTTTGCAATTAATTATTACTTATACGATCTCTCGCAACTAATATCGTAGAACATTATCGTTAACAAAACAAATAACGAAAGTTTCTGCTATCCACGATAAGAGTAGTTAGTCCCATTAGCACTGTACAAGAAATAACTTTCGGGATTGGTCTCATAGGTTTGGACTAAGCTTAAAAGAAAAAAGCTCACGTAGACAGTGTAAAAAGTTATACCCAGAATAAGCATCTAGGGATTAGCTTAATTAGGTTTGTAAGAAAATATAGTTTGTTATTTTTTCATTGTTTAAGCGGTTAACTTGGTAAGTAATGAGGCAAAATACTATCAATAACGTACAAGAAGATAAAAACGTCGTAGTAACTAAAACGTTTTTATTTCAAGAACTTTTCTGAAAAGATAATTTTCATCATACATTATTTAAATCTTAATATATATAAATTACGCGTCGCGTATTTTACGTTGTTTGTCCGCGATGGACTCTTAAAGTACTTAACCGATTTTAATCAAATTTGCACAGCGTGTGTAGTTTGATCCAACCTAAAAGATAGGATAGCTTCCATCTCAATTTATAGTCGCAATATTAGTTTATTGCAAATTATTTGTCTATTATTTGACAGTCACAATTATCTGTTATCTCCAAACGATTCTAACAGATGGTTGATGGTATGTTAAACGTACAAACGTTTCATATACGCTACAATTATTATTAGCATTACTATTAGCATAACCACCACGTGTTACTGAGGCTACCTTAGCTACAGCAACGCGTGGCTAGATCTGCTAGTATAATATATATAATTTAAACAGTTAATAGTTATAGTACATTACTGCAGCGGCCAGCAAAAGAGGCATTGATGGACGAACGTATAAATGTGAGCCGAGGCATAGCCGAGGCACACATACGTAAGTCCATCAATTCCTAGTTATGGCCAAGGCTTGTATAGTGCTTTTCTCAAATAATGCGCAGAATTTAAAACTAAATAGTACTAAGTAGAACTGTATACATGAGGAACAACGAACAACATTTTTCACGTGCTAAAGGGATCATATGTTTTTTTTTTTTTCATCATCAAACAGCTTTCTTTTTCAAGTCAGTTCGAAATTTAAATAAAACTCTTATAAGTCGTCTCCTCAGTGACTATTTTTTAAAGTAACAGATCGTTCCATTTTTAAAATACACGACAGATATGAATTTACATATATATTTACTTGGACGCTAAAACACGACAGATATGGATTTTCATACATTTTTTGCCGGCCGTTGCTCATGTATTTGGTCAGTACAGCAATATCGATTTATCTCGAAGAAGGTTGTCAAAATATGTAATGCTCAAATTTCCAAGCATGTTTGAGAAAAAGCTCTTAAAATGCTGTGGGATAGCGGCTACGAATACTACCAACCCTTACTTTGCTCGTGGATGTCGTAAAAGACGACTAAGAGCCTTATAACGACCTGGGCTAACTCTATCTGATGCCATTTGGTCAACAATTACATTCCCAAGGAGGGTTGACGTCAGGCAGGCGGCCGGTCATAAAACTATTGCCAATAACTTTTACAATATGTTCTATGAAAGAAGAGTATATATTGTATCGACCCCAAGCTATTGGGGTAAGAGTAGGAGAATAATGAGTTAAAGTTCTTAAAAGGTACTACTTAAGCCTTCTCATTTGGTAAATATCGCTGTCTTCAGATAATTCTTACATAATATATATGATTATGTCCAAGTCCACCTTTTAAACTAAATGAAATTTTAAAAGGGGTCTAAAAGTCTCTCCGAATATTGATTTCATTAATGGTGTAGTGGTCGGCACAGCAAATTAACGTGCCAAGTGTCACTGTTTTGATCATGCACTGGATCGGCAGTTCGATCCGATCGCACGATCCACAATTTGTTATTCCGAGTGTGGGTTTGGTTTGTGTCTGTTAATTATGTTTTTAGTCTTAGCGTGTTCTACGATAAGGTCATTGCAGTATACTTTAAAGAAATCAGTATTGATTTTCTACAATATACACTAATTAAAAAATTTATATTATCAATTTGGAATCTTAATATTTTTTAAAATATTAAAATCTCCAAAAATTTGTGTCTAAGACAAAGTTGATGTTTTTCAATAATCATGATATATGAAGGTTTAAATTCCAGTAGTATGACCATAGAATATACAATACGTACAAACCTATATTTCAATAAGTCTGAAATAGACTTCACATTATTATAAAGCTAACAGTGAAATATGAGTTCACAAATACAGTAGAATAAAAGTAAAGGTTAACAAAGGTATGGCTCCACCTGGTATTCCACTCCACTATTGTGATTAATTTCCTCAGCAATCACTGTAGACACTTGATGGACATCGCTATGGTTTATAGATAGGGTTGTCTAACTCAAAAATATTTTATTATCATTATATTATATAACAGAGTTAATACAAAATTATTAATACTTCTGTTGTCTATATTATAAAAGGCATTTTGCAAACGGAATAAATTAAATGGCGTATGAAACGTTAATATTGATATATTATTACGAGATATTAGTTTATAAGAACTAAAATACCTTTTAAATATAATTTTTAGATGAATTTGTTTGGCATACTGTTTTGATTCACATCGGACGAAAATTCAAAATTCATGCAGGTAGCCTGGAGGAAAATGTCCTCGCTATTTGTTTCAATTTCGCCGGCGGAGAATATCTGCACCTAATAACGCTCTAGCCGAGACTGCATTTGGTCGCACCGGGATTAGTCCGCCAACCGCAAACTGCCAACTGGCCGCGTGATGGGGCACCCCGGCGCCTTGTTACCGGGTTGTACTCTAAAGGCTAATTTGTCGGGCGGAGCAACAAAATCAAGGAATCGGTACCATAGCTTGCCAAAAGAATAAAAAAGTATGATACAAAAATATGAAATATAATACCGCCTAAAAGTTTTCTTTTAATTTTATCCGAAATCAAATTTCATCTTCATTCCATTTAAAAAGATGATAATGATAGGTTTTATTTACTTTACGATTTTAAAATGTGAAAGTGTAACAACCACTATTGTCACAATTGCATTGCCAACCATTGGTTTTTAAACAGTGTAATTTTTAATTTGTATTGTACATTTACATAAATAATATATGCATGAGTTAGCTATTTAATAAATGTTTAAGGTTTACTCAAACCTGGAGACAATATTAAATTATTTAAGGTATACACCAATGCACCGTTAGTAGTTCGAAATATACCGAAGCCGTTGTGTGCAATATACTTTAGTGACACCCCTGAGTTAAGGTATGAATAAGGCATAACGGCTTGCCTGTATTGTTACAGTGTATAGGAAATGGAGCGGGCAGCTTGGGACCAACGAGGGTAATGTTTGAAACATAAGTGGTAACTAAGGATAGTTCAGGTGAGGTATAAAAATATGCAATAAACATAAATTCCTCTTAAATGGCTGGACAGATTTAGATATTTTTTTATCTTTGAGTGTGTCTCTAGAGCTTTTAAATTTACAATTCTGGCAGGTAGATGCTTAATAATTTATTTCTTAGCTATTTGAATTTGAAACTACATCTGAACTATCAGATAGAGTTAAGTAGTCATTCTTAATTTCCCGAAATTTCCAACACTTTACAGCGTTCGTATGGGAGACAGTCCTCCCGTGACCATGTCCATGAACGCTAAACGCTATTAAAATTCAAATACAAACGCGATAGAATTCGTAAAAATAGTTTTATTTCAAATAGATATAATAATATGTGGCAAATAACAAAAAACTTAAAATTAACAGCAAGTCAACCCATCTGTATAGCGTGATATGCTTAGTCAATATCGCTCCCGTTATGGAAGACGTTTGTGCTCAACAGTAGGACGTTTTCAGCATTCATAGTAATTACAGGATTAAGGTGTTTCACGTCCAACAAGCAGTTAGGTACAAAATATAGACACATATTTTTGATAGAAATTCATTACCCGCAGAAAGAGATAATTATTCCATATAAAATATTATTTTGTCTTTTATAGAATCGTCTCCTTTGAATAATATAATTTTTAATGTTCCCGTAATAAGGCATAAAGTACTAAAAAATTTTGAAACGTCAGTAAAGTAAAAAATAAATATAAATGTAAGTTAAAAATTGTTTTGTTTTACATATTCGAAAGTTTTCGTCAAGGTGTTTGTTTCTTACTTGGGTCTCGGGTCTTGGGTCTGGGTCTTGGTGGTCTTGGGTCTACGCGTGAATGTGAGCAAAACCAAAATAATGGTATTTGAAAGAGATGAAGTCAGAACAGATGTAAGAGTAACAATAGGTAATGATGTACTAGAGCAAGTGGATGAATTTGTATATCTTGGATGTAGATTTAGCCGAGATGGAAGGTACACCACTGATATAGAGCAAAGAGTGAATGCGGGAAATAGAGTGAACGGAGCGTTGGGGCAACTTCTCGGCAGCCACCACCTCAGCCAGAAGGCACGTGTAGCAATACATAACGCAGTGCTTGTCCCAAAATTACTGTATGGAAGCGAGAGTTGGGTATGCAGAAAAGAGTATGAAAGTAAAATTAATGCGGTCGAAATGCGATCTCTTCGGAAAATCTGTGGAGTTAGGCTGACCGACCGCATTCGTAACGACGAGGTAAGAGAGCGAATAGGTATGAAAGAGAGTATTGGTGTAAAGATGTAAAAGGGAATGCTCCGATGGTTCGGACATGTGGAATGAATGCCGAACGAACGTCTGGTTAAGAAGATATACAATGCGAAAGTGGAAGGATGTAGGTACCGAGGGAGACCGAGACTAACCTACCTTGACCAGATCGGTCAGGTACTGAAGGAAGGTGGAGTCAAGAGTCTCCGAAACCGGCGAGCGTGTATGAAGAGACTCTGGCACTCTGTTCTCTCTGCCTACCCTGCAAGGGATATGGCGTGATGATATGTATGTATGTATGTATGTTTGTTTCTTACATAAATACGATTTATATTAATCAGTAAAATAACTACAACCCAAATACAAAATAATATAGATTTACGATTAATTAATAATACAATTTATACAAATAACGTACAAAACTATTTTCATGCCTAATTTTCTATGTATGTATGTGAGAGAGAAGGTATGTCGACCTACTCGCAAATGAATTTGCATTACAGGTTAGATTGAAGAACGTTCCGCGTCTCGTCTCGGATTACTTGTCATTGTTTTAAAAAATTGCATGGTCACCCTACTCACATATGTATTTGGACTACAGGTTAGATTGTAGAACGACTTTCGAGGGTACCGCACGTTGTCGACAGAGGCGGCATGCCTATTGGCCGACCTATACCGGCGGGTTACCACAATGCGCGACGAGGGTGGCTCCCCATCGTTCAACGAGATAGCCACCTGGCGCGAGGACGCCCGCCGAGAAGTCATCGCCCGTTGGGCTACGCGGCTGGAGAGGCCTAGACACGGTGTTGTTACCGTTGAGGCCCTCCGGCCCGTACTGATGGAGTGGATGGAGCGGCGGCACGGAGTACTCTCCTTCCGGTTGGTGCAGGTCTTGTCGGGGCATGGTTGCTTCGGCAAGTACCTGCACACGGTCGTGTGGAGGGAGTGGACTTCGTCCTGCCACCATTGCGACAGTGACGAGGACACGGCGCAACATACGCTGGAAATATGTCCGAGCTGGGACGGGCAGCGCCGTGACCTCGTCGCTGTCATCGGTGCCGACCTGACGCTGCCGGCTGTTGCGCGAGCGATGGTCGACAGCGTCAGGAATTGGGACGCGGTCGCCGCCTTCTGCGAGGCCGTCATCTCGCTGAAAGAGGCGGCGGAACGGGCCCGGGAGGATTCCCGTGACCCGGGCCGCCGCCCGCGGCCGGGGCGGCGCAGGCGCAAATACCTGCACCTGATGCCGCCCTAACCGAGGCTTCGGGTGATCGGACCGGGTAATTGTCCGGTCACCCGACGTGAGGCCACTGCGTGAGGGCGACGCTTCGACGGCGAAAGCTGTCGGGGCGTCGACGAGAGAGGAACCGGAGAGGACATACCGCCGGGCGGGCCACCGAAGACAAAGATCGGGTACCGGTGGTCCGCTCGCACGGCGAAGAAGAGGTGCTTGCAGGGTGAGTTAATGGGGTTGCGCGCCGCCTCTTCCGTCATCCCGGACCGATTTGGCGGGGAGCGACGCCCATAGCCCACTGGAAAAAAAAAAATTATAGAACGTCGGCTTACTTGTCATTGTTTTAAAGAATAGCCTTGTCGCCCTACACAGAAATGAATTTGTACTACAGGTTAGATTGAAGAACGTCGGCTTACCTGTCATTGTTTTAGAGAATTATATAAGGTCTATATATTAACAGCTATAACTTATTACAAAATAGATTAGGTGGTTATGTTATATGGGTGTAAAGATGTCACGTAGACGTTGATTATAGTATCAAGTATTTATTTTCCGGAAACTAGGTCAGGGGACGATGTGCTGTTTGTTTGGTAAATGTGTACAAACTGCAAGTACGGACAAATTCGTACAACCACCTGAGTAAATTGAACTATATTAGTCTATTGTTATTTATTGCTGTAAACAAAATTGAACGTGACCTGTTTGTATGAAATGTAGACTTACACGTCTAGAATTTCTATCTACTTACTATAACAAAAATAGATATTTTTTTCGACTCGAAATCCTTTTAACTGGTTAAAATGAAAGAAAAGTATGAATGTCTTTTGTTTCAAGATGGTCAGATTAATGCGTACCTAGTTTAAAGGTTAGCTTGAGCAAAAATTATTTTGATTTGGTCTGATTGATTAGGTTTTTCCTTTCTTTAGTACATTAAATAATTCTAATGCTGCAAATGTCATGTCCCTGCTCACTAAGGTTGAAATAAGAAATCCTTATTATTTATAAGGAAAAGAAAAAATATATGAAAGAAATTAATAAATGGAAACAAAAATAAGAGTAGAGTAGTAATAAAAATAAAAGTCAACATTTTAATAATAATTTGACCTGCATACTCTGTTCACGAATATGTTTGTGTGTGTGTGTGTGTGTGTGTGAGAGAGAGAGAGAGAGAGAGAGAGTTTATACTAGTTAAGTTATATCCTACCTAGTAGTTGATGTCACTATAAACTTTTGAAATAAAACTACTTTTACGGATTCTATCGCGTTTGTATTTGATTTATAATTTCCCGACGTTTCGAACACTTTACAGTGATCATGGTCACGGGAGGACTGAGGTGTCTTACGTCCAATATGTCATTGTTATTACAGAAATTTATTTATATCTACCCTATAAGATATTAAATTTTGACCCACATTTTTATACAAAATTAATACAATTCATTGCCAGTACAAAAAGAGAATGATTCTATATATAAAATTTATGTTGTTTATGATTTGTTATTATTAAGGTATTTAATTTATGATAATTATTATTCTGGCAGGTATTTTAAAAGGCTGGATTTTTTTTTCTGTTTTTTTATTGCTTATGGTGGCAGACGAGTAGACAGCACACCTGGTGGTAAGTGTCACTGCCGCCCATGGACCTTTGCCAATGGTATAGCTAGGCCGCTACCTACCAATACAAACCCCGAACCCACCCCAGTTGGACTACCGGTGTAAGTGGATGACATATGTAAAATAACAAACATTCAAAATTAAAAGCCTCTGTCAACCCATCTAAGCAGCGTGGTATGGTAAGTCAATTTTGATCCCGCTGTGGAGGAGTTTCGAGGTATTACAGATTTTTTTGTTGATATGATAGCTGTGTGGTAAGTGACTGCGAATACTACCAACACTTACTTTGCTCGTGGATGTCGTAAAAGACGACTAAGAGACTTATAACGACCTGGGCCAACTCCATCTGACGCCGTTTGGTCAACAATTAGATTCCCAAGGAGGGTTGATGTCTGGCAAGCGACCGGTCATAAAACTATTGCCCATAACTTTCACAAAATGTATTATGAAAAAAGAGTTCATATTGTATCGACCCCAAGTAATTGAGATAAGAGTAGAAGAATGATGATGAATTATGATAGATTTTTGTTGATGAAAAACTACACCAGCTAGAAAAATATTAGGTTAATTTTTAATATTTTGAATGATAGCCATAGGAATTATTTAATTTTCCATACTCCTTTAATTTCGGTAATGTACATTTAACAATTTTAATGTAGCATAAAGAAGACCGAGACAAATCACCTGCTTTAGGTGGTATCTCAAGAAGGCGACTGTTCATCGCAACGGTTGCGCAGCTTCAAACCTTGGGACGGGTCAATCTAATCAAGTTATTTTGTAAGTTTTCAAAAAAATCTCAATAAACATCAAGAATTCTGGATCTTAGCCAGTAAAAATAAATTAGCACTTCAAATTCACACTTCTTGCACTTCAGTTGTGCTATTATAAATATTAATATAACAATTTAGATTAAAGAACATATCTTTACAAAATTATTAAGAAATTGCTGACAAAACCAACTGGCTCTAATCTAATCCACATATTCATTTAACCTCGTGTTCTGTTACATAAGACCCCTCCCTTTCGTCGTACTGAGATGGATGTAATTGAAAATCGCTCTGAAAGCCTGCAGGGTATACGGTATATTAATATGTTTCATTGTTATTTTGAGAAGCACTTCTTTGTCTTCGTAATGGCGTCTCATCTCTCTAGTAATTATGTTTCTAAAATGTCTATTATGCTTGACTTAAGAATATATTTTTATATTTATTTTTATAATTAAATAGCGTCTACCTGAATTTATATGTTTTAATTTAATTTAAAAGCAAGTGGATGAATTTGTATATCTTGGATGTGAATTTAGCCGAGATGGAAGATACACCACTGATATAGAACGAAGAGTGAATGCGGGCAATAGAGTGAACGGAGCGTTGGGACAATTTCTCGGTAGCCACCAACTCAGCCAGAAGGCACGTGTAGCAATACATAACGCAGTGCTTGTCCCAACATTACACTATATGGAAGCGAGAATTGGGTATGTAGAGAAAAACATGGAAGTAAAATTAATCCGGTCAAAATGCGATCTCTACGGAGGATCTGTGGATTTAGGCTGGCCGATCGCATTCGTAACGACGACGTAAGAGAGCGAGTAGGTATGAAAGAGAGAATTGCCGTAAAGATGCGAAAGGGAATGCTCCGATGGTTCGGACATGTGGAAAGAATGCCGAGCGAACGTCTGGTTAAGAAGATATACAATGCGAAAGTGGAAGGATGTAGGTACCGGGGGTGATCGAGACCTAGACCAGATTGGTCACGTACTGAAGGAAGGTGGAGTCAAGAGTCTACGAAACCGGCGAGCGTGTATGAAGAGAACTATGAATGTTGAGGATGCGAGTGAAGTATGCAAGGATAGAGTTCTCTGGCACTCTGTTCTCTCTGCCTACCCTGCAAGGGATATGGCGTGATGATATGTATGTATGTATATAATTTAACTTCATCGCTATAGCAAACATGTTTATAAAATGCCTATTACTATCGTTCTTTTGAAGAGATTAATTACCCTGCACTGAGGAAGTAATCCTTGTATTGCGGAGACTACAAAGAATATTAATGGATATAAATTACACTCGGACTCTACAATAATTTGTGGATCACATAAAGTATTGGTCTGAGTGGCAATCGAACCCACAACACTTGGGATTATAGATCGTTATCTTAACCACTACACCAACTGTGCAAAAAAAAATGTAAGAGAGTTTGGAGACAGGAAATAAGGATAAAACGAGAGGAGAAAACATAAAAAAGTCAAATTAATATAATCATGGAAATACAATAACGTCAGACTTGTAATTTTTGATATTCATTTAAAACCAGTCATACCAATTATAATTTTAATAGTAGCTCCAAATTCTTTGTGGTCGTAAAAACATAACTGCATTCTGCACGAATCCAAAATTCTATTTGTCATAATTTGTAATATTTGTATCATATTTTCATGTTGTAATTTTTTTTCCAAACAACCATTGACAATTGCTTTTTTTTTACAGTAATAGAATAAGGTAAACGCAAACCACGACTTTCTAATTTATATAGATATAGCTACGACTGTACAAAATTGAATGAACAATCGTAGTAGTAGTATCACACACTATGACAGGTCCTTCTTCAAACGAGGTTTAAGAAGGACTTTCTTCAAGTTAGGCAACGGTCTAGCTATACCCCTGATGTAGCTAAGGTGCATGTGCAGCAGTATCACTTACCATCAGGTGTGCTGCTTGCACGCAATAAAAAAATCACTATGGACATTTTCTGTCTACAGCCGCGTGTCCGTCCGTCCAGGGTAATACCATACCCTCGCAGAAAATCAACGTCTAAGTAGAAGCAATGTGCAGAGCTTCGTTCGGTGAGCGAGAGAACTGAAAGCTTAACTTTCTAGATGGATTTTGGCTGATAGGCAACGGCCTCACTGTCCTCTGGTATTGAAAGGTCCTTGAGCGGTAGTAATAATTATCGTAAGGTGTGCTGTTTACGCGTGTGTTACCGTGAACTACAAACGTTTAACGTACAGATAACGAGTGACATGCCATTACATAACTCACAACTAAATGTAAGATTATTATAAAATAATTAGATATAATAGACATTATTTATAATAAAAATAATCCTAACCTTATATACACACATTGTAATCGTAAAATAAATAACATAGTACATCGTAATAATAAAAGCAATTGACTGTAATACAAGCAATTATACAGAATAGTAACGATATTACACTTATTATGTAAATATATCTGTATCCTTCGTTAAGGGCTGTTTCAATTAAGACATTATGAAAGCCATTGTCACAAAGGTTTGTGTGTGTGTGGGTTTCAAAAGAGATTCAAAACTTCAACATTATGCGTGTTTCATTTTCTTTCTGTGGAGTTTTGGTTATTAGTTTTAGATATATACCACTGTATTTTATAAAGACAGAGCATACACCTTTATACCAAAATGTTTCTTATTATTCAAAATATTATGTACTATTTTCTTATGTATCAGTAAAAAATTGACGAATTGCGTTAAATAATGGAAAATATATAAGTAAATGGCTACTTTACCATTTCTTTATATTTAAATAATAAAATAGTACGACAGGTTAAGGGGCCTGGCGTGTAGTGTGACTTTGACTTTGCAAAGTATAAAAAAGCAAAAAAAAAAACGGAGAATGGGGGTGGGGGCATAGTCTTAAACCTCACCAAGGGGGAGGGGGGAATTAAAAATGCTAAAAACGACGTTCCCTTAATGTCGGCCTTAGTTCTATTTCATGGCACTAAAATTTACATGGCAAAATGTAGTTGTATTACAAAACTGTTTACCCTTTTGAGGTAAATGACATCTTTAGACAACAATAACAAAAAATAAAAAAAAACAACATAAATGTCAGACATTACTTACATATATTTATAAGATACGCCGTTAAGAGCTTAACAAAGTTATTAATTAACTTGCTATTCATATCCCGCATAATGCCCCCGTTTAATGCCAATTATTTAATTGGTGGTATTCACCGTGTGGTGACGGAATAAGAATACAATTTACCACCCCCTATCTTACCCGTGGGTGATCGTAAGAGACGACTAAGGGATATAAAACGCATATAACATCCATGCAAGAGAAGGAAAACTCGAAACAAAACCCTATACCAACACGTCTGACCAGCGTGGTATAATAGGTTAATTGCCCTCCCATTACGGAGGAGGCCCAAGCCCAACAGTGGGACATATATGAGCTGTGATGATGATTCACCGTGTGGTAACGGGAAAACTACACAATTCTCGCCACTCCTTACTTACATGTAGGAGTCCTAAAAATTGTCTAAGAGGTGGACAGCAGCTCTCTCCTGGGAAACGTATAACCCGTCGTTAACCCGTCTGCCAATCAATTAAGGCACTATCTCTGCATTTATGGGAGAAGCCAATGTCCGAAAGTGGACGGTGACAGGCTGAATGATGATGACGATATATAATTGGTTTAAGAGTAATGCATCTTTTCCCCCGCTACAAATAAAATTTTATCGAAATACATTTATAATGTATTTCGATAAAATTCTAAGGGTCTATGATTTAAGATCGACTAGTATGTGGCATTAACTAACTTTGATCAATGTTATTGCTTAAAGATACCTACGGCCCACATATTCCTATAAAGTACATTATTCTAAAATAAAATTATCCACCAGCCTCAGATTTTAATACTTGAAATACTCATTTCTAACTACAAGAGTTTCGAACTTTGACAAATTCCTGGTAACACCAACTTCTCATGTTGACCACTAAACAAAACGTTTTAACTCTATAAATTGTCTCTCCTATCGAAACATTGAGGGTGCAGTAGGTTTTCCAACTATTCAAGTTATTTGGGAACTATCCCGATGTAAATCTTAATCGCTGTCCGTAGAAAATTTAGACCAATGACTCGTGAAAACACTACCCGCACATAAATTGTGGCATTTGTTTCGTTAAGGTCTAAAATATAGGACAACTTTATAGTTCTTTGGAACTAATAAATTTATTGTGTACTTTCTTGAAATGGATTCTATTGACTATAATTTCATATGTAGAGTTATGAATTGCAGAACATAATTTATCAAAATTTATAGAATTTTATATATATATATTATATTATTATATTTTTTATTTTCAATTTATAGAATTAGATTAGTATTCAATAAGAAATAGTATGGTAAAGAGGAAAGAATGGAATTCTTTCCTCTTAACAGTGTGGTGATGAAGTAAGAAAACAAGTGACCACTCCGTTCTTGCTGGGTGTTTTCTTGTGGGTGATCGTAAAAGACGACTAAGTGATTTAATATGAAAGAGGAGGCAAATTTAAAACCCTGTGCCAACCCGTCTAACCAGCAACTTGGTCCATTTCCTTCCTATCATCGCGGAAATTCGAGTCAATAATGGGACGCATATGAGGTGAGATGAACGAATTCCATTCCTATTTATTTTCAAAGTGTTAATAATTTTATGAATTAAAAACTAAAAAGAAATAAAGTATTGGTATCTATGAAAGATAGTATTGGTGTAAAGATGCGAAAGGGAATGCTCCGATGGTTCGGACATGTGGAAAGAATGCCGAACGAACGTCTGGTTAAGAAGATATACAATGCGAAAGTGGAAGGATGTAGGTACCGGGGGAGACCGATACTTGCCTACCTAGACCAGATTGGTCTCGTACTGAAGGAAGGTGCAGTCAAGAGTCTCCGAAACCGGCGAGCGTGTATGAGAATTATGAATGTTGAGGAAGCGAAGGTATGCAAGGATAGAGTTCTCTGGCACTCTGTTCTCTCTGCCTACCCTGCAAGGGATATAGCGTGATGATATGTATGTATGTGTACGTAAAAACTAAAATATTTAATAATAAATAGTTAAGCATTAATTAGATCAAAAGTAAAAACATAATAGGTACAATGTACATTTACCGCAATGAAATACATATACAGGTTGGAAATGCAAATAAATCCAAATACACACTAAGTTGATGTCATTTTCGAAGTTGTGCCATTATGCAACATAATTACGTAGATTGTTGTGACAAAGGGAAATGTACTTGAAACTTTGTTACTTTAATTAATTAAAATACCGACAAAACATTACTGCGTCATATTTGTATTTACACAACAGATTTTATACAGAGGCTCTTGTCTGTCTCATTCATTGTTAACGAGAGAAGTTAAAACTAATTTCGAAGTGAATTAACTTTAAGCTATGAACTTAAACATTGTATTAAAATGTATTATATTATTTTATGAAAATATATATTTAAGGCTTAATTCTGATTGTATTGGATCTCACCGTAATCTCGTCTTGACTGTACATAGTCTTTCTTAAAGGTATTCTTTAAGGTTATCTGTATTATGCAGTAATTGCTATACTTGGCGATCGAGTTGATATTCTAACTTGCCCACGAAAGCTGTTGCCCACTCCACTGGTGCTCCCTTAGCTGGTTTTTAAAACTCCCAAGAGATAATAGGGGACGATAACACATTGTTTTCTTAACCAGTCGCCACATGGTACTTAATTATACCTACGTTATTAGATGTAATTATATATTATTATCCCTAAAAATTGTTGAGCAAAATTCGTGCGTTATTCACATTACATATTCTTATTCACAAGATTTCGAAATTGGACATTAAGATTGATTGCAATTTGCATGCTTATTTATGTCATTCGCTCAAAGCGGCAAAACATAAAAAAAAGAGAATCACAAAATATAAATTTGTAAGCTTCACGTCATGTAATTTTTTAAATCTTAAATAAACAATCTGGCACTGGCAACTCCTGATGCGGACAAATTAAGTAAATATCTCGACGACGGCCAACTTCATGAACGCCGAGAGAATATCAATAGCTAACGCTATTCTATTGTTTTGTTTATGAATAAATAAAACGGCAAATACGCCTGTTTGTATTATAAATTGTGTCTTCAATTTATTGAATAAATAAAAGCCCGTTTTACAAATTAGAAATAGTTACACAATAAAAATACAATGTGTCGTTAAAGATGATTAAGTGATTGAACTTGAAAATAACAGTTACAGGAAGGTGAAACTCTGAACTAAATCTTATACTGGCCTATAGTTATTCATCTTAAATAGTTCAAGTATAGTACAGCAGAATATCAACTTCTTTCGGGAGGCAGCAGAATTAACGAAGTGGAAACCCATTACAAGCGGTAGTAAGCCACTCTATCACCGTTCATGTAGATTGAACGATACCGGGAATTTCTCTTCTTTTGAAATCCTGCTCAGGGAGAGGATGATACTAAAACAACAACCAAAAATTGTCAGTGTTATGTTAATTTTAACGTAAGGAAATATAATTGTAATATATCGAAATAATTAATATAAATAAATTTTCGAGGAATCTGGTGCGCAATAGTTCGCAACAATAGAATATATCGACGGAGTAGATAGTAGAATCTACGGCTCTTCGTGATGTAATGAAAACTTTCTGGTTTAAGACATTAAAAAAAGAACCAATATCTATTAATGACATATCAAATTATTTTATACTAAAATTTGCAAGAGAAAGGCTTGGTGTCGCCCACCCCATAGTATGCAGTATTGGGATAATAAAATTAAAATTATTTTTTTATTTGGAAAATATCAAAACAATTATATTTTTCAGTAGCTAATAGAGATAATAAATAATTATAACCCAGGTAGTAACCCTACACAAACCGCAACGTAATCGCCTTTGCGTGATACGAAAGTATTAACAGCACGGTATCAATATTGGTGCCACGAATAGTTGCCAACTATCCGCATATTTCCGGACAGAGCTGCCGTGATATTTCTTTTCCTTATCCGGATTCAAAAATGAATAATGATTGACTAATAAATGTACGAATCGTGTATGTATTAGATCGTGTATTATAACCCGACTAGAAAACAAGTATGGTTCAACCAGATCATGTATCTGGACCCGATCAGGATAGAATAAGGCATGCCGGATCCGGCAAACCCGATCAGGACCAGGTCTGGTCCTGATCAGGCTAGCCTGATGTGAAATAACATCAAGTATGGTAAGGCATACCGGATCAGGACCAAATCAGGACCAAATAAGGATAGCCTGATGTGAAATATCATTAAGTATGGTAAGGCATACCGGATCAGGACCAGATCAGGACCAAATAAGGATAGCCTGATGTGCAATATCATTAAGTATGGTAAGGCATACCGGATCAGGACCAGATCAGGACCAAATAAGGATAGCCTGATGTGAAATATCATTAAGTATGGTAAGGCATACCGGATCAGAACCAGGTCAGGACCAAATAAGGATAGCCTGATGTAAAATATCATCAAGTATGGTAAGGCATACTGGATCAGGACCAGGTCAGGACCAAATAAGGATAGCCTGATGTGTAATATCATCAAGTATGGTAAGGCATACCGGATCAGGACCCGATCAGGACAGAATGAGGCATGCCGGATACGGCAAACCCTATCAGGACCAGGTTTGGTCCTGATCAGGATAGCCTGATGTGAAATAACATCAAGTATGGTAAGGCATATCGGATCAGGACCAGATCAGGACCAAATAAGGATAGCCTGATGTGAAATATCATTAAGTATGGTAAGGCATACCGGATCAGGACCAGATCAGGACCAAATAAGGATAGCCTGATGTGCAATATCATTAAGTATGGTAAGGCATACCGGATCAGGACCAGATCAGGACCAAATAAGGATAGCCTGATGTGAAATATCATTAAGTATGGTAAGGCATACCGGATCAGGACCAGATCAGGACCAAATAAGGATAGCCTGATGTGAAATATCATTAAGTATGGTAAGGCATACCGGATCAGGACCAGATCAGGACCAAATAAGGATAGCCTGATGTGAAATATCATCAAGTATGGTAAGGCATACCGGATCAGGACCAGGTCAGGACCAAATAAGGATAGCCTGATGTGTAATATCATCAAGTATGGTAAGGCATACCGGATCAGGACCCGATCAGGACAGAATGAGGCATGCCGGATCCGGCAAACCCTATCAGGACCAGGTCTGGTCCTGATCAGGATAGCCTGATGTGAAATAACATCAAGTATGGTAAGGCATACCGGATCAGGACCAAATAAGGATAGCCTGATGTGAAATATCATCAAGTATATAGTAAGGCTTGTAGTATATCAGAACCAGAAACAGTTTTCGTAACACAAAAAAAATATCAATCAAAATTCAAAAAAGTGACATGATTGTCATATTTATGCCACGGCGAAATTGTATTTGCATCAGAGGAGATTAATCTGAAATCTTTAATTAATCATATGTATTTAATAATAATAATAATGTTTAATTAATAATATAAAAATAATTTATATTTAAAGTAAAAAACAAAAATTAATAATATATATATAAATGTACCTAACATTTCAAAACATAGGTAGATAGAAATATTAAATTGTAACAACCATTCTAACATTTAATGTTTTGGGCCATAATAAATAGATGGCGTTAGTAAAATGACGTCATTATTTGAATCGCGGTTTTAAGATTCTCCGAAGCGTAATGACATGGCCTAATATTAAATTAGTTGTTATCGAATCAGATTAAAACAGATCGATCAGGTCATGAATGAGAAATCCCGGCGACAGTTGCAGTCGTTAGCATCTGGTGGTTGCGCCATAATCGGAACGGCTCACTGGGACTCTCTATGATAAGAATATAGCACTGCATTCGGTGTCTACGTCATATATTAATTTATATTTTTACCTATTAAATAAACATGTTTTTTAAAAGGACCGGACTGGGCATACTCGTTTTGGATCAGGCAAGATATATAACGCAGATGATTGATTTGGTTCCGATCAGTTAAAATGTTATCCGGACCCGATCAGGAACGCCTGATCTGAACCCGATCAGGAATGCCTGATCTGGACCCGATCAGGAATGCCTGATCTGGACCCGATAAGGTTTTCCTGATCGGGTCCAGATATATCTTCTGCGTTACATACCTTATCTAGTCCAGATCGGGCATGCCCGGTCCGGTCCAGCTAAGGAAGACGAAAAAATTTCTAGTCGGGAAGTTCAATTTCTAAAGGGAACCATTTTGCAAGTTAAACCATAAATAATTATGCGGTGTCTGTTTTTATATTTGTAAAAATTAATTGAAGGTTTCATTGGTTAGTGCGAGGGGTTGTATTTGAAAAACAAATTATATATTACGTTACTTAAAGTAAATAAAGCATTAAAGTACCTAAATGACTGCAAGGTAAGATCTTAACAAAAGAAACTCCGAAAAACGCCACGTCGCATCTACTTTTTGACTTTTCCGTTCCTTTAACTAATGATATAGAATTAATTAATCTTACTACTAATGCTATACTTACATATAACGTAGATGTTTCGTTCATATATAAGCCTAAACAGTTTTATGATTAAGAATCTTCTTATATTTATATTTTAATTAGTTAGATAGTTCATATATGTATAAAAAAATATTTTACATACATACATATACATACATATCATCACGCCATATCCCTTGCAGGGTAGGCAGAGAGAACAGAGTGCCAGAGAACTCTATCCTTGCATACTTCACTCGCTTCCTCAATATTCATAATTCTCTTCATACACGCTCGCCGGTTTCGGAGACTCTTGATTGCATCTTCCTTCAGTACGTGACCAATCTGGTCTATGTAGGTGAGTCTCGGTCTCCCCCGGTACCTACATCCTTCCACTTTCGCATTGTATATCTTCTTTACCAGACGTTCGTTCGGCATTCTTTCCACATGTCCAAACCATCGGAGCATTCCCTTTCGCATCTTTACACCAATACTCTCTTTCATACCTACTAACTCTCTTACGTCGTCGTTGCGAATGCGGTCGGTCAGCTATAAATAATTTTATTATCTAATAAATTATTTTCTTATAAATATTTGAATAAATATTTTAGTAAACATTCCATATCTACTTATTTTTTTTTTAATTTATGGCAACCCTATTTATAAAAGATCTATACAGGTGCTAAGGAGTTCTGAGGGTGTACGATATTGAGACATAAATCCAACTAGGTACTTTTGCTAAGCTGTTATTTAATATTTACGACCTCATTTTAGGCCACATGAAACGGACGATAAAGCGTTATTATATCCTTACAAAGGCTATATGGTATCTCAAATTTGCGATTTTATTGAAAACATACATAAATGTATAAAAATGCAATTATTTGTTTGAAAATACATAAATGTATAGAATTGCAATTATTTGTTTGATAATTTTAATGTGTTTTTTTGGTCTAATCCTTACTAATATTATAAATGCGAAAGTAACTCTGTCTGTCTGTCGCTCTTTCACGGCAAAACTACTGAACCGATCTATATGAAATTTGGTACACAGATAGTTTAAGGCCTGATAAAGGACATAGGCCACTTTTTAATACAAAGAAAGGGTACACCCTTTCTTAAGGGTACAAAGGGGATGAAAAGTTGTAAGGAAATATCGTCATTTTTAAAGCCAGAAGCGTGAAACTTATTTTTAGGCTATTGATTACAAATAAATATGACATTAACATTTTGTAAAAAAATTACCCTTAAGGGGTAAAATAAAAATAGGGGATGAAAAACTTTAGGCAACTAACCTTTTAAGCGGGCGAAGCCGCGGGCAGAAGCTAGTCATACATATACCACTGTAAATTTTAAACAACTTAATTTTTTTGTAAACGTAAAAAGAATGAAGCCAAACGAACCATCCAATAATCAGGTTAAAGACGTCCTCTATGGGACTACAGCAAGCCGGAATAACGCGAATAATGCTTAATAACCACATTTGATAGGTAGTTTAGCTGTCGTCATTAGTGTTATAATTTTCCCAGGAGAGTATTGCAGTCCATTCTTATGGTAATCTCGTAGCCGATTTTGACGCATCGCACATAAAAGTAAATAATGGTGACGCATTTTATTCTTAATACACACTACATGCGGCATTTCAAACATAATTAGATAAAATAATTCGACTCTTCATATCTATTTAAATTAAGCATGACAATAAACGATAAACAACATGCTATAGAACTTGCCCGCTTACCTGAGCAACTATCTTTTAACTATTCTAGTTATATAACCAGTATATTTATGAGATGGAAATTAAAAAAACTGACTGATAAAATTAAGTGATCAAATGACTATATAGTCATTTTATTAATTCCCTGCTTAATCGAATGCGATATTGGATGCTTTTAAAAGAAAGATGTTTTTTTTATATAAGTTCTTTTATGCCGATGTTTACTCTGAAGTCGTACGCAGACTAGTTCATAACATTTGATTTACATGTATGTATTTAATATGAGTGAGTGTGTGGTAGCGGCTACGAATACCCAACACTTACTTTGCTCGTGGGTGTCGTAAAAGACGACTAAGACCCTTATAACGACCTTAACGAACTCCATCTGATGCCGTTTGGTCAACAACTACATTCCCAAGGAGGGTTGATGTCTGGCAGGCGGCCAGTCATAAAACTATTGCCAATTATTTTTACAACATGTACTATTAAAAAGGAGTACATATTGTATCGACCCCAAGTAATTAAGATAAGAATAGGAGAATGAGGATGATGAATATGAGTGATTTCAAATTAATGCATGTTTTTGATGCTATCACTAAACTAGCAAAAGTAATGAACGCTAGTATTTTAACACGTTTTCTATTCTCAATTTAAAACTTATTTCCGCAGTAATAAAATTTTGATATTTTTTATATACACCTATATTTTGAATTTAGCGTATACTGTGGTAAATTTATTTTATTTTTATACAGTTATGTACTTCCTAAAACCCTATTAAGTTTCTTAATTTATTAATATTAATAACTATAGAGTCCTTCTCTATTCGATATGCAAAGCAGTTGACCGATTTCATTTACTATTGTTTGATAGGCATAGATTTAAAAAAAGTTAGACGACGATTTATCAGTAAAACTTGGTGTTAGCTTAAACTTGTTTAATTACTATATGATAAACTGAGTAGTAAATAATAATAAAGCATAATATTGATACCCGCATGGGAATGGGTTGAGAATACAATTTGTCCTTATCTTTCCATGTCGTATAAACCCGCAAGAGACCGACAAAGAAGTGAGGAACAATGCTTTCCTTAGAAGAATGGTAGAGTAATAGTAGAGCCATGTTGTTGAGTTTTCTGTCTGCAACTATAAATGTTTAGCTCCTCCAGCGTAGTACAATCCCTCTCACCAAATCGACATGTGAGTAGTACTGACTTGCTACTACTCTTTGTTCTATGAGCGAGAGACTGGGAGGACCAAATATTTATGTTAGACAAAGACCTGGCTGTGCACCTAGTATTGCAAAAGCAGTTGCTATCAACAACAGTTACCACTAACAAACAGATGGGCTGGTCTCATTTGCTACCAAAATCATCATCATCTCAGCCCATATATGTCACACTGTTTGGCACGGGCCTCCTCCATAATGGAAGGCTAACTACCAAAATAAAAAAATATGATGTTGATTTTTTCATATTTATGTTACATTAAATAAGCTGTTGATAATTGAAAAAGAACTTGTTAGTGAATCGCACTAGATAGCGGCAAATAGTTTCGAGTGCTACTCATCTTGGTAGTTAAACGTAGCGTTCATAAGAGATCCGTATGATACTTTAAATTTGCTCTCATAAATTAAGAATATAAAATTAATTAAGAAATAAAATTAAGCTCGGTATTTAATAAAAAAATGTACCTTTAGCAATAAATAGGTTATCAAAATAAAGACCATAGACCAAAAGGAATGAATTATGTGTGTATACATTTTATAAAAAAAAATATAAAAAGATTAACAATTTACTAAAATTATGGAAAACAAATATACGTCAAAAGTAAGTCCATCCCACACTTTAAATATTAAAATATCTTGAACAGCAGTCAAACAAAATCAAACACAGCAAATAAAAAGGTTTTATTTCATAATGATGTATAACGAAATATGGCTCTGAGTATCAGAAATTATTAAGATAATAAACTTTTTAAAATTATTTTAAGGGTATTGGGCCACCGAAGACAAAAACCGGGTTCCAGTAACCCACTCGCATCGATATGTACGTTGTTGGGCGGGTCTACGGGGTCGCGCGCCTCTTCTTCCGTCGACTCGGACGGATTAGCGGGGTAACCACACCGTAGCCCGTCGCAAAAAAAAAAACAAAAAAGAAAAACGGGTACTTATACTAATTGAAAACAAATTCAAATATTAAATACAAATAAAGTTTTCAGTATTAGTAGATTACTAATACTTCAAGTTATGTAATATACTATACGTAGGAATAAGTGTGTTATCCGTGTGGTGACGGAGTAAGAATACTATTCACCACCCCATGTCATACCCGTGGGTGATCGTACGAGACGACTAAGGGATATATAACGCACGTAACATCTGTGCGAGAGAAGGAAAACTCGAAACAAAACCCTATACCAACACGTCTGACCAGCGCGGTATAGTAGGTTAATTTCCCTCCCATTACGGAGGAGGCTCAAGCCCAATAGTGGGACATTTATGGGCTGTGATGATGATGTGATGATGAGGAATAAGTGATTAAAAGTTCTCTTGGCATGGGTAACTTTTTATGATGTTTTAATAACTACATTTGCTGCATATGCCTCTTTATGTTTGTGTGAATTGTGGTTGCAATAAAAAGGGAGGCTAGTATAAACGTTAAAACATTGCACTAAGATTTGCCTGTGGCCATCTGTCTGTTGAGCACGAGGCCACTTCCATAAATACATTCCATATTCTATCATTTTTAAAATGGTCTTCTGTAAAGAGAAAAGTATAGAAAGCGCCGGAATGAGAAGGTTTATTAACTCAGACAGCTAAAATTACCAAAAAAAAAAATAATCAACTTAGTTTATCAACAGGCCGCTTTCACATCAAAAATACTTTTTATCAGTCAAATCTGTGGTTGATGCTTTGTATTCCCCTCGTCGTTTTTCATAGACGTTCTCAACTATTTCATGGTAAAGTTATGAAGGATCACATCTCATTTCGATGGTGTAAGATTTATGCACTCAATTATAAGAGCCCCGCTGTGTCTCGGCAGCCCGACGAGCCTACCTTCACAAGCCAGCTTGAACATTTTCAGCTTACTTTAAGGAAACCGCAAAATATGTATAATGTTTCTTTATTCAGTTTCTGAAGGGTATTTTCGTTATTAAAAAGAATTGTGTTGAGTGTAATCTCGTTGAAAGGCTTTTATTAATATTCGTATTATTTTTGATGTTGAAAATTTTTGTTGAATATCACCTAGTTAAAAGTATTGTGTAAATTTTACACATTTTAAACGTTTGAAAAAATTGTTTTCTTTAAAGTTTTGTGTATAGGATGCATAATAATAGACGTAATTATTATGAAAACAAAAGTAACATAACACAACATCCTGAATAAAGTATATAATTGATTTAACAAGTTCGTTTTCAATAAAAAACACACACTAAACTGCAAAGATATTTTTATAAGACCTGGTCAGCAGAAAAAAAATCGATTATAAAATAAAAAAATATGTAGGGTATTATTTATATATATATTATTCATTTTATTTGCTCAAATATGGTTTATACAGGTGTTACACTTAAATTTAGGTACATCATATTCTGTCCCGTGGGGCATGCAAATAGGTATGTCTATTCAATTAATTACATACATACATACATAGCCTCACGCCTGTTTCCCAGAGGGGTAGGCAGAGACTACGGATTGCCACAAACCACGGTCCTGACATACCTCCATCGCTTCATTCACGCTCATCACAGTCTTCATGCATGCTCTACGATTACGCGTACTCTTAATCTGACCTTTCACTAACACATCTTCAATTTGATCCAGGAAAGTACGACGTGGTCTTCCCCTTGTAGTCGTCCCACTCACACTCGCTTTGTATACTAGTTTAGCCAACCTTTCTTCACTCATTCTTTCCACGTGTCCAAACCACCTCAGCATACCCTTTTTTATCTTTGTCACTACTTCTTCATTCACACCACAGCGCTCTCTTATAACACTATTCCTAATTTTATCTTTCATACTTACACCACACATACTACGAAGAGCTCTCATCTCTACAGCATTTATTCTAACTTTCATGTCTTCCCTGCCAAATCCAACTTTCACTGCCATACATGAGAGTGGGCACTAATACTCCCTTATGTACAGCTACGCGTGCCTTTTTAGATACATTCCTACTCTTCATAAAAGCGTACAGTGCCCCATTCACTTTATTACCAGCATTCACTCTTCTTTTAACATCATCATTATTTTTACCATCACTAGTAAATAGTACTCCCAAGTATACAAATTCTTTCACCTGTTTCAATCCCTCACCATTTATAAAAATATTACATTCCGTCATACATTTATGCTTTTCAAAGACCATTACTTTCGTCTTACTTACATTTATTTTCATACCTTTTCTTTCAAAAGCATCATGCATAGTAGTTACCATCGCCTGTAAGTCTTCAGCCGACGATGCAAGTAAAACTAAACTCAATTAATCAAACGTCATTAAATGTCAATAAATTGTTGACAATATCATTCCTTCCTTAGTAAGAACATCCAATGATTGAACTCGGGTTTAAGACGCTAGATTAAATGATTTAAGATTCAGACCCAAATCAGTATTTCTAATAAATAAAATATCACCTGTTTCGGTGAATTTAAATATTCGGATACTTTTTCATGTATGATAGATAGAATAAAATTTATTGTCTGTATATCTTTAAGCAATCACCAATATAACCATAAATAGCGACTTAAACGTCTGTCCCGTGGACTTTTAATATTGTTTCCAATTGGCGACACTAAATTGATTTTTTCAAAGTCATAAAAAGCATATCTAACAATGGTTTTTTTATTAAATTTACAATGAAAATGGAAGGTAAACATTTTAATACTTATTTCACTGCCGTTTTCCAAAAGTTCGAAAGAAATATTTTTGACGCATATTCAGTACAGCGGACCACTGACGTCAAGTCACTCTGCTCCGGTGGTCGGCCCAGCGACGAAGGCGACGTCACGGGTGGGTTACGGGTGTGCGTGCTTACGCACCTCTGTCGCCCCGGACGGAGTGGTGCGAGGAGTGCGCCGACTGTAACCCACCCAAAAAAAAGCGTCTATATTTAAGATAAATGCCGATATACAGCCGTATTAACGCATGTAATTACTTTCATATAAATTTTATAATATTGAAAGAAATTAACTTTTGCCGGCTATACGTTTCACTATTGTACAATTGACGTACTATATCACGTGATCACACGATTGTTATCGGTTTTTGATTCTTGATTTCTTACCATGCAGTGATATTAACTGCTATTACTCTCCTAGTGTTTTTTTTATTTTCATCCAAAAATTATACTTCCTTTAGTTTTTACTTATCTATGTTTAGGAATAATTTGTTTAACGAAGTTTCCGTAATATAATAAATAAATATCGTAATATATTTAATCTTGAATAATCTTTCACTTTATAAGTAAGGAGATGAAACGTCTTGTTTGTAAACTGGAATACTAGAGCATTTCTCGGTGCCGCCTCTGCGTCTAAAATCTAACAGATTGCATTAGGCCAGCGTGTTAGATTATGCTCTAAACACTTTGTTTGTCTGGTGGTGAATCGTCACCGCTTTCTTTCCTGTGGAAGACATAAAAATCTGCTGAGAAAGCATAATGGAAATGAGTAGTAGCAGCACTCACCTTTTTTGTGCTAAGCTATGGTCTGGATACATCTTGCCCGTTCCGTCCGGAGCGACGAAAAGGAGACATGCGGCCTCATAACCCCCTAATTCCCTCCCCGTCGCCCTCTTACTGGTCACTAGTACCGATTTCTTAACCACGGTGGTTAGCCTTTGTCACCATGCCGTCAATTTTTTAAAATAATTGACATACGAATTCATTACACATTCACAAAGTTCTAAAGAGTTCCTAATTCAAAATTTAAATAAGCTAGTACGAAAAACCGTCGATGCTGTTTTTTTTTACTGGCTTATTCTAAAACAGTGTGACCATACTATTATGTGACGTTTATATGCTGATAATTGTAAAGGACTTTTAAATGAGTGATTTATACATGAGTGGATGCTATGTACAGTAAATACAGTTATACTCTGATCTACTAATCAAGCCTATCCCACTGCTGAGTTCAAGCATCCTCCGTAATGTGAGGGAAATTGAGCTACTATACCACGCTGGTCAGACGTGTTGGTTTAGGGTTTTGTTTCCAATTTTCCTTTTCTTGCATAGATGTTATATGCATTTTAGATCCCTTAGTCGTCTCTTACGATTACACACGGGTAAGATAGGGAGTGGTGAATTGTATTCTTCCTCCGTCATCACACAGAAAATCATCTAGTTAAGTTTGTTTATTTCGATTTGCCCACAAAACAATGTGTATATACCCGTACAATGAAAGATTTTTCCTTTCGATAAGTACCAGGTTAGGTTGATTTGAATATGCCTCGATATTAAGAGTATATAGTACGATCTATCCGAGTATATATATTTAGGTAAAGTTGTTAACTGTGGCAATATCACCGGAGCAAATTTCGTCCCTCAAAGGTTATTGATCCTTTAATAACGAGAAAATAATTATCTACTATTCTAAATGTTTAACGTATGTTTAGGTAATGGAATTTAAATTATCTTTTTCCTACACTTAAAACTGTATTTATTTTTAAGAAAAATTTGTCAGTAAACGAGTTCTACGTTAAAATAAAGTGAGTTTAACGTTACTATTTACATTGTATGTTTGGTAATTCTTGAAGCAATCGACACAGTATAATATCTCACTCGGACATAAATATTTTATGAGGAGGTAGCTCTCCCCGCAGACTATGTCAGACTTCGTTGCATAATTACGAAGTGTGTGGTCATTTTATTGAGAGAAGCTGGACAGTGTATCGATTGGATGTACCGCATAGTAAATTGAATAGTCCACTGTTACCATTTCGGAGTTGATTGTTGTTGATTTGAAATCAACCGACGACTAACTGGCCAAATGTAAACATAGTTTATACTATTATCATCTCAGCTCATATATGTCCAACTGTTGGGCTCGAGCCTCCTCCATAATGGGAGGGAATTTGACCTTCTATACCACGCTGGTCAGACGTGTTGGTATAGAGTTTGTTTCGAGTTTTTCTTCTCTTGCATAGATATTATATGCGTTTTGTATACCTTAGTCGTCTCTTACGATCACCCGCGGGTAAGGTAACGGGTAGTGAATTGTATTCTTACTCCGTCACCACACGAAAAGAGAAGAAAAGAAGTTTATACGATAGAATCATAAAATGCAGTCTCTCTGTTTGTCGGAATGTTTATGTGCGCGAAACTATTTCAGGAAGGTCAAGCCTACGTGGCTCTTAGATGAGTGAGATCTTTGTAGGGATTACGTATCGAGGAGTTAGAATGTTATAAATTAACGGGCAAGAAACCTTGCAATAATGAGACCTTAAATGAATGAAATAGAATGAGAAATAAAAACTACAAACTTGAAAATAAAAAGTTAAAAAAAAAATTGAACATTTTTTTGTTTTACTTATTTTTAGACTTTTAGCTACAGATGATAGAAAATAAGTCTTACTAAAAATAAAAAAAAACAAACATTATTTAATTGTTAATGTCTTATCCTTAATGCCGGTTTTATCAGCGACTTTGTGGCCAGCTATGGCGTGGACGCACCTCGTCCAATCCATCCGAAGTAATCGAACGGCGGCGCGCGACTTCGTAACCTATCGTATGTCCTCCGAATCACCATTGGATCGACCACTGGTACCGATTCCTTGAGCTCACTGGTCAGTCCAGCGGGTTACCCTTTCAAGTATCGTCTTCGTCGAAGCTCTGCCAACAAACATCATTGTTGCGTCGTTATCAAAGACGCCTAAAATAGTTAATACTGCAGACAATTTAAACATTGTTACTTGATGAACGAGACATAATAACAGGGGCATAGCTACCGTCGTATCTGCCGTATCAAGTATACGGGGCCCCGGGCCACGAGGGCCCCCGAAGTGTTTGTAAATTTTTTGGAAAAGTGATAGATAGATAATTGTGGTGAATAAATATTTCTTTTAAATGTATGCAAACATTTTTTTTCTTTTATGAGAAATCTTTACCCTTCATAAGGGCCCCCAAACAAATTTTTATACGGGGCTCCGCCAAGGCACGCTACGCCACTGCATAATAACCAATCAAAGGTTGTGTCATATAGATTACCTTACCTTAGGTGTTACCAATAATTTAGCCATCGGTGGCACAAATGAGTATAGTCTCTTAAGTAAAATATATCCTATAAATGTCACTGCAATATATGACATAACTGTTTGTATATACAAACGATAGAGTAACACATTCAATAAAAATAATTTTATTTGAAAAAGAAAATGGAAATTGACTTGTTATTCTTAAAGCCCTCGACAAGGGTGAAAACTCTATTTGAATTCAATATTTTTTTTTTCACACATGCTCCCCTACTTATGTCGTGTTATATTTTGATTGACAATAGCAAGAACCGTGAAGAAACATTGGGTAAATATATTTAAAAAATATACCTAAACAATACTTACCTACGAGGGTAAAATATTAAAACCTTTTATAAAAGGAAAAGTTTTTAATCGGCTTGAAAAAGGGCTGAATAGACGATGACGGGGTGACGCCGACACGTCAAAAGCATAAATATAACTTTTGCAACATTATGTTGTTCACAATTCATTTCCCGACGTCCCAGGTGTCAAGAGCTAAAGCGAAGTTTCCATTGTTGTAGTATTCATTGTTTGATTCTTTATGCTTGACGAATACCTTTACCGAATACAATAAATCCTTTCTGAATAAAATTTTCTTTCCAATTGAAAACTTAGTTGAGGTAATAAAAAGGTAAAAGGCCAATAAGTAGCTCGATCAAATCGCATTATCACCGAGAAGCGCACCCTGGTAGACGCAATAAATTGAATTACGGTTCCCGCAATTCCTACGTCTATAAAAATAGCCTTTGCGACGTTTCTTGGACAATGGAGCCGAACAGTAATCGAAGGTTTTTTTTTGCTCATGCCCTCGCCGGAATTCGATTGATCTGCCTAAAGATACATTAATGTGCAATGTAAACATGTTTGATCCCATTTCCAATTTCAAATATCGTCGGTAGTAAAATTATTTTTTGTTTTAAAATAAGCTCTTTTGAATTTGTACCTAATTATCCCGATGTACATTTACCTGTAACAAAAAGAAATAAAATATTAAAAACCGTTTCAAATGTACTCTATCGACAACAACTCTGGCATGTGAAATACACAACAAAACTGTGGAATACACATTATTTCAAATATAAGAAATTATTGTTATAAGGCGAAAATTACCCTAAAATAAGTTAAAATCATTCTTTATCTGTACTTTACAGATAAAGAATGATTTTAACTTATTTTTATAATGTCATGTTTTTATATCTGAATCTGTCTACTTTCGCAGAAATGCAAACACAGTCATATTGCCTCATATATTTTTCAAGTCCGAGGTAGTAACGGCTGGACTTGCTGTTGTCCTCAATACTGTTCCATATGCACTAAAAGACCTAATGCCTTGGAGGCAAATTCGTATGCGATTTCTTACAATCAACGGACATGGCATACTAAAGCTACTAGTTTATTATGAGAACAACTAAAATTATATACGAGTATATAATAAAATTAGGGGGGCATAGTCCGGAGCGTGCTCGTTCGCGTCCCCTGCCAGTCTAATTAGACTGCTAATCTGGCTCGATATGCGTACCGCATTGCGGGTTAGGGCGTCCCCCGGAGGCGACGCGTACCGGCCCGCCCCCGTCGGTACGAACTTCGGCAGTTGCGGCGATGGGGGCCGCCACCCATCACGCCTTGCCCAGTCAGGCGAGTCGAGGAGAGCAGAGTGCCGGGTGGGCTCGTGGAATGTAAGAGGTTGTGTGGAAGGTAAGTTGCACGAGCTGATATCCGTCATGGCGGACAAACCGCTAGACGTGCTCTGTGTAACAGAGACCAAGCGAAGGGGCAGCAACGCCTGCGATCTTCCTGGTGGCGGGATGGCTCTGTGGTCTGGTGTACCACAGAGCGATCGAGCCAGCATGGGGGTGGGTGTACTGCTGTCCTCTCGCTTGGCCTCAGGTGTGAAGGATTACGGAATGTATGATCCCAGACTTCTTTGGTCCGTATAAAACTTGGTGTCACTACAGGTATTCATGGTTGTAGCATATGCTCTCGTAGGATCCTCGGTGGCATCAGACCTAGAGAAGTTTTGGGATAATGTTAGGGAAGTTCTGGATATGGCAGAAACCAGTGAACGCGTGATTGTATGCGGAGATTTGAACGGATGGGTGGGGACCAAGCGTCCCGACTATGAGGGCGTACTTGGTCCATTTGGTGATAAGAGAGTGAACGACGCAGGTAGGCTCATAGCGGATGTGTGCATGGAGAGAAACCTCATTGTGTCAAACACATTTTTCCAACATAAGGACATCCATATGTATACATGGAGAAGGAATGATTAGAAAAGTATAATAGATTTAATTTTGGTAGACAGTCGCCTCCGAAGCAAAATATTGGACGCAAGAGCCTACAGGGGCCCCACAGTCGATACGGACCACTATCTCGTTATTGCGAGATTTGGTGGTCTGTTCAGAAAGTGGAGGCACTGGCGAGAGCGTGTCCACTTCGGAGGGCTTGAAAGAATAAAGGTTGAAAGGTTGCAAGAAGAGTGTGTAAGAGAAAAGTATGCAGAGGGTGTCCGAGAACGGTTGACGATGGCAAGCCAGCCGCAATCGGACATTGAAGAATGCTCGAGAGTATTGAAAGAGAGTATGGTAGATACAGAGAAAGAAGTATGTGGAAGTTCAAAGAAGCATAGAAAAACAAATGGTGATGCATGGTGGGATGCGGAAGTGGCAGCTTCCGTAGAGCAAAAAAAAGAAAGCGTGGCTGGACTATGTTTCTTCTTTGAATCTGAATGACAGTATGACTGAACAGAAGAAAGAAATATATCGGCAATGTAAGAATGACACCAAGGCCTTAGTGAAAGAGAAACGTGATAGAGCAAGTATGAGTGCAGAAGATAGGCTGACTAAAAACTTCGAGGGTAACACCAAACTCTTTTGGAGGGAGGTGAAGAAGTATCGGGGTGGTTGGTCAGCCTTCAGAATGAATATAATAAGGTCTATAGGTGGAGACATTCTTACACAAACACAAGACGTGTTAAGCCGATGGAGTGAATATTTTGGCGATATGTATGCGGATGCTACGGTTGGCGCCGGTGTCGCATGTGGTTTAGTAGATCAACATTCGACAACGGCGTCCTCCGATGGCATCAGTATGGATAAAGTTGAATGGGCGATAAGAAGTTGGAAAAATGGTAAGGCAGCGGGCATTGATATGGTGTCTGCCGAGATGATCAAGCTTGGTGGCTCCTGTGTCTGGGAGGCGTTCCTGTTGTTCCTCAATTTATGTTGGAGCTCACGAATGGTTCCCAGGGACTGGAATAGCGTTGTCATCGTGCCTTTGTTTAAAAACAAGGGTTCACGTTATGACTGCGCAAATTACAGAAGGTTGACCAGTTTGGCAGCAAAAGTGTATGGTAAAATTATTGAAAGGAGAATGAGGATGGTGTCCGATTGTGTGAGACACAAGGAGGTTTCAGGAGTGGAAGGGGATGCATGGATCAAGTGTTCTCTCTGCGCAACATTGTGGAGAAGCATCTGGCTCTAGGTCAGAGGGTTTTCTGCAGTTTTGTGGATCTGGGGAGAGCATTTGACACAGTTGTACGAAAGGAACTTTGGGACACTTTACCGGAGTATGGTATTAACGGTAAACTGCTACAGGCTGTGCAGTCCAGTTACATGGGCTGTAGAGCCTGTGTGCGGCTGGATGATGGAATGTCGCCTTGGTTTGACGTCAATTTCGGCGTTAAGCAGGGGTGCGTTCTGTCAGTCAGGCTGTTTATCACATATCTGGATAAATGTCTTCAAAGGTTGAACAATATGAATGTGGGAGTCCAGATGGGCGATTCAGTGGTCACTGCTCTGCTATATGCAGATGATGCAGTCCTACTGGCACAGTCAGCGACTGACCTGCAGACCCTAGTCGACACAATGACAGAAGATTGTAAGAAAAGGGGTCTACGCGTGAATGTGAGCAAAACCAAAATAATGGTCTTTAAAAGAGACGAAGCCAGAACAGATGTAAGAGTAACAATAGGTAATGATATACTAGAGCAAGTGGATGAATTTGTTTATCTTGGATGTGGATTTAGCCGAGATGGAAGGTACACCACTGATATAGATCGAAGAGTGAATGTGGGAAATAGAGTGAACGGAGCGTTGGGGCAACTTCTCGGCAGCCACCACCTCAGCCAGAAGGCACGTGTGGCAATACATAACGCAGTGCTTGTCCCAACATTACTGTATGGAAGCGAGAGTTGGGTATGCAGAAAAGAGTATGAAAGTAAAATTAATGCGGTCGAAATGCGATCTCTGCGGAAAATCTGTGGAGTTAGGCTGACCGACCGCATTCGTAACGATGACGTAAGAGAGCGAGTAGGTATGAAAGAGAGTATTGGTGTAAAGATGCGAAAGGGAATGCTGTGATGGTTCGGACATGTGGAAAGAATGCCGAAAGAACGTCTGATTAAGAAGATATACAATGCGAAAGTGGAAGGATGTAGGTACCGAGGGAGACCGAGACTAACCTACCTAGACCAGATCAGTCATGTACTGAAGGAAGGTGGAGTCAAGAGTCTCCGAAACCGGCGAGCGTGTATGAAGAGAATTATGAATGTTGAGGAAGCGAGTGAAGTATGCAGAGATAGAGTTCTCTGGCACTCTGTTCTCTCTGCCTACCCTGCAAGGGATATGGCGTGATGATATGTATGTGTATATATGTATGTATATATATAAACATTGCTATTAACTTATATCTGAGTAATAGCAATGTGCTATTGCGCTTCGTTCGGTGAGCGAGAGAGCCGGCAGCCCAACGGGGTGGGTTTGGGTTTGTATTGGTAGGCAGCGGCCTAGCTATACCCTTGGTATTGTAAAGGTCCATGGGCGGCAGTAAAACTTCCCATCAGGAGTGATCCGTGCTCGTTTGCCACCAGTAGAAATAAAAATAAAATAGTCATTGTCCGTCAGTAATTCGAATTGTCGCCTTCAGCATTAAAATAGCCCCGCACTGTTAACGCTACATTTTTACGCCAAAACCCAACCGATATTGATGAATTTGAGTCCAACGACAGATTAGGCACCTTTATTTTGCGGTGGGCTATGTTGTGGTCACGCCCCACCAAATTGGTCCAGAGCGACGGAAGGGACGGCGCGAGGCCCCATAGACTCACCCTGCAATGCGCCTCTTTTCGCCGTGCAAGCGGGCCACCGGAACCCGATCTTTGTTTTCGGTGGCAATATTAGACACCCTGGCGACAGAATAAGCTACTTTTTGTAAAGGGAAGCATAATGGGGTTTGTTGAAATTATTTTATTCTATATTGCGCTAGCCGTGTGCAGAATAGTATTGAATATAATACAAGATCCCCACATGATTTTTACATTCCGGCCAAAAGTCCCGTTTCTTAGTCGTGTTTTCCATGACGTTCGAGAAAGGTTTCATTGTGTCGTAACAACACGTACTCGTATATATATATTAATACTAGCAGACCCGGCCACGCGTTGCTGTGGCTAGGGTAGCCTCAGTAACACGTGGTGGTTATGCTAATAAATTGAGCTTATATGAAACGTTTGTACGTTTAACATAGCGGCATCTATTAAACACTTACTCAGTCCAGTCAACAGATACCGCCATCTGTTAGAATCGTTTGGAGATAATAGATAATTGTGACTGTCAAATAATAGACAAATAATTTGCAATAAAATAATATTGCGACTATAAATTGAGATGGAAGCTATCCTATCTTTTAAGTTGGATCAAACTACACATGCTGTGCAAATTTGATTAAAATTGGTTAAGTACTTTAGGAGTCCATCGCGGACAAACAACGTGACGCGTAATTTATATATATTAAGATTATGCATCATTTCTCATATGTCAATACAATAAAACAGTTCCCTTTGAAATAAAATATTGCACAGATGGCATATGGCATAAAAGTCGAGGTACCGACCAAACTAAATTGCCACTGTCGTGAATCTAATTCCACGCAGAACAATACTTTGTGCTAAGTACAAATAGTTTTTTTTTTATTTTGTTAATTGTATGTTTGGAAAGTTTCACGCAATACGAGAATTAATACCTCAATGTCAGCTGTAGTCTTCTAAAATAAAAATCCATCACTATACTAACACATTACTGAAATTCTGGATCAAGTATTCTCAATTGTCACCGCAATAAAACAGTGCCCACTAAAACCTCTCGCTATACCGAATACACATTAGCACTCAGTATGATTTATAATTAATACAGATTTAATCAGGTGCTATATTAAATATTCGTGTATTAGGAGTTCCTGTCTGCGGCGAGGGGTGAAACCGCACGAGAACGCGCCGTGCAATCACGTGCCATTGTTACCTATGTAGGGGATGCTACTCATTATCCAAAGAGTATTTCTAATGAAAAATATTAATGACATTGAATATTTTGAGATTTGGTTTTCGATAATGTTGATACCTATTACGAGTATGAGACTATATTTATATATATGCAGTGTGGTAGCAGCTACGATTGCTACCAATTTTTAATTTGAGGATGTCGTAAACGATGACTAAGGGGCCGTCCATTAATCACGTGAGGTTTGAGGGTGGGGGGGGGTATGGTTCTGGTTAGGTGTTTGACAAAAATCACGAAGTCCTGAACCTTCATAGTCTTAAACCTCACCACGTATCACCAAGGGGGAGGGGGGGTCAAAAAATGCTAAAAAAAAAACACATGATTAATGGACGTCCCCTAAGAACTTTATATCGACCTAGGCCAATTCCATCTGATACTGTTTGGTCAACAATTACATTCCCAAGGAGGACTGACGTCAGGAATGCGCCCGGTCATAAAACTAATGCCAATAACTTTTACAATATGTACAAGTAGACACAAAATATATTACTATAATACAACGATATCACCAACTATATTGGTAAACCAATTGATTGCCCGTTTATGTGCTAACGAGTTAAACGACGAACACAGCAATCAGCAATCAGTGCACAATCACTTGATGATTGAACATGATGTGTCAGCTGACTGATCATTTGCTTCGGACGATTGCGACACTGTGAATGGTCTATAAAACTCTATTGAGGAAATTGTGTATGATAGCCAGTTATTGTCGTCATAAGAATCAATGACGACCAAATCTTAATTTATTGCGAAAGCAAGTAATGTAACCATAAATTCTTTTTCTTCTTCATTCTCATGCCAAATATATCCCACTGGGTGTTTTAGTCAGGAGAGATTTGCTAAAAATTTCCTCGACTTTCTCGAGAAATTTTTAACAGAAATCTTAGTCTGATCTTAGCCTAGCTGTGCCTAGTAAGCGGTATTGGCAGAGATACATGAGACTAAAAAATATACGTGTAAGTAGGTAGGAATCGTCAGTTTTATTCATAACACAAAATAAAAACCATGGCAACACATGGTCCGAATACAATAAAATTCGTGCGACCGCAGTCGTTTGTCGTAAACTGTTTTATTAAACGTGCCGTCGATATTGTAACAACTGCATTTTAGCAACAAAACATACATTTGGACGCCACTTTATAGTAATAGATATGTTGACTCTATAAAGAATCTCAAATAATAGTATTTAATTAGAGTTACGATGCTCACATGGGTCTGTTCACGAGAAGTTTTCGAAGAACGAATGTATTTTGCCTGTATTCAATTTTGTCCTTATAAAATGTCGTCAATCGATCTCATGGCGGAACGTCCTATATTGAGCTTTGCGGCGAATGTACCTATGTTTCTTTCCTCCTAGCTCCTAAATTTTTTGCAATCTGAACAATTTACTGCCCTAGCCCAGACCTCAAGGCCCTAGGTGTAAGCCCGCTACTGTAGGTAGCTTAGTTTACACATTACTATTTCAACATTCTAATTCTTCAAGATATGTTGTTAAATCTATTTTTGCACGAATTTTCCTAGGCCGAATTTTATTTTTATGATACCTACTTAAAAATGTGTGTAATTTTTGACATAAAATACGCTCTTTAACAACGTAATACTATTATAATACGTATTTATTTTAAGGTCTTAAAATAACGCTGCACGTAAGGAAGTTACTAGACCGCCATCTATTACAATTAATGGGCAAACACGATTTAATTATATTCTGAGCCCATATACCTCACTGTTGGGTACAAGCCACCGGGTAATGGGAGGCAAATCGTCCTACTCTAGCATGCTGACTGGTAGCATAGACTTATCTTTACATAATGTAAAACGACTGTACGCATATTCGTAATTATTCTTTTTTAAACAGCTACAATGAATTTCTATTATATTATTTTGCGACTCGAATCGAATAGCTGTGTGGTGGCGGCTTCGAATACTACCAACCCTGGCTTTGCTTGTGGGTGTCGTAAAAGACAACTAAAAGCTTTACTTTGACCTGGGCCAACATCATCTGATGCTCTCAGGTCAGCGACTACATTCCTAAGGAGGGTTGACGTCAGGCAGGCGGTCGGTCTTAAAAATTGTTGCCGAAACCTTTTGCAATATGTACCATGTTATGAAAGATAATGACAGGGCTAGGGCGTACCCCGCAGGCGACGCGCAGGGACAGCACCCGGTCTCTCCGGGGAATGGACAAGGGTTGTTGCATCACGGGCGGGTGCGACGTAAGAAGCAAGCCCTCAGTAAGGGAGTGAACGCCGAGATGACATCGGATAGGATTGAGTGGAGGAAAAGGACATATTGCGTCGACCCCAAGTAATTGGGATAAGAGCAGGGTAATGAATGATGACATTTTGCAACTCGAGTAAACCAAATGGCAGATTATTGTCGCGTTGTCGTAACATGTAAAGCACGAGATGCTACCGATCATAAGACTAGTATCGCGTTTGGTGCCATATAACTTATTAACGTGTATTTAAAATTCGAGATTTGTATTGTGTGCTACCTAAAAGCGAGGAAAAAGATGGTGGCATTTTTTTTTATATAAATTAGCCACTAGTTTTGTTTCCTTAATATATCGTTTACATTTTTAAACGATTTTATCTATTTTTTATATATGTATTTAAATTAATGTAATTCAAAAATATATTTGAAATTGGGATAGGCAAATATCTGTCGGATCAACTAATTAATTACGGAACTAAAAAAATCCAAAATTCGTACTCAAGGAAATAATTTTAAAAAGTTACACAAAATTATAAAGCATAATTATTTTATTTTGCAAGAGATGTATGCAGTCGAAATAAAATTCTACAGCAACACGTCTTTTCAGTGTAGAATAGTAGCCCAAATTCCCTCCCGTTAAGGAGAACGGTCGTGTTGAACAATGTATTATACTGTTAGGGTTAAGCTGTTTCCTGTCGACAGTCGCGGCTTATCCGTCCGGGGTTAGTACCCCGAGAGTACCCTAGAGTGTGGTAGTCCACACTCTTGCGGAGAATCGACGTCTGAGCAGTGGTAATGCACTGCGTTCAGTGAGCGAGACCCGGAAGGCCAAGTTGCCCCTGTTATTGCAAAGGTCCATGAATGCAGTATCACTTACCATCAGTTGTGCTGCTTGCTCGTTTGACACCACTATTAACCACGGGCCTCAGCTGGATGAAAGAAATTAACCTACTACTTCACGCTTGCAATATCAGATTAGCATAGTGGGAAGTATGAGTCGAGGAAAATAATTTTGTGTTTCATGTTTTTATTACATAGGTACTCTCAGTAATTCTTTGTATAAGAAAAAAAATGTATTTTTTTTACACCAAACCGCACTAAGAAAATAATCATTGTATTGTGGGGGACTTTACAAACATATAATTAACGCAGACAAACTACATCCAGATTCATAACAACACTTTGTGGATTGCACAAAGTATTGTCCTGCGCAGGAATCGAACCCTTGCCACAGGCACGGAATGTCGGTATTTTAACCACTACGCCTAAACTTATAAAGATGACGTTAAGAAACTAGTTTATATATAGATGGACTAGCAGACCCGGCCACGCGTTGCTGTGGCTAAGGTAGCCTCAGTAACAAGTGGTGGTTATGCTAATAAATTGTAGCTTATATGAAACGTTTCTACGTTTAACATAGCGCCATCTATTAAATACTTACTCAATCCAGGCCACAGATACCGCCATCTGTTAGAATCGTTTGGAGATAATAAATAATTTGGAAAATTTTTATATTATTTATCATTTACTATTAGCCAATGCAATAAATGAAGGAAACAAATCCCATACAGCCATGGGTTTACAATTCTGCAAGCATCGTAAATGAACAGCTATGTTTACAACTACGTCGAGACTGACACGAAATTTTAAAAGTATTTTTTTTTTTCATTTTCATTTCATCATCATTCTCCTGCTCTTGTCCCAATTACTTGAAGTCGACGCAATATGTACCCCTATTCCTACATATTGCAAAGGTAAAGGAAAAGGGCAATAGTTTTATGACCGGCTGCCTGCCTGACGTCAACCCTCCTTGGAAATGTAATTGTTGACCAAGCGGCATAAGATGGAGTTGGCCCAGGTCGTTATAGACTGCCTGATGCCGCCCTAGCCGAGGCCGCGGGTGACTGGACCGGCGAATTAGTCCGTCACCCGCCGAGAGGCTGACTGCGCGAGGAGAGACCGACGTCCGCCCCGGGAGGGGGGCGTCGCTCAACTAGAGGGTACCCCCCTCAAGGGGTATTCCGTCGGGCCGGCCACTGACGACAAGTTCACGCTGCTCCAGTGGCCGGTCCAACGACGTAGGCGAGGTTCACGAGCAAAGTAAGGGTTGGTAGTATTCGTAGCCGCTACCACACAGCGCACTTGGTTACATATAGTATATAGGTACATATATGTATATTACATTAAATTCTGCGACCTTGATGAGGTCATCAGTCCACCGAGTGGGGGGTCGTCCTACGCTGCGTCGTCCGATTCGTGGTCGCCACTCGAGAACCTTTTTTCCCCAACGGTTGTCGGTTCGTCGAGCGATGTGGCCTGCCCATTGCCACTTCAACGTGCTAATTCTTCGGGCTATGTCGGTTACACCCATTCTTCTACGGATTTCCGTATTTCGGATTTTATCACGTAGAGAAATACCGAGCATAGCCCTCTCCATAGCACGCTGAGCGACTTTGAGCCTTTTTATGAGGCCGACATTTAGAGACCACGTTTCAGTGCCGTAAGTCATCGCTGGTAACACACACTGGTTATAAACTTTTGTTTTCAGACACTGCAGAATATTAGACGAGAAGATCCTCCTAAGTTTCCCGAATGCTGCCCAGCCGAGTTGGATTCGTCGGCTGACCTCTTTCTCGAAATTGGATCTACCTAATTGGACTGTTTGTCCTAGGTAAACATAGTGATCGACAACTTCGAGAATCGCATTCCCAACCAGGACCGGTACAGAAATGACATGGACATTAGACATGATTTTCGTCTTGTCCATGTTCATTTTCAGCCCTACTAGTTGGGAGACCTTGCTGAGGTCATTGAGCATAGTGCCAAGGTCCTCCAGTGATTCTGCCATGACTACGATATCATCTGCGAATCGAAGGTGAGTGATGTATTCGCCATTGATCTTGATGCCGAGTCCGGTTCAGTCTAAGAGCTTGAAGACATCTTCCAGCGCAGTGGTGAACAGTTTCGGAGAGATAACGTCTCCCTGTCTCACGCCTTTCTGCAGCTGGATCGGTTTCGTACTCTTATCCTGGATGCGGACTGACATAGTAGTGTCTTTATACAAACACTTCGATATATCGATAGTCAATTTGGCACCTCTGAAGGGACTGCAGTACTGCCCAAGTTTCGACAGAATCAAAGGCTTTCTCATAGTCCACGAACGCTAGATACAGAGGCCGATTATACTCCTCGGTCTTCTGTATAATCTGGCGTAGCGTGTGGATGTGGTCTATGGTACTATAACCTTTTCGGAAACCGGCTTGTTCGGGCGGCTGGAAGTCGTCTAGCTTGCGCGCGAGTCGGTTCGTAATGACTCTTGAAAACAATTTGTACACGTGGCTCAGGAGTGAGATGGGTCTGTAATTCTTTAAGAGCGTTTTATCGCCCTTCTTGAAAAACAGCACCACCACACTCCTGGTCCACGACTCTGGAACGTCGCCCCCGAGAATGACAGAATTAAACAGCTTCTGTAGGGCTTTTAAAACTGGCTTGCCGCCTGCCCTCAGGAGCTCTGTGGTAATTCCGTCATCTCCCGGTGCCTTTCCGTTCTTTGTTTTAGAGCCATTCTGATCTCGTACAAGCTGAAGTCCGGGATTTCTTCGGTATAGTGCCGAGTTAGCTTGGATCTGGGGTCTTGGACCAAGCTGACAACAGGATTCAGGGATGATTTGTACAACTGCCCATGGAACCTTTCGACCTCTCCCAAGATCTCACTCTGGGATGAAATAACAGTATCGTTATCGGTCTTCAGCTTAGTCATTTGGCTCTGCCGGATAGACAAATCTCGTGCGAACACTTTGGAGCCTCGATTTCGCTCTATCGCCTCTTCAATACGCAGTGTATTGAATCGGCGAATATCGCGTCGCATAGATTTAGAGATTTGTCTATTAAGCTGCCTGAGTTCGGACCAATCGGCTGAAGACTGTACCGTCATTTCCTTTCTCCTCTCCATGAGTTGAAGAATCTGGTCAGAAAGCTTTTTTGTTCTAGTAGCGCGACGGGCCTTAAAGAATTTTGACCCGACCGCGTGGACAGTTACCACGAACCTGTTGTTCATATCGTTCGAAGATTCGCACTCTTCCAGGCATTGGAAGCGATTATGTAATTCGAGTTCCATACCCAAAAGATAAAACAGAACTCTATTACTAAGATTCCGCTGTCCGTCCGTTGCTTCGCCTGTCTGTCACCAGGTTGCTCTCATGAACTGTGATAGTTGGACAGTTGAAATTTTCACAGATGATGAATTTCTTTTGCCGCTACAACGACAAATGCTAAAAATCAATAAAATAAATATTTAAGGGGCTCCCACACAACAAAGGTAATCTATTTGTTCGTTTTAGCTCGATATTGATAACAAAAATAGGCAGACGTTTGAAATATTCACAGTATATTTAGTAATATTATTCACTTTCGAAATAAAAAATTAAATTAAAATAAAACAAATAGAGAATTTAAGCTACAGCCCAGCCCATACAACAAACATGATTATTCTGCCATTTATAGATAATGGTACGGTACCCTTCGTGCGCGACTCCGAGTCGCTCTTAGCCGGTTTTTAGAATATAATCGAATTGAGTTTTCAAATATGTGTCAAAATAAAATGTCTTTTAAATCAAAATCACTAAGAAGTATTGATATCAACTTTAAAGCAAATCACCCCTAAAATAACTATCAACCCCTTTTTAACCCAGTTAGGAGATAAATCTCAATAAAATATGAATCACATCTTTTATCAATTCTGTTAATGAATGTTTATGCAAAATTTGAAATAGATTGGACCACGGAATCACGTTGTCCCATACAAACTTTTCCCTGCTTTTTCAGCCCCTTAGGGATATAATTTCGTAAAATCCGTTCTTAGCTGACCTCTACTCGACGAAAGAAATATTCCTACCAAATTTGAGGTTTGTAGGCCTTATGGTTCCAGAGATATCGTGATGAGTCAATACATAGGTGGAAATCTCTTATATATATATAATAGATAGATATAACATTTACCCAAATATATATATGGTAAATAAAACAGAGTGCGAGTAAAAAAATTATAGCTATCTTACAGTACTCATTTATTGCCCATGCGTCATTACAAATCACCCTTATATCTATGTTCACAGTACATTAAATCGTGGTTGCCGTCTAATTAAATCCCCTCCGGCTATGGACGCGCTGTGGGCGATTTTTATATAAAAGAATATTGTAAAGCCTGTTTCATAGTTATTCTTTTTTAATAGGTATTATTTTTAATCTATGTAATTTATTTATTTTTAAAGTATGTATAAAGTGCTCGATCTTCATTCTCTTTCATGTCACACTGTATTCTTTACAACTTTTATTCGTAAGTAATGTTGTATATTATTCGTAATTAAGTAATTCGTTCGTAAGTAGTCAACCAGGAGAATTTTAAAACCTGGCTGAGAGAATCCCAATATAGTGGGCGGTAACGCTCCTATGGGAAATTTATAACGCCAACTACGATCGCCAACACACCTGCCCAATGCGGCGATTTAATGGGTGTGTAGGTACCTCTACTGTTTAATTTTTAAGTAAACAATACCTTTATATCAGCAGGCGTGTACAAGTATGACTCCTCTCTAGAATGTTAGAGAAATTGACATATTATATCATCCTGACCAGGCCATGATTTAGTAATTGCAATTTTTAAGGTGGTAATTTAACATGACATTCGCGCGAGGGAAAGTGTGTGTTGTAGTGTTGAACTATAAAGAAGAAATCACCTGACCCATTTCACTGTGCATATTCAAAAATAAATACACGAAAATTAAGTAACAATGTGATAATATTTGAAATAAATCTATTTTTACTATCGCGTGTGTATTTGATTTTTAATAGCCCGAAGTTACGGAAACTTTACAGCGTTCGTGGTCACGAGAGATATAAGGTGTCTCACGTCCAACAAGTCATCGTTATTTCAGAGATTTATTTATGTATACCCACCATAGGATTAGTTATTAAATTTTGACCCACGTTTTATGACACAAATTCATTGATTCAGTGCAAAAAGAAAGTTATTCTACGTAAAATAATATCTATTGTTTATGAACAGTTATTATGGTTATTATTATAGGTATTATGACAATTTTCTATTAAAAAAAAAAGTAATAATAGAATGCCGAAACACAGTTATTCCCCGATACCATAAATATCAGTACTGTTATTATACACCCTCGCAAGATCTAACCTAAGTAGGTATGTCTACGAGCATGTATTTATTTTTTCACTAAAATTTCAATATGAGTACATCCTTACGAAAGAAATATTTTAAGACAATAAAAAAAGAGGACAAACGATGGCTAGAGTACTGGGAGTGCGCAGATGCTTTTGAATTTTGCTGAATAATTACCGCGTCGCCTCGGGCGTACACAACCTACAACCGAGGGCACAAGATTATTGACTACGAGAAGTAAATAACAACAACATACTAAGTTTCTTTTGTATATTTATCTCTTGAGTGACGGATTCAATGTGTTGCCAACCCTGATTTTCTTAAAGAAGAACAAAATCTGGGTAACAGAAAATGAGGGGAAAAGGCCGATCCTGATCAATTCATATCAGGTGAGGTCGCTAAACTACCCGCGGAGTCATGTAGAGAACTGCCATACGTGACAATTATAATTTTAACAAATGTATCGAAACGCCAAACAATTTACCCCGACTAGAAATTTTTTCGTCTTCCTTAGCAGGACCGGACCGGGCATGCCCGATTTGGACCAGATAAGGTATGTAACGCAGAAGATATATCTGGACCCGATCAGGAAAACCTTATCGGGTCCAGATCAGGCATTCCTGATCGGGTCCAGATCAGGCGTTCCTGATCGGGTCCGGATGAAATTTTACTGATCGGAACCAAATCAATCATCTGCGTTATATATCTTGCCTGATCCAAAACGAGTATGTATGAGTAGACCCAGTCCGGTCCTTTTACAAAACATGAATATCATAAAGAACATGTTTAATAGGTAAAAATATAAATTAATATATGACGTAGGCACCGAATGCAGTGCTATATTATTATCATAGAGAGTCCCAGTGAGCCGTTCCGCATATGGCGCAACCACCAGATGCTAACGACTGAAACTGTCGCCTGATTTTCTCATTCATGACCTGATCGATCTGTTGTAATCTGATTAGATAACGACTAATTTAATATTAGGCCATGTCATTACGCTTCGGAGAATCTTAACACCGCGATTCAAATAATGACGTCATTTTACTAACGCCATCTATGTGACCCAAAACATTAAATGTTAGAATGGTTGTTACAATATTATAATATTTCTATCTATCTATGTTTTCAAATGTTAGGTACATTTATATGTATATATATATTTTTTTTTTATTTTGTTTTTTACTTTAAATATAAATTATTTTTATATTATTATTATTATTAAATACATATGATTAATTAACGATTTCAGATTAATCTCCTCTGATGCAAATACAATTTCGCCGTGGCATAAATATGACAATCATGTCACTTTTTTGAATTTTGATTAATATTTTTTTTGTGTTACGAAAACTGTTTCTGGTTCTGATATGCTACAAGTCTTAGTATATACTTGATGATATTTCACATCAGGCTATCCTTATTTGGTCCTGATCTGGTCCTGATCCGGTATGCCTTACCATACTTGATGTTATTTCACATCAGGCTATCCTGATCAGGACCAGACCTGGTCCTGATAGGGTTTGCCGGATCCGGCATGCCTCATTCTGTCCTGATCGGGTCCTGATCCGGTATGCCTTACCATACTTGATGATATTACACATCAGGCTATCCTTATTTGGTCCTGACCTGGTCCTGATCCGGTATGCCTTACCATACTTAATGATATTTCACATCAGGCTATCCTTATTTGGTCCTGATCTGGTCCTGATCCGGTATGCCTTACCATACTTAATGATATTTCACATCAGGCTATCCTTATTTGGTCCTGATCTGGTCCTGATCCGGTATGCCTTACCATACTTAATAATATTTCACATCAGGCTGTCCTCATTTGGTCCTGATCTGGTCCTGATCCGGTATGCCTTACCATACTTGATGTTATTTCACATCAGGCTATCCTGATCAGGACCAGACCTGGTCCTGATCGGGTTTGCCGGATCCGGCATGCCTCATTCTATCCTGATCGGGTCCAGATACATGATCTGGTTGAACCATACTTTTTTTCTAGTCGGGACGTTGATAGGTTGATGATTGCTGTTTGAATTCCTAGCTACCCGACTAGAAATAAAGTATGGTTCAACCAGATCATGTATCTGGACCCGATCAGGATAGAATGAGGCATGCCGGATCCGGCAAACCCGATCAGGACCAGGTCTGGTCCTGATCAGGATAGCCTGATGTGAAATAACATCAAGTATGGTAAGGCATACCGGATCAGGACCAAATAAGGATAGCCTGATGTGAAATATCATTAAGTATGGTAAGGCATACCGGATCAGGACCAGATCAGGACCAAATAAGGATAGCCTGATGTGAAATATCATTAAGTATGGTAAGGCATACCGGATCAGGATCAGATCAGGACCAAATAAGGATAGCCTGATGTGAAATATCATTAAGTATGGTAAGGCATATCGGATCAGGACCAGGTCACGACCAAATAAAGATAGCCTGATGTGTAATATCATTAAGTGTGGTAAGGCATACCGGATCAGGACCAGGTCAGGGCCAAATAAGGATAGCCTGATGTGTAATATCATCAAGTATGGTAATGCATACCGGATCAGGACCCGATCAGGACACAATGAGGCATGCCGGATCCGGCAAACCCTATCAGGACCAGGTCTGGTCCTGATCAGGATAGCCTGATGTGAAATAACATCAAGTATGGTAAAGCATACCGGATCAGGACCAGATCAGGACCAAATAAGGATAGCCTGATGTGAAATATCATCAAGTATATAGTAAGGCTTGTAGTATATCAGAACCAGAAACAGTTTTCGTAACACAAAAAAAATATCAATCAAAATTCAAAAAAGTGACATGATTGTCATATTTATGCCACGGCGAAATTGTATTTTCATCAGAGGAGATTAATCTGAAATCTTTAATTAATCATATGTATTTAATAATAGATAATAATAATGTTTAATTAATAATATAAAAGTAATTTATATTTAAAGTAAAAAACAAAAATAAATAATATATATATATATATATATAAATGTACCTAACATTTGAAAACATAGATAGATAGAAATATTATATTGTAACAACCATTCTAACATTTAATGTTTTGGGTCATAATAAATAGATGGCGTTAGTAAAATGACGTCATTATTTGAATCGCGGTGTTAAGATTCTCCGAAGCGTAATGAGATGGCCTAATATTAAATTATGTGTTATCGAATCAGATTAAAACAGATCGATCAGGTCATGAATGAGAAATTCAGGCGACAGTTGCAGTCGTTAGCATCTGGTGGTTGCGCCATAATCGGAACGGCTCACTGGGACTCTCCATGATAAGAATATAGCACTGCATTCGGTGCCTACGTCATATATTAATTTATATTTTTACCTATTAAACATGTTCTTTAAGATATTCATGTTTTTTAAAAGGACTGGACTGGGCCCGACTGGGCATACTCGTTTTGGATCAGGCAAGATATATAACGCAGATGATTGATTTGGTTCCGATGAGTAAAATTTCATCCGGACCCGATCAGGAACGCCTGATCTGGACCCGATCAGGAATGCCTGATCTGGACCCGATAAGGTTTTCCTGATCGGGTCCAGATATATCTTCTGCGTTACATACCTTATCTGGTCCAGATCGGGCATGCCCGGTCGGGTCCTGCTAAGGAAGACGAAAAAATTTCTAGTCGGGTATAATGAAATACAAGAGTATTTCAGTATCCATTTCTTGGTTTAACTGCACCCTATGCTGCGTCATTAATATGTATACGTCATCATCATCATTCTCCTACTCTTATCCCAATTACTTGGGGTCGATACAATATGTACTCTTCTTTCATAGTACATATTGTAAATGTTATTGGCAATAGTTTTATGACCGGCCGCCTGCCAGACGTCAACCCTTTTTGGGAATGTAATTGTTGACCAAACGGCGTCAGATGGAGTTGGCCCAGGTCGTTATAAGGCCCTTAGTCGGTTTTTACGGCGGACACGAGCAAAGTAAGGTTTGGTAGTATTCGTAGCCGCTTCCATACAGCATTAATATGTATACATATACGTATTATATATATGATATATGTATACGTATTGTGTATATGAAAGTTTAAAATATGTGTTATCTATTATAATCATAATGTAAATAGATCATCTCGATTTCCTTGTGCGATGACGGGTCAAGATTACATTCATTTCTTTCAAATATGTGATCAAAAAAGACTAATACTAACAACTAACATCATTGTAAGGGTGGGAAAATTCGAATGGAAATTGTCAACAACATAGCTGTTTATGGAATTTTACATGATACTCATCTAACTTTTTAAAAAGGAAAAACTGATACAAAAGTACAAATCCCCTGTCCATTTTTATACATATGAACATAAATATTTGGGACAAAAACTTTATACGAACTGATGAACTGAATAGTAGGTACATTTATCAAACCCACGGTTGCTTTCCCTTTTGATACATTCTCATGTCTAAAAGGGGTGTTCCAAAACTTTGTATCCAAGTCGAAATAAGTTACAGAGTCTCATGTCAAACAAGGATATGCACTTACAAGACCCGAGGGACGAGCCACTCGACTAGAACTAATCTAATGCCGAAACTAACTTGCTAGTAAGGAATCTAATATGGACTTTGGAATTGTTTCTCTGTGGTTAAGTGATGTTTAGAGACAGTAGGCAATTTAGTGAATTAGTACTTAAGTTGCGTAAACTTCGCCGACTGTATAATTTAGTCACGTAGTCAAACATTTAATAATAAATTTAAAAAAAAACATTTCTATCGATAGGTATTTATGTTGTTTGCAAGATGAAAGAGAAAACTTCCAAGACAAACATCTTGTAAGTGTCTAAAAACGACTTAGTAACATAAGGTAGTAAAGCTTAAAAAATAATCTGAATAAAATGCAATGCTAAACCTGATCAGTGTCATAATTTGGATCAATTGTCTTCCAATCACAGAGAAACTTCTTACTGAGTAAAGACGCGTGAAGAAACGACAAAGAATATAAATTATAAGAGTATAGTAGTTATAAGAGTATATTAGTTATAAGTATACTAGTTAAAATTATAAGAACAGTGCGATAGAATAGTATAATGACATATAGGTATTTATTAGCCACAGTTTTCACCTAAAGTAAACCGTTCAAGAAATCCATTAGACGTAACAAGTTACAACGTCATTTTGCAGAAGCCCGCATATTTAATAACTCTGAAACACCGTGTGGCCAATGCCCAAACAAATTTTCCACTTCAATTTAGAGAGTGGCGTACACTTAGATATTTTATGCTAATGTGCCATCCGCAGTATGAAATAATAATATCCAACTCCAGAATGGGAACCTTCCACTTTTAAGGTGTGGTCTCAGAAACTTACAGTCTGTGGCTCACTCTTAGCCGTGACTAAATGGTGTCTGATTTAAAACAAAAACATTATACACATTTTAATACCTTAACTTGCGCGTCAGAATTGTATTAAATGATGACACGACTCTGTTATCTAAATTACTGAAATGTAGCATTTAACATGGTTATTTATAAAATCTTGTTTACGAGGGAAAAAATATGTGTAAACATTGTCGGGTAGATGGCATACGCCTCCTGTAAAGACGACAAAATAAAACGAGGCACAAATTGAATGTCATACGACAGTTTACATTTGTCTAAGTGGTAGGACGGTCAAAACTTTTGCAATAGAAATCAATCAATCAGTCATCATTGTGTGGATTCCAAGTAATTGGGATAAGAGCAGAGTGATGATGATGCTGACTGAATAATAGTGACGTAATGGTCTAAGTAACTTTCACGCTGTGTGGTAGCGGCTACGAATACTACCAACCCTTACTTGGCTCGTGGATGTTGTAAAAGCCGATTAAAAGCTTTATAACGACCTGGGCCAACTCTATCTGATGCTGTTTGGTCAGCAATTACATTCCCAAGGAGGGTTAACGTCAGGCAAGCGGCCGGTCATAAAACTATTACCAATAACTTTTATTATAAAATATGTACTATGAAAGAAGAGTACATATTGTATCGACCCCAAATAATTGAAATAAGAGTAGGAGAATGATGTTGATGGTCTAAGTAACTTTCGTGCCGAGTGACAGGAATTTGGAGTCGTAGGATCAATAACAGATTTAGAGGACGATTTGAGCAATCTAGAAAGAGAACAATTGTGTTTCTAAATCCCTTCACGACACAAGGTTTATAATACCATAGTGCGAGATGACATTTTTGAAAAAAGAATTTCATTTAAAAAAAAAAGAAAAACATTTTTTAAGGAAGACTTTAGGACGGCGACATTTCATATTAGAAAAAGACAGAGTTAAATTATGACCATTTCTTTCGTCAGCTTATATTAATGCCACTATTGAGGATGAACTTCTTTTATAATGAAAGGGAAAATACAACGCTAGTCAAGCGGATTCGTATGAGGTTTAATTTCAAGATATCTTCTCTCTCGCAGTTATGTTATCTGTTTTATATAAAAAAAGTCGCAAAATTTCCTTAAATCTACACCACACGAAAATGTTAAATAATTGATTAAATTCAAATAATAAATACACAGAATATTTAATAGAAATGTATAGATAATTCTAAAGTATTCAAAGTTGCAAACTATAAATCTTGTTGGGCTCCAACCTCTGTACCTTACGTAGCGAAATGAGTTTTGTGCTTATCCTCTTTATACATACATTTAATGGACTTTTTCAACAAACGAGGGTCTTAGAGCGCGAACCGCAAGGTATGACGAATGTTGTAAATCCTGTTAAGGTATAGGTAAACCAATGTTGATTAACTTAGTAACTATAATTTTATCTAGCTTATAATTTATTACTACCGACTAGGTACCGAAGAAAAGGTGTTAATGGATGTTTTGTAAGATTATCTGAAGAAATTCTCAATTTTCCGTGTGGTGATATATTAAGAATATAATGGTTACCATATCTTCCTTATCTTTTTTTTTTTTTTTTTTTTTTTATTTATTGGTGGGCTATGGGTGCGTCTCGCCCCGCTAAATCGGTCCGGGGTGACGGAAAGGCGGCGCGTGACCCCATAGACCCACCGTAAAACCTTCTCTCTTCGCCGTGCGAGCGGACCACCGGTACTCGATTTTAACTTCGGTGGCCCGCCCGGCGGTTTACCCTCGCGGGTTCCTCTCGTCGACGCCCCGACAGATTTCGCCGTCCGGGCGTCGCCCTCACGCGGTGGCCTCACGTCGGGTGACCGGACAATTCCCCGGTCCGATCACCCGAGGCCTCGGTTAGGGCGGCATCAGGCGCAGGTATTCGCGCCTGCGCCGCCCCGGCCGCTGACGGCGGCCCGGGTCGCGGGATTCCTTCCGGACTCGTTCCGCCACCTCCTTCTGCGAGATGACAGCCTCGCAGAAGGCGGCGACCGCGTCCCAGTTCCTGACGCTGTCGACCATCGCTCTCGCGACAGCCGGCAGCGTCAGGTCGGCACCGATAACAGCGACGAGGTCACGGCGCTGCCGGTCAAAGCCCGGACACGCCTCCAGCGTGTGTTGCGCCGTGTCCTCGTCACTGCTGCAATGGTGGCAGAACGAAGTCCACTCCTTACACGCGACCGTGTGCAGGTAAAAGCCGAAGCATCCGTGCCCCGACAACACCTGCACCAGTCGAAAGGAGAGGACTCCGTGCCGCCGCTCCATCCACTCCATCAATACGGGCCGGAGAGCCTCGACGGTGACGACACCGTGTCTAGGCCTCTCCAGCCGCGTAGCCCAACGGGCGATGACGTCTCGGCGGGCGTCCTCGCGCCAGGTGGCTATCTCGCTCAGCGATGGGGAGCCACCTTCGTCGCGCAGTGAGGTCACCCGCCGGTAGAGGTCGGAGAGCATCTCCGCCTCTAGGTCCCACGGGGGTGTCCCGGCCAGTAGGCATGCCGCCTCGGTCGATACCGTGCGGTACCCGCGAATGGCTCTGACCGCCATGACTCTCTGGGGTCTCCACAGAACAGCCCTGAGCTGGACGTTCAGAGCCCTCGCCCACACGGGTGCGCCGTACATGGCCATAGAACGGATCACCCCCGCATACAGCCGTCGGCCCTCGAAGCTGGGTCCGCCCACGTTCGGCATGAGCCGCGAAAGGGCGGACGCCGCGCCGACCAGCCGGGGAGCAATTCGGCGAAAATGCTCCCGGAACCACCATCGCCCGTCGAGCACCAGACCCAAGTACTTCATATGGGCCTGGATGCTGATGTGGACGGAGTTGACGACTAGCGAGACGCCGATTGGCGGCCTTACGCGTGGCCCATGGAACAATAGGGCCTCAGTCTTATTTAGGGCCACCCTGAGCCCCAGCGCCTCGATTCGCCCGACCATCTCCTCGGTGCCGAGAGTGGCCAGGCTCGCCGCCTCTTCGAGTGTCCTGCCCCGGGCTGTGACGAGCGTATCGTCAGCGTAGCATATCACGCTCAGCCCGGGGGGGAGACTCCCTCTCAACGCCCAGTCGTACCCGATGTCCCACAGAGTCGGCCCCAGAACCGACCCCTGTGGAACGCCGCACGACATGGACGTCCGCACAATGTCCCCTGCGGGGCTCGCGCAGAGGACATATCTTCCTTATCTGTGGATATTGTAAAAACTCAACAAGTGATGTAGGCAGATAATTTGACCCCTTTTGAATACATTCTACAAAAAAAAACAAGTGTTAATTCAAGAACTTATATTTGCACATAAGTTATATATAACCTGAACTAGTACTTATTTCATCAACATCTTATGCTGATATGTTAAAGTACCTAATGATTATATTATATTGCTGACCAATTAAAAAGAAAATGTATTCGCAACCCATTCTTTTTCGCGGGTGTCGTAAGAGATCGAAGCATATAATATTATGAGAACGTAAGAACAACTTACTCTTGTGGCGACGGGATAAGAATATAATTACCGGGATAAGGATACAATTTACTTTGCTCCCCGGGGACATCGTAATAATCGCCTATACGGAATCGACAGCATTTTTTTTTTTTTATTTTTTTTTATTGGTGGGCTATGGGTGCGTCTCGCCCCGCTGAATCGGTCCGGGGTGACGGAAAGGCGGCGCGTGACCCCATAGACCCACCGTAAAACCTTCTCTCTTCGCCGTGCGAGCGGACCACCGGTACTCGATTTTAACTTCGGTGGCCCGCCCGGCGGTTTACCCTCGCGGGTTCCTCTCGTCGACGCCCCGACAGATTTCGCCGTCGGGGCGTCGCCCTCACGCGGTGGCCTCACGTCGGGTGACCGGACAATTCCCCGGTCCGATCACCCGAGGCCTCGGTTAGGGCGGCATCAGGCGCAGGTATTCGCGCCTGCGCCGCCCCGGCCGCTGACGGCGGCCCGGGTCGCGGGATTCCTTCCGGACTCGTTCCGCCGCCTCCTTCTGCGAGATGACAGCCTCGCAGAAGGCGGCGACCGCGTCCCAGTTCCTGACGCTGTCGACCATCGCTCTCGCGACAGCCGGCAGCGTCAGGTCGGCACCGATAACAGCGACGAGGTCACGGCGCTGCCGGTCAAAGCCCGGACACGCCTCCAGCGTGTGTTGCGCCGTGTCCTCGTCACTGCTGCAATGGTGGCAGAACGAAGTCCACTCCTTACACGCGACCGTGTGCAGGTAAAAGCCGAAGCATCCGTGCCCCGACAACACCTGCACCAGTCGAAAGGAGAGGACTCCGTGCCGCCGCTCCATCCACTCCATCAATACGGGCCGGAGAGCCTCGACGGTGACGACACCGTGTCTAGGCCTCTCCAGCCGCGTAGCCCAACGGGCGATGACGTCTCGGCGGGCGTCCTCGCGCCAGGTGGCTATCTCGCTCAGCGATGGGGAGCCACCTTCGTCGCGCAGTGAGGTCACCCGCCGGAAGAGGTCGGAGAGCATCTCCGCCTCTAGGTCCCACGGGGGTGTCCCGGCCAGTAGGCATGCCGCCTCGGTCGATACCGTGCGGTACCCGCGAATGGCTCTGACCGCCATGACTCTCTGGGGTCTCCACAGAACAGCCCTGAGCTGGACGTTCAGAGCCCTCGCCCACACGGGTGCGCCGTACATGGCCATAGAACGGATCACCCCCGCATACAGCCGTCGGCCCTCGAAGCTGGGTCCGCCCACGTTCGGCATGAGCCGCGAAAGGGCGGACGCCGCGCCGACCAGCCGGGGAGCAATTCGGCGAAAATGCTCCCGGAACCACCATCGCCCGTCGAGCACCAGACCCAAGTACTTCATATGGGCCTGGATACTGATGTGGACGGAGTTGACGACTAGCGAGACGCCGATTGGCGGCCTTACGCGTGGCCCATGGAACAATAGGGCCTCCGTCTTATTTAGGGCCACCCTGAGCCCCAGCGCCTCGATTCGCCCGACCATCTCCTCGGTGCCGAGAGTGACCAGGCTCGCCGCCTCTTCGAGTGTCCTGCCCCGGGCTGTGACGAGCGTATCGTCAGCGTAGCATATCACGCTCAGCCCGGGGGGGAGACTCCCTCTCAACGCCCAGTCGTACCCGATGTCCCACAGAGTCGGCCCCAGAACCGACCCCTGTGGAACGCCGCACGACATGGACGTCCGCACAATGTCCCCTGCGGGACTCGCGCAGAGGACACTGCGCCCCTCCAAATAGTCCGCCACCAGCCGCCTCAGGTACAAGGGCACCCCATGAAATCGGAGCGCCTCCCTGATGCAGCTGAATGGCAGACTATTGAATGCGTTGGCGATGTCCAGCGACACCGCCAACAGCACTCCCCCGCCGGTGACAGCCTCCGCGGCCGTCTGCCTCAGTCGTAGCAGGGCCCCGATGGTCGAACGCCCCCTTCTAAAACCGAATTGAGCGTCCGACAGATCGGGTCCCACCTCCTCCAGGTGCTGGACGATGCGGGCAGCGAGGATGCGCTCCAGCAGCTTACCCACATCGTCGAGGAGCACGATGGGCCTGTAGGCCGACGGCGAATCCGGGGGCCGTCCCGGCTTTGGCAGGAGAACCAACCTCCTTCCAGCACTCAGGGAACCGTCCAGACGCCAAACAGGCGTTGTACAGCTGCCTGAGGCGAGGCTCGAGGTGCTCGAGGAGCGACGTCAGCACCCGGACTGGTATTCCGTCCGGGCCGGGGGCCGTGGTCGCGGAACGAATCCGCGCCACAGCTGCTCCCACTTCCGTCTCCGTCACGGGCGGAACACTCTCGTCGTCAGCCTCCCGGTCTTGTTCTGGCGAGGCCATGGCCGGGGGCGTGTGTTCCGACTGCCGTGGAAACAGCTCCTCGACCACCCTACAGAGGAAGTCGGGCTGGAGGGTCTCGGTGAGGGGGGGGACCCTGCGCGCGAAGCTTATTCAGCGACGCGCGATACGGGCGACCCCAGAGGTCACGGTCGAGACCGTCCAGCATCTCCTGCCAACTCGCACCCTTGGCGGCTCGGATGGCCAGCCGAAAGGCCGTCCGCGCATCGCGGTACGCCTCGTACAGCTGGCCCTCCCGCTCAGCGTCGCGGTGACGCCGCCGGCTGCGGGTGTAGGACCTTCGGGCTCTGATACATGCCGCACGAAGGTCCGCCAATCTTGGGGACCACCAGTAGACCCCCTGCCTCGGAGGTAGACGCCGCCGCACTCTGGGCATGGCCGCATCGCAGATCTGCGTTAACGCACTGCGGATGCGGACAGCCTCGGCGTCCACCCCGTCCGCTGGGGGCGGTGAGGACAGCCACGTGTGAACGATGGCCGCCTCCGCCAGTAGGTCCCTGTCAAGACGACCCACAGCCCACCGCGGAAACGCGGGAGCTCCGTCCGCCCTGTGACCCCTACCGGGGTCCCGGAGAGGGGAGACCTCCATCCGGATGTACCGGTGGTCCGATAGGGTCTCCGCCTCCTCCAGGATACTCCAGTTCCTCACCCGTGGTGCGACAGCGGGGCTAGCGAACGACAAGTCCACTATCGACCCGCCCTGCTGCCGCACACACGTGTTCACTGAGCCCCTGTTAAGAACACAGAGGCCCAGTGAAGCCGCCCACTCGATGACCGCCCGCCCGCGGTCGTCCGTCATAGGGGACCCCCACGCCGTGGATTTGGCGTTGAAGTCCCCCAGAACCAGGACGAGGCCCGGTGCTAGTCGCCGTATCGAGGCCTCCAGGTTGGTGAGGGAGGCCCCGAAATCGTCCATTCTCCTGTTAGGGGAGAGGTATACGCTGTAGAGCGTGACCCCTCCCCACTCCGCCGCGACAAACTCCTCGCCCCTATCCAAAAGAGACAAGGACGGGAAGTGCGGAAGGAGCGGCCGTGGTCGGAGGGCCGCCCCGCCCCTTTGGGGCCGAAGCTGGAGGTTTGCACGCCCCAGAGTCCATGCGGTGCTTGGCGGGCTTATTGCCCGCCGCACACGCGGGGCAGTGGGGCGGGGCGGCGCAAGATGCCGCCACGTGCCCGGTTTGACCGCAGCGGAAACACAGTCCGCCGCAGTCGAAGCAATTAGTGCACGTCGGTCGAGTATGTCCGACCGCCATGCACTTATAGCACCTCGCAGGCCGGTGCTCAAGCACGGTCACCCGCGCCGAGCTCCAGCCCACGAGGAGCCTGCCTGAGCCGGCCAGTTGCCTGACCGACTCCACCGGGCACTGCGCCCAGGCGGCACCTACGCCGCCCGGACCGGGGCGGATGACACCAACCCGGACGGTGTCTATGGGACACCCGGTTCTCGAGGCAATAGCCTCCCGGATGTCTTCCACCGTCACGGAGTCGTCCAGACCCGCGATGCGCATTTCGGCGCACTTGACGGGCCTGGCGATCCTGATGCCACCCTCCTCGGCAAACAAACCTCGCAGCTTGTCAGCTACGCTGTCGGCCGTCTTGGAGCCCTCGGCCCCGGGGAACTCGAGGATTCGAGCCCCTGTCCGGCCCTTGCGGGTCCTGGCTTCGACGCCTCCAATATCGGAGACGTCTAGCTCCCGCCGGGCCTTCCTCAAGACGGCCTCGTAGCTGAGGCCCTTCTCAGCCGCCTCAGGCAGCACAGTGATCACCACTGCGGCTGTCTTCGGCGACTTGAGCCCCTTGCGCGGCCTCTTCTTCTTACCGGCTCCTGCCTGTGGAGCGGGAGCGGGGACCTCAGCGGCGCGCTTGGCCTCCGCTCTCCTCCTCTGACCGCGACTCTTCCGGTCGCGCTCGGCCACCTGCCAACCCTCGGGCGCAGCAGGCGCGACAGGCGCGGAAGGCGCAGTCGTTGACGCGCTGGTCGTCGCCGGCGGTGTTGTTGCCGACGATGACTGCGGTCCGGCAGGAGCCGGTACCGTCCTCTTCCTTGGCTTTGGCGCGGGCCCCTTGGGCTTGGGCGCCGCCGCGGCCGTGGCGTAGCTGCCCCCCACGCGGCCACCCTGACAAGGCAGCGGGGCGGGGGCTGATGCCACATGCGGCCGCTTGTCCGCGGCGAGAGGCGGCCGGACACGTGGTTCTGGAGGCAACCTTGCCTCCAGAACGGCCATGCGCGCATCGACGAGTTTTCCGACTGCGTCGATGATTTGGCGCAGGGCCTCGTCCGGTAGGCCTCCCACCGCAAGTATCGGGGTCGGCTGGGCCTCTTCGGGGGCCCGTTCCGCAGCGTCTGGCGGCTTTGGCGCCGCAGGGACGCTAGCCGGCGGCATGCGGTCCGCAGCGAGAGGCGTCATCCTCACCACGGGGACCAGTTTCGCCGCGGCGGCTGGGCCAGCGCCAGCCAGCGACGCGCGCTTCGCAGCGGCTGGCGTCTTTCTCGCCATGGGCACGGGTGTTACCGTCACACCAGTGCCCAACGTCGTCGGCACCGCGGCGCGAGGCGGCTTTGGCGCTGCAGCGGCCGCTGAGTGGCCGGCGCGAGCAGCGCCATTTGCGCCTTTAGGTCGGCCACGTCCTTTAATAACTGGCGGTTTGCCCGCCGCATCCCCGCCAGCATATCCCCCAACTGCCGGTTCCGGGTCCGAATGGCGGACATCTCGCCATTAAGGCGGGCATTTTCGGCCCGCAGGTCGGGGGGGTCGCCGTTGGCGCGGGCAGCAACTGCCGCCGCCCTTTCCTCTCCCGAGGCCCCTCGCCCTCTTCGGGAGGCGACCTTAGGTGGCGGCATGTTGGCCACGCTCCCTTCAGAGTCGGCACCCGAGCTGCCACCCTTACTCAGGCGGCGCTTCCTCTGCGAGGGGAGGGCCTTCTCCTTGGTCGTCAGCGTTGTCGCTGTCGGCGCCGGGCTCTTTGCCACAAGACGCGCTGACGACCTGGCAGGGGCTTCAACAGCCGGCCTGCTATCCTTCTTGGACGGCCCTGCGGGAATGTCACCGCCCTCGTCCATTTTGGCGGTAGAACCGCCACCCCCGTCTTCTCCGGACGGCTCTGCGACATCGCTGTCGCCCTCGTCCGTCGACGGCTCCGTTTCGGCTCTACCGCCGTCCTTCCTCGCTTCCGCGGCGGCAGCCTTTCTGCGCGCTCGCCGCTCCTCCAAACGCCGTTTGAAGCTGGAGGTCTTCCCCCGGCTCCTCCTGGGCGACCTCCGCTTCGATGTTGTTTGGGCCTCTGCGTGTTGTGCCGGACCCTCGGCGGACGCCTCGAGTCCCGAGGACGAGGCGTCGTTTCGGTCAATTTTCCGTTGGCATGACCGGGCCTTGAGGTAGGAATCACTATGATCCACGTAGCTATTAAAATTTAAATGAGTATCCATAGTTAAACCCACGAGTATGGGAGATACTATTACGTCGACCCGGGCAGAGATCCCTGTACCCGGGCAAGCCTACATTTACCAACCAGGGGGGCAGCCGGTACCCTGGCTGGAGCGTGCTAAGAACAGAACAACCCATCTGCCATGCATCTTCTCGCCGCACGCCAAAACTTAAGATTATGGGTGATTTCCGAATTCGAATGTACATTCGAAATTCTTTATAGAGGTTGTCTTCCTCGCGGTCCGGGCGGTTAAGCCAAGACCCTCGTTCCTGAAACTAAGACAAGCAAAGAATCAGGTTTACGATTTGACGACGGTGGCGGTGGAACATGCCTGCCCAGCCCTCAAATGAATGAGTGACTGAGCCCGTCGCGGATTCGCGTCCGGTCACCTTCTACGGATAGAAGGCTAGGAGCGAAGCGCCAGATATTCGCTACGGACGACAGTACAACAGAAGAACTGGGGACCGCCGTCCGCACCCAGGGTACACCGCGTGGAGGTTTCTGACATCGTACCCCTACGGAATCGACAGCATAAGGTCTTAGAAAACATATAAAACCTTATTGCGTTCGTAAATCCGCCTGCTAAGCGTGGCGATTACGGCACCAACCCTTCATATGTGGGTAAGGTATACGTCCAACAGCCGACGGCGAAAAGCTGAATGAGAAAGAACAACTTAAAACGTTACTTGAAGTAAGATCTTATTTTACGTTGCAATTTAATCATTATTCATAAAAAAATCATTACTTAAATAGTGAAGGTGGTATTTTCCGTGCAGTGACGGTGTAATTATACGGTTTATCACCCACTTTATTGTCATGGGTGTATTTAAAAAGCATACAGGCATATGATATACATATAACATGGATGCAAGAGAAACTATACATAAAGTCCTATCTCAACTCGGCTGGTCAACGTAGACAATAGCTCAATATCTTTCTCATTATGTACAAAACCCGAGCATGACATAGCGTAGATATTTACGGCTAAACCCTTTATATACCTAGGACATTAAATACAATATAAACAAAGTTATATAGAGCCTAATAACTAGTTGATAAAAACCTTTTACGCCTCCAGGCTAACGAGAGTTTTACATTACTTAATTTGGCCTAGAGGTATTGCGGTTAAAGGGCTTCCATGTCATACAAAATCTATTTACATATAATAAAATTGCAAGAAAGTCGAAAACGTACCGTGAAGTAATAAAGTATATAAACTAGACAGGATACTGATACGAATACTGATTGTCCGTGTGGTGACGGAGTAAGAATACTATTCACCACTCCATATACGAGTACGAGACGACTAAGGGTCTAGCTATCAAACGAGAGAAGGACAACTCGAAACAAAACCCTATACCAATACGTCTGACCAGCGCAGTATAGTAAGTTAATTTCCCTCCCATTACGAAGGAGGCCCGAGCCCAACAGTGGGCAACATTTATGGGCTGTGATGATGATGATGAGGATGACTGATGAGAATTTTTTCTTTAAATTTTTGTCTGTTTGTATGTTCAAACATTACGCTAAATATAAAAGAAATTTTCTTGAAAATTTGCAAGAAAACTCTACATTATTCTGGTTAAATCAAATGCTATGAATTAACATGATTTTCATCATTTATTTTCCGTGGGGTAACGGAGCGAAGTAAGAATACAATTCACCCAATCCGTAGGTATCCTAAAAGATGACTAAGTATATAAACATCTGTGCAAGATGCGCAGAACCTTAGAGAAAGAGAGAGAGGGAGAGAGAAGAACTCTATAGCAACACGTTTGACCAGGGTCGATATAGGTCAATTACTCTTCTATTGAGGAGAAGGCTCGAGCCCAGCATTGGTGCATATATGAGCTGATATGATTACCACTATTACTTAACAGACAGCTAGTCAGACATCTAGCAAGCCTATAAACAAATCAATTACTACCTGTCTAACTACATACTTTGAAAAAAAAAATATATAACCGTACAATGTAATAATAAAAAATAAAAATCTTATAAGATTGCGAACAAAAAAGAAACATAATAAAGCTGATATTCCATCAAAATGTGACAATCATCAACTAAAGTAAGTAGCTCCATAATCGTTATGAAGACAAATATCTTTGTAACGTGGATGAATGGTAACCCTAGCCGGCTCGTTAATTGTGTTTAGGGGGTTGATGCATGTATCGTGTCTCTGACCGCAGACTCTCTGAATATGTATTAATCTCTGTTAGATCATATTAAATTAATCTTAAAACTGTGGTATACCCGCAAAGTTTATCATTTCTAGATTGAGTCGTGACGTCATTATGCCACATTTGATTCGAAAAAATCCACCTCTTAATAATTATCATATATTTATTAGTAGTCTTTGTTCCTGTATAATATTGGACAATAGTTTGTGTTTTTTTGTCTCTCGGAAACAATGAAAAGTTTCTTGGTCTTTGTTTAGTAATATAAAGTAAATATTTTTTTACCCTGAAAACGGGTATGCATCTCATAATAATAGGTTGAGTAATTAAGAATTGCATGCGTAAGATCATCTTTCTCCTACTCTTATCCCAATTACTCGGGGTCGACGCAATACGTACTCCTCTTCCTACATATTGCAAAAGTTATTGGCAATAGTTTTATGAGCGGCCGCCTGCCTGACATCAACCCTTCTCCTCCTTGGGAATGTAATTGTTGACCAAACGGCATCAGATGGTATTGACCCATTGATTGGTCGATATAGAAGTCTTAGTCATCTTTTACGACTTCCACGAGCAAAGTAAGGGTATGAGAGCAAAGTATTCATAGCCGCTACCACACAGCCTACTTGCATGCGTAAGATATCATAAACAAAATCATATTCGCATTTATAAAATAAGTTTTATTTAAGATATAAAATCCTATCTCAACATAAAGTTGCGCTAGTGACGGAAACGTTAAAGAGTGAAAGATTGACATGGTATGGACATGTGATGAACAGTATGAAAGTAATGTTGTGAGGAAAGTTTTAAGTATGAATGTTGGAAGGCTTAAGGGGTAAGGGAAGACCGAAGAAAAGATGGATGGACTGCATGGAACATGACATGGATAGACAAGGAGTGACCACAGAGATGACGTCTGATAGAGTTGTATGGAAGGAGAAGACATATTGCGTCGACCCCAAATAGATTGGGATAAGAGCAAATTGATGATGATGATGATGATTTAAGATATAAAATTATATTTTCTATTAAATTATACTCCTTGATTAACAATAGTTTTAATTAACTGAAGTAGTCATTACTTTAAACTACTAAACATTTATTTTGCTGATAAGTAGCCATGCTTTATGAATATCGGTTGTAATCCTTTAACCCAATTAAAATATGACTCGTGCAATTTTACGACATACATTTTATTAAGTAACTTAACTGTCGCTGAATCATATTAAGTATTTATTCTTTAGTTAGACCACAGTCAATCAACCCATGGAAATACTATCAACCTGTAGAACACACTACATTAACATGTTCAAAATACTCTTTAGTATATAAATATCTTTGGTCACGTAGCTTATTCATAATACTCTCAGGAATGGGGAATATGCATGATATTTTTTTATTTTTTTAAACGTTTCTACTAGTTATTACATTACCAAAAATAAATATAACACATCCAAAATATAAACCATTAAGCTAAAAAAAAATTATTAAAATCACTCTCATTTTTGGGCGATAAAAACGCGGCTATTATGGCGCGCTTCTGTGACGTCAAAATACACACATGTTGGATGTCATTAACGAAATGGTTGGTTCACGAAGTTATTGAAAATTAAAAAAGGAAGTGTAAAGTCAACTTATTACCATGAAAAAGAACAGAAAACCGTATTATAAATATTGTGTCGTTCCTATGTGCCAAAATATTATCAAAACTGTACCTAACAAAGTATATTTCCTTATGCCGAGAAATGTAATAAATAAGAAAAAAAATTATGCAAGGCGATGAGAAAAGACAATGTGTTGTTTTTGAGTAGTTTATACTGTTGTGAAGATCATTTTAACGTAAGTAAACACATTAGAGAAGTGATGAAGTACATAAAAGAATCATTTTTCCTTAATTACATGCACATACTTGTTTTGTTAACAAACTTCGACGTAACTACCTAGTTTACGTAAAGTTCTTAAAGATATATTCTCAATATGTAATAGGTACATGGGTCTAAAAGTAATATATGTTTAGTCATCTATGATACCTATGAATGAAAACATGTAACTTATTAGAGTAAGAGAAAAGTTTGAAATTATTTATTATTTATTTTTCTACTGGGTTTCAGATACAGAGAATTATATGCAATACAAAATAATGGTATTAGAACAGGGGCAAAAAGTGACGTTTGTTAAGTCTCTCATTCACAAGGACTAATACTTGAACACAGAAAACTAATAACTCATGAAATAACTGGGTAACGATAGAAAATAATCACTACAGAAACGCCTTGATACCAGAAGACTCGAGTGTACGATGACGTCACGTCAAGACGACAAATTTCTAAAACGCAACGCGATTGGTTGTTCAAGAACAACCAATCACGTTGCGTTTTAGAAATTTGCGAGCGAATTTCAAAAAAGCCGATTTTTGATAATTAAATTTCACTATTAAATAATGATGAATTTCAAAAATAATTGTAAGTATAGGTATGTTTTTTAAGCAATAAAGATTACAAAAAAAAATATTTTGTTCATTTTGGAGTCACGTGCATATTCCCTATTGCTTAACCGATTTTAATAAACGGTAAATATGTTTTGTTTAATTGAGCTTGGCAGATGGATTTTTTCTTATAAAACATAATAAGATATTTTTGTTAGCAACTAATATTATATAAAAAAAATAGATGTTTAATTTATGGGCTACCAATAGACACGCTTTTAAAAATTACTTCACGAATATAAAACTATATAATATAACCCGAATGTCATCCCCAAAGGAACGGAAGCAATACGTATGCAGATCCGCAAGCAAAAACTATCTTTAAGAAAGAAAGTATATTACAGTCTGCGAATCTTGAAAACATCGTACTGTACTTATTCGTCTGTTAACAGATTTTTTTCCAAATCCTCCCTTATAACAAGAATATCTTAATGCAAAAGTAATTATTCAAACACATCTGTTGTTTCACAGCGTAAGGAAATGTTTTTACCAACATTCTTATACTGTCATAGATCATGCACGATGAAGGCTGGGATTACTTGAAGATTCACTCGGTGAATATAAATATTCTCTCATATTTATTTTTGTGCTTTGAAGAAACAAAGCGGTAAGTATCAATTTGGAACGAAATTTAGTACTTACAGTTATTCATAAAACCAAATCACAATATTGTTTGCCCATTCTAGATTTTTTCTCCGTGTGGTGACGGAGTAAGAATACTATCCACCACCCCCATATCTTACCCGTGGGTGATCGTACGAGACGACTAAGGGATATAAAACGTATATAACATCTGTGCGAGAGAAGGAAAACTCGAAACAAAATCCTATACCAACACGTCTGCGGTCTGACCAGCGCGGTATAGTAGGTTAATTTCCCTCTCGTTACGGAGGAGGCCCGGGCCCAACAGTGGGACGTTTATGGGCTGTGATGATGATGAGGATTCTAGTTTTAATTACCTACTAAGTAACTCCCTTTTAAATAACTTGATTTTAAATATAGATGTTACCAGGGATGTAAATCAACATTAGCAAATCTCTGCGTAGTGATAGATTAAAAATACAATGTTTTGCTACCTATTAATTGCCCCTGGCAGTCGTTAGAACCTTACCTGACCTGCCAAGTCTGACAATTATAGCTAATAGATAAGGAGGATTTATTATAACTTGGATAGTAGGTATACGTAAAACATAATACGTCAATGGATTTTAAAGACCACACCTATAGAAATCAGACAAGAGACAAATAATAACTGGTATTTCTCTGTGGTAACTTATCCGTGTGGTGACGGAGAAAGAATACATTTCACCATCCCATATCTTACCCGTGAGTGATCGTACGAGACGACGAATGTAATGTGATCTCTTAATATCGGCCTCATAAAAAGTCCCAGACACTCAGCGTGCTATAGAATTGGCTATATTCGGTATTTCTTTACATGATAAAATCCGGAATACGGAAATTCGTATCAGAACGGACGTAACCGATATAGCCTAAAGAATTAGCAGGTTGAAGCAGCAATGAGCAGGCCACATCTATCGTCGAACCGACAACCGATGATAAAAATTCTTGAATGGCAACCATGTGTCGAACGTTATAGCATGGAACGACCCCACTAGATGCAGTGACGACATTTAAAAAGTCGCAGGCAGTTGCATGCAAATGGCAGAGGACCGTTCTGAGCAGTACTCTCATGAGGAGGCCTATGTCCAGCAGTGGAAATCTACGGGTTAACGGATCAATGGATTCCTACCTTATTTTTCTTTGGCATCGCGCTATTTTATGGGCGTCATTTATCATCTAATTAAGAGGTTTATGTTTATAAATGTTTAATTAATTAATTACAGCGGATTCATAACAGCGATGAATTTGGTTTAACTGTAAAAGTCTTGTAGCCTAGACAAATACATCTTCGAATTTATGCTCCAAGTCGCAAAAGGAAAGGACTCATAAAAGATGTCGTTAAAAGTAACAAATAGTAAAGGTATCTAAAGGAATATATCTCATAATTTACGACTTTATTAACATAAAAGTACCAACTTATACAAACAGTGTAAGTAGAACGAGTAAATACTGTCACGTCATTTTAATCCCAGAAAATATATCTTTGTGTATATGAGTTCTTGGCACATGTTTGCTTTATAAGAGAAAATAAGCATTATTTATTTATATTTTACTAGCAAACCTAGCCTAGCCTAGGTTTGTTTGTAGAAATGTAGGTATATATCGCAGGGCCACCTAGTGATGACTAAAATCAATGGACATATAAACCTTCTCCGTGAAAAAATAAATTTACATACCAATTTTCATAATGATCGATTAGTTTCGGAGCTTAGTGATGTCTTATCATCTCAGCTCATATAAGTCCCACTGTTGAGCTCGAGCCTTCTCCATAATGGGAGGGAAATTGACCTACTATACCACATTGGTCAGACGTGTTGGTTGGTTGGTGTTGTAAAATTATTTATATATCATAACAATTTAACCAATTTAATCATTTCAAACAAAATACATAAACGAATTGGACCTAGTAAAATTCTAACAATTACAATTTTGTCATAATTTTATATTAGAACAATTTGAAGTTTATTAACAAAGACCAAATGAGATTTCTTTTCGAATAAATTAAATTCTTAAAATGTTTAATTACGATATTTGTTTTATTGCTTATGGTAGCAAACGAGCAAGTCTGCACAGATGGCGTAGTGGTTAAGATACCGACCTTCCGTGCCAGTGCCGTGGGTTCGATTCCCACGCAGGACAATACTTTGTGCGATCCACAAAGTGTTGTTCTGAGTCTGGGTGTAATTTATCTGCGTTAATTGCATGTTTGTAAAGTCCCTCGCAATACAAGGTTTATTTCCTTAGTGCAGGGTGGTGTCTCTAAAAAAAAAAAAAAAAGTAGCACACCTGATGATAAGTATCACTGCCGCCCATGGACGTTTGCAATAGCAAGAGTATAGGCTGTCTACCAATACAAACCCCAAAACCACCCAGTTGGGATTCCGGCTCTCTCACTCACCGAATGGAGCGCAATAACACATTGCCATTACTCAGACGTCAATCTTCTGCTACAGTGTGATGCGATGTAGAGTAGTAACCCCAGACGGACTGGACCCGCAGCTGTAGACAGAGAACCGTCAAGAGCGTGGTCCTACTAATAAAATATTTCTTTCTAGGTGAGGATAAACTATAATACAATTTTAACCTCTACTTCGCAGAAATCACTAAGAGATAAGCTAAAAACATTATTGCCAAGGTAAACTCGAGATAAAACTCTACCAATCCGTTTACCTATTGTGGCATTGTAAATCAAATGCTCTCACAAATACTGTAGACCCAACTATTAATAATTAATCGAATACAAACTTAACTTGTACATGTATATTTAATTAAACACCTTAATAACTGGGTTTTAAAATTTAATATTGCGTAAATACAACTTGCCAAACAGCAAATTATTGTTGGTCTTGAAAAATTGGCTTCAGTCAACAACAACGAACGTCTCCTAGACGAATATTATGGCTATGGTTATTGTTTTGTTGGCGCTTGTAATAACTACTACCACTTATTCCGCTACAAGGCCAAGTAAATATTATCCAGGGTAGTAAACTTTTGGTAATACAATGTCTCAAAGAACTGAGACAATCAAGGTCGATCATATAAGCCTATGAAAATAATTTATTCTTGTATATACCTATTTCATTGAAGTAAGTTTATAAAGGTTACTTATACTTTATTAAGATCTTAGGATAAAAATAGTAAGGAATTATTGAGTAGCAATACGTAAGAACTATCTGTGTGGTGACTTAGTAGGAATACAATTCATAACCCGCTTTTTTGCCCGTGTGTATCGTAAAGATGACTAAGAGATATAATATGCATATAAAACACATGCAAGAGAAGAAAAAAACGTAAATAAAAACTATACCAAAAAATCTGAATTCTCCTGTTATTGCGAGGGTGACTCGAGCCCAGTACTGGGACAATATGTACTGGAATGATGATATTGATGATGATGATAAAATACAATAAAATTAAGATTCCAAGTTTAATATCTCCGTTTCACTGTTTCTTTTAGTACAGCTGTAATATTTTTGGAGTTTACTCCTTAAGAATCGATTTTCATATAAGGCGCCCGGTATGAGAAAAATTTGAGGAGTAAAATCTAGTGATCGAATGACCTTATTACGTTTTTGGTGCGCAACCTATTCTGCGCACCTTTCACTTTCTGACGTGAGATAATACTTCACTGAACAGTCTTAATAAATGTAAATAAAAATATATACCTATATTATTTTTAGTCAAATGAGCTTTTTTGCGCCTGTTTTGATAATCGTACTTAAGGAGTAAACTCCAGTCGTGCGTCGGAGCTGACACACACACTTTTTTTTTTGTATTATAATATAACAATACAACAAATGAGAGTTTGCTAGTTAATTATTATTGCGCTATCGCTTCTTAAATACTCAAGGGATGAAAATTATATTTAAAAAAATAATAAATGATATTTTATATACAAGTTATGAGGGTACAGAAAAAGAGGTACCTTTTAGAGGACTAAGAAATGGTACCATTTCGGACTAACAGTAAAATAATTATCCTAGAAAAATTACTAATCCAGAAGCAAAACAAATTCCGTCTACATTAATTCGAACGAAGCTGTGAAGACACCTAGTAGTTAATATACACATGTAGTTATATCATCATCATCATCTCAGCTCATATATGACCCACTGCTGGGCTCGAGCCTCCTCCCTAATGGGAGAGAAAATGACCTACTATACCACGCCGGTCAGACGTGTTGGTATAGGGTTTTGTTTCGAGTTTTCCTTCTCTTGCATAGATTTTGTATGAGTTTTATATCACTTAGTCGTCTCTTACGATCACCCACGAGTAAAATAGGGGGTGGTGAATTGTATTCTTACTCCGTCACTACACGGAAAGTAGTTACAACGCAACAGTATCATTGCAGGCCCATATTTTCAAAAATCTTTAACATCAACAGCATCTGAGTGTGAAATAAATAAAATTAATATGAATAAAATACATTAATCACAGTTGATGAGCTCATCGTAAGCGCCATTTGCAACACATTTTTGCCATAGATTTTGATGGTGCCATTAGGTAGGGTAAACGCCCTGCGGTTGACCATCCAAGGGCTGTCGTTCTATTTAATTTAAAACACCCGGTACTCCGTTTCGGTTAATTTAGAAATAATTATTGAGGTTCCCCAATATGGCCTTCACTTTAACGTCTGTAAAAATAATAACTACCTATATTCAGTTCCAGTAACTGTACTGTTGAAACTCTAATATGGTACTATTTCTTTCACATGGGTACCTCAAAAATTCATTAGGAGGCGTAAATCCATAATAACATTGGAAGAGATTCAAAAATCTTAAAACCTAAACTGACTAGGCATCATGATGCCATATACCATGATATAGTAAGGTTTCCTCATATTCGTATGAGGCTTAAGCCCAACAGTGGCGCGTATTGAGTTAAAAACAAGATAAAAAACCCGGAGGAGAGGAACGCATATCTCATCATCATTCTGCTGCTCATATCCTAATTACTTGGGGTCGACACAATTACATATTCTTTCCTTCCTTTTCCTTAATACATATTGCAAAAGTTATTGGCAATAGCTTTATGGCCGGTCGCCTGCCAGACGTCAACCCTCCTTGGGAATATAATTATTGACCAAACGGCATCAGGTGGAGTTGGCCCAGGTTGATATAAAGCTGGCCACCGAAGACAAAGATCGGGTACCGGTGGCCCGCTCGCACGGCAAAGAGAGGTGTTTGCAGGGTGGATCCATGGGGTTGCGCGCCGCCTCTTCTGTCGTCCCGGACCGATTTGCCGTGGCGCGACCACATCCATGGTCCACCTTGCACAAAAAAAAACAATAAAAAATAAAAAAAAGGTTGATATAAAGCTCTTAGTCATCTTTTACGATATCCACGAGTAAAGTAAGTATTGGTAGTATTCGTAGCCGCTACCACACAGCAAAAGAAAGTGTATTTACCGTAAAAAAAAATACTGTTCTATTGGCAATAGTTAGGTACACGTTTGTTGAAAACACAAACGGTAACTATTGATTACACGCAGACTTACGTGTGAGCGCTGCTGATGGCGGTGCGTGCTGTCATCTGGTAGTACACTTCAGGGCTGTCTCGTTCGTAACTTGCATAAGCAATTTTGTATTCAGCAGATTTGTTTGTGTGGTATTGTCACAATAAAGGTAATTTTGCTTGGATTGTATAGTAGGTTAAGTAGCAACTACTCGTGCCGCGTATTGTAAATTAGATTCCTTGGTACCAAAAATAAATGCGACAGCACAGGAAACAAACGCTAGAGTAATTTGAATATTTTTTAAGACAAACACTCTGCATTAAGGAAATAATGTTTGTAATGCTACTTTAAAAACATAATTAACGCAGACAAATTACACACAGACTCAGAACAACAGTCTGTGGAGTATTGCCCTGTATAGGAATCGAACCCACTACATTGACACGGAAGGTCGGCATCATAAACTCTATTCGTGTACAGTCGTTTTTAAGACAATAAATAAATCCATGGATCGAAAGTAACTTTATAAATATTAAATTGACTGATACGAATTACATTTCGACTCGGAAATTTCATTGTGAATCCCACACGGAATTGCTCTACATTAAAGTTGTGTAGCTCCTGAGTGAGTGATATAAAAGAGCTATATCACTCACACAGACACAATCTATCACTCACTCACTTTACCACAGAATATATCACTAGCTCAGTAGCTCAGTTCTAGCTCATCGCTCATTTCGCATCGCAGAATGTTTCACCTCTCACAAAATGAGCGAAATAGGTGCGTTGCATGGTCGGCCGACGAGAATGATATTTCACGCTGTTTTCGTATCGATGTAATTAAGTTGTCAAAAGAGAATACACTCTATTTCCTTAGCTATAAAGTTTAATAATTAATATTTATTATTAGAAAATAGATTTTAGAAAATAGATGAATTTGACAAAATCTTCTAAAAAATATAATTATCTGAAAAGTAAATTCGAAACATTATCAAGCTAATGCGAAAAATGAGTTATAGATTTGTTTGAGCGATAGATTTAAAGTGAGCGATAGATTTAAAGTGTAAAAAATACATTTAAAGTGAGTGATAGATTTAAAGTGAACGATCTTTGAAAGTGAGCTAGAGGAGTGATTTAATAATGTGGTTGACTGCTGAGCTAAGTGAGCTAAATGAGTGATATGTATCTTTACACTCAAAAGATATGTATCACTCTTTTCAGCGCGGTGATCTATATTGCGCATGACTACTCTACATAGAGATCAAGCCCTCGCCACGTAATATCAGACGCCAGAGGTAAGCATAGCTAAATTTCTGCATATGTAAAAATGTAATTATTTTAGTTTCAACAATTGACAACCTTATTGGCCGTACTGTAACTATAGTGCATTCAATGCGAGATTGACTTGGCGTGGGTATTGTTTGTGCAGTTCGCTCGCAATCACTCAAAAGTACTACCATTGTGAAGAGAGTCGAGTCAACAGATATTAAAGCATCGATATCGAGATATACCAAACTTTTAATAATGTGTTTGAATATTATTAGACGACGAATATTTGTGTATTTATATACTGAGCACATACAACGTATGAATAATAATAAATACATTTATACTTACCAAGATTTTGTTTAAACTTCTCTTATAAACTGTCTTTCCATTACCATTATGTTGGATAGTAGAAAATGTCTATGGTTAATCAGTGTTTATAGTCAAAAAATCTAATGAACTATTAAATAATTTAATCAGCTCTTACATATTTCTCCTTCTTTTTTCTTCTTATTCTATATTCTTCCACTGCTGAGCACGAGCTTCCTCCACAATAGAAGGGAAATTTACCTACTATACCACGCTGGTGAGATGGCTTGGTACAGATATATTCTCAATATAGGCATATTCTTCTCAATAATAATTGTAATAAATAAAGTGATTTAAACAATTTATTAACATAAAATAAAAGTATTGATATAAAAATATAAGTTACTTATTTGCGAGGGAAAATCGTTACTATACGTAGAACTTGGTACAATATCGATAGGAAATCCGTTTCAACCGCCTTGCCAATTAGACTAGTGTGAGTAGGTATATATAATCAACAAATTGTGCCCCACGTGATGTGTTTCCGGGAGACATTATACATGGCTTCAATATAAAAACGTTTACTAAAAATTTTAGTGAATTTCCAGTGGATATAGCCTAACGTCCATTTGGTAAACATTTTTCGCTCGCAAATAAGACAGTAATAATTTTATGTTAGTTAATACTTTTATAACTTCAATGCCCTGTGTATCGTACAGAAATTCATTTCTAATATTATATTTTATTTATATACCGGAACAAAGAATATTTGTAATATTGTTATACGAACGAAATATATTATTTTAACTATCATTGCTAGAGAAAAAAAAATATAAACAACTGAATAAGCACAACATATCGATATAGAACACCACTATCATCAGTGTATATATTCTACAAGAAAGGGTGGTTTCAGTAACTAAAAGCGCAGTATAAAGCCGTGCAGCCGAGTTGCAAAACCACAAAAGGCGTTTGTTACAATGGAAAATATGAGAAAAGCTGGGCTGCTATTTTCATTAACTACAATAAGATATTACCAACAATAATATTCCTTATATTTTAAAGCAGAATGATTATCCTAATTAACAAAAATATTAAACAAACAAAAATAATTAGCATCAGTATCCATCTTCACGACGCTTCGGCAACCCTGTTTTTTTAGGTCGGGCATCGAAGGGGATTATACCCAAAAGGATAACCCGCCGGACAGAACGAGAATCAGCAGTCAATAGTCAAGGAATAGTTACCAGTGGTCAGTCCAATGGTGATGGGGGAAAATAATATGGGTTATGAGATCACACATCATTGACGACTGATGTCCAAACCATAGCCTGCCTCAAAAAAGAAAGAAATCAGAATAATTCTGCATGTTGCTAATAGTTTGCTGTCTGAAACCGTAGTTAGAGAAACTGACTCGGTTTGTTAGTAGAAGTTAGTACTTTACTCTCGCATGAAATCAGAGCTGCAGGTCTAAACCTCATTGCATTGATGTTAGTGTGAAATATTTTAAATTTAGAAACTGTGTTTACATTTAAACAGCATCGTTATAAGAAAGAAAGAAAGAAAGAAAAACATTTATTTTGTTCTCGTTAAAAACTAATGAAAATAAACAGAACTAAAGAAAACAACTTCTGGTATAAAATGACATAACGAGAAACAAAAAAGGACTCAGCTTTGACTATTTTATTTTATAAAATAGCGCTCATATTCAGACAACACCTGGTACATTATACAGAAATTATAAAAACATGACTAGTATAAAAATGTCAGAGTGTGTGTGTGAAACGATGTATGAATCATTTTAACATAAGTAAAACAATATTGCATACATCTATACATATAATAAAAATGTAACGGATCGCTGTCTGTACATGGAAGATATATGAGAAAAAATCTTACGGGGACCTTTATCAACACTAATAGAACCCAAAACAATGATTTTTTAAATTTTTGTCTGTTTATCTGTTTGTCTATGTGTTTGTGCACGCTAATCTCAGAAACGGCTTATCCGATTTAGACGCGGTTTTCGCTAATATATTGTGGTAACTTCACTTAACATTTAGGCTATATTATTTTTTATTTCATGTCAATTAGTTTATAAATAAAAAAGTTATGGCAATTTAAAAAAATGTTCGGAGAAAAAAACCTTTATCGATTCTTTTCAAATTACGTACAAATTATCTTTACTAAAAATAAATAAACACGTGTTTCAGCATTTGTTGATTTTCATCCTCTGGGGGCGTAAATTAGGCTTGCGAAGTGGGTTAGACGACTCAATAAGTCATTAGCGCCAAGCCGATATTATTGAAGCTGCCAACTTGAAATTTTGACAGTGGTTTCTTTCTATGACGTAGAGATTTACTAAGAAAGGATATTACGAAATTACACCCCTAAGGGGGTGGAACAGAGTGGCAAAGTTTGTATGGGAAGAAAAAATCGTTATTGATTCTTTTTAATTTGCGAGTCGAATCAAATATTCTATGGTAATATCCAGCATTTGTCAATTTTCACCCTGTGGTTGTGTAAATTAGGCTTGTGAAGCGGGTTGAACGACTCATTACCATCATACCGAAACTATTAAAGCTAGCAACATTAAATTTTGACGCACGTTTCTTTTTATGACATAGAGATTCAATATGATAGGATTTTATGAATTCCATCCCTAGGAGGGTATAACAAAGTGGCAAAGTGTGTATGGGGCGAAAATTTCTTTATCGATTCTGTTCAAATTACGTACAAATATTCTTCGGTAAAAATAAATAAACCCGTGTTTCTCTCTCCCTCTCCACCAACCCCGCACCAGTGCCGTCGTGGCGACCAGTGCCGGCGTGAGAGCTCACACGATACACATAGTAGACGGCAATAGGTTCTTGCCTAATGGTTTAAGAGGCAGGTTAAGTTTAGCTTCAAAAATGTTCACTCTATAACTCAAATAACAAACCATATCTAACGAGGTCGCAACTTTGCTGGTGAAATAAAACAGTCAAATAAAGAGTGGCGATAATTATATTTTTATCCCATGGTCATACCGTAAATAGTATATTAATGGCAATATAATTTGCAGAATGAATAGAACTTTGAACCACCTTTTCTTTAGTGACCGGCTATGGTATATAGACACACGCGCGCCGTACACGTACATCTACGTTGTGCGGGCGGGCCACCGCAACCGGGTATCATCTCGAGTCGAAGCCCTCATGCAGTGAACCTCAATACAGGTACTCATGCTTGCGCCGCCCAAAGCGCCGACGGTAGAGCGTGTCAACCTAGAGTATTTTCTCTCGGACCCACCCTATTGCCTAATTCTGTTAGACAACTAACTCAACTAACAGTTTCTGACGCTGTTGATTATCGTCCTAGCGACAAACCTTCAACACCTTGCATTGCTTTTTCTATTTAACTCTGTCAGAGATGACTTCTGCGTGGACGAAGTCGCGAGCAAAAGCTAGTATATAATATAAATAAAATTGGCAATATTTAATAAACTATATTTTTTTTTAAGAGTATCGAAATTTCACCCTAGATAAGACAGTGTAATTGCGCATTAAGGAAATGTTGTTTTAAAGTTTTATTAAAAATAAATACAGATTTTAAGTCTTCAAACGAAGTTGAACGATATGAATGTGGGAGTCCAGATGGGCGACTCAGTGGTCACTGCTCTGCTATATGCAGATGATGCAGTCCTGCTGGCACAGTCAGCGACTGACCTGCAGACCCTAGTCGACACAATGACAGAAGATTGTAAGAAAAGGGGTCTACGCGTGAATGTGATCAAAACCAAAATAATGGTCTTTGAAAGAGATGAAACCAGAACAGATGTAAGAGTTACAATAGGTAATGATGTACTAGAGCAAGTGAATGAATTTGTATATCTTGGATGTGGATTTAGCCGAGATGGAAGGTACACCACTGATATAGAGCGAAGAGTGAATGCGGGAAATAGAGTGAACGGAGCGTTGGGGCAACTTCTCGGCAGCCACCACCTCAGCCAGAAGGCACGTGTAGCAATACATAACGCAGTGCTTGTCCCAACATTACTGTATGGAAGCGAGAGTTGGGTATGCAGAAAAGAGTATGAAAGTAAAATTAATGCGGTCGAAATGCGATCTCTGCGGAAAATCTGTGGAGTTAGGCTGACCGACCGCATTCGTAACGACGACGTAAGAGAGCGAGTAGGTATGAAAGAGAGTATTGGTGTAAAGATGCGAAAGGGAATGCTCCGATGGTTCGGACATGTGGAAAGAATGCCGAACGAACGTCTGGTTAAGAAGATATACAATGCGAAAGTGGAAGGATGTAGGTACCGGGGTAGACCGAGACTCACCTACCTAGACCAGATCGGTCATGTACTGAAGGAAGGTGGAGTCAAGAGTCTCCGAAACCGGCGAGCGTGTATGAAGAGAATTATGAATGTTGAGGAAGTGAGTGAAGTATACAAAGATAGAGTTCTCTGGCACTCTGGTCTCTCTGCCTACCCTGCAAGGGATATGGCGTGATGATATGTATGTATGTATGTATTTTAAGTCCCGCAATTATAAGTGATGATGACCTGATTATAATTCTCTTTATAGGACGTGTACATAATATTTTTTATTTTATCTTTTCACAAATATACAATTTAACGGACACAAATTATATTCAGGGTCAGAACAGCCATTTATTGTGAAGAATTTGCATAAAGAATTTTCTTACGTGATATCATGCGTCTCTAGTGCTCAGTATCAAACACATGATACTCAGCACGAGAGGTTCGTAGTTAGACTGCTGTGCAGTCATCATCGAGCATATCAGGTATCGAAGACTATGATGTAAATAATTGCGTTATGAATATTGATGAAACTCAAAATGCAATAGAAATTTAAGAGTTCCTATATTGAAAAAGAATATTACATGAATGAAAGACAAACAATTCGCTTTTCACACATTCATAGGCGCCAATTCAATAAGTGCTCACCCCACTTTAAATCACGACTCCGCATAGCTGAAAGTGAATCCAAATCAGGGCCTGTGCCTAATAGTCCGTTTAGGGGTCCTAGACATTTTCACGCCAACACCAAACGAGTTCCATTGTTCTTCTAAAAGGGGCGCTTTTAAACACAGATTTTCAACAGGACGGTCGAGAAATTTAATTAAACGTAAGTAAAAGTGCCTACGCAGGTCTATAAAGTTGTTTAGGGACGATAAGACGATTCTTAATTCATTATTTATTTAAACAATACTTTATTTACGTGCCTCTCCGATGGATACACGTAGTAAAATACGTTTTGAACAAAGGGTTACCTGTGAGCCTTGTAAATAGAGAAGGGATGAGAAAAATAGAGGTGCCAGTCAGTCCGTAGAAAACAAATATTTCAAGAAACACATTCATTTATATACTTATATAATCTAAATTTCAGTATAATAAAATTTGTACTTTGGTTAACATTTTTAATAAATAACGAAAAAACGCATCGTAAACACTGATGTCAAATGTGAATAATTTAATTAAACATGGATGTCCTTCGAATAGCTTCAAACTAAGCAGATAAAATATTATATACCTATCTTATTTATTTTAAATTGATATTTATCTATTCATCTAAAAGCAAAGAACCAAATAGTTTTAAATATCTGCTTTTAGTAATTTGTTAAAAGAAAATATAATTACATTAACAGTGTTAGTACTCTTTCGACTCGTTTTAATTTATCATTCCGGCACCTCTAGCCTAAAGGTATCATATTGGTAACGCGGGGGCCCTTTTTGTGATGTCTTCGGGGAAATTCCTGCTAAAGTTCCGCTTTAAATATTTTAATAAACTCGTATTAAAGCCGTAAAAAACACTTTGCGCTCTCGTTTTTTTTTTCGCCTTGTGACACCCTACCGCAAAATTTTCAGTTTTGTGGTTATACCCCTCTAGGTATCTTTCTACCTATTCCAACGTTTTACAGAGGGTGTTTCATTATTCATAACGCTTTGTTCAAAAGTTGGGGCTTCTGTTACAGGCACGTATTGTTTTTGACATTTCATATTTTGATAAAAGTATGCGTAGATTATTAAGTATGTGATCATTCATTATTGGGAAGTAAATACAAAATAATGTAGTTGGTGATGTAATTGAAGCAATAAAGGTTATTTTCGAAAGAATACATTTATTTCTTTTGCTGGCACCCAAATATGTTAACCGTTATTTATATACCTTAGTAATAGCAAGAGCGAAGGTCGGACCCATCCAGCTGCTAAATAGATAAACATATTACAAAATTAACATATTTCGTATCACAAATTTGTCTGCACAGATGGTGTAGTGATTAAGATACTAATGACGTACATAATAACTGGAAAAATTGTTCTATGTGAGGATCGGACCCACTATGCATGAAAGATCGCTACTTAGGGTCGTCCATTAATCACGTGAGGTTTAAAAGGGGGGAAAGTCCTAAACCTTCATAGTCTTTAGTCGTACTTCTCAAAACAATTAATCGTAGATACTACACAAAATATCGAGTGTGCGATATTTTTGATAAAAAAAGTTCATATTAATAATCTCTAAAAAAAAATTAATTAAAAAAATCAAAAACCCGACTACGTAAAAAGTGAACCAAATTACGTACACAATAAAAAACTGAAAAGAAAAAAACAAACACCATAGATGTCCGATGGTCTAGAATTCTATAATATATTATGGTATGAATACTATTGCAGAAAATAAAATATAGTTTAATAATGGAACATAACAACTGAACAGTCGGGATCCATTATTCGACAGCAAATCTAATTTTTCAATGGATGGAAAAAAATTAAAGTCAACAAACCATGTCAAGTGGGATATCCACATGACATAGTTTGTTGACTTTAATTTTTTTCATTTTCACAATATGGCGTCCAGTAGTCGCCAAATTGAATTTTCACTAACGTCATATCTTTAGTGACACTCGCCGGACTAAGAGGAATCGATTGACGTGTGAATCATAAAAATCGGCCCAAGCGTTTGGTCTATATAGTGCTTCAAAGGAACATACAAACATACATACATAGACTGTTAAACACAATACCACTTCTTTGCGTTGAGCAGTCGGGTAAAATAGGTTTGCCCTGTACTTATATATTTGCATAGTTGTAGATCTATTTGGATAGTCCAAGCTGTCTGCAGGAGTCCAAATTATTTGAAAATTTGGTATCTCTGCGTGGCAGTATACTAAATTACCTCTAAGTTATACCATACTTTTTTACTGTTATGATTAGAGATATAAAATGCAGTATATATCTACTTATTTCAGAGTAAAAACGATTCAATTTTACCTACTGTTCACGTGTATTATACGTTTATGATAATCTTATACCGGTTGCATAATGTAATGGTGTTGGGAAGACTGTAGCGGATTTTTTTTATGATAAATCTGTGAATTTTATGCGTATCTCGAGAAGTGCTAACATTGTGTGTATAATATATGTATTTTTTGTGAAAATCACAACTATAGCACATAGATGATAATAATATGGAAGCCAGTATGCATGTATGACTATAAATGCGTTATAACACTGTTTGCTCGCTTCTTTTTTATCTTCTATTTTTATTCTTTTTTTTTAATTAATAAGTCGACTAAGAAGAGGTGTAAATATATTCAATTTTACTGCTGAGGAGATAGAGTACCAATTCCGATCTTTCTGCGACGAATTTTCTGATAAAATCATCTATAGAAGTAATCCGCGTATAACATCAATAACTCCTTTTCTTATGTCCAGTCCAGGATCGGAACATTGGACCTTAAGGTCGCAGTAGCATAATTATGACAGTGGACCAAGGAAACAATATTTTTATAATATAGTAGATCGTAATATTATTTAGAGCTAACCCATTAACATCAATGCGCTAAGTCTTTTTTTTTGTTTTGTTTTCAATCTATGCCAGCACAATATTATTAAAACAATTTGCAATTGATTCCTTGTTATTTTTTTTTAAACGAATGTCCATTTATATTTTGCAACTGTTCTTTATATTTTTAACAATCCCTAGAAACTCTGAAAGCAAAAGCTACATAATAGTAAAAATAGTTTAATGGATGTCACGAAAGACAAAGATCGTGTACCGGTGACCCGCTCGCACGGCGAAGAGAGGTGCTTTGCAGGGTGGGTCTATGGCGGGCGGCGCAAGCCCGAATATCTGCGCCTGATGCCGCCTTAGCCGAGGCATCGAGTGATCGAATCGGGGACTAGTCCGGTCACCCGAAGTGAGGCCGTCGCGTGAGGATGATGGCTTCGAGTCGAGAGGAACCCGTGATGGTAAACCACCGGGCGGGCCACCGAAGACAAAGATGGGGTACCGGTGGCCCGTTCGCACGGCGAAGAGAGGTGCTTGCAGGGTGGGTCTATGGGGTTGCGCGCCGCCTCTTTCGCCGCCCCGATTTGGCGGAGCGTGACCACCTCCATAGTCCACCGCAAAATAAAAGGAGTGTAATGGAAATGTATTGTTTGAGCGATACTTGTAATTCTGTATGACTTCTCTTATCTTTATATATTAAATTGATTAAAATGTATTATTATACAAACAAATTAAATGTAGTACAATGTGTTAAAATTATACATATACCAGCCAGTCTGACCAGCCCGTTATAGTAGATTAATTTTCCTCCAATTTTGAAAGAAGCTCGACTTTAGTACTGGAACGTATATGAGCTTAGATGATGATAAAATTATTTTGGGTCATGTATAAATAATACCTACTAATAATATAAAAAAATAATAATATTATATTAAATATACTAGCTGTGCCGGCATCTTCTCTTTTTTTAGAATAATAACTACAAATCTATATATGTATATAAAACAAAGCTGTGTTAGTTACAACACTTATAACTCGAGAACGGCTGGACCAATTTTTATGATTTTATATTTTTGACTTTGTTGTCGTTGGGAATAGGATATAGGGTATTAAAATATCATATTAATAAACAAAAAAAAACATTAAAAAAACATCAGTTCTAAACGTTCATTTGTTGATGATGTAAGAAAACTCAACTGACAGCTCACGTCATTACGTGGTCTAATGGTTTGCAAAATACCGCGAAAAGTTGAAATTAAATTTGACCGGTCAACGTTCGTTTTGTGCGAGTGTTATGAATTTTTAAGAATATTGTTATAATAAATCGTATTATGTCTATATCGTCATCAACAGTGCCGCGACCAAGAAGATCAAATCTTTCTCGACAAAGCCGTAACGCAATTAGAATTCGAAACATCACGAATGTAAACACGGCAGGAGCACAAGATATTGCAGGGACCCCGGCGTTAACATGGCCCGACTTCGTGCTTCTCAATCATAAGAGCAAAGTGAGGCAGCCCGTGGAATGACTCGATTGACAGTGCAAAATTGTCGAGCAATTCTCAGAGATCAACAATTGAAAAAAGAAACTGGGACGCGGTCGCAGCCTTCTGCGAGGCAGTAGTCTCGGCGTCTCGCGGAAGGAGCCGGCAGAGCGCGTGCGCGAGGAGCGTCGCCGGCGACCGAGGCGGCATAGGCGCGATTACCTGCGTCTGATGCCGCCCTAGCTGAGGCCGCAGGTAACTGTACCGGGGAATTAGTCCGTCACCCGCCGAAAGGCGAACCGCGCCAGGAGGGACCGACGTCCTCCCCGGGGGGGTATCTCGCTCAAGGAGAGGGTACCCCTCAGGCGGTATTCCGTCGGGCCGGCCACTGACGACAAGTTCACGCTGCTCCGTTGGCCGATCCAACGACGAAGGCGAGATACACGGGTGGGTTGCGGGTGTGCGTGCTTACGCTCCTCTGGCACCCCGGACGGAGTGGTGCGAGGAGTGCGCCGACCGTAGCCTACCCCCAAAAAAAAAATGAGACCAACAATTAGATAATTATTAACACGCATGAAAAAAATGTATAACACAAGGTACTTCTTCGTCTTACTAGCACCTTATTAAAATACTTGATTATTTAATTTTATATATTCATCATCATCATCATCACAGCCTATATATGTCCCACTGTTGGGTTCAGGCCTCCTTCGTAATGGGAGGGAAATTAACCTACTATACCGCGCTGGTCAGACGTGTTGGTATAGGGTTTTGTTTCGAGTTCTCCTTCTCTTGCATAGATGTTGTATGCGTTTTATATCCCTTAGTCGTCTCGTACGATCATCCACGGGTAAGATAGGGGGTGGTGAATAGTATTCTTACTTCGTCCCCACACGGATAATATAAATATTTATATATTATTTAGCGTAGGACGACCCCCCACTCGGTGGACTGATGACCTCATCAAGGTCGCAGGAAACCGCTGGATGCAGGTGGCACAGGACCGTTATAGATGGCATTCTCGTGGGGAGGCCTATGTCCAACAGTGGACGTTTACAGGCTGATGGATATATTATTTATATTTATTATTATAATAAAATAAATAACTTACAAATTTGGATTAATCAAAATCTGCTCATCTTATTCATTAACGGAATGGAACGAAGTGTGCCGGGTTCACTAGTATACAATAAATCTCTGTCGTGGATGTTCATAAATATCATGTTTGGTCACAGGAGAGGGGCAAGAGTTAGGTATTCATCACGTATTTGACCTAACTTCATTCATTATCAAGTTTAATTATCTTTTTGGAACTTCGTGTTACTATAAATAATTTCAAAACATATTAATGACTTCCTACATAGAAATTAGAAGAGGCCTTAGCGCACACTATGTGTGGCCACCGAGTGATCTTTGAAAAAAAAAATAGGTCACGTAGTAGGAATACGTTCTCTAATATCAACGTTAATAATATCGATATAACATCAACAATTTTTATTGTCTCAACAGTTGTCATGACAACGGAGACTGCGTAGAACACGTGACAGCCCTTATTGTTAAATTTTGCTAGTTTTGTTAAATGAGTTATCGGATTTTAGCCCATACAGCTTTCTCAATAAACAACTAAATCAAAAAGTTTTTAGAATCCAACTGATGATTCTTTAGATTAGTGCATTCAAACTAACTCAGCTTTCTAGAAGTAGTAGATACATTGTCCATAAGGTGATGGGTTAGGAATATAATTTAGTATAATTCGCAGAGTTATTATACATGTGCTTGAAAGCCCTAGCAGATCCAAAAATGTGTTTTTTTTTTTCAAATAGTGCTTCTCATTGTTTAATTCGATGATAAGTAGATACCCAGTCGCTTAGTTGGAAACCGCACACTAACCTTAAGCTTTGGGTCCCACCTAATTATCCAATTCGAATACAATCATCATCATCACAGTCCATATATGTCCCACTGTTGGGCTCGGGCCTCCTCCGCAATGGGATGGAAATTAACCTACTATACCGCACTGGTCAGACGTGTTGGTATAGGGTTTTGTTTCGAGTTTTCCTTCTCTTGCATAGATGTTATATGCGTTTTATATCCCTTAGTCGTCTCTTACGATCACCCACGGGTAAGATAGGGGGTGGTGAACTATATTCTTACTCCGTCACCCCACGGATAGCAATCCGAATACAATCCTTACTAATATTATAAATGCGAAAGTAACTCCGTCTGTCTGTTGCTCTTTCACTCCTAAAGTACTTAACCGATCTAAATGAAATTTGGTATACAGATGGTCTAGAGCCTGACAAAAGACATAGGCTACTTTTTAATGCAAAAAAGGGTTCTAAAAGGGGATGAAAATATTGTAAGGGAGTACTGTCTATTTTTGAAGCCAGGAGCTTGAAACTTATTTTTAGGCTATTGATTAGATATAAATAATTATGACATTAAAATTTTGTAAAAAATTTACCCTTAAGGGGTAAAATAAAATAGGGGATAAAAATCTTTAGGGAAGTTATATGTTACGCCGGCGAAGCCGGAACCAAATAATCAACCAGAAGCTAGTAGTATCAAATAATTAACAAATTCGAATACCTTTGGCGAAATGGTTCCCCAGTGAGTGACAACGAATTGACGTGCAGAGCGCAGGACATTTATAATAGGACCCTTAATAGGTTTGTATGCCTGGTTAATAACCGCAAAAAAAAAGTATTATTCAGTAATAATTGTAAAACGCTATTTATGGTCTGTGCCAACTAGTTCTGTGATATGAATTTTTTATATACTACTGCGAAACATTTACTTTTTTTAAAGACATCTCGTATGAGTGTCCGTATTTTAAACCCAAATAACCTTGATACACATAAAATACAATTGGGTTCCTGCTCTGACGTCAGAACACTCAGGAGCTGTGTGATATAGAATTAAGGCAAAAAATTCCTACTTAAATCATTAAATTATCTGTATAATCAAGCTAATTATGAAGAAGCAAATTAATTCTCACAGGGGTCAGCTTTGTAAATATTTTATTATACGTATAAGATTTACCAAATTATCTACATATCGAAAATTGAAAATACACCTTCAAATGGAAGGATTAAATTACTGACCCGTAGAACAAACCTATCAGATCGATCTGTTTAAAAAGTAACAACAAAGTGAAACCTAACCCAGCTTTAGATTGAATTGTGCGTGGCGATTGAAAGCATACTCTAATAATTGAATTTTAGCAACGCCGTCGTTTTTGCTAATCTGTCTGGTGGTTTTACGTTTTATTTTATGCTATTATTACTGAATATTTTATTTAGGTAATTGAGGACATACATATAATATTTCATATACATTTCCGTGCAGAGTTCATATATCTTTATTTAAAAAGCATTAATTTGACAAAACGATCATAGAACTAATTTTATTGGAATTTGCTCGTATGCAAGCTTTTATTAATGTCTATATAGAAAACATTCTTCGTCTCGAACTGTTATGTGAACATTGACCAAAAACTTTAATAATACTTAGAACACAAATAACATTTATTATACTTTCTGCTTACTTTTTTAATAAAGATTTTTTTAAATTAAAAATAGAGCGCTAAGAATTAAATACTTTTGCCGCGACAGACTTCACTATTGTAAAATTAGCAGACAGCTAATACTGATAGACAGACCAGTTGTTAGTACATTAGTAGCAAGAGTTTTTTTAAATTGAGAATAGAACAATAGGTATTTTATATGAAGAGAAAAGTTCTAGCTTATTCCTCATTAACCTTATTTAATCTTGCAAAGGATATTTTAAAAGAACTCTGCTAATATTTATTTAGTCTATAAATTATAGTATCTTTTTATGTTATCTAACAGATAATCAAATCAACATATAGGTACGTAGTAACAAATATGACTAATTTGAATCTAACTTTCTACTGTGCGCAGGTAAACGTAAAATTCAATTTGTACATTACATAATGTCTCAAATTCAAGTACGCGTATACTCATAAACATTTTGAAAGGGTTTCATTACCAAAGGAGAGCTGCTCGAGTCAAGAGTCGAACCCAGAACTGCGTGTAATTAGATTTATTCGCCACTGAAGCGCGCTACTGTGCCGGTAATGCAATTTTACGAGGTGTATTATTTCAGGAAATTATTTTATGCCTTTACGTCATGGCAATAGGGTTACAAATCTATTATTTTGAAATGGATACGCAATATTACCTCCGGTTCCTAATTAAATTGTGAACTATTAGTGGTAATAATTAGTAAAATGTACTTATCGTTTCAGCAATTATATTAATAAATATACGTTTAATATCTGATAATTGATATGGTTTTTTAAAAGATCTCGTACAAGTGTCCGCATTTTATCCTAAATCTCCTCGATACAGTTATTTTTGATATGGAATGTTGGGTCGGATGTGTGGTGTGACAAGAATGGACAACGTAAGAAATGAATACATTAGAGGAAGTTTAAAAGTTGCGCCAGTGACAGAAAAGTTTAGGAGTGAATGGATGACATGGTATGAACATTTGATGAGGTAGAATGAAAGTAATGTTGTGAGGAAAGTTTTAAGTCACACACCCCCAGACACCCCCAGACTAGCCATGTCATACCTCACGCACTAGTACAGTGATGACGTCTAGTCACTACTACAAAGATGACGTCTGATAGAAGTATATGGAAGAAGATGATATATTGCGTTGACTCGTCGGGTTCGAATCCTACACAGTACAATACTTTGTGCAATCCACAAACTGTTGTTCTAAGTGTGAGTGTAATTTGTCTGTATTAATTATATGTTTGTAAAGTTCCCCGCAATACAATGATTATTTTCTTAGTACAAGTTGGTGTCATTAAAAATAAAAAGAATATGTTCTTGTCTCTATTTAATAGTTTACAAAATACTAAATAGTGCTCAACAAAAAAAAAGAGATAAATCACTAGTGACATGATTAAGCCATCGAAGAAATTACACAATACTTTGGTACCATATCAAAAGTCTTATGACATAAGAGCGTGAGCATGAGAAAAGAGAAGTTTTACAATAACATACCAATAACTTTCGTAAGTAAATGAGGTATAGTCCATTTTTATAATAAAAAGTGGTTGTAAGTGAAACAGTATATATGCCTAAACATATAAGATTTGTTTTCTCTTACCTGTTTCGTTCCTCGTACAACTGAGACAGCATATCCTCCAAATCAGTTGACAGCGTATTCAGCAACTGAAATTACAAAGAAAATACATTTTTATTCTTATTAAAAAAAAATCTAAATGATGTACTAGATTAATATAGTAATAGCAAGGTAATCTAGGACTGGGCTTAATTGGCTATGCTGATGATATGCTCGTCACAGCCCGGAAGAGGATACTAGAAAACGTGGTACGCTTAGCCATTCTCTACACCAAGGAAATGGCCATGCGAATCGAAGCGTTGATGCCTAACATGGCACTTAATAAGACGAAAATCATATTATTATAAAATGGAGGAGAGGAAGGAAAACCCACCACTTTCCCACGGTTAATCAATATACCGTACACCTCAAAAAAGGAAGGAATACGGGATGGGATCAAGGTGGAATAGGATATAAGGAAATCTTACTCCTGTGATGAGCACCGCCTCCAGAACTTCTACTTGCAATTTTCCGCAGAACTTCGAATAAAGATTCGACACGTGTTTCGCCTCTAAACGAGGCATCCTCAGGACGGTTCGGCTTCAAATGGGGCATTTGAAGCCGAACCGTCTAATCTTTATTCGAAGTTCTGCGGAAAATTGCAAGTAGAAGTTCTGGAGGCGGTGCTCATCACAGGAGTAAGATTTCCTTATATCCTATTCCACCTTGATCCCATCCCGTATTCCTTCCCTTTTTGAGGTGTACGGTATATTGATTAACCGTGGGAAAGTGGTGGGTTTTCCTTCCTCTCCTCCATTTTATAATAATAATGGATTTCCGCCATGTATCGCCTAATTCAATCAATTATAGAAAATCATATTGTTTCATGCACTTCGCAACGGTCTACCTGTCGACGCCTCGATTGTTGTTAACTCCACACCAATCAACATCCCGGCCTAGATGAAATATCTAGGTCTGGTGCTTCACTGGCGGTGGTTTTACGTCAACTTGCTGTCCGGGTCATCGGCGCGGCGTCTGCCCTATCATGGCTTAAGCCGGACATGGGCAGTCCCAGCATTTCATGCCGACGCGGGGTGTGTCCTTCAACGGCGAAGTACATCGCTTCCGTGTGGGCTAGGACTCTGATCGTCTGAATCAAGACTCTTTTGTGGTGGATAACAGAGAGCCACGTCCGTCAGAGCAATACGTGATAACAGCACCAGAGGAGACACCGACTGCGTGAGGATGACATTTCAGTAACGAAAGCTACCGAGGCGTCGACTTGGGATGCTGCCTGAAAGTAACCCGACGGATAAGCCAAGGATGACAAAGACCAAGTACCGGTGGGCTTGAGAGGTATATGTACGGCAGGTTAGGTCACACACCATCCCTCTCGTCGCCCCGAACGGTTTGGGCGGGGTGTGACTAAACCATAACCTAACCCTCAAAAAATAGGTTATTATATATAAATTAAAAGTATGGCAAAAATTCCGCTATGCAGAATTTACAGAATATATCACTGTAAAATATATAGAAAGTAGCTCTAGCTTTATGAGGCATCTCATAAATTAATTCATGTAATTTACAGTGCGATAAAATGATTAGCAAAAATATTTGATATATCAATTTAATTAAAGCATTCTGCTGTACGTTTTCGCTTTGCAACTTACAGTACAAAAAAAAATATACGTTATTGTTCCTTGTCCACGTATTTAAAGTGATATGAATGTTTTTAATATTATTTATTGTTTACAAGATTTAAAATGTAAAATATTTACAACTTATAAACTAATGATTTAAATATTATTCGGTTTTGTCAATGTTTAATATAGGCCTTTATACAGATTTCACATTTCGTTTTATAAGAAAAAAAAGTTATTAACTAACTAGAAGTAACCTGTAGCATATGGTGAGCAGTAGAGTAATTTTACTTACCCGGAAGAGATCCATGTCGAACAATAGATTTTCGGTAAATTCTTCTTCTCAACTCATATATAAGCTGAATGAAAAGAAATTACCGAATTAGAAAATAAATTACTGCTATTTAATTTATGAATCAATCTAAGTTTATAAGGTTAATATCTTAGCTCATATGTGTCCCACTGTTGGGCTCGAGCTTCCTCCATAATGGGAGTCAAATTGACTATACCACGCTGGTCAGACGTGTTGGCAGAACTTATTTGCGAGTGAAACATTATTGTAACAGGGATTTAGGCCATATTTATTCGAAATTGAAGTTTTTATTAATAGCCTAACATATCAAATGATAAATTAACAAATAATAATCAATGATTTGATTACTGGATCGTGTCATCGCTTCATAAAATTCTATCTGAAAAATAGAGTATTAAATCGGAACAATGTGTTAACATTTTGTGATAGATGGCGGATGATACGTCTTTTTTAAAACAAGAATATAAGTGATTCATATATTTACCATACGTGGCTGGCCTAATAGACAAAGCGGCTGGGACGGATTTACAACAGAAATGGTCCAGGCTTCATTTTTCGCTCGCAAATAAGTTTTTATAAATAGTAAGTTAACTGCTACCTGAACCAATCAAGTAATCAATAATTATTTAGTTGTTTTCTATTATTAGATTTCGATTTGTTGGATTTCGTATTCGGCCCCTGAACACATATAGTACGAACGGAAAATGAGTTAAACCTTGTTCACAGCGGCCTCCAGGTTTAGATATTTGCTCTAATATATGACACACAGTCATAGAAGATAACGAGCTTTGTTTATATAGAAAAATAAATTAGGTATTCTTCCCAGGGCCACCGAAGACAAAGACCGGGTGGCGGTGGCAGGTGCTTGCAGGGTGGGTCTATGGGGGTGGAGTATGGAAAAAAAGAAGGTATTCATCCCATAAAATTATTCTCGACTACAAGGTACCTACTGCAATATGAATTAAGATTACAATGTTTCACCACCCCTTACGTTTTCTTGGGTCACGTAAAACCCAGCTTTGGGATTTAAAAGAATGGATAAGAGCACTCGCCTAGGAATATATAACAGCAAATGCTACCGCCAGCCTCCCTATCTAACGTGGCGAGAATGGTATCAATGATGTCCATAAAAAAATGGATTTTGTGTTTGACCATATATCAATCCAAAGAAATATGTTTGCGTAAATGTGTAAAATCACGTTATGACATTGGTCCCAGCTGTAAAGATATCTTGGACACCACACTATCTCTGTATACTATGGCCTAATCCTAGAATACCGTTATTCCATTGGCTTTGGTCATTTGGTTGCCTTTTCGAAGAAAAATTATTTGCTATCAAAACTGTTATTCCGTAAAGCCGACTCCAAACGATTGAAAATATGAATAGATATTAAAAGGTAATAATGAAGACGGACGATTTACTGACGGACTCTGACGATGCTATCACGATCGTTCAAGAAAGGGCATACACGGCCCGCGCGGCCATAACATTAATATCCGCGTTTCCGCCTCCGCCGCCGGAGTCGGAAGCCGCGACGCAAAAATGTTAGTAATACAAACGTGGGCACGCCCACTTTGCTATCAGCGATGCCCCAAGCTGAGGTCCGTTCTCCACAGGAAGAGCCCTAGGGCGATGTCGCTTAAAATTTCTACCGGGTTGAGAGCCCTCAGCGCTCACCCATAGTCCTGGTTAAGCTGTGACAGCCATCTGCGGCTACCAGCTAAAAGACAAACACAAAAAAAGCAATAATGAATTTAAGCAAAAAAAAATCAGTTAGCCAGCTAACCAAACTTCATCTCAGTATGTAACCAAGCTTAGTATTTGCTTAGTTCGCAGACGGGGTGGTAGTGAAAAAAGTTTGTCAAATAAAATCTCTTGGCGGTGCCATGGCCAGCCACGCGTAACACCCCACGTGTTACGCTTACTACAGCGTTTTATTATCGCACTACGCTTTCCAACCAACTGTGCATACTACACTTTTAAGTAAAGAGCCAACATCAAGGAAAACAGAGCGTAGGTATACCGGCACGTTTAATGTTCGGTGTGATTTTCACACCTCAGAAAACTGCTCAGAAAATTGACTTAACAGCTTAAATGATAAATATTTAATTCAAATAAAACTATTTTTACGGATTCTATTGCGGTTGTATTTGATTTCTGATTTCTACAGCGAAATTCGAACACTTTACAGCGTTCATGGTCACGGAAGGACTCGCGTGACCATAGACGCTGTAAAAGTTAGGTTAGTTGTAAAAGTTAGGTAGTAAGTTAATTTAAAATCAAATTTTGTATTTGATTCGATATATCTGTGTAAGTAGATTTTTTTAGGGTTCCGTAACTCGAAAGGAAAAACGGAACCCTTATAGGATCACTTTGTTGTCCGTCCGTCTGTCCGTGTGTCTGTCTGTCAAGACCCTCTTTCTCAGGAACGCGCAAATTTCTTCAAATTTTCGACACTTGCAAGGGAATCAAAACCTACAGGGTACTTCCCGTAAACTCAGAATCTTGAAATTTGGTACGAAGTAACGTCTTATAGTACAGATAAAAGAAAAATTGTGAAAACTATAAATTTTTTATTACATCATATATAAAAAACATTTTTAATAATTTTAAACTCACTACCCCTTTCCTCCTGAACGTGTAGAGGTATTAAATTGAAATTCATATCAAATACTCAGGTCTATAATACCTTTAAGTTATAATAAAATCAAACTTCTATGTTAACGCAATAACAAAAAAAAACAGCAATTTCAGCCGCATATTTTCAAACTCGCAACTACTTGCAAGGGAATCAAAACCTAAAAGGTACTTCCAGTAGACCTGGAATCTTGAAATTTGGCATGAAGCAATGTTTTATAGCACATATAAACGAAAAATTCAGAAAACCTTAAATTTTAGTTACATCTTATGAAATTGACTTATTATAAAACATCCAATTTGTGATAATTGTTATATTACCACAATTTATTAAATTAAAACAAATAAACGAAACAAATAAATCTACAAACGCCATAAGAACCTGTATAAATATTTTTATTACAAATTTATTATATCTGTAACATTATTTCGAAACAAAGTAATTTTATAGAAAATCGTAACTCAAATTTTATTTTAATTTAATTTTAATACTTACAATTAGTGTTAAAATTCCATAAGACCAATATTTTACATTATGAAACTGCGTTGGATTACCGAAATCCCCAATAATATTCAAATCGTGGATGATAAATGCTAATCACGGTAATTATCCCGCGTGACAACGTATTGATGATTGCCCGAGGGAGCTTGCCAGGGAGAATAACTTAATGAACATGAATATTAATAAATAATAATATTAAACATTCAAATGTAGAAGAATATTGTTATAATTTTTTTATCATAAGACTACCGTTTATTTTTGAAATTATATAAAACAAATCGAATTTCTAAGCACTTTGTATTTTTGTATTATTGCTAATGCAGATACGCGAATTTTAGATATTGAATTGTGTGTTGACGAGTTTCCTACATTTTTTTTTGCCGGCGATAATGATATTCCATGAGATAATATGTATGATGTGTTGGAAATCTATCCCCAGCTATTGTGACAATCGCTAACCTGATCTGCCATCGACTCGTTAAATGACACTGACGCGAATACTGGCGTCTGTTTCTACCTTAGACGAAGTCTTAAGTACTTAGTTTAGGGCGGGGTTCGCTGATTCCAATTCCCAGTACCGGAATTGTGCACCCCAAAGGGTAAGAGTGTCCCATGCGCTAATCCATCGAAACGAAGACAATAGTGCCAGTGCCCTGATTTTAATCCCTAATAATAATTTCCAGTTCCTTATTAAGAAGGTGGAAAGGGCAGCTTCATTTCTCACTGTAAACATCATTTTGAAATCCATTTTTCGTAATAGGAAATACAAACAAAGGGCCTGCATAATGGTCAACACTTGAATGCAGGAAAACTCTACTTTTCATTAATTTCCATGTCTAATAGGTAAGTACTACGAGGGGTCAACGCCCTAACGGACGTAGAGGTACACAAACCGTTGCTAAGCAATAAAAAGAAACAAACACTCACAGATGTACCCGCAGAACATCACTATCATTCTTATTCCAACAATCATATGGTTGAATTTCCTACTCCTAATTATCCTATAGTTAGTAAAAATGGGGATTTGGAAAACCAGGTCAAGAGTTGAATTATATGACTCGTTAAACTTAATATACTATTGATTAGGTATTTCATTTGAAAGTATTTGTAACATGTTTTCAATCACATCATATCAAGTCTGTAAATGTTGAAGAAATATCAATATTTTCAACCATGCTATTGCCCAACACAAACTTATTTCACCATAGACAGGTAATTGAGCTAACATACCACGCACGCTAGGTGTATTAGGTAAAAATAAAAGAGTGAATAATAATAAAAATTACCAATAAAAACAATGACGCTATAAACCTATTATTATTTATTATTTTTAGATAAGATACAAAAAATAAAACTATTGTTACGGATTTGATAACGCATACAACTGTACGACCCCGAAATATATTTTTAATGATTGTGTAATAGAGTGAAATATATCGAAAGAAAACTCATCACATATTTTACACACTTAGCGAAAATATATCCCATATTTTCTGAAGGCCTGATTTAATGATTTTTTTCTTTTTAGTACTTATTTTTGATATTTCTTTAAACGAATAAGAATAAAATCAAATATTAAAGTAAAATTAAATCCTCTATTTTACATTCTCAGAAAGATAAATGCTGAAACATGTGTTTAATTATTTTTACTGAAGAGTATACAGGGTGTAAGGAGACCGCTCCCGAAAACAAAGACAGGTAACCCTACTAGTCCTACTTGTAATTATAGGCTAGAAAAAAAATCGATTAGGAAGAAACAAAAATTTTTTTTTCACCATGCGAGGTCATTGACCTCTTGAACATATGATCGTCAGTTTTGAATAGATTGCGTCTTTTCTCATCTAAGTATAGTTACGTATTTTTTATCGAGTTATCATTACATGGTACTGTCCTAATACGATGGAATGTGAAAAAAACTTAAAAATATTTGAGAAAAAAAACATTTTTTTTCATTCTGATCGATTTTTTTTCTAGCCTATCATTACAAGTAGGACTAGTAGGGTCACCTGTCTTTGTTTTCGGGAGCGGTCCACTTCCACCCTGTATATCTCTTTCTCTCGAGTAAAAGAAAAACAGAGTAGTATCTAATACTCACGCAAACATCAAAACTCACTATATGTGTATCGGAGAAGCTCTCTGCTTTTTCTTACAAGGGGAGTTAAAGAGCTCAGCCTGCAGTCTTCTTGCAGTGAGAAATTGTATATAAATTTCTGTACGACCATTAATCGTCAAATACTATACAGAATATCATAAATTTATTTTCTTCGTAATCGTCAGCAAAATAAACTCTATTACCATATACTAATAAAACGCAGTGACGTTGTGTGCTAAATAACTCGTAAACCTAACGATGCCGCTCTAATTGTTTGGAAGTGTTCCGTTATGACGGAAGACTTATTATAACTTCTTTATTTCGTTCCATCGTTTAATGTTATGGTACTGATGATATTTCGTTTTGTAGTATAAGGAAAATAGTCCGAGCCACAACCAATATTATGAATGCGAATATATGTTTGATTGGAGTTGTAAAAATGTACTAAACGCTTACTTACTTAACCTAACGTCTTGAAATTTCGCATACAAATGGTTAGAGATACAAAAAATGACTTTCATCCAGGCTAACACTACTATCACCTATGACAAAGATCGGGTACCGGTGGCCCGCTCGCACGACGAAGAGAGGTATTTGCAGGGTGGGTCTATGGGAGACCACCGAAGACAAAGATCGGGTACCGGTGGTCCACTCGCACGGCGAAGAGAGAGGAGTTTTACGGTGGGTCTATGGGGTCACGCGCCGCCTTTCCGTCACCCCGGACCGATTTGGCGGGGCGAGACGCATCCATAGTCAACCAATAAAATAAAAAAAGGGTGGGTCTATGGGGTTGCGCGCCGCCTCTTCCGTCACCCCGGACCGATTTGGCGAGGCGCGACCACGTCCATAGCCCACCGCAAAAAAAAGTAAGGAACTTCGTTCAAAAAAAAAAAGGCTGACACTACTATAGCTGAAAAAATCTGCAACGTCAGCACAAGCCCTGTTTAGAAGATATCATCACAGCTCATGTAAGTCCATAGCTGAATTCAAGCTAAAATGGGAAGGTAATTGATCTACTATACCACACTGGTTAGGCGGGTTGGTATAGAGATTTAATTCGAGCTTTCCCTCTCTTTAGATATATATCATTAGTACATGTATAATTTACTAGAATCGAGACTTATTAATATGCATACATACATACATACATCTCATCACGCCATATCCCTTGCAGGGTAGGCAGAGAGAACAGAGTGCCAGAGAACTCTATCTCAGCATACTTCACTCGCTTCCTCAACATTCATAATTCTCTTCATACACGCTCGCCGGTTTCGGAGACTCTTGACTCCACCTTCCTTCAGTACCTGACTGATCTGGTCTAGGTAGGTTAGTCTCGGTCTCCCTCGGTACCTACATACATCCTTCCACTTTCGCATTGTATATCTTCTTAACCAGACGTTCGTTCGGCATTCTTTCCACATGTCCGAACCATCGGAGCATTCCCTTTCGCATCTTTACACCAATACTCTCTTTCATACCTACTCGCTCTCTTACGTCGTCGTTACGAATGCGGTCGGTCAGCCTAACTCCACAGATTTTCCGAAGAGATCGCATTTCGACTGATATATTATATTATACATCGGTATATCGATACTTATTAATATGCATTAATTATAAAAATCGATTTGCTATCATAAAGAAAAATGTATTATTATAAAAGCAGGATTTTGTATCGGTTTACATCAGGTAGCTAAAAAGCATATTAAGTAGGTATAATTAAACAGTTAGATTTAAGTTCCGTATTTTTAGTTTCTTTTCATAGTTATTCATTAAAAATATTAATCTGAATTTCTTCTTAGTACTATAATATGCAAATTCGGACATTAAAACTCGCGTCCCTGGGGTGTCAGCGCAACACCCCAGCGCTGTTTATGAATAATGGCATATCTTCACTGCTGTGTCGGTTTAAATGACATTTTTTAAACAACTCACAAGTAATAACTAAACGAGTTATCATCTATTTTATAACTTGGACAGTAAAATTAATGCTCGAGAGACTTTTGAGAACGAATGAGGTACTTCATAATAATATATTAAAAAGGAGAACTTTTCTATTAAGTAAATATTTATTACAGTTATAATACATTAGATATCATATATGTAATTATAGAACAAGAACATAATATGTCATTAGCACTTTTGATCATTATAGCTTTTGACACTTATTCACATTAAAATAGACATTGGCGTAATTGTTAAGCCTAATCCTACCGCTGACGTCAAGTCACTCTGCTCCGGTGGTCGGCCCAACGACGAAGGCGACGTCACGGGTGTGTTACGGGTGTGCGTGCTTACGCCCCTCTGTCACCCCGGACGGAGTGGTGCGAGGAGAGAGCCGACCGTAACCCATCCCAAAAAAAAAGCCTAATCCTTACTAAAATGTATTTGCCTATTTATATGATACTAGCTTCTGCCCGCGGCTTCGCCCGCGTAAAAGGTTACTTTCCTAAAGGTTTTCATCCCCTATTTTTATTTTACCCCTTAAGGGTATTTTTTTTACAAAATTTGAATGTCATATTTATTTATATCTAATCAATAGCCTAAAAATAAGTTTCAAGCTTCTGGCTTTAAAAATGATAATACTTCCTTACAACTTTTCACCCGCCTTCACAACCCGTTTTTGGCATTAAAAAGTAGTAGTATATGTCCTTTATCAGGCTCTAGAATATCTGTGTACCAAATTTCATTTAGACCGGTTCAGTAGTTTTGGCGTGAAAGAGCGACAGACAGAGTTACTTTTGCGTTTATAATATTAATAAGGATTAATATAAAGATAATAAGAATAGTGAACTCTCATTAAGAATGGTAAGTACGGCACAAAATAATAAACAAGTTTCTATTATGTATACTCATCATCATTATTCTGCTCTTATATTTCAGCAAGTGATTGTAGTTGAGGTTGACGCAATATGTACTCCTCTTCCATCGTATATATTGCAAAAGTTGGCCGTATGGCGGAGGGACGCCCGCCGGCACGTCATCGCCCGTTGCGCAGTCCGGCTGGAGAGGCCTCGGTTCAACGTTCGAACCGTGGAGGCAGGTGCTGATGGAGTGGTTGGAGCGGCGAGATAGAGTCCTCTCTTTCCGACTTGTGCAGGTTTTGACGGGGCATGATTGCTTCGGCAAGTACCAAGTAAACACACGGTCGCGAGGAGGGAGAGAACACCATCTTGCCATCACTGCGATTGCGACGAGGACACGGCGCAGAACACGCTCGAGGTCTGTGTGGCCTGGGCAGAGCAGCGCCGTGAACTCGTCGCAATCATCGGTGCCGACCTGGCGCTGCAGACCATCGCTAAGGCGATGCACGATGGCGTCAGGAACTGGGACGCGGTCGCCGCCTCCTGCAAGGCAGTCGTCTCACGGAAGAAGGCGGCGGGCGGGTCAGAGAGGATACTCTTCGGTGATACACTCCGTCACCGGCACCTGGGGCAGCGAAGGCGCGAGTATTGATGCTGCGCTTAATGCTGCCCTAGCGGAGGCCGCGGGTGTCTGGACCGGGGAGTCCATCACCATAAACCAATGCGATATTCTATAAAATTATTATAAATTCATTTCTTTTTTTATTTGCTAAACTCGTTTGCTCGAGGGTTTTACTCGGAGGCGTGAGTATCTACACCTGATGCTGCCCTAGTCGAGGCTACGCGTGATTGGAATGGGAAATAGTCCGTCACCTGCAGAGAGGCTGCCGGCAAGAGGGCGACGCCTCGGTAGCAAGTAGGGATGTCGATTGAAGACCGTACTTGCTTTCAAGTAGCCCAGTGGATTACCCTTTGGTAATCCACTGGGCTGGTCATGGACGTCAAGGATTCGGTACCAATAGCAGGCCAAATGGCAATAGGCCTTCCCCATTATACGGTGGGTTATAGGACCACACGGTTCCCTCTCGTCATCTCGGAAGCAACGGACGGCGTGTGTCCAGATCGTAGCCTTTTTTTTGCGGTGGGCCATGGACGTCGCACCCCGCCAAGTCGGTCCGGGGTGACGGAAGAGGCGGCGCGCAACCCCATTGACCCACCCTGCAAGCACCTCTTCTTCGCCGTGCGAGCGGGCCACCGGTACCCGATTTTTGTCTTCGGTGGCCGTCCAGATCGTAGCCTGCCATATAAAAGTATTTTACTCGGCGATTATCTTTCATTTAAAGATATCGTTAGTATTTAATTATTTATAGATATTTTAGTCAAATATTTTTATTCTGTGTATCAAAATTTTTAAACCTGAAATATGAAATGGCGAAATAGTACAAATATGAAACAGGAAAAGGCCGAGGGCTATAGACGTCAGATATCTCATTAAAAAGTTGTACAAACTGAATTACCGTAGTTGATACGAAAAAAAATTAAAAAGGAAAAAGAAATGTATTCTGATCAAATATAACGTTAATGAGAAATGACTTGCAGATATATTTTATACAAATGTTGATAACAACTGGTGTGTTACTAAGAAAAGCATATCTTATTCTATAATAGCAAAATCTTATTCGTAACTACATCAAATCAAATAATTAGCATAGTGCTTCGAATAGTGGAGTGGTAGCGGCTATGAATACTACCAGCCCTTACTTTGTTCGTGGATGTCGTAAAAGATGACTAAGAGCCTTATAACGACCTGGGCCACCTCCATCCGATGCCGTTTGGTCAGCGACTGAATGCCCAAGGAGGGTTGACGTCTGGCAGGCGGCCGGTCATAAAACTATTGCTAATAAATTCACAATATATACTATGAAGGGGTACATATTGTATCGACCCCAGGTAATTGGGATAAGAGTAGGAAAATGATGAGTGCTTCGAATTTTCTTTTTGCGACAACACGTAGCTCGTGTTACTACTAAGGGGCATAGGAATAAATACAATAATAATAATAAATACAATAAACAAAAAACTGAGCCGTCATAATAAAAAGTAGGATTCGTTCATAGATGCCATATAATGCAGTCTTACATTGCGGGGATTACTGTTATAATCTCAAAATCGCCACGCTGTGCAAGCGATTTGGCGATCGCAATAAAGTGCGTATCCCGAGTACCAATAATATTTGTTAGACCAATTTTCACCTGCAAATGAGTACATAATAATGTATTCAATTTCAACTTCCTACGCAATTATAATGCCTACCGCAAACTGCTCTACTATAGCCGTGTACGTACGCATATTCTACAAACAAAAGGATTTTCGATTAAAGTTGGCGTGTTGGTTGATGGTGTTCAATTTCCGATACCGCTACAAAGCGGCGCCGCTCGTCCTCCCGTTTCCTTTGGACATGACTCCTATCTGGTAGGCATAGAATGACGTGTTTTGTTTGTTAGTTTGTACAATAGTCTATGTAACGGCCATGCTTATATAATTCTATACTATTTTACGTTATCAGAGTGAATTGTTACATTCCATGAGATAATGAACATGACAGTATATGCGCAACTTACTGTGGTGGTATGAAATTGAATTATGTACAATATGTATAATGTTAGCTTTCTACTGGCTGCCTCGTTAGTTTAGTGACAATTGTATAACTGTTGATTATTTAGTTCTGGGTTCGATAGCTGCGTTTGTATACCAATTATTATTTGCCCTTAGAACATATTCAGTTCAAATTTAGAACTAGCGAGGATGTTTAGAAGATAGCAATAAAGGCACATGTGTTAAGGGCTTCAAAAAGAATTAAATATCCAAGATAAAGATGTGAGTATATAACAATATCCTGAGCCTATATTGTTTCAAATTGTATTGGTTTCGGTTTTCTAACTTCACCAATTTCGGTGGCATAAAATTTTACCATTAATTAACTACTACCTGCATTTGCAAACTAAAAGGGTGATTATATTCTAGGATTAGTCTAGATATGATATCTATTGAGGGATAAAACCTCTTTACATTGACTGTCATAGATGTTCATTAGAACAGATACCTACGCCCGAATGTGCTCTTAAGTCATAGATTTCACACATTTGAAACCACATTTATAGATTTACAAGATTTTGCACAATATTTTATTTCACTGTTAAAGTAAGCAGTAATTAATAATTTACGGCTTATTAAACATATAATTTCGAATTCATATATGCTGTGTGATAGCGGCTACGAATACTACCAACTCTTACTTTGCTCGTGGATGTCGTAAAAGACAACTAAGAGCCTTATAACGACTTGGGCCAACTCCATCTGATGCCGTTTGGTCAACAATTACATTCCCAAGGAGGGTTGACGTCTGGCAGGCGGCCGGTCATAAAACTATTGCCAATAACTTTTACAATATGTACTATGAAAGAGGAGTACATATTGTATCGACCCCAAGTAATTGGGATAAGAGTAGGAGAATGATGATGATGAACTGCGAATTCATATGTGTTTGCTGAGAACCGAATCCAGGCCCTATGCGTAACAATCTATTAGGCTACCTCTCCACTTTCATTACAATTACAAATTAACAAAATAATATAATAAAGATTCGGCAAAAAAAAAAACAATTAATTAAAAGTTTAGTCACAGTAAAACAAGCAAAGGTGTAGACATTTTTAAACAAAAGGTTCTCGAACATTATCGAAGCTTCGAGTGAAAATAACAAAACTCAGATCAAATGAAGCATAACAATAATATACCTATACATCTGTAGATGTAAAAAAAAGCGTATAACAGTCAAGTACGCCTGACACATTAAACATAGGTTCCGTGTTATTACAATTCATAGAAAACGTTATCATTACATCACATTGATTTAGTAAAGAACTGAGAATACTGTAATGTAATCACTCCAGTCATAGGCGCACAGATTTAGTAATTCAGAATATAAATAGTTTCCATGCCACGTGCTGAATGACTGGTGTTCGATTTCCACTTAGGAGAATTATTTATGCTATTAAATCGTTATGCTGAATGATTTGTGTCTGTCAACTACATGTTTATAAAATCTCTCACAATACAAATATTTTACTTCTTAACCACCACGTGTGTCTTTAAAAGTATATCAAAAAATCATTTATCACTAAATTGTGTGAAGAGAATTGTATGTATGAAGAGAATTATGAATGTTGAGGAAGCGAGTGAAGTATGCAAGAATATAATTCTCTGGCACTCTGTCCTCTCTGCCTACCCTGCAAGGGATATGGCCTGATGATATGTATGTATGTATGTATTACTAAATTTATCGTATCGTAAAGTAGATTATGACTGCTTGACTACTGTCTGATACTGACAATTTTGCATATTATTTGAATGCTGTAAAATGTTTGTTTCAAATACATACGTAATACTCGCGGCAACATCAAATATCACTAAGTTATAGGTTTTGTGTCGAGTTTTCCTTCTGGTTAACATATGGTTTAGTTTTTTGACACCCACAGACAAGAAAGGAGGTGGTGGAGCTTACTCCACACGGATATGGAGATATAGTAAGTTATTCAAACAATGTTTTAATGTTTTATCGAGAATGTTTAAGTTAATGAATTCTGCTCGCCTTTCAAATTCATACAAGACTATCCAGCGGAGTAAACATACAATCTGTATACATCTATATTACTATGACTGTTTACTGACCCACTGTTGGGCTCGGGCCTCCTCCGTAATGGGAGGGAAGTTAACCTACTATACCGCGCTGGTCAGACGTCAGACGGTATAGGGTTTCGTTTCGAGTTTTCCTTCTCTTGTGTTCATTACCGTCCCCCACTGACCTAGGATGCGCAGTGAAAGGGAACACCGGGCCAGTGAGGGTATCAAATGGGTAATAACAATGGCTTGCTATTACGCAAGGCTATTTAAAGTTCTCTTAAATATACTAAACAAGAACCGATAATTGTAAAACTTACAAGTAGGTACCGCGGAGATAGCTACAACGTAACCTAACTCAGCGTTCGGTCTGGACAGACAAATAGAACCTAACTGAGGGGTCACTTAGCTTTGTATCCAAAGGTGCGGTGACGACAGCGGCCTCGTCCAACTCAGGGCTTCGGGCTTGCTACTTGCACACATTACTTAAATGTTCACAAGTATATAGTTCTAATCAACTCGCGTACATTAACGGCACACAAAATAAAAGGTGGCGCGCGATATTATAAATATCAAGATTTCACGGCTTTAGACAACAAAAGGCGTAGCAATTACAAAAATATGCATATACGACCGTTACTTCCAACGCAAGGTTTGGCCGACTCCGAGCCAACCGCTAACCAAATAATTATGAACTACCCTTTTTTTTTTTTTTTTTTTTTTTTGTGCTGTGGGCTATGGACGTCGCACCCCACCAAATCGGTCCGGGGTGACGGAAGAGGCGGCGCGCAACCCCATTGACCCACCCTGCAAGCACCTCTTCTTCGCCGTGCGAGCGGACCACCGGTACCCGATCTTTGTCTTCGGTGGCCATTATGAACTACCCTACATGGTAGATATTAATTATTAATCTATAATAAAAATGTTTGGTACCGAACATCTTGCATAGATGTTATATGCATTTTATATCCCTTAGTCGTCTCTTACGATCACCCATGGGTATGATAGGGGGTGGTGAATTGTATTCTTACTCCGTCAACACACGGATAATATTGATCTATATCTATCTCAATTTACAAGTTTTTCTTTTCAAGTTAATTTTTCTATAAAAATTATCAGCATCGTCTTAATTAATTGTCTGCCGTACCCTAAAAAGCTGTTGTTTATACAGAGAGAAAATTCCCCAACGTCGACATCAATGCACAACTTTCTTCATTTGCAGAGTTAGCGAACAATACAGCATGAAATACATGCAGCTAAGGTATAATAAAACTTATATTCAATATTGAAGTGGGAATAACGAACTGTTGTAGTTGAGAATAGCTTCTAAGTGTAAAATGTGTTGCATGATTTGTTTAAAAAAAAATATATATAAATTATGAACAAACTGCTAAATTAGCAACAAACATTATAAATATAAGTATAACGATAGGTTATTTACTTTTATGTTTAAATACATAATTATAAGAGAACTAGCAGACCGGGTCACGCGTTGCTGTGGCTTAGGTTAGCCTCAGTAACACTTTTTGTTTATTCTAACAAATTTTAGCTTATATGAAGCGTTTGTACATTTAACATAGCGCCATCTATTAAATACTTACTGAATCCAGTCAACAGATTCCGCCATCTTTTAAAATCCTTTTGATATAACATATGATTTTGACTGTCAAATATTAGACAAATAATTTGCAATAAAATAATATTACTATAAATTGAGATTTAAGCTATTATCTTTTAAGTTGGATCAAACTACACATGCTGTGCAAATTTGGTTAAAATCGGTTAAGTACTTTACGAGTCCATCGCGGACAAACAACGTGACACGTAATTTATATATATTAAGATGTTTGAAAGTAGCACCAGTGACGGATAAGTTAAGCAGTGAACGTTTGAGCTGATATGGATGTTGCGAGGAAGGTTTTGAGTATGAATGTTGAAGGCTCTAGGGGTAAAGGGAGACCAAAGAAAAGATGGATGGACAGCGTAAAGTATGATATGTATAAACAGGGAGTGACTACAGAGATGACGTCTGATAGGAACCCCAAGTAGTTGGGATAAGAGCAAGAGAATGGTGATGTTTAAATACATAGCGGCATCCTTTACGAATGCCTGCGGGATTCTTGCCTTAAAGGAGACTTGGGTAATTAATTCATTATCATCATCATTGTCTTGCTCTTATCTCAATTACTGGGGGTCTACGCAATATGTACTTCACTTTCATCGTATATATTGCAACACTTTTTTTTTTTTTTTTTTTTTTGGGGTTGGGTTACGGTCGGCACACTCCTCGCACCACTCCGTCCGGGGTGACAGAGGGGCGTAAGCATGCACACCCGTAACCCACCCGTGACGTCGCCTTCATCGTTGGGCCAACCACCGGAGCAGAGTGACTTGACGTCAGTGGTTGGCCCGACGGAATACCCCTGAGGAGTACCCTATCCTCGACCGACGTCCCCCCCTCGGGTAGGAATATATTGCAACACTTGGCTAATTCATTATAGGCTAAAACATAACTCCACCGATGACATGGACGGGGTATCGATGGGCCGCCCACATGACGTTTGAGAGGTAAGTGTACAACAGGTTATGTGGACACTCGTCTTCCTTTTCGTCGCCCCGGACGGATCGGGTGAGTTGTGACCATACCAGGATCCGAGGATATATATCAAGATATATATCCGATATGTATCGGATATATATCAAGCTGGGTTCCACGATATATATCTTTTTTTTTTTATAAATATCCCAAAACAAAACGGGTTTTAATTTTTTTTTTTTATGTTTTTTACGTTTGCTACTGTTTTACTAACTAAATCTAGATGGCGTAGGAAGTGGTAAGTTCTAATCGATAGATGGCAACAATTGTTTTTTGTTGATTTTGCCTAATATAGAAGATGTAATATTTTTTAGTATAATATAAAAGATGTTATAATATCTAGAAGAATATTTATGTTTTGATTTATTCAACTGATTTTAAGTAAATAACTCAATAAATAGAACATATTTTTTTTTTTTATAATTTAAGCATGTTCATGTAACACAAAAACAAGTAGTAATCATAAATAATGCAATAAAATAATAATATGGCTTTCATACAAAATTGAATTGATTGAATTATCGGATATTTATGATATATCCGATATATATCATAAATATCCGATATTTTTATATTTATTGTAAATATCGGATATTTTCAAACCCTGGACCATACCATAGAATGTCCTAACAAAATAGGTTAAAACATAACAATCCGAATAAAATTAAATAAACCGTCTGAGCAGTGCAGCATAGGCCATTTAGTATTATTTCGACTTAGTGGAGAAGACAACGTTATAGACTAAGAATAAATTATACTATTACCTATCTCTCAAACAGCCTTCGTAAAAAAATATTACTAATAAATAAGCTATTAAGCTGCATCATTGTATGAATCCTGTTGGACATATAATTCTTTAAAGGGCATACACCTTAACACTTGGCATGCAGATTGGCGATGGCAGTTGTTATAAATTCCCTAGCAGAATGATGTTATTCATTCTTCTGGTGCTTCTTTTGATGGGCTTTATGACTTCTATAAGAACGCAAGGAGATTAACGGTATATTTCATTATTATAGCATTACCACACAAAAATGTACCTACACGCTGAATGTATATACAAATTCAAATCATTTGTTATACTTACTAAAATTCTGCGAGTGCACTTACGTCATAAGAAATAATTATTTTAAATATTACCTTATCATCATCATCTCAGCTCATATATGTTCCACTGTCGGGCTCGAGCCTCCTCCATAATAGGAGGGAAATTGATCTACTATACCACGCTAGTCAGACGTGTTGGTATAGGGTTTTGTTTCGGGTTTTCTTTCTCTCGCATAGATGTTATATGCGTTTTATATCCCTTAGTCGTCTAGTACGATCACCCACGGGTAAGATAGGAGGTGGTGAATTGTATTCTTACTCCGTCACTACACGGAAAGATAAAAAAAAGAAGATATTACCTTAAATTAACTCAAATATATACCAACGGATCGGATTACGACCGCACTGAGATATTATAACTAATAAGCCGAATACTATACGTTATATGAGAATAAAACGCCTACATGTTTACTTTTAGCAATAAATATATATGCGTTTATGATATTATAATATAAGTACGACATCTTTTTCCTCTCAGGCCATGTATGTTCCACTGCTGGGTTCGCACCTCATTTACAATGTAAAGGCAATTGACCTATTATACTATTTATATATTACCATTCTAACGACCAGGTGTGGCGATTATAATACTTGATTTTCTTGGGAGCCTATGTTTAAAGGGACTTGCCGATAGGTATTTATGGATAATAATCGATGTGTGGTAGCGGCTACGAATATTACCAACCCTTACTTTGCTCGTGGATGTTGTAAAAGACGACTAAGAGCCTTATATCAATCTGGGCCAACATTACCTGATGCTATTTGGTCAGCAATTGCATTCCCAAGGAGGGTTAATGACAGGCAGGCGGCCGGTCATAAAGCTATTACCAATAATCTTTGCAATATGTAAGAAAAGGTGTACATATTGCGTCGATCCCAAGTAATTGGGACAAGAGTAGGAAAATGATGATGAATGATGATCTACTAAGGCTATTCATACTGTAAATAACACGCTAGTATATTGAAAACTTCGTTAAGAATTAAAAGCAAATATTTGAATTGAAGTTATATGGCTTGGGTGAAAGTGTTATAAGTTAAATATAAATGCATATGTAATTGTTAAGGGCCCCGGACTTCACACTTCGTGAGTTGCTCTCTTCGCGTGACACCCCTCTATGTTTAGGATAGATGCAAGAATGTCATGGTTCAGTAAGTAAGAAGTTCAAGCAAGACAAAAAATAACAGTGCCTTGACTCCTTTATTTTTAAAAGAAATTTACTCCTAGATATCTTAATATACCTATATAAACTACGAGTCACGTTGTTTGTCCGCGATGGACTCCTAAAGTACTTAACCAATTTTAATCAAATTTGCACAGCAGGTGCAGTTTGATTCAACTTAAAAGATAGGATAGCTTCCATTTGAATTTACAGTCGCAATATTATTTTATTGCAAATTATTTGTCTATTATTTGACAGTCAGAATTATCTGTTATCTCCAAACGATTCTAACAGATGGCGGTATCTGTTGACTGGATTGAAAAAGTATTTAATATATGGTGGTATGTTAAACGTTGGTACGTTTCATATAAGCTAGAATGTATTAGTATAACTACCGTGTTACTGAGGCTACCTTAGCCACAGCAATGCGTGGCCGGATCTGCTAGTATTATATATTTATTCAATAAAATTTAACTGTATGTACCATATACCATAATAGAAAAACTAAAAGATAACTATTGATTTAAGTTCTTCATGATTGTCATCCTCTATCCCAATTATTTTGGGGTCGCAATAGTACCTACTCCTCTTCCATAGAACATATTGTGAAGTTATTGATCTTATGACCAGCCGACTAGACAGTATCATCAAATGGAATCCGCCTAAATCATTTTAAAGCTCTTAAACGTCTTTTAAGATACACATGAGCAATGTAAGGGTTGATAGTATACGTAGCCTAGCGGCTACTAAAATAGATTAAGCTATGGATCTTTGTATTATGATGTGGGAAAACAGTGTAATGTGCAACGGCACCTTACTTTCCCGTGGGACTCTGTCATTATCGGTTATGTCAAGTGATGCGACGAAAATTTCATAATGGAAATAAATGTATAGAGCAATATTTAGCGTAAACAAAATCAGAATAAATGAGATGCGCGTAAGTATCAATATTTTCTTTTTATAAAATGTTTGACGAAATTAAAAGTAATTTGGCTAGTAGCCAAACTACTTTTTTGATATGTGTAAATGTAGCCATTGCTTCATTTACATAATATCAATTTGAGTAATAAAATATAAGATTTATAATGATATTTGTATAATTGATGATAATGCAGCGATAAAGCATATTTCATACGTCGTAAATATCATTTCAAATGTTCATTATATAACTATATAAGTACCGGTAATAGTAAGAAGGTTTAAGAGCCCTCAGCGCGTAGCGAACAGTCCGGGTAAAGTTGTCATAGCCGTCTGCGGCTAACAACTAAGTCACACAAAAATAAAAAAGTAAGGCAGAAATCTGTTGCATCACTAATTATGTTAATATTTCAGACTAGCTGAAGCTTATGACCAACAATGAACGTCTATATTTTCATAAATGAATGAAATCTGTAGATAGGTAATATATAGATATGTACACTACTGAATAGGTACATACGAGTACATTGTCTTTTGAGTGTGTTAAACAGCAATTAAAAGATTGCTATTCACTATTAGTTTCCATTCAAAAGATTTTTAACATTAATTTCAATTATTTAATCAAAAGTAATATTGTATTTTTTTAATTTAATTTGTTGTCCGTCCGCATATCTTATATCTACCCTAGTTAAACAGGAAAACCTATTATTAGCCATACAATACTGTAGAACACAAATTATGTAACATATTACCTATATGTATCGCTGTTGGTTTTCTAAATAAAGAAAAAAAAATAAAAAAAAAAAATTAATATCATAAAATAATATTCCGTGTGGTGACGGAGTAAGAATACAGTTTACCACCACCTTTTTTTTTTACCCGTGGGTGATCGTAAAAGCCGACTAAGGGATGCAAGCATGTAACATTAGTGCAAGAGGAGGAAAACTCGAAATAAAATCCTATACCAACACGTCTGATCAGCGTGGTATAGTTGACCAATTCCCCTCCCAATATGAAGGAGGCTCGAGACCAGCAGTGGGACATATATGAACTGAAATGATGAATGATGATCATAAAAAATAAAAACAGCAAATTAGTGGTATTTTTGACTCATAACTTAATGCAGAAGGCTACAGTTATGTATTCAAATTATTGAAATTTAGCATTTAATATTCTTAATTATTTATAAAAAAACCCGATTACGCAGCGAAAAATGATGTCACAAGCGGGATTCAAAACCGCACCTATTGGGAGTCCGGCCCAATCGTACTGCCACTTACACCACCGTGAACTATTGTAGGACATTCAAATCCCGCTTCGTATCATATTTACGTCTTTAAGGTGACGCGCGCCATCTACCCGACGATTGGGCCGGACTCCCAATAGGTGCGGGTTCGAATCCCGTTTGTGACATCATTTTTCGATTCGTAATCGGGTTTTTATATACATATATTACATACTACATAGTCGAATATAGCTATTGTGGATGGCATGAGACTATAAAATAATGCTTATGTTAACTTATGACCATATAAATATTCTCGCTGTCTAACCCACCCCTGTCAAAGGCCGTGTGGTCACTGTGAAGCTGAAAATGGGAAATGAAAAATGTCAAATGCATTTCACACACGCTTATAGCTAGAGGGAAAAATTAAATGCCATCCTGCTAAATTGATTCTGCTTGTGTGGTCACAATATTGGCATATCAATGAATGAGATGTGCAGGAAAATCGCTCTTATAGTACAGAACATATAATAATAATATAACATTGATTAACATGTAATGTTTTGAGGTTTTGTTATGAATTGGGGTTTATTCTGATCACTACCCACACATTGGATTCAGTGGTTTCATTATGAATAAGGGAAAACATGCGTACATATACTACAAGTTAGTAAAGTTTTCTTCTATTGGCAGGTTATGGTCTGGACACACGCCATCAGTTCCATCCAGGGCGAAGAAAGAGCAGCGCGTGGCCCTATGACCCACTGTATTCCCTCCCCATCGCCATTGGGCTGGTCACTGGTACCGAATACGTAGTAGTAAGTTTCCTTGACATCATCATCATCACAGTCCATATATGTCTAACTGTTGGGCTCTGGCCTCCTCCGTAACTGGAGGGAAATTAACCTACTATACCACGCAGGTCAGACGTGTTGGTATAGGGTTTTGTTTCAAGTTTTCCATCTATTGCATAAATGTTATATGCGTTTTATATCCCTTAGTCGTCTCTTACGATCACCCACGGGTAAGATAGGTGGTGAATTGTATTCTTACTACGTCACCACACGGATAGTTTCCTTGACACTGAATCATTTTTACCGCTAAGTTTCTATAAGAATTTCCTTACCTTTATATATGATCCTCCATCGCGTTCATCGCAATGTCTCCTGATGTATCGTTGGCAAACGTTCGACATTTTCCACTCTGAAAAATACAATAACCTTGTTAGTTCATACAATAGGCTTGTTATTATAAAGATATTTCGGTCACAATTATTTGAAGTAGTCATTATTTGTCGCAAGTGGTAACATAACGGATTGTTATCTCTCTAATATCTGGACACATTAATTATGCTGCTACTGTACTGTTTACTAAGAGCTGTGTGGTAGCGGCTACGAATACTACCAACCCTTACTTTGCTCTTGGATGTCATAAAAGACGACTAAGAGACTTATAACTACCTGGGCCAACTCCATCTGATGCCTTTTGGTCAAAAATTACATTCCCAAGGAGGGTTGACGTCTGGCAGGCGGCCGGTCATAAAACTATTGCCAATAACTTCTAAAATATGTATTATGAAAGAAGAGTACATATTGTATCATACATACATACATACATATCATCACGCCATATCCCTTGCAGGGTAGGCAGAGGGAACAGAGTGCCAGAGAACTCTATTCTTGCATACTTCACTCGCTTCCTCAACATTCATAATTATCTTCATACACGCTCGCCGGTTTCGGAGACTCTTGACCCCACCTTCCTTCAGTACATGACCGATCTGGTCTAGGTAGGTTAGTCTCGGTCTCCCTCGGTACCTACATCCTTCCACTTTCGCATTGTATATCTTCTTAACCAGACGTTCGTTCGGCATTCTTTCCACATGTCTGAATCATCGGAGCATTCCCTTTCGCATCTTTACACCAATACTCTCTTTCATACCTACTCGCTCTCTTACATCGTCGTTACGAATGCGGTCGGTCAGCCTAACTCCACAGATTTTCCACAGAGATCGCATTTATTATCGCATTTATATATTGTATCAATGCCAAGTAATTGGGATAAGAATAGGAGAATGATGATGATGTACTGTTTACTATTATAAATCAAGGCGTCAAATATTTATTACGCTGATCTAGGAAAGTAAAGGCGAATTTGAAATAGGTATATACTAAGCGGCCTAATTAATGACGTTATAAGGAGGACAATATCTCCCTTATTATGCATGGTATGTTCAACAGTAGTTGTTGAATCTAATATATTTTAAATAGTACTCAGTCTAATAAAGTTTAAGGTACCAGTATATTGAAAACGGATATTACAAAAATCTAATTTATTTAAAACGTTGGTTTCTATATCAAAATTAATATATGCAAATGAAAAAATTGGCGTTGATAATATAGAATTATGTAGCATACTTAATAAATTTGAACTCTAGATCTCACAAATACGCCACATTCATAGTCATACATATGTATTTATATCAATTTTGAACAATGTTCGGAACATCTTTTTGTAGGGAAATATTCTTTATGTGCATTTAAATCCACATTTTACTAAAATAATTATTCCCTTAAAATCAATAATGATTATATGAATAAATACAAGAAACTTTTTCACTAATTTGTCTGACGCAACAATTTAGTTTACTACTAAATATTACATTTGTATTTGATACTAAGTAGAAACAGTAAAATATTTCAATACTATATTTCAACTTTACTTGTTAAGATGTCAGAAAATACCCAGACCGTCATTAGGTTTTAGAAGTAATAAGACACGAGCGCTCCCGCTGGAACCAATAAGACGAGCTTAACCTAGCAAGAAGCTACGGCTTATTTGAAATCTTACATTTTCTTAATATAAAATACGGAGAATCGAAAGACTCTAAAATAGTGAGTCCTGTTTAATATAAAAACGATATTTTCTCTTATAATGTTATGATTATTTTATTTTTTGAATCTGCTTATGAAAAAATTATGATTACAAATAGAGTTGTCCTTCTCTTTTAGTATTGTTTACTATTTGCGTTCCTTTAGTAGTCGTACGAACAATCGTAAGAAATCAAAATTAAGGTTATGTTGAGTAGGAAAAGAAGTAGTATGGGTCTTCCTTATATCGGGTTCAAAAATTGGTATAATGGAAAGGAAATTGGACTTAATAGTCCTGGCAATGGTCTTATATCGAGTTTTCTATCTCTTCCTGTGATGGTATCTGTTGACAAGGCCACCGAAGTCAAAAATCGGGGTACCGGTGGCCCGCTCGCACGGCGAAGAGAGAAAGTTTTACGGTGGGTCTATGGGGTCACGCGCCGCCTTTTCCGTCACCCCGGACCGATTCGGCGGGGCGAGACGCATCCATAGCCCACCAATAAAAATAAAAAAAAAATAAAAAAAATGGTATCTGTTGACAAAACAAATGGTTAAAAATCATACGTGAGTCCCATTTAAAGTTTTTATAGTAGACCCGTAAGGACTGCAGTCGATGACAAATTTATTTGATTTTCGAATTTAGAACTTCTTGCGCTAATATACAAATAGTTGGGTAATGATTTTATTTGCTTTTACGAATTAGCGATTATTTAAATAGGTAGTATCTATATATTACGTCAAAATGAATGTTCTTAAAAGAAATTTTTGCTCAAGGATTTATTATCACTTTCGTTGCGGTTTTACCAAACAACATATACTTCGATTACCTTTTCATGATGAAAGCCCATTCCGTGACACTATTTACAACTAGTTTAATGAGTTTCTACATGATCGAAAGAAACTAAATGATAATTTATAACATGAATTATTTGCGGTTAATGATAGACACTGATAGAAGAGAGAACTTCTTGCGCTAGTATACAAATAGTTGGGTAATGATTTTATTTGCTTTTACGAATTAGCGATTATTTAAATAGGTAGTATGTATTACGTCAAAATGAATGTTCTTAAAAGAAATTTTTGCTCAAGGATTTATTATCACTTTCGTTGCGGTCTTACCAAACAACATATACTTCGATTACCTTTGCATGATGAAAGCCCATTCCGTGGCACTATTTACAACTAGTTTAATGAGTTTCTACATAATCGAAACAAACTAAATGATAATTTATAACATGAATTATTTGCGGTTAATGATAGACACTGATAGAAGAGTGACCTATCAATGGATACGAGCAACGCCGACTTTATTTATTTCCATAAAATAAAGGATAACCTTAAAAGATTTTTTATAAATCTAGCAGATACACGTTGAGTTTGATAATCTTTTTTTTTTTCAATATAACTAGACAAATATCGCCATTGTAAATAGTAATTTAAATAACACTGACAACATTTATTCAAACTGTTACAATCAGTTTTACATACATACATATCATCACGCCATATCCCTTGCAGGGTATGCAGAGAGAACAAAGTGCCAGAGAACTCCTTGCATACTTCACTCGCTTCCTCAACATTCATAATTCTCTTCATACACGCTCGCCGGTTTCGGAGACTCTTGACTCCACCTTCCTTCATTACGTGACCAATCTGGTCTAGGTAGGTGAGTCTCGGTCTCCCCCGGTACCTACATCTTTCCACTTTCGCATTGTATATCTTCTTAACCAGACGTTCGTTCGGCTGTTCGCGACTTTGGTTTTATTCAACGCAAAAGTATAAACTAACAAACGAACTGGAATGAACGACCTGCTGTTGTGTTTCCCGAGTGCTATGTCCTTCTACATACGAGGTTTAAGAAGAGCACTTTCTTCATAGTAGGTACGCAACGGCCTGGCTGTGCTCCTGGTGTTGTTAAGGTCCATGTGCAGTATTACAGACTACGTACTGCGCGCGACCCCATAGACCCGCCCCGCAACATATCTCTCCACGCCATGTGAATGGGCCACCGGCACCCAGTCTCTGTCGCCAATGGTCCACCCGGCGATCTATCTTCGCGGGTATTCTCCCATAACTTTTACAATATGTACTATGAAAGAATAGTACATATTGTATCGACCCCAAGTAATTGTGATAAAAGTAGGAGAATGATGATTTTAAACAAAAAGTGGTATGGTACTTATTACATGTAGAGTAGACAATGACTAACACAAATATATGAGTCTAAATAATTCAAGTTAGAGCATAAATGGTATAGGAAATGATGGCATTCTGTGTTAAGATCACTCATTTTTTAAATTACAAAATTTTACAATCATACAAACTAGATTTTCAATGTTGGTTGCAACTGAATTAGATTGACAAGCCACACATACACATTAAATCAAGAAATTAGATCCCCACATTCCAAGTACCCAAAATCCGGACTACAGTTTACCGTAAACAGTTAAACAACGAATACCCATCCCCGACAAATTTAAATCATTCGTTCCGCATCCGGAATGTCTAATTGATGATGTGTAGGATGTATAGAATTGGTTGTTAACTAACCAATATTATGTAAATATTGTATCCTAATAACAGTTATGACTTTCGAAGGTAAGTTAACATGTGTGAACTTCATTTTAATTTAGTAAAGATATTTTATAACCTTTTTCGTGTGGTGATGGAGTAAGAATACAATTCACCACCCCCTATCTTACCCGTGGGTGATCGTAAGAGACGACTAATGGATATAAAATGCATATAACATTTATGCAAGAGAAGAAAGACTTGAAACAAAACCCTATACCAACACGTCTGACCAGCGTGGTATAGTAGGTCCATTTCCCATTATGGCGGAGGCTCGAGACCAACAGTGGGACATATATGAGCAGAGATGATGATGATTTAATAACCTAAAATAGAAGTGCAACCTTTATAATATAATTTACCTGTATATGTCTTTGTGGATTATCTTTTCCTACTGATAACTTGTTTGAGGAAGTCTCTGGGTTGTTTAGATTCACATTTAAAGACGATAGATGGCGCTGACATCGAGTAATGAGAATTTTAATGTAAGGTTTGTGTTGAACTACTGTTGATGACGCTAGAATGTTAAATAATCTAGAATATATGTGACATAATATAGTTTTTAATTGTTTCTTTTTCAAATCGGAGACATTATCTTACTCTGATTCTCTCTGACGGTGTGTTGAATTTATTTAATACATACATACATATCATCACGCCATATCCCTTGCAAGGTAGGCAGAGAGAACAGAGTGCCAGACAACTCTATCCTTGCATACTTCACTCGCTTCCTCAACATTCATAATTCTCTTCATACACGCTCGCCGGTTTCGGAGACTTAACTTCAACTTCCTTCAGTACGTGACCAATCTGGTCTAGGTAGGTGAGTCTCGGTTAATTTAATTAATTTTAACTATATATAATTACATACTAAAAATTATGACGAATGTATCGCTTTCGATCACTAAACCGGTGTAACTCGTCTAAGATTCTAATTTAAATAATGAACTTTAGATGTGGAATTCGTCATTGTCATTGTCACAAATATAGTTAAAGTCAACTTGAATTCCACAGTGTTAACCTCATAGCCTCTTAAACTGCTTAATAAAAAAATATAATCTACTCAACGATAGGCAAATGCCTATGTATATTTTAGAAAGCAAAAAATTTGTAGATATTAAATGACATAACGCTGCATTGAAAATTTTAAGATGTAAAAAAGTATTCATTCGATCTGCTGATAAATACATATTTAACTTCTTCCATGCGGAATATAATTATTATTAATTGCTACACATTACTTACACATTCGGACAAACTGTAATCAATTGCCGTCAATAATAATTTGAACTTCGATGCCCTTAATATGTGAGTATTCAGTTCGTTTCTCAAAGATCTTAAAAGCAATTTAAGCAAAATAGGAAATACTTAGTATTCTAATGTGTTAATATACATGTTATGCACTAACCATGTGTGATCACATCAAAGCCTATCACGTCGCTACGATGACAACTGAATAAATATTAAGTATTCGACATCGAACGATAATAAATATGAAAATCCACGAGCCGCACGTGCTATCCCGCAGTACGATGAGATTATCGCCTTTTATTAGTGAACAGATGGTTCCGTCTATCATGAGATATTATAGAAGATACTACGATATTATACGCATCCTATGTTTAATGATACTAACTTGTAACTCTAGTGGAATATTTCATATTCCAATAAAATATACTCGTATATTGTAAAGCTATCGCTCTAAAGATGACGTTGGTATAAGTTTATTTATCTATCAGCCTATAGAGACCTACTATTGAACATAGGCCAGCTGTGATAGTGATATAATCGCTACACCTGGGTTAGTGTTACAAATTCCCCAGGACTGCCGCTTGACTATACTACAACCTGTCCTCAAAAAAAAAAGTGTGTTAGCAAATAATACTTTATTAAAATAGTATAAAAATGTCACCGTAAGAATTAAGTTTAAGATTTAAAAAATCGGTAGGCACTTTTAGATTGCTGAAATCAATAAAAATTCTTTTGAACTAAGGAGATAAGGTAAATGTATAAGAGAAAATAACAAGGTTTCCAATAATTCCGCGTAAACTTTTTAATTGGCAAAAATAATCCAAATGCCGAAGTCGATAATTGAGGGGTGTTTTACTAAGGAATGAAGTAATTTAAAGATCAAGGAGAATTTTTGAAGAGGTCCCCGAACTCCACATTTCGTTTTTATTTATCTGCACCCTCTGCAGTGTCCCTTGGAATAGAAAGGACATAGCGTACTATTTTATTTTTATGTAGCTCTATATTAAAATTATCATAAATGCCATACAAGTTTTAAACTTGAATTTTTGAACGAATAATTTATTGTCATTTCATGTTATACGAAGTAAATGTACAACCACGATCTATTATTAATTTATTTCCGATTTGAAGTTTCTACATATTATTTTCATTATGTCCATCTTTATATAGATCAGACCATCGACATCCACTGTTGGCGATAATGGCGTGATCGTTATACTTGGCAGACAGTTTGACCATTATAGTTGCTGTTATACGTTTTTTAGGAGACTGCTGATTGTTGATCCCTGAGTCAAAATGGCGTAATCGTTATACTTGGCAGACAGTTTGACGATTATAGTTGCTGTTATATGTTCAAATTACTGAAATTTAGCATTTAATATGCTTAATTATTTATAAAAACCTGATTACGAAGCGAAAAATGATGTCACAAGTGGGATTCGAACTTCCACCTATTGGAAATCCGTCCCCATCGTGGCAGCACATGTGACATCTTTTTTCGCTTCGTGATCGGGTTTTTATAAATAATTAAGCATATTAAATGCTAAATTTCAGTAATTTGAATAACAAGGATGTGTCATAGTTTAATACAATTCTAACTGCAAAGTTTGAAGTATTAAGCCCATACAATATGTAAACATTGTCGGGTAGATGGCGCACGTCTTCTTAAAAGACGTAAATATAACACAAAGCGAGATTTGAACGTCCTACAATAGTTCACGGTGGTGTAAGTGGCAGCACGATTGGGACGGATTTCCAATTGCTGTTATATGTTTCTTCGGAGACTGCTGATATTTCTTTTGGTGATCCCTGAGTCAAAATGGCGTAATCGTCATACTTGGCAGACAGTTTGACGATTATAGTTGCTGTCATATGTTACTTAGAAGAATGCTGATATTTCTTTTGGTGATCCCGGAGTCAAAATGGCGTAATTGTTATACTTGGCAGACAGTTTGACGATTATAGTTGCTGTTATGTTTCTTAGGAGACTGCTGATATTTCTTTTGGTGATCCCTGAGTAAATTTTTTGACAAATTTTATTTTTAACTCATTATCGTACGGAATTTGTGTAGGTACTTACGTTATCAAAGACATTCAGTGTAAGACTCATAAATTAAGCTCTTTTTTGCCGATGAAACATATATAACATGATATACTTTAATGCCTTAGCTTAATAACTGAATGTTACCTTATATACGTCTCATCATTTCTTTTGGTGATCCCGGAGTTAAAATGGCGTAATCGTTATACTTAGCAGACAGTTTGACGATTATAGTTGCTGTTATGTTTCTTAGGAGACCGCTGATATTTCTTTTGGTGATCCCTGAGTAAATTTTTTGACAAATTTTATTTTTAACTCATTATCGTACGGAATTTGTGTAGGTACTTACGTTATCAAAGACATTCAGTGTAAGACTCATAAATTAAGCTCTTTTTTGCCGATGAAACATATATAACATGATATACTTTAATTCCTTAGCTTAATAACTGAATGTTACCTTATATACCTCTCATCATTTCTTTTGGTGATCCCGGAGTCAAAATGGCGTAATCGTTATACTTGGCAGACAGTTTGACGATTATAGTTGCTGTTATGTTTCTTAGGAGACTGCTGATATTTCTTTTGGTGATCCCTGAGTAAATTTTTTGACAAATTTTATTTTAACTCATTATCGTACGGAATTTGTGTAGGTACTTATGTTATCAAAGACATTCAGTGTAAGACTCATAAATTTAGCTCTTTTTTGCCGATGAAACATATATAACATGATATACTTTAATTCCTCAGCTTAATAACTGAATGCTACCTTATATACCTCTCATCATCATTATCATCATCTCAGCTTATATAGGTTCTTCTTGGCTCCTATACCACGCTTTACACTCTGGTATAGTGTTTTATTTCCAATTTTCCTTCTGTTACACAGCTGTCATATGCATAATATTAAATCCGTTAATCGTATTTTACAATATCTGTGGGTAAGACGACGATAAGAGTCATGAATTGTATTTTTATGTTGGAGCTCGGGAATGGTTCCCGGGGACTGGAATGGCGCAGTCATCGTGCCTTTGTTTAAAAACAAGGGTTCACGTTATGACTGCGAAAATTACAGAGCCATAAGCTTGACCAGTTTGGCAGCAAAACTGTAGGGTAAAATTATTGAAAGGAGTATGAGGATGGTGTCCGATGGTTTACTGTGTGAGACACAAGGAGGTTTCAGGAGTGGAAGGGGATGCATGGATCAAGTGTTCTCTCTGCGCAACATTGTGGAGAAGCATCTGGCTCTAGGTCAGAGGGTTTTCTGCAGTTTTGTGGATCTGGAGAGAGCATTTGACACGGTTGTACGAAAGGAACTTTGGGACATTTTACCGGAGTATGGTATTAACGGTAAACTGCTACAGGCTGTGCAGTCCAGTTACATGGGCTGTAGAGCCTGTGTGTGGCTGGATGATGGAATGTCGCCTTGGTTTGACGTCAATATCGGCGTTAAACAGGGGTGCGTTCTGTCAGCCAGGTTGTTTATCATATATCTGGATAAATGTCTCCAAAGGTTAAACGATATGAATGTGGGAGTCCAGATGGGTGACTCAGTGGTCTCTGCTCTGCTTTATGCAGATGATGCAGTCCTGCTGGCACAGTCAGCGACTGACCTGCAGAACCTAGTCGACACAATGACAGAAGATTGTAAGAAAAGGGGTCTACGCGTGAATGTGAGCAAAACCAAAATAATGGTCTTTGAAAGAGATGAAGCCAGAACAGATGTAAGAGTAACAATAGGTAATGATGTACTAGAGCAAGTGGATGAATTTGTATATCTTGGATGTGGATTTAGCCGAGATGGAAGGTACACCACTGATATAGAGCGAAGAGTGAATGCGGGAAATAGAGTGAACGGAGCAGCAGCACTCGGCAGCCACCACCTCAGCCAGAAGGCACGTGTCCCAACATTACTGTATGGAAGCGAGAGTTGGGTATGCAGAATCTGAGTATGAAAGTAAAATTAATGCGGTCGAAATGCGATCTCTTCGGAAAATCTGTGGAGTTAGGCTGACCGACCGCATTCGTAACGACGACGTAAGAGAGCGAGTAGGTATGAAAGAGAGTATTGGTGTAAAGATGCGAAAAGGAATGCTCCGATGGTTCGGACATGTGGAAACAATAATCCAATGCCACAATAATCCCCATCATAACCTACGCAGCTAGCGCCTGGGCATACGCTACACACAAACAATATATACAGAAAAAACTGAACTCACTACAAAGACATTTTGCTTTAAAAATATGCAAGGCATACAGGACAGTGTCACTCAATGCCTCCCTACTGCTCGCAGATATGCTCCCTCTTGACATCTGCATTAGAGAGAAAGCCTCCTTGTACGATGTCAAAAGGGGGCATATAGAGTTAATCGATGGTAAAAAACCTGAAATACTGACATCATTCTGCAAACTATCCCATCCGGCGAACCGTGTGAGCTGGCAGTATCACAAAATTGACAATCAAGATGATCTCGATATCGTTGTAAACAGTGCAGTATGTATTTATACCGATGGTAGCAAAATTAACAATAAAGTTGGCGCAGCATATACCATTTGGGACAATAACATAGAAATTGATAACCAAAAATTCTGTTTGGCTCCCTACTGCACTGTTTACCAGGCGGAACTGCTAGCCATATGCCTGGCGGTAGAGATGGTGGTCAATAGTGAGTTTGCAAAATGTGCCATTCTCAGTGATTCTAGGGCTGCGTTGGATACTGTTGCTGATAGCCTCTGCCTACACCCATTAGCCACAAAAATCCATACTCACTTAAACAACTGTCTCTCCCAACATAAGAGTATTATATTCTACTGGATTAAGTCACACATCGGCCTGGAGGGAAATGAGAAAGCAGACGAGTTAGCCAAGCTAGCAGCTATTGAACCTACCACTGAACCAATATACGACAAATATCCCATCTCCTACGCAAAACAGCTAATCAAATTCAACTCAATAGAAGAATGGAATAACAGATACACAACCCACACCACAGCAAATACAACCAAAATATTCTTCCCCAATGCGATAACAGCTCACAAAACGCTAAAACATCTACATCTAGACAGTACTCTAACCCAAATACTTACAGGTCATGGTGGGTTTTCTGCATACCTCTTCAGATTCAAATGCAAAGAGAACCCACTATGTATATGTAACACCGGCTCCGACGAATCCATTATACATATCATCACAGAATGCCCCATACACACATACGACAGATACACACTAGAACAAGAAACAGACATAACAATAACCACTGAAAACATACCTGAACTCCTAACTAACGAAGACACCCGGCCTCTGTTCATAAACTATTGTAAGAAACTAGCTAATTTAGCAATACAAAGAAACAAAAAATAAACTATATCCAGATTTAATAATACTTAAATCAAATCATATTAAGCAACTACACTTTTATTAATTTTTACACTACAACATTATACACTACAATATATTAACTAGAAACAAATATATACTACAAAAAAACAAATATATAATATGCACAATAAATCGATATATTGTTACAGTATAAATTATAATATATTAACTTTATTAAATATAAATAATTATATTAATTATTAATTAAATTAATTTTCTACAATATATTAATTATTTACAACACACCATTATATTCCACAACCTATCTTGTTATATATCTTATTTATGTAATATACCTTACACCTTGTAAGTGATGCATATGTATGTGTGTGTATGTATATATACGTATGTATGTATGTGTGTATATGTGTATATATATATATATATATATAACCAAACTTATTTTTATAAAACATTATACATACATCATTTTCTACATATTTCTACATCTCTAATTGATTGTAAATTCTATTACCATATTTTTAGGGGTATAATAATTTTTATATCTTAATCTACTATTTTATAAACAAAAATATTTATATTAATGTAATCAATTAAGTCAGGTTGTATAATATTCTTATTATATAACTATTTAACAGATGGCACTACCAACAACGAAGTAATTACCGAATCTATATTTTGTCTCCCATTTCAACATAATAACAATTGTTACTAATAATCAATATTAGCAGAGTAAACAATGTATTTACTCACAATCACTTCTATATTTTATTCTATTACTTTTACTATCTGCTACTGACTTCTTCTTCTTTTTTTGTTTATATTACCATAAGCTTTACTACTTACAAACTTAAAAAAAAAAGAAGAAAAAAAAAAAAAATAATGTAAGCTATGTATATTTTTGGGACTATAGTTTATTATATTATTTTAAATTGAGCAAAATATATGTTGCCTATATTAAGTTAGTATTACCTTTTATGTCACTTTAACTCTTTATTTTTCCTTAACTTTAGCTTTCCTCAATTCTATTTTCTAATTACTATTCCTTAATATGTTACTTTGCTCCTCTTAACTTGTTATCTCTATTGTTATTTACTCTCTTGTAGTAACATTAAGTTAGTATTATTATTTATTATTTTTATCTAATTTTAAGTTTGTACATAATAATAATTTTATTTAACACTGCTAATTGAAGGTCCCTGATAATGTCAGGGGAACCGTATGCCCAAACAATTAGAGTTTGGAAAATAAAAAAAAAAAAAAAAAAAAAAAAGAAACCGGCGAGCGTGTATGAAGAGAATTATGAATGTTAAGTAAGCGAGTGAAGTATGCAGAGATAGAGTTCTCTGGCACTCTGTTCTCTCTGCCTACCCTGCAAGGGATATGGCGTGATGATATGTATGTATGTATGTATGTAATTGTATTTTTACTTCGTCTCCGCCCGGAAAATGTAAAACGGATAATGAAAAATTATACACCTGTTGTATTTTATTTATTTATTATTTTGTTATTAATTATAGTCTTTTTGCGAGAAGGAAATATTCACTTTTCTTTCTAATTGGTACTTCTGCAATCAAACTTATAGATATTATCTACCTATAATCATAATCATCATCATAACCCATAAATGTCCCACTGTTGGTTCGGGCCTCCTCTGTAATGGGAGGGAAATTAAACTACTATAACGCGCTGGTCAGACGTGTTGGTATAGGGTTTTGTTTCGAGTTTTCCTTCTCTCGAATAGATGTTATATGCGTTTTATATCCCTTAGTCGTCTCGTACAATCACCCATGGGTAAGAAACGGGGTGGTGAATAGTATTCTTACTCCGTCACCACACGGAAAGATTGCGAAAGAAAAATGATTGACAATCATTTGCCGCTCGTAATCAAGTTTTTATAAATAATCAAGCAAAATGTTAAATGCAAAATATAGTAATTTTTATAATATTGCAGTATAAATGTACCGTATCATACCTATAAAGTTCTATTATCTTATAAATATATGTATTATTTAATGATATCTATTAATCAGCATTATAACCTTGGCAATTTCCTAGAATTGAGATAAGTTCTGTTATTAATATTTAAATGCAATATAACTTAAATATTAATAGCACAGGATGTTTTTATATTTAATACAAGTATTATTGATTGCATATCATTTCATAATTAAACTATAAAATATGTGTGAAAAGAAAACAAACATTACTACAAAAAAAATTGGCATTGAACTATCTACGAATGCTAATGATTACATTCCGATAGATAATTTTTATGGATATTTATTTACAGACATTTAGTTAACCAAACATTTAACTACATAGCATACTCCTTCAAGCTGTGTGGTAGCGGCTACAAATACTACCAACCCTTCAGCGTAGGACGACCCCCCACTCGGTGGACTGATGACCTCATCAAGGTCGCAGGAAACCGTTGGATGCAGGTGGCACAGGACCGTTATAGATGGCATTCTCATGGGGAGGCCTATGTCCAACAGTGGACGTTTACGGGCTGATGAATGGATGGATGGAAGGAGGGTTGACGTCTGGCAGGCTGCCGGTCATAAAACTAATGCCAATAACTTTTACAATATGTACTATAAAAGAAGTAATTGGGATAAGGAGTAGGAGAATGAAGATAGCATGTTCAACCTTTATGGTATGTTCTCAGAAATGAAATCGTTCAGATTCATTCAAAAAATTAACGATGGATTAAGTATTATGGAATAAAAGGAAGGAGCCACCCACGGGTAAGATATGGGTTGGTGAATAGTATTCTTACTCCGTCACCACACGAAATTTTATATAAAAATTATCAAAAATTAGCCAGTTCTTGATAATTTAGTTTCAAATGTAATATTCTGTAAAAATTGTTGACTTTTGTGATGAAGTATTCATTTAGGATACGTATTTCATATTACATTTAGGATACGGGCTCTTACAACGAAATCGTCTAGACGCAATAAAGTCCAAGAATAATTTAATTCATCAATCTGCTAATATATCCATCCAATCTGCAGTACAAATAAAACAATATTCAGCTGACAACTCCGAAATATTTTATTGCAAATAATTTTAACTTAACCTAACAACACTTGTTTACTTTTTTGACAAGAAGCGTTTATGTTTTGTCTGTATAATTAAAGTAATGTTTATAAATAAAATAGATAACTCGTCCCATGTAGGAATGGAGTAATAACGTAACGTAACGGTAATCTTAAATTCATTATCCGTGTGGTGACGGAGTAAGACTATAATTCACCAGCCCCTATCTTACCCGTGGGTGATCGTAAGAGACGACTAAGGGATATAAAGGCATATAATATCTAAGCAATAGAGGGAAATCTCGAAACAAAACCCTATACCAACACGTCTGACCAGCGTGGTATAGTAAGTCAATTTCCCTCCCATTACGCATTGCCATGGGTATCTATAAAGTCGATTAAGGGAAAAGATTAAACTATATGCCAAACTGTCTAGCCAGTGTAGTATACTAGACTAATTTCTCTCGGCTGGAAGCGGCTCGTGCCCAACGTTGGGATGTGTGTTAGTGAGAAATATGAAGAAGATAATCAGTCCATTTTTATTTATTTTATTGTCATTATTTAGATATATTTAAAGATCCTTCTTATTCATTCGGTATTCTTCTTACTAAATGTACTTTACATTTAGTTAAAGCAGTTTTATTAAATTTATTACAATTAAAAGTGAATAACTTAACGCCCATTCAATTTATACATAGCTAGATAATAATTCTAAACTCAATTTATCTTATTTAACTGTTCTAAGGAAAAACAATGACAACTTTTCAGGCAATATTATCGGTATGCAATTATTATTAACAAGTATAAATGGAGTTCATGGTGAAGATGTATTAAACGAGAAAAAAAATACTGCTTACGTGTTCGTTTTTTAGTTGTGAATTACGGCAACATAAACGGTTGATTAAGATTTTTTTGGAATAAAACTATCTGTTGATGTTTAAGGATTTATGTTTTAACAACAAAACTTAAAATTTATACATTAAAAATATAGGATACTAAGTGATGCCATAATATATTGAGCATTCCAGCCTTTATTTTTGAAATACAAATATTTGGTACCTATCTGGTAATATATAAATATACGTCGGTATAAAACCACCCAACAAATTATTCTAAAGATTTCTAGTTAGGCTCGCAATTTCCTAGCTGCCAGTGTCATCTGACAAAAAGGGTGGATTCACCAGTTGTCGCCACTCGTGCGTAAGTTACGTAGTCACACCATAAATGTACCCAATTTGCATAAGGGTATGAAAGCTTTTGCGAGATGAGTGTTTATGATAGGTGGGAACATGTGTGAGGATCATTACTCTGAAATTTGTAACGGGTATTAGTATCGGTCTTACACATATTGACTTGTAAACCAATTTTTGTTGACCAATAAGTAATTACTGAGAAAATATGTAAACTAAAAAGACATTTTGTACATAATTTATAAACAATATAAAAAAAGTCATTAAATAACAGTATCAACATACAAAGTTCATATTTACAAGATTTCTAAGGATTAAACAAAGTCTATATAAACTGTGTCTCTCCGATATTGCAAATTCACAGTCTGATGACTCTTATTTTTTGCGAAACCGATTTCAATACTAAGCGAACAAGGTTTATTTAACGACGCGAATATCCATCCTAAAATGAGCAAACCAGGTATTTGTTCATAGATGAATACAATACGGATCGTGCCGAAACGATTATAACGAACATTTTGTCCCTAAACCCAAAGCTTTAAAATTTAAACAATCTGTATCTACCTACTATTGGGCCACTAAATTGTATCTAAAATCACATTTTAGGTACCTTAGGTGATTTGTACTACCGGAGTGAGGCCATGCCGCCTGAGGACGATGTCTCGGCGGCGAAAACTGCGACTCGAGAGCATACCCGTGAGGGTACACTGTCGGGTGGGCCACCGAGAAAATTTTGTACTGACGTTGACTGTTGACGTGGTCGCGCTCCGCCAAATTCCATAGACCCACCCAGCAAACACCTCTCTTCGCCGTGCGAGCGGGCCACCGGTATCCGATCTTTGTCTTCGGTGGCCTCTTAGATAAGTACCTACCTTTTTAGGTTACCTTCTTAGTTAAGAAATAATTGGAAATATTATACGAGTATTTAAAAACTAACAAAACAAAATTTATAGCTAACTCATTTATATATTATAGAAAAAGGTATATGATGAAATATCACAAAAACGTATGAAAAAAGCTGATCGCAGATCACAACAGTTTTGTACGGAGCCAACCATGTATGAATTTCTGCGAGGCATGGTACCTCGCAGATCTGCCGCCGAAGACAAGGACCGGGTTCCGGTGTCGAGAGGTACATGAAGGGTGGGTCTATGGGCTGCTTCTTTTGTCGCCCCGAATGGATTCAGCAAGGTGTGACCACATCATAGCCCGCCGCAAAAAAAAAACAGCTAAAGTGATTTGTACTATGTACTAAAATATAATATTTAATTTAATTAAAATTGTTTTACAGTTTCGTATTTCTATGTATACAAAATTGGACAGAGGTCTAAATACACATTTCAGTTTAACGTAAACATTGTTAGAACCCACATTGAGAATTCATATCATCAGAGAGGCATCCACAGATTTGCTACTTAGACCTGCAAACACTTATTTTTAAATGTAAATATTTTAATAATAGATATAAATAATAATATAAATAGATTTGGAACACTTAATTTATATTTAGACTAGTTGTGACTCTTATTAAAACTATGTACTTTTTTTTCATAAATATGATACTTATAATATTAAAAACATTTTTTAGTTTTCTTTTCGAAAAGTAGAAATGAATTTGGTTGCTTTTTAAAAAAGTCTCAGCCTTTATCGATTCTAAAAGAGCTACATAATATATGCATATATCATAAATCCAAAACCGCAATGTCATCATTAGCAAAAACAAATTCCTTATGATTTAATCTATTATGCAGTATTTTAGCGCTGCTCCTTCAAATACGAGAAGGATTAAAGGACTGTTAGAATATCGTTTCGATGCACGATTTATTTGCTTTTTAAATTATGGCTGGCAAGAGTTGATGATTTTGGCATTATCACCCCATTGGTAAGTCTATGTCTAACAGTGGAAGTTAATAGGATGGAGAGGTGAATGTAAATCCAAACAGTATATATAACTATATGGCTAATAATATATGTATTCATACTTAGATCAATTTATGACATTCGGTGCATCGTTGTTCCACCGAAAACTCTAAACAAGCACAGACAAATAGGCATTCCTAAGCATCGTGAATATGCCCTTATCCCGTCATCAGGTGATACACGCGTTGGCTCATTACCCGGGCTCTAGTCCCGTTTGTCAACGCCCTTAGATCCAAATTACGGTGCGTTTTTTTTATTAACGCCAATTCCTCGTACTGTAACGACTGCAATTTTTCACCGGCCTCCCTGTTCTTTGGAAAAGTGTTTTTTTACGAGTTACTTTTGGTCGGGTCATTGATCTATTATTTATACTGAACTAGAGTGAATGAATGCTTGTTTGTATGCTGTTACAAGATTCGTCTTCTTATCGATTTATTTTGAATTGAATAAACTTGTTTTGAAACGAGTTGTATTGGCTGTCGACGAATTATCTAATAATTGTTGGTCAAAAAAATAAATATTTTTCTTTATCTCTCGTTAAACTCAGAATAATATATCATCTCAGCTCATATCCCAATGCTTAACTCGAACCTCCTTCACATAAGAAGTGAATTTGAGTTACTATACCGATATGTTCAGATGAGTCGGTATTGATATAATACCTCATCTGACCGTACCACGTTTATCACCATTTGTTTCGAGTTTTCCCTCTTTCGCACAGACTTTATACTCATATTGTGAGAAGTTATTTTAATTAGCAGTGTTTCTTTTTAATGATCTCTGATGTCCTCTCGTGTCCATGAAACTTCTGTGTTCGAAATGCCGGAAAATTAAAAATCAAATACAAATGCGATTGAAACTGTAAAAATACAAGTGTTTTTTTTTAACTACCTCTTATTATATATGCAAATTATTTTTTCACCTTTATTGAACTCACAGCACCTACTAGGATGACGGACAAATCATTACATGCAACCATCCCATCCACCAGGATGGGATGGTTACATGTAATGATTTGTCCGTCATCAACAAAATTCACCATACACAATACCTATAAGTTTCTCCATTGTAAAAACTAAAAACAATTCACAGTTTATAAAACAGTTTTGCACGTTTATATCTGAATGAACACCTATCTAGCAAACGTGTAGTTTCAAAGAAATAAAACTTCAAACGATCTTCACGACTCTCCAACTCGTTTTCAATTCCTGCGAGTGCATAGCAATGAATATTTTCTATAACAACTTTGAACTTGCTATACTTCGAACATCTTAGATTCAATTTTTTTATGTTAGAGGATTGGCAACTCTCTATATAGATAATGTAAAAATATTTATTTGTCATATCGTATTTTATTTTTATTTTATATTTAAAATAGAGTAAAATTGCATATTTTTAGCATAACTTTTGTGTGTACAATTTAAATGCGTATATATATACGTTAATTATATACGTATTACATATTTGAAATAAAACTATTTTTATGGATACTATCGCGTTTGCATTTGATTTTTAATTTTCGAATGTTTTAAAACACTACAGCGTTCATGGTCACGGGAGGACTAAGGTGTCTTACATCCAATAAATCATCATTATTACAAATATTTATATCTAGCCGCTAGAGTATCAGTATATTAATTACCAATTTTTTTTGGCCAATAATGTGAAAAAAAAGCATTAGCTTTTTTTTCAGAAGGAAGTAAACTTTTATTAAAAAGTTTACTTCCTTCTTTGTCCCCATAACTGAAACCCTTACGAGTGCCTTTCCAATTTCGACTAATAGTTTTAACCAGAATTTCGTAATATCACCCCAAGTTCTATTTTAGCTACCCACACGACATTTACAGCCCCTCGCATATTCAGACGCTTTAATGTCGCCTCAACCGGTATTGCAGCATTTTTCATAAAACGTCACTCTCATATTGCCAAATGGGTATTTCTCATCTGGCAGATGCGTTCGGCACTTTTGAACAAATGTGCCTGCACTTTCATGCGGGCGTAAAATATCCAATAAAAAGGTAATGGCAAGAAATTGTAATACATTTTATTCCTATGTACACTGATGTTAATAGTTATACATTATTATTATAGTAGCTATTTTAATGTTTCATTATCATTTCAGTCATTCTTCAGATATAAATCCACTACCATAATTACACGTTGGGGCAACTTCTCGGCAGCCACCACCTCAGCCAGAAGGTACGTGTAGCAATACATAACGCAGTGCTTGTCCCAACATTACTGTAGGGAAGCGAGAGTTGGGTATGCAGAAAAGAGTATGAAAGTAAGAAGAAAGAAGAAGAAATTAATGCGGTCGAAATGCGATCCCTGCGGAAAATCTGTGGAGTTAGGCTGATCGACCGTATTCGTAACGACGACGTAAGAGAGCGAGTAGGTATGAAAGAGAGTATTGGGGTAAAGATGCGAAAGGCAATGCTCCGATGGTTCGGACATGTGGAAAGAATGCAGAATGAACGTCTGGTTAAGAAGATATACAATGCGAAAGTGGAAGGATGTAGGTACCGAGGGAGACCGAGACTAACCTACCTAGACCAGATCGGTCATGTACTGAAGGAAGGTGGAGTCAAGAGTCTCCGAAACCGGCGAGCGTGTATGAAGAGAATTATGAATGTTGAGGAAGCGAGTGAAGTATGCAGTGATAGAGTTCTCTGGCACTCTGTTCTCTCTGCCTACCCTGCAAGGGATATGGCGTGATGATATGTATGTATTACACTCAGAAGTTCTCAATTAATTCCCTTTTTGTTAATCTCTCGTGCACAAATTAGTTTTATTACATTAGTTGATTACAATGATTATCTAATCTATCTAATCTAATATCTTTAAACAAGCAATTCTTGTGTATATATATATATATATATATATATATTCTGAATCTCGGCAACGGCACCAACAATTTTCATAAAATTTAGAATGCAGGGGTTTCTGAGGCAGTTAATCGGTCTACCTAGGTTTCATTTATATAAATTATTGTTTTATTGGTATTTTTAGGCAATAAATCATTTTTCGTTGGCTGATAACTATTAAAAAATATAAAGGCAAATTTTGACGCTGTCATTAGTAATATACATAGCTCAATTAGAAAATAGAGCAGTCTAATCGAAACCGGTTCGGATCCTTAGTCTTTCTGTTTGTTATTTTTGCCTTTAATATCTTCTATTATGTTATTAATTATTTTTATTTTATTTTAATATATCTTCTGAAATACACTAAAAAGAAACCAGATATTAATATTTAATATAAAAAGAGTAGTATATTAAATATTAATATTTGTAATAAATAACATTGATGTATTTATCTTAAAATACAGTAGCAAACCTGTGCACATACATTTGGATAATGGTTGGTAAAAAATTCTAGTGCTTCGAGTGTCCTGTCAACCATGTGGCAATTACCACACTATTCACTCATTTGTGGAAGATGTGTACGTCCAGCAATAGACGGCAAAAGACTAAATTATGATTTATAATATAGCATTACTTAATCTAAAATGAAATAAACTTTTTATTTATTACTTTAGTTTTGTAAATAAAGAAACTTTTTATATATTACTTTACTCTTAAAGGCCAATCAGTCTTGTAAACATATGCATATATGGTCCTGTAATTTTTAGACTCACGTAATGTTAGTCAAAAGCAAAAATTCTAAATAGAAAATCGTTTGCCGTTATCAGGATTTTTGCTTATGAAAATTGCCAGAGAAAGCTTCGGCAACCGAAAAATCTGTAGGAACTTCTTTTGACCGCCAACCGCCTGAAGGAGCACCAGGAGAATGGATAGCAGCACTGTCCTTAGAAGCTTATAATATCAACCGCGACCTTTACGGTATTATTCTCTGTGGGGAGAGCTCTCTCCTAAGGGAGACATCATTAGACTAATGCATAACTCAGTATTCAAACCTAGGGCCTTAGGATTAATATCTTTTGTTTATGTCTGTCAAGCAAAAAGGGGATCAACCTAATAATAATATAAGTAAGTCCGAAAAGGATTAAAACCGACTAGAAAGTTTAAAAATCAAACTTTTACCTCTTAAATAAGGTATCTTAAAAAAATTTGTAAATAAACCTCCATATTGAGCCACCGAAATATTTAAGTAATCGTTTTGTTGGCCTTTAAAGGAAGGCTTAAAGTTATTTTAAAATGAGTCTTTAACGCGGTGACTACAGCTTCTATAACATCTCGAAAGTAATGTTAAGTTTAGTGACATAAGAAATCCATACATTACGCGTCTTTAACGGTATAATATATATATATTTTTTTATTTAGTACTCAGTTACTGGTCGATTAATTTTATCTTTCATATTGCTTTTGCTTTATCCATGTGGTGACGGAGTAAGAATATATTTCACCACCGCCTATCTTACCCGTGAGTGATCATAAGAGACGACTAAGGAATATAAAAACGCATATAACATCTATGCAAGAGAAGGAACACTCGAAACAAAACCCTAAACCAACACGTCTGACCAGCGAGGTATAGTAGGTTAATTTCCTTCTCATTACGGTGGAGGCCCGAGCCCAACAGTGGGACATATATGGACTGTGATGATGATGATGATTGATTTTGCACTTAGGTTTGAATTGTTCTTTAAAATATTAGTAAGTCAAACGTGGCCTTTAGTAGAGGCCTCGTTTTTGGTATTGTCTGGACACACCCACCCACTCCGGGGTGATGAAAGGGTGGCGTGTGATCTCATAACCCACTGCGTTCCCTCCCCATGGCCATCGGGCCGGCCATTGGTACCTTGACATCTGTGGCCGGCCCGGCGGGTTACCGTTTCAGGTATCGTCTCCGTCGATGCCCCGGCAACAAACAATAGTGTTGCCAGGGCATCGTCTTCACGCGGTCGGCCTCTTTGCGAGTGACGGACTAATCCCAGCTCTATCCATCCACGATCTCAGCTAGGGCGGCATAGCCGAGGTTGCAGTCAGACATAGGGTATTGGCATATGGCTTTGTGTCGAATTATCCTTCTCTTGCATCAAGTCAAGAGTTGTGAATTATATTCTTACTCTGTCACCACCTCATTGGTATAAGAAATTACATCCATCCATCCATCAGCCCGTAAACGTCCACTGTTGGACATAGGCCTCCCCACGAGAATGCCATTCAACACGGTCCCGCGCTACCTGCATCCAGCGGTTTCCTGCGACCTTAATAATGTCGTCAGTCCACCTAGTGGGGGGTCGTCCTACGCGGCGCTGTAAAATTACATACTAAATACAATACATATTTTTATTTCACTAAAACTTCCCTTTTTAAATTTTATCAGTTTATTTACTTTATTTTTCATTTCTAGAGTTAATAACGCAAAAGAGGTCACATGAGGATCGATTACAAAATTCACATTAAAGTGATTTCCCATCAGCTATAGTTACAAATCATGTACAAGTAATAGCTATTTCAACTCGTTTAAGTATCGATTATTCATTGTGACACCTTTTACTTTGCGTCTGTGATCTCTGATATGCTCTTTGAAGACGGCAGACATTGATCGATGTTTCCCTAAGCTCAGAAATTAGATTCCTGTGAACAAGTTTCCTAATGCGATAATGCTGACAATTCACGTTATAAATGTTTTTATATTTACTTTAAAATATGTATTTTGATTTATTTTCAAAGTTGTTGATAAATATTGTGAAATATAAACTTTTATTCTGTTGACAAGAAAGTCAAGTCTCAATAGACTCAAAATCTCAAAGTCCAATGACTTTGAGATTATTAGATTTGAAATCAAATTAGATTTCTTGGATATAATATGTTGTAGCATAAAGTTATCTCCGAGCTGGCCACGGATGTCAATGATTCGGTAGCAGTGGCCGGCTTAATGGCGATGGGGGAGGGCATACTGCGGGTTATGGGGCCACGCGCCCGCCCTTCCGTCGCCCCAGACGGAATAGACTGCGTGTTTCCAGACCAAAGCCTGCCAAAAAAAAAAGGAAGAAGTTATATGCCCATCATCATCTCGTAATCTTCTCGCTCTTCTCTCATTTTATAAGGATTCAGCTCATTACATGCTTTATAACTTTATCTATATCTATAACAAAAGTGGAAGAAGAATTGAATATACTCCTTAACTTTGGTTAATGTTGTCAATCAGCCATCAGCCTAATGTTCACCTTTTTGCGAAAGTAATTGTGTACCACACAGCACAGATGGAATTACCTACTCCATCCATCTATCAATTTGCCTATCAAAATACCAATAGTGATTGTACACAGGTTTGAGAACGTTTGGACTTCCAGCTCAACATTAATGAACTTCAGAGTTAACTGTTAAGCTAGCCTTGATATCAGTTAAATAATACCATTCTATGTGAATCATCATCATCATAATCTCAGCTCATATATGTCCCACTGTTGAGCTCGGACCTCCTCTATAATGGGAGGGTAATTGACCTACTATACCACGCTGGTCAGACGTGTTGGTATAGGGTTTTGTTTCGAGATTTCCTTCTCTCGCATAGAGGTTATATGCGTTTTATATCCCTTAGTCGTCTCGTACGATCACCCACGGGTAAGATAGGGAGTGGTGAATTGTATTCTTAGTCCGTCACCACACGGAAATCTATCTATGTGAATATATAAACATTAATATTCTAGATAGCATATGTATAATTAAATAATGGTGCCATTTGATAGATAATTTTGAATTAGTTTATATGGTAAGGGAGTAGATCAGTAAGCGATTTTGATGAGCAACGTTGGTATTCATATTACGCGGTAGCAGAACTTATACACATAAATCTTTATATATACCTACCTATAAGAGATTTCCACAGTCAATACATAATTGACTCATCACGATATCTCTGGAACCATAAGGCCTACAAACTTTAAATTTGGCAGGAATATTCTTTTCGCCGAGTAGAGGTCAGCTAAGAACGGATTTCATGAAATTTCACCCGCAAGAGGGGTTGCTGGGGTGTGAAAATCATTTTTTTTAAGCTAATATAGCTCCTACTGACTTGAAATTTGGCATCAACATTTTTTCTACCCTGTAAAGGTCAGATGATTAGGGATTTTACAAAATTTCGTCCCCAAAAGGAAATGCGAAGGTGTTAACCTAAAAAATCCACATTTTTAAATACTGCCCCTACAGACTTGGAATTTGGTGTGGACTTTCTTTCTGCCGTGTAAATGTGAGATGAAGTAGGATTTTAAGAAATTCTTTCTCTAAAGGAATTCTATGCAGCGAAAGTAAACTATGCGAAGCGAAGCGCGGGCGGGTCGCTAGTAGATAATAAATATAATAATACAAAAATGTGACCAAAATAGTTTAAAATATTTCACGAATAGGTCAATAAACGAACCACAGGTCTAATACGTTCTGAAAATGCACTGAAAATAATTGCATGACCCATTAATCGTGACCAGACCATTTACCCGCTACCCTCTGTTCAATACCACAAAGCACGTTGAAAAAGCATTGGGTACTTCTTTCACCTATGTATCTCGTGAAGAATTTAAGATCGTAAAATAAAAGGGGGTTTCAGCTACCTGCTGGGTGGTATCTGAAATGTTGAATATACACGCAGTTAAAGAAAAATAATGTGACATTCCTGGAAATAACAGCTATTTATTTTATGTCAGCTTAATTGTTTTATAATAAAAAATTAAAGTGTTTATGTGTCATCATACTCATTATTAAAACAATTTGAAGAATTAGCACGCTGAAGTGACAATGAGCAGGCCACATCGCTCGACGAACCGATAACCGTTGGGGAAGAAAGGTTCTCGAGTGAGGACTGCGTATCGCACGTCGCTGGCAGTCGTTGGATCCGGGAGGCCTACGTCCAGCAGTGCATGACGAATGGCTGAATGATGAAGATGATGAAATAATTTGAATACTTTAATAGCCTTTAATTTTATTTTTATGTTTGCATAAAAAATGTCATTTGGGTCCTAGTATCAAGTATATCTATAATATTAAAAAAAAAAACGTTAATTGCATTGTACTATCCATTTGCATTTTATTATCCCAATCATTTTTCGCTCATAATCAAGTTTTTATAAATTACTATTATATATCCATTTGACGTCTTTTACATCCATGGGCAGAAATAGGATGGTAAATTGTAAAATACAATACTGCGTCACCATACGAGATGACTCATATCGCTTTTACACAATTACCGAGTAAATGCAAGCAAGGCATCGGCACCAAAAACAAGTTCTATATGCATATTCAAAATATGCTAGTTAAATCCATTAATTTTGATACCCTACATCATTAATGAAGTTTTTTTTTAAATCTGGACTTTATATCGTCAAGAGGCTTCATATGGAAATCAGTCTGTCGTGACAGCTTATAACCAGGATGCAGGCAAGCCGCTTCTAAGTTACCTTATTTATCAAATTACTATACATACTTAGTTACTCAAAATTTATGAAGGTAAAATGATCATATGCATAAATCAAATGCATAACACTTCGTAGTTAATAAAAATCAAGTAGGGTACTTTTTATACAAAACTTAACTAATAAATTTTACCAACGCTAGAATTTCCATCGTCTTTATATCATTGTCCACAAAATTTTATTGGCGGGCGGCTGATATATCGCGATGCCAATCGTAAATCTGTTGCCGCGAAATAAATAATTTAAAACTAATAAAAACGAACCCATACATTGCATACATACACTCTCCCGTAACGTGGAGAAGTGGGCGTTAACTTTTATTCGTAATACGAATACTCGTTCGAGGGAATGTTCGGAATCGTATTATACTTATATTAAATATAAATTACTAGTTTTACCTCAAATTTCACTCGAGGAGAATACCTACTGCTTATCATTCATTTTAAGGGGTTAAATTTACCGAAATAAATCATTCAATACTTTGAGTATTTTCTCAAGTGCTTCCATGATGAGATCTTACAGCATGGAAACGCGCGCACAAGAATAATACTTTGGAATAAAACCCTATTACCAGTCGTTCTGGCCTATGTGTGATGGTAGGCCAAATGTTCAACTATTGCGATGCTTGTAAGATGGGAACATATAACCCTAAAATTAAATTTTAGAATATGGTACCTGTTTATTAAATTATTCTAAGATTTTAAAAAAGATTTATGGTTATGCTAAGCTGCTGACTGTTCGTGTGTGTGAGTGACCTTTCGATAGTGCTGTAACTTGGGTGAGTCACATTTCTGCTTAACCATTCCAGGACAATATAAACACGAAGATTTCTTCTTTCACAAACCATACGCGTCCATATAGGTTGTTTTTATATTGAATATTCCTTCTTTTAATATTATATACTTGCGTCCCTTGTCGTCATTTACGACATACGATTATAAAAGGTTCTGATTCCTCTTACAATTGCAACTCTAAGTTCGTCTCTTAGGCACTAGTCTAAGCACCGAGCTGACTGACTACGGAGAACATTGACAAACCTATATAATCTAGTACAAGATTGGAACGTACGTACTAACTACGGAACTAGTCATCTTAAATAGATTTTGAAATCTTGGTTCTACAAAGCTATTTTAGTAACTATCTACATTGCGTAAATAACTTGTCCATTGTTTTCTTTGCAATGAGTCAACCGAAACTCTAACAAATCACAGATTAACTTTACGCCCACAACTGAAAGAAAATATACTTTATGTCTACTTCATAGAATATATTGTATGATAAATTAATGTTAATTTAATATAATTTATGCATACGGAACATGTATAATGCATTACGGAAATGCATTGCTTTCTAAATGTTCGTGCCATTAAACATATAAGTTTTTGCGACAACTAGCATATGTTTGTATTGCCTGCATAATACTCATAAGATATATTTCAGTGCATCCTGTATTTCTAGAATCTATATTAATAAATGTAAAAGTAATTCTATCTGTTGCTTTTCCTAGCTTAAACCACTAAACTAATGTTTATGAATTCTGGAAAGAAATTATTTTAATTTTTACGAAGAAATTACTTTAATTTGAATATGCACATTCGACTGCTTCTTGTCGCAATATTTTTCTTTATTTTTCGAAAAACCCTCCACTAAGAAACTAATCCTACAAGGATTACTTTTGTTTTTAGTGGATTTTAAAAGAATATAGTTAACCGGCACAGATAATACCCTTACTCAGGACAGCAATCTATGGATGGCACAAAGTAATGTTCTGCGTGGGAATCTAAACTATGAGACTTGACATGATAGGTCGGTATTTTAAACATTATACCATCTGTGTAATCAAATTTGAAGATGTGAAAAAAGAGACAAAGTTTTAACATTAATAATTTCTTAAATATGAGATTCTAACTTCAAATTGCTATCAATGAAATATTTGTATCCATTGATGTCAAGGATTCCACACGATTTGTAAATATTTTAATCACTAAATCTTATTTTTTTATTTGATTTATAATAAAATATCTAAAGTTTAGTAAATTTTATACACCATGCAAATTTTCTAAAGTAAATTTTATACACCATGCAAATTTTCTTTCACTGTTTAATACAAAACAAGGCTCATGAATGGGTCCCACAATTTACCTCAGTATTATTGAAAAATATCATATAATGATCTATGTAAAAAAGAAATCAATTTATTATAACATTTCATAAATGCGTTTAGATTTCCAGCCAACTCCAAAATCACCAAGCATGAAACAATCCAGGCAAACATGAGCGTCATTACAATTTATTATGAACAAAAACAGTGAAACTCTTTCGCAATCAGTTCAACAACGTATGACCATATCTTTGACTAAGCCATTGTTACAGCTCCTATCAAATTGTCATACTAACCAGCCCCTCTATTCTGTCGGCTACTTTTTATAAAGTTTACGGCTTACAACCCGCTAGTTATTTGTGATATCATAAGCTGCTTGTTTGTTTCTCGTGTACCTTTATTGTGTTTATAACATGTGTTTTCTTGGTAACAAATGTGGAGATTACTTTGCTGTTTTTATACTTATTTCGAGTTATAATATTGTAATATGCGCCACTGTTACCAATATAACTTTAAATGATATTTTACGTGACTATGCTGTGAATGATACGAATGTAAGTATTATTCAATAGTGTTTAAGCACATATAGCATGGAGTGTGTTTAAGCATATATAGTGGTCTAAATAGGAAACTCCTATGTAGAATGTTGTGGGTTTAATTATATATTTTTAAAGTTCTCCGCGACACACTTTACTTCCTAGTTAGGTATGTTATCTTTAAGGAAAAACGAAAATAATTCCACAAATACCTTTTAAAAAAGAGTTATTTTTTTAGAATTTAACACACGTGAAAACATTGCAAATGGAGGAATCAGGAAAAAAAGTGCAAATTTTACCGGCGAGCAATCCAATTAAATTCAAGGTGGGTATTTGAAGTATTTTATACTCAGTTAATGTGAGCAATCTACACAATTGAATAAATATAAAATATAATATCCTTACAATATCGAAGGCTACGAAAAACTAAAAGTAACTTCAAATGCTATTCGAAATCGAGTACTTTTAGTTTTATTACAAAATCAAGTAGAAACTTACTACAAGGGGTGACCTAAGAGTGCAAAGTGTTCGTTATAATTGCGTTCGCCGAACAAGATTTTATTGTCCCTAGTGGGAAATATACAACACTGGTGGGAAATATACCTCTCCACTATAAGCAACAGTCCATGTCCTGTCGAGAGAAGAACATACATGATAATCATGAAAAATGTTCCCAATTCCTTTAATCTAAAAAAAGAACTTACTTGCGCTTACTAGTTGGAGGTAACATAACTCCCACAGAATACTATGTATAGTTAACGTGACCATTTATTGTTTGACTCAAAACGGGACAATTTAGTCGGGTATTCAATTAAAAAACACTTAAGGGTATTTATTCAGAAAAAGTTAGTTAACTTAAAAGTTACAAATTGAGAAATATACCCAAAATGTTTAATTACCATATTTATATTCATCAGAAGAAAAAAATTGCTTTAATCTTTTTTGCGTCCCAGTATTCATTTCGGGGAATAAAAAGGGACAGTCCCGTTTAAAACGGGACGTCTAGTCACATTATGTATAGTAAGACATGCACGGGTTAAAATGGGTATAATAAGGTGCCAGTAAGCTTGTTACTCAACAATATTATTTTCTTAAACTGCTTTTATACAGTTAGAAATTCAAAAACAAAAACCTCAACTCACGTAAAATTAACACATGCAAACGTATCAACGAACTTGTGAGCAAACATGAGCGTCATTACAAAGTCGTCGTCGTGAATCAAAAAGATAAACATGCGGCCGGCGCGCGGCGATCGCGAAGTCCCAGGTTTTAAACTTAAATCTGTTCTCTCTGCTTACCCTGCAAGGGATATGGCGTGATGATATGTATGTATGTATGTATCATGTACAATGTATTATTATTGATTTTTTTTTCCGCTAAGAAAATCTCAATACTCTGCCTTACGACTGCTATTGTGTCTTTTACACAACAATAAATCTGTTTATAAAAACCCGATTACAAAGCGAAAAATGATGTCACAAGTGGGATTCGAACACCTATTCGGCCTTCAATCTCGCTTCCCGACAATGTTTAAGTGGCAGCACAATTGGGCCGGACTCCCAATAGGTGTGGGTTCCAATCCCACTTGTGACATCATTTTTCGCTTCGTAATAAGGTTTTTATAAATAATTAAGCATATTAAATGCTAAATTTCAGTAATTTAAATAAATCTGTTTGCTAGTAGATACTCAAATTTAAGTATTTACTCATCCGTTTACTTCTTTTCGAGAAAATAGCGTCCAGATATATAAGTATAATTAATATTATGAATGTATTTTAATAATAATAATGTTTATGAAAATAATTGCTATGTGGTGGCGTGTACGAATACCACCAATCCTTATATTGCTCCTAGGTGTCGTATAACTTTACGTGGGCCTGGGCCAACTCCAGCTGATGCCATCTGGTCAACAATAATAATCTTAAGGCGGGGTCATAAAACTATTTTACTTTTTCAATATGTACAATAAAAGAAGAGTACATATTGAATCGACCCCAATATAATAGAGATAAGAGTAGGATGATGATAATGATAATAATAATAATGATGAGTTGGCAAGTCACCGTCTACCAAAATTCAATATCATAATGGTATTAAAGACAGACGACAGTTTAAAACTCAATCGAATAAGTGAAACCAGTCCATTAAAAACCCAGCTGCATTGCTAGATATTAGATACCAATATAAGGCAATAATTTTACATCTGCCGTTGGCAGTTCAGTTTTCCGTGTGGTGACGGAGTAAGAATACTATTCACCACCCCATATCTTACCCGTGGGTGATCGTACGAGACGACCAAGGAATATAAAACGCATATAACATCTATGCGAGAGAAGGAAAACTCGAAAAAAACCCTATACCAATACGTCTGACCAGCGCGGTATAGTAGGTTAATTTCCCTCCCATTACAGAAGAGGCCCGAGCCCAACATTGGGACATTTATGGGCTGTGATGATGATGATGATAATGTTGGCAGTTCAAGAATGTTATGTGCAGACGTAGATAGTAAAAGAATATTATGTGATCGGTAGATGTCCACGTCATACTTTTCTGCACCAAGTTGGAGATGTGTTGACGAGAGGTCTTATTAAGAGTATGCGTAATCGTAGAGCATGCATGAAGACTATTATGAGTGTGAATGAAGCGATGGAAGTATGCCAGGATCGTGGTTTGTGGCAATCCGTAGTCTCTGCCTACCCCTCTGGGAAACAGGCGTGAGGCTATGTATGTATGGTAGATGTCCCATTCCATTTTTAAATTAAATTCTTCAAAGGCCTCTGCGTGTTGGACCAATGTATGTAATGTAAGCCTTTCAAAGGACCGGTTATCTTCGCAATTGGATGATACCGTAAACAGAAGAAAGATAATTAAGTAATTTCTTTGTTTTGTTTTTTGTTTTTTCACCACCCTGCGCAAAGGAAATAATCCTTATGTTGCGTGCGACGTTACAAACAAGAAATTAACGCAGATAAATTACACCCGTAACGACGACGTAAGAGATCGAGTAGGTATAAAAGAGAGTATTGGTGTAAAGATGCGAAAGGGAATGCTCCGATGGTTCGGACATGTGGAAAGAATGCCGAAAGAACGTCTGGTTAAGAAGATATACAATGCGAAAGTGGAAGGATGTAGGTACCGAGGGAGACCGAGACTAACCTACCTAGACCAGATCGGTCATGTACTGAAGGAAGGTGGAGTCAAGAGTCTCCGAAACCGGCGAGCGTGTATGAAGAGAATTATGAATGTTGAGGAAGCGAGTGAAGTATGCAGAGATAGAGTTCTCTGGCACTCTGTTCTCTCTGCCTACCCTGCAAGGGATATGGCGTGATGATATGTATGTATGTATGTAAATTACACCGAGACTCAGAACAACACTTTGTGGATCGGACAAAGTATTGTCCTGCGTGGGAATCGAACCCATGGCGCTGGCACGGAAGGTGGGTATCTTAACCATTACGCCATCTGTGCCGTCATTATTGATTTTATAAGATCACAGACATGAAGTAATACGAGTACATATTAAATCGCTAATTATACAATAGATAAACGAGTACATAATATAATACAATAAATATGACGGTATTTGTAATACAGGAACGATGCCTAATATTAAAGAATACCCTTGATACTAGTTTAATAATATTTAATATGATTGATATTAGTGTGATTGATTCTAGGAACAAAGAAAATCTAATACATATGTAGCTCAAGTATATTATTTATTTAAATATCTATTTGAACGATTGAATTGTGGTTATAATGATAGTTCTAACAGGGAGCAATTACTTAGCTACATAGCTGACAACGTTTTACGCATTTGAAATGTAGAAATACGACATGCCGAGGTTGTTTGTGGGAATATCACCAACGTGGCCCACATTCTTGATAAACTGGCTGGAACGGAAACATGAGTCAACCGGCAGTCGATATAATTATAATTACATTGGCAGCCATATACATATAAAACTATTCGTATATATTTATCTACCAAACTCGTATCAGATATAATCGATGTTGCACGGCTTATGACATTTATCAGACTGCGGTGAAGCCCAAACGAGGGGTTATGTGACTTATGTGTGTTTAAATCTGTATGTTCGTTTCTATGTCCCCTGGTAACTACTCAATGGTTCAACCAATTTTGATTAATAATACGCCATTAGACTCACCTTCAAAACTGAAGTGTGATTGACTATGAATTTCTTATAATATTTTTATGGTATTTATCTCATCATCATCACAGCCCATAATGTCCCACTGTTGGGCTCTGGCCTCCTCTGTAATGGGAGGAGGGAAATTAACCTACTATACCGCGCTGGTCAGACGTGTTGGTATAGGGTTTCATTTCGAGTTTTCCTTCTCTCTCATGATGTTATATGCGTTTTATATCCCTTAGTCGTCTCGTACGATCACCCACGGGTGAGATATGGGGTGGTGAATAGTATTCTTACTCCGTCACCACACGGATCATGGTATTTATCTAAATGCGGGTTTTTTTACAAGGGCTCGGAGTGTGTCATTCAAAATAAAGGGGGAGTAGAAAGGGGAGTAGAAAATACAGAATTTTGATGATCTTTGCACCACAGCCATTGTTTGTTTTTGTTTTGTTATAATTACCAAAAATTTCTTGAAAGACTAGGTACTACTAAAGGTGCCATTCAAACCTCGGCTGCAAGCTGCGGGTGCAGGCAGCACATGCGGCGGCTGCACGAAGCCGGCTGTGGCTGCTCGACTGGTTTTCTATGTAGTAGTATAGATTTCTGTAAAAGTCATTTCGAACGCGGCTGCGGCTGCACGTGCTGCCAAGCCTCGGCCGCAAGTGCTGCTGCGACTTGCAGCCGCAGCCGATTGCAGACCAGCAGTGCTGTGGCTGCAAGTCGATGCGCATGTCTACATAGCATATTATAGTACCTTAAATGTTCATTTACGTGCATCGCGCCCGAACGCGGCTGCGCGCTTTTTTTTTTTTTTTTTTTTTGGTTACGCAGTGGTCCAGGAATGCGTTAAGCACTAACTCCCCGGATGGGAAGTGTGGGATTCCTAGCCTAGGGCTAGGTTACCCACTAAACCGCATCCACTGCGATTGCTGTTAGCCTAGGGGCTGTTACAGCGTAACCGGGCTGTGGGTGAGCGCTGAGGGCTCTCAACCCGAAAAATTTTAAGTGACAACGCCCGAGGGCTCTCCCTGCGGAGACGGACCTCGGCTCGGGGCGTCACTGCTGGCAAAGTGGGCGTGCCCACGTTTGAAATATTGATTATTACGCGTTGCGTCTTTCTACACCGGCGGCGGTGTCGGAAGCGCAAATGTTTGTGTGTGTTACGGCAGCGCGGGCCGTGTATGCTCTATTCTACGGATAATGTTAAAATTATATTATATTTGTGTTGAAAGCGCCCAGTCTTTCGATCGTGGGAGCGAATTTGGTGGCGATGTTGAGAAGGGCGAGGGCATTACCTTCGTTCCTTCTCAACTCCGCAGCTATTTCGCGAATTTCCGCGTAATTTATAAGCGCCGCGAAGTTCATCACAAGGGCTAGATCCGGGTCTAGTCCCTGCGAAGCCCTTGGGGTCGGGGGGTTTACCGCCTTTACCGGTGGCGGAAAGTGTTTGTTTGGCGGCTGCGCGCAACAGTCGTAAGCAAAAATCGCGACAAATAGTCAAAGCATGAAAATCTATGGCACCGTTTCCGATGTTCGCGACATTCGTAAGCGACATATGACGTAAGCTACACCATACATTTTCACACATTGCCTATTTGTCGCATGAGCCGCGCGCGACAGTCGTAGGCGTCGATAGTACGCGGCCGCGACCGACCGCGATGCACGGAAATGAACCTTAACTAGCGCTATTATAAAAAATCTACTTCTATATCATTATACATATTTATTATTTCAAAACTTGAATGTATTATGCTAGGGCCGCACCTGCGTGTATCGTCCCGAAGTAATGTATGTCGAAGCTTCGTACGTTTTGTACACTAGAAAGTTATCGCGATAAAACTAGTCATATTAACGACTTCGGTATTTTACACGAAGTATCGTGCAGTAATTAAAGATGGCCGAAATCATTTCGATGCGTTTAACTATGGATGACGAGTTGCTTTACTTTTACAGCTATAATATGCTAATAATTACATAATGATTTTTTTGGATTTCATCATGGGTTCAGCTTCATAATGGTGTAAAAATTGCAACACCATTTCATCGCTCCATCCATATTTATTGATTAACTGAAGACCCTCGAACGCGTCTAAACACATCGAAAATTTCCGCCGAAATGAAAAACGCTAGTCTGACCACAGAGCGCGATATATTAGCGCGCTAAAACCCTTTGACTTATCGCCAACCAAGCGATAAGGCACACGAAGCCCGAATGTTCGCGACGATAGCCGATAATGGCCGGTCACATCTGTGTGCATGGTCTCATTGCACAAAGCTTCGTGACGATACACGCAGGTGCGGCCCTTTTTTTTTTTTTTTTTTTTTTTTTTTTTCTTTTTTTTTTTATTGGTGGGCTATGGGTGCGTCTCGGCCCGCCAAATCGGTCCGGGGTGACGGAGAAGGCGGCGCGTGATCCCATAGACCCACCGTAAAATCCTCTCTCTTCGCCGTGCGAGCGGACCACCGGTACCCGATCTTTGTCTTCGGTGGTCCGCTCGGCGGTTTACCCTCGCGGGTTCCTCTCGTCGACGCCCCGACAGATTTCGCCGTCGGGGCGTCGCCCTCACGCGGTGGCCTCGCGTCGGGTGACCGGACAATTCCCCGGTCCGATCACCCGAGGCCTGGGTTAGGGCGGCATCAGGCGCAGGTATTCGCGCCTGCGCCGCCCCGGCCGCTGGCGGCGGCCCGGGTCGCGGGAGTCCTCCCTGACTCGTTCCGCCGCCTCCTTCCGCGAGATGACAGCCTCGCAGAAGGCGGCGACCGCGTCCCAATTCCTGACGCTGTCGAACATCGCCCTCGCGACAGCCGGCAGCGCCAGGTCGGCACCGATAATAGCGACGAGGTCGCGGCGCTGCCCGTCCCAGCCCGAGCATTCCTCGAGCGTATGTTGCGCCGTGTCCTCGTCACTACTGCAATGATGGCAGCCCGGAGTCCACTCCCTGTACACGACCGTGTGCAGGTATTTCCCGAAGCACCCGTGCCCCGTCAACACCTGCACCAGTCGGAAGGTGAGGACCCCGTGCCGCCGCTCCATCCATTTCATTAATACGGGCCGTAAGGCTTCGACGGTCACGATACCGTGTCTAGGCCTCTCCAGCCGCGTAACCCAACGGGCGATGACGTCTCGGCGGGCGTCCTCGCGCCAGGTGGCTATCTCGCTCAACGATGGGGAGCCACCCTCCTCGCGCACTGAGGTAACCCGCCGGTAGAGGTCGGAGAGCATCTCCGCCTCTAGGTCCCACGGGGGTGTCCCGGCCAATAGGCACGCCGCCTCTGTCGACACCGTGCGGTACCCGCGAATGGCTCTGACCGCCATGGCTCGCTGTGGCCTCCACAGAACCGCCCTGAGCTGGGCGTTCAGAGCCCTCGCCCACACGGGTGCGCCGTACATGGCCATCGAGCGGATGACCCCCGCATACAGCCGTCGGCCCTCGAAACTGGGTCCGCCCACATTCGGCATGAGCCGAGAAAGGGCGGACGCCACGCAGGTGCGGCCCTAGAATAAGACAAAATTTTGTCTTGACATATTGTTTGCCTTATGCCTCTTTTTCAAAGTGTCTTTGAAGTCCGACAAATATAGCTTAAGTTTTTGCGGACGTACCTACATAATATGTATTGTACATATAAAGAAATAATGATAATAAATACCTAATAAATTTTGGTATTGAATATTACCTCAAACCTCGTTATTTTCGTATACAGTAGATAAAAACATACCTACCTATTTGTTTTCAAAACAGGATAACCGAAACTCAACTCATACTTTAGGTACGTATAAATAATCTTACTTTAAACCTTCTATGGCTATTATATACATGTTAGAAAATCATGCAGAAAAGGTAGAAATGGGACACACGCATCAAATGACTTGCGCGCTGAGGTAAACAAAAAACCGGCCAGGTGCGAGTCGGAGTCGTGCACGAAGGGTTCTATGCCATTACTATCTATGAAAACGGCAAAAAAATCATGTCTGTTGTATGGGAGCTCCACTTAAATATTTATATATTTGTTTTATTTTAATTTAATTATTTATTTCTAAAGTATTACAATAATAATGGTCTTTGAAAGAGACGAAGCCAGAACAGATGTAAGAGTAACAATAGGTAATGATATACTAGAGCAAGTGGATAAATTTGTATATCTTGGATGTGGATTTAGCAGAGATGGAAGGTACACCACTGATATACAGCGTTGGGGCAACTTCTCGGCAGCCACCACCTCAGCCAGAAGGCACGTGTAGCAATACATAACGCAGTGCTTGTCCCAACATTACTGTATGAAAGCGAGAGTTTGGTATGCAGAAAAGAGTATGAAAGTAAAATTAATGCGGTCGAAATGCGATCTCTGCGGAAAATCTGTGGAGTTAGGCTGACCGACCGCATTCGTAACGACGACGTAAGAGAGCGAGTAGGTATGAAAGAGAGTGTTGGTGTAAAGATGCGAAAGGGTATGCTCAGATGGTTCGGACATGTGGAAAGAATGCCGAACGAACGTCTGGTTAAGAAGATATACAATGCGAAAGTGGAAGGATGTAGGTACCGAGGGAGACCGAGACTAACCTACCTAGACCAGATCGGTCATACATGACCGGAAACGGAACTAAAGGAAGGTGGAGTCAAGAGTCTCCGAAACCGGCGAGCGTGTATGAAGAGAATTATGAATGTTGAGAAAGCGAGTGAAGTATGCAGAGATAGAGTTCTCTGGCACTCTGTTCTCTCTGCCTACCCTGCAAGGGATATGGCGTGATGATATGTATGTATGTATTACAATATTTGAATATTTCAAGCGTCTAACCTGTTGCCGTTATCAATATCGAGCAAAAACGATCGAACAAAAATCACGTTTCTTGTACGGAAGCCCCCTTAAATATTTATTTTATTCTTTTTTTATTAGTATTTGTTGTTATACCAGTAACAGAAATGCATCATTTGTGAAAATTTCAACTGTATAACTAACACGGTTCATGAGATGTATCTCATCCCCCATCGGACGGACGGACGAAAAGCGGAGTCCTAGTAATAGGGTACCGTTTTACCCTTTGGGACGGAACCCTAAAAATGGTGTTTCATGTATTGTGGGATGTTTTTAAACTTGATATTATTGTTAACGCCACAAGACAATGTAGGTGTTCAATCACAATAAGAACAATCAAAAACTTAGCCGCTTAGGTACTTCACGTAAGCGAAGCTGATGACAGCTAGTATGTAGTAATTTTAGAATAATATGTACCACGATATTTAATTTCACCCACCTGGGTGGTGGGTATTTAATTTCACACCAACATGTATGCCTCTTCAGTTTCATTGCAATAAAAGTTCAACTCGAAGGATAACTCGGGAAAACGCTAGTTTCCATATGAAATATATAATTAAAAAATATGGTAATGGTTCTGTATATCATCATCATCATTCTCCTGCTCTTATCCCAATTGCTTGGTGTCGACTCAATATGTACTCCTCTTCCTACATATTGCAAGAGTTACTGGCAATAATTTTGTGACCCGCCGCCTGCCTGACGTCCACCCTCCTTGGGAATGCAATTGCTGACCAAAGGGCATCAGGTGGTGTTGGCCCAGGTCGAAATAAGGCTCTTAGTCGTCTTTTACGACATCCACGAGCAAAGTAAGGATTGGTAGTATTCGCAGCCGCTACCACATAATGGTTCTGTATATATATTGATGGATAATACATTAGATCACCAATATTTTTTTAACTGTGTGTATCGTAAAAGACTATTCAGGGATATAAGCAGATAACATCACCAGAATAGTAAGCAGGATCGGTTCACCCGGTCCTCTAGTATAGGGTCCCCCAAATCGAGAAATGTTCTTTAATATTTGGAAACCTTTAAGATGCCTAAGCGATTTCCTAAAAAAGATGAAGTATATTCAAATGGCTCCTCAAAAATAGTTTAGAGTAGGTCGCACAAACTATTAAAATAATAACACTATTTTTACGGATTACATCGCGTTTGTATTTAATTTTTAATTTCGCGACGCGACGTTTCGAACACTTTACAGCGTTCATGGTTGCAGGAGGACCCTATATTTTGTAGTGGTATTGTTGCATGATAACGATACCTGTAAACAGATGATGTCCTTATGATGTTATCAAAACCGATCAACGTTATCGTGTCATTCATAAACCCAATTTTCCTATACTTTGTATTCACGGCTAGCGGCTGGACGATAGACTGAGGGGTAGGTACATTTGACATTGCCACCCGGACCAGAAAACGCAGTACGCCACTGCTAGACGGCACAATAAATTATTTCTTAGTAAAGATGGGAATCGTTTTAAACGTTAATAGTGGCACTATCGTTATCGCTTAAAGATCAGTGAACGTGACAGACATGGCACTAATGCTTTTAAATGAATGCCATAACAATAAGGGTAATTTCGTATGCAGTTTTATGGTGCCACGTTACAGTTAGTTACACCTTCATGGTCCGCCAAAATCTCGCCATGCATTGTGAATACAAAATATCTATTTAACTACCTCTGGTATGTTTATTTATAATTAGTAGGCAGTTTATAATTAAAATAAATATTCGTGTATTGACTGAGTAGGAATCATCATCCTACTCTTATTCTAATTAATTGGTCGACGCAATGTGAGCTCTTCTTCTATCGTACATATTGCAAAAGTTTTAGCAATAGTTTTATGATCGATTATTTGCATCCGACATCAACCCTCTTTAGGAATGTAATTGTTGACCAGACGGTATCAAATAGAGTTGATTCAGTGCGATGTAAATCTTTCACGAGTCAAGAGTAGAAAAACTCGAAACATACCGTCTTATCAATCATTTTTTTCAATGTTTTTTTTAGTTCATAGTTAAAAAACGAATTATATATTCTTCTGAAACTATAAAAAAGAATAACACACATAATACGTGGATATTTTTGTGTCTCCCTGTAATTTCATCATCAGCCTATCATATCCAATGTTAGACATAGGTCTCTCCACACTATTCACTAATCACCACGCTTGTTATTTTGCTTGGAAAGTGATGTTCTTTCGGCCAAAACTGCATGCACACTCTCTTAGTGATCTCTCAGTCTCTTTTCAAAGCTCACGAAAGTGTAAGAATGACTCATGCGTAATAGACATGTGTAATAACATTTCAAATATTCTGTGGCTACACGACGCCACATTTTAATACCTCCATTCATACAGATTTTGATTTCACAAGTCTATAAAACCTCACATTCTCAGCCTATCTAAAGAAACTTGTTAACATATCATTAAAATTTCATTACCCACAGTGGTTGGGATAAGGCGAATGAGAGAACAATTCAATGAAACAAGGATTATAAAATGCATAACTGGGAATCTTTTCCCGTGACGCCCTCGACCTCTAAGTAACAGTTAGTCAGATATCAGATCAATTCCACGTAAAAATGAATAATGTTATACGCGTCGATACGAGATGAAAAAAAGTTATGACTCAGATACTATTGATATTCATAGTATGGTAAGAGGTTTTTAGGTGTTTAGAATGTTTAGATAAATACAAATGTATGTACTATTAAGATGTAAAATATTGATAACAGTAATGTGATGAGTAGATAATGTCACATGTTAAACAAATAATAAACGCTCTCAAACAAAATTATCAGAATATAAAAAGTCATTTAGTCATTTTTTTTTCCATACAATAATAGATTTCATTGATAATAAATAACATTAAACTAAATATGAAATACGAAAAATACATATTTAAAAACATCTAAGATTTTCCCTTGATTCAACCCTGGTTAAAACATCTATACGTATAAAACACTTTGCCCAGAATTACTGACTGACTGGTGGCTCAACGCACAGCCTAAATCGGTGATCGTAGAGACATGAAACTTGAAGGGTTGTGTTCTTTGTATGACGTAGGTATCCGATAAGAGGGGATTTTCCAAAACTCTACCCCTAAGGGAGTGAAAAAGGGGACAATTTGTATGGGACAACGTAATTCCATGGTCCAATCTACTTAAAATGTTGTATAAACATTCTTTAACAGAGTTGAAGGAAGGCGTGTTACGTATTTTCTTAAAATTCCTCCCCTAACGGCATCAAAAAGGGGGAGAAAGTTATTTGGGGGGTGATATGTTTCGAAATTGATATCAATATTCCTTAGTACTTTTGATTTAATATATCTACAAACAACATTTTATTTTGACGCATGTTTGAAAACTCAATCCCATTTTATTCATAAAAACGTTGAACTCACATAAAAGCTTGGTGCAATACAAATATTCTTTAAAATTGAAATGTCTCGAAATTCATCGTATTATATTAGTACTGCATTTGAAGATTTATAATCTTTAGAAAGGTCATGCACTTTTAGGACACGTCCTCCTGGGGACAGATTTAAAAATTTAAAATGATAAGTACGAGAACATTTTGGTTATAAAATATAAGAATTATTCCATATTAAAAAAAAAACATGTAAATTGCAAATATTTAAATCTGATTTTGTTTACGAATTTTATCGCGCCTGTATTTGATTGTTATATCCCCCGTTTCAAACACTTATGGCTTTATTACGTATGACTTTCATATACATATTTTTATTTCATTTAATTTTATATTTGAAGTTGTATTATATTTAAAGTTTTATTATATTTTTTATTCCATTTGTTATGTATATCTACAGTTTTATTATAAATTTATTCGTTTTCTAAATAATCAGACGTCTTAATATCGATAAAAATGACGTTGAACAATATCATTACATTGAGAGAAACATGCATTCATGTCATAGTTATAAAAGTATAAAATAAACGTTCAAGAATTTCAACTATATTCATTAGACGACCATTGTACATCGAAAAAGAACTCGTGGACATTATAAAAAGAAAAGTAAATTTCTAACAACGCCTTTAATTAGAGGAGAAACATTAAGTGTCATGTGGAAAGGGCAGTCTCCGTGTTCCAACGGTCGTATTGAACCATCGGAGCATGTCTGAGCTAATTGAATTTTATTATTTTAGCTTTAGTAATCGATGCTATATTTTAGTTAAAATGGAAGAGACTTCCGTCTAATGGATTTTAATTAAATGTTATTGAGTTTGGTAGTAATTTGATGAAGCGAGCAAATCAAATATCAATTAAATTTTATGAACAAAATTTAATTTTAAACATAGTTTCAAATTAAATAAAAAAAAATATTTTTGCTTATTACTTCTTTTTTAAATACAATTTATATACAACTGTCAATAGGAGGCCAGATCAGTTGACATAAGATTTTTTACCGATTTTGCTCTCTTGCAATGATATATAGATAACGCAATCTGCCTATATTCTTTAGTGCTCTTAATACATCCGCATGCAAAGTGGTACTGGTACATTATTCATAGTCTGGCTTAGCTGAATATTTTTTATTACGTAAGCGTTTTGTCATAATTATATTTAATGATATCTAACAATTACGTGCTAGGTTTTTTCATAATAATTACTAGATTTTTGTATTGTATGAATCTTGATCATTTTTTTGCACTCTAGTGGCTGAATATGATTCGTGTCAAGTGTTAATTATGGCATTTTAATTAAGGACATACACTTAGATTTTATTCTAAGTTTTCATTTTATTTAAGTGAAGTTACCTGCTAATATCTTTTTATCGCCTTAGTGGTATTTCACTCGGGTGCAGGCTGTATAAACTAATGTACAATTATATTAAAAAAAAATCACCATTTTACACTGCAATTAATTAAAAAAAAAATTATGCAATGATCAATTAAGATCAATGTTTTTAAATCTCAATGTTTTACCAATTGAAATTCCGGTGCGGATATCGTCTTACCAAAACATTTACCACATAAGTGCTAACCAGACGAATACAGTAATAACTTGTTTTTCACAAAAAAAAACTTATGAATCATTTCTTGCAGGAAACCGGTGATAGTGAACTCTCCAGTTCGAGTAATAGCCGAGGCTTACTGATTCATGATCATTCAGGTTTGTGATAATAATATTATACATCTTAGGTACCTACTAGGGATGTGAAATTTATAACAAAAACTGTCATGGATTTCCAAAATAAAAATATATTTGGCACCGTAACTGATATAAAAATTTCGAATAAATATTTTCAGAAAAGATAATGATGATGAGGACTATCGGAGAGGTTCGGAATCTGTATACGTTACGTTTTTTTTTAACCAACCGAACCGACGGCCTCGAAGTAAGTTTCTCAAAAGATCAATAACAATCACAAAGCTAGCATTTTCCTTTTACAATTAAGTAGCTACTTAAAGTTCCATACGTAATTGAAACTATCGGAAAATGTAGGATAATCAAAAATAATATTATATCATAAACGTATCTGGAATCGGTATACGGTATACCTAGTGTTATTATAATATCAGTAAACCCTATCCAGATCCGAATCTTCATATTCGCAACATCCCTATTCATTGCTAATATTTTTCCTGTATCTATACTTAGGTACTAAATTAAAAAGGACATTGTGCCTTTTGTGCAGTAAATCGTTAATCAATTACGTATTGATGTCATCACTTACATCATTTATATTTCTTATGCACCAAACATGAATAGTATTTAAAAATATTCTAGAATTATTATTCTACAAGTCAATAACTTGTTTTGATAATATAGTTCTTTTTTTTGTTTAGTTTATAAAATATTATTTACTAAATAACAAATGGCTTAGAATATTCTTCTTATCTTATTTATTAGTCATACACACTACTTTGTTACACGATTTTCAACTAAATCTATTGAGAAATTAGTTTCAGTGTTCATAACACATATTTATACACTGCAATATATGTTTTTAGTCCAAATAACAAAAATAATCACAACTATTATAGTTCAAATAAACTTTTGAAATAAAACTAGCCCGAGAGGACTTACTGTGACTCATCATTCATTCTCCTACTCTATTATTCCAATTACTTGGGGTCGATACAGTATGTAGGTACTTTTCTTTCACAGTACATATTGTAAAAGTTATTGGCAATATTTTTATGATCGGCCGCCTGCCAGACGTCAACCCTCCTTGGGAATGTAATTGTTGACTAAACGGCATCAGGTGGAGATGGCCCAGGTCGTTATAAGGCTCTTAGTCGTCTTTTACAAAGCAAAGTAAGGGATGGTAGTATTGTTAGCCGCTACCACACAGCTTAGGACTTACTGTGACTATGAACGCTATAAAGTGTTCGAATCGTCGGTAAATTAAAAATCAAATACAAATAGAATAAAATCCGTAAAAATAGTTTAATTTTAAACGTGTAATACTTGCGTAAACATAACACCATAATGAAATGTTTTTCCACTTGGTGACTCCTTGTCACGGACAAATGTGAAATCGTAAAAATCGCCTGAAGGAACATCCTAGTGAGATCGCCAATCCCCGCGTTATTATGACAATAATAGCACCAAAAGATGACTGCGCCACTCAGTAATCATTAGGGATACCAAAATCCAACAGTTGATGGCAAAAGTCTGATTGATGATGAGGAATTAAACTTTAGTTCACTTTTGTCTTCAGTATATTTTGTGTTTCAGATTACAACTTAAATGATTACGAAGAAGGACCACAGTATGAATATGGACATGAATACCAGTATTATGATCCTCATCATGATTCCCGTCGCCCACATGGCTACGAGCACTATGGCTACGCACCTCATTATTATGTAGGACACCATAATTACGATAAGGGACATTATTATAAATACCCAAAACATGTAAGTATAACTAATCTTGCAACTAAGTCATTAGAATAGTGGTAACTTGAAAGTTATGATTAGATAATAAAATTGAAGAGACGGAAACTTGAAACAAAACCCTATACCAACACGTCTGACCAAAGCGCTATACCGCTTTGGTCAGACTTAGGTGAACTTCCCTGCCATTACGGAAGAGGCCCGAGCCCAACAGTGGGACATATATGGGCTGTGATGACGATTATGATGAATAAAATTTAAAACAGTGAATAATTATGCCATAAATATCACTAGTGGTGACCGTGGCCACCTGATGCCGTTTGGTCAATAATTACATTCTCAGTTGACCTCAGGTAGACGGTTAGTCAGAAAAAATATTGCCTATAACTTTTGCAATATATATCCCAAGAAATTGAGATAGCAGGAGGAAACAGAGGGAGCAGGCGAATGATGATCCTTAGTGGTGACGGATTAAGACATCGATACCATATCATATTTTCTCGAGGTAGCTGTTAACTTTGAGATCACAAGGAGTTTCGGCAGCAGCACTCTCATGCAGAAGTTACAGCAACAACTGCGATCGCCATCAAGTGCCAAGCGTGGCGATTATGGCATTATTTACTCTTATGGAAGTTTATGTCCCATAATGAAGGTCCATAGGTTGATGGGTGGAATTATATTTATTTAACGACAAATATCATCATTTTTCTAATATCCTCATTTTAGTTATGTTCAAAATTAATATAACCTTTATACCCATTGATATATAAAAACCCGGGTTTTTTTAATACATAGGTATAATATATATTACATATTTATATTACATAGGTATATTAAATGTGAAACGTTTGTTTCTGTGAACACACCAATCTCTAGCTGTTTTGAAAAAAAAAAACCTGTTCTTATTAGATAACTTGAAAAATCCTTTTTGCATTAGATATAATAATAGCACGATAAAGATTATATAACATATCGCTACAACATATAGGAATTAAGCAGGAACCATTCATGTTACCATACATTACTAGGTAAACATTGTTACCAATGTTTTATAAAATACAAAGTCTTATTAATTTGTCACGTATATTTGGAAATAATTGATACACAGATCTAAAATAAATTTTGGAAATAAATACAGAGTAAATATAGTACTTTAACACATACACCGATCACTTTCGAATACCGATTAACTTGTTTACTATAGTGAGATTATTCTCACTAAAACCTTAATTCCCTAAAACCTTAATGGTAAACCCTTAATTCCAGATGCCATTGACATTGTCGTGGCAACCCTTTACCAGTAACGTCAAGAAATATTGAAATTTAAAATAGAGATGTGATTAATGAGAATACTAGTAATCAAATGTACATAGGCTACGCTAGCCAAGCTGCTTTCATACTATGTGCAGTGCATAGCGTGAAAGTTTCTGAGAAAGGTTCAGAATTTCTATATCAAAATGTTGACTTTTGATGCATAGAGATTGCACACTGACAGTTAAACTAGTAGCTATCTATATAAAATTGCTACGTAATATAAACGTATGCCACAAGTTCAAGAGCGGACTTAATAACGACTATAATTCATTGTCAAGAGATTGTATGCAATATGCATTTATGTTATATAATAATTGAAACTTGAAAGATCCGTGTGAATATTTTGCATCATTAATAGTGGAGTTATTAGACATGTAAAGCAGGTGCTCTTGATTTCATCCGTGTGAAATTTACTTTTATTACGCAACCTTTCGTAATTATTTATTCATGGCGACATCTTTTCCAACTAATATATCAAACTTCGATGAAAGAGAACCTAAATGTTGTCATAATTTTTCAGAAATTATATATTATGGATTCGTGATGACCATTTCTAACATTTAACTCGATATTTGACATGGAATATAGGATTCATATGATATACTGCATTTTTCTTTGTTTCAAGCTCAAGCTTTTTCTATATTGCGAATAAAATTGGACTCTTATACTAAACTGGCCAAAGAAACTAGATAGTGTTATATTTCGAGGTCTCCTTCTCCTGTAATGTTATTTACCTACAACTATCTAATCAACAATTGCCTAGTCATATTTTACGATAACGGTAGGTACTACATATTTGGTTAACCGCTATGACAAAAGCGTTCACGGAAGCATCCCTTAAATTTTTTGAGATAGGGAATATATGGAACTCATTAAGTACCTTTGTCGGGTTCTCGTCTTAGACTTATGTGGATGACGGAATTTATATTACAGTGAAGGTGATGCCGATGCCTCGATTATCGGTTGAGACTTCACTGTCATATACATAATTATATACTTTTTATTTAAAAGGCGTGAAATTTCATCGCGCGGTCATTGGATTCTTTGCTCAAGTGAACTCAATAAAGTCCTCCACTTTCTTAGGCAATTGATACAATAAAGCTGAATTTCTATTTCTGATGAACCCGCATATTTAATAAGAGTTTCATATAAAAATATTTTATTAATGGATTTATAACTGGGTACTCAGATTACCAATCAATCAATTTATTTAGTAATAATTAATGTAATGATATTGGCAATATTCACCTGTACGTCAGATTACGGCTGACAACAGAATATCATTGAGTATTGAAATAAAAAAAATCTTATGCAAAATATGCACCTAATTACATTTCTATTAATTCATTTTAACTGTGCTTTAAATATACTTTTATAACAGTAATTTTACTTTTTTATAACTGTTCTTCATATTTGCTGCCTCTTAAATACTCTAAATTCATAAATATATTATTTCTTTAGAATTTGGAACGTAAGCAACTATGTATTGAGTCTGGACATATTATTGTCATTGTGAAGACTTCCATGAATCCTATAATTCATCTATCATCAATGTTCAGTACAGTAAAACCTGCGCAAGGGGGTAGCTACCATATCAGATAACTTTATGCTGTTCGCCATTTGAATAGTATACTTTCCCGTATAGAAATTTGGCTATATAGTTGAGCGTGCTAACCCTTCATACAATGTTTAACGTTTATTAGAATTTCCATCAAAAATTTGTCTGTGTATTTAGTATCTATCTATGCACAAACCGATTTCATCGGTCAAGGGAATCATAGGTAAGGTATCTAGGTAGCTTAATTGTCTAGTTACGTACTTAGTTAAAGCCATCCATCAGCTTATCAACGTCCACTTTTGGAGTAAGAGTCTCCCTAAGGCCTCACTAAAAAAGATAACGCCATAATCGCCACTCTTGACAACGGATTGGCCATCGCAGTTGATGTTACAAGTTTTCCCGAAAATTTCTTCTGACACCTACCCTGGTGATCCCTCTGGCAGCTTTTCCGACCCATGTTAAAGTAAGGTTTGGTTCCATATTGTAGTTTTAACTTACCATCAATGCGGGACATACCCATATAGGTAGTATGTATGTATTAAAAACAAATATACCTACCTACCTACAAAGTTGAACATTTTTTGTTTTTGTGAGAAATTATTTTATTTAATTTTTATTTATTATATTGTGTTTTGTAGGCATTAGCAACAAAGGCTGCATTGTGGCCATTAGCCGGTATAGCCATACTGGGGGCGGCAGCAGCTCTAGTAACCAATCCTGTTCTTTTACAACTTGGTGTAATTTCTGGGAAACGTAGAAGACGAGACGCAGAAGAAATCAGTACATCCAACTTCACCCCAGACGCATTTAATATCAATTTAGAAAACCTAATAAATAGTGAAAGCAAAATGAAAACTAATAAAGTCGCTGAAGATTTGAAACAAAAACAAATTAAAAACAATAAAAGTGTAGAAATTTCATTAAAAGATAACTTTACGAGAAAAGTATTAGCAAGCAATAAATTAAAAAGTATATCTAGAATCAGTAACAGGAAAAAAGAACTTCCATGGCCAAAACCATCGGTTGAATCGACAACTTATTCACGAAACCGGTATGATAACATTTATGATGATGATAAATTTGTTCCTGTGCCAATTAAAATAAGATCACCTAACCTATCCAGTACTTAATTTTATGAGGGTCAATTACCCTACTCTAATAGAAATACCTACTGTAGGTAATATAAAAATGGAGTAAATTAACAACAAAGAAGCATGTAAAACGAGCACGTAATTATAAAAAAATAATGTAAACTTACCAAAAAAAAAATCTTGCAATAAATTTAAGAATACAAAGAAACGTTTAGATGCATTTTTGATATAAAAAAACAGCACTAAAATTGTCGATAATACACTTTGGAACTTATTGATTTATAATACTGTATGCACACACAATTATAACTAACTCTTTACCACTTTTTTAATTCACATAAAAGAGACACTATTGCATTACATAGATACACTGTCTAATTCAATACACAAACGATCACAGAAATATTGACAAAACAAACTATAAACCAACGATTGTTTAACCCGACGTCATCAAAGCACCGATCATACGGTGTTCGGCTTACGAAACGAGTGAAGTTCGACATCGTCTGTTTGCTCGAGATAGCTGTGTGAAGTTGCCTCCCTATAATATAAAGACCTTTCTTTGTGTGCGCGTTGCGCGTACGCATGCGGTAAGTCGAAATCGAGGGAGCAGTAGCGGTAGGGGTAGGCAACAAGGCGAGTATGATATACCAACAAGACATTAAAGTCATTATTTATGTATTATTATTAGAATATGAACACTAGCGGTCGTAAGGATAGAGATGGAAGTTTAGACACCTTTCGTAAGTTTGACGATGTGTGTGTGGGGCCATGCATAATGATATTAATGGGAGATGTGAACACACGTGGTGCATGTAGATAGATGTATCTAATAACTATTAAGGTTTATACTAACGATGTTTTAAAAAGAAAAGAAACATCTATAAGGTATTGTTATCGAGCCAGATACCTAATTATTCCAATGTGATGATAGGTATAAAAAATAACTATTTAGCGTAGTTATAGAACGAAATGTACCTATGTAACGAAAGCATACTACATAACAGTATTCATAAATTGTTTTAAATATTAATTAACTACGTTTAAAATGAAATGTAATGGATAATTGTATTTATGATAAGCTAAAAATTAAATAAGGCTTCGTTTGTTAACCCCATTATCTAATTGAATGCAACTGTAACATACTGCACTCTAATGCTGATAATACGAACTACTTTATCGCTGTGCTTATAACATTAGCATGTAGTTAGCTTTGATAGATAATAGTAAACATTATATACAACAGATGGCGCTGTAATAAATTAGAGTTATTTAGTGCTGAATTTTTACAAAATCCCTTATAGAATCTTATACCGTATATTTTTTTCTACTATTTGTTTCTTTGATCTATGTGTGAGGAAGAAGGCAGGATAATGTTCAGCCGAGTTCATATAAATCACAGTATTACCAGATAATCTTGCCTCCCCACTTAGCGGGAATCTGTCCAAATGAATGACATTATTTTTATATAAATGCTAGATTTAAAATTTTCATAGATATTACCGTTACTTATACAAGAAATGAGATTTTGCACACTTTTTTTCACGTCTCCTCACATATAACAATAGCAATAACAAGACTAACAACGTGAAATAACATGAGACTAACTTCTCTGCACTTCTATTCACTGTCACAAGTCAAAAGCTTAAATGACTTTTATTGTACAACAAATGACTTTATGGCATTATAAAAACACATGTACTTAATTTAACAAAAAAAAATACAAAAAAAATGAATCTGCACGACATAACACTGATATTTTTTTTTTAAAAATTCTATTTTACCAACCATTTCCCGCAATTAAACAAGGTTTTTTTTTTTTTTTTTTTTTTTTTTTTTTATTGCTTATGGCGGCAAACGAGCAGACAGCACACCTGATGGTAAGTGTCAAGGCCGCCCATGGACCTTTGCCAATGGTATAGCTAGGCCGCTGCCTACCAATACAACCCTGAACCCACCCCAGTTAGGCTTCCGGCTCTCTCGCTCACCGAACGAAGCGCAATAGCACATTGCTATTACTCAGACGTCGATCTTCTGCGAGAGTGTGGTACTACCCCGGACGGACCGGCCCGCGGCTGTAGACAGAGAACTGTCCACAGCGTGGTCCTACCACAATATTAAACACGAGTATATATTGTATCGACCCCAAGTAATTGGGATAAGAGTAAGAGAATGATATAGTAGAGAGGCATATGCTGCTGTTGGGGATAAGTCTAGGACATATTCATATGAGATTGGCCTATTATACTACGTGGATCAGATAATTTGGCATTTAGATTTTTTTTCTTCTGCATATAGATGTTATTTTCTTACCATGTAGTTATCTTGTACTATAGTCGTGGCAAAGGAAGGAGAAACATTCAAATGATATATAGACTCATAACAATTAATTATTCATCGTAGAATTATCATACGTGCAAATCGAACGCATTACACGTAGAGAGCCACTATTAAGATCACCAAACGCCATATTTATCCAGTTATCAACCATCAACTTGACCATTTTCACCGAAGCTAGTTAAGATATTTAGATTTTAACAAAACGACGATGACGACGACTGCACAGATAGCGTAGTGGTTATGATATAGACCTCCCGTGCCAGTGCTATTGGTTCGATTCCTACACAGGACAATATTTTGTGTGATCCACAAACTGTTGTTATAATTCTGAATGTAATTTGACTGCGTTAATTGCATGTTTGTAAAGACCCCCGAAATACAAGGATGTCTTTAAAAATCAACCTATACATACACACAAGTAAACTCCATTCATTTGTTTTATATATCATATATTTTTTACAAATTATTTCATGATAAAAATAATTAATTTTAACCATAAATGTGGAGCATTATATACTTATTCCACTGGATCACTCTGGACTTTGTTTATAACTTGAATCCATACTGAAACAAATTAAGGAGTACCTTATTTAATGTGTTAATATTTTCGAAACTGTAATATTAATGCGAAACTATTAATATTTTATATTAAAATTTTAATGACTTATTATCTTTTTTTTATCGTCTTATTACACCATACATGTATCACTATTAGGACGGATCTCTATATACCACGCTGGTTAGTGGGTTGAAATTGAAATAAGGTTTTATTCCAATTCTCATTCGTCTTAGTAGGATGTTATTTGGCTGCATAAGCACAATGGTCGTAGTAGCGACCTCCCATGCCGTGTCGTGGATTTGATCCCGCGCAGCATAGCATAGGATTATTTACGTCAAGTATTTGTATGTTTGTGAATTCCCCCACGATACAAATACAATATTTATTCTTTAATGCTCAGCATTCAGGTCTGAACACTCAGGTGTTCTCTTTTCAAAAGAATGAAGAAATAAAAATTAGTGGAAACACTTCACTGTAACTACCAAGAGTAACTAAACGAAGTTGTTCTTTAGTGCTGGGTGCTGTCTTTTAAAAAGAGATAAGGAATAAAAGTTGGTAGAAACACTTCACTTCAGTTTTCAAGAGCGATTAAACGAATTTACTCTTTAATGCTGGGTGCTGTGTTTTCAAAAGACATTAGGAATAAAAGTTGAAAAACACTATCAAGAGTGATTAAACCAAGACTAAGCTAAGCAATAAGTAAGCAGAGATTTTCTCTTTTCCTTCTTCTATATTGCTATCTAATCTACATTTGGATACATGTCTCCTTATACAATTAAAGGCAAATTTTCATATAGGTATTACGCTATATAGCATATGTATTTTCGATTTTTCTTCTTTTGCAGTAAAAATCTCTTTTACAGAAAGGAAAGTAGTTTGCTTTTAGAGTGAATGAATTGTATTTTTATCTTACCTCCATTAATAAACGGAGTAAAGTAAAGGTTATGTGAGTTTTTTTGTTATAATTAATTAAATGTTTACCAACCAGTAGTTAATTAAATGTTTACCAACCTTAGGAGCAGTCTCTACAGAACATTTAAAAATCATCGCCGCCCTGTCACAGCCATCTTCTCCATCAGAAACTGTTGCCTCATTTACTAAAACAATTAAATATAATCATTAAAGATATGCTATGTTAATGATTATTTTTGTGTATAGTTGGAGATGAATGGTTGAATAAAATACCTTTGACACAAATATCAGCAACTTTCTTGGCATTTTCTAATCTTTTTTCGTCTCCATTCTTCATTTTTTCAGCTACTTTGTATGCATAGTCTATATCATATAATCCAGTTTTTGTCATCTGTAATTTATTTGATATTTAATTTAGTAAATTCCACAGTTAATTAAAATTATATCTTTATTTTTTTGGTATTATAAAACAGAAATCACTAAATTCGTGAATATATTGCTCATTGCTGTTATTATGATATGTGTATATAATCTAAATCCCACCACAAATATAAATGTAAAACTTGGATATTATGATATGGTTGTTGAGTTCACTAACAAAAGTATAGAGATCTAAATGGCTGCCAAGTTCTGAACTCTGCTTGAAATCTATTTATAAGAAAAGAAGAATGTAGTAACTATAAAACACAATTGTTCTGTCTTTTTTCTACTATAAACAATGTTTTCCCTTTGTAAAAAAACAAGTCATTTTTCTAATACAAAAATGTTTAAATTTGTAAATACGGCTTTTTTAAATTCCAATAGTCGAATTATTTACATAAAGCAAATAACTTATGATCTGTAGAACCTCATTTGAGTTGATTAGTTCACCGGTACTACTTAGTTATAATATAGGTACTTGTTATAATATATATATATTTTCCTAATCAAACTGATTAGGGGCCGTCCATTAATCACGTGAGATTTGAAAGGGGGGGGGGGGCGGTGTTTGACAAAAATCACGAAGCCCTAAACCTTCATATTCTTAAACCTCAACCTCACCACGTATCACCAAGGGGAGCGGGGTTAAAAAATTCTAAAAAAAGATCACGTGATTAATGGACGTCCCCTTATGACAATTTTGATTAGATGAGCAAGTTTACTGTAGGTATTGTAAAGGTTCCTTTAAATGTCTGATTTGTTGGTAAAAATCAATCAAGTCAAATGTTAAGATTCAGTGGCAAATAAGTTTTTTACTTTATGCAATGAATTCGACTATTAGAATTTAAAAAAGAGGTTCAAAAAACAATTTTGTAATTCGCATATCTATACTACAATTTTTCTTCCCAGTTAGAATATCTACACGTTATTCTTGGAACACTCGCAGCATGTCTTACTATCGTTAGTACAATCCATGAATTTGTATTATGTGCATATACTTTCAAAGACAATGATATAAAAAGATAACAAACGTTACATTTTATCGTCACGTCACACAAAAACATTCAATCAAACGAAATATTCATCATGTATTTTTTTTTTTTTTTGGGGTGGGTTATGGTCGGCGCTCTTCTCGCACCACTCCGTCCGGGGCGACAGAGAGGCGTAAGCACGCATACCCGTAACCCACCCACGAACCTCGCCTACGTCGTTGGACCGGCCGCTGGAGCAGCGTGAACTTGTCGTCAGTGGCCGGCCCGATGGAATACCCCCTGAGAGGTACCCTCCCCTTGAGCGACGTTCCCCCCCCCCCCCCCGGGGCGGACGTCGTTCCCTCCTCGCGCGGTCAGCCTCTCGGCGGGTGACGGACTAATTCCCCGGTCCAGTCACCCGCATTCATCATGTATAACCTGACATCCACCTACTTATATCCCATTACTTAGGAGCAATGCGATATTTCCTCTTGTTCAACACATTTCTATCTAGCATTTCTACGTACACTCATTCTTTTTCTATCCTAATCATACTTCGTACAAGCTATCATACTTTTTCTTTGATTATTTTAATTTATTATTTGAACTTAATGTATATAATCAAAACTTTTTTAACCACATTACTTTCAACATCACTTGTTTTAAACCAGCAGAGTTGCGTGTGATATTATAAATATATAGATTTATTATGAGGTTGTATAGACTATAGGTATATATAAATATACTAACGACACCAGATTCCTTATATGCACAAGCCAGAAGACACTTCGTTTTCATCTTAGTAGGCACTACATACTTTTGCAGATCCATCAACTCCACCATATCCACAGAAGAATCCTTATTGCATTTCATTATTAATTTAGTCAGTTCCATCTTAACTTCTTCTTCTGTGAGACTCTTTTTAGAAATATCAATATTATATTAATTATAAAACATGTCAAACATTGGTATAATGTAAAAATCATCATCATTCTCCTACTCTTATCCCAACTGCTTGGGGTCGATACAATATGTACTCTTCTTTTATAGCACATATTGTAAAAATTATTGGCAATAATTTTATGACCGGCCGCCTGCTAGACGCAACCCTCCTTGGGAATGTAATCGTTGACCAAACAGCATCAGATGGAGTTGGCCTAGGTCGTTATAAGGCTCTTAGTTGCCTTTCACGACATCCACGAGCAAAGTAAGGGTTGGTAGTATTCGTAGCCGCTACCACACAGCTAATATATAATGTTAAAATCATCATAATCATCAACTCAAAAATTCTATCGATGCGAGTCTTGTGAAGATGCATGGATATTTATTCTAGTTAATATTTATGACTCCTTCAAAGGAGGCTAGCTAGTCTCACTGCAACGTGGGTTGCCATAATAAGCTTTTGTTTCAAGTTTTCCCTCATAACTTAACTGCGTAGTGCAGTTAAACTATTCGCATATTTCTCTTAATCGATTTTATGATACAATACGATATAAGGGAAGGGGTGGTGCTATTAAAGTTTTATTAATTTTTTACAGGGTGAACCTCTACATTAATATAGCGTAATATAAAAATAATATACTATGATTTGTAAAGATTGTTTGTAAAGTTGCCCATCCGTTATAGCATATATCCGTTTAGCCATGTTTTTTTTTATATATTCCTTATACTTTATTCTATTCATTGTTTATTCATCATGTTATTTTTTATACATTACATGGTATAGCCATAGCTATGTTTTTTTACGAGGGAATCGTAAGTTGTTTTGTAAATTAAATCGTATTTTTTTTTGTATAACATTAAAGTACTATTTAAGTATTTAAATAATACCATGAGCATAGGGAAAACTTAAATTTTCCCTTTCTGGTGATGGACAAAGTATATAAATGTGTTATTGACTCGTAAGACACATAGAGGATGTTAACGAAATAAATCACAAGAAAAAAAAATTCGAAATAAAATTTTACGCTGATTTACGTGATTTAGTATAATAAACAAAGTTGCATTATATTCTATCTCATGAAATTTTTCGAGCTTATCCCTACGGATATTCTTCATCTTATTTGACTAAAGAATACTAATATTTAGTATAAGAAGATGAAGAATAACCGTCGAAATAGTTAGGTATAGAAGATATATGCTATTGATCATCAAATCATAGAAAAGTTAAATACAACATTTATGGTTCTAGCTTAAGAATTTTTACTTCTAATCTAAGAAGCGTATCTAAAAAAAATATAATGTATATTACGAATACTTACATGAATACAGCAGCACATTGCTAGCACAAGTAATAGTACAATTTTGGACATAATTTGAATAGCTTTGCTGTATCTCCAACAAAAGTGAATAGATCATAAAGTGCTACTTCTCTTTATATAAATACGAAAAATAATTACAATGCACATATTAAATAAAATTGTCTATTATTGATAACAATAAATTTATTTTTTTATGTAATTGTAGGTTTAATTTGGTTTAATGATTTTTTTCGCTGATCTGTGGTTGATACAATCTTTATATTCGTATCCGGTTGTAATATGAACTGAGCATCAATTAAAATAATATTTCAGATTGTTTTATAGATTGTCTCGTTGATTCAATAGTGTAAGCATGCGGTAATCAATCTTGTGTGTCATTTTGAATTTTGGGTCGGTCATAATAGACTAGATTTTCTTTCGCATAACAACAAGCACGTCTGAAACTGCTCTTGGGAGCTCTGAAATATCTCAGGACACATCTCATAAAACTTAGTACTATTTTTTATTCTTGGTGTCACACACGATTGAAGAAAATCTTGTTTTTATATTGTGGCCAAGGGCTATGTTAAATATGAATAAGTCATATTAGAATTTAAAGAAGTATTTATTTCTATATAATAACAGTGTATAATAACAGTATTCTGTGTTGTAGGGGGCGGCTATATAAACTATTGCCAATAACTTTTACAATATGTACTATGAAAGAAGAGTACATATTGTATCGACACTAAGAACTTGGGATAGGAGTAGGATAATGATGATGATGAACAATAATAATTTACATACTATCAAAGTGACACCACGAAGTCAATCTAATCAGCAATAGGTTTCGTTTTATCACTGTCGAGATTTCGGAATGGTCTATTAGTGTTTTAAATTCGATTTGATTTCCATCTGGAACAATATCTTTTTTTTTTGCTTATGGTGGCAAATGAGCAAGCAGCACACCTGATGGTAAGTGTCACTGCCACCCATGGAACTTTGCTATAACCAAGGCTATAACTAAGCCGCTGCCTACCATTACAATCCCCAAACCCACCCAGTTAGGCTTCCGGCTCTCTCGCTCACCGAACGAAGTGCAATAGCACATTATCATTACTCAGACGTCGATCTTCTGCGAGAATGTGGTACTACCCCGGACGGACCGACCCGCGGCTGTAGACAGAGAACTGTCGCAGCGTGTTCCTACTACTATTCAATATACAATTCTGTGTAAGACAACAAAACATTGTCCCGACATATCTGGCTCCATCCATCAATTAATTTATCAATTATTCTTATTTATCCAACCATTCATCCATCCAGACACACATTCATCTACCTATGGATAATCTTACTATATTTACTGCAATACCGTAGCAAACCATTTTTTGCTTTCGTTGCGAATTATGACTGCATCCTTTTTTACGACGGCTATGTTCCTGTCTCGTAGTTTAGTCGCCCTATTTACAGCTTTCATCCACTGAAGATGACTATTTCACTCACTACTCGTAGCAGATGAACTAGCATTTACGAAAATCTATTTGAGAGACGAATTATCTCATACATACATATCATCACGCCATATCCCTTGCAGGGTAGGCAGAGAGAACAGAGTGCCAGAGAACTATATCTTTGCATACTTCACTCGCTTCCTCAACATTCATAATTCTCTTCATACACGCTCGCCGGTTTCGGAGACTCTTGACTCCACCTTCCTTCAGTACATGACCGATCTGGTCTAGGTAGGTTAGTCTCGGTCTCCCTCGGTACCTACATCCTTCCACTTTCACATTGTATATCTTCTTCACCAGACGTTCGTTCAGCATTCTTTCCACATGTCCGAACCATCGGAGCATTCCCTTTCGCATCTTTACACCAATACTCTCTTTCATACCTACTCGCTTAGAACTATCTCATAATTGGCAATAATGTTTCATTGTTTTGTATGAAACTACTAGCACAAAAGGAAACAGTGGAGAGGGCTTGAGACAGATGACCCCTGCTAGACAGGCGAGAAAGACGCTGTGCTCTTTTTGAGAGCTTTTGTGAAGATGAACCTAGGCCGTGATTAATAGGCAAGTCGTGAAGTTAGATGCCGTATACTCTGAAGATAAATTTGTGCGACTCACTATGTTTTAGTGAGTATTCTGATGTAGTTATACTTGCAGTATGAGTTACTCATGCAGTAGCATCAGCTGATATTAAATACCTCCTTACTATTATGTTTAGGGTGAATGCACAAATGATTTATCCGCTGTACCAAAAGAAAAGAACTGTGTCACGTTCTAGTAACCAACTTTTAAATCTAAAACAAAAATAAATAATACGTAGCTGTAGTACTAGAAATTCACCGTATAATAATATTGATCATATAATTGCAAGTACAGTTATTTTTTTAGAAAAAAGCACCACGTAGAAATAAAATGAATGAATGAAAAAAGTCTTTGTGTGACCGGCGATTTCATAAACATACATTTAACGAATATGATGAACACCCAAACTCGGAACAATAATTTGTAGAGTCTTGCGCAGGGATCGACCCCCGACATTCTGCAAAAGTTCTTGGTACTTAAACCACTATATCATCTGAGCACCCATATTTATGTAACATATAAATACTTCCAAGCATCATTCATCATTCAGCCGCCCACTGCGGAAGTTAGCCTTCTGCTTATATGTGGGTATTATACCGTATTAGCCACGCTTAGCAGGCAAGTATCGAGTTGTTATACCTTTGTCAAGAGTTGTTGCTCATTCTCAGGGACTAAGTAAGGGACGTAACAATCACATTCTTACCTCATATATCGTGTATTAATTTACGAAGTGTTGCAATAGATGTGGAATAAAAACTTAAGACAGTTTACCTCAAAGAACTCCTTTTGTATATACATTAATAATTAAGAAAATTTCAAGTTAATTAATGGTCGAAAATACTGTTATATTTATTTTATTACCATAATTAATCATTTTCTTTTATTGCTCTTAGTGGCAAACGAGCAAGTGGTACATCTGATGGTAAGTGTTCCTGCCGCCCATGGACCTTTGCTATACCAGGGGTACAGCTAGGCTGCTGCCTACTGATAAAAACCCCAAACCCACCCGGACAATTGGCCTGCCGGCTCTCTCGCTTACGGAACGAAGCACCGCAGCATATTGCCACTGTTCAGATGTCGATCTTCTGCGAGAGTGTGTTATTACCCCGGATGGACCGGCCCGCGGCTGTAAACAGAAAACTGTCAACAGCGTCCTACCATTACTCGCTCCTCACACTACAATTGGATCAAAAGGATAGCGGAATGGTATCCAGGGAATGGAAAGCAGAGAGGAAGATTGGAAAAAGTGGGTAGAAAAAATGTTGGAGAAAGACAGTGTTGGGTCGCTACAAATGAAGGTAACTTGCGGAGAACTATGTTCTAAGAAAGAAGCCTGACCCGATTGCTGATTATAAAAGGAGTAATTAAAAATACAACTTTGCTACATTTAGCTTAACTTATGACCTGTTTTTGAGGTACTTTTAACAGTAGTTTAACCGTTGGATAGCGCTATTGGTTTAGTAACATGTCGAATTGCGTAATTTATATTTTTATATTCTATTTTAAGTATAATAAAAAAAACAAAAGGTAGAATAAAAAAAAAATATTTTTATTTTACTTTAAGGTAGTAACGATACAGAATTATAGGAAAAGCATAGTTATATATAATTTTATATGTACTTCCTCTATACTACTCTTATGTATACCTGTATAACCAGTATAGCCCTTACCCATAGACACATTAGTTACATCTTTTTTATGCTTATTTTGATTTATGGTACATTGTATTACATTTATTGTACATTTTGTTTTCACTGCACAATATGTAGATTTTCGGCTCATACGATGTCAAACTGAAAATAAAAACAAATATTTTACTTTCACAACTTGAAAATGGACAAACCACTACAATTACATATGATAAATGCTTAGGTATCCAAAAGACGGCCACCGAAGACAAAGATCGGGTACCGGTGGCCCGCTCGCACGGCGAAGAGAGGTGTTTGCAGGGTGGGTCCATGGGGTTGCGCGCCGCCTCTTTTGTCGCCCCGGATCGATTTATCGGGGCGCGAGCACATCCATGGTCCCCTCAGGACAAAAAAAAAAATAGTATCTAAAAGACGATTTCATCACTGCTGATATAGCAAAATGTCATATGACTACGAGAATTTCAAAGTTTTCTAGAATAATTAGAATAATCAATTTATTGGTAAATATAGTATTTACAAGTCAAACATCTACATAAACTATCATCAAACGCATTCATTAAATAATTTCATTTTTCGTGATAATTTGTCATAAATAATATAATATAAATTAAATTGTAATAAAATATTAAGGAATTAATGCATCCTCATAAATACACAGGAGTCAATAAGGATTGTTCAAATGTGAATTGTACAATTTAATTATTAAAGCTATCTTAACCTAGGGACAAAATCCTATACACGATAGAAAGCCTTTTCAACAAGCCATGACTTTAATTTATTTTTAAACATTGGCAAGCCAGATGCGTCGGTTATATATTCAGGCAGTTGATTATATAAAGTGGGTCCCATCACGTGTGTCAATTTGTCGGATTTGGCAAGATAATAGAATAGATCTCTTCATAGCGCTCTATGTGACTTAAGCGTCATTAAGAGACCAATATTCATTACTACATTTCTGTGCCGCAAGTTACTGCCGGTAGCATACACTATTCGTAGACCTACATGTTTGAGACACTGTGGAACATTGGACGTGAACATCATCTTCCTGTTCGCACTTAGTCCGTAATGGGAGGGAAAATGACCTACTATAACACGCTGGTCAGAGTTATTGGTATAGGGTTTTTTTCGAGATTTCCTTCTCTTGCATTGATGTTATATGCGTATTATATCCCTTAGTCGGCTCTTACGACCAACCACGGGTAAGATGTGAATGATTTGGTGAATTGTATTCTTACTCCGTCACCATACGGATTTCATCTTACATATTGTAAAAATTATTGGCAACAGTTTTATGATCAGCCGCTGTTTGACGTCAATCGTTCTTAGGAATGTAATTACATTCTACAATTGTAGACCGGACAACATCAGAGGGAGTTGGTTCAGGACGATTTAAAGCTTTCAGTTGTATTTTACGATACCCATAAGTAATGTAAGGGTTGGTAGTATTCGTAGCCGCTATCACACAGCAGGGCAATCTTATGGTGGTACCACACTTCGTTATGCGTTATTTGTTATGCGGCTACTATTTATTTGCCCAAATACTTGAACCCAAACACTTTACGAACATCCTACTCCACACTTCGTGCCATCATGCCCAATATTTGGCACGCCGACACATATGGAATGAATGACAACATGAATGAATGAACGAAGTGTGGGCACTCGACACACATATTCGGCTTATTTCTGTCCTTTGAAGTGTGCAAAAACCGACAAATGGATGGATACGCGTATTTGCTATTCGTGCTTATGCGTTATGTGTGCGCGTAAAGCAAATATAGACGAATGAGACCTCCACACTTCGTCGCATGCGGCCAATAATGCGCATAACGAATAACACATAGCGAAGTGTGGTGCCACCATTAGAGGAGACCACAAAACGGTGGTCAATATTGGGTGAACGCATATAACCATTTTTAATTCGTCTTAGGGCCGTCTATTAATTACGTGAGGTTCGAAAGGGGGGGAGGGGTTTGACAAAATTCACGAAGTCCTAAACGTTCATAGTCTTAAAACTCACCACGTATCACCAAGAGGGAGGGGGAGTTAAAAAATGCTAAAAAAAAGATCACGTGATTAATAGACGTCCCCTTATCTAGGCTAGTTTAAGCTTTGCCAGTTATCCACACGTTTTAGTTAACTTACATATGGGGCCTTTTCCATAGTACACTGCATAATTAATGCTGCTCGTTCGCAGCCTTTATTGCCATCACTTACGGTGACATCATTTACTAAAATAAAAGAACAAAATATTTAATTAGGTCATTTGTCATTTTAAGCATATGTAATACTATATTTCTGTGTTACCATTAGCTGATATTAATTGAAGTTCTTGGGTAGTCTTTTTACTTGGGCTACATAATTACAAACTTCTTATTTCTTTACTTTAAAATCACATATATTATGATTATCCAATTGAGGTAATGAATTCAGATATTGGTAATAGCTAGGCCCATTACATTTTGGGTTTTTACATTTAGTTTTAAGTAAACAAGAATCAAGATGACTGACTACATGATATGAAGGTTTCTCAGATTTATGTCAAAATCATTCAGCAGCTTCCTTGTGCATATTAATTTAGAATACATAAAAAATTACCGCTTTTACAAGCTTCTGTAAATTCAACACTTTTCTGCATTTTAACAGGATCATCTGACAAATATGTTTCAGACATTTTGTTCACACCTTCAATCCAAAGTTGTCCTTCATCGTTCATCTGAAATTATTATTATAATATTAATTTGGACTGCATAGAATCCGAAATCGTTGATATGCCGGCGTATCGTGTCAAGTGTAACAGGTTTGAATCCTATGCACGACAATATTTTGTGTGATCCATAAATTTTTATTGTCTTTTTACAATGTCTGTTGTCTCTAAGGAAATAATCCTTGTATCCTGCGAGCAACTTTACAAATATACAATTAATGCAGACAAATTACAGACCAGACCTAGACTCGGAACAACAACTTGTGGATCACAAAAAGTATTGTCCTGCGTGGGAATCGAACACTGGCACAGTATGTATGCTATTTATGTTCTGGGTGTACCTTGTGTCCCGTAATTATATGTTCGTAATGTCCCACGCAACGCACGTATGCAATATCAAAAATTAAATGGCATATCCTAGGCATATCAGAGATAAGAAGAGAAGGATATAAAATTGAAGATAGAGGTAGCTATCTATTCTATTATTATGGAAAAACAAAGGGAGAAAAAGGAGTTGGTTTTCTAGTTAAAAAGCAATATAATACAGTAGTACAAGACTTTATTGCGATATCTGATAGAGTTGCCTTGCTCCAAGTTAAAATATATGAAAAGTTATTTAGTATAATCCAAGTTTATGCTCCTACTGCCACATCCTCAAAGGAAGATATAGAAAATATGTACTCCGATTTAGACGTAGCAATGAATAAATGTACACAAAATGTAATACTTATGGGAGATATGAACGCCAAAATAGGCGATCCTAAGCAAAATGAACAATTAGTGATGGGAGACTATGGTTATGGAAAACGAAACAAAAGAGGCGAGTTGTTTATACATTTTTGTCTTCAATACAAACTGAGAATTACAAATACTATGTTCAAAAAGCCCCACGAACTAAGATGGACATGGATGTCTCCAGACGGTAAAACGAGGAACGAAATAGACTTTATAACAACAAATAATCCCAGAAATGTACAAAACCTAAACGTGATAAGCAAACTACACCACCCGAGCGATCATAGGTTAGTAAGAATTACTATAAATATGCAAAATAACAAGAAATCCCGAAGACACTATAAAAGCAGAATAAAATCCCATATAGACAGCAACCTTATAGAGCGTCTCACTCTACCTTATCGTGACTGTGAAAATATACAGGAACTTAACAAAAATATAGAGCTGTTATTACGCAATACCTCAACAAACAAAGATACGAAAAAAGTACAACAAAAATTTTTTACGCAAGAAATACAAGAACTAAAGGCACAAAAATCCATACTAAAAAATAAGGAAAATAAAACAAAAGAAGAAAAAAGAGAGTTAAGCAATCTATATAGAATTATTCAAAAAAAAATTAAGAAACACATCAAGGATCGTAGACTAAGTATTATAAGTAAATACCTAGAAGAAACAGGAGGTCTAAGAAAAGCATACAAAAAGATAGACGACACCAAACATTTAATGACGCAACTCAAAGATACTTCAGGTAACATAGTTACTCATAGACGCGAACTAATAATAATAGCTACGAAATTCTATAAGGATTTATATTCAGACGATAACAAGACAAATGAGACATTTATATACACAATAGATAACAAAAGCCCAGCGCCACTATTCATAGAGAGCGAAGTAGAGCTATCAATTAAAAACTTAAAGTTAGGCAAAAGCCCAGGACCAGATGGGGTAACAAATGAAATGATAAAGACGAGCAAAGATGACATTGTAAAACCGCTTACGAAGCTATTCAATCTTATTCTGTGCAAGAGGGAATTGCCGGAATCTTGGACAGTTTCAGAGATAGCTCTACTTTACAAAAAAGGAGACTCAAAGCTAATTACGAACTACAGACCCATTAGCCTGATATCTTGTATATATAAAGTATTTGCATTAACTCTACTAAGACGCATAACAAAAACTATCGATGAAAATCAACCGATTGAGCAGGCAGGCTTTATGAAAAATTACTCTACGATCGACCACATACATACACTAAAACTAATAATAGAAAAATGCTCAGTGTATGATTTGCCTCTATACATCGCTTTCATAGATTACTCAAAAGCTTTTGACTCTATATCCCATAACTCTATTTGGCAAGCACTTACGGAACAAGGAATAGAACGCAATTATATAGAGTTAATTCAAACAATATATGCGAAAAGTATGACTAGAATACGACTAGAAACTAAAGGACCAATTTTTCAAGTAGAGCGAGGCGTAAAACAAGGTGACCCTTTATCACCAAAGTTATTTATTGCAGTATTGGAATCTATCTTCAGAAAACTGGATTGGAAAGAGATGGGCATAAACATCAACGGTAGATACCTATCACATCTAAGGTTTGCAGATGACATTGTTCTTCTGTCAGAAAGCCCAGAGCAACTGGAATACATGCTACAGTCTCTCAGTTGTCAAAGTAAAGCAGTTGGATTAATAGTGAATAGAGATAAAACTAAGGTTATGACAAACAGAGATAGAACACAAATTTCAATACAGTCAGTACCGATAGAATATGTAGAAGAATATTTATATCTTGGCCACCTCATATCATTTAGATTTTGTACAGAGAAAGAAATAGACAGAAGAATAAAGAACACGTGGAATAAATACTGGTCAATGCAAGAAATATTTAAAGGACCTCTACCAATACATCTTAAAACTAAAGCAATGAATATATGTCTGACACCCTGCTTGACATATGCATGTCAAACTTGGCCACTTAAAAAAGCGCACCTAAATAAAATAAAAATATGTCAAAGGGGTATAGAAAGAAGTTACATGAATATAAAATTAAAGGATCGGATCAAAAGCTCAGATATCAGGCAAAGGACTAAGGCAAAAGATGTAGTCAAACAAGTACTGACTCTTAAATGGAAATGGGCAGGCCATACCCAACGAACAACAGATAGTAGATGGTCACAAACTGTTACAAACTGGTACCCAACATATAAAAGGCGCAAAAGAGGCAGACCTTTAAAAAGATGGAGCGATGACATCGCAGAAGTAGCCGGACCACTTTGGCCAAGAGTGGCACGAGATAGAGAAAGCTGGCATAAGTTGGAGGAGGCTTTCACCGCTAAAGCGGGCCTTACATTAACAAATAAAAAAAAAAAAAAAAAAAAAATTAATTAAAAAATACTAACATAATAATAATAAGAAATATACTAACACTACTAACGAAGATACATTTAAGTCACTTGAATTTATAATAATTTATTTTGTAAGGGAGAAATAAAGCTTTATTATTATTATAATGTCCCACGCAATACAAGAATTAGTTCCTTAATGCAAACTGTTGTCTTTTAAAAAAAGAGTTAATTATTGATCATGCATGAATAAAATAAGTGTGTTAATGAATCGAAAGAATTATATAGAAAGTGGTAATCATACATCCATAGGTACATACATACATACATATCATCACGCCATATCCCTTGCAGGGTAGGCAGAGAGAACAGAATGCCAGAGAACTCTATCTCTGCATACTTCACTCGCTTCCTCAACATTCATAATTCTCTTCATACACGCTCGCCGGTTTCGGAGACTCTTGACTCCACCTTCCTTCAGTACATGACCGATCTGGTCTAGGTAGGTTAGTCTCGGTCTCCCTCGGTACCTACATCCTTCCACTTTCGCATTGTATATCTTCTACATCCATAGGTATTTTCCATAAATCGACCCGATTTATGTAGCTATGTTATAATATCCCAGGATTCTGTTATGATATCTCAAACAGGGCGAGGTACCATAACCATAGTGAATACCGATAGATAAGCAGAAAACCCGGTAACCTATCGTTCAGGCTGTTCGTGCCTAGAAAGCAACTTCTAGGCACGAACCTATATCTGATTGTAAAGAGAGAAGGAACCCCTTGTTGTCTAAAATGTGGTGCACTCATATATTATATGAGCATCACATACTAGGGGTATGCTCCATTTGAAGTGTGCAGCAGCACGCCCCAGTGGCGATCATTGGAGGGGACTTGTACTGCCAGCCGAAAATATTAAAATGCACCGCAACGATAGGTGCTAGTCGGCCATGCTCTCGTTTTGTAAGAACGAATCACAAAAGAAAAGCAGAAAATATCATATTTATTCTCGAAAACACAATAATGAAAGTATATCATATTCACTAATGAGCTGAGTGGTAGCGGCTAAGAATACTACCAACCTTTACTCTGCTTGTGGATGTCGTAAAAGACGACTAAGAGCTTTATATCGACGTGGGCCAACTCCATCTGATGCCGTTTGGTCAACAATTATATTTCCAAGGAGGGTTGACATCAGGCAGGCGGCCGGTCATAAAACTACTTTTTGCAATATGTACGATGGAAGCAGAGTACATATTGTGTCGACCCCAAGTAACAGTGAACGAGCAGGAGAATGATGGTCATATTCACTAATGGCTTTAATAGTTTATCAAATCTTTCTTCATTGGAAAAAGTAGTACCTACTTAACTTTAACCGACTTCAAAATGGAGGAGGTTCTATGTTTCATTGTATGTTTTTTTTATGTATGTTCAGCGATATTTTTGTCAATTGTGGGCCGATTTTCAAAATTCTTTTTTCTTTCTAAAGGGTATATTTCAGAGGTGGTCCCATTGTCACCAAATTATGATCTGATGATGGGAAGTCATGGAAATCGAGGGCAATCATCAAATTTTATAGACACATATTACGTGTCTCATATATTTTTAAAAGCTCTTTAAATATCTGCATCTGGCAGTGATAAACTCATTTAGGTGAGCTGATGATGGAAGGTACATCTCCTTAACGGTTAGGAGTTGGAGAATAATTCTTTCAATATCATACGCACGCATAGATTTTTAGCTGTATTGTTTCAAGTGAACTCCCGAGGTGCTCCCATTGTCATCAAATCATGATCTGATGATGGGAATTCATGGAAATCGAGGGCAACCCTTAAATTTTATAGGCACATATTACGTGTCTCATGTATTTTTCAAAGCTATTCAAATATTTGCATCTGGCAGTGAACATTTCATTTAGGTGAGCCTATGATGGAAGGTACATCTCCTTAACGGTTAGGAGCTGGAGGATAATTCTTTCAATGTCATACACACGCATAGACATTTAGCTGTATTCTTTCAAGGTAACTCCCAAGGTGGTCCCATTGTCACCAAATCATGATCTGATGATAGGAATTCTTGGAAATCGAGGGAAACCCTTAAATTTTATAGGCACATATTACGTGTCTCATGTATTTTTCAAAGCTATTCAAATATTTGCATCTGGCAGTGAACATTTCATTTCGATGAGCTGGGGATGGAAGATACATCTCCTTAGCGGTTAGGAGTTGGAGGATAATTCTTTCAATATTAAATGCAGGCATAGACCTTTAACTGTATTCTTTCAAGTTAATCACGTAAGCTGATAATGTCCTTACATTATCAGCTTACGTGATACGTATTACTACTACTCCACCACTACTACTCCACCACTACTACTCCATAACGATTAGGAGTTAGGTAATTCTTTATGTTGCCGATATATGATCTTTGTTACGTAGGTAGAAAATACCATACCAAGCTGGAAAGATGGACCTTTTTCAATTCGCCTTTCTCAAAGTCGTAAATATGTATCATCATCTGGACTTAAACTTCTCTCATATTTCGCCACAAATTGCCAAACTTTTACTCTCCAGCAATTATCAGTTCGTTGAGTAATGTAGCCTGCCCATTGCCTCTTAGTGTGCTAATTCTTCGTGATATGTCGATTACATCTGTTATTCTATTGATTAGCGTATTTCGAATCCTATCTCGCACAGAAACGAGCATACCCCGCTCCATAGTTCGCTGAGCGGCTTTGAGTTTTGTTACGAGACCCACATTTAGGGCCCACATTTTCATGTCATAAATCATGACTGGTCATAGACTTGTGCCTTCAGACACTGAGATATGTTGGGTGAGAAGATCCTCTTAAGTTTCCTAAACGCTGCCCAGTCGTATTAGATAATTGTATATTTTCTTTTTAATTTAAATACGTACCTATTTAGAACCGTCTTATTCTTTGGCTTACGCTTTCTCCTGGTCTTTGAGTAGTTTATTAGACCTTAAGTCGCAAAAAGCTGTCCCCCTAGAGTCTTTACACAAATCGGTGCAATATAAAACTGATCATTGGCAATTTTATTTTTGCCTAAATCAATGACAGCTTTGTAGAATACCCTAGGCTTTGTAAAATACCCTGGAGTTTATATACCGTAACCGCCCAATAGAAGATTAGCGGAAGCATTTTCCGTTCATTATCCCGTAATCTTTCGTTGCCTGATATGTGGTTGATACAGGCACTATGGCAACTACAACAGTCTGGTACCGTATGTGGCTGCTTGTCTGCGGCAAGAGGCGGCCGAACACGTGGTTCTGGGGGCAGCCTTGCCTCCAAAATGGTGAAGCACGCATCGACGATTTTGCCTACTGCGTCGATTATAGCGCGCCGGGTCTCGTCCGGCAATCCCCCCACCGCAGGCAGCGGGGTTGGCAGCGTGGTCGGCAGCGGGGTCGGCAGCGAGGTCGGCAGCGGGGTGGTCGGCAGCGGGGTCGGCAGCGGGGTCGGCAGCGGGGTCGGCAGCGGGGTCGGCAGCGGGGTCGGTGCCTCCGGTTGAGTCTCTACCGGGGCCCGCTCCGGGACGGTTGGCGACTTCGTCGCCGCGGCGGGAGGCGTCTTCCTTGCCACAGGGATGGGTTTCGCAGCGGTGGCCGTGTCGGCTTCAGCCGGCGGCGTGCCCTCCGCAGCGGGAGGCGTCGTCCTCGCCACGGGGACGGATTTCGCCGCAACAGCAGCTGAGCGCGCCCTGGTCGACGGCTTTGGCGCAGGCGGCAGGAACTGCGCCATTTGGGCTCGCAGGTCGGCCATGTATTTGGCCAACAAGCGGTTTACCCAACGCACCGCCGCCAGCTCGGCCCCCAACTGGCGGTTCAGGTCCTGCAGGCCTGAGACCTCGCCACTAAGGCGAGCATTTTCAGCTTGCAGGTACGGGGGGTCGTCGCTCACGCGGGCAGCAGGCGCGGCCTCACGTCAAGGAGTCGTCGACCTTCCTCCTGCTACTGCGGCCCCTCGCCCTCTGCGAGAAGCCGGCACCTTCGGTGGAGGCATGATTGTCACGCTCCCCTCGGAGTCGGCGCCCGAGCTGCCTCCCTTGCTCGGAGTGCGCTTCCGCACCTTCGAGGGGAGGGCCTCCTCCCTAGTCGTCACAACCGCCGCCAGGGCCGATGCCGCAGGACGCGGCGATGACCTGGCGGAGGTTTTAGCAGCCGGCCCGCTGTCTTCTTTGGACGGCCCTGCGGATACACCGCCCTCGTCCATCTTAGCGGTAGATCCGCTGCCCTCGTCTCCGGACGGCTCTGCGACGTCACTGTCGCCCTCGTCCGTTGACGGCTCTGCAGGCAGAATTGCTGCCACCATCCTCCTTTTCAGCAGCGGCAGCCTCTCTGCGCGCATGCCGCACTTCCATCCGCCTCTTGTATCTGGAAGCCTTACGCCTGCTCTTCCTGGGCGACTTCGGCTTCACTTTTTGGGCCTCCACGATTTGTGCCGGGCCCTTGGCGGACGTCTCAAGTTCTGAGAACGAGGCGTCTTTGCCAGTTTTTCTTTGGCTTGACAAGGCCGTGGTGTGAGAATCACAGGGATTCCCGTCGGTATTTGTTTTTAAATTTAAGGTATCCATATGATTCCCACGAGTAAGGAAGATACACAATGTCGACCCGAGCAGATTCCTGTACTCGGGCAAGCCTACATTTACCAACCAGGGGGCAGCCGGTACCCTGGCTGGAGCGTGCTAACGACAGAACAACCAATCTGCCATCCATCTTCTCGCCGCACGCTAGAACTTAAGATTCTGGGTGATTTCCGAATTCGAATGTCGATTCGAATTCTTTATAGAGGTTGTCTTCCTCGCAATCCGGGCGGTTAAGCCAAGACCCTCGCTCCTGAAACTAAGACAAGCAAAGAATCAGGTTTACGATATGTCGACGGTGGCATATACCTGCCCAGCCCTCAAATGAATGAGTGACTGAGCCCGTCGAGAATTCGCGTCCGGTCACCTTCTACGAATAGAGGGCTAGGAGCGAATCAGGGTTGCCCAAAAAAGTGGACCCCCCTAGCGCCAGATATTCGCTACGGGAGATAATCAATCAGAATGATCTGGGGGACTGCCGGCCGAACCCAGGGTACACCACGCGGAGGTTTCTGGCATCGTACCCCACCCCCAGGTACTACTAGAGCTTAGCCGTGTCCAACTACAAGAAACACGTACACAAATTCCGAGAAAGTTAAACATTGAATATTGTTAGCAAAGTTTAAATAACAATATTTAAAGCTTTAAGAGTAAGGAAAAACTGAAAACGAATAAATTGTATCAAGGATCACATGAATATATGAACTACGATAATCACATGAATATATGAACTAAGATGATATCTGATGGGAATATGTGGAAAAAGAGTATATATTGCGTCGACTACTACTACGTAATTAGAACAAAAGTAGACAAAAGTAGAACTGTGATGATGATGATGGTTTAGTACCAGTAAAAGCGAACTTAATTATTAGAAATAAAAGCATATAAGATTTATGCATATATTTGCATACAATTAGCAAATAAATAAGATAAATAATAGCCTCTATACATAAAATAAGAAAAAAACAAGCGCAAAATTGCAATGTAACAATAAATACTTATGTATTTTTGTATGTAATTATAGAGGCAAACATCATCAAAGTCATAGAAAAATCCACTTCCGGCGAAAAGAAGCATTAGCTGTAATGAGCCAACCAACCTTTATACAGTGAGCGTAAAGCGTGTAATTGGTTTTAGTTATTTATTATCGTCGACCTTGCGTAATTTTTTGAGTAAAACTATTTGTCATTGTGATCCCTAGTCTAACGAACTGTCGGTACAATAGTTACTGAGCCATACTTCAACTACATTTTGTTAATGCATTCTTATTTCGTAATTAGTTTTATCTTAGCTACAGTCAGCTTAATCACTAAGTAGTACCTTTTTTTTTACGGTGCTCTATGGATGCGTCTCGCCCCGCCAAATCGGCCTGGGGTGACGGAAGAGACGGCGCGTGACCCCATAGACCCACCGTGCAACTCCTCTCTTCCGGGTGCGAGCGGACCACCGGTACCTGATCTTTATCTTCGGTGGCCATCACTAAGTAGTACCTAGGTACTGCATCACATTTTAACGTAGATATCCTTAACTCAGTGCTAGATTAATCTTATTGACAGCCCAGAGCGGCAGCGCTTAATGGTATACTCTTACAGCGTAAATTATAGGGCTTTAGAGCACCAAACTACCTTTGAATAGCCGTCTGAATGTATTTTGATTGTATTGGGAAATAGTTTATAAATGATTTGGATATTAAGGGTTTACTAATCTCGAAATGATCTTACGATATGGGCCGCGTTAAACTGCGGACCCGGTGCGAATTAAATCTGCCCTACCCTCCTTATTTCGCAATTGCCTAAACTTTTAGCTTCTATACTCGTTCCAACCATTTATTTTACTTTTGGCAGGTCGAATTCTGATCAATTAGTGTTGTACCAATATATTACGGATACTATGTTTTGTAATAATCGATTTTAGTCAGGAAGAACTTTTAATCGATTTAACACGGATATTTTATTTTTGCTTAAATACATACATACATACATATCATCACGCCATATCCCTTGCAGGGTAGGCAGAGAGAACAGAGTGCCAGAGAACTCTATCTCTGCATACTTCACTCGCTTCCTCAACATTCATAATTCTCTTCATACACGCTCGCCGGTTTCGGAGACTCTTGACTCCACCTTCCTTCAGTACATGACCGATCTGGTCTAGGTAGGTTAGTCTCGGTCTCCCTCGGTACCTACATCCTTCCACTTTCGCATTGTATATCTTCTTAACCAGGCGTTCGTTCGGCATTCTTTCCACATGTCCGAACCATCGGAGCATTCCCTTTCGCATCTTTACACCAATACTCTCTTTCATACCTACTCGCTCTCTTACGTCGTCGTTACGAATGCGGTCGGTCAGCCTAACTCCACAGATTTTTCGCAGAGATCGCATTTCGACCGCATTAATTTTACTATCATACTCTTTTCTGCATACCCAACTCTCGCTTCCATACAGTAATGTTGGGACAAGCACTGCGTTATGTATTGCTACACGTGCCTTCTGGCTGAGGTGGTGGCTGCCGAAAAGTTGCCCCAACGCTCCGTTCACTCTATTTCCCGCATTCACTCTTCGCTCTATATCAGTGGTGTACCTTCCATCTCGGCTAAATCCACATCCAAGATATACAAATTCATCCACTTGCTCTAGTACATCATTACCTATTGTTACTCTTAAATACATATTTCATATTATTTAAAAACTTCACTTCTGTAAATATATTTGTTATTTGGGCACATTAATTTTTGCATACCCACTAATTCAGTCCTCTTAAAATATTTTAGTTTGTACTTTGCAAAATAAAAAATAACTACTTTATGAAGCATTTTTCCATTAAGCGGGGTCCGCTGCTCCAAACTTTACTTAGAGACAATGGCGCCCTCGTCTGCGGTAGTAAATCACTAATTTTCTCATCCAGCCTACCCCTTTTTTTTAAGCCGAATTGGCAACACTGAACGGCGCGCCGGCGATGCCATTTTGTTGTGTTGTCTGCACTCGCAACAAGACTCATAACAAGACTCCCGTGCTAGTCACATTTCTGTTCGCTGAGTGCTCTTTCATATTTTTCATACGCTGTGTTGAGTATTTATATTCCACCGTATTGATTTCATTATTCTTACTTTGATTGAGTTGAGCGTATCGTTCCTCCCAGTAAGATTTTACTTGCAAAATGCCGAAAGGTATGGTGCTTAAAGGACAATCCAGAGAGTTAGTGCTGCAGCTTCATGAATTTTTTGAAAAGGAAAGCCGCAATGGCGGATTCCTTATACCAGTAACCCAAGTTAGAGACCGTGTTGCAGCAGCATTAGGTATTAGTGCTCCAACGGTGGCGAAAATCACTAAAGAAGCCTATGGTAGTAGTGGTATTGAACAGAACAAGCTATCTACGCCTAAGAAAAAACATCAGCCCCGTAAAGTGACAGCAATTGACAGTTTTGATACTGATGCTATTCGTCGTCATATATACAATTATTACACAAGCAAAGAGATTCCTACTTTGAAAAAATTAGTAGCGTCTCTACGAAATTGTGGCTTGTTTCGTGGTCAAAAATCTTCTTTGTCAAAGGTGCTGCACCAAATCGGGTTTTTGTATAAGAAATCCGACAAAAGAAAAATTTTAATGGAACGTCGTGATATAGCCTTGTCTCGCTGTGAATTTTTAAGACAAGCGAAGAAAATAGAAGACTGGTCGAATGTCGTTTTCACAGATGAAACTTGGCTCAATGCCAATCATTCCATACCAAAAGGTTGGACTGACGATACTGCTGCTTCTACTTCTGCAGTGCCAATGGGGAAAGGTGAACGCCTCATCATTTGCCATGTGGGAACTACAAAGGGATTTGTACCAGACGCTCTGTTAGCGTTCAAATAAAAAAAAAGATGATTTTGAAACGACTCAAGGTGTTATTGGGTTTACGTAAACCCAATAACACCTTGAGTCATACAGTGTATCGCAAAGCAACCCATACAGACAAATACTTGAATGGTGATTCTCACCACCCCCCTTCACAGTTAGCTACCGTTTCAAAATCTTTGTTACAGAGAGCACGAGGAATCTGTGACGATGAACACCTGGCTGGGGAGCTGCAGCATGTCAAGCAGGTTCTACGTGCAAACAAGCTGCAAGTTCCTCGCCCCCGTCACGGAGACCGTGTGAAACCACCAACAGTTGAACGTCTCCCTGCAGTCCTACCTTATGTAAAAGGAGTCACTGACAAGAATGGCTATATCCTAAAACATGCTTCTATAAAACCCTATTTTAAGCCACTGAAGAGGATTAGTCAGTTCTTACCACCTGTCAAGTGCCAGATCCCTCTACAGGATGCAGGAGTTTATAAATTAGACTGTGACTGTGGTCTCTCTTATATAGGCCAAACAAAGAGATCTGTAAGAACTCGGATCAAGGAACACATAGCTGATGTGAAACACCGCCATCACACTAAGTCTGCAGTCTGTGAGCATAGTCAGGACCGCGCCCGCCATTATATCAGGTTTGATAAACCACAAATCCTCGCAAAAGAACACCGATACCTTCCTAGAATGGTTCGCGAGGCTATTGAAATCAAAAAACATAAAAATTTCAATAGGGAGGATGGCTGGGTATTATCATCAAGCTGGGATCCTGTCATTCACTTAATTAAAAATAAAACTAAGAAAACCACCACAAGACTGCAAGACACTGTGAGCACTTATTGTATAGATTTGACCCACAATAATAGTTAAATTTTAATTTAATTAATTTTAGTAAGATAAAGTAGGCCGCAACTCAAAAATTCAATAATAAAATTAGTATCATGCCTCCTGAGTTTTCTCGCCGGATCTTTCTCAGAGTGGCCGCGTTCCGATCCGGTAGTAGCTGAATAGTTTTTGTTAGTTTTGTAAAAATTGTAAAATTGCCACAATAATAATTATCATAAATTAAATACCTTAATAATAAAAAATCATAAACAACATAAATTTTATATATAGAATCATTCTCTTTTTGTACTGGCAATGAATTGTATTAATTTTGTATAAAAATGTGGGTCAAAATTTAATATCTTATAGGGTAGATATAAATAAATTTCTGTAATAACAATGACATATTGGACGTAAGACACCTCAGTCCTCCCGTGACCATGATCACTGTAAAGTGTTCGAAACGTCGGGAAATTATAAATCAAATACAAACGCGATAGAATCCGTAAAAGTAGTTTTATTTCAAATATAATGAAACAGTTACGTCCTAAAGCATGTGTCAAAAGTAAAATAAATGGTTGGAACGAGTATAAATACAGTAATTCATATTCTTTTATCTATATAAGTTCCTCCAATCTCACCTGCTGCTTAGAGGCTGCTATCTTTTTTCAATCAACCATGCTTTTTTACATAATTTAATCTCAATATTAATAACTGTATCAAAATTAATATGCCTTTTTTTAGCGACGGGCTATGGAATGGTCACACTCTGTTAAATCCGTCCGTAGCGATGGCGATTAAAGATACGGCGCGCGACTTCATAAACTCGCTCTACATGTACCTACGCCGTATCTACGCCTTGCGAGCGGGCCACCGGAACTCGGTCTTTGTCTTCGGTGAAAAGTAATATACCCTGGTGAATCTCCTATTAATTAAAATTAATATGATTCTATCTTCATAAAAGTTTATTAATTCTATTCAATCTCACAGCTCCAGTCGTAATCCAAAATGACAATTATATATTCCAATTTCGATTCTTTCATTATTTAGCTGTTTTGTGGTGGTTTTTGTTAATTTTCCTTTATCTGTATCCTTTTTAGGTAATTAAATTCGTCATCATCACAGCCCATATGTGTAGCACTGTTGGGCTCGGGCCTCCTCCGTAATGGGAGGGAAATTGACCTACTATACCACGCTGGTCAGACAGTGTTGGTATAGGGTTTTGTTTCGAGTTTTCCTTCTCTTGCATAGCATGCTTATAGATGTTATATGCATTTTATATCCCTTAATCGTCTCTTACGATCACCCACGGGTAAGATAGGGTGGTGAATTGTAATCTTACTCCGTCACCACACGGATAATTTCGTGCACAATGAGATTCAGTAGCTAGTTTAAAAAAATAGAGTAGCACATAGTTCTATTTTTAACAGTGCAGTCCTGGAAGTAGTTTCTTATCGAGTTAGACGATGAATTTAATGAAGAATGAGAGGATTGTACGCTTCTATCCAAGAAGTGTACAATTGTCTGTGTATAAAATATTCAGTTACATAAACATATTTAGATAGTGTATTTAAATAAATATTTATAAACTTACCATTCCTGCTTCCTTATAAACGCACGCGAAGAGACAGTTAACAGATTCTTTGTTTAGCATATTCTTATTCTTCAACATTTCCAGATCATCTGCAGATATTGGATTGGTAGCTAAACATTTTAGAATAATATCCACGAATTTCTGCTTCAACTCATCTATTAACTGAGCCTGAATAAAACACAATTAAACATATATTTAAATTCTTTAATAATATTTTAAATCATTCGAAAGATATAAACTGATATAATAATTGTTCTTTCTTGTAACCATATATAGTTGACTGTTGCACTCGGGCCTTCTTCGTAAAGACAAAATGGTCTACTACAAGGGCCATACATTTTAACCACCTTAGTCTTCCTTTATGACATCCACGGAAAAGGGTAAATAATTATTGTATTTTTATTTCATTTTCATGTTTTAGAATTTCATATACTTATTTATATGAATATGAACGTGTTCGCGGCATCACTCGCTAAAAAGTTACTTTCCTAGGTAAATTTGAATAATTATCCCAAGGGGATACATTGCCGGGATAAAGGTATTCTATGTGTTTATCCAGAGAATTCTCATTCTAAGGTTCATGCATATTATAAGGTGAATCTTTGTATGTGATACTAATTTAATATCTACTTAAATAAGAAAAAAAAGAATACCCTAAAAAGAATTAGCAAAACGACACTCAAGAGAAATTTACTGTAAAATCAAATTATATGCTTTGATAAATAACTACTATAAAAAAATATATACCGATGAGATAGCACAAAAAGTTATAATTAAAAACTAATCGCACGACATAACAATTTTATTTGGAGCCAAGCACGCGTCTAAGTTGCGAGGCATGGTATTTCGCATATCTACTGACAGCGGACGGTCAGAGTATGTACTTAGTACTAGATTAAAACTATAATATCTTCAAGGATATTCGTTGAAATCAAATGATTTCGAGTGCATTTTTATTCAAAATTAAATACCTATAATGAATAACGTATTTATTTGGATAAGAATTAATATCATGTTTAAAAAGGTAAATAATGCATTTTTGGAACCGATTTGATTATCACAAAAAGATTATAGTGAGTTAATCTTAAAAGATAGACATGTATTGGCACGAACTACAGTTTAGAATTTTTATAGGGCAACGATTCCGTCATACGTAATTTTTCAGTCATATATTTATTTTGTTACGACTAGTAACAAGCAGTGGTGGTATATAATGGAGGTAATGTGATATTTCCATATATTTTTGGTTTGCCTCTTTTAGATGAAAGATCCAACACGTGGATTTTGGAATCTTTAAAAAAAGTTTTATAGAAAATTTCATAAAGTTCATTTTTCAAGAATTTTATCAATTGAATTTGCAGCCAAGAGACAGATTGGTCGGCGGTATCTTTTACTCTTCTTGTTATTGGTTCCTCTAGTAATCTTGTTGAAATAAAATCCAGCTACGACATTCGTTTTATCGGAAATGTATTTCTTTTTCTACACTTTTCTATCAAATCGCCCGGCCTGCGGTTGTAGACAGAAAACTTTCAAGTGTGAACCTATTACAAGTCATTTATTTTACCGGCTTATTATGTAGTTCAGAAATGTGTCAAAGAGAGCCACGCGCTGTTTTCAAGTTATGTTTATATAGTTTATTTAAATTTTTGACTTGGACTACTTTCATAATTAACACTGAATAGATTGCTTGTAACGTTGAAATACAACAACCACTATACATATATATTTTTTTATTGAAGTGAAAACTTCTTTAGGCGCGTTGAGCGTTTTTGGAGGGGAAAAACTTATAGGTTCGCGTCACCGACATGCTAATGCTAATAGTATATCTATAGCTATATGAAAACTTCTTTAGGCGCGTTGAGCGTTTTTGGAGGGGAAAAACTTATAGGTTCGTGTCACCGACATGCTAATGCTAATAGTATAATCTAAAGCTATGAGTAGTGTTTTTATATAGATAAATGAATAATGAAAATAAAGAATTTATTTTCAAATATTTTCAATATTCATATCAATATTTGCATTTAAAAGTATGGCATTATTTATTTATAATTGTATTTTTAATATTTAACCTTTATGTCATGAAATGAGTATCATTGTGGTTTAAAGGTTATCTTACTAGCGTGATAAACCGATTCCTAGATGTTCGATAACATTTTTTATTTTTATATAAAAATTAGAAAATTATTAATATTTCAATTAGTCTTAAGTTAATAGTTTTCACTTCTATCGGCAGTCCCCATGACTGCCTGTTTTTTTTTCTTATAGTTACAAACCCAAACCCACCCATTTGCGCTTCTGCCTCTCTTACTCACCGAACGAAGCGTTATAGCACATTGCCATTACTCAGACGTCAATCTTTTGCGAGAATGTGGTACTAACCCAAACAGACCGGCCCGCTGCTGTAGACAGAGAACTGTCAACAGCGTGCTCCCACCAGTAATAAATAATATGTGATGTAATAATATCTGATCAAATATACATAAAAACTTATTTTTCTCAAACATGCTTGGAAATTTGAGCATTATTTTAACAACCTTCTACAAGATAAATCGAAATTGCTGTACTGACCAAATACATGGGAGTAGCGGCCGGCAAAAAATGTATGAAAATCCATATCTGTCGTATTTTAGCGAACAAATAAATATACATGTAAATTCAAATCTATCATTTATTTTTAAAATGGAACGATTTGTTACTCCAAAATATTGGAGGGGGGACCAAGGAGGCAATTTATTAGAGTTTTAATTAAATTTTGAACTGATTTGAAAAAGAAATCTGTTTGATAATGAAAAAAAAAGTGTGTGTGTCAGCTCCGACGCACGACTGGAGTTCACTCCTTAAGTACGATTATCAAAACAGGCGCAAAAAAGCTCATTTGACTAAAAATACTATATATATTTTTATTTACATTTATTAAAACTGTTCGTTCAGTGAAGTATTATTTCACGTCAGAAAGTGAAAGGTGCGCAGAATAGGTTGCGCACCAAAAACTTAACGAGGTCATTCGATCACTAGATTTTACTCCTTAAATTTTCTCATACCGGGCGCCTTATATGAAAATCGATTCTTAAGGAGTAAACTCCAAAAAAAATAACCCTTTTGCGCGTGAAATATGTTGTTCATCATTGATTTTGAAAAGTAATTGTATTTTCAAATAAAAATATGTACTTAGTTTTAATTTCCGCGCATTTGAGAAAAGTACTATACATGGCTTGGCCACAACTAGGAATTGATTGACTTATTACTTTACACGTTCGTCTATCAATTCCTCTTTTGCTGGCCGCTACAGTAATTTATTATATGGCTTGACTTAGTTTTAAATTCCGCACATTATTTGAAAAAAGCACTATATAAACTTTGACCACAACTAGGTATTGATGTACTTCCAAATGTGTGCCTCGGCTTCGCCTCGGCCCACTCGGCACACATTTATACGTTCGTCCATTAATACCCCTCTGCTGGCCGCTACAGTAATGTATTATAAACACCACATTAGGGTTACATAAAGGGTATAGATTTTTCTTTTAATTAATATTAATTATCTATAGAGATCACAGCATTACATGATGTACAATTATTCTCTTATATATAAAATATAAAAATATCGTAGTTAAAATGTTAAAAAAATAACTGACAATAACACATATGACATACATATAATGTGAATTTGCTAGTTTGCTACTTTATAACTACTCTTACGTTTACTTTTACGTTTTAACTACTCATCAGCTTGTTTTAGTAAGTTAGTAGTAGAGCCTAGCATATAGATTACCATTCAGAATTTAACAGAAAACAGAACAATGATATGCCTATGAACGACATTTTAAGCCAGAAGCCACGCCTTAAAACACTTCGCACGCTAAATAAAAGAAAAACAAAGGTTTAGATAAAAACAGATTTAGTTAAGTAAAGTTAATACAAACCTCACCAAACGAAAAATAACAAAGACAAATATGAATAACAAATATAGATCGAAGCATGGTCACAAATAAAACCACCCGCAAATTTGAAAAGCAAATGTGTGAATGAATATAATAACAGTTTTATATATGGTAAAAATGACAGTGAATAACCAGCGGCTAGTAAAATTAATTACCACAACTACATTTAGTAATCTATTTTATAATATGAAAATTTCATACATAAATCGCAACCAGTAACACTCATACCGATTTGAAGTCATTATTATATAAATGTTGTTATGTTTCACCATATATTGTTTGTTGCCCATGAGCGAGTTTGACAAATATTCACATCCTGTAGTTAACTTTAAAATAATTTAGTATTATACTCATGACTTGCGGTGATGTATGCATTTTGGGTGGAAACATTTTTGGGGCTCCATTTCTATAAGAAATTGCTGGTTGGCTCACTCTATACAATATATAAATGGGACTAACGTTTTAATTAGAAAATGTTAGATGAGTACACAATAATAGTTAAATATTAATTCACTCAACTTTGACCGATATGGTGGTAGCTATTTGATAGTTTTTTAAACTAGTAAATTGCCAGTATATAATAATTATCATAAATTAAATATTTAACAATAACTGATCATAAACAATATAAAATTTTAAATTTATAATCGATTTGTTTTTGCACTTGTAATGAATTTGTATTAAAAATGTGGGTTAAAATTTAATGGCTATTACTGTAGCGGGTAGATATAAATCCCTGTAAAAACAATGACTTGTTGAACGACACCTTAACTTGCCAGGATCATGAGCGCTGTAAAGAGTTCAAAACGACGCGAAATTAAAAATCATATATATACATTAGGTCCTTACATATGAAATTAGCGTTTTGCCGTACTGACCACTTTGATCTGAAATATCTCCACTTTGGTTAAGAATTCCAAATTCAAATTTATAAATTCATTTAGCTGGTTCATTTGAGTTTTGAAAACAGTAATTAATTTGTTTTTCCCTCATTGTTTTTTTGGAACGAAGTTCCTTATCGCGTGTTGCGAAAGGGGGCTAGACGGAAAAAATTAAGACCAAAAGTTGTCACGACACAACAAAGTTGTAACGACACAACATAAAACAAAGTCGCTTTCTCTGTTCCTATATCCCTATTTATGCTTAAATATTTAAAACTATGCAACGGATATTGATGCGGTTTTTTTTATAGATAGAGTGATTCAAGAGGAAGGTTTATATGTATAATATATGCATAATGTAGTAGAGAAACACTGATAATTTTAGAGGTTTCTAATGTGATGTCGTAAATAAACACATTATTTTTCGCTTACATTGCAAACGCTGGCTGAACCCTACGAAATAGATCAAAATAAAGTACTACAATATTATACAGCTTAAAAAGGCCTACAGAAAAGTCCGCGATGGTATATGTCTATCTCTTAAGGATAACATACTATATCCTTTTTAATACTTTAAAAAATGGCCTATTATAAAACGATAATTGAAAAGCTATTTACACAAATACTGTATTAATCCTTATCATTTTAAATACATTAGTTGGCTTGAGCATTTCATGAAGATATTTTTTTTCCTTCAGACCATGCAAATTAAATCAATACCTTAAGAGATACAGCAAAATCAAAATAATGCGCAACGAAATTAATTTCGTGTCGTCTGGAGACCCAGGCAAAACCTGCCCTAAACGAAAATTGACTCAAAAAAAGTTACTTGTGAGTGCTAGTCCATCAAACACATGGACTAGCACTGGTGTTGTTCCCTACAGTTTCTAAAATTTAGCCAAACCATTACGGCAGATATCTATTGTCAACAACTGCAAACCATGAAGGAAGAACTAGCTGCTAAACAACCGGGATTGGTCAATCGCTCTAGGCCACTGCTGCTTTACGACAACGCAAGACCACACACTGCACAACAGACAACTACACAGCGCAATTGAAATGTCTGCGACTGGACCGTACTCCCCGGACCTTGCTCCAACAGATTACCATTTTTCCCGGAATTTGGACAACTTCTTATAAGGAAAAAAATTCAACTCCGATGCGGCAGTCCAAACCACCTTCAAAGAGTTTATTGATTCTCGCCCCCATGTTTTTTTTTGATGGCAAAAGTGCATAGATAACAACGGTGCATACTTTGATTAAATAAATATATTTTACAAAAAAAATTGACTTTATATTTCTCCCCTACAAAACGCCAATTTCATATGTAAGGACCTAATACAAATGCGACAGAGCCATAAAAATAGCTTTACTTTAAATGTGTAATACTCATGTAAACATCAGAAATCATTATAAAAAATTTGAAATAAAACATTCATAATTCTCTTCATACACGCTCGCCGGTTTCGGAGACTCTTGACTCCACCTTCCTTCAGGAAAGAAGTGTGAAATGTGAAGTGATGTTGAGGAAGCGAGTGAAGTATGCAAGGATAGAGTTCTCTGGCAATCTGTTCTATCTGCCTACCCTGCAAGGGTCATGGCGTGATGGTATGTATGTATGAAATAAAACTACTTTTACGGATTCTATCATGGTCACGGGAGGACGGTCCTCCCGTGACCATGATCACTGTAAAGTGTTCGAAACGTCGGGTAGTTAAAAATTCAAATACAAACGCGATAGAATCCGTAAAAGTAGTTTTATTTCGTAGGTGTAATACTCGCATAAACATTAGAAGTCATTATAAAGGAGTTGAAAAAACAACTCCTAGTTACCTCCTAACCAATGCGGGGGACTGGAAACAGAATCGACGAGTCACTCAATAAGTAAAGGGGGTAAATAAAAGGATACGAGTCTATATAATTAAATATTTTCTAAAGCATACAGAACTTTAAAAAATAATTCTTTCTTAGCATATATAAGTACTTGCCGGGGGTACAGGCCACCCACACAATTGCTTAGAAATTATACATAACACGAATAATTAGATTATACAATATTACGCTAAATAAACGTTAGTAATTACATTGTCAAACTTTACTACAATTGTATATATTTAATATGCGATTTTACTTCGACTTTGCCTTTGCTTTGCTCTGGTTTTTTTTAAAGAGATCATTTCGTACTAAACAATAAATACCTTTTTAGAGGGCAATTTCAAAAACATACAAGTTTACCTAACTTCAAAAACCTAAGTTACCTAAATTTAGAAACATACAACTTTACCCAGAATTTAATCCAGACTCAAAACAAGAATTTATGGATTGCACAAAGAAATATCCTGCATGGAGTTTGAATCCACGTTTTTCGTGGGACGATGTCTACCTGGCTGGAAAGCTGCAGCATTTCAAGCAGGTTCTATGTGTAAACAAACTGCAAGTTCTTCACCCCCTTCGCGGAGACCGTGTGAAACCACCAACAGTTGAACGTCTACCTGCAGTCCTACCTTATGTAAAAGGAGTCACTGACAAGATTGGCTATATCCTAAACCATGCTTCTATAAAAACCTTTTTAAGCCACTGAAGAGGATTAGTCAGTTCTTAACACCTGACATCCCTCTACAGGATGCAGGAGTTTATAAGTTAGACTGTGACTGTGCTCTCTCTTATATAGGCCAAACAAATAGATCTGTGAGAACTCGAATCAAGGAACACATAGCTGATGTGAAACACCACTGTCACACTAAGTCTGCAGTCTGTGAGCACAGTCAGGAATGCGCCTGCCATTACATCAAGCTTGATAAACCACAAATCCTCGCAAAATAACACCGATACCTGCCTAGAATGGTTCGCGGGGCTATTGAAATTAAAAAACATAAAAATTTCAATAGGGAGGATGGCTGAGTATTATCACCAAGCTGTTATTCACTTTAAAAAAAACTAAGAAGATCACCACAAGACTGCAACTTACTTACTACGTATTTTGTCTATGTAAATTTCAAAGATTGAAAGCACAAACTGATTGGAAGCTTTCTTTAGCAGTCTTTGATCTGGACTATCACAGGCGATGAAAAGGCAGTGTGCGGCCTCCATAACTCACCGTATTACCTGCCGTTGTCATATGGCCGACCGCTTGTACCATCCTTCCCTATCAAACTGTAGTTACCTTAAAATAAAGGTTTGAAGTTAATCTAGGTATACGTTGTAAAGATGGTGGATACACATAAATGGCCTAAAAATGATTGCTCGTTACGACATCCCCGAAAAAAAAAGCGAAAGGTCTTTGAGCAAAGTCTTTGAGCAATGTGGTAAATATACGAAAAAATAGTTCACTGCGTAATGAATTAGAATTATTTGATGTTTGCTCAAAAGATGGGTAAAATCACATTAAGAGTTCTGTGGCTCTTTGCCGCCGCTTCACATAGTTAGCTATACTATATTTTACACTCGAAAATAATTTAGAACTATATTTTCAAAGTAATTAGGCAAATCAACTAAAAATAAACTTATCTTAAAATTCGTAAAATTGTAATCAAGTGACAACATTACGATGGCTGGTGACCTTATAGCTATCATCATATCATCATTTTCAAATCATATCTACACGTATGTATATATTTAAATTCAATATGGCGTACCTACTTAATTTCATGTTTTAGTAAGTAATAACATTGTTAACAACGTTATATTAAGCTCATTATGCGTACAAATATCTATATAATCTCAATCTATTCCAAAATTTTAACATTGACTTTTCAGCAGCAGAAGTTATTTATGTGATTAGATTTTTATTAATTTAATAATGTTTAAAACATCGGTATTTTTATGTTGTGTGTGGTTTTGTGCGTTCACACCATACCTAACAATGGTAAGTTACTGTTGAAATTACCACTGGTAAAATTAGCTTTTCTAAAGAAATGTATTTTATATATTTTTTTTTATTATTAACTCATCATTCTATTGTTCTTATCCCAATTAATTGGGGTCGACACAATATGTACTCTGCTTCCATAGTAAGTATAAGTTATTGGCTATAGTTTTATGAGCGGCCGCCTGCCTGACGTCAACCCTTCTTGGGAATGTAACTGTTAACCAAACGGCATCAGGTGGAGTTGACCCAGGTCTATATAAATCTCTTAGTCGTCTTTTACGACATCCACAAGCAAAGTAAGGGTTGGTAGTATTCTAAGCCGCTACCACACAGCAATTTTTATTATTAATTGATTCATATTTATTCTATTTATGTATATACATTTAGATAAAAGCTTTCAAAAAATATCTACATATACACAAAATTAAAATTAAGTGAATTATATTTCAATTATTTATTTCATATATTTTATTTCATATTTTTATTTCATATATTCATTACATATATTTTTTATATGATACAAAATATGATACGTAGTTTTATTAATTATATTATTGTAATTTTCACAGGCTATGAGTGCGGAACAGAAAGCTGCAGTTCACCAGCATTTTGAAACTGTTGCGAAAGTTTGCATCAAAGACAATGTTATAACAGATGATGATATTAATAACCTCAGAAATAAAAAGATCGCTACGGGACCTAATGTTCCTTGTTTCTTAGCATGCGTGATGAAACAAATTGGTTTGGTTAGTTCATATATTACAATAGTGATTGTCGGACCACACTGTTGACAGTTTTCTGTCTATAGCCGCAGGCCGGTCCGTCGGGAGTAGTTTCACACTTTAGCAGAAGATCGACGTCTGAACAGTGGTAATGTACTATTGCACTTCGTTTGGTGATCGAGAGAGCCGGCAGTTCAACTTTCTGGGTGGGTTTGGGGTTTTCATTGGTGGGCAGTGGCCTAACTGTACCACTAGTATTGAAATAACATTTACTATCAGGTATGCTGCTTGCTCGTTTGCCACCATCAGCAATAAAAAGAAAGTGAGCTTGCTTGAGGTCGCTGCAATATATACTCTTCTATTATCGTAAGCAAAAGGTTTAACAATAGTTTTAAGACCAGCCGTCTGCCTGATGACATTATCCTTTGGTATGAAATTGTGGACCAGATGAGATCAGGTCTATGTTGAGATATTATTCGTATTTTATGACACTCTCAGCGATATAAGGGTTGGTAGTATTCTTAGCCGCTATCAGGTTGAAAGCCCTCAGCGCTCACCTATAGTCCGGGTAAAGTTGTCATAGCCATTTGCGGCTACGTCACACAAAAAAAAACGTAGCTACCAACATAGCTGCTAGAACCAGAGTGGCCTAACTGCATTTTTGCAACTTTTAACCTAATTGCAATTTAGTAATCATAAATGTTAATCTACAAACCTAAAGCGGCCCAAAATTGTTTACAAGCTCTTTACAATAGATGGCAGTACAACATATTCGGCTTATGTTCAAATAGATTAAATTAAATTTAATTTAATTTTAATTCCCTCCATGTTGTAATACACGGTTCTTGTAGTTAGGCTGCTCTGGTTCTAGCAGCCTCATATATACCACAGTATATAATATCTTGAATCTCTAGATATTGTCGAACGTAGAGCTTAATCAAAGCAAAGCATTTGACAAATTTACTTTGACGTTTGTAGTAAGCCATTCTTGTAAATCCATAGGTATTGGTGAAAATAGTTACTTACTCCTAAGACAAGATAAATTCGTATTTATATATTTTATAAATAGTCTCGCTAGTTCAGACATAGGCCAAACAACAACAAAAATTATTAGCTCTTTTGTAGGGCTTTCTAAAGAAAATGCAATTATGTAAAACATAGACGAAAAATTGATACAAAGTTTTAGTATAGTGTGCTATATTCTTTTTCTCGGTTCATTTTCATACATTTGAACTCGTATTTATGCATGAATCATCATTCTTCTACTCTTATCCCAATTACTTGGGGCCGATACAGTACGTACTGTTATTTCATAGTACATATCGTAAAAGTTATTGTCAATAGTTTTACGACCACCGCCTGCCAGACGTCAACCCTCCTTGGGAATGTAATTGTTGACCAAATGGCATCAGATGGAGTTGGCCCATGTCGTTATATGGCTCTTAGTTGTCTTTTACGACATCCACGAGCAAAGTAAGGGTTGGTAGTATTTTTAGTCGCTACCACACAGCAGTCGTATCTATACATGAATGGCAGAAAAAAAATACTTAATTTACTATTTCAATAGATAAAGTTGACAAGGTTAATTTCGATTTTTTTTCGTATTATATTGATTTTATCTGCTTGATTACATTACTCAGTCATACTTTACGATACAGCAAAGGAAAGAGTGGTGAGTTAGATTTTTACTCCATCAACACTACTCAATATTTTAGAATAGAATTACCACATATAAAAAAAATGTTTTTACATCTTCTAATTCAAATAGATTCTCTGATGACTATATCTTACTAGCTTCTGCCCGCGTAAATGGTTACTTTCCTAAAGGTTAACATCCCCTATTTTTATTTTACCCCTTAAAGGTAAATTTTAACAACATGTTAATGTCATATTTATTTATATTTAATCAATAACCTAAAAATAAGTTTTAAGCTTCTGGCATTAAAAATGACGATACTTCCTTACAACTTTTCATCTCCTTTACAACCCTTTATTTGCATTAAAAGTAGCCTATGTCCTTTGTCAGGCTCTAGACTATCTGTGTACCAAATTTCATTTAGATCGATTTAGTAGTTTGGCGTAAAAGAGCGACAGACAGACAGATAGACCGAGTTACTTTCGCATTTATAATATTAGTAAGGATAGTAAGAATTACTAACCGCTGAAGCTATATTTTATTTGGTAACGTAGATGGATGATAATGGTGTTCTACAAAAAGAAACCGCCTTGGAAAGGGCGAGATCTGTTTTCGATGATCCCGAGGAAATAAAAAATATTGAAGGTTTTCTTCATTCCTGTACGCATGGTGAGTGAGAAATATTAAAAAAATACTCAGTTGTTCTTCTTTTCTTCTATCTTTATAGTTCATATAAATACTATTATTGTGTATGAATTAATAAGACAGAATTTAGTTGACTATGTCAGGATGGCAACATCGTTCTTTTTTTGTTGTGTCTGTCTTATAGCTGTTAATAACATCGTCCAACACAGTTTTAGTTTTATATGTTTTGTGCTTCCGTCCCTACTTAGATTCTTTATATTGTTTTTTAAGACAACACCCGGTACTAAGTAAATAGTCTTGTATTGCGAGGGACTTTACAAATATATATGTGATTAACGCCGGCAAATTACACCCAGATTATGAATAACAATTTGTGGATCGCCCAAAGTATTGTTCTGCGCAGGAATAGAACTCACGGCAGTGGCATGGTAGGTTTCCTTTTCACTACGGCATGTATGCAGGCAGTTTTTATATATAATTTAGTAACAACAATAATGAAATTATTATATTTAATCATTCTAGTGAATAATGAAGCAGTTAGTGATGGTAGCCAAGGCTGTGAGCGTGCCATGCTTTCATACAAATGTATGATAGAAAATGCATCTCAGGTAAATAATTTTATATTGATTATTTTCAAAAGCATTCAGCCTTCCTTTTGATGTATAATATTAATTATTTTCAAAAGCCTTCCCTTTGATGTATAACTTCTTTAAAATTACATGGTTTCTAAATCCGAAACTTGAACCAAATTGGTCTAGGTACATCGTCTTTTTTATTATACAGTATAGTCTCAGGGAATTAAGTATGGTTAGATTTTATAACTTCTTTAGTCAGATCAACGATTAAAGTATTAATAAAGAATCATCATCACCGCCTATAAATGTCCCACTATTGGGCTCGGGCCTCCTCCGTAATGGGAGGGAAATTAACCTACTATACCACGCTGGTCAGACGTGTTGGTATAGGGTTTTGTTCCGAGTTTTCCTTCTCTCGCATAGATGTTATATGCGTTTTATATCCCTTAGTCGTCTCGTACGATCACCCACAGGTAAGATATGGGGTGGTGAATAGTATTCTTACTCCGTCACCACACAGATAATAAAGAATAATAAAGGATATTTTTTTTTGAAAGATAAATTTCACTTAGACTCAGAACAACGCTTTGTGGATCGCACAAAGTATTGTCCTGCGTGGGAATCCAACCCGTGGCACTGGCACGGAAGGTTTGATATTTTAACCACTACGCCATCTGTGCAGTTGATATATAATTCGTAATAAAAGCTATCACCAATTTTGAAAAGATACTTGAATTCATAATTCATTTTCTTTTATATCTACTACAATCACGCTCACAAAGAAAAAAAAGGGTTCATCTAAATATTTCTTTATTTTTCAGTTCGGACTTGATTTCTGAAATATTACAAATTCGCATTCGGTACATCTAATTACATTATGGAACTGGGATTATTTGTGTAAATAATAATAATAATAACGTATAATAAATTACACTGTGTGTTACATTGATTATTTCGAATTTTATGAAAAAAATATGAGGTAATAAAAAGACTTATCTGTAATAAATTGTTTTATTTATCGTTCATCAATCTCTTGCTGATGACAGTTTTCTGTCTACAGCCGGGGTGCTGGTCCGTCCGAGTTAGTACCACACTCTTGCAGAAGATTAACGCCTGAGTAATGGTAATGTTCTATTGCGCTTCGTTCGGCGGGTGAGAGAACCGGAAGGCCAACGGGTTGGGTTTAGGGTTTGTATTAGTAAGCAACGGCCTAGCTATAGCCTTGGTATTGCAAAGGTCTATGGACGGTCTGGGGCGGTTTGCCATCACATGCAATAAAAAAAATCTTACTCTTATCCCAATTACTTGGCATCGACACAATATGTACTCTTACATATTGCAAAGGTGATTGGCAATAGTTTTATGACCAGCCGCCTGCCTGACGTCAACCCTCCTTGGGAATGTAATTGTTGACTAAACAGCATCAGCTGGAGTTGGCGCAGGTCGATATAAAGTTCTTAGTCGTGTTTTACGACATCCACAAGAAAAGGATTGGTAATATTCGTAGCCGCTACCACATAACATAATTTATCGTTAATATACACAGGGGGAATGTTTATTATCAAAATACAATTGTATAAGAGATTAAATGAGGTATTATAGAGGCTAAAAATGATTGCGATTTTAATAGTGGTAGAACCGCACTTTTTACAGTTTTCTGTCTACAGCCGCGGGCCGGTCCGTTCGGGGTATTTCACGGTCTCGCAAAAAATCGACCTGCCGAAAACCTAACTCTCTGTATGGGTTTGGAATTTTCTTTGGTAGACAGCGGCCTAGCTGAGCGGCAGTTGAATTTACCATCATTTATCGTTAATATTTTAATTGTAATTTAGTTCCAGTTTTACCATCTTCTGAACAGATTTACATGATATTTATCGTATATATAGTTTCTAGCTAATTAAAAAATCTAGATTCATGTAATTCTTACGTGATAGAAAGGGAAAAATAAATTAAATACTCTATACTCTAGGATATTACCCTAAATAGAATATTTTTATAGTCCATCTATTTATTCATTCGCCTAGCGAGGATATAAAGCTCCACAAGAGAAAATTAAATCATATTCAACATGCTTTAAAGACGATATTAATTAGAGCTATTATTTTTCTTGGAGAGTTGTTCTTTCTCCTGGTGACCCCTCAGACGGTTTTTACAAGTCGCACGGGCAAATAAAGTAGTAACTTTACCCATCGCTAGCAAGTGCAATGTATAATCTTTTTTATAAATAAAGAAGTATATAATTACCTTTATTCAAATTTCAGGAGTTAAAAGCCTTAATAAAGTCCTTAATAATAAAAAAAAAACAAAACACTTTTACTTTATACATATAATGGATCAAATGGGTCATAATGAATTAATTTACATCTATGGTATTTAATGAAAGTAACAATGCATATCATTATTTATTTGTTTTGTCTTCTTTTATTGACGATCTTCCATATTTGACATTTGGTAGTAATTATTATGCAGTACTGATATTTACTTTCCTCATGTTTCATTAAAACGGGAACTATAAATCAAAGTAGATTTTTAAATTTAAAGCCAAAAAAATGATATCCATAGAAGCCATACCTTCATTCCTTAGCATATTGACGTCTCCGTTAGATATAGGCCTATATTTGCCTCGCTGTTCAGATGGGCGTTACTCAAAGGATTCTTACTGATTTATCTCCTGATTAGCTATGAACTAATTTATATGAACAGCGACAACACATTCGTCATCATCATCATCTCAGCTTCTATATGTCCCACTGCTGAGCCCAAGTCTCATCCATAATGGGAGGTAAATTGACCTACTATATAACACGTTATATGCGCTTTATATTTCTTAGTCGTCTCTTAGAATCACCCACGGGTAAGATAGGAGGTGGTGAATTGTATTCTTACTACGTCACCACACGGAAAGACAACGCATTACACTAAATAATATAGCCTTGTGTAGCGGTAAACTTCACAAACATACAGTTTACGGACACAACAACCACCAAGATTAGGAACAATTATTTGCATGAAAATTAATTCGTAGTCAGTCATTATGCAGCTAAAAGACATATAAGGAGGAGAGAATATATAATTTAATGAACTACAAAGGTATATGGAGAATAGGTATACATCTCTTTGGCAAAATGTTCAATGAGAAATCCTTTGAAATTTTCTACCATGTAAATGTAAGATTTGTAGAATTTCTTTCTTGACATTTAACAATGCACAGATGGCGTAGTGGTTAAGATACCGACCTTCCATGCCAGTGCCGTGGGTTCGATTCTTACGCAGGACAATACTTTGTACAATCCACAAAGTGTTGTTCTGAGTGTGGATGTAATTTGTTTGCGTTAATTGCATGTTTGTAAAGTCCCCCGCAATAAAAGGATTATTTCTTTAGTGCAGGGTGGTGTCTTTTTAAAAAAAAAACAACAGGCAGTCATGGGGACTGCCGATAGAAGTGAAAACTATTAACTTAAGACTAATTGAAATAATAATAATTTTCTAATTTTTATATAAAAATAAAAAATATTATCGAACATCTAGGAATCGGTTTACCACGCTAGTAAGATAACCTTTAAACCACAATGATACTCATTTCATGACATAAAGGTTAAATATTAAAAATACAATTAAAAATAAATAATGCCATACTTTTAAATGCAAATATTGATATGAATATTGAAAATATTTGAAAATAAATTCTTTATTTTCATTATTCATTTATCTATATAAAAACACTACTCATAGCTATAGATTATACTATTAGCATTAGCATGTCGGTGACGCGAACCTGTAAGTTTTCCCCCTCCAAAAACGCTCAACGCGCCTAAAGAAGTTTTCATATAGCTATAGATATACTATTAGCATTAGCATGTCGGTGACGCGAACCTATAAGTTTTTCACCTCCAAAAACGCTCAACGCGCCTAAAGAAGTTTTCACTTCAAAAAAAACTTTTGTCCCCTATAAGTAGGCCTTAAATTAGATATAATATTGATATGCTGTTGCTGAAATATTGTGATATATTGTCATATAACCATATTTAAACTTATAAAATCCTATTACAATAATTAAGCATATTAAATGCTAAATTTCAGTAATTTAAATAACAAGGTTGTGTCATCGTTTAATACAATTCTAACTGTAAAGTTTGAAGTGTTAAGCCTATAACAATGTGTAAACATTGTCGGGTAGATAGCATACCGTCACCTTAAGACGTAAATACAATACGAAATGAAATTTGCATGTCCTACAATTAGTCGCGGTAGTGTAGTGGCAGCACGATTGGGCCGGAATCCCAATAGGCGCGGGTTCGAATCCCGCTTGCGACATCATTTTTCATTTCGTAATCGGATTTTATAAATAATTAAGCATATTAAATGCTAAATTTCAGTAATTTACATATTTAAACTTATTTAAGCATTTATCTAGTGGTAGGACTACACTATTGACAGTTCTCTGTCGACATCTGCGGGCCGGTCCGTCCGGAGTAGCACCACACTCTCGCATAAAATCGACGCCTGAGCGATGTGCTGCTGTGTTTCGTTCGATGAGCGAGTGAGCCGGAAGCCCGTCTTTCTGGATGGCTGTACCCCTGGTATTGCAAAGGTCCATGGGCACCAGTAGCGGATGGTAAGCCATCAGATGTGCCGCCTGCTCGTTTGCCACCAAGAGCAAAAAAAAAATTAAGAAGCGTTTCATCGACAAAGAAGATTCGAATAAAATTTCGATTTTTCAGTCGAGCAATAAAGTCATAGATACAATAGTAATTTTACAGTTACTATTATCATATGTATTACCCATCGAAAAAAATATATAATAATATATTTGATTAAATTCATCATATACGAGTAGGTACTCATTCGTTACCGAATGTACTTAACATTAAATAAGGAAATTATGCTTACAGCAATTTTGTTCTCAAGGGCGCATATCAGTAAAAGCTTGGCTCTATCACAACCAGCTTTATCATCGTTTACAGCTTGATCATTTACTGTAATTAAAAATAAAAAAATCTAATAATAAATTGCATGTAACCGTCCCACACGGTTGAAGTAAACCTAAAATAATAATATGGTCCACTTCTATGTACAACTTATCAGCAGTCAATATTGTCGCAAGACATTATGTGCGTATCGATTTATTTACATATGTTTCGTTTTATTACTATCATTTTCTTGTTTAGTACTTTCAAGTAATTGTTGCAGAAAAGTCGATAGATAAGAAGCCGGTCCCTCATCCATTCATTCATTCTTGCATTCACTTATTCGTACCACCATCCAAAGCGATGAAATATAAACCTTTGGAATATTTTTATACGGATGTATAAAAAATTATATCATAATTATTTAATTATATATTTAAGAAGGTTTCATTTGACTCAGTATGATTGTATGTATAAATATCATCATCATTCTTCTACTCTTATCCCAATTACTTGGGGTCGATACAATATGTACTCTTCTTTCATAGCTATTAATTAATATTGTAAAAGTTATGACCGGCCGCCTGCCAGACGTCAACCCTCCTTGGGAATGTAATTGTTGACCAACCGGCATCAGATGGAGTAGGCCCAGGTCGTTATAAAACTCTTAGTCGTTTTTTACGACACCCATGAGCAAAGCAAGGGTTGGTAGTATTCGAAGCCGCTAACACACAGCTAAAGCTTTAAGAAGGGTTCATTTGACTGAGTATGATTGTATGTATAAATATAGAAAGCATAATAAAATAAAAGTATAAAAAAGGACCAAAGAATGAATTCAATTGTATGCATGAATTGCATAAAAAGCAATTTGCCTAATAAATGTGAACGTGGAAGTAATTTGCACAAATAATGATGAGGTTAGCTTTTTGATGATCAAAATACAAGGTTAATTTTGTCTGTATTGTTTTTGCTGCCGAATATTGACATACTAATGATGATCGGATGTAAATAGAACTATAGTAGTTTTATTTGTTAGAAAAACCATATTAGTCAGATGGGTGGGTTTTATGTTGAATTTTGCTTCTCTTGCGTCGACGTTAATTCATTATCATCATCACAGCCAATAACTGTCCCACTATTGGGATCGGGCCTCCTCCGCAATGGGAAGGAAATTAACCTACTATAACCGCGCTGGTCAGACGTGTTGGTATAGGGTTGTGTTTCGAGTTTTCCTTCTCTCGCATAGATGTTATATGCGTTTTATATACCTTAATCGACTCGTACGATCACCTACGGGTAAGATAGGGGGTGGTGAATTGTATTCTTACTCCTTCACCACACGGAAGTTATTTACATATTAGTGAATACAATTGTATTCAATAATATGAATTCATATTTTTACTACACCACCACAAAGGAAGAAAAGCAGTTATTTACTGATAGTCTTAACTAGCTAAAATTACACACACATTGCCTAATATTGTTCGTGGATGTAGCTAAAGCTAATCAAGAGTATTACACCCATCTGAGGCAAATCTACTTTATGGCTCGTGATATAAGATTATTTATTCAAGAGAGTATGACGTCAGACAGGCAATTTGTTCAAAATATCCATTTTTAATCTTATTCTACCCATTCTTTCCTTCTATCACTTAAAAGAAGATACGCTGTGCTAAGCCCGTATAAATTACATTAATAGTAATAATTTACTATATTTTACGTAAAAGAAATTCATTCTCAGTTTGCTGTTCATATAATTATTAAACAGTATAAAAAAAGGTTCATACAATGAAAACTTCTGGACCAAACTACGTTAAATTTTTATGAGACCAAATGGCAGCTATTTCGCATCAAACTAAAGAATAATCACGTTAATCGAATTATAAAGCTCATTGTAATCGGTGTACATACATAAAAAAAATATACCAATCGAATTGAGAATCTCCTCCTATTAGAAGTCGGTTAAAAACTGTTTTTACCTTTCAAACACTTGTCCGCAAGATCATTATATGTAGTCAAATCCATTTTATTGTCTAGTAACTTTTTCATTAGTGCCATTCCCTTGTCGGGAGTATATTTTCCATCGTTGTCAAGCTGTAAATTAAAGACATACATCAGCATTTAAAAAAAAATCTATCTATTTTACAAGTCATCAGCATTCTCCTACTCTTATCTCAATTACTTGGGGTCGATACAATATGTACTCTTCTTTCATAGTACATATTGTAAATGTTATTAGCAATAGTTTTATGACCGGCCGCCTGCCAGACGTCAACCCTCATTGGCAATGTAATTGTTGACCAAACGGCATCAGATGCAGTTAGCCCAGGTCGTTATAAGGCTCTTAGTGGTCTTTTACGACATCTAAGGACAAAGTAAGGATTGGTAGTATTCGTAGTCGCTACCACACAGCTTTATTTTATTTTACAAGTAATATACATTAATATTGATAAACTTTCACCTTAAGTTATAACATTCGAATTCAGATAAGGACATATATACATATATGTTAACCACTTATGTTTGATCAAAACTTGAATACGCTTACATACAAAATTCTTAGTTTGAATATTGTAAAAATATCAAATAAATTCATTAAACATATGGAATGCAGAAATATCTTAGATAACGTAACTTGTAACATTTTTTGCAAATAACCTTCTTAGATACTCGTACTTATCACAACCACAAACAATAATAAATAAATATTATAATTTACCCAAATTTTTCGTATCATCATCACAGCCCATAAATGTCCCACTGTTGAGCTCGGGCCTCCTCCGTAATGGGAGGGAAATTGACCTACTATACCGCGCTGTTCAGACGTGTTGGTATAGGGTTGTGTTTCGACTTTTCTTTCTCTCACATAGATGTTATATGCGTTTTATATCCCTTAGTCATCTCCTACGATCATTCACGGGTAAGATATGGGGTGGTGAATAATATTCTTCTTCCGTCACCACACGGAATTTTTCATATATCCTAAGCCAAATATGATTATTCTATAAAAGGCCAATTCTTTTTATTGGTGTCTTTTTTAATATTCCCTATTCAAGAATTTCGTATGGGCAAAAAACAAATGAAGCACATCATGTATAGTGACATACATTTATGGTATATAACATCGATGAAGGATAGAAGTCCGAAAGTTTTACGGACGGTGCTTTATTTTGTTTGGTTCTATAAGCGAAACAGCATGTAGCGGGCTTCCGGCTGTTTTTCTGGCACTTTCTGGATGGGTTTGAGTTTTACATTGGTAGTAGTTTAGCTCTACCTCTGGTATTGCAAAAGCTCTATGAGCAGTAACATTTACCAACGGGTATGTTGATTACTCGTTTGTCACCATAAAAATTGACAATAGCAGAAGTGTGTGTTACTCATTTGTGGCTATTGAAAAGGAAACCGATGCTGCTACCTTGACTTCAATGGTCCACTTCGCGCGTTTATTTTTTAGATATCTACCCCTCACAGGACATGGTCACTGCGTATCTTCCGTCACCATACAGATATTAGGCTGGCCTAGCGCATGACCAACATTCACTAGTTAAAATATCTCATGAATTCCATTAGTATTTACCATTGGCACTTATTTAGAATTTTGGAGATATTACTTACCGACCGAGATGCAACGAAATTTTATAATTATTTTTAGGTAGAATGAGAATTACGTAAAGTTCTACACTTTACGTAATTTACTGAGATGAGATCACTATCATTATGAAAGTATTTGAGAATATTAACTAATTATTGCTAACAAACAAGTCCTAGATTTATGACAGACACCCATATGATTTGATAAATCTGCCTAATGAATAGCACAATTATCATAATAATCAGTTTGTTTTACAATTACTTTAATTCAATCAACTTGTGATAAATAATTATTTTAAGTAGCATTTTAACTGATAATTGTCTTAGTATTCATTAGAATTCTTGTAAGAATTCTTGTAAGAAAATCAATGTTATATTGAAAAAGGATCGTAGAAAATAAATAGTGTTAATTGTGTTATCTGCAAGTTGGCTTCTAATGGAGCTGTAAATATAGCCTGTGGCCAAAAATGCCCTTTCAGCTTCTCCATTTTTTGGCCTAATTGTTAGCAAATAATCATGAATAGCAGACAAGTATTCTCCTCGAACTTCCATCACTTTCAAATATAGGCCTTTCCTTTTTTATTTGTCACTCAAAGTACCTACTCATGCAACAATTCTATTGTTTTACCAAAAATTACTAGCACCGGATCTTTTTCCCAGAAGAGCGTGTTGGCCACTCTTCTGGTGAGACTTTAGATTTAATGATTCTTACAGTCAAATATGGGGTGCGACAATTGTATTCTTATTCCATCATCTTACGAGTAAATAGAACAAATAAAACAATGCAGTTTAGAGAATAAATAGAGATAGAAAACTGTGGAAGGTTATGTTATGTTCAATCTACCTTGAACACTCTGCACAGCTTTCTCTGCTTGCCTCTGTCAAATAGACTTAAACTTTTTTGGGGGGAATAAAAGGTGATAGAATAGGAAATTATATCTTTTGTACACATTTTACTTGATTCTTTGCTAAATTAAAAATTAGCATAAATAAGTATCAGCCACTCAGAGGACATTTTCCTCCTTTCTTTTTGTCCTAATTTGTCAGAAGAATGGACGGCGGCCTCATAACCCACCGTATCCCCTTCCCATCGCTATTGATCTGATCATTGGTACTGATTCCTTGACCAAGGTGGTCCACCCGGTGGATTAACCCATATCGGGTCCCATCCCAGTCAACGCCCCGAAAACAAAACAACAGCATTGGCGAGGCCTAGACCACATGCAGTCGACTTCTGCGGCTGGTGGTCTAACCCCTGGTACATCAACCCGCGACTTCAACTAAAGCTAGTTTGACATTAAATAATACTATTAAATGTAAAGACAATTTTTTTAGTCATCAATAGATTGAAATAAACGTATACTTTATTATGTGTAAAGGTTTCATCAAATTATTGGGCGATTAATCTAACGATAGATTAAGACTTTCATGAAATGAAGACGGTTTTATTTAATCTTATTAATAATATGATAATACTTACTAAATTAAGTTTTTTTGTGACGCATGCCACAAAGCACGGAACGAAGGCATCAGCTTTATAAGATTTCATTGCTTTCTGGACATCTGCTAAGCTTATTGAGAACTGGTCCCCACATTCAGTAAAGATTGGAATCAAGGTTTTCATGAGAGTAACACTTTCATCCTTGGTTAGTGCCTAGAAGTTTAGATTATCGCATATATAAATATTGAAAATATTAGGACAATAATGCGTGTGATCTTAAAAAATGATGATGATGACTGTTCTTTTTATTATTTAGAATACTGAAATAATTGGTACTCAAACAGGACAATGGCTTTAGGAAATTCTTCAATGTGATATCTTTAGCAAAAAGTTTCATAATTTTACTTTGCTCCCAGGAAAAGTTTGAAAGACAATCTTTACTCCACACTGGCAGGGGTGGCTTTATTTAAATATATATGAATTATATGTGAATATAATTTGGTTGGTGGCTTTATATATGAAGGTAGTCTAAGCTGATTTCTAAAATAAAAAATAAAGTTTTAGAAAAATAATAATTGCTATAACTAGCAATTATTATTTCTCCAAAACTTCATTTTTATATAATTGTATACATTTGTTATATAATTTTATATAATTTTAACACTTATAACTGAGGGCAAGGAACATTACTAAAAATATTACATCATCATTCTCCTACTCTTATCCCAAATACTTGGGGTCGAAACAATATGTACTCTTATGTACTCACTAAAAATATTGCAATGGTCGATAAATATTCAGGGTGAACAGTGGGAGCACTTGAGACCGATTCTGAAAAGATTGTGGATTGTAATTCATAATTTAACTCATTGTAATAAAAAAAAATTGATTCGCTTCGTAATCGGGTTTTACAAAAAAGAAAAAAAAAATGATTTATAAAAATAAATAATTCATTTATATTTTTACATAATACACTAACGTACAGTAATTTTGTTTTCTTAAAATTATTTATGAATAAAATTAACGACTATGTCATCTGTATATGCTAATTCTGAGTAGTGGTCTTCCATACCGAATTCCATTGGCTAGATGCCCAAGCAGGAAAATTCTATAATAATTCACAATTTTTTCATTTATTTTGAGTTTGGGTTGTATACATTTTCTTGTATACATTGTGCCCGTTAATTGTAATTGATTTTTTTTTTATGCAAGGAATAACTAATTATGATTAGATGTTGTCTTTTAAAAAGAAAATAAATTATGTATCATATCATATATATCATAAAAGTATTAGATGACGATATATATCATAAAAGTATTAGATGATGGGATGTCGCCTTGGTTTGACGTCAATATCGGCGTTAAGCAGGGGTGCGTTCTGTCAGCCAGGCTGTTTATCATATATCTGGATAAATGTCTCCAAAGGTTGAACGATATGAATGTGGGAGTCCAGATGGGCGACTCAGTGGTCACTGCTCTGCTTTATGCAGATGATGCAGTCCTGCTGGCACAGTCAGCGATTGACCTGCAGACCCTAGTCGACACAATGACAGAGGATTGTAAGAAAAGGGGTCTACGCGTGAATGTGAGCAAAACCAAAATAATGGTCTTTGAAAGAGATAAAACCAGAACAGATGTAAGAGTAACAATAGGTAATGATGTACTAGAGCAAGTGGATGAATTTGTATATCTTGGATGTGGATTTAGCCGAGATGGAAGGTACACCACTGATATAGAGCGAAGAGTGAATGCGGGAAATAGAGTGAACGGAGCGTTGGGGCAACTTCTCGGCAGCCACCACCTCAGCCAGAAGGCACGTGTAGCAATACATAACGCAGTGCTTGTCCCAACATTACTGTATGGAAGCGAGAGTTGGGTATGCAGAAAAGAGTATGATAGTAAAATTAATGCGGTCGAAATGCGATCTCTGCGGAAAATCTGTGGAGTTAGGCTGACCGACCGCATTCGTAACGACGACGTAAGAGAGCGAGTAGGTATGAAAGAGAGTATTGGTGTAAAGATGCGAAAGGGAATGCTCCGATGGTTCGGACATGTGGAAAGAATGCCGAACGAACGCCTGGTTAAGAAGATATACAATGCGAAAGTGGAAGGATGTAGGTACCGAGGGAGACCGAGACTAACCTACCTAGACCAGATCGGTCATGTACTGAAGGAAGGTGGAGTCAAGAGTCTCCGAAACCGGCGAGCGTGTATGAAGAGAATTATGAATGTTGAGGAAGCGAGTGAAGTATGCAGAGATAGAGTTCTCTGGCACTCTGTTCTCTCTGCCTACCCTGCAAGGGATATGGCGTGATGATATGTATGTGTATTAGATGACAATTTATTTAAACTTTCTGAAATTAAATTACTGAAATTTAGCATTTAATATGCTTAATTATTTATAAAACCCGATTACGAAGCGAAAAATGATGTCACAAGCCGGATGATATGAAATTATTCATAAAATCTTAATAACTTCTTTTTTTCAAACCGTACATAGAACCGTTGCGTATGGCCAAAGCTTGAATTAAAATTAAATTTATTTACTGTATGTGCTAATTACAATTTCTAGCACTCTACTTACTGAAACTTTAGACAAACTTGCAGCCAAAATAAACAAAACTGCGCAAAACATCTTCATCATTTTGCAAGGATTCTTGATCTACCGGCCACTGTCGAATCCAATAACTAATTAAAGAGAGGGAAAATGTTTCGCTCATAACTCAACGCTATTTATATAGCCAATTTTAATAGATTAAAATTTAATTGCATTCTTTTGAAAAGTACAAAGGAATTGCAGATTGTGCTGCTTCCTGTACCTATTTCCTGATTAAGCAAGTTTCTTTTACTTTAATTAGTGACTTGCTATATATATTTAGAATATATACTACCAATTAGTTAAAATACTTAAAGCAGTCAAACGGTTATTATTAAATATGCTTTATTAGAGTAAAATGTATGAATCATTACATTATATAAAAAGATAAAATCTGTGTAAATCTGTGCAAATTCTACCTAATACGGTATGAAGTCAAGTAGATGGCTGGTCGTAAAATTTAGCACCATGTTTTCTTTGTCTTCTATTTATGTTAGAGGATGAATTCATAAACATCACCTTATAAAAATATGATAGTAGCAATAGAAATGAGGGTGATAATAGTCCTTCATAGCGGACTATTCAGAAAAACTACGCAGCTTGCCTGAATTATCTTTTTTCTTCAATACAAATACTAATTTATAGTTAATAATGATAATTCAACGTCAGTGCTGTGGGATAGTATTATGATAGTAGAAAGCCGAAACGCAGCATCAGCAAGCGGTGTTCTTGTATTATATTCAATATCCAAAGTATTTAAACATCATATTTATATAGTTTTAACTTTTGTATTAAATAATATTAATAGCATCTTATGTTATGTGATGCGGGAAAGGAACAACTGGAAAGTTGTGTATATGATATAAAAATGGTTTACAAAAGTTTTTATTCACTACCAAAATTTCTAGAAGATACAATTAACAGTGCGACCATAGCACTTTTGAAGACTTATGAGGGAGAGTTAATTAGCACGAGTAAACAGGACAGGACGTGGCGCTGGTGCCCCCAGGCGGGGCATACCTCCAAAGTGTGGCGCGCATCATCTACTGGCGCGCCACACTCGTGACATCCTGGGGTCCCTTCTCTTCCAATTCTGTGCAGGTACTTACCGAAGACCCCGTGTCCGGTGGGCACCTAATACGCGCGTCTACTACCACTACCATGAATGACGACAGTATGTGACCAGACAGCGATGTGTTGTGGTGTCGAGGACTAAATGACATCAGATGACCACTCTGGCACTCCGTAAAACAGTAGCGGGTGTCGTTACGGTTTTAGTGAAGTGGATATTCGAATCACGCATATGGTCGTGAGAAATTGTCCCTCCCCCTTTGTCACCAGCGTTAACAAAAAAAGGGCAAATTGCTATACGGTTATACTCTGAACATGACTGTTATAATAAATAATTTGGAAAATCCAAAAGTGCACGCCTCATAATTTTTATATTATTTATCATTTACTATTAGTCAATGCCAGAAATGAAAATAAAATTAAAGAAAAAAAACCTTTTTTAAAAGCAAGCTGTTTATTATTTGCTAAAAAATGCAACACACTTTTATTTATAAAACTGGGACTGTGATAAAAACGGGTAGATTTAATAATTATGGTGTAAAGTTTTAGTGTTAAAAATATATAATTATGTACGATATGGAATTATGTTGTTGTTGAAGATAAATAAAAATATCGTTAAAGGTTACAATGAACTTATAAAGTGTTATATATCTGATTAGAGTTAATTTATTTTTAACTTTTTAGTTTATTATATTAGCAAATAATAAAAGCTTGTTTTTAAAAAAATATTTTTCTTTAATTTTATTTTTAACTTTTTAGTATTTTTATTATTCGTGTTGTTCCCACAAATATAGAATAAAAAGGGTTCATCACCCCAGAGGTCCATTGTGGAGGGATAAGGGCTTCAGTATAACAGGCGCAACGTTAGCGATATGGATATATAATTACGGAGTTCTTATGGCCAGGTTCCAGGTCCATCATCAGACCCTGGTTACCATATAGTCTCAAAGTACTAGTCAAGACGAATCAAATGAGCCCAAACTCGATGGAGTTGCGTCGTTTAATTATGGAGTTCCTATGAACAGCTTCCAGGTCCATGATCAGACTCTGGTTTCCATATAGTATCAAAATACTCGTCAAGACGAATCAAACCAGCCCAAACTCGGTGGGGTTGCATCTTTTAATTACGGAGTTCCTATGGCCAGCTTCCAGGTCCACCATCAGAACCTAGTTACCATATAGTATCAAAGTACTCCTCAAGACGAATCAAGCGAGCCCAAACTCGATGGGGTTGCGTTGTTTAATTACGGAGTTCGTATGGCCAGGTTCCAGGTCCATTGTCAGACACTTGTTACCATATAGTCTCAAAGTACTCGTCAAGACGAATCAAACGAGCCCAAACTCGATGGGGTTGTGTCGCTTAATTACGGAGTGCCTATGGATAGCTTCCAGGTCCATGATCAGACCCTATTTTCCATATAATATTAAAATACTCGCCAAGACGAATCAAATTAGCCCAATTTCGATGGATTTGCGTCGTTCAATTACGGAGTTCCTATGGCCAGCTTGCAGGACCATCATCAGAACCTAGTTACCATATAGTATCAAAGTACTCGTCAAGACGAATCAAGCGAGCCCAAACTCGATGGGGTTGCACTGTTTAATTACAGAGTTCTTATGGCCAGGTTTCAGGTCCATCGTCAGACCCTGGTTATCATATAGTCTCAAAGTACTCGTTAAGACGAATCAAACGAGCCCAAACTCGATGAGGTTGCGTCGCTTAATTACGGAGTTCCTATGGACAGCTTCTAGGTCCATGATCAGACCTTTGTTTCTATATAGTAACAAAGTACTCGTTAAGACGAATCAAATAAGCCCAATTTCGATCGGGTTGCGTCGTTTAATTACGGAGTTCCTATGGCCAGCTTCCAGGTCCATCATCAGGTCAGCTCTATATCACAATAATATTGCATTGTCATCTAATTTATACATGCATGCAAAATTTCAGCTCAATCGGAAACCGGAAAGGGGGTCAAATTTAACTTTCAAGATTTGATTACAGACAACGGGCAAGGTGAAACTAAATAAAAGATTGTACATACTCGTAATGAAAGAAAAAAAATACTTTAGATATCTTGTGCCATCGTGCTCTCGACGTAGAGCTAAACATAGCTGTATAGGCTGAATGGGATTTATTTCTTTTGCTTGTCCGAATGGACGAACAAAAAATATAACGAACCCAATTTTCATAAAGTATACATACACTAATGACTAAGCAGTTTAGCTTTTTATTAATTGCAATTAAACGACAAAGAATTACCAAGCCATTTTTGAAAGGAAACAGCGCGTTGCGATTATGAAGCTTTTAATAAAAGAAAAACTTCGATACATTCATTTTTACGGTCGACAAAATGCCAGATACTTTACGGTAACATCCGGACGACCTCGAATATTTTTATTAATCAACTTTTTTCTTACTTTAAACAAAATAATTGCTTTTTAAAAATATCAAATACGTTTAGACGAATGTTTTTTCTTGACATGTGTATAATAATATTATCCTATAAGTGCAATGTGAGAAAAATACAATCATTTTTAGGTTTGAAAAGTGCTTGATTTTCATAAGTCGAGAGTAGAGCAAGACCTCAACGCTTCGCTTATGAGGCGTGCAATAAATACTTAATATTGTTGTTTTATATTTTTTCGACCAGGATTTTTTCGTAGTCAATATCCAAAACAATGAGAGTTCATTTTAGAACCGTTGTTATTTAAATGAAAATATGTGCTTTTCAATTTACAATTTATTTTAAATGTTTCCTTTATTTATTATTTTTTTATATTTGGAGCCGTTGGATGCAGGTAGTAAACGATATTTTGAGTGGTATTATCGTGAGGAAGTCCTATGTCCAGCAGTGGAAGTCCACGGTCTGATGGATGGATGTGTCCATATTTAGCTTAGAGCGGTAACTGCAAAAGAAAATAGATTGCTAAATTATTTAAATATCTAATATTAACAAAATTTAAATATAGATGATTTATTTCTTATATGTAATTTTATGTAAAACTACCTTCTGCCCGCGGCGTCGCCCGCGTAAAAGGTTACTTTCGTAAAGTTTTTCATTCCCTCATTTTTATTTCACCTCTTAAGGGTAATTCTTTTTACAAAATTTTAATGTCAAATTTATTTATATCTAATCAAGAGCCTAAAAATAAGTCTCAAGCTTCTGGCTTTAAAAATGACAATACTTCCTTACAACTTTTCTCTCCCCCTTTACAACTGTTTTTTGCATTAAAAAGTAGCCTATGTCCTTTATCAGACTCTAGACTATCTGCGTACCAAATTTCATTTAGATCGGTTTAGTAGTTTTGGCGTGAAAGAGCGACAGATAGACAGAGTTACTTTCGCATTTATAATATTAGTAAGGATTATATAAATATAATAATGTAATAAATGCATTTTTTTCAAATACGAATAAAAATCTTTTGATTAATATATGTCGTAGCCAATAAGAAAGGATTTACGGTTGGAAATGGTCAAGATCAACAGCAAATATTCTAAGCTGGGTCATGTGTCGAAAGATACACGAGTTAATTTCAGATGTTTGAATAATCGAAAGAGTCTTGCACTGACTTCAGTTGCTATTTAATCTTTCGGATGAACGAAATAATAAATGAAACATTGCGGACGATGCATTCTCCACATCCGACTGGACAATTACAATATATTTAAACTGTTCACTTGGACAGCGACAAATCATCTATGATACATACATACATACATAGCCTCACGCCTGTTTCCCAGAGGGGTAGGCAGAGACTACGGATTGCCACAAACCACGATCCTGACATACCTCCATCGCTTCATTCACACTCATCACAGTCTTCATGCATGCTCTACGATTACGCGTACTCTTAATCTGACCTTTCACTAACACATCTTCAATTTGATCCAGGAAAGTACGACGTGGTCTTCCCCTTGTAATCGTCCCACTCACACTCGCTTTGTATACTTGTTTAGTTAACCTTTCTTCACTCATTCTTTCCACGTGTCTAAACCACCTCAGCATACCCTTTTTTATCTTTGTCACTACTTCTTTATTCATACCACAGCGCTCTCTTATAACACTATTCCTAATTTTATCTTTTAGACTTACACCACACATACTACGAAGAGTTCTCATCTCTACAGCATTTATGCTACTTTCATGTCTTCCCTGCCAAATCCAACTTTCACTGCCATCTATGATAATTTTACAATAACTATAATTATACTGACATATCTCAATGTATTTATGTGACTAAAAGGCTTTTTTATTTTCGTGGCAGGCTATGGATTGGTCACGCCCCGCTAAATGTAACTAAAAGTCTAAATTAAATACTTAAGTATTCTTACGTCAATATTGTTTTCAATTGCGCACTTCAATACGAGCCTGGATCGGTCGCAACCAACATTGTCATCGCCTACAGGTTCATCATTTACTGTAAAAAACACATATAGTAAACATAACATAGTAAACAAAATAAAACTATTAATACGGATTTTATCGCGTTTATATTTGATTTTAACTTTTGCAAAGTTTAGAACACTTCTCAGCGTTCATGGTCAAGTTCAACGTCGCGCGTCGATTCTCTTTTATTTTTTTAGTGTATTTAGCTGTTAGCTGCAGATGCCTTTAACAGCATTGTCGGAACTATAGACGAGCGCTAAACTCTTAAACCAGAAATACAATAAATTATTTACATTAAAATAAGTGTTAAAGTTACGTTTACATTTACAAATGGCATCTAGTAATATTAAAGAACAGTAAAAAGTTGTTTATGTTCATTAAAAATTATTAATAGCTCCTTATACAATTGAAATTTGTACAGAATAATGTCTTTTAGGTTAAGATAGATTTTATTTATCAATTTGTAAATTATTTAGTCTTATACATTATTTATTGTCTACCAATTATCTAACTTCATATCCTATGTTATGTGACCAATCATAAACAACTTTATTACAATTACGAAGCGTGATACATTTGAAAAAATACTTAATTTTTATAGTTAAAGTTTTAACTTAATATTAAAATGACTCACATAGGATTAAAGTAGCAATATATTTACTTCACGCGCTTGCAAAAATAAACCAAATTCCAATAGTACATATAATAGAAATACAAAGTTAAACAGGTTTAACAAAAGCAAAGTAATATTAAAAGACATTAAAGATCTTAATTATAAAAATATTTTTCGCGAAATATGTAATGTATAACACACTATGCAAGTCATATAAGTTTAAAAATTGCTTTCCTTTTGAAGACTCACATTGATTTCGATTCATGAACTATATACTCACTCATACTCAACCGTAGTAATTAACAAGGTAATCATCGAGATGCCATCAATATAAAAAGGAGATTAAGAGAAGGTATCTTAGTAGATACGTTTATTATATGATAACAGTCCGTTGTTGAAACGTAAAACCAATGCGGCTTATTCTATTAATAGTAATATTGTAGGTAAATTGTGATGGCAACTACGAATACTTAGCCTAGTGCTATTCATTAACACGAATATTGGTTAATATTATTTATAGCATTCCACTTAAATATGATGTAACACAGCGCTGTATTACGTCCAATTACGTAAAATGCGTAAACATTAACATAGATTTAATGATGACACAGACAAAAAATATAATATACCCATCTTTTTACCCGGCTGCGCGACGCAAAGGAGTGGTATTGTGTTTAACAGTCTATGTATGTATGTTCCTTTGAAGCACTATATAGACCAAACAGACATTTGCAGTACGGTCATAAAATTATGATGTTGGTTTTAAATACATACCTATTATAAGATTTATAACCAAGGAGTACAATAAAAATACATTTTAAGCATTTGTAATGTATACCGTCCTTATAATTTTCTCGTATGTGTTTTTTACTCGTGGGTGTTGTAAATGTCATCTAAGAAGTTTACACCGACCTGTATCCACTCCAGGTAGTTTTATTTCATTTCATAGTTAGCTTCTATTTTGCGTATTTTCTTTTTGTATTTTTAATGGACTAAAAATCAACGATTACGTTCTTAAAGAGGGTTGACATTAAACAAACAGGCGGTTGTAAAACTTACTCAAAAAGTTGGAGGCAGAATAAAATTATTGTTCTTCTTCCAACTCTATTGCAGGCAGAAGAAATCCTAATCTGATGGTATAAGAGCATGAAGACTATAATGATTGTACTTGAAACCGACAACATTTCTGTTATTCATAATACTATGAAAAATTATGATAAATTTCACCTTTCAAACATATTTTCGAAATTTTATCGTATGAAGTAAAGTCCACCTCCTTTCCGGCTGCCTTTTTCAATGCTGGCATTCCCTTTTCAGGAGAAAATTCCCCTTTGCTGTTTAGCTGTAAATATTATATACGCTATCAGTATTTAAATCTCCGCTTTAAGATGCAATGATAGTAGTAGTAATTATGGAAGTTTAGCTACGCTGATTTCCAGATGAGTAGAACTATTTATACATATTTTTCTAATAGAAGCTATAAATAAATAATTATGTTCAGTGACTCAATTACGTCAAAATTTAATTATTGTGTTATGTTATAGATAAATTATTAAGTAGGGCTGCTTCCTTTTAGCAATATTGCCCAGCAATATATTTGAACTAATTCAATAGTGTTTTTTCTTAATATATATATATTTATATATGTATATATATATATATATATATATATATATATATGTATATATATATATATATATATATATATATATATATATATATATATTTATATATATATTTATATATGTATATATATATATATATATATATATATATAGTGTACACTTAATATATATATGTGTATACTTAATATATATATAGTGTTTTTTCTTAATATCTTAATTCTATAGAGAGAGCCGGCAGCCCAACTGGGTGGGTTTGGAGATTGTAACGGTAGGCAGCGACCTAGCTATAGCCTTGGTTATAGCAAAGATCCATGGGCGGCAGTGACACTTAATATCAGGTGTGCTGCTTGCTCGTTTGCCACCATAAGTAATAAAAAAAATCCTTATATATTCACCCACCCGTCAACCCATTTTTGTCTATGGCAGGGCCATAGGCCTACCGAAGGGGGAAAAATGTTATAGTCACCTTGTATGGTAGGATAGTTGAGGGTCGCCGATTTTTACAACTCCTATTGATACTTATCAAAGAGAAAAATATTATATTTTTAAACCCGTCATTACATGGGTAATAGTTAGGCTAAAACTGAAAGCTGAAGTAAGAAGCTAAAGAAGGCGGTACTGCAAGGATAGTATACTCACGAAACCAATCTTTTTGAAAACGCACGCCACAAAACATTTATCGAAAGCATCAGCATTGTTAGCTTTCTTTGCCGCCTGGAGATCTGCTAGATTCACCGCATACTTGGCACCACACTCTAATAGGCTTGGTGTCAAAATTCCAAATACAATACCTATTTCTTTATCGGTTAGTGCCTAAAAATATATTACAAAAATATCAAGCATAATTGTCACGTTCTTCTAATGCACGCGACTGTTGATTATGATACTCGACTCTGATATCCGGGTCACGCAGTCATTTTTTTTTTTTTTTTTAAATACTCCTCTCTGCACTAAGGAAAATAATCCTTGTATCGCGGGGGACTTTACAAACATGCAATTAACGCAGACAAATTACACCCAGACTCAGAACAACACTTTGTGGCTCGCACAAAGTATTCTGCTGCGTGGGAATTGAACCCACGGCACTGGCACGGAAGGTCGATCTTAACCACTACGCCATCTGTGCAGTCTGAGTCATTATCATTCTGTTACTCTTATGTCAATTACTTGGAGACGATACAACATGTACTCTTCTTTCATAGTACACATTGTAAAAGTTATTGGCAATGGTTTTATGACCGGCCGCCTGCCAGTCGTTAACCCTCATTGGGAATGTAATTGTTGACCAAACGGCATCAGATGGAGTTGGCCCAGGTAATTATAAGGCTCTTAGTCGTCTTTTACGACATCCACAAGCAAAGTAAGGGTTGGTAGTATTCGTAGCCGCTCACCCTGGAGGTATGTCCCGCCTGGGGGCCTCAGCGCCGCGACCTGTCGGCGGTCATTGGAGCGGACCTGTCGTTGTCAACCGTCATCAACAAGATGCTTGACAGCGACAGGCACTGGACGTCGATGGCCTCCTTTTGCGAGGAAGTCATCTCTGCAAAGGAGGCCGCGGAGCGAGAACGCGAAGCACTCGCGTCTGCGAACTCGCTCCGCCCGCGGCGATCAGGGAGAGGGAGGCGCCGCTACGCGCACCTCCTCCCACCGCCTTGACGGCTGACTGGTCGTGGCCAGATGGCTAAGCGTAGGGGTGTCGGGGATAGAATGTCAATAGACGATCTCTCCGGCATCCCGTAAAAGCGCGGAAGGGACCGCTGTTAGGTTTTAGTGGGTATTCCGGCCGTCAATCTCATGGCCGGCGAGTCCCACACACCCCCCCGTCTGTCACTGGCGGGGGATGTGCGCAAAAGCATTTCCACAGCGTAAACAAAAAAAAAAAAAAAAAAAAAAGTATTCGTAGCCGCTACCACACAGCTCCGGGTCACGCAGTATTATAGAAGTTTCCTATTAAGCAATCTTGACAGTGACATGACGGCTGGTATTGCCAATTTCTTCGAAAATAGTGTTTGATTTAGATTAAATCTAGATCAAACACTATTATTACTAATATTTAGATAATTATTATTAATAATCCAATGAAATGAATGATTATTAATATATAAAGCTGGTGATGGTGAAGGTATGAATATTAATTGTTTTTTTTTTTTTTACACCCTGCACTAAGGAAAATAATCCTTGTATTGCTGGGGACTTTACAAACATGCAATTTAACGCAGACAAATTACACCCAGACTCAGAACAACACTTTGTGGATCGCACAAAGTATTGTCCTGCGTGGGAATCGAACCCACGACACTGGCACGGAAGGTCGGTATCTTAACCACTACGCCATCTGTGCAGTCAAATATGTTATTATAATAATTCTAGAAAAGATAGATTAGTTAGTGCCTAATTCCATCTAATACCACTATCGCCACTAGTGACATTTTATTATTAACAATGTAATAAATTTTCTAACTAAATATTATATAGTATCTATTTTCCATAATACTTTTGTTTGCAGCGGATAGCGGTTGTTGATTATTATAAATACATTTAATTAATTAACACGAATTACTCCCACACAGTTGTTATACAAGAGCAATAATTTGTGGATGGAGGAGTTATCCTACGTAGGGATAGAATTACATACATACATATCATTACGCCATATCCCTTGCGGGGTAGGCAGAGAGAACAGAGCGCCAGAGAACTCTATCCTTGCATACTTCACTCGCTTGCTCAGCAATCATAATTCTCTTCATACACGCTCGCCGGTTTCGGAGACTCTTAACTCCACCTTCCTTCAGTACTTGACCAATCTGGTCTAGGTAGGTTAGTCTCGGTCTCCACCGGTACCTACATCCTTCTGATAGAATTGACGGCGTAAATACAAATTGAACGTTACCTGCTATACTGCATCAGAAATTTCAAACTAATGTCTGGTAATGGTACTGTAGCCTTTAAATTATACGAAGATAAAGTTGCAGTCATCCACTTTTAGAGTTATAACTTTAGTATACCTATATAACATTTACATTAGCAACATTAGTTATAACAGCATTTCAAAATATTTCTATGACAGCGTCATAAATATATGGCGCGAGTAGTTCTCCTAAGGATGACAGTGGGATAGAGATTCATTATTTATCTATTTAAAAATAATAATTGCATGCATCTACATTATTAAACTTAAATACCGCACAATTCAGTGCTTGATAGCCATTTAGAAAAACGTCTAAAATTATTTATTATGGCAGCATACATTTTCAATTTCTATAATTCTTCACGCATTTCATTTTTTATTTCAATTAATAAAACTGACAAAGCGTTAAAATGTGATAAATAACGTCAATTGATTGTAAATTTTTAACCTTTTATATAAAACACCTATAGAGAGGGTCATGAAATTACAAGCTTTGACAAGTAGACGTGTAAAAATAGGCATAGTATATTTTTGCATGTTACATTACACTATGTTTGAAAAAAAAACTTTTTTTTGAGTAATTCTTCATTGTCTAAATGGGTTTTTTATTAGACAATATATAATGTATACGTTTTGTATACGTTAAACAGTGTATAAAAGAAAAATGAATTTATTAACTATAAAAAAAAATTGTTCTATTTCTTGGAAAAATTGATACGCACTTTTAGTTTCTCTAAAATATTCACTTTTTAACGCCCAGTAACTTCTTCGTACGCGTTTAAGCAATTCTTAAGATATTTTTAGATGATTTCTTTTTGTCTGTTAAAAAAGCTTTTTAGGTGCAGATATAAAAAAAAAGTTTCTTTTTCTAACAGTCTAGTGCTACATGTATGTATTTAGTAGTATTTTTACTAGTATAACAAGGCAATTTATTAAACGATTTTTTGCAATTTCCTATTACTTAATTTTATTCGTTACTATTTTATTCATTAATATACAATTATTACTCACATCAATTTTAGATAAATTTACAACCAATACACACATAACTACACAAACAAACTTGATCATCTTGTAAGATTCTTGATGCAGAATGATGTCTTTAACCAAAAAGTCATGTATTTTATTCAAAAAATAGCTAGTATTTATACAGTATTTCTTTAAGTCATTTAAATATTAATTAACATATTTTACAAAATACAAAGAAAATTTGTTCTTTATTTATTTCCTATATATATTGCCTAAATTATAATAATTATTGTAATTAAAAGCTCTTTATATGTAGATTATACGTCGACTAATTAAGACAATAATGACTTAAAATAATTCTTGAGAATCTTTCGTTATTATATATGAATACCTACCTACATTTTTTTTATAGTTTTATTTAATTACTAGCTACGCTCACAGGTTTGCTTGCGTATTTGCACACTTGCGTGCTTACTTAAGCCCGTAATGGTATCTTTGTACCACTTTCTTTGTCCAGCAAATTTTAATTAACGAAGAAAATTGAGGGAAGAAATAAAAATGACTGGTATCAAAATAATGTCAATATATAAAATAAAACTATTTTTACGGATTTTATCGTGTTTGTATTTAATCTTTAATTGCCCGACATTTAAAACACTTTTCAGCGTTCATGATTACGGAATGACAACTCATGACGATGAATACAAATCCTTACTAATATTATAAAAGCGAAAGTAACTCTGTCTGTCTGTCGCTCTTTCACGGCAAAACTACTGAACCGATCTAAATGAAATTTGGTACACAGATATTCTAGAGCCTAATAAAGGATATAGGCTACTTTTTAAGGCAAAAAAGGGTTGTAATGGGGGATGAAAAGTTGTAAGGAAGTATCGTCATTTTTAAAGCCAGAAACTTGAAACTTATTTTTAGGCTATTGATTAGATATAAATAACTACGACAATAACATGTTGTAAAATTTACCCTTAAATGGTAAAATAAAAATAGGGGATGAAATAGTTTGGGAAAGTAACCTTTTACGCGGGCGAAGCCACGGGCATAAGCTAGTCTGTAATATATTTATAGTGATATTTCATATTACACGAGTATTACTACTCGCGTAAAGTAAGATATCATTACTGATATTTTTATAATGTAAATATAAAAAATATGTCCAGTAACAAATTAAAATTATAAAAATTAATAAAGTTACAAAGCCTTTGAAATTACACAAAACGGTGTTTGTTAAGATTAGATGATTTATATGGTGATTGCGAAGCTGACAGCTGACTGTCTAAGTATTAAAATTGAATAGATTGTAACTAATTAACCCGGAATTAAAATATTATCTTTTCAAATATTGATAACTAGCTTCTGCCCGCGGCTTCGCCCGTGTATAAGGTTTAATTTCCTTTTATTAAAAAAAGTTTCATCCCCTACTTTTATTTCACCCCTTAAGGGTAAATTTTTACAACATGTTCATGTCATATTTATTTATATCTAATCAATAGCCTAAAAATAAATTTCAAACTTTTGGCTTTAAAAATGACGATACTTCTTTACAACTTTTCATCCCCCTTTACAACCCTTTTTTGCATTAGAAAGTAGCCTATGTCCTTTATCAGGTTCTAGCCTATCTGTGTACCAAATTTAGATCGGTTCAATACCTTTTTTTATATTTAGATCGGTTCAGTAACTTTGGCGTGTAAGACCGACAGACAGACAGACAGAGTTACTTTCGCATTTATAATATTAGTAAGGATTTTAGTTTTTTTATTTGATTATTTGGATTTCATTACAATTCTATTTATGTAATTTTATGGAATGAAATACAAACCTATCGTTCTAACTTTTGTTTTACTAGAAACACTAGCTCGACACTTTTAATCTGATAATATTTGTATAAGATTGTTAAAGAACGCTAATGATGTGGATAGTACGAGGTAATTTTCTTCAAATTTATGTTGTATCATATGAGAATAGTACTTTTTTCAGGATAAAAGAAACCTTATTGCGAAGCTTGTATATCAAAATGTTAATGAGTATGCGAAATTACAAGACGATTGTTTGAGAAGTGAATTCTCACAAATTCACAAGCATAGCAAACCAAAGAACTCGTATTTGCATTGTTTTTCAACAATTCCCCGCTGTAAATATTAAATTCTTGTATTACGGGTTCATTCATTGATCGCATAAAAATATCTTGCATCGCAATCGAACCAATCATATTAGCCATAAAACGTAATAGATCACTTCGCCATCATTGCGTTCATGATATCAGTTAGGATTTATAATAAGTAAAACATATAATCAAACAGAAATTGCTTTATTTATAACATCATATAACAGTTGCAAATAAGAAAGAAGCCGCCATTTTGTTGTCATCAAAGTTTTAAAATAAATCTAGAACAGCCATTTACATTGGAAGCTGAAAATATACAAAGAATACATATAATATAATTCAATTATCAATCAGCCTAACAGTATTCGAGAAGAAACATAATCATATAAAGATAATAATCAAATTAGCACAAAAATAAAAAAAAATAAAAAAATAAACCTTTTTTTTGTGTGGTGACGGAATAAGAATACAATTCACTAGCCCTATCTTGGCTATGGGTATCGTAAAAGATAACCAAGGGCTATAATGTGTATATAACATCTATGCAAGAGAATTTTTATCTCTTCGCTCGAAATAAAACCCTATACCAACACGTATGACCAGCATGATGTAGTAGTATGAGGAGGCTTAAGCCTAGCAGTGGGAGTGGGTCGCTTCTTGCAATTCAACCCATTCAAATAAAAGATTTTTTTAGTGGTAGGAACACGCTTTTGACAGTTTTCCATTCGGGATAGTACTTGCACACGCACAGAAGATCGTCGTCTGAGTAATGGCAATGTGCTATTGCGCTTCATTCGGTAAGCGAGAGAGTCGGAAGCCCAACTGGGTGGATCTGTATTGGTAGGCAATGGCTTAGCTAGGTCCTTGGTATTGCATTGGAGGTAGTAACATTTACCATCAGGTGTGCTGTTTGTTCGTTTGCCAGCATAAGCAATAAAAAAAAAAGAACTCTTTCAAGCATTTTAAAAATGATTTCAGGAATTCGGACAACGCCAGAAATAACAAGAATTGCTTTGTAATTCTTTACACAATTGTTTTCATCCATACAGCCTTTCGATGTTTACTTTTAAACTAAGAACTCTCCAAGGGATATAGGGATAATAACATAATCGTCATACTTGGCAGGTTGGCGATTTCAATTGGTATAAGTTTCCCAACAAATTGATACTATTACCTATTCTAATGGCGATCGGTTAGCTGGTTTATACAATTCTCATTGGGCATTACTGAGGTGTATTTTTAAACCGTCATCATACGAAAAACTTTTTTTTCTATCATTATTGTCATCCTGCACTCATCCCAATTATTTGGGACGATGCATTATATACTCTCATTCCGTCGTATATATTAGAAAAGATTTGGCATTAGTTTTATGACCGACCGCCAACCTAACCTGACCCCATGTTGGGAATATTATTGTTGACGGCATCATATGAAGAAGTTCAGGTCTATGTATATCTCTAATTGTCTCTTACGATATCCACAAACAAAGCAATAGTAAGTAGTATTTGTAGCCGCCACTATACAGCTACGTTATTAATTTAATTTCATTTGAAGCATATCTCTTACCTCAGCTTTGTTTTCAATTGCACAAGCCATAACGAGCGTGGCTCTATCACAACCAGCATCACCATCACTCACAGCTTGGTCATTTACTGAAATAAAACGATATTACTGACATTTCTGTTAAGTAAAATTAAAGGTATAAGTAAAATTTTATAAAATACAGTGAATCAAAACCTTTAATGCATTTCTTGGCAATATCTTCAAATTTGGCAAAGTCCTCTGCGTTAGTGACGAATGTCTTGAATTTTTCCATACCCTTCTCAGGTGTGTATTGACCGTTGCTATCTATCTGTAAATATAAAATACAATTTTTATTAGTCCTCCACTGATTAGATTGAAAAACTGTGTGTACAAAGTGTACACAGGCTGACTTGACAACGTAGACGGCTTAGAATTCTCAACATCGGTTTTATAAGATGTAGGTACTCAGAGGGCAGTTAATGCATTAAAGTTCTAGTTAGTCAAACATCGAAAATCAGTAATGTACTAATAAAGCATCTTTCTTAGACCTAATAATGCTAAAAAGACCTCCACGTTTCCACAGGTTAAGAATACAGTAGTACCTTCAATTACTCGTAGAGCTGTAAAAATCGGCTGGAAACCCCCAGCAAAACACACAAACATACAACACCATGCTAGTATTATGATCATGGCAATAATGTCTCTAATGAACAACTGCACCATATGGAAATCTATGGGTGAGGTCTATACCCAGCAGATGAAGGAGAAAGACTGAACGACAGCAATATACAATAGACAGACAAAATTGAATATTTACATAGTTTTTTCGAAAAATAATTGTAAAAGTTTCATGCTATAGATGTATACACTAACCAACTCAGTTTTCTTCATAACACATCCAATGAAACAGGGCTTAATCCCATCAGCGCTGTAAGCTTTCTTCGCTGCTTCAATTTCTTCATGGTTCACGCCATGCTCTAAGGAGCATTCGGCTATTATTGGCGCCATAGCCTCACGAAAAACAGCTCTCTCAGCATCAGAAAGAGCCTATCAGGATATAATTAGATTATTAGTAAAAATTTATATATTTTTTTTTCCTTAAGGGATTAAATGGAGCTTAAATGTAAGTGGGTTATACTTAGAATTAAAGTATAAGAGATAGAGAGAGAGAGAGAGAGAGAGAGAGAGAGATAGATATATTATTATCATCTTCTATTTAGTACAAAGTACTACGGCGCCTGATCGTTAAAACGTGTTTACGCTATGTTCGTAAGCTTAGAAATGTCCAGCGGCACCGATGTCTCGTTGATAAATTTCAGGTTAATATTTACCTATACATATTTTTAATATTTGTAATGCTATTTATAATACCCACAGTTATTGATTAAATATCTTATCTGCACTCATTACAGATATTTAATTAATAATAAAGAAACAATGTTTACCTTTCTCATTTCGTTAAAGGTAAACTTTCAAATCTCAATGTTATTTTAAATAATACGTGACCTACAATAATATATTTTAGATGTAGAATCATTTTTTTTTACTAGATATTAATATTATTTCAAAAATGTGGTTCTAATTTACTAAGTAACACTGTAATGACTTCTAATGTTTATGAGAGTATTGCACATTTGAAATAAAACTACTTTTACGGATTCTATCGCGTTTGTATTTGATTTTTAATTTCCCGTCGTTTCGAACACTTTACAGTGATCATGTTCCTCTTCCTCCCGTGATTATGATTACTGTAAAGTGTTCGAAACGTCGGGAAATATAAAAATCAAATACAAACGCGATAGAATCCGTAAAAGTAGTTTTATTTCAAAAAGTAACATTGTAATAGGTAGATAAAATAGTTTACAGGCAAATTACTAATAACAAGTTATTAACCGTCGGTATAGTAAATACTAAATTAATACGCAATAATATCTATAAATATAGCTTTACTCTGTATGTAAAATAACTTAATCGTGTAGAAGGTTCACATAGAAGACGAGCTACCGTTTTACTAAATTTAGTTTCAAATAGCTTGGTAAGATTTCGGCAATAAAATATTGTTTTTATACTTGAAGATTTCAATCTTTGTCTAATGTTCATCTATAAGGTATGAGGTATAGTTGTTGTAATTTTTTTTACATATATCTTAATAAAGAACACTGCTTTTTTTTATTAACTAGACACATATACATTATCTTTTCTTTCAAGCTTCAGAAAGAAATTTTTAATGTTTTTATCATTCATCATCCAACATCATCCTACTCTCATCCCAATCACTTAGGATGACATAATATCCATCGTACATATTTATTGGCAATAATTTTATCATCGGCCACCTGTATGACGTTTATTCTTCTTGGAAATTGTTGATCAGACAGCATCAAGTGGTGTTGGCCATGGGCGATATAAAGCTCTGAGTCGTCTTTTACGACATCCACGAGCAAAGTAAGGGTTGGTAGAATTCGTAGTTTTTTAATGTTTTTATTATTATTAAATTAAAGGTGTTAGAAAAATTGTGTTGAAACTAGTTGCACGATCCGGCTTCGCACAGTTAATGAAAAATGTCCTCTATATCTTTCAAGCTGAAACTGATCGCAGTTTCATTAAATCTTAAAATCAGTAGGTATCATTCATACAAAATATTTACTAAAAAAACTGCCAATTTGCAACACCATAGCAATGGTTAAGATATCTTATATCTATAGGTTTACAAAAATTAAGAAATAAACAATATACTTACAGATATTTTAGTTAAACTAACAGCCACAACGCACATGACTAAGTAGATAATTTTGGCCATCTTGAAGTGAATCTTTGTTGTTGTTCTCTTCGAAACTATGAGAGAATATACTCAAAATCAACAGCACCATCTTTTTATACATAAAAATCTGTCGTTAAGTCGTTAGGTCTAAGGCAATTATTATAATATCTCACCAATGACACCACTCAATGTTACCAAATACCTACAATAAAAAACAATGTTGCGTGTGCATTGTTCTATTTTGTTGTTTCCTGAAGTAAATAGATTACATAATTGTTCCAACTCTATCCTTATGTATGGGCATACTCTTATAATCTTAATTTTGAAGTTAATTAACTAGGAGTTTCAAGACATGTTTAGGTTTTATAATATTTGTTACTAACATATATGGACTGTGTCTGAAATAAATGTTTATTATTATTATTATTAATATACGAGTAATTGGTGTAAAGATGCGAAAGGGAATGCTCCGATGGTTCGGACATGTGGAAAGAATGCCGAACGAACGCCTGGTTAAGAAGATATACAATGCGAAAGTGGAAGGATGTAGGTACCGAGGGAGACCGAGACTAACCTACCTAGACCAGATCGGTCATGTACTGAAGGAAGGTGGAGTCAAGAGTCTCCGAAACCGGCGAGCGTGTATGAAGAGAATTATGAATATTGAGGAAGCGAGTGAAGTATGCAAAGATAGAGTTCTCTGGCACTCGGTTCTCTCTGCCTACCCTGCAAGGGATATGGCGTGATGATATGTATGTATGTGTATGTATGTAGTAATTAGTCTAGCCATAAATATTATTACAACTTCTGTTAAGTTGTTGGTCAGTTTCTATTTTATTTCTTTAATTCAAATTTGGAACGCGTTTACTATCTTAAAATATTTTATAATTTACCGCCATTTCAATTTTTTTGGTGATAAATATTAAATCACAATAATAGATTGAGGTGTTAAAGAAAATAGAAAAATTATAGTGAGAAATGAAGATTCCCACAAGGATTCTTTTACGTATCTTCAAACTAGATCTGAAGCTTGGTACTTACCGTCTATATCCACGAGACATGTCCTGAATTATGAATCTATCTTTATAGTTAAAAGAGTAGCTTGATCAAAATACTTGCTGTCACGGGTAAAAAGCACAGAAATGTCCTTTTTCCTGACGAAAAAAAAATTAAAATTGAAGGATGCTACTAGAAGCAAAATGACAAAGTATCGCATAAGTACGCTCATAGCTCAAAAAAACTTCACAAGTAATTGAGAAAGTGCAATGTATTCATCTTTTTGTAACAGTCATGTTTTTCTTGTATCTTATCAAGTAGTTATAGAGTTTTATTTTTGTGAAAAAAAAAAGAGTGAAACTTCAACAAAAGTGAATCAAGGGACTCTCTTAGATTATATTGTGAAACCTCTTAGCAATAAGCTTTTCAAAATTGTAACTTGGACTTTCCAGCAAGACTCTGCACCCGGGTAGAAACTAAGCAAGCTTGGCCCGAAGTCAACTTGCTGAAATTTGAACTGCTGACAACTGGTCCTCGTCTAGTCCAGTTCTGAACTTTTGCAATTAGATATTATGCTCAGTTTTCGGAGACATGGCCTGAAACGATATGCGCGCATCGAGTCGCTTAAGAAATTTTTAGAAATAGCAGTGATCATATTTGCCATAAAAACCGTGCATAAATCCATAGATTCATAGTAAGACAGTTTAACTGTCTTACTATGAATCTATGGCGTGTAATTTAATATGGCGTGTAAGCCAAAGGTCCTATTATTGAATATATTGAATCCTATTCGAAATTGGCTTTCATTCTGGCTTTCTTTTTATTCACCTTCTTTGGTTTTTTTTGTGTAACTATTACTGTGTCTTCAATAAATAAATACATACAAGTATTTTATTAAGTTTACATTATTCTGAAAAAAAAAAACAAGAAAACACAACAAGAAAGTAATACTATAATTCCGTTTTGTAAATTTACTATACAATACGTGTAGACAAAAAGTAACAAAAAGCCTCTGTACTTTCTTACACTATGTCGATTAATCAATCCTAATATCGTTTTGTTTTACTATGTATAATGATTAAGCTATTAGATTCTTATTTTACTGATTTATGATTTCATCACACTGGCACTTCCGCGTGTCAACTTCCGGCGTACAACTTAATGTTTAGGGATTTATAATGATTATTAATATTATTATACAGGATTATGTGACCTGTATAATATTTGGATGTTTTTTTTTTTTTTATTTTTTTATTTTAACACCACCCTGCACTAAGGAAATAAACCTTGTATTGCGGGGGACTTTACAAACATGCAATTAACGCAGACAAATTACACCCAGACTCAGAACAACACTTTGTGGATCGCACAAAGTATTGTCCTGCGTAGGAATCGAACCCACGGCACTGGTACGGAAGGTCGGTATCTTAACCACTACGCCATCTGTGCAGTCTGATGTAAATAATTATTAGAATAATTAAGATATTTAATATTTCATATTATCCATTAAGTTTGTGAATTTAGTACTAGATCACGCCAAGGTATGTATAAATACCGCCGGTTAGAATATCTTAGGTCATTCTTGTTCGTATTCGATTCCGTATCGTAATTATTATAAGGTGCAATATAAATTTAAAAGTACAGCGTGTATTCATTGTCGCTACCACTCTCACTATCGACATTCTACAGTAGCTTCTACCACACAGCATTACTAGTTCATAACAACGTGGGTAAATATGCCTTATATCCATAAGTCCATTGATGGCTATTCTTGGATATAGCTCCCCTGAACATAGAATATGCCACGTTGAACAGGCTTATATTGCCTCAATCCAATTATTATCTATGACTTTTATGTATATTAGCGTTGCGCATAATGTGTCACTGAAATGAAAAGATATATATATGTCTTTTCACTATCGTGAACTATATCTATCTTTTAGTTCATTTAGTTCAGTAACTTGACGAAAGTGTTTTTGTCTTTCGTTCGGTTTTATTTCAATAGTTCATCGACAGATTTAGAGATATAGAATGAGTTGTTTAAAGAACAGTTCATTATATCATGATTTTATCAGTCATCTAAGATTAGTTACACGAACTCGTATCGAGTAGGTTATTTACAGATTTCCCATCATATTTGATTAGATCAGAAATGACATTATAAATAATTGCCATGGGGATAGTTGAAATGTTGTTGAAAGTTGAAATGAGTTGGGATGGATGTGGTGAATGCGGTGTAATTTTGTATATTTGTGCTTGAAATTTGTACGCAATAAGTTTTGAAAACTATGCTTTCAATAAGCAATAGCAAGAGCGGAAAAAATGCTATTTTTTACATCATAAGTTTTTTCATCTCTTAAGAAATAAGATGGTAGACCACTAGTATAAATATACAAAAGGACTCGTCACCTAAAGACATAACGCTTTAAAATACATTTTTCTTATAATTCGACGAGGACTCCGATACTTATGAATGAAAACAATGCGGTCCCTTTTATATTAATTTTATATTAGAATAAAAGTGTTCAGAAATTATACATTGCCATTTTGCTTAATAGTTCAAAATTAGTTTAATTGCATGTACGAGCAATGTACAGCGAAAACTAGAAGATTGGTTCTTTCTCGAATTCTACTACGTAATCAAGACAAAGTGTGAGTGAAACAGAAAACCATTTCGGTATCTACAATAGAGCGTGACAACAAATTATTTCGTTCGTATTTGGGATCGTTCACGGCCGGTGGACTACACTGAACTAAGAACTAATTGAATTGTAACTGAACTAGTTCACTGAGATAGTCAGGACAACTGAAGTAGTTCATTTGAAGGATTCATACGTGAACTACACACGACTAACGTATATAGATAGAGATCTTTTTTAATTATTTTTTCTTTCTCTCTTTTTTTCTAGATCTTTTTTAATTATTTTTTCTTCGTCTTATTTTTTTTTTATAATTTTGTATGTATATATTTATTTTGATGTTGGTATTAGAATTTTCTAAATGAAAAATACATGTTGTGGTAATAAACTGTGTTAACTGTATTTTTCGGTGTGGTGACGGAGTAAGAATACAATTCAACATCTCATCTTACACGTGGGTGATCGTAAAAGATGGCTATGGGATATAAAACGCATAGAGAAGGAAAACTCGAAACAAAACCCTATACCAACATGTCTGACCACTGTGATATAGTAGGTTAATACCCCTCCCGTTTGGAAGAGGTCTGAGCCCAATAGTGGGACGTGTATGAGCTTAGATGAATGGAAAGATAATTATTATATTACAAGTCTTTTATTGCTTCTAAAATTCTTCATAATACAATTGTATATTATTGGCTTAATATCACACTGGCCAGGCAATTTTTTTTAAATCAAAACATTCATTCAAATTCAAAATATCAAGTAATAACTTAATGTTTTGAATAAATTAAACCACGTACATGTTATAATAATAAATGTTAATTTCATAAATAATTATAACAGAAATGTATAAGTAACGCTCAAAAAATTTGCATCATTATTGCTTAGTATGGACTAAGCACACATATAAGGTCATACTTCCATTAGATCGGCGTCTGAAAAACAGAATAAATTATTGAATTGAGTTAATTATTATATTATTTCTTTAATAATATACTGCATTGGCCTTCTAATAAGAGGCGCAAAAAAAGAGAATAATTACTTTACTCCTCTGGCAGTATTCATAAGTAAGTCAAAAGCATGATTCTATATTATTACATTGCATGTATTTTTTTAAATGACATAAACGGAAAATATCGATTTTTATATTTAAATATAAAAAAAGAATTGTCACATCAAGATTTTGCTCCATAGCACAGGCAACCAGCATTACCATCGCTCACGGCTTGATCATTAACTGAAATTAATACATAAACGTATAAAATTAAATATATTGTGATAATGAAGATTACTTTCGTAATACTGATGATGCATGCAATTGATTTCAATGTAGGATTTAAATTGAAATCAGCTGCATAGGTATTACGAAAGCAACCTCTCAACTCTTTTATAGCTATTTAATATTTTTTAATATCATCATCATCATTCTCCAACTTTTATCCCAATTACTTGGGTTCTATACAATGTGTACTCTTCTTTCATATTACATATTGTAGAAGTTAGAATTGGTATTGGGTTTTTATTGATTTTCATTTTGATTGCTATGATGATGATAAAAAAAGATGTAGTTAACCACTTTTTTTAATTCAATTATTTATAACTAGTCAAAATATTATTATATGTATTTGTACGCCCCACGGTCGACAAACATGTCGGAACAGCTTAACTGTAACATTTTGTATGCACTTTAATATTTGTATGTATACACATGTTTCATAAGTAAATTTTATTTTACTTTACATCTATCTCTTTGTTGTCTATTCATCGTGACATCAGTATCCATAGGTAATAGTCCCATAATTGCCATGTTAAGTAGACGGGTTAGCGATCTCTCTCTTTTGGTGTTATAAGATTCATAGATCTACTACTGGCTATTTTTTTTGATGATCCCTCATTCAGATTTTACGACTCATAAGAGGAAGTACTGTATGGTGACGCATTGTATACTTAACCTGTCATCACACATAAAGTTATGTATTTTAATAAAATGTATATTTTTAATGAGGAAGTCCATTTTTAGGCTGGGTATTATTTAACCGTACCGCTCCGATTATTCAAAGTAAGCTAGCTAATAGCAAAGGCTCTGCAAGGTAGCACAGGGTAGCGTACTATGCTAAAAACCTTCCCGTGCATTCAATCGCTACTTTCAGCCATTGAACCGGTGGAACCTGTGCACGAGCGACATGGTTAATATCTGGCGAGAGGAGGGGTCATTTTATAGGAAAATATGGTCCAAATTCACTCTATACCCTGTAATCGTAGAGGGTATAGGACGCGACATTAGGCGGGCCCTGTCACGCATTCTTTTGAGGACTGAACAGGCGAATGCCAACCGCGACAGATCGTAAACCTAATTATTGCTTAAAGACATGATATTATTTTAACGCCCAGTTTTAGCAGCAAGAGTCTTGGCTTAACTGTTCAGACTGCAAGGAAGGTAAACTTTATAAAAAGTCACCCAGTATCCCCAGGTTCTGGCATGCGGCATAGAAATGCATGGCTGATCAGTCGCGAGCGCACCTTCATTCGAGGCATCTGCGAATCCCTTGTGTTAGGTGACTAATATATGCTTGCCCGGGTATCAAGATTTCTCGAGTAGACTCCTTTCTACCATACCCATGCTTACAGTCAGGATCGTTGTTTATATAATTTAGATATAGATAAGAGGGGTGAGATGCCCTATAGACTAAAGAGAACGAGGATTCTATTAGTTCCTACCAAAAAGCTTTGCCATGCTACTACTGGCAAAAGCTACTAACAAAACTGCCAAAAATCAGGTATACCTTGATAGTTTGCAGTTTAATCTCAGACTAGAGACGACAAAATCCGCCGAGGGTCAGTTGAAGAATGGAGTTCCACAGAAGGCGAAGTTCACTTGAGCAATCCTATGTCACTAAATGAAATTAGCTGTACTAGTATGTAATTAAATTGTTTTTGTTGCTTATGATGGCAAATGAGCAAGCGGTCGCTTGATGATAAGTATTACTGCCACTCGTGGATCTTTGCAATATCAGGGGTACAACTTGGCCGCTGCTACCAATAATAACGATATGGACACCCAAAAAGCTGAGCTGCCGGTTCTCTCGCTCACCGAACGAAGCGCAACAGCGTATTACCACTGCTCAGACGTCGTTTTCTGGGAGAATGTGGTACTGCACTGGATGGACCGGCCCGCAGCTGTGGACAGAATTGACAGTTTTCTGTCTGTTAACTGTCAACAGTGGCTCTACTACTATTTACAAATAGACAGAAAGTTTCCCGTGGATGGTAATAAGGCTTCAAGGTACACTTTTCTGGTCCAGGATGGCAGGATGACGATTTTCATATCATCAGTGGTTCATATACTCTTCGAATGTCTACTGCTTAAGATACGTCATGTTCACACTTAGAACATCGCACACCTCACGACCTACGCTGTGGGTTTTAGTGAGAGTTGGAAATATCATCTATCCTCCTCCGATCTGGTCCGACTATAGTGACTTTATTCGAAAGTATTCATGCCATTACCCGCTCACACCATTGCTAGATCACTCATATTGCACAGAAGTAATATTTTTACCTATCTTCCAAGCAAAATTAATTTGTTAAATCTATAAATAATACATTAATTTTAAAAGCTAAAACTCTGAAAGTACTGCATATATAGATTTAAGACTTACATATGAATGTTTTTTGTCTGATAATAAAATAAATATAAATAAATTAAATTTCATTAGTTTTTTGTCTCCAATTATTTATGTATTTAATCCACTTAATTATACGTGTATTAATTATAGCATATAATATATTGAGTGTGAATAAAATTAAGACTATATACACTACTACGAATTAAGATAATCCAATACTTTAAAGTTTTCTCTCTGTAAAGAACCGATTTTTCAGTGATTAAGGATCGTTGGCCTAGTGGAGCGAAAACATAAAGTATCATCATCTCTAATTTTTCCGGGATTACCCTGCGAGATGATTAAGAGATGTAAGTGGACAACAGTGCTACTAAAAAAGAAGAACTTGAATGGAAATTTTATGCCTACCCGTTAAAATGACGTGGTAAAGTGAAGTAAGGTAAAGTTGTGAAATTAGAAAGTGCGTAATGTCAATTACATCCAATATGGTTGGATCTGATTATGTCAGCTATAATATGATCCTTCTTATCCTATTTTAGATGATGATCTTATATGATCCTTCTTATCTATTCTTAATTATTCCGTAAACAATGGTGCTTTTCCATACGCATGGAAAGACGCTTAAATAACTCCCTTGCCGCTTAAAATGCGTAATCCTGTATCCTGTATGCGTTATTATGTAAGAGGAATCTCTTGGTATATTTCTACTGTTGGTGTGCCTTAGGGTGGCATTTTATCACCCCTACTTTTCTATATTTTCGTAATTTCTATTTCCAATAACCTTTTTCTTCTCATCATCTTTACGCAGATGATATTCAAATTTACTTCAAGCAGCTCTTACCCAATTGTCGGATGCCGTGTCTATTCTTAATGAAGATCTAGATAAGATAAGTGCCTGGAGTCGACGTCATGAAATTACTGTGAATCCATCAAAAACACAAATAACCATTATTGGTAACGATAAGTTCATTTTAAAAAAATATTGTTCAGAATTACATAAAGTTATGTTTAAGGTATAACTATCCCAGTAAATGATAACTTATAGAATATAGGGCTAACTATGGATTGTAATCTAACTTGGGGTATCAACTACGTAAATTATTTGTAATTTTTTTTTACTCACTGCGATTAAAATTGCGCTTGCGACTCCTTTATTTCTACCTATTCTTAACTACGTAGATTTTCGCCCCCTAAATCTCACCGAGGGCCAATTGGCTAAACTTGAGCACCTCCAGAATGTTTGCATTCGATTTATTGTCTTCTTATTTAGCAAGCTTACCTTCGCAAATATGATCATATGTCGCAATTTCGGACGAAACTCGAGTGGTTACTACTTCGACTTCGCTGGAATTCTCATATCCTTTCTTTACAATACATTGTTTAACCCTTCTATTCCTTCCTATATAAAAGTCGTTTTATATACACTACCGTCCAAAAGTTTGGAAGCACACCTGTTTTCAAACAAAACAAATAAATGCCGACTAATAGCGGTAAAAATTAGCAATAATCTTAAGTTTTACAACCTTTTACGACTGTCTACACAAACACAAAAGGATTATTATCCTACATTCATCAAGTTTTATGGAATTCCTTAATATTGACGAAACACGTGTTTTATGACTTAATCCGTCGGCTACTTTATCCTATGCAATGGTGTAGTTTTATTGATAATGTTTGCTGGTTTTAACTTTTTTAGACCTTATTCAGTCGCACTTGAGCATTGGCACGTGAAAGTTGTGATATTAACATTGTCTGTATTCGAAAGATATCGGCTACTACTTTGACCGTATTTTTTCTTCTGAAAATGGCAAAACGCAAGCAAATCACGCTTGAACAGCGAAGCGCTATTTGCACTCTACGCGAGGAAGGATACAGTGAACGTCAAATCGCAGAAAGGCTCGGAATTTCTTGTAAAGGTGTCCACTATACCCTTGCTAGAAAACAAGAAACGGGGAAAAATGAAGATAGAAAGAGATCTGGTAGGCCCAAATCCACAACAAATCAAGAGGACAACTTCATTAGAGTTCTTTCTAAACGGAATCGACGCTTAACTGCACCACAGATCACTGCAGCTCTGAATGATACGCGAGAAACACCCATTTCAACAACTACTGTTAAAAGACGCTTACTGTCTGCGGGATTAAGAGGATGTGTTGCTGCTAAAAAACCCAAACTAACAAATCGACATAAGAAAAATAGACTAGAATGGGCAAAAGCGCATAAAAACTGGACTATAGAACAATGGGAAAATGTCCTTTGGAGTGACGAATCAAAATTTCAGATTTTCGGATCCAATAGACGTGTCTTTGTACGCCGGTCAAAAGAAGAGAGGGCTTCAGAGGCATGTACAGTGCCTACCATCAAACATGGTGGTGGTAATGTCATGGTTTGGGGGTGTTTTGGCAACAGTAAACCCGGCAATCTTGTGAGGATAACCGGAAAATTAAACAAGGAAGGCTATTTAAAAATTCTCCAAGATTCTGCCATACCCAGTGGACTAAGTCTCATTGGTTCTGGATTCATTTTTCAACAGGATAATGATCCTAAGCATTCGTCTAAATTGTGCCAGAACTTTTTAAACAAGAAAAAAGCTGAAAACATTTTAAACATCATGCAATGGCCATCTCAATCCCCTGATCTTTCTCCCATTGAACTTGTTTGGGATGAACTTGACAGGAGGGTGAAAAGTCGTTGTCCTACGAGCTCAGAACATTTGTGGCAGCTATTAGAGAACGAATGGAACAAATTAGATAAAGATTATTTTAAAAAATTGATTAATAGAATGCCCAGAATATGTGAGAAGATTATAAAGGAGAAAGGTGGACACTTTGATGAAGCTAAAATTTAATCTAATTTACCATTGTATATTATTTTTTTATTTTGTTTAAGTTAGTTTCTGTTTGTTCTTTATTTTTTTATCAATACATTTAAATTTAAATGACTTAGTTTGGTTTTATTCGATTTTACCTTGCTGCTTCCAAACTTTTGGACGGTAGTGTATCTTCATGATACACATGATAAATGTTTAAGATCAACCATTTAAGATTTTACTTATACTTACTTGTACTTGTACGTATTTTACTTGTACTTACGTTATTAGTCAGTATTGATGTAGATTATAGATAATATTGTAATTATGATTAAAATATGTATTTAGTATAATTTACTAAAAATATTTAGATAAGTTTTTATTGAAGTGTATATGTGTATTAACGTGTAGGTATGCTTAAAGTATATAGATATAAAAATAGTAGTATTAGTTATTTGATAGGATTAAACCAACAACTATCTTTACTACCTATGCTTCCTCCTCCTCCATCCAAAGGTTGCCTAGAAGAAATTGCTCATAGCGACACGGTCGCCCATTGTACTGCAATTTATATATTAAGCTCCCTTTTGTATTTTATACTATACATAAAGTGTATAATAAATAAAGAAATAAAGTCGCCTAAGTTCAAGGCTGGGTACTCGTGTGAAATAAATGGGGATTATAATTTATTTAATGGATATGAGTTTCTTAACTGACGATAAAATTCACCAAAATATAAACAAAATTTTATCATACAGAAACTGTAGCCACAGTACCTAGCAACAAACAAGTTATTTTGGTCATTTTGCAAGGATTTGGGGTCAATGTTATATCCTCAGAACTTTTAAATAATACACTGAGCTTCAAAAGAGTCGACTATTTTTATACTTAGTTATTTTTTTTGCTTTATTAATTCGTCTTAGATTTAGATAATATAATTATCATAATATTATGACTTCATTAAGATGTGCATTTATATATAATAATTTTATCGAGCTTACATTCTTATAGACCGGATTTCTCAATTAATGGGTCTACAAATAAACACAGACAAAGTGAAAATCATGTATCATATCTTAAAATCTTATATTCAGATAGGAGTACTGAAGGTAATCACTTTTTTTGCCAATCTATGGTCTGGATCACATCCCGGCGATTCCGACTGAAGCGACGAGAGGGCGGCGTGCAGCCCCATAACTTACCATGTTTCTTCCGCAGAGCCATTGGGCCGGCCACTGGCACTAATTCTTAAACATCCGTGACCAGCCCGTCACTGTCATTTCATCTAGAGTGAACACTTTTTTTTTTGGTTGCGGGCTATGGAGTGATGATACCCCGCTAAATCCGTCCAGGGCGACAGAAGAAGCGGCGCGCAAACCCATGGACCCGCCCTACATGTACCTTTCTTTTCGCCGTGCGAGTGGGCAACCGGAACCCGATCCTTGTCTTAGGTGGCTCACCCGGCGGTTTACTTTCGCGGGTATCCTCTCGATTCGATGCCCCGGCAGTTTTCGCCATCGGGGCATCGTCCTCACGTGGTGTGGTTTCGCTCCGGTCACCCGCTGCCTCGACTAGGACGATCTAGAGTGATATCTAGGAAGAGGTCGCTTCTATAGACAGGTTGTATAGATTATGCCAAAATCCTGTTGTCAGCTTAATTCAATACTACAGATCAAAGCTTACTATGCATTATACCGAAGAAATCTTACACGTCAGCTCGATTGAATTCAGAATGACTTAAAAGTCATTAATAAATGGAAAGGCTCAGGGAGACGACGGTATTACGCAAACGAGATGCAGGTTTTAAAAGACCTACAGAAACTTTTTAATTGTGTCATTCTTGGGGGCAACGTGAAGCGGGATTATGGTGATGTTTTTCAAGAAGGGTGATAAAAGGCTTTTAAAGATTTACAGACCTATCTCACTTCTGAGCCACTTGTATAAATTGTTTTCAAGGGTCTTTATGAACCGTCTCACCTATATGGCTTATGTTCAACAGTGAAAAGTTGTATTGGCACTTACTGCACAGTGATCTAATAGAAGTGAGCTATAAAAAATATTTTTATCTGATATTAATGTATTAGTTTAACTATGTTGTAAGGACATGAGCTATCAAACAAGCTTAACAAGCGTGTGATGCACTGACGTTCAACTTAATTATAATAAACACTAGCTTTACCCGCGGCTTCGCTCGCGTTGAAGCCCTTAAATATATATCAAATATCATACATTCCAATAGAACTGAATCAATGTGATTCAGTATTTAAAAATTACTACATACATACATACATATCATCACGCCGCCCTTGCAGGGTAGGCAGAGAGAACAGAATAAAAATTACTACATACAATTAATGTTTGTCTGATGATACAATGAATGACTGTTTGTTAAAAACATTTGAAAATCTAGCAACTTTAACGCCAATAAAGTGCAAACCCTAGGTGCTGTATTACGGACGGTCAAATTAATATCTTATTGACTATAGCTTCAGCTATCATGCCTTTTTTTTGTGCTGGGCTATGGATGCGTCTCGCCCTCCAAATCGGTCCGGGGTGATGGAAGAGGCGGCGCGTGACAACTCCTCCACGACCCACCGGACAACTCCTCTCTTCGCCGTGCGAGTGGGCCACCGGTACCCGATCTTTATCTTCGGTAGCCCACCCGGCTTCTCAGCTATCATGCCTGCCAAAGCAATATTTTTTTACCACCCGTAAAAAAATAATAATGATAAGTATCATATGTCCTTTCTAATACCTCAAAGTCTATGGGTACAAAGTTTCATGATAATCCGTTAAGTAGTTTTGGCGTGAAAACGTAACAAACAAATTTACATTCACATTTATAATATTAGTATACTATCCAGATGTAAACATTACTTAAAAATGCACTGTGAGTTTTTCAGTATATTATTTTGTATATACCTACATTAATTAAATAATGTTCATGGACACCGAACATCTTATAATGGTTTGTTAGTTCGTAACATCGTTTGCGAAATAATAATGCCTATTTTAACAATGCAAATTCAACAGATTATGTATGACATAATCTCTAAACTGCAAAAATATAATATTATCTCCTTGTAATCATTATTATGTGGTAGCAAAACTGTTAAAACGTCAAAAGCAGTAAATTATCTCGCATCTTAGAATTTGATCTCAATTGATCATCATCGTCATCGTCACTCCATAATGGGATGAAAATTGACCTACCACGCTGGTCAGTCGTGTTGGTATAGGGTTTTGTTTCGAGTTTTCCTTCTCTCGCATAAATGCTATATGCGTTTTATATCCTTTAGTCGTCTCTTACGATCACCCATGGGTAAGATAGGGGGTGGTGAAACCCACCTCAATTGGTGGTGAAACCCATCTTTATTCTCCAAAACTCTCTATTTGATTTATAATCTAGGCTCACACCGGGAGAAATTCAAAGAAATAAACATTCTAAATGTTGTATGACAATTTATATACATACATACATATCATCACGCCATATCCCTTGCAGGGTAGGCAGAGAAAACAGAGTGCCAGACAACTATATCCTTGCATACTTCACTCGCTTCCTCAACTTTCATAATTCTCTCCATACATGCTCGCTGGTGTCGGCGACTTTTGACTCCACCTTCCTTCAGTACATGAACAATCTGGTCTAGGTAGGTGAGTCTCGGTCTCCCCCGGTACCTACATTCTTCCATTTTCGCACTGTATATCTTCTTAACCAGACGTTCGTTCGGCATTCTTTTCACCGTCCATATGTCCGAACCATCGGAGCATTCCCTTTCACATCTTTACATCAAAACACTCTTTCACGAAAAGTTATTATCATCATCATCATCATCATCACAGCCATAAATGTCCCACTGTTGGGCTCGGGCCTCCTCCGTAATGGGAGGGAAATTAACATACTATACCGCGCTGGTCAGACGTGTTGGTATAGGGTTTTGTTTCGAGTCTTCCTTTTCTCGCATAGATGTTATATGCGTTTTATATCCCTTAGTCGTCTCGTACGATCACCCACGGGTAAGATATGGGGTGGTGAATTGTATTCTTACTCCGTCACCACACGGATGAATAGTTATTATACGTATATGTAAACAAAAATCGACAAGTTCTAAAAATATAGTGACATTCATCATGTGAACATTAGAAATAAGAACAATCTAGTTATCCATACTACTCGTCTCCATAGAATTAGAATGGAAGCAGTAGGTCTTTCATAGAATTCATAGGTCTTTCATAGGGCAATCGACGCTTTTTCAATAAACTGCCTAAAAATACTTGTATCATGCTAGTGTTAGTTTAAGAAAATATTAAGAATAGACTCCGTAGAAGAGGATATAGCAATATTTCAAACTCCCTAAGTAATAATATGGAATGATTAAAAGCAGCTCCTCATTCAATAATTTCTTTGTTATTTCTAGTTGTTATAATTTTTAAGTCATAAGTTTTTGTTGTTATTATTGTAATTGTACAACGTAGCGTTTGTTGTCTAATGAACTTAGGTTTTTCTTGCCTTAGCTTTTTGCCTATTTAGTTTGTAGCCTATGGTTTGATTATGCTCACTGTAAAGTTCTTTACTTGCGCTTGATACGTGGAACAGGTCTCTCCTTTCCCTCCATTGTGGTTGAGGGGAGTGATGGCAACCCTTGTTTTAACTCGAGATCTAGTGCCGCTAGTCCAGCCATATTTGGATCACACTGGAGCTAATATTTGCTAAATTTGTAATATACATACAATTTGATTTAAAAGTCATTCTAAAAGTCCACTGAGTTTCTTGCTGGATCTCCTTGGTTGGTAGTAGATTATTGGATTGGTCTCATATAAAATGTAAAATTGATAATATGTAATTAAATCATTTATTATGCGTAAGCCCATAGATAAAGAAGTAAAACTCGAAACATGAGAGAAGGAAAACTCGAAACAAAACCCTATACCAACACGGTTTTTTTAATTTTTTCCCCTCGCAAGGTGGACCATGGATGTGGTCGAATTACTCTCCCATTATGGAGGAGGCTCGAGCCCAACAGTGGGACATTATATGAGCTTAGATAATGATAATGAAGCCCCATAGGTCCTTATAAGAAGTGTGTTTGACAAAGAGAACAAGAGTAAATAAACACTGTCCTCTTTTATGATCAAAATATATTTAGTTATTAATTTCGTTTATCAAAATAAACTATCGTCATTACTAAATTATAAGATATGGATTATGACCTACATATAGTCATGTACCTACTGAAGCAAGGTGGAGTCAAGAGTCTCCGAAACCGGCGAGCGTGTATGAAGAGAATTATGAATGTTGAGGAAGCGAGTGAAGTATGCAAAGATAGAGTTCTCTGGCACTCTGTTCTCTCTGCCTACCCTGCAAGGGATATGGCGTGATGATATGTATGTATGTATGTATTGAGATTGTCATTAATTAGTCTTCATTATACAAAAAGTTGTTTAACAAAAAAAACGCAAGTACATCATTTATAATTATTATTTTTAGCTATCACGTTTGTTTACCCGTTGTTCATTGTTACATAAAAAGTCACACTGAACTTGCAAAAAGTCTTAGAAAATATTGTTTATTATACTATTAATGTGACTATTATTGTTTTATATTGAACTATTATATATATTATTCCTCTTCTGATTTTTTAGGTAAATCCTAGCCCTTAGATAGAGTTGATGACCCTTTATATAAAATTAAGAAAATATTCCCTTCAAATTACATTTTATTCTTTAAATTTTATGTACACAAACGTTACTTCTTCGTTAATAAAAGCGAACATTTTATGTAACATTCAGAAAATACTAATTGGGGTTTCTTGAGTAGTATACTCAGACCTATACTTATTATATTCACGGCGGATTTAGCGATAGTACTTACATAATGAACGTAGACGCAAATTTGCTGATGATACGACTATTCTTGCAATAACTTGTCCGCCTGTCATCCCTATAAATACGTCATAGTTTATTTTATACTTTGGTCAAGTATTAATAGTGTCTACTTAATAAAACATAGGAAAATACAATATGTTCCTTCGCCTCATCAACAACGTCGGATGTCCCACAATCACGAATGAAGACAGCGTTCTATTTTTGGATGCACTAGCATGGAAATAAATGCTTCTATTTTATCTATCTATCAGCGTATCGACGTTTACAGTTAGTACATACATACATATCATCACGCCATATCCCTTGCAGGATAGGCATAGAGAACAGAGTGCCAGAGAACTATATCATTGCATACTTCACTCGCTTCCTCAACATTCATAATTCTCTTTAGTAATAGACATAAACAGTTAGTAATGAACTTCTCCAATAATATAATGACCAGGATATAGCTATACGTAAAACTTAATAGATAGCTGGGCAGTTGCATTCAGTGGTATAAGTTTCCTCGAGAGTGCTACTGCCCATTCATATTAGCGTACCCTTATGCGGCTTTTACAACTTCTACGAGAAATGAATGGGTGGTGGTGGAATACGTCACATTATACAAACGTTACAATATACATTTCGATCCTTATTATATTGATTTTGATGAGTTGGGTTCATTCTAAAATCGAAGTTATGAAATAAAAGTATCTGTCAACGCAGTAATAACAATTTATTATTATAATTTGTTTTTTTTTTATTTCCATATTTGACATCTAGCAGCAATATCAACGTTTATTAAGTATCATTATTTCATTTAGAATGGTAACTGTAAAAAAAAAATATTTTCATATATTTCTAATTAACAAACAATACACATAGAACTCCTGTCTAGTGTAATTCATCTGATTGGTTAAGTATCAAATAATTAATGTCACTATTTTATACCACACAAACTAGGAAAATAGGTTTTATATGATACCAAGTTTACCTTTTTATTTTATTAATATCGACTATTATTTCAGAAGATTCGTTAGTAAATGCATCATAGGGCTCCAGCACACTCGTGCCTCCATCAATTACATTACAAAGAATGCAAAGATATTTACCGTTTAGTTAATGTATTTTAGGGACAAATTTTATATTAAAGCAAATACAAAAACTTGGTGAAAGTAGATGAATAACTATGAGCTAGTTCGCTTTTTCTCAAAATCGATTCGAGATTTTAAATGATTTTTCAAATTTGAATTTGGATTGCAGTGACGTCATCTGCAATTTTATAGTCAGTAGGTATGTGACATATTTTGGTAATAATTGAAAAAATATGTTAATCTAAAATAGAAAATTTTTCTTACATCAACGTTGCTCTCAATGGCACACGTCATTACAAGCATGGCTCTCTGGCAACCGGCTTTGCCGTCACTTACAGCTTGATCATTAGCTGGAATAAATAAACAATAATAGTACGTTATTTTATTTCATGCAATGAGGCGTTAATGAATTGTACATTTGGATAGTATTTATTATTTTTTCAGTTTAATAAAAATCTATAAACATAATAATGTAAAAGGATTTAAAGGAAGAGAAAAGTGAAGAAATTGTAGATTATTATTGATAGAAGTTTGACTGCACAGATGGCGTAGTGGTTAAGATACTGATCTGCCGCGCCAGTGCTATGGGTTCGATTCCTACACAGGACAATACTTTGTGCGATCCACAAAGTGTTGTTCAGAGTCTGGGTGTAATTTGTCTGCGTTAATTCCATGTTTGTACAGTCCCCCACAATACAAGGTTAATTTCCTTACTGCAGGGTGGAGTTTTTTAAAAAAAGAAACAAAATTAAATTAATAGTATATAAATTTTGTTCCAGAGAATATAACGACCTTTTATTTCGGCTGAACATGAGCATGTTACTCAGTAATAATAGCAAGATAACCTGAAACCCTTTAACGCGTTCTGTGAACGCCTCTCCTCACCGCTTTTAAACGGATTAATCAGAGTGTATTTTAACGGACTCTTTAAAAACCTGCCTTCAGCCTACTTCAATGACATCCTGGAGTTCTTGAGACGCTGGATCTTTAAGGTATCTTATTAGGCATTTTGGACAATCCTCAATGTATTTTTAGGCGGCAGCGGTAAAGGTTATTTTCTATAGGTCTCTCCTGTTCTCGTTTCTGGTTACATGACTTTTACATATTACATTGGCTAGTAATTGCTTATGACAGTGAGCAATGACTGGCTAATTAATGGATAATGTAACCAACACCATATAATGTTTGCTGGCATGGGCAAAAATGACAGGGTTTTTATAAATAGTAGCTGGCAAAATGAGCGCGATCTTATGTTAGACAGTCTGCAAGTCGTGTCAGGGGTTATATATTATACGGATCTTGTAGCAATTCGAGAAAATTTCCGTGCGTTCAGGCGCTTCTGCCGTACCTACTATTGTAATCAAACTTAAGGCTCACATATAGGCCCCTTAAGCTCTGTCATATCTGTGGTGCTATACTGCTACGCTTCACGTATCAGTACATCCTCTTATCTACTGACCTATTAGCTAATTTTGCTTCATGTCTCCCGCTTTGCATAGGAGGGCAGTGGAAATTCTTCAACTCCTCCTGTTTTCCTTTTCTAATTAAATTTGTTGCGGGTCCCAAGACAATTAAAAGCATTTCCCGGCTTTTCCTGAGAGTCAAACCTCAGTGTCTTTAATGGATACCATTGTGAATCCTAGCTTACAGGAGTTACAGCGGTGGGAATGTGTTGTGGGATTAGTCCGGACTTTTGGATTGCAGAAAATTTTAATAAAAATTATGACATAGGTAAACATTTAAAAAAATCACGTAAGCACCCAACGAGTTTTGATTTAGAAAATATTTTGTGGGTTTAAGCTGTCATCGCAAACAAATCTACGGGAACTAGTAAATAATAATATAAAAGTTTATAGGTTATTTTACCTATCGAGCATTTTTGCGAAATTTCATAATATGGGGTGAGGTCTACATCGCTGCCAGTCCTCTTTTTTAACTCTGCCATACCCTTTTCAGCAGTAAATAGGCCATCCTTATTTAGCTGTAAGAATAATATAGGTATATTATCATCATTTATGACATAATCACCAATATGACCCCATAATGACCCGTGTGGCGACGGGATAGAATACAAGTGTCGCCACCCCTTGCTTGCCCGTGGGAGTCGTAAAAATCGGCTAAGGGTCCACCAGGAGAGAGGGCAGCAGCTCTCTCCTGGGATACGTATAACACCACACTGCGATCGCCAACCCGCCTGCCAAGCGTGGCAATTATGGCTCAAAACCCCTAATGATAAGCACAAATAAAAAAACGGCCCCCAGTCACGGCAGCTCCACTATCCTACGGGCTCATTGTGGTAGCGGGCCTGGTAGCGATGGAGTAGGGGGTGCTAAGAATCCCCGGCAGCGATCCGGCTACCAATCAAAACGACCCTTGGCCCTGGTAACACATAACATTCGGACACTCAGGACCGACGAAAGGGTCATCGAGCTGGAAGAGGAATTGAGCAAAATCCGCTGGGACATTGTAGGATTATCAGAAGTGCGAAGAGAGGGCGAGGGCACGATAATCCTCCGGTCTGGAAACTTGCTCTTCTACCGGGAGGGAGATCACCCGTCCCAAGGCGGTATAGGGTTTATCGTTCGCAAGTCTCTTGTAGGCAACGTGGAGAGGATCGAGAGTGTGTCGACAAGGGTAGCGTACCTTATACTCAGAATTACCAAACGGTATTCGTTGAAGGTCATACAGGTATACGCACCGACCTCGGCATACTCCGACGACGAGGTGGAGGCCTTTTACGAGGATATCTCGAAAGCCATACACGCGTCCAAAACTCACTTCACGGTGGTTATGGGAGACTTTAACGCGAAACTAGGCAAAAGAAGTGATGATGAGTTGAGAGTGGGGAAACATGGATATGGACAGAGAAACCAGAGGGGCCAGAAACTGGCTGAATTTCTGGAAAAGGAAAGCCTCTTTATGATGAATTCCTTCTTCAGAAAGCAGCCACAAAGGAAATGGACCTGGATTAGCCCCGATGGTTCAACAAAAAACGAGATAGACTTCATCTTGTCGGACAAACGACATATATTTAATGATGTCTCAGTGATCAGCAGGATTAAAACTGGGAGCGATCACCGAATAGTACGAGGCTCATTAAATATCCATACGAAAGTCGAACGGTCACGCTTGATGAAGTCTACCCTCCGACCTACACCTGTCCAATACCAGAACCTCGAAAGCTTTCAACTCGAACTACACAATCGCTTCCAATGTCTAGACGAGTGCGAATCTCCGAACGATATGAACAACAGGTTCGTGGAAACTGTCCACGCGGTTGGGTCGAAGTTTTTCAAAGCTTACCGCGCCAATAGACCTAAAAAACTTTCTGACCAGACTCTCAGGCTCATGGAGCGGAGAAAAGAAATGACAGTACAGTCTTCAGCCGATTGGTCCGAACACAGGCAGCTTAATAGGCAGATCTCCAGGTCTGTGCGTCGCGATATTCGCCAATTTAATACGCTCCGTGTTAAAGAAGCGATAGAGCGGAATCGTGGCTCAAAAGTGTTCGCACAAGATCTGTCTATTGGGCAAAGCCAATTGACTAAGCTGAAGACCGATGACGGCACTGTCATTTCATCCCAGGGTGAGATCTTGGGAGAGGTCGAAAGGTTCTATGGACAGTTATATAAATCATCCCGAAGTCCTGTTGTCGGCTTGGTCCAAGATCCCAGATCCAAGCTAACTCGGCACTATACCGAAGAAATCCCGGACATTAGCTTGTGCGAGATCAGAATGGCTCTCGAACAACTACGAAACGGTAAGGCACCGGGAGATGATGGAATTACGGCAGAGCTACTGAAGGCAGGCGGTAAGCCGGTCTTAAAAGCCCTTCAAAAGCTATTTAATTCCGTTATCCTCGGGGGCGACGTTCCAGAGTCGTGGACCGGGAGTGTGGTGGTGCTGTTCTTCAAGAAGGGCGACAAAGCTCTTCTAAAGAACTACAGACCCATCTCACTCTTGAGCCACGTCTACAAGTTGTTTTCGAGGGTCATTACCAATCGACTCACGTGCAAGCTTGATGACTTCCAGCCGCCCGAACAAGCTGGCTTCCGAAAAGGCTATAGCACCATAGACCATATTCTCACGCTTCGGCAGATTATCCAGAAGACCGAGGAGTACAATCGGCCTCTGTGTATAGCGTTTGTGGACTATGAGAAAGCCTTTGATTCAGTCGAAACTTGGGCGGTGCTGCAGTCCCTTCAGCGGTGCCAAATCGACCATCGTTATATAGAAGTGCTGAAGTGTTTGTATAGGAACGCCACAATGTCAGTCCGTATCCGGGATAAGAGTACGAAACCGATCCAGTTGCAGAAAGGCGTGAGACAGGGAGATGTCATCTCTCCGAAACTGTTCACCACTGCACTGGAAGATGTCTTCAAGCTCTTAGACTGGACCGGACTAGGTATTAACATTAACGGCGAATACATCACTCACCTTCGATTTGCAGACGATATCGTCGTTATGGCAGAATCCATGGAGGACCTTGGCACCATGCTCAACGATCTCAGCAGGGTATCCCAACTGGTGGGGTTACGAATGAACATGGACAAGACGAAAGTCATGTCAAATGCCCATGTCATTCCTGTACCGGTCCTAGTTGGCAATGCGATTCTCGAAATTGTCGATCATTATGTTTACCTTGGACAAACAGTCCAGTTAGGTAGATCCAATTTCGAGAAAGAGGTCAGCCGACGAATCCAACTCGGTTGGGCAGCGTTCGGGAAACTTAAGAGGATTTTCTCGTCCAACATACCTCAGTGTCTGAAAACACAGGTCTACAACCAGTGTGTGTTACCAGTGATGACTTACGGCACAGAAACGTGGTCCCTAAATGTAGGCTTCATAACCAAGCTCAAAGTCGCTCAGCGTGCTATGGAGCGAGCTATGCTCGGGATTTCTCTGCGTGATAGAATCCGTAATACGGAAATCCGCAGAAGAACGGGTGTAACCGACATAGCACGAAGAATTAGCACGCTGAAGTGGCAATGGGCTGGCCACATCGCTCGAAGAACCGACAACCGCTGGGGAAAAAAGGTTCTAGAGTGGCGACCACGTACCGGACGACGCAGTGTAGGACGCCCCCCCACTAGGTGGACAGACGATCTAGTTAAAATTGCTGGGCGTCGATAGATGCAGACGGCACAGAACCGCAATCTGTGGCATACCATGAGGGAGGCCTATGTCCAGCAGTGGACGGCGATGGGCTGAAATGATGATGACATAATCACCAAACGAATTTCAGACACGAGGTTCTATTGTATTGTCACCCACCAACCAGTTGGCGAGATCTTGTTCCATTGTCCCTCACCAGTCCCAACTCGAAATCCATTTCCATCACCAACAATGGGGAAACCTTAGAAACGGAGTTTGTTACGTTTCATTAGGCACATCTACACAGATGATAGTTTAGGATTGACAACAATTCCTATCGGACTTTATAGAATTGATGACCACTTGCACACTTTTTTTTTCAATTGACCTTGAATGAGCTTGTATTTATTTATTTATTTATTTATTTATCACTCATGTCACTCATGGGTAAGATACGGGGTGGTGAATTGTATTCTTACTCCGTTACCACACGGAAAGTGTACGTTATTTAAAATAAATAATTAGTAAATCTAAATTATGGCTCGATTTTTCGATCACCGGTTAGTGAAAAAATGCTGCGGCTACTGACGTCAAGTTCACGCTGCTCCGGTGATCGGTTCAACGACTGGTGTCACGGGTGGGTTACGGGTGTACGTGCTTACGCTCCTCTGTCACTCCGGGCGGAGTGGTGCGAGGAGTACGCCGACCGTAGCCCACCCAAAAATAAAAAAGTGTAAAAATGTTTGACGTATATATTATGGTAGTACCACACTTCGTTATGCGTTATTTGTTATGCGGCTTCTATTTATTTGCCCAAATATTTGACAAACACTTTATGACGAACATGCTACTCCACACTTCGTGCCATCATGCCATCATGCCAAATATTTGGCACGCCTTTCACTGTACATGTGGGTTCTCCCATATTATTTTTTATTTCAATCCAGGCATCATTTATCTTTACTTTTACCTTATGGCAAGCATTTTTTGGGTCCTAGATGCAAGGTTGCATCTGATACAACTCTAGAAACTGCATAACCTTATCGTTCGTCCACTCTATCTTCTCACACTAGACTCTAGTTATGTCTCGACGTGTACTCCGTGACCAGAGTACCTACGCTGTACACGTCGAGACATGACCGCGCCGTAGCGAGTGAACATAACGAATGAATGAACGAAGTGTGGGCAGTCGACACACATATTCGGCTTATTTGTGTCCTTTGAAGTGTGTGATAAACCGACAAATGGATGGATACGTGTATTTGCTATTCGTGCTTATGCGTTATGTGTGCGCGTAAAGCAAATATAGACGAATGAGACCTCCACACTTCGTCGCATGCGGCCAATAATGCGCATAACGAATAACACATAACGAAGTGTGGTGCCACCATTAGACGTGTAGTATATTAGAAAAATATTTGTACCTACAATTATTTTTTCAACTTATTTTACTGTATTTATATTTACTTAATCGATTACTAAGAAATCGATCCGCAGATATGTTAAAACTTATTTCAATAAACCTTTAATAAGATGTGAATACTTACGAAACTATGCTTTCTGAAAAGGCACGCCAAAAAGCATGGCAAAAATTCGTTAGCGCTATTAGTTTTCTTTACTTTTTGAAGATCTGCACGACTTACAGAAAACTCTGAGCCACATTCAATTAGAGATGGTGCCGCTATTCCGAATATAATACTTCTTTCTTTGTTGGTTAATGCCTAAAAAGATATATACAATATAGATTAAGTACAACTATTCGGTCCATCCATCAACCTATCAATGTCCAAAAGACAGAAGTCTTCCCATAAAAGGAGAATAATGCTATATAATCACCAAGCTTCTTGAGCTGGTTGGCGGTGGCAGTTGGTGTTATATGTTTCCTAGAGTGCTACTGACTACTGCCCTGGTTGCTCCTTAGGCGGTTTTTACGACTCCCATGGACAAGTAGTGGATGGCAAGATTTTTAATTCTGAACCATACACGGAATACAAAACTTACTTTGGACGAATAAATCTCAAATATTCCGAGATCGATACCTGAATCACGAAAAATGATATTGGGGTTATCGTTTTTTTAACACAAAGGCGAAGACAACACTGGCTCCTTACCGTTTAGAATTTATTTTGAATATAGTTGAGAATTTCATTGATTTAAGAAAATTTAAGGTTAAATTTATTAAAAAAGTTCTTTGTTTGAACGTATATAACTTTAGGCGTTGTACTTACAGAAACTTCAGATAAACTTGCAGCCATAACGCACATAACCACGTAAATAATCTTCGCCATCTTGCTTGTTTCAATGTAATAATTCTTGAAGTGCGGTTTACTTCCTAATGATAACTTTAACTCGGACTTAATATAATTTTATAGCAAGACCGTCGCTATTTATACAATCGTTTTTTAAAATGATTTGAATTTTAATTAAAATATTTTGAAAATACAAAGAATGCATAATAATTAATTATTATACATATATCATTTAATAATTGTTTCCTTTATAATGCCTGAATTAGAAGCTGGCTAAGTTATTTGCTTTTTTTGATTCACTTATCTGATTCTCAACAAGTTTTTTTGTTCTCATTTTAGATTACGTTCACTCTCCGCTGGGTACAGGGTTCGGTGTTATCCGGGTAAAATGATTCATTTAAGATTAATTTTGAGCGCGCGTAAAGTGATAAAAATATGTCGACGCCGTGTAGATCTATATATGCATTGATGGAGAGGTATGTGGTAATGGAGTAAGAATACAAAGTGTCAGCAGCCTTATAGCAGCAGCATTTATATCAAATACTCTTCAATCGTAAAAGACGATTAAGAGACGCAAGCAGATAACATTACTGCAAGAGACAAGAAACACGGTATACAAATCTATAACAACCAGTTCAGCGTGATTTAATATATTATATACTAGCTGACCCGGTACACTTCGTTCCGCCTTACAGTTATTGAATGAGCAGATTTCGATTAATTCAAAATTATTAGTTATTTTTTTATTATGATAATAAATATTTTATTTATTTATTTATTTATAACTTTTGCACAAAATTAGCACAAGGCGGACTTAATGCCAAAAGCATTCACTACCAGTCGACCTAGAGTGGTGCAGAAATAATGTGAGGTAGGTGCAATACAATGTAGAGAGATAAAAGTTACTAGAAAAAAAAAGAAACTGAGTTGTTAGGTATATGTGGGTACATTAAACATGTAAATACCTAATAAATATGATTATATTCCAAGACATATACATATATACAAATAAATACATATATAACAATATACATACATATACAAATAAATATATTATTTGCAGCCATTTTGATTTCCAGAGGCAGCGAGTTCCAGAGAAGAACAGCCTGGATACTAAATGAAGAGTGTACTAGACTGGAGGAGTGAGAGGGACAGTGGAGAAGAAGATTATTGGAAGATCGAAGGTTACGGTCGTGAGTGGTGCTAAGAAATTGAAACTGTTGTTTTAAGTAAGAGGGGACATTGGGAGAATTTAAAATAGAATAAAGAAGAGTAAGAATACGTAAGCTTCGTCTTTGCCTAATTGGTAACCAATTGAGCCGAGAGCGTAAATTGGATACGTGGTCGAAATTCCGAAGGTTAAAAACGAATCGAATGCAATTGTTGAGAAGTTGGTCCAGTTTATTGAGCAGATCTGCATTCAGGTCGAGATAGCACACGTCAGCATAATCGATGATAAGAAGAACTAAGGTTTGAATCAGCGCTGTCTTGGTCTTAACTGGAAGAAAGTTTTTTAGGCGGTATAGCGCACGAAGTGACCCAGTAACTTTCTTTGAAATGTAAGAGATTTGTGTTTGCCACTCCATCGTCGAGTCTAGATAAATGCCGAGATTTTTTACATGACTACTATAGGGTATGACTATTCCGTTGTATTTAATTTTTGGCAAGTTGTGTGAATCAACTCTGCTGATAATGCGAGGACTACCGACTAAGATACATTGACATTTATCGGCATTCACTGCCAGGCCAAACCTCGCAGCTCAAATGTTTATAGTTGCTAGATTTTTATTAATGTTATCAATTGCTGACTGCAGATCGTCCAGCCTGGCGTGGGAGTATAACTGCAGGTCGTCGGCATACAAATGATACGCACACTGAAGTTCAGAAGTTAGGAGATTAATAAAGAGATAGAAAAGAAGAGGAGAAAGTATACCGCCTTGAGGGACGTGAGCGCCCAGATCGCACCATCCAGATAAAGTATCGTCGATCCGAATGGACTGTTGACGACCCTGAAGATAAGATGAAAACCATTCCAAAGCATCTGATGAGATCATGAAATGGGACAGAATAGATAACAGAATCTCGTGACTGACTGCGTTAAAGACGTTGGAGAAGTCTACTAAAACTAGTACAGTAATCTTAGTATCCTCCACAGCAGACCTCGCGTCGCCAATCACTTTGAGTAGTGCCGAGACTGTGTTATGTCCAGGCCTGAAACCAGACTGCAGTGGGCTCAAAATATTGTTGGAGTAGATAAATTGCGATAACTGTTTATAAACACAAGCCTCAAGCACTTTAGATAATAAATATGAATAATATATAAATTTAAAAAATCAAGTATTTTAATAACCTGCCAGCAAGACGAAGAAGTACCTTGTGTTATACGAAGATTTTCTTCATGCGCGTTGAAAATTATCTAATTGTTGATATCTGAGATTTACTCGACGATTTCGTATTGTCAACCGAACATTTCACAGGTTGCCTCGCTTTGCTCTTGTAATTGAGAAGCACGAAGTCGGGCCATATTAACGCTGTGGTGTTCCCGTGCAATATTTTGTTTTTCTGCCGTGTTTACATTCATGATGTTTCGAATTCTAATTGCGTCACGGCTTGGTCGATAAAAATTTGATCTTATTGGTCGCGCTAATGTTGATGAAAATATAGACACAATATAATATATTAAAGCAATATTCGTAAAAATTCCTAACACTCGCACAAAACTAACACTGACCGGTCAAATTTAATTTCGCGCACTTTTCGCGGTATTTTCCAAACAAACCATTACGGATTTATTACATAGAAAAATTAGATTTGCTGTCGAATAATGGATACCGACTGTTCAGTTGTTATGTTCCATTATTAGAATATATTTTATTTTCTTCAATAATATATTATAGAATTCTAGATCACCGGACATCTAAGTGCTTGTTTTTTCTTTTCAGTTTTTAGGGTTCCGTACCTCAAAAGGAAAAAACGGAAACCTTATAGGATCACTTTGTTGCCCGTCCGTCCGTTCGTCTGTCCGTCCGTCCGTTTGTCCGTATGTCTGCCTGTCAAGACCCTTTTTCTCAGGAACGCGTAAAGGTATCAAGTTGAAATTTATATCAAATACTCAAGTCTACTGTCCCTTAAAGCTGTGAAAAAATTAAACTTCTAAGCCATTACAATCAAAAGATACAGGCGTTTATGCTGCAAATTTCCGCAAATTTTCGATACTCGCAAGGGAATCAAAACCTAAAGGGTACTTCCAATGGACCTAGAATCTTGAAATTTGGCATGAAGCAATGATTTATAGCAAATATAAAGAAAAATTCCGAAAACCTTATTTTTCTAGTTACATCACATATTTTTTTTTATATATTATGTCACGGAACGGAGTTACTCGCACTTGGCGGATTTTTTTATTATGCACGTAATTTGGCTCACTTTTTACGTTTTTGATTTTTAAATTATTTTTTTTTATTTACTACATCGATGGTATTCTAAACGAAATGAATTAAGCAAATATTATATAATTTGTTTATTTTGATTTAATATATAATGAAAGCATAGGTTAGACTCAAGATGTTCTTTCATTATTGCCTCGTATGCCGTAATCCTTTATTAATTGTTAATTATTATGTTATTTATTACACTGATCTTTTAAAAGTGGCCATAAATGATTTTTTTTTATTGCTAGTGGTGGCAGACGAGCAAGCAGCACACCTGATGGTAAGTATCGCTGCCACCCGTGGACCTTTGGAATACCAGAAGTACCAGGCTACCAATATAAACCCCAAATCCACCCAATCGGCCTGCCGGCTCTCTCGTTCACCGAACGAAGCACAATAGCACATTGCCGTTACTCATACTTCGATCGATCGATCGATCGATCTTCTGCGATCTTGTGTGGTAGTACCCCAGACGGACCGGCTCGCGGCTGCAGACAGAGAACTGTCAACAACGTGGTCCTACCACTAAGATATATACGTATAGTTTTTTCTACTCTGATTCGATTAAAATAAAGTTGAAAGCATAATATTGTATTATTATGTATCATATTTATAAAAGTATATGGGGGCAAAAAACATTTCTCAATTATTATTGCACGACACAAATAGGTAATACTCACGTCAAAATTTTGTTCGATAGTGCAATCTATCAGGAACTTGGCTCTTTCGCAACCAAGATCGCCATCACGTACAGTTTGATCATTGATTAAAATGAGTACATAAAATATGAAAGATTTATAAAAAAAAAAATCTATCGAAATAGCACAGCTTTATTACTGTATTCTTCTATAATTCCAATGTTTATTCTATCTCAAAAATGAAATAAGTAAATTATGCTTGAATCAAAACATTTTATAGTTCGTTATTAGGTACTAATAAAAAAAAATGTGTAGTGACAGTGTAAGAATATAATTTACCACACCCTTTCTGCCCGTAAAAGATGACTAAGAGATATAATATGCAGATAACTGCTACAAGAGAGAAGGAAAACTCGATTTAAAACCCTATACCAATCCGTAACAACAACTGAATATTTGGTTTCTGAAGGGATGGTGGATGATGAAGGGATGGTGGATGATGAAGGGATGGTGGATGATGAAGGGATGGATGATAACTTTTACGATTTATCTAACTAAATAAATCATCATTCATTCATGTACACAGTAGTGACACGTATTGTTAACTCAATGTTATACGAAAAATTAGTCTATAAAATGTATAAGTTTCGCCCCCGTTAATATTGTAAAATATTTAAGAAATAGAACCTTTAAGACAATTATTTATGATCTCTTGTAATTTGGTTATATCTTGGTCGCTTTTAACAACAGTTGTTAGCAGAGCTAGAAAAAAAGCTATAAAAAACATTTAGCTGCGTAGTTTGGACCAATCAACTAAAGATTGGTCAGAATACTTTTTGGGACAAACTTTGCGTTGAGACCTTGGAAAATTTTAACTTAACCGTGTTTATAGATGGATTTATGGATGGATATTACTAGGTAGTTAAAATATAATAGCTTATTTCTAATGGCATAATTGTTTTTTTTTTGCGTCTGGTCATATTTCGCTCAAACTATCCAATGCGATGGCAGTATATTAAGGAACCCCATAGCTTGCGATATTCTCCAACTATTAAATGGGCCACCAGAAATGAGTTCTTGACTTTGATGGTCTTATTAAGCAGTTGTATTGCCGGCAATACTGACGCGTTAGAGTCGATTATGTCGACCCGGGTTTCGAGCATGTCCGATGCTCATCATCAGGGCGAGTGCGCAGCTGCGTCTGCGAGCCACCGACGCGCACTGCGGCTAGCGTAACGTGCAGCACGCCGCGACACAGCTTCGGGCGGCGGGGAGGTATGATTGATAGTCTTACCCAGGCATGTATGGCAGGCCTATTTTTATTTAACTTAGAATAATATAATATTTATCGTTTGATTAAAACCGATTATTGTGTTATTAAGTTAATAATTAAACTAACCACGTTAACTTTCTTCAAACTACATCCAATAAAGCATGGGTCAATATTTTCAGTAGTTTTACCTTCCTTGGCAGCAACAACTTTTTCATAACTTACTTCATATTCGGCAAAACACTCGGATTATTGAGCAAAAAATGGCTTTCTCTGCTTCGAGCCTAGAGAAATACAGAAATATTAATGTCTTGATAGTTTAGTTATATGAGCGTACGACTACTACACTTGAGGTAGCTACGAAGCTCAAAAACAAGGGGGTTGTTTAAGTTTGTCAAAAATGTTCCAGTGGAGTCTGGGACTAAGTTTGAGAAACGACAATCACCGCAACCTCTTTAACATAGATAATAACGAAATTTATAAAGATAAAGTTATGACTATCTGCCTACCCTGCAAGGGATATGGCGTGATGATATGTATGTATGTATCTATCTTTCTAAATATAATATCTATATTTACAGATTCTATCGCGTTAGTATTTCATTTTAATTTCCCAATGTTTCGAACAATTTACAGTGATCTTGGTCACGGGAGGACTAAAGTGTCATTCGTCCAAAAGTCATCGTTATTACAGAAATTTATATCTACCCACTACAGTGATACTGTACTATTGTGTGTACTATTATTATTAAAAGTTTAACCCACATTTTAATACAAATTTATTGCCAGTACAAAAAGAAAATGATTCTATATATAAAGTTTTATATTATTTAGGATCAGTTATTATTAAACATTTCATTTATGATAATTATTATACTGTGGCAAATCACTAGTTTCAAAAATCTAACAAAAGCTATTAAATTACCACCGGATCAAAACGCGGCCACTCTGAGAAAGATCCGGCAAGAAAACTCAGAAGGCATAACACTAATTTTATTACTAAGTTTTAGAGGCGGCTTACTTTATATTACTAAAATTGATTAATTTATATTTAGTTAGTGTGGGTTAAATCTATACAATAAGTGCTCACAGTGACTTGCAGTCTTGTGGTGGTAGTTAGTGTTATTTTTAATTAAGTGAATTACAGGATCCCAGCTTATTGATAATACCCAGCCATCCTCTCTATTGAAGTATTTATGTTTTTTTTTGTTAATTTCAATAGCCTCGCGAACCATTATAGGTAGGTAGGTGTTTTTTTGCGAGGATTTGTAGTTTATCAAACCTGATGGAAAGATGGGCGCGGTCCTGACTGTACTCACAGACTGCAGACTTAGTGTGACGGCGCTGTATCACATCAGCTACATGTTCCTTGATCCGAGTTCTTACAGATCTCTTTGTTTGGCCTATATAAGAGAGACCACAGACACAGCCTAGAGGGATCTGGCACTTGACAGATGGTCAGAACCGACTAATTACTACTTATTTCGAGCCACTGAAGAGGAGATAATTTTAATAGAATATTACCGATCACCAATTGCAGTCGATACAAATAGATAGATCAGCAATAACAATATATAATTGGGATAAGGATTAATGGGAATGATTAATGATATTAATAATTGACATTGTTTATGGTACCATGTTGTTGATAGCATATACTCGTATATAACTTAAAAAAAATGAAAATTGATTGTATTAATAGTAAACGTACCTAGAGAGATTGAAATATATGAGAAATACAAAATTCGAAGTCGAATTTATGAGCAAACTTTTCAGTCGATATAAAAGTTCTATGTATATATTGCGCTTTAAATTGCAGCTGCTAATTAAAAATGTTTATAAAGAAAACATATAAAGCTGTTTTACATAATGAATTATAATTCGTTATCTGATTCATAAAACGAGTTAGTAATTTTTAATTGGGGTAAATAAAAACTTGTGTAGTGATGATGTCTTATATATATATATATATATATATATATATATATATATATATATATATATATATATATATAGAATGGAACAGCTGGTCAGAAGGATGGTGGGTAATGATGGTAGGAACCCATAACAAAAATTTCAAGGGAAAATCTCGATTCCTTAATGAATTAGAAACATTTGAAGTTTGCAATTTTATCATAAATTTTTCGTGTGAAACTGATTGAAATGTATCAAGTAAATGATATCTAATCCTCAACATATTCATACTTTGTTAAATACATATTAGAACTTCAGTAAATTAATGATAACGTTTCAATAAAAAACTCAATCATCGCCTTTACGACATTGCGAACATCTGACTGGTGAATGACCTATTTCAATAGCGATGGTCTGTTACAGAAATGCCTACAAACAGTTTTAAAGAAATGCCGACATCCAGGGATGTAGTAAGGAAAAAGAAATAAAATAAAAAAATTACCTTCTGATGTAGGCAAATATTCTTAAACTTAAAAAAAATATATTAAAACAGTAGGATTGTATCGGAAATGTAATTCGTCTCTGTATACTTTAGGCTATTAAAATATGTCAAAGGTGCCGCAAAGACTTGGCCGCCATATGTCCGTACCGCTCTGCCTACTTTGTCGCTCACTCTTTTAAAATAAAGCTCCGCTTACACTGGTCATACACCGAACAACAAGCGAATAGTCTACTTCTTGTATATAACGATTCTCATCACGTGACCTTATTATTAATAAAATGATTCCCTGGTCGCCGGTTCCGTTAATCCTTCAGTTTCATTATTAGATAAATTCCTAATGCACAATATAATGTTTTGCAATTGTCACTTTAATTTTTAGCTAGTTTTCGTAGTAGATTAGATTGATGGCAAACTGAATGGATCGGATGAGGCGTAGCACGTACCGGTCAGCGGTACCGGCATTGTACCCTATTGAGGCGTCGGCATGATAATTACATTCACAATACGATTTTGAGTAGTAAACAGACATAAGAAGTAACGAACATACATTTATTCATTAACGATTAATTTTAACTAATGTGAGCTTACCTTTATAAAGAAATTTGTAGGTTAAAAATTGAATTATTATTGTTTTATAATTTATATTAGTTTACCCCGGGTGTTCGGTCTAAGGACACGTACGAACGATTATCATCTCCTTAGACTTTCTTCGTGTATTAAAGATTGGTCTTTTAAAGTGTTTAGTAATATAGTGTGAGCGTTTGGTATTCCATGCACTCGTGGTGATCAAATGGTGTTTGTATTTTGCCTTGGCATGATGTGTAGCTTATGTGTTTCATATCAAAAACTAATGAAATGTGAATTCTAAATAAATTTTAATATCAAAATTATAATGTTAAAACCCTACATTATCTGGATATGCCGTATATCAATATTGGATATTTACCACTATGGCAACTTTCACAAAAAGTTTAGCTCATCTTATTTATTAAAAATAAATAGGTGTTACTACTCCCCGTGTAGCTATGGGATAGTATACAATTGTCGTTGCCTCTTACTTACCCGTGGAAGTCGTAAAAATCGGCTGAGTGTCTCACCAGGAGAGTGGGCAACGTCTCTCTTCTGGAAATCGTATAACTCCTCACTGCGATCGCCAACTCGCCTGCCAAGCGAGGATTGTACCGTATTGACACAAATCTCATTCGTGAGGGCTACGTTCAGAAGTGGACGGTGAAAGACAAAAAGATGATGATAATGATAAAGTAGAAAATTAAATAACACTTTTCTTTTTTCCCTACAGAAGCCTATATTAAACTATAACTCGAACAAATACATTTTAGGTATGTACCTATTCATACCGGCTCGTGACAACGTAGGTAGACATACATGACGTCACAATTTAAGGCGAAGTCCTACAAAGCCATATTTTTGAAATCGCTATAACTACTATGTTTTACTGTTTTTTGTATAATATACATTCTAAATATGATCTACGACTATGATACTACAGCATGTTCAAAGGATGGTCACATAACCTGATACACTCTATATATATATATATATATATATATATATATATATATATATATATATATATATATATATATATATATATATATATATATATATATATATATATATATATATATATATATATATATATATATATATACCCGACCGCCGACCGTGTGATGGCGACACCTAAGCATCCCTGTTGTAGCCGGGGCGTCGATAGTGTTGATACGCGAAAAGGTTGCCTGCCGGGCCGACAATGGATGTCAAGGAAGCCGTATCAGTGATGAGCCGTAACGGCGATGGAGAATACGGTGGGTTATGGGGCCCGTAGATCGCCCTCTATGGCTCCGGGCGGAATCGGCGGAGTGTGTTCAAATCATGGGTTGCCTAGAAAAAAGCTTCGTGTTCATAAAATAGAACAAACTTTTATTTCATTTTCATATTTATCTTTCATATTACTTTAAATTCCAATACAATAATAAAGATTGTTATATTTTATAAGTATTCAAACATTTGAACATAATAGTTTATCTGTTATAACAAAAAAAAATAATATAATAATTTCTGAACTTTACACATTTGAAATAAAACTACTTTTACGGATTCTATCGCGTTTGTATTTGATTTTTAATTGCCCGACGTTTCGAACACTTTACAGTGTATCATGGTCACGGGAGGACTAAGATGTCTCACGTCTAATAAGTCATCATTATTACAGAATGTAATGTAAAGTTAAAAGTATGTAAGTTAGACATTACATTTTAAATACAAATTCATTGCCACAACAAAAAGAAATTGCTTCTATATATAAAATTTTATATTGTTTATGATCAGTTATTATTGAACATTTAATATATGATAATTATTATATTGTGGCAATTTATTAGTTTAAAAAACTAACAAAACTGTTAAGCTACCACCGGATCGGAACGCGGCCACTCCGAGAAATAATAATTCAATTGAGACAGTTGTGTTGCATAAAAAGTCACATCGAACTAGGGTTGCCAACAGTACTATAATATATAGTCTATCTATACATATAATAAAAATGTAACGGGTCGCTGTCTATACATGGAAGATATATGAAAAAAATATTACTGGGACCTTTATCAACACTAATAAAACCCAAAACAATAACTTTTAAAATTTTTGTCTGTTTATCTGTTTGTGTGTGTGTTTGTGCACGCTAATCTCAGAAACGGCTTATCCGATTTAGACGCCGTTTTCACTAATATATTGTGGTAAGCTTCACTTAACATTTAAGCTTTATTTTATGTCAATTGGTTTATAAAAAAAAAGTTATGTCGTAGTTTCCTTATATGACGTAGAGAGTCACTAAGAAAGGATTTTACGAAATTATACCCCTAAGGGGGTGGAGCAGAGTGGCAAAGTTTGTATGAAGAGAAAAAAATCTTCATTGATTCTTTTCAAATTACGAGTCGAATCAAATATTCTAGGGTAATATCCGGCATTTGTCAATTTTCACCCTCTGGTTGTGTAAATTAGGGCTGTGAAGCGGGTTGAATGACTCATTACCATGAGTCGTTCAAACGTTTGGCGGTAGCCAAGCCGAAACTATTAAAGCTAGAAACATTAAAGTTTGAAGCACGTTTTTATTTATGACATAGAGATTCAATATGAAAGGATTTTATGAATGCCGCCCCTAAGGGGGTGTAACAAAACGGCAAAGTGTGTATGGGGGGGAAATTTCCTTATCGATTCTTTTTAAATTACGTACAAATATTCTTCGATAAAAATAAATAAACACGTGTTTCTCTCTCCCTCTCCATCAATCCCGCACCAGTGCCGTTGTGGCGACCAGTTCCGGCATGAGAGCTCACACGATACACATAGTAGACGACAATAGGTTCTTGCCTAATAGTTTAAGATACAGGTTAAGTTTAGCTTCAAAAATATTCACTAAAAAAATAAATAATAAATCATATCTAACGAGGTCGCAACTCTGCTAGTGAAACAAAACAGTCAAATAAAGGGTAGCGATAATTATATTTTTATCCCATGGTCATACCGTAAATAGTATATTAATGGCAATATAATTTGTAGAATGAATAGAACTTTGAACCACGTTTTTCTTTAGTGACCAGCTATGGTATATAGACACACGCGCGCCGTACACGTACATCTACATTGTACACGCCCGCCACCGCAATCGGGTATCGTCTCGAGTCGAAGCCCTCATGCAGTGAACCTAAATACAGGTACTCACGCTTGCGCTGCCCAAAGCACCGACGGTAGAGCGTGTCAACGTAGAGTATCTTCTCTCGGACCCACCCTATTGCCTAATTCCGTTAGACAACTAACTCGCAGAATCAACACCTCAACGCATCCCAGTTTCTGACGCTGGTGATTATCATCCTAGCGACAAACGTTCAACACCTTGCATTGCTTTTTCTATTTAACTCTGTCAGAGATGACTTCTGCGTGGACGAAGTCGCGGGCAAAAGCTAGTATTGTACTATATTTCGGGTTTGCGTACTATATACTGTTGGAGAAATATATAGTACGCATAAATACTATTTTTTTTTTCAGTTATGATGTCGAAATGCTGAGAAGAAGGAAATAGAAGTAGTATCACAGTGATAAAACATACCTTTCGATTTACATTAATTTAAAAATTGAATGTAATAAAGCATATAACACTTTTACTTCAGACAAAACATCATTAATAATGCAAGAAGTGCAAAAAAATATAGTTTTTAGAAATAAATGAGAAAAATATATATTTGTCTATGTTAAAATTTTCCATTAAATACTATATTTTTTAGAAGTGTACTATATATTTTATAGTTTATTTTGAAAAAAACCTGTATTTCGCTAAAAATGTTGGCAACCCTACATCGAACTAACAAAACCGTTTAGAAAATATTGTTTACTATTAATGTACTATACTCTAATATTGTATGTATTATTGCTCTGCTGTATTTTTAGATTAATCCTAGGCTTTTGATTGAGTATGGAATGATGACCCTTTATGTATAATTAAGGAAATATTCCCATCGAATTACATTTTATTCTTAAATTTTAGCAAACGTCACTCCTTTATAAATAAAGGCGAAGATTTATCTAACCTTCAGAAAATACTTATTGGGGATCTCTTAAGTGGTGTACTCGGACCTATACTTGCCCTCTTTTTTTTGTTTGTTATCGTTGTGGAAACGCATTTACGAGTTAATCCCTCGTCGATGACCAGACAGGGGGGATTGTGGAACTCACCGGCTAGCTGAAGCCCGACCGGAATACCCACTAAAACCTCAGCAGCCCCTTCAGATCGTCTACTGACATTTGATTCCCCGCACCCTAATGACCTATACTTTACCTACTATTCACGACAGGCTTATTAATAGCTAACAAAGCTTGCAAATGGTATGGCTATTCTTGCTATTACTTGTCCCCTTATCGCCCTTATAAATACGTCATAGTTTATTTTATAGTCTCATCTAGTGTTAGAAATTTCAACTTAATAAAACAAAGGAAAATGCACTTTAGTTCATTAACCTTTGAATCGTCTCAGCTCATACACGTCCCATTATAGGGCTAGATCCTCCTCCAAACGAGAGGGATATTAACCTATTACACCACGCTGGTCAGACGTGTTAGTAGAGGGTTTTGTTTCTGAGTTTTCTTTCTCTTGCACAGATGTTATATGCGTTTTATATCTCTTAGTCGTCTCTTATAATCACCCACGGGTAAGATAGGGGGTGGTAATTTTATTTTTAGTCCATCACACAGAAAACTTTTAAATATCAATTAAATATTACTTCACGTGACCAAAAACGTCGGATGTCTCACAACCACGGACGATGAATTTGTTCTAGTTTTCGATACATTTAGAATGGAAACCAATGTTAAAATTATATTACATTTCATAGCTTTCATCTATCTATCAGCCTATCGACGTTCACAGTTGCATGTTGATCTTCCCAATAATATAATGACCAGAATAATGCCGTATCTAGTCTAGTCAACAAGTGCTTTTTAGGTCAAAATTTTGCGTATTCTCCGCCAAATATGATTGAGGTGTCATTCCATTCGGAATGGCATGTAGATTATTTTTGAGAAAATGCTAAGGCCGCTCGCAAAAATTGCAATAGTTATAAACAATGAGGTGAAAAATGGGGGTTTGGTTTTGTGCCAATATCTCAATAACTATTCAAGATAATTCAAATTTGAAAAAAAATTCAAAAAGAAGAAATTTTCTATAAAAAGGCTTATTTCCAGGAACTATAGGACCAATATTTATAATTTTTCCAGAGGGTTGAAAATACGCCCGAAATAATATACCCCGGCTTGCGCAAGCCACGCCCCCTTCGGACCTTTAATAAATAATTCATATTTAAACTTACTAAATATGAAAATAAAAAAATGAATAAATTCAAATTTAACAAAGACAAATTTAACAAAGACTAAATTCTTACAATTTTCAAATTATAAACAGCTGCCTCAAAAAATTAATCTTATTTACAATAATACCAAAATTAACAAGGAAACTAATATAAAATTTTTAGGATTGACTTTGGACAATCATTGTAACTGGGGGGTCCATATAAGTAACATGTGTGGCAAATTAAATAGCTTTGTATATGCATTAAAACGGCTACGGCAAACTGTTAACGAAGAAGCTGCTCTTAGTGCTTACCATGCCTACGTAGGTTCAGTATTAAGGTATGGTATACTTTTATGGGGTAACTCTACGCACATAACAAGAGCCTTTATAGTGCAAAAAAAATGTTTGAGAGCAACAACTGGAGCATCTCCTTTAGCTAGTTGTAAACCAATCTTTAAAAAGCATAAGGTTTTAACGTTGACATCCATATACATCATGGAAATCGGTATGTTTGTTAAAAATAACTCGGATTTTTTTTCGAAAGTTAGCGAAGGAAGTAAATTTTTGAAAAGAGATCCTACCAAGTTGAGATATGAACTATGTAAAAGCACTCTCCAGTTAAGGAATAGTTATCATATGTCAATAAAAATTTACAATCACATTCCTCAATCTATTAGAGAAATGCCGATAAAAAAAATTTAAATATAAACTGAAGACTTGGCTTACTGAAAAGTGCTTCTATACATTAAATGATTTTCTGTTATATAAAATTTAAATTAAGTTATATATTGTTATTATTGTTATGTACATATGATTTTAATATTCAAAAATTCGCATGCCTTTTAAAGGCGAATATGTCGGGCTTCTACTTTGTAATTATATATCTTTGTACCATATTCTCAGCGAATAAATATCTTATCTTATCAAGCGCCTGCAGAACAAATTGATGAACAATAATCCGTCGTTTAAACATTTTTATCGCGATTTTTCAATTAGTTATCCATTAGTTAATTAACATTTTTTTATAGCGCGAACATTAACATTGCAAGTGCGATAATTATTAAACTATTAATCTGAGATTTTTTTCTTTCGTGGATCTAGTTTTCAACGGTCTTAGAACAGATTCCCGTTGGAAAAATTTAAAAATTGTTAATAATTCGTGTTGTTATTAACAATCTACTTAAGTGAAAAATTATAAAGCTCCATTAAACGTTAAAAAAAATTTACGTACGTATAGGCGATTTTGGCTCTTAGGTGATTTTTACTACTTCTATCAGAAATGAACGTATATTAGAAGAATATGTCAAATTCTTAAAGCGTCGCCACATGCATTTTGATCCTTATTATAACAATATTTTATATGTTTAATCCTCTAACTTATTAAAAACTTGTTTAAAGCTTTTGTCTTAAATATGAAATGGGTTCAATTAGAAAACGTAGTTATGAAATAAAAGTGTCTGTCAATGGAGCAATAATATTTTATTATTTAATTTTCTATATTTGTCGATGTCTATATTTGTCATCTCGCAGCTAGTATTAAGCTCCATTACCGCTTATTGTGCGTTCTCCTTTCATTTAAAATGGTAGCTGTAAGATAAAATAAAATGATTAAATTCTCTTAGTGTTTTAAATTAATAAATAATATACGTAGAATTCCTGTTCCATGTAATCGGTTTGATTGTGTAAATACGAAATAATGTCATTATTTTATACTACACAGGTAACTTGGAGACTATCGTCTTCATGACACAAGTTTATCTTTTTATTTTTTAGTCATCATCATCATCATCACAGCCCATATATGTCCCACTTTTGGACTCGGGCCTCCTCCGCAATGGGAGGGAAATTAACCTACTATATCACGCTGGTCAGACGTGTTGGCACAGGGTTTTGTTTCGAATTTTCCTTCTCTTGCATAGATGTTATATACGTTTTATATCCGTTAGTCGTCTCTTACGATCACCCACGGGCAAGATAGGGGGTGGTAAATTGTATTCTTACTCCATCACCACACGGATATTTTTTAAATAATAATTATTATTTTAGATATTTCGTTACTAAATGCGTCATGGGGCACACTCGAACTTCCATCAATTATAAAACACAGAATGCGAAGACATTTATCGCTTCATTAAGTATTTAATAGACAAATTTTATATCAAAGCAAATAAAAAAAACTTGGTGAAAGCAGATGATTAACGATGAGCGAGTTCAAAGTGTTTATGCTGATCATTTCGACTGTAAAACATTGAAAGGCTTTCAATGATTTTATAAATTCATTATCCATTGACGTCACTGCAATTACAGTACAGTACAGTACTGCGAATACTGCATGTAACTTTTTTAGCAATAATAGAAAAAAAAAATGTCAATTTAATTTTTTCTTACTTCAACGTTGCTCTCAATGGCGCAGGTCATTACAAGCATGGCTCTGTCGCAACCAGCTTCGTTATCGTTCACAACTTCATCATTAGCTAGAATAAATAAACAAGAATAGTGCGTTACTTTATCTCATACAAAGAGGCGCTATAAGTTGTATATTTGATAATGAGATGTATTTATAAATTCTTCAGTTTAATAAACATCTATAAACATATTAAATATGTAAAAGTATGTAAAGGAAAAGAAAATCTGAATAAAGTGTACATTAATTACAGAAATGTTATTAAAAAGAACAAAACTGATTTTTATTTCGACTGACCATAAGCACGTGTTTCAGTAATGATATATATAGATATACCTACTACTGCAATCAATCTTAAGGGTCACATATAGGCCCCAGTTATACTGCATCCGTGGTGCCGTACTGCTGGGCTTATTACAACCCTTTACTTATTGGCTGTAGCTTACAACCCTTTACTTATTGGTTGACTAGTCAATATTGCTTTCTGTCTCCCGCTCTGCCTAGGAGGGAAGTGGAATCACTCTTTTCCAACCCCTTCTCTTTAACGTTTCTAATTAAATGTGCGGGTTTCAAGACAATTAAAATTATTTCCCGTGACTGCCTGAGATTCAAACCTCGGTGTCAATTATGGTGACCATTGATTGTGGATCCTAGCTTATAGGTCCTAGGTTTAGGTTCTTGCAGGTTTTTAGCTTATAATGGTGGTAATGTGTAGTGCGATTAGTCCTAGCGGCAAACCTTCAACACCTTGCATTGCTGCATTGCTTTTTCTATTTAACTCTGTCAGAGACGACTTCTGCGTGGACGAAGTCGCGGGCAAAAGCTATTATATATATATATATATATATATATATATATATATATATATATATATATAGATTATTATTTTAGATTCATAATTAGATCTAATCTAATTATGAATCTTATAATATTATAAAAGTATATAATTTATCGTACCTTTTGAGCATTTTTGCGAAATTTCATTATATGGGGTGAGGTCCACTTGACTCCCGACTCTCCTTTTTAACTCTGCCATTCCTTTTTCAGCAGTAAATAGGCCATTATTATTTAGCTGTAAGTATAACATAGGTATATAATATCGTTATTTATGATATGACCACCAACCAGTTCCGACACGAGGTCCTGTTCCATTGTCCCCTACCAACCAATTCCAACGTGAGATCTTGTTCCATTGTTCCTTACCAGTCCCAACACGAAATCTGGTTCCATCACTAACAATAGGGACACCTTAGGTACGGAGTTTGTTACGTTCCATTATGCACATCTCCACATACAATTGTTGAGAATTGCCAACAATCTCTATTGGACCCTTCTTTTTTTTTTTTTTGCTTAAGGTGGCCGACGAGCAAGCAGCACACCTGATGGTAAGTGTCACTGCTGCCCATGGACCTTTGCTATACCAAGGTTATAGCTAGGCCGCTGCCTACCATTAATCCCCAAACCCACCCAGTTGGGCTTCCAGCTCTCTCGCTCACCGAACGAAGCGCAATAGCACATTGCCATTACTCAGACGTCGATCTTCTGCGAGAGTGCGGTACTACCCCGGACGGACCGGCCCGCGGCTGCAGACAGAAAACAGTCAACAGCGTGGTCCTACCACAATAAGTACCCTTTTGACTTGATGACTACCTGTAGCCCTTTTTTCATTTCACCTGGAATGGGCTTGTAATCAGACTAGTTGACCTGTAGCTGGCCCAGTAGTTATATCTATTGCCGTGACTTCAGCACTGTATATAAGCTCCACGATCTCTGTTATCGTCGTATAGGTCACTCAAAGGTAGCCAAATACAAACGCCTATCGGTATAATAAGTATAGAAGACTAATCACTACCCGTGTGCGAAGGGTTTATATTTAATGATGAAATATGTATGGACTCAAAAACAAGAAGGGAAAAAAGAAATAATCAGTGAATCTAAATTGTAGCTCGAATTTTCGATCAACTACAATTATATTTTCAATTTATTTTACTAAATTAATATTTACTTAACCGATCATTGAGAAATCGATGCGCACATAGACTAAAACTTATTTCAATAGCCCTATAATAAGATATAAATATACTCACGAAATCATGTTTCCTGAAAAGACAGGCCAAAAAGCATGGAACAAAAGCGTCAGCGCTGTTAGCTTTGCTTGCCTTTTGGATATCTGTTTGGCTTACAGAAAACTCTGCGCCACATTCAATTAGAGATGGTGCCGCTATTTCGAATAGAATACTTCTTTCTTTATTGGTTAATGCCTAAAAGCATATTTACAAAATAGATTAAGTATAACTATTCCGTCCAATAATCAGCCTATCAGTGTCTAATGGGCATAAGTCTTCCCATTAAAGGAGAATGATGCTATATAATCACCGAGCTTAGTGAGCGGGTTCGCGGTGGCAGTTGGTGTTATGGGTTTCTCAGGAGAACGCTGTGAATCACTGCCCTGTTTGCTCCTTAGGTGGTTTTTACGGCTCCCATGGGCAAGTCGGGGATGGCAACACATTGTATTCTGAACCATACCGGGAGTACAAAATTTACTTTGGTGTAATAAATCTTAAGTATTCTGTAATCAATACCTAAATTACGAAAAATATTATTAGGGTAAAAGTATATATAGTCGTAAAAGACGACGAAGAGCCTTATAACGACCTAGGCCAACTCCATCTGATGCCGTTTGCTCAACAATTATATTCCCAAGGAGGGTTAACGTCTGGCAGTCGGCCGGTCATAAAACTATTGCCAATAACTTTTATAATATGTACTATGAAAGAAGAGTAAAAGTAGGAGATTGATTGAGTTTTAAGAAAAAGTAAGGTAAAATTTATAAAAAAATATTTTTTGTTTGAACATATATAACTTTAGGTGTTGTACTTACAGAAACTTCAGATAAACTCGCAGCCATAACGCACATAACCACATAAATAAATTTCGTCATCTTCCTTATTTTAAAGTAATACTTCTTGAAGCGCTTTTTACTTCTTTTCTTTTCCCTTAACTGGGACGGAATATTACATTTTTATCCAAAACCGTCGCTATTTATACAATATTTTTGGAACGAATTTGAATTTTAATTAACAATATTTTGAAAATACAAAGAGCATGCAGGGTAATTAATTTTTATACATACATCTCAAATTTTATTAATTGTTTCCTTTATAATGCTTAAATTAGAAGAGCTTTTTATAATTCACATCAATTTCATAAATGTGGACATGTTTTTTTGTTCTCAACATGTTTTTGTATTCTCACTTTAGTTTAGGTTCACTCCTAGCCGGTGACAGAAGGAGGGTCTGGGGCTTAGTCCCACACACTAAGCTATATTACCTACGCAATCTAAATAGATTAATACCATAGTGAAGCTCAATCATATTTTAAGATGTGATATCTAATCGGAGTAAACATCTGATTTTATTTAACCTCCGCTACCAGGGCTGTTGGCCATCATGACAGATAAGTTTGAACAGGGTTTTATTACGAGTTTTTAAAGCTGTCCATTAATAGACCCGACCATAGGTACCGGGGGAAACCGAGACTCACCTACCTAGACCAGATTGGTTACGTACTGAAAGAAGGTGGAGTCAAGAGTTTCCGAAACCGGCTAGTGTGTATGAAGAGAATTATGAATGTTGAAGAAGCGAGTGAAGTATGCAAGGATAGAGTTCTCTGGCACTCTGTTCTCTCTGCCTACCCTGCAAGGGATATGGCGTGATGATATGTATGTCCATTAATAGATCTTTATTATAAATTTCCATTAAATATAATAAGTATCGTAGATTGCCTCATATCAAAATTTTCAACTATTTTGTCAGTTATATCAATATATATGTTATATGCATTGATGGATTGAATTATGTGAGATGATGGAGTAAGAAAACAGTCTCAGCAGCTATTCCTCTTCCATGGATGATCATAAAAGACGACTAAGAGACGCAAGCAGATAAAATCACTGCAAGAGAAAGAAAACTTAGAATAAAAATCTATGCCAACCCGTTTGACAGTGTGGTTCAGTAGATCAATTTCTCTTCCATTCTGAACGAAGCTCGAACCCAACAGTGGAGTTTAGATGAGCTAAAGATGATGACATGTATGTTACTTTTAGCCGTTACTTTTAGTTTAGTTTGACTCCAAATTAGTGGTAGGACGTAACTCAGTATTTTATAATTATCATTTATTAGTTTTATCAATAGTAACAATTTTCGTGTGGTTTCGGAGTAAAAATATAATTTATCATTCACTTTCTTAACCATGTGTGTTGTAAAAGATGACTAAGGAATATAATATGCATATAATGTCTATGCACAAAAAAAGGAAAAGTCGAAATAACAGCCTGTACCAACATGTTTCACCAGTGTGTATACAGTATATAGTAGGTCAATATCCTTCCTGTTATTAAGGATCCTCAAGCCTAACAGTAGGGCATATATGAGCTAAGGTGATGATGTTTATAATAAGCGGGTTGAGAACCCTCAGCGCTCACCCATAGTCCGGGTTAAGCTGTGACAGCCATCTGCGGCTAACAGCTAAAAGACAGTAACAAAATTAAAAAAGTTTATGATAGTTACAATAATGAAATTACTATTTATGTCATAGTTTTGCAGAAAATTAATTAATTGTACAACCAAATACAGATAAAAGTATATGATTGCAAAAAGTAATTAACTTGCATACGATTTGTAAAGCCAATTATTAAACTAACTTAAAAAATGTTAATTAACAATATACTTTAAGATAGTATATAATATTTATATATTAATCTCGTATAGATATTAATCTCAACAAATGTAAAGAAAATAAAGAATAATAAGTCGACAGAATAACTAATATAAAAAGTTCGATAGCGTATGAAATCATGGACGCAATCAGTTTTAATATATATTGCACGCCTCATAAGCGAAGCGTTGAGGTCTTGCTCTACTCTCGACTTATGAAAATCAAGCACTTTTCAAACCTAAAAATGATTTTATTTTTCTCACATTGCACTTATAGGATAATATTATTATACATATGTCAAGAAAAAACATTCGTCTAAACGTATTTGATATTTTTAAAAAGCAATTATTTTGTTTAAAGTAAGAAAAAAGTTGAATAAAATAAATTTTCGAGGACGTCCGGATGTTACCGTAAAGTATCTGGCATTCTGTCGATCGTAAAAATGAATGTATCGAAGTTTTTCTTTTATTAAAAGCTTTATAATCGCAACGCACTGTTTCCTTTCGAAAATGGCTTGGTAATTCTTTGTCGTTTAATTGCAATTAATAAAAAACTTAACTGCTTAGTCATTAGTGTATGTATACTTTATGAAAATTGGGTTTGTTACATTTTTTGTTCGTCCATTCGGACAAGCAAAGGAAATAAATCCCATACAGCCTATACAGCTATGTTTAGCTCTACGTCGAGAATGGCACAAGATATCTAAAGTATTTTTTTTCTTTCATTACGAGTATGTACAAACTTTTATTTAGTTTCACCTGTCCCGTTGTCTGTAATCAAATCTTGCAAGTTAAATTTGATCCCCTTTCCGGTTTCCAATTGAGCTGAAATTTTGCATGCATGTATAAATTAGATGATAATGCAATATTATTGTGACATAGAGCTGACCTGATGATTGACCTGGAAGCTGGCCATAGGAACTCCATAATTAAACGACGCAACCCGATCGAAATTGGGCTTATTTGATTTGTCTTGACGAGTACTTTGATACTATATGGAAACCAGGGTCTGATCATGGACCTGGAAGCTGTCCATAGGAACTTCGTAATTAAGCGACGCAACCTCATCGAGTTTGGCTTCGTTTGATTCGTCTTGACGAGTACTTTGAGACTATATGATAACCAGGGTCTGACGATGGACCTGAAACCTGGCCATAAGAACTCTGTAATTAAACAGCGCAACCCCATCGAGTTTGGGCTCGCTTCATTCGTCTTGACGAGTACTTTGATACTATATGGTAACTACGTTCTGATGATGGTCCTGCAAGCTGGCCATAGGAACTCCGTAATTAGGTGGAGACGTCGGTCCCACTCATCACCGACCGAGAGATGGAAGTGGCCCTCTCCCGAATTCGCGGAAAAAGGAAGGCGCCTGGTCCGGACGGCGTCCCGGGACTCGTACTCGGTGTCGCCGCTGAATACCTCGGGGGTGAACTCCGGGAACTGCTCAACACATGTTTGAGGTCCGGGCAGTTCCCGGAGCGTTGGAGATGGGGCAAATTATGCCTGCTGCGGAAGGAGGGTCGCCCAGTCGATTCCCCTTCCACGTACAGACCACTGGTGCTGCTGGACGAGACGGCCAAGCTTTTAGAGAAAGTGCTCGCCGACCGTCTCGTCCAGCACCTCGAGGAGATCGGGCCGGGACTGTCAGAAAGTCAATACGGGTTCAGGCGCGGCCGGTCAACAATTGACGCACTGGCCGCCTTGAAGTCCCTGGCCACCGCAGCGGTGGCCCATAAGGAAGTACTTCCGGCGGTCTCGCTTGACATCAAGAACGCCTTCAACAGTCTCCCGCAAGAGACGTTGAAGGAGGCGCTTCGCTTTCATGGAGTGCCTCCGTATCTCCGGAGGCTGTTGGAGGCGTACCTCGAGGGAAGGTACGTGCTCTGGGAGGGGGGCGATGGGTGCATACATCGCCATCGGGTGGAGTGTGGCGTTCCACAGGGATTGGTCCTCGGTCCGGTCTTGTGGAACGTCGGATTCGACTGGCTCCTACGGGGTTGGCTTCTCTCCGGGATGGGGGTCATCTGCTATGCGGATGATACCCTCATCACGATGAGAAGGCCCGACTTCCGCGGGGCTGCCCGATTGGCACAGGAAGGAGTCGCGCTCGTCGTGGACCGGATCGGCATGTTGGGCCTGAGGGTCTCGGTGGAGAAAACCGAGGTCCTCCTAATTCATGGCCCACGTCGAGGTCTCCCCCGAGGAGCACAAATCAGTGTGTCTGGGGTTGCCGTGCCGGTGCGGGCCCGGATGAAATATCTGGGTCTGCACCTAGATACTAAATGGAATTTCGGGCCACACTTTGCCCAGCTCGTCCTGCGGCTTGTGAAGACGGCCGCGGCCTTGGGTAGGCTTCTGCCAAATACTGGCGGTCCAGGGTCGTCCTGCCGGCGGTTGTACGCCGGAGTCGTGCGGTCCATGGCACTGTATGGTGCCCCTATCTGGTCGGAGTCCCTCATTACACGCAATAGGGCCCTCCTGCGACGTCCGCAGAGGGCCATGGCGGTGAGGGTCATTAGGGGCTACCGTACGGTATCCTGGACTGCAGCGACACGCTGGCGGGCGACCCGCCTTGGCCGCTCGCGGCTAAGGCTTTGGCTGAAGTGGCCCGAAGAGGAGTCATCCGGCGGTGGAGAGAGGATCTGGAGTCCCCCGTAGCAGGGCGGGGGACTGTGGAGGCGGTAGCACCCTCATCGAGTTTGGGCTCGCTTGATTCGTCTTGAGGAGTACTTTGATACTATATGGTAACTAGGTTCTGATGATGGACCTGGAAGCTGGCCATAGGAACTCCGTAATTAAAAGATGCAACCCCACCGAGTTTGGGCTCGTTTGATTCGTCTTGACGAGTATTTTGATACTATATGGAAACCAGAGTCTGATCATGGACCTGGAAGCTGTCCATAGGAACTCCATAATTAATCGACGCAACTCCATCGAGTTTGGGCTCGTTTGATTCGTCTTGACGAGTACTTTGAGACTATATGGTAACCAGGGTCTGATGATGGACCTGGAACCTGGCCATAAGAACTCCGTAATTATATATCCATATCACTAACGTTACGCCTCAGAGTACCAGGGTGAACCCTATTATACTGAAGGCCCTTATTCCTCCACAATGGACCTCTAGGGTGACGAACACTTTTTGTCCTATATTTGTGGGAACAACACGAATAATAAAAGTACTAAAAAGTTAAAAATAAAATTAAAGAAAAATATTTTTTAAAAACAAGCTTTTATTATTTGCTAATATAATAAACTAAAAAGTTAAAAATAAATTAACTCTAATCAGACATATAACACTTTATAAGTTCATTGTAACCTTTAACGATATTTTTATTAATCTTCAACACCAAAATAATTCCATATCGTACATAATTATATATTTTTAACACTAAAACTTTACACCATAATTATTAAATCTGTCCGTTTTTATCACAGTCCCAATTTTATAAATAAAAGTGTGTTGCATTTTTTAGCAAATAATAAACAGCTTGCTTTTAAAAAAGGATTTTTTTCTTTAATTTTATTTTCATTTCTGGCATTGACTAATAGTAAATGATAAATAATATAAAAATTATGAGGCGTGCACTTTTGGATTTTCCAAATTATTTTATAATTACTTCAGCAGAGGTATAGTATTGGGAGATATAATATTGTATATATTTATTATACATTGGAAGCTTTCTATATAAAATAATGAATCAATTTTCATCTCTCAAACGCCTTGTGTGGTGAAGGAGTAAGAATACTATTCAACACGTCCTATCTTGCCCGTGAGTATCGCAAAAGACAACTAAGAGATATAGGTAGTTAACATCTATGCAAGAGACGGAAAACTAGAAATAAAAACATATATCAATCTATCTAGACAACATATTATTATAAGTCAATTTCTCTCCTATTGTGGAGGTGGTTCATATGCAGCAGTGGAATGTTTATGAGGTAAGATAACAATGATGATGTTTAAAAAATGATGAGTCCGCCCAGTTTGTGCATCCCTTGACCTTCCGTGGTTTATCAACTTCATTTCAAAACAAATTTGGCTTAATGGATGACTCTAATAAAATAAACGATGTCTTAATACGCTTTATCTTAATTTCACTTATAACTAATCTATATATATATATATATATATATATATATATATATATATATATATATATATATATATATATATATATATATATATATATATAATGCTTTGTCCTAGATGATGAAACAACGCACAGCCTAAACTACTGATCGTAGAAACTTGAAACTTCGAGGGTGTGTTCTTTTTGGGACGTAGGGATCCGATAAGAAAGAATTTTTTCAAATAACACTCCTAAGGGGGTGAAAAAGCAGAGCAAAGTTTGTATGGGACAACGTGATTCCTTGGTCCAACCTACTTCAAATTTTGCATAAACATTCTTTGATAGAATTGATGAAAGAAGTGTATAGTATTTTATTGAAGTTTACCTCCTAACAGGGTTAAAAAGGGGAAGGAAGTTATTTTGGGGGTGATTTGCTTCAAAGTTGATATCAATACTCCTTTTTTTTCCGCAGGGTGGACCATGGATGTGGTCGCGCCCCGACAAATCCATCCGGGGCAACAAAAGAGGCGGCGCGCAACCCCATGGACCCACCCTGCAAACACCTCTTTTCGCCGTGCGAGCGGGCCACCGGTACCCGATCTTTGTCTTCGGTGGCCGATATCAATACTCCTTAGTGGTTTTGATTTACTCATAAAAGACATTTTATTTTGACATATGTTTTAAAACTCAATTCAATTTTATTAAAAAAAAAACGGCCAAGTGTGAGTCAGAGTCGCGCACGAAGGGTTCCGTACCATTGTCTATAAATGGCAAAATAATCAAGTCTGTTGTACGGGAGCTCCTCTTAAATATATGTTATATATATATGTTATGTTTTATTTAAATTAAATTATTTATTTCTAAAGTGAATATATTACTATATATTTTGTGTATATTCCAAGTGTCTACCACCTATAGTCATTGTCAATATCGAACAAAAACAAGCAAAAAAAGCACGTTTGTTGTATGGGAGCTGCCTTTAATATTTATTTTATTGTTTTTTTTTTACCCGACTGCGCGACGCAAAGGAGTGGTATTGTGTTTAACAGTCTATGTATGTATGTACGTTTGTATGTTCCTTTGAAGCACTATATAGACCAAAGGCCTGGACCGATTTTTACGATTCACACGTCAATCGATTCCTCTTAGTCTGGCGAGTGTCACTAAAGACATGAAGTTAGTGAAAATTCAATATGGCATCCAGTAGTCGCCATATTGAATTTTCACTAACTACTGAACAGTCGGGATCCATTACAAAAATTTGATTTGCTGTCGAATAATGGATCCCGACTGTTTAGTTGTCATGTTCCATTACTAAAATATATTTTATTTTCTGCAATAGTATTCATTCATATTATATATTATAGAATTCTAGACCACCGGACATCTAAGTGCTTTTTTTTTTTCTTTTCAGTTTTTTTGTTATGTACGTAGTTTAGTTCGCTTTTTACGCAGTCGGGTTTTTTGATTTTTTTTAATTATTTTTTTATTAGTATTTGTCGTTGCAGCGGCAACAGAAATACATCATATGTGAAAATTTCAACTGTTCAACTATCTTGGTTCATGAGAGCAGCCTGGCGACAAACAAGCGGACAAATGGACGGATAGCAGTGTTAGTAATATTTTTTATCTTTTGGGTATGAAACTCTTAAAAAGTTGAACTCTCATAAAAGCTTGGTACAATGTAAATATTCTTTAAAATTGTAATGTCTCGAAAGTCACCATATTGTATTAGTACGGCATTTGAAGGTTTCTAAGCTTTAGAGAGGTCATGCACTTTTAGGACGCGGCCTCATAGGAACGTAGATTTGGAAATTCTTAGACAGACATTTTCTAAGCGGCATATTGTAATTGAAAGCTATAATAACACATTGCATCGAATAATTTAAATCCATAGCCCATACGATGCATTACAATACCCGATTTTAATTTGCTACAACGAGGGTGAGTCCTCCATTTCAGCGGTTGTTTCGTTTTAGGATCATACAGGGTATATCCCAGTGCGTCGATTCTATAACCAAACAACAAAACCAAAAACTATGCTTATAAAAAAAATCGAGGCGAAAAGGTTGTGTTATATTAGAAAAAATGAGTATATGATGCGATAGAGAGACAGGACGTTGATGCTGATCAGCTGCATCCCAAGACGCTATGATATATATGCGCTACTACGGTCGTCCCGATTTCTTTATACCATTTATTTGCAAATATTTGAGATCAATCAAAGGGCTCGAAGATTATTATAAAACCTTTCAGTAAATGATAAATCACATTTTACAGGACGCTACAGAAGTTGTGGCGTTGTGGTTCCTCACGTGAACTACCACAATATTATGCTGAGTAGTTGCTCGTGGGTGGGATTACAGCTCTTATGTGGTATGTTTACATATATCTAGGTCATCTCATCTATTATTAATATTCACTATATGGTATACAAGTGTTCCCTTGCGGTGGACTATGGACGTGATCGCGCCCCGCCAAATCGGTCCGGGGCGACGGAAGAGGCGGCGCGCAACCCCATACAACCACCCTGCAAACACCTCTCTTCGCCGTGCGAGCGGGCCACCGGTACCCGATCTTTGTCATCGGTGGCCCGCCCGGCATACAAGTGTTCCCCTGCGAGGGAGAAATAAATTAGAGAAATATATTCTTTCTTTTAATAAATATCGAGTAAGATATCCGGTGGAGTTCCTAAATACACATAAGCCTCCCAGTCTCCCAACTCTTTAAATAATAGCCTGCTAAGAAAAAAACTTCATGTTCATAAAGTATATCAAAATTTTATTTTATTGTCATGTTTATTAAACCTTTAAATCCCTATTCTATAATAAAGATATTTTATAAGTATATAAACATTTAAACATAATAACTTATAAGTTATAATAAATTTAATAACGTAAAAAGCCAAACAAATATCCTATTAGAACTATTTTCGACTTCTACGGTTATGAAGTCGCGGGCAAAAGGTAAGTAGTAATATAATAAAATCTTGTAAGTCGATTTTAAATAATACTTTTAATATTCGTATTCATAAGAAACTTTGCAAGTACAAAATTATTGTATTATCATAAGGATTATGACAGTATAATAATTTGGTATCATCGAGCTGAGCTGACCTGATGATGGAGCCAGGAGACGGACAGTGGACTCCTCAATGGCTGCAAGTAAACCTCTTGAGTTTGAGCTCATATGATATATATTGATGAATCCAATACATTAGGCATAGTAATGAGAGTCTGATAATGGAACAAGATGAATATTGGAACTCTTCGGCAGCTAATAGTTAAAAACCGTTAGTTTTGTTTCACATGATTCGTATTGACGAGTCCAATTGATTAGATATGATTAATGAGTGATAGATTATGGAGTCAGGTAATGGATAATGAAACTCCTTATACTTGCTAGTAAAACTTACGATTTTGTGCTCATAAATTTCGTTTTGATAAGTCACATAGATTAAGCTTAATAATGTTGATCTAATGATGAAATCAGGACGTATACAGGATAATTCTACAAAGTAAAACTTCAAGTTTTGGCTCGTATGATTCGTTTTGATGAAATTAATAGATTTAACTTAAAATCGAGATTCTGTTGATAGAACCGGACGTTGGACAATGATCATTAATCTTTAGTTAATTAAATATATAAATTATTAAACAACAAGAATGCATTTGTATGATTAGCTTTAGTTTTACAAAGCTCTGTACTGAGTCTGTGCTCAGTAGCTGAGAGCTAAATGATATGAAAAAGACTAAAAATGTAACAAGAGGATGATAGCGAATGCATCTTATCTTTTGAGCTAAGAGTACTTTCAATAGGTTCAAATAAAATGTTCAAAGGTTTTTTAAACTCGTACGTACTCATTCCATATAAAATAGTGACAAGATATATAACTATGAATCTATTATCTATCATGTAGAGAAGGGTAATACATATTTTACAACAAGCATTTGCAAGCCTGAATTTCTTGTTTAGTATTAAGTTTAGATAAATTATAACTATAGTCCTTAAAATATAGCTTGATCTCTGTGACAGATAGCTACAAAACCGATGAAGTAATTTTGAATACGCGTCACGTTTACAATTTTATTATGTATTTTTTTTTATTGCTTATGGTGGCAAACGTGCAAGTAGCACACTTGATGGTAAGCTTCACTGCCGCCTACAGACCTTTGCAATAACAAGGGTATAGCTTAGGCTACTGCCTACCAATAAAATCCCAAAACCCACCCAGTTGGGCATCCGGCTCTCTCGCTCATCGAACAAAGCGCAATAGCACATTGCCATTACTCAGACGTCGATCTTCTGCGAGAGTGTGGTACTGCCCCGGACGGATTGGCCCGCTGCTGCAGACAGAAAACTGTCAACAACGTGGTCCTACCACTATGATCGCCTATATTTTTATTTTTTACGTGCCAGTTATATCTCAACTGAATTATGAATATAAAAATATGAACATATACACCAATACTTGTACCTCATATGTTTTAAAAATTAATACTTAGTAACCATTTTATAAAAATATATGATGCTTACGCAAATAGAAGGTCATACTGGACTGAGAATATGATAGAGATGGGACAATCGATAAACGTAAATCGATAACATTCTTATTAATTATTTATAAAACAAGTAAAACTAATACATTACCTATATAGGTAAACCACTTGGTTACTCTATAAAATAAGAAAATTGTGTTAATTTCGTATTCAGACATCAGTTATAATATTAATAAGACCATTTATTTTATATTAAAAATATAAATTATTTTATAAAATAAACATTCATGTTTATTTACTTCATTTATGTTTATTGTGTTTGTGTGTTCATGAAATAATCAGTGACTAAGAACTCATCATCAACTACAGGAATGGTCCAGCGATGACGATAATAGTAACGATGAACATGTATGTACTCCTTTCGAATAATAAAAGTATTTAATTAACTTTAGTTTAATAAAAGTTAATTAAATAAAATCCATTGATTGAAATTTAATATGATTTTCATACATTGTTTTTCAATTGCAGTAGCAAATAGCTTTAAAAAAATAAGGAATTAAATCGACAAAAATACGGACTACATCGTAAGCGTCCGGCGCTAGTGAGAACTGTCACAGAGATCAAGCTATATTTTATAGACTATAAGCTTTGAGTTTTTTTAAAGTACAATACTTTCTCGATATAAAAAATATTCCTTATATTGCAGGTGACTTCAGAAATTTATTATCATAATTAAAGAACACAATCTTAACCAAACCCAGACTTAGAACAACAGTTTGTGATTCGTGAAGTTACGTTCTGTGCGAGGCATCGAAGTCGCGGCATTCAGCACGTTAGTTTGTTATCTTAATCATTACGCCATCTGCGCAGTTTTGCCTTTTTTTAACTAATTGATGGTATTCTAAACGAAATGAATCAAGCAAACATTTTACAATTTGTTTATTTTAATTTATTACATAATGAAAGCATAGGTTAGTTTCAACATTTTCTTTCATTACTGCTTCTTCTATTGTACTTCTTTATATTGGAATCTGAAAAATAAAGAAATATTTAATTAATTCCTCGTTATTGTCTTTATTTATCCGTGTGGTGATGGAGTAACAATACAATTCACCACCCCATATCTTACCCGTGGGTGATCGTACGAGACGACTAAGGGATATAAAACACATATAATATATATGCAAGAGAAGGAAAACTCGAAACAAAACCCTATACTAACACGTCTGATCAGCGTGGTGTAGTAGGTCAATTTCCCACCCATTATGGAGGAGGCTCGAGCCTAAAAGTGGGACTTATATGAGCTTAGATGATTATATTTTACAACAACAATAATAATACTCACCTTAAAATTTTGCTCGAAAGCGCAATCTATCACGAGCTTGGCTCTTTTACAACCAGCATTACCATCATCTATAGCTTCATCATTGACTAAAATGAGTACATAAAACATGAAAAATTTATAAAATAATAAAATCTATCGAAATAGCACAAATTTATGTTTATTGTAATTATTATTAAAAAAAAATCCTATGCTTATTTTATCTCAAACATGTAATTAGTGAATGATGCTTGCACCAAAACATTTTATAGTTAACACATTCAGTGGCGACAAAATTCGGCACACAGCACGCTGGGTGCCGAACACTCTGATCCTAGTACAAAATAAACGGGACGCTCGCTCGGATCCGAGTGCGAGGCGCCGCTACTAGAGCCCCACCCCCTTCGGATCCGAGTCCGATTTCATCTTTCAGAAAATAAAGTATGTAATAAAGCATGGCATGCCCAGGCATGCATGCATTTTTGATCAATGAATTACTCCACAATACTAAAATGTACAGAATATAAAGATCAATATATATATAATTTACATAAGTATTACAGGAGATATAAATATAATCATGCTCATCAGATGTCCACAAATCATGCCCATATCAAATGGCCTGCCAAAAAAAATCTCATAAACGACACACGCTTCACAAGCTGCCAGGAGGGTGCAGGTACCATTTCACCTGATCTTACTTAGCCGATTTGCATGACCACTATGATTAAGTAAGGGACCAGTGTCACATTGTATTGTTAACTCGTTGCTAAACGAGGAAGAACTGTATAAGAATGCATAATTGTCTCCTCTCTCCTAATATTGTTAAATAATTAGAAATAGAACCTTTAAGACATTTTTTTGCAATTTCTTCAAATTTGGCGTTATCTTCGTCGCTTTTAACAACACTTTTTAGCACAGCTAATCCTTTTTCAGGCGAATATTTTCCATTATTGTCAATCTGTAAATAAATATAACATTCAACAATTTTAATAGAACATATTACGTCCAGCATTAAGCATTAGTTCGTCTTCATGTAAAGTACTGCTACATGTCTGAGCAGGCGTACCTAAACATCAGCTAGAATCACTTGACTCTCTGCAGAGATATGCTAATCAAATCATCGGGGATCCTAATCTCATGGGCAGACTGGAATGCCTGAAGCGGTGGAGAGACTGGTCGCTACTTTCTCTACTGAATCTTTCACTAGAAGTGATCTAAGGAATTGTTTGACTGTGTACCACTGTCACCTATTTACCACGGTATCACTCAACTCCATAGCAAGATTCATGCATTTTACCTAGAAACGTTATGGTCTTCAACCGTATGTTTTCAGTGATCATTTAACCCCTTTTTTTTTTTTTTTTTTTTTTTTTTTTTTTTTTTTTTTTTTTTTTTTTGTGGTGGGCCATGGACGTCGCACCCCGCCAAATCGGTCCGGGGTGACAGAAGAGGCGGCGCGCAACCCCATTGACCCACCCTGCAAGCACCTCTACTTCGCCGTGCGAGCGGGCCACCGGTACCCGATCTTTGTCTTCGGTGGCCCGCTCGGCGGTATGCCCTCTCGGGCTCCTCTCCTTCTCCTGTCGACGCCGCGACAGATTTCGCCGTCGAGGCGTCGTCCTCACGCGGTGGCCTCGCGTCGGGTGACCGGACAATTCCCCGGTCCGATCACCCGAAGCCTCGGTTAGGGCGGCATCAGGCGCAGGTATTCGCGCCTGCGCCGCCCCGGCCGCGGGCGGCGGCCCGGGTCACGGGAATCCTCCCGGGCCCGTTCCGCCGCCTCCTTCTGCGAGATGACAGCCTCGCAGAAGGCGGCGACCGCGTCCCAATTCCTGACGCTGTCGACCATCGCCCTTGCGACAGCCGGCAGCGTCAGGTCGGCACCGATAATAGCGACGAGGTCGCGGCGCTGCCCGTCCCAGCTCGAGCATTCCTCGAGCGTATGTTGCGCCGTGTCCTCGTCACTACTGCAATGATGGCAGCCCGGAGTCAGTTCCCTGTACACGACCGTGTGCAGGTATTTCCCGAAACACCCATGCCCCGTTAACACCTGCACCAGTCGGAAGGTGAGGACCCCGTGCCGCCGCTCCATCCATTCCATCAGTACGGGCCGGAGGGCCTCGACGGTAGTGACACCGTGTCTAGGCCTCTCCAGCCGCGTAGCCCAACGGGCGATGACTTCTCGGCGGGCGTCCTCGCGCCAGGTGGCTATCTCGTTAAACGATGGGGAGCCACCCTCTTCGCGCATTGAGGCAACCCGCCGGTAGAGGTCGGAGAGCATCTCCGCCTCTAGGTCCCACGGGGGTGTCCCAGCCAATAGGCACGCCGCCTCTGTCGACACCGTGCGGTACCCGCGAATGGCTCTGACCGCCATGGCTCGCTGTGGCCTCCACAGCACCGCCCTGAGCTGGGCGTTCAGAGCCCTCGCCCACACGGGTGCGCCGTACATGGCCATTGAGCGGATCACCCCCGCATACAGCCGTCGGCCCTCGAAACTGGGTCCGCCCACATTCGGCATGAGCCGAGAAAGGGCGGACGCCGCGCCGACCAGCCGGGGAGCAATTTGGCGAAAATGCTCCCGGAACCACCATCGCCCGTCGAGCACCAGACCCAAGTACCTCATATGGGCCTGGATACTGATGTGGATGGAGTTGACGACTAACGAGGCGCCGATGGGCAGCCTCACACGGGGCCCATGGAATAGTAGGGCCTCCGTCTTGTTTAGGGCCACCCTGAGCCCCAGCGCCTCGATTCGCCTGACCATCTCCTCGGTGCCGAGAGTGGCCAGGCTCGCCGCCTCTTCGAATGTCCTGCCCCGGGCTGTGACGAGCGTGTCGTCAGCATAGCAAATAACGCTCAGCCCGGGGGGGAGACTCCCTCTCAACGCCCAGTCGTACCCGATGTCCCACAGAGTCGGCCCCAGAACCGACCCCTGCGGAACACCGCACGACATGGGCGTCCGCACAATGTCCCCTGCGGGGCTCGCGTAGAGAACACTGCGCCCCTCCAAATAGTCTGCCACCAGCCGCCTGAGGTACAGGGGCACTCCATGGAACCGGAGCGCCTCCCTAATGCAGCTGAATGGCAGACTATTGAAGGCGTTGGCGATGTCCAACGACACCGCCAACAGCACTCCTTTGCCGGCGACAACCTCCGCGGCCGTCTGCCTCAGGCGTAGCAGGGCCCCGATGGTCGAACGCCCCCTCCGAAACCCAAATTGAGCGTCCGACAGATCGGGCCCCACCTCCTCCAGGTGCCGGACGATGCGGGCAGCGAGGACACGCTCCAGCAGCTTACCCACATCGTCCAGAAGCACAATGGGCCTGTAGGCCGACGGCGAATCCGGGGGCCGTCCCGGCTTTGGCAGGAGAACCAACCTCCCTTCCTTCCAGCACTCAGGGAACTGTCCAGACGTCAGACAAGCGTTGAACAGTCGCCTGAGGCGAGGTTCGAGATGCTCGAGGAGCAACGTCAACACCCGGACTGGGACTCCGTCCGGGCCGGGGGCCGTGGTGGCGGAACGAATCTTCGCCACGGCTGCCCCCACTTCCGACTCCGTCACGGGCGGAACACTCTCGACGGCCTCCCGGTCGTGATCTGGCGAAGCCATGACCGGGGGCGTGTGCTCCGACTGCCGCGGGAACAGCTCCTCGACCACTCTACGAAGGAGGTCGGGCTGGAGGGTCTCGGTGAGGGGGGGCCCTGCGCGCGAAGCTTATTCAGCGACGCGCGATACGGGCGACCCCAGGGGTCACGGCCGAGACCGTCCAGCATCTCCTGCCAACTTGCGTCCTTAGCGGACCGGATGGCCAGCCGAAAGGCGGTACGCGCACTGCGGTACGCCTCGTAAAGCTGGCCCTCCCGCTCAACATCGCGGCGACGCCGCCGACTGCGGGTGTAGGACCTTCGGGCACTAATGCACGCCGCACGAAGGTCCGCCAGTCTTGGGGACCACCAGTAGACCCCCTGCCTCGGAGGTAGACGCCGCACCCTGGGCATGGCCGCATCGCAGACCTGCGTTAGCGCACTGCGGATGCGGACAGCCTCAACGTCCACTCCGTCCGCTGGGGGTGGTGAGGACAGCCACGTGTTCACGATGGCCGCCTCCGCCAGTAGGTCCCTATCCAGCCGCCCCACAGCCCACCGCGGAAATGCAGGAGCCCGGTCCGCCCTGTGACCCCTGCTGGGGTCCCGGAGAGGGGAGACCTCCATCCGGATGTATCGGTGATCCGACAGGGTCTCCGCCTCCTCCAGGACACGCCAGTTCCTCACTCGTGGTGCAACAGCGGGGCTAGCGAACGACAAGTCCACTATCGACCCACCCTGCTGTCGCACACACGTGTTCACTGAGCCTCTGTTTAGGACACAGAGGCCCAGTGACGCCGCCCACTCCACGATCGCCCGCCCGCGATCGTCCGTCATCGGGGACCCCCACGCCGTGGATTTGGCGTTGAAGTCCCCCAGGACCAGGACGAGGCCCGGTGCCAGTCGCCGTATCGAAGCCTCCAAGGTGGTGAGGGAGGCCCCGAAATCGTCCATTCTCCTGTTAGGGGAGAGGTATACACTGTAGAGCGTGACCCCTCCCCAATCCGCCGCGACAAATTCCTCGCCCCTATCCAAGAGGGATAAGGACGGGAAGTGCCGCTGCGTGGAGGTGACGATTGCCGCGGTTCCGTTCCGGCTGACCACCCAATTGGGGCGATCAGGCACGACGTACGGTTCCGCGACTACGGCTGCACCGATCGACCACTCCGCCATGGATTGCAGGAGGAGATCCTGCGCACCGGCGGAGTGGTTGGTGTTGGCCTGCAGGAGGTGAGTGGACTGGGCAGCCATTAATGGGCCGTGTCCATCATCACCTCCTGGCTTGCGGCGGGCGATCGGGCCGCGCTAGGAGCTGGGGCGGCCGGAGTCGAAGGGCCGCTCCGCCCCTTTGGAGCCGAAGCCGGAGGTCTGCACGCCCCAGAGCCCATGCGGTGCTTGGCAGGATTATTGCCCGCCGCACACGCGGGGCAGTGGGGCGGGGCGGCGCAGGATGCCGCCATGTGCCCAGTCTGACCGCAGCGGAAACAGAGTCCGCCGCAGTCAAAGCAATTAGTGCATGTTGGCCGGGTGTGCCCGACCGCCATGCACTTGAAACACCTGGCAGGCCGGTGCTCCAGCACGATAACTCGCGCTGAGCTCCAGCCCACGAGGAGCCTGCCTGAGTCGGCCAATTGCCTGACCGACTCCACTGGGCACTGCACCCAGGCGGCACCTACGCCGCCCGGACCGGGCCGGATGACGCCAACCCGGACGGTGTCCAGGGGACACCCGGTTTTCAAGGCAATGGCCTCCCGGATGTCTTCCACCGTCACGGAGTCGTCCAGACCCGAAATGCGCATTTCAGCGCACTTCACGGGTCTGGCGATTTTGACGCCACCCTCCTCGGCGAACAGACCTCTCAACTTCGACGCTACGCTATCGGCCGTCCTGGTGCCCTCGGCCCCAGGGAACTCTAAAATTCGAGCCCCTGTCCGGGCCTTGCGGGTCCTGGCTTCAACGCCTCCTATGTCGGAGACGTCGAGCTCCCGCCGGGCTTTCCGCAGAACGGCCTCATAGCTGAGGCCCCTTTCTGCCGCCTCAGGCAGCACAGTGATCACCACTGCGGCTGTCTTCGGCGGCCGGAGCCCCTTGCGCGGCCTTTTCCTCTTCTTCTCGCCTCCTCCGGCTCCTGCCTGGGGAGCGGCGACCTCAGCGGCGCGCTTGGTCGCCGCTCTCCTCCTCTGACCGCGACTTTTCCTGCCGCGCTCAGCCACCTGCCAACCCTGTTCGGGCGCAGCGGGCGTGCCAGGCGCGGAAGGCGCAGTCGCGGGCGCGCTGGTCGTCGCTGGCGGTGTTGATGCTGACGACGACTGCAGTCCGGCAGGAGCTGGTGCCACCTTCTTCTTCTTCATCGCGGGAGCGGGCCCCTTGGACTTGGGCCCAGCCGCGGCCGCGGCGTAGCTACCCCCCACGCGGCCACCCTGACAAGGCAGCGGGGCGGGGGCTGGTGCCGCATATGGCCGTTTGTCCGCGGCCAGAGGCGGCCGGACACGTGGTTCCGGAGGCAGCCTTGCCTCCAGAACGACCAAGCGCGCATCGACCAGTTTGACTACCGAGTCGATGATGGCGCGCAAGGCCTCGTCCGGCACGCCTCCCACCGCGGGCAGCGGGGTCGGTGTTAACGGCTGGGCCGCTATCGGAGCCTGCTCCACGGCGTTTGGTGGGCTGGCGACTGTCGGCGGCGCGCGCTCCGCAGTCGGAGCCGTCTTCGGCGCAGCGGCAACCGTTGGGCGGCCAGCTCCTCGGCGGCCAGCGCTGGCCGGTGACGCGGGTGGCGCAGTCGGCATAAGTCACGCCATCTGCGCCTTTAACTCGGCCACGTCCTTGGCGAGGAGGCGGTTTTCCCTCCTCACCTCGGCCAGCTCCGACTCTAGGCGGCGGTTCTGGGCCCGCAGGCCTGACACCTCGCCACCAAGGCGGGCGTTTTCGCCTGCAGGGCCTTCGCGTCCGGGGCGCTACCGCTCGCGCGGGCACCAGCGGCCGCCACTTCGGTGGGAGGGATGCCGGACAACACCTCCAGCACCCTCGCGGCGGCCGCCTCGTCGTCGGTCCGCTTGCGAGCCTCCGCCCCTCTGCGTACTCCGCCGGCTGCGGAATGGGTCGTCCGACCTGACGCCGCGGCCCCTCGCCCTCTGCGAGAGGCCGGAACTTTGGGAGGAGGCATGATGATAGCACTCCCCTCGGAGTCAGCGCCCGAGCTGCCATCCCTGTTCAGGGGGCGCTTCCGCACCTCCGAGGGGAGGGCCTCCTCCCTTGTCGTCGGGGCCGCAGCCGCAAGACGCGGCGACGACCTGGCGGCGGCGGTTTTCTCCGCCGACCCGCTAGCCTCCTTGGACGGCTCTGCGGAACTACCGCCCTCGTCCATTATATCGGCAGATCCATTGCCCTCGTCTCTGGACGGCTCTGCGACACTACTGGCGCCCTCGTCCATTGACGGCTCTGCAGTGGATCTGCCGCCGTCTTCCTCCAGTTTTGCGGTAGCGGCCTCCTCCTTCGCCTTCCGCTCCGCCAAACGCTGCCGGTCCCGTGAGGCACCCTTGCCTGACCAGTTATGCGCCTTCCGCCGCTTCTTCGTCTTCTTTTTGTGGGCCTCTTTCGTCTGTGCCGGGCCCTCGGCGGACGCCTCAAGTCCTGAGGACGAGGCGTCGTTGTCAGTTTTACGTTGGCTTGACAAGGCCGTGATGTGGGAATCCTCTGGATTCCCGTCTTGTGTTGATGTAGGTAAAAGAAAATCCATGTTGATTCCCACGAGTATGGGAGAAAAACCGTCGACCCGGGCAGAGATCCCTGTACCCGGGCAAGCCTACATTTACCAACCAGGGGGTCAGCCGGTACCCTGGCTGGAGCGTGCTAGGAACAGAACAGCCCATCTGCCATGCATCCTCTCGCCGCACGCCAGAACTTAGGATTCTGGGTAATTTCCGAATTCGAAGGTCGAATTCTTTATAGAGGTTGTCTTCCACGCGGTCCGGGCGGTTAAGCCAAGACCCTCGTTCCTGAAACTACGCCTCACGACAATTTGTCTTGAAGCAAGATATCAGGTTTACGATATGTCGGCGGTGGCATAAGCCTGCCCAGCCCTCAAGTTAATGAGTGACCGGGCCCGTCCGAAATTTCGCGTCCTGTACCGTCTACAACTAGAGGGTCAGGAGCGAATTGGGGCTCTACCCATTGCTGGGGAACCCCCCCTCGCGCCAGAAATTCGCTACGGGCGACAATTCAACAGAGGGATCTGGGGGACTGTCGCCCGCACCCAGGGTACACCACGCGGAGGTTTCTGGCATCGTACCCCGATCATTTAACCCCTGGACATGCAAGATCTGGCATGAACTACCTATATTCTCCTTTAAACGAGATTTAAGGATAGCTCTTTCTTCACGGTAGGCCTGGCTCTGGCTCCGGTATTGCTAAGGTCCACGAGCGGTGGCATCACTTTCCGTCAGGTATACTGCTTGCTCGATTCTCATTATAGGCAACAAAAAAAAGAACATTTAGCTGCCAATCAACTAAAGACTGCTTCGTCATTTACTTTATCCGCTCCATAAGCTTGAACGTCTTGCTCAGATTTTTGGGACAAATATACGTACTTTGATCTATCTTTATTTAGCTTTAAATTGTATTTAGTTTTTCATTAAAATTATTGTGCTGTTAAGTTAACAATCAAACTAACCAAGTTCACTTTCTTCAAACTACATCCAATAAAGCATGGATCAATATTGTCAGCAGATTTAGCTTCGTTAGCAGCATCAACTTTTTCATAACTTACTCCATATTCCGAAAAGCACTCGGATATCACTGAGCGGAAAGTGGCTTTCTCTGCTTCGGTGACAGCCTAGAGAAATAAAGAAACACTAATATTTCTTTGGTTTAGTTATATGAGCATACGACTACTACACTTGAGGTAGCTATTAAGCTCGAGAAAATAAGGAGGTTGCTTGAGTTCGTCAAAAATTTTGCTATGACAACATGAAATCTACTTGGACTGAGCTTGAGAAAAAAGCAATAACCACAACGACGTTGGGGTCGATGCAATATGTACTTCTTTTCCTACATATTACAAAAGTTGTTGGCACTAGTTTTATGACCAGCCGCCTGCCTGACGTCAGACGAGACGACCTTCCCTGGGAATGTAGTTATTGACCAAACGGCATCAGATGGAATTGGCCCAGGACGATATAAAACTCTTAGTCGTCTTTTATGACATCCAGGAAAAAAGTATAGGGTTGGTAGTGTACGTGACCGCTATCACATAGCACCTTTCTAATTATAAGCACCTTTCTTTTCTAAATATATAATATTCTATAATATAGTGAACGGACGAGGAGGACGACGTGCGTCCTCCTCGTCCGGGGTGTCGGAAGGGCGACTTGTGGCCCCATAACCTACCGTTTTCCCTCCCCATCGCTATTGGGCCGGTCACTGGTATCGCTTCCTTGACATCTGTGGCCAGCCCTGCGGATTACCCTTTCGGGTACCATCCCCTTCGCCGCCCGAGCCTGTGGCCGGGTCACCCTCACGCAGCCTCTCGGTGGGTGACGGACTATTCCTCGGTCCAGCCACCCACGGCCACGGCTAGGGCGCATCAGGCGCAGATACTCGCGACTGCGCCGGCGGTAGAGCGTGTCAGCGTGGAGAGTCGCCTTCCTGACACCTCCTTCTGCGAGAAGACTACCTCACAGAATGTGGCGACCGTATCCCAGTTCCTGAAGCTGTCGAGCATCGCTTTAGCAATGGTCGGCAGCGTCAGGTCGGCACCGATAATTGCGACAAGGTCACGACGCTGCCCTGTCCAGGCCGTACAAACCTCGAGCGTATGCTGTGCTGTGTCTTCGTCGCAATCGCAGTGGTGGCAGGACGGTGTCCTCTCCCTCCTCACGACCGTGTGCAGGTACTTGTCGAAGCAACCATGCCCCGTCAAGACCTACACCAGTCGGAAGGATAGGACTCCGTGCTGCCGACCCATCCACATTTTTTTTAAGGTAAAATACCTTAGTATATACTTAATAAGGTAAAATACCTTGTAAAGTCTCAACTTGATATCAGTTTTTTTTCAAATTGTTCAATGCTATATCAAAGATATAGAATAATATATGTAGCAAAGAAAATAATAAATAACATAATAACCTAGCCTGTATTATATAATATGTATGCGCTTCGTTCGTTCGTTCGGTGAGCGAGAAAGCACGAAGCTCAACTTTGTGAGTTTTCATCGGGAGTTTTCATTGGTAGGCAGTGGCTTAGCTGTACTCCTGGTATTGTGAAGGTCCATGGATGGCAGAAACACTTTCTGTCAGGTGTGCAGCTCACTCGCTAGCCAGTACAAGAAATAAAAAAATAGCCGTTGGAGAAGTGACAATGTGCTTCGTTTGGAGAGTGAGAGAGCTGGCAGCTCAACCTTCAGAATGGGTTTGGGGTTTCACATTTTTGTTTCATTCTCGAATAGGTTCGGTTTAGCAGAAACTACGCTTTAAGATTAAAATAGTGGTAATATTGAGTGACACAGTTGAGTGTATGTCGCAGATATTAAAAATAATAATGGAAAGTCTCAATAGCACAGTTCTTTGTACACACTAATCAAGATTAAATCACAAATATTTAAACTACGACTAAGAGCCCAATGGATTTACACGCGTCCACAACCTGATCGTGTCATGGCAATAACTAACTGCAACAACTAACTGAAACTTAATTTTATATTGTGTTTTCAAATTAATATCTGTTTTCTGATTTCTGATGTTTACGCGAATATTACACATTTGAAATAAAACTGTTTTTACGGTTTCTATCGCATTTGCATTAGGTATTTTTGAATTACCCGACTTTTCGAACACTTTAGCATTCATGGTCACGGAAGGACAGTCCTCCCGTGACTATGAACGCTGTAAAGCATTTGAAATGTAGGGAAATTAAAAATAAAAGAAAAAAACGCGATAGAATCTGTAAAAATAGTTTTATTTCAAAAGATTTTTTTTAAGCTAATACCGTTGTTTTAAAGAGTTTATGTAATATTCTATTATGGTACACATAATTGAGAGCACAAAACATGATCCGTGTTTTTAACCGACTTCATAAAGGTGGAGGTTCTATGTTTCATTATATGTATTTTTTTATCTATTTGTTTACTGAATTGTAGTGTGTACACGGAAAGGCATGTGGTGACGGAGTAAGAATAAAATTTACCACTCCTTACAATGCACGTGGGTGATCGTAAAAGACAACTAAGGCATATGCCTTAAACCAAACCCACATAATATCTATGCAAGAGAAGGAAACTCAAAACCTACACGTCTGACCAGTTTCGTATATTAGGTCAATTTCCCTCCGATTATGAATGAGCCTCGACTCCAACAGTGAGACATATATTGGTTGAGATAATATATCTTTCATTCATGATCCTAAAAATAAAGAAACATAATGTGCTCAATATTACTTCGAGTTTAATTTTCTATGTAACTCTGTAAACAAAAGACTTGATGTCTGCCTGCCGCTCTGGCCTAAAAGAAGAACACTAGGGTACTTCATTAGGTAGGTAGTAATGGCAAGTGTAGATTAAAATTGTGAAGTATAACACACTAATCTTACGTATAAAAACACACTAATTTTACACGTAGTTTAAGAACCTTTTGATAACTATATTGTCATTTTATAAAATATAATTAGTGGGACCCCGATAATATATACCCCATAATCTTATAGTGGTAGGACCACACCGTTGAATTACTGTCTGCAACCGCGGGCCGGTCCATTCGGGTAATACCTCACTCTCGTAGAAAATTGACGCCTGAGCAGTGGCAACATACTGCTGAGCTTCCTACGGTGAGCAAGAAAACTGGCAGCCCAGACTTTGTGGTGGGACAACGGCCTAGCTGTAACCCTAATATAGTTAAGGTCCATGGGCGGCAGTAACACTTACCATCAGGTGTGCTTGCTTGTTTGCCGCCATAAGCAATAAAAAACCCTTATAACAGCTGAATTACACGATCTATTCATTACAAAAAAACAAATAAATACACATAAAAACAAATAATCCTCCCTCTTATTAAACAGTTGTATTTCCGGCAATACTCACGCGTTAGAGTCGATTATGTCGACCCGGGTTTCGAGAATGTCCGATGCTCATCATCAGGGCGAGTGCGCAGCTGCGTCTGCGAGCCCCCGACGCGCACTGCGGCTAGCGTAACGTGCAGCACGTCGCGACACAGCTTCGGGCGGCGGGTGGGTACTGCTTGCTTCTTGAGCGTCTTCAGCGGAATCGTCCGATGAGTCCGTTGCTGTGAGACCATCAAATGCCCTCGGTAACGATCGGGTTAAGTAACATGTGAGTGGTTTGTGGACTAGTGCTAGTGTCGTTCACTACAGCTTTCTAAAATCTGGCCAAACGATTACGGCAGATATATATTGTCAGCAACTGCAAACCATGAAGGAAAAACTAGCTGCCAAACAATCGAGATTGGTCAATCGCTCTAGGCCACTGCTGCTTTACGACAACGCAAGACTACACACCGCACAACAAACAACCACTAAGCTAGATGAGCTACAATTGGAATGTATGCGACATCCACTGTACTCCCTGGACTTTGCTCCAACAGCTTGCCATTGCTTTACCATTTTTTTTAAATTTGGCAACTTCTTACTTGGAAAAAAAAATCGACTCCGGCGCGGCAGTCCAAACCCTCTTCAAAGAGTTTATTGATTCTCGGCCCCATGTTTTTTTTAGTAAAGGAATCAATGAACTACCTATGAGATATCAAAAGTGCATAGATAACAACGGTGCATACTTTTATTAATAAAATATATTTTACAAATAAAAATGACTTTATATTCCTCGCAAGGACCTAATATCATATTCATAAAAACACCATCGCAATTATCGTATTATTTTAGAATAAATTTGGTTAACATAAAAAAGGTTTTAGTGAGAGAACCCTTAGAGATAGACATATGCTGTCACGGATTTTTGTTAGAACTAAAAGAGAAACAATTTTGTTATACATGATTTATGTGAAACTTTAACCGTTTAAGCAGCGCACGCAGCGGAAGCTCCCAAAAGGAAAATAAAACCCCCGATTCTGAAACATCTTCAATGGTGTTCTACTCCTATTGGTCGTGGTGAATATATAAAGCCTACTAACTTCCTTGATTAATGGCCTAAGTATGGACACTTTTATATATATATTCAGTGTTGGAACACTGAAAGAATTTTTCAAATCGGATCAGTAGGTCCTGCGATTAGCGTGTTCAAACAAACATTCAAACTCTTCAGCTTTATAATGTTAGTATCGGTGATATTGTTAAAAACATTTATTTTTAAAATCCAAGAACTTTAGGCAAGTCCTATTCAGGATGTTTGAATTCATCGTCAATACAATCACATTGTTACGGTATTATGTGTAAAATTTCATTATTAAAATACCCTATACACCCTTTTTTTTTGCGGTGGGCCATGGACGTCGCACCCCGCCAAGTCGGTCTGGGGTGACGGAAGAGGCGGCGCGCAACCCCATTGACCCACCCTACAAGCACCTCTTCTTCGCCGTGCAAGCGGGCCACCGGTACCCGATTTTTGTCTTCGGTGGCCCGCTCGGCGGTATGCCCTCTCGGGCTCCTCTCCTGTCGACGCCCCGACAGCTTTCGCCGTCGAGGCGTCGTCCTCACGCGGTGGCCTCACGTCGGGTGCCCGGACAATTCCCCGGTCCGATCACCCGAAGCCTCGGTTAGGGCGGCATCAGGCGCAGGTATTCGCGCCTGCGCCGCCCCAGACGCGGACGGCGGCCCGGGTCACGGGAATCCTCCCGGACTCGTTCCGTCGCCTCCTTCTGCGAGATGACAGCCTCGCAGAAGGCGGCGACTGCGTTCCAATTCCTGACGCTGTCGACCATCGCTTTCACGACAGCCGGCAGGGTCAGGTCGGCACCGATGACAGCGACGAGGTCACGGCGCTGCCCGTCCCAGCCCGAACATACCTCAAGCGTATGCTGCGCCGTGTCCTCGTCGCTATTGCAATGGTGGCAGGACGGAGTCCACTCCCTCCGCACGACCGTGTGCAGGTACTTGCCGAAGCAACCGTGCCCCGACAAGACCTGCACCAACCGGAAGGAGAGCACTCCGTGCCGCCGCTCCATCCACTCCATCAGTACGGGCCGGAGGGCCTCGACGGTAACAACACCGTGTCTAGGCCTCTCCAGCCGCGTAACCTAACGGGCGATGACGTCTCGGGGGGCGTCCTCGCGCCAGGTGGCTATCTTGCTCAACGATGGGGAGCCACCTTCGTCGCGCATTGAGGTAACCCGCCGGTAGAGGTCGGCGAGCATCTCCGCCTCTAGGTCCCACGGGGGTGTCCCGGCCAATAGGCATGCCGCCTCGGTAGACACCGTGCGGTACCCGCGAATGGCTCTGACCGCCATGACTCGCTGTGGCCTCCACAGTATAGCCCTGAGCTGGGCGTTCAGAGCCCTCGCCCACACGGGTGCGCCGTACATGGCCATTGAGCGGATCACCCCCGCATACAGCCGTCGGCCCTCGAAACTGGGTCCGCCCACATTTGGCATGAGCCGAGAAAGGGCGGACGCCGCGCCGACTAGCCGGGGAGCAATTTGACGAAAATGCTCCCGGAACCACCATCGCCCGTCGAGCACCAGACCCAAGTACCTCATATGGGCCTGGATACTGATGTGGATGGAGTTGACGACTAATGAGGCGCCGATGGGCAGCCTCACACGGGGCCCATGGAATAGTAGGGCCTCCGTCTTGTTTAGGACCACCCTGAGCCCCAGCGCCTCAATTCGCCTGGCCATCTCCTCGGTGCCGAGAGTGGCCAGGCTCGCCGCCTCTTCGAATGTCCTGCCCCGGGCTGTGACGAGCGTGTCGTCAGCATAGCAAATAACGCTCAGACCGGGGGGAGACTCCCTCTCAACGCCCAGTCGTACCCGATGTCCCACAGAGTCGGCCCCAGAACCGACCCCTGCGGAACACCGCACGACATGGGCGTCCGCACAATGTCCCCTGCGGGGCTCGCGTAAAGAACACTGCGCCCCTCCAAATAGTCTGCCACCAGCCGCCTGAGGTACAGGGGCACTCCATGGAACCGGAGCGCGTCCCTGATGCAGCTGAATGGCAGACTATTGAAGGCGTTAGCGATGTCCAACGACACCGCCAACAGCACTCCTTTGCCGGCGACAGCCCCCGCGGACGTCTGTCTCAGGCGTAGCAGGGCCCCGATGGTCGAACACCCCCTCCGAAACCCAAATTGAGCATCCGACAGACCCTATACACCCTGCACTAAGGAATTGATTCTTGTTTCACTGAAAACATTACAAATACACGACAAACGGTCATAAATATCAACAAAATTCGACATCGAATTAATGAGAAAACATTTTAGTTGATACAAAAGTTGTATACATAGATACAACCTTAAATTGAAGCTGCTAATTAAAAATGTTCATAAAGAAAACATAAAAAAACGATTTAACATAATTAATCATAATTCGCAATCTAATTCAAAAAAGGAATTAAAATTGTTAAAACAAAATAAATAATAAAAATCTTGAATATTAAAGCAAAAAACAGATATTATTCGGTCCCCGACTCAGCTTGAGCCACATTAAAATATGAAAACAATTGAAATACAAAATATGGACTTTTTGCGCATATAATTAACACGTATCCAAAAAAGTGAATTAAAATTGAATAACTAATATTGTAACAGGTAGATAAAGCCCTGAATGAATGACTGAATGATGGATCAACGCACAGCCTAAACCACTGATCCTAGAGACTTGAAACTTCGAGGGTTTATTTTTTGTAGAACGTAGGCACCCAATAAGAAAGAATTTTTCGAAATTATATCCCTAAGGGGATGAAAAGCAGGACAAAGTTTGTATGGGACTACGTGATTTCTTGGTACAATATTATTTTAAGTTTTGTATAAACATTCTTTAACAGAATTGATGAAAGACGCGTTCCGTATTTTATTGAAATTCATCTCCAAACAGAGTTAAAAAGGGGTACAATGTTATTTTGGCGGTGATTTGCTTCAAAGTTGATATCAATACTTCTTTACTGCTTTTGATTTAAATGACATTTTATTTTGACACATGATTGAAAAGTCAACCTTATTTTATCCAAAAAATCGGCCAAGTGCGAGTCGGCCTCGCGCACAAAGGATTCCGTACTATTAATCCATAAAAACGACAAAAAGATCATGTCTGTTGTATGTACTCTTAAATATTTCTATATTTGTTTTATTTTAATTTAATCATTTATTTCTAAAGTAAATATATAACAAAATATTCCGTGAATATTTCAAACGTTTAGTTGTTGCCGTTATTAATATCGTGAAAAAAAAAACACCATTATTGTATAGGAGCCCCTTAAATATTTATTTTATACTGTTTATTTTTTTATTGTTTGTCTTTATAGCGGTAAAAGAAATACATCATCTGTAAAGATTTCAACTGTCTAACCATTATAGTTCATGAGATAAAGCCTGGTGATAGACAGACGGATGGACGGACAGCAGAGTCTTAATATTAGGGTACCGTTTTATCCATTGGGCACGGAACCCCAAAAAGATTGAACTCACATAAAAGATTGGTACATTGTAAATTCCCGTGTGGGCGAGTGCTCTGACCGTCCGCCTTAGGGCTATTCTGCGGAGACCGCAGAGAGCCATGGCGGTCAGGGCTATGCACGGATACCGCACGGTAGCGACCGAGTCTGCATGCGTATTGGCCAGAACGCCTCCTTGGGACTTGGAGGCGGAAATGCTCGCCGAAATATATCGGCGGGTGTCTTCAACTCGCAAAGAAGGTGGCGATGTTTCGCCTAGCGAATTGGCCACCTGGCGTGAGGTCGCTCGCTAGGAGGTTCTTTCCCGTTGGGCAACGAGGCTGGAGCGGCCTCGATTCGGATTACGAGTCATTGAGGCCGTCCGGCCCGTACTGATGGAGTGGCTGGAGGCCACAAATGCTATACACAAAGGCCGTTTATATTCCTCGGTCTTCTGGATAATCTGCCGAAGCGTGTCTATGGTACTATAACCTTTTCGAAAACTGGCTTGTTCAGGCGGCTGGAAGTCATCGAGCTTGCGTGGGAGTCAGTTTGTACTGATCCTCAAAACAACTTGTAGACGTGGCTCAAGAGATCAGTTCTATCGCAAAGGTTTAAATGATCTTTCAATTAGATGGCAGAAATGTATAGATGACAAGGGGAAAATACTTTGATTAAAGAAATCTATTTTATGAACAAAAAATGGTTTTAATTTATCAGTACGAAACGGCAATTTCATACTTTAACCACTAATATTAATAGTCCTGTTATATTAAAATTACTGAAATTTTAGCATTTAATATGCTTAATTATTTAAAAAACTGTAGCGATTACGAAGCGAAAAATGATGTCACAAGCAGGATTCGAACCCGCACCTATTGGGATTCCGGCCCAATCGTGCTGCCACTACACCACCGTGAACTATTGTAGGACATGCAAATCTCGCTTCGTATCATATTTACGTCTTAAGGTGACGTATCTACCCGACAATGTTAACACATTGTTATAGGCTTAATACTTCAAACTTTGCAGTTAGAATTGTATTAAACGATGACACAACCTTGTTATTCAAATTACTAAAATTTTAGCATTTAATATGCTTAATTATTTAAAAAACCCGATTACGAAGCGAAAAATTTTATTTATTTATTTATTTGTATGGCGCTGCTGCGGGAGACGATTGCGTTCCGGCAGGAGCCGGTGCCGTCTTCTTTTTTGTCGGAGCGGGCCCCTTCTTCTTGGGCCCAGCCGCGGCCGCGACGTAGCTCCCCCCTACACTGCCACCCTGACAAAGCAGCGGGGCGGGGGCTGGTGCTGCATATGGCCGCTTATCCGCGGTAAGAGGCGGTCGAACACGTGGTTCTGGAGGCAGCCCTGCCTCCAGAACGGCCAAGCGTGCATTGATCATATTACCGACGCTGTCGATAATGGCGCGCAAGGCCTCGTCCGACACGCCCCCCACCACGGGCAACGGGATCGGTGTCACCGGCTGGACCTTTGCCGGGGCCTGCTCTACGACGTTTGGCGGGCTGACGCTGGTCGGCGGCGCACGCTCCGTGGACGGAGGCGTCTTCGGCGCGGCGGCGCCCACTGGGCGGCCAGCGCCTCGGGACGGCTTCGGAGTGGCGACGACGGCGATGGTTCCTCGGCGGCCAGCATTGACCGGCGGCGCAGGTGGCGCAGGCGGCAGGAGCCGTGCCATTTGGGCCCTCAACTCGGCCACATCCTTTGCGAGGACGCGGTAAGCCCTCCTAACCGCGGCCAGCTCCGCCTCTAAGCGGCAATTCTGGGCCCGCAGGCCTGCAGGGCCTCCAAATTTGCGGCTGGGGCGCTCGCGCGGGCACCAGCGGCCGCCACTTTGGTGGGAGAGATGCTGGACAACACCCCTAGCACCCTCGCGGCGGCCGCCTCGTTATCGGCGCGCCTACCAGCCTCCGCCCCTCCACGCACTCTGCCGGCCGGGGAGTGGGTCGTTCTGGCCGTCGTCGCGGCCCCTCGCGCTCTGCGAGACGCCGGCACTTTGGGGGAGGCATGATCACCACGCTCCCCTCGGAATCGGCGCCTGAGCTGCCCTCCTTATTCAGGGGGCGCTTCCGCACCTTCGAGGGGAGGGCCTCCTCCCTTACCGTCAGAGCCGCTGCCGCAGGACGCGGTGACGACCTGGCGGCGGCGACTTCCTCAGCCGACCCGCTGACCTCCTTGGACGGCTCTGCGGAACTACCGCCCTCGTCCATCACATCGGCAGATCCACTGCCCACGTCTCTGGACGGCTCTGCGACATAACTGTCGCCCTCGTCCGTTGACGGCTCTGCGACATAACTGTCGCCCTCGTCCGTTGACGGCTCTGCAGTGGATCTGCCGCCGTCCTTATCCCACTCGCGCGCGTAACGCTCGCGGTTTTCGGCCTTCCGCTTCTTGTCGCGAGCGTTCGCTTTCGCAGCTTTCCCCCATGTAAACCGCGTCGTCCGACGCTTCTTTGTCTTCGAGGGGGGGCCTCTGTGGTCGGTGCCGAGCCGTCGGCGGACGCCTCCAGTCCTAAGGACGAGGCGTCGTTTGCACCAGTTTTATGTTGGCTTAGCAAGGCCATAGGGTGGGAATCCGTAGGATCCCCGTTTTGTGTAGGTAAAATAGAGTCCATTTGGTTCCCACGAGAATGGGAGAAAAACCGTCGACCCGGGCAAAGATCCCTGTACCCGGGCAAGCCTACATTTACCAACCAGGGGGTCAGCCGGTACCCTGGCTGGAGCGTGCTAGGAACAGAAGAGCCCATCTGCCATGCATCCTCTCGCCGCACGCCAGAACTTAGGATTCTGGGTAATTTCCGAATTCGATGGTCGAATTCTTAATAGAGGTTGTCTTCCTCGCGGTCCGGGTGGTTAAGCCAAGACCCTCGTTCCTGATACTACGCCTCACGATACTATATCTTGAAGCAAGATATCAGGTTTACGATATGTCGGCGGTGGCATAAGTCTGCCCAGCCCTCAAATTAATGAGTGACCGGGCCCGTCCGAAATTTCGCCTCCTGTGCCCTCTACAACTAGAGGGTCAGGAGCGAATTGGGGCTCAACCCATTGCTGGGGAACCCCTCCTCGCACCAGAGAAGCCAATCCGCTACGAGCGACAATTCAACAGTAAGATCTGGGGGAATGTCGCTCGCACCCAGGGTACACCACGTGGAGATTTCTGGCATAGTACCCCCACGGCAAGTACCCTGTAGGTTTTGATTCCCTTGCGAGTGTCGAAAATTTGCGGAAATTTGCGGCAAAAACGCCTGTATCTTTTGATTGCATTAGCTTAGAAGTTTAATTTTTTCACAGCTTTAAGGGACAGTAGACTTGAGTATTTGATACAAATTTCAGCTTGATACCTCTACGCGTTCCTGAGAAAAAAGGTCTTGACAGACAGACAACCGGACAGACGGACAGACGGACGGACGGACAACAAAGTGATCCTATAAGGGTTCCATTTTTTCTTTATGAGGTACTGAACCCTAAAAAAGTAATTAAAAAAGTAAAAATAGTGTAGCATCGGCAGCAGGTGTAAGAACTAAACTACCGGTGCTTAGGGATCCAGAGAAAGCAACCTCTTCATAATGCGTGCCGTGTCAAGGAGAACTTGCTTCTGACCCTTGACTCAACCACCTACCACGAGCCTCGTGAGATGTTGGTCGAGGCTCTTGGCCATTAAGTTATTGGCCGTAACAACTATCGGTACAATGATCGTCGAGTTCACAGCCCCATTTTGTCGACAGGACATCTTGTGAGCCAACCATCACCATCACCAAGAAGCCAAAAAAATGTGGAAATTAATAAGTGCTCTTAGTAGCTATAAAATAAACGAAAATAATACTATTCCTAAGTTACTAACTCCAGGGGGCACTATTACAAATGAACAAGAAGTTTGTGAATATTTAAACGATTTTTTGTAAGTGTATGCACTACACTGGCAGGAAAAATAGGACATCAAAATTTTAGATAAATCTTTAGACACTGGTGTAAATCTTTTTGAAACACACTCACTCTCTGAACTCGAACTTATCACAACTGAATAAGTACATACATACATACCATCATGCCATGTCCCTTGCAAGGTAGGCAGAGAGATCAGAGTGCCAGAGAACTCTATCCTTGCACACTTCACTCGCTTCCTCAACATTCATAATTCTCTTCATACACGCTCGCCGGTTTCGGAGACTCTTGACTCCACCTTCCTTCAGTGCATGACCGATCTGGTCTAGGTAGGATAGTCTCGGTCTCCCCCGGTACCTACATACTTTCACTTTCGCAATAGTGTCAAAGTTTATTGTTGGTTTCATAAATTATTAACATAGTTTGTTTATTAAATAAACAAGAAGAAAGTTTATAAAAAATAGTATAATTTTGTTTAATCGCCTTTTTGGAGATTTAAAACTTAAATATTCTACGTCCTCAAAAATTGATTTTGATATATTTACTGACTTTTTGTTACCATTTTTCATTACCAATGCAATCCCGGGACTATCCCGGGATCCCAGGATTAACTGTAGATAAACCTGAAATCCCGAAATTAGAAAAATCGACCGGGATCGAATCCTCTAGCGCTGATAGATCACTATGTCAGTCAGTCAGTCACCTTTGAGTTATATATATTTAGATACACTAATTAAACCACACCTTGAATGTTTGATTGAAGTATGGGGCACTGCTTTGAAAACCATTTTAAAACACCTACAGAGCTCGCAAAACAAACTTGTTAAAGTTTTATTCAACTATAAATATTTGACACCAACTTTAAAAATCTATCAAGAAACTAAATTGATGAATATAACACAGAACTATATTTATAAAACTTGTATCCTGATTAGAAAAATATTGAATAAGGATATTAACACCAGAATATCATTTACTAATAAAAAAGGGCATGTTCAAAACAGAATGACAACGATTTAAACTTAACTATGCTGACCGGTTGTTATCGAGCAGAGTCTGTATTTTTTTACGATTGCCTTAACATCATCAAAGAAGCGGTACCTTCAAATTCAAGGCTTCATTCAGTTTGCTATCAAAGTCTGCTTAGCAATGACCATAAATAAACAAAGCTCAAGGTCAAACTCTTAGAGTAGCGGCAATAGACTTGAGGGAAAGCTGCTTCTCCCATGGGCTGTTGTATTTGACATTCTCCAGAGTAAGCGCATAGAATAACCTGGTTATTCTACAACCCGAAGGAAAAACAAAAATATTGTTTACAAATAAATACTGCACTAACAGCAGTTATAGGGTGAATGAATCGGGGTTAGTTAATTAGTCAACCCAATGCCGACCACGTGAAGGCGACACCTCGGCATCACTGTTGTTGCCGGGGCGTCAATTGTGATGATACCTGAAAAGGTAACCCGATTGACCTCAAATTCACGGTACTACTCTGCCCAAGCCAAACAGACCTCGAGCGTATGTTGCGCCACGTCCTTGTCGCAATTGTAGTAGTAATAGTACGATGTATTCTCTCTTGATCTTTTCTGAATATGATTCGTTTTGTTGAGTCTAATACATTTAATAGAACTACGAGATTCTGATGAAGGAGCCAGGAGATGGACAGTGATAGTCTTTAGCGGTTACTAGTAGAGAAATTGTAATTTTTATGATTCGTATTATTTTGAGAGAGCTCTAAATATCCCACCAACGCAACGTGAGTAACATCTCGAAGTCTAAATGGTAAGAGGGTGACTAAAATTGTCATATCGCTAAAAAGTAAAATAAAATGACTTAATTAAAAAGAAAACTAAAACCTTTATATACCAGGCCTAAAAAAAAAAAAATTGATTTGTATTAGCAGCAATATATGTATGTACTTATCGCACTTTACTTTTTTGTTGCCTCGAGCGTGTGGTAGCGGTTACAAAAGTAACTTACCAACCCTCACTTTGCTCGTGGATATCATAAAAGGCAACAAAGAGCTTTACGTAGACCTTATCTTAAAAGGGGTACGACGCCAGAAACCTCCGCGTGGTGTACCCTGGGTGCGGGCGACAGTCCCCCAGATCCCTCTGTCGAATTGTCGCCCGTAGCGAATCTCTGGCGCGAGGGGGGGTTCCCCAGCGATGGGTTGAGCCCCAATTCGCTCCTGACCCTCTATTTGTAGAGGGTACAGGAGGCGAAATTTCGGACGGGCCCAGTCACTCATTCATTTGAGGGCTGGGCAGGCTTATGCCACCGCCGACATATCGTAAACCTGACATCTTACTTCAAGACAAGTTGTCGTGAGGCGTAGTATCAGGAGCGAGGGTCTTGGCTTAACCGCCCGGACCGCGAGGAAGACAACCTCTATAAAGAGTTCGAATCAACATTCGAATTCGGAAATCACCCAGAATCTTAAGTTCTGGCGTGCGGCGAGAAGATGCATGACAGATGGGTTGTTCTGTCATTAGCACGCTCCAGCCAGGGTACCGGCCGACCCCCTGGTTGGTAAATGTAGGCTTGCCCGGGTACAGGGATCTCTGCCCGGGTCGACGGTTTTTCTCCCATGCTCTTGGGAATTGATATGGATTTGCCTATTTTACTCACAAAAGACGGGGATCCTACGGATTCCCACTCTACGGCCTTGCTAAGCCAACAGAAAACTGGCACAAACGACGCCTCGTCCTCAGGACTCGAGGCGTCCGCCGAGGGTCCGGCACCATCACAGGAGGCCCCAAAGACGAAGAGGCGTGGGAGACCCCCGAATAGGGGGAAGGCTTCCGGCGCCAAAAAGTGACAGGCGGAGCGGGAGGAGCGGCGGGCTCTCAGGGAGGCTGCCACCGCTGGACCCCAAGATGATGGCGGCGGATCTACTGCAGGGCCATCAATGGACGAGGGTGACAGTAGTGTCGCAGAGCCGTCCAAAGATGAGGGCAGTGGATCTGCCGATAAAATGGACGAGTGCGGTAATTCCGCAGAGTCGTCCACGGAGGTCGGTGAGATACTGACGGCAAGGGAGGAGGCCCTCCCCTCGAAGGTGCGAAAGCGCCCCCTGAACAGGGATGGCAGCTCGGGCGCCGATTCCGAGGGGAGTGTTGTCATCATGCCTCCTCCCAAGGTTCCGGCCTCTCGCAGAGGGCGAGGGGCCGTGGCGTCGGGTCGGGCGACCCACTCCCCAGCCGGCAGAGCAAGTGGAGGGGCGGAGGCTCGTAAGCGGGCCGACGACGAGGCGGCCGCCGCGAGGGTGCTGGAGGTGTTGTCCGGCATCCCTCCCACAGAAGTGGCGACCGCTGGTGCCCGCGCGAGCGGTGACGCCCTGGACATGGAGGCCCTGCAGGCCGAAAACGCCCGCCTAGGTGGCGAGGTGTCAGGCCTGCGGGCCCAGAACCGCCGCCTAGAATCGGAGCTGGGCGCGGTGAGGAGGGAAAACCGGATCCTCACCAAGGACGTGGCCGAACTGAAGCCACAAATGGCGCGGCTCATGCCGCCTGCGCCACCTGCGTTACCGGCCAATGCCAGCTGCCGAGACGTCGCCGCAGCCAAGCCGCCCCGAGGAGCTGGCAGGCCAGTGGTTCCCACCGCGCCGAAGAAGCCTCCGACCGCGGAGCGTGCGCCGCCGACCAACACCAGTGCCAGCACGCCAAATGTCGCCGTCGTGGAGCAGGCCCCGGCAGAGGTCCAGCCGGCAACACCGATCCCACTGCCTGCGGTGGGGGGCGTGTCGGACGAGGCCTTGCGCGCCATTATCGACACCGTCGGTAATATGGTCAATGCGCGCTTGGCCGTTCTGGAGGCAAGGCTGCCTCCGGAACCACGTGTTCGGCCGCCTATCGCCGCGGACAAGCGGCCATATGCGGCACCAACCCCCGCCCCGCTACCCTGTCAGGGTGGCCGCGTGGGGGGGAGCTACGCCGCAGCCGCGGCTGGGCCCAAGCCCAAGGGGCCCGCTCCAAAGAGGAAGACGGCACCGGCTCCTGCCGGACCGCAGTCGTCGCCCGCATCGACACTGCCGGCGACGACCCGCGCACCCGCGACTGCGCCTTCCGCGCCTGGCACGCCCGCTGCGCCCGAACAGGGTTGGCAGGTGGCCGAGCGCGGCAGAAAGAGTCGCGGGCAGAGGAGGAGAGCGGCGGCCAAGCGCACCGCTGAGGTCGTCGCCCCCCAGGCAGGAGCCGGAGGAGGCAGCAGCAGCTCGAAGAGGAAGAGGCCGCGCAAGGGACTCCGGCCGCCGAAGACAGCCGCAGTGGTGATCACTGTGCTGCCTGAGGCGGCAGAAAGGGGCCTCAGCTATGAGGCCGTTCTGAGGAAAGCCCGGCAGGAGCTCGACGTCTCCGACATAGGAGGCGTCGAAGCCCGGACCCGCAAGGCCCGGACAGGGGCTCGGATTTTGGAGTTCCCTGGGGCCGAGGGCACCAGAACGGCCGATAGCGTGGCGTCGAAGCTGCGAGGTCTGTTCGCCGAGGAGGGTGGCGTCAAAATCGCCAGACCCGTAAAGTGCGCCGAAATGCGCATCGCGGGTTTGGATGACTCCGTGACGGTGGAAGACATCCGGGAGGCCATTGCCTCGAAAACCGGGTGTCCCATGGACACCGTCCGGGTTGGCGCCATCCGGCCCGGTCCGGGCGGCGTAGGTGCCGCCTGGGTGCAGTGCCCAGTGGAGTCGGTCAGGCAACTGGCCGACTCAGGCAGGCTCCTCGTGGGCTGGAGCTCAGCGCGAGTCACCGTGCTGGAGCACCGGCCTGCGAGGTGTTTCAAGTGCATGGCGGTCGGGCACACCCGGCCAACATGCACTAATTGCTTTGACTGCGGCGGACTCTGTTTCCGCTGCGGTCAGACTGGGCATATGGCGGCATCTTGCGCCGCCTCGCCCCACTGCCCCGCGTGTGCGGCGGGCAATAAGCCTGCCAAGCACCGCATGGGCTCTGGGGCGTGCAGACCTCCGGCTTCGGCTCCAAAGGGGCGGAGCGGCCCTTCGACTCCGGCCGCTCCCGCTCCTAGCGCGGCCCGATCGCCCGCCGCAAGCCAGGAGGTGATAATGGACACGGCCCATTAATGGCTGCCCAGTCCACTCACCTCCTGCAGGCTAACACCAACCACTCCGCCGGTGCGCAGGATCTCCTCCTGCAATCCATGGCGGAGTGGTCGATCGGTGCAGCCGTAGTCGCGGAACCGTACGTCGTGCCTGATCGCCCCAATTGGGTGGTCAGCCGGAACGGAACCGCGGCAATCGTCACCTCCACGCAGCGGCACTTCCCGTCCTTATCCCTCTTGGATAGGGGCGAGGAATTTGTCGCGGCGGATTGGGGAGGGGTCACACTGTACAGCGTTTACCTCTCCCCTAACAGGAGAATGGACGATTTCGGGGCCTCCCTCACCACCTTGGAGGCTTCGATACGGCGACTGGCACCGGGCCTCGTCCTGGTCCTGGGGGACTTCAACGCCAAATCCACGGCGTGGGGGTCCCCGATGACGGACGATCGCGGGCGGGCGATCGTGGAGTGGGCGGCGTCACTGGGCCTCTGTGTCCTAAACAGAGGCTCAGTGAACACGTGTGTGCGACAGCAGGGTGGGTCGATAGTGGACTTGTCGTTCGCTAGCCCCGCTGTCGCACCACGAGTGAGGAACTGGCGTGTCCTGGAGGAGGCGGAGACCCTGTCGGATCACCGTTACATCCGGATGGAGGTCTCCCCTCTCCGGGACCCCAGCAGGGGTCACAGGGCGGACCGAGCTCCCGCATTTCCGCGGTGGGCTGTGGGGCGGCTGGATAGGGACCTACTGGCGGAGGCGGCCATCGTGAACACGTGGCTGTCCTCACCACCCCCAGCGGACGGAGTGGACGTTGAGGCTGTCCGCATCCGCAGTGCGTTAACGCAGGTCTGCGATGCGGCCATGCCCAGGGTGCGGCGTCTACCTCCGAGGCAGGGGGTCTACTGGTGGTCCCCAAGACTGGCGGACCTTCGTGCGGCGTGCATTAGTGCCCGAAGGTCCTACACCCGCAGTCGGCGGCGTCGCCGCGATGTTGAGCGGGAGGGCCAGCTGTACGAGGCGTACCGCAGTGCGCGTACCGCCTTTCGGCTGGCCATCCGGTCCGCCAAGGACGCGAGCGGAGCGCTCCGGTTCCACGGAGTGCCCCTGTACCTCAGGCGGCTGGTGGCAGACTATTTGGAGGGGCGCAGTGTTCTCTACGCGAGCCCCGCAGGGGACATTGTGCGGAGGCCCATGTCGTGCGGTGTTCCGCAGGGGTCGGTTCTGGGGCCGACTCTGTGGGACATCGGTTACGACTGGGCGTTGAGAGGGAGTCTCCCCCCCGGGCTGAGCGTTATTTGCTATGCTGACGACACGCTCGTCACAGCCCGGGGCAGGACACTCGAAGAGGCGGCGAGCCTGGCCACTCTCGGCACCGAGGAGATGGTCAGGCGAATCGAAGCGCTGGGGCTCAGGGTGGCCCTAAACAAGACGGAGGCCCTTTTATTCCATGGGCCCCGTGTGAGGATGCCCATCGGCGCCTCGTTAGTCGTCAACTCCATCCACATCAGTATCCAGGCCCATATGAGGTACTTGGTCTGGTGCTCGACGGGCGATGGTGGTTCCGGGAGCATTTTCGTCAAATTGCTCCCCGGCTGGTCGGCGCGGCGTCCGCCCTTTCTCGGCTCATGCCGAACGTGGGCGGACCCAGTTTTCAGGGCCGACGGATGTATGCGGGGGTGATCCGCTCAATGGCCATGTACGGCGCACCCGTGTGGGCGAGGGCTCTGAACGTCCAACTCAGGGCGGTTCTGTGGAGGCCACAGAGAGTCATGGCGGTCAGAGCCATTCGCGGGTACCGCACGGTGTCGACAGAGGCGGCGTGCCTATTGGCCGGAACACCCCCGTGGGACCTAGAGGCGGAGATGCTCTCCGACCTCTACCGGCGGGTTACCTCAATGCGCGAAGAGGGTGGCTCCCCATCGTTCAACGAGATAGCCACCTGGCGCGAGGACGCCCGCCGAGAAGTCATCGCCCGTTGGGCTACGCGGCTGGAGAGGCCTAGGTACGGTGTTATTACCGTTGAGGCCCTCCGGCCCGTACTGATGGAGTGGATGGAGCGGCGGCACGGAGTCCTCTCTTTCCGGTTGGTGCAGGTCTTGTCGGGGCATGGTTGCTTCGGCAAGTACCTGCACACGGTCGTGCGGAGGGAGTGTACTCCGTCCTGCCACCATTGCAGTAGCGACGAGGACACGGCGCAACATACGCTCGAGGTATGTTCGGGCTGGGACGGGCAGCGCCGTGACCTCGTCGCTGTCATCGGTGCCGACCTGACACTGCCGGCTGTTGCGCGAGCGATGGTCGACAGCGTCAGGAATTGGGACGCGGTCGCCGCCTTCTGCGAGGCTGTCATCTCGCAGAAGGAGGCGGCGGAACGGGCCCGGGAGGATTCCCGTGACCCGGGCCGCCGCCCGCGGCCGGGGCGGCGCAGGCGCGAGTACCTGCGCCTGATGCCGCCCTAACCGAGGCTTCGGGTGATCGGACCGGGGAATTGTCCGGTTACGCGACGTGAGGCCACCGCGTGAGGACGACGTCTCGACGGCGAAAGCTGTCGGGGCGTCGACAGGAGAGGAGCCCAAGAGGGCATACCGCCGAGCGGGCCACCGAAGACAAAGATCGGGTACCGGTGGCCCGCTCGTACGGCGAAGAAGAGGTGCTTGCAGGGTGGGTCAATGGGGTCGCGCGCCGCCTCTTCCGTCACCCCGGACCGATTTGGCGGGGTGCGACGTCCATAGCCCACCGCAAAAAAAAAAAAAAAAAAAAAAAAGACCTTATCTTAAAAGCTACGAGTACTAATGATTGATTTAAATAAAATGTCCAAATGTTTAATATATTACATAGTCATTCGATATAAAATAAGGGACAACTGTTTTATAACTATGACTATATATGCCATATTCATCTATTGCCAAGGTATACATTTTTTATGTTATCTAAACTACTGTTGCTCCAATTCATCATCATTATTTGTTAAATGATGACGATATATCCATTTGGTGACGGAGTAAGAATACAATTCACCATCCTTTATATATATATTTTATTTTATTGCTTATGGTGGCAAACGAGCAAGCAGCACACCTGATGGTAAGTGTCACTGCCGCCCATGGACCTTTGCTATACCAGGGTATAGCTAGGCCGCTGCCTACCATTACAATCCCTAAACCCACCCAGTTGGGCTTCCGGCTCTCCCGCTCACCGAACGAAGCGCAATAGCACATTGCTATTACTCAGACGTCGATCTTCTGCGAAAGTGTCGTACTACCCCGGCCCGCGGCTGTAGACAGGGATCTGTCAATAGCATGGTCCTACCACTATTAAAACTATCTTACTTGTGGGTGATCGTCGGAGACGACTAAGGAATATAAAACGCATGTATGATCTATGCAAAAGAAGGAAAACTCTAAACAAAACCCTGTAGATACCAACGTGTGACTAGCATGGTATAGTAGGTTAATTTTCCTCCCATTATGGATGAGGCCCAAGCCCAACAGTGGGACTTATATAGGCTGTGATGATGATGATGATGATGACGATGAATTGGAGCAACAGCAGTTTACATTAAGGTATTATGCATATAATGCCTTAAGCTAACATTTTTTTGAAGCCTTTAGCTGAGTGACTTGAGAAATAATCATTATAATTAAAGAACACAAACTACACTCAGACGCAGAATCACGAATCGTGAAGTGAACTGTTCTGTGTGGGAATCGAAGTCGCGGCACTCGGCATGGTAGCTTGCTACTTTAATCACTAAGCCATCTGCGAAGTTTTGCCTTTTTACTAGATTGATGGTATTCTAAACAAAATGAATCAAACAAATAATATATAATTTCTTTATTATAATTTTTACATAATGAAAGCATAAATTAGACTCAGATGTTCTTTCATTACTGCCTCTTATACTGTACTACTTTATATTAAAATCTGAAAAATAAAAAAATAGTTAATTAATTACTAATTATTATGATATTTATTATTAATATCTCTATAAAAGTGGCAAAAAAATTAATAAAACTATATTTCGCTCTACTATAATTCAACTGAAATTAAGTTAGAAGCATAATTTTGTATTATTATTATATACCACACATATAAAAGATCCGTGTGGTGACGGACTAAGAATACAATTCAACACCCCCTTTCTTATCCCTGAGTAATCGTAAGCGACGACTAAGGGATACAAAATGCATATAACATGTATGCAAGAAAAGAAAAATTCGAAACAAAACCTTATACCAACACGTCTGACCAGCGCGGTCTAGTAAGTTAATTTCCCTCCCATTCGGGAGGAGGCCCAAACCCAAAAGTGGGACATATATGGGCTGTGACGATGACGATAACGACGTTATAAAAGGTAAAGGGGGCAAAATATATTTATCAATTAGTATTTCATAATTAAAATAATACTTAACCTTAAAATTGTGCTCGAAAGCACACGCTACCATAAACATGGCTCTTTGGCAACCAGCATCACCATCACTTACGGGTTGATCATTGACTAAAAAGAATAAATAAAACATGAAAGATTTATAAAATAAAAAAACATCTATTAGAATAGCACAGATTTTTACTGTGCTATAATTCCAATGCTTATTCTATCTCAAATATTAAATTAATAAATGAAGTATGAACCAAAATTTGTCTAGTTATATATATTAAGTACTATTAGTGACCACCACCCGAAAGTAATTAGTGAAAAACAAAGACAATGAATAAAGAACATTAAAATAGGTTAATTAGAGATATAATAATACTCAATTAATGTTAAAACATAGAACCTCCTCCTTTTTGAAGTCGGTTAAAAATAGGCTGCAACTATCATTGTTTACTTGTATAAAAATTAATTGTTCTTGACCATGCCTCAATTTTGTTATTTATATTGTAAACTTGCAATAAATATATAGACTTCCAAAGTCTCACACAAAATAAAACGTCACAGACATTATTATCATCATCACAACATCACAGAGGACAGAAACATCTACAAATAGAAGGGTTTCACCAACAACAAGACCACCAGCGCCAAGAAGAAACCCTAAAAGACATGTTGTCGCTCAACATCTATGACACATTAATTGCGCTCTTCAAGCTTTATCCAATTGTAATAAAGCCACTTCAAGAACATTAATTTTATAAACAAACCACCATAACAATTAAATTAAATATAAAAAGAGCACGGACAAAAAGTCTGTGGTATAACATACTCATAATAAAAAAAAAATAATAATAAATAAATAAATATATATAATGACTTCTAATGTTTACGCGAGTATGAGATAGTGATGAAACTACGTATAAAAAGGTCAAAACAGACCCGACCAATACTTTACAATTGCATTTAGACGTCAAAAACCTTATACCATCGTGTACAAAACCGCCCAAACTGTATGGATTGCCGAAGATACACAAACCAAATGTTCCACTGCGACCTATAGTAAGTCAGATCGACACACCGACTTACAAATTAGCTCAGATGGTTGCAAAGGTCCTCTCACAACTTCGAGGACACAATAGTGCATTTGTTAAAGACTCTTACCATTTGTTAGCGAAATTAAAGATCTACATCTCGCTGATAATGAATCTATGGTCAGTTTTGATGTCACATCACTTTTCACTTGCTTACCTGTTGAAGATTGCATCGAAACTGTAACTAAGAAGCTATCTGACAATAATATGCCCTTGGAATATGCTGAACTGTTACGTCAATGCCTAACAACTGGCTATTTATTGTGGAATAATGAATTCTACAAGCAAATAGATGGAGTGGCTATGGGCTCGCTAGTCTCTCCCGTTGTAGCCGATATATTCATGGAGGACTTCGAGGAGACTGCCCTAAGAAGCTCGCCTGTCACACCCAGGTTCTATAAGCGGTACGTAGATGACACATTCACAATATTACCATCAGACAAAGTAACCATATGCCTTAACAATCTTAACTCCATTAATCCAAAAATTCAATTCACTATGGAACTGGAGTCAAATAACTCTTTAGCTTTCTTAGATATTTTGGTTATCCGTAAACCCAACAACACCTTGAGTCATACAGTGTATCGCAAAGCAACCCATACAGATAAATACTTGAATGGTGATTCTCACCATCCCCCTTCACAGTTAGCTACCGTTTCAAAATCTTTGTTACAGAGAGCACGAGGAATCTGTGACGATGAACACCTGGCTGAGGAGCTGCAGCATGTCAAGCAGGTTCTACGTGCAAACAAGCTGCAAGTTCTTCGCCCCCGTCACGGAGACCGTGTGAAACCACCAACAGTTGAACGTCTCCCTGCAGTCCTACCTTATGTAAAAGGAGTCACTGACAAGATTGGCTATATCCTAAAACATGCTTCTATAAAAACCTATTTTAAGCCACTGAAGAGGATTAGTCAGTTCTTACCACCTGTCAAGTGCCAGATCCCTCTACAGGATGCAGGAGTTTATAAATTAGACTGCGACTGTGGTCTCTCTTATATAGGCCAAACAAAGAGATCTGTAAGAACTCGGATCAAGGAACATATAGCTGATGTGAAACACCGCCGTCACACTAAGTCTGCAGTCTGTGAGCATAGTCAGGACCGCGCCCGCCATTACATCAGGTTTGATAAACCACAAATCCTCGCAAAAGAACACCGATACTTGCCTAGAATGGTTCGCGAGGCTATTGAAATCAAAAAACATAAAAATTTCAATAGGGAGGATGGCTGGGTATTACCATCAAGTTGGGACCCTGTTATTCACTTAATTAAACATAAAACTAAGAAAACCACCACAAGACTGCAAGACACTGTGAGCACTTATTGTATAGATTTGACCCACAATAATAGTTAAAATTTTAATTTAATTAATTTTAGTGAGATAAAGTAGGCCGCCAGTCAAAAATTCAATAATAAAATTAGTATCATGCCTCCTGAGTTTTCTCGCCGGATCTTTCTCAGAGTGGCCGCATTCCGATCCGGTAGTAGCTGAATAGTTTTTGTTAGTTTTGTAAAAATTGTAAAATTGCCACAATAATAGTTATCATAAATGAAATACCTTAATAATAACAAATCATAAACAACATAAATTTTATATATAGAATCATTCTCCTTTTGTACTGGCAATGAATTGTATTAATTTTGAATAAAAATCTGGGTCAAAATTTAATATCCTATAGGGTAGATATAAATAAATTTCTGTAATAACAATGACATATTGGACGTAAGACACCTCAGTCCTCCCGTGACGAGGGCGTCAAGGCGGCCGATAATGTGGCCTTGAAGCTGAGGGGGCTGTTCGGGCCGGAGGATGGAGTCCGAATCGCCAGGCCCGTCAAGTGCGCAGAGATGCGCCTCACGGGTTTGGACGATTTCGTGACGGTGGCGGACGTTCGGGAGGCCATTATGGCGCGTACCGAATGTGCCTCGGACACGGTCCTGATTGGCACCATCCGCCCTGGTCCGGGTGGTGTCGGTGCTGTCTGGGTGCAGCGTCCGGTGGAGGTAAAGAAATTAGCCGACTCAGGCAGGCTTCTCGTGGGCTGGAGTTCGGCGCGGGTAACCGTGCTGGAAACCCGGCCCGCGAGGTGTTACAAGTGCATGGCGGTCGGGTATTTCCGACGTATCGCAACTGCTTCGACTGCAGCGAGTAATGCTTCCGCTGCGGTCAGGCTGGACACCAGGTGGCATCGTGCTCTGCGGTGCCCCACTGCCCCGCGTGTGCGGCAGGCAATAGGCCTGCCAAGCATCACATGAGCTCTGGGGACTGCAGACCCCCGGCATCGGCCCCAAAGGGGCGGGGCGGCTCATCGACCGGGGCTGCGCCCGCTCCAAGCGCGACCCGATCGCCCGTTAGCACGGAGGAGGAGACGATGGATACGGTCTGTTAATGGGCCACGAATCCATCCGTCTCCTCCAAGCCAATCTCAACCACTCCGTCGGTGCGCAGGATGTTTTCCTGCAAGCCATGGCGGAGTGGTTGATAGGAGTAGCCGTAGCCGCGGATGCGTACGTGGTGCCCGACCGACCTGACTGGCTGGGTAGCACCGACGGCACTGTGGCAATCGTCGCCTCCACGTCATGGCCTTCGCCGTCTCTGACCCTTAGGGACACTGTCACACTGTCACTGTCAAAGCCCTCTCGGCTAACAGCAATCGCAGTGGATACGTTTTAGTGGATACCCTTGCCCCGAGGCTAGAGAGTCCCACACTCCCCGTTCCGGGGGTTGGTGCGTGATAGCATTTCGGACCACTGCGTTATCAAAAAAAAAAAAAAATAAGAATATTAACACTGTTTTGTGGCGCTCGACGAGGCTCTCGTTACGGTAAAGTTTCGCTGTACCTAAGTGACACAATAAATTGACATTGCGTAGCCGCAAATATGTGTGTGTTAACGGGTTGAGAGCCCTCAGCGCTCACCCACAGTCCGGGTAAAGTTGTCATAGCCATCTGAGGGGGTGCGAGGCTGAACCACCTCCACGTGGTGCACCCTGGAAACGTCAGACCCCTTTTTCCCCATCTGACGGCCAAGAATTCAGCGATTGGGTCTCGGCGCGTTCTGCGCCGTCTGAGCGCGTACGATTTGACCCTGTAGGAAGGGATGGCATTCCCCGTCGTCCCCTCTCCAAAGGGCATGGGGTCTCTCTCGAGACGTCCCTCATGTCCGGCCCGTGTGCCTGAGTTTAGGATATCCTAAATTTAGGACCGGGATTTAGGGTGCGGAGATAGATACCTCTCCAAAGAAAAAACAATCCCGAATCCTAAGTTTCACCGCCCGGCGAGAGGATGCATGGTTACTCCGGAGGAGTCAGCCGTTAGAGCGGTACCCAGTCTCCCGGGGGGACTTTAAACCCCCACAAATAATGACAGAAGATAATACGGCGTACAATCCTCCTGAGGGTCCCGACGATGTCGGGGAGTCCCTTGCTGAGTTGTCATCGGGGCGCGTTCCGGGAACGCGCTCCGATGACAGCTCAGTCTGCTCCATATCGTATATTGCACTTTCTGTTCTAGCCGCGGGGGGCCCGGCTGTCATCTTGGCCCCTAAAGTTAAAATACGCACCAAAAAGAAGACGAAGTACCTGGGCTACAGCCGCAAGAAAGGCGAGCTCAACAAGAAGCGGCGCGAGCTAGGGAACGCGGCGAGGATGGCGACTACCAGCGTCCCTCCGCCTAAAGGTCAGGAGACGCGCCCATCTGCGTCTCCTCAGCCTGATCTAAATGTAAGTACCACCAAGCCAGGTAAGTGTGCAAATAAGAGGACGAGTAGTATAGATGTTGCAAATAAACAGACGGAACTGCAAACAGCATCAAAGACATGATTGGAAATAGCGATGTAAGCAGCACCCCATCGGCTGCAGACCTCCGGGCCGCCGCCCCGCCGCGTTCTCCCGCGGCGAGTTTGACGGCGGCACTGCAGGTGCGACTGGAAGACCTCTCTCTGAGGGCTCGGAAGCGTTCCCATGTAGAGGGGAGCTCGGAATCCGACCTTGGAGAGGGGTCTTCAAAACTCCCCCCACCGAAGGTGGCGACATCGCGCCGCGGTAGGGGTAAGGCGACGGCAACCAGGGCGGCGGCTCCGACGCCGGCTGCTTCGACTGGGGGATTTGCGACTCGCAAGTCCAAAGCGGTCGCCGCGTCGGTGGTGAGGGCGTCGGAAAGACCCCTCCCTGCTGACGAGGCGACCGGGGACATGGCGGGCAGCGGCCCTCCCCAGCCCAAGATGGAGGCCCTGCAGGCCGAAAACGCCCGCCTTAGTGCCCCGCTACCCTGCCAGGGTGGCCGCGTGGGGAGCTACGCCGCGGCCGTGGCCGGGCCCAAGCCGAAAGGGCCCGCTCCGCAAGGCCAAAAGAGGACGGCACCGGCTCCTGCCAAGGCCAGGCCGCAGTCGTCGCCCGCAGCTGCGCCGCCAGTGCGCCCGCGACTACGCCTCCCGCGCCCGGCACATCTGCTCCGCCCGAACAGGGTTGGCGGGTGGCCGAGCGTGGTAGGAAGAGTCGCGGCCAAAGGAGACGGACGGAGGCCAAGCGCGCCGCTGAGGCCTCCGTTCCCCAGGCAGGAGCCGGAGGGAAGGAGAGAGGGACGCCGCGCAAGGGGCTCCGGGCGCCAAAGACAGCTGCAGTAGTCATTACTGTGCTGCCTGAGGCCGCCGACAGGGGCCTCAGCTATGAGGCCGTTTTTCCGAAAGCCCGGCGGGAGCTAGACGTCACCGATATCGGTGGCGTCGAAGCCAGGACCCGCAAGGCCCGGACAGGGGCTCGAGTGCTCGAGTTCCCTGGGGCCGAGGGCGCCAAGACGGCCGATAGCATTGCGGCCAAGCTGAGGGGCCTGTTTGCCGAGGAGGGCGGCATTAAAATCGCCAGGCCCGTGAAGTGCGCAGAAATGCGCGTCACGAGCTTGGACGATTCCGTGACGGTAGAGGACATCCGGGAGGCCATTGCCTCGAGAACCGGGTGCACCCTCGATGCTGTCCAGGTTGGTGCCATCCGCCCTGGCCCAGGTGGCGTGGGTGCTGCATGGGTGCGGTGCCCGGTGGAGTCGGTCAGGAAACTGGCCGACTCAGGCAGGCTCCTCGTGGGCTGGAGTTCGGCGCGGGTAACCGTGCTGGATAGCCGGCCTTCGAGGTGCTATAAGTGCATGGCGGTCGGGCACACCCGACCGACGTGCACGAATTGCTTTGACTGCGGCGGATTGTGTTTCCGCTGCGGTCAACCCGGGCACATGGCGGCATTCTGCGCTGCCTCGCACCACTGCCCCGCGTGTGCGGCGGGCAATAAGCCCGCGAAGCACCGCATGGGCTCTGAGGCCTGTAGGCCTCCAGCTTCGACCCCAAAGGGGCGGAGCGGCCGTTCGACCGCGGCTGCTCTCGCTCCTAGCGCGGCCCAACCGCCTGCTGGCGAGGGGGAGGGCATGGACGCGGCCCATTAATGGCGGCTGAGTCCATCCACCTCCTACAGGCCAACGTCAATCACTCCCCTGGTGCGCAGGATCTTCTTCTGCAATCCATGGTGGAGTGGTCGATTGGTGCAGCCGTAGTCGCGGAGCCGTACTGCGTTCCTGATCGCCCTAATTGGATGATCAGCCAGGACGGAACCGCGGCAATCGTCGTCTCCACGCTGCGACACTCCCCGCTCTTATCCCTTAGAGAAGGGGTGACGGATTTGTCGCGGCGGAGTGGGGGGAGGTCACGCTTTACGGCGTGTATCTCTCCCCTAATAGGAGTCTGATCGATCTCGGGGTCTCCCTTAACAACTTGGGGGCCTCGATACGGCGACTGGCACCGCGCCTCGTCCTTGTCCTGGGGGACTTCAACGCACATTCCACTGCGTGGGGGTCCCCTACGACGGACCATCGCGGGCAGGTGGTTGTTAACTGGGCAGCTTCACTGGGCCTCTGCATTCTCAACAGGGGCTCAGTGAACACGTGTGTGCGACCGCAGGGCAGGTGGATAGTGGATTTATCGTTCGCTAGCCCTGCGCTCGCACAACGAGTGAGGAACTGGCATGTCCTCGAGGAGGCTGAGACTTTGTCCGACCATCTTTACATTCGGATGGAGATCTCACCCCTGGGCGCCGGTAGGGGTCCCAGGGCGAACGGAGCTCCCGCGTTTCCGCGGTGGGCTGTGGGACGCCTGGATGGGGACCTGCTGGCGGAGGCGGCCTCGATTTGGATTACGAGTCATCGAGGCCGTCCGGCCTGTACTGATGGAGTGGCTGGAGAGGCGGCACGGAGTCCTCTCTTTCCGGCTGGTGCAGGTCTTGACGGGGCACGGTTGCTTCGGCAAGTACCTGTACACAGTCGCAAGGGTGGAGACGACTCCGTCCTGCCAACAGTGCGGCAGCGACCGGGACACGGCGCAGCATACGCTCGAGGTCTGCGTGACCTGGGCTCAGCAGCGCCGTGCCCTTGTCGCTGCTATCGGTGCCGACCTCTCGCTGCCGGCCGTCGTGAAAGCGATGGTCGACAGCGAGAGGAATTGGGACGCGGTCGCCTCCTTCTGCGAGGACGTCATCTCGCAGAAGGAAGCGGCGGAGCGAATCCGAGAGGACCTTCTCTTCGAGGATTCGCGCCGCCACCGGCGACTGGGGCGGCGGAGGCGAGAACACCTCCGCCTCATGCCGCCCTAGCCGAGGCAGCGGGTGACCGGACCGGGGATTAGTCTGGTCGCCCAAGGAGCGAGGCCACCGCGTGAGGACGACGCCCCGACGGTGCAAACTGTCCGGGCGTCGACATCAACGAAGATACCCGTGAGGGTAGACCGCCGGGTGGGCCACTGAAGAAAAAGACCGCGTACCAGTAACCCACCCGCACGGCGTCGAGAGGTATATTGTAGGGCGGGTCGCCCCGGACGGATTAGCGGGGTTTGACGTACCGTAGCCCGCCGCCAAAAAAAAAAAAAAGCCATCTGAGGCTAACAACTAAGACACACAAAAAAAAAAGAAAAATAACGCAAATATGTAGTATAAAGATATAGTGAAATAGTGAACTTCAAGTGATAGTACTTAGGGGCTAGGCAGCAATGGTGTAATATTCGTCCGATGTGCATATGCTACTTCAATCAAGTGTTTTATTTCTACGATGAGATTTCACAGCTACTGTACACAAATACAGTCCACTTCACCACCGAACCAGCGACCAAACGGGACGTTGGCTAAGTACAACAGCTAACTACAACACATTTGTCTGGAGGCTCGTCCCGCACAGTAATGATAAGCATTACTTGAAGATCCATATTTCATCTTTCACAAAATGAAGTATGTAATAAAGCATGGCATGTCTGGGATTTTTGTCTATTTATTTCCACACTACTAAAGTGTATAGAATATAAAGATCAATGTACATATAAAACTATTCATAAGTATATAAATATCATCATGCTCATTATTATCCCATCAGATGTCTACAAATCGTGCGAGCATCAAATGGCCTCCTAACAAAAATTTAATAATCGACAGCAGTCGCACTCACAGGCGCACTAGCACTCACAGGCGGATTAGCTAGTATTCGTAGTTGATGTTATAATTTTGCCAGGAGAGTGCGGCTATTATTTCACCTTAATAAGAGATTATAAGTTTCTCCCCATTACTATTATAAAATATTTAAGAAATAAAGAATACCTTTGAGACAATTCTTTGCGATATTTTCAAAGTCGGCGATATCTTGGTCGCCTTTAACAATAGTTTTTAGCACAGCTAGTCCTTTATCAGGCGAAAATTTTCCATTACTGTCAATCTGTAAATAAATATAAGAAAATCAATCCATTTAACAATTCTAATGCCATTTGCCAACTTCCGCGGCATCTGGGATGATTTATATAATCCCAACATTCCACTCTGATATCAATAAACCTTGATGATGTGTGTCATCATCGGTTCTCAGCTTAGTCATTGCGTTATGAGCACATATCGCGTCGCTTAGACTTGTATATTTTTGCATCTGTACATCATAGTCTCAGTTCCAAGGATTAACACTTCAAATCGCCGAGGGCATTAGGATCCTCGGCATCGCACTGTCAAGCGCAGTCTAGTTTGAAAGTCATTAAAAGGACAAAGCCAAATTGGCAGTCAAAAACTCACTACTCAGAATCACTACTGTTGCCGGGATGACAGCAAAACTATAGCCTTTTCTGCATCGCTGACAACGTGTAAACGAAATTTCAATATGATCAATGAAGAAGTGAAGGCATTAAATTATATCAAACAAAGGAACAAAGAATATTCAATTAAATGTCGTGCGACAGATTGTATCATAATAAAAAACGATTCTTTCTAGAGGCATAATCGATTTTTTCTGTCTAGCCATATTTTGCTCAACTATCCAAAGCGATAGAAGTACATTGAGGAGCTCCATAGTTTGCCTCATTCTCAAACTGTTAAATGGAACACTAAAATTGAGTTCTTGACTTTGATGGTCTTTCCGAGGCATTTATATCAGACCTATCATTATTTAGCTTAGAATAGTATTTTGCTTTTGATTATAATCGCTTATTATTAAGTTAATAATGAAACTAACCAAGTTAACTTTCTTGAAACCACACCCAATAAAGCATGGATCAATATTGCCAGTAGTTTTAGTTTCGGTGGCAGCAACAACTTTTTCATAACTTACTCCATATTCAGAAAAGCATTCGGAGATTGCTGAGCGTAAACTGGCTTTCTCTTCTTCGGTGATAGCCTAGAGAAATACAGAAATGTTAATAACTTGGTGGTTTCAAATTACTGAAATTTAGCATTTAATATGCTTAATTATTTAAAAAACCCGATTACGAAGCGAAAAATGATGTCACAAGCGGGATTCGAATCCGCACCTATTGGGAGCGGTTGTATAATTTATATATATTTTTTTCGTAATATAAAGAATGAAATTTTAAATGTATTATTAATAAACAATTTTCAGAAAAAAATACGTAATATAATATGGTTACGCTAGAGTATCATATTTTTAATTAACAATGTTCGGGTGTATATCCAAATATCATATGAACCTTTTTTTTGACAGGCTATGGTGTGGACACACTTCGTCCTCCTCGTCCGGGGCGACGGCAGAGCGACCTGTGGCCCCATAACATACCGTATTCCTTTCCTATCGCCATTGGGCCGGCCACTGGTACAGCTTCCTTGACATATGTGGCCAGCCCGACGGGTTACCATTTCGGATACCATCCCCGTCGACGCCCCGGTGTGTTACTCGCGGCTTCGAATAAGGTGGCATCAGGCGGCTAAGGCGGCATCAGGCACACTTACACTTACCCGCAATGTGAATATACAGCGGATAATGGCGAACACACAGTGAATTGCTACGGATGTGCTCCGTGTCTGGTGTTCGCTCCAATATATTGTATATTATATAAACTGTAACATATTTACCGGGATTCAATGTGGATAATGTGTGAACTCTTTTACATAACATATGATCGCGACAAAAACGCAATTCATTGTGCAATTCGTGGCCACAGTACGATCTTACGTTGTTGGGTGCTTACGAAACTGAAGAAATCGTCAAAGGTTGTAAGTAATTCTTTTAATTTCCTAACCTGTCATATTTGTCGCACCAGGTTAATTATAAATTAAAAAAATACAGTCCGCACATCGATCTTGAGTTCATTTCACCCTGCATAAAATCTGGTACCATCATCATACGGCAGTAATTCTGACCATCAGGTGTGCTGGTTGCTCATTTGTCATAACAAGCAATAAAAAACAATATGCTTAAAATCATAAACTATGCGTTACTCCATGAGAGGTCAGTACACTGTCGTTATTAAATTTTTGTTGTAATTTTTGAAAAGTTGTCGTAGTTGCAACGTTACGATAAGTGACAACTACAGATAATAAGAGAATGAAATCAAGAAATATTTAATCATCATCATCTCAGCCCATATATGTCGCACTATTGGGCTCGGGCCTCCTCCTCAACAGGAAGGATATTGACCTCCTATACCACGCTGATCAGACGTGTTGGTAAAGGGTTTTGTTTCGAGTTTTTCCTTCTCTGTCTGTCTGTAATCTGTAGGCCTTATGGTTCCAGAGATATCGTGATGAGCCAATACATAGGTGGAAATCTCTTATATATATAGATATAGATGTAAGTATATATAATGCTATAATACTCACAGAAACTTTAGTTAGAATAGCAGCCACAAGGCACAGAACTAAATAAACTATTTTCGTCATCTTGTAAAGAGTCGTGGTCGATGTTGTTTAGTTTCGAAACCGCGTAGTAATATGTTGAAATTCAAGTTCACTAACTACTTATATACTTTAAATACTTTTTTATTTGCATTTAATTAATTTATTAGGTATAAGACAACAGAATTATTATAATATCTTTTAATTAATTGTTCGTTACTTCCTAAAATATTATATAAATACTTCATTAAAAAATATTTAATTGTTAAAGTCCAAGAACTTTAGTTAAACCTATTCCGGGCCGACTAACAGTCATAAATATCAGTTATAATGTACTATATTGTAAATAATACAACTGTACTGAATGAAATTGAACACACTACACAAAGTTGGTGTTACTTAGATCACTATGCCATCTATTCAGTCAAGATATAACAATTAAACTGTTTAGACATTTGCTGTTAACTCAATAGTGGTTCGACAAAAGTCAAAAAGTTACATCGATTTGCTTTTTATTAAAAAGCCTCCTCTTAATCAAAAGTTGTTATTCTGATATAACGCATTATTATCTAGTAAAGCAAAGAATAATCTAGATCTTTATTAATAATTGACATTGTTTGTTTATTCATGTTTTGATAGCATACACACGCGCACATATACACACGCATGCACGCACGCACACACACACATGCACACACACACACACACACATACATACACGCATACAGATACACACATACACACACACATACACACATACAGATACACACATACACGCACAGGCACGCACGCACAGGCATGCACGCACATACACGTGCACCCACACACGCACACACACACCACAACGCACGCACGCCCACGCACGCATGCACGCACGCACGCACGCATGCACGCACGCACACACACACACACACACACACACACACACACACACACACACACAAACGTACGTATAGAGTACCACGTACCTATAGAGACTAAATGATTTAGTCATGTGGAATATATGAGAAATACAAAATTGGACTTTAAATTTATGAGAAAACAGTTTAGTCGATACAAAAGTTGTATGTATGTACTGGGCCTGAAATTGAAACTACTAATTAAAATGTTTATAAAGAAAACATAAAAAACTATTTTACATAATTAATTATAACTCTTGATCTGATTCATAAAAGGAGTTAATATTGTTTTATTTAAATAGTAAAAACCTTGAATATTAAAATACAAAACAGATATTATTTGGTCCGACTCAGCTTGAGCCTTATTCAACAATGAAGAGAATTGAAATGAAACTTATCGATTCTTTACTAATAATTAACTCGTATCCACAAATGTGAATTAAAATTTAATAACTAATATTGTAACGGGTAGATGAACATCTGTGTAATAACGGTGTCTTGTAGTCTATAAAACAATTTGATAACGCCGACAACTAAAAGCAAGGCTGACAACATAACTTCAAATCGATCAATCAATCGATCGTCTTAATGATACTTCCGTTTCACATCGCTAATCACTTTCGATTTTTCACAATTAATAATACAATTTTTAACCGACTTTAAAAAGGAGGAGGTTCTATGCTCCATTGTATGTATTTTTTTTATGTATTTTCACCGATATCTCTGTCAATTATAGGCCGATTTTCAAAATTCTTTTTCTATTCTAAAGAAATCCACTGACACAATTTGAAGTCGGTGCCAAGCCAAAATTAACAAAAACAATAAGCTTAAAGATATACACACAGGGTAAAAAATTAATAATACCAAAATATTAAAAGAAATAAGAATTAAAAGATGAATTCAGAGCACTATAACGCTTCAAATTTAATACCTAATCTCACTCCTACTTTACTGTCCGTTTGGCTTAATCGCTCAGGACGGCCCCTCCATCAGCGCTTGCGCACTCAGATCACTTTGGTCGCGGTATAGTATTTGGCTTGGCACCGACTTCGAATCGTGTCAGTGGATCACTAGCGTACATTATAATGTGAAATCATTATATGTAAGTTAATAGATAATTCGAATTAAGACAAGAATTTTTATATTGTAAGTTTGTAAATAAATATTGTAATTTGTAAAACATATACGAGTATGTTGCTTTATTTATAAGAACATTAATATTGTATAGGCTCATTTAGAATATTATCATTTGTTTTAGTTTATTTTTTTTTTAAATTTTATTTATATTTGGTGGTTTGCAAGGATGTGTCTGGACACATCCTGCCCGTTCCGTTCGGAAAGAAAGGGTGGTGCGACCCCATAACCTACAAAATTCCATTCCCTTCGTCATTAGACTGACCACGGGTACCAACTCTTTGACACTGAATTCAGTACCCGGACCGGTAGGCTATCCTTTTGGGTATTGTTTCCGTCGATGCCTCAGCAACAACAGTAGTATTATCAGAGCGTCGCCATCACCCAATCAATCTCCCTGCGGATGGCGGACTAATACCCAGTCCACACCCACGACCTCGGCTAGACCGAAGACCGGGCAGTATCTCCGCCTCCGGATCCCACGGGGGTGTTCTCGTCAACAGGCACGCTACCCCTGTCGCCCCCGTGCGGTATCCGCGTATGCCTTTGACCGTCGTAGCCCCCCTGCGGTCCCTCCCTGACCGTCTGTCTTAAGGCCCTCTTGTGGTGACAAGGGGGCCCTGAGACAGAAGGACGATCATGGAACTTCCATTAACCATATCATCATACCATCATCTTTGTGGGCGAGCTCGCCCACAAGGATGGTCATTATATTGTGACATCTGTCAACCACCTTAAACTAGATTTTATGAATTGTAGTTGAGCGTACAACACCTTAGACCACTCGTGAAAGTTGAAGTCTTCGAAACGTTAAGAGTGTAGCGTCGGGAAAGTAAAAACTAAATACAAAAGCAATGAAATCTAGAAAATTAGTTTCATTTCATATGTTTACACATTTTTACAGGTTATTCACGGTTGAAATGGATCCGTTTCTATCTCTATCTATATGTATTTCGAACCAACCTCGTAGTTTTCCATTCATAAACATCCATTCCTATTCACCGTCAGTCCATTCTTATCTAGCCATGTCCATCCCCATCTATCTACAACCATTCATTTCCATGCCCAGCTACTGTCCTACTCCAATCGCCATCCATTCTATCCATCTTCATCTATCTATCCAATTACGACGACTGAAGCGTCTCGTGCGGCCTCATAACCCACCATGTTCTCTGAGAGTTGACATCAGGCAGGCGGTCGGTCACCAAAACCAACGCTATAATTTAAATAAAATGTTCAAACGTTTTTTTAAATTTATAAAAGAGGATGTTTGTGTATATAACATCGACTTCTACAAACAAACCAAACAGGCTGGGTTTGCTAGTACAATATAAAAAAGTGATAACCTGTTTTGTAACTATGATTTTTTTTAAAGGTGCAGACAGCACACCTAATGGTAAGAGTCATTGCCGCTCATGGACCTTTGCAATAACTAGGCCGCTACCTACCAATACAAACCGTTCGGGTTCCGGCTATCTCGCTCACCGAACGAAGCGCAATAGCAAAAAGCCATTACTCAGACGTCGATCTTCTGCAGGAGTGTGGTACTACCCCGGACGAACCGGCACACGACTGTACATAGAGAACTGTCCACAGCGTGGTCCTGCTACTATTATATATAACTTAGATTCATCATTCAAAATGTGTGGATACGGGTTGAGAGCCCTCAGCGCTCACCCACAGTCCGGGTAAAGTTGTCATAGCCATCTGAGGCTAACAACTAAGACACACAAGTCCGAGTTTATTGTTTATTGTAATCAATTGAGGCAATAGTTATTTACGTGAATAATACCTGAACTTTAAGGTTCTGTTTTTAAAGACATCACTTACTCGACGTAGGAAATAATCCTTATATTACAAGTGATAATAATTAAAGAACACAAATTACATCCAATTCCAGAACAACAAGTTGTGGATCATTAAGTATTGTTCAGTGTCCAAATCGAAATCATGGCATGTTAGCCTGCTATCTTAATCACTTAGCCATAGTGCGTAGTTTCGCTTTTTATTATTGCTGTTCAAAATTCTTCTATTGGTGCCAAATGAGTAAGTAATCGTTGGTGTAAATTTACTATATCATAGTTCAGGCAGGTCGCAGCCTACCTTAAGGCATGGACATCTCACTCACCAAATGAAGTGCAATAGCACCGGAATACCAGCATGAAGTATCGGTGTGCAACTCCATAATTTGCCCTATTCTTAGGTTTATCTCTTTGCGCCATGTGAGCGGGCCACCGCTTCCGGTCTGTGTCAATGCCCCGTCCAGCCAGTTTTCGAGTATCATCTCCACTCGACGCCCCGATAATTTTCGTTGCAAAGGCATTGCCCTTACGGTATGATACTACCCCAAGGGAACCGACCTATTTATGATTGCAGGAAAAATGTTAGCAGCGTGGCTCTAAGCTAAAAAAAGAAATATTGTAATCCTATTTTGGTATTGGATGTTGGTTCATGAAGATTCATCCAACCATTTAATATAAAAGTACTAACTACTGAAAATACAGAAATATATTATGATCCTTTTATTTACTACGTAGATGATATTCTAAACGAAATGAATCAAACAAATATTATATATATATATATATATATATATATATATATATATATATATATATATATATATATTAATTTATTAGATTATGGAAGTATAAGTTTAACTGAAGATTCAACTTTTTTCATCAGTGCCTGCTCTTTAAATTGGAATCTGAAAAATAAAAAAAAAATATATATTAATTAATAATAATATATATATATATATATATATATATATATATATATATATATATATATATATATATATATATGTATATATATATATTAATTTTCCGTGTGGTGAGTGGTACGAATACAATTCACCACACCCTATCTTACCCGTGGGTGATCGTTCGTACAAGATGACTTAGGGATATAAAACGCATATAACACCTATGCGAGAGAAGGAAAACTCAAAACAAAACCCTATACCAACACGTCTGACCAGGCGTGGTATGGTGGGTCAATTGTGGATGAGTCTCGAGCCCAACAGTGGTACATATATGAGCTGAGATGATGATGATGATGATATATATTAATTGCTTATTTATAAAAGACTTACTTCTGCCCACGGTTTTACCCACGTAAAAAGTAAATTTCCTAATGCTGAGCTATTATCCCAAGGCAATTCATTGCTGGTATAAAAAGTATTCTATGTGTTAATCCAGAAAATGTTCTAGGTATGTGCCAAATTTCATCTAAATCTCCTCAATAGTTTACGCGTGATTGAGTAACAAATATCCAAACATATCCATAAACTTTCTCATTTATAATATTAGTAAGATATATAAGAAAAATAATAACAATTACTATTTCTCAACACAAATAATACTCACTTCTAAATTTTGCTCGTAAACACATTCTATCACGAGCCTGGCTCTTTCACAACCAGCATCACCATCACTTACGGCTTGATCATTGACTAAAACGAGTACATAAAACATGAAAGATATACAAAATAATAAAATATATTGGATTAGCTCAGATTTATGCTGTGTTCTTCTATAATTCCAATACTTGTTCTATTTCATACATGATATTAGTAAAAATGATTAACTATTAGATAAATAAGTGGCCGTCCTTAAATCACGTGATTAATGGACAGCCTCTAGCTAATAAATCAACAAAAAATTTCGTGTGATGACGGAGTAAGAACACAGTTCACGACCACCTTTTCTGCTCGTGAATGTTGTAAAAGACGACTAAGAGGTATAATTATAATATTATAGTATAAAAGATAATAGTTACGTAAGAAAAGGAAAACTCGAACTAAATTTCTATACTAAACCGACGCAACGACCGAACTTTAGGTCTATTGAAATATATATTTGAAATATTCATCCAAATATAACAAAACATCAGAAGTTAATACAGTTTGTTTTATTTTTAACTTGTTCCTACCTGGTACCTCTAATTCAGCCGTCTAATGAACGCTGATATTCAATATACACATAAGCATTTAATGTTTGATGAAGAAATAAGAATACAATTCACCACTCCTATCTTACGCGAGTACATGATGAAAGACGGCTATGGTATATCCTATATAGATAACATCTATGGAAGAAAACTATAACTAGAAGTGAAACCCTATACCAAATCGTTTAACTATCATGATACTTGAACTTAAGTCCCTTCCTATTGTGCAGTTGGCTCAACTTTAGTAGCGGGACGTATATGAACTGGGATTATTCACCTTTCACAAAATGAAGTATGTAATAAAGCAAGACATTACTGGGCTTTAGGTCTATTAGTTACTGGCCACCGAAGACAAAGTTCGGGTACCGGTGGCCCACTCGCACGGTAAAGTAAAGAAGTCTATAGTCTGTAAGAATGTATAAATTTCTTTCCACTAATATTGTAAAATAATTAAAGAAATGGAACCTTTAAGACAATTGTTTGCCATCTCCTCAAATTTTGCACTATCTTCGTTGCTTTTAATAACAGTTTTTAGTACAGCTAATCCTTTATCAGGCGAATATTTTCCATTACTGTCAATCTGAAAATAAATTAATAATTAAACAATTTCAATACTCGAGCCATTTGCTAACTTCAACGTTCCGCGACGACTAGAATAATTTCTATAATATCAAGATAAACTGAATATCTATGATGAGTGTCATTATCGGTTTTCAGTATAGTCTTTTGATACTCCCCAATTGATAAATCTCGTGCGAACACTTTGGAACCACTGGGACCCTCTGTCCCTTTTTTAATATGGAATGTATATAATCTGTTTATATCGCGTTGCATAGTCTTGGAGATCTGTACATTTATCTGCCCAGTTTGAACCAATCACCTAAAGATTGCTTTGTCATTTCCTATCTCCATGAGCTTAAGAGTGATGATTAAAAAGGTTTTTGGGACAAAAATAGCGTTGACAAATTTTGATCTGATCTTGTGAAAAGTTTACAGAATCTGGCTCAGGTGTAATTCGTCAATCACTTTTTTATTACTCGAAATCACTACTGTTGCAGGGATGATAGCTAAACTAATAACTTTTTGCATTCCTAACAAAGTGTATACAAAATTTCAATATCATCGATTGTGAAGTTAAAGCATTAACACATATGAAGCATGTCAAACAAAGAAACAAAGCCGCATTCGCATTTTAAAGTACTAGGTAAGATGTGAATATGACTACACGTTTCCAACATGACTTTTAATTAAGTTATGTGATATATTTTAACATAATACAAAAACGGTTCTTTCTAATGGCCTAATTGATTTTTCTATTTGGTTATATTTCGACCAACTGTCCTAGACGACGGAATTACATCGAGGAGCCAACCACATTTTTTGACTATCCACCTTATACCCCACAGCTAACAGAAACAATTCCTTGACTTCGTTGGTTCTCCCGAGGCATTTTTTCTGGACCTACCTTTATTTAGCTTAAAATAATATTAAGCCTTTGATTAAAATCACTTGTATTAAGCTCACAAACAAACTAACCAAGTTAAGTTTCTTCAAACTACATCCGACAAAGCATGGATCAACACTATCAATATTTTTAGCTTCGTTGGCAGCAGTGACTTTTTCATAACTTAATCCATATTGGGAAAAACACTCGGACACCGCTGTACGTATAGTGGCTTTCTCTGCTTCAGTAACAGCCTAGATATAAACATAAATATTAATATCATGGCAGTTTAGTTATACGAACATAAAACTACTTCACGTGAGGTAGCTATTGAACTGGAAATTAAGTGAATTAACTTTTTCAATAAACCTACGATAGCCACGTGAAGTCTGAGACTGTGCTTGAAAAACGGCAATAATGTGGTTATTGCCGTTTTTCAAGCACAGTCCTCTCTAACATAGATCGTAACAAAATTTATAAAAATCAATTAATCAAGTTAAAACTATCTTTCTAATTATAATAACTATACAGGGTGCCGATTTTATTACTAGAATAACTTAAACTAGGTGTAGGAATGATGTCATAAAAAACATTAAAGTTAGTTGCAGACTCCTAGCTCTGCTTAATCCCGAGATAAAGTGATTTGTTTCTTATCAAACAGTAGGTTTGTCACCGTATATTGACCTGTAGGTACCTTTCGACGCAGCTGTGCGGCGGCGAGCGCAGCGCGTGCGGGACGATTTGCCTACTAGTTCAGTGTCACACGCATAAGTATATGCCTACACCGAATTTTTATAGTACAAGTGTATTGACCGCTTATCAGTATGGTAATTTAATCAAAACTTAGGTACTAATTTTTTTTACTGATTTGGATAGTGTATCATGGTATGATACACCCCCTTCAAGGATTGTACTAATTAAATCGGCAACCTGTATAATAATATTTACTGACGTACCCAATTTCGTCTGGGCTACATAATAGAGAGATAGGGAAGGTGAGAGAGAGTTTGTTTAAAAAAAAACCTATAATAGGCAGCGCACACAAGGAAAGCTCTTAAAACAAATATATTTCTCCGTTTTTGTAACATCTTTCATTGATACAGCACTTCTATTGGTCATAGCGTAATTTTATATAGCCTATGTAGCCATTGTTAATAAATGGGCTATCCCACACTAAACTATTTTTTCAATTCCAACAAGTAAATACTTCTTTGAATTGAAAAAAAAATATTTTAAAGTAGAAAATAAACACGCTCTATATCTTGTATTGAAACTTATAATCCCACTGGCTACATAAAACCCTTAATATATGAATGTTTTTCTATTCTATATAAAACTTTTCGTACAACAATTATTAAAATAAACCATTTTAAGAAATAAATAATACGATACTTCATTGATCATTAAGCAACATAAAAATATATTTTGAATATACAGGGTGGAAGTGGACTGCTCCCGAAAACAAAGACAGGTAACCCTACTAGTCCTACTTGTAATAATAAGCTAGAAAAAAAATCGATTCGAATGAAAAAAAAATATTTTTTTTTTCACCACGCGAGGTCGTTGAACTCTTGAACATATGATCGTGAGTTTTGAATAGATTGCGTCTTTTCTCATCTGAGTAAAGTTACGTATTTTTTATGGCATTATCTTTACATGGACACTGTCCTAATACGATGGAATGTGAAAAAAACTTAAAAATCGTGGTGAAAAAAAAAAATTTTTCATCTGAATCGATTTTTCTTCTAGCCTATCATTAGAAGTAGGACTAGTAGGGTCACCTGTCTTTGTTTTCGGGAGCGGTCCACTTCCACTCTGTATATCTATTTTTATTTCACCTTGTAAAGTCACTGCAGTTTGTTATTAGTTTTCAAGATATGTTTAATGTTATATGTAAAGATATACAATAACGTATAAAGCAAACAGAATGTTAAATAAAATAAAGCCTATATTTTTATTACCCGAATCATATAATCGTACAATGTGCTTAAAATCATAAACTACACCGCTACTCTATCAGAGCCTTCTCTTTATTCACTTTTTGTCGTATTTTTGTAGTGGTGCTGTTGAAAGATTGTTTAAATTAAATAAGCAGTTAAGTTACGATAAGTCATAAAAGCAGATAACAAGGAAATGAAATCTCAAAATGAAATCCTACACCATCTCATTTGACTCGCGTGGTACAGCAGATCGATTTTCTTTCTTTAATGGTAGTGTATCGTATCCCATAATAGAAAAATATGGCCTGCGAAAAAGATTTTCCTAAATGCTGTTAGCATTAATTTAACAAATACAAATTAGAGTTATGCGTTCAACCAAGTGAAAAAGTGTGAAGTGGATTGTTTTAAGAAATAAAAGAAATATTTCTCTTGTATTTTTTTTTATAAAATGATACGCATAAAAATCATTATATCTTGTGTAATATGTTAGTTCTTGTTTTTTTTTTTAATTGATGACTGTTTTTAATTTATATATATATATATATAAAAGAAAATGTTTGTATATATGACATTATTAAACTTAGTATGTATTTTTGCCCCATTAATGTAATTCACAACCAGGCGGACTTCTAAAAACAAACCAACGAGCTGGGTTTGCTAGTTATATATAAATAATATAAAATATATATAGTGCTACAATACTCACAGAAACTTTAGTTAAACTAGCAGCTACAAGGCACAGAACTAAACTAATTATTCTTGTCATTTTATAAAGAATCGTGGTCGATGTTTTTTAACTTCAAGACCGCAAACTAATATGCTGAGATTCAATATACCTGGCTACTTATATACTTTAAATACTTTTTTGCTAGCATTTAATTAATTCGTTTTGTATAGGTTAATACTATTATTATACCGCTATAAAAATTTTTTAATGGTTCCTTCAGTTATATAAAGATTTCATTAAAAATATTAATTATATAATAATTAATCGTTATAGTCCAAGAGCTTAGTTTTTATTTTATTGCTTATGGTGGAAAACGAGCTAGCAGCACACCTGATGGTAAGTGTCACTGCCGCCCATTGATCTTTGCAATACCAAGGGTATAGCTTAGGTTGCTACCTACCAACCAACCACCCACCACCACAACCCACCCAGTTGGGCTTCCGGCTCCTTCGCTCACCGGACGAAGCGCAACAGCACATTGCCATTACTCAGACGTCGATTTTCTGCGAGACTGTGTTACTATCACGGACGGACCGACCCGTGGCTGTAGACAGAAAACTATCAACAGCGTGGTCCTACAACTATTAATTAGTTAGGTAAATAAAGCTTAAGTAAGCCTTATTAAGGGTGTTTCAATTCAATCATAATACAAACACATTGTTATGATTGTCATCTATCCATCAGCCCGTACGCGTCCACTCTTAGATATAGGCTTCATGAGAATGCCACTAAGATTTTTTTGAATAGCAGGGACACACTATATTGACAGTTTTATGTGATCCATCCGAGCGCAATATGCTATTGCGCTTCATTTGGTGAACGAAAGAGCCGGCAGCCCAACTTTTTTTTAGCCTGGTAGATTACGGTCTAGCTGTACCGTTGGTATTGCACAGGTCCGTGAGCGGCAACACTTTTCTTGGAAACAATTTGCCACGTGGTGCACAGGAGTGAGATCAGTTTGTAGTTCTTTAAGAGTGTTTTATCGCCCTTCTTAAAGAAAACAGCACCACCACACTCCTGCTCTACGACTCTGGAACGTTTTCCCCGAGAATGAGGGAATTAAACAGCGGGCTTACTGCCTGCTTTTGGGAGCACTGAAATAATACCGTAATTTCCCGGTGCAAAGGCACAACAATTAAAGAACGGAAAGCCGTTCTTTAATTGTTTCAGAGTCATTCTGATCACGTAAAAGCTGACGTCTTGAATTTCTTCAGTATAGTGCAGAGTTTCGAGAGTCAAGGAAGGAAGGTGCTGAGGAACTCGGATGCTGTATATTACCTCATTACAGGTGATAAGATTGATATGTCAGTCAGTGGTTACCAATAGTCTAGGTAAATATTAGCTGTGTCCAAGAACTGCTGCTTATCTGATCCTCCCATTACAACGTTTCAGATCACTCCACCAAGCGGATTATCGAATATTTGGCTATCGAAAGGATGGAGTTAGTTCGTCTTCCACCTTATTCTTCTGACCCGGCGGAGATCTTGTGCTTTTTACTTATTTGCAAAAATAAAATATTTACTTGAGGAATTCGTTTTGTTCAAAATAAGATGTCGTTGCTATATTTGTAATCCTTAGAGAAGTAGAACAGGCAGCCCACTCCCTTAGTCAAAGGCTCCATCGCATGCAACATTGCTTAAAAAGTAACGCAGACTTGTTAGTTGTTGCAATAAAAATATTAACAAGTTTTACCATCATACGGTTTTATTTTCTGAGAACCTTCAGTGTGGCCTCGGCGTCTAATCAGATTTTTAAGCCTTACTTATATTCTACTGTTATGCTTTGTGAATAAAAGCAAGTTTTAGTCAGGCACTTGTTGACGAAATGCAGTTTCAGCCTTATTATCATTTTCTCCTTTTAATTTGTGTAAAAGTGATATATATAGATGCTAATTATTTGTTTTTCTTGGAATCTGTCTGAATAAGTTACACAAGACGCTGTCATTGCACTGTATCTATACATATGAAATCCTATGTCCTAAATGTCTGATGATTGACGCACTGACGGACGCATGAACGCACAGCCTAAACCTGCTCTGATCACACAGGCCTGAAATTTGGAGGGTGTGTTCTTTGTACGACGTAGTCATCTGGTATGAAAGGATTTTCAAGAATTAAACCACCAAGGGGGTCAAAAAAGGAGAAGGAGGAATGAGGAGGAGAAGAGTTTATATGAGACAACGTGATGCCTTGGCCTAATCTACTTGAAATTTTGCACAAACATTCTTTAATAGAATTGATGGAAAACGTGTTACGTAAGTGGCAGCACGATTGGGACGGATTTCCAATGGGCGTGGGTTCGAATCCCATTTGTGACATCATTTTCCGCTTCGTAATCGGGTTTTTATAAATAATTAAGCGTATTAAATGCTAAATTTCAGTAATTTGGAAAACGTGTTTCATATTTTTTTTAAATTCATCTCCTAACGGGGTTTTTTTTTTGAGGGTGGGCTACGGTCGGCGCACTCCTCGCACCACTCCATCCGGAGTGACAGAGGGGCGTAAGCACGCACACCCGTAACCCATCCCTGATGTCGACTTCGTCGTTGGGCCGACCACCGGAGTAGAGTGACTTGACGTCGCCTTCGTCGTTGGGCCGACCACCGGAGCAGAGTGACTTACGTCAGTGGTCGGCCCAACGGAATACCCCTGAGGAGTACCCTCTCCTAACGGGGTTGTTTTTGTGGTGATTTGCTTCAAAGTTGATATTAATACTCCTTAGTGCTTTTGATTTAATTGCACGCCTCATAAGCGAAGTGTTGAGGTCTTGCTCTACTCTCGATATATGAAAATCAAAGATTTTTCAAACCTAAAATGATTGTATTTTTCTCACATTGCACTTATAGGATAATATTATCATACATATGTCAAGCAAAACATTCGTTTAAACGTATTTGATATTTTTAAAAAGCAATTATTTTGTGTAAAGTAAGAAAATAGTTGATTAAAAAAAATATATAAGGACGTCCGGATTAAATATTCTGGATCTGGCAAGATCACGACCGTAAAAATTAATGTATCGAAGTTTTTCTTTTATTAAAAGCTTCATAATCGCAACGCGATGTTTCCTTTAAAAATAGCTTGGTAATTCCTTGTCGTTTAATTGCAATTAATAAAAAAAAACTAAACTGCTTAGTCATTAGTGTATGTATACTTTATGAAAATTGGGTTCGTTTACATTTTTTTTTGTTCGTCCATTCGGACAAGCGAAGGGAACAAATCCCATACAGCCTATTGTAAACGAACAGCTATGTTTAGCACTACGTCGAGAATGGCACGAAATTTCAAATTTATTTTTTTCTTTCATTTTCATTTATAGCATTGTTTAATAGTAAATGATAAATAATATAAAATTATGAGGTACACTTTTGGATTTTCTAAATTATTTATATTTATTTTGACACGTAGTTGGAGACTCAAACCAATTTTATTCAAAAAAGGTTGAACTCACATAAAAGCTTCGTGAAATGCAAATAAATATTTAAAATTGGAATGTCTACAAAGTCACCGTAATATATATATTAGTACGTCAATTCAAGGTTTTTAAGCCTCAGAAAGGTCATGCACTTTTAGGACACGGCGTCATAGGGACGTAGAATTCGAAATTTGAAGTGTTAATAACTTTATATTATTTTCATTTATTTTTATTCATTTATTTAACCTTTAAATCCCTACACTATAATAGAGATTGTTTGTTATATTTTTTAAATATTTAAACATATAATTTACATGTTATAACACAATTAATAACCTAAAAATCAATTAAAATCCTATTAGAGCCATTTTCGATTTTCACGCGAACGAAGTAGCAGGTAAAAGCACTACCTATTAAAGTGTACCACTACCTATAAGTTTAAAGTCATTTTGGATTAATATCTTTTAGGAGAAGCAATGTTATAGTAATAGTAATTAAATAAATAAATAGTAATTATTCACCTGATTTATTTTGCAGGAGAGTGCTCATAAAAGTGACTAAGGAATTTAATATAAATATAACATATGTAGGTGAGATGAAAAACTAGAAATAAAACCCTATATAGCAACCTCTTTAAGCAGCGTGCCATAGTTGGTCAATTTCTCTCCTATTTTAGTGGAGGCTCGAACATCTCCTATGTTGAGCTAAAAGTTGATTAATATTATAGTAATATTGAACACATACGCGTACATTCACATATGTACATACATGCATGCATTTTTTTTTTGATAAGAGTACTGTGTAGAGCTGTGAAAGAGATCGGGTGCAGCGCCATAACCCGGCCATAACAATTATACTAGTGACTTAAAATATTATGGCACAGTGAATTAGTGATTGGTAGGTACTGTATAATCACAGGAGAGTACTGCTGGTGGGCCACCGTAGACTAGGACTCAGTGGTCTGCATAAGATATCGAGCATCCGTGCCAGCGCTGTGGGTTTAATTCCTAGGCAAAACAATACTTTGTGCGAACTACAAAGTGTTGTTCTAAGTCTAGGTGTAATTTGTCTGCGTTAATTATTTATTTGTCAAATTGTTACGTTAATTATTGTTTCTTTTTTTTTTGGCAATGATTTTAAGTGTTTACTGCGTGTATACGTCTTTTAAAACACTAGAAAAGGAAAGAATGAGTCATGGTATTTCAATCGTATCATCACTCTTTCTTTACTTATATATTTATTTATATGGAAAACAAACAGTTGTACAATAATTTGTCTTTGCTAATAATAATGCTATGGATAAAAAAATTATAAAAATACAACCAACGACGTTTTCACAGCTTACAATAAATTATTTAATATAAAATTAAATATAGTATTTACAATCTATGGTCCGGTCATATCCCGTCCAAACCACCCGGGCTGTAAAAATAATGGTGTGCAACTTCAAATCCTGCCATGTTATCGTTACCCAGACCTGGTATTTAGTAATTCACATAAATTTTAATTTCGCATTTTTTGAAGCAAGTTATGGTATGGTAACATCCCACCCGATCTGTCCGTTCAGAAGGGACGGTGCGCGATTCCACAGTCTGCTGTACACATACCTCTCAACAACATGTGGGCAGGCCACCGGTACTCAGCACCTGTAATCAGTGACCCATCCCGATTTTTTATCATCATTATCTCAGCTCATATATGTCCCACAGTTGGGCTTGAGTCTCCCAATAATGAGAGGGTAATTGACCTGCTATATAATGCTGGACAGATGTGTTGGTATAGGATTTGTTTCGAGTTTTCCTTCTCTTGATGATAAATGCGTTTTATATTTCTTAGTCGTCTCTTACGATCACTCACGGGTAAGTTAGGAGGTGGTGAATTGTATTCTTAATCCATTACTACACGGATAATAAATTTATCATTATTTTTAAACTCGAAAACATCCGGCTCTGTATATTTAACTGCAAGTTTTTTTTTTAAACATTAATGAAACAATGGTCATGGACAGTGAATTTCCTACGATTGTTCTTTGTTAACTAACAAGATAATGTTTTTTTTGTGACGAAATAATATTCACTTTAACATTTCAACAACAGACGTAAACCTACTAACTATTGCAAATACTTATATGTAACTATTAAGCGCATTTGAAGTCAAACCGTCCAATCCATCTAGCTGTGTGGTAGCGGCTAAGAATACTACCAACCCTTACTTTGCTCGTGGATGTCATAAAAGACGACTAAGAGCCTTACAACGACCTGAGCCAACTCCATCTAATGCCGATTGGTCAACAATTACATTCCCAAGGAGGGTTGACGTCTGGCAGGCGGTCGGTCATACAACTATTCCCAATAACTTTTACATACTGTATCGAAACCAAGTAATTGGGATAGGAGTATGAAAATGATGATGAAGTTGAACCGTCCTGAGGATGCTTCGTAGAAGTTCTGCGGAAAATTGCTAGTTTAAGTTCTGGAGGGTGGTGCTCATCACAAGAGTAAGATTTCCTTATATCCTATTCCACCTTGATCCCATCCCGTATTCCTTTATTTTTTGAGGTATACGGTATATTGATTTACCGTGGGAAAATGGTGGGTCTTCCTTCCTCTCCTCCATTTTATAATAACTATTACTATTAGTAACTATTACTATTCGTAACGACGACGTAAGAGAGCGAGTAGGTATGAAAGAGAGTATTGGTGTAAAGATGCGAAAGGGTATGCTCCGATGGTTAGGACATGTGGAAAGAATGCCGAACGAACGTCTGGTTAAGAAGATATACAATGCGAAAGTGGAAGGATGTAGGTACCGAGGGAGACCGAGACTAAACTACCTAGACCAGATCGGTCATGTACTGAAGGAAGGTGGAGTCAAGAGTCTCCGAAACCCGCGAGCGTGTATGAAGAGAATTATGAATGTTGAGGTAGCGAGTGAAGTATGCAGAGATAGAGTTCTCTGGCACTCTGTTCTCTCTGCCTACCCTGCAAGGGATATGGCGTGATGATATGTATGTATGTACTATTACAAACTGAAGATAAACGCGCTAATCATAAGAATTTTTGAAGTGGTAGGGCCATATTGTTGACTGTTGGCCATCTACAGTCGCAGGGCACCTTATCCGGGGACGTATTACGTATTTGCAGAAAATTGATGTCTGAACAATGGTAATGTGCACTTTGTGCTTCATTCGGTGAGCGAAAGAACCAGTTGCCCTACTTTCTGGGTAGGTTTTAATTAGTAGGTAGCGGCCTAGCTGTAGATCTGGTACTACAAAAGGCTATGAGCGGCAGTGATGATAAAAAAAGAACTACCTGCTGTATTCCTTTAATTTTTTTTATTTCTTTTATTTCTAATGGGGGCAAACGAGCAAGCAGCACACCTGATGGTAAGTGTCACTGCCGCCCATGGACCTTTTTCAATAGGGGAGGCTTCTGGCTCTCTTACTCACCGAGCGAAGCGCAATAGCACATTGCTATTACTCATACGTCGATCTTCTGCGAGAGTGTGGTACTACCCCGGACGGACCGGCCCGCGGCTGCAGATGGAGAGCTATCAATAATAATGGTCTTACCACTATTTATAGTGTTATACATCTATTAGTGTGTTATATTCTGTTCACCAAAAATAGGACATAAGGTTACACAACGCTGCAACAAACAGAGGCGTACGGTGTCCATAAACACTAGAAAATTGCAGGCAATTTAGAACAATGAAACGTCGCGCATCAAGGATTCTGCGCAGATGTCGTTCGCAAATGCTGAGCTTGATGCAATGTTTATCGTGATCAAACTTCATTCAGTTTTATGAATCCCATGGAAAATTAAGTGGTGATTATACATTGTGTTCGTAACCCATTTATATACGGTGTGCATTTACCCACACACTGTCACATTATTGAGCACGAGTTACCTCCAAAATGAGAAGGGAATTTAGGTTAATTAGCAACGCTGACTGAAACTATTTGGTTTAGAATAGAGTTTATTTTGTTTATATGTATTATTCTTTATTATTAGTTATTTCTCACACCAATGGTAACAATATTCTATTACAGTATTTAGAAAGAATAAGTGATATTTCATCATCTCACCTTCATTATACATGTTCCACTATTGAGCTCAAGCCTCCTCTAAAATGGGAGAGAAATTGACCTTGAATATACAATGCTGGTTAGACGTGTTGGTATAGGGTTTCCTTCTGTCTTATAGATGTTATATGCGATTTATATTCCTTAGTCACCTGTTACCCACAGGTAAGATAGAGGGTAGTGAATTGTATTCTTACTCCGTCACCACACGGAAGTGATATTTAAAAAGGGTAAATTTATTAGCTTAAACACTTGTAAGAATATTTACTTAAAAATTTAAATCAAACATTTCGTTTTGATCTACAGAGCTTTACTAACTTGTGATGAAGTATATGGTACATCCTGCTTTGAACATTTGCTAAGTACCCAAACAAGGAAGATAACTCTTACGATCACATTGATTCCCATAAATCTTAATTTTAATAGAACTTTAACTAGCAGCATGTTTAATTATGTAGTTATTATATATTAATAAAAAGACGCACATAGTTTGTTTTGTTTTCAACAGTATTATGAGGATTGTCAGAATATCGTGTTAATAATGTTTTGCTCTTATAAAAAGTTTTGCCATTCCAATTAACAATAATGACATAAAATTAGTGGTAGAGATGCACACAGTTTGTTTTGTTTTTAACAGACGATGGGGATTGTCAGAATATCGTGTTAATAATGTTTTACTCTCATAAAAAGTTTTGCTATTTCAATTAACAATAATAACATAAAATTAGTGGTAGAGACGCACACAGTTTGTTTTGTTTTAACAGACAATGGGGATTGTCAGAATATCGTGTTAATAATGTTTTACTCTTATAAAAAGTTTTGCTATTTCAATTAACAATAATAACATAAAATTAGTGGTAGAGACGCACACAGTTTGTTTTGTTTTTAACAGACGATGGGGATTGTCAGAATATCGTGTTAATAATGTTTTTTACTCTTATAAAAAGTTTTGCCATTTCAATTAACAATAATAACATAAAATTAGTGGTATGATCACGCTGTTGATAGGTCTCTGTCTACAGCCGCGGGTCGGTCCGTCCGGGGGTTGTACCACACTCTCGCAGAAGATCGACGTCTGAATAATGGCAATGTGCTATTGCGCTTTGTTCTGTGAGCGAGAGAGCCAGATGCCCAACTGGGTGGGTTTAGGGATTGTAATGGTAGGCAGCGACCCAGCTATAGCCTTGTTTATAGCAAAGGTCCATGGGCGGCAGTGATACTTAACATCAGGTGTGATGTTTGCCTCCAATAAACAATAAAAAAAAAACAAATGTTTCGCAGTTTCTGAAAATGCTTATACAAAGTAGTTCTGTGTTTTGATACATAAACTATATCAATACGCTATTTATCATAAGCCATTTATTATTATTTTTAATTATTGCTTATTTTTCATTATTCTAATTTAATTGTACTGTAAAGCTGAAATAATAAGGAATATTATATAAAAGTGAAATAAAAAAAAGTGTGTGTGTCAGCTCCGACGCACGACTGGAGTTTACTGCTTAAGTACGATTATCAAAACAGGCGCAAAAAAGCTCATTTGACTAAAAATAATATAATATAATATAATGTAATATATATATATATATATATATATATATATATATATATATATATATATATATATCACTCTCGTCAGAAAGTGAAAGGCGCAGAATAGGTTGCGCACCAAAAACGTAACGAGGTCATTCGATCACTAGATTTTACTCCTCAAATTTTTCTCATACCGGGTGCCTTATATGAAAATCGATTCTTAAGGAGTAAACTCCAAAAATTATCTTATATTATAGAAATTAATTGGCTAATATTTATTCATTTTTTTTTTAAATTTAAATAAATGTGTTATTGTTTCACGTATAGGATTTTTTAAGCCGTAGTTCTGAAAATTAAATCGCCACTTCTCTATCTCAAGAAAATTTAAAATAATAAAAAAGTCAAAAGTAGGTAGAGTTGTATTTCATGAAGGCAATAATTAATTACAACAATAGTACATACAAGTACAATACAAACATCTTCCTTAGTATAATATTGACCTTGTTACAAAGGCAGCTGAAACAAAAGATTTTTTATAAATTATTGTAAACGTAATATATTTTAATAATTTCGTGTAATTATCAATTTATTCACTTTCATTCTAGCTAATTGGATTAATAAATAATTCTATATAATGCTGTGTGATAGCGGCTATGTATGCTGGAGAGGCCTAGACACGGTATTGTTACCGTCGAGGCCCTCCGGCCCGTACTGATGGAGTGGATGGAGCGGCGGCACGGAGTGCTCTCCTTCCGGTTGGTGCAGGTCTTGTCGGGGCACGGTTGCTTCGGCAAGTACCTGCACACGGTTGTGCGGAGGGAGTGGACTCCGTCCTGCCACCATTGCAGTAGCGACAAGGACACGGCGCAACATACGCTTGAGGTATGTTCGGGCTGGGACGGGCAGCGCCGTGACCTCGTCGCTGTCATCGATGCCGACCTGACGCTGCCGGCTGTCGTGAAAGCTATGGTCGACAGCGTCAGGAATTGGGACGCGGTCGCCGCCTTCTGCGAGGCTGTCATCTCGCAGAAGGAGGCGGCGGAACGAGTCCGGGAGGATTCCCGTGACCCGGGCCGCCGCCCGCGGCCAGGGCGGTGCATGCGCGAGTATCTGCGCCTGATGCCGCCCTAACCGAGGCTTCGGGTGATCGGACCGGGGAATTGTCCGGTCACCCGACGTGAGGCCACCGCGTGAGGGCGACGCCTCGACGGCGAAAGCTGTCGGGGCGTCGACGAGAGAGGAACCCGAGAGGGTATATCGCCGGGCGGGCCACCGAAGACAAAGATCGGGTTACCGGTGGTCCGCTCGCACGGCGAAGAGAGGTGTTTGCAGGGTGGGTCCATGGGGTTGCGCGCCACCTCTTCCGTCGCCCCGGGCTGATTTGCCGGTGCGCGACCACATCCATGGTCCCACCTTGCGAAAAAAATAAAAAAAAAAACGCCAATTTCACTTGATGCCGTTTGGGCAACAATTACATTCTCAAGACTAGTTGACGTCAGGCAGGCAGCCAGTCATAAATTTTCTTTGCAATATGTTTGTTTACATATTGCGTCGACTCCAATTAGAGCACGAGAATAATGATTTCATCCAATTCGAACTCTTTATGTAAATGTAAAAATATAATAAGACTATCTATTTTATCCGGATTTTCACCGTGATGTTAGCGTTTCGATCCGCTATTAGAGTATTGGATTAATATTATGTCATTTATGTTGGGTGTCGCATCGTACAAAGCAAAACAGTTCATTGTACGGTACACAAATGATTAACTAGACTACACAGATGGTGTAGTGGTTAAGATACCGACCTTCTGCGCCAGTGCCATGGGTTCGATTCCTACGCAGAACAATACTTTATGCGATCTACAAAGTGTTACTCTGAATCTGGGTGTAAGTTTTCTGCGTTAATTCTATGTTTGTAATGTCGCCTGTAATACAAGGATTATTTTTCTTAGTGCAGGGTGGTGTCCCTCCGACTGGTGCAGGTGTTGTCGGGGCACGGTTGCTTCGGCAAGTACCTGCACACGGTCGTGTGGAGGGAGTGGACTCCGTCCTGCCACCATTGCGGTAGTGACGAGGACACGGCGCAACATACGCTCGAGGAATGTTTGAGCTGGGACGGGCAGCGCCGCGACCTCGTCGCTGTCATCGGTGCCAGCGTCAGGAACTGGGACGCGGTCGGCGCCTTCTGCGAGACTATCATCTCGCAAGAGGAGGCGGCGGAACGAGTCCGGGAGGATTCCTGTGACCCGGGCCGCCGCCAGCGGCCGGGGCGGCGCAAGCGCGACTATCTGCGCCTGATGCCACCCTAACCGAGGCTTCGGGTGATCGGACCGGGGAATTGTCCGGTCACCCGACGTGAGGCCACCGCGTGAGGGCGACGCCCCGACGGCGAAAGCTGTCGGGGCATCGACATGAGAGGAACCCGCAAGGGTATATCGCCGGGCCGGCCACCGAAGACAAAGATCGGGTACCGGTGGCCTGCTCGCACGCCGAAGAGAGGTGTTTGTAGGGTGGGTTCATGGGGTTGCGTGCCGCCTCTTCTGTCGCCCCGGGCCGATTTGCCGGGGCGCGACCACATCCATGGTCCCACTTTTCGAAGGAAAAAAAAAGGGTGGTGTACCTTATAAAAAATGTTAGTTTAGATGTTATTTGTGCCCGCTGATTGTATTTGTATATAGTTGTAGAAAAAAATTTATTGACTACTACTACTACTACTACCTATTATACCTATTATATACTATAGTAAGTGTCCCCATATATATTTATACCTAAATGATCTGAATTTGAGTTCAATACAGAGGAGTGAATGCATTACTGTCAACCAACAAGACTAACATGTAATATTAAGTCATATACTCGAATAAACGATCTGCTGTGTGGTAGCGGCTACGAATGCTACCAACCCTTACTTTGCTCGTGGATGTTGTAAAAGACGACTAAGAGCCTTGTAACGACAAGGGCCAACTCCATCTGATGCCGTTTGTCAACAATTTCATTCCTAAGGAGGGTTGACGTCTGGCAGGCGGTCGGTCTTAGAACGATTGCCAATAACTTTTACAATATGTACTATGAAAGAAGAGTACATATTGTATCGACCCCAAGTAATTGGGATAAGAGTAGGAGAATGATGACTCGAATAAACGAGTAATGGAAATAATTGTCTACATCTGCATGTGAATCGTAATTGCTTGTTAATAATAGACTAGTCTTATCGCGTTGAACAATACAAAAATTAGTCGTAGTAGAAAGATAGACATAATTAACGATTTCACCACTCTATAAATGTGAGGGAAATTGACCTACTATACCACGTTGGTCATGCGTGTTAGTAATTTTTCCGGCCACTTCCACCGCTTCCTTGCGGGTTACTCTGTCAGGTACCATCCCCCGTCGATCCCCTGGCTAACTGCCTGGGCTTCAGCCTCTCTGCAGGTGACAGACTATTCCCCGGTCCAGTAACTCGCGGCCTCGGCTAGGGCGCAGACGTGTTAGTACAGGGTTTTGTTTCGAGGTTTCCTTCTCTTGCATAGATTTTATATGCGTTTTACATCCCTTAGTCGTCTCATACGATCACCCACGGGTAAGATAGGGGGTGGTGAATTGTATTCTTCCGTCACCACGCGGATAAACACATGGAATTTTTTAATATATTACTTATTTAGGGAAAAATTATTTTCATTCTACTATTTATAATGGACAATGAAAAATGAAACTATTGGTATTATTACCTCAGCTTTGTTTTGCAGGAAACACTTTAATAACAATTGTGCTCGTTCGCAGCCAGTTGCTCCATCACTGACAGGTATCTCGTTCACTGTAAAACAAAATAATTGCATTATATTTCTCTTTCCCACGATAGTAGGTACTTCAGAGAGAACTCAAGGACATAAAGAAATACTGGTACTGCATTTAAAGCTGGAAGAAATATGCTGTGCATAGGGGTGCAGTGCAGTGTCTCACAGGGGTGTCCAGAGATATATAGTAAGCCATTTTTAGCATGCAATATTTATAATAAAAGATAGACAAAGGTGTTTATATAGTTCATATTCTTACGCACACTACGAGTCACACATTTGCAAAGTGTGTAGAAATGTTTTTTATTTTAATTTATTGTGGTATAACTTTTTATAAGTATTTTATTCTTTATATTTTATATTCAAATACCTATTTTTACCAGCAACTTATAACTCTTGTAATATTGGTGCTTTAATTGCTCTGTTATTAGTTGTGTATTTCAATATAGGTACAATCATTTAAACAAAAAAAACATTCATAGATACAAGGTAAGTTAAGGTACTAAAGTGTGCTATTTATGGACTTTTTACATAAGAAGTGGTATAATTAAGGAGAGATATAATTAAGAACCAAATACGTCAATATTTTTTATAACTTTAGCTATTATGCTAGCGTGTTGTTTTGCAACAAAAACATGTATGAAACAAAAAAGTTTTACTATTAATATATCTTAAATTCATTGGATTTATAGATCATATTTTATGGTCTTGCATATTAAAATGCCTATTTCATCTTTGGCCAGGGCTTCCTCCACTTTGGAAGGGAAATTGACCTCCAAGTCTACTCTGGTGAGACGCTTTAAATAACTTTAAAATTCATTAATTTATCTTATATATTGGCAGGGATAATGTAAAACTATTTTTTTTAAATATTATATTAATTTTATTATAAAAAAAAAGAAATAAATACATGTTTTATATATAGTCTCAACGGTCTTTATCTCGAAATGTTGGTAAGCAGTGACGTAAGTAATCGTCACTGCTCACCAACATTTCGTCACACCTACATTTTGGAGGTACAAACTACGTAAATAAAATAATGTTATACAGTAAAAAAGGTAATTTTTTTAAATAAAATGTTTGACCATCTTATGATAGGAACGTTGGACCATAATGTTATCAGTTAAGCTATCTGCTTTTTTTTGGTACGCTATGGTCCGCAAGCTAAAGCATATGGATCAACCAAGTGACCATTTTTAAATTGCCTACTAGCTGTGCCTATGATTTTATTTGTTAACGCAGATTTTAGCATTAAATTTGTGTATACCTAAGAAAAGTACTTTTCTCTGGATAAAAAGAATGGCGTATTTTGTATCCCTAAAATATATATGTAAAAAGGCAATCAGTCAAGATATCAAAACGTACAAACAAACTCACTTGCATATTCAAAATATAAGGATTAATTAAAAATCTTGAACTTAACTGTATAGATAAATATATACAGTTAAAATACAAGTAGGTATAAATAATACTATTGGACTACGCAATTACTTCTATAATAAATGTACCGAGTAAGATAATAATAAATGTGTTATTTTATAGTACTTGTTCTTATACTAAATGTATATATCTCGCCGGGAACTAATTCTGTGTGGTGATGAAGTACCTAATATCGCTTACTCTTTCTTTTCGTCGACCTTCATAAAATTGACTAAAGAAACAGACAGCTTCAATTCATGAGAAGGACAATACAAAATAAAACATCTGGCAAATTGTCTGGCTATCATGGTACAGTAGATTAATTTTCTCTTATTATAGAAAAGCTATGCTATGCTCGTGATTTCTCTGCAATAAAGAATTGGTAATAAGGAAATTCGCAGAGGAATGGGTGTAACCGAAATAACATGAAGAATTACCACGTTGAAGTGGTAATGGACAGGCCACATCGCTACTTTGTGGCGAAATATCAAAAAGGCTACGCCCAGCAAAGGATGACAAAAGGCTAAATAATAATGATAATTATGACTATAGAAAATACCATATCAAAAAAAAATATGTAGAAAAGGCCTTTGCCAGAAACGAAAGACGTTTAAGGGTTTAAAAAGAACAATTCTACTATTTCAGATGGTTTTGATGATCTTTTTGTGATATTAAGATCATTTATTTGTTCAATGAAATTAAATTGTCCAAATATGGCATTAAACTTATTAATAATTACAGTTACCTGAACTACATTTTGTGGCAATCTTCTGGAATTTTGTAAAATCTTCGTCACCTTTGATAAATCCTTTTAGCTTTTCTAGAGTGTTTGTTATGTCGACTTTACCTTCAGCGTTTATCTATAATAAGAAAATAAGCATCTGTTATGTACAATGGTTTAATTTTCCTTATTTTATTTCTTAGTTAATGGGAAGGCTGTTAAATATTTTTATTGCAGTGTATATACTTAATTAATTAAAAAAGCTATTTTATTACTATATTTATATATCTTTTTTTTTTTTTTATTTTTTTTATTGTCTACGGTGACAAACGAGCAAACAGCACACCTGATGGTAAGTAATGCTGCTGCACATGGACCCAGCAACACCAGGGGTACAGCCAGGCCGCTGCCTACCGTGAAGGAAGAGCTCTTCTTAAACCTCGTTTGAAGAAGGACATGTCATAGCGCTCGGGAAACACAGCAGCAGGTAGTTTAGCAGGCATTCCAGATCTTACATGTACGTGGGAGAAATGATCGCTGAAAACGTACGGTCGAGGACCATATCGTTTCCAGGTGAAATGAATGAACCCTGCTACGGTGTCGAGTGGTACGGTGGTAAAATGGTGACGGTGGTACCAAGTCAAACAGTTCCTCAGAGCACTCCCCGTGAAAGAGCCGGTAGAGTACACAGAGTGACCCAAAGTCTCTCCGCCGCTCCAGCGACTCTAGTCTGTCCGTGAGATTGGGATCACCGACGATTCGAACTGCCCGCCTTTGTAGGGAGTCAAGTGGGTCTAGCTGATATTTAGGCGCGCCTGCCCAGAGATGAGAGCAGTACTCCATGTGAGGACGAACTTGTGCTTTATATAGCACAAGACGTTGACTCGGCGTGAAGTACCGCCTGGCCCTGCTCAGCACGCCCAACTTTTTGCTTGCCAATTTGGCTTTGTCCTCCAAATGACTCCCAAACTGGACTTTGTTCGATAGCTCGACGCCGAGGATCCCAATACTCTCGGAGATTTGGAGAGTTACTCCTTGGAACTGAGGCGCTATGATAAAAGGGTCCTTCTTCGCAGTGAACGCGCAAACTTGTGTCTTAGTGGGGTTGAACTGGACTAAATTCCGTTCACCCCATTTTGAGGCCCGCCCTAGAGAGCGCTCGACTTCAGACACAAGTTGAGCCCGTCTTTCCTGTAACATACTCCGAGGGACATTCTGATGCTCGGTGTATCGCTCGTCACCCGTGCTGTCATCCGCATAGCAACGAATACTCTCTATGGAGAGCATGTCATTGATATGCAGAATAAACAACGTCGGGGAGAGCACCGAGCCTTGTGGTACACCAGCATTAATGGGCATGGTCTCGGAGCAGGAGCCATCGACGACTACTTTTATGCTCCGACCATCCAAAAAACTGGTGATCCAATTACAGAGTCCCTCGGGGATTCCATATGATGGTAGCTTCGATAGAAGGGCCCTGTGCCAAACCCTGTCGAACGCCTTCGCGATATCTAGGCTGAACGCTAGCGCCTCACCCTTGCCCTCCAAGGCCTCCGCCCAACGGTGAGTGAGGTACACAAGAAGATCACCAGCCGACCGGCCATGACGAAACCCATATTGGCGGTCACTGATCAGCTGATGATCCTCAAGGTACTGCAGAAGCTGATGGTTGATTATTTTCTCCATTATCTTGGAGAGCAAGGATGTAATCGCAATCGGCCTGTAATTCGACGGGTCCGACCGGTCTCCCTTTTTCGGGATCGGGTGGACATGGGCTATCTTCCACGAAGATGGAACCCTACAAGTATCATAGGAAAGTCGGTATAAGCGTGTGAGGACGGGGGTCAACTCGGGGGCGCACGTTTTCAGGACCACTGCAGGGATGCCATCCGGCCCGCTCGACTTATGTACGTCTATTAGCCGCAGCTCCCGCCTCACCGCTCGCTGCGTAATGTGGATTTTAGGCAAAGAGCTTTCACACCGCGGGATGATAGGTGGTGTGGCGGTTCCAGCGTCCAAAGTTGAGTTACAGGCAAAGAATTGACCTAAAAGATCGGCCTTCTCCTTTGCACTGTGGGCTAGACTGCCATCATTTTTCTGCAGTGGTGGGAGATTGGACTGGCAGAAGTTGCCTTGGGCAGCTTTGGCGAGCGACCAGAATGCACGACTCCCGGCGGGATAGCTCTCCAATCGCTCGCCGATTCTGGCAACATGTGCCGCCTTGGCTCTGGCAATAGCCTTCTTACTAGATCTAGAAGCAGCATTAAATTTTCGCTTCTCCTCCCTGACATTTGGGTCCCGACAGTTTTGGGCCCTATTCCAGGCCTGGTATGCGGACTGCTTTTGCTGTGCAGCCGTCCTGCAGGTTTTATTAAACCAAGGCCGGCTGCGGCCACCGACCGGTATTTTAGTGTTGGGGATGAATAATTCCATCCCCGTAATAACGGTATCGGTAACGCAATCCGCACAAATGTCAGGGTCCCTAGAGGCGAAGCAAAGCTGCTTCCATGGGTAGGATGCGTAGAACTCGCGAAGCCTATCCCAATCTGCTGACTTATATTGCCAGACTCTGCGAGTCCCAGTCGCTTTAGAGCGATTAGGCCTCGCAATAGGGGCTTTGCTACGGACCAAGCAGTGGTCAGATGACCCAAGAGGAGCTTCGACCACTACCCGGTATCCGTGCTGGTGTGTAGTCAGCAGAAGATCCAGTAGAGACGGCTCATGGCTCTCAATGTCTGGAACACGGGTGAAACAATGTCTGGAACACGGGTGAATAACTTTCGCAACTTTGACTTTTTCAAAATCATATTAGTCAGTTGACATGTTCTTCAAACGAGGTTTAAGAAGCACTCTTTCTTCACGGTAGGCAGTGGCCTGGCTGTGCCCTGGTGTTGCTAGGTCAATGTGCAACAGTATCTTTTACTACCATGTCTGCTGTTTGCTCTTTTGCCACTGTAAGCATTAAAAAAAAAATACAAAGCAGTCATGAGGACTGCCGATAAAAGTGAAAACTTAAACCTATGAAATTTTACTACTTACAATTTCAAGTTTCTTGAATGTACATCCAAAAAAGCAGTTTGTAGTGCCTTCTACGTTGGCAGTCTCCTCGGTCGCGTCAAGATTAATATTACTTATTCCATGCTCTTTAGAGCATTCCACTATAATTGGCTTGTAAGCTAATATAAGAGCTTGCTTTCCCTCTTTAGTAATGGCCTATAAAATTTGTAAATAGATGTTACTTAGATGGACTAAATTATATAGTTAGTATAAAAAAAAATATTGGATTTCCACCATATATTGCCTAATTCAATTAATTATATCAAATAAATTAGTTAATATATAATAACTTTCTAGCCACAAGGCGCAGTTTTATACCACTGATTCCAACAACTTCCTGCGCCTTTACCTAAGTTGTCAAAACTTTTTTTTAGGGCTATGGAATGGTCACTCCTCGTTAATTCCGTCCGGAGCGACAACAAGAATTGCGCACGACCCCATAGACCCGCCCTACATGTCCCTCTCTACGCCATGCGAATGGGCCACCGGAATCCAGTCTTTGTCTTCGGTGGCAAGTTGTCAGTACACCTGCCGTAAGTCATCAAGCTTGTGCGTGAGTCTATTTGTAATGTCTCTCAAAAACAACTGGCTCAAGAATAAGATGGTTCTGGAATAACGTGGCTCAAGAATATGGTTCTGTCACTTGAAGAACATTACAACCACACTCTTTGGTGTGTCACGACTGCGAAAAGTCTATCCCGGGAACAGCGGCATTAAATAATCTCTAAAGGGCTTTCAATAATGACTAGATTCAATATTGACACCTGACTTCAGATTATCTGCTGAGTCGAAGGCTGTTTTATATAAATGTGACCACTTGACTTGTATCTAAAAATTCAATGATCGATCGCTGTCTTTATCACCTTCATTACAGAGACATCATTTATTATCTGTCATTTGTCCAATAAAATAAAGATCAGGGCTAATCAAAGACTATTTCCTTTGTGGTCTGACTGATGTGCTTTCTAAAGAAGGAATCCGTCATGAAGTTCTAGCTTACAACAATGATTATTCTTCGTATGAATAGAACCCACAGCATACATCACGGAATATTACTGTCATTGTAATATTTATTTATACAAATGTTTACAAATGATATCGTGATAAGAATATTTTTTGGTAGATTAAGCTTATAACGTATCTATGAGGATAATTTTGTTGGAATTGCTAATTAGATTATATTAATTCAGGTGTAGAACCGAGTACTCACACAATCAGAATTTAAAATCAGCACCATCAAACACACGAATAAAATAACAAATAAATTTGCCATATTGATTAAACATGCAACGCCGACTAGAACCAACTAAATGTATTCACCCTGGAATATTGTCATCTATTTATATAAAAACTTACGCGAAACTAACGATGTGTGTTATAAGTTAATTACGTTGATAAAACGTCTAGATATGATGACAAGGAAAACCGAATACCTTGATGTTTAAAAAAAATAATTAAATATTAATATTGTTGTAAACATTATGACCAATCCGTTTTTTGAAACATTAATTTTACCATATATTTGATCTGATTGATCATTTAACAATCCTACCAAGGATTGTCCTTGCTAGAAATTCGTATTTCATAATGTCCAGTAGATGACATAGCGGTCCCGCAATTCGAAAAAGCGAGATGCGTTTTAGAATTTGGAAATCATTAACATCCAAACTATCTATAAACTATTTACCAAAGTAATCAAAATATATTCCAAAGTGTGTTGTATTTCATAAAGATAGCTATTCTAAAGTAATTTGGAGGTCTAAGGCCCTATACTTTCCGTCAGTATTATTAAATAGTAATTTACCCCTTTTTTTTTTTTTTTTTTGGTGGACTATGGATGCGACTCGCCCCGCCAAATCGGTCCGGGGTGACGGAAAAGGCGGCGCGTAACCCCATAGACCCACCGTAAAATCCTCTCTCTTCGCCGTGCGAGCGGGCCACCGGGACCCGGATTATTAACTTCGGTGGCCCGCCCAGCGGTTCACCATCGCGGGTTCCTCTCGTCGACGCCCTGAGACAGATTTCGCCGTCGGGGCGTCGCCCTCACGCGGTGGCCTCACGTCGGGTGACCGGACAATTTCCCGGTCCGATCACCCGAAGCCTCGGTTAGGGCGGCATCAGGCGCAGGTATTCGCGCCTGCGCCGCCCCGGCCGCTGGCGGCGGCCCGGGTCGCGGGAATTCTCCCGGACTCGTTCCGCCGCTTCCTTCTGCGAGATGACAGCCTCGCAGAAGGCGGTGACCGCGTCCCAGTTCCTGATGCTGGCGACCATCGCCCTCGCGACAGCCGGCAGCGTCAGGTAGGCACCGATAATAGCGACTAGGTGACGGCGCTGCCGATCCCATCCCGGACACACCTCCAGCGTGTGTTGCGCCGTGTCCTCGTCACTCCTGCAGTGGTGGCAGGCCGGAGTCCACTCCCTATACGCGACCGTGTGCAGGTACAAACCGAAGCACCCGTGCCCAGTCAATACCTGCACCAGCCGAAAGGTAAGGACTCCGTGCCGCCGCTCCATCCACTCTATCAGTACGGGCCGGAGGGCCTCAACGGTAACAACACCGTGCCTAGGCCTCTCCAACCGCGTAGCCCAACGGGCGATGACGTCTCGGCGGGCGTCCATGCGCCAGGTGGCTATCTCGCTCAACGATGGGGAGCCACCTGCCTCGTGCGCTGTGATAACCCGCCGGTAGAGGTCGGAGAGCATCTCCGCCTCTAGGTCCCACGGGGGTGTCCCGGCTAATAGGCATGCCGCCTCGGTAGACACCGTGCGGTACCCGCGAACGGCTCTGACCGCCATGGCTCTCTGTGGCCTCCACAGAACCGCCCTGAGTTGGGCGTTCAGAGCCCTCGCCCACAATAGTAATGTTCCCCTAAGAATGAGGTAAATACACATTTATGAGGACAGCGAAAACATATCATCGTTATTATGTTAGTCACAACCTTCTTTTGCCATACATGGTATACACAGCTGGCTACGGCTACTCACTATTATGAAAGGCCTCACTTAGCATTACCGCCCGGGTCCCCAAAGACCTTATTTCGGCAATAATAATGTTCTACTTTTACGAATTCTATCTCGTTTGTGTTTGATTTTTAATTGCCCGACGTTTCGAACACTTTACAGTGAATGCAAATTAGTGATATTGAATGAGTGTAAAAGTAGTTTTATTTCAAATGTGTAATACTCGCGTAAACATCGGAAACCAATAATGTTCTACATTAATCTCAGGAGGGTCATTTTTTCTCTAAAATCTCACGAATCTCTTCCAGATAAAGAAATATAATCTTGGTATTATTAAACCAAGTAATATATCATACTATTTCTAGCGTTAAATGAGGGAAGATAGTCAGAATGGCTGTGTTACTGTCTCTGATGGTCTTATTTGATTGATCTTATCTGCCTATACTTAAACGATTCATAGGAAACCCACTCCATGGAAGGGCTGTTCTTAATTCATCACCACTTAAATATATATATATACACTAGCAGACCGGGCCACGCGTTGCTGTGGCTTAGGTTAGCTTCAGTAACACTTTTTGTTTATTCTAACAAAATTTAGCTTATATGAAACGTTTGTACATTTAACATAGCGCCATCTATTAAATACTTACTGAATCCAGTCAACAGATTCCGCCATCTTTTAAAATCCTTTTGATATAACATATGATTTTGACTGTCAAATATTAGACATATTATTTGCCATAAAATAATATTACTATAAATTGAGATTTAAGCTATCCTATCTTTTAAGTTGGATCAAACTACACTTGCTGTGCAAATTTGGTTAAAATCAGTTAAGTACTTTATGAGTCCATCGCGGGCAAACAACGTGACACGTAATTTATATATATTAAGATATATATATATATATATATATATATATATATATATATATATATATATATATATATATATATATATATACATATATATATATATATATATATATATATATATATATATATATATAGCCGGGCTTCTACCATGTCAGTGACATGCTGTTGAATTTGTACCAATGAAGAAGATTAATTTATTTAATGTATAAGTTGAACTAGGTTGCTTTTCATAATCTCTATGTATGCAAGTATCATAATGTGTCGTTCGCTGTTTTAAGGAAATGAATAAATGTCGAGGTATTATTTTAATATTCTTGTTGACCTTTCTTATTAAGTTTAATAATGTTTGTGCTAGACTTTTCTAAACCAACTACGAAAATGAATTTTATTATAATACAGTGCCATTTGCGATGTAATTATTTTAATTATTTTATTTAACATAATTTTCATCAGAAATGTTTTTTTATCTTACTTTTTGCTTTGTTTATTCACTTTAACATTGAATTTTTAGTAAACTGAATATGCCAGTTTAGCTGTGCACTGTTACCTATCTTAAGCGAATCCTCTTTGGGAATACAAGTGTTAACCAAATGACATCAAATTAAATAGGACCAGGTTGAATTAAAGCTCCTAGTTGTCTTATACCATGAGTAATTCAAGAGTAATTCAAGTGTATTCGTAACCCCCAGAACATATTACAGAAACGGTGGTAGATTATTTTGAATTAAAAAAAATGTAAAATTGACAATATTTAATGGCTCTTATGTATAACTCATGTATGTGTAATAAATGATTTGATTTATTACCCCCTCTTACTTAATCCATTGGGTCATAAAACCAACTGAAGAAGTATTATGAGTAACTCATCATACCAACTCCGACTGCCACCTCACCGGTCAACCGTTCCAGATTATGAAATTATCCCCCCTTCGGGGCAAGACTTACTTATGTCGAACAACATACATTAACTGGTTGATGAATGGATAGCTAATAAAGGCTCGAAGTTTATGTAATTATTCAGTCAAATACAAGCTTTTCTTCAACAAACAAGCTTCTGCCATACCTCCTACTGCAATCAATCTTAAGGCTCACATATAGGCCACGTTAAGTTATCCCGTATCCGTGGTGCCGTACTGCTGCGCTTATCGTAGCTGTACAACCCTTTACTTATTGGCCGACTAGTCAATATTGATTTCTGTCTCCCGCTTTGCCTAGGAGGGAAGCGGAATCACTCTTTTCCAACTCCTCCTCTTTAACTTTTCTAATTAAATTTGTTGCGGGTTCCAAGACAATTAAAATAATTTTCCGGGACTGCCTGAGGGTCAAACCTCGGTGTCATTTATCACTATAAATGAATCAAAATAAATGTAAGCCAGGATCCACAATGGTCACTACCATTGTGGATCCTGGCTTACAGGAGTTACAATGGTGGGAATGTGGGGTGGAAGTAGTCCCAAAAAAAAGTCAAATACAAACGTTCCTACAATAATAATAATTCCACTTTTATTTTGTATATTTTCATTGTAGTTTTCGAAGAAATCTCTACCCGGCGGAGTGATTATAGTATTATCCTTGTTTCGTGAGGAGATATTTCCAAAGTCTGACGGATACATGACTATAAGTTGTATTCAGACTTTATCTTTGGTTCACTTGATATAGTGTTCAACATGGAAATTGAATGACGACACTGGTTACGGAACTTCGCTACATACACTTCTACAGATTTTTTCTAGTGATTTGGCATACCTACTTGTGTAGCTTTAATAACAATGCTTAAAGTGTTAATAACAGTGCTTAAAGTGTTAATAACAGTACTTAAAGTGTTAATAACAGTGCTTAAAGTGTTAATAACAGTGCTTAAAGTGTTAATAACAGTGCTTAAAGTGTTAATAACAGTGCTTAAAGTGTTAATAACAGTGCTTAAAGTGTTAATAACAGTGCTTAAAGTGTTAATAACAATGCTTAAAGTGTTAATAACAGTGCTTAAAGTGTTAATAACAGTGCTTAAAGTGTTAATAACAGTGCTTAAAGTGTTAATAACAGTGCTTAAAGTGTTAATAACAGTGCTTAAAGTGTTAATAACAGTGCTTAAAGTGTTAATAACAGTGCTTAAAGTGTTAATAACAGTGCTTAAAGTGTTAATAACAGTGCTTAAAGCGTTAATAACAGTGCTTAAAGTGTTAATAACAGTGCTTAAAGTGTTAATAACAGTGCTTAAAGTATTAGGTTGAATAACACAGACTTACAATTAAAATGAAAAAATAGCTCCTTAAAAGATCTTTACTTACCTATAAGTTTCCCATACGTAAGACACGTATTATTAGTATTCGTAATACTTTTACTCCTAAGAAACTTAATCAGTTTTTCTTAGCTGTAGTTGAAACAGATAGAGTGACTGTGTCGTCAGAAATCATATTTTTTATACATTTGCTCTTTTGAATTTTTCATCGTGGTAGGACCACGCTGTTGACAGATTTCTGTCTACATCTGCGGGCCGGTCCGTTCGGGGTAGTACCACACTCTCGCAGAAGATCGACGTCTGAGCAATGGCAATGTGCTATTGCGCTTCGTTCGGTGAGCGAGAGAACCGGAAGCCTAACTGCGTAAGTTTGGGGTTTATATTGGTAGGCAGAGGCCCAGCTATACTTCTGGTATAGCAAAGGTAGGCGGCAGTACTTATCTGATGGTAAGTACTGCCACTTGATGGTGCAGGTGTGCTGCTAGCTCGTTTGCCACCAAAAATTTTGATAGTGACATCACTATATAGTATAAAACAATGTCGTTTCCCGCTGTCAGTCCCTATGTATGCTTAAATCTTTAAAACTATTGAACGGATTTTGATGCGGTTTTTACACGTTTATAACTAAGGTTAACTTAGGATAGGAGGACTGGTTTCATTATAAATTAGAGTTAAGGATTAAAGAAATCAGCCGTAGGTGGGCCATCAGGTGTAAATATTTGTTCTCAATTCGTGCATTGTCACGTACATTTGTATGAAATTCGAATTAAAAATATCACTTCAGTCCAAGAAAGGCGTACAGACGGTACTTTTTCTCGTTTCAGCTTAAAAAAGATATCATCACCTCTGGGCGCATAGATTTCTCCATTTTGTATATAGGTAGGGTAGGGTATGATGTCAGAAACCTCCGCGTGGTGTACCCTGGTTGCGGGCGGCAGTCCCCCAGATCATTCTGATGGATTGTCTCCCGTAGCGAATATCTGGCGCTAGGGGGTTCCCCTTTTTTGGGAAGTCCTGTTTCGCTCCTAGCCCTCTACTCGTAGAGGGTGACCGGACGCGAACCTCCGACGGGCCCAGTCACTCATTCATTTGAGGGCTGGGCAGGCATATGCCACCGTCGATATATCGTAGCTTTTATCGTATTTATTATCGTAACTAGAGCTCTCACGTTTCCGCGGTGGGCTGTGGGACGGCTTGACAGGGACCTACTGGCGGAGGCGGCCATCGATCACACGTGGCTGTTCTCACCACCCCCAGCGGACAGAGTGGACGCTGAGGCTGTCCGCATCCGCAGTGCGTTAACGCAGATCTGCGATGCGGCTATGCCCAGGGTGCGGCGTCTACCTCCGAGCCAGGGGGTCTACTGGTGGTCCCCAAGACTGGCGGACCTTCGTGCGGCGTGCTTTAGTGCCCGAAGGTTCTACACCCGCAGCCGGCGGCGTCACCGTGACGCTGAGCGGGAGGGCCAGCTGTACGAAGCGTACCGCGATGATGACGGTCCGCAAAGATGCTGGACGGTCTCGACCGTGACCCCTGGGGTCTCCCGTATCCCGCGTCGCTGAACAAGCTTCGCGCGCAGGCACGGTGTTCTTACTGTTGAGGCTCTCTGGCCCGTATTGACGAAGTGGATGGAGCGGCGGCACGCGGCCTCTTTCCGGTTGGTGCAGGTGTTGTCAGGGCACGGCTGCTTCGGCAAATACCTACACACGATCGTACGGAGGGAGTAGACACCGTCCTGCCACCAGTGCGGCAGTGATGAGGACTCGCGCAACACACGCTGGAGGTCTGCGTGACCTGGCTGTGTGAGGCTGTCATCTCGCAGAAGGAGGCCGTGGAACGATTACGGGAGGATTCCCGTGACCCGGGCCGCCGCCAGCAGCCGGAGCGGCGCAGGCGCAAGTATCTGCGCCTGATGCCGCCCTAACCGAGGCTTCGGGTGATCGGACCAGGGAATTGTCCGGTCACCCGACGTGAGGCCACCGCGTGAGGGCGACGGCATCGACACGAAAGGAACCCGCAAGGGTATACCGCCGGGCCGGCCATTGAAGACAAAGATCGGGTACCGGTGGCCCGCTCGCACGGCGAAGAGAGGTGTTCGCAAGGTGGGTCCATGGGGTTGCGTGCCGCCTCTTCTGTCGCCCCGGACGATTTGTCGGGGCGCGACCATACCCATAGTCCACCTTGCGGGATATGGGACGGTATACTTGTGGTTAAAGTAAGATTGGTGTCACGAACTCGCTGCTCGGTCTTAACGGTTTATTTTGATTACCAAATTATTGTATAAGAATTAAATGTTGTTAACAATTGAATAAAACACTACAAGACATTGCTCGTTGCTTTGTGCTCGCATTTTACCCTGATGAAGCCCACTAAATCTGCAACAACAACTAATGACGACATCAATGGAAACGACGCTTCTTCGACACATATATATATATATATATATATATATATATATATATATATATATATATATATATATATATATATAGGCTATATATATATATAGCCTAGCCCACCGCATTCGTAACGAAGACGTAAGAGAGCGAGTAGGTTTGAAAGAGAGTATTGGTGTAAAGATGCGAAAGGGAATGCTCCGATGATTCGGACATGTGGAAAGAATGCCGAACGAACGTTTGGTTAAGAAGATACACAATGCGAAAGTGGAAGGATGTAGGTACCGGGGGAGACCGAGACTCACCTACCTAGACCAGATCGGTCATGTACTGCAGGAAGATGGAGTCAAGAGTCTCCGAAACCGGCGAGCGTGTTTGAAGAGAATTATGAATGTTGAGGAAGCGAGTGAAGTATGCAAGCATAGAGTTCTCTCTCTATATATATATATATATCCCAATAATGGTCATGACCTTCTCAATGATAAAAGTGGCTTGCTAACCCACGCTTGTTCCAAAGAATTTTTCAAATTTTCCTTCTCTTGCAGTGACATTATTTGCTTACATCTCTAAATCTCTTAAACACTAAAGAGACAGAAAGAAGCCGTGAACTGTATTGTTACTCAGTTACTAGACAGAAAACGCATTGGCCTACTCCGTTAAAATTGGCCTATACAAAAACGTGGGCCAGATCGCGAGACATAATGTTTACGCGTGTTTTGTATGCTCTGCCGTTTCCTTTTTTGTAAGGAAAATAGCTTAAAGTTAGAAAGAAAGAAGGAAAAAGTACTTTATTTGGTTTTACCATTCAAGAAGATGATATTATAAGATTAAAAAAAAAATAATATATAAACATGATTTCAAAAAAATATTATACAAACAAAAGTAAAGACAAAATGGTATTGGGCTTGTTACGCAGACGTAGTCAGGAACGTCGCTAGTTAATCACGTTACCTCAATATCAGAAATACCAATTGCAATACTCAACACAGGTGAATACAGAGAATGCTGAAACAGGAACACCTGCCGAAAACAACACAAAATGACGAATTCTTATGTGAAGCGAATTGATGAATTCTTATATGAACGCTCGTCACTATATAGTCGATCGCCGACATAGTCACACCTTAGTAATTAAATTATAGTAATAATTATCTTAATTTTGTAATTTTAAATTAATATTTAATTATATTATCCTACATTGGCTTTTTGTTGCATCCTATGCTGCCACTGCTCTTAACTGGCTCAACTAGTGGCCGGGAATGCAGCTTATACAAGATACTAAACACACTTATATTACTGCTTTCAAAACATAAAAGATAGTGTTATATTATGTATTGTCATTTTATGTACCTACTTGGTAAATAATATATGGAGAAATAAAAAAATATATATTTAAGAATATCACATAGTGTGTGTAAAGTAACACAGATTATTAGTAGGTACTGCAAATAACGATACTAGACGCTTAGAATAATAACATATAGAAACCAATTTTGTGCATAATATTTGACGCCACTAATTTGGTGTCAGAAATGTCACCCTCGTCATTGTGTTCCATTTTATAGTAGTGTGCTTTTATACTCGTGTAATCGCTTGCACACTAACAGGATTTTTAGCTTCATTTTTTTAAACAATTAATGTTCAGAACTATCCTTCTATGTGTTTTAATTCTAAGACTAGATGTTTGTTTTTCTCCTTACAACATTATGTTCCATTTTTTACATACATACATACATACATATCATCACGCCATATCCCTTGCAGGGTAGGCAGAGAGAACAGAGTGCCAGAGAACTCTATCTCTGCATACTTCACTCGCTTCCTCAACATTCATAATTCTCTTCATACACGCTCGCCGGTTTCGGAGACTCTTGACTCCACCTTCCTTCAGTACCTGACCGATCTGGTCTAGGTAGGTTAGTCTCGGTCTCCCTCGGTACCTACATCCTTCCACTTTCGCATTGTATATCTTCTTAACCAGACGTTCGTTCGGCATTCTTTCCACATGTCCGAACCATCGGAGCATTCCCTGTCGCATCTTTACACCAATACTCTCTTTCATACCTACTCGCTCTCTTACGTCGTCGTTACGAATGCGATCGGTCAGCCTAACTCCACAGATTTTCCGAAGAGATCGCATTTCGACCGCATTAATTTTACTTTCATACTCTTTTCTGCATACCCAACTCTCGCTTCCATACAGTAATGTTCCATTTTTTAATTATTTATTATTAATAACACATTGTGCTACTAGTACGTAAATTAAAGTTCGAGGCCTCAATTTGAAGAATAACATACACATTTTTGAAATAAAACTACTTTTCGGTCACGGGAGATCAGTCATGATCACTGTAAAGTTTTCGAAACGTCGGGAAATTAAAAATCAAATACAAACGCGATAGAATCCGTAAAAGTAGTTTTCTTTCAAATGTGTAACACTCGCGGAAACATCAGAAAACGTTATACACATTTTTATGATAATTTTAAATTGTAGACAATTTATAAACATGTATTTAATGCTATAAGACAGAACATTTGGCCGTTAATAATAAATACGAAATAAAAACAAAAGTATGAAAAAGAATATATTTTATTTATTAAATGATAATTAACAAAAGATAATCAAGCTTCATTTCTACATATGATGGCATGTCATTGCACATCATTGCACCAATAGTTTACAGGGGCAGCTGAAATTAAAAAAAAATGTTAATGACGATTCTGTTATATTATCTAGATCCGGGATGTAACTCAAAACAGAAACTAACTGGACATTAAACCACCTAGTTAGTTTTTAATAGTTAAGCAATCATCTTAGCTCATATATGTTCGCTGTTGGGCTCGACCCTCCTTCATAATGGGAGTGAAATTGACCTACTATACCATGCTGATCAGACGTGTTGAAACAAAACCCTATGTTTTGTTTCAAATTTTTCTTCTCTTACATATATGTTATATGCATTTTATATCCTATAGTCGTCTCTTACGATCACCACGGATAAAATAGGGGGTGGTAAATTGTATTCTTTCTCTGTCACCACACGGACCAGTTAAGCAGTAAATAAGTTTAATTTTAATTTCAAGTTCTCTCCTGGGTGGTTCAGAATACTATTAGAGAACTTTACTTTTCTATGTGAGTTGTAAGAACTGCCTAGAGGATCACTAAGAAGATGGGTAACAGTACTTTCCTGGGAAACCTCTAACATCGTTTGCGATTATGAATCTACCAAGTGTGATGTGGGTGTTATTGGACTATTGGATTGAATTGAATTTTCAGTTGCATTCGAATGCATGATGGCATAGTAGTTAAGATACCGATCTACCGTGCCAAGTGTCGAAAGTTCGATTCCCACGCAGGACAATTCTATGAGCGATCTATAAATTGTCGTTCTGAGTTTGGTTATATGATTATTTCTAAAGTCCCCTGCAACACAAGAATTATTTCCTTAGTGCAGGTTGGTGTATTTAAAAAAAGAAGGGAAGGAAGAAAGAATGTCATCTTTATAGCATGGGCAGCGGACACGAATTCTACCAAATTATCATTACATGTGAGTGTCACAAAACAGAAGAACAAGAGCCGTGACAGTCATAACTTTCCTACGGTGAGTTTAGTTTACTTATAATATATCTCCGTTTGTGAAATTTCGTGAAACCTTTCCATATACAAAATTCTATGCAGCATACTTTACATAAATTTCACCTGTATTATAAACGCTGTCATGCCAACCCAGTAATGAATTCCCTTGAGGGCTGGATGATAAAATACAACTTAGTTTTTGTTTTACCTGATCTTTGTTCTGCAGGAGACAAGTCATTAGGTGTTTTGCTCTGTCACAAACTTCTGTTCCATCAGTGACAGGTTCCTCATTCACTGAAAAATATAAGTATATATTACATTCATTTCTTATTTTTTAGATCATATCCCACTATTGAGCACAAGCCACCTAGAGGTGGATTATAGATAATGGAACGGCAATTGGAATATTACACCTATATATGTTTATAATTTATTTTTGAATTTTTTTTTTTTTTTTTTTTTTTTTTTTTTTTTTTTTTTTTTTTTTTTTTTTTTTTTGAATTAATAGCGGTAAATTTAATATAATAAGACTAAATATACTTACAAATAGAAATAAAAGAAGAAACAAAAGGCGCAATCAGGCATCGAAAAATTCCTCCGCATCACTGTCCACTGGTAATGTGCCCAGAAGGCTAGCAGCATTGCCACGTTGAATGGCAATGCTAACCTTTTGTGCAAAATATAGGCCAGCCCTCTGATCACGTGAAGCAGCGATTAATTTTTTTGCGATCTCTTTAAATAAAATGCGCGCATTGGGACCCCAAGGCCCAAGAGTTTCGACCCCAAACGGCTCGAAAATATAATTTCCAATAAGGTTATTATACTTTCGCCGTTTGAGCTTCTCTGCAGATGCGGCAGCAGCGCCAGCACAACCTGACGTGTTTGGAAGATGTGATGGCGCAAGGGTGTCAACGCAGGTCGCGTCCCACACCAAAGGCCTACCCATCCTCCAGGGCAGCAAAGACATGCCGTCCGGTCTCTTACCATCGTCGCGTACCAAGCCGTTGGGTTCTTTAACAGCTGGTATACCGGCGGTGACAAGAGCTAGACGGATAATTTCGTTGATATTGGCATGCCTTGATATTCTACCTGCGCTCCTGCCGCACGATAGGCCGTGGTGTCCGAGACTATCAACTTGCTGTCCACAGTGACATTGATGCGGAGAAAGAACTGGAACACCCAAACGAAGGCAAACTGCAATACGGAAGGTAGTATCATCCAGCATAGTACCTATACTGGGTGACGGTAGTGCCTGTATCCAAATACCAGATTCCCATTCTGACACAGCCAGCAAACGAGCGCGCTCTGCAGATCCAACAGATGTATTTAAGAGATTTTCTCTAATTGCTCTGCAAAGCGGCAAGTCCCACTGTCTCTGAGAGAGAGGGTTGGTGGGCAAGTCAGTGTTTGGACAAGCCATTTTCCAAGCATTCAAAGCATCAGTCTTGCATAATACTTCTGAATTAACCAGTGTGCGCATTAAAATTTTCCTGGTTAATTCTTCTGTGCTATGGACCGATGATAGGAACGCCGGTAAGCTCACACTGGAAATTTTGCGTATGCCAAGTCCACCTAAGTGAACCGGAAGTGATGCTTGTAGCCATGCTCGATCATTTAGATTTACATTTAAAATTTTACTCAGAGTGGTTCTAATAATATTATCAATTTTTTCTAAAAGGTTTGAATGTTTAAAAAACTGAGATGATCTTATTGCATACGTAAATTTTGGGACAAAGAGACAATGTCGAATAATGGTAAAAGCAGAATGTATATTGATTTTGAAAAGGCGATCCGAAACTGTATTAAAATTTTGTATCTTCTCTTCTATGAAAGAGTTGTAGGCATCTTCAAAGATAGGAGACCCAAGGAGGCGCAAGGAACTTCTTTCTATTATTTGAATGTTTGGAGCCAAAACGTTAAATTTTTGAAAAACTGATTCTTTGACTGTATTTTTGTTGAAAAATATTTCACATTTTGATGTATTTAAAACTAAACCTATTGATTGAAATTTATTCTGTAAAAAAGCCAAATCTTGAAGAACTGTATCTGCGTTGCCTCCAAGGGTTCCGTCATCTAAATACCAGACGTTCAATTCTGAATTTAGTTGCCGAATAATTGGTTGTATAGCCAAACTAAAAATGACTGGTCCAAGAGGGTCACCCTGTTGACAACCAACCGCCGATTCTAAAAGATTGTCTTTATATAGTAATTTAGAAGGATATCGGTAACATTGCCAAAGAAAGTTAAAAATTTTTGGTGTCTCTAATTTTGCTTGTGACAGCAGGGTGTCCCTATTCACTGAGTCTTTTTGAATTGTTTCTATTTTACTTTCTTTTTAAATTTGATTTTTATTATTTATTTTTATTACCAAGGATATAATTACGAAACTTAAATACAATAAATACTAATTAAAATAATTCAACTTAAAAGTTAAATTTGCGAAAAATTCTACTTTTTGGTCAAATCTTAATTTATTAATTATTAGCCTTTCTGCGGCTAACAATAGTACATTAACAAAAAAAAAGGTAATAAACACATTTGTTTATCGTTTCCTGACTGGGTCATTACCCATTTAAGCCGTTTATTAGCGTCGCAATTGGATTTGGTAAAATATTTATTTTTGATTACTTGAATAAAATATGATTGATTTTTAAAAAGACATACAAATAAACTATATACACACCTGAAGCGCATTTATTTGCTACAGCCTCAAATTTTGTGATATGCTCTTCATTCTTAACGAATTCCTTGATTTTGCTTTGAACAACTGTTGGGTCGTATTTGCCTTCGCTGTTTATCTATACCAATACAATAATAACAATATTTTAAAAATAATATAGACATCGTTACTGGACCGTAGGCTAAATAATTTTCTGGCTACTATTGAGGGGCTAATTCGTAGGATTATATATACATAGTCTCGCAGAAATTCGATATACAATTGCTACTGCTCTTCATTCAGTGAGCGAATGAGTGAGCGTCCAAAACTTCAGGAGAAGGCAGGCTATAAGCTTGGTATTACAGAGATACATGAGCGGTAGTTATCATCTATCATCAGGTGAGCTGCTTACTCCAATACCTTCAGAGGCATTAAAATATATTCTTCTTTAGTCTCTTATAACATCACATTGTGTATACAAACATTCTCCATAACGTAAAGAGTATTGACCTACTATATCCCACTAATAAGTCCTTTTCAGATAATACATATCCCAGTTTTAGTTTCTAGTTATGCAATATGAGAAAAATTAAGTTACTATATTATGGTGGTCGAAAATGGTTTTATTTAAAGTTTTTCTTATCTTGCAATAACGTTACCTGATTAACAAATAATGTGGTGAATTGTATTCTCAATTCGGAATACTGTTCGAAGTACACCAATAAAATATATACAATGCTTTGCCGCGTAGTGATGGATTAGAAATATAATGTGTCACCAATATTTGCTGCTGGATTTCTAATGAAACGACTTAAAACTAGCTAAACAAATAGCATTACTTTCAGATAAGGAAAAGTCTAATTCATTTAGAATATATAGATAATAAAACGATTTTCTCTCGTTTTGGAGGTAGCTTGTATGGCTTTATATGACTAAGAAGAAGAAGAATGTAGCACGCTAGCCAACTGAGTTATAAAATTTCGTTCTAATGCAGATAAGCTTGGCCTCTAGTTTAATGTTTGTAGATACATAACGTATTAATCGTACTGTGCTACTGGTTAATCCTTGAGCTGTGGTCTGACTTGCTCGGTGGCTTGGCTTGGTTTACCAGGAAATATGATAATTTTGTATTGACTATTCTCATCTAGTAGGATTCTTTAACTAAAAAAACCCATTCAGACACCTGCAGACTCTGCTGTAGAGGCATTACGTCAAAAATTAAGATATTATTACTGAAATAAATACTTACAACGTCGGTTTTCTTGAGCAGACATCCAATAAAACAAGAGTTAAGGCCTTCAGGACTTTTAGACTCCTTAGCTGCTTTAAGTTGATCGTCAGTGACACTATACTCTTGGGAACATTCGGTTAGAACAGGCTGGTAGGCTTTGAGCAATGCCTGCCTGATTTCGTCGGAAGCCTATAAAAAATACAAGAATATGTAAATATTTTTTTAAAATGATAGAATAAGACTGTTTTACTCATTTAAGATCATCATCTCAAATAGGGATAAACACGTAAATGTAGTATTCTGGATAGCGTTGGAACGTCGCTAAAGATACCCGAAAGAGTAATTCGTTAGAAGGCGCACCGAGATCGAATACGCTCGGTATTCACTGATTTTGAAAAAAAAATCTATTCAATGGCAAGTCAGAAAATTAATCGCTACAATCTCCAATAGACCTTAGAGCACTTAGAAGTAATTTTACTTCTCAATTCTAAAACAATCATAAAATAATTTATTTTTAATAATTTGGGTATGGCATTTGTCAGAATTCTTTAATAATTATTTAACTTTTACAATAAAATACATATATTCTCTTCTAAACACACGGCTGTTGTATGTTCTTCATTAATATGTAGATGTTTTATATGTTAAATATTTGGATGACCGATCTTCGTTCGGTATTTATTTTTCAGTTTGTTTTGGAATATATATTTAAATATAATAAAAAAAAATGTAAGAAAGGGAAATGATCTGAGTCAAGTTCCGGTTTGTCTGGATTAGATTGCTTGATTTTTCAATTGAGCTATATGGGTGTTCTTAACGACAGCGTCAAAATTTGCCTCTATATTTTAATAATTTTCAGCCAAGGAAAGGTATTAATTCGTCAATGCCTGAAAATAATGATAAAAAAAAACAATATTTTCTATAAATGAGTCCTAGCTAGATAATCGCCCCCAGAATCTACTGTATGCTAAATTATTTATAAATTTTATGAACATCGTTGAAGCCGTTTCCGAGATCCCGATTATATGTATTTATATATATATATATAATCGGGACATATATATATATATATACACACATATATATATATATATATATATATATATATATATATATATATATATATATATATATATATATATATATATATATATACACATATATATAAATATATACGAGAATTGTTCGTTTAAATTGATTACATTTATATAAAATATAACTTACAAGTACGCAATTAAAAACCGCAGCTACGGCAAACACAAATAAAGCAATTAACTTAGACATGTTGTTAAAGTTGTACCGTTGACTTTGAAGCTCTGAGTATATGTGATTCCTATTATATCGGCGCCTTATATTTATATAGCTCTTACGACCGTAGCTTATATACAATAGAAGTTCCTTACGTGGATGTAACAACAATATAAAACTGTAAAAAAAACAGCAAAAAACGATATCCTCTTTTTGTATTTGTATTATTCATTTAGAAATATGCTTTGAATTATAAATGACATGTCATTTTAGATATGTGTTTTCTTTATATCCGTGTTTTGAAATATTATATTAGAATTAGATTAATCTAGCGTCTCAGTCTCAAACGGACCTCATTCGAATAAAAAATTAGGCTGTATTTATAAAAAAACCTAATAATATTATAAATGTGAAAGTTTGGGAGGATGTTTAGATTGAACATATATGGATCAAAAATTGGGACTTAGATAGAACATTTCTTGAATTAACACTTAAAATACTTTTTTGTCCCAGTGTGTTCATTTGGGCCAATAATTAAACTTTTGGAAAATTGCTTTTTACGCGACCCAAGCTGCGGGCAGAAGCTGGTGTGTAATATTTTATAATTATTGTTTTTAATGCAATGGCGCAATTATCAATTTTATGTATAAAAAAAAAGTAATCCTAATAATGCAACGTTTTATGTGCGTACATCAAATAATTTGAGATATTGTACTTACTTGACAAAATTACTTGAATGTAATGAATTTAAGCTTAGGTATAATAAATCTCGTCAAAATTTTTACTGCAAGACGACAATAAGTTTCGCTTAGCGATCTCCCAAAATTGTACGGTGTGAGTATTCAGAACTTAAAAGGCAGGTGACGGTCACAGGATGAGTTATATCGTGCTATGTTACCTTGCTGCTACTCAGATGGCCAAATAAAACTAAGTCAGACCAAAGCGCAGAAGCAAAAAGAAAAGGGCTAAAATAACTAAATATAATGATTTCTAATGATTACGCGAGTGTTACACATTTGAAATAAAACTTCTTTTACGGATTCTATCGCGTTTGTATTTGATTTTAATTGCTCGACGATTCGAACACTTTACAGTGATCGTGGTCACTTTAAAGTGTTCGAAACATCGGGAAATTAAAAATCAAATACAAACGCGATGGAATCCGTAAAAGTAGTTTTATAGCTCAATATTCTAGTAAACCGTACAAAACGTAACAACATAATATGTACAATTGTTATGAAATACATATGTATGGAAGTCATAAAAGCCTAGAAATAATCTTTAACAAAACACCAAAGATTTTTCAAGGAGATTAGCTAGAACAGTGGCTTCTCCCGCCTTTTATACACGTCCTCCACTTTATCAGGATAAAAAGCAGTCTATATCATTTCGTATAACACTAACAAAATTCATAATGATCATCAATGCTTATAGTATAAAAAAAAATGTGCACCAAGCAATTCACTAATATTAATGCCAATAACACTTTTTTCTTTTATTCGTGCTTTTTAATCTAACTATTGTAAATATTTCTCACAAATATACAGATTACCTTAAAGAAGAAACAATAAAAAACACAAGATCATGAGAAAAAAATATAGAACCTCAAATTATTCGCAAACAATATTCTATCTGTTTTTAAAACCGGCAAAAGGAAGTATTATCCTTGAGCAATATCTTAAACTTGCAAGCAAATATAAACAATGTTAATTAAAATTTAACTTATTCACACCTTTATAGATCTATAATTATATTTACATTTAAACACCATTTTGTTGTTACATGGTGACGGCTATGAATACTACAAAGTACAAACTCTTAAAGTGCTGTTGAGTTTCGTTGTAATAATGAGATCGAAATCAAATGATTTCAATAGAAATCTATTACCTACAAAATAATATGTAAAAAAAACTTCGGTTATATATTATAAGAATGTTTGCGTTTGACAAAATAGTTATTAATATACTCAAAATTTTTATTATGTATCCATTCACAGTCAACGTCCACTGCAGGACATATGTCTTCTGAACGAGTGGGGGATAATTCCATAATCATTACGCTTGACTGCCGTCTTGGTTCGTAGTTGATTTTATGGATTACCCATAGCAGTCCTTGAATTAATTTCTATAACTCTAGGGTTACTTACCCTTGATGAGAAGTAGTGATCATACATTGTATTCTTATTACGTCATAACGAAGGGGTAACTGTTAATTATATCTTTATAAAGTGTATTGTGTCACGATTTAAAAAAAGTAGTGTAATGTTTAAGAATACCAACCTTTACACTGCTCGTGGGTGTTGTGTAAAAGACAACTAAGAGCTTTACCTCGACCTAGGTCAACTCCATCTGATGCTGTCTAGTCTATTGACCAGACAGCATCACATTATTACATTATCAAATTGAGTTGACGTCAGGCAAACGGCCGATCATACCTAAAACATTAGCTAAAACTTTTGCAATATGTACAATGGAAGATGAGTAGATATATATTGCGTCATCATATATCCCACTGCTGGGATTGAGCTTCCTCTACAATAGAAGGGAAAGCGACCTACTATCCCATGCCTACATCCCAGGTCAGACGGTTTGGTACTTGGTTTTCTTCCAAGTTTTCATTGTCTTATACAGATGTTATATGCATATTATATCCCTTAGTCGTTTTTATTGACACCCACGGCCAAAATAAGGGTTAGTGATGAATTGTATTCTTACTCTGTAAGTAACCACGTGACAAACTTTTTTTTAAATACATGTAACTCAATTACCATACTTCTAAGCTTTGTTACTCCCAAATTGTATTTGAATCGGATTCCTAGTGAAACTAAATTCGTCAATATACCTATATTTTTTGACTACTGATATCTAATCTCTACAATGAAAAGTGATAACGTTATTTTAACGTTAGAACAATGCTCTAAGCACTTGATTTTAAAAAAATATCGAAAATATTTTTATTTATATACAAGAAAAGGAAAACCAGACATAAAACCCTACACCAGGCTGTTTGATTAGCGTGATATTATTACCCATTTCACTTTTGTGCCTTCTCTAAGTAATTATATTCATATTGTGATGGATCATCATTCATTATTCTCCTACTCTTATCCCAATTACTTGGGGTCGATACAATATGTACTCTTTTTTCATAGTACATATTGTAAAATTTATTGGCAATAGTTTTATGACCGGCCGCCTGCCAGACGTCAACCCTCCATGAGAATGTAATTGTTGACCCAACGGCATCAGATGGAGTTGGCCCAAGTCATTATAAGCCTCTTAGTCGTCTTTTACGACATCCACGAGCAAGTTAAGGGTTGGTAGTATTCGTAGCCGCTACCATAGAGCTATACCATATTGTGATGGATAAACAGTATAAAATGTACACAGGAATCGCAGAATTGCAGATAACATTAAAAGTCAAACACAATATTGAACCCTATTGCTAACCATTGGCCCGTTAAAATAGAGAGCCAAATTCTCAACATAATATTTTTATCTTATAACCATTTAGATGCAAGTAATGTCATAATTATATGCATTCAAATAACAGTTCATCGTGACTAAGTCATTATATTCTTAATTAAAGTGGCTTTTTTACTGCTTACAATTAAATAATCAATTTCTCATAACAATACACTCAATATCAAATAACGACTTCTCCTGATTTATTTCGGATTATACGTTATTGCAATATAGGTTATCATCATCATCATCATCTCAGCTCATATATGTCCCACTGTTGGGCTCGAGCCTCCTCCATAATGGGAGGGAAATTGACTGGAAATTAACCTACTATACCACGCTGGTCAGACGTGTTGGTATAGGGTTTTATTTCGAGGTTTCCTTCTCTCGCATAGATGTTATATGCGTTTTATATCCCTAAGTCGTCTCGTACGATCACCCACCGGTGAGATAGGTGGTGAATTGTATTCTTACTCCGTCACCGCACGGAAAATAATATAATATAGGTTATATATGTAATTAAATAAGCGATACGTGGCTAAAATTTTATCGATTATTGAGCAGAAAAACCAAAGTCTTTTCACAAAATCTAATGTTAAATTTCGCGCCACAAAAATTAAGGAATCGTTCTTGGTTGTCTGCTAAATTGGTGAGCATTTCCTCGTGATCGTATGGTTTGAGCATATAAAAAATACATAGGAATTGAGAACTTCCTCGTTTTTTAAAGTCGTTTAAAATGAATATGCGATGCCTTATTAAGAAGTCAAAACTCATCAAGTTTTAGATTTTTTGTTATTACGCAAAAACTACTGCATAGATTTGAATGCAATTTTGACTAAATGTATTGTAAGAAGTCTCTCTTAAACTTATATTTAGGATAAAAAATAATAATAAAGCTTAAAATAATAAATATCTTATCGATCAAAGTATGGTATAATTAGTTTAATCATCATCATCATTTCAGCCTACCGCCGTCCACTGCTGGACGTAGGCCTCCCTCAGGGGATAACGCCGCCTGGTGAAATCTTAGGCGATATTTTCGACTCCCACGGTCAAGCAAGGGGTGGTGACACTTGTATTCTATCCCATCGCCACACAGCGAAATCAGTCATAAGTATATATATTATATATCCACGAGGAAATCAGTTTATTATATAAATCAAAATCAATCAAGCTAAGTAAATTATTATATATCATTGACATTCCAGCAGTTGTTTCACAAAAAACTATTGTCTTTCCATTGTTATTAGTTAATCAATTAGATTCACGGTACTCGAAGGCCTTTATCATGCAGGATATTAGTACTATGACAATTCATTGTTTTAGTATAAAACCCACGAAACCCCCGGGTTAACCATCAGATTACAACTAACAATATAGCTGATTTTACTTCTTTTTATTTGATTTAAATAACAAAATTAACTATGTTCAAATCTGTGATTACTTTTGGTATTCTAGTGTCATTAAGTTTGATATCGGTAAGTAAATACTAATTACTGAAACTTAACATTTAATATACTTGATTATTTATAAAAACCCGATTACCAGCGAAAAATGATAGTCACAAGTGGGATTCGAACTCACACTTATTGGAAATACGTTCAAATCGTGCTGCCACATACACCACCGTGAACTATTGTAGGACATTCAATTCTCGCATCGTATTATATTTTCGTCTTTATGGAGACGTGTGCCATCTTCCCTACCCGACATTGTACAGACTTAATACTCAAACTTTGCAGTTAGAATTGTATTAAACGATGACACAACCCTGTTATTATATAATCGGATTTTTATAAAATACTGTTAACTAAACTAACTTTAACTAAACTAAATCGGTAAATAAAATACTATTAACTAAACTAACTTTAACTAAACTAAATCGGTAAATAAAATACTATTAACGAAACTAACTTTAACTAAACTAAATCGGTAAATAAAATACTATTAACTAAACTAACTTTAACTAAACTAAATCGGTAAATAAAATACTATTAACTAAACTAACTTTAACTAAACTAAATTGGTAAATAAAATACTATTAACTAAACTAACTTTAACTAAACTAAATCGGTAAATAAAATACTATTAACTAAACTAACTTTAACTAAACTAAATCGGTAAATAAAATACTATTAACTAAACTAACTTTAACTAAACTAAATCGGTAAATAAAATACTATTAACTAAACTAACTTTAACTAAACTAAATCGGTAAATAAAATACTATTAACTAAACTAACTTTAACTAAACTAAATCGGTAAATAAAATACTATTAACTAAACTAACTTTAACTAAACTAAATCGGTAAATAAAATACTATTAATAAACTGTGTAACGTGCAGCTTATTACATAATTGCCTTTATTATTATCTTTTTATCATCAACATCCTGTCTTAGGTCATTTAATTAGGGTTGACACTATGTGCTCTTGTTACATTGTACATTATCGCACATACATCATGGTAATCAAACGACATCAAATGAAATTGACCCAGGTCTATGTATAGTTCTTAGTCATCCTTTAGGACATCTATGAAGAATAGAAAGATTGGATGTATTCGTAGTCGCTACCACACAGCTGCTTGACCCTCCTAATATAAATGGTTATGATTTATTTAAACACAAGCGGTCATAATTTACATACATTTAATGTTGTTAATTAATTAATTCATCAACATCTTGATTGAAAAGTAATATCAAAATCAGCATGACTATGCATATTTTGAGGTAATTTATCAAATTACATACAATGTATAAATTTATATTGATATAATTTAAACCAAATTTAGACACAACTTATTTATGGGATCACCAGGGCCATGGATAGTAGCACTTTTCTGGTTAATCTTTAATTCTACTGCGATCATCATTATGCCCACCAAGCGTGGCTATTATTCTCTATTGGGGAGGCTTATAAGCAATAAAGGACGAGGAATACAAAAGAGTCAAATTTGAAAATCTTTCGTTTGCTACTTAAAACATCTGTATTGTAATCTTTTTCTTTTTTTTTATTAACAGGCTATCACCGATGAACAAAAACTTCAAATTCAGAACAAATTTAAGGAAATGTCATCGGAATGTATCAAAGAACATCCTTTAACAAGTGATGATTTGAACTCTTTCAATCAAAAAGTATTTCCTGCAAGCGAATATGCCGGCTGTTTTACTGCTTGTATCTTCAACAAACTTGGAATTGTAAGTTGAAAAATAAATCCATATTATACTTAAGTATATAGGCTGATCGATCGCATTCGTAACGACGACGTAAGAGAGTGAGTAGGTATGAAAGAGAGTATTGGTGTAAAGATGCGAAAGGGAATGCTCCGATGGTTCGGACATGTGGAAAGAATGCCGAACGAACGTCTGGTTAAGAAGATATACAATGCCAAAGTGAAAGGATGTAGGTACCGGGTGAGACCGAGACTAACCTACCTAGACCAAATCGGTCATGTACTGAAGGAAGGTGGAGTCAAGAGTCTCCGAAACCGGCGAGCGTGTATGAAGAGAATTATGAATGTTGAGGAAGCGAGTGAAGTATGCAAGGATAGAGTTCTCTGGCACTCTGTTCTCTCTGCCTACCCTGCAAGGGACATGGCGTGATGGTATGTATGTATATATGTACTTAAGTAAATATGTACAGTTAAAAAACAACTCTTTTTTTCCTACTATAGTGTAATTCATTCTTCACCATTATCGTCATCTCAGCTCATATATGGTCCGCTATTGGGCTCGAGCTTCCTCTGTAATGGGAGGGAAATTGACCTACTATACCACGCTGGTCAGACGTGTTGGTATAGGTTTTTGTTTTGAGTTTTCCATCTCTTGCATAAATTTTATATACGTTTTACATCCCTTAGTCGTCTCTTACGATCACCCACGGGTAAGATAAAGAGTTGTGAATAGTATTCTTAGTCCGTCGCCACAGGGATTATAATTCATTAATTTTCTTAAAGGCATAACTTTCCATTGGTGAAAGAATGTTCAAAATCGGTTAAGTGGTAAGGTGTGAAGATGTACCAATACACAAATAAATTAATAATTACATTTATTACTTGCAATATGTCTTGCTAAATGTTAAAAATAATGGTTTTAAAGTTGTTACTTTTTATAATGCATTGGAATATTTTTCGATATATTCATTTAATGTTTTTATCTCGAATTAAGGAATCGACATTGTAATTCTTTTATAATTAACAGTATGTAATAATTTTTTAGTCTTCGTAATTACTCATACTTTGCTCTATCATGTGATATGAAATTAACAAAATACATATAGAATCGGTAAATCGACTGCACAGATGGCGTAGTGGTTAAGATACCAAACTTCCGTGCCAGAGCCGTGGGTTCGATTCCCACGCAGGATAATACTTTGTGCGTTCCACATTGATCCACAGTGTTTTTTTTTCTTGGTCTACGAGTCCGGGTGTAATTTTTCTGCCTTTATTGCGTGTTTGTAAAGTCCCCCACAATATAAAAATTATTTCCTTGATGATTTTTAAAATAAAAAAAAATCCATTACATTTATCTTATATAACTATTTTTTTTTGTTTCTTTTAAATTAAATATGTATTCCAATCAATATTTTTAAAATATTCCAATGCAAGGGTTAGTTAGTTCCTTTAGGCTATAGTATTTTAGTCTATTATTAAATAGAACCGGCTTAGGTTAAGGTAATAATAGGTAGATACCTAATATAGGTATAAGTCTCGGTATTTATTATAACACAAGTTTATTAGCCGGTGATTAATAACAATGTAATATTTATAACTATTTAGTTGTCAATGTCAATTATTATAGAACGTTAGTCAGATTTAAAACATGCTATTGCGGTTACCTACTGTGCCGTATTTAATATTTTTTCTTTAACTGGTTTTATGAGATGTTAGCAGTTGATAAAATGGTAATGGAATTCCCTAATTATACGTGTGGTTTATAATCACAGCAAGATTAAAGTTTTTATATGTCATTGAAATATATTCGCATAGATATTTTTTTATTTCCATGTCCTTGTATACTCGTATTTTAGTTATAGTTAGAACCCAAGTATAAAAATGTTGAATATTGTCTTATTTTTTTTTATTAGATGACTCAACAGTATTAATAGTTTGCCCAAACTACTTAATACTTTCAAACAATTCTGCTAATAAAAAATTACTGGCACATGTAGAGTGCCTCAGCAATTTTTAATAGCACTAAATTTGAAATGTATTTAACATATATTATATTGAGTTTTGAATCTTTTTGTGATGGATTAAGATAACAATATTTCTACCCTTAATTTCTAGTGGCTGTCGTAAAATCTGTCTAAGAAAACAAACAAATGACTGGGCATAGCTTATACCAATTTTGTGGGGAGCCTTATAAGGCTCCCCACATGTAAAAATGTTGTATATATACAACAATGGATGTTGTACTGATCGATAAATAATGAATTAGAAATATTATAGTAAAAATCATTGTCGTAACCTTAAAACAAGATCTTATACTTGTATTAACCCATCCGGCTAGTCAATAAGCAGTCAACATATATGTAGATCAATTTCCCGCTAATTATGGAGGAAATCTCTGTCTAATAGAAAAAAAACATTTGAGCAGAAGAAAAAGAAGGGCAAACCATCCGGGTGGGTCAAAATAAGACTATAGGAAGAAGTGTAAATCTTAATTTAATATTTTTATTCCAATATTTTTTGTAGTTTGATGACAAAGGGACAATGTCACACTCAGCATTCGAGAATGCAAAAATTTTTGAAGAGGAAGAACATTTAAAAGAAATTGGAGAGTTCATTTCAACATGCTCTAAAGGTTTGAATTTTTTATCCAATTTTTATATTTTCACACCTACCGTTTTTATTAGCTTATGTGTGCGTATATTAAGTGAAAACTTATTGTGAAACATAATTAGTGATATAATAATAATAAAAAAGTCAGCAAATATACTAAACTCTTCTATTTTGATTTGAGTATAGCAGAATAAAAGGTTTTAGTCAATATGGTGGAAGAAAACATTTGAAAAAGAATACAAATTCTGGTCCAGCTATGTTTGACCTTACCCAATCTTTAGGAGGGTTCAAAAGGGCGGCCATAACTCAAGACTCAAGACAAAACTCGGCACCGGTGGTCCCCTCAACAATGTATTATTAGAACATTAGAAACTACATATATTCTTTGCCTATTAGCATTTGTCATTACATCTCTAAATTATACCCTCATATGAATGGCATGTTGTTGCAGGCTGTATGGTAGCGGCTACGAATACTACCAACCCTTACTTTGCTCGTGGATGTCGTAAAAGACGACTAAGAGCCTTATAACGACCTGGGCCAACTCTGTCTGATACCGTTTGGTCAACAATTACATTCCCAAAGAGGGTTGACGTCTAGCAGGCGGCCGGTCATAAAACTATTGCCAATAACTTTTACAATATGTACTATGAAAGAAGAGTACATATTATATCGACCCCAAGTAATTGAGATAAGAGTAGGAGAATGATGATGAATGATGATGATGAATGGCATGTTGATTTTCAGTGAACGATGAAGATGTCGATGACGGTGAACTGGGTTGCGATCGTGCGAAACTGGGATACATCTGCTACGTCGATAATTATGAAAAGGTATTTGAATATATTTTTGCATTTAAATTAGAGAAATTTGTTTCAAAATGAGTCCAATAATTAGACATCGTTAAGTAATTTTTATGCCTCTTAATCGGCCACGGATGTTAAGCAATCGGTACGAGCAATCAGTTCAATGGCGATGGGAATAGAACACAGTGAGTTATGTGGGCGCACATCGCCCGGAATGCAACGGATAAAATGTCCACTCTACACAATGTCAGACTGTACTATAAAAAAAAAAGGTATTGCTGATGCATTTAATTGTTTCCTTACCGTAGTCTATTGTGTAATGGACTAATATATCGTGTATTACCATCTCAGTGTTTATATTGTGCTTCCATTGCCATCTTGTATGATAAGATGTCCGTGTGCTGACGGAGAAAAAATACAATTCACCACCTCTCCTATCTTACCCGTGGGTGATCGTAAGAGACGACTAAAGGATATAAAATGCATATAACATCTATGCAAGAGAAGGAAAATTCGAAACAAAACCCTATACCAGGGGTCGGCAACCTTTTGAGTCGGAAGAAAAATTTGAATTTATAAAAGTTTAAAGTTTTTAAAGAGCCAGAGCTAATCCTCGTTAATCAATTCAGAAACATTTTTAAATGTTTTCTTTATAAAATAAATCGTATAGAACATCGAGCGTCGTCGAACGTCGTATAAAACTAAAGAGCCGCAACTTCACATCCAAAGAGCCACATGTGGCTCGCGAGCCGTAGGTTCCCGACCCCTACCATATACCAACACGTCTGACCAGCGCGGTATAGTAGGTTAATTTCCCTCTTATTACGGAGGAGGTCCGAGCCCAACAGTGGAAACATATATGGGCTGTGATGATGATGATGATGATGGTAAGATGACTAAGGGCCGTAAGCATGTCCTCAGTGCAAGAAAAAGAAAATACAAAATAAAATCTGTCTGAATAGCGTGTTACAGTAGACAACTTCTGTACCATTTTGGATAATTTCGTCTAGATTAACAAAATGTTTAAATATACCATGCTTTCTCATACGTGTTGGAAAAATAGAGATAAGGGAAGCAACAAGAATAGGCAGGATAACTCATAGAATACAACACTGCAAAACTTAGAATACCAACCCAACCCTTGTCAATCCGCCTGCAAAACATTGCGATTATGTCATTCAAATTAAGATTACAATATATCACCACTAATTTCTTTTTCCTTTCTCTTGTGTGATCCGTCGTCAATTGTAATTTAATTATAAATACTCAATTACGAAACGAAAAATGATGTCACAAGCGGGGTTCGAACCCGCACCTATTGGGAATCCGGCCCAACCGTGCTGCCACTTACGGGTTGTAACCTGTGCGGTGCTGTGCAAAAAAATTCAGTAATTTGTAATTTAATTACCATGCAGGAATGTTTTTTCTAGTGATTACGTAAAGTAGTTGTCTCGAAACATTGAATTACGTTGTCAAATGAAGGTCATTTAACCGCAACTTAAAAAATAGAACCGAATTAAAATTTTATTCTTGTCATTGTTACATACGGAAAGTTTTTAAAGATTTATAAGACTATACCGTGTGATGATGGTAATTAAGAAAACATTTCATCACCCCCTTATTTCCCATAAGTGTAGTAAATAGTCAAGAGCCATCCCATAATCATTTATTGAATTATTAATCACATTTTTTTTGGCGACGGGCTATGTTATGGTCATACCCCGCTAAATCCGTTCGGGGCGACAGAAGAAGCTGTGCGCGACCCCATAGACCCGCCCTATATGTACCTCTCTTCGCCGAGCGAGCGGGCCACCGGAAAATCATTAACCATACTAGTTGGATTTAATGATTTCTGGTGTTTACGTTAGCGTTCATAGTCATAAGAAGTAGTGTTCATAGTCATGAGAGGACTGTCCTGGCGTGAAGACTGGTTCTCCCTTGAACCTGAACGCTGAAAAGTGTTTGAAACGTCCGGCCATTAAAAATCTAGTACAAGTGTGATGAAATCGTAAAAAAATGTATTACACATAATGGTTGGAGTAATCGTTAATCGAGTAAATTGCACACATCACCAATAGATAGCAAATTAAAACGTCTCACATATGGTCGAGAAAAGATTGTGATATTGGTCACTGCAAATAGGTCCTTTATAGTTTAAATAGTAAAGCATTAAAATGAATGCCCATTAGATTGTAATTCTTTCACTTGTGATAATATCATTTTAATTTTCACAAATAAATTTTATAGCAACTAAGTTTTAATTAGTAGGAGTGGAATCACGTTTTGTATTCTTTATATATTTAAGTAGTAGTTGTCCCGGGAATACACAGTACTAAACACTAAGATATAGGTATATAGATAAGATATTGACTCTTCATTACCTTTTTAAAATACACAATTAAATCAATAGTGGTAGGACCACGCTGTTGACAGTTTTGTGTCTACAGCCGCAATCCGGTCTGTCCGCGGTAGTACCACACTATCGCAGAAGATCGACGTCAGAGCAGGCATTATGCTATTGTGCTCAGTGGAGAGTCAGTACCTTAATAAATTGATCAACTTTTGTTTTAAACTTTTTTGAGTTACTTATGTGCTTTTATTTACAGTTCAATTTCGATATGGCTTTCTAAAGGAGTATGAAGTAACAACTGAAATAAAAACTTTGGCGCAACGTTATGGACAAACTGTTAAATAACTGTTAAGTAACTGTTAAGTAATATATTCATATTACTACATTAGTAGTAACTTAGTTTATTTTAAATGGATTGTGGACTTATTTTTAATTTAATTATATTATATTATGAATAATACTTTCGTATATTTTTATTACCTTTATTCTATTGATAGATGAAATCATTAACAAAACAGTTTCTGAATAAATAACTATATTTAAGAAGTGACGACATTTCCCCGTGCAGTGATGGAATAAGGATATAACCACATCCCTATCATGTCCATGTGGTTTTGATAATTAAGAGATACAATATGCGTATAACATCTATGCTAGAGAAGGAAAACTTCAAACAAAATCTTGTACTAACCCGCCTGACGTGGTGTGGTAGGTAAATTTCCCTCCTATTACGGATGAAGTTTAAGCCTAACAGTGGGATTTATATGAACATATCTTCTTCTTCTTCTTATATATTGGCAATCAGCTACTTATACGAGCTATTGGTGCCAGTGTGAAGTTATAAATATTTTCACGTTTTTAGTCTTTCAGGTTAGTCATTGTTTAAGTCAAATTGTCGCCATTAACAGTGCAATGGCCACACTGTTAATGGTACCTATCTTGTGGGAATTTTGATGGAAAACGAAAACGTTGTAAAGCACTTTTATATGATATTCACTACATCCCAGTAGTTCCACCGCTTCATATTACATAAAATGCCATCAAAATTATCTAATATAACACATTAAAACACTAAGATATCGAATATAATACAAGAGCACCACATGACGTTTTCAAATTCCCGTCAAAAGTATATGAACATATCAATGTTGATGATGTGACCGACAAGCGTGGCATTTGTGACATTACCTTTTTTTATTTTTAATGCTTATGGTGGCAAACGAGCAAGCAGCACACCTGATGGTAAGTGTCACTACCACCCATGGACCTTAGCAATACCAAAGCTTAGGCCACTGCCTACCAATAAAGTCTTCAAACCCACCCAGTTGGGCTTCCGGCTCTCTCGCTCACCGAACGAAGCGCAACAGCACATTGCCATTACTCAGACTTTGATCTTCTGCGAGAGTGTGGTACTACCCCGGACAGACGGCCTGCGGCTGTAGACAGCAAACTGTCAACAGCGTACTCCTACCACTATTAAAAGTTACCTGCAGTAGGGAAGCCTTAGCCAGCAGACGTTAAGTTTGTCCACACCTTGTCCTCTCATGTATCTCTATAAATTTTGTAAGCCGCTTTTCATAAATGGTTTCCATAAATAGCATCAAGATTTAACCATCAAAAAGTCCCGGGCAATGCTTTTAATTGTCTTGAAACCAGCAACAAATTTAATTAAAAAAGAAAACAGGAGAAATTAGAATGATATCACAAACAAATGAGTGAACATACACTTTTAGTTACTAATTGTATCTCTTCTCTTTGATTCTGATGGAATAGTAATCTGGTATGATCGGGGAGAATACAAGCACAAGAAGCTATGGAACAATTGATAGGTTCGTTTGAACTTCATATTCAGATATCTGTGCAGTTTTCGCTCTTCTGGAGAAAACTGCTAAAACATCTGGGTTGCTATTTCTAAATGCTACTTATCATACCCATAAGGCATGCTAACAGTTTACTAGGTAATACCCATATCAGAAATACCAATTTTTATAGCTTACAAAGGTGCATGGTAGACAGCATCTCCATATTCTCATCATCATCATCACAGCCCATATAAGTCCCACTATTGGGCTGGGGCCTCCTCCGTAATGGGAGGGAAATTAACCTACTATACCACGCTGGTCAGACGTGTTGGTAAAGGATTTTGTTTCGAGTTTTTCCTTCTCTTGCAAGGATATTATTTGCGTTTTATATTCCTTAGTCGTCTCTTACGATCACCTACGGGTAAGATAGGGGGTGGTGAATTGTATTCTTACTCCTTCACCACACGGATAATCTAATCTAATTTCCATATTCTGTGGGCTATGTTTTCGATCATGTCCTCTGGAATTTTATAATTTAATGCCTCCATCCCTGTTAAAAATACATTGTCTCGTCACCCCTTACCTTTTTGTGTTAACCGTAAAATCCTGCTGTGGGATCACAAGAAGAAAGTCCAGTAGGAATTTCCTGGGAAATTTATAACACCAGCTATAATTGCCAACCTACTTGCTAGCCTCTGAAATATTCTCCTAAAAGATAGTGACCAATATTGCCATGTTTATGTGTTGAGAAGATGAAATCCAATTACACAAAAGTACCAAGAAAATGAAGATTGTTTACGTAACATCAGTAATTATTGCAATCTCAGATAAATTAAGGAAACGAGTATGCATTTAATGAGGTTTTATATAATAAAGTTATATGACGAAAAAAATCGCTTTTACGTTTTATTTTAAAATTTAACTTGACTTCTTATTTTAATGGCTATAAGTAAATAATTCAATTAATATTTGTTTTAATTGCTTATGATGGTGCATTATTTTATTTTTAAAGTATATTATTTTGACCATTTTGTTTGATTTGAAAAAATCTTGGCTTGAATCACCAAGATAATTGCAGTGGACAAACATTCACCGTCATATCAACATCATCTGTGGACCATCGGACTTTGGAATATGTTTCTGCTATACATAAAGTTAAAACTCTAATACTTATACAACTCTACAACTTAACTAATGACTAGTAATATTTAGCCGAGTATTAGACATATGAAATAAAAGTATACGAATTTTATTGCTTTTGTCTTTAATTTTTACCTTGACTATATTTCGAACACTTCAGTTATCTTTTTCGAAATTCTTCAGGGTTCAAACTGTCGCATTATTTGAATTAATCTTAATACCCACTAGTCCAAATTATAGCATTTGTTATGATGTTACATGTACGAGTACAGTTTTTGTTATAAAGCTAAAAATTTTATTTGAAAACTTTATTGTAAGACACTACCTATCCGATTTTATAAATCTTTACATTGGATAGCATGTTTATTAGCATTGGATATGATAGACAAAACGGTTGTGGTCGGACTGTGTGCGATTTGTCTATCGCCCACTATGACGTGAACCGCGTGTAATGTTAGGGATTGTTGCCGGTACGTCAATAAAGTAGCAAGTAATCGCACCTAAGTCAAGACAGCAGCACTTATGCTTATATTATAACTCGTTAGATTATTAGGCGCTACGCCATTTTTCATTTATTCCGGACAACTGTACGAGGTACAGCTGGCGACAGGCGATTCATTTGCTATTTATAGCTCAATTTTTCTATCTCGTACGGTGATTAGTAGTGAGTAGAGTATTGCTCGCAGCTTTTTACGGCAAGTGTAGTAAAGGAAGGAGAAGAAAAGGAGGATAGATGGATGGAAGAGGAGGAGAAAAGTCGCCACATAAGTTTATTTTAATATCGATAACGTATCATATCACTATATTTTATTTAACAGTATTTGAAACTTTATTTAAGAGTTTCTTTACTGTCACACAGAGTAGGGTAGATAGATATGGCAAATAAGAAATTAGAAAACATCCTTTTTTTGTTTCAGAAATTTATTTTTTAACATTAATTAAAATTCATAATCCTAAATCTACGGATAATTCAGTGATAAAGAAACATCACGACTGTAACAGCTTAAAAATCAAAGTCAAATCCATACTGTAACAAAAAATAATTTGGTTAGAGGTTATTTAATGCGATAATGTCTTCTTATTCTCATCTTAACAATATGCTTGACTCAAAGCATATCTTCATTTCATGTCGAACATGAGTCTCTTCTGGATAGACAGGGATAAGGTTGTTCCTTCTCTTATATTAAGATTATCGGTTAATGCTTTTTTAGAGTATGGTAGGTTTTAACCCGAATACTACTTCTCGTTTATCAATGCAGGAAGAAAACGTCATTACACATATACATCCTTGACGTCAGATAATAGTCTCTTGCGATCGACGTGATTCCTTCTTTAATAATATTATGAAATTATATAATTTATTTGAATCTCTTAAAGCCCACGAAAAAGATGGTATTTATATATTATAAACTTAGTTACCACACATATAAAAATAAGCTATAATATAACATTAATTTTATTACATAGTTAAATTAATTTTGAATGCAAGTTTCTTTTCAAAGAGGCCATTAATTAGCCATCAAATGGTCCTAATGAGAAGTGCGCATGAAAATCGACAAGAAATCTTACGAGTATCCATTATACGTTTTTATTTCAAATGCTATAAATAATCTTTCAGGGTTAATGTAGACGTAATATAGTCATCTTAAGTATTAAGTTATAAAGAATACGAACTAATCTCTCATGACGTTATATTCTTGAAAAGTTCTTAATGTACGTTTTTTTTATCACCATGTCAACTTATACACCTTCCACTGTTGGGCTCGAGTTTTATTTATAATGGAAAGGCAATTAATTTATTATACGATATTAGTCATGTGTTAGTGAATAGAATTTTATATCGAGTTTTGCTTCTCTAATCTATTATACGACGCTAGTAGACTTACACATGTAAGTGTATAGAATTTTATATCGAGTTTTACTTCTCTAATTTATTATACGACGCTTGTCATGTGTTAGTGTATAGGATTTTATATCGAGTTTTGCTTCTCTAATCTATTATACGACGCTAGTCATGTGTTAGTGTATAGGATTTTATATCGAGTTTTGCTTCTCTAATCTATTATACGACGCTAGTCATGTGTTAGTGTATAGGATTTTATATCGAGTTTTGCTTCTCTAATCTATTATACGACGCTAGTCATGTGTTAGTGTATAGGATTTTATATCGAGTTTTGCTTCTCTAATCTATTATACGACGCTAGTCATGTGTTAGTGTATAGGATTTTATATCGAGTTTTGCTTCTCTAATCTATTATACGACGCTAGTCATGTGTTAGTGTATAGGATTTTATATCGAGTTTTGCTTCTCTAATCCGACGCTAGTCATGTGTTAGTGTATAGGATTTTATATCGAGTTTTGCTTCTCTAATCTATTATACGACGCTAGTCATGTGTTAGTGTATAGGATTTTATATCGAGTTTTGCTGCTCTAATCTATTATACGACGCTATTCATGTGTAAGTGTATAGGATTTTATATCGAGTTTTGTTTCTCTAACCTATTATACGACGCTAGTCATGTGTAAGTGTATAGGATTTTATATCGAGTTTTGCTTCTCTAATCTATTATACGACGCTAGTCATGTGTAAGTGTATAGGATTTTATATCGAGTTTTGCTTCTCTAATCTATTATACGACGCTAGTCATGTGTAAGTATATAGGATTTTATATCGAGTTTTGCTTCTCTAATCTATTATACGACGCTAGTCATGTGTAAGTGTATAGGATTTTATATCGAGTTTTGCTTCTCTAATCTATTATACGACGCTAGTCATGTGTTAGTGTATAGGATTTTATATCGAGTTTTGCTTCTCTAATCTATTATATGACGCTAGTCATGTGTTAGTGTATAGGATTTTATATCGAGTTTTGCTTCTCTAATCTATTATACGACGCTAGTCATGTGTTAGTGTATAGGATTTTATATCGAGTTTTGCTTCTCTAATCTATTATACGACGCTAGTCATGTGTTAGTGTATAGGATTTTATATCGAGTTTTGCTTCTCTAATCTATTATACGACGCTAGTCATGTGTTAGTGTATAGGATTTTATATCGAGTTTTGCTTCTCTAATCTATTATACGACGCTAGTCATGTGTTAGTGTATAGGATTTTATATCGAGTTTTGCTTCTCTTGAAAAGATATTACATATACCTAATGTATGTTATATCTCTTAAACGTATTTTAAGACATCCACGGACAAGAGAGAGGAATTGTACTTTTATTCCGTCAAAACACGTTTTTTATACGTACTTTTATAGTACGTATTTTCTTAATTAATCATGCTGTATAATTAAGTGTAAACAGAAACCACAATAGTCAGAAAAAGATAGGATAGTGACTTATTTTACTAGTAAAAGGTAGTAATCCTAATCAGTACTCACGTCACTAGCATTTTCTGTCAAGCATGTGTGTATAAGTTTTGCTCTATCACATCCTTTGTAACCGTCTTCTGTTTGCTCTTGATTCACTGGAAAAGATTACGTATTAAATAAGGATATTTTTGTTTTTAAAATCGCTAGTGCTTCCAGACGTTGTAGTGATCCAAGTAAGGACCACCAGTGTCAAATTTCTAGCGGAAGGCAATCTTTTTGCACGATCAACAAATTATATTGTTCATTTAAAATCAAACGGTTTTTACGAACTCTATCGCGTTTATATTTTATTTTTAATTTCTCGGCATTTCGAACAATACTTCCGTGTGCATAATTTAATACTCCCGTAAACATCAGAAACCATTAATATTAAACATAATAATATCAGAATTAAAACAACAACAGTTGTTTCAATTCTGGAAGTAATTTTATCAGCCTGTCGGCGTCCATTGTTGGACATAGGCCTCATAAAGGAGAATAATGCAGTAATTACTACACTTCGCAGATAGATTGATGATTGACCGATGGCGTTATGACTTTCACAGCAAAAGGCTGCTGCTTACTTGGTGCACTTACTCCGGTGTATTTGACTCCTAGAGGAAACATTGTGGGGATATATTGTTGTTGTATTCTTAAGTCACCATATAAGGAGTTAGAATAGAGTACCTTATAACAAAAATATTTTCTTAAACTAATATATGTATGTCCGTGTGGTGACGGAGTAAGAATACAATTCACCACCCCTATTTTACCGGTGGGTTATCGTAAGAGACGACTAAGGAATATAACACGCATAAAACATCTATGCAAGAGAAGGAAAACTTGAAATAAAACCCTATACCAACACGTCTGACCAGCGCGGTATAGTAGGTTAAATTCCCTCCCATTACGGAGGAGGCCCGAGCCCAACGGTGGGACAAATATGGGCTGTGATGATGATGATGATGCTGATGAATATATATGCGATCGTAAAATTAAAAAAAAACCTACCCTGTGAGCAGGCTTCCATAATTGCATCAACATTCTTCAAATACTCTTCGTTGCCACTGAACACTTGGGCCGCATTCGCTCGAGCTCCAGCTGGCGATAGCATTCCCTTGTCATCCATCTGAGAGAAAAAAAAATGTTTGATCTACTTAACTACTATATTTCATTACTGGGCACCGGGTTTTTTCATAATGGGATTTAAAATTGCGTACTAACCCCACCATTGCCAGGCAAATCGGTATAGAATTTTAAGTCTTCTTTCTGTAGCAATGGTATTATCTGCTTACGCCTGTATCCTATCCCTTAAACTATCGTTATATTACTCATGCTGTGTGGTAGAGCGGCTATGAATACTACCAACTCTTATATTACTCGTGGGTGTCGTAAACTGATGTCGTCCAAACAACAATAGGAGGGTTGACATCAGCGGCCGGTTATAAACCTATTGCCAAAACTTTTGAAATAAGTATAATGCAAGAAGGATAGATATTACGTCGATCCCAAGTAATTGGGATAAGAATAATATGATGACGATCATTATAATATTATTGCTCATAGCTTAAGTGATCACAACTTAAATGTATTAGTAGGTACCCCTTATTTGCCCGAAAAACTGACCGAGAAAGCTGCATTGATATCATTATCCTTCTTTATCTCAGCTCATACACATCCCACTGTTGGGCTCGAGCCTCCTCCTTAATGGGAGGGCAATTGACCTACTATACCACGCTGGTCAGACGTGTTGGTATAGGGTATTGTTTATGTGTGTTTTTTCCTTATAATGTAGTTTTAATTAAGACAATTTAAGCTTAACAATGTCCACCGTTAGCCATATTTGTAAGTGGATAGATGATTTTTTTTTTATTCAAGTCTGCAGTATTTTGTAATAACTTTTTATGCCACGTGAAGAATAATATATTTAATGAATAGACATAAAATCCATTGAATCTCAGAGCAGTAGTTATTGTGCCTGACGCCGCCCTAGCTGGGGCCGCGGGTGAATGGACTGGGGAATTAGTCCGTCACCCGCCGAGAGGCTGATCGCGTGAAGAAAGACCGACGTACTCCCCTAGGTTGCGTCGGTAAAGGAGAGGGCACCCCTCAAGGGTATTCCATCGGGAGGGCCACTGACGTCAAGTTCACGCTGCTCCGGTGGTCGTTCCAAAGATGAAGGCGAGGTGTCTCTATCGGAGGAAGTGCAGTACTTATTCTGCGAAAGAATCTAACACGTAACACATTACATTGAGAAGATCATTACTTAAATCATAACCTCTGGGCATTCTTTGATCAAAAAGCAGCGCTTAAAACTAAAAAACAAAATATAAGAAGTAAAGCAATTTACTTACAATGCCGACATTCCTGAACATGCAGGCAGTAAAACATTTTGCATTGCCTTCATCCGGTATCATGTGCCTTTTAAAGGCTTTGAAATCACTTAAAGTAAGTGGATTACCCTTTATACATGCAACGCCTGCCGCCATAACTTGACGAGATATTTCTGCTTTCTCTGTGGTAGAGAAAGCCTGTAAAATTATAACAAAAAATATTCAATTTTATTAGTAGAATTTGGATGTAGTAGTGCTAGATCGTATTTAAACCTTCATTTTACAGTAAGTGGAAGTCTACCATAAATTAACGTATTTCCATTATTACTTCTTTTTTTTTTATCCGTGTGGTGACCGAGTAAGAATACTATTCACCACCTTATATCTTACCCGTGGGTGATCGTACGAGACAGCTAAGGTATATAAAACGGATATAACATCTATGCGAGAGAAGGAAAACTCGAAACAAAACCCTATACGAACACGTCTGACCAGTGCGGTATAGTAGGTTAATTTCCCTCTCATTATGGAGGAGGCCCTAGCCCAACAGTGGGACATTTATGGGCTGTGCTGATGATGATGATGATGAACTATTTATAACTATTTATTTGGTATTTATATCTTACTTTATATTCAAATATAAGGTAGATATTAAAAACAAATAGCAAAAAAAAAATCAATAAAAAAACAGTGTTTTGTATCACAGTAGTAGTCTTCGGTCTGACGAGAGCACTAACTAGTACAATATGGCTAAATATAAAATTCAAATTTAGTTCAGATACAATATGACTAAATATAAAATTCAAATTTAGTTCAGATACAATATGAATAAATATAAAATTCAAATTTAGTTCAGATACAATATGACTAAATATGAAATTACTATTGTAACATAACTTACCTCAATATTTTTCGCGAGAAAACAAACTAACAATACATAACCGATGAAAGCTTTCATTTTAATTATAAGAATAAACGAAATGTTCAATTGCGAATCAATGTATCCATACAAATGAATACCAAGTCAATATACATCGAATTTATACCCCAATATGTTTTATATCAACGATGAAACTGCAAAACTCGTATGACATGACAAATTGTCAAGTCCTAACCTTCGATAACGATTACAGGTCCGGAAGTTCACCATAAAATAACAATGAGCCCTAAAGGAAACAGTATACAAATTGTAACCAAAACTAATTAAATTTTATTTATGACAATTGAAACAGGCGAAAACCTGTATATTACTTATATAGAAATGATAGTACCAAAACTTGTGTTAATAAATTTATTATGTACGTATTAATTAAGTAATAAATTAAATAATTATCTTAATTATACACAACAAGAACAATACAAATATATGCTTTAAAGTTTAAAGCAATAAGTATACTATACATGTTTTATTTCTTGATAGTTGCCGAAGTCGTCTAAGTATCAACCTCTACCTATGGAGTTGCATGGATTCGATTCTCATGCAATAAAACTTTTTTGTGCGATTCGCATGTGAATGTTCTTAGTTTTACTGTAATTTGTGTTTCGTAATTTGTATGTTTGGGAAGTTTTTCGCAATACAATCATTTGTTCCTTAGCCCGGGGCTATTATAAAATTAAGTATGTATGTTTGAATAAATTCAACTTAAATCAATCGGGCCTTGATGAACAGTTTGAAAGATTTAAGGTTAGTCTGGATCATTAAGATACAATCGATTAATGATACAGGTAAAATTTGGTTGGTACAGAAAAGTATAACTTTTCTGTACCAACCAAATTTTGTGAAGTTTTGTGTGTTTAAACGTTACAAAATTGTCTATGTTTTTAATGATTTCGATAACTACCTTGCAATTAAAGTCTTATTGTGACAGAAAAGCTATTTGAACACAAAAATAAACAACGTAATATGTATTAATTTTAAGAAACAGAGGGGTTGGGCCCGCATATAGAGTCTTTCGAGCTCTTCTCTCTACTGCTACTACTTCAATGGAAAGGCACATGATGCATTAGCTCCTGCTTACCCTAAAAACATGAATGGCAAAATGATAATGTACCGATTACATTTTTTACTTGGGGATAAAGGTGTCAGAAGGAAATCAAAAATTCAGGCAATGACTGTTCCCACTTAGTAGGTACACAAAACTAGCAGACTATATTGCGATATGCATTTAATTTCATTCAAAGTTTAATTATAATTTATAGTTTTTGTAGTTTTTCATATAATGCTTAGCTCCTCACTGAAAAAGAAAACCAAAACAGTAACATATAAAAACAGTTTTGTCTTTTTTTAATTCTAAAAAAAACTAATTTGAATCAAATAAACTTTTGGCTGCCTTTTATAAATCTATCCAATGAAAACATTTACAAGATGGCGTTTTAATTCACAACCCTTTACTTGGCTATGGGATCTGTAAAAATGAGCTGACGCGTCACCAGTAGAAGGGGCAGCATAATTTTCTTGAGAAATTTGTAGCGTCAACTGTAATGGCCAATCCACTCCTCAACCGTGGCAAATATGATAGTATCCATCCTCGCAGAAATCTGTGTTACGTAATGGACCTTAAGAGGCTAAGGAATGAATATGCTTCTTCTTCTTAGTTCTTAGATCCAAGTTAGATACGAATTCCCTACACAATGGTAGGATTGAAATAACATAGTACGTCAACCAAGTATGTCAGTATAGGGTAATGATATCTACCTCAAAAATCGTGTTTTAAGGCCAGAGGTTTTCAAAACCAGTAAGGTTCATATTGCTATATGTACAGCAATGTTCGTACACCATATAGGACAATTATAAAATGAATCAATGAATATGTTTTAATTAATTTGACTGCATACATAGTGAAGTGGTGGACACACCAAACTCAATAATTTTATGACCGGTCGCCTGCCTGACGTCAACCCTCCTTGGGAATGTAATTGTTGACCAAAGGGCATCAGGTGGTGTTGGCTCAGGTCGAAATAAAGCTCTTAGTCGTATTTTACGACATCCACGAGCAAAGTAAGGATTGGTAGTATTCGTAGCCGCTACCACACAGCACTGAAATTAAACATATAAATAAAACTCACCAATCCAGTCCCTTTGAGCAAGCATTCTTCATAACAAGGATTTGTAGTATCCTTAACGAGATCTTCTTCTTTCATATTGCATTCTTTTATACAATCCATAACGACAGGTGATAATATTGTCATGAATGCCTCTTCTTCTTTAGTCATGCACTGATGATTTAAAAGCGATCAATATATGACATGAAAATACTTGTGTGTTGTATAATATTAATACTTCTACAATACTTCAGTTACTATGTCTTAACATGTCTTATGATCACAGGTATAATGAATCGCTGTGTGGTAGCGATTAATCCCCTATTTTATACCCTTATATGATTGACTAGCAGCCCGTACCTGCTTCGCACGGGTGGACATTTAGTTTTTAAACATTTTGACATAAACGAACAGGAAATACAGGACATACTTAAATAATAATGTATTAAGCAACGGTTTATTGCTGACTCTCTTTGGGTACGGGACTTGATGATTGAAAACAAAATGATAACAGAATAAATGACATCAACGGGTAATTTAAAAATAATTTGGAAAATCCAAAAGTGCACGCCTCATAATTTTTATATTATTAATCATTTACTATTAGTCATTTACTATTAGTCAATGCTAGAAATGAAAATAAAATTAAAGAGAAAAATCCTTTTTTAAAAGCAAGCTGTTTATTAATTGCTAAAAAATGCAACACACTTTTATTTATAAAATTGGGACTGTGATAAAAACCGGAAGATTTAATAATTATGGTATTAAAAATATATAATTGTGTACGATATGGAATTATTTTGTTGTAGACGAAGAAGCTTAATTATCGTTAAAGGTTACAATGAACTTATAACGTATAACGTTACAAGTGTTATATGTCTGATTAGAGATAATTTATTTTTAACTTTTTAGTGTATTTTATTAGCAATAAAAGCTTGTTTTAAAAAATGTTTTTCTTTAATTTTATTTTTACTATTTATTTAGTATTTTTATTATTCGGGTTGTTCCATCCATCTAATCAATCAGACATAATCCACATTCATAATAAGCGGAACGAACTTTCCCCCCCAATTTGTTGGAGTTGCATATTCACGCCAACCAAGATACACGTCAAGACGAATCAAACGAGCCCAAACTCGGTGGAGTTGCGTCTTTTAATTACGGAGTTCCTATAGCCAGCATCCAGGTCCATCATCAGAACCTAGTTACCATATATTATCAAAGTACTTTTCAAGACGAATCAAGCGAGCCCAAACTCGATGGGGTTTCGTTGTTTAATTACAGAGTTCCTATGGCCAGATTCCAAGTCCATCGTCAGACCCTGGTTACCATATAGTCTCAAAGTACTCATCAAGACGAATCAAACGAGCCCAAACTCAATGGGGTTGCGTCGCTTAATTACGGAGTTCCTATGGACAGCTTCCAGGTCCATGATCAGACCCTGGTTTGCATATAGTATCAAAGTACTCGTTAAGACGAATCAAACGAGCCCAAACTCGATGGGATTGCGTCGCTTAATGACGGAGTTCCTATGGACAGCTTCCACGTCCATGATCAGACCCTGGTTTTCATATAGTTGCAAAGTACTCGTCAAGACGAATCAAATAAGCCCAATTTCGATGGGGTTGCATTGTTTAATTACAGAGTTCTTATTGCCAGCTTCCAGGTCCATCATCAGGTCAGCTCTATGTCATAATAATATTGCATTTTCATCTAATTTATACATGCATGCAAAATTTCAGCTCAATCGGCAACCGGAAAAGGGATCAAATTTAACTTGCAAGATTTGATTACAGACAACGAGACAGGTGAAACTAAATAAAAGCTTGTACATACTCGTAATGAAAGAAAAGAAACTACTTTTGAAATTTCGTGCCATTCTCGACGTAGAGCTAAACATAGCTGTATAGGCTTAATGGGATTTATTTCCTTTGCCTGTCTGATTGGACGAACAAAAAATGTAAACCAACCCAATTTTCATAAAGTATATATACACTAATGACTAAGCAGTTTAGTTTTTTATTAATTGCAATTAAACGACAAAGAATTACCAAGCCATTTTCGAAAGGAAACAACGCATTGCGATTATGAAGCTTTTAATAAATGAAAAACATCGATTCATTCATTTTTACGGTCGTGATAATGCCAGATACTTACGGTACCATCCGGACGGCCTCGAATATTTTTTTCAATCAACTTTTTTCTTACTTTAAACAAAATAATTGCGTTTTAAAAATATCAAATACGTTTAGACGAATGTTTTTTCTTGACATGTGTATAATAATATTATCCTATAAGTGCAATGTGAGAAAAATACAATCATTTTTAGGTTTGAAAAGTGCTTGATTTTCATATATTGAGAGTAGAGCAAGACCTCAACGCTTCGCTTATGAGGCGTGCAATAAAACATTTCACTGAGGTTCAGAGTATAGGTATACTAAAAAAAATTCCTCTCTAACTTCCTTTGCCCCGAAGGAAGTCATTTAATTGGAATAGACTATTGAATCTACGTACGTTATTAAAAAAAAAACTTTTTAATAATAGAAAGAATAACTTTTCCAGTCGCGCAACACATACCGTTGGTTTCACCAGTCCATTTTTTAGCAAAACATTTCGAACAAATATTATTCATTGCTCCGATTTGGATGCTGTTCTGATGAGCATAATCAATTTGGATCGTAGCTGAATGCCGATCTATTACTATGGGCTAATATTCTATTGCGCGTTCTAGTTTTTAATGACTGTTGCCTATCTCTCTGTGCCATAAGCCGCTGCGAGCGTTCCGCGTTAGATTCCCGTGCACGCATTTGCGAGTTTCTAACTCTATTCTCAGCGAGACGTTAACGTTAGGTTCAAACGTTAGATTCCCTTGCACGTGCTCGTGAGATTCTGTGTGTATTGTCAGCAACTGCGAGCATTTGGCGCTAGATTCCCTTGTGTCATTGCGTGTACTCGTCAGATTATGGACCGGTTTTCAGCAAAGCGCTATGAACGTTCAGCGCTAAATTTTCTGGTTCGCGACTACGATACGTACTCTCTCTGACTTGCGAGACGATTTGAATTTTCAGAAGAAGATTCGCCGATACGACGTATTTTTCTAATCTCGCTTGGGAACTATTTTGAGATAGCTGCGACTTTCTTTTTCTAGGAATATTGTCAGGTTATTTTTATAGAAAAGTTTGAATAAACTAATTTATAAGTAGTTCTGAAAAGAACTTTTTAACCAGAAGATTTAAATCAGAGGTGTCAAACTCAATTTTGCAGAAGGCCATATATTAAACTTTGAATTCGGGTTAGATGGAATATAAAAAAATAACTGAATTATTATAATATTTTATTTATTAAATTATATACTATGTAATAAGTTGTTAAAAATCATAGCGATCGAGGGCCTTATTGATACGGCCCAGAGGCCGGATGCGGGCCGTATCTTTCACATGACTGATTTAAATAGTTCTGAAACGAACTTTTTATTTTGGAGGTTGAAATAGTTTTGAAAAACTTTTTTAATGATTTTTTTTGATGATGAGTTGAAATATGTAGTTCTAATAAAAACTTTTGGTAATAACTGCTAAGTACGTAGTAGTTGTGAAAAGAATTAAATACGTGCTAAAACAAAAAATATTTCAAAATTATTCAACTTTGGTCACGCCCGCTGCTTAGGGAGCCTAATTCATAGATGTTACCCGCTCCTGCACTCCGGCTCCGGCGCTCCGGCGTGTCACGGCGCCGGCGTAGCGGCGAATTAATTTTATTTAAATTTTATTAAACTCGTAATATCTTTCGAATGGAATGTTCGATTTTCATAAACTAAAAAGTAATTTACAGGTATTTAAACAGCCTTGCTTGAGAAATTATTTATTTAGGCCTTAATCCTTTAAGGCAACGGTATAAATAACTTGGTCTGATTTTAGTCGGTGTTTCTATTAAAATTTAAAATGTTAAAAGTAGTTATAGTGACATAACTACAATACCTAGACACATGCTATTGCCACAGTTTTTGTAGATATTGATATGTTCTTTAATATTGTGAAACATTTTTTGTTCTATCATCAATAGTTTCTGCAGCACATGCAATGAAAGATATTTTATAGGCATTTTTTTTGCACCTTGGGTAACAATATTGTAGTTTTAGTAGGAATCCTTATATTTTTCTTGCAATTAAAATAGCTTATACTAATCAGTGATAATGTAGCATTCATATGGTGAAAGAATTTTTAAAATCGGTTCAGTACTTTTTGAGCCAATTCGTTACAAACATACTTACATACAAACCTTTCCTCTTTATAATATTAGTACAGATTGATCGTCTTTGCCATTTTTGACCTCCTTTGATTATACATGTTGGTGTTACAAAATATTAAACTAATTTTACGTGATCTGTTGGGTCAGTAAGTCCAACACAAAACACAATTTTAAGTGATTATTTGTTAACGTAACATTTTTTTCTCAAGTTTATTATATTATATTTCAAAATGATCATCCATAATATCGTTAGTAAAAGTTATTAATAAATAAATATATGTAAATGTCTACTCACGAATACACTCCCTAAACTGATAGCAATCACAGCTATATGGAGTAATACGAAACTAAACTTCGACATTATGAATAATATTTCTCAGATAGGTTTATTTTGTCATCTAACCTACCTTTTATATATTTATATACTATTTGGTTGATGACTATAATAAAGTATGTTGATTGAAATATTATTTATTATGACGTGTAATTAGGCGATATGGTGTACCAATTTCACACCTCGAGCTAAATGACGAGAATATGGCTAGCCAGAGTGGGATTAGAGATATATATATATATATATATATATATATATATATATATATATATATATGTGTGTATGTATATATATAAATGCGATCTCTACGGAAAATCTGTGCGAAAGGGAATGCTCCGATGGTTCGGACATGTGGAAAGAATGCCGAACGAACATCTGGTTAAGAAGATATACAATGCAAAAGTGAAGTGGAAGGATGTAGGTACCGGGGGAGATCGAGACTCACCTACCTAGACCGGATTGGTCACGTACTGAAGGAAGGTGGAGTCAAGAGTCTCCGAAACCGGCAAGCGTGTATGAAGAGAATTATGAATGTTGAGGAAGCGAGTGAAGTATGTAAGGATAGAGTTCTCTGGCACTCTGTCCTCTCTGCCTACCCTGCAAGGGATATGGCGTGATGATATGTATGTATGTTTCTATGAATAGCTTTTGAATACTAATATTCAAATATTTAACATTCATTATACAGGTAAAGAAGACGAGCTCAAAACTAATTTTAAAGCTGTGGACATCTTTTTCCAATGCATGAAGGATTTACCAAAAGTGAGTGTTTAAAGTAAAAAAAAATAAATACAGGGTCAGCGATGACCAAGAAAGAAAAATTGTAAACAAATCATTTGGTTAGCGTAGTATATTAGGATAATTTTCAATATTTGAATGAGGATAGCTTCCATCTCAATTTATAGTTGCAATATTATTTTATTGCAAATTATTTGTCTATTATTTGACAGTCACAATTATATGTTATATCCAAATGATTTTAACAGATGGCGGTATGTGTTGACTGGATTGAGTAAGTATTTAATAGATGGCGCTATGTTACACATACAAACGTTTCCTTAGCTTATAAGCTACAATTTATTAGCATAACCACCATGTGTTACTGAGGCTACCTTAGCCACAGCAACGCGTGGCCAGGTCTGCAAATATATATATATACATATATATTATATAGCATCTCACCTATTGGTCACGAGCCACTTCCAGAATGAAAAGGGAATGTATCTGTCCGCTATATCTAGTCGTCGTTGTCTAGACGTTCGCCGCATGTAAGAATTCTTTTTCCCTTTTTTTTAACCTATCACATCGATTTTTAAAAAACATACATACATACATATCATCACACCATATCCCTTGCAGGGTAGGCAGAGAGAACAGAGTGCCAGAGAACTCTATCTCTGCATACTTCACTCGCTTCCTCAACATTCATAATTCTCTTCATACACGCTCGCCGGTTTCGGAGACTCTTGACTCCACCTTCCTTCAGTATATGACCGATCTGGTCTAGGTAGGTTAGTCTCGGTCTCCCTCGGTACCTACATCCTTCCACTTTCGCATTGTATATCTTCTTAACCAGACGTTCGTTCGGCATTCTTTCCACATGTCCGAACCATCGGAGCATTCCCTTTCGCATCTTTACACCAATACTCTCTTTCATACCTACTCGCTCTCTTACGTCGTCGTTACGAATGCGGTCGGTCAGCCTAACTCCACAGATTTGCCGCAGAGATCGCATTTCGACCGCATTAATTTTACTTTCATACTCTTTTCTGCATACCCAACTCTCGCTTCCATACAGTAATGTTGGGACAAACACTGCGTTACGTATTGCTACACATGCCTTCTGGCTGAGGTGGTGGCTGCCGAGAAGTTGCCCCAACGCTCCGTTCACTCTATTTCCTGCATTCACTCTTCGCTCTATATCAATGGTGTACCTTCCATCTCGGCTAAATCCACATCCAAGATATACAAATTCATCCACTTGCTCTAGTACATCATTACCTATTGTTACTCTTACATCTGTTCTGGTTTTATCTCTTTCAAATACCATTATTTTGGTTTTGTTCACATTCACGCGTAGACCCCTTTTCTTACAATCTTCTGTCATTGTGTCGACTAGGGTCTGCAGGTCAGTCGCTGACTGTGCCAGCAGGACTGCATCATCTGCATAAAGCATAGCAGTGATCACTGAGTCGCCCATCTGGACTCCCACATTCATATCGTTCAACCTTTGGAGACATTTATCCAGATATATGATAAACAGCCTGGCTGACAGAATGCACCCCTGCTTAACGCCGATATTGACGTCAAACCAAGGCGCCATTCCATCATCCAGCCGCACACAGGCTCTACAGCCCGTGTAACTGCACTGCACAGCCTGTAGCAGTTTACCGCTAATATCATACTCCGGTAAAATGTCCCAAAGTTCCTTTCGTACGTTCCGTGTCAAATGCTCTCTCCAGATCCACAAAACTGCAGAAAACCCTCTGACTCTCCAGCATTCTTCAATGTTCGATTGCGGCTGGCTTGCCATCGTCACCCTCTGCATACTTTTTTCTTTCACACTCTTCTTGCAACCTTTCAACCTTTATTCTTTCAAGCCCTCCGAAGTGGACACGCTCTCGCCAGTGCCTCCACTTTCTGAACAGACCACTAAATCTCGCAATAACGAGATAGTGGTCCGTATCGACTGTGGAGCCACTGTAAGCTCTGGCGTCCAATATTTTGCTTCGGAGGCGACTGTCTACCAAAATTAAATCTATTATACTTTTCTGTTCATTCCTTCTCCATGTATACATATGGATGTCCTTATATTGGAAAAATGAGTTTGACACAATAGGGTTTCTCTCCATGCATACATCCGCTATGAGCCTACCTGCGTCGTCCACTCTCTTATCACCAAATAGACCAAGTACGTCCTCATAGTCGAGACGCTTGGTCCCCACCCATCCGTTCAAATCTCCGCATACAATCACGTGTTCACTGGTTTCTGACATATCCAGAACTTCCCTAACATTATCCCAAAACTTCTCTAGGTCTGATGCCACCGAGGATCCTACGGGAGCATATGCTACAACCATGAATACCTTGGTGACACCTAGTTTTATACGAACCCAAAGAAGTCTGGGATCATACATTCCGTAATCCTTCACACCTGAGGCCAAGCGAGAGGACAACAGCACTCCTACCTCCATGCTGGCTCGATCGCTCTGTGGTACACCAGACCACAGAGCCATCCCGCCACCAGGAAGATCGCAGGCGTTGCTGCTCCTTCGTTTGGTCTCTGTTACACAGAGCACGTCTAGCTGTTTGTCCGCCATGACGGATATCAGCTCGTGCAACTTACCTTCCACACAACCTCTTACATTCCACGTGCCCACCCCGGCATTCTGCTCTCCTCGACTCGCCTGACTGGGCAAGGCGTGATGGGTGACGGCCCCATCGCCGCAACTGCCAAAGGTCGTACCGACGGGGGCGGATCGGTACGCGTCGCCTCCGGGGGACGCCCTAACCCGCATTGCGGTACGCATATCGAGCCGGATTAGCAGTCTAATTAGACTGGCTGGGGACGCGAACGAGCACGCTCCGGTCTATGCCCCCCTAATTTTTAGTTCTCAGATTTAAAATAGATCAATACCATAAATCAAAGTAGACTTTGTTATATATTATTCTAATTTAGTTAGCACTAAAATCATTAACAAAAATTTATTTTTCAAGTTTTAACATTCATATTTATTTTCCATTTCTGAATACCTACCTCAAATTATGGGCTGACACTCTGAGCGTGACAATTTATAAGTGAAAAAAGTTATGAAAGTTTCGGAATGATAAACAAAATGAAAATTGGATGAAATCCGTGAAAATGTTTTTATTTTACATAAATATAGGTACTTTTTTTCAAAATAGTTTTCATTTTAATACAGACCTCTCTCTAGGTAGAACTAAATATACGGAATTGTATTGTAGCAATAAACTATTTTGCGACCATTTACTACTTCCTTTCTACATTGTCATGAAATATACAATAGGCTGGTTACTAATTCATGACGATATAGCACAATTGAAATATTCAGTTACGAAACTATTTCACTCTTACAGAATTTGTTTATTTTTTTTTACAACTTTTATAATTCTTTTATTAGGATCCAATTACTGTCTAAACAGTTTCGGCAGAATATCGTTTTTCCACGTAATGCTATTTGATTACCACCATTGCTATTTTATCAATTATTATTAACACTAGTCTAGATGTTGTCCCTGTCTGGGACGTGGTCGCCGCCATCTGCAAAATTGTTACCTCTCAGAAGGAGGCGGCGGAACAAGTTCAGAAGGACATCCAATAATAAACGAAATTATTAATATTTATTTACATGTACTATTTGTTTGGAGTCGGTGCCAGCCAAGGACAGTTTTTCTACTTTGCGAACATCACGCGGCTCACTCAATATCTACCTAACCTAGTGTGATTTAATGCACTTAAAAGATTTATGCAAGGGAATTTAATTTTGATTTAGCTGCCACCGACTCCAAAAAAATAGTACTTGTAAATAAATATTAATAATTTCGTTTATTATATTTCAATGTTCCTTGCTTTGAAATACATATATGTTTAAAGATCTTTATTTCTCATACAAACTTAATGATAGTTCACTTATAATGAGATACAAAATAAACTTAGGTACAATATTATTATTATTCTTCCGCCTCTGGATCATCTATAAATTACATATTTCTTAAATATTCCTTTAAAATTTTTTTGTAGATATACATACCATCACACTCTTTTATATTGTTAGGCAGTTGGTTGTAAAGCTGTGCTCCCTCGAACAATATCGTCCTCACACCATAGTTAGTTCGCGGGTGAATTAATTGCAACTTATTTTTATTTCTAAAGTTATAACTAGCTGTCTTCTTAGTTAGTTGTATATTTGTTTGAATAGAACCCGTGATAATTTTTTTAACTAAGATGGAAGTGTAGTATATGTATAGGTTTTTTATGTTTAGTATTTCTATTTTGTGAAATAATTCGGTTGTTGGAGTTAAGTAATTATAATTAAATAGCACTTTAATTATTTTATTTTGTATTCTTTGTAATGAGTTTAAGTGCGTTGAAGCAGCTGAACCCCATATTTCAATTAAGTATTCTAGATGCGATTTCACTAAGGAATTGTAAATAATACTACTCACCCTCTTAGGGATACAATTTGATATGTTTCGTACGGTCCCTAGTACTGACGTAAGTTTGGTTTTTAAGCTATCAATATGTGGCTTCCACGTTAGTTTCTCATCTAACCAAAGACCGAGGTATTTTTCTTGTTCGGAACGATGTATCGCCTTGTTATCTATGGTAAGAGGTAGATGGTGGGGTATTTGTTTATTTTTTGAAGAAAATATCATGAAAGAGGTTTTTGATATGTTAACAGTAAGTAAATTATATTTTAACCATTCGTTCAACCGATTTAAATCTTTTTGAGCATCGGTAATTATCGAGTGTACACACGTATCAAAATAGAAAAGACAGGTGTCGTCAGCATACAGAGTTAAGTGTCCTAATAGGCCTATTTTATCTATATTATTAATATAGATTAGAAACATTAATGTGCCCATTATTGACCCCTGAGCTATACCAAAAAATACATTTTGGGCAGAACTGATGTTATTTTCTATTTTTACCACTTGAGATCTATTTAGTAAATATGATGAGAGCATACTATACGCTGTGCCTATGATTCCTATGTTGTTTCCTATGTTAGTTTCTCTAGTAACTTTTGATGACTGACGGTATCAAAAGCCTGTTTTAGATCAATGAATATGCCTAATACAATATTTTTCTGATCAATATGAGTCTTAATTTTTGTAACTAAGTCAACAGCCGCAGTGAGAGTACTAGATTTTTCACGAAAACCGTACTGGTGTTTGTTTAAGAACTTTTTTGCTTGTAAATATACATTAAGGCGGTTATATAAAACTCGTTCAAATATTTTAGCTATTATAGGTAGTACCGATACCGGTCTGTAATTCCCTGGATCTGTCTTACAGCCGGATTTGTATATGGGTGTGACCCTAGCTACCTTCAAACTGTCGGGAAATATACCACGCGTTAGACACATATTTATGGAATTAGTTAACCTCTTGAGGATTAAATTTTTTAGGCATTTTATAGCTTTAGTACTAATACCATCTAATCCTGTACTAGAATTACAATTTAGGTCATCAATAATTTTTGATATTTCGCTCGTGGTACAGGGTGAGAACTCATTCAATGTAGTATCATGTTTGAAGTTACTCTCGTACATTAATGTGTTACCAGCATGCTTGTGGTATATGTGTGGTATTTGATTCGCCAAGTCTGAACCTATTGAAGAAAAAAATAAATTGAATAAATTGCAAATTTCCTCACCATCGCAAACAGGACCGGAAGACGAAATTAGTTTCTGTGGAGCACTGCTGGTTTTGATTTTATTGAAAGTTAAACTATTAATTAATTCCCATAACCTTTTAGGATTGTTGTAACTATTATGAAATAGAGTGTGATAGTATTTTCTTTTTTGATTCCTGATAGTAATTCTCACTTTATTTTGTTGTTCTCTGAATTTTTTTACCAAATTAAAGTCATGTGGATTAGCTTTCATTTGACGCCGCAAATTGTTCCGTAAATTGATTGAATTTATTATGTTTTTATTTATCCAATCTCTTGAACGTGGATTATTTATTTTTATCTTAATTATTTTGTTCCTATGCACCTGTTCTCTTAAAAAATTTTCTAGATATTTATAATCGAAATCTTCATTATCATAGGTTGCCGTTAATACACTGTTGTATAATTTGTCGTAGTTTAATGCTTGATAATGTGTCTTTTTCATTAACACGGGCGCTAACTTGCCAATTTCTAGGAATATCTGCTTATGATCTGATAGACACGAATCAATAATAGAGAGGTTGAAGGAGTGGTTAGTTATATTTGTGCATACATGATCCAATAAAGTATTTGTTGAGCTGGTTTCTCGTGTGCTATACTTTTTATTGATTTTATTCAGTACTTCGTATCCTATTTCCTGCAAACCGGACAAATATTGTGTAACTATGGTGTCTTTATTGAGCAGGTTGATGTTAAAGTCACCAAACACTATTGTACGCTTTCTGCGCTCCAGTTGGGAGGTGTATATTTCCATGAAATTATTAATATTGGTACTGCCTGGCTTATATATTGCACCTATATTTAATGATAGTTTATTTATATATATCCATAGATAGTGGTTACCATTTTCATATAGTTCCTCAGTTATTTCATATTTTATACTGTTGTGTATAAAAATAAATACACCGCCACCCTTTCTGTTTTTTTCTATAATTATAGATATGGTTATAATTCGGTAGTTGATATTGTTTGGCGTCATTTTCTGATGTAATTCATGTTTCAGTAAAAATTAAAAGGTGAGTGATTGATCGTATTGTATGCAATAAACATTTTATTTCATCAAACTTACCCAAAGTGCGGATGCTGCGTAAGTTACCATATAGAAATCTTAATGACGAAGGATGTGACGGTATATCTTCATATTTTTCAAAAATTTGATAACATAATCTGCTTGATTTATCTGTATATACTTCTTTTTGTGCTTGAACATTGACTGGTTTTTTTTATAGGTTTTGTTCGCCACGATTTTCGGTATGCCCTTGATGTATTTAATGATGATGTCTCTTTCACCACTTTCAGTACGTCTGTATAACTCATCTTTAAGGGTTTTTAAATATGTTTTTTGTGCTGGAGTTTGATCAGCATATATTCTTGTGCCTTCAGGTAGCTTAGCTTTGTTGCGCAATATGTATCTTGAGATCTCACTGTTGTTAAAACAGACCTTTATAGATCGGTTATTGTTGGGTGTAAATTTACCCAAACGTATTAGCCTTAATGGTTTAGGACAATCCTCGTATAACGATGATATTAATTTATTTACTTGTTCTTCATCATATAATTTCCTTGATTTGTAATTTTTCTCATTTATTTCAGATATACCCACAATAACAATGTTTTTTTCTCGCTCACAGCGATCTTTCATTTCAAGGAGGAGGTTTTCGTGACACAAGATTGGCGATTTAGTAGCATACATATCGATGGGTTGCTTTCTCATCTGCGACAACTCCGTTTCTATATTTTTTATTTTTTCATGTGTAGTGCTATTGGTTGTTTTTAAAAGTTGTATTTCACTATTTATTTGTTTAAATTGTTTCGCAAAATTTTCCGTGGTTAATTTTATAGTTTTGATTTCATTTTTTATCTCTACTACTTCATCTCGTATTTGATTCAATTGCTCAATTTGTGTACCGCCAAATCCCTCTAAGCACTTCATAATGTCTATACGGAAGCTCTCAAAATCTCCTTTGTAGTCATATTCTTCCGTGCGCTCCTTTCTTTTCCTCAAGTTGACTTTAATGTAGGATTCGTCGTCGCTATGTGCCAGTAAATTAGGCATTGAATCGCTGACTCTTCCACTTGCGCTTGTCAGTATGCGATGGGGCGGTGTTCTTTGAATGTTTATTTTTAACACAAGTAGGTAGTTGATACTAGTTGGAGTGGGACAGAAAATCAGTCGTCCTCTTCACTCTTGCGGTGTGAGGGGTGTATGAAATTATTATGCCGGCTGCGCGTTCAATAATAGTACATACATACATAGCTTCACGCCTGTTTCCCAGAGGGGTAGGCAGAGACTACGGATTGCCACAAACCACGATCCTTGCATACTTCCATCGCTTCATTCACACTCATAATAGTCTTCATGCATGCTCTACGATTACGCATACTCTTAATATGACCTCTCGTCAATACATCGTCAATTTGATCCAAAAAATTATGACGAGGTCTTCCCCTCGTATTCATCCCATTCACGCTTGCTTTATATATTTTCTTTGTCAACCTCTCCTCACTCATTCTTTCTAAGTGTCCAAACCACCTCAGCATACCCTTTTTGATCTTTGTCACTACTTCTTCATTCACACCACAGCGCTCTCTTATAACACTATTCCTAATTTTATCTTTCAGGCTCACATCACACATACTACGAAGAGATCTCATCTCTACAGCATTTATTCTACTTTCATGTCTTCTCTGCCAAATCCAACTTTCACTACCATACATGAGGGTAGGCACTAATACTCCCTTATGCACAGCTAGACGTGCCTTTTTGGACACATTTCTGCTTCTCATAAAGGTGTACAGTGCCCCATTCACTCTATTACCAGCATTTACTCTCCTTTCAACATCATTATCATTTTTACCATCTCGAGTAAACAATACACCCAAATACAAAATTTCTTTCACCTGTTCCAATTCCTCACCATTTATACTAATTTTACATTCCGTCATACATTTATCCTTTTCAAAAACCATTATTTTCGTCTTACTTACATTTACTTTCATGCCTTTTCTTTCAAATGTTTCCCGCATAGTAGTTACCATCGCCGATCCTCAGCCGACGATGCAAGTAATACCTGATCATCGGCATGAAGAAGACACTTGATAAGTAACTCATTCATTCTTAAGCCACAATCATTATTTGTCAAATCTTTCAGGCAACTATCCATGAATAGGTTAAACAGCCACGGTGACGCTACACATCCCTGTCTAACACCTTTATCGATATTAAATCATTCCGTGTAGGATCCGTTTATTCTTACGCATGCCCTGGAATCCTTATAGATGGATTTCAGAGCGTGAATAAGATGGCTGTCCACCCCATACATAGACAGTACCGACCACAGTTCATTCCTCCTCACTTTGTCATAAGCCTTCTCCAAATCAATAAATGCGCAAAAGATTTTTTGGGCTTTAGCCAAAAATTTCTGCGTCATGAATGTTAAGGAGAAGACTTGATCCGTACAACCCATACCTTTTCGAAAACCCGCTTGTGCATCCCATATTTTCTTGTCGGTTACTTTCACTACCAAAAATGAATAAGAAGTATATAAAATATGAAAAAAATAATGAATATAAATGAAAAAAAAAAATTTTTTTTTTTCATATATGTATATAAAATTTGATGACGTGACTGCGGGCCTCAGGATAAAAGATGATGATGGTTGCGTAGCAATTACACCTACTTGCACAACTTTTAAAGCGCGATATGGAGATGTCAAGCGCAGGATGTTACCACTCATTTTAAGCTGGGCGGTGACTGTTCACAAATTCCAAAATACAACACTTGATAAAGCAGTAGTTGATCTAGGCAAGAAGAATTTTTCGAAGGGACAGAATTACGTAGCCCTCAGTCACGTCAAAACCTTAGACGGCGACGGTTACGTTATCTGATTTGGATGCCAATAAACTTTAAAGTCGACCCCGATGACAAAGTTTTATCAGAAATGACACTTTATTTTGCGGCGATAGGGGGCCGCCACCCATCACGCCTTGCCCAGTCAGGCGAGTCGAGGAGAGCAGAGTGCCGGGTGGGCACGTGGAATGTAAGAGGTTGTGTGGAAGGTAAGTTGCACGAGCTGATATCCATCATGGCGGACAAACAGCTAGACGTGCTCTGTGTAACAGAGACCAAGCGAAGGGGCAGCGACGCCTGCGATCTTCCTGGTGGTGGGATGGCTCTGTGGTCTGGTGTACCACAGAGCGATCGAGCCAGCATGGGGGTAGGAGTGCTGTTGTCCTCTCGCTTGGCCTCAGGTGTGAAGGATTACGGAATGTATGATCCCAGACTTCTCTGGGTCCGTATAAAACTAGGTGTCACCAAGGTATTCATGGTTGTAGCATATGCTCCCGTAGGATCCTCGGTGGCATCAGACCTAGAGAAGTTTTGGGACAATGTTAGGGAAGTTCTGGATATGGCAGAAACCAGTGAACGCGTGATTGTATGCGGAGATTTGAACGGATGGGTGGGGACCAAGCGTCCCGACTATGAGGACGTACTTGGTCCATTTGGTGATAAGAGAGTGAACGACGCAGGTAGGCTCATAGCGGATGTATGCATGGAGAGAAACCTTATTGTGTCAAACATATTTTTCCAACATAAGGACATCCATATGTATACATGGAGAAGGAATGAACAGAAAAGCATAATAGATTTAATTTTGGTAGACAGTCGCCTCCGAAGTAAAATATTGGACGCAAGAGCCTACAGGGGCCCCACAGTCGATACGGACCACTATGCCGCGTGTCCACTTCGGAGGGCTTGAAAGAATAAAGGTTGAAAGGTTGCAAGAAGAGTGTGTAAGAGAAAAGAATGCAGAGGGTGTCCGAGAACGGCTGACTATGGCAAGCCAGCCGCAATCGGACATTGAAGAATGCTGGAGAGTATTAAGAATGACACCAAGGCCTTAGTGAAAGAGAAACGTGATAGAGCAAGTATGAGTGCAGAAGATAGGCTGACTAAAAACTTCGAGGGTAACACCAAACTCTTTTGAAGGGAGGTGAAGAAGTCTCGGGGTGGTTGGTCAGCCTTCAGAATGAATAAAATAAGGTCTAAAGGTGGAGACATTCTTACACAAACACAAGACGTGTTAAGCCGATGGAGTGAATATTTTGGCGATATGTATGCGGATGCTACGGTTGGCGCCGGTGTTGGATGTGGTTTAGTAGATCAACATTCGACAAACGGCGTCCTCCGATGGCATCAGTATAGATGAAGTTGAATGGGCGATAAGAAGTTTGAAAAATGGTAAGGCAGCGGGCATTGATATGGTGTCTGCCGAGATGATCAATCTTGGTGGCTCTTGTGTCTGGGAGGCGTTCCTGTTGCTCCTCAATTTATGTTGGAGCTCGGGAATGGTTCCCAGGTAGCCAATAGCGCAGTCATTGTGCCTTTGTTTAAAAACAAGGGTTCACGTTATGACTGCGCAAATTACAGAGCCATAAGCTTGACCAGTTTGGCAGCAAAAGTGTATGGAAAAATTATTGAAAGGAGAATGAGGATGGTGTCCGATGGTTTACTGTGTGAGACACAAGGAGGTTTCAGGAGTGGAAGGGGATGCATGGATCAAGTGTTCTCTCTGCGCAACATTGTGGAGAAGCATCTGGCTCTAGGTCAGAGGGTTTTCTGCAGTTTTGTGGATCTGGAGAGAGCATTTGACACGATTGTACGAAAGGAACTTTGGGACATTTTACCGGAGTATGGTATTAGCGGTAAACTGCTACAGGCTGTGCAGTCCAGTTACATGGGCTGTAGAGCCTGTGTGCGGCTGGATGATGGAATGTCGCCTTGGTTTGACGTCAATATCGGCGTTAAGCAGGGGTGCGTTCTGTCAGCCAGGCTGTTTATCATATATCTGGATAAATGTCTCCAAAGGTTGAACGATATGAATGTGGGAGTCCAGATGGGCTACTCAGTGGTCACTGTTCTGCTTTATGCAGATGATGCAGTCCTGCTGGCACAGTCAGCGACTGACCTGCAGACCCTAGTCGACACAATGACAGAAGATTGTAAGAAAAGGGGTCTACGCGTGAATGTGAGCAAAACCAAAATAATGGTCTTTGAAAGAGATGAAGCCAGAACAGATGTAAGAGTAACAATAGGTAATGATGTACTAGAGCAAGTGAATGAATTTGTATATCTTGGATGTGGATTTAGCCGAGATGGAAGGTACACCACTGATATAGAGCGAAGAGTGAATGCGGGAAATAGAGTGAACGGAGCGTTGGGGCAACTTCTCGGCAGCCACCACCTCAGCCAGAAGGCACGTGTAGCAATACATAACGCAGTGCTTGTCCCAACATTACTGTATGGAAGCGAGAGTTGGGTATGCAGAAAAGAGTATGATAGTAAAATTAATGCGGTCGAAATGTGATCTCTGCGGAAAATCTGTGGAGTTAGGCTGACCGACCGCATTCGTAACGACGACGTAAGAGAGCGAGTAGGTATGAAAGAGAGTATTGGTGTAAAGATGCGAAAGGGAATGCTCCGATGGTTCGGACATGTGGAAAGAATGCCGAACGAACGCCTGGTTAAGAAGATATACAATGCGAAAGTGGAAGGATGTAGGTACCGAGGGAGACCGAGACTAACCTACCTAGACCAGATCGGTCATGTACTGAAGGAAGGTGGAGTCAAGAGTTTCCGAAACCGGCGAGCATGTATGAAGAGAATTATGAATGTTGAGGAAGCAGAGATAGAGTTCTCTGGCAGTCTGTTCTCTCTGCCTACCCTGCAAGGGATATGGCGTGATGATATGTATGTATGTATGTACACTTTATTTTTTTTGGTCACGCTGTGGAAACGCATTTACGCGCTGCCCCTCGCCGGTGACAGACGAGGGGGGAGTGTGGGCCTCGCCGGCTAGCTAAACCCGACCGGAATACTTACTAAAACCACAGCGGCCCCTTCCGCGCTTTTACGGGGTGCCGGAGAAATCGTCTACTGACATTCGACCCCTGGCACCCCAACGCGTGGCCGTTGGGCCACGCCCTGTCGTCATTCATGGCGGTGGGAGGAGTTGTGCATATCGGCGCCTCCTCCTCCCTGGCCGCTGCCGGCGGAGCGAGTCTGCGGACGCAAAGCACCCAGAAATGACACAGTTTTTTTTTTTTTTTTTTGCGGTGGGCTATGGGCGTTGCGCCCCGCCAAATCGGTCCGGGGCGACGGAAGAGGCGGCGTACAACCCCATTAACCCACCCTGCAAGCATCTCTTCTTCGCCGTGCGAACGGGCCACCGGTACCCGATCTTTGTCTTCGGTGGCCCGCCCGGCGGTATACCCTCTCGGGTTCTTCTCTCGTCGACGCCCCGACAGCTTTCGCCGTCGAGGCGTCGCCCTCACGCGGTGGCTTCACGTCGGGTGACCGAACAATTCCCCGGTCCGATCACCCGAAGCCTCGGTTAGGGCGGCATCAGGCGCAGATAATCGCGCCTGCGCCGCCCCGGCCGCGGGTGGTGGCCCGGGTCACGGGAATCCTTCCGGGCCCGCTCCGCCGCCTCCTTCTGCGAGATGACAGCCTCGCAGAAGGCGGCGACCGCGTCCCAATTCCTGACGCTGTCGACCATCGCTCGCGCAACAGCTGGCAGCGTCAGGTTGGCACCGATGACAGGGACGAGGTCACGGCGCTGCCCGTCCCAGCTCGGACACACCTCCAGCGTATGTTGCGCCGTGTTCTCGTCACGGTCTCAATGATGGCAGGACGGAGTCCACTCCCTCCACGCGACCGTGTGCAGGTACTTGCCGAAGCAACCATGCCCCGACAAGACCTGCACCAACCGGAAGGAGAGTACTCCGTGCCACCGCTCCATCCTCTCCATCAGTACGGGCCGGAGGGCCTCAACGGTAACAACACCGTGTCTAGGCCTCTCCAGCCGCGTAGCCCAACGGGCGATGACTTCTCGGCGGGCGTCCTCGCGCCAGCTAGCTATCTCGTTGAACGATGGGGCGCCACCCTCGTCGCGCATTGTGGTAACCCGCCGGTAGAAGTCGGAAAGCATCTCCGCCTCTAGGTCCCATGCCAATAGGCATGCCGCCTCGGTAGACACCGTGCGGTACCCGCGAATGACTCTGACCGCCATGGCTCTCTGTGGCCTTCACAGTACAGCCCTGAGCTGGGCGTTCAGAGCCCTCGCCCACACGGGTAGAAATAACACACTTACGAAATCTTTAGTATTTTTTATTTTCATACAATTTTATTCAGTTTACAATGCTTGTTGATAGGCCAAATTTAGTATTTAGATTGACAATGCAATTAAATCAATAAAACCGTTTAACCATTTAAAAACGTATAACACACAAAGATTACTGCTTTTACATACAACCGTCCCTTGTTTTTACCTATTTTAAACTACCCCTTAGTAGTGAAATTTTGAAAAAACGCTAATACACGTATTCTTATTTCTAAAAAGAGGCAGGTGTGCGAAACTTCCTCGACGACGCGAGCCGTCGCCGGCGACTGGGGCGGCGTAGGCGCGATTACCTGCGCCTTATGCCGCCCTAGCCGAGGCCGCGGGTCACTGGAACGGGGAATTAGTCCGTCACCCGCCGAGAGGCTGACCGCGAGGAAAAGGCGGACGTCCTCCCCGCGGGAGGGGATGTCGCTCAAGAAGAGGGTACCCCTCGGGGGGTATTCCGTCGGGCCGGCCACTGACGACAAGTTCACGCTGCTCCGGTGGCCGATCCAACGACGAAGGCGAGGTTCACGGGTGGGTTATGGTTGAGCGTGCTTACGCCCCTCTGTCGCCCCGGACAGAGTGGTGCGAGGAGCGCGACGACCGTAGCCCACACCACAACAAAAAAAAAAAGTTGTGCGAAACTTCGTACTTCTAACTTTAAAAATGACGAACTTCCATAATAATGTTCATCCCTTGAACCTTATTATTTACCCTTTAGTAACATTGTTGTTTTAGCATCAGCTAAAGATCATAAAGATAATCTAATTACGCAAATATTCAAACTGAATTATGTATAGAGGCATCAGAAACAGCATTTTTGCCCTACATTTTGAGTAATTTTCCTCGATTTCCCCAGGATCCTAGCATCAGATCCTGATACCCTGAATATGGGACCACCCTTAAAGTATCCTCTTTCTAACAAAAAGAGAATTATAAAAATTCATCCATAATTGGCGTTGCTATCGCGTAACACACATACAAAAAAAAATGTTCGTATTGAGAACCTCCTCCTTTTTGGAAGTCGGTTAAAAAGAGACTCTACAGAGAAACCATTCCAATTTCTTTACCAACTAATCAACAGTGGTTTCCACGTATACTACTCGGCTTGTCGTTCCTTTCTCGTTTTTGCACAAGACATCTTTTCACGAATATATATTCGTCTATGTTTGTACATTATCATTCATTCTTACAGTTGTTATGTCTAGTATTATTAGCCAGCAGAATAGTTAACCATTAAACACCACGCTTGAATCATAAATTAGGTATTATAGAGAGACATTGGAGTCATTCAGATATTATTGTCACCAGTAATGACTTGTACCCGGTATACAGTAATGGATATCATCCTCTATCTTTTACATTTCCTTGTTGGCAGACGGCTTGGCCATCGCTGTTGATAATACATTTTCAGAAGGGTTCGTTTACTGTCCATTCTCTTTATGTTTCCTACCCTAGTTTTTAAGACTCCCATATGAAATTCCAAAAAATATTTTTAACATCTATAAAGTTAATTACTTTATCAGTATTTATGTTGTCTGCGTGTAAATTAAACTGACGCTGGACTAATATAAAGTCTTGCATGTTACATCATTCATCATCATTCTCCTACTCTTATCCCAATTACTTCGGGTCGATATAATATGTACTCTTCTTTCACAGTACATATTGTGAAAGTTATTGGCAATAGTTTTATGACCGGCCGCGTGCCAGACGTCAACCCTCCTTGGAAATGTAATTGTTGACCAAACAGCATCAGATGGAGTTGGCTTAGGTCGTTATAAGTCTCTTAGTCGTCTTTTACGACATCCACGATAAAAGTAAGGGTTGCTAATATTCGTTGCCGCTACCACACGGCATCTTTATAAAGTCTTGCATACATTCATTTAAATTATTTATAATTACAAATATTCACCCCGAAGTAGAAAACTGAATTGTCACATCCACATGTAATATGACTTCGTAATTTTTTTTCCTACGTAATAGAAGGCGGTTTACGGAGTTTCAAACTGAAAGCATTCTTTTGCTCATTGCATAAGGAAATATTCGAGCATCGGAGAACTATTTTTTTTTTTTAGGTATTGTAGTGATATATTGACTGTAGAGTTAGTGAAGTAGCCATGGCGATCTCTATTATAGTGTGGCATGGATTCGATCCCCATGCAAGATATTTTTTTGTGCAATCCACATGGTTGTTCTGATTTTTGTGTAATTTGTGACCATCAAGATCCGATTGCTTGATATATGACGTCATGAACGCGATTAATTAGTGTTTTAGAGTTCATAAATAAATTAAAATATTGATATAATTAGGTTGTCTTTTACTAAACTCTAAAATCATAGATAATTAAATATCACTTAAAGATATTATAATTTTGCTGTAGCAATAACTATAGATCACAAAATTGTAGATATGCTCAAGATTTCGGTAACTACCTTACAATAATAGACTTTCATTGTGACAGGAGTACTGTTTCAAAATAAACATAAACAATGTTAATATCTATTTATCTTAAGAATCAGAAGGTCCTTCCTTCTGAGTCTCTATAGGGGATTTCATTTTTTAATCTTCCGCCTACCACTACTATTTCGACAAAATGATATAAACGCATTAGTCGCTGCTACCTATTACATATTTTTTGCTTGGGAATAATTAAGGTTCTAAAAGGAAGTCGAAAATACAGCGTTAGACAGATTACGCTTAGTAGGTACAAAAACTAACAGGCAATATTGCGATATGTATTTAATTTAATTCAAAATTTGATATAATTTTGTGCAGTCTCTCGTACAATGCCTAACGCCTTACTGAAAAAAAAAATATAGAGTTAGTAAGTATATAAAAAGTATGGTTTTCGTTTAAATTACAATAAAATTATAAAAAAATAAAATAGATTTAAAAAAGACTCGACTGCTTAGAATGTATCTATCCAATGATGACATACACAAGATGGCGTTTAATTCACAACTCTTTACTTGGCTATGGGATTCGTAAAAATGGGCTGACGCATCACCAGTAGAGGGGGCAGCACAGTTTTCTTATAGAATCAACTGCAAGCCAACCTGCCTACTAAACGTAATAACAAATATGACAGTATACCTCCTTGGGGAAATGTATGTCACGCAGTAGACGTTAAAAAGCTGATGGATAAATATGCCTCTTAACTCAACGACCAGATATCTATTTATTATAACTTAACCTAACATTGTCATTCAACCGGGCATATACCGATATGATATAATATATGGTAATGATGTCTACTTCCGAAATTGTCTACTAAGGCCTACTTGGTAAAGTAAGTTGAAATTAATTTTAAAACCGTGGCACTACGAGTATGTTAACATCAAAATATATAGAACCAATGAATATGTTTTAAATAATTTGACTGCATACATAGCGAAGTCGTGGAAACACATAACAAAACACAGAACAAAACTAATAGTGGTAGGACCGTGCTGTGGATAGTTCTCTGTGTACAGCTGTGGGCCGGTCCGTCCGGGGTAGTACCACACTCTCGCAGAAGATCGACGTCTGAGTAATGGCTGTTTGCTATTGCGCTTCGTTCGGTGAACAAGAGAGCCGGAAGCCCGGGGGCGGGCTTGGCAGCGGCCTAGCTATTGCAAAGGTCCATGGGTGGCAGTGACACTTACCATCAGGTGTGCTGTCTGCTCGTTTGCCACCATAAGCAATAAAAAAAAATAAAAAAAACATCAAAATCTCAAGCTATATCTATCTATACCTACAATTCTTTGAGCGGTCCTCCAATGATTTTTTGGTGTCTAGGTGTAAGTGTACTCGACAAAAGAATTTATTCGTGTGTTATGTTATTCTTAATAAACAAAGATGGCGCATAATACAAAAACGTTACAATATAAATTTTCTTCCATACGCCGATAAAAAAATTTCACTTCAAATTACCATAATATTATTGTAGGGGTTATGGAGCCACATGTCGCCCTTCCGTCACCTCGGACGGATCAGATGGGGTATGTTCAAACCATAACCTGCTACAAATAAAGATGGTACTTAACTTTGAACATTGCAATTTATGAAGTTAAAAGGTAAGCATAAAATTCTACCTTTAGTTAACCTTCCCTTTCAGACAGACAATTACCCGACTAGAAAAAAAGTATGGTTCAACCAGATCATGTATCTGGACCCGATCAGGATAGAATGAGGCATGCCGGATCCGGCAAACCCGATCAGGACCAGGTCTGGTCCTGATCAGGATAGCCTGATGTGAAATAACATCAAATATGGTAAGGCATGCCAGATCAGGACCAGATCAGGACCAGATCAGGACCAAATAAGGATAGCCTGATGTGAAATATCATTAAGTATGGTAAGGCATACCGGATCAGGACCAGATCAGGACCAAACAAGGATAGCCTGATGTGAAATATCATTAAGTATGGTAAGGCATACCGGATCAGGACCAGATCAGGACCAAATAAGGATAGCCTGATGTGAAATATCATTAAGTATGGTAAGGCATACCGGATCAGGACCAGGTCAGGACCAAATAAGGATAGCCTGATGTGTAATATCATCAAGTATGGTAAGGCATACCGGATCAGGACCCGATCAGGATAGAATGAGGCATGCCGGATCCGGCAAATCCTATCAGGACCAGGTCTGGTCCTGATCAGGATAGCCTGATGTGAAATAACATCAAGTATGGTAAGGCATACCGGATCAGGACCTGATCAGGACCAAATAAGGATAGCCTGATGTGAAATATCATCAAGTATATAGTAAGGGTTGTAATATATAAGTTCCAGAAACAGTTTTCGTAACACAAAAGAATATCAATCTAAATTCAAAAAAGTGACATGATTGTCATATTTATGCCACGGCGAAATTGTATTTGCATCAGAGGAGATTAATCTGAAATCTTTAATTAATCATATGTATTTAATAATAATAATAATATAATTAATAATATAAAAATAATTTATATTTAAAGTAAAAAACAAAAATAAATAATATTTACATATAAATGTACCTAACATTTGAAAACATATATAGATAGAAATATTATATTGTAACAACCATTCTAACATTTAATGTTTTGGGTCATAATAAATAGATGGCGTTAGTAAAATGACGTCATTATTTGAATCGCGGTGTTAAGATTCTCCGAAGCGTACTGACATGGCCTAATATTAAATTAGTCGTTATCGAATCAGATTAAAACAGGTCGATCAGGTCATGGATGAGAAAATCAGGCGACAGTTGCAGTCGTTAGCATCTGGTGGTTGCGCCATAATCGGAACGGCTCACTGGGACTCCCGACTCTCTATGATAATAATATAGCACTGCATTCGCTGCCTACGTCAGTACGTCATATATTAATTTATATTTTTATCTATTAAACATGTTCTTTAAAATAGTCATGTTTTTTAAAAGGACCGGACTGGGCATACTCGTTTTGGATCAGGCAAGATATATAACGCAGATGATTGATTTGGTTCCGATCAATAAAATTTCATCCGGACCCGATCAGGAACGCCTGATCTGGACCCGATCAGGAATGCCTGATCTGGACCCGATAAGGTTTTCCTGATCGGGTCCAGATATATCTTCTGCGTTACATACCTTATCTGGTCCAGATCGGGCATGCCCGGTCCGGTCCTGCTAAGGAAGACGAAAAAATTTCTAGTCGGGTAGTGGAAGCGGAACTCATTCAAATATTGAAAATTATCCTAATATACTACGCTAACCAAATGATTTGTTTACAATTTTTCTTTCTTGTAGCGATGATCCTGTATTTATTTTTTCTTACTTTAAACACTCACTTTTGGTAAATCCTTCATGCATTGGAAAAAGATGTCAACAGCTTTAAAATTAGTTTTGAGCTCGTCTTCTTTACCTGTATAATGAATGTTAAATATTTGAATATTAGTATTCAAAAGCTATTCATAGAAACATACATACATATCATCACGCCATATCCCTTGCAGGGTAGGCAGAGAGAACAGAGTGCCAGAGAACTCTATCCTTGCATACTTCACTCGCTTCCTCAACATTCATAATTCTATTCGTACACGCTCGCCGGTTCCGGAGACTCTTGACTCCACCTTCCTTCAGTACGTGACCAATCTGGTCTAGGTAAGTTAGTCTCGATCTCCCCCGGTACCTACATCCTTCGATTTTGGCATTGCATATCTTTTTAACCAGACGTTCGTTCGACATTCTTTCCACATGTCCGAACCATCGGAGCATTCCATAAAAGGTTAAAATTTGTCAAATATTCATAAGAAAGTATAACATTAAGTTAAATAAAAAGTATAAAAAATCTTTTTCAAACAAGCTGCTATTATAGCATTAAAAATTTAAAATTTTATGCTTTTACTCTCGATCTAATAGCCATAAATACCTTACGTGTAATAAAAATACAGTATACGATAATATTATAATGGCTACACGAATTTAGATATTGACAGAAAATGTATATACGCCATGGTCTTTTAGAGTAAAGTTTAGATTAGAGGCAGCAGAGTGAGCAGAGTGAGCCTTCTGATACATTCTCGACTATGTCTGGTCATCACACATCGCAATCAATAAAGTAAGCCAGATTAAATAAATACTTAAATATAAAAATGCAGTTCTTATCAAGTTGGATATGAGAGTTCATCGAAAAACAATATTATGACTTTTCTAAATAAAATATTAACCGACAAAAATCCTATAATTGTAAAATTATTATAATAAAACTTTCGTTATAAGATTTAAAAAAACGGAGAAGAACGCTGTATGATATTCTAACAATTTTTAACCAATTATACAGACAGCTTATTAACATTTAGCAGATTATTAACATTTTTATGAATAATTGTTGTTTACTTAGTTGAATTAGTGTTTTATAGCACAATACCATTGTACGACGACTCTTAAATTGCATTCATAATAAATCAACTTGATTTAAATTACTGAAATTTAGCACTTAATATGCTTAATTATTTATAAAATCCGATTACGAAATGAAAAATGATGTCGCAAGCGGGATTCGAACCCGCGTCTATTGGGATTCCGGCCCAATCGTTTCGGTTCGGTTCGAATCCCGCTTGCGACATCATTTTTCATTTCGTAATCGGATTTTATAAATAATTAAGCATATTAAGTGCTAAATTTCAGTAATTTAAATAACAAGGTTGTGTCATCGTTTAATACAATTCTAACTGTAAAGTTTGAAGTATTAAGCCTATAACAATATGTAAACATTGTCGGGTAGATAGCATACCGTCACCTTAAGACGTAAATATAATACGGAGTGAAATTTGCATGTCCTACAATTAGTCGCGGTGGTGCAGTGGCAGCACGATTGGGCCGGAATCCCAATAGACGCGGGTTCGAATCCCGCTTGCGACATCATTTTTCATTTCGTAATCGGATTTTATAAATCAACTTGATGTTAATCAACATATTTTTTTAAACTTATCAACGAATAAAATGCAAGCAATTAATGACTATTTGTACTGTATCATTCAGAGAAAGAAAAAAAAATCGATCTTTCAGAGAAAGACAATAGATATTTAATGATTGTTTTTCTTTGTAGGCTTGCAAAACTATAGAATAACGGAAGTTAAGCTTAAATTAACTCACCTTTGAAACACCGATCAATATAATTTAGTACTTTTTCTTCATCGTTTTTGTTCATAATCAATTTACTTATGTTTGTTTTTAAATCATTTAAGTCAAATTGACCTTTTTCGTTCAGCTGTAATATAAAACGAACAGTTATACAGATTGTGCTCTTTTTATTGTTGCTAAGTTATAATTATTATCCATAATAGCAGTTATTACTGGTGATCATTGAAATTTAATAGTAAAAAACCTTCCAAAATTACAATTTATATTATTTAGACATCTTCATTATTAGTCGCATATAGTAAATAAAGCTAATTTTCATAATATGTAATTCTATGTAACCAAATTATTTTATGGAAGTTACACTTCTTTTGGCGCGTTTGGATGAAAGCCAAGTTGTGAACTGAAAGCGCATAAAAATTTGTCAATCATCAATAATAATATAACTTTTGAATGACCTGCAACTTTCTTCCCATGAGTTTGAGCAAACAAATGGTAGAGAAGCTCTCTTTTAATGGAAATAATGAAGTTTTAATAGAGACGATAATTCAAAAAGATTTTTTTCGTTTATTTATATTGAAAATGAAAAAAGATTTTCTATGTAATTTAAGTGGGAAAGGAAATCCTTCCATGCGCCAGCTCAATTTTTAAGACGTCAAGCTCAAATTTTAGGACCTTTTTTGTCTATGAATAAAAAAAAATTAACATTTTCTTTTTGATTTTTATATTCGGGACACAACAAAAATAATTTTCTGTACAGTTAATTTCTGCTCAAATGTAATTCTCTGGTATTTAGAACACAACAGACACTTCAAAAGAAAAAGAACTTCAACTACATTCTAGACAGTGTCTGATAATCATAGCGTAAATTCACACGAATTATTTTTACTTTTTTCATAAATTAATTAATCTTAAACTTGTTTTAACTTGGTTAACTTATTATTTTAGTGGTAGGATCACGCTGTTGACAGTTTTCTGTTAACAGCAGCGGGCCGTTCCGACCAGGGTAGTACCACACTCTCGCAGAAGATCGACATCTGAGTAATGGAAATGAGCTATTGCGCTTCGTTCGGTGAGCGAGAGAGCCGGAAGCCCAACTGCCAGCGACCTAGCTGTTAGTTCTTGGCATTGCAAAGGTCAATGGGTGGTAATAACACTTGCCATCAGGTGTGCTGCTTGCTTGTTTGGTGGCAAAGCATAAGCAATAAAAAAAGAAGAAAAACTTAAATTGATTAACTTATTATAATAAATTGTTTTAATGTCATATACATGTCTGTAGACCAATGCCTATGAAAGAGCTAATGAAAAAATGACTGCACAGATGACGTAGTGGCTAAGATGCCTACTGTCATGAGTTCAATTCCCATGCAGGACAATACTGTGACAATACTTACGCTCCACTAATTATTGTGTGTAATTTGTGGCCGTTAATTATATATTTGTAAAGACTCTCGCAATACAAGACTTATTATCCCTAATGTAGGTTGGTTCCTTTAAAAAAAAAGAGAACGAAAGTATCTCTTAATTTTCGACGACTCTAGTATAAGTTACATTAATAGTTACGACTCAAATAAACATTTTTACAGATTACATTACATAATAATTGACGTCGATTAGATGGCTGTTTGTAAAACATAGCCAAACCTCTCTGCACACTGTTTTGCTTTTCTTCCAACTATAGTTAAAAAGTAATCATTTACCAACCCCATAATCTCCTAAATAAAAGTAATAACCCTCTTTCAGAAAACAAACATATAAATAAAGCTCACCAATCCAAGCCCTTTGAGGAAGCATTCTGCAAAACAAGGATTTATACTGTCCTTATCGAGGTCTTCTTCTTTCATATTGCATTCTTTCATACAATCCATAATGACAGGTGACAACATCATCATGAATGACTCTTCTTCTTTACTCATGCACTGATGATTTGAAATTAATCATTATATATTATAATATAAAAATAATTTTATGGGTTGTATAATTTTCATTATATACTGCAGTTACTATGTATTAACATATTTATACTATAATCGTAGGTATAATGAATACTACCGACCCTTACATTGCTCGTGGATGTCGTAAAAAATGCCTAAGAGTTATATCGACCTGGGTCAACTACACCTGATGCTGTCTGGTCAAGTCATTCCCAAGGATGTGACATCAGGCAAGTTGGGTCGGTAAGTGAATATAAATGCTAAAAACACTATTTTAAATAATTATTTATTAACGGAAATCTATTGAGTATTTATATTTTGTGCATTTTTCTTAAATTTTACAATTTATGTTTCAAATTAATAAAAATTATTAATAAATAAATACATGTAAATGTGTACTCACGTTAACATTCTCTAAACTGATAGCAATCACAGCTATATGAAGTAATGCGAAACTAAACTTCGACATTATGTATAATATTTTTCAGATAGGTTTATTTTGTCGACTAACCTACGCGATACCTTTTATATACGATTTGGTTGATGATCATAATAAAAAATATACTGTTTGCAATATATATTGTTGTATATAATTAGCCGATTGTGTGCACCAATTTCACACCTCGAGCTGAAAATGACATCGTTAGTATGTCAAGCTAGAGTTGAAATTTGACGTGAATGGAGTCTTTCTTGATTAAATATTATCGAACAGTAATTTTTTTATGTTGGTAATTTTTATCGAGTCGAGTAAATTTAGTAGTTCTAGTTTTGAGAGCAGGTAATCCCGAATGGGTTTGTAAGTGTCGCAGCTGCGGTGGACGGGCAGTCGGATTGATTAGGGGATTCTACATCGAGTGCTTGCCGCGGCGAGACGTACCAGAGAATGTCTTAACCGCCCACGGATTCTCGCTCAAGCAGCCGCCACTGTCACTAGCTATGTCACTGTCACTGCTACCGCTATGGTGTTGTCTGAGTCACTGCTACTGTCGCGTCACGTCGTCGTGTATGTATATATGTATATTTATATCTTTTCTTCCCATCTATTCGAGAGCGTTTAGAGAAAATATGGCTGGAAATTGACCAATTTGTAGCACAATTCCTCACTGGTCAAGGCAATTTTAGAGGTAAATTATTTTATTTTAAACTAGTAGCTTCACCATTTTGTTAATGTTCTACATCTTATTGTGAGTTTGAGCAAACAGCTCACCACATCCTCTGGGAGTGCAGTCTCTGGCATAACGAGTGCGATCTCATGTTAGACAGTCTGAAAATCACGTCTGGGGTAGTATATTATACGGACCTTGTAGCAACACGAGAAAATTTCCGTGCGTTCAGGCACTTCTGCCATACCTACTGTTGCAATCAATGTTAAGGCTCACATATAGGCCCCATAAACTTTGCCATATCCGTGGTGCTGTACTGCTGCGCTTCACGTATCAGTACATTCTCTTATCTATGGCCTATTAGCCAATTTTTTTAGGAGGGAAGTGGAATTTTTCAACTACTCCTGTTTTTCTTTTCTAATTAAATTTGTTGCAGGTTCTAAGATAGTTAAAAACATTTCCCGGGACTTCCCTTTCTTATATATATATATATATATATATATATATATATGTATATATATATATATATATATATATATATATATATATATATATATATATATATATATATATATATATATATATATATGTATATGTATGTATATATGTATATATATGTCGGCGCGATTACGTCACTGCACAATTTAAAGTGTAAAATACGTCTTGTAATAATCATCTTAAATCCTAATTCAATAGGAATCGATATTTCTAAGCTCGTTTCATAATAACTAAGGACATCTGCCATTAAAAGTAATTAATAAGTATTGCCGGCGATTCTATAGACACTCGTGCGGAAGTTTAGTTATAATATTCTAAAATTATTATGTTTAATTTTAAAACGGTCTCTCAATAAATAACTAATATTGTAACAACAACTTAGATTTTAAATGATGATTTTCTATGTAATTTAACAGTTTGAAATAACGCGCAATAGTAGTGCGCGTTTGTAATACCGTCCCTTGTGCATCCGGTTTGTAAAATAGAGATTTATAAAATGTTGTAACTTTCATTAATTTACGTTAATTACATAAGAATTTATTACATAACAAACAGGATGCAATATCTTAATAACGTTTGTAAAGTCTCTGCAAAGTCCACAACTTCCGTTGACCGCGTGGCGGCGCTTGTGAGGCGGACGGTAAAGTTCGTTGATTTTGAAGCGGCTAAAAATGGCAGCACTTTTGTTGGAGCGTTGGGCCGGTTTGGACGTATTGAATCCTAAGTTAAGTACTTTTATATATTGTTGTAATTATAATTCTTGTATCTCTATATTAGATTAAACTGATTAACATTGTAATATTTATGCTTCATGGTTTGTTTAAGGAAAATTTAATAGTGAATAACGGTAGTAATATTTGGTTTATTAAAATTGATTGACCGTTGGTTAACTTTTATTTAATAATGAATAGTGAGAATATGAGTCGTGATGTCAGCGATGCTGACGTCACGATTTCTAAAAACAATTCTGGTGATTCCTCTTTGTCATCAGAAGTGGGATGCCCACCCACTTCTGCTGGATGTCCTGGTGCCACGGTTCCTTCAGAAGAACACGTGGTTAATACTGACAGTCAGTCGATTTCAGGCAACGTGCCAGTAGATTTCTTTATGCAAATGATGCAGACCATGAAGCATATGTCTGACCGTTTGTCTTCACAACGAATTGAAAAGGTTAAAATAAACGATATCTACCTACCCTCATTCGATCCGGATAATAACGTGAGCGTTCGCGAATGGTGTGAACACCTCGATAAGGCAATTGATGTTTATGACTTAAACGATTACGAAATACGAATGAAAGTAGGTAGTTTGTTAAAAGGTCGGGCAAAATTGTGGGTTGATAATTGGTTGGTAACAACGCGCTCGTGGCAGGAATTACGCGATAACCTTATCATGACTTTCGAACCGGAAAACAGATACTCGCGTGATGTAGTTAAATTTCGCGAGCATTCTTATGACCAAACTAAAGATATCGCAGAGTTCTTGTCCCAGGCTTGGGTACTGTGGAGACGCCTAATGAAAGACAGGCTTGGTAATGATGACGCTGTTGAAGCCGTTATTGGCTGTGTTAACGACGAGCGTCTCAGAATCGAGCTCATGAATGCACGTGCGACATCGGTTCCCGAGTTGATATCGGTAGCGTCGTCTATACGTAAAAAGCGCCCTATCTTTAATACGCAGTCACAAATGCCTAACAAGCGACTGCGACCAAATGACCCGCAAACAGTGGTCCAATGTCGCACATGTAAGAAAAATAACCATAGCACACGCGATTGCCGCTTTAAGAATTTAGAAAATAATGTTCCCCATAGTAGAGAAGTTTCTCAAACTAAACAAGGCGAGGCGTCGAGTCCGACACAAAATAAACCGACTTGCACGTTTTGTATGAAAACTGGGCATTCATACGATAAATGTTTTAAACGCGAGCGGTCCATGGTATCTAACGTTAACTGCATAGGTTATTCGAAAACGACTTCGATGCTCATAACAATCGGTTATTATTCAGTTAAAGCAACCTTTGATAGTGGAGCCGATTGTTCAGTTATGTGCGAATCGGTAGCGGAAAAATTACCGGGTAAGAGGTTACAAGGTGTTAATTACCTAAGAGGTATTGGACGTTTTCCCGTGATTTCGCTATTTAAACTACAAACGGTTTGTGAGATAGACAATATTAACGTAGAAATTAGTTTTTGTGTAGTGTCAGACTGTGAGATGACTACAAATATTTTGATAGGCATGGATTTCATTTCAAACTCCTCACTAAGCGTTTTAGTGACATTAGAAGGTGCGAAGCTGATTCAGAAACAATCGGTTCTACACATAAAATCAAACAATGCTTTATTTGATAAGATTGACTGTGACCTTAAGAATGAATCTGAGAATAATCAGTTGCGCATATTATTAAATATGAACATCTATTTATACGCGGTTTTCCTAAAACTAGAGTGAATACGGGTGAATTAGAAATAAGATTAAAAAACCCTGATAAATATGTAGAGCGGCGGCCATATCGCTTGAGCCCAACCGAACGTGAAAAGGTTAAGAAAATAATCAATGAATTACTTGCACATAATATTATCCGCGAAAGCAAGTCACCCTATTCCAGCCCTATTATTCTCGTTAAAAAGAAGAACGGTGACGATAGACTATGCGTGGACTACTGTGAATTGAACGCCAATACGTTAAGGGCTCACTATCCTCTACCGCTGATTTCTGATCAAATCGATCAATTAGTTAATGGTTACTATTATAATTCATTTGATATGGCAGCTGGGTTCCACCAAATTAAGATTTCTGAACAATCGATTGAAAAAACTGCGTTTGTCACGCCAGATGGCTTGTACGAATATTTGGCTATGCCTTTTGGCCTAAGCAATTCTTGTTCTGTGTATCAGAGGTGCATTAACAGAGCACTTTAACCACTGCTGGGAGGTGCAGGCATCGCTCAGGTGTACGTGGATGACGTACTTAATAAATGCGCTGATTTCACTCAAGGGATATCTGATATCGAAAGAATTTTCCTAGCATTACAAAGCACGGGTTTTTCTATTAATGTGGAAAAGTCCTCGTTTTTTAAACGGTCCATAGAATACCTCGGTAATGTTATTTCAGACGGGAAGGTCAGTCCCAGTCTCCGAAAGGTAGACGCGCTGCTCAAGTCTCCTATACCCAATAATGTTAAACAGGTGCGTCAGTTCAATGGACTGGCTGGTTACTTCCGTCGTTTTATTCCCAACTTTTCGCGTACAATGATTCCTTTGTATGAATTAACTAAAAAGGGCGCAAAATGGGAATGGAACGGACGACATGAACAAGCACGTAATATAATTATTGAACGGTTAACTTCGTCCCCGGTACTAACTTTATTTCAGGAAGATGCGCCCACAGAACTCTACACCGACGCTAGTAGCCTAGGATACGGCGCCGTGCTAGTACAAGTTATCGATGGACGTCGCCATTCCGTGGCTTACATGAGCATGCGAACAACGGACGCGGAGAGCCGTTATCACTCCTACGAGCTGGAGACCCTGGCGGTGGTGAGAGCAATTAAACATTTTAAACAATACCTATATGGACGAGAGTTTAAAGTTATAACGGACTGTAATGCCCTAAAAGCTTCCAAACACAAGAAAGAACTACTGCCAAGAGTATATCGCTGGTGGGCTTTCTTGCAAAATTATAATTTCGAGGTTGAATACAGAAAAGGTGAATATATTCAACATGCTGACTTCTTCAGCCGAAATCCCATTCCGTTGTAAGTAAACATTATGACTCGCGATATAAAGTGGCTGAAGGTGGAACAGCGCCGAGATAATGTATTGCGACCCATAATTGATGATTTATCACGCGGAGAACAGGTCGACAATTACGTGTTAGAACATGACCTCCTTAAAAGAATTTGTGTGAATCCCACGTTTGGTGAGCAGAAAACGATCGTGGTACCAAAGGCTTTTCAATGGAGTCTTATTAATACATATCATAACTCCTTGAAACATCCTGGTTGGGAGAAAACATTAGAGAAAATAAAAGATTCCTATTGGTTTGACAAAATGAGTACCACAATCAGAACATTCGTTGACAACTGCATCGTATGCAGAACATCAAAAGGTGCATCAGGAGCGACACAAGTACAACTTCATTCTATTCAGAAACCTAATTCCGCGTTTGAAGTTATACACATGGACATTACCGGTAAATTAGGCACAACTGTTAACCACGAATACGTTATCGTTACTGTAGACTCCTTTAGTAAATACGTATTACTTCATTATTGCAATAATAAAAATCCACAGTGTACTCTAGCAGCGCTTAAACGAACCGTGCATATATTCGGAACACCGACCCAGATTATCGTCGATGGAGGTCGAGAATTTCTCGGCGAGTTCAAAGAATATTGTGACCAAATAGGTATAAATATTCATTCGATTTCACCAGGAATTAGCCGAGCAAACGGGCAAGCTGAACGGATAATCGGTACCCTTAAAAACGCTCTGGTTATGATTAATAACTACGAAACTGAAAATTGGCATACAGCTCTCGATAGTTTACAGTTAGCTCTCAATTGTACACCACATAAAACAACTGGCGTAGCACCACTCATCTTGCTTACGCGACGCAAGCACTGCGTACCACCTGAACTGGCGAATTTGGTTAACTACGACAACGAAACTGTAGATATAGACCAACTGGAACGCCTCGTAAGCCAGAAAATTCTCGAAAACGATTCGACAGAAGCAAAGCTCGTATACGTCCTTTCCAAAAAGGAGACTACGTGTTGATAAAAAATAATCCTCGTAATCAAACATGCCTCGATTTAAAGTTTAGCGAAGCATATGAGATATATAAAGTCTTGGATAACGACCGTTACCTGGTGAAGAAAGTGGTTGGCCGTGGATGACCACGCAAAGTTGCCCACGACCAGCTACGAGCAGCACCAGCACCGGGCCATCAGTCAACCATGTCGGCGATACCCTCGCAAGCTAATCTTTCAATACAAGCACCGACGGAAGAGGATAAAAATGACGAGCCACTGCCGTCACGAGATGACCTGAACTAAGGCAACTAACTCCTCTAAGTAGAGATACCATCACAAAGGTGAGCAACATCCATATTCAGTTTGTACTCCATACATATCAATTTAACCCAACAGCTATAAACAATATAAACATCATTTCATGATGACATACATTTTTCAGAGCCCCTGTGTACCACGATCATAAGATCTAGAGCACAGCATCGACCTTTCTCTTATTCCTATATCCTTGAGGTACCACGGCGTACAAGACTGCCCAAAGCCTCTCCATCTCAATATATCAATAGTTATAATAATATAAATCATAAGTTGTTGGCTTAGTTAGAAGTCAATTACTATTGTAAAGTCATATAAAACACTATGTACCACGGCGTACAAGACCGCCCAGAGCATAGTGTAACTGTGTACCACGGCGTACAAGACCGCCCAGAGCACAGTGTCATTAATAACAATAAACAAAGCTATTGAGCTATCAACAAATATAATAACCATAACCTACACAACTGAGCACTGTGTACCACGGCGTACGAGACCGCCTAGAGCACAGTACTGTCATATTTGAAGCAATCAAAATGATCATAAGAATCATAACATTCGTATCATCGCATTTACCCATATAAACCTCACACTTGGGTTCGGGCTCCATCCCAATAAGGGAGGAATTGCCCTACTATGCCACGTTGGTCGAACGATGGCATAGATCATATCATTCAATTTACATCAAATCATCACTGTTGATGTTTTTACATTGCCACAAGACGGCGCATGAAATAATTTAACGTCTTTTAAAATTTTAGGAAATGGCTATTACAGATGCCTGTCTCAAACAAAAATTTCTAATCGTTTCAGATAAAGGCTAGTGCAGAGCTCGCACTGCCTATCAGTATGGCCGTGTCGGCGCGATTACGTCACTGCACAATTTAAAGTGTAAAATACGTCTTGTAATAATCATCTTAAATCCTAATTCAATAGGAATCGATATTTCTAAGCTCGTTTCATAATAACTAAGGACATGCCATTAAAAGTAATTAATAAGTATTGCCGGCAATTCTATAGACACTCGTGCGGAAGTTTAGTTATAATATTCTAAAATTATTATGTTTAATTTTAAAACGGTCCCTCAATAAATAACTAATATTGTAACAACAACTTAGATTTTAAATGAAGATTTTCTATGTAATTTAACAGTTTGAAATAACGCGCAATAGTAGTGCGCGTTTGTAATACCGTTCCTTGTGCATCCGGTTTGTAAAATAGAGATTTATAAAATGTTGTAACTTTCATTAATTTACTTTAATTACATAAGAATTTATTACATAACAAACAGGATGCAATATCTTAATAACGTTTGTAAAGTCTCTGCAAAGTCCACAACTTCCGTTGACCGCGTGGCGGCGCTTGTTAGGCGGACGGTAAAGTTCGTTGATTTTGAAGCGGCTAAAAATGGCAGCACTTTTGTTGGAGCGTTGGGCCGGTTTGGACGTATTGAATCCTAAGTTAAGTACTTTTATATATTGTTGTAATTATAATTCTTGTATCTCTGTATTAGATTAAACTGATTAACATTGTAATATTTATGCTTCATGGTTTGTTTAAGGAAAATTGAATAGTGAATAACTGTAGTAATATTTGGTTTATTAAAATTAATTGACCGTTGGATAACTTTTATTTAATAATGAATAGTGAGAATATGAGTCGTGATGTCAGCGATGCTGACGTCACGATTTCTAAAAACAATTCTGGTGATTCCTCTTTGTCATATATATATGTATATATATATATATATATATATATATATATATATATATATATATATATATATACAGGGTGTCCCAAAATTCAACGATAAGCTGGCACCAGCAGGTGGACCTACATATGACTACTCGAGAACAGAAAAGAAAAAAATTCTACCTTGATTTTTTTTTTCATTACGACAAAAAAACCAAAATCTTTAAAAATGGACATCTTTTATTATATTATTAAGTGCTATTGCTACAGTTTTACAAGTAATTCTGTGATTTTTTTTGTATTGGCAAGGTAAGTAGCACTACTATCGATCACAGCCATTAAAAATTCCAGAATATCTATAGTTTTTACACAAAAATCAATCAAAACTATGTTTTTTTCATAAATTATGTAAGATTTTGACTTTCAGCTCACTTTCACTCATCATAGTGAAAAAAAAAAGTATGGACACTACTGTGGCAAATAGTATTAAAAATTGGCGCAACTAACTACAATTCTAAAATGGTATAACATTCAAGGCAAACTAGCTACAAAAATATACTTAGGTGTACTATTTCAAAATAACAACCATATTTCGAAAATTGTTAGTGTTGATAGTAATCACTTTTAGTAAGTAACCAAAATGTTTTTGTAGCAAGTTCCCAGAATTTGAATGAGACATGTGCGTAGTCCGTAGATCCACAGTCTGAATTATTTTATGGCGAAGCTCGTCCAAGTTTGCAATCGGTTTTGTGTAGACTCTGTCCTTTAGACAACCCCAATAGAAAAAGTCCAGGGGATTTAGATCGGGTGAACGGGGTGGCCACAAGATAGGACCAAGTCGACCGATCCAACGCCCTGGGTACTCTTGGTCTAAGTACTCTCGCACAGGACGGGCATAGTGAGCTGGGCAACCATCGTTTTGAAACCACATGGTTTGCAAATCACTTAAGGGCACATCTTCTAATAATCCTGGCAACTCATTTTGTAAGAAGTTTAAATAACTATTGCCATCTATGTTTCCTTGTAACTCAAAGGGCCCTATCACTTTGCCATTTATTATGCCAGTCCATAGGTTAACCTTAAATTGGTATTGGGATTGTCTTCTCTCACCAGGTGCAGATTTTCATTGTTCCAGCTATGAAGATTGTGAAGATTTAAATATCCATCTTTCTTGCAGGTTGTTTCATCACGACGACGTGACGTTTTAAAATTCTATGTGCAGTACTTTTTGGGATTCCCGTTGCTGCTTGTACAGCACGTACAGAGGTAGTTGAATCGTTTTCTATTTCAGTGAGAACTTCTTCATCGTGTTCCGATCTAGGTTTTCCAGCGTTTCGCCTGTCAGATGGTATACGATCCTCCGAAAAAGCTTGATACACGTTAATAAATACGCGATAATCCGGATACCTTTGAAGATTAGGGTACCTTGCTCGATATAATCTGCTAGCAGCGTTGGCATTGCATCGGCATTCTCCTTAAATTAGGTGCATATTAGCGTATTCTAACGCTGTGTATGGTAGCGGCATGATGAATGCTAAACACTTGAAAATAAGGCAAAACTTCTTTAAAAAAAAACACAAAATCACAGTCTAAAATAATGCCAAGTCAGGTCAATTTCCAGGTCACTTAATTCAATCCAAAAGTCGTCAGTACCAGAGCCACTTTAATTAAAACAGAACGGTGTGCAGTAAACAAAGAAGTAGAGCATACTGACTTGCTGTGCTGCTGAGGACATTAATTACTTCTCCACCTGCATTAATGTTACTAAACAATTAGCATCTATCTATCTCCCTCTAACGTATAATCTCTCTGTCTCTGTCTAACTTATTTTATCTTATGGACTACGCACATGTCTCATTAAAATTCTGAGAACTTGCTACAAAAACATTTTGGCTACATAGTAAAAGTGATTACTATCAACACTAACAATTTTCGAAATATGGTTGTTATTTTGAAATAGTACACCTAAGTATATTTTTGTGGCTAGTTTGTCTAGAATGTTATACCATTTTAGAATTGTAGTTAGATGCGCCAATTTTTAATACTATTTGCCACAGTAGTGTCCATACTTTTTTTTTTCACTATGATGAGTGAAAGTGAGCTGAAAGTCAAAATCTTACATAATTTATGAAAAAAACATAGTTTTGATTGATTTTTGTGTAAAAACTATAGATATTCTGGAATTTTTAATGGTTGTGATCGATAGTAGTGCTACTTACCTTGCCAATACAAAAAAAATCACAGAATTACTTGTAAAACTGTAGCAATAGCACTTAATGATATAATAAAGGATGTCCATTTTTAAAGATTTTGGTTTTTTTGTCGTAATGAAAAGAAAAATCAAGGTAGAATTTTTTTCTTTTCTGTTCTCGAGTAGTCATATGTAGGTCCACCTGCTGGTGCCAGCTTATCGTTGAATTTTGGGACACCCTGTATATATATCAGATCGTTAGAATTTTAGTATTAGTCACGAGCTACCTCCAAAATGAAAGGGAAATTTAGCTGGCCGCAGTATAATATCTGTTTATCTCCTAGCTGTCACGTTCGCCGTATGTGAGAAAAGTTTTAACCTATCACATGAATTTTTTACTCCATATCATAGATTACACTATACATTAGAGACTCCACATTTAGAATTAAAATGAACCAATACCATGAACCGAAGTTTACGTTATATATTATTTTAACACAAAAATATTTTTTAAAACTTTAGTTTTTAAAAGAGTTTTAATATTTTTATTTATATTCTGTTTTTGAATACCTCAAATTCTGACAGTCTGGGCGTAACAATTAATAAATGAGAATAATATTCAAAATTTCGAAATGATAAATACAAAATAAAAAATGTTATGAAATTCGTGAAAATATTTTTGTTTTACATATTTCTTTTGAAATGGTTTTCATTTCAATACAGATCTCCAAAAGGAGACAACTAAATATACAGAATTGTATTGTAGCGATAAACATATTTGCGACCATTTACTGCTTCCTTTCTACATTGTTATTAAATATATAATAGGATGTTACCAAGCTGGTTACTAATCCAAAACGATATATCACAATTTAAAAATGAAAGATATGAGGCCAGAACAGATGTAAGAATAAAAATAGGTTTTTTTTTTTTTTTTTTCTTTTTTTTTTTTTATTGCCGGTGGTGGCAGACGAGCCAGCAGCACACCTGATGGTAAGTGACACTGCCGCTCATGGACTCTTGCAATACCAGGGCATAGCTACGCCGCTGCCAACCGTGAAGAAAGTGCTCTTCTTAAACCTCGTTTAAAAAAGGACATGTCATAGCGCTCGGGAAACACAGCAGCAGGTAGTTCATTCCAGATCTTCCATGTACGTAGGAGAAATGAACGTTGAAAACGTACAGTTGACGTCTGTATCGTTTCCAGGTGGAATGGATGAACCCTGCTGCGGTGTCGAGTGGTACGGTGATAAAATGGTGACGGTGGTACCAAGTCAAACAGTTCCTCAGAGCACTCCCCGTGAAAGAGCCTGTAGAGTACACAGAGAGACCCAAAGTCTCTCCGGCTCCCCAATGACTCCAGTCCTTCCGTGAGATTGGGATCACCGACGATTCGAACAGCACGTCTTTGCAGGGAGTCAAAGGGGTCTAGCTGATATTTGGGCGCGCCTGCCCAGAGATGTGAGCAGTACTCCACATGAGGGCGGACTTGTGCTTTATATAGCACAAGACGTTGTCTCGGTGTGAAGTATCGCCTGGCTCTGTTCAGGACGCCCAGCTTTCTACTTGCCAATTTGGCTTTGTCCTCCAAATGACTCCCAAACTGGACTTTGCTTGATAGTTCGACGCCGAGGGTCCCAATACTCTCGGAAATTTGGAGAGTTACTCCTTGGAACTGAGGCGCCATGACGAAGGGGTCCTTTTTTGCAGTGAACGCGCAAACTTGTGTCTTAGTGGGATTGAACTGGACTAAGTTCCGTTCACCCCATTCTGAGGTCCGCCCCAGAGAGCGCTCGACTTCAGACACAAGTTGAGTCCTTCTTTCCTGTAATATACTCCGAGGGATATTCTGATGCTCGGTATACCGCTCGTCACCCGTGCTGTCATCCGCATAGCAATGCATACTCTTTATAGAGAGCATGTCATTGATATGCAGGATAAACAACGTCGGGGAGAGCACCGAGCCCTGTGGTACACCAGCGTTAATGGTCATGGTATCGGAGCAAGAGCCATCGACGACGACTCTTATACTCCGACCATCCAGAAAGCTGGCGATCCATTTACAGAGTCCCTCGGGGATTCCATAAGACGGTAGCTTCGATAGAAGGGCTCCGTGCCAGACCCTATCGAACGCCTTTGCGATATCTAGGCCGAATGCTAGCGCCTCACCCTTGCCCTCCAAAGCCTCTGCCCAACAGTGTGTAAGGTACACAAGAAGATCACCAGCCGATCAACCATGTCGAAAGCCGTATTGGCGATCACTGATCAGCTGGTGATCCTCAAGGTACTGCAGAAGCTGGCGGTTTATGATTTTCTCCATTACTTTGGAGAGCAAGGATGTTATCGCAATCGGCCTGTAATTCGATGGGTCCGACCGTTCTCCCTTTTTAGGGATCGGGTGGACTTGAGCTACCTTCCACGAAGATGGAACCCTATTAGTATCGTAGGAAAGACGGTATAGGCGCGTGAGGACGGGGGTTAACTCAGGGGCGCACGTCTTTAAGACCACTGCAGGGATGCCATCCGGCCCACTCGACTTATGGACGTCTAAAAGCCGCAGCTCTCGCCTGACCGCACGCTGTGAGATACGGATTTCAGGTAGAGAGTTATCACACCGCGGTATGGTAGGTGGTGTGGCAGCTCCCGCATCCAAAGTCGAGTTACAGGCAAAGAATTGACCTAAAAGATCGGCCTTCTCCTTTGCGCTGTAGGCCAGACTGCTATCGCTTTTCTGTAGTGGTGGGAGATTGGACCGGCAGAAGTTGCCTTGAGCAGCCTTGGCGAGCGACCAGAATGCACGACTCCCAGCAGGATAGCTCTCTAATCGCTCGCCAATTCTGGCAACATGTTCTGCCTTGGCTCTGGCGATAGCCTTCTTACTAGATCTGGAAGCGGCGTTAAATTTTCGCTTCACCTCTTTGACGTTCGGGTCTTGACAGTTTTTAGCCCGGTTCCAGGCCCGATATGTGGACTGCTTCTGCCGTGCAGCCGTCCTGCAGGTTTTGTTAAACCAAGAGCGGCTGCGGCCGCCGACGGGTATTTGAGTATTGGGGATGAATAAATCCATCCCCATAATAATCGTTTCGGTTACGCAGTCTGCACAAACGCCAGGGTCCTCAGAGGCGAAGCAAATCCGCTTCCATGGGTAGGACGCATAAAACTCGCGAAGTCCATCCCAATCTGCCGACTTATATTGCCAGACTCTGCGAGTCCCAGTCGCCGTAGAGCGATTAGGCCTCGCAACAGGGGCTCTGCTACGGACTAGGCAGTGGTCAGATGACTCAAGAGGGGCTTCGACCACGACCCGGTATCCTTGCTGGTGTGTAGTCAGCAGAAGATCCAGTAAAGAAGACTCATGGCTCTCAATGTCTGGGACACGGGTGGGCTGTGTCACCAGTTGTGAGAGTCCATAGGCCGAGACCATATTGAAGAGATGTCGACCCTGGAGGTCAGTGGCTCGGGACCCCAACCACTCTTTATGATGAGCGTTGAAGTCTCCAAGAACCACCACCTCCGCTGATGGACACTGCTCCAATATTTCGTCAATCCCCCATTGGACGTTCTCAAATAACTGAGTTGACCCCGAATCACTGCCATGCGACCTGTAGAGGCACGCGTAGATGCGGGTAAACCCTCCATAGTCTACGCGCAACCACAAGATAGACAGGTCACCATGTTCGAGGGCCCGAAGCCGGCGACAACAGATATCACCCCGAATGAACACGCACACCCCGGCCTTACGACGGAAGGAGTGCTCTAACTCGTAGCCAGGGTAGTTAAGGTACGAAATATCATTCGGAGCGCCTATCTGTGTCTCCGTTAAAAAGAGCAAGGCAGGCCGCGCCGTCTCGAGATGGTGGTGAACGGCATCGAGATTGCTATGTAAACCCCTGATATTGCAAAAATCCACATCAAATGTGGATAAGGGGACCGCCGTAGAAAACCTTCTCTTTTTTCTAGTACTTTTCATACGGGTTTTTTTTTAAGAAGAGGAGGAAGGGAGTGTGGATGCGTATAATGAGATTCGGTGGTACCAAAAAAAAATAGGTGCGGGGCACAGTGCATGGCTGGAGGGTGAGTTTTGTGAGAAGCTGATACGAAGCACGGAAGGGCCCCCGGTGCCCCCCCCGCGCGCAGTCGCCGTAATCCACTCCGGTTTCCTGCTCCGGCACAACGACTACACAGCGGGATTTTCGCCGGTTGGCGGGACAGCCTCCCAGGGAGGATAATCCTGGGTTCGGGTCCCCTGCTGACCGGCAGGTGGCCGGCGGTGACCATTCCCACCGGGTCTCCCTGTACCCCATGTCAGCCTCTCACGCTCAATGCCCCGACCAAGACTTCACCACCGCAAGTTTCAGGCACCACCTGAACCCACCACACGTAAACACACCCAGAAAGTTGGGCTTCCGGCTCTCTCGCTCACCGAACGAAGCGCAGCAGCATATTGCCATTGCTCAAACGTCGATTTTCTGCGAGAGTGTGGTACTACCCCGGACGGACCGGCCCGCGGCTGTAGACAGAATACTGTCAACAGCGTGGTCCTGCCACAGTAAAAATAGGTAATGATGTACTAGAGCAAGTGGATGAATTTGTATATCTTGGATGTGGTTTTAGCCGAGATGGGAGGTACAAGAGTGAATGCGGGAAATAGAGTGAACGGAGCGTTGGGGCAACTTCTCGGTAGCCACCACCTCAGCCAGAAGGCACGTGTAGCAATACATAACGCTGTACTTGTCCCAACATTATTATATGGAAGCGAGAGTTGGGTATGCAGAAAAGAGCATGAAAGCAAAATTAATGCGGTCGAAATGCGATCTCTACGGCAAATCTGTGGAGTTAGGCTGACCGACCGCATTCGCAACGACGACGTAAGAGAGCGAGTAGGTATGAAAGAGAGTATTGGTGTAAAGATGCGAAAGGGAATGCTCCGATGGTTCGGACATGTGGAAAGAATGCCGAACGAACGTCTGGTTAAGAAGATATACAATGCGAAAGTGGAAGGATGTAGGTACCGGGGCAGACCGAGACTCACCTACCTAGACCAGATTGGTCACGTGCTGAAAGAAGGTGGAGTCAAGAGTCTCCGAAACCGGCGAGCGTGTATGAAGAGAATTATGAATGTTGAAGAAGCGAGTGAAGTATGCAAGGATAGAGTTCTCTGGCACTCTGTTCTCTCTGCCTACCCTGCAAGGGATATGGCGTGATGATATGTATGTATATGTATGTATGTAAAAATTCAGTTACATAAAAAGAATCCCTTTTACAGAATATGGTTATTGTTCTGTAAAATGCACTTTCTGCCTAACTAGTTTCGATAAAATGACATTTTTTCTCATCATGCTTGATATCTGACTTTCACAATTGTTATTTTAGGACTAGACTAAATCAGGACTAGACTAAATCAGGTCTAGACTAGATCAAAATTTATTTTAGGACTTTTTTTTTGGCAGCGGGCTACGCTGCGGTCACGCCCCGCTAGTCCGTCCGTGGCGACGGGAGAAGCGGCGCACGACCCTTTAGTTCCGCCCTACAACATATCTCTCGACGCCGTACGAGTGCGTCACTGGGACGCGTTCTTTTTTTTTCAATTACCCATCCGACGGTCTACCCTCGCGGGTATCCTCTCGCATCGACGCCCCGACAGATTTAACCGTCGGGGCGTCGTCTTCACCCGGTGGTCTCGCTCCAAGGGCGACCAGACTATTCCCCGGTCCGGTACCCGCTGCCTCGGCTAGGGCGGCATGAGGCGGAGGTATTCACGCCTCCGCCGCCCTAGTCGCCGGCGGCGGTGCGAATCCTCGTAGAGGCGGATCCCCTCTCGGATCCCGGATTTGCTCCACCGCTTCTTTCTGCGAGATAACGGTCTCGCAAAAGGCGGCGACCGCGTCCCAATTCCTCTCATCATCATTATTTGTGTATGTTTGAGCATTACTCACTAGAGTGATGACTATGTTATGGATTCATCCCTTCGGTTATGGCTAGTGTCATAAGTCAGCAAATGTTGACCATGAAACACCTCGCTTGAATCATAAATTGGGTATTATTAAGAGACATTGGGCGCATTCCGATATCGTCACGGGTAGTTTACTTGATTCGTACTTAGTAGACAGGTAGGTGCTATTTATTCCCTATTATAACGCTTTCCACATTATTTTATTACTAATTGATTTTTGTCGAATTTTAAAATCTAATCCTGGTATTTATGTACAATACGTTTTTACTATGACTACATTACAACAATAGCCTAAGTATTTACCTGACTTATAAAGCCGGAAGGTAATTAGAACTCGTATAAATTGACACAACCCAAGATTGCTTGTCCTCCTTTTACATATTAATGAATTTGTCTCGATCCCAGCTAGACCAATTAATAATTGCATATTGAAAAACCAGTAACATTATCTATATATATATATATATATATATATATATATATATATATATATATAAAAGAGCTTGTAATAAATAAAACAAAGCAAGTTGATGACACACTTTATTTGTGTAAAACAATTAATAATATGTGCAGGTAATTATCCTATGCTTATAAGGTTTCGACGGCACAGCAACTGAACGTTCACTACCCCTAAAAAATAAAAAATAATATAAAATCGCAATTCATTTAGTAAATAATAATTAAAAACTAATTCCATCCATACTCTATTTAATGACAGTCTTAATAACATTTTATAATAAACAGACATAAAACTGAATTTTCAAAACGACTTGTAAATGTAGAATTAATTATTCAGTGATATATCTGTAAATTATAGAATAAATTGTTTATATTCTTTCGTTCACTTCCTTAGTTCGTAGATTTACTACTTCTGTGGGATATAATTAAGGCAGTTTAATTCTCCCAGAGATTAATTTGTTTTGTTAAACGAGTATGTACATTCTATTGCCGCGTGACTATTATAAGATCGTACATGTTATTATTATTTAAATTATTTATAGTCACACTAATTTATCCTCAAGTAGAAAACTGAATTGTATCACATCCACATATGACTCCGTAATTTTCATTCATACGTAAAAGAAGGAGATTACCAAAGTACAGTTTCGAACTAAGAGCTTTTTTTGCAAATTGGATGAGGCAATACTCGAGAATAAATCTGAAAAAACAATCCTAAATGCTTTTTTATTTAACTCGGCATGCTGTTATTGTCCCGGGATAATTTAGGCATAGTCATAATTGTAATAAAATTTATTTACGCTTGCTGTGTGAATTAGGCTAAGGTATATGACCACATAACAACACTAGAGTACAACACAAGAGAATGAAAAATCGAAATAAACTCCTATAGCCCGTATGTGTAGAGTTAAACTGGCAGTATAGTATAATAGGTAAATTTCTGTCAAAACGATTCCCTCTTACTTCAAAATAGGTGCTCAAGCATTGTACAAAAATATTTATTAATTTCAATCCACGTTCATCGTTTTTAAGTTCTTCGTCTTTGCCTGCAATTGAAAAACACATTCAAAGTTAAAGAACATATTTATAGTAAACTAAGACACGATATCCCATATCGATGTCTTGCATTCGTTCCCCATGAAGGACTACTTTTTGTGCGATACATAAATGATTAGTAGGTCTGGGATTATTTGTATCGGTTTTTTTTTTAATTAAAATAACCTAGATATGTAGGTTTCTATGATATGTATATTTACAAGTTATTTACTATTTCTATGTATATTTACGTTTCGCAAAACGATAAAAAAAATAAAAGAAGGTATGTACTTTGCGTAGAGAGAGAGGTGTTGTCTATAATAAAACAAGAAAATAGGATGCAAGGAATGTCTATCAAAAAACTTCATTGCAAAAATAGAAAAGCTCAATATAAAACTGTAAACTGATAAGACTGATCAGCGTGGTATGATAGCTAAATTTTTCAATCAATCTATGAAAGATTATGATTGAAATAAATAGATGTTGGCTGCGAAGAAAAATAAAATTAGTAAAATTTACATAATAATTAAATACTCGTAGAGCTCGTATAGCCTGCATGGTAAATCAATTTTGTAACACGTACCTATATGAGATGAGAAGATATAAAATTAATATTAATATATATATCTTGGATGTGGATTTAGCCGAGATGGAAGGTACACCACTGATATAGAGCGAAGAGTGAATGCGGGAAATAGAGTGAATGGAGCGTTGGGGCAACTTCTCTGTAGCCACCATCTCAGCCAGAAGGCATGTGTAGCAATACATAACGCAGTGCTTGTCCCAACATTACTGTATGGAAGCGAGAATTGGGTATGCAGAAAAGAGTATGAAAGTAAAATTAATGCGGTCGAAATGCGATCTCTACGGAAAATCTGTGGAGTTAGGCTGATCGATCGCATTCGTAACGACGACGTAAGAGAGCGAGTAGGTATGAAAGAGAGTATTGATGTAAAGTTGCGAAAGGGAATGCTCCGATGGTTCGGACATGTGGAAAGAATGCCGAACGAACGTCTAGTTAATAAGATATACAATACGAAAGTGGAAGGATGTAGGTACCGCGGGAGACCGAGACTAACCTACCTAGACCAGATCGGTCATTGTACTGAAGGAAGGTGGAGTCAAGAGTCTCCGAAACTGACAAGCGTGTATGAAGAGAATTATGAATGTTGAGGAAGCGAGTGAAGTATGCAAGGATAGAGTGCTCTGGCACTCTGTTCTCTCTGCCTACCCTGCAAGGGATATGGCGTGATCATATGTATGTATGTATATTGACGCCTCGCCGCGTAAATTATTACGTTATTTGGACTGGAGTCAGTAGGACAGCGTTATGTATGTTATATATATAAAGCTATACAAACCATCCATTGAACTATACAGCAATCTGTCGATGTCCAATGCTGCATATAAGACCATCTCAAAAGGCATTAATTCCATAATCACCACGCTAGGTAGGTAGTTTGATGATCCCATATATCACAGAACGATATCCTTTTATAATAAATAATTACTCACCTTCAAAGCAATTATCCATAGCACCTTGTAATACTGCTGCTTCATTTTCATTGCCAGTAAACTTTATAACAATTTTTTTAAATTCATTACTATCGTAATTACCCTTATCGTCGATCTGTAATAACAATTAATTACTCGCATAATAAATTTATTTTTAACTTTACATTTATTTTAACAAATTCTATTACGTAAAAGCTGAAGAGTTTTACGCCGGTTTGTGACAATACCACAGAATCATGTGTATCCGAGGATTGCATTTCCAAGGGGGATTCTCATCAGAGAGGTCAGACGTAAAACTCAACCAAAGTAGAAGAAGAGCCATCCTCTTCTTCGTTGCCGGTGCGGGCCTCCTAGGTTTGGGCCCAGCTGCAGCCGTGGCGCTCCCCACTCGGTCACTCTGACAAGATAGCGGGGCGGGACTGCACTGATGCCGGAGACTTTACGGGGGCGCGCTCCGCAACGCGAGGCGGCTTCTTCTTTCCAGTGGCGACTTGACCGGCATTACCCGGCAACGCAGTCGGCGCAAGCTGCGCGAATTGGGCCCGCGGGTTGGCCATTTGCTTGGCCAACTCAGTTCGGCCGCTGCACCGCCATCACCTCCTTCTCCAGTCGGAGATTATGGTCCCACAAGCCTGAAACCTCGCCACTTAGGCGGCCGTTTTCAACCTGCAAGGCCTCTATCTTGGATCTGGGAAGGCTGTTGCTCACTGCATCCTCAGTCGTCTCGTCATCAGCAGCGACGGCACAGCAGAGAGCGACGAGGACGCGGCAGTAAGTTATTTGGCAGCTGTTTTGCCATTGTCATCAAGCTGCTTAGGAGATGCCGATATTCACGTCTCCCACTTCGTGAGGGCGATGCTGTTCTTTTGCTGCTCCATTGCTGGCGCAGTATATGCCAAAACATTACACCAGCACAGAAGGGACAACGAGGAATAATTCTCAATATTAGGACGTGTATGAGCTGAAGAAACCAAAGTTCTGAGCCAAATATTAACTCTTGTAAAATTTAATAAAAACACTTACCACTCCTAATGTTTTTAAAACACATTTTCTTAGGCAAATCAGCGTATCATATTTTGGTATCAGCTTTTCTTTTTCATTTTCAGTTGCAAAACATTCTTTTCTACAATCCGTGACTATAGGATTGATAGCCTTTGACACAGCTGATTTTTCTTCGTCAGTTAATAAACACTGTGAATTAAATATTTGGTGTTAATACTAAACTATAATTGTACAGCTTATTGTTATATATTTTTTTTTTCTTTATTTAAAGAGCTTTTTCACAATTGCGAATATGACACTCTGTAGGTATAATCAAAATATAATGTTGTCTTAATAATAATTTAAACTAAATATTGTTAGCTTTTCTATGACTCAGTGCATGTTTGACCATGTCCAGTATCAGTTTCACTTCCTTCACCAGAGGGTCTGATAAAGTGAAAACGATACTGAGCTGTGATCTGAGGGCCTGGTTCCGAGCACATCTTGTCAAGATATGATACACATCTTCATCGTCTTCTATGCAAACATCACATTTGGGTGATGGTACTTTCCTCATTTGGTTGCCAAATTTATTTAACGGCATGTGTCCGGAACGAAGCTGCATCAACAGAGTCAAGTCCTTATTGATATATTGTTAAGCTGATCTGATTTCCCATGGAAACTAAGTATATGTTTTATACCTTCATGTTTAATAGTAGAGAAACGGTATATATAATAGTATTATATATACCGTTTCTCTACTATTATACTACTACTATTATATAGCGATAACGATACGTAAACTCACAGAAAAAAACACACTTTTTTAAAACTTTATTTACCGTCACTTGTATGCATGTCCTGGAATTGTGAAATTAATATTTCCACTATTGGGCTAAAAATTGGCATACACGTATGCAGAGAATAATTTAGTTCTGTTTGCTTAAGGACTTCAAGGCCCATCACAATGCTAACTGTTGTCATAAAATAAAATTGAGAGGTAATCTGTTGATATCTTACTAATGACACACAGGAGAGATGATTTCTACTAAACTACATACATACATACATACATATCATCACGCCATATCCCTTGCAGGGTAGGCAGAGAGAACAGAGTGCCAGAGAACTCTATCTCTGCATACTTCACTCGCTTCCTCAACATTCATAATTCTCTTCATACACGCTCGCCGGTTTCGGAGACTCTTGACTCCACCTTCCTTCAGTACATGACCGATCTGGTCTAGGTAGGTAAGTCTCGGTCTCCCTCGGTACCTACATCCTTCCACTTTCGCATTGTATATCTTCTTAACCAGGCGTTCGTTCGGCATTCTTTCCACATGTCCGAACCATCGGAGCATTCCCTTTCGCATCTTTACACCAATACTCTCTTTCATACCTACTCGCTCTCTTACGTCGTCGTTACGAATGCGGTCGGTCAGCCTAACTCCACAGATTTTCCGCAGAGATCGCATTTCGACCGCATTAATTTTACTTTCATACTCTTTTCTGCATACCCAACTCTCGCTTCCATACAGTAATGTTGGGACAAGCACTGCGTTATGTATTGTATTATATTGTAGTATTATATTCTACTAAACTATTACATTTATATAAGCTACTAATACTCACTTATACTTATCAACCTGTTCGTTCCGTGAGAAAGCAATAATAGCAACCATGGGATTTCTGTTAGTAAAATTGATAAAATATAAATTATAAGGTTTGAGAGTGAATATTTTTTCCTAGGTGTTTAAGAAAGCAGGCTTGCACAAATATTTATAAATTAATTATTGATTTTGTCTGTGTTACTACACAAAATGATAATATAATCTGAAATTTGTATTTTATTGTACTTATACCAAGATTAATTGATCCTTGTCTGTGCTAAGATGAAAAATAGCAAAATGTTATATTTATTTTAAATGACTTACCTAATGCCATTAATTGTTACTTATTTATAGATATATTCATTTTTAATAAGATCAAGAAAAGTGGCCGAACTTTAAAATTCTGCCTAAAATATCCAACATTTAAAAGAAAGTCATTTAAGCAAAATAAATGCAAAGAAGACGGAAACTTAAAAGGAAAACACGACTAAACCTAAACAGACTTTTAAAGAAACGCAGAAAAAGAAGTGTACTAAAAGACAATTTTCTGTAAATAAAGTATTGAAGACAGTTTTGATGAAGATAAAGAACAAGAGATAGAATAGAAGATAAAGAACAAGAGAGAGAAGAGAGAGAGAGAACAAGATAATAACTCTGTGCTATAGTTTTAAAATAACAGAATAGGATGACAATGAACATCGAAGCCGTGGTTCATGCAACACACACACACATTCACGGCAACTATGAGGATACCTTGAGCAAAGATGAATGGCTGCAGTATATTATTTGTGAAGCATAATCCCCGAAGGCACCATGTCCCATGTTATGTTCTACTATATCCCAATATGTGCATCCGATGCGTAAATATAGTGGAAAATTTAAGATATTATATATACAGAGTGGAGACGTCAATACGACAATAAATGAAAACACCGTCAATACTAGTGTATAGGAGTATTTTGAAACTATTAAAAAAGTCCTCGCATGCATATTTAAAAAACAATTTTTTCAAACAAACTTTTTATCATAAATATTGAAACAAAATAGAACACCGTTTGTAAATATTAGTTCACTAACCTGTGGTCGGCAAGCGGCGAGTGACCTTGTGGTATCATATGTTACAACTTCGAAACGTAGGTAAATACATTGGGCGCTATACTATTCATTCTCACTTGATTATTTTATTAAAATAATCACGATAACTTTAATAATTCACTTGGTCGTTAAACTTAAATTTTCGATATGTGCGCCATGGACCCGAACGCACAAATTATATCGTCTTAAAATATTATTTCGAACTCTTGTTAACAGGTCGCCATTGACGGCGATGTATTTTAACTTGTCGAAAGATCGTACAATTCCTTTTTTTAAGTTCTCTACATTATCAACCTGTGTCAAATTTGCGAGAAAAATAATTTAAAATTTGTTCATCTAGGGTGACTCTTACACGCGAAGGAGCACTATCCATATGAGGCAGTAAGGATTGATTATCCCGTAACCTCTGGACAGCTTGCACAATAGTCCGGTCATTGGTAGTACAAACACGTGTGTTTCCATATCTCTTTCGGTACGTACGTATGGTTAAAGCTGCATTTCCGTGATATTCTCCATAAATTAAAATCATATCTGTATACCCGAAGCTGTGTAATTATAACGAGGCATTGTAAATGAGAAAGAAATACTATTCTAACACAAAGTAAGCGTCTAATTACGCACATTCACGTCACAGGATCACGATGGCACACTGACCTACAGACCTATTATAATAGTTTTGAACATGAGACCGAGGTCTTCTTTCATTAAGCCGCATTAGGTAGTTTTAAATTTCTCATCTAAGTCTGATGACACGGTTTATATGTATGGATCTTAAGATTTAGGAATAAGGTATAATATGCATTGATTTGTATTACGTTTGGGGAAAACTTGAACTGGTAAACATGGCGATATGTAGGTACTAGTTTCATATTGGTTTATACCGATGCGGCGCGGGAGCTCATTGATAGGCGAATAATTTTAATTTTTATACAGAGTGTGGAAATTGTTAATAATACAAAGTAATGTGCTGCGGCTAAACTATACGACATATTGTATTCAAAGTTTGTATACAGGCTGGGCAAGTCATCAGATACACTAGATTAAAATTATTGTCGTATGGTCGTCTCCACCTTGTATAATAATTTGATATGGAATATATATATATAAATATAACATTATTTAACTTACATTGACACTCCACAGACTTAAACCTATAACTATTATATTCAAAACCAATAAACTACACCTCGACATATCGGAAACTGTATTTTTCAATAAGTACCTCCAACACCAGTTGTTTACGTTTATATATTTTGGCTAGTAAAAATATTATGCTTAAATACCACAAAGCAATAGTAAATAGTACTAATTAGGACAATTTGACGATATTAACAATATTGGTGTGATTATATAATTTATAGTAATTTTAACAGTAAACGTTTTAAATATGTTAAGCTTGAATCATACGGGTGTATGTTTCTACTTACTTTGAATAATATTTGAATTTAAAATGCTGTAGAAGAAGTAAGTGACTTGGATTAAATTGCCATGCACAATAGCTTTTTCTAGTACATTTTTTTTGTTAAGATTGCTGAAGGTTAAATTGACTGTTAGTAAAAGCGCAAAACTCGGCCGATTGATAATTATTTCCAGAGTATCTACTAAACTAAACATCTAGCTAAATAATCAGTTGCATTAAAAATTTATAAATAATAGAACTAATAGTCAAAACCTTCTTCTGTGTATAAACACTTAGGCAATTTTGTTGTTGATCCGAATAAGGATTTATATGGCCTTTACATGTTTTTATCCGTCCGTCGCTCTTTTTTTACATGCTTTTTATTAGCTTGACCTGTATGTTTGTAACCGACTCCTTTGGACTTGATTTTGACCCACTTCGAACGGTCAGATTTTATTTAAATTTAGTAGACTTATCGAGGACCGATGACAATGCAATAATTTAATAAGATTACACCATTATCCTAATCAGTTATTGGGATAGTCAGTATTAAATTGTTGAATTTAAGTTTCCAATTTCGAATTACGCGCCTAGAGGGCGCTACCTAAAACAGCGCCCTCTAACAATAACAATGTCTCTCTATTTCGTGACATTAAGCCACTGTGTGTTTTTCTTTTTGGTTTCATATTAAATAGTTAATAAAACTGGAGCTACGTCGTTCAATTCATCAGGTTAAGGGCCCAGAAAAGCTCAGAAATAAAGACAGTGTAATATCTAATGGTAAAATCAGTGATCAAAGACATTGAAGTGAACATTAAAAACGAAACGTAGTTCGTGTAAAAGTTTTCTTGTTAGGTCTTTGCGAAGTATTTAAGTAGGTATTTGAATTGAGATTTCTATTTGAAAATGGCATTAAATAATACTCTCGCATTTATCGAAAACCTGTCTGGCCATACACATTATGCAACCTGGCGTTTTGCAATGCATACTTACAACATGAGGAACTCTGGGATTGCATAGAAGACTTCTCAGAAAGTGTAGATAAGAAACGAGACGCTAAAGCTAAGACGAAGATAATACTCTCAGCCAATCCAACAAATTATGTGCACATTCAAATCTCATGTATTGTCAAAGAAATATAGGAGAAATTGACAGGAAATATCTGTGCAGTCCTCAGGACAAGTAAGCTTAGACACTTATATATTATATAGGTCATGACAAAAAGGTCCTGTTTAATGTGGTTTTACATGTTCTCAAACTAGCAACCTAGCAATCTAATATCTGTGAATCAGGTTATTCAAAGTGGTGGCCAAGTAAGATTTGACAAAACTGACTGTTATTATAAACAGTAAAAATCAAATAACAACAGCTAATTATAATCAATAACATGTACCGGCTGAACATGGATACAAGTCATTCACTTACTGGCTATGTTTTCATCAAGAACGGGGTGGCTGTGGCTTGGTACTGCCAAAGACAACAAACTGTGGCTCCATCTACTACAGAGGCTGAATTTATGGCAGCTTGTGCTGTTAAAAAAAGGCCATGTGGATCAAACAGTTTTTAAGTAAAGAGGACTCTGTCCTAATTTAGATAACCAAACTGCTATCAGTGTCGTTAAAAATATTAATTTCCATAAGAAGTGTAAACATATTGAAATTAAATATAACTTTATTAAAGAAAAGTATTATAAAAAGATAATTGTATTACAGTTTGTTGGTAGTGATTGACAATTGCAGATATACTTACAAGAACATTGTTTAAAGATAAATTTCAATATTTAAGGTCAAAGCTTGGAATGTTACCATATAACATAGTTTTCAACTGATTCAGTGCTTATGTGTAAAGTTAAAAATTAAAATGGTATTATATAACTTACTTTTGTATTATTATAATATTTAAGATCTAAGCTTGGAATGTTATTATAAAACATATGTAGTTACTAATGCAGGATTATTCCTGCATTAGTAACTACATATGTTTGTAAAACTCAGTTTTTTAATTGTTCATTTGTGAGTTATTGTCTAATTTAAAAGAAGTACTGGTTTCGGCCAACTTAGTACCGTTTGTGAATACTTCTAATTTTAATCGATTGTTAAATACAATTAAAATTATATTTTCATATAATTTCAAAACATTAACATTTATATGAATTCAAATTTATAAATATTTGCATCTTTATGCAGTAGGTAAGTTGGATAGAAAATTACCAAATATGGAACTGCTGAGAGACGAATGTTGCTATTGACATTCTGAGTTGGCCATCGAGTGTCCACAAGATTCAAGTCTGTACAGTTGACCATGCAGTCATTTATCTAGGCTCTCGACTGATTGCTGCTGGACAAGCTTATGTAGCACTTAGTCATAGTCTTCGTAATCAAATCATTTCATCTAAAACTTCTATGTTACGTAGCATTTGATGAAATGATTCGACTATCAAGTAACAAGACGACAATGTAAAAATATTTGAATGAATTTTAAAAATCGAGGTTTAACGATTAATACAGCTGTACATATTTAATGATTTGGAAAATAATTACAGTTACCGATAGTAGTCACGGAATCATAGTAGATTAAAATAATTAAAATCGCGCTTCTGTATTTAGCGGAACTAAAAAATAGAAAATAAATAATGGTTTAAAAAACTAAAAAACCACGCTTTTATATATAAACCAAACTAAAAAGTATAAAATAACTTTTTTGATTATTCAAGTTAAGGTAGAGTGATAAATAAAAGAAATTATTTTAATGTAAAAAAGCGTGGGGTGTTTTCTGAAAATATTGCGATAATGTCGCTACTCCTAGTATCTAGTCATGTGACGCAAGTGTGCTTTATAAGTGTACGCAAATCCATGTATTTCAGTCCAAAGCGAGTGGGATTGCGCACACTCACTGGCTATATCAATGGAATGTTAACATCAGGCACCCCACGCTTTTTTTACATTAAAATAATTTCTTTTAATTATCACTCTACCTTAACTTGAATAATTAAAAAAGTTATTTTATATTTTTTAGTTTGGTTTATATATAAAAGCGTGTTTTTTTAGTTTTTTAAACTATTATTTTAATATATTTGAAGTGTATCATGACTATGTGTGTTCTGTATTACGGTATGTATGGGATTATTTTATGAGGTGTGGTCGATCGATTTCGATAATGCTTTTATAATGCAAAAAATGTGTATAAGAACTCTTTTGGGCTACGACAAACAGACACGTGTCGTCCTCTTTTTAAGAAAATTTAAATTACCGACGCTACCACTCGGTAGCTTCGGTAATTTAAATATATATAATTAAAATATCTATTTCTTGAACCAAATAGGCATTATGCACCTACAGCTAAGGGGCCATCCATTATTGGTTTGACAAAAATCACGAAATATCACAAGGGGGAGGAGAGGTGTAATAAGATTTCACGTGTATTTATTTTTTCATCAAACGCACGATTTCCAAGGCGAAAAGTTAGTTACCGAAGGCGTGTAGTGACTTTGACTTGCCTTTGCCAAGCAACAAATGAAGCCCTCACGCGCCGCCGACTACGTTACGTCGTACGTTTTGCATGCAAAATGACACTAACGAGAAACAAAAAAGGCTATTGGCTCAGCTTTGGCTATTTTATTGACCGACTTCAAAAAAGGATGAGGTTCTATGTTTCATTGTATGTATTTTTTTTTTATGTATGTTCAGCGATATTTTTGTCAATTGTGGGCCAATTTTCAAAATTATTTTTTATTTCTAAAGGGTATAGAGTGTGTTCCAGAGGTGGTCCCATTGTCACCATGTCATGATCTGATGATGGGAAGTCGTGGAAATCGAGGGCAACCCTCAAATTTTATAGGCACATATTACGTGTCTCATATATTTTCATAAGCTCTTTAAATATCTGCATCTGGCAGTGATAAACTCATTTAGGTGAGCTGATGATGGAAGGTACATCTCTTTAATAGTTCGGAGTTGGAGGATAATTCTTTCAGTATCATACGTCTGCATAGACTTTTAGCTGTATTCTTTCAAGTTAACTCCCGAGGTGGTCCCATTGTCACCAAATCATGATCTGATGATGGGAATTCTTGGAAATCGAGAGCAACCCTTAAATTTTATAGGCACATATTACGTGTCTCATGTATTTTTCAAAACTATTCAAATATTTGAATCTGGCAGTGAACATTTCATTTAAGTGAGCTGGTGATGGAAGGTACATCTCCTTAGCGGTTAGGAGTTGGAGGATAATTCTTTTAATATCATATGCACGTGTTAGATTAATAATAGAAGAAATGTATAGGTATATAACATTTAAAAAGGTAATAAGATTCTATTTTACGTCGATTTAAAAAATAATGATGAATTACGATATGATTTGTGTTATTAGGGTGAAAAGTGGATTAAAACGAAATAATATTCGCTGATTTGATATCAAAGTTGTGGGTTGTCGGTTGTTTGTGCAGTTTGTGGGTATTTAAGGAGCGATAGCGCGGTAAAACAGTCAGTTGCTGTTGGCTTTCGTACTGTTAACATCTAAGGTTGTATTTTTGTATCATTATGTAGTTGTGCATTTCATGGTAATACTTTTGCTTATTTTCATTGAATAGTATTATGATAAATTGATATGTAAATTAAATGTATTGTAATAAGGTTGTTTGCTTTACTATCTTATTTATCTGTGTATTATGATAAATTGATATGTTAAATTAAATGTATTGTAATAAGGTTGTTTGCTTTACTATCTTATTTATCTGATATGATAATAACCTGATACCTATTACAGATAATATTGAGTATTAATAATACATATATCTAAATATAATACCTATATATATACAAAAAAAATATAATATACACACAATTAATTTAACATCAGAAGTGGGATAAATACCTTAATTACTAATACACCTAATATCCGAGTTTCAGAATAGATCCCGCTGTCTTAGAAGTTCTCCAGGCAATCTAAGATGCTGTATCCGGCAATCATCATGCTGATGATGGACATAGCAAATGCAGCCTTCTACCTAGCGAAAAGTGACGAGGGCCGTGATGCAGAAGGCTGAGGTCTCAACATCGAGGAACTGTCTTAAAGTATTGGGATGGCGCAGTATCGGTACCGTCGCAGGAGCTGGTAAGGCATTAAAGGGCTTCGCTCTGGTATATTTAGTCATAAAGACCATCTGAATGTCGACTTGGGTCACATTTTTGTACAGAACTCGTTGACTTATTTTCCAAAAGAAAAAGTACAATAAATGGGACTCGAGTCTGATCGCGAGAGATTATGTTTTACATTAGGTATTTAGTGTCTAGACCTTCGCTATCGATTTTCGATCCTAGCTTACAAACTGAATTATATGACGTTACTAGTGATATTAGATATTTATTTTATTGCAGAAATTTAATAATTTTAGGGTGCCTATTTCAGTAAAAGAACAACACATATAAGTTGAAACATAGTTCATACGATCTAGAAACTTTAGCCATTTACAATGCTGTAAAACACATTACAGTTAATTTACTAGGAACTAACTTAAAATTATAACTGAATGTATGTATCAAATCAACCATGAATAAAATAATAACCCATTTAGCTCGCAGGTGGCTAAATATGCAGTTTGAAATTACTTACTAAAGGGACAATATATAAGCTATTTCGATTTCCTCGGTCGAAATCCTATTGAACTGCCTATGGCTATGCCTAATACTGTAAATTTAATAGATGCCACCCAATCTCGGTTAGAATTTTCACATAGAGAATAAACGTGAGAATAGACTCAAAGCAAAATGTAGGTAGTTCGTAGTAATTTGCTATATTACAAGATTAATCCAAATAGACATATAAAGTTAAATATTGCAAAGTATATTACGCCAATTTCACGAAATAAATTGTCATATTGGTTTTGAAAATAATTAGCTAGTTTAAAAAAAATATATAGGTAGCTGAATACATTTGTTAGTTTTATAAACTTATATATTGCCACAATATGATAATTATCATAAATTAAATGTTTAATAGTTATAACTCACCATAAACAATATAAAATTTAACACATAGAATCATTTTCTTATATGTGCTGGCAATTAATTTGTATTAAAAATGCGGGACAAAATTTAATAACTGATCCTGTAGTAGATATATATAAATTTCTGTAATAACGATGACTTATTGGGCGTAAGACACCCTGGTCCTCCCGTGACTATGATCACTGTAAAGTGTTCAAAACGTCAAGGAATTAATTTTAGTAGTAGTCAAATCATGTTATTTTTTTGTTTGATGAACTACGTATAGAACATTACTTAATTTCCATTGTACCTACCCTCAGAAGTAAGGGGCAAGTAGAACGTTACGTATTTATTGTGACTATTGCTTAATACTATATACTAGACAGTCAGATTGGCCGAACGTTTTATGGAAAATCCAACAATCTATTAACAGGAACATACAGAAGGCCACAGATTTTACTATTTACGCTTACTTATTGGTGTAATTTGTCGCAAACGAAATACGATACTTAATTAAATTAGACACTGCTTGAGACATAGCTAAACTATATATTATACAAATGGCGACAAATATCCGTTTTGACACTGTTCATCGAAGATGAAGTATATGTCTCACAGAATCATAGGTGTAAGGATAAATTAGCATCAAAATTTAAAGGCCCTTATGAAATTTCTTCTAACCTCCCTAATGATTGCTACAAATTGCAAGGAAAATGTAGCTTCCAAATTGATTTAAGTACTTAGATAATTATCATAAGTGTATAATTGCTAATTTGTTTGTTAGTGGATTGTGATTGTTTAGTAAATAAATTGTTTCCGCTGGCCGGTCATTTGCTTGGTGCAAGTCTATCCCACAAGCAGCGGGTGGAGGGGACTTGACACGTCTAGGCATTTGGCAAACAAAGATATATAAATTTTGTTTCCGCTGGTCGGCCTTTTGTTTGGTGCAAGTCTATCCCACAAGCAGCGGGTGGAGGGGGCTTGACATGTCTATGCAATTGGCAAACAAAAATATATAAATTTTGAAGAATCATGATTTGCAATATGTTGTTTCCGCTGGTCGGTCTTTTGCTTGGTGCAAGTTTATCCCACAAGCAGCGGGTGGAGGGGGCTTGACACGTCTAGGCAATTGGCAAACAAACATATGTAAGTTTTGAGCAGTCACTGTTAGCAAGTATGTTAGCAATAATACAATAATGTACTTCGAGAGCGAAGTACTTGTCAGTATGGCCGTGTTAGATTAATAATAGAAGAAATGTATAGGTATATAACATTTAAAAAGGTAATAAGATTCTATTTTACGTCGATTTAAAAAATAATGATGAATTACGATATGATTTGTGTTAATAGGGTGAAAAGTGGATTAAAATGAAATAATATTCGCTGATTTGATATCAAAGTTGTGGGTTGTCGGTTGTTTGTGCAGTTTGTGGGTATTTAAGGAGCGATAGCGCGGTAAAACAGTCAGTTGCTGTTGGCTTTCGTACTGTTAACATCTAAGGTTGTATTTTTGTATCATTATGTAGTTGTGCATTTCATGGTAATACTTTTGCTTATTTTCATTGAATAGTATTATGATAAATTGATATGTAAATTAAATGTATTGTAATAAGGTTGTTTGCTTTACTATCTTATTTATCTGTGTATTATGATAAATTGATATGTTAAATTAAATGCATTGTAATAAGGTTGTTTGCTTTACTATCTTATTTATCTGATATGATAATAACCTGATACCTATTACAGATAATATTGAGTATTAATAATACATATATCTAAATATAATACCTATATATATACAAAAAAAATATAATATACACACAATTAATTTAACACACGCGTTAAATTAATTGTGTATATATTATATTTTTGTATATATATATATATATATATATATATATATATATATATATATATATATATATATGTACTATATTTAGATATATGTATTATTAATACTCAATATTATCTGTAATAGGTATCAGGTTATTATCATATCGGATAAATAAGATAGTAAAGCAAACAACCTTATAACAATACATTTAATCTACATAGCAATTTATCATAATACTATTCAATGAAAATAAGCAAAAGTATTACCATTAAATGCACAACTACATAATGATACAAAAATACAACCTTAGATGTTAACAGTACGAAAGCCAACAGCAACTCACCGTTTTACCGCGCTGTCGCTCCTTAAATACCCACAAACTGTACAAACAACCGACAACCCACAACTTTGATATCAAATCAGCGAATATTATTTCATTTTAATCCACTTTTCACCCTAACAACACAAATCATATCGTAATTCATCATTATTTTTTAAATAGACGTAAAATAGAATCTTATTACCTTTTCAAATGTTATATACCTATACATTTCTTCTATTATTAATCTAACACGGCCATACTGACAAGTACTTCGCTCTCGAAGTACATTATTGTATTATTGCTAACATACTTGCAAACAGTGACTGCTCAAAACTTACATATGTTTGTTTGCCAATTGCCTAGACGTGTCAAGCCCCCTCCACCCGCTGCTTGTGGGATAAACTTGCACCAAGCAAAAGACCGACCAGCGGAAACAACATATTGCAAATCATGATTCTTCAAAATTTATATATTTTTGTTTGCCAATTGCATAGACATGTCAAGCCCCCTCCACCCGCTGCTTGTGGGATAGACTTGCACCAAACAAAAGGCCGACCAGCGGAAACAAAATTTATATATTTTTGTTTGCCAAATGCCTAGACGTGTCAAGTCCCCTCCACCCGCTGCTTGTGGGATAGACTTGCACCAAGCAAATGACCGGCCAGCGGAAACAATTTATTTACTAAACAATCACAATCCACTAACAAACAAATTAGCAATTATACACTTATGATAATTATCTAAGTACTCAAATCAATTCGTAAGCTACATTTTCCTTGCAATTTGTAGCAATCATTAGGGAGGTTAGAAGAAATTTCATAAGGGCCTTTAAATTTTGATGCTAATTTATCCTTACACCTATGATTCTGTGAGACATATACTTCATCCTCGACGAACAGTGTCAAAACGTTTTTTTTTTTGGATATTTGTCGCCATTTGTATAATATATAGTTTAGCTATGTCTCAAGCAGTGTCTAATTTAATTAAGTATCGTATTTCGTTTGCGACAAATTAAACCAATAAGTAAGCGTAAATAGTAAAATCTGTGGCCTTCTGTATGTTCCTGTTAATAGATTGTTGGATTTTCCTTAAAACGTTCGGCCAATCTGACTGTCTAGTATATAGTATTAAGCAATAGTCACAATAAATACGTAACGTTCTACTTGCTCCTTACTTCTGAGGATACAATGGAAATTAAGTAATGTTCTACACGTAGTTCATCAAACAAAAAAATAACATGATTTGACTACTACTAAAATTAATTCCTTGACGTTTTGAACACTTTACAGTGATCATGGTCACGAGAGGACCAGGGTATCTTACGCCCAATAAGTCATCGTTATTAGAGAAATTTATATATATCTAGTACCGGATCAGTTATTAAATTTTGGCCCGCATTTTTAATACAAATTAATTGCCAGCACATATAAGAAAATGATTCTATGTGTAAAATTTTATATTGTTTATGGTGAGTTATAACTATTAAACATTTAATTTATGATAATTATCATATTGTGGCAATATATAAGTTTATAAAACTAACAAATGTATCAGCTACCTGTATATTTTTTTAAACTAGCTAGTTATTCTCAAAACCAATATGACAATTTCTTTCGTAAAATAGGCGTAATATACTTTGCAATATATAACTTTATATGTCCATTTGGATTAATTTTGTAATATAACAAATTACTACGAACTACCTACATATTGCTTTGAGTCTATTCTCACGTTTGTTCTCTATGTAAAAATTCTAACTGATATTGGGTGTCATCTATTAAATTTACAGTATTAGGCATAGCCATAGGCAGTTCAATAGGATTTCGACCGAGGAAATCGAAATAGCTTATATATTGTCCCTTTAGTAAGTAATTTCAAACTGCATATTTAGCCACCTGCGAGCTAAATGGGTTATTATTTTATTCATGGTTGATTTGATACATACATTCAGTTATAATTTTAAGCTAGTTCCTAGTAAATAAACTGTAATGTGTTTCACAGCATTGTAAATGGCTAAAGTTTCTAGATCGTATGAACTATGTTTCAACTTATAGGTGTTGTTCTTTTACTGAAATAGGCACCCTAAAATTATTAAATTTCTGCAATAATATAGACATCTAATATCACTAGTAACGTCATATAATTCAGTTTATAAGCTAGGTTCGAAAATCGATAGCGAAGGTCTAGACACTAGATACCTAATGTAAAACGTAATCTCTCGCGACCAGACTCGAGTTCCATTTTTAGTACTTCTTCTTTTGAAAAATAAGTCAACGAGTTCTGTACAAAAATGTGACCCAAGTCGTCATTCAGATGGTCTTTATGACTAAATATACCAGAGCGAAGCCCTTCAATGTCTTACCAGCTCCTGCGACGGTAACGATACTGCGCCATCCCAATACTTCGAGACAGTTCCTCGATGTTGAGACCTCAGCCTTCTGCATCACGGCCCCCATCACTTTTCGCTAGGTCGAAGGCTGCATTTGCTATGTCATCATCAGCATGATGATTGCCGGATACAGCATCTTAGATTGCCTGGAGAACTTCTAAGACAGCGGGATCTATTCTGAAACTCGGATATTAGGTGTATTAGTAATTAAGGCTTTTATCCCACTTCTGATGTTAAATTAATTGTGTATATATTATATTTTTGTATATATATATATATATATATATATATATATATATATATATATATAGGTACTATATTTAGATATATGTATTATTAATACTCAATATTATCTGTAATAGGTATCAGGTTATTATCATATCGGATAAATAAGATAGTAAAGCAAACAACCTTATAACAATACATTTAATTTACATAGCAATTTATCATAATACTATTCAATGAAAATAAGCAAAAGTATTACCATTAAATGCACAACTACATAATGATACAAAAATACAACCTTAGATGTTAACAGTACGAAAGCCAACAGCAACTCACCGTTTTACCGCGCTGTCGCTCCTTAAATACCCACAAACTGTACAAACAACCGACAACCCACAACTTTGATATCAAATCAGCGAATATTATTTCATTTTAATCCACTTTTCACCCTAATAACACAAATCATATCGTAATTCATCATTATTTTTTAAATAGACGTAAAATAGAATCTTATTACCTTTTCAAATGTTATATACCTATACATTTCTTCTATTATTAATCTAACACACGCATAGACGTTTAGCTGAATTCTTTCAAGTTAACTCCCGAAGTGGTCCCATTGTCACCAAATCATGATCTGATGATGGGAATTCATGGAGATCGAGGACAACCTTCAAATTTTATAGGCACAAATTACGTGTCTCATATATTTTCCAAAGCTATTCAAATGTTTGCATCTGGCAGTGAACATTTCATTTAGGTGAGCTGATGATGGAAGGTACATCTCCTGAACGGTTAAGAGTTGGAGGATAATTCTTTCAATATCATACGCACGCATAGACCTTTAGCTGTATTATTTCAAGTTAACCGCCGAGGTGGTCCCATTGTCACCAAATCATGATGTGATAATGGGAATTCTTGGAAATCGAGGGCAACCCTTAAATTTTATATGCACATATTACGTGCCTCATGTATTTTTCAAATCAAATCAAATCAAATCATTTATTATGCATAAGCCCTAAAAGGGCACTTACATATTGTCAACATTACATTTTTTTTTTTTAAATTAATCTACCACCGGATCGAAAAGCCGCCACAAACTGAGAAGATCCGGCAAGAAACTCAGTGGGCTCGTCATTTTTTTTTTAAATTATATGTTTTCTAATATTATTGGATACATGTTTAATCCCCATTAGCTCCAGTGAGATGCCCTTCGAGTAAAAATTTATTTTTTAAAAGTTAAATACACCATTAACAAAAAACACAAAAAAAAACAGAAATGGTTGGACAGATTCCACAAGCGGCACTCGATCACGAGTTAACTACTAAAGCAGCCATCACGCCCCTCAACCACATTCGAGGGAAGGGAGAGACCCGCTCACGTAGCTACCGCAGGCAGAGACCTTTTTAGTAAGCATGACCACACCAAGATCTATAAATTACAATCAAATCGCTCAATTAAATCAATAAATAACTCGTTAGGCAAAACACGCTACACTGTACAATTTGTGACAATGATAAATATACAGAGTTCAGACAACAGTGAGGATGAGCACTAAAACAACGTAAAAGTTAAAATTATATGAAGTAATTGCTGAGAGAGGAGCAACTCATAACCATTCCGTATTATCATTTAGATAATCCGAAATGTTGTAATATCCTTTTTTACAAAGTCTAGTTTTGATAGCCTTTTTAAACTTATTTATGGGCATATCTCGGATATCTTTAGGTAGTTTATTGTAAAAGCGTATACATTGCCCCATGAAAGATCTACTAATTTTTTGTAGGCGAGTATGATGTATAACTAGATTATCCTTATTCCTAGTATTCACGTGATGAATGTCACTATATTTATCAAATTTATCAATAATTTTTTTTACATATAATATGTTTTCAAATATAAATTGTGATACAACAGTTAGAATGTTTATTTCCCTAAATTTTTCGCGCAGTGATGCTCTTGGGCCTAAATTATAAATCGCGCGGACAGCCCGTTTTTGGAGAACAAAGATATTATTCAAATCTGCAGAGCATCCCCAAAGTAGTATGCCATAAGACATAAGACTGTGGAAGTAAGCGAAATAAACAATTCTAGCCGTTTCAATATCGGTTAACATTCGAATTTTTTTTACCGCATAAGCCGCTGAGCTTAGCGTACTTGATAATTTCTCAATATGAGGGCCCCAATGGAGTTTAGCATCAATAGTAATACCTAAGAATGTAGTGGACTCCACAATTTCTAGGGCCACACCATTCATTTGAACATTGGTTTCCACTAGTCTCACATTAGGTGTGGTAAATTTAATACATTTGGTTTTCTTTTCATTAAGAACCAAGTTATTTGTACTGAACCAATGAACAACATTTGACAGAGCATTGTTCACATCGTCATAATTAAGCATTTGTCTTTTAATTTTGAACAATAAAGAGGTATCATCTGCGAACAACACTATGTTTTGGTTATCCCCTATATAATAAGGTAAGTCATTAATATATACAAGAGCTAATCAAATTAGATAATCAAATTAGCTATTAGCTAATCAAATTAAAAAAGCTATTCAAATATTAGCATCTGGCAGTGAACATTTCATTTAGGTGAGCTAGTGATGGAAGGTACATCTCCTTAGCGGTTAGGAGTTGGAGGATAATTCTTTTAATATCATACGCACGCATAGACCTTTAACTGTATTCTTTCAAGTTAACTCCCGAGGTGGTCCCATTGTCACCAAATCATGATCTGATGATAGGAATTCATGGAAATCGATCCTTCAAATTTTATAGGCACATTTTATGTGTCTCATCATACTACATGCATCTGGTAGTGATAATCTCATTTAGATGAGCTGGTGATGGAAGGTACATGTCCTTAGCGGTTAGGAGTTGGAGGACAATTCTTTAAATATCATATGCACGCATAGAACTTTAACTGTGCTCTTTCAAGTTAATCATGTAAGCTAATAATTGAAGGTACTACTCCAAAACGATTAGGAGTTAGGTAATTCTTTATGTTGCCGATATATGATCTTTGTTACGTAGGTAGAAAATAACATACCAAGCTGGAAAGATGAACCTTTTTTAATTCGCCTTTCTCAAAGTCGAACTGTTGTAAATATATATACATATGTATCATCATCTGAACTTAAGCTTCTCTCATATTTCGCCACAAATTGCCAAACTTTTATTCTCCAGCAATTATCAGTTCGTTGAGCGATGTGGCCTGCCCATTGCCTCTTAGTGTGCTAATTCTTCGTGATATGTCGATTACACCCGCTATTCTATGGATTAGCATATTTCGAATCCTATCTCGTACAGAAACGAGCGAGCTTACCCCGCTCCATAGTACGCTGAGCGGCTTTGAGTTTTGTTACGAGACCCATATTTAGGGCCCACATTTTCATGTCATAAACCATGACTGATCATAGACGTGTGCCTTCAGACACTAAGATATGTTGGGTGAGAAGATTCTCTTAAGTTTTCTAAACGCTGTCCAGCCGTATTGGATAATTGTATCAATTTTTTTAAATTTAAATACGTACCTATTTATAACCGTCTTATTATTTGGCTTACGCTTTCTCCTGGTATAGTCTTTTGAGTAGTTTATTAGACCTTAAGTTGCAAAAAGCTGTCCCCTTAGAGTCTTTACACAACTCAGTGCAATATAAAACTGATCATTGGCAAGGATTGATTGATCCCCATTGCCCGCTTACCAAGCCATTAAGGACAGAGATATTGCATTTTACCATGACTCTGGAGCCTATGTCTAGTTTTAACAATTGCATCAACCCGTCACAATTATTTACATCACTTGGATGTTGGTAGTATCTCATACCTAAGTTGCTGCCTCACGTGACGCATCGATAGCACATATATGGTGTATACGCGAATTGATTGAAACAGTGAAATTTAAACCATTGGCAATGAGATACAGCATTTAATTTACATTTTTTCGAAATACGTTCTTATTTTTTTATTTTGATTCCCTACTTCTATTCTTCCTTATACCACGTGCATTTTTAGTCTATCTACTCATAGTGCTATATTTAATAAATAATTTAATTTATATGAACTAGTTACAATTATTACTTAACTACGATTATGAACACTAAAAAATAATTAAACTTTTTAAAAAAAATGTAAACCGACTTCAAAGTAAAATCAGCCAAAAACCATACTTACTTAAAACACTAAATACCGAAAAATAAGATGAACTATTTCATTCTTGTCTAATTCTAATTATGTATTCATTTTTATAAAATATAATTACAATGTATGCTAGAAATCCACTAACACGATTTGAAGTCGGTGCCAAGCTTAAATTAACAAAAAACAATAAGTTTAATATAATACACACAGGATGAAAAATTAATAAAATCAAATTATTAAAGGAAATAAGAATTAAAAGATGTATTCAGAACACTATAACGCCTCAAATTTAATACCATTTGACACAACCGTGAACGACGTCTGCCCGTATAGATTAAATCGCTTAACAGCTTGCACGTTCAGATCGATTCAGTCACAAAGCGTGGCGTGGTTTGAATGCGATATAGTATACCTATTTGGCTTGGCACGCGACTTCAAATCGTGTTAGTGGATTTCTAGCATACATTGTAATTATATTTTATAAAAATGAATACATAATTAGAATTAGACAAGAATGAAATAGTTCATCTTATTTTTCGGTATTTAGTGTTTTAAGTATGGTTTTTGGCTGATCTTATTTTGAAGTCGGTTTACATTTTTTTTTTAAAGTTTAATTATTTTATAAAATATCGCTGATATTCTGCCAACACCTAGTACATTTTAAAGAAATTATTAAAAACATGACTAATATAAAAGTGTCAGAGTATGTGTGTGTAAGTGTGTAACGATATATAAATAATTTTAACATAAGTATAACAACATTGCATACATATATAATATAAATAAAATTGGCGATATTTAATGAAATATATTTTTTTTAAGAGTATCGAAATTTCGCACTATATAATACAGTGTAATTGTGCATTAAGTAAATGTTGTTTTAAAGTTTTGTTAAAAGTAAATACAGATTTTAAGTCCCGCAATGGTGGAGGTAGATCAATCCAACACTTTGTGGCAGAGAATTTAAAACTACCACGGAATTTTGAAGTGCGATATTTAGGGGTATTTAAAAGGTATGATGAAGCTTGAGTCTTGTATTTATTAAGAGAACTAGACCAGCTAAGTTTATTGTAGAGGTAAGTTGGCTTTTTGGATAAAATTACACCGAAAAGCAAATTAGCTAAATGGAGTTTTCTGCGTGATTCCATTTTAAGAATGTTTCCCATGTTTAAAAACGGCGTAACATGAGAGCGTGGTGGGACAGTGAAGCAAAATCGAGCACAATCATTCTGTACGCGTTGTATGTCTTATAGTTCTAGTGAGTAGACAAGGTCCATAAACTATGTCACCATAGTTCAACTTGGACAATACAAGTAACTCACAGAGCATGATACGCGTATCTAAGTTGATGTAAGGTCGAATACGATACATCAATCTAAGACGATAAAAACATTTACGTACTGAATCTAGTACATGGGTTTCGAACCGTAGTAATCCGTCAAAAATTACCCCAAGATTGTGAGCTTCCATTACCCGTTCAATTTGCTGTTTATTGACTAATATATTGAGGTTATTATTTTCTGTTTTTCTTATAATATCTGATGAACCTAGAATCATGAATTTAAGTAATAATTTAATAATAATTTAAGTACGAGTACATAAAAATACCAGGGTCGAAAACCAGGTTTTAAAATACTTGAAAGTATTCAACTATGTTAGTATCAAAGAGGACTGCTAACTTCTATGCATACTAACTAAACATACCTCATCATTCTCCTACTCTTATCCCAATTACTTGGGGTCGACGCAATATGTACTTGTCTTCCTACATATTGCAAAAGTTGTAGGCAATAGTTTTATAACCGGCCACCTGCCTGAAGTCAACCCTCCTTGGGAATGTAACTGTTGACCAAAACAGCATCAGGTGGTGTTAGCCTAGGTCGATATAAAGCTCTTAGTCGTCTTTTACGAGATCCGCGAGCAAAATAAGGGTTGGTAGTATTCGTAGCCGCTACCACACAGCGTATATAATGTAAACTAAATACCACACATACTAAACATACCTATACTTACTTAAAATATTTAGTAAACAGAAAACTTTGTTTGGTATGGATTCTAGTTTTTGTTTTGTTATACATACGTCAGCTTATTTGATTGATCAACCGAATAGAACGTGCATTAAGTACATACATAGATTTCGGTTCAAGGTCAAGGGTTCGGCCTTTATCACAAATACTTGGGCGCACTCGAACACGCCAACCCCCTCCCTGCACGCCTCACCCGCCTGCACTGAGCCCCGCGCTGCTTACGAACATGAGTAAAGTATCCAGCCGGGGTGGCTTCCATATTTGGAAATACTTGCATAGGAATTTGAGCCGTATTCCATGTCGTCGTAATAAAAATCGTGTCAAAATCGTATAAATAAAAAAATGCTTTGAAGTTCAGCGTCCATATTTCAAAATACTTGCATAGGAATTTGAGCCGTATTCCATGTCGTCGTAATAAAAATCGCGTCAAAATCGTATAAATAAAAAAATACTTTGAAGTTCAGTGTCCATTGAAAATACCTGCATAGGAATTTGAGCCGTATTCCATGTCGTCGTAATAAAAATCGTGTCAAAATCGTATAAATAAAAACATACTTTGAAGTTCAAAGTATTTTTCATTTACAAATTAGATTGTGTGTCTTATTCGCATTGTGGTACAGATCGTTTTCCCATGCAAATATTTTTAGGTGTACTGTTTCAAGTTCTTAGCACATCCGACTTATGGCACATACTTTAATACTTGCAAGTATTTTCTGCTCGTACCAGGGCGCCGTACTTCGAAGGGAAACCCTGGTTTTAAAACCTGGTAACGTAAATACGTCTCATCTGTATGTTACTCTATGATTTGACCATAATATTTCTTACTCTGTGTATTTGATAAGACTTTGGATTTGCGTTCGGCGTTATTTCTATTTTAATATCTATTACTTTGTATATGATGATGAATTTGTATATCTTGGATGTGGATTTAGCCGAGATGGAAGGTACACCACTGATATAGAGCGAAGAGTGAATGCGGGAAATAGAGTGAACGGAGCGTTGGGGCAACTTCTCGGCAGCCACCACCTCAGCCAGAAGGCACGTGTAGCAATACATAACGCAGGGCTTGTCCCAACATTACTGTGTGGAAGCGAGAGTTGGGTATGCAGAAAAGAGTATGAAAGTAAAATTAATGCGGTCGAAATGCGATCCCTGCGGAAAATCTGTGGAGTTAGGCTGACCGACTGCATTCGTAACGACGACGTAAGAGAGCGAGTAGGTATGAAAGAGAGTATTGGTGTAAAGATGCGAAAGGGAATGCTCCGATGGTTCGGACATGTGCAAAGAATGCCGAACGAACGTCTGGTTAAGAAGATATACAATGCGAAAGTGGAAGGATGTAGGTACCGGGGGAGACCGAGACTAACCTACCTAGACCAGATCGGTCATGTACTGAAGGAAGGTGGAGTCAAGAGTCTCCGAAACCGGCGAGCGTGTATGAAGAGAATTATGAATGTTGAGGAAGCGAGTTAATTATGCAAAGATAGAGTTCTCTGGCACTCTGTTCTCTCTGCCTACCCTGCAAGGGATATGGCGTGATGATATGTATGTATGTATGTAATATCTATTACTTGTTTTTAAACGTTAGTTTGGTAAGATAATTGTGATTTTACAGTGTTTTCAATCATCAGTGACGAAATTGACGCTTTTAGTGTTACAGCAACTTATGAGATAAAAACTCTATTGTGAAATTTTGACGCTTTTGTGTTATCTATTAAGGTGTTAAGAGATGGAGACTTATTATATTTGTGAAATACTGACACTTTTTGTTATTTTCTACAAAGGCTGGAAAGAAAACTGTAAAGTGTGTAAAATTGTGGTATGACTTCAAGTATATTTACTTGTTTTACTTAACCATTGTAAATTCCTTTACAAAGCATTTTCGTTTGTTTTTTTTTTTGCACAATTTTTATATATTCGAATATTACCTATGTTCGAATTTATAAACATTGTGCAAAAACAACAAACGGAAATTCGATAGCTGAATATTGTTTTGAAATGAGCGGGATATTTAAAAATATAATTCATTTTTAAATATCCCGCTCTACGAATGTTTTCAATGGATTAAACTGGAGCGCTAGTGTGCACCGTGTAAGCAATTCTAAATTATGACGTTGTCGTTCTCTCTGAGTATATTGTTCTGTGCACTTGTGCGTTGCGGGTCGTAGAGAACAGTCGTGTTTCTAGAAGTTAAGCGCGTAATTATAATATTACACGCATACACTACACTATTAATATATTATGCCAGAAAGTGAACCTCGATTCTCAGTAGATGATGACTTAGATCATTCAACTATAGCGACTAAAACGAATAGAACACCACAAGGGTTAGCTAGTAGCTAACCCTTGTGATCAGACCCTATGAAACTTATGTATGTTGCACCTACAATAAGGATCTCTATTTGATGTGACAGTTTAATTTTACCTTAAACCTCTACAATATATAGCTATTTGCAACTTCCTTTTACGATTATAAACACAATGAAACTTCGCGTAAAATAAGCTATTATTATTAATTTATATCAAATAGTGCATGTTGAAGGTTATTCATATTATATTAAAGCATTTTATAAAATGTATTTTAACAAAAAGGCACTAAAATAAAGTCATTTATGGCTTGAGCCACGTTGCTGACTTTTTCCTGCCTATATTTTAATTTGTGGGTTATCCACAAATTATTCTCCCGGGCCACAGTTTTGCAGGAAATCGTCGTCTGAATAGTAGCAATTACCTATTGCAATTTGGAGAAGATATATTCAGTTTTTGTTTTATTTCTTGCGCAAACTGCTACTGCGTTTTAATTATTGTACCTAATTTCACCTGTGTGGGGTTAAATTATATATACAATTTCATACATGAAGTACAACTCCGTTTGAGATTAACACGAATAAAATAGACTCACAACATAATTATAAGTTGCTAATTTAACGGTAATTAAATCAAAACACGGTGTGTACATTAATTGCGATAATATTAAAAACGTGACCGAAGTATCACGAATGAAATCTCATAGTCATGATGATATGCTATTTTTAAAAAAGTAGCTTAATTGAATTTTAAGGTAATATGATGTTTGTATTTTATTATTATTTGTAGTTTACTTTTGCCGGAATGAGTAAGAATATAATTCACCATCCCTATCTTAATCTTGGGTGATCGTAAGAGATGACTAAAGGATATAAAACGCATATAACATTTATGCCAGAGACGGAAAACTTGAGAAAAATCTCTAGACTAACATGCCTGACCAGCGTGGTATAGTAGGTTAATGTCCCTCTCATTTGGAGGCTCGAGCCTAATAGAGGCACGTATATGAGCTGAGATGAGACGATTTTATTGTTCATCCATCCATCTATTAGTTAATCGGCTATTGGACATTTACTTACCTTATGCAGGGTTCAATATAATTACCGCTACGTTTGACAGGGGTATTGGATATCACAGCTGGTATTATAATGATATATATGTATATAACAAAAAATATAGTAATAAAAACTCACTTTATATTCTTTAGAAACTAATTAAACTATGCCGAATTAGTTTTATAGTAATTATAGTATAGAATATAAAGTATTTTTTTTTCTGCATATACTCATGCATAAAAAAGCCAAGTGCAATTTAAGAGAACTGATGAGCAGTAACTTGTATAAGTTTACCAGAACCATTTGGCACTACATTTGACCCTTTCATAACTCAAAAACTGTTTAAAATAAACACACAAAATTGTGGCCGTGTTTACATACTAGTCATTTCATGTTTAACCAATCGTCTTATTATCTTTATGTTATAAAGTAAAGTAAAGTAAAAATTTATTTGTGAAACATGTGTATACATACAAACATTAATGTGCATGCAAGATGTTACAGTTGAGATGTTCAGACATGTTTGCCGACTGTGTGGCGTACAAATGTAGGTACTTATCATAATATCTTGGCTAGGTATTAAAAATAGAATTAAACAAAGTGGTCAAAATAATAACAGCCAATATGAATATCAAATAAAAACATAATAATCAATGCAAACAGAATAATAACAATAATAAAACCGCAGGGCAGCTTGTGGCGAGCTGAATGTGAGTGGCGACACTGCGGTCCTGAATACTCCAGAGAGTCGATCAGGGACTCGTCTCCAGCTGGCCTTCATTGGCTGGCTAGAGTGGAAACCGAAGAGTGCCCGAAGGACTCTCAGCTCTGGCTTGCCTTAAACAGCTGATCAGAGAGGGGTCGCCAGAGCTATATGCTCGGGGGTGGAAGTGTCATTTTCAAGGGCATAATTACGGGGAAACCATGAGTTTGTTTATCGCAGACTCAATGGTGAAACCGGCGCCGCACCGCTCGACACCCCTAGCCACTTACATCAATGTTGCCCTCTGTTGCCCGTATGACTTGTTTGTCTGTGGCGACTATTTAGGGGGCCCATTCAGTGAGTTGGCGAGTCACCGTCTGCCACCGTTCAGCTCTTAACATGGGTTTGAAGGCAGACGACAGTTATAAATTCATAGATTTAAGATGAACCAGTCCACTAAACACCCACTCCCATATTTCATATATTAGATACCATCATCATACAATAGTTTTACACTTACTGCTGGCATTCCACGTATGTTAAGTGCAGACGTGGAATGTCATCGGTAGGTGTCCCATCCCAATATTTAGATTAAATTTCTCCAAAGGCCTCTGCGTGTTGGATCCATATCCCCATGTAAGCCTCCCAAAGGACCGGGCATCTTCCCTATGGAAGATCCCGTGAATTAAAAGGAGATACAATAATAATAATAATAATCAGCCGGTTCTCGAAAATGGTCGTGCCACATTGTACTGGGACCGATCTATTATCACTGATAGAACCATTGTGGCTAATAAACCAGACATCGTGGTGATAGATCGGCTACAGCGCCGTGCAATGATTGTCGATGTTACTGTTCCTCATGACGGGAATCTCGTGAAAGCTGAGAAAGATAAACAAATAAAATATCAAGACTTAGCTCACGAGATTGTCGACATGTGGGATGTAGACACGGCAATCGTTGTACCGATAGTCATTTCGACCAATGGTCTAATCGCCAAGAGCCTCGCTCAACACCTTAAGAGGCTAGCGTTAGGTAGTTGGATTGGGGGTCTGATGCAGAAAGCGGTGTTGCTCGACACGGCACGCATCGTGAGAAAGTTCCTCTCTTTGGAGCCCTAACCACCGGCGGCTTGGTCCCTGTATTCGCTGCCGGTGGGTCAACACGCTTTTTATATTTTTAAATATGTTATTTTTTTATATTATATTTAGAAATGTATTAAGTAGGTGTAAGTTTAAATAAAGATAATAATAATAATAATAAGCAATTGTCAAGTAATATAATAGCATAATAAACAATATAAATGAAAAAACAATCATAATAGTCAATGTAAGGTCAATTAGAATATATGTATAAGTCAAAATAAGTTAATATATTATATAAGCAAAAATAGTAATACATCAAGCAATGTTTAATTTAAATTTGAATCTCCCAGAAATGCCGCTATGTCATAGTATGATTTGCCAGTTAAATACGATTTTAGTTTCATCTTTAAGTCATTTGTACTTAATTCCCTCCACTTTTATTATGTGAAAACTATTGATTTTATATTGCAAAGTGTTATTCTTCTAAATATTTAATTCGCTGGGGGAAAAACTAGCCTTGTCAAACTACACTACGCTGGTCAGACGTGTCGATATAAGATTTTGTTTCAAGTTTTCCTTTTCTTGCATAGATGTTATATGCGTTTTATATCCCTTGGTCGTCTCTTACGATCACCCAATGATAAGATAGCCTTGAATTGTATTCTTACTCCGTCACCATACGAACTTTATTACATCAGACTTTATTGTATTTACTAGACATAATATCAAAATCCATTATCATCACCTCAACCTATATACGTTCCACTACTGGTAAATTGCAAACAAATTACAGAGCCATAAGCTTGACCAGTTTGGCAGCAAAAGTGTACGGCAAAATTATTGAAAGGAGAATGAGGATGGTGTCCGATGGTTTACTGTGTGAGACACAAGGAGGTTTCAGGAGTGGAACGAGATGCATGGATCAAGTGTTCTCTCTGCGCAACGTTTTACGAAAGGAACTTTGGGACATTTTACCGGAGTATGGTATTAACGGTAAACTGCTGCAAGCTGTGCAGTCCATTTACATGGGCTGTAGAGCCTGTGTGCAGCTGGATGATGGAATGTCGCCTTGGTTTGACGTCAATATCGGCGTTAAGCAGGGGTGCGTTCTGTCAGCCAGACTGTTTATCATATATCTGGATAAATGTCTCCAAAGATTGAACGATATGAATGTGGGAGTCCAAATGGCAACTCAGTGGTCACTGCTCTGCTATATGCAGATGATGCAGTCCTGCTGGCACAGTCAGCGACTGACCTGCAGACCCTGGTCGACACAATCACAGAAGATTGTAAGAAAAGGGGTCTACGCGTGGATGTGAGCAAAACCAAAATAATGGTCTTTGAAATAGATGAAGCCAGAACAGATGTAAGAGTAACAATAGGTAATGATGTACTAGAGCAAGTGGATGAATTTGTATATCTTGGATGTGGATTTAGCCAAGATGGAAGGTACACCACTGATATAGAGCGAAGAGTGAATGCGGGATATAGAGTGAACGGAGCGTTGGGGCAACTTCTGGGTAGTCACCACCTCAGCCAGAAGGCAAGTGTAGCAATACATAACGTAGTGCTTTTTCCAACATTACTGTATGGAAGCGAGAGTTGGGTAAGCAGAAAAGAGTATGAAAGTAAAATTAATGCGGTCGAAATGCGATCTCTACGGTAAATCTGTGGAGTTAGGCTGATCGATCGCATTCGTAACGACGACGTAAGAGAGCGAGTAGGTATGAAAGAGAGTATTGGTGTAAAGATGCGAAAGGGAATGCTCCGACGGTTCGGACATGTGGAAAGAATGCCGAACGAACGTCTGGTTAAGAAGATATACAATGCGAAAGTGGAAAGATGTAGGTACCGGGGGAGACCGAGACTAACCTACCTAGACCAGATCGGTCATGTACTGAAGGAAGGTGGAGTCAAGAGTCTCCGAAACCGGCGAGCGTGTATTAAGAGAATTATGAATGTTGAGGAAGCGAGTGAAGTATGCAAGGGTAGAGTTCTTTGGCACTCTGTTCTCTCTGCCTACCTTGCAAAGGACATGGCGTGATGGTATGTATGTATGTACTGGTAAATTATAATTTTATTCCATCACCCCACAAAATAAAATATGTCTAAATTATGTCAATAAAATAAGTATACACTATATTGTAATATGAAACCATTTATTGAATAAAAATTAAAGGCATTCCTTATTAGTTAGTTGAAAAATAAATTCACCACATTTTTCTTTAACAAATTTTCATCTTTATTCTTTCTCCAAGTCCAACTGAAAGCAATACATGTTTATAAAAATGATGTTAGCCAGATAAATGTTTACAATATTTAATTGAATCTAAGACAGAATGAAGTTACGGGTTGCTTGGTATTTTTTTACATACTACACTTTTTTTTTGCCGCTGGCTATGATCTCACGCTGGCTATGTCTGATCACAGCCCGCTAGATCCGTCTGGGGCGACAGAAGAGGCGGCGCGTGACCCCATAGACCCGCTCGGCAATGTGCCTCTCTTCGCCGAGCGAGCGGGCCACCGGAACCTCACGGGTTCATCTCGAGTCGATGCTCCGACAACTTTCGCCGCAAGGCATCATCCTCACGTGGTGGCCTAATCCCCGGTCCGATCAACCGATGCCTCGGCCATGGCGGCATCAGGCGCAGTTATTCGCGCCTGCACCGCCCAAGGCGTCGGCGGTGGCCCGAGTCCTCGTGGAGGGAATAGTCCCGGACTCATTCCGCCGCCTCCTTCTGCGAGATGACTGCCTCACAGAATGCGGCCAGTTCCTGACACTGTCAACCATCGCTTTCTCGACGGCCAGAAGCATCAGGTCGGCACCGATGGCAGCGACGAGGTCACGGCGCTAGCGAGCTCAGGTCGTACAAACCTCGAGCGTATGTTGCGCCGTGTCCTCGTCACTGTCGCACTGTTGGCAGGACGGAGTTAACTCTCTCGTTGCGACCGTGTACAAGCAGTTGCCGAAGCAAGCGTGCCCCGACAAGACCTGCACCAGCCGGAAAGAGAGGACTCCGTGCCGGCTCTCCATCCACTCTATCAGTACGAGTCGGAGGGCCTCAACGGTACAAACACCGTATCGAGGCCTCTTCAGCCACATAACCCAACGGGCTATGATGTCCCGGCGGGCATCGTCGCGCCAGGTGGCTAGCTCGCTGAACGATAGGAAGCCACCCTCGTCGCGTTTACATACCACCCTGCACTAAGGAAATAATGTTTGTGTTGCGGGGGACTTTATTTATAAACATGCAATTATTACAGACAAATTACACCCAGACTCAGAACAACACTTTGCGGATCGCACAAAGTATTGTCCTGCTTGGGAATCGAATGTAAGGAACTGGCACGGAAGATCGGTATTTTAACCACTACGTCATCTATGCAGTCACTAATTTAAGGTTGAAAATAATGTCATGATTAAATACAATTGTAAATACAAAATCCACCTACTTCATGATTTAATTGCTTACTATATATGTATATACTGTATATATACTAGTTATTAAACTTACAAAAAAGCATATTTTCATATAAGGACATCACCATCTCCTCCAGGGAGATGGCAACCTGGTGGGACGACGCCCACCGTGACAGGAGAGTCGCGTCAGAAGAGGCCTCGGTTCGGTGTTTGAGGCCTTCCGACCGGTATTAAGGAAATGGTTAGGTCGGCAGTACGAAGTCCTTTCCTTCCGATTGGTACAGCTTTTGAGGGGCATGGTTGCTTCGGCAAGTAGATACTTGTGCAGATTTGCAGATACACACGGTCGTAAGGTGGGAGAGTACACCGTGCTGCCACCACTGAGATTGCGACGTGGACAAGGCGCAGATATCCTGCTGGATTAACCACTGACGTCAAGGATTTGGTACCAATAGCCGACCCAATGGCGATGGGGAGCGATGCGGTAGCTTATGGAGCCACGCGCCGCCCTTTTGTTGCCCCGAACGGAACAGATGGCGTATTTATCCAGACCATAGCTGGCCAAACAAAAGGTACCCCTTTTCGTGAATCTCCGATGTTAATTATATTTTGAATACGTTACCAGATCTTTGTGTGTTTTAATGCATTCCGTGAACAACTTTGCTCTTTCACATCCCTTTTCGCCATCAGAAACTTCTTCATCGTTAACTGAAATGATATATTACGAAATATTTTATTACACTATCAATTAGATATATACTATACTCACTAGGCATAGACTGTGCTACTAGTATACCTGCCACAATGCTTAAATCACTTGAATTTCCTATAGATATGTGCTCAAGTTATCCTCGCAAGCCGAACTGGTTGGGTTTGTATTGGTAGGCAATAGCCTAGCTTATACCCTCGGTATTGCAAAGATCCATTGGCGGCAGTAACACTTACCATTAGATGTGCTGCTTGCTCGTTTTCTACCACAAGCAATAAAAAAAAGTTATTTCTTTTTTAGTTTATAAATGAGCGTTTAATTTTATTTTTTAAATCAATCAAGGCCCAATAATAATATCAAAATCTTAAGAACTCTCTTATCTTTTTGAGATTATACGCGTTTTCCTCAACAACAGCTGTGTGGTAGCGGCTACGAATACTACCAGCCCTTACTTTGCTCGTGGATGTCGTAAAAGACGACTAAGAGCCTTATAACGACCTGGGCCAACTCTATCTGATGCCGTTTGGCCAACAATTACATTCCCAAGGAGGGTTGACGTCTGGCAGGCGGCCGGTCATGGAGAGGGTACCCCTCAGGGGGTATTTCGTCGGGCCGGCCACTGACGACAAGTTCATGCTGCTCCGGTGGCCGGTCCAACGACGAAAGTGAGGTTCACGGGTGGGTTACGGGTGTACATACTTATGCCCCTTTGTCGCCCCGGACGGAGTGGTGCGAGGAGTGCGCCGACCGTAGCCCACCCAAACAAAAAAAAAGGTGGCCAGTCATAAAACTATTGCTAATAACTTTTACAATATGTACTATGAAAGAAGAGTACATATTGTATCGACCCCAAGTAATTGGGATCAGAATAGGAGAATGATGATGCGTTTTCCTCAACTGCTTGCTTTTTATATATATAATTGTACTTACAGATGTGGGTAATACGCTTGATCTATGTATTAACAATTTTACTTGCATCATATGCATTGGAATTTGAAATTATCAAAATATTTATACAACCGGTATATAACAGTCTGTATACAATAATTACTGTGTGTTATTCCTATGTATTTTGTTTGGATAATAGACTAGTTTCACCCGTTGCTTTACTTGCGTTTACTTGACCGTGCACATCGTAAAGGACGACTAAAGGATATAAAATGCATATAACATCTATGTAGAACAAGAACAACTCCAAATAAATCCTCCTATCAACCCACCTTTAATTAGATGATAAATATACAAACCTTTTCCACACTCTTGTTTTATTTCTTGCATAGCCGCCAAAGTCTCAACGTTCTTTATATAAGTCTTCATTATTTCGAAAGCCTTCTCGTTATCGTACATTCCTTTACTATCAAACTGAAATTTATAACATAATTAGTAGAACCTGGATAGCATTAATTCTTTTCTTTTCTCTTTACTTGCTATACCTATGTATCGTATAGAACATGTAATATAATGAGAACTTGAATTTACGCATATCTATCTGTTAAACCTATGATAGTAGGCCTTTATCCCGAATAAGCCTCTCTATTAATCCATTTATGTATCGAAGGATGATAAATGACAATATCCGTGATATAAAAGAGGCTTAAGCATCACAATATAGTGATGAATTAATGATACAGTGTGTCGCCATCACTCGTTTTTCCATAAGAGAAAAATTTGCAACAACATAACTATGAAGTCCATAATTGTTGTAATTTATATTACGCTTACTATAATTGTAGCAATGAAAGTTTTATCCAAAATAGTAGGCCGACAAAAGTGAACATTGATACATTAATAAATTGATGAACAAAAGTAGAACGTTTAAGAATTGAGATAAATACAAAAATCTGAAACTCACCACTCCTGTTTTCTTAAGGAAACAAGCCGCGAAACAAGGATCAACATCGTGAAGCTTTTGTTTTTTAAGCTCTTCAAGTTGTTCATCAGTGTAGTTGAACTCCTGGGCGCAATCCTTAAGCAAAGGCTCTCCTTGAGCCTTTAAAGCTGCTTTTTCTTCGGCACTTAAAGACTGAAATGAAAGAGCATTAACTGGAATATAGTTAACTAAGAGAACGCGAAGCGCGAGTGTAATTCTCCATTTTAGCTTGGGCGAAAATGATTCGTATGTCCGGACATCCGAATGTCCGGCCGTCGAATGTCCGGGCCATTCTACTTCACAGGTCGCACCTTCGTGAACAGATAGGCAATCGTCAGTCATAAAAATAAATCATGAAATCAAGAAAATACCTAATTGAATTGGATCTTTTTCTATTCGTAAATTAAAGTTCCGAACACATATTTATTTCTAGAATTTTTTTAAAGAAATTACTTTGTATTTGTATGTCCGTTAACTCGAAAACCGCTACACTATTTTTTGTTCTTTTTTAAGTTCTTTTTAGAGTTTAATTTTATTATGTGTATACTGTGCACTAGATATAACTCTAATAAGATTATATTATCTTGAAGAAAACGAAAAATGAGTACCGCATATTTTTGTATACATTATTATCATCGTGATCCTGTTGTTATTCTAATTACTTGTAGTCCATGCAATATATTCTCCTCTTTCATCGCACATATTACAAAAAATATTGACAATAGTTTTATGACCGGCCGCCTGCCCATTGATATCCTGCACTCCTTGGTATAGCAATTGTTGACTATATGGCATCAGATGGAGTTTGCCTATCGAGATATAAAGCTATTAGTTTTTCTTTTACGACATCCACGCACAAAGTAAGGGTTGATAGTATTCGTAGCGGCGACCACACAGCAGTATATGTTACTGCATTTATAAGCATATTTTGATTTACGATTGAGAAAAGGTTAAATTCGATTTTTCTAAATTTCGTGATATATCTATGAGCGAGAATTAACTCGCAGGTTCGAAAATTATGTGGATTTCTGTTTCGATTCATATCTTCAAATGTAAATAATATATATGTATATTAATACTTTGTAAAAAATACACATTATAGCTGTGAATGTCACAAACTATAAATAAAAATAGTTATAAAAAACCATGCAAATAAAAATATTGCGGCCATTCCTAAAAATATTCAAAAATGTCACAATAGTTTTTGATTATCCTTATTAAACTAATAGTTTAAGGGGTTCCTGGATGTTTTGGTAAACATAATTGGCATCGGCAGGTGACATTCACGTAGTATGTCAGCAATAGTACATTACTGCAACGGCCAGCAAAAGAGGCATTGATGGACGAACGCATAAATGTGAGCCGAGCCGAGGCTCACATACGTAAGTCCATCAATACCTAGTTGTAGCCAAGGCTTATCTATACAAGCCAATATTTGAGAAAAGCACATAGTGCTTTTCTCAAATATTGCGCGGAAATTAAAACTAAGTAGTACTAAGTAGAACTGTATATATGACGAACAACGAACAACATTTTTCACGTACTAAAGGGTTCATTTGTTTTTTTTTTTTTCATTAACAAACAGGTTTCTTTTTCAAGCCAGTTCGAAATTGAAATAAAATTCTGATAGGTCGTCTCCTCGGTGGCTATTTTTTGAAGTAACAAATCGTTCCATTTTTAAAATACACGATAGATTAGAATTTACATATATATTTATTTGGCCGGTAAAATACGACAGTTAAGTGGATTTTCATACATTTTTTGCCGGCCGTTGCTCTGACCAACTGTACTGTACTGACCAAATACATGCATTTGGTCAGTACAGCAATATCAATTTATTTCGAAGAAGGTTATCAAAATAATGCTCAAATTTCCAAGCATGTCTGAGAAAAATTTATGTGCTGTACAACTGACATAATTACAAAATATATTTATTGTGGTGCTGCTTTTCCAGTCAGGACGAAATCTGCCGAGTACGCCATTTTCCTATATCACTGTATGCATATACCTATAGCCTAGCTGCGTATTTATATACTTTGTTACACATAGATCCTTAAATGTTCAATACTTGAAACAATCAATTGCCTGCCAGAAAACGAATCTGGATTTAAGTTTAAATCGTAATTATTACTGAAAACATCAATTTAATTGGTGATATTTGTTTATTTTCGTCATTAATTGTTAAAATAATATTGAAAATAGCATATTAAGTATTAATGCAGTATAATCAAAATATACCTATATTGTAAGTAATATTCTTAAGTAATAATGTACATATTAAAATAAAAAATCTATTATCTAATTTAATCTATCTATCTTTCAGTTAATGTCTAGTTAATGACTGCTTATGCGTAACTTCATTTCCAGGTACCAGGGGTTTACTATTTTTTCAATTTTATTTTATCATTTTAGTAAATGTAATTTTAAAGTTAAATCTCACTTGCTTACCATTTTTTTTAGAATTTTATAATAAAAATATAAAATCATAATCTACTTCTAAGAAGTTCATGAATGACGCTAATTCAATTTAATTTCTACTATAAATGACTCATCGTTATTATAAAATATTTATCAAATATTATAACAATAGCTTACTAAGTGCGTACTGATGTTCTCGAAACAAACCACAGCGACAATGAAAAACAAAACTTTTGAGCAAAACATTTCAAGCAAGATATTTCGTCAACTCAATCTTTTGACTTTGATTTCTTATATTTATATGAATATTATGTTCCGGCGCGCGACATTTATATAAAACACATGTAGTTAACTTAAACTAAGATAATTACTATACTTTATATCCAAGACTTTAATGAATAATAGTGTGCAATTTTGACATAGTTTAATACAAACATTTGGGTATTCAATTAGAAACGTAATTATACCTATGTATAAATTTCCGTGTGGTGACGGAGTAAGAATACTATTCACCACCCCATATCTTACCCGTGGGTGATCGTACGAGACGACTAAAGGATATAAAACGCATAGGTATAACATTTATGCGAGAGAAGGAAAACTCGAAACTGAACCCTATACCAACACGTCTGACCAGCGCGGTATAGTACTCCCATTACGGGGGAGGCCCGAGAGCAACAGTGGGACATATATGGGCTGTGATGATGATGATGAACTATTCCTCCTGCTCTTATTCCAATTACTTGGGGTTGACGTAATATGTAGGTACTCCTCTTTCATCGTACATACACGTATAATGCAAAAGTTACTAATAATAGTTTTATGACCAGCCTATCGTCAACCCTCCTTTTTTTTTTTTTTTATTGGTGGACTATGGGTGCGTCTCGCCCCGCTGAATCGGTCCGGTGTACTCGATTTTAACTTCGGTGGCCCGCCCGGCGGTTTACCCTCGCGGGTTCATCTCGTCGACGCCCCGACAGATTTCGCCGTCGGGGCGTCGCCCTCACGCGGTGGCCTCACGTCGGGTGACCGGACAATTCCCCGGTCCGATCACCCGAGGCCTCGGTTAGGGCGGCATCAGGCGCAGGTATTCGCGCCTGCGCCGCCCCGGCCGCTGACGGCGGCCTGGGTCGCGGGACTCCTCCCGGACTCGTTCCGCCGCCTCCTTCTGCGAGATGACAGCCTCGCAGAAGGCGACGACCGCGTCTCAGTTCCTGACGCTGTCGGCCATCGCTCTCGCGACAGCCGGCAGCGTCAGGTCGGCACCGATAACAGCGACGAGGTCACGGCGCTGCCGGTCAAAGCCCGGACACGCCTCCAGCGTGTGTTGCGCCGTGTCCTCGTCACTGCTGCAATGGTGGCAGAACGAAGTCCACTCCCTTTGCGCGACCGTGTGCAGGTAAAAGCCGAAGCATCCGTGCCCCGACAACACCTGCACCAGTCGAAAGGAGAGGACTCCGTGCCGCCGCTCCATCCACTCCATCAATACGGGCCGGAGAGCCTCGACGGTGACGACACCGTGTCTAGGCCTCTCCAGCCGCGTAGCCCAACGGGCGATGACGTCTCGGCGGGCGTCCTCGCGTCAGGTGGCTATCTCGCTCAGCGATGGGGAGCCACCTTCGTCGCGCAGTGAGGTCACCCGCCGGTAGAGGTCGGAGAGCATCTCCGCCTCTAGGTCCCACGGGGGTGTCCCGGCCAGTAGGCATGCCGCCTCGGTCGATACCGTGCGGTACCCGCGAATGGCTCTGACCGCCATGACTCTCTGGGGTCTCCACAGAACAGACCTGAGCTGGGCGTTCAGAGCCCTCGCCCACACGGGTGCGCCGTACATGGCCATAGAACGGATCACCCCTGCATACAGCCGTCGGCCCTCGAAGCTGGGTCCGCCCACGTTCGGCATGAGCCGCGAAAGGGCGGACGCCGCGCCGACCAGCCGGGGAGAAATTCGGCGAAAATGCTCCCGGAACCACCATCGCCCGTCGAGCACCAGACCCAAGTACTTCATATGGGCCTGGATTCTGATGTGGACGGAGTTGACGACTAGCGAGACGCCGATTGGCGGCCTTACGCGTGGCCCATGGAACAATAGGGCCTCCGTCTTATTTAGGGCTACCCTGAGCCCCAGCGCCTCGATTCGCCCGACCATCTCCTCGGTGCCGAGAGTGGCCAGGCTCGCCGCCTCTTCGAGCGTCCTGCCCCGGGCTGTGACGAGCGTATCATCAGCGTAGCATATCACGCTCAGCCCGGGGGGGAGACTCCCTCTCAACGCCCAGTCGTACCCGATGTCCCACAGAGTCGGCCCCAGAACCGACCCCTGTGGAACGCCGCACGACATGGACGTCCGCACAATGTCCCCTGCGGGACTCGCGCAGAGGACACTGCGCCCCTCCAAATAGTCCGCCACCAGCCGCCTCAGGTACAAGGGCACCCCATGAAATCGGAGCGCCTCCCTGATGCAGCTGAATGGCAGACTATTGAATGCGTTGGCGATGTCCAGCGACACCGCCAACAGCACTCCCCCGCCGGTGACAGCCTTCGCGGCCGTCTGCCTCAGTCGTAGCAGGGCCCCGATGGTCGAACGCCCCCTTCTAAAACCGAATTGAGCGTCCGACAGATCGGGCCCCACCTCCTCCAGGTGTTGGACGATGCGGGCAGCGAGGATGCGCTCCAGCAGCTTACCCACATCGTCGAGGAGCACGATGGGCCTGTAGGCCGACGGCGAATCCGGGGGCCGTCCCGGCTTTGGCAGGAGAACCAACCTCCCCTCCTTCCAGCAATCAGGGAACCGCCCAGACGCCAAACAGGCGTTGTACAGCTGCCTGAGGCGAGGCTCGAGGTGCTCGAGGAGCGACGTCAGCACCCGGACTGGTATTCCGTCCGGGCCTGGGGCCGTGGTCGCGGAACGAATCCGCGCCACAGCTGCTCCCACTTCCGTCTCCGTCACGGGCGGAACACTCTCGTCGTCAGCCTCCCGGTCTTGTTCTGGCGAGGCCATGACCGGGGGCATGTGTTCCGACTGCCGTGGAAACAGCTCCTCGACCACCCTACAGAGGAAGTCGGGCTGGAGGGTCTCGGTGAGGGGGGGGCCCTGCGCGCGAAGCTTGTTCAGCGACGCGCGATACGGGCGACCCCAGAGGTCACGGTCGAGACCGTCCAGCATTTCCTGCCAACTCGCGTCCTTGGCGGCTCGGATGGCCAGCCGAAAGGCCGTCCGCGCATCGCGGTACGCCTCGTACAGCTGACCCTCCCGCTCAGCGTCGCGGTGACGCCGCCGGCTGCGGGTGTAGGACCTTCGGGCTCTGATACATGCCGCACGAAGGTCCGCCAATCTTGGGGACCACCAGTAGACCCCCTGCCTCGGAGGTAGACGCCGCCGCACTCTGGGCATGGCCGCATCGCAGATCTGCGTTAACGCACTGCGGATGCGGACAGCCTCGGCGTCCACCCCGTCCGCTGGGGGCGGTGAGGACAGCCACGTGTGAACGATGGCCGCCTCCGCCAGTAGGTCCCTGTCAAGACGACCCACAGCCCACCGCGGAAACGCGGGAGCTCCGTCCGCCCTGTGACCCCTACCGGGGTCCCGGAGAGGGGAGACCTCCATCCGGATGTACCGGTGATCCGATAGGGTCTCCGCCTCCTCCAGGACACTCCAGTTCCTCACCCGTGGTGCGACAGCGGGGCTAGCGAACGACAAGTCCACTATCGACCCGCCCTGCTGCCGCACACACGTGTTCACTGAGCCCCTGTTAAGAACACAGAGGCCCAGTGAAGCCGCCCACTCGATGACCGCCCGCCCGCGGTCGTCCGTCATAGGGGACCCCCACGCCGTGGATTTGGCGTTGAAGTCCCCCAGAACCAGGACGAGGCCCGGTGCTAGTCGCCGTATCGAGGCCTCCAGGTTGGTGAGGGAGGGAGGAGGGAAATCGTCCATTCTCCTGGTAGGGGAGAGGTATACGCTGTAGAGCGTGACCCCTCCCCACTCCGCCGCGACAAATTCCTCGCCCCTATCCAAAAGAGACAAGGACGGGAAGTGCCGCTGCGTTGAGACGACGATTGCCGCAGTTCCGTTTCGGCTGACCACCCAATTGGGGCGATCAGGCACGCAGTACGGTGCCGCGACTACGGCTGCACCAATCGACCACTCCGCCATGGATTGCAGGAGTAAATCCTGCGCACCGGCGGAGTGGTTGGTGTTGGCTTGCAAGAGGTGGTGCATGGATGGTGTAGCCATTAACGGGCTGTATCCATGACCTCCCCCTCGCCGGCGGGCGATCGGACCGCGCTAGGAGCGGGAGCGGCCGTGGTCGGAGGGCCGCCCCGCCCCTTTGGGGCCGAAGCTGGAGGTTTGCACGCCCCAGAGCCCATGCGGTGCTTGGCGGGCTTATTGCCCGCCGCACACGCGGGGCAGTGGGGCGGGGCGGCGCAAGATGCCGCCACGTGCCCGGTTTGACCGCAGCGGAAACACAGTCCGCCGCAGTCGAAGCAATTAGTGCACGTCGGTCGAGTATGTCCGACCGCCATGCACTTATAGCACCTCGCAGGCCGGTGCTCAAGCACGGTCACCCGCGCCGAGCTCCAGCCCATGAGGAGCCTGCCTGAGCCGGCCAGTTGCCTGACCGACTCCACCGGGCACTGCGCCCAGGCGGCACCTACGCCGCCCGGACCGGGGCGGATGACACCAACCCGGACGGTGTCTATGGGACACCCGGTTCTCGAGGCAATAGCCTCCCGGATGTCTTCCACCGTCACGGAGTCGTCCAGACCCGCGATGCGCATTTCGGCGCACTTGACGGGCCTGGCGATCCTGATGCCACCCTCCTCGGCAAACAAACCTCGCAGCTTGTCAGCTACGCTGTCGGCCGTCTTGGAGCCCTCGACCCCGGGGAACTCGAGGATTCGAGCCCCTGTCCGGCCCTTGCGGGTCCTGGCTTCGACGCCTCCAATATCGGAGACGTCTAGCTCCCGCCGGGCCTTCCTCAAGACGGCCTCGTAGCTGAGGCCCTTCTCAGCCGCCTCAGGCAGCACAGTGATCACCACTGCGGCTGTCTTCGGCGACTTGAGCCCCTTGCGCGGCCTCTTCTTCTTACCGGCTCCTGCCTGTGGAGCGGGAGCGGGGACCTCAGCGGCGCGCTTGGACTCCGCTCTCCTCCTCTGACCGCGACTCTTCCGGTCGCGCTCGGCCACCTGCCAACCCTCGGGCGCAGCAGGCGCGACAGGCGCGGAAGGCGCAGTCGTTGACGCGCTAGTCGTCGCCGGCGGTGTTGTTGCCGACGATGACTGCGGTCCGGCAGGAGCCGGTACCGTCCTCTTCCTAGGTTTAGGCGCGGGCCCCTTGGGCTTGGGCGCACCCGCGGCCGCGGCGTAGCTGCCACCCACGCGGCCACCCTGACAAGGCAGCGGGGCGGGGGCTGATGCCACATGCGACCGCTTGTCCGCAGCGAGAGGCAGCCGGACACGTGGTTCTGGAGGCAACCTTGCCTCCAGAATGGCCACACGCGCATCGACGAGTTTCCCGACTGCGTCGATGATTTGGCGCAGGGCCTCGTCCGGTAAGCCTCCCACCGCAAGTATCGGGGTCGGCTGGGCCTCTTCGGGGGCCCGTTCCGCGGCGCCTGGCGGCTTTGGCGCCGCAGGGACGCTAGCCGGCGCCATGCGGTCCGCAGCGAGAGGCGTCATCCTCACCACGGGGACCAGTTTCGCCGCGGCGACCGCGCCAGCGTCAGCCGGCGACGCGCGCTTCACAGCGGCAGGCGTCTTTCTCGCTGCGGGGACGGGTGTCACGGTGACGCCAGTGCCCAGCGTCGTCGGCACCGCAGCGCGAGGTGGCTTTGGCGCTGCAGCGGCCGCTGAGTGGCCGCCCTTGGCCGGTGGCGCAACTGGCGCTGGCGGCGCGAGCAGCGCCATTTGCGCCTTTAGGTCGGCCACGTCCTTCAATAACTGGCGGTTTGCCCGCCGCATCCCCGCCAGCATGTCCCCCAACTGCCGGTTCCGGGTTCGAATGGCCGACATCTCGCCATTAAGGCGGGCATTTTCGGCCCGCAGGTCGGGGGGGTCGCCGTTGGCGCGGGCAGCAACCGCCGCCGCCCTTTCCTCTCCCGAGGCCCCTCGCCCTCTTCGGGAGGCAACCTTAGGTGGCGGCATGTTGGCCACGCTCCCTTCAGAGTCGGCACCCGAGCTGCCACCCTTACTCAGGCGGCGCTTCCTCTGCGAGGGGAGGGCCTTCTCCTTGGTCGTCAGCGTTGTCGCTGTCGGCGCCGGGCTCTTTGCCACAAGACGCGCTGACGACCTGGCAGGGGCTTCAACAGCCGGCCTGCTATCCTTCTTGGACGGCCCTGCGGGAATGTCACCGCCCTCGTCCATTTTGGCGGTAGAACCGCCACCCCCGTCTTCTCCGGACGGCTCTGCGACATCGCTGTCGCCCTCGTCCGTCGACGGCTCCGTTTCGGCTCTACCGCCGTCCTTCCTCGCTTCCGCGGCGGCAGCCTTTCTGCGCGCTCGCCGCTCCTCCAACCGCCGTTTGAAGCTAGAGGTCTTCCCCCGGCTCCTCCTGGGCGACCTCCGCTTTGATGTTATTTGGGCCTCCGTGTGTTGTGCCGGACCCTCGGCGGACGCCTCGAGTCCCGAGGACGAGGCGTCGTTTTGGTCAGTTTTCCGTTGGCATGACCGGGCCTTGAGGTGGGAATCGTCATGATCCCCATCGTAAATGTTATTATTTTTAAAAGTTTCCATTATAAAACCCACGAGTGCGGGAGAAACTATGACGTCGACCCGGGCAGAGATCCCTGTACCCGGGCAAGCCTACATTTACCAACCAGGGGGGCAGCCGGTACCCTGGCTGGAGCGTGCTAAGAACAGAACAACCCATCTGCCATGCATCTTCTCGCCGCACGCCAAAACTTAAGATTATGGGTGATTTCCGAATTCGAATGTACATTCGAAATTCTTTATAGAGGTTGTCTTCCTCGCGGTCCAGGCGGTTAAGCCAAGACCCTCGTTCCTGAAACTAAGACAAGCAAAGAATCAGGTTTACGATTTGACGACGGTGGCGGTGGAACATGCCTGCCCAGCCCTCAAATGAATGAGTGACTGAGCCCGTCGCGGATTCGCGTCCGGTCACCTTCTACGGATAGAAGGCTAGGAGCGAAGCGCCAGATATTCGCTACGGACGACAGTACAACAGAAGAACTGGGGACCGCGGTCCGCACCCAGGGTACACCGCGTGGAGGTTTCTGACATCGTACCCCATCGTCAACCCTCCTTGGGAATGCTGTAAATGTGTTGTGTATGGATGTGTTGACCTAATAGTATTAGAAAAAAATGGCCCAAGTCAGTATAAAGTTCTTAGTTGTATTTTAGAACATCCGTGAGGAACGAAAGGGATATTGAATTGTATTCTTAGTTCGTCACATAAAAAGCTGTATGCAATATACTTTTATGCTCGTAAAAATGATGGCTTAAAATTTTTGAATAAATCAATTTCTTTATACACATTTTTCCTTTTTTGCTGGAGTGGTTCCTCAGGCGAATTCCTAAACAATAATGATGCATGAGCTGATGACGATGATCGAGATCCTAGTATTACATATAGTTAAATTAAACAGTTGAACATACGACAACTGTGGGCAAAGAACAACCTAATCTGCGGTCTCTGAAATAAAGTTACTAGACAAGTAAATCAGATAATATTTTCGAGAAAACAGGAAATCTCTAAATATGAACAATAGCAACATGATCAATTAACCGGATACAGTTGGTTAATTGCCTTATAAAGAAGGCTCTTCTACAAAAGGAAGTTTATACCTACACCTTTACTACGAAAAGAATATATCCAAAATATGTATTTATGCACCTATAATAATGATTGCATACATGACAGAGTGATCGAAGTACCAACTTCACGTACCAAGTGCCGTGTGTTTCATCCTTAGTTAGATAAAAGTTTTGTGTGATCCACAAATAATTGTCCGGAGTTTGGCTGTGATTTGTAATAATTAACTGTATCTATATAAGGCACCGTTTTCCGTGTGGTGACGGAGTAAGAATACAATTCACCACCCCCTATCTTACGCGTGGGTGATCCTAACAGACGACTAAGGGATATAAAATGCATATAATATCTATGCGAGAGAAGGAAAACTCGAAATAAAACCTTATACCAACACGTCTGACCAGCGTGGTATAGTAGGTAAATTACCCTTCCATTATGGAGGAGGCTCCAGCTCAACAGTGGGATATACATGAGCTGAGATGATGATGATAAGAGGTACCCCGCAATGTAAGGATCTATTCCTTATTATGGGCTGTTATTAAAAAGAAACATTTATCCTTTTATTGCTTCCGTAAGACAACGATTATATATTAGTAAAACTTATTAATTTTATATTCCTGTAGAATATGATATAAAAGAATATTTTACTGCGTTTGCATATTCCATCTTCATTGCTGTCTGGTAGCAGATACGAATACTACTTTACTCTGGATTATTACTTTACTCGTGGATGTCGTAAAAGACGACTAAGAGCTTTATGTCGACCTGGACTAACTCCACCTGATGCCGTCTGGTCGATAATTACATACATACATATCATCACGCCATATCCCTTGCAGGGTAGGCAGAGAGAACAGAGTGCCAGAGAACTCTATCCTTGTATACTTCACTCGCTTCCTCAACATTCATAATTCTCTTCATACACGCTCGCCGGTTTCGGATACTCTTGACTCCACCTTCCTTCAGTACGTGACCACTCTGGCCTAGGTAGGCTAGTCTCGGTCTCCCCCGGTACGTACATGCTTCCGTCGATAATTACGTTCTCAAAAAGGGTTAACGATAGGCAGGCGATCGGTCATAAAACTACTGTCAATAACTTTAGATTTACGATGGAAGAGGAGTACAGATTACATCGACTCCAAGTACTTGAGATAAGAGTAGGAGAACGATGAAGATAATGCTAATGATGCATATTCCATTTTCACTCCGTCCATCTTCAAATAATCAAGAACGAAATTAGTTACATAAGTAAATCAACGTTAAATACTCCTAACCTTGAATTTAAAATGCATCAACTTTGATGTGTCATACAAGTAGGTAATTATTGTTCTACACTACGATATTATCATTATATATTTCCTGACTAACATTAAATATAATTTTACATAATAAGTTTTATGTGCAACAATTTGGATTAATAGCCCGGAATTGTATATAAATATGCATCGGAGGTTTGAAAAAAACATTTCATAGTTTTTACGATAAGCTGTAGTTTATCCAGCATTGTAATAATCAATAGACAAAATATATAAAATATCGCCACTCTGTTCTAATTGATTTTGTCCTACATAATTCTAAAAAACCAACCTATTTGAGATCAGATTTCTCAAATTTACGTGAAATATTCTAATTATTTTGCCGCTAATCAGAAATTATGAATTGTTAGATAAATATTATATTTACATAAATTATTACATAAATACTATATTTAAAACATATATAATATAAAAATATTTTTAGGGATTTTATCGCGTTTTATTTGATTTTTCATTGCCCGACATTTCGAATAATTTAGAGGAGATACTCCCGTAAACATTAATGCTGTCCCGTAACCATGTTCGAAACGTCGAAAAATTAATAATCAAATACAAAAGCGACAAAACCTTAAACATAGTTCATCATCTTCATCATCATCACAGACCATAAATGTCCCTCTGTTGGGCTCGGGCCTCCTCCGTAATGGGAGGGAAATTAACCTACTCTACCGCGCTGGTCAGACGTGTTGGTATAGGGTTTTGTTTCGAGTTTTCCTTCTCTCGCATAGATGTTATATGCGTTTTATACCCCTTAGTCGTCTTGTACGATCACCCACGGGAAAGATATGGGGTGGTGAATAGTATTCTTACTCCGTCACCACACGGAACGCAGACATAGTTAATAGTTACTACTACTACTATAGAACGGAAAACATAGTTAATAGTTACTTAATAATTGCAAATGAGTAATACTCGTGTAAACATCAGGAACCATTATTAAATAATATAATCTGAAAGATCATAGCGTTAATTATGTTTATGGTTTATTTAGAATTGCCTTTACATATTTGTTTTTTCCATTATCATAAGATAAGGATTATTATAGCACAGCGTTAGTGCAATCTATATTTTTTATTCTTTACTTTGCTCGTGAATCTTGTAAAAAATGACTAAGAGCTTTATATCGACCTAGGTTAACTTCACATTCTTGGCTTAACCGCCCGGACCGCGAGGAAGACCACCTCTATAAAGAGTTCGAAGTAACATTCGGACTCGGAAATCACCCAGAATCTTAAGTTCTGGCGTGCGGCGAGAAGATGCATGGCAGATGGGTTGTTCTGTCGTTAGCACGCTCCAGCCAGGGCACCGGCTGCCCCCCTGGTTGGTAAATGTAGGCTTGCCCGGGTAAAGGGATCTCTGCCCGGGTTGACGTAGTGTATCTCCCCTACTCGTGGGAATCATATGGATACCAACTTAAAAAAAACCTTTTTCACCGACGATCTGTGTGATTCTCACACCACGGCCTTGTCAAGCCAAAGAAAAACTGACAACGACGCCTCGTCCTCAGGACTTGAGGCGTCCGCCAAGGGCCCGGCACAAATCGTGGAGGCCCAAAAAGTGAAGCGGAAGTCGCCCAGGAAGAGCCGGGGGCAGGCTTCCAGCTACAAGAGGAGGATGGAGGAGCGGCGTGCGCGGAGAGAGGCTGCCGCCGCTGAAATCCTTTTCAGCGGCGGCAGAAATGCTGCAGAGCCGTCTACGGACGAGGGCGACAGTGACGTCGCAGAGCCGTCCGTGGATGAGGGCAGCAGATCTGCCGCTAAGATGGACGAGGGCGGTATATCCGCAGGGCCGTCCAGAGGAGATAGCGGGTCGGACGCTAAAGCCCCCGCTAAGTCGTCGCCGCGTCCTGTGGCGGCAGCTGAGAAGACCAGGGAGGAGGCCCTCCCCTCGCAGGTGCGAAAGCGCCCCCTGAGCAAGGGAGGCAGCTCGGGCGCCGACTCCGAGGGGAGCGGGACCATCATGCCTCCACCGAAGGTGCCGGCTTCTCGCAGGGGGCGAGGGGCCGCAGTAGCAGGAAGAAGGTCGGTGACTCCTCGGCGTGAGGCGGCGCCTGCTGCGAGCGACGGCCCCCTGGACCTGCAGGCTGAAAATGCCCGCCTTAGTGGCGAGGTCTCAGGCCTGCGGGACTTGAACCACCAGTTGGGGTCCGAGCTGGAGTCGCTGCGTCAGGTAAACCGCATGTTGGCCAAAGACATGGCCGACCTGCGGGCCCAGATGGCGCAGTTCCTACCGCCTGCGCCAAAGCCGTCGGCCAAGGAGCGCAAAACAGCTGCCGCGGTGAAACCCGTCCCTGCGGCGAGGAGGACGCCCCCCGCTGCGGAGGGCACGCCGCCGGCTGAAGCCGTCACGGCCACCGAGCCGACACCTGTCCCGGTAGCGAGGAGGACGACTCGCGCCGCGGCGAAGAAGTCGCCAAGCATCTCGGAGCGGGCCCTGGTGGGGGCTCAACCGGAGGCGCCGACCCTGCTGCCGACCCCGATGCCAACCCCGCTGCCAACCCCGCTGAGTCCCTGCGCGCGATAATCGACGCAGTGGGCAAAATTGTCGATGCGCGCTTCGCCGTTCTGGAGGCAAGGCTGCCTCCAGAACCACGTGTCCGGCCGCCTCTTGCCGCAGATAAGCGGCCACATACGGCACCAGCCCCCGCCCCGCTGCCTTTTCAGGGTGGCCGCGTGGGGAGCTACGCCGCGGCCGCGGCCGGGCCTAAGCCCAAAGGCCCCAGCCCCGCTCCGAAGGGACCTGCCCTGAGGAGGAAGACGGCGCTGGCTCCTGCCGGACCGCTGAAGCCGCCCGCAACGAAACCGCCGGCGACGACCAGCGAGGCTGCGACAAGGCCTTCCGCGTCTGGCACGACTGCCGTACCCGAAGAGGGTTGGCAGGTGGCCGAGCGCGATAGAAGGAGTCGCGGCCAAAGAAGGAGAGCGGAGGCCAAGCGCGCCGCTGAGGTCTCCGCTCCCAAGGCAGAAGCTGGCGACAAGAAGAAGAGGTCGCGCAAGGGGCTCAAGCCGCCGAAAACAGCCACCGCGTGAGGGCGACGCCCCGACGGCGAAATCTGTCGGGGCGTCGACGAGAGGAACCCGCGAGGGTAAACCGCCGAGCGGACCACCGAAGACAAAGATCGGGTACCGGTGGTCCGCTCGCACGGCGAAGAGAGAGGATTTTACGGTGGGTCTATGGGATCACGCGCCGCCTTCTCCATCACCCCGGACCGATTTGGCGGGGCGAGACGCACCCATAGCCCACCAATAAAAAAAAAAAAAATAAAAAAAAAAAAAAAAAAAGGTTAACTTCATATGATGCCGTTGGGTCAACTATCACATTCCCAAAGAGGATTGACATCAGGCAAGCGGCTGGTCTAGAACTAACTTAATAACTTTAGCTAATAACTTTTACAATATGTACAATGGAAGCAGAGTATATATTGCGTTGACCCTTAGTAATTGATATAAGAGCAGGAGAATGTTGATGGTCAATAGTGAGACATAAAACAAGTGAAGATCAGCTGTATGATATATATGTGAAGACCTGCGTTGTTTTGTTCTTACAGCAAAACATCACAATTATCATGGCGAGTGTCGTTCTTTCTATAAGGCTAAAAAAACAATAAATAAAACATTTTTTTTATATTTATTTCTTGCCAATTTATTTATTAGTATACTGTTATAGATAAATAACAAATTAAACAAAGAAAATACAAATTTATTACTTTCCTACTAGATAAACATCAAGTAAAATAGACAAAATGACAATTAAATCATCAATGTCTTACTTCAATTTTAACTACATTTAAATATACAGATAAATTTTAATAAGAATGTTGATATACTTTAATTTTATTTTACTAATTAATATTATTAGTTACATATTTTTATATAAAATAAGCTAATATTTGAAGATTGCGTAAAATAAGATCCTCTTACGTAGAGTACTTAAGTTTAATTAATATAAGAATAAACTTTTGTATCCACAAATAGTTATTCTAAGTTCATAATAACATGTATTTTGTATTAATTATTTACAGTGGTTAGATGTTAAAATATAGTAGTACGATGTGCTTTGTGGTAGCGGCTACGAATCCCACCTACGCTAGCTTTGCTTATGGATGTCGTAAAAGACGACTAAAAGCTTTATAACGACCTGGGCCAACACCATTTGATATTGCCAACAATTGCAATTTCAACAATTGCATTCTTCGCAAAGAGAGTTAACATCAGACAAGTTAAAAGTTAAAAGGCAAGTTAAAAAACTGTTGCCATTAACTTTTCCAATGTGTACGAGTACACTTGTGTTGACTCTAAGTAATTGGGATAAGAGCACGAGAATTATGAGTGCTTACATGTCAAAAATGGCAGCTATTACGCATCAAACTAAAGAAGAATCACCTAATTAGGATTATAAATCTCAGCGTAATCTGTGTACATACATAAAAAAAAAATATACCAATCGAATTGAGAACCTCCTCCTTTTAGAAGTCGGTTAAAAAAGAAACTATATAAAGTATTAAACTAAGTTCCACTAAAAACCCATCCACCAGATAACATTGTGAATTCAAGCTTATTTAAAATATGTATGTACTTTTCAAAGAAACCCACATCGTGATCAACCAGAGGGCACCTATAATAAAATTATCTAATTTTTTACTAGCGCTATTGTAATGAAATAATATAAGTAATCAACAGTTTTTTTGTTTTGTATTTTATGGTAGGTATACATTTTTGTTAGTCCGTCACCCGCCGAGAGGCTGACCGCGCGAGGAGGGAACGACGTCCGCCCCGGGGGGGGGGGACGTCGCTCAAGGGGAGGGTACCTCTCAGGGGGTATTCCATCGGGCCGGCCACTGACGACAAGTTCACGCTGCTCCAGTGGCCGGTCCAACGACGTAGGCGAGGTTCGTGGGTGGGTTACGGGTATGCGTGCTTACGCCCCTCTGTCGCCCCGGACGGAGTGGTGCGAGAAGAGCGCCGACCATAACCCACCCCAAAAAAAAAAAAAAAAAAAAAAGGTATACATTTTTGTACATAAACAATACGTAAGTAAATATAAGAATAAGGTATTGTTACTATGTTCTTGTTAACTATATTCTTGTTTATTCTTTGTTATACTTAACACTTAATAATTTATTCAGTATGAAGCATAATTTAATATTTCTATCGTCTGGAAATCATATTTTTGTTCACGTTTATCTGTAGTTACTTTGCAAATCGCTATGGAATAATGGAAACAGAGAAAACTGGCAATAATACTGCATTTTTTGTATACTTATGGGAAAATAAATGCTTCCGGATTGAATTCATACATGCATTTTGCAGTCCAATAAGATGCTTCGCATATGTCTTTATACTTCTTGTCTGTAAATAAGATTAATTAAGCATTGTGTTATTTTCAATCATTATCATCATAGCTCACACGTCCCACTGTTGCACTGGAGCCTCCTCCACAATAAAAAAGTAAAAAATATGGATAGCTTATGGTTTTGAATGTATATCTGAATAATACAGGGTGTCCGCCGGGAAGGTATACTACTTTGTTTGTTTATAATTTTTGATTAAGTGAAAGAGAATGGATCTTATATTGATAAATGTTTTATTTAATGTCGGCAATTATGTATGGAATACAATATCAGATAAATGTCCTCCTCTGTTAGCCTCACAAATGCGAGCCCTTTTGAGCACATTTTTCATAATATTTTCACACATTTCACGTGGTATTTCATTAATTTCATCACGGATATTTTGTTTGAGTTGCTCCACCGTTGCCGGTTTGTTTGCATAAACCTTGCTTTTCAGATATCACCACAAAAAGAAGTCCGGAGCAGTCAAATCAGGCGACCGTGGAGGCCAATCAACATCACCATTTCTTGAAATAACTTGTTGTGGAAAGAGGTCTCGTAGTAAATCCATTGTAACCCTGGCTGTATGCGATGTGGCACCGTCTTGTTGATACCACATGTTAATCAAGCCCAAAGCATGCAGTTGTGGCGTTAAAAAATTTTCAATCATATCACGATATCGCTCTCCATTGACAGTTACCGTTACGCCGTTTTCAGTTTCAAATAAGTAAGGTCCAATGATTCCTCCTGACCAAATTGCACACCAGACTGTCACTTTTAATGGATGCAAAGGTGACTGATGAATAATTTGAGGGTTTTCTATTGCCCAGAACCGACTATTCTGTTTATTCACATATCCATTCAAATGAAAATGTGCCTCGTCACTCATTATGATTTTTTCATGAAAATCGGGGTTGTCATGAGCGACCTGTAACATCCTATTGGCTTATGTACGGCGGCGTAAATGGTCTTCTGGAAGAAGTTCTTGTGTCAACTGAATCTTAAATGGAAACAAATGCAAATCCTTCTGCAAAATTGTGGTCAAAGTTGTTCTTTGTAGACCAAGCTCCTGAGCACGACGTCGAATTGAGGTTGATAGATTGTTTTGTACACTTTCTTGAGCAGCAGTAATGTTTTCAGCCGATCTTGCAGTACGTTGTGGTCCATGCTTGGGCCTATCAGCTACAGTCCCTCTTTCTTCGAAATCATTCACTACACGATAAATAGTGGGTCTTGTTGGCACGTTGTTTCTCCCAAAAATTTCACGTAACTTTCTCATCGTCACAGTAATCGATGATTGATTCTGATAAAATGTTTTAACGATTAAAACACGTTGTTTTACCGAATATTTTTTCATAATAAATTTGCCAAGTCTCTACTTCACGACTGCCAAATATGAACTGTCAAGACTAATATTTACCAAAATGGCGGCAAAACAAAGTAGTATACCTTCCCGGCGGACACCCGGTATATTTCTAAAATAAATCAATTATTACGACAATTATCCCTTTCTGTATTGAATTAAAATGTTACAGAGTTTTTCAAGAGATGAGTTTCATTCCAACAATATTTTCCAACCCAGATTTGATTTAGATTAGCTCTGTGGTAGCGATTACGAATACTACCAAACCTTACTTTGCTCGTGGATGTCGTAAAAGACGACTAAGAGCCTTATAACGACCTGGGTCAACTCCATCTGATGCCGTTTGGTCAACAATTAGATTCCCAAGGAGGGTTGGCGTCAGGCAGGCGGCCAGTCATAAAACTATTGCTAATAACTTTAACAATATGTATTATGAAAGAAAAGTACATATTGTATTGACCTCAAGTAATTGGGATAAGAGTAGGAGAATGAATGATTTGATTTAGATTGGAATTACTTGTTATTATTATTATTTACTCCAATGCAAATGGAGAGAAGTTATTAGGTGAAAAAATAACAGACATGCCGATGTGTTTGTCTGTAGCACCTTAGCTCGCGAACGGTTTAACCGGTTTTGATTTGGCAGTTATAAAGAAGACTTCAACAAAACCATCCTTCATCCAAATCAGTTACTTTTACAGGTCATTGTGGTTTTTTATTTATTAATTACATTTTTTATGGATTAATTATCGTTTAAAATTAGATATTGTTATTCAAAAATATCTTATTTCTGTCATAATGGCAATTAAATTTTTATGTGCCTCGTCACAAACTATGAACGTTCTCCTATTCCAAGCCTGTCACAAGATGGAAGGACGTAAATATTTATTTTAAAAATATGCAGGCATTACTCACTGATATCTTTACATGCCATTGCTGCTTCTTTCGCAGGCTCTTTCAATTCCGGTGGATACATCATATCAATTTGTTTCAAACTGGCTTGAACGTTAATCTTGTTATTTTTTATCTGAAATAAATACCCGTATACAATTTTTAATTACATTCTGAATAAGCTTGATTGAAGTCAGATTTTTATTAACTATGTAGGTACTGGTGCATATCTATATATTCCATCAAGCTAACCTATGTAGGTTATATAACCACTATGTGTAAAGTAGAAATAAATCAGTGCCATTGTGAATGTTATGATTATAAAACTTTCATTGTAAGGGCACAAGGCCAATGGTGCCTTATTCCATTCTAAAACTACAATCCTTTGTTTCGCATCTATACAAAATAGGTTATAGTATAAACTAGCACCAATACGGTCCTAGCTCAATGTGACTTTGTACTAAGATAGGTAGGTATACTATGAAACTAGAACTTAATAGCACACCTTAAAGATATATTTAATTCTTTTCCACACTGAATCAAATTCAAGGTTGCTGCACTACAAAGATGTTTACATTGTTTCAGTCGCTCCTTAGGCAAGATATGAACAAGTCAACTTAGATTTGATTTCGCATTAAACGTGTAAAAAATCTAATATCTGAACATCTTTCAGATTAAATTGTAAAAACAGCTTCTGATATCACAATATATGCGAATAGGCAGTAACACAAGAGTTTCTAGAAAACTAGGCAACTTATAATACAACTGATAACACTTAGGTATAAGATAAACTCACCTGCTAAGCATAGCAATTAAGGAATTACATTGGTGAGTCACATAATGTGCTGTGTGGTAGTGATTACGAATACTACCAACCCTTACTTTGCTTGTGGATGTCGTAAAAGACGACTATGAGCTTTATATAGACCTGGGCAAACTCCATCTGATGCCGTTTGGTCAACAATTGCATTCCCAAAGAGGGTTGACGTTAGGCAGGCGGCCGGTCATAAAACTATTGCCAATGCAAACTTTTGTAATATGTACGAGATACATATTGTGGCGACCCCAAGTAATTGGGATAAGAGCAGGAGAATGATGATGTGGCACATACATGTCCAATATTGGACCTTGATAGGCTGATTATTACTCATATATGTTTACCAATTTCGACGGACTACCGAATTCGAATTACCAAGTTCGCGTCATTCGAGGAACTTATAATTATTATTCAAATATTTTAAAACTTACCGTATTTATAGTTTCGTAAAGGCACGCGATATAACACATAACTTTTGGGTCCTCTATGAATTTACCTTCGCTAATATTTTCAATCATATCTGTAAAGAAATTGGTCCGAGTACATATACATTTGATAGCTAAGCCTTATTTAACAAGAGTAGATATTTTATGGAAAAAAACTACTTTTACGGATTCTATCGTGTTTGTATTTGATTTTTAATTTCCCGACGTTTCGGGCTAAGGTGTCCTACGTCTAAAAGTCATTGTTATTACAGAATAGAGTAGATATTTAACTACATCATCTGATTGATTGAAATAAACATTTCTTTAAAAGATCACCCGGCATTCTCCATTACTACCTCTTAGTGGATTACTATCTCCCTTCCGTGTAGTGACGGAGTAAGAATACATTTCACTAGTCCCTCTCCTACCTATGGGTGTTGTAAAAGACAACTAAATGATATGATATGCAGACAACATTGCTGCAATAGAAAAAAAAAAGAAAAAAAAATACTATTCCGTTTGACCATTATGGTATAGAACCTCAAGTTTCCTCCTATAGTGGAAGTTCATCATCATCATCGCCATCCACTTCTAGACGTAGGCCCCCCTCATGTTACGCCGCAGAGTGGGCGCGCCACATTGTGGTGGTGGCTCCAGCTCAATAGTAGGACCAATATAAGCTGAGATGTTGATGAGAGAATAAAAAGGCATGTCAATACAGTTAAGAAATCGGTTCTGATGGACCGTTCAATAGTCAGAGAGGATTTTTTTTTAATTGCGTATGGTGGCAAAAGATCAAGGAGCACACCTGATGGTAAGTATTACAGCCGCCCATGGACTTTTGCAATACCAAGAGTATAGCTAGGCCACTGCTTACCAATAGAAACCCAAAACCTACCCATTTGGGCTGCCGGCTCTCTCGATCACTGAACGGAAGCGCAATAGCACATTGCCATTACTCAGACGTCGATCTTCTGCTAGTGTGTAGTACTGTCCCGGATGGACTGGCCCTCAGCTGTAGACGGAAAACTGTCAACATCGTGGTCCTACCATTTTAAAAATACGTTATTGAGTGACTATGGGGATGCGGTGACTTCGTTATCCTGCACGATTTGGGCGATGTATAGCCGAGCATAGTCTATTAAAAAAAAAGGAGATAAAGGGGCACATAACACACAAACTTTTCACCACATAAACTTACTAGCTCGCCCACTTCAGTGGTAATGCCCTATTATACTCGTACATACTGTTATAACATAAACTCACCCGCTAAGCATGGCAATTACGAAATTATTATTTTTATAGTTCATCTAATCTAAGAAGTGCATTTAGACGTTTCGCATTTTTTAATACACAATAACCTTGGTCAAACGTATACACATGATTGCAAACAATAAATCTGAAATTTTAAAGAAATATTAAGTTATTTACATAATTAACGTTGCGGGTGAGTTTCTTGTACAATAATGTAATGTTGAAACTCGTAAAACTAATTTAAAATTAAAATAACATTGTAAATAGTAATTATTATGGGCGATCTTACAATATCACGTCATAACGTTCTAAACAGTAGTGCTTGACAACTTCCAATTCACGAATATCTAAATGACCGGTAAAAATATTAGATTAATATATTTAATCGGATATAGATTTTGACAGAGATGTACGTTTCGACAATTTTATTGATAATGATATAATTATTAATGTTCGCGACGGTGATAATTCAAGTAATACTAATAATTCTGAACAAATTTTCAAATCCAGTTTTTATTTTTACTTAACCTAATCGTACTAAATATGATGAATAGATTTTACGATGAAATAATTAAATTTGTTTAGTGTTCATTTAGCACTTAATATTTCATCTCCTTTTTGAAAAATAAAAAATAAACCGATTATTAATTACAAAGAATTAATATCGATTTCTCATCAAAATCGGATGTTTTCGATAGCGATTATTTGGTTCACATACCTAGACAACTTACTCTGACAGCTGTCAAAGTGCACTTCTTAGATTAGATAGACTATAGTAGCAGGACTACGCTGTTGACAGTTTTCTGTCTACAGTAACGTGCCTATCCTATCGAGGTAGCATCACACTCTCGCAGAAGATCGACGTCTAATCAATAGCAATGTGCTATTGCACTTTGATCGGTGAGCGAGAGAGACGGAAGCTCAACTATGGGTTTGGGGTTTGTCAGTGGGCTAGCTATTACCCTTGGTATTGCGAAGGTCCGTGGGCGGCACTAACAGTTACCATCAGATGTACTGCTTACTCATTGACCACCATAAGCAATAAAAAAATATATTGGTGAAGCACATGTCTAACACTGGACCTGTGATGAGTTAGTTATTACTCACATGTGTTTGCCAATTTTATAGGTAATGGCGGGGACTGAAGTACACTGTCAGTGACAGTTTTCTGTCTACAGCTGCGGGACAGTCCGTCCGGCATAGCACCACACTCTTGCAGAAAATCAACGTTTGAGCAGTGATAATCTGCTGTTACGCTTAATTCGGTGAGTGAGACAGTCACTGTACGAGGAAATCACTAATATAGTCGTTCAAAATTACTAAGAATCTAATTTTACCTTCAGGCACTTGAATCTTCTTAACACAACTGGTCTTCATCATCTTTCCAGATTTTTTCAATTGCTCTTTTGTCATCTATGAAATTAACATCATAACTAATTATAAAATGCGCATTTGAAGCCGAAACGTCCTGAAGATGTCTCGGAAAGGTACATGTAGGGCGGGACTATGGGGTCGTGCGCCGCATCTTCTGTCGCCTCGCACAGATTAGCGGGGCGTGACCACTCCATAGCCCACCGCCAAAAAAAAAGCTATTCTGTATGAATAATTACTTCTAGTAACGTAATAGTATAATAATTATTATTATGGTTTAAAATAGTTATCTTAACTTTAACTATTAGACTAGTAACTAGAAAGCGCTATCTTTGTAAACAAAAATGTCTGTTAGTCATGTCTCGTTAATTGTAGATATTAGATGTTATATATTTTTGTATCCATCTATACGATCTAGTTTACTACATCATCATCATCATTATCTCAGCTCATATTGACCTACTATACCGCGCTGGTCAGACGTGTTGGTATAAGGTTTTGTTTCGAGGTTTCCTTCTCTCGCATAGATGTTATATGCATTTTATATCCCTTAGTGGTCTCGTACGATCACTCACGGGTAAGATAGGGGGTGGGGATTTGTATTCTCACTCCGTCACCACACGGAAATTATATGGGTATAATTGGATTCAAAATTAATATATATATATATATATATATATATATATATATATATATATATATATATATATATATATATAAATTTTGAATCCAATTATACCACCTAGCATTTTATACGCAATTAGCCGGGGCGTCGACGGGGAATGGTACCTGAAAGGATAACCCTCCGGGCTGGCTACAGATGTCAAGGAAGCGGTACGAATGGTCGGCCCAATGGCGATGGGGAGGGAAAACGATGGGTTATAAGGCTACACACCACCCTTCCATCGCCCCGGAGAGAACAGAGGGCGTGTGTCCAGACCATAGCTCTCCAAAAAAATAAAAATGCCCTATACGCTTAAGCTTGATCCTCTAAGCAATGCTCAATATAGAGATTGTTGTTTATTAAAGAATAGCATTATAAATAATAGTATTTATTTATTGAAAATGTGTATTATTTGCTTGTCAATAAGAACATCTATGATATTTCCATTGCACATGTTACAGAATACAAAAATTATAATCTTTAAAACAATACATATTTTTTAAAATTAAAAATGTACTCACTGCATACGTTCCATTTGCTATAAAAATACTTAAGATTAACCAATACAATATATCCTTCGTGCCCATTATTATTATAGTTTAAAATATTATTGTAGTCTAAACTAACACCAGTGCAGATATTATAAAATGCAATATTTTTCTCAACTGTTCAAACCATATATAGAAGATTGCTACTCTCTGATGACAAAACAAATACATGGTTTCGTTACCATCAAGAGTGCAATTAAATAATACTTACAAATCAACATTGATATAGCTACCTACTTATCTGTTTACAATAGTTAAAAAAAAATATTTTTCTAGAAAAAAATGGAAAATTTTTCATTCATTCATCTCAACTTATATATGTCCCACTATTGGGTCGAGCCTTCTCCATAATGGAAGGGAAATTTACATACCATACGCTGTTCAGACGTATTGATATAGGGTTTTGTTTCAAGTTTACCTTCTCTTGCATAGATGTTATGAGCGTTTTATATCCCTTAGTCGTCTCTAACGACACCCACGGGTAATATAGGGAGTGGTGAATTGTATTTTTCCTCCGTCACCACACGGAAAATGAATAGTCATAATTATGATTATTTTTATATCATTATGCCAGACATCATTATCCTGCTCTTATTCCAATTACTTGGAGATGACGCAACATATACTACTCCTCCATCTTACATATTCCAAAAGTTATACTACACAGAAAATATATTTTTCTCAAACATGCTTGGAAATATGAGCATTATTTTGACAACCTTCTTCGAGATAAATCGATATTGCTGTACGGTCAGTACTGTACGGTCAGTAAATACATGCGAGCAACGGCCGGCAAAAAATGTATGAAAATCCATATCTGTCGTGTTTTAGCGGCCAAATAAATATATATGTAAATTCATATCTATCGTATATTTTAAAAAAATGGAACGATTTGTTACTTCAAAATATTGCAAACAAATAGGCACCTTATCAGAGTTTTATTTAAATTTCGAACTGGCTTGAAAAAGAAACATGTTTAATAATGAAAAAAAAAGCAAATGAAACCTTTATTTAGCACGTGAAAAATGTTGTTCGTTATTCGTTATGTACCTATACAGTTCTACTTAGTACTACCTAGTTTTAATTTCCGCGCATTATTTGAGAAAAGCACTATATAAGCCTTGGCCACAACTAGACATTGATGGACTTACGTATATGTATGTGCCTCGACTACGCCTCGGCCCACATTTACACGTTCGTCCATCAATACCTCTTTTGCTGGCCGCTGCAGTAATGTACTATTATTATCCTAGTATGATAAAATTATGCAATTACTTGTCACAATACCTTTGATATATTTGTAAATAAATTATATCTTTTAATATTAAGAATCTTAAGCTTATTAGAGGATACTCATCGATTTTTTTTATTGCTTTTGGTGGCAAACGAGCAAGCAGCACACCTAATGGTAAGTATCACTGCTGCCCATGGACCTTTACAATACCAAGGGCTATAGCTAGGCCACTGCCTACCATTATAAACCCCAAACCCACCCAGTTGGGCTTCCGGCTCTCTCGCTCACCGAATGAAGAACAACAGCACGTTGCCATTGCTCAGACGTCGATCTTCTGTGAGAGTGTGGTACTAACCCGGATGGAACGGCCCGCGGCTGTAGACAGAAAACTGTCAACAACGTGGTCCTACCACTACTAAATTTTTATTTTCTTTTTATATGATTAATAGGGAGTTAAATGTTAGATATACATATATAGCGACACAGAAATTTATCTAAGAATAAGGTTCTTCTCAATACTAACTCAATAGATAAAATCAAATTATATAAAAATATGTGGAATTCAAAATGTAAATTATTTGTGGAATACGAATTGTTAAAGACAGAGTTAGAAATATATTTTCTAATAATATTATGTCATGGAAAAATAAAGCAGGACGGATTTTGTTCGTACAAGCACTTCACTGCAGCAAATACTCCATCACACATATCATTGTATTGATCCTCTGAAAAAAAGATAATGTCATTATGTAGTTTTAATAATATTCTCATTAATATTTTATACATGTCATAAAATAAAATATATGTCAATTATTTACAACTATATTGATAACATACAAATTAATTTGATCCTAACAATCACGTGCTTTCATTAATTGTCTAATTAATGACCGTTTATAAATGATAAAACATATTATAAAATAACGTATTCTAGCTTAAAAATAATGCACATCATTAGAAGAGAAAAATTTAATATGATAAATAATATTGTAATTTTTTTCATGATATTTACATTTTGCAAAGGTCATCATCATCATCTTGCTCTTATCAAAATTCCTTGGGGTCGACGCAATATGTCATTTTTTTCCATACGATCCTATCAGACGTCATATCTGCCGTCACTCCTAGACTATCCATGTCATGCCTCACGCAATCCATCCATCTTTTCTTTGGTCTTCCTTTACCCCTTAAGCCTTCAACATTCATACCTAAAACTTTTCTCACAACATTACTTTCATCCCGCCTCTTTACATGTCCATACCATGTCAGCCGTTCACTCCTTAACTTTTCCGTCACTGGCGCAACTTTCAAACTTCCTCTAATGTATTCATTTCTTACTTTATCCATTCTTGTCACACCACACATCCATCTCAACATTCGCATCTCCGCTACATGCAGTCGTCTCTCATCCGTTGCTTTTGTCGCCCAACATGCTGATCCATACAGTACAGCAGGTCTTATTAGGGTTTTGTATATTTTGCACTTTAATTTGAGGGGTACTCTGGGGTCGCATGTTGTACCCATGACCTGCCGCCACTTCATCCATCCTGCATCAATTCTGTGCTTCACCGCACGATCAAGGTCACCATTACATTTTGCAAAGGTATTGACTTTGAAAGCGTTATGTATGGAGACTCTTTTAATCTGTAGTAGCATAAAACCAACAAATAACAACCTAGTCTCTTCTTTATCTTTCAAAAAAGATATGCTTAACTGTGGAACACGAACATTTTATGCTTGTTGCATGCTAAAAAGGGCAAAGAGGTAAACTCTGGGTATGACTCTAAATATCATAATTCTAACACTCTTATTCAAGCAGTAGATCTTTCACGAGGCACAGGTAAAAGAACAGAATATATTGAAATAGTTTTAAGTTCATTTTACGATGAACCGCTTAATTTTAATTCCTTGGATGGCAATGATTACAATTATATCATCACTTACGAGAATGTATGCATGCCGCTACAGACTTCTTAGTCGGTTCCTTTAATTCCTGAGGGTACAATATATCCACTTGTTTTGAAATGAGTGCTTGATCAAGTTTGTCATTCTTTATCTGTTAGCGAACAATATAATAACAAATTAAATAGTGATTACTTATTGTCAAATAAGTAATTACTAAATATATAATTAATTAATAATGGATTCATCATCATCATCATCACAGCCCATATATGTCTCACTGTTGAGCTCGGGCCTCCTCCGCAATGGGAGGGAAATTAACCTACTATACCGCGCTGGTCAGAATCGATCGATTGGTATAGAGTTTTGTTTTGAGTTTTCCTTTTCTTGCATAGACGCAGAGATGTGACATGTCTAAGATACAAGTATCTGAAATACAAATACAAGATACGAAATACGTATTTCCATCTTATATCTAACTAAAACTTTTTAAAATTCATTTTGTATCTTGTATTTAGATACCTCTGGTTTGGTATCTTAGTATTTTATAAATACTTTTTCTGACAAAATACTTTTAGTAATATGTTAGCAGACATTTATAAAATTATTAGTCCAACATCTCATTGATGTTACATTTTTTAACAAACTGTGCTAGGTCTTTCTTAATTTTTAATGTCTTTCTTTAAAAATTCGCGAGCAACACAAAACGAATGATGACGATGGTGATATTCACCATAAAATTTTACGAGTCACGTGTTTCAAATGCAGTGTTGTTATTGGTCAATTTCATTTTAGGGGACTTTGAAAATAATAATTATTATTTTAGCGGCGTTTGAAACTAACATTATTTTTTAGATTGAATTTATGGCAAATTTTAGTGAGTTACATTAATAAGGGTTGTTTTTCAAAAGGTACCCAAATTTACATAGGAGGTTCAGATTCGATAGTATAATTGATTAGTGAAATAAAAACATATGTTATTATTTTAAAAAAAAAATACATTCTACATTTTAAACATTCCGAGATACACTAAATTTGATGACACTACGTTAGTTATTCAAAATTATAAACACACACGCCACGCACACAAAGAAACACTCCCGAAGTTTATAGGTACTCAAGTATTTCTTTGTCGGTATTTCGGTAAGCGCTCGGCAAAATTCGTAACCCCCCCTTGTACCCGCTGCGCACATGCCGATGTTCACCCCAGTGAACTCTTAGTCTTGACCGTGACCTAATTATGAGCGCGTGCTAATTTTTATTTTTTATATCCAACGATGGTAGCACAAATCATGTAAGATATTCGAATATTAAAGAATGTGTGTATGGTGCTGGCTACTTTCTTAGTGCTGAAAGTTACGTGGATAGCAAAATGATTGCTGCATTTAAGTGAAGGGAAAAGTGCTCGAACACAAATAACATTAAAAAACAATGTAAGCAAGTGTTAAAAGAATTGTACATTTATACACACTACACGATAGGGTTTTTTCATGGAACTAAATGAAAAGGTAAGTTTAATACCTAGTTGTAAATAGTACATTCCACTTTTTAAATACAACTTAATAAATACAAACATTAGTATGTATGTGGTTTTAAATAATAAACTAGTATTTTAATGTATCTGTTTATTATGGCAGTTCTAAGCCCTTTAAATAGTATGAAAGAAAATTTTAATCATAAACTTATTTACTATGTTACATGTGTTAGTAATTGGTTAATTACCAACACAATAATTGATACTGTTGTATTAGTGTGTGTATTCACTACAATGTAGGTAGATAGGTGTCCATAACATCTAACATGAACTTGTGTGCGTTCGATAATTGCTTACTTATGAATGAAAATATAATAATTATGAAAAAAAAAAGTTTGTACATAAATCATGAATATTTTTAGATATTTTGAAATGTAAATAATTAGGTAATTACTAGTGATTTTTAATATTTTATATTTTTAATATAACCTTATTTATATGTAGAATATCCTAAAAAAATTAGGGTACTCTTAGAAAAACAACCCATTATACCCAATAAATTTTATAAATCTTTCCTTTGGTGCAAAAATATATCAAAAATCACTTTAGAGGGTTTTGAAACTATATCTTTCATTTCAGCGATTAACACGATTTATTCGTAAATAATATTAACATCAATTATTAAAAATAAACTTAAATTCATTAAAATAAAATCTTGTTTTCTTACAAAGGTATTTTCATCTTAAGAAGTATTTAGAAGATACCTATTTTGTATCTACTATTTCAGATACTATTCCCATTTTAAAAAAATGCTAAAAAAAAGATCATGTGATTAATGGACGTCCCCTTACTGCGTATAAAACTATGCCGCATAAACAAATATTTATTCGGAAAAAAAAATAATTTGACATATTGTAAACTCTTGTTCTATTCTAAGTAACTTTTACTTTCTAAGAACGTTTACGTTCTGTTTATAATTCATACACATTACGCATACCATAATTACTTATTTATTCTAATGGATATAGTTGCAATAAATGCTTACCACTTGAAGATTTTTATAAATACATGCAACATAGCATTTTACATTTCTGTTTTCAGGGAAAACTCCTTCTTCTATTCTACCAACTTGATCTGAAAAAGAAAGTATTTAATCACCACTATTATACGAAATTTGTTATAAAAAATCACTTAGTAAAAATAGAAATGATTCGTTAGCAAGATAGACCCACTATGTGTTCTCTGGAGAAGTATGTAGCTGTTGTCTATCAGTGGACGATATATGTTGATTTTGGTTATCAGATAGATGCCTCTTTTAACCCTTTCCTGCCCGGGTAGTGATTTTTAACGAATTTCCGCTGTTGAAGTTTATTATTTTTTTTTTTTTTTTTTCTGGGGGCGGGTTACGGTCGGCACACTCCTCGCACCACTCCGTCCGGGGTGACAGAGGGGCGTAAGCACGCACACCCGTAACCCACCCGTGACGTCGCCTTCGTCGTTGGGCCAACCACCTGAGCAGAGTGACTTGACGTCAGTGGTTGGCTCGACGGAATACCCCTGAGGAGTACCCTCTCCTCGACCGACGTCCCCCCCCTCGGGTAGGATGTCGGTCTTTCCTCACGCGGTCGGCCTCTCGGCGGGTGACGGACTAAAGTTTATTATTATAATGAGGTAGGTAAAAGGAAATGCACAGATTTTTTTTAGATTTTTATTATACCTAGAAGTACTATTTCTAAGACCTAGACTTAAAAGTACCGTCAGGCACTTCGTGTTATCTCAATGTTAGGAACTTTGATAGAAACTACAAAAATAATGAGATCCAATATCGACTTAGTACGAATTAAATTAATCGGTTTGTAATTACAGATTAACCTCGTGGTATTCAACAAAACAATTTTTCTTTTCATTTACACAAAAACAAGTTGCAATGCGAACATTTGCTATGAGGTTTCGACTGAATCTTCTTCAAACTACAAACCTCACACCTTCTCCTGTTCTCTACAAACGTAGGCCAATGGATGCCTCTGTTACCCAAGTGTACGTGTTTTATCGTGGAATAGTCAGATTTGCGCCTTTTCGAAGGGCCGTTTTTCGCACTATTATCAGTAGAAGTCTTTCTTTTCTGACTAGCATCTTTAATTGTTATCAAGCCTTGAGTAACAAAGCGTCGAAAATCTTTTACGGTGGTCTGTTGCATTATAAGTCCATGAATGACATATGAATTGACAAATGCGATGTTCAAAAGCCCCTAAAACAACCTGTGCTACCATTTCGGAGATTTGCGATGTATACAGTAAAGGGCTCTCAAACGATCAGCTGTATCTACGCCGCCCATATAACTATTGTAATCTTTGACAGCTACAGGGCATGTAATGGCGGACTTGGATCCATTTTTTCTTTACGTGACACAGTTGCCTCTTGGTTCCCATGAAAATTAGATTCTAAATGAACCACTTTGTTATCCTTCCATTTCCAATATCCAATGTCTAAATTGGAAAATCGATGATCACTGTCGCCCCTTTTCATTTGAGAATCAGCGAGCATATTTCCAGCCAGCCCTTTTCTATTGTTTCGGATAGTTCCACATGCGTAGGTGTTTTCAGTTTTCAGTCTCTCAAGTAAAGCAAAACAGACGAGAAAAAATTATCAAAGTAAACTACCTTTCCTTTACTCCAATCTTGTTCCGATCAGATCCTTGAATCCGATTTAGATCAGTCCAGGACTGGGGGGCACACTTAAAACATTACTTTTTTTTACTGACCGTCGCGCCGCCTACAGACTGGTTGTACAAACTTAGCTGCTGCCATTTTGTCCTGTCTGTCAAACGTTGGACAACTGAGAATTGTTATTTTTTGTTCATAGTGTAGGTAGTTATTGTCATCGATCTATTTTCGATTATTGATGTACTTTCTGAAAATTATATCAATTTTCATTGTTAAACTTATATTATTATTGTTTCGATATCAGCTGATATGGTTTTTTTTATATTTCAGGGTAGATCTCATAGTAAAAGAATATTCTGTATAATTACACATACACATGTAGATATGTATATATATCACTTCAACTTTAGTTCACCGCTTAAACTCTGGGTAGCAGCACTTTCCATACATGCATATTTTATCATCGAGTTGCCACTCTTTTTCAGTTTAATAACTTTACTCTTTGGATCAGTCTGAACACTAGACCCAGGTATTGGAGATGTGGGTATCTGATATATAGGGCATTCTAATACATTTTCATTTGACGGCGAAGATGGTGGAACTTCGGTAAAAACACTGTATAGAGCTCTTTCAAAAACCTCATCGAAGCCTCTTGGTGAGGGTAGTTTAAAGTTTTCCACTTCATCATCGAACACACCTGCATCAGACTCTTCGTGACAGACTTAATCTCAATGGCTAAAACAGTAAGAAAATATGTCAGAATAATAATAAAAATATAAAAAAAATCATCGAGTATGTGTAATATAAAACCCATAATTTTTGAGACTAAAATCACCTGACGGTACTTTTAAGTCCGCATCAGTTTTTATCAATTATTCATATAAAATTAAGTGATAATACATTATAACAGCTTTTAGAAATGTAGTTAATAATATAAACAATGTAAATAGTAAAAAAACTAGCACTTACTTATGATATTCTATTTATAAAACATTTTCAATTACACAGCACAGCGAAGTGACAAAATATTCGACAGGTTATAACTTGATGTTCAAATTTTGAAGCTGCATTACGCGGTAATTTAAATAACGCGCTGTAATTGGCTTACGAAAACGGTTCTCTAAAGGATCGCCAGTTGCAGTTAGCTTAAAGTGTTTTCGAACGTAAGTTATTAGACGAAAAATGTGGAGGTACTTGTAAGTACCGTAAGGAAAGAAAGAGTTAAAATACAAAGAAAATATACTGAAGAAAAAGCTATACCTTCAGTAACTGAATTTTTCGGCATACATTGATTCTTTATCACTCCCATGGTCTTCTTAAGCTGTGGCCTTGTCATCTACGATGAATTGTCATGAAAACAAAACTCTAAATATTATTAATCATATATACGAGTAGGTACCATGCAAATAAGTAAATCGTTTATGCTTTAAGTGCTGATTCCCGCTAATAAGCCTATCAATCACCACTGTTGGACTCAAAAAGGGATAATGTGATGAATCAGGAGGCTCGGCAGGCATATTGGTGATGTGTCCTGGACCGCAGCGACGCTGTTGGCAGGCGACCCGCCTTGGCTGTTAGCGGCAGAAGCTCTGACGGAACCCTACCGGATTCATGTAGTGGCGAGTGCTGACGGTGAGCAAGTCCCCGTAAGAGAACTGGGCAGAGCGTTGAAAGTGGCCTGAAGGATATCCGAACTGCCTCCGCCGTCGTCGTCGTCCTGTCCTGTCAACGGTCCTTAGAGGGGACCTCGCTGTCGACCATCATCTCGAAGATGCTGGACAGCGACAGGTGCTGTTCGTCGATAACTTCCTTCTGCGAGGAAATTATCTTTAAAAAGGTGGCCGCGGAGTGGGAACGCTAGGCAATTGTGTCCGCAGACTCGCTCCGCCGACGGCGGCCAGGGAAGAGGAGGCACCGATATGCGCACCTCCTTCCACCGCCTTGAATGACGACAGGACGTGGCCAGACGGCTAAGCGTTGGGTTGTCGAGGATCCAATGTCAGTAGACGATCTCTCCGGCACCCCTTAAAAGCGTGGAAGGGGGCGCTATAGTTTTAGTGGGTATTCCGGTCGGGCAGCTGGCCGGCAAGTCCCACATTCTGCCCCGTATATCACTAGTGGGGAAAAGCGCGTAAAGGCGTTTCCACAGCGTGAAAAATAAAAGGCATATTGGTGATTACAATTGGTGTTATTAGTTACCCATAAGACTACTTCGGCCCGCTCCTCTGATGAGACGCTGGGTGAGATGTTAATTATTATATTACGCATATAGATTGTACATAAAATACCGCCGTGCAGTTGTCTAAAGGTTACAGTAGTCACGTTTAGACGAAGAATATTACATGGTGATTTACAGGCCCCTTTTGCCTTTACGTCTAAAAACTAAAACGAACAGCAAATAACCTTACCCCATTCACATATCCTAACAATGCTAAAAGTAATAAAAACCGATACATAACTTCTTATAATGGAATAACCGACAACTGTTTAAGTCATTTGAAAAATGAAAAAAATCAACAGGCAAACACACAATTTATATTTGAAATTTTATAAACAAACATATGTTTAGTGGTCTTGACAGTATAAATTTTGTCCAAAAAAATAATTATAGGCCAACTAAACGTTGTTCAACGTTTCATATCAGTATAGTTATTATGTTGAGTGACTGTTTCAAATTAAATGGTCATCACCTTAGCTCATACACGTCCTACTGTTGGGCTCAAGCCTCCTCCATAATGAGAGGGCAATTGACATACTATACTACGCTAGTCAGACGTGTTGGTATAGGGTTTTGTATCGAGTTTTCCTTCTCTCGCATAGTACTAGTAATTAGGTTTTATAAATAATTAAGCATTATTAAATGCTAAAATTCAGTAATTTGAATAACAAGGTTGTGTCATCGTTTAATACAATTCTAACTGCAAAGTTTGAAGTATTAAGGGGGTATTCTGGTCTAAAGCCCTACTTTTTGGGTATTTTTCAAACTAGGATAAAAAAAAATTAAAAACATTTTTACCATCCATTTTTTTATATAATATTTATTGATTTTGAAAGTATATAAAAAAAATTTAAAAAAAAAAGTCAAACATTCATCCAGTGACAGGTCGGTGAAGTGGGGGTTGCTAGTCAAACAGTGCTCCCTGGTTGACATGATTCCAACCCTTGTAGTGATCTAAATCGAACAAACAAAAAAAATTCTTAATTAGTAAAGATGTCGCTACATCTTGAACTTCGGCCGAAAAAAAAAAATATTCACAAAATGGCGTCTACTTGAAAAAAAAATTTTTTTTTAGCCCTGTTTTTCGACCTTTACGAATTTTTTAAAAATACTTCAACTACTAAAAACTACTTCAAAATCCTTAGCTCCAGTGATAAAGAGATGTATGAAGAAGATTCTCACAAAATTTCAAAGGAATCGGTCAGATAGAACTTGAGATATCGTGTCAACCACCTCAACAAAAGGAGTTTTGAGAAAAACGCGTTTGAAGTTTGAGAAAGATTTCTAGTTAAATAACTCAGATAATTATGTTTAATACTCACTTTTGATTAATCGGCGATCCCATATCCATACATTGGACCTTCTTCTTTCTCAAAATCGAGATTTTGTGAACTTCTACATAAAAACTTAAAAGGGTATATAACGAGCTCAAGTAAGATACAAAAGAATTCCTGGAAAACATCTGCCATTCATTGTGTGATCACTCCGCTCGGCCGGTTTAAGTGCCGCGTCACAAAATCCAATGTATCTCTCAAAATAATTCGAATTTTGAAAAATCCTTTTAAGAGCATATTTTTGAAAGTCTAAGCTTTGAAAATATGCCAAAATAAAAATTGATTTTTTCAATTTTCTAGAGGAGAATACCCCCTTAAGCCTACAATGTGTAAACATTGTCGGGTAGATGGCGCACGTCACCTTAAAGACGTAAATATGATACGAAGCTGATTTGAATGTCCTACAATAGTTCACGGTGGTGTAAGTGGCAGCACGATTGGACCGGACTCCCAATAGGTGCGGGTTCGAATCCCGCTTGTGACATCATTTTTCGCTTCGTAAATGGGTTTTTATAAATAATTAAGCATATTAAATACTAAATTTCAGTAATTTGAATAACAAGGTTGTGTCATCGTTTAATACAATTCTAACTGCAAAGTTTGAAGTATTAAGCCTACAATGTGTAAACATTGTCGAGTAGATGGCGCACGTCACCTTAAAGACGTAAATATGATACGAAGCGAGATTTGAATGTCCTACAATAGTTCATAGTGGTATAAGTGGCAGTATGATTGGGCCGGAGTCTCAATAGGTGCGAGTTCGAATCCCGCTTGTGACATCATTTTTCGCTTCGTAATCGGGTTTTTATAAATACATACATGATTAAAACAACACTTAAAAACAATTTATTTATTTTCATACAAGATATTCACACAAGACGATTTCTCGTTATTTAAGCACGTGAATATCCGGAATATACTTACTGCTTATTTGTGTAAAACAATTATACTTGTGAAGTGCATGTATTATATATTCAAAAAATATTTTTTACATAATCGTTCAAGACATTCTATCTTGCCATAGTTTGTGCTGTTGAAGTCATTTGCAAAATGCTTATTTTCTATATTCATCTTCATCTCCATGTATAAAATGCTAGGAATGTAGCGGATATAGTTTCGAATCGGATATTAAAATAACATTATATAGGTTTTAGATATGCTTACGGAATTTATTTCGGATTATCTTAAAGTTTCGGATACCTTCTATTACAGATATTGGATCTTTAGGAGATTGTATAACAAAACAGCAAAGTGTGGTGATTTTTTTTCCGATTAGCGTTATTATCCACTTTCCATTTAGCCATTCCAACTTAGGCTTCGGCTGTCAGTTCGACTAGTTAAAAAAACGTAACGTGTCTCATACAAACGCAGACTCTATCCAAAACTACTCGAAACTTTTATAACAATTTTGGTTATAGTTTCGAATATATTTTCATTTCGGATATCCGATAGTTTTAGTTACGATTTCTGCCTTCCCAATACCTGACTGTTTGGGCCTTTCCACTTAAATAAGTGCCTTAAAAAGATCCTGTTATTACAATGTATTTTAAAAAACCTACACTTTTTATTACTTGATAGATTTTACTCCTGTTTATACTGTCAAACAAGAAACAAAAAATCACTTGTCAGTTGGGATTTCACTAGAAGTCGATGTATTGAGTTCATTCGATGTTTACCATGCAATACATTTTATTGATTCAATGTTTTGGCCAATATTTTTGCGGTTCGATGTATAGATTTTTTTTATTTGGAAAATGTAGAGTCAGCGAAAAAATTAAGTAAGTTGGGCTTCTTTACAAAATAAAAACGGGCAATTAAATGAACTAGTTTAGTGTTGACACCAATAGCTTTCTTTTCATAATACAAACAGTATCAATAAGACAGTCTAATTGCCTTGTCTTCAGAACGTTGTAAATAAATTAATAAGCAAGGAACACTTCCTTTTCGTCAGTTTTATCATGATATTTTAATTAAATTTACAAGTAATAATGTAATTGTTAAAGCGCTAATAATGTAGCTGTGCCATAAATAAAACTGAAACACGTTTTTGTTCATCTTTTTTCTTTAACAAAGCATCATTCTCCTACTCTTATCCTAATTACTTGGGGTCGATACAATATGTACTCTTCGTTCATAGTACATATTGTAAAAGTTATGGCAATAGTTTTATGACCAGCCGCCTGCCAGACGTCAACCCTCCTTGGGAATGCAATTGTTGATCAAACGGCATCAGATGGAGTTGGCCCAGGTCGTTATAATGCTCTTAGTCATCTTTTACGACATCCACGATCTAAGTAAGGATTGATAGTATTCGTAGCCGCTACCACAAAGCACTTTTTCTTTAGCAAAGCATAAGCAGATAAATGTTTGGTAAGAAGTGTTTATCCATTTGTTAGCTTTTATTCGTTAAACTTGCTTATTCTAAGTACCTATACATATTTATAGTCTGTCTAATCTAAGAAGTGCACTTTGACAGCTGTCTTAGTAAGTTGTCTAGGTATGTGAACCAAATAATCGCTATCGAAAATAGCCGATTTTACTGAGAAATCGATATTAATTCTTTATAATTAATAATCGGTTTATTTTTTATTTTTCAAAAAGGTGATGAATAAATTAAGTGCTAAATTAGTCCTAAACAAATTTAAATTATTTCAGCATTGAATCTACTCATCATATTTAGTAGGATTATGTTAATTAAAAACAAAAACTGGATTTGAAAATAGCTATTTATTAAGAATTACTACTATTACTTGAATTATCAGCGTCGCGAACATTAATCATTATTTCCTCATCAATCAAAGTGTCGAAATGTACATTTCTGTCAAAATCTCTATTCGATTAATTGTATTTTCTAATATTTTTATCGATTATTTGAATATTCGTAAATTGGAAGTTGTCAAGCACTACTGTATAGAACGTGATGATGTGACATTGTTAGGTCGTCACTAACAATTACTATTTACCATGTTATTTCTATTTTAAATTAGTTTCACGAGTTTCAACATTAGATTATTGTACAAGAAAGTCACCCGCAATGCTAATTATGTAAATAACTTAATAGTTGTTTAAAATTTCAGATTTAGTGTTTATAATCATGTGTATACGTTTGACCACGGTTATTGTGTATTAAAAAGAGCAACACGTCAAAATGCACTTCTTAAATTAGATGAACTATAATTATATTTGTACACACTTTTGCATCTAATAGATAGTCTGTGGATACCGTATCCACATCTGTCAATAATGTGCTCGGGTTTATTAATCTGTGGCAAGATGTCATGCAAAGACGTGTGAATAATGAGAATAATAAATCAATGTATCTAACATTACCATCAGCGTCATATTGTAATTGATCAAATATAATTGTTAAAACTATGATGATGTTTTCATTCCGACGGCCAACACATTTATGCTGAAATCATAGCTTGCATTAGTCTGGGCATGCTAACGAGTATATCCCCAATGACCAAATAAATATATATCCCCAACATCGATATATATGTACTACGTACTAGATTTCGCGTTCCGAACACTTGCTTTGTTCGACGAAGCTGTACTGCAATCCGTACACCTTACTTTAGTATGACTGCGACCATCATGGACTGTGGGTGTATACAGAGCAGCGTTGTTAATACGATAATTCGAATAATACCAATCAAAACTTGCACATGTGGATATGAATAAAAATTCTTTATTTAACTAAGTAAAATGTTTTGTTGTTAAAGTGTACAAATAGGTAATAATATCGAATTAGCGCAATAAAAAAAAATATTCTACATTTAAATGTCACACCATCTGTGATAATAGACTAAAGCCCGCAGATGTTCAATTACACTGGTTGGAGGTAAAAATGTGTGACTATACACAGACTTGACGTAGTGTCTAGAAAGTATTTTGATTATTTATATTCTTTTTTTCTTTAGTTTATGTTATCAGTTAATACTTATTTGTCAAAGATCAAACAGGTTGGTATAGGGTTCTGTTTCGAGTTTTCCTTCTCTTGATAGATGATGTTATATGCATATTATATCGTTTAGTCGCCTTTTACGATATCCACGACCAAGACAGGTAGTGATGAATTGTATTCTTATTCCGTCATCACACGGATATTCAAAACTATTGTCGTATGTTAAAGCAAAGTTTATATAAACATATAATAGTTCATTTTCTTTTATAATTTACTATTATTTTTATTTATTTAACTACTTAATAATACACTTTGAAATAGAGTATGCTGTATGAGTTCTAATGAATCTTTGTAGGTACAAAAACTGTGTCACTCCTGCGGTGTACAGTCTATAGTACCACGCTTTGTTACATAACGTTGAACGAAACGCGTAAGTGCGCATGAAATGCCTACATCTTACGACGTTTTGGTCGCGAGAAAATTACAACTATAAAGCGATCTAGCGCTGGGTGCTTCAATGTTCGCGTTAGATTACCTATTTATTCTTTTAGCGCTGCAGCGGACTTTAGTTTAACTTTTACCAAAATGGAACAAAATATTTATTCGGGATAGCTTCTCTATACATATAACTCTATGATCCCCAATGGTTTCTTGCCGAATACGTTCCCATTCCGCGTTAATCACTTTTTTCATCATTCACATTCTTTAATTCTCTAATGGCGGTTTGAAATAAAATTGATCACAACTTATTTCAGTTCGAAAACCAACTGGATCATGATGATCTATTATTTTTAAAATGCTTTCAGTTTGAAGACTGGCATGACTTTAATTACTCATTTATGATGATAGTACTGTTAATAGCAGAACAATTAAGGTTTTTCATTATTTTTTGTACATAGCATTTTTATTGTTATGAATCCCGTGTTATTAAATCGAAATAGGTAGGTATATAATTTCGATGTAAGCAAGTGTTAAGCAGTCCTGCAATATTGTTTAGATGTATGCAGCATGGTACGATATTCAGAATATTTACAAGATACTTTAGTTAGAATATTAGATCGTATTGTATAATTGTGATGAGTTCAATGATTCAGACAAATATGGGAGTATCGGTTCAATAGATTAAAGTTTTGCTGCACGTAATAATTAATAAAAATAATTGAGTTTATTATAACCTACCTAAGAAAACCTACCCATACTATGTAACTAAAAAATCGAATGGCACGGCAATTCATAACCATTTTGTTTATTTTAAAATGTTCTTCAAATTTACCATTTGACTTCTGGGTACCTACACCCTAACCTTAAAAATTACATAGAACCAAGATAACTAATAGTGATTTAAATTTGATAAAGAAAACGATAATTAACAATTTATTATTTATTAACAAAATATTATTACCCGTGTGGCGACGGGATAGAATACATGTGTCGCCACCCCTTGCTTGCCCGTGGGAGTCGTAAAAATCGACTAAGGGTTCACCAGGAGAGTGGGCAGCAGCTCTCTCCTGGGAAACGTATTACACCACACTGCGATCGCCAACCCGCCTGCCAAGCGTGGCGATTACGGCTTTAACCCCTTATGAGCAACACAAATAGAGAAACGGCCCCCAGTCACGGCAGCTCCGCTATCCTACAGGCTCATCGTGGTAGCGGGCCTGGTAGCGATGGAGTAGGGGGTGCGAAGAATCTCCGGCAGCGATCCGGCTACCAATCAAAACGACCTTTGGCCCTGGTAACACACAACATTCGGACACTCAGGACCGATGAGAAGGTCATCGAGCTGGAAGAGGAATTGAGCAAAATCCGCTGGGACATTGTAGGATTATCAGAAGTGCGAAGAGAGGGCGAGGGCACGATAATCCTACGTTCTGGAAACTTGCTCTTCTACTGGTAGGGAGATCACCCGTCCCAAGGCGGTATAGGTTTTATCGTTCGAAGGTCTCTCGTAGGCAACGTGGAGAGGATCGAGAGTGTGTCGGCAAGGGTAGCATACCTTATACTCAGAATTACCAAACGGTATTCGTTGAAGGTCATACAGGTATACGCACCGACCTCGGCATACTCCGACGACGAGGTGGAGGTCTTTTACGAGGATATCTCGAAAGCCATACACGCGTCCAAAACCCACTTCACGGTGGTTATGGGAGACTTTAACGCGAAACTAGGCAAAGGGAGTGATGATGAGCTGAGAGTGGGGAAACATGGATATGGACAGAGAAACCAGAGGGGCCAGAAACTGGCTGAATTTCTGGAGAAGGAAAGCCTCTTTATGATGAATTCCTTCTTCAGAAAGCAGCCACAAAGGAAATGGACCTGGATTAGCCCCGATGGTTCAACAAAAAACGAGATAGACTTCATCTTGTCGGACAAACGACATATATTTAATGATGTCTCAGTGATCAGCCGGATTAAAACTGGGAGCGATCACCGAATAGTACGAGGCACATTAAATATCCACACAAAAGTCGAACGGTCACGCTTGATGAAGTCTACCTTCCGACCTACACCTGTCCAATACCAGAACCTCGAAAACTTTCAACTCGAACTACACAATCGCTTCGAATGTCTAGACGAGTGCGAATCTCCGAACGATATAAACAACAGGTTCGTGGAAACTGTCCACGCGGTTGGGTCGAAATTTTTCAAGGCTCACCGCGCTAATAGACCTAAAAAACTTTCTGACCAGACTCTCAAGCTTATGGAGCGGAGAAAAGAAATGACAGTACAGTCTTCAGCCGATTGGTCCGAACACAGGCAGCTAAATAGGCAGATCTCCAGGTTTGTGCGTCGCGATATTCGCCAATTTAATACGCTCCGTATTAAAGAAGCGATAGAGCGGAATCGTGGCTCAAAAGTGTTCGCACAAGATCTGTCTATCGGGCAAAGCCAAATGACTAAGCTGAAGAGCGATGACGGCACTGTCATTTCATCCCAAAGTGAGATCTTGGGAGAGGTCGAAAGGTTCTATGGACAGTTATATAAAACATCCCGAAATCCTGTTGTCGGCTTGGTCCAAGATCCCAGATCCAAGCTAACTCGGCACTATACCGAAGAAATCCCGGACATTAGCTTGTGCGAGATCAGAATGGCTCTCGAACAACTAAGAAACGGTAAGGCACCGGGAGATGACGGAATTACGGCAGAGCTCCTGAAGGCAGGCGGCAAGCCGGTCTTAAAAGCCCTTCAGAAGCTATTTAATTCCGTTATCCTCGGGGGCGACGTTCCAGAGTCGTGGACCAGGAGTGTGGTGGTGCTGTTCTTCAAGAAGGGCGACAAAGCTCTTCTAAAGAACTACAGACCCATCTCACTATTGAGCCACGTCTACAAGTTGTTTTCGAGAGTCATTACCAATCGACTCACGTGCAAGCTTGATGACTTCCAGCCGCCCGAACAAGCTGGCTTCCGAAAAGGCTATAGCACCATAGACCATATCCTCACGCTTCGGCAGATTATCCAGAAGACCGAGGAGTACAATCGGCCTCTGTGTATAGCGTTTGTGGACTATGAGAAAGCCTTTGATTCAGTCGAAACTTGGGCGGTGCTGCAGTCCCTTCAGCGGTGCCAAATCGACCATCGTTATATCGAAGTGCTGAAGTGTTTGTATAGGAACGCCACAATGTCAGTCCGTATTCGGGATAAGAGTACGAAACCGATCCAGTTGCAGAAAGGCGTGAGACAGGGAGACGTCATGTCTCCGAAACTGTTCACCACTGCACTGGAAGATGTCTTCAAGCTTTTAGACTGGACCGGACTCGGCATCAACATCAATGGCGAATACATCACTCACCTTCGATTCGCAGACGATATTGTCGTCATGGCAGAATCCATGGAGGACCTGGGCACCATGCTCAACGATCTCAGCAGGGTATCCCAACTAGTGGGTTTACGAATGAACATGGACAAGACGAAAGTCATGTCAAATGCCCATGTCATTCTTGTACCGGTCCTAGTTGGCAATGCGATTCTCGAAATCGTCGATCATTATGTTTACCTTGGACAAACAGTCCAGTTAGGTAGATCCAATTTCGAGAAAGAGGTCAGCCGACGAATCCAACTCGGTTGGGCAGCGCTCGGGAAACTTAAGAAGATCTTCTCATCCAACATACCTCAGTGTTTGAAAACACAGGTCTATAACCAGTGTGTGTTGCCAGTGATGACTTACGGCACGGAAACGTGGTCCCTAAATGTAGGCCTCATAACCAGGCTCAAAGTCGCTCAGCGTGCTATGGAGCGGGCTATGCTCGGGATTTCTCTGCGAGATAGAATCCGAAATACGGAAATCCGCAGACGAACGGGTGTAACCGACATAGCACGAAGAATTAGCATGCTGAAGTGGCAATGGGCAGGCCACATCGCTCGAAGAACCGACAACCGCTGGGGAAGAAAGGTTCTAGAGTGGCGACCACGTACCGGACGACGCAGTGTGGGACGCCCCCCCACTAGGTGGACAGACGACCTAGTGAAGGTTGCTGGGCGTCGTTGGATACAGGCAGCACAGGACCGCACTCTGTGGCGTAAAATGAGGGAGGCCTACGTTCAGCAGTGGACGGCAATAGGCTGAAATGATGATGATGATGATGATGAACAATTTATTATGTATGTACTTTACTAAATATTAAATTTCAGTGATGGCTAAAATTATATCCTTTAGGACTTAGACAAAAATGTTATTTAAAATTCTGATTTTACCCCATATCGTAGGTATTCATGATAACCGTCACTGATAGCTTAACATGCTATATGATACACGCATTTCATATATAAGAAATTATTTTTTGAGGTCTCTTGAATATGCAGGTTTTCCGACCATATTTTTCTTCGCCCTTAAAGAAAGTAATAATAATTTTCAATAAGGCCCCTCGCAGGGAGTTTAAAATTTATCGGTTCTCCTCTCTGGCTTCTCTAACCGGATTTGATCCACCACCAAAGAAAAATTTCAAATATAACTATTTATATAGTACTTTTAATTTTAGTTTCAACAATTTAGTGATAAAAATCATTAATTAATAAAAAGCCTATTTATAACAAATGGTAAATAAAAATGAAACAAACTTTTAACACATTCCGTTCAATAACCTGGTGTATTTTTTTTAAGGAAAGACGAAATTGCTAGGACTGTAATTTTGTACACATTTAGCTGTCCGGAATGCAGATTCACATATCTCATCATATTGAGTTGCTGAAACAAAAAATAAAGATTATTAATATTTTTAGTACACCTTCCGATCTTATGAGTTGCGATAAGCAAAGTCACAATACTAACTTCTTTATAATAAGTAGGTATATATCATAATGACGGACCAACTTGAAATGTATAAGCACATAGTGAAGTAGCGCAAGAACCACGAGAACAGACAGTAAATTAATCTTCCATAAGGAACTTCGAAAAGTACTCAACAAACATTATAATTCAAAGCATTTCTAAAAAGCATCTTATTCAAACTATTACGGGCTAAAGGGCTATTTTACTCACAGCGTATGAGACGACTGAGAGACGTAAGCACATACTATAAGTGCAAGGAAAGTAAAGCCCTATACAAATACGGTTAACCAACGTGATTTAACATAGACTAATTTAACTTGCAGTTGTTCCTAACTATGGCAGGTTATAATATCTGTAAAGAAAGAGGAAAATAAAAGCGCAAATGTAGAGTCAACGATCCTCGGGACATCAAACAACACTAGTTACTTTTAGAATGACTAGAGTTGTCCGTAAAAACCTCACATCAACATTGTTTATCATTCTATCCCAGAAGCCTTGTGCTTAGATAATGCCAAGCACATAATATATCATAGTAATTATTTATACTAGTAACTTTACTCACTATACGTTCTAAAAAAAAGCAAGTTTGTAAGTGAAATGTAAGAGAATAGTAATAGAATTTATAATACGATTGTAAATATTTTTCTAATAATATGAAGCTACATTATTCTTGAATTTTGCAGGCTACATTATCTCGCTGGAAACCTTGGCATTTTATTTTCGTATAACATGAATTAATCTAACGTCATTAGAGAAAAGACTACCCAGCTTCCTGAACAGCATGGAGATAGTAACGTTATTATCCTTCTATATTCAGGTTAGGACTTTTCTAACGGTGAGATGTATATTGGCAAGGAAAAACAAATGAATTGTAAAAATATATAATTTCAATCGCCATTTATACTAAGGACCATTAAACGTGAGCAGATATTATCAATAGTAATTATTTTGTACTTGAATCACAAAGCACCCACTTATCTACGGCAATTTGTCCAACTAGATACGTTTATATATGACCTTCATTTATAACATTTTTTTAACAATACCACAACTTTGGAATCGGTTCTTAACGAACAGTGTGATGAATATTTCTTTTTACAGAAATGTACATAGAGCTTATATTATAATGAAGGTTATCGAAGTCTTATATAATAAAAAGATTAATCAACAATAAGACCTCGTAGTTATTTAATCGTAGTTTAAAAAAATACAAATATGTTTTCTGATATTTACGCGAGTATTACACATTTGAAATAAAACTACTTTTACGGATTCTATCGCGTTTGTATTTGATTTTTTATTTCCAGACGTTTCGAACACTTTGCAGTGATCATGGTCACGGAAGTCATCCCGTGATAAAATATAAACGCGATAGAATTCGTAAAAGTAATTTTATTTCAAATACAAATACGAATTTTAAAAACAGAGTTTTGTATTTCCCTATCACGTATTATCATCATTATTACTCTGTTATTATCTCAATTACTTGGGGTGGACGCAATATGTTCCTTTCTTCTACACAATCGTATGAAATATCATCTCTGCGTTCACTCCCTTTCTATCTATATCATGCTTCACGCAATCCATCCATCTCTTCTTCAGTCTCTCCTTACCCTAAAAGCTGTACTGCCACTGGATCAGGGTATGGATTTACTTATATAATAATAGAAATCGTACTTACTAAATATATCCCTACAATGCAATGTAGCGGCTTTCATACTATCCTTAATTTCGGGAGGAAACATCAGGTCCACTTGCTTTATTATCATATCGTAGTCTAAGTTATTATTTTTAACCTGTCGAATATATACATTTAAAAATTTAGTTCTGTGAGTCATCATTTCTACTCATAAACGTCCCACCGCTGGGCTCAAGCCACCTCCAAGCTGAGGGAAATTTATCTATTATATCGCGCTATTATTACACAGTATGTAAAATTACCTAAAATACACTCATCCACTTTTTATTCCTCTATTTGATAGAGAAAATGGTTTTAAATACATGATTAGATCACTCACTGATCAAGTGTACTCCAAGTCCAGAGATATGAATTTACATAAAATCAGAATTTAAAGAAATTAGCTTATAGTCCGTGAGGAAATCCTTTACGGCGACACGCTCCACTGATGTCACCCTAGTCGAAGCCATGGTCGGTTGGATCGCGGAGTAGTCCTCCACCCAAGGACCACCAGGTGAGAACGATACCCCGACAGCAAAAGTTGCCGGAGCATCGACTTGAGAGTACACCCGTAAGGGGAATCCGCCAGGCAGGCCACTAAAGACAAGGACCGGGCACCGGTGTCCCGCTCGCACGGCAAAAAGAGATACTTGTAGGGCGGGTCTATGGGGTCCCGCGCCGCTTTCTCAAAAAGAAAAAGCCAAAGTCCAACGGCTTGTGGTTCCATAACCTTTTGTTTGCCTTTCCATCATCAAGTGTGCTGATCACCGCTAGTGATATCATTGAGGGCCAATGGCTTAACGTACTACCCCATTACTAACACATATAATTCAGCAGGTTAGTGGTGTGCACCACGGAGCTCAAATCCAAGACATCTACATAACGGTCTACTTTGAACCCATAAGTTGCTATGAATTTCCGGCAATTTTATTTTTATTTTTCTTAATTTTATGTAAAGTGACGTCTGGTGGATTAGTTTCTATATAAATACAATATTAAGGCGAGCGTGTATGAAGAGAATTATGAATGTTGAGGAAGCGAGTGAAGTATGCAGAGATAGAGTTCTCTGGCACTCTGTTCTCTCTGCCTACCCTGCAAGGGATATGGCGTGATGATATGTATGTATGTATGTATGTATACAATATTAAAGTTAAAAACATCTTACCATTTGACTCATGGTGTATATACAACCCACATAACACATAACATTTCGCGTCTCTATAAACTTCCCCTGCTCAATGGAGCCCACTTCATCTAGAACAAATGTAATAATAAAAAATCTTTCATAGTATCACTTGATCAATCTTTATTACAGTCAGTTTCTAATATGACTAACAAATAATGGGTAATAGAATTCATTTTACAAGCTTAAATATCTTTACATATAAAGTAACTAGAGAAATAAAGTTAATTTCACATCGGATTACCACCTTTTTAATTATTTTTTTTTGTTACCAATAGTTTAATTATGATTCTTTTTTTAATTTCAGAAAAATCACTTACGTTAGTATTTAATTGAATATTTAAACGAGATAAAATATTTTACATCTATATTTCATATATTTATTACATTTTACCCTTTATTGTACTATAATAAACACATCCACACAATATACAGGGTGTCCCAAAATTCAACGATAAGCTGGCACCAGCAGGTGGACCTACATATGACTACTCGAGAACAGAAAAGAAAAAAATTCTACCTTGATTTTTTTTTTCATTACGACAAAAAAACCAAAATCTTTAAAAATGGACATCCTTTATTATATTATTAAGTGCTATTGCTACAGTTTTACAAGTAATTCTGTGATTTTTTTTGTATTGGCAAGGTAAGTAGCACTACTATCGATCACAACCATTAAAAATTCCAGAATATCTATAGTTTTTACACAAAAATCAATCAAAACTATGTTTTTTTCATAAATTATGTAAGATTTTGACTTTCAGCTCACTTTCACTCATCATAGTGAAAAAAAAAAGTATGGACGCTACTGTGGCAAATAGTATTAAAAATTGGCGCATCTAACTACAATTCTAAAATGGTATAACATTCTAGACAAATTAGCCACAAAAATATACTTAGGTGTACTATTTCAAAATAACAACCATATTTCGAAAATTGTTAGTGTTGATAGTAATCACTTTTACTATGTAGCCAAAATGTTTTTGTAGCAAGTTCTCAGAATTTTAATGAGACATGTGCGTAGTCCATAAGTCCATAAAATAAGTTGGACAGAGATAGAGAGATTATACGTTAGAGGGAGATAGATAGATGCTAATTGTTTAGTAACATTAATGCAGGTGGAGAAGTAATTAATGTCCTCAGCAGCACAGCAAGTCAGTATGCTCTACTTCTTTGTTTACTGCACACCGTTCTGTTTTAATTAAAGTGGCTCTGGTACTGACGACTTTTGGATTGAATTAAGTGACCTGGAAATTGACCTGACTTGGCATTATTTTAGACTGTGATTTTGTGTTTTTTTTAAAGAAGTTTTGCCTTATTTTCAAGTGTTTAGCATTCATCATGCCGCTACCATACACAGCGTTAGAATACGCTAATATGCACCTAATTTATGGAGAATGCCGATGCAATGCCAACGCTGCTAGCAGATTATATCGAGCAAGGTACCCTAATCTTCAAAGGTATCCGGATTATCGCGTATTTATTAACGTGTATCAAGCTTTTTCGGAGGGTTGTATACCATCTGACAGGCGAAACGCTGGAAAACCTAGATCGGAACACGATGAAGAAGTTCTCAATGAAATAGAAAACGATTCAACTATCTCTGTACGTGCTGTACAAGCAGCAACGGGAATCCCAAAAAGTACTGCACATAGAATTTTAAAACGTCACGTCGTCGTGATGAAACAACCTGCAAGAAAGATGGATATTTAAATCTTCACAATCTTCATAGCTGGAACAATGAAAATCTGCACCTGGTGAGAGAAGACAATCTCAATACCAATTTAAGGTTAACCTATGGACTGGCATAATAAATGGCAAAGTGATAGGGCCCTTTGAGTTACAAGGAAACATAGATGGCAATAGTTATTTAAACTTCTTACAAAATGAGTTGCCAGGATTATTAGAAGATGTGCCCTTAAGTGATTTGCAAACCATGTGGTTTCAAAACGATGGTTGCCCAGCTCACTATGCCCGTCCTGTGCGAGAGTACTTAGACCAAGAGTACCCAGGGCGTTGGATCGGGCGACTTGGTCCTATCTTGTGGCCACCCCGTTCACCCGATCTAAATCCCCTGGACTTTTTCTATTGGGGTTGTCTAAAGGACAGAGTCTGCACAAAACCGATTGCAACCTTGGACGAGCTTCGCCATAAAATAATTCAGACTGTGGATCTACGGACTACGCACATGTCTCATTCAAATTCTGGGAACTTGCTACAAAAACATTTTGGCTACTTAGTAAAAGTGATTATACTATCAACACTAACAATTTTCGAAATATGGTTGTTATTTTGAAATAGTACACCTAAGTATATTTTTGTGGCTAGTTTGCCTTGAATGTTATACCATTTTAGAATTGTAGTTAGTTGCGCCAATTTTTAATACTATTTGCCACAGTAGTGTCCATACTTTTTTTTTTCACTATGATGAGTGAAAGTGAGCTGAAAGTCAAAATCTTACATAATTTATGAAAAAAACATAGTTTTGATTGATTTTTGTGTAAAAACTATAGATATTCTGGAATTTTTAATGGTTGTGATCGATAGTAGTGCTACTTACCTTGCCAATACAAAAAAAATCACAGAATTACTTGTAAAACTGTAGCAATAGCACTTAATAATATAATAAAGGATGTCCATTTTTAAAGATTTTGGTTTTTTTGTCGTAATGAAAAAAAAAATCAAGGTAGAATTTTTTTCTTTTCTGTTCTCGAGTAGTCATATGTAGGTCCACCTGCTGGTGCCAGCTTATCGTTGAATTTTGGGACACCCTGTATATTCTTTTTTGGTTTTCAGTTAACCTAAATAAATACGTATTTCATGGTTTAATAATTTTCATGACTGATTCATCTATGTTGAGCTGAAACTATTGAAACAGGAAATTTTGATCGTGGTTTCTTTTTGTGACAGCTCACTAAGAAAATATTCTATGAAATTAAATCCCAGAGAAAAGCGGTGATAAAGAGTGAGGGAAAGAAAAAAAATGTTTTCTTCAAATTAAGCACAAATGATCTTCAGTAAAAATAACAAATACGTATTTAAAGTATTTGTCAATTTTCATCCTCTAATTGTGTAAAATAAGAATTTAAATATAGCGGTGATACCTATTACCACTATATTTAAACGCAGAGATGTACAAAATGGTTTTAAAAAAGCATTTAAATACAAAATGCAAAATACTTTTCAGATTCACTATTTCAAATGCAAAATACCAAATAGTTTTGCGTTTTGTATTTTAAATGCTAAATGCAAAATAGGTATTTTCAAAATACTTTTTCAAATAAAATACCTATTGACCAAATCTCAGAAATTTTTATTTATTTTAGGTATTTATCATTATGCTAGGGCCGCACCTGCGTGTATCGTCACGAAGCTTCGTGCAATGAAACGATACACACAGATGTAACCGGTCATTATTGGCTATCGTCGCGAACATTCAGGCTTCGTGTGCAATATCGCTTGGGTGGCGATAAGTCAAAGGGTTTTAGCGCGCTAATATATCGCGCTCTGTGGTCAGACTAGCGTTTTTCATTTCGGGAGAAATTTTCGTTGTGTTTAGACGCGTTCGAAGATCTCCAGTTAATCAATAAATATGGAGGGTGGTGATGAAATGGTGTTAGAATTTATACACTATTATGAAGCGGAGTCCATGAAGGGATCCAAAAATATCATTATGTAATTATTAGCATGATATAGCTGTAATAGTACCTAAAGCAATTCGTCATCCATAGTTAAACGCATGAAAATGATTTCGTCCATCTTTAATTATTGCACGATACTTCGTGTAAACTACCGAAGTCGCTAATGTGACCACAGTTTTATCGCGATAATTTTCTAGTGTAGCAAACGTACGAAGCTTCGCCACAAATTACTTCGGGACGATACACGCAGGTGCGGCCCTAGCATTAGAAATAGAGACACAATGGCGAGCCAAACAAAAATGTCTAATAACATGGCACCTTATGCATGACATTTTGGTCATATTTATCAGTACGCATATCAATAAATTCTGTTATGTTATTAATAATAATAATACTCACTTAAAATAATGTAAAAAACTAGACTAACGAAAAGAGAACCATGGCTCCATTTTGTGAATTGTGTGGCCATTTATTTCGGTTCACTTTTCTTTTCTCTTATCTTGTTGTAGTACAGTACATAGCCGTTTCAGTATTGTAGGGATAACAACAACACTTCAATATCATAAAATTAGGTAATCATACAAATAAAAAAGTAGCAGGTGCCTCTATCGGTCAAATTCGGCAATACAAGCGTCATTCGTTCATTTCATTTTGTTTGACTGGTTATGTTGGCTAAACTTAATCACGAAGTATTTTGCATTTTGAAATGAATATTAAAAATGCTAAATACATTACGAAAGGTATTTCAAATAAAATACAAAATGTTTTTTTACTAAAAGGTATTTAAATGCAAAATACAAAATAGGTATTTTGTATTTGCATTTTAAATAGAAGTATTTCAAATAAATCGCATCTCTGTTTAAACTATAGTCATGCTAATTTTTATATAATTCACAATAGGAATTCAAGTAAAAGTATCTACTTTTACTTGAATTCCTACTGAAATAAAAATTAGCACAACTGCCTACTAAACAGCGTCTTATTTTTGCGATGTAGATACGCACTAAAAAGGAATATGCTGTAGAACTAACATATTTCAACTTTAACCGAACATCTTTTCTTATTTTATTTATATATATATATATAAGAGATTTCCACCTATGTATTGACTCATCACGATATCTCTGGAACCATAAGGCCTACAAACCTTAAATTTGGTAGGAATATTTCTTTTGCCGAGTAGAGGTCAGCTAAGAACGGATTTTACGAAATTATATCCCTAAGGAGGTGAAAAATCAGGGCAAAGTTTGTATGGGACATCGTGATTCCTTGGTCCAATCTATTTCAAATTTTGCATAAACATTCTTTAACAGAATTGATGAAAGACGTGATTCATATTTTATTGAGATTTACGTCCTAACTGGGTTAAAAAGGGGTGGAAAGTTATTTTAGGGGTGATTTGCTTTAAAGTTGATATTAATACTTCTTAGTGATTTTAATTTAAAAGACATTTTATTTTGACACATGTTTGAAAACTCAATTCGATTATATTCAAAAAACCGGCCAAAAGCGACTCGGAGTCGCGCACGAAGGGTTCCGTACCATTATCTATAAATGGCAAAATAATCATGTTTGTTGTATGGGCGCCCCTCTTAAATTCTCTATTTGTTTTATTTTAATTTAATTATTTATTTCTTTAGTGAATATATTACTAAATATTCTGTGAATATTTCAAACGTCTACGTATTTTTGTTATCAATATCGAGCAAAAATGAGCAAAAATATTACCTTTGTTGTGTGGGAGCCCCCTCTTAAATATTTATTTTATTGTTTTTTACTATTTGTCGTTCTAGCGGCAAAAGAAATTCATCATCTGTGGAAATTTCAACTGTCCAACTATCACGGTTTATGAGAGCAACCTGGTGGCAGACAGGCGAAGCAACGGATGGACAGCGGAGTCTTAGTAATAGGGTCCTGTTTTATCTTTTGGGTATGAAACTCTAAAAAGGTTGATGTCACATAAACGTTTGGTACAATCCAAATACTTTTTAAAATTGAAATGTCTCAAATGTCACCGCACTATATTAGTACGGTGTTTATGAGTTTTTAAGCTTTAGAGCGGTCATGTACTTTTAGGACACGGCCTCATATGAACGTAGACTTTGAAATTTGAAATGATTGGGCGGTAATTTTCTAAGCAGAATATAGTAATGCCAAGCCATGGTATTATCTTGCATCGAATAACTAAAATCCGTTGCTCACACGATGCATTACAGTTTGTGTGACAATATCCGTTTGTATCATGCTACGGCGATGGTCGATACTCTATTTCAGCAGTTGTTTGGTCTTTGAATTGTGCTAGGATATAGCCATTGCGATACTAAAACCACAAACACCGCTTTATAAAATTATATCTACTGCAACTTTTATTTTACCCTATAATAATTAGGAAAGGAGTATAAGATCATCTGCTATTTTCGTTCACTGTTTAGCGAGTTTTTAATCAACATGTTTGCAAAAATCGATACAGAAAGGATGAGTTACAATCTTTCTATATATATATTATATATATATATATATATATATATATATATATATATATATATATATATATATATATATAAATATATATATATATATATATTTATCATCTCAGCTCATATATGTCCCACTGTTGGGCTCGAGCCTTCTCCATAATGGGCGGGTAATTGACCTACTATACCACGCTGATCAGACGTGTTGGTATAGGGTTTTGTTTCGAGTTTTCCTTCTCTCACATAGATATTACATGCGTTTTATATCCCTTAGTCGTCTTGAACGATCACCCACGGGTAAGATAGGGAGTGGTGAATTGTATTCTTATTCCGTCACCACACGGAGAATACATATATATATATATATATATATATATATATATATATATTTACGGAGCATATATATATATATATATACGGAGAATATATATATATAAGAGATTTCCACCTATGTATTGACTCATCACGATATCTCTGAAACCATAAGGCCTACAGACTTTAAATTTGGTAGGAATACTGCTTTCGCTGAGTAAAGGTCAGCTAAGAAGATATTTTACGAAATTTCACCCGCAAGGGAGGTTGCTGGGGTGTAAAAATCCCACTTTTTGAATATATCCCTGACAGACTTGAATTTCTGTAGGCATGTTTTTTTACAATACACAGGTTAACTAAGAACGGCTTTTTAAAAATTCTGCCCCTAAAGCGGATTGCGTAGGTGTTAACCCAAAAAATCTACATTTTCCAATACTGCCCCTACAGACTTGGAATTTAGTGTGGTTTTTCTTTCTGCCCTGTAAAGGTCAGATAAAATAGTATTTCAAGAAATTCCTTCTCTGAGAGGAATTCTATGTAGCGAAAGTAGACGTAACCGAAGCAAAGCGAGGGCGGGTCGCTAGTAAAATATATTTTTATCATGACTATTATTCATCTCTAGTTTTAAATGAAAATCAAACAGATATGAATATAATGAAACAAGGTTCTATATTTATAAAGAAAAAGTTGCTAGCAATATACGTACCCTCTGTGACGCCATTCTTCCCCATACAGGCAATCTTCAAAAGCTTTCCAGAATTTTTAAGCTGGTTTCTAGTCAACTGTATGAAAACATTATAATTATCAGCTTATCTGATGTTAAGCAGTGGATTAGTGCTATAATCACCACGCTTGGCGACTACCAAGCCAAATGGGTTGACTATAGCAGATAATATTATATTTTTTTCAGGAGAACACATATTTTCATAGTGCGACATGACACATTACAGATATTCTTAACCTATCATCACGCTGAGAATGACATAAAACAATTAACATGATCAAATTTTGAATAAATTGGAAAAGGAATTGTATTGCAATTGATTTGAAACAAAGGCTACGAATACTACCTACACTATGACACTTATATTTCACAGGCGTATTACGACACGGACAATTAAGAACAAGGGCAACTAAGAACTTTATATCGATCTGAGTCAACACTATCTGATGCTGTCTGATCAACAATGACATTCCCAAGGAGCTGTAAAGTTAGGCACCGACAAGTAATAAAACCAATGACAAAACTTTTGCAATATGTACAATGGAAGAAGAGCACATATTATGTTGACCCATCGTTATTAGGATAAGAGCAGGATAATGCCAATCAAAGTGATTATAAATTATTTGCCTAGTTTTACGCGAGTATTGTGCAAGTAATGTTCTAGAATATACGAACGAATTGCATAATAATGTGTTGTTTTGTTTATGTATGATTGAGTTAACATTGCACGTTAAAATCTTCTGGAATGTGTCTTTTTATTTAGTTCTAAATAGTTAAATAAAATTCTTAACGAATTTAACTATAAAACTGACAAAGTTTCATACAAACTTGCAATCCCTATTATATATCTTTAGGAATGATTGCTAATTTGCCCCATGAATATCCCCAGGCTTATCATCAGGTATCACACCTGCTTCCTGCTTGCTCGATTATTAATTCAGAAGCTATACGTGCATTAAGTACTTATGTTTTTGTGAATAGAAATAAAAAATAACTCACCGCTTCACAAGTAGCTAGCAATATTAAAAATTTCAGTGACTTATTGAGCAGCATGTTTAAATAATCTTATATGTTGTTGTGGACCTAATAGCGTGCTTTCCAATTTGAAAACCTTGATCTTGTCTGATAGCTATATATGAACAATAAATGGCTAAACATATAATTAATTCATTAGCGCATGCTAATAGCGGTGTCCACACACTGTGTCCTGAAATATTTTACATACATACATATCATCACGCCATATCCCTTGCAGGGTAGGCCGAGAGAACAGAGTGCCAGAGAACTCTATCCTAGCATACTTCACTTGCTTTCTCAACATTCATAATTCTCTTCATACACGCTCGCCGGTTTCGGAGACTCTTGACTCCTCCTTCCTTCAGTACGTGACCAATCTGGTCTAGGTAAGTGAGTGTCGGTCACCCCCGGTACCTACATCCTTCCACTTTTTTGAAATATTTTAATTTCAAAAAATGCTATCACACATTATTTTTTTTTTTATGAATGGCAAGTAATAAATATATACACTCTTTTAATACGCATTCCCTAATCACATTAATAAAGTAAAGCACCTTGGTTGCGTTGCTCCACTAGTCTTGCAGCCTCCGAAGCACTCGTTTCCGATTTACTGATATATATATATATATATATATATATATATATATATATATATATATATATATACTTTACAATCATATACATACATAATTAACAATACACAAAGTATTTTCCCGCGTGGTAATCGAACCCAGGAATTGGTACGGTAGGTCGGTACCTTAACAACCACGCCTATCTGTGCAGTCGACCGCGTCTCGATCCAACATCATTACCATCATCATCACCACCACCATCATAATCATCATCATCATAATCATCACCGCCATCATCATCATCTCAGTTCATATACTGATTGATGGGCTCGACCCTCTTACTCAATAGGAAAGAAATTGACCTATACCACGCTCGTTAGGTTAATATAAGGTTTTATATCGAGTTTTCCTTTTCTTGCAAAATGTTTTATGCATATTATCCCTTATTTGTCTTTTATGATACCCACAGTCTAGATAGAGGGTGGTGAGTTGTAATCTTAGATCAACGCCACACGGAAAATGGCCGGACGTAGTCATTCAGTAAATAAAATACAGCAAAATAGGCGATATATTATAACTTTCTGTTGTAAGTGTAAGTGTGTTGCTGTTCTTCCTCTTATTGTATTATGATTTTAATAAAAATTTGTTATTATTTGAAAATCGTTAGTACCTACAGTTGATTTCATTCATTTTATATCAATAGTTATAAATGATGGTCACCCAACTCACACGTTTGCATCATAATTCTGTACTTAGTACTTTAATTACCGTTTGCATTTTCTTCCTGATAACCAATATATACTTACATTAATCTTTGTCACGTTGGCGTCTTATAATAGAAGAATATGCGGGAACAATTTCACCAATATTTGTATTAAACTGACTTAACTAGCAGTAAATGTAATATCTAGTCGAGAATTTACTGCTATGTACTACCTATTAAGCTTTGGTCAGGATATTTTGACTTTGTTCAACTAATATAACAAACGTTGGCAATATAGCGTGGATGTTGGCAACTTCACTTGGTTACCGCCATCTACCTGGACTTTGACAATGCGGCAAACGCGCTATTCGACGCTTGAAAATGAAAAAGAAAAACATAGATAAATAAGATAACACATTATTTTCAGAGAATTTAGGTTGACAGATTATATTGCATATGTTTATTATATTAAATTTAGTTATTAATTAGAATAAACATTTTATAACATCTCAAGTTCTTCATTTAATACTTCTTCTGCATCTAATACATTTAATACTTGATCTTCGAGTTATACTATAAAAAGATTTCGAACAAAGAACTCTAATAAGAGATTATCTCTCTTTTATTGCCTCCTTAGTCTTGATGATGAATTTATATGGAATATTTTATTAGCTTGTTTGACTGATGCCTACAACACGTTAGTGATAACTAGAGCAATCCAGCATTAAATAGACGACTTAATCTGTTATAGTAGCTCTTGTGATAGGAAGTATGCGAAAGAACACAACGGAAGATGTCTCTGCATTGATGTCAAAGTTTGACAAATCCAAGGAAGTATTCATCTGTATAAGAAAAAAGAACCCAACAAATGGCAGTGTAGGGAGCAAAAATTTAAGGACAATAGCGATATTATAACTCGTAATAAGACGCATATACTATGCGTCTAGAGTGAAAGTTGGATTGACAAATGCTGTTTCAGCTACTGACACTATTAGTCAATACCAATGGGTTCTAGATTTCAGCGCTACAAAATAAATCTTGAAAAGGAATATAATGACTCCGAAATTGTTATTACTGCGGACAATCATAATATTGGATTAAATTTCGAAGAGAATTTGTTTAGCAAAAGATGATTCTATAAGATATGAAAATCCTTTAAAGTCCATACAGTCCGAAGTAAGGTAAATTTTTGGATCGGATCCCAGTGTATAATTTGTCCGGAACTACCCTGTGGGACCTGGATGCGGAAAAGCTCTTTAATCTCTACCGGAGGGTGTCTACAATACGTGACGAAGGCGGCGTCGTATCGCCTAGCAAGCTACAGCCGGCCGTACTGATACAGTGGATGAAGCGGTGGCACAGAGTCCTCTCTTTCCGGCTGGTGCAAGTCTTATCCGGCCATGGATGCTTTGGCAAGTACCTGTACACGATCCCAAGGAGAGAGATGACTTCGTCCTGCCAACAGTGCGGCAGTGGCGAGGATACGGTGCATCATTATCTCGAGGTTTGTACGACCTGGTCTCAACAGCGCCGTGGCCTGGTCGCTGTAATTGGTGCCGACCTAACGCTGCTATCCATCGTTAAAGCGATAGTGACAGCCTCAGGAATTGGGAGGCGGTCGCCGCCCTCTACGAAGCAGTTATCTCACAGAAGGAGGCAGCGGAAGAAGACATTGGGTGACCGGACCAGAAATTAGTCCGGACGCCCGGAATGAGGCCACCGCGTGAGACGACGCCCCGATGGTGAGACTTTAGTCGAGCTATCCGGGCGTCGATTCAGGACCCGGATGAATTTAGGAGACCATAGCCCACCACAAAAAGAAAAAAAAGTGTATCATTCATGCGATACCAAGGTTCCCTATTATATTTTGTAACTCGTACAGTCTATCGATAATATGTGTGGTGGAACAGACTCGTAACAGAGTGTCAACAGTAACATTTTCTTTCCAAGGCGATAAACTACTTCATATTTGAAACTTAACAATTCGAGTCACTGTATTTCAATCTTCTCATTTTTATCTTACTATTGTGATCAAATTGACTGAATATAATACTGTGCTACTTTCGATACAATTGAATATTAAGAGCGAAAAATGAGTGTCAACACATGGGACTCGAACCCATATCTATTGCAAATCCGTTCCAATTGTGCTACCACTTACACCAGCGGTAGCTGTCGTAGGATCACTTTCCGACTCATATTATATTTTCATCATTAATCAGCGTGTGCCATCTACCCGACAATTTTTACACATTATAGACCTTCTTTTAGAAAACAAAACCAATTTAATTTGGTTTTATTCAAATAAAATCATTGTAACATAATGACGAGTATCAAAAAAAATGACATTTAACATACGTACATATTTTTTATAGTTAAACAAGGAACATTTACAGCGGACTTTTGACGGGAATTTGAAAACGTCATGTGGTGCTCTTGTATTATATTCGATATCTTAGTGTTTTAACGTGTTATATTAGATAATTTTGATGGCATTTTATGTAATATGAAGCGGTGGAACTACTGGGATGTAGTGAATATCATATAAAAGTCCTTAACAACGTTTTCGTTTTCCATCAAAATTCCCACAAGATACCATTAACAGTGTGGCCATTGCACTGTTAATCGCGACAATTAGACTTAGACAATGACTAACTTGAAAGACTAAAAACGTGAAGATATTTATAACTTGACACTGGCACCAATAGCTCGTATATGTAGCTGATTGCCAATATATAAGAAGAAGAAGAACATTTACAGCACATGCTCTTAAACCTTTCATTAAAAAATAAGGAATGGTAAATAGGGAAGTAAAGAAAACATTTAACACATTCCATCTGATGTATTTTTTAAGACAAGATGAAATTGCTAGGATTATAATTATATACACATTTGGCTGTCTAGTATGCTGATTCACATAAATTCTTGTATTGCTGAAACAAAAAATAAAGTATATTAATATTTTTGAATCTTGAAATTATGGTTAATAAAGACGAGTATTAAGTTCTTTATAATATATATTACAATTAAAGTATAACTTTAAAAGTATAAACAGACGCTAAATACTCCTCTTGAGGAAGCACGTAGTGAGGTAGCGTAAGAATCTCAAGAATAAACAGAAAAGAAACCTAATCTTTCACAAAAAAGCCTCGAAGAGAACCGTTCTGATAAATTTTACAGCCCAAAAAAAAATTAAATAGCATTATTTCTTCAAAATATCAACTTTACTTTTAGCAGGTATCGTAATAAATGACTTAGAGACGTAAGTAGATGATATAAGTACTAAGTAAGTCTCGAAATAAAACCCCTATACAAATACGGCTGGCCAACGTGGTTTAATAGACTAATTTAACTCACAATTACACCTAAATCTTGCACGTATACGATCTGCAAGAAAGAGGGAAGATCATACATCGTGTGAGGGTTCATTTATTTCACTGAAAATGTTGTGGTTTTCGACTTTACATTTTTAGTGACAATTTCTACCCCTTATGTGCAAGTTCTGAAATCTACTACTTACTGCAGTGTTGCCCGAGTACTGTGACATGGCATACTTTAAACAAGGTTTAAGAAGAGCACTGCACATCTTTATGGTAGGCGGTGGTCTGGCTGTACGCTTGGTATTGTTAAAGTCCATGAATGGCAGTATCACTTACCATCCAGTGTGCTGCTTGCCCGTTTACCATCATAGCCAATAAAAAAAATTGAGGATATTCAATGGTACACAGACGATAATATGATATAGGTACTTATTTATTTTTTGTGAACAGAGTTAAAACGTAACTATCCGCTTCACAAGTAGCTAGCAATATTAAAAATTTCAGTAACGTATTGAGCAGCATGTTTAAATAATCTTAGATGTTGTTGTTGACTTAATATTGTGCTTTCCAATTTGAAAACCTTGATCTTGTCTGACAGCTATATATGAACAATAAAAGGGGTAAACATATAATTCATTCATTGGCACATGTTGATAGCGGTGTCCACAAAATGTGTCCTGAAATATTTTAATTGAAAAAAAGCTTTCACACATGCCATTCACAAAACGACCTAAATAGTTTTGTGAATGGCATATAGCATTAATTACGCTGTTTTAATATGCATTCGCAAATCACTAGTGTTGTAATTTCGTAAGCAGTCATTTCCAATTTGATTCATCGGTACAATCCTTCTAACTTAGGGATTAGGTTAGAAAGTTTTTTGGGTTTCTCAATGTGATGAATTTTTATGAATTTGGATGCGACTGCGTAGATAGTTGTGACGAACCTGTTGCTCATATAGTTTAATAATTTGCTCTGGTCTAGGCATTGAAAGCGATTTTAGGTCAGAGAGTAAACTCAAATAACGAGACCACTGGACTCTAGCGTGAAGATTCATTATATTTCATGGCATCTGATAATCACATATACTTAATACTTCAAGACATGGCGAAGAGGAAGAAGATTAAATATCTATACATATAATAAAAATGTAACGGGTCGCTGTCTGTACATGGAAGATATATGAAAAAAAATATTACTGGGACCTTTATCAACACTAATAGAACACAAAACAATAATTTTTAAAATTTTTGTCTGTTTATCTGTTTGTTTGTGTGTTTGTGCACGCTAATCTCAGAAACGGCTTATCCGATTTAGACGCGGTTTTCATTAATATATTGTGGTAAGCTTCACTTAACATTGAGGCTTTATTTTACGTCAATTGGTTTATAAAAAAAAGTTATGTCAATTTAAAAAATGTTCAGAGAAAAAAATCTTTATCGATTTTTTTCAAATTACGTACAAATTATCTTCAGTAAAAATAAATAAACACGTGTTTCAGCATTTGTTGATTTTCACTCTCTGGGGGTGTAAATTAGGCCTGCAAAGCGGGTTGGACGACTCATTAAATCATTAGCGCCAAGCCGATATTATTGAAGCTGGCAACTTGAAATGTTGACTGTGGTTTCTTTATATGACGTAGAGATTCACTAAGTAAGGATTTTACGAAATTATACCCCTAAGGGGGTGGAGCAGAGTGGCAAAGTTTGTATGAAGAGAAAAAATCTTTATTGATTCTTTTCAAATTACGAGTCGAATCAAATATTCTAGGGTAATATCCGGCTGAGCGGGAGGGCCAGCTGTACGAGGCGTACCGCAGTGCACGTACCGCCTTTCGGCTGGCCATCCGGTCCGCCAAGGACGCGAGTTGGCAGGAGATGCTGGACGGTCTTGACCGTGACCCCTGGGGTCGCCCGTATCGCGCGTCGCTGAATAAGCTTCGCGCGCAGGGCCCCCCCCTCACCGAGACCCTCCAGCCCGACCTCCTTCGTAGAGTGGTCGAGGAGCTGTTCCCGCGGCAGTCGGAGCACACGCCCCCGGTCATGGCTTCGCCAGATCACGACCGGGAGGCCGTCGAGAGTGTTCCGCCCGTGACGGAGTCGGAAGTGGGGGCAGCCGTGGCGAAGATTCGTTCCGCCACCACGGCCCCCGGCCCGGACGGAATCCCAGTCCGGGTGTTGACGTTGCTCCTCGAGCATCTCGAACCTCGCCTCAGGCGACTGTTCAATGCCTGTCTGACGTCTGGACAGTTCCCTGAGTGCTGGAAGGAAGGGAGGTTGGTTCTCCTGCCAAAGCCGGGACGGCCCCCGGATTCGCCGTCGGCCTACAGGCCCATTGTGCTTCTGGACGATGTGGGTAAGTTGCTGGAGCGTGTCCTCGCTGCCCGCATCGTCCAACACCTGGAAGAGGTGGGGCCCGATCTGTCGGACGCTCAATTTGGGTTTCGAAGGGGGCGTTCGACCATCGGGGCCCTGCTACGCCTGAGGCAGACGGCCGCGGAGGCTGTCGCCGGCAAAGGAGTGCTGTTGGCAGTGTCGTTGGACATCGCCAACGCCTTCAATAGTCTGCCATTCAGCTGCATCAAGGAGGCGCTCCGGTTCCACGGAGTGCCCCTGTACCTCAGGCGGCTGGTGGCAGACTATTTCGAGGGGCGCAGTGTTCTCTACGCGAGCCCCGCAGGGGACATTGTGCGGACGCCCATATCGTGCGGTGTTCCGCAGGGGTCGGTTCTGGGGCCGACTCTGTGGGACATCGGTTACGACTGGGCGTTGAGAGGGAGTCTCCCCCCCGGGCTGAGCGTTATTTGCTATGCTGACGACACGCTCGTCACAGCCCGGGGCAGGACATTCGAAGAGATGGCGAGCCTGGCCACTCTCGGCACCGAGGAGATGGTCGGGCGAATCGAGGCGCTGGGGCTCAGGGTGGCCTTAAACAAGACGGAGGCCCTTTTATTCCATGGGCCCCGTGTGAGGCTGCCCATCGGCGCCTCGTTAGTCGTCAACTCCATCCACATCAGTATCCAGGCCCATATGAGGTACTTGGGTCTGGTGCTCGACGGGCGATGGTGTTTCCGGGAGCATTTTCGTCAAATTGCTCCCCGGCTGGTCGGCGCGGCGTCCGCCCTTTCTCGGCTCATGCCGAACGTGGGCGGACCCAGTTTTCAGGGCCGACGGCTGTATGCGGGGGTGATCCGCTCAATGGCCATGTACGGCGCACCCGTGTGGGCGAGGGCTCTGAACGCCCAACTCAGGGCGGTTCTGTGGAGGCCACAGAGAGTCATGGCGGTCAGAGCCATTCGCGGGTACCGCACGGTGTCGACAGAGGCGGTGTGCCTATTGGCCGGGACACCCCCGTGGGACCTAGAGGCGGAGATGCTCTCCGACCTCTACCGGCGGGTTACCTCAATGCGCGAAGAGGGTGGCTCCCCATCGTTCAACGAGATAGCCACCTGGCGCGAGGACGCCCGCCGAGAAGTCATCGCCCGTTGGGCTACGCGGCTGGAGAGGCCTAGATACGGTGTTATTACCGCTGAGGCCCTCCGGCCCGTACTGATGGAGTGGATGGAGCGGCAGCACGGAGTCCTCTCTTTCCGGTTGGTGCAGGTCTTGTCGGGGCATGGTTGCTTCGGCAAGTACCTGCACACGGTCGTGCGGAGGGAGTGGACTCCGTCCTGCCACCATTGCAGTAGCGACGAGGACACGGCGCAACATACGCTCGAGGTATGTTCGGGCTGGGACGGGCAGCGCCGTGACCTCGTCGCTGTCATCGGTGCCGACCTGACGCTGCCGGCTGTTGCGCGAGCGATGGTCGACAGCGTCAGGAATTGGGACGCGGTCGCCGCCTTCTGCGAGGCTGTCATCTCGCAGAAGGAGGCGGCGGAACGGGCCCGGGAGGATTCCCGTGACCCGGGCCGCCGCCCGCGGCCGGGGCGGCGCAGGCGCGAGTACCTGCGCCTGATGCCGCCCTAACCGAGGCTTCGGGTGATCGGACCGGGGAATTGTCCGGTTACCCGACGTGAGGCCACCGCGTGAGGACGACGCCTCGGCGGCGAAAGCTGTCGGGGCGTCGACAGACGTCGGAGAGGAGCCCAAGAGGGCATACCGCCGAGCGGGCCACCGAAGGCAAAGATCGGGTACCGGTGGCCCGCTCGTACGGCGAAGAAGAGGTGCTTGCAGGGTGGGTCAATGGGGTTGCGCGCCGCCTCTTCCGTCACCCCGGACCGATTTGGCGGGGTGCGACGTCCATAGCCCACCGCAAAAAAAAAAAAAAAAAAAGGGTAATATCCGGCATTTGTCAATTTTCACCCTCTGGTTGTGTAAATTAGGCCTGTGAAGCGGGTTGAACGACTCATGGTAATGAGTCATTCAAACGTTTGGCGGTAGACAAGCCGAAACTATTAAAGCTAGAAACATTAAATTTTGAAGCACGTTTTTATTTATGACATAGAGATTCAATATGAAAGGATTTCATTAATTCCGCCCCTAAGGGGGTGTAACAAAGCAGTAAAATGTGTATGGGGAGAAAATTTCCTTATCGATTCTTTTCAAATTACGTACAAATATTCTTCGGTAAAAATAAATAAACACGTGTTTCTCTCCCCTCTCCATCAACCCCGCACCAGTGTCTTTGTGGCGACCAATGCCGACGTGAGAGCTCACACGATACACATAGTGGGCGGCAATAGGTTCTTGCCTAATGGTTTAAGATACAGGTTAAGTTTAGCTTCAAAAATATTCACTCTATAACTCAAATAATAAATCATATCTAACGAGGTCGCAACTCTGCTGGTGAAACAAAACAGTCAAATAAATGGTGGCGATAATTATATTTTTATCCCATGGTCATACCGTAAATAGTATATTAATGGCAATATAATTTGTAGAATGAATAGATTTTTGAACCACCTTTTTCTTTAGTGACCGGCTATGGTATATAGACACATGCGCGCCGTACACGTACATTTACGTTGTGCGGGCGGGCCACCGCAACCGGGTATCATCTCGAGTCGAAGCCCTCATGCAGTGAACCTCAATACAGATACTTACGCTTGCGCCGCCCAAAGCACCGACGATAGAGCGTGTCAACCTAGAGTATTTTCTCTCGAACCCACCCTATTGCCTAATTCCGTTAGACAATTAACTCGCAGAAGGCGGCGACCGCATCCCAGTTTCTGACGCTGTTCATTATCGTCCTAGCGACAAACCTTCAACACCTTGCATTGCTTTTTCTATTTAACTCTGTCAGAGATGACTTCTGCGTGGACGAAGTCGCGGGCAAAAGCTAGTTAAGAGATAAAATACATTAAATAAGTGTTAATAGTTGTAAATAACAATTTTACAGCAACGAATTTATTATAATATTAAATATAATTATGTTTGTTTGAGTATATATACACATTTAATAAACAAAATTATATTAAATAGTCATAATAGTTCTAAAAAACAGAAAAGAAACTAACTAAAACCTAGTGTAGATTACCCTGTGTAAGAGGTTTACGCGTAGGTCTGACTTCCTGGAGTAAGTATTAGTTACCCGCCAGCCAGTCAATTGATTCTTCCTGTACTCCTTTCAAATAGTGGAGAGTGATTTCGATTTGATTTTTTTTGATATGGCGATATTTTATAACTTTCGATTTTTCCTATTATTGTATTAAGATTTTAATAAACCCTTGTTATTATTTTAAAATAGTCCAGTTCTTTTCATTCACTTTATATCAATAGTTATAACGTATGGTCACTGTACTCGCACGTTTGCAAGAAGTATTTTAATTGCCACTTATAATTTCCTTTTAGTAAACTATACCTTATACTTACACTAATCTATGTCACGTGGAACTAATTTGATTATTGTCAATGAACAGCACTCTGACTTACAATCAAATCGAATTGCTGAGGCGTCGATAGCGATTATACTCGAAAGCGTAACCCGCCGTGCCAGCCACGGATGCCAAAGAAACGGTCCAAAGACGATGGCGAGAGAATATGATGGATTTTGGGGCCATACACCCCACCCCTTCGCCCCAGAGGAAATGGCAGGGTGTCCCCAGACCATAGCATGCCAAAAAATGGATTAGACACACCGCGGCCGTTCCGTCTGGGGCGACGGAAGGGCGGCGACCTCATAACCGCCGACCTCATAACCGCCCGTATTCCCTCCGCATCACCTTTGAGCTGACCACATAACACACCGAAGTTAAAATATTACTTATTTTTACTGATCGTCGCGCCGCCTACAGATTGGTTGTACAAACTTAGCTGACATTTTGTCCTATTTGTCAAAAGTGTGACAACTGAGAATTATTTTTTTTTTCATAGCGTATGTAGGTACTTATTGTCAAAAATATATTATCGGTTATTGATGTGCTTGCTAAAATTGTCTCAATTTTCATTGTTAAGCTTATATTATTATTGTTTCGTTAACGGCTGATGTGTATTTTTTATTTTTCAGAGTAGGTCTTATAGTAAAAGAATAGCCTATATAATTACACACACACACACACACACACACACACACACACACACACACACATATGTAGATACGTATATCATACACACATACATATATATGTATATCACTTCAACTTTGGTTCATCGCCTAAACTCTAGGTGGAAACACTTTCCATAAATCCATATTTTACCATCGAGTTGCCACTCTTTTTCAATTGATATAACTTTACTCTTTGGCTTAGACACATTTACTAAACTATGATATTATGTATGTTGATGATATGCTGGTGCTGATTTATGATATGATATAATGTATGCTATAAGCAATATAGAAAAATATTTGAATAGAAAAATGTGAAGGCAATTACGACAATATTTTTTTTTCTAATTGTTGAGGACTTTTTGTAAAAGAGTAATTTAATATAAATATTGAAATCAAAAGTACTCTTATAAAGTATTGTACAAGTTGCTGCGATCAACTTTCCATTTGAAAAAGGTTTAGGAATGAACAAGGGTTCTTATAAAAAAGCTCTAGACCCTCATCAATCTGCCAGGAGTGTCTTGCTTGACGTTCTGCATTGTTCTTAATATAGCTCTATCACTACCCGTTATATCCGAATATTTCATTAAAAAATCGAATGAATTGTATTAGTGAAAAAAACGACCAATCACTTATCAGTATTAATAGTTTAAAGGCTTCAAAGTATCATTCGAACCCATCCAACGGGAGCTTCATACCCTGATAGCACTTATAGAAATCCTAACTCTTCCATAAGAACCTGGGTTTTATATTCAGCCATAAGCTGAAGCTGAAGAACATTGTTGGGCTCTAGCCCAACAATGTTTTTGCCCAGCATTAAGTAAGATATATTACTAAACGTGATAAAATCAGAACCGAAAGTAAATTAATATATTTGAACTTTTTATTCAATCTGAACCTGTCAAGTATCCTTTATCGATTTTAGATTTATTCATCATCATTGAGACGTAGTATATACTAATATAACATAATTTCTCGAGACCTGGCTTTTCGTTTAAAAACCGGCACTTTATTTCCCCAGATTTTAATAAACTTAAATGGAGTTTTAATAACTCCCTCCATATAATAACGATCTTCCAAATAAGACATAAAACTTGTGGTTATTAAGATAATTCTGTTAGAGAAGGCAATAGACAAAGCACGTGAAATATTATATATATGCTATGATTAACAGTCAGTATAGAGATTAGGTTAGGTATCGGTATTATTATCATAAGTTATGTAGAAAACTACTGCTGCATATTCTCCTGTTTTAAGACGCCCATGTGACATACACTAATTTAAGTATAGATAACTTACAAAGAGACAAATGCAAGTGGCAATTAAAATACTATACAATGATCTTACAAACGTGTGAGTAGGGTGACCATAAGTTATAACTATTGATATAAAATGTATGAAAACAATTATACTAACGATTTCTCAAATAATAACAAATGCAGCAAATTATTGATACATAAAATTCACAATAAGAGGAAACAATAGAGAGTTATAAAATATTATCTATATAGATACACCAAATTAACTGAATAGCTATGTTCGTCAGAATGCGATGTAACCATCTAGGGTGATAATGCCGTAGCCTTTTAAGTCCCACGGCATGTAGTGAGATCGCTCGCCGTCTTTTTAATTCAACACTGACAGTTTCCATTGACGGCTTGGCGGCCTAGCCCTTTACCCTATTTCAGGAAGCCACACTCTTACAGAACATCTACTCAAATTTTTAGGTAGAGCTTTTTCTTAGTTACTACGGGCATAAGAATAGTTTTGTAAAGTTGTGTATGAGTTGTTATGAACAACAAATTCACGATACCTGTTCATGTGATCGGATTGAAATTCTTCAAAAACCTATGTTGATGGTTCCAAAAAATCTATAAAACCAAATGACTAAGTTATGATAGACCAGATCGGTCATGTACTGAAGGAAGGTGGAGTCAAGAGTCTCCGAAACCGGCGAGCGTGTATGAAGAGAATTATGAATGTTGAGGAAGCGAGTGAAGTATGCAAAGATAGAGTTCTCTGGCACTCTGTTCTCTCTACCTACCCTGCAAGGAATATGGCGTGATGATATGTATGTATGTACTAAGTTATGAGTCCATGTAACAGTACATTAAATGGGAAACAAGTGCTTTTGCGGCTACAGTAGTTATCGATGTTCGAGCATATCCTTACTCTTATATTAGCGATATTTGGGCAGGAATATTGAAGCTAGTATAATATATAATAGTTCATTTATTGCCTTATGCCATTCATAAAAACTTTGATATTTAGTGATAGCATGTATTTCAAATTAAAATATTTCAGGACACAATTGATGGACATCGCCATCAACATATGCCAATGAATTAATTATATGTTTACCCATTTATTGTTCATATATAGCTGTCAGACAAGATCAAGGTTTTCAAATTGGAAAGCCATGGCATGATATTAGGTCAACAATAGCTTCTAAAATTAATTAAACATGCTGCTCATGACGTCAATGAAGTTTTTGATATTGCTAGCCACTTGTGAAGCGGTGAGTTATTTTTTATCTCTGTTTACAAAAAAGTGCTTATTTTACGTTATCGCTTATGTACCATTCATCATTATCATTATCACAGCCCATATATGTCCCACTGTTGGGCTCCAGCCTCCTCCGTAATGGGAGGGAAATTAACTTACTATACCACGCTGGTCAGACGTGTTGGTATAGGGTTTTGTTTCGAGTTTTCCTTTTCTTGCATAGATGTTATATGCGTTTTATATCCCTTAGTCTCGTCTGTTACGATCACCCACAGGTAAGATAGAGAGTGGTGAAATGTATTCTTACTCCGTCACCACACGGATATTATGTATGTACCATTATTTCCAGAATATTTTGCAAATATTATACAAAAAATCTCTTCAATATTTGTATACGTATGGTTGTATTTTACAGACTGCGCAGCATTAATATGGATAAGTGTAGATTGTAAGAAAAGGGTAGAACTATCTCGATTAGAAATGTATTATTAACATTTATTAATAGCTTTAGTTGTTATGTTTTATCTTTAAAGGGTATTTAAAAATATTATTACATTTTACGCGTATTTCAGATGACAATGAAACAAATTAGAAATTCTGGAAAACTGATGAGAAAAACCTGTCAGCCGAAAAATAATGTAGAAGACGGTAAGATAAATGAAAAAATATTGAACGAACACAAAAACTAATTTAGAATCAATATCAACAACACAACAATATAATTTAATTGCTTAATAATAATAATTAAATATATACCAAAAAATTTAGGGCGTTTGTTAGTGTCGATTATCATGTTACTAAATTATTATTCTACACTAGTTGAACCGCGCAACTTCGTCAGCACATTTTGAATTCATAATTTCAATTTCATAATCGAATTAATGCCAATCGTAATATTAGTTCGTAATCGTAACTAGTAATCGAATTATCTGGATTGGATTTGGTCCAGCCATAATCTTTTTTAACGTATTTGAATTCTATATTACATCGTGCTTTGAAAGACATCACACTGGAGCTAATTCTTACTAACACATTACTATATTTTATAAACACGTCAATAAAGAAGTATGAATCGAAATTAATTCGCAAGGACCTCAAACAAAGTTCAAGGTCAAACTCTTAAAATAGCAGGCCTAGACTTGAACGAAAGCTGATTCTTCCTCAGCCAGTTATGTGTGGCATGCTCAGAATAAGCGCTCAGAGTGGCCTGGTGATTGGAGCACCCGAATTATTCCTGTTCGTGCAATCATTCAGAAACTATGCGCGTCATACATTTCAAAGGTTAATAATATTTTATTGTAATAGAAAAAGAGGTCTTATGAAGAGAATATTGTATAAATCAATTAATATGAATTTTATTTAAAGTCTTGAAAAATAACACAATTGTATTCATACGTTTTATATGATGAAGCACCCAATCTTTCGTTTAAATAACTGCAAAAATGTATATGTGTTAATGTATGTAACTTTCAAATTAGAGTTTAATTTCCAATTCTGTGGTTTCAGTTTTCTAAAAAACTCAGATATATATATAACTCTAAATTTTAATTTTTCAGAGAAAATTGATCCCCTTGATAAAGGTATTTTTATTGACGAGAAAGAAGTGAAGTGTTACGTTGCCTGCATCATGAAAATAGCTAATGCGGTATGTATAGCTAATTTAATATGTATTGAATTAATATTTATTTGTGATTAAGAAAGAATACAGCACCTCCCTCTATCTTATGCGTGGGCATCCCAAAAGACGACTAAGGGATATAAAATGCATATAACATCTGTGTAAGACAAGGAATACTCAACATAAAACCCTATTCCAACTCGTCTGACCAGTGTAGTACCTATAGTATGATTAATTGCCCTCCTATTTTGGAAGAGACTGATATGATTACACGACATGATAATATTATTTATCTTACCTCTTACATATCAAAGCAAAGAAAAACTTTTTTTGTCTTAGGTGTCGTAAAAAGCACAAGTGACTTTTGACAACAATTTATCTAACTATCTCACAGGACAATGTTGTCCCACATGCTTAAAGTGCAATATTTTCATATATTTTTTTGCTGTGTAATAATATTGAAATATGAATTGGGTCATTCAACGTTACGTGTTTACAAGGTAAGTGATTAACAGCCTCCCCTCAAGTTGGAATCGGATTTCCTTCGTCAATATATCCCAGAGAGATAGATAGAGGTTATATTATTATATTGCATTTTATGCCCATTTTCATCAACGACTTGCCCATTCTCATAAATAATAAATAACAATAACTTTATTTATTTTTCTTTGATGTTAAATGTAAATAAAACCTTATGAACACTTAAGAGCATTAAAATGGCCCATGTTAAGTTGACTTTTGTTTATATTACCTTACCTTTTGCCTAAACTGGAAGGGTCATTGCTGAAAACGGGCTAGTCTTTTAAAATACTTAATGTTGCTAATGGTAAGTGTTCCTGCTACCAGGCGCGGCTATAGCACATGTAGCGCCCGGATACAATCAACAACCTGGCGCCCTCTTGTACCAAAGTGGGTGAACAAAATGGAATAGGCTAATGGTTACAAGCGGCTCTCGGCGCCTCCTAACACCCGGCGCCCGGGTGCACCGCACCCTCCGCACTATAGGTAAAGCCGGCCCTGCCTGCTACCCATGGACCTTTGCAATACCAGGGTGGTAAGGCCACTGCCTGCCAATCAAAACCCACTCAAGCTGGGCTGGCGACTCTCTCGCTCACTGAACGAAGCGCAACAGCACACTGTCACCATTCAGACGTAGAAATTCTGCGAGTGTGTGGTACTACTACCCCGGATGAACCGGCCCACGGCTGTAGACAGAGAATTGTTAACACTGTGACTCTACCAGTAGAATAGCTTTTTGCAATAGCTTAAGGAGAATCATCTACATACAACTTTCATCCCAATCAAGATGTACTCTACTTCCCCCGTAAATGCAAAAGTTTTGACAATAGATTTATAACCACCTGCCTGACAGAACTCAATCCTCCCTGGGGAATGTTTTATTAACCAGACAGCATCAAGTAGAGTTGGCCCACGTCATATTTTATGCTAAAGTGCTTATTAGCCTTTTACAACTTCCACGAGTAATGTAAAAGTTGATTATATTCATAGCCAACACCACACAACGGCAAGACAATAGGAAAAATCTATCCTCATTATTTTAATTAATTAAAATTTTACCAGTCATGATCACATTTAATTACTATTGTAGTTGAAAAATAACAAATTTAGCTATGAATCAGCGATAAAGCAAGCTGATTTATTACTGCCGGATGAAATAAAAGAGCCAACAAAGGAAGCTATCACAGCATGCAAGAAAGTCGGTAAGTGAAGACTTTTCCTTTTATTTATTTATTTAAAATAAATAAATAGGTGCATTAGGAAATTTGCCTACAAAGCAATTTTTTATTTATTGTAAGTCTATTGAATAATAGATGGTAAAGATTTCCTTTGACCATCTATTTAATCATGAACGACAATAGGATAAATATTATTACAGTTACTCCTCAAACGTTAATCGAATCATATGTATACTGCATATAACGTATATAATTTAGAAAATTATCTAGCCCACAACAGCACGGGTAAAGCCTTAATAATCTCTGGTATTAAGAAAAGTTTTACTGTAAATCAAATTTAAAATATTGATTGTTTATATAACATACGTTACCTGCGATGGAGTAAGAATACAATCCAGTACTCTCACTCTTGTCCGTGGATATCGTAAAAAAATACTAAGTGATATGGTATGCAAACAATACCATCGCAACAAAAGGAAAATTCAAAATAAAATTCTACATCAACCCTTTTAACGAGTGTGAAATAGTATGTCAATTGCACTCTTATAATGGAAGACACTGGATCCAAATATTGCAACACATATAAGCTGGTATGAATATTGTACAAGTCTAAAGTAATCGCATGTAAAGTGTCGTAGTTTCGAATTACCAGTCAATATTCCGCGCGATCAGTAAATAATTTGCCCTAAACCTGGCTGTAATTCGCATCTGTTGATTGCAGTTTTCTTGACGTGTTAAAAACACAATATGTTACGATATACTACTAATCCGCAGGAGTCGATAAAATGGGCTAAGGGAGCAGGAGAGTGGATAGTAGTGGAAATTCATTGTGATTGCCAAACCATCTGCCAAGAGTGGTCATTATGGTATTATTCAATATTCAGTTTAGATATGTCTAGCTGTGAACTTCGGTAGCCTGATGCATAAATAATATGGCATACTTAAGTTCTATTGTATATATATCGTGTTTTATTACAATAATAAAAATAATGATGGTAATATATTTGTTATTTTGTTGCAGCGGACTCATACAAGGACGTTTGTGATATGGCATTTTATGTTACTAAATGTATCTACGAGTATAATCCAGCAATTTTTTTCTTTCCTTAAAATACGTCAACTGTGTTACATTAACGCCAAGTTGTATAATAATGTTCAGTTTAGAAATAAGTAACTATTTTAGTGTTGTATAGATGTTTGAAAATATTTTAATATGTTTATATTTATTATGTTTAAAACTTAATTTAAACTTTTTCATCACTGAATATTAGATATAAATAAAACTTGTATATACAATAATTTTTTTTTTATTTTTGAACGCCTTTTAAATATATTCTAAATTAGATTATTATTATAGTATATATTTTTTGTTTTAAATGATAACCCAATTGTCCGTTAAGTGGCAGTCAATGGATTGAATAATTCATTTAAACCTTTACTGCCTTCCGCCTGACACAAACATGCATCAGTAATTTTCAAGATAATAGATTACCTTGCATTTTTCTTCGACATACTGCAAGATTATTTTTCAGATTTATGCAATTAACATCTGTGTGTAATAATTACTCTACTCTATGGCAACCCAGACAACAGATTTTTTTAGTATCCTGTTTAGTTTTTGGCCGTCAGATCTTAGTCATTATTCTCCTACTCTTATCCCAATTATTTAGGGTCGATACAATATGTACTCTTCTTTCATAGTACATATTGTAGAAGTTATTGGCAATAAAGTTGTGTAGCTCCTGAGTGAGTGATATAAAAGAGCTATATCACTCACATAGACACAATCTATCACTCACTCACTTTACCGCCGAATATATCACTAGCTCAGTAGCTCAGTTCTAGCTCATCGCTCACTTTGCATCGCAGAAGGTTTCACCTCTCACAAAATGAGCGAGATAGGTGCGTTGCGTGGCCGGCCGACGAGAATGATATTTCACGCTGTTTTCGTATCGATGTAATTAAGTTGTCAAAAGAGAATACACTCTATTTCCTTAGCTATAAAGTTTAATAATTAATATAGATTTTAGAAAATAGATGAATTTGACAAAATCTTCTAAAAAATATAATTATCTGAAAAGTAAATTCGAAACATTATCAAGCTAATGCGAAAAATGAGTTATAGATTTGTTTGAGCGATAGATTTAAAGTGAGCAATAGATTTAAAGTGATTGATAGATTTAAAGTGAGTGATAGATTTAAAGTGAACGATCTTTGAAAGTGAGCTAGAGGAGTGATTTAATAATGTGGTTGACTGCTGAGCTAAGTGAGTTAAATGAGCTAAATGAGTGATATGTATCTTTACACTCAAAAGATATGTATCACTCTTTACAGCGCGGTGATCTATATTGCGCATGACTAATTGGCAATAGTTTTATGACCAGCCGCCGACCCGACGTCACTTGGGAATGTAATTGTTGACCAAATGGCAACAGATGGAGTTGGTCCAGGTCATTATAAGGCTCTTAGTCGTCTTTTACAACATCCACGAGCAAAGTAAGGGTTGGTAGTATTCGTAACCACTACTACAAAACTTGGTCGTCAGACCTTATTGGCGATACTTACCTAAGTCTTACGCATTTATCACTTAGGAGATGAACATGTAATTTTAGCAGCCCCACAATAAAGATTAAACCCGCCTATTAGTGTTTATTAAGCGACCGAAACCAAATTCTATCTATATCTATCTTCTATCTAAGTATACATATAATCTATACATATAATAAAAATGTAACGGATCGCTGTCTGTACATGGTAGATATATGAGAAAAAATATTACTGGGACCTTTATCAACACAAATAGAACCCAAAACAATGATTGTTAAAATTAAAATTTTTGTCTGTTTATCTGTTTAAATTTTTTGTCTGTTTATCTGTCTGTGCGTTTGTGGACGCTAATCTCAGAAACGGCTCATCCAATTTTGACACGGTTTTCTTTAATATATTGTGGTAAGCTTCACTTAACATTTAGGCTTTATTTCACGTCAATTGGTTTATAAATAAAAAGTTATGTCAATTTAAAAAATGCTCGTATAAAAAAATCTTTATCGATTCTTTTCAAATTACGTACAAATACTCTTCAGTAAAAATAAATAAACACGTGTTACAGCATTTGTTAATTTCACCTTCTGGGGGTATAAATTAGGCCTGCGAAGCGGGTTGGACGACTCATTAAGTCATTAGCGCCAAGCCGATATTATTGAAGCTGGCAACTTGAAATTTAGACAGTGGTTTCTTTCTATGACACAGAGATTTACTAAGAAAATATTTTAGGTAATTACACCCCTAAGGGGGTGGAACAGAGTGCGAAAGTTTGTATGGGGAGAAAAAAATCTTTATTGATTCAAATTACGAGTCGTATCAAATATTCTATGGTAATATCTGGCATTTGTTAATTTTCACCCTCTGGTTGTATAAATTAGGCCTGTGAAGCAGGTTGAACGACTCATTACCGCCAAACCGAAACTATTAAAGCTAGAAACATTAAATTTTGAAGCACGTTTCTTTTTATGACATAGTAATTCAATACGAAAGGATTTTATGAATTCCGCCCCTAAGGGGGTGGAACAAAGTGGCAAAGTGTGTATGGGGAGAAAATTTCTTTATCGATTCTTTTCAAATCACGTACAAATATTCTTCAGTAAAAATAAATATACACGTGTTTCTCTCTCCCCCTCCATCAACCCCGCACCAGTGCCGTCGTTGCGACCAGCGCCGGCGTGAGAGCTCACACGATACACATAGTAAACGGCAATAGGTTCTTGCCTAAGGGTTTAAGATACAGGTTAAGTTTAGCTTCAAAAATGTTCACTCTATAACTCAAATAATAAATCATATCTAACGAGGTCGCAACTCTGCTGTTGAAACAAAACAGTCTAATAAAGGGAGGCGATAATTATATTTTTATCCCATGGTCATACCGTAAATAGTATAATAAAGGCAATATAATTTGTAGAATGAATAGAACTTTGAACAACCTTTTTCTTTAGTGACAGGCTATGGTATATAGACACACCGCACCCAATCCGTCCGAGGTGACGTGACCTCATAGCGCCCCGTAGACGTGCATCTACGTTACGCGGGCGGGCCACCGCAACCAGGTATCATCTCGAGTCGAAGCCCTCGTACAGTGAACCTCAATACAGGTACTCACACTTGCGCCGCCCAAAGCACCGACGATAGAGCGTGTCAACGTAGAGTATTTTCTCTCGGACCCACCATATTGCCTAATTCCGTTAGACAACTAACTCGCAGAAGGCGGCGACCACATCTCAGTTTCTGACGCTGTTAATCATCGTCTTAGCGACAAACCTTCAACATCTTGCATTGCTTTTTCTATTTAACTCTGTCAGAGATGACTTCTGCGTAGACGAAGTCGCGGGCGAAAGCTAGTATACTAATATAATGGTATTCTTGAATTCTATTTTAGAATAAATTTATTTGGATCCTAAAAATAAATTTGTGAGTCTGATGACGTATTAATCCTGATTGACTGATTCATCATCGCACAGCCTAAACCGCTGGAGGTAATTACATGAAATTTTGACAGTTGCTGCCTTTTATAATGTAGGCGCTCACTAAGAAGGGATTTTTGGAAATTTCTCCTCCAAGGGTGGCAAATAGGGGTTGCAAGTTTGTATCTAACTTCGTCAGGTTTAAAGATAGATTCGTGAAACTTTGTATTCGTCTATTTAATATTAAATAAATAAAAACGTAATTCAACATTTTTGAAAATTTTTCCTAAAAGGGTGAAAAGTAAGGGGTTGAAAGTTTGTATGAAACTTCGTCAGTTTTGAAGTTACATAGGTGTGCAACTAAGTTTCCGGGTTTTTTTGATCAATAAAAAATAGAAAATTTCAAGATACATACATACATATCATCACGCCATATCCCTTGCAGGGTAGGCAGAGAGAACAGAGTGCCAGAGAACTCTATCTCTGCATACTTCACTCGCTTCCTCAACATTCATAATTCTCTTCATACACGCTCGCCGGTTTCGGAGACTCTTGACTCCACCTTCCTTCAGTACATGACCGATCTGGTCTAGGTAGGTTAGTCTCGGTCTCCCTCGGTACCTACATCCTTCCACTTTCGCATTGTATATCTTCTTAACCAGACGTTCGTTCGGCATTCTTTCCACATGTCCGAACCATCGGAGCATTCCCTTTCGCATCTTTACACCAATACTCTCTTTCATACCTACTCGCTCTCTTACGTCGTCGTTACGAATGCGGTCGGTCAGCCTAACTCCACAGATTTTTCGAAGAGATCGCATTTCGACCGCATTAATTTTACTTTCATACTCTTTTCTGCATACCCAACTCTCGCTTCCATACAGTAATGTTGGGACAAGCACTGCGTTATGTATTGCTACACGTGCCTTCTGGCTGAGGTGGTGGCTGCCGAGAAGTAGCCCCAACGCCCCGTTCACTCTATTTCCCGCATTCACTCTTCGCTCTATATCAGTGGTGTACCGTCCATCTCGGCTAAATCCACATCCAAGATATACAAATTCATCCACTTGCTCTAGTACATCATTACCTATTGTTACTCTTACATCTGTTCTGGCTTCATCTCTTTCAAAGACCATTATTTTGGTTTTGCTCACATTCACGCGTAGACCCCTTTTCTTACAATATATACAAGATACATACAAAAAATGGTTTATTCAAAATATCTCCCTTCGCTAGCTACACATTTTTGCCATCTCTCTTGCAATACATAGATACCGCGACGATAAAAGGTCTCGTCTTTGGAATGAAATCTAACCAATTTTGCACTTCCTCGTAATTAGTTAAGTGTAGCCCAGACAAGCCATGCGCCATCGAGCAGAACAAGTGATAATCGCTAGGGGCGAGGTCCGGGGAATAAGGCGGGTGCGGTAGCAGATCCCATTTCAGCGTTTTGATGGTGTCCTGGACAATTTTACTGCGATGGCACGGTGCGTTGTCGTGTTGCAATATCACTCGTTCATGTCTTGTGTTCCATTCTGGCCGTTTTTCGAGCAAGGCATGGTTCAAATTGATTAATTGCTGTCGGTAGCGATGCCCATTGACAGTTTCACCCGGTTTCAGCAGCTCGTAGTACAGGATACCTTTTTGATCCCACCAAACGCAAAGCATTGTCTTCTTTCCAAAGGGGTTTGGCCGTGCCGTCGATGTTGATGCTTCGCCAGGGGAAACCCACGATTTTCTGCGTTTGGGATTCTCGAAAGATATCCACTTCTCATCGCCAGTAATAATCCGATGGAGGAAACTCTTTCTTTCATACCGCAAAAGCAAAATTTCGGAAGTGGTTTTTTGATTTTCCATCTGTCTCTCAGTCAACTCATGCGGCACCCATTTTCCTTCCTTTAAAATTTTTCCCATAGCATGTAAACGTTTGGAAATACCTTGGCGAGTCACGTTTAATGCCTCCGCAAGTTGGTCTTGTGTCTGTATGTCATCTTCATCCAATAACGCTTGCAGATCGGCGTCCTCAATTGTTTTTGGTCTACCGGAGCGCTCCTTGTCCTCGATGTCGAAATCACCACTCCTGAAGCGTTTAAACCACTCTTCACAGGTAGTTTTTGATGGTGCGTGTTCGCCGTAGGCCTCCTCAAGCAAACGACGTGCTTCAGCTGCATTTTTTTTTAAGTTGAAGTTGAAAAGTAAAACTTCCCGCAAATGCCGTTTATTTGGCATAAAACTCGACATCTTTCTCGTTAAAAAAAATATTTGTACGCTGCGGTACTTGTTGATATTACCACTGGTTATTGTTACTAGATGTCCAAGCTAGTAAAAAAATACGATTTCAGACATGTACGTCGACTACATTTATCGCTAACGGCATCTATATGTGAAACCCGGGAACTTAGTTGCACACCTATAGATCCCTGAATTTGTTTTATTAGCTATATAATGCTAAATAAAAATTTACCTGTCTCAGCATTTTGGGAAATTTTCCCCTAAGGGCGTGGAATAGGTGTTGCAAATTTTTTATGAAACTTTGTTATTTTTGAGTTAGAATCACTAAAATTTGTATTTGCTTATTTAATATTAAATAAACAAAGACCTATTTCAGCATTTTTGGCAATTTCACCCCTAAGGGTAAAAATATGAGATGCAAGTTTGTATGAAACTTCGTCAGTTTTGAAGTTAGATCCTTGAAAATTAGTTTTTAGATATTTAATATTAAATAAATAAACACGTGTTTCAGCTTTTTTTGAAATTTTTCCCCTAAGGGTGAAAAATAAGGGGTTGCAAGTTTGTATGAAACTTCGTCACTTTTGGAATTAAAACTTTGAAAATTTGTTTTTAGCTATAAAATGTTAATCAAAAATTTACCTGTTTCAGCATTTTTGGAAATCCTCCCCTGAGGGAGTGGAATAGGGGCTGCAAGTTTTTTCATGAAACTTTGTCATTTTTGAAGTTAAAACCGTTAAAATTTGTATTTGCCTATTTAAAATTAAATAAACAAACATCTATTTGAGCATTTTTGTAAATTTCTCCCCTAAGGGTGAAAATAGGAGATGCAAGTTTGTATGAAACTTCGTCAGTTTTGAAGTTAGATCCTTGAAAATTAGTTTTTAGATATTTAATATTAAATAAATAAACACATATTCCAGCTTTTTTGAAAATTCTCCCCTAAGGATGTAAAAATGCGGTTGCAACTTTTTTATAAAACTTTGTGAGTTTTGACGTTAGATTCGCGAAAATTTGTATTTGCCTATTTAATCTTAATATAAATTACGCGTCACGTTGTTTGTCCGCGATGGACTCCTAAAGTACTTAAACGATTTTACTCAAATTTGCACAGCATGTGTAGTTTGATCCAACTTAAAAGATAGGATAGCTTCCATCTCAATTTATAGTCGCAATATTATTTTATTGCAAATTATTTGTTTATTATTTGACAGTCACAATTATCTGTTATCTCCAAACGATTCTAACAGATTGCGGTATCTGTTGACTGGATTAAGTATTTAATAGATGACGCTATGTTAAACGTACAAACGTTACACATCAGCTACAATTTAGCATAACCACCACGTGTTACTGAGGCTATCCACAGCAATGCGTGGCCCACTCTGCTAGTAGTATTATAAAATACAAGGCATTTAAGGCCTCCTTGCTTCACCAATTGCACTCTTATATTGGTAGAGGCTCGACTGCTCAAAAGGTATAGGTATATATAATACCATTAAAGAACATAAGTAGATATGTTATCTGGTAGGGACTGCACTGAAAGTAAATATAAACTCTTAATAAAAAAAATCCGTTGCCAACTCTCAGGTCAGCGTGGCAATATTACGCCAATTTCTCTCCTAGTGTGCAGTAGACCAGTACCCAATAAATGATAGTATTATCAGTAGTCAATCTTTCGCCGTCCACTGTCAGACGTAAAGTTCGCATAAAATACCATATGGTAAGCATGGAGGGGTTATTACCACAATCGCCATGCTTGTAAGCGAGTGGCATTGAAGTAAGGTGTTGTTATAAGCTCCTCAAAAAAAAAAGCGCTACTGTCCACTGGTGAACCCCCAGTACATTTTTACAACTTGCATAGGCAAAGATTGATTGCCACCGAAGTTAAAAATCGGGTCCCGGTGGCCCGCTCGCACGGCGAAGAGAGAGGATTTTACGGTGGATCTATGGGGTCACGCGCCGCCTTCTCCGTCACCCCGAACCGATTTCGCCGGGCGAGACGCATCCATAGTCCACCAAAAAAAAAAGGCAAAGATTGATTGAAGTAAAGATTAGCAAGAAAATATTCATAAAGCAGAAATTTGTTCTTATATTTTAAATTCATTCATAATAGTGGTAGGACCATACTGATGACAGTTTTCCGTCTAGAGACGCGGGCCGGTCCGTCCGGAGTACTACCAAACTCTCACAGAAAATCGACGTCTGAGCAGTGGCAATGTGATGCTGTTCTTTTGGTGAGCTAGAGAGCCGGAAGCCCAACTTTCTGAATGGGTTGGGGGTTTTATTTGGTAGGCAGCGGCATAGTTATACCCTGATATTGCAGAGGTCCATTGGCAGCAGAAACACTTACCATCAGGTGTGCTGCTTGCTCGTTTACCACCAAGAGCAATAAAAAAAGAATAAAAAGAAATTCAAAGAACACTATTTGAAAGAAACTGCACCAAAGTAAGTAGGCATGTTTATACCGAATCATAAAAATTCTATAACATTCTTGTAACCACGTGATACTGTGGCTGCAATTAACTGATGACCTTCCGCGCTGTGAACCAACGAATCGTAACTAATGTCGTGGAAGTCGACAGATCACAGCAATTACAGTCCTATATGAAAACATAATTGTAGAGTAAAACAAATGCGTATAAAAAATGAGCACTTTTCTCATGACACAGCGACCCACCTATTCTATCTCAGCTCATAATCATCCCACTGCTTAGCTCAAACCTCCTACAAAATAGGTAGGAAATTGACTTACCATCTTGTTAAGACAGGTTGTTAAAGGTTTTATTTCGAGCATTCCTTCTCTAATTAGATATTTTAATCATATTTTACAACACCCGCACACGGCGCAACACACGCTAGAGGCGTGTCCGGGCTTTGACCGGCAGTGCCGTGACCTCGTCGCTGTTATCGGTGCCGGCCTGGCGCTGCCGGCTGTCGCGAGAGCGATGGTCGACAGCGTCAGGAACTGGAACGCGGTCGCCGCCTTCTGCGAGGCTGTCATCTCACAGAAGGAGGCGGCGGAACGAGTCCGGGAGGAGTCCCGCGACCCGGGCCGCCGTCAGCGGCCGGGGCGGCGCAGGCGCGAATACCTGCGCCTGATGCCGCCCTAACCGAGGCCTCGGGTGATCGGACCGGGGAATAGTCCGGTCACCCGACGTGAGGCCACCGCGTGAGGGCGACGCCCCGACGGCGAAATCTGTCGAGGCGTCGACGAGAGGAACCCGCGAGGGTAAACCGCCGGGCGGGCCACCGAAGTTAAAATCGAGTACCGGTGGTCCGCTCGCACGGCGAAGAGAGAAGGTTTTACGGTGGGTCTATGGGGTCACGCGCCGCCTTTCCGTCACCCCGGACCGATTCAGCGGGGCGAGACGCAACAATAGCCCACCAATAAAAAATAAAAAAAAAGGCAAGATAAAGGATGATGAATTATATTATCACAACCTATTGGTGGTTAGTAACTAACCACTCATAAACTTAGTAACATTGAATGTTCAGGATAGATGTTAGCCATCAGAAAAAACCAACACTAGAGCAAAGCCCATTCTTCGCCAACGTGGGGATTATCTATCATACAACGTCTCAAGAAAAACTTTCTTATTAATTATACCATCATTGAGTACATACTCAGCTTATTGCTGAATCTCAAATGGTATCAAAAGATAACGGGCCATCTATCCATTTTGTTAGGTGGGATCTTTTTAGTTCCTGGACAAAGTCATTCGACATTTTATTAGACGTGATCACATCCTTAACGAAAGTATTTGAGCCATAAATGATTCTAACAAGTTCTTCATTAAATTGATCACCTTCTCGAAAGTAGAATACATCACCCGGGTGTTGGTTTGATATCGTGTCCTCACCCAAGTGCCAGTGTGTCAGTTTTAGGTGACTTAATTCCGTTTGAATTTCTTTGTGATGTTAGTTCGTCTAGTACTTTGTTACGTGTGAATTTATGATAGCATACCTAATTACCTACTATATTCCACTAATGAATAACACTCCCATAATTAACACGGCCGAAACAGGTCGCGATTTTACAATACGCATATATAACCACCAAAAGGTGCAAGCAGTGCCAGTGGTAAATATTTTTGGCAACCATAGGTAGGTACTACTGCTGTCCGTCTCTAAAAGTGGCGTTATAATTAAAGTTCGTTTAGGCCACATTTTTGTATAGATACTTCGACGATTTCGCTTAGTAGATATTTAACTTGCGTCATATGAATAACAAATGGTGTTTTTTTTTTCAGATTTTATCGCATTTGTATTTATTTTTTGTTATTACAACGTTTTGAACACTATTCAGCAACATAATATGGCTAATAACAAATCGTAGGCTATTAAAATTTTAAAAAATATGATGCACATCTAAAGATAACTGATAGGAAATGGCAATTGGAAATGGTAACTGATAGGAAATGATAATTATCTAACTACCTAGGCCTAAATAATTGTGCCACCGAAGACAAAGATCGGGTACCGGTGCACTATGGGCCGAAACAGTATTTGCCATCTCATAAATGGTTTTGACAAAAGTCGTAAATCCATAGATCCTTTTATAGTTTTATACCCTCAAAGGATGCAACTTTCGAATTAATTCCAAAAAAAATTAAATAATTTAGTTTCATGTTTATAAAGTGAACCTCAAACATTGAGCATAAATATTTTCATGCCAATTAAATTACCGTTAAGGAAGTTCAACACAAAATTATTCGGATGTTTTCCATGGAAACATATTAGTGTAATACATCATTAGATAGATCAGAATGTACACTTTGTATCCACGTTCAGTTTTGTAAAAAAAAATAATGATATATATATTTTTTTATTTTTTTTAGTAAAGTAAAGAAAATTTCGATTTTGTTTATTTCAATTGGACTTTTCTATGTTGCCGAAAGCTGCCGGTGTCAAGTTAATCACTCTATTTGAGACCTTACCTATTCAGTAATACGAGGATCAAAAAAAAAATTGCTCGTTTTTTGCGCGAATGGTGATTTCAAGGCAATATGTCAATCGGGGACAAAAAAAAATCTCGAAACTTATGTTCGGTTCTTCTTTTTTACTGTGATATATTATATTTGATGTCTAACTTGTCTTTTTTTTTTCATTTCTATGATAGAAGCATACATTAACAAATAAATAGACTACAAGAATATTCACTTGGTACTTTCGATAGCGGTAATAAACCACAAGTATGATAAACTATATTGTTGCGGAAGTTCTATTTATCTGTTGCGGTAATTTATTACAACCAGTATCTACTGATTACACTATTTCGATGACAACTATCACAATCAATTACCCTGCGGTTTTTGCACAAGGCACCAAAATATTGGTCCTTTATATACGCGTGTTTTCAGCATACTATTCATCAAAGTATTCAACTTCTTTTCGATAACAATTAACAGAAAAAAAACATGAGTGAATTCGTTTGTGTTCGACGCGATCTTTGTGATCAAATAATAAGAGAGAAGAGTACTTCAGACCTTAGACAATATTTGTTGAACAACTTTCAACTGTCGGAAACTGACGTTATCACTGTAATAGAAAGTATTCAAAAAAATTTAACATCAAGTTGCAACCAGAAATGGACGAAAGCTCAAAGAAAGCCAGACAGGTTCGAGAGTCTATACTCAAATTGGTTAAACGGTGAATTTAAAGTACCATTGAATTCTTGCAGTACCTCAACCTCTGAAATATCTGGCTTGAATACTTCTGATGATCGTGGTAGACCAACAAAACCATACGACGAGTGTTCGGAAAACACAAAAAAACGAAAAAATATGGAACTGCTTCAGGAGTATGGAATGGGACATGTCCGTAACGCTTATGTGCAAGGTTTACGATCTATGGGTGAAAATGACGAAGCGTCAATTGTGTCTATTATCAGAAACAAGGAAAAAGACGAGAAGAAAGCAATTCTACAAACCATAATCAGTCCAGATAGTGCACTTTCTTTTACAAAAGAAGAGGCATTGAGCATGTGTATTGAAACGGATCTAACGAAAGCCCAATATGAGTACCTAAGAAAAAGGCTCGTTGATAAAAATTTAAGTTCTGTTTTACCTTCGTATCAAATACTAAGTGAAGCAAAAAAGGCTTGCTATCCGCCTGCATCTAGCATAACAGTGACAAATATAAGCGCAAAAATTAATCTGCAAGATCTCTTAGACCATACAGTCTGCCGTATTATAAAGATAAAGTCAGGTTCGACAAACTACAATCGTCTCAAGCTGTTCACTAAATGGGGGTGTGATGGATCTTCCGGGCAAAGTGAGTATAAACAAATTCTACCGGAAGAAAACGAACAAATATCGGATGCTAATTTGTTTATAGTGTCCCTTGTACCACTGCGACTAGTAGACGAAGAAACGTCTACAGTTATATGGCAGAATCCTACTTGCTCATCTGTTAGATATTGCAGACCAATTTCATTAGAATTTGCAAAAGAAACACCCGAAAAAACTACAGCGGTTGTCAGTGAAATTGAAGCCAAAATTAATCAATTGATTTCACCTCTTGTGTCTATAGACGACAAAGTCATCGAGGTTAAACATGAACTGTTTATGACAATGATTGATGGGAAAGTTGCTCAAGTGTTAACGAACACATCATCCAGTGCTACCTGCACTGTTTGTGGAGCAACTCCCAGACAAATGAACGATCTTTTAAAAGTTACATCAAGAGTTGAAAATGAAGATGCATTTAAATACGGATTGTCGACACTACATGCATGGATAAGATTTATGGAGACGATCCTCCATATTTCTTATAATTTGGGTTTTGAGAAGTGCTCAGCAACAACTCCAGAAAACAAGCAACTTAAAGAAGACAAGAAAAAATATGTCCAAAAACGTTTCCGAGAAGTGCTTGGTTTGCACATTGATAAACCACGTCAAGGTTCCGGTAATAGCAATGACGGAAATACAGCAAGGCGATTTTTCCAAAATTACGAATGCTCTGCAGGGATAACTGGAATTGATGGAGAATTAATTAAGAGATTTTATGTAATTCTTCAAACCATGTCATCGGGATTCCCTTTAAACGCAGAAAAATTTGGTCAGTATACATTGATAACCGCGCAATTATACGTAAGCAAATATAACTGGTATTACATGCCATCTTCGGTCCATAAAGTACTTATACATGGTGCTACAATAATAGAGCATTATGCAGTTCTGCCTATAGGAAAATTATCCGAAGATGCTCAGGAAGCCAGGAATAAAGATTACAAAAAATATAGGTTACATCACGCTAGGAAGTGTTCCAGATCAGCAACAAACGAGGACGTTCTGCATATTTTGTTATATACATCTGATCCTTATATATCTAGTTTAAATAAACCCAGTTTTGTAATATCCAAAGAATTGTTTGACGAAGCTAAAGAATTATTGGAAATAGAAGGTTATGAATAGGATCGCAATTTTTTTTATGGTGTCATTTTTTAGCATGTTTGTTTGATAATAATAATAATAATTAAGTCTTAAACTTATTTTAAGTAAAAGTGTAACTTTTATTGTCATTTTATTATAACTGTATAATTTTTTGTATGTAATTTCGTATATCGTTATCTTTGTCATTTTTTTATGAAAATTATATAACATACAAACATACATACATATCATCACGCCATATCCCTTGCAGGGTAGGCAGAGAGAACAGAGTGCCAGAGAACTCTATCTCTGCATACTTCACTCGCTTCCTCAACATTCATAATTCTCTTCATACACGCTCGCCGGTTTCGGAGACTCTTGACTCCACCTTCCTTCAGTACATGACCGATCTGGTCTAGGTAGGTTAGTCTCGGTCTCCCTCGGTACCTACATCCTTCCACTTTCGCATTGTATATCTTCTTAACCAGGCGTTCATTCGGCATTCTTTCCACATGTCCGAACCATCGGAGCATTCCCTTTCGCATCTTTACACCAATACTCTCTTTCATACCTACTCGCTCTCTTACGTCGTCGTTACGAATGCGGTCGGTCAGCCTAACTCCACAGATTTTCCGCAGAGATCGCATTTCGACCGCATTAATTTTACTATCATACTCTTTTCTGCATACCCAACTCTCGCTTCCATACAGTAATGTTGGGACAAGCACTGCGTTATGTATTGCTACACGTGCCTTCTGGCTGAAGTGGTGGCTGCCGAGAAGTTGCCCCAACGCTCCGTTCACTCTATTTCCCGCATTCACTCTTCGCTCTATATCAGTGGTGTACCTTCCATCTCGGCTAAATCCACATCCAAGATATACAAATTCATCCACTTGCTCTAGCACATCATTACCTATTGTTACTCTTACATCTGTTCTGGTTTTATCTCTTTCAAAGACCATTATTTTGGTTTTGCTCACATTCACGCGTAGACCCCTTTTCTTACAATCTTCTGTCATTGTGTCGACTAGGGTCTGCAGGTCAGTCGCTGACTGTGCCAGCAGGACTGCATCATCTGCATAAAGCAGAGCAGTGACCACTGAGTCGCCCATCTGGACTCCCACATTCATATCGTTCAACCTTTGGAGACATTTATCCAGATTTATGATAAACAGCCTGGCTGACAGAACGCACCCCTGCTTAACGCCGATATTGACGTCAAACCAAGGCGACATTCCATCATCCAGCCGCACACAGGCTCTACAGCCCATGTAACTGGACTGCACAGCCTGTAGCAGTTTACCGCTAATACCATACTCCGGTAAAATGTCCCAAAGTTCCTTTCGTACAACCGTGTCAAATGCTCTCTCCAGATCCACAAAACTGCAGAAAACCCTCTGACCTAGAGCCAGATGCTTCTCCACAATGTTGCGCAGAGAGAACACTTGATCCATGCATCCCCTTCCACTCCTGAAACCTCCTTGTGTCTCACACAGTAAACCATCGGACACCATCCTCATTCTCCTTTCAATAATTTTTCCATACACTTTTGCTGCCAAACTGGTCAAGCTTATGGCCCTGTAATTTGCGCAGTCATAACGTGAACCCTTGTTTTTAAACAAAGGCACGATGACTGCGCTATTCCAGTCCCTGGGAACCATTCCCGAGCTCCAACATAAATTGAGGAGCAACAGGAACGCCTCCCAGACACAAGAGCCACCAAGCTTGATCATCTCGGCAGACACCATATCAATGCCCGCTGCCTTACCATTTTTCAAACTTCTTATCGCCCATTCAACTTCATCCATACTGATGCCATCGGAGGACGCCGTTGTCAAATGTTGATCTACTAAACCACATCCAACACCGGCGCCAACCGTAGCATCCGCATACATATCGCCAAAATATTCACTCCATCGGCTTAACACGTCTTGTGTTTGTGTAAGAATGTCTCCACCTTTAGACCTTATTTTATTCATTCTGAAGGCTGACCAACCACCCCGAGACTTCTTCACCTCCCTCCAAAAGAGTTTGGTGTTACCCTCGAAGTTTTTAGTCAGCCTATCTTCTGCACTCATACTTGCTCTATCACGTTTCTCTTTCACTAAGGCCTTGGTGTCATTCTTACATTGCCGATATATTTCTTTCTTCTGTTCAGTCATACTGTCATTCAGATTCAAAGAAGAGACATAGTCCAGCCACGCTTTCTTCTTTTGCTCTACGGAAGCTGCCACTTCCGCATCCCACCATGCATCACCATTTGTTTTTCTATGCTTCTTTGAACTTCCACATACTTCTTTCGCTGTATCTACCATACTCTCTTTCAATACTCTCCAGCATTCTTCAATGTCCGATTGCGGCTGGCTTGCCATCGTCAGCCGTTCTCGGACACCCTCTGCATACTTTTCTCTTACACACTCTTCTTGCAACCTTTCAACCTTTATTCTTTCAAGCCCTCCGAAGTGGACACGCTCTCGCCAGTGCCTCCACTTTCTGAACAGACCACTAAATCTCACAATAACGAGATAGTGGTCCGTGTCGACTGTGGGGCCCCTGTAGGCTCTTGCGTCCAATATTTTGCTTCGGAGGCGACTGTCTACCAAAATTAAATCTATTATGCTTTTCTGTTCATTCCTTCTCCATGTATACATATGGATGTCCTTATGTTGGAAAAATGTGTTTGACACAATAAGGTTTCTCTCCATGCATACATCCGCTATGAGCCTACCTGCGTCGTTCACTCTCTTATCACCAAATGGACCAAGTACGTCCTCATAGTCGGGACGCTTGGTCCCCACCCATCCGTTCAAATCTCCGCATACAATCACGCGTTCACTGGTTTCTGCCATATCCCGAACTTCCCTAACATTGTCCCAAAACTTCTCTAGGTCTGATGCCACCGAGGATCCTACGGGAGCATATGCTACAACCATGAATACCTTGGTGACACCTAGTTTTATACGGACCCAGAGAAGTCTGGGATCATACATTCCGTAATCCTTCACACCTGAGGCTAAGCGAGAGGACAACAGCACTCCTACCCCCATGCTGGCTCGATCGCTCTGTGGTACACCAGACCACAGAGCCATCCCGCCACCAGGAAGATCGCAGGCGTCGCTGCCCCTTCGCTTGGTCTCTGTTACACAGAGCACGTCTAGCTGTTTGTCCGCCATGACGGATATCAGCTCGTGCAACTTACCTTCCACACAACCTCTTACATTCCACGTGCCCACCCGGCACTCCGTTCTCCTCGACTCGCCTAACTGGGCAAGGCGTGATGGGTGGCGGCCCCCATCGCCGCAACTGCCGATGTTCGTACCGACGGGGGCGGGTCGGTACGCGTCGCCTCCGGGGGACGCCCTAACCCGCATTGCGGTACGCATATCAAGAATTCGAATCGAAAATTATATAACTTTTAAAATAATGATGTTTAATTTATTTTATTGCCTATATATTCATTAATACATAAAAAAAAATTCAAGGGGAAACATCACAAAACAACAAAGTTATCGATTTTTGAGATGAAATATACCGATCGGTCCCACATTGCGGTGGCCCGCTCGCACGGCGAAGAGAGGTGCTTGCAGGGTGGGTCTATGGGGTTGCGCGCCGCCTCTTCCGTCGCCCCGGACCGATTTGGCGGGGCGCGACCACGTCCATAGCCCACCGCAAAAAAAAAGGCCTAAATAATTGTAATAGATATGTTACAAAGCTGTAATTATTTGAATTGCTTCGTCCTGTTGAAAAGGGATGCCTTAAGATAAAAGATACAAAACGCGGGACCCTGGTGCCTGCTATTCGCTGATGACATTGTTCTCATAGGAGAAGATAGACTTGAGCTCCAGACCATATTGGCAAAGTGGCGTTGTAAATTGAAAAATGTTAGCTTGAAAATCAGAAGACCAAAAACACACTACATGTTTTGCAATGTCGGCAGTCTCTCTGATTTTACACCCATTTCTCTAGATAGAATAATCTGTAACAGTATGCTCGATCTATTGATACATCGCTTCACTTATTCCAAAGCAATGTTGATCTAGAACTAATACGGTGAAGCACAGAATTGATGCGGAAAGGATGAAATGGCGGCAGGTTACGGGTACAATGTGACTCTCCTAAAATTCAAGAGTAAAATCTATAAAACCTTAATAAGGCCTTATTTAGGTTTTATAGAGTTTAGTCTTAAATTTTAAGTAGTGCTGTATGTGTCAGCATGTTAGGCTACAAAAGCGATGGATGAGAGACGACTGCATGTAATAGAGATTCGAATTTTGATATGAATGTGCGGATTTTGATATTTAAGTACGGATGCGAGATTGGTTAAAATAAGGAATGAATCTTAGGTATACGTATTATAAGAGAAAGTTTGAAAGTGACGCCGGTCAAATAAGTATCCACGATTCCGTCCTCGCCGTCGAGATCGGAAGTCGTGTCGCGTTCAAGTCCTAAACGTGGGAGAACCCACTTTGCCAGCGACCCCACGAGCCGAGGTCCGTACCCCACAGGGGGTACCCTCGGGAGCGGTCGCTTAACTTTTACGGGTTGAGAGCCCTCAGCGCTCACCCACAGTCCGGGTAAAGTTGTCATAGCCATCTGAGGCTAACAACTAAGACACACAAAAAAAAAATGACGCCAGTGAGGAAAAAATTAAAGAGTGTATGCCTGTCGAGGTATGGACATGTAAGGAGAGGGGATGAAAGTAATGTTGTGAGAAAAGTTTAAAGTACAAATGTTGAAGGCTTTAGGGTAAAAGAAACATGGAACAAAAAATGTATGAATTGCGTGAAACATGACATGGATAGAAAGGCAGTGAACGCAGAGTTAATATCTGATAGGATTAGTGGAAGAAGAGGGCACATTGCATCGACCCCAATTAATTGATATAAGAGCAAAGTAAAGGTGACCAATTCTTCTCACCAATGTGATATAGTAAGTCAATTTTACTCCTATTGTGCAGTAGGACGTAAATGACCTGAGATAATGATGACGATAATGATCTCACGTTATTAGTAAATGATAAATATCAAATTCAATATCTCTTCCTACTTCAAATGTTAAATATATCTAATATCATTAAAAATAATGATGCTGAAATAGTATAAAAGGATCATGATACATATTTTAATGACATACAGTTCGGGTCATATCGGTTATTCAGCAAACATGTATTTTCGGATATTATTATGCATTTGTATAACTATTCAAATAATTCACGTAAGTATAACTAATACCTACTTAAAGTTATGTTAACAGCAAGTCACCTATGGAATAGTATACTATACGGACCTTGTGGCAACTTGAGAAAATTTCTGTGCGTTCATGCGTTTTTGTCATAGGTACCTACTGTAGCAATCAATCTTAACGCTCATATATAGCCCCTTCAAGCTCTTCGCTGCTTACCGTACACCTCTTTAATTATTGACTGATTAGTCATTTTGTTTTCCTGTGTCCTGCTTTGCCTAGGAGGAAAGTGGAATCACTTTTTCCAACTCCTCCTCTTTAACCTTTTTTAATTAAATTTGTTGCGGATCCCAAGACAATTAAAATCATATCCTGGGGCTGCTTGGTGGTCAAACCTCGGTGTCATTTATGGAGACCATTGTGGATCCTGGCTTACAGGAGTTACAATGGTGGGAATGTGTGGTGGGATTAGTAATACCTACTAAGAATAAAATAGTTAAGATGCCACAAATTGCATTATTGGCCTATAAAAGAGTTCAGCGAACATAAAATGTGATATTTTGTAATTGCCTAGGGCAAAACCGATGAAGAAATAAAATCATGGTTCCTCCAACAAGCTATGGAGTGTAATAAGGATCATCCAGTCACGCCAGAAGAATTGACAACGCTTCAAAGTCACAAGTTACCTGACAGTAAAAACGCAAAATGTTTACTGGCATGTGTCTTCAAGCAGGCAAATTTTGTGAGTAATTAAATTAGATTTTTAAAATTCAGTATGATCTGTGGTTCTTTTAATCATTTACAAAACGCTGATGATTTTGTTGTGAAGATGTTTTAATAAAGATCATTTTCTTCATCATCATCTCACCTTATATACGTCCCACAGCTGAGCACGAGTGTCCTCCGCAATAGAAGAGTAAATTACCTACTATGCAACGGTAATCCGACGCTATCCTTTAGTTATCATTCACGATACGATCATAATGGTGGATGGTAGTGAATGTTATTCTTACCACATTACCACACGGAAAGAAATTAAGACATAATGTATGAGATTACGCTGCTAATATGGGGCCGTCCACTTACCTATTTATACGACAAGCATAAGAAAATAAGAGGTGACACATTGTATTCTTAATCCGTCACTACACGGGGAATAGTCTACTACCGTTATAAATATTCAAAGCAGATATAACGGTTTCAATTTACACGAACACAAGGTTGGCCCTAATATTACATGGATCGTTCCAAAACCATTGTTCTTTTAACTTTATAAGACAAGTTTTAATATATATAATCATCATTCGCTTACCCTCTTCCGACGCTTTATGGGGTCAGTACTACATGTTCTAGCCTTTCATAAACTTTTATCAGCCGTCATATCTGCACTTACAACTTTCATACACACATCCTCTTTCACACAATCCATCCTTCGCTTTTTCGGCCTCCCACGATTCTTCTATATCACCCCTTTCAGACTTCCCTAAATAGGTATAGTTAATATATACATATTATAGGTAATTTAATTCGATAAATACATAATTACTTTTAGACTTCCCCTAATATACCTGTAGTTTTAATATATAATTTAATTCGATAAATACACAATTAAACCATAATTTTAATCATTTTCAGCTGGATAGCAAAGGAATGTTTGATGAAGCAGGCGCAACGGCCCAAGCTGCAAAAGATCATGCAGGCAATGACAACAAAGTTGAAAATTCGAAAAAGCTGATGGAAATCTGCAAAAAAGGTGATAGAAAGAGAAAAATAGGAGACTTATTTTGAATGTATTCTTAGTTCGTGACCACAAGCATAAATCCTATTTTAAATGTCCTTGACGACACATGTCACTGATATACAATCTACGAGTCCAGATTCTGAAAGATATAATTTGCCGTGTGTTGTAAATAATTGACGCTATAATACAGAATAGTAATAGTATCTGTATAATTAAGGAATCAAACTTTGACTCTGTAAGGTTATAATTTAACGCCCCTTCCTTTGCGACAGATGCAAAAGATGATTATGAAAAACTAAGTCGCCCAACAAACGCTCTTTAGTATAAATAAGAAAAAAATAAGATAGAATTCCTTGAATTTGATCACAACGCAACTTACTGAGTCCATTTTTGTAGTAATCTAAAATCATCACATCGGTTGGAAGGTTTCAAACTCTATACAATACAGCACATATGTATATAGAAATAATTAAGACCAGCTTTCTAGTCTAGGAAAGTTTAGTAGTGTTAGCTTTTAACACTTTTAACAGTATTCTGTCAACAACCGCAAACCGCTCCTTCGGGGTCAAATATCTATCTATATATAAGTGGCAGTAATATAAGAACGGTAGGTAATTCTCATGATTATTGCCACGAAGTATGTATCAATACTTCGTGATTAATGCCTTAATCGTGTCTTTTATTTGAATTTTAGTAAACACCGAAGAAGTCGGTGATGGAGATGCTGGGTGCGATAGAGCAATGCTTATATTCAAATGCTTCAATGAAAACGCCCCTGGGGTATGTACCTACCTGTTTATTATTTAATATTTTTTATAATTATTTACTATCCTCGATAAATTTATTGGGTACTTAAATCTTGTAGTTACACTACTCGTAAAAATTAAAGGATATTAAAAAACAATCAAATTTTGGGTGTTTTCCAACAATTAATAACTTGTAGCGGCATAGTCGTACGAATAAAAACAAAAGCAATTTTAGCTCTAGTTTTCAGATCTGATCTGATCAGTGTGCTGAGTGTGAGTTTTGTCGTTAACATGACGCGTTCTACAGCGAGCGCGTAAGCATGTCAATTGTATGCAGAAATGTACAGCGCCACTAGCGGCGCGTTTTTGAAACAATGTTTAGAAGGCGTCATGTTAACGACAAAACTCACACTCAGCACACTGATTTTTTTAGCGTTGGCGGTTTTTATATAATCGTCAAAAACCAACGAAAAAAGAAATCTTTTTTTCGAGTTTAAAATGGTTTGTGATACATCAAAAAAGTTTTTTTGTCATGCCGCCTTAAAACTGTTTTAAGCTATTTAATCAGCTTAAATTTGCTTTTTTATAGAGCTCTGTACGATGATTTCTTTAAGTAATCGTCAATCAAAAAATAAAGTCCATTTTGATAAACAATTACTCGAAATCCAATGATCATATAAAAACGGAAAGAAGACTTTTAAAACTGCGAAATATCATTTTTGACATGGAATTAGTGGCTATTGACGAAAAATTTTTTGGAAGTACCTATAGATAATGTTGACTGAAAAGAAGTTAACGAATTAAAATATAATTGAAGAATTTGGTATAACTTTGGAAAGGATACCGACAGCACTTTTTTAAACTCAAAATGCCCCCAAAAAGGCCTCAAAGTTGCAAAGCGCTGCGATTGTTTTCTTAGTACCCTAAAGGTATAAATTTAATGTTTATGCCAAAACTACAGTAAAATAAGCAGTTTTTTGATTTTAATTAATTTTCAACTCAATTCCTTTTATGGCTTTTTACCCGACTGTAAAGGAGTGGTATTGTGTTTAACAGTCTATGTATGTATGTATGTATGTATGTTTGTATGTTCCTTTGAAGCACTATATATACCAAACGCCTGGGCCGATTTTTATGATTCGCACGTCAATCGATTCCTCTTAATCCGGCGAGTGTCACTAAAGATATGACGTTATTGAAAATTCAATATGGCGACTACTGGACGCCATATTGTGAAAATAAAAAAAATTAAAGTCAACAAACTATATCGAGTGGGGTATCGTTAAATAGGTATTTAAAAATCATTTTTAGTTTCCTCTCAACATTTTTCGATTTGACTGGCCGTTTAGGATCTATATCGATTTAAAGTTTCGTAACAACCTTTCTCACATATAGGTTTTTTAGACAGTAGAAATTTACGATGAAAAGACAAAAAAATCATATAACTGGATGTGGATGGACATATACTGAAGTATCTAGTAGGTATATTGTCCAATATACCATAGGTAGTCCTACGTAAAGTATCTAATGTCTGACGCGGTCGCCCATCTCCAATTTCTAACGATTTAGTACTCAACTTCAGTTGAAAAACTATATATAATTAGGTACTTACCTACTTATTAATAAATAAGATAACTATAGCTACCTAGGTATTTATAACTAAAAAGTCTAAAATAAAAAAATGATTAAAAAATCAAAAACCCGACGGCGTAAAAAGTCACCAAAACTACGTACATAATAAAAAAAACTGAAAGGAAAAAATACATTGAAAAATTAGATTTTCTGTCGAATAAAGGATCCCGACTGTTCAGTTGTCATGTTCTATTATTAAAATATATTTCATTTTCTGCAATAATATTTATTCAATAATATATTATGGAATTCTAGACCACCGGACATCTAAGTGTTTTTTTTTTTCCTTTCAGTTTTTTTTATTATGTACGTAGTTTTGGTGACTTTTTACGCAGTCGGGTTTTTGATTTTTTTAATCATATTTTTTATTAGTGAGTAAATTCATATTTTTTAAGATGAAAATCATCAAAAGAAATATGCATACAATATTTTTATATATTGACATTTGAATTTTAATAACAAACGAATCAGCACGACAAAATATACATTGTAATTAATTCGAGTTATAAAACTACTTTTACGGATTCTATCGCGTTTGTATTTGATTTTTAATTTCACGACGTTTCGAACACTTTACAGTGATCATGGTCACGGCAGAACTAAGGACTACATTAGAAATCATTAATACGAGTTAGTTATGCTTTCACTCCTAAATCAAGAAATCGATTTTAAACATTCTTTCACCAACAGAAAGCTACATTATCAACAATTAACACTGGCTATATTTAACCCCCGTACTCCCACGGGAACGGGCACCAGGCGGGTGAAACCGCGAGCAATTTGCTAGTACATATACATAATTGAATATTTTCATTTCAGCTTGGATTCCCGATGCACGCTGCTTAACCAATATATCCTGTGCTCCACATAATCAAAGAATAATGTCAAAATAAAATAAAATGAGCAATCTTATATATTATTTATTCCTCTATTTTAGCTTAAAAAACACTTTAAACAGGGACTTTATTAGATTAAATATAAAATATCTATTACAACAGATCTTATACAAAAGTTCTTAATAGTAATTTCTTCTTCTTCTTCTTTTTATGTATTGGCAATCAGCTACTTATACGAGCCATTTTTGCCAGTGTCGAGTTATAATTATCTTCACGTTCTTAATCTTTTCAAGTTAGTCATTGTCTGTCAGTCAGTCGAATTGTCGCCATCAACACTGCTATGGTGACACTGTTAATGGTATGTTGTAGGAATTTTGATGGAAAACGAAAACGTTGTAAAGCACTTTTATATGATATTCACTACATCCCAGCTGTTCTGTCACATCATATTACATAAAACACCATAAAAATGATCTAATATAACACGTTAAAACAAATAGTAATTTAACATTCATATGAGGTTAGAGTAAGAAATATAATATTAATAACTTGTATATATAATTGCAAAATCGCATCTGCCATCAAAATGGGTTATAATAGAATAACTAAGAAATACTTTTACATAAACGTGTTAATTATCATTATTATTATTGTGTTATAACGACCTGGGCCAATTCCATCTGATGCCGTTTGGTCAACAATTACATTCCCAAGGAGGGTTGACGTCTGGCAGGCGGCCGGTCATAAAACTATCTCCAATAACTTTTACAGTTTGTACCTACTATGAAAGAAGAGTACATATTTGTATCGATCCCAACTAATTGGGATAAGAGTAGAAAAATGATGAAATGTGTTATAATTATCAAAGATTTTTTTATAGAAATTATTCAATTAACGTTTTATACGTACATATTATTCCTACGTGATTTCAATTTACTTAACATTTTTGATGTTAATCCTTCGAAATAAATAACTAAATTCTACATTAATATTACATACGTTAGTTTTTTATTACATTTTTTTTTCATTTGTTCATTTGAAGTTAATAATTCGTACTAATAACAAATAATCTTAAACCATATGCTAAAATTATCTGCTGCAAATTTGAAAAAGAAAACAAAACTATTTTGAGCAATATCGTTTAGACATCAAAAAAATCGATAATTTCTTGACAAGCAAACTCCAAGTTCCTCCAAGCCCATATCAGTTTCACGAAATTTTAAATAACGAAAAAATTTTATCGTTTATATCCTTGTTAAAAAAAACGAAGCCACTTTCTCACATCCTACTAAAAGTACCTTTAAAAATAAACAATGGTAAAACGATAATTAAAAAAGAATAAACTGCTCAGTGACTAGTGTAAACATTAAGGATTATTAGGCAAGCACGAAATTATTTGAATTATTCACTTTTGAGATAGAAACAATCCGATCAGATAACAGCAAATAATACTACACTATCAAAATATAAGCTATGCTGAAACTAATTGTGTAGAACAGCAAATGCCTTATAGTATTTGTAGAAATATAAAAATATATAAATGAAAGTTAAGACAGAGGACGTCTTAAGTTATGCACTATTACTTCAAGCTATTATATTGCTGCATAATCAGAACTATGCAGTACAAATAAAATATTTGTTCATCAAGAAATTAAATATGTATTATCGCAGCGTTCATACTCTTAAAGTAACATTTAAATTATTTAAGCTATTTATATTCGTCATTATACCTTGAGGACTCTAAATTTTATGCAAATAAAGGTCTTAATGAGCATATTATTTTATTTAGTTGTTATGTCGTTTGGAAACCATGATTAATAAACTATAAAGTGAAATAAATAAACTCAGCTGTGGTAATAAAAATGTTAAATATGTTTTATTTACGATTCATAAAATTTTAAAGGAGGTATATTAGAGGAGACCAAAAAAGCTAACCTATTACATTTATATGTTAATATGCACCTACATACCGGGAAATGAATTTCCCTTCTGGATCAATATTTTTTTTTTTTTTTTGTGTGTCTTAGTTGTTAGCCTCAGATGGCTATGACAACTTTACCCGGACTGTGGGTGAGCGCTGAGGGCTCTCAACCCGTTTACTTCTGGATCAAATATTTAGATCAATTTATAAGGTGTCGGTGAGCGTTTGAAATTTCTCGCTTAAAAACGCATTTTTTTTTCATTAAAATTACTACAATTTTAAGAACATAAAAAACCATTTAAGATAAAAAATTTGAGTCAGATACTGGTGGAGCATAAAATTTCCTAATAAATCAACCCAGGGTCGATTTTTATAAATAAAGAAATCGTACATTCAGAAGCCATGAGAAGTAAGGCAAAATCATAAAAGGTTTTTAACACACTATTGTTCCTTTTGCAATAAAAAAAATAATAAGTACAAAAACTTTTTTCAATAAATCTAAATTACAAATTTTTTTTGGGTAAATATTTCATTTCAATCAAGTTTATTTTAATGAAATATAAAAAATTCTAATCAAAAAGCACTAAAACTACATAGATATAATAGTTTTATTTTCACTCTTCATGGCCTCTAAATAGGTTTACATAGATACATACATATCATCACGCCATATCCCTTGCAGGGTAGGCAGAGAGAACAGGTAGGTGTAGTATGTAGTGTAGTATATAAATAGGTTTACGAATCTTTTATTTAAAAAAATCGATTCAGAGTTGATTTTTTAGGAAATTTTGTGCTCCACAAGAATCCGGCTAGTAAATATTTTATCTCAACGTTTCAAAAGTTATAGTATTATTTATAAAAAAAGTTAAATGGAAACGTTACATTTAAATGGAAAATTTCAAATTCACACCGGCATCTTTAAAATTGAGCTGATAATTCGGCCCAGCAAGGAATCTTTTTTCTGTCAATTCAATAGGTTTTTTTAGCTCGCTGTATATGGAAAATTCACCTTATATTATCAACATTAGAAAGAAATTTTGATTAAAGTAGATTTATTGCAATTGTTCACCAGAATCAAAAACTTTCAAAAAATTAAGGCATAATCTTTATTTGTATATTGCTTTATATGTATAGACGCTATTTTTGTCCAATTCTAATAGTTAAATAAAAAACATTCAGTTATTTAATCTATATTGAAAAAACAATGCTTATTACATTACTTTTTAGTGTGCAATCTAACTTATACTTCACTTTATCCTATCTTATCTGAATGCCTTACGTACACTATTAATATGTTCACAGCAAACAGGACTAATACAATAACTACAATACAATATTATAAAAAAAAATACGAATTAAGAAAATACTTCAAGTTGGTCCTAAGAATTTTCAATGTACAAAAAGTAATTTTGTGTTCTAGAGTCAAGTCTCTATACTGAATGGATAGCAATATGGGGAATTATAATCTAAAGTTGTCATTAATTAATTTAAATCACTTCTTCCACGGTACATATTGCCACGTGCCGTGAATTGCCAAGATATAGTATTGGTTCTATTTAATATCTCACTAGTGACACACTCTGGAACAGAAAAAGAACAATTCTGTCTTTCTTTAATATGTTAATAATTAAAAATAATTTTACAAATTAAAATCCATTTTATGATTAAATTAGATATTGTTCTAAGTTTCGTTAAATCGTGACCCGTAAATATGATAAAAATCTACTTTTAACCGATAAGATATAGATGCCTTAATAATACACGGTCACATCCGCCACTTACAATACGAACGCGTAATTATGTTACAAAAGCTTTAATCTAATTGGAAATTGGCACATTTGAAATATTTAAATAAATAATTCCTCAAAATAATAAATACGGAAGGTATATAAGGCAGACATTTAGCTAGAATAAAAAATAATTAGTATTTTTTTTATTTCAATGGCAAGTTAAATTTTAAATAAGATTATCAAAAAAAACTAAAATTATAAGATATTGAGTTTTCATTGTGTTACAGAAAAGTATTACTAGGGATGTTTGTGGTTGACGGGACAAACCTGACCATAACCAAGCTAAAAAAATAAAAAGACGTGCTTCGTATGTAGTAAAAGCTAGATAAATATTTCTACCAAAAATAGATTTCTCATTTTCAGTCATTCTACGTTATACAAGACAAATTACAAGACTTAAGAATTACATAGGTATATATATATATATGTATACACATATATTTTTAGTTGGGTTTTTTTCAATCGTTACTAGGCCAAGTTCCGATATAACTAGGTCACCTAATGATAAATATGCTGAAAACTTTTTGGTGTTCCACCACTCATAAAATTTATTTGTCGAAAATTTTAATACATTTCTTACTCATCAATCAATCGATGAGACAAAACACGAGGAAAAATTAGTATACGTCCGTACGTCGATTTTACAGTCTGCTATTACCAATATTACCATAAACGTTGTATTCATAATGGAAAAAAGCCATGAAGAAAGGAATGGATTCAAAGCCGATAGTAAAAAGTAGTCAACGAATCTTTATCTTTTATAGTATCTATCTACGCATTACATACATAATTAATTGTATTGTTAAATAAATAAATTCTATGAGTGCCATTTCACTACAGCTCAGCACACGATTATAGGTGAGATACTTTTTTAAAGACAAATTCCACGTATTAAGGGATAAATCCTTGTTGCGTCGACCTTTAAAAATGTATAATTAACAGATACAAAATACACCCAGATTCTAAATAGTTATTTGTGCATCGCACATAATGGTATTCAAAACCACGACGATATGGAATTGCTCAAGGTTGCTTCTTAGACCATTATACCATCCGTAGAGTCGTGCCATTGCACTATAATATTACGCCATATATTTAGTCTCATAAATTGTATATCTCCTAAATACCATTACAACTCCTTGACAAGAAAATAAACTTACTTTATAAAACGTGTAAGATTCTTCATTAATTCTAAAGTGATATTGCAATAGATATCCAAATTTCATATAGTAAATTAGATATTACACACAAGCAATACAATTATGTCATAATATACAGGCAATAATCTTTTATATTGTAAGTAGTACATAGTAAATTCAAATAACGAAAGGTCATTTGCTCTCTGACTCTGATTATAATTGCGTTTTTAATAAACATATCTTTATTTCTTTTGAAGCTATAATACACAAACCACTGTTGAGTACGAGGCACCAACATAATGGGAAGCAAATTGTTCTAAATATACCACGCTAGATAGATGAATTAACATAATGATTTATCCCAATATTTTTGTTGTATAAAAAAAAAATAACCAAATTAAGAAATCTTTACCTACATTTATATGTTTTACAAGAAATAATTTTTAATATCTATCTACATTACTTATGGATACAATCAAACCAAATATTTAGACTAATATTGAATACAAAATATAACAAAAAAATAGATCAACATTTTTTTTTAAATACACATATATGTACAACTAAAATGTATATTTATAAGAAGACAGATTATAGAGAGTTCACTATAAATATAAATTAAAGTGAAGAAATTAATCATTTAAAGAATGAAAACAATCCATTTGGTCTTGCATATTACGTTTGGCAGGAGAGTTAGAGAACTGAAAAATTGCATAATACAGCTTAACACCTTAAAAATTAAAACGCAAACCCAGATCTTATATAATGGTATATTAATATTACAAAGCAAAGTATATTCTGCCTGAGTAATTATATCACAAACTTAATATACTGTAAGTAATGAAAATACTGTCAAATGTGAGGATGAGTTCCTGTAGACTTAATTTGTTTAACCCGTATGTAAACAGTCAGCTAATTATGCTACATTATAGAGGTCTACTTGGAGTTCAAACTTGCGAAAGTTAATGTAAAATATGTACTAAGGGAACGTACACATACTACGTGACCCATTTTTAATTTTTAACCCACTTCCTCCTCTTCAGTGACCACCTCGTATACGGGCTAAGACCCAATTTTGTTCTAGGGTGGGATTTTTGTAAACCTAAATTAACAGATCACATAGTTTATTCCCTAATACATATGTAAAATTTTCATTTGTGATTTTGGTCTTATTTTGCAGACACAATTAATAAAAATTACCAGCCAATCTGTTAGTGAACTGAAATTAGTCTTAAATAACAACCGCGATAGCTACAGTCATGTGTGCAAAAAAGCATTTAACTTAGCAAGGTAATATTATTATACCAATGCCTACTCTATCAAGACCAGCTGACCTTCGGAAAGGGTCTCTTCCCTCTGATGTTATATGCTGTCATAACTGTTGGGGTCGGGGGATACAGTTTGTCCGGAAGCACGAGCTGGTAGTTTGAAGCCGCTTATCATAAACAACCAACCATCCTGAAAAGTAATTTAGTTATATATGAATATAACAAACCATATATACATTTAATACACAAATAGTTATATACATCCAACTATCAGTTTATCAACATCCTCTGTTGGACATAGGCCTTCTCACGAAGGTGAAACAAAGAGCAATAACTATACTTGGCAACTGCAGGTGATATTAAGTTCCATAAGAAAGTGTTGCTGCCCATTTCTGTCGTGAATCCATCCAAGACTAGAAACTCAAAGCTTTGATTTACGAGGGGCGGCTGATAAGTTCGCGGCCTAGGTTACTTAATGAAAGAAAAGTTTAGTTTTTTAATTTTATTTTTCAACATAATCACCCTCAAGTGAAATACACTTCTCACATCGTAAATACAATGCCTTTAAACCATTGAAATAATATTCTGAAGATTTATCTTGAAAATGACTCTCCACGGCTGACTTCATCTCATTGGCATCCGAAAATCTTCGCCCCTTAACTCCTTTTTCAGTTTCGAAAAAAGGAAAAAGTCACTGGGAGCGAGGTCCGGACTATAGGGAGGATGGTCAATTTCTGCGTGGCTTTTTCAAGCATCCCTCGAAACGCGAGCGGTGTGAACGGGTGCGTTGTCTTTCAGAAACAACATACCGCGCGCCAATTTGCCACGTCTCTTCTGTACGACTGCTTCACGTGCCTGGCCCAATAAATTGGCGTAGTATTAACCATTCATAGTAGTTCATTTAAGCAAGTAATCAATTAATAAAATTCCCTCGCTATCCCAGAAAATAGTCGCCATAATCCTAGAGGGGGACTTTTTCCACTTTAAACTTCTTTGGTGGTCTTTCTTCTTTTTTAATCCACTGCATAGATTCTTGTTTGGACTCCGGATCATACTGACGAATCCAGGTTTCGTCTAATGTCACAATACGGTTACAAATTTCGTCCAAATTGTTCTGACACAACTCCAAAAAATTCTTACAACTCGCCATTCGCGGTACCCAACGCGCACTAATGTTTCTCATTTGTAAATTTTGGTGTAAAATTTCTCCGATTCGCTCTTTACTAAACTGTAACTCTTCAGCTACCTGCCACAATTTTATTCTTCGATCGGCCAATACTAATTTTTCAACTTTTTGAACATTTTCTTCGGACACTACTGTCACAGGGCGGCCCGGGCGGGGGTCGCGTCTTGACAGCTCTCTCTTCCTTGTTTAAAAAGTCGAGCTCATTTTTTTTATGATTGTATATGATGGCCCGGCATCCTGAAGAACCGATGACATTTCTTCAAAAATGTCTTTCGGCGAGTTTCCTCTTTTTACAAGGAATTTAATCACTGCGCGGTGCTCAAAATTGCGAGAATTTTCAGTTTCGGTAGACATGGTATTGTTGTTTGTTCCAAGTTTGAAGTGTTAGTGAACCAAATCGAAAACAACACCCGAGGGCTCACCCTGTGGTGAACGGACCTCGACTCGGGGCGTCGCTGATAACAAAGTGGGCGTGCTCACGTTTGAATTTATGACTTTTTCGCGTCACATCTTTCATCCCCGGCGGCGGGGGCGGAAGCGCGGATATTTGTGTTGTGGCCGCGCGGGCCTTGTAGGCTCTTTCTTGAACGATTGTAATTGAATCATCAGAGTCGGTCAATGAACTAAATTGAAAAAATAGTCATTTTATATTATCAATAAGTGCCGCAAGTTGTGCTATCAGTAACGAGATGATACCTTTTCGTTAAGTACCTTAGGAACTTATCAGCCGCCTCTCGTATTTCAATAATTAACTGGCCCATGTAAGTTATCACAATGTGGTTCTAATATAATAAAAAAAAAACAAGTACAAAACAAATGATATGGAAAGAAAAAGTTGATAATGTCTCTGACTCTGGCAAGTAAACTTGATACTTTAAAAGATGATGATAAGTCATAATAAAATGGCATATTGTAGTGACAAGTATTCTCATCAAACCATATACTATTGTATGTTTTGACAAAGATGTTTGTACATTTAGAAATATTAATATTAGGAATAAAAATAAAAAGATGCATATTTTTAACAAGGAACAAAAGAAAAGGGGGATCCCTTTCTTATTTCAACTAAATATAATTGAACTATGCTGCCGAATATAAAAGTTTAAAGTTGTGGATAACCACTTTAAACTTAGATTATAAAATCTACTAAATTAAGTAGAAAACTTACCCGCACAAGGTTAGGCAGTTCAGACCAGAACCCAAGATTTGGTATAACTTCAATGCCCGTTGCGCCCATGAGAAATTTCTTTGTACAGATGCCAAGAACAAGGTAAAATATCACAAATGAAAAGAATACAATTAGAAGTGTAGAACCTAATGACCTTCCAGACGCTTCTATTTGTTTTAAGCACGCATCCCTTGAGTAGAACGCCAACTCCTGTAACATTTTTATCTTTATAAAGTTAACTGCTTTTGAAATGAGTACCTTAGATTTCTTTGAGTAACGAATTAAAGATATGTACACTATTACACGAACTTTTCTTTTCTTGCAGTTTTATTATCTCCCCAAGAGAAGCAAAACGCCTATCCGGCAGAACAATTATGCTCTTATTCATTCATCCAATTTCATTCAATTGTGCTCATATCTTCATCCTGCTCTTATCCCAATTATTTGAGTGGACGCAATATATACTCTTCTTCCATCGTACATATTGCAAAGTTTTATGGCCGCTCGCCTACCTAACCAGACGGCATCAAATGAAATTGAGCTAGGTCAATATTAAACTCTTAGTCGTCTTTTACGACACCCACGATCAATGTAGGATTGACAATATTCGTAGCCGCCAGCACACAGGAATAAAGACAACTTTAGTACTTATTTACTGTAAATTTTGTGACGAAAAATCCTAATGCCTCTTGTTTCAATCCAAAGAGATGAAGATGTTGCTTGCTTTTGTATGAATAAGGAAGCGTTGTTCAAAATAAGTAATATTATTTTTAGCATACATTTACGTATTACTTAATTTTACTAAGCTCGAGAGCAAATCCGCAAGGGAGATTCATACACGCGACATTTAATCTGTCGGCTCTGAAGAAGGTTAGCAACAGGGTGATGAAAAGGATATTTTACTCCATGAGTCAGCAAAATATATATTTTATTCGACCATCAAATTATTCAATTATGTTGACATAACCTTGAGAAAACATGTGTGCTAGAAACACAATTTATTGTAATTAAGTGAATATGTAAACGACTACACTTGGAAAATTTTACCCCAAAGGCTTACTTACTTTCTCATTATTCTTTTATAGAAAAAGGAATTTTTCTTTTTTCTTCATGGTAGATTATGGTCTGGACACACCCATTGGACTTACAATCAAAGCCTGAACTGACCACTGGTTAAATGCGCAACGATCGGCTCTATGGTCCTGTTTAAAGACTGCTTCCACTATTATTCACTTGCGCTGAGTGATCTTTACACGCAAACTATTTTAAAATTAGTAATGTATTTAAATTTGTTAAAAGTTGAACGGACCTGAGAATGCCTCATTCAGAGGCAAAACACAATATTAATTCAACATGCATCAGTATTCCATGTTCTGTGATAAATTGCAAGTTGAAGTTCTGGAGGTTACTGCTCACACATAGGAGTAAAAAGCCTTCCTTGTATCCTATTCCACCTTAATCCTATCCTGTATTCCTTCCATTGATGTGTACAATATGTGCAAGACTAACCATAGGCAAGTGGTGGGTCTTCCTTAACTCCCTGCATTTTTTTAAATCATAAAGGATTTTTGCCATGCATCGCCTAATTCAACTAATTCTCTAATTTAATAAATATTTTTACGGTTGAAAAACATCCATATATGATACATACATCATATATAAATCATGTAGATATGGGTGAATTTCACAAATTACCATCTATATAAAAAAATACTTACAACATTTCTAGGGTCTGCTATTGAATACACTTGCAACTGGTTCTCTGTTTCAGCACATTTCAGGTGAACTGTTGTTTGTCTAAAAATATAAAAACAGTGACAATAACATTTCATTCTACATGGAAAGTCTATTACCCTAGCACCATAGAAACCATGACTAAATGAAAGTCTGTACTACTCCATAACATTGTATTATTTATTAATATATGGGGCTGCACACTTGAGTTGACTGAAAACCGTTGTACATGTTCAAAGTAACTTCGATCTCAGTTGTGTCCTTTTGTTTAAGAAAAATAAATTAAGATACTCATATAGCTGTTCATATTTAGGAAAGGAATCAAAATCAAGGAGACAATTTCGCGCTTTCTTTATAATATGAGTGCCATATACATGTAATATACCCATGTGGCCACCACCGCTCATGGAGATGTTTGGTGGGGAGCTGTTCCCACTCATACTATCCATCTCCATCTGTCATCATTCATCTCAATCATTGCATCCATTGTCATCTATCCCTAATTATCTATTATTATGCTTGCTCGGTAAGTACACAAACATTCCACATTTGTTCACACACACAACTTATTTACCATCCAAAAAATGTATAGCAAAATATTTTCAATTATTTAATTTGAATATTCTTTTTAAATTTCAATTTTAAGATTGTGCCAACAATTCTACATAAAAAGTATATAGTAATTATAGTATATGTATGGCATAGTAAAAGTGTCTCCCATAAAAATGAGAATATGAAAAATATTTGTAAAAATATTAAATTATTAGCACATCCAACACTAATTTAATAGGTAATTTGGTTGAACTTGATTACTAACATATAGGAGTTCAACTCCCACCCATGGTAATAATAAAAAAATAAAATAATTTAGTCTCTTTTGACTATGGTATTGTTGGTTAGAATTTCCAAAGATGCATTACATAGAATGAAACCAATGTACTTCTTTATAACATTAGTATTGAAATGTAGATTAAATATTACTTACGATGGGCCATTGGCATATATTATTGAGCTACCATCATCTGAGAATGTTGATATACTGGACCGACCCATGAAATTCAGGGCACCGTCATCTAATTTATATGTTTTTGCAGTTGCATTTAATAACATCATAGTGTTTACATGACGACAAATCTAAAAAAATATATGATGCAATAATATGATCTTAAATATATATGGATAGAATCTTAAATAGTATACAAGGTCAAGGTCACAATGGTTCTGTCATAAAAAGAGACCTCAATGAAAAAACTATTATGAAGTAGGTAAGTAGAATTTTATCAGATAATAAGCGTAACATGGTTAGAAGTATGATATATCTATAAATTAATAGCTTAAAAACTAAAAAATGTGCTTTTGTGCATATTTAACCATAATTAAAAGAATTTTCAATATATATTTAAATTAAGAATGTATTAACAAAGAAATATATGAACAAATATGAAATAGTAGTAATATTGAAACAATTTTCTAATTAAATACACTAATTTAATACAATTTTCTAATGTATATGTGTGTTATGTTTCAACTAATTAATTATCAATAAAGTAGGTAGGTATTTTTTATTGTGAAACTGGTTTTCAATGAACGGAACAACATAATCATTTGCATAGATAAGTTAGAGCAATGTGAACTTTATAATTGGCTTTAAGAGAGAGTATCAATATATATCATGACTAGATTTAAAGAGATATATATTCCCCCGAAATTCTTACCGATAAAGCATCCACACAGCTATTATTATCGCTAGGAACAGTCACATTGATTAGACTAGATATATTCACATCGTAACAGGGATGATAGTAATATGTAGTCATTACAAACTGAGCTCCAGCTTCAGCTTTAGCATAATAATAGTTATCTGCTACAGAAAAGTTTGCGCTAGCCGCTGGTGTTAGGTCGATTCCAGTACCATTAGGAAAATGACAAACACACGCACTTTGTTTCACGCATATATCTGTAGCATAAGCACAACCAAATAAAACAAAAAGAAATCCATAAATATGCCACAAAGCCATTGTTACTAAATTGTATTTTCGTTCTACGTCGGATTTTCCGTCTTAACTTTTCAGTTTCACTATTCACTCTTTCGTTTTCACTATTTCACTGACACTCTATAATCTTTTTTTTTTATACGGCACAGGTAGGCACAGGCAAAAATTTCTGATTGCTTTTTTTCTTGATTCTGTTTGTCCATTCGGACAGGCAAAGTGGTCAATGCGCATACAGCCAAGTCTTATTTAATTATTTTTCATATATTGTTCATCATTTCTTCATATTGTGTAGCCTTAATAGTCATTGTCTGTCAGTAAGTCAAGTCGTTACCATTAATCGGGCGCTGATAACCCGCTGATCAATGATTTTCTTTGTGAATTTTGGCAAAATATGAAAATACACGTAAACCACTATTTATACCATATTCACTACACTTCCGCACTTTAACTGTACCATATTGCATAAAATACCAGCAAAATTATTCAATATAACACTACAAAACACTAAAGAAATGAATATAATACAAGAGCATGACATGACATTTCCACATTTGCGCCAAAACTACTTTCTGATTGCTACTATATCGGCATCTGGGGGGGCACACTTAAAACATTACTTATTTTTACTGACCGTCGTGCCGCCTACAGATCGGTTGTACAAACTTAACTGCTGCCATTTTGTCCTGTCTGTCAAACGTTTGACAACTGAGAATTGTATTTTTTTGTTCCTAGCGTAGGTACTTATTGTCATCGATCTATTGTATTTTCGGTTATTGATGTACTTTCTGAAAATTATCTCATTTTCATTGTAAAGCTGATATTGTTTCGTTATCAGCTGATATGTTTTTTTTTATATTTCAGGGTAACTTTCATAGTAAAAGAAAATTCTATATAATTACATATACACATGTAGATATGTATATATATGATTTCAACTTTAGTTCACCGCCTAAACTCTGGGTAGCAGCACTTTCCATACATGCATATTTTATCATCGAGTTGCCACCAAAGAGTAAAGTTATTAAACTGAAAAAGAGTGGCAACTCGATGATAAAATATGCATGTATGGAAAGTGCTGCTACCCAGAGTTTAAGCGGTGAACTAAAGTTGAAGTGATATATATACATATCTACATGTGTATGTGTAATTATACAGAATATTCTTTTACTATGAGATCTACCCTGAAATATAAAAAAAACCATATCAGCTGATATCGAAACAATAATAATATAAGTTTAATAATGAAAATTGATATAATTTTCAGAAAGTACATCAATAATCGAAAATAGTTCGATGACAATAACTACCTACACTATGAACAAAAAATAACAATTCTCAGTTGTCAAACGTTTGACAGACAGGACAAAATGGCAGCAGCTAAGTTTGTACAACCAGTCTGTAGGCGGCGCGACGGTCAGTAAAAAAAAGTAATGTTTCAAGTGTGCCCCCCCAGGTTGCCACTCTTTTTCAGTTTAATAACTTTGCTCTTTGATCGGCATGGAGAATAGAGTAAGGAGTAACATCTCAGTGTATTAAGAAGTGTCCAATGAACGGGAGCAAATTAAGGTGGCAAGGTGGCGCTATAGTAGCAAGTGGAAGCATTTTGAAAAGAGCGCCACAAATTTCATAGGTTCATAGGTTATTATTTATCAAATCACAGTTGACTACGTAACTCAGCACACTTCACTCTGCTTATTACTGCTACATTCATATCATTTCCACTTGCTACACTAGCGCTATTTCGGTGAGTGTTCGAACAATAATTTGCTGTTTACAATTGGACACTTTTTTGACTAATCCCCCATACAAGATGGTATTCCTTAGTTTCTACTTTCCATATATATCGGCAATTTGCCAATAAAAAAAACTCTTTGTTTTTCTAACTCTCGTTTAGTCGGTAAGGGGAATCAAGTCCATACAGCTAAGTGAATTTTTGTTTTTTTTTTTTTAATTTTAATAGTTTATTCATATTTACGTCATTCGTGACACAAAAGTATTTAGTACGATTGCCAAAGCACTCTTGTGTTTTTCTAATGTCTAATATAAGGAGATTATTGTAACCCTACTTTTTCGACCCAATAAAGATTATTATTATTATATGTATCTCCTTTTTATTCACGGGATCTGCCATAGGAAAGATGCCCGGCCCTTTGGAAGCCTTAAATGGGGATATGGATCCAATACGCAAAGGCCTTTGGAGAAATTTAATCTAAATATTGGGATGGGACATATACCCAGGGGCGGCTTTACCTATAGTGAAGTGGGTGCGGTGCACCCGGGCGCCGGGTGTTAGGGGGTGCCGAGAGCCGCTTGGGACACATAGAGCCTCCACTGTAACGCTCATAAATAATTAACATACCAATAAAATGTAGCTGCAATGAAATGCTAGTGTGTGATATGATTAAATCTTCATAATATCACTGTATGATAAGAGTAAATAACGACATGAGACACTAATGAAACTTTGAAATATGTCGTTAGGCGAATTCAAATGATACTAATACATTTACATGAGACACTTAATGTTAGTTAAACAACTTCTACTTTTAATAATATAATTATTAAATGCTTAACTTAGCCAATGCGGGGTCAATATAATTTACTGAAACTTTAGAATTACATTTAACTATCATTTAATGATTTAACTTACATACATACATATCATCACGCCACATCCCTTGCAGGGTAGGCAGAGAGAACAGAGTGCCCGAGAACTCTATCCTTGCATACTTCACTCGCTTCTTCAACATTCATTATTCTCTTCATACACGCTTGCCGGTTTCGGAGACTCTTGACTCCACCTTCTTTTAGTACGTGACCAATCTGGTCTAAGTAGGTGAGTCTCGGTCTCCCCCGGTACCTAAATCCTTCCACTTTCGCATTGTATATCTTCTTAACTAGACGTTCGTTCAGCATTCTTTCCACATGTCCGACTCATCGGAGCATTCCCTTTCACATCTTTACACCAATACTCTCTTTCATACCTACTCGCTCTCTTACGTCGTCGTTGCGAATGCGGTCGGTCAGCCTAACTCCACAGATTTTCCGTAGAGATCGCATTTCAACCGCATTAATTTTGCTTTCATGCTTTTTTCTGCATACCCAACTCTCGCTTCCATATAGTAATGTTGGGACAAGCACTGCGTTATGTATTGCTACACGTGCCTTCTGGCTGAGCTGGTGTTTACCGAGAAGTTGTCCCAACGCTCCGTTCACTCTATTTCCCGCATTCACTCTTCGCTCTATATCAGTGGTGTACCTTCCATCTCGGCTAAAACCACATCCAAGCTATACATATTCATCTACTTGCTCTAGTACATCATTACCTATTTTTACTCTTACATCTGTTCTGGCGTCATCTCTTTCAAAGACCATTATTTTGGTTTTGCTCACATTCACGCGTAGACCCCTTTTCTTACAATCTTCTGACATTGTGTCGACTAGGGTCTGCAGGTCAGTAGCTGACTGTGCCAGCAGGACTGCATTATCTGCATAGAGCAGAGCAATGACCACTGAGTCGCCCATCTGAACTCCCACATTCATATCGTTCAACCTTTGGAGACATTTATCCAGATATATGATAAACAGCCTGGCTGATAGAACGCACACCTGCTTAACGCTGATATTGACGTCAAACCAAGGCGAAAATCCATCGTCCAGGCGCACACAGGCTCTACAGCCCATGTAACTGGACTGCACAGCCCGTAGCAGTTTACAGTTAATACCATACTCCGGTAAAATGTCCCAAAGTTCCTTTCGTACAACCGTGTCAAATGCTCTCCAGATCCACAAAACTGCAGAAAACCCTCTGACTTAGAGCCAGATGCTTCTCCACAATGTTGCGCAGAGAGAACATTTGATCTATGCATCCCCTTCCACTCCTAAAACCTCCTTGTGTCTCACACAGTAAACCATCGGACACCATCCTCATTCTCCGTTCAATAATTTTACCGTACACTTTTGCTGCCACACTGGTCAAGCTTATGGCTCTGTAATATGCGCAGTCATAACGAATTTTAAAGAAAGAGATTTTTAAAGAAAGGCACGATGACTGCGCTATTCCAGTCCCTGGGAACCATTCCCGAGCTCCAACATAAATTGAGGAGCAACGGACACAGGAGCCGCCAAGCTTGATCATCTCGGCAGACACCATATCAATGCCCGCTGCCTTACCATTTTTCAAACTTCTTATCGCCCATTCAACTTCATCCATACTGATGACATTGGAGGACGCCGGTACTGAATGTTGATCTACTAAACCACATGCGACACCGGTGCCAACTCGAATATCCGCATACATATCGCCAAAATATTCACTCCATCGGCTTAACACGTCTTGTGTTTGTGTAAGAATGTTACTTAACTTTTTTTATCGAAGTGTAGGTAAGTTATAGTATAAAGAAGTGTATTTAAATCACAGTGCGCACGAGTAGCGTATGCGAATTACAGGCTCAAATGCGTTGTTGTGACCCTTCGGTCAGCGTCCTCTAGCGGCAAACCCGAAGGTCGTAGCCGAGTTGTACAACAGCGCACCCACACAGCAAAATACTGCTAATAAAAATGTGAACTTCTAAGCGTCCTCTATAGACACACTTTACATTGACAATACAAATCAGCAGACAGCTCGTAGTAAGCGAGCTTACCGCCATCATATCACCCGATAGTTGACGTCTCACTTACCGCATGCTTGCCACGTGCTTGAAGCAGGCGGTCCATGCGGCCACCCTGGAGGTATGTCCCGCCTGCGGGCCTCAGAGCCACAACCTATCGGTGGTCATAGGGTGACCATAATTTCTAAGATACTTGACAGCAACAGGTGCTGGTCGCCGATGACCTCCTTCTGCGAGGAGGTCATCTCCTCGAAGGAGGCCGCGCAGCGGGAACACGAGGCATTTGCATCCGTGGACTCACTCCGTAGGCCAGGGAGGGGCAGGCGCCGTTACGCGCAGCTCCTCTCACCGCCTTGACGGTCGACTGGACGTGGCCAGATGGCCTAGCGCTAGGGTGTCGGGAGTATGACATCAATAGACGATCTCTCCGGCACCCTGTAAAAGCGTGGAAGGGACCGCTGTGGTTTTAGTGGGTATTTTGGTCGAGAAGTCGACCGGCGAGTCCCACACACCCCCTTGTCTGTCACCGGCTTGGGATAGTGCGTAAATGCATTGCATGCGTTAACAAAAAAAAAGGCGGTCCATGCGGTGTACGCACGGAGACTGCTCGTTTGAAGCACGTTGCTAGCTTGTACATTATTGCTATTCTGTATTTTCCTTAGTTAAGCCATTTAGAACAAACGATGATATGTTGTCAAATGAGTGTTGATCCATCTGAAAATATATTAATATTTTTCTATATACGAGTTATAATCTCCATTAAGGAGACGGAACATAAACATGTTTGGCGAGAAAGGTACCACATAAGCATCACACTTCAGGAGTGAGCTATCAAACAACCCAACAAAGGCAATATAAACTTAAAGTTATATTATATGGTTACCATTTAATAAGTTATCTATTACAGTGTATATGATTCGTCTATGGAGGGTAAAATCTAAGGAATACCATCTCAATGTATTAAGAAGTGTCCATTGAACGGGAGCAAATTAAGGTGGCGCTATAGCTACACTAGCACTGTTTCGGTGAGTGTTCGAACAATAATTTGCTGTTTACAAGTGGACACTTTTTGGACTAATCCCCCATACAAGATGTCTCTCCTTAGTTTTTACCCTCCATAGATTCGTCATCAGGCTTCGCTGATCAATTGACAAATACTGTCATTGTCAAATTACAAAAACTATTGTAACATACTGACCACAGACGATAAAATTGAAAAATAAAAAAAAAATGTTTATTATACAAGTCTTGTTACTCTACACCTTGTACTGTACTGCAATATAATATATATATATATATATATATATATATATATATATGTATATATATATATATATATATATATATATATATATATATATATGTATGTATATATATATATGTATATATATATATATAAACAACATTTGTTTTTATTAAAGTTTTAAAGATTATGACCCATAAACCATTCCGATATCCTACAGCTCAACTATACAATGACTGCAAGGTCTTAACCGTTCGACAGTTGTACGTACTCCGTTCAGTGCTTAGAATACATGGTTCTATGCCTCTTGCCGATCCCAACAAACGTAAAAATTATCCGCGAGGTCTTAAACATAATACATGTTTTGCCAGACATCAGTATTACGTTATATCAATTCATATCTACCAAAAAATTCTCAAAGAACTGCATATACTTAATTTAAACAAACACAACCTAAAAAGTAAAGTAACTGATTGGCTTCTAAAACAGGATTACTCAAATACGGAATCATTACTCACATACACTGTGTAACATAAACATACAACCACTAATCACACAATACACACCAATACATACACACACACACAGAGAGACACACACACACGCACAGACACACACACACCCGCACATACCCCGTGCACTGACTATATCTTTATTATTAACTAAATAATCTAAATATAACATTCATATTTTTCTTTTTTATTTTTATTCACTTTTCTTCAGTATACTATTGACTTTTTCCTTTTTAAATATATATTTATTAACCCCGTCTCGTATGATACAGGCTTGACCTAGTTTACGAGACTAAGTTATAATAGTGTTACACATACTGGAAATATCTTAAGTAAATTATTGTAAATTTGTAATGTTTTGACTAAATAAATTATTATTATTATTTCAGATACCACCCCGCTAAATCCATCCGGGGTGACAGAAGAAGCGGCGCGCAACCCTATAGACCCGCCCTGGAATGTACCTCTCTTCGCCGAGTGAGCGGGACACCGGCACCCGATATTTGTCTTCGGTAGCCTTGGATACCTCTCCTGGACAATCTTGATGAGTATCTCGAACGGTCTAAGCAATAGGTTAATGAGAATAGTTCAAATAATCGATTCAAAATTCCTCAAAGTTAAACGTGGTAAAAAATTTAAAACCTTCTCGCTAGAATCTTCAGCTCTTAGACTAGAGATAAAAAATGACAGTGCGGTCTTCAGTGGATTGGTCTATCTAAACATAGGCAGTTAAATAGTTAGATCTCCAAGACTAAAGACACCAGAGACGTTTACTTTCACCCTCTTGAATTATATCCATTTCTTTAATGTGTGATGTCTGCCACTAAATATTCTGTACCGGTGTTCGATTCTGAGGAGTGTCGTGACAAGGAAAATATCTTTATATCTGCCAAAGAAGTTACCGATGTAGTTCAACATATGACCAGGGGTAAATCTCCGGGTCACGACGGTCTCAGCGTTGAGCATCTGCAGAATGCAGGTCCTCACTTGCCTAGAGTATTAGCTACGTTCTACTCACTATGTATTGGTCATTCCTATCTGCCTCAAAACTTGATAAAAACTATAGTGGTGCCAGTACTCAAAAATAGAACGGGTGATATCTCAGATAAAAATAATTTTTAAGATTGTAACATGATCTAACATAGGTTAAGTTTAGTTACTAACAATACTATGGATCTCTGATGTCTGATATAAATAAATTATTATTATTATTATTATTTAATATATGCAATTGTTTGAAAAAAATTGCAAGTATTTTATTACAGATAAAGTGCTAAAGTTTAATAGTAGTGTTTTACATGTATTGTGATTCAACCAAAATGCCAAAACAAATATTTAAATTAATTTTCAGCGCCTAATTAATAGTAATGATTTGACTCAATCACTGACCTTAGTTCTAGAGATGCGAGATACGGCTCACTGAAAAGGAAAAAGAGATATAGCTCTTTTAATCAAAAGAGCTATATCACTCTTTTAGCTCTTCAGTTCATTTAGCTCATATATATCCTGAGTTCATTTAGCTCATCAAGAGAGCTAGCTCTCTTATTGAGTTAGCTCATTTCATTTCAACTCGTTCACGGCTCTAACTCTTTTGAATAGTTCAAACTCTGAACTACGCGATCATTAAGCGATAAGCTTGATATGCATGAGCGTGTAAATTTTGATTGATGATCGCAGGATGAGATATAAAATATATTTATATAAAAAAATAAATAAAATTTAAAGGTCTGTTTGTAATTTAAATTTTTAAAAACAGATTTTCACTAAATGCATATGGGCTGACAGAATTGACTGCGTCCAGTAACAGCTTGCACTGATAACTATTATTATTATTGAATATTGTTATTCAAGGCACTTTCGATCGTCGACTGCTCGCACGACATGACGACGCGAGTAAAAGAGCCGATTGAGCCGTTGAACTATTAACTGAGCTAATGTGAGCTAGATTGAAATCAAAGAGCTAGTTCATTTGTATCTCTCATTCAGGAGCTACCCAAGTCTACTTAGTTCCCTTTGGCTATTAGGACAGATAACAGGACTAAAAAAATGTATGTTACCACAGAAAAAAAGACACTACGTTTATTCGTTACAATAACACTCGTTATTGTCAATGTCAATAATGAATGTCATATTCTCATATTATTTTATTGAGTAGGTAAAACTAGGTAACCTGTATGTATTATTTAGGAATTATCACTGAATACCCTGTTATACTACTATTTATTTATAAGATAATTAATCTATGTTATAACTGTTTATAGAATAATATAGATTATATATTAGTAGTGACCATTTGCCGGTATAGTTTTAATTTTCATGCTATGTCAAAAAGGTAATTAAAATAACGCTATAATCTTCTATTTATGTACATTTCTACATGTTCCTTCTTTAGCCCATATAAATCCAGTCACTCTTGGACACCGGCCTGTTCTCAATAAGGGCGAAAAGACCAAATACACGGATTGTAGCCATTTAATTCGTGTTTTATTTCACATGCTGAGATATTTGTAACACACTCAAAGATATTTGTGTTATGCATCCCTCGTCTTCTTGGGCTGTATATCTATGCATGGATCAGAGGCCTGATCCCTGATCCAATCATAGTAATGTTTTAATAATCTTTAAAGATATCCTAGTAAATTGCAATATGAAGCTATATATGTGGCATGTACTGCCACGAAAACAAAATAACTATCGTTAACAGTTTTTGATTTAGCAGTTTTATATGAACTTAAAAGCTTGTGTGTTTCATCAGAACAATAAGGAATTTCAAATAGAGAGCTTAGCACTGATCATAATAAACTTACAAACACATCTAGGTTTTAAAACCAGAGCACATTCTAAATGTTCAAAACCTTCATTCTTTATAAATATGTCCTTGTTATTTTGCACGTAGTTGTATAGAACATGCATCTCTTTATTAATAGTACTTTATAGCATAACTTAATTTAAAGGTGATCACACAACTTAAAGTAATAAATTTAAAGCTAACCTACTGAAAGAATGCCATAGCATTCTAGGCCATAGCGTAGATATATTTTCTGTAAATTTATTAAAACAAAGTCAGAAGATTAAGGTTCAAAATTGGACAATCTTTAATGTCACAGTAAATTAAAAATTAAATTGTATATGTACAGTTATTATTATAATACCATAATATGTAAATAACACAGTAATTAATTCTTATTTTAACTATTTTAAGTTATTTGTTTCAGCATATTTAGTCAAAATGTGAATATATTAATGAATAATAGTGAATGGTCCATTTCTTGTTCTTATTCCAAACCAAATAATCTTAATTGATAGTCTTATATGTTTCTATAGAAATTGGTAAAATTAAAAAAATTTACATCACCTAAACAAGTTTTACCATAATTAACATTTCAGTGGCATTGTTTAATATTACCTACAAGTCGTGTTGGCATGGCAGACAAAAAGAAAAAAATGTTTACTCCAAAAGTAAGTAATATTCATACAAAGTGCTTTGCTTCACTTTTAAAATTTCTGCATAATTACAATGACCTTTATGCTAAGTGTTTATTTAATAATTATCACTTCATTTAAAGTAAACGTCTATCAATAAGTAAAATGGTTGAGTTTAAAAGTGACATAATCACATTATCAGTTTTATATTATTAATAGTATCTTCTGTAAATTTTGGTAGAATAGGAAAATATATGTAAAGTATACTGTTGTATCATTTTCACCACAACTTGAATCTATACTTTAAATTTATTAGCAGGAAACTACACCAAGAAGACCAGTAATTTTAAAGTCAGATAGAGAAGCCACAAAAGATCCAAGCAAAGATAAACAAGAGAAAGAAAAACAACCAACTATTATATTGAAAACTAGAGAACAAAGTACACCAAAAGAAGAACGACCTCAAAGTCCAAAAACTATAAAAACTTCAACATCTGAACAAGAGGGTGCACACCCATGCAAAATTGCACATAATGAAAGTAAAGAAAAGAAAACTATAGGTACTTATTATTTTTTTATACAGGTAACTTTAAACTAGATAACTAAGTAATAAACTAATATCTACTTGAATATAAAGGATGATAATATATAACCTTCCATGCTTGGTAACTGGTTGGCAACCTCAGTCAGTGTTGGGATTTTCTCAGGCATGTGTTGCTGCTCACTACCTTGTGCCCTTTGTGCTCTTACCCAGTTTTTATAGCTCCTACCGAAAATTAAGTGTGGCTTCATATACCTACTGTATTCTTTAGCTATTATCAAATGGCTGATTTTATTTATATTTTAATTTATTTTGTTAGATAATCAGGGTCACAATTCTATGTGTTAAGGGGCTCAAGAAAATGGTAATGGTTAAATAAAATAAATAAATCTATAGCAGATTGAAAAAGATACAAACATACATATCATCACGCCATATCCCTTGCAGGGTATGCAGAGAGAACCGAGTGCCAGAGAACTCTATCTTTGACAACCTCTTGCATTCCACGTGCCCACCCGGCACTCTGCTCTCCTCGACTCGCCTGACTGGGCAAGGCGTGATGGGTGGCGGCCCCCATCGGGGGGCCTCCGGGGGACGCCCTAACCCGCACTGCGGTACGCATTGGAGCCGGATTAGCAGTCTAACTAGACTGGTAGGGGACGCGACGAGCACGCTCCGGACTATGCCCCCCCATTGAAAAAGATACATGACCGAAATATATTATTATGAGGATAGGAAAGCAATCCCTTATTTTCCCACAGTCTAATATACTGCAAACTTCAAAACAAAATCAAATACATGATAGCAGCAAGTGGTATTGGGATAGCAAATGAAGACAGTTCTTTTTGTATTAAACTTAGAATAAAATAATTGTGGGTGCTATATACCTTTTGATGTCACAATACATAGCCATTATGTTACTGAAGGTTAACCAGAAAGTACCATTGTCATGTAGTGTTTACTAGTTTTAGTTTATCTTTTTTTCTTTAAATTTTGATAGTCATCAATTTTACATTATTTTTGTTTGTACTGTTATTAATGCTATTAAAATTACTGAATTTTTATTTCAGAACAAAAACCAAGCCCTCCATTAAAATATTTGACAGAACCAATAAAGCTTTTAGATGAAAACTTGGAACTAAACACTGCAGCAATGGAATATCTCCATGATTCCAGTACTAACTATTTAGTTGTTGGCATTATTGGTATTATTTTAATGTTAATAAGTCTTAAATATCAATCTTTAATTCCTCTATATCTCACTCCAATATCCAACTACTGTCTGGACTGGACTGACGGACTGATAGACTGGACCAACCTCTGTAGATTGTGATTCATCAGAGCCATGGTTTATGATAATAATATTCCTCTCATGTCTAGAACATTGTTAATCTACTAAGGGTCTAGTGAACTGACTAGCCATATTTCGCCAATTCCCATATCGAGTTAAATATTGGATATACCACCATATTTCCAATACCTGGCCAATCGATATGGGAATTCATTAAGGGAGTTAAAAGAGCTCTTTGTACGAATAATGAATTAATTTTCTATGGTATATTTTCAGTCTTTTCTGTGTGGTGATGAAGTAATAATACAATTCACCACCCTATTTCTTGCCTGTGGGAGTTGTTGAAAACAATTAATGGATATGATGCACAAATGGCGTAGTGGGTTAAGATACCCACTGTGCTAATGCCCGTTGATACAATTCTCATGTAGTACAATATTTTGTGAACAATTAATGGATATGATGCACAAATGGCGTAGTGGGTTAAGATACCCACTGTGCCAATGCCCGTTGATACAATTCTCATGTAGTACAATATTTTGTGAACAATTAATGGATATGATGCACAAATGGCGTAGTGGGTTAAGATATCCACTGTGCCAATGCCCGTGGATACAATTCTCATGTAGTGCAATATTTTGTGAACAATTAATGGATATGATGCACAAATGGCGTAGTGGGTTAAGATATCCACTGTGCCAATGCCCGTTGACACAATTCTCATGTAGTACAATATTTGTGAACAATTAATGGATATTCATAAAATCCGATTACGAAATGAAAAATGATGTCGCAAGCGGGATTCGAACCCGCGCCTATTGGGATTCCGGCCCAATCGTGCTGCCACTACACCACCGCGACTAATTGTAGGACATGCAAATTTCATTTCGTATTGTATTTACGTCTTAAGGTGACGGTATGCTATCTACCCGACAATGTTTACACATTGTTATAGGCTTAATACTTCAAACTTTACAGTTAGAATTGTATTAAACGATGACACAACCTTGTTATTTAAATTACTGAAATTTAGCATTTAATATGCTTAATTATTTATAAAATCCGATTACGAAATGAAAAATGATGTCGTGTAAACATTGTCGGGTAGATAGCATACCGTCACCTTAAGACGTAAATACAATACGAAATGAAATTTGCATGTCCTACAATTAGTCGCGGTGGTGTAGTGGCAGCACGATTGGGCCGGCATCCCAATAGGCGCGGGTTCGAATCCCGCTTGCGACATCATTTTTCATTTCGTAATCGTATTTTATAAATAATTAAGCATATTAAATGCTAAATTTCAGTAATTTAAATAACAAGGTTGTGTCATCGTTTAATACAATTCTTACTGTAAAGTTTGAAGTATTAAGCCTATAACAATGTGTAAACATTGTCGGGTAGATAGCATACCGTCACCTTAAGACGTAAATACAATACGAAATGAAATTTGCATGTCCTACAATTAGTCCCGGTGGTGTAGTGGCAGCACGATTGGGCCGGAATCCCAATAGGCGCGGGTTCGAATCCCGCTTGCGACATCATTTTTCATTTCGTAATCGGATTTTATAAATAATTAAGCATATTAAATGCTAAATTTCAGTAATTTAAATTAATGGATATGATGCACAAATGGCGTAGTGGGTTAAGATATCCACTGTGCCAATGCCCGTTGATACAATTCTCATGTAGTACAATATTTTGTGAACAATTAATGGATATGATGCACAAATGGCGTAGTGGGTTAAGATATCCACTGTGCCAATGCCCGTTGACACAATTCTCATGTAGTACAATATTTGTGCGATACACAAATTATTGTTTAAAGTTGAATGTGTTCCTTAAATTGTATGTTTGTAATGTACCCCGCAATACAAAGGACTATTGCCTTAGTGCAGGATGTTATCTTTTTATAAAAATAAGAAAAAAAGTAATATAACTTCACCACAAGAGAAAGGAAACTCGAAATAAATTCTTATACCAATCTATCTGATTATGGTAAGCTATGACATGTAAACGATCCGTGATGGCACCTAACCCAAAACTGGACGAGGACAATAGGAAACTAACAACTATTACAATATTTTATAAATAATACTAATTTTTTAAAGAGAAGGAAAACTTGAAGCAATACACTATACTAACACGTCTGACCAGCGTGGTATACTAGGTCAATTTCCCTCCTATTATAGAGGAGGTTCGACCCAAACATTGGGACATATCTCATATATGAGATATGTCCCAATTTTGGGGTCGAACCTCTTATTAGTCATCATCTCATTTATGAGATGATGAATTCTTTAATCAATTTTAGTTAGGTAACTAACGCTTGCATCAAGAGGATCCAATGAATTTGCCATGGTTTTCAGATGATACAATCAAGCGTAAAAGCATGAGCTATTGGAAAAAAAATAACCTGCAGTTGATAAAAATATTTATTTACAGGTACTCAAGGTGTGGGCAAATCTATGATATTAAATTTAATTGCAAATAACATACATGACCAGAATCTTTGTTCTCAAATACTTAGCTCCCATGAAATACCAACTGAAAATACATTCGAAAGTGGTGGTTCGGAAAACCAATTGGAATGTATAGATTTCATAAGAATGCCCGAGTCGAAGGATCAAGAGAAAATGGACAGTATATTCAAATTTAAAATGCAAAACATAGAGCAGATAGAAAGAAGTGTTCATTGTACAAAAGGTAATATGGTCAGCTACATTAGCATCTTACTTCTCAGTCTATGTATATCCCATTTTTCACGCAACCTTTTGTATAGGTGGAACCTTATGCCCTAAATTAGCATACTAAACCACACTAGCTAGTTAAGATGGCACAGGATTTTATTTTTTTTTTTAATTTTTAAGTTTTCCATTTTTTTCAGTGTCCATTTTTTCTGTGATGCTGCTTAGATCCCATTAATAGATTTTTACGATTCTGGCGAAAAGGTATGGTGAAAATTGTATTCTTATACCATCACCACATGGAAACAACGTTTATTGCCAACCACAGCTGATTACGACTTCTTCAGTTTATTCTTTGCCACATTTTTTTTTAATTCTCTCTTATATAGCGGCACTTGTGTGCTGTGAACGCAGAAATCCCGTTATTGGGAACAATCCTCCTCTAAAATTGTCCATATTGACCTAATGGACTTGAAATACTACCAACGTTTACATTGCTAGTGGGTGTCGTAAAAGACGACTAAGAACTTTACATCGATCTGGGTCATCGCCATTTGATGCCGTCTGGTCAACATTACATTCCTAAAGAGACGTCAGGCAGGCGGCTGCTTATAAAATTATTGCCAAAACTTCTGTAATAAATACAATGGTACATGGGTACATAATGCATCGACTCCCAAGTAATTGGTATAAGAGCATCAATGATGATGATGGGAATTGACTTGATGGACTAGCAATGGGTTTATATATAGATCAACTTCTCTTGTAATCATGACAAATGTTTCGATCCCTCAGTTGTCTATTATGATATCCGCAAGAAAACTACGGAGCATTGTAGTTTCATACCATTACCACAAGTTTTATATTATAACTAACAAACTGAGCCCGTTGGTTTGATCGTAGATGTCGATATACCGCAGCGCCCGCCTAGTGGAAAATTACATCAATGAGGGTAGCATATAATAGACATGTGTAAGTAATGCGAGTAATGCATCACACGTAATATTACCCGACCACGTACTGTCATATTACACATTGCGCGACTAAACATGACATGACATTAAACATGACGCCGAACACTCGTGTACTGTTCTGTATTTCTGCAATGTTCGGTAATTTGGTAATGGTAATCTTCTCTCAAACGCGCCGTGTGTCTTTTCGGGAGAGTGAGAGGGATAGAACGACTGCACCGCGCTGCGCCTGCGGTCGATAAATATTTATTTTGAGCTCTATTTGCAGAACATTAAGGCTTATATTAAATGAAATGTCATGTGTGATGTTTGAAGTGATGGAAAAATGTAATATTACGAGGCACGAAATGTAATGCCATATAACATCACTTCGCGAAGTACTGTTTCGCGCATGTCTAGCATATAAACCTTCTTTTATGAAAATATACATATACCTACATACATAATATTATCCGTGTGGTGATGGAGTGAGAATACAATTCACCACCTCCTATCTTACCCGTGGATGATCGTAAGAGACGACTAAAGGATATAGAACGCATATAACATCTATGCAAGAAAAGGAAAACTCGAAACAAAACCCTATACCAACACGTCTGACCAGCGCGGTATAGTAACGGCGGAGGCCCCAGCCCAACTGTGGGACATATGGGCTGTGATGATGATGATGATGATGACATATACATACTAATTTTCATAATGATCAGTCAAATAGTTTCTGAGTTTAGCGATGTCATATATTATACAAATATCCTCTTTTATAGATATAGATTTTATTTTTGTGAATTCTATATTACTCAGTATGTATATTATAAACGAAAAATATTTAAAATGTTTCAGGTGTCGATATGTATATAACAAACGATCGTATTATATTACTGGATTGCCAAGCTTTATGGTCACCGTCTTTGCTCGACGATGCTAATACAACCATTACCGCTCGAAGCGCTAATGTAGTGACCGTGGACTGTCTCCAAATAGCTTCATACCTCATGGCCATCTGCCACGTGTTAATTGCAGTACAGGATTGGTTCACAGATTATAATTTATTAAGGTATAGTATTATTTTATAACTAGCTTAGCTGATTAACTCTAAGGTTTTGTAATTCGTAGAATTTATTTTCTCAATGTTACACGGATTAAAATAATATAGGAAATAATTCCTATAAATGACATATAAATGTATCTATCATTTAAAATCATATGATTTGAACTTGAGTTTACTAAAAAAAATCTACGCAAGAAGCACTTATATATGTATAGCATTGCCAGAATTCATAGTTTTGGTTAACTTTTCCTAATATTTCATTCAATCAAAACTTTATTTAGATATGAATAATGAAATTTAGCATTTAACATGTTTGATTATTTATAAAAAATTGATTAGCGAAGCGAAATATGAATGTCACACATGGGACACGAACCCACACCTATTGGAAATCCATTCCAAATGTGTTACTACTTAAACCAGCCGTGAGCTGTCATATGACATCCAATTTCTGGCTCGTATTATATTTTCGTCTTTTAAAGGAGACGTGTGCCATCTACCTGACAATGTTAAAACATTATATAGATGTCCCTGTCCCATGCGTGACATTCATTTTTCGCACGTAATCAAGTTTTTATAGATAGAATATTTAAAAAAAGAGAATTAGCCAAATCGATTTTGACTCTGTCCAGTGATGTGGTTATTTGTTGTTCTAGTAGTGGTTCTTCTAGTAGTTATATGTAGTTCCTCCGATGGCATCAGTATGGATGAAGTTGAATGGACGATAAGAAGTTTGACAAATGGTAAGGCAGCGGGCATTGCTATGGTGTCTGCCGAGATGATCAAGCTTGGTGGCTTCTGTGACTGGGAGGCGTTCCTGTTGCTCCTCAATTTATGTTGGAGCTCGGGAATGGTTCCCGGGGACTGGAATAGCGCAGTCATTGTGCCTTTGTTTAAAAACAAGGGTTCACGTTATGACTGCGCAAATTACAGAGCTATAAGCTTGACCAGTTTGGCAGCGAAAGTGTACGGTAAAATTATTGAAAGGAGAATGAGGATGGTGTCCGATGGTTTACTGTATGAGACACAAGGAGGTTTCAGGAGTGGAAGGGGATACATGGATCAAGTGTTCTCTCTGCGCAACATTGTGGAGAAGCATCTGGCTCTAGGTCAGAGGGTTTTCTGCAGTTTTGTGGATCTGGAGAGAGCACTTGACACGGTTGTACGAAAGGAACTTTGGGACATTTTACCAGAGTATGGTATTAACGGTAAACTGCTGCAGGCTGTGCAGTCCAGTTACATGGGCTGTAGAGCCTGTGTGCGGCTGGATGATGGAATGTCGCCTTGGTTTGACGTCAACATCGGCGTTAAGCAGGGGTGCGTTCTGTCAGCCAGGCTGTTTATCATATATCTGGATAAATGTCTCCAAAGGTTGAACGATATGAATGTGGGAGTCCAGATGGGCGACTCAGTGGTCACTGCTCTGCTCTATGCAGATGATGCAGTCATGCTGGCACAGTCAGCGACTGACCTGCAGACCCTAGTCGACACAATGACAGAAGATTGTATGAAAATGTGTCTACGCATGAATGTGAGCAAAAGCAAAATAATGGTCTTTGAAAGAGATGAAGCCAGAACAGATGTAAGAGTAACAATAGGTAATGATGTACTGGAGCAAGTGGATGAATTTGTATATGTTGGATGTGGATTTAGCCGAGATCGAAGGTACACCACTGATATAGAGCGAAGAGTGAATGCGGGAAATAGAGTGAACGAAGCGTTGGAGCAACTACTCGGTAGCAACCACCTCAGCCAGAAGGCACGTGTAGCAATACATAACGCAGTGCTTGTCCCAACATTACTGTATGGAAGCGAGAGTTGGGTATGCAGAAAAGAGTATGAAAGTAAAATTAATGCGGTCGAAATGCGATCTCTACGGAAAATCTGTGGAGTTAGGCTGATCGATCGCATTCGTAACGACGACGTAAGAGAGCGAGTAGGTATGAAAGAAATTATTGGTGTAAAGATGCGAAAGGGAAATCCGATGAGTCGGACATGTGGAAAGTATGCCGAACGAACGTCTGGTTAAGAAGATATACAATGCGAAAGTGAAAGGATGTAGGTACCGGGGGAGACCGAGACTAACCTACCTAGACCAGATCGGTCATGTACTGAAAGAAGGTGGAGTCAAGAGTCTACGAAACCGGCGAGCGTGTATGAAGAGAATTATGAATGTTGAGGAAGCGAGTGAAGTATGCAAGGATAGAGTTCTCTGGCACTCTGTTCTCTCTGCCTACCCTGCAAGTGACATGGCGTGATTGTCTGTATGTATGTATGTAGTAGTGGTAAGGCAACACTGTTGACTGTTTTCTGACTATAACCGCGGGCCGGTCTGTCCGGGGTAGTACTACATTCTCGCAGAAAATCGACATCTGAGCAATGACAATATGCTTCGTTCAGTGAGCAAAAGTGCCGGTAGCCCAACTTTCTGGGTGGGTTTAGGTTGGTCGGCCTAGCTGTACCGTTAGTATTGCAAAGGTCCTTAAGTGGTAGTAACACTTATCATCAGGTGTGCTGCATGCTTGTTTTTTTTTTTAGTTTTCACCATATGCAATGAAAAAAATGTCACACACATCTTTACTAGCTTAATATAAGTTTAAACGATGTTAATTAGTGTTATACAAAATTTTTATTAAACCCTAAAAAATGCTCACTAATGAAAACCGGCAATGATGCAATAAAAATTAGACTTTTCTTATTTTTGTAACAAGTGATTGAATAAGAATACAATAGCCGCCACATTTTGCTGGATGGAATGCTTTTTTTTTTGCTGAATGGGAATCGTAAAAATCGCCTAAAGGTAACCAGTAGCTATCTCCTGGCAAACGTGTACTAGTGTAATCGCCAACCAGCCTAACAAACGTGGTAATTTCTTGAATAAGGAGAGGCATACGTCCAGCAGTGGATGGCAAAAGACTGGATGATGAACATATTTCCCAGGAGTACCATGTGAATCAATTAAGATAGATCCTTATACATTTCATTCTTTTTCTTTTATTTTTATTGCTCTTGGTGCCAAACGAGCAAGCAGCACACCTGATGGTAAGGATTACTGTCGCCCATGGACCTTTGCAATACCAGGGGTAAGCTAGGCCGCTACCAAAGAAAATCCTAAACCCACCCTGAAAGTTAAGCTTCCGTCTCTTTCGCTCACCGAACGAAGCATAGCAGCACATTGCCACTGCTCAGAAGTCGATTATTTTGCGAAAATGTGGTACTACCCCGGACGGACGGCCTGCGGCTGTTGACAGAGTCGCCCTACCACTATATTCTTTCTCGTAGTATTGTAAAAACCTATTAAGCGCTATAAATATAGCAAGAGAAGTCCAAGAAAATCCAAGTGAACCAAAAGAAAAAGATTTCAGGCCATAGTGAGCTATAAAAATAAATTTCTGTCTGATCAAAAGAGAGATGAATTAGGTACATTCATGCGTCTTAACTATTGAAGCTATATAAACAAATTTCACATATTTTATGTATTAGATGTTGGTCTAATTTATACCATATTTCAAAACCGAGATGAAATAACCTATTTGTCAGGTACATTCAAGCGGCTGAGATGTTGAAGCCATCGTTATCTGCCTCGAACACGCTGCCTAGCACGCAAGATGGTTCGGAATCAACGAATGATGGGGAAAGTCATCCACATTTATTGTTGCTACATAATAGGTGCCAACTCGAAGATTTTACACCAGATTCTGTTGCTATTATGCAGGATCTGTACAGGTAACTGTTTCTAGTTCGATATAATATAAAGGGCAGTCCTTTTATAAATCAATGTGCTTTATAAAGGGATTACTCAGCAATTCGTTAATAAAACATTTTTATGCAATTTATTGAACCAGTCATTATTAATTTACTTTTTAGGAAAGCATTCCAAAAGTCCAATCTGCAGCTGAACTCGGGCATGTACCTATACAGCGATACAAACAAGAACGGCCTGAACGTCGACAGCGTATGTAAAGGTTACAACGTCGATACTTGCGGCACACCTATTAATTTATTTCTACTTCCAGAAATATATAGTGACTTTGGTATGTTCAAACTTTGATTTATGTACGACACTTTTTCGAGAATAGTAATCTAATCATCCTCCTAAGGTCTTTATCCGGTAGTATAAAGATTGGGGGTCATGATTAACCTCCTTGAGAAAGAAATTGACAAAAAGACGACACCCAAGTGTTCGTTATCCTTAATCCTATAAAGATAGACAAAGATGTAAATTATTATGAAAGGTAACGCCAAGGCGATTTGTATAGTTTTGTAAAAATCATTATATTTTCAACTTTACACTGTAATTATACTAGATGCTTTGCCTTCCTGAAACCTTAATTTTCTTGAAATAAACTACTTACATTGTTATATATAACCCTCGAAGCCAGAATTATATTTTCGATACGAATCAAATGCACACTTAGTATTTTTAAATGTATAATAAATTGCTTATATTTTTTTCCAACCAAAATATAAAGTATTCTTGTAAAGTTTATTACCTGCAAAAAATACTTCTGCATGAATTAATATAAAATATTTCCCTGTACTGACCGACTGAGAATGAGTAATAGAGTTCGTAAGAGATAATTAAGGGATGAAAACCGATAACTGCAAGAGCAGACGAAACACAAAACAAGCCAAACAGTCTAAACAATGTAGCAGCGTAAATAGTACGTAGAATAATATTAACATTATAATTTAAAATCCTGATAATTTAAAACCCTGATATGATAATAGTATTTAATATTCACAGATAACCGTGAAATTTATAGAGGCCATCCTCCTTTCGAACAACTAGCAAAACGTCTCCGCTGGATGATCCTAGGCGTAAATAGACATCAAATAACTAACGTACCAAATTTATCAGAAAGAGGATGGTTCCACTATTGCAGCAAAGCTTGGGAAACTATACGAAAGTGCACTTTTTTCATGGAATACGAACGATTCCTACCTTGAACACGCTAATCGCAAGTGAAGATTTTATCTTTTAAACGTGCGAATAGATAACTGGACACCTGCGCGCTATCTGCCCGCAGCTGCAATGATAAAACATGATAAATTAATGAAATATTTTAATTCTATACAGGCGAATAATCTTTATAGTTATAATAAACAATCTGTTATTGGTTATTGGACCCAATAAATGCTTAGTAGTTATTATATGTATTTTTATTATCACTGGTAAACGCTATCTATCAATGGTTTACGTCTCTGTTCAGGTGGTTTATAGGCATGTTGATATACGCTCGCTAAACGCCAATGTTCAGGATATCCAGTCGCATTCGCGTCGCGCCAAATAGTAAACGGTGGCGCTAATGTTGGTATAGTATAAGACTTCTTAGTATAAGGATGTCGCATTTTAGGTATTTTCACTCCCTTGGAATCTGTAGAACCAGTTAAGCTCTGTACTGAATTAGGATTACCTGCTTTAAACGCGAATTTATAGTCCTCTTTCTGTTTCTTATCTTGAGATAATTTTACTCCATTGCAGGACAAACAATTCTTATGTCTAGTATTTGATAAATCACTATCTTTCGTTGAGCGTCTTGAGCATTGTTGGGAAACATTAGGCGAACTGTGACGCAATTTCCCTTGCGCTAATGGAGTTTTCTCATATGACTCTAAACTATGCCGATTACGATGTACATCAATGTTTGTTTTATTATTCCACGTGCCTTTTACAGGCTCTAATTTATCTGGTCTTGTGTCATCACTAGACTTGCGACTTATTTCACTCGGCGTACCACAGCCATGAATGCCATCACATCCTGGTTCCTTAATTGACTGACTGGAGCTTTTTCTACTAGATGACTTAGATCTAGGCTTATCGTTAGTATTCGCATGCTGGGGACAATGTTGAACATCACAAGAATCCGGTTTCTTTTCCTTCGACATATCCTTTTCAAAATATGGGACTGGATGGCGCCCAATATCACTTAACACGCGATTTTGATTAAAAATTGCATTTGTCTGTCCAGTAGGGCTATTATCCATTTCTTCTTTTGGTGTGTGTACCATTGTAAATACCGCTGGTGCTTTCGAACCGTTTGAACCATCTATATGCTTAGGTGGTCTTGGTTCTCTTTTAGGATCATCCGGTCTGAAATCCCAACAAATAGCTAAGTCCATGAGTGACATAGGTTTTTTGTTTTGCCCTCCTAAATCAGGAGCAGATGTTGCTGGCCTCGGCATATTATCTTTATCGTTATCTGTTTTTCTTGGATCGCTAGTTTTTGGTCTATGAACCCGCATTTTCGTGCAGCACGTAGGACCTGATGCTCCGTAGCCTTTCCAACCAATAGCATAAGGTTTCACAATTATATCAGAATCCCGATGTTCACCAATTTTTGTCATATTACGATATCCTAAAGTATCAGGCAACGGTTGATGTTCTAGATTTCCGACGTGCATTTTCTTAGCAAATTGAAAATTTCGTGTCACGTTAACGTAAGGTAACTTCGGCGTTGCACTTGTATTTACGTCTCTCATATTCTGTCTAGTTCGTTCATTTTTCTTAGCATTTTCAGCTACTTTATGCCAAAACTTTTCGGTATCATCCTCTTGCTGTCCGTGTAATTTTTCGACGGCGTCCTTGACTAAAATATCGTGAGTATCGTGTCTCTTATCAGGATCGGTTAGTGCACCTGGGATGTAAGGCCTATGACCATTAATATCTACTGGTTTAATTTTTACATTTAAATTCAAAGGATCTTCCTTTTCATTTACTTCTTGCCCGGGGTCGTCAACTTTTTCTACTAGTTCTCTGTCAATTACTGTGTCTTTGTTAGAATCAGGTTCCTTTACAGACATGTAAAAATTTTTATTAACATTTTAACATACTCCGAAAATTATTGAACATAGTAATAATTTAAAGTTTAAACATTACTAAATGTGCTTCAATTATTCGAGTGATATCATAATATTTTTCTTTGGGTGCTTGTGATATATGCATTTATGTGGCTGAAATAATAAAATTAAAGCATAATCATAAAATGAAATGTAAAAGAAACAACTTCTACGGATAAGGGTTTTGATTGATAAAAAAATATAATATTACAGCTACTTAGAAGTAACTACATTAGGTACGTACCCATACTACGTGACCTGTCCAGGAGGGAGGACAAATACTACGCTTCAACAAAATTTCATGCAGAGGGAAAGGGTTAAATTTGCGACAAATGGGTTACATACTATGAGTGAGTTGACTTCTAAGCTTTGCTAGCTTCTTAGAGCCCTATCACATTTCAGTTATAAATTATGATTCTAAAATTGCACAATAATAGCTATAGCTATTCAATGACACTCCCAAGAGAGAATACATGTGAGAGACCCACCCATCGACCTTCCTATCTATGTCTACTATAGTAACATGGGCCTCCCCAGTGGAATATAATGTCATAATCAGTTTAGTAAAGGATTTGGAGATTGCAGATAGAGTTTTAAATTTCACAAGAGATACTGCTGTTTAAGAATACTATGCAAAAGTAAAGGTTGTCGTCATATTTTATTCTCAAACCGTTACCACATGGAGAATACTTGTGCTTCTATGCTTATCCACTTTACATTTATTTACAAAATAAATGTAAAGTGCGTAAGTATAGGGCACAACTTCACTGGTCTACAGCACTAGTCATATCAGCAGTTTTGTGTTTGTATGATTTATCAACATATAAAAGGATCCCTTCTGTAAGTTGATATAGATTTTTTAATAAAAAAAGAGTCATCATTCTGCTCTTATCCCAATTACTTTGGATCGACACAATAAGTACACCTTTCCCATTGTACATATTGCAAAAGTTATTCGCTATAGTTTCGTGATCGGCCACCAGTCTGACTTCAACCCTCCTTAGGAATGTAATTGACCAAACGACCCAGGTGGAGTTAGCCCAGGTCGATATAAAGCTATTACGATATCCACGAGAAAATTAAGGGTTGTTAGTATTCGTAGCCGTTACCACCCAGCAGCAATAAAGAAAACACTACACCTACAAAAGCATACTAAAACTATTCGGCAAGTTGCGTCTATTCAAGAATAATTTACTGCTACACTTCTAATTCTATTTACTTAAAGCTCTAATCGAGAAACTAAAAGGTCTTACGAATAAAAGAACAAATATAATTTATTAAATTTCGTTTTCAATGAGATAAGTTATTAATGAAATACGTATGTTCTGTTTTTTTAATTATCAGAATGAAAATATTTTATTTCAATGATTTTATGAGATAAAAGCCAAAATAGTAGCAAAGCAATGTATACTAACATTTTATTTTATTACTTTGTACTGTATGCTTTAATTTAACTTAATGACAGAAAATTCGGCTACAGTCTCACTATATTTATCAGTCACAGACAAAATGATAGATACTCGTAGTTAAACAAAGTTCCAAGGTAAAGTTTGTAAACTATACACCGATTCACGAAATCACGCTACTACAAGTATAAACACGTTTCGCGGACAACGTATCTATGGCAAAATACACGTATAATCTCATTCACTTACTTGGAACGTCTGTGGGTCCTGCGATTCAGTCTGAGCTACATCTTTCTTAGGTTTGGCGCGTTTACCACCGCGCAAGCGTACCGCTGCTACCGCCTTCGGTCTTTGTACGCGAAGATTCAACCAATCCGGAAATCTTCCATCTGGAGGTTCTTTTGCCAATTCTTCCGCTGGTGCGAGACAGACATATTTAATGTTTTTTGAGTTTAAAGATATAGAAATTACTCATTCACGTTTAAGTTACACGTTCATTCATTAACCTAAATACAATTTTGCAAACTTAAAATATGATAGGATTCGCGTGTTCTTTTATTAACATGCAATCGATTTTAAACTTAATTTATGGTTATGCAGTTAGTATGCTAATAATGGAATATACAGAAACAGGTACTTCGGTAACTACTGCGTAGCACGATATTTTTGGAACATAGGAAGTGTTTTGCGTGCATGTTGACAAATAAACGAACGAAGCTTTATGACTTTCTTGCAAGGACGAACAAGAATGGCACAATTTAAATAATCGGTAGAATGTTTTATTAGTCTATAAACACACGTTTGCTTACCGACTTTTCTGGTTATTTTTCTTGGAAGATCCCACGTACCGGTATAATGTCCGAAACATCGGGAAGTACCTCGAGGTGCACCAGGCAGAAAATGTCCATTAAGATCACATATGGGTTTAGGATTTGGTCGGTATTCTAATGGCCGAGCTCGCGTTGGCGCCCACCGTGGTACCTGCCAGTTGCCTAATCGCTTTGGTGTAGCTTCTCTGTTAAACTATAAAAAATATATTTCAGTTTGTCAGTTTGAAAAATATATCTTTGGAGCTAAAATAAAATACATTGCTAGGAGAGTTATATTTCTTAAAAGTTAATGTGAAGTACAATAACGAATCTTGCGCTGGGTACTTCTTTAGAATTAAAGTATCTTGGGATCATACACGTTTCATATACGAGTCTTCTTCGCGAGGAAGGAAAAATTGGTCGACAATACCATGTCCTCCAGACGGGTTTTATTTTAATTTGAATTCACTTTCTCTTGGAAGCATGTTAACTGTTTATTTGTCATTTACACGATGCTACAAGACATCAATTCAAATAAGGCGCCATTATATTATACATTTATGAAGTACCCACAAGATTGGTTCAACATTATAAAACAATATTAATTTTAAGTACCTTCCGTCTCTCTGTAATCAGTCATTGAACGAAATACATCATTTTTATATTGCCGTAAAGAATTATTTAATTTTCAAGCCTAATATTCCCCAACATTAACTGCTTGTCTCTTACGACAAACCTTAGGGCTTGTGGCAATAAACAATATAGTTGTTAAGGAGTACCTAAAATTTCCAATTTCATTTCACGTTATTATTTGATGAACCTAACACGTGTTTGTGGTAAATATAATACACACGTGTCTCACGCATTTTTAATATTAAACTTGCTCTTAACTTTTGTAATTATAATTTTATACCCTTTACGGTGACAATAGTAAGTACCATAAAAAAGTATCAAACTTATAATAGATTGCTTTAAAGTATAACAAAAGCGTTACACATTGTCCCATTGATCAGGTGTCAAATCACCCCCCGTTGTGCAGGGTGTTATAATAATCATATCCTCAACAAAGGGTTGCAAATTGTTATTTACCCCATACATCACACACTCATTTGACTAAATTATAAATGCTCGCCATAATTTAGAATTATCTTGTCATATAGTTTTTATACAATATATTACGGACTTCTATGCAATAAAATTGAATAAAAAAAAAACATTTCTCTTTAAAAAAATTAATCTAAACTCGACTTCATCAGATCATTACGAAATTTAAATGGCATCAGTTCAGAATATTTCTCTTTCAAAAAAAATCCCAAAAAACATCCGAATTGAGAAACTAATATTTTTTTGAAGTCTTTTGAAAATACCAAAGAAATTATTTTGCTCGTCTTAGCGAAAGGGGATATGTAAGCTCTCGCCGTTTAGATTTGTATAAGAGCGAAGGAATATCGGATATTTTTTAACTGGTGAATGTATCTGTTTAATGACGGATCCGTTTCTTCTCCCGCGGATTAGGTACAAGTTAAGGGTACTGCAAAGTGCCTAAAGTAAATCATCCAAAGTAAATAAGATATATCATATTTGTGTTATACCCAAATAGCCGTGGTCTTCTACCTAATTAGCCTTGTGAACCGCATACCCAGTATGCGATCAAATGATAGGTTACCAAAAAAAAGGATATAAGGTGAAAGAAGAAAACACCGCCATAGTGTTAAAACGACTGCAACAATATTTCCTAGGAATATCGAATACTGATTCTTATTTTCCGATAAGAATACACCAACCATCTAGAAAATAAGTTTGCTAAAACTGTGGGTAGTGACAAAACTAATCCAAACTTTGAAAATTCACAAGCTCATTAGCACACTATTGATAAAACGGACGTACATATTAATAATAATAATGAATTCCTGATAAATAAAAAAATCCTATTAATCCATTAGAAAATTACGCGATAACTTATATAATTAAAGAATAAGAAAACAACAGGAAATATGGTAGCTATCTCTAAGATTAGACTATTGTCTAAATTAGGAACTTGTGTTTCAACCATCGCGCCGCCGCCGTCCGTGTTTTCTCTATCAATTATTAAAATCACATCAATTCTGGTAGATATAAACGTAAAACTATTAAGGTTAATTTGTCACATGGCGTGTTACGTAATACCAACCATTAATTCCGTGTCCCTGAACTTTATCATTAGTCAAGACCAAAGTCACATAGTCCCATACACGTAGCTTTTCAACTTTGTTATATAATCCGGAGCAATTTATATGTTCATCATTCTTCAACGCTACTACTAATATAGAACTCTATTGTTGATTAGTTAGCTTGCTCTATTAGCAAAGAAAATGTCATGAGGAAACTTGCATATTTGGCAGATTTGGAATAAAACTATGTCAACGAATTTTGTCGTATTACCTGTTTTTTTGTTAGCTCCTAGATTTCTAATATTTTCAGCATCAGTGATCACGGAAATTATGGTAAGTCTAATGTCCAATGTATCATAACACGTCAATGGTTAATCTGTTTTAAATAACGATACACAAAAAACCATAAACACCGATTTTCCTTGTGGTGACGGAATAAAAATACAATTCACCAGCCACTATCTTACCCGTGGCTACTCGTAAGGGACGATTAAAGGACATAAAACGCATATAACATCTATGCAAAGAAGAACTCACCAAACAAAATCCTATACTTACCAACACGTCTGACCAGCGTGGTATAGTAGGTCATTTTCCCTCCCATTATGGAGGAGACTTGAGCCTAACAGATTATGAAACAACGATACAGTATGCCTGCCTTTTGCAGAATACGTAATGAAAGGTTGCACAAGTTTTTTGACATTCGTCTAACAATCCATGTCACCAAATGGTCCCGCTGAGTGTGATATGAATAATCAACTAAAGTTCTTGTGGTTTACCATCTAAATCGCAATTGCTGCTTGCTATTATGTGAAATAATGTTAAGCAATAAATTTCTTTTTTTAAGAAAAAAATATTATTAATTGGTAAGAACGTTTATATCTATAGTTATTGCGATGAAAGACCCGATATCTTTGCGTACGTATTATCCACATTCACGGTGCTATCAAACCAAAGTTCTCCAGCAAAAAAATAAACATTGCACTATTTATTTGTTTACTCCGTTGTCAGGTCAGCTGTGTTGTGCTGGCTACGAACATTGCTCATGGCTGTCGTAAAAGACAACTATGAACTCTTTGCCAAACTGGACTGTCTCCATCACAGGCGGCCTACTCAACAGCTACATTCCAATGGAGGATTGACGTTAGACAGGCAGGGCCAGTCATAAATCTATTGCCAGTTTAACTTTGGCAATATATACGATGGAAGAAGTGTAATTGAGATAAGAACCAGATGATTGATTTATTGTGACGTGGTGACGGTTTAAGAATATATTGCATCACCTCTTACTTTCTTGTTGGAATATACATGTATTAAATCGAAAAAAAATAAAATACACTTACTATCGAAGGCAAATACAACGAGGCAATCTCACCTCGAAGGTTACACACCTTCAATACTTATCAAAATCACACTAAGCCATCACCAATTAGATACAATTTTTTATGTAATTTTGATGATGATGTTTTAACACCCCAGCCCTATAAGTTTTATTGTTAGGCTCAGGTCTCTTCCATTCTGAGAGCTCAATTGTTTTACTTATGGGTCTTGCATACCGGGAAGGAAATTGTCTTAAATTATTTGGGCATAGGGTTCCATGTCATGTTTGGGCGGCGTAGGCGCGAGTACCTCTGCCTGATGCCGCCCTAGCCGAGGCAGCGGGTGACCGGACCGGGGATTAGTCTGGTCGCCCCGAAGCGAAGTCACCGCGTGAGGACGACGCTCCGACGCCGAAAGCTGCTGGGGCGTCGACTCGAGAGGATACCCGCGAGGGCAAACCGCCGGGCGGGCCACCGGAGACAAAGACCGGGTTGCGGTGGCCCGCTTGCACGGCGTGGAGAGGTACTTGTAGGGCGGGTCTATGGGGTCGTGCGCCGCTTCTTCTGTCGCCCGGACGTATTTAGCGGCGCATGGCCGCTCCATAGCCCGCCGCCAAAAAAAAGGGGTTCCATGTCGAGTTTTTCTTCTTTTGGATCAATATCCATTAGTCACCACATATTCCATTAGTTAATGCCTACTAAAACCACAGGGGTGTCAATTTGCCATCTCTAACTAGAATTATTGATAATCAGCACACGTCCTCCGGAAATGCTGCTTCTTATATAACAAACACGAACGTATGTTAGACAATTTGCAAATCTCGTATGGAGTAATAGGTCTACTACGATACTCGGCATGGGAGGTCGCTATTTAATTCAATATTCTATCTGCTCACTACGCCACCTATAACCACTATGTCGTTTGTGCACAATACATCTTAACTATTTTAGTTGCATAGAAGTTGGTTTTTCTATGTAAAATGCTTTTGAGTATTATATAATATAATTTTTTTTTATGCGATTCTAAGTCACAAACTTGAACTCAAATAGCATGTTATAGAGTAATAAAAAACAGATTGAGGATCACTTAAATACTATGAACAAATGTGAATTAAAATGCCATATTTTATTAGTACATTTTATGATAGTACCTATTACGAATTGTTATAGTTTTTGTTTTATATAAAGACAGGCGAAATACAGACAGAGACTTGCTAGGTACATATATTTTTTTAAATAAAGTAGATTATTGGTTGTTTATGAGTCTAATACCGTGTCATATTGGATTTGAAACACAAGTAAGATATTTTTTTTTTTACTTTTCTCGTGGTTGTAGTAAAAAAATCTAAACTATTCAGCAGGAAAACTGACCTATGTCACTTACGTCATAAAAGGGCCCCGTCTCTCACAGTCGCATCTAAATGGGCTAAAAAGGAGATCCTTTAATACAGCGATCATAATAAGTATTAAATGTAACGAAAAAAGGAGATTCAACATTGAAAACTGACATTTACTTACAGTCTCTAAAACTCAAATATATGTTTAGTTTAGAAAACAGGAATTATGTTGTTATGGCATTTGTAAAAGGGTATTTACACAATGGCATGAAGTTACTGGCAATTGCCGAGTAGTGCAGCTACTCACTGGATCTACTAGAAACTACATACATATATGTATTAAAATCTTAAATATAATTTATACTCAACGCCCATTTAAATTCAAGAATTTGGTATAACTGATGACCGTGAGGATGTATTATAAACAGTTGTTGAAAAAACACCAGACCTGTGCAAGCTATTAGAAACAGGGATAGTTATATGTATAATAGTTTGATTAAGCTTCGTGTAACTCCAGTAACTCAATAATACATTTGAACCGATAACAAATTTAATTCCTTTAACTATCTTTCATATCTAAATGTCAAACGCCTCTACAATTTAAAGAACTAGGGCTATTTTAGAATTATAATTGATATCAAGATATTTGAATGAACTAATTCCCATATTTCTATCTGTGTGGTGACGGAGTGATAATACAATACACCACAACCTCTCTTGCCCATAGATATCTAAAGGATATAATATACAAATGACAGCAATACAAGAGAAGGAGAATTTGCGATAAAAGCCTATGACTATCCATCTGATAGCATATCAGCGTGGTAATAAATAGGTACCAGGTCAATTTGTCTCATATTACGGAGGAGGCCCAAAGCGAAATGCAGGAATTTGGCCTAAAAAGACAAAGCTACTTGTCACATATGTATATTGTCATGAATTATAATTAAACCGAAACTCATAACTGCTATGACCGACGGCTTAACATAGTCGCCGAGATACGAACAACAAGCATCATTAAGATTACTTTCATAGGAACTCTGACAGCAGCTAACTTTATGAAAAATATAATTCTTTTCATTATATTAATTATAACTTGTTTATGCTGATTGTTGTTTATTTATTTTACTAAACTTTACTCTTATTTTACTGTCTTTTGTGAGAATTAAATATTTTCGTTCTTCCTTTTTTATGCTGTAAAACATGCACCAACTAAAAACACTAGTGCGGTTAAATTAAAGACAGCTAAGTATGCTACAACTATTATCTTATCGAGGATAACTAATATAATTGTAAAATTTGTTATCTGTCTAATATTGATAATCAAATCAGCATCATAAAAGTTTTGACCTATTAATACTTTTCTTTCTTGGATTAAGCACCAAATGCCACGTTAAAATCTTACACACCTAACACTTAAATATTGCCCGTTGTTTTTATTATGCCTAGATTTACCTACATCAATAATGTTCGTAATATTTTAAGCAATTCTAATCTATGTTGATGAGAGACATAAATATTGCGATCGGTAACCACTAAGCATTATTATTTTCCAGCGAGCATTTCTACAGTAGGTACAACTTCGTGACATTGATAAATGTCTTGAACACAAATAGCAAATAGGCATCTACTTCTTGTTTAGTTGTTGAGGATACTATTTTAAGATTTATTGTCTAGAAATTCTCAACACAAAAAAGTCGAAATGCTATTCAAAAATTGGCCAATCGTGTAGTTTTATACGCGTTATATTTAACATTGGTTATCCCACAAGAATGCGGAATGTTAAAATATATATCGCCTTAATTTGTTTGACTTTATTCAGGACTCTCACTTTTATGCTCGTGAGAGGCCAAAATCTAAATGATTTTCAAACTAGACTTTGACAAATCATCATCATCTGAGCTGAGATAGCTCACATATGTCCCACTGCTGGGCTCGAGCCTCCTCCACACTAGGAGGGAAAATGACCTACTACAGTACGCTGGTCAGACGTGTTGGTATAGGATTTTATTTCGAGTTTTCTTTCTCTTGCATAGGATGTTATATGCATTTTTATCGCTTAGTCGTCTTTTACGATCATCCACGGGTAAGATAGGGGGTGGTGAATTGTATTCTTACTCCGTCACCACACGGAAAGATTTTGACAAATAGGTATATAGATATTGAGGAACTTAATGCTCTTGGAGTTGGGAGAGTCTATTCTTCCACCTCAGTGCCAACGATAAATCATTACAGTAAGCCTGCAAATTTACATAATTATGTCTCCGTCGGATGCAATCGCCAATTCGCCTGCCAACCGTGACAATTATACTACTAATATACCCAATTGAGGTATAGTGCCATAATCTATATGTGTAGTGTAATTCGAGTAGTGACGGCATAAGAATGCAATGTTTCACAACCAAAGTACTTCCCCGTGGATGATCGTAAAAGCGATAGGCAAGCTAATAACTTTACTGTAAGAGAAAATTCGAAATGAAATCCTATACCAACTAATATGTCAGCGTGGTATATTAGATCAATTGCCTTTTTATTTTAGTAAAAATTCGAAATTATTATCTGTGGGACATATATAAGAGGAAATAATGATAATGATAACCCCTTTGTGTAGATCTGTTCCTAACAGTGTTAGTACCTACTAATCTTAATCATAATAGGCGACGGCTTAGCATAGCGTAGGTGTAGAATAAGATATCTTTTTTTTTTTTTTGCGGTGGACTATGGACGTGGTCGCGCCCCGCCAAATCGGTCCGGGGCGACGAAAGAGGCGGCGCGCATCCCCACAGGCCCACCCTGCAAGCACCTCTCTTCGCCGTGCGAGCGGGCCACCGGTACCCGATCTTTGTCTTCAGTGGCCCGCCCGGCGGTTTACCCTCGCGGGTTCCTCTCATGTCGACGCCCCGACAGCTTTCGCCGTCGGGGCGTCGCTCTCACGCGGCGGCCTCACGTCGGGTGACCGAACAATTCCCCGCGTCCGATCACCCGAAGCCTCGGTTAGGGCGGCATCAGGCGCAGATATTCGCACATGCGCCGCCCCGGCCGCTGACGGCGGCCTGGGTCACGGGAATCTTCCCGGACTCGTTCCGCCGCCTCCTTCTGAGGGATGACAGCCTCGCAGAAGGCGGCGACCGCGTCCCAGTTCCTCACGCTCGTCGACCATCGCTTTCGCGACAGCCGGCAGCGTCAGGTCGGCACCGATAACAGCGACGAGGTCACGGCGCTGCCCGTCCCAGCTCGGACATACCTCGAGCGTATGTTGCGCCGTGTCCTCGTCACTACTGCAATGGTGGCAGGATGGAGTCCACTCCCTCCTCGCGACCGTGTGCAGGTACAAGCCGAAGCAACCGTGCCCCGACAATACCTGCACCAGCCGGAAGGAGAGGACTCCGTGCCGCCGCTCCATCCACTCCATCAGTAAGGCCCGGAGGTAACAACACCGTGTCTAGGACTCTCCAGCCGCGTAACCCAACGGGCGATGACGTCTCGGCGGACATCCTCGCGCCAGGTGGCTATCTCGCTAGACAATGGGGAGCCACCCTCGTCGCGCACTGAGGTTACCCGCTGGTAGAGGTCGGAGAGCATCTCCGCCTCTAGGTCCCACGGGGGTGTCCCGGCCAATAGGCATGCCGCCTCGGTTGATACAGTGCGGTATCCACGGATGGTTCTGACCGCCATGGCTCTCTGTGGGCGCCACGGAAAAGCCCTGAGCTGGACGGTCAGAGACCTCGCCCACACGGGTGCGCCGTACATGGCCATTGAGCGGATCACCCCCGCATACAGGCGTCGGCCCTTGAAGCTGGGTCCGCCCACGTTCGGCATGAGCCGCGATATGGCGGACGCTGCGCCGACCAGCTGGGGAGCAATCCTGCGGAAATGCTCCCGGAACCACAAACGCCCGTCGAGCACCAGACCCAAATACTTCATATGGACCTGGATACTGATGTGGATGGAGTTGACGACTAACGAGGCGCCGACAGGTAGCCTTACGCGGGGCCCATGGAAAAGAAGGGCCTCCGTCTTGTATATATATATATATATATATATATATGTCCTATGTATGTAGGGCCACCCTGAGCCCCAGCGCCTCGATTCACCTGGCCATCTCCTCGGTGCCGAGAGTGGCCAGGCTCGTCGCCACTTCGAGTGTCCTGCCCCGGGCTGTGACGAGCGTGTCGTCAGCATAGCATATCACGCTCAGCCTGGGGGGAGACTCCCTCTCAACGCCCAGTCGTAACCGATGTCCCACAGAGTCGGCCCCAATACCGACCCCTGCGGAACACCGCACGACATGGGCGTCCGCACAATGTCCCCTGCGGGACTCGCGAAAAGGACACTGTGCCCCTCCAAATAGTCTGCCACCAGCCGCCTCAGGTACAAGGGCACTCCATGGAATCGGAGCGCCTCCCTGATGCAGCTGAATGGCAGACTATTGAATGCGTTGGCGATGTCCAACGACACCGTCAACAGCACTCCTCTGCTGGCGACAGCCTCCGCGGCTGTGCCTCAGGCATAGCAGTGCCCCGATGGTCGAACGCCCCCTTTGAAAACCGAATTGAGCGTCTGACAGATCGGGCCCTACCTCTTCCAGGTGTCGGATATGCGGGCAGCGAGGACACGCTCCAGCAGCTTACCCACATCGTCCAGAAGCACTATGGGCCTGTAGATCGACGGCGAATCCGGGGGCCGTCCCGGCTTTGGCAGGAGAACCAACCTCCTTCCAGCACTCAGGCGACTGTCCAGACGTCAAACAGGCGTTGTACAGTTGCCTGAGGCGAGATCCCAGATGCTCGAGGAGTAACGTCAACACCTGGACTGGAATTCCGTCCGGGCTGGGGCCGTGGTGGCGGAACGAATCTTCGCCACAGCCGCCCCCACTTCTGACTCCGTCACGGGCGGAACACTCGTCGGCCTCCCGGTCGTGATCTGGCGAAGCCATAACCGGGGGCGTGTGCTCCGACTGCCGTGGGAACAGCTCCTCGACCATCCTACAGAGGAAGTCGGGCTGGAGGGTCTCGGTGAGAGGGGGGCCCTACGCGCGAAGCTTGTTCAGCGACGCGCGATAGGGGCGACCCCAGGGGTCACGGTTGAGACCGTCCAGCATCTCCTGCTAACTCGCGCCCTTGACGGACCGGATGGCCAGCCGAAAGGCAGTCCGCGCACTGCGGTACGCCTCATACAGCTGGCCCTCCCGCTCATCATCGCGGTGACGCCGCCGGTTGCGGATGTAGGACCTTCGGGCACTAATGCGCGCCGCACGAAGGTCCGCCAGTCTTGGCGACCACCAGTAGACCCCCTGCCTTGGAGGTAGACGCCGTACCCTGGGCATGGCCGCATCGCATATCTGCGTTAACGCATCGCGAATGCGGCCAGCCTCAGCATCGACTCCGTCCGCTGGGGGTGGTGAGGACAGCCACGTGTTCACGATGGCCGCATCCGCCAGTAGGTCCCTATCCAGACACCCCACAGTCCACCGTGGAAATGCGGGAGCTCGGTCCACCCTGTGACCCCTACTGGGGTCCCGGCGGGGGGATACCTCCATCCGGGTATCACCGGTATATCCGACAGGGTCTCCGCCTCCTCCAGGACACGCCAGTTCCTCATTCGTGGTGCGAGAGCGGGGTTAGCGAACGACAAGTCCACTATCGACCCGCCCCACTGCCGCACACACGTGTTCACTGAGCCTTTGTTTGGAATACAGAGGCCCAGTGACGCCGCCCACTCCACGACCGGCCGCCCGCGATCATTGGGGACCCCCACGGCGTGGATTTGGCGTTGAAGTCCCCCAGGACCAGGAGGAGGCCCGGTGCCAATCGCCGTAACGACGCCTCCAAGGTGGTGAGTGAGACCCCGAACTCGTCCATTCTCCTAGTAGGGGAGAGGTATACGCTGTAGAGCGTGACCCCTCCCCATTCCGCCACGACAAATTCCTCGCCCCTAACCAACAGGGACCAGGACGCAAAGTGCCGCTGCTTGGAGACGACGATTGCCGCGGTTCCGTGCCGGCTGACCACCCAATTGGGACGATCAGGCACACAGTACGGTTCCGCGACTACGGCTGCACCAATCGACCACGCCATGGATTGCAGGAGAAGATCCTGCGCACCGGTGGAGTGGTTAGTGTTGGCCTGCAGGAGGTGAGTGGATTGGGCAGCCATTAGTGGGCCGTATCCATCACCTCCTCGCTGGCGGGCGATCGGGCCGCGCTAGGAGCGGGAGCGGCCGTGGTCGAAAGGCCGCTCCGCCCCTTTGGGGTTGAAGCCGGTGGTCTGCATGCCCCAGAGTCCATGCAGTGCTTGGCAGGCTTATTGCCCGCTGCACACGTGGGGCAGTGGGGTGGGGCGGCGCAAGATGTCGCCATGTGCCCAGTCTGACCGCAGCGGAAACAGAGTCTGCCGCAGTCAAAGTAATTAGTACATGTTGGCCGGGTATGCCCGACCGCCATACACTTGAAACACCTCGCAGGCCGGTGCTCCAGCACGGTTACTCGCGCTGAGCTCCAGCCCATGAGGAGTCTGCCTGAGCCGGCCAGTTGCCTGACCGACCCCACTGGGCACTGCACCTACGCCGCCCGGACTGGGCCGGATAGCGCCAACCCGGACGGTGTCCAGGGGACACCCGATTTTCGAGGCAATGGCCTCCCGGATGTCTTCCACCGTCACGGAGTCGTCCAAACCCACGATGTGCATTTCGGCGCACTTAACGGGTCTGGCGATTTTGACGCCACCCTCCTCGGCGAACAGACCTCGCAGCTTCGACGCAACGCTATCGGCCGTCCTGGTGCCCTCGACCCCAGGGAACTCTAAAATCCGAGCCCCTGTCCGGGCCTTGCAGGTCCTGGCTTCGACGCCTACTATGTCGGAGACGTCAAGCTCCCGCCGGGCTTTCCTCAGAACGGCCTCATAGCTGAGGCCCCTATCTGCCGCCTCAGGCAGCACAGTGATCACCACTGCGGCTGTCTTCGGCGGCCGGAGCCCCTTGCGCGGCCTCTTCCTCTTCTCGCCTCCTACGGCTCCTGCCTGGGGAGCGGGGGCCTCAGCGGCGCGCTTGGCCGCCGCTCTCCTTCTCTGGTCGCGACTCTTCCTGCCGCGCACGGCCACGTGCCAACCCTGTTCGGGCGCAGCAGGCGGGATAGGCGCGGAAGGTGCAGCCGCGGGCGCGCTGGTCATCGCCGGCGGCGCTGCTGCGGGTAACGACTGCGTTCTGGCAGGAACCGGTGCCGCCTTCTTCTTCCTCGGAGCGGGCCCTTGGGCCCAGCCGCGGCCGCTGCGTAGCTCCCCCCTACGCGGCCACCCTGACAAGGCAGCGAGGCGGGGGCTGGTGCCACATATGGCCGCTTATCCGCAGCGAGAGGTGGCCGAACACGTGGTTCCGGAGGCAGCCTTGCCTCCAGAACGGCCAAGCGCGCATTGACCAGATTACCCTTGCGCGCCATTACCGACCGCGTCGATCCGCCGGCCGCAAGGCCTCTTCCGGCACGCCTGCCACTGCGGGCAGCGGGATCAGTGTCACCGGCTGGACTTCTGCCGGGGACTGCTCCACGACGGCAACATTTGACGGGCTCCGTAGTCGGATGTTTCTTCGGCGCGGCGGCTGCCACTGGACAGCCAGCGCCTCGAGGCGGCTCCGGAGTGGCGACGACGGCGACGGTTTCTCGGCGGCCAGCACTGGCCGGCGGCGCAGGTAGCGCAGGCGGCACGAACCGCGCCATTTGGGCCCTCAGCTCTGCCACATCTTTGGAGAGGACGCGGTTGGCCCTCCGTACCGCGGCCAGCTCCGCCTCTAAGCGGCGATTCTGGGCCCGCAGGTCTGACACCTCGCCACCAAGACGGGCGTTTTCGGCCTGCAGGGCCTCCATGTTAGGGGTGTTACCGCTCGCGCGGGCACCAGCGGCCGCCACTTCGGTGGGAGGGATGCCGGACCTCCTCCTCCTCGTCGGAGCGACAATTCTTCAGAAGGATCTGGGGGACTGTCGCACGGTACACCACGTGGAGGTTTCTGGCATCGTACCCCTAGAATAAGATATCTTAGCGAACATAATCGTATGCATATCTAACATGTTCATTTATCATTTTTAATGTTTGCTTCCAGTTGTAATCTCTGGATTTACTAATAGATTTTTATTTACAAAACAACAATACAAAAACCTATCTATCTAAAACACGAGAGCTATTAACTAAATACTACCAGCACGATATGTCAAACAGGGATTAACGCAACACACAATGCCATAAAAATTGTCATTCTCTTACAAATAAAAAATCACCCTATACTCTTTATAACACCATAGAATCCCAAAATACAACTGAATTTAATCTCTAACGTATTCACAATAAAATATCTTTTTCTATATTCTGATATATTATTGAAAATGTTTGCAATGTAATTGGATGTATCTAACTTGGATTAAAGGAATTACAATTTGTATGTAAGTAAAAAACGTTTTGCCTTGTCCAATAGAAGGGTCCTTTAATGGGTGTTGCAGGTGCAGTAGTCATAGAATATATAAGATTACCCTTGTTAAATTAACTGGACATAATGATATATGTCCTAAAACAGTCACTTTACTTGCAAATTGTAATTCGGCCTCAGAATAATTTGCTCAGGGACTTATTAGATTCTCGTGATGAAATTCTCATTAGTAACACGAAATCTGCTACTCTCTCCGAGAAATAACAATGGTTTAAAAGCACCAAACTAGAGCTACATTTTCTTCTTCGCTTCTTTCGCAGAAAATTTAAGTAATTGTGTATTTAAGTCTGATTACCGTTGAAAGACAAGTCTTCCAAACAGTTGAAGATTTTTCAAAAATCATCCTGTGTCTATCTCTTGACATTATGAAACTGAAAATCGATACTAATCGCAGCCAGTGATTTCAATTTTATTCACGAATCACACATTTTCATTTCACATCATCTCATTATCATCATCTTAACTCATCTACGTCTTGTGTATCGTCTGGGCTCGAACTTCCTCCAAAACAAGAGGGAATTTAACTTGCTAGGGTATATCACACTATTCAGACGTCGTCTTTTACGAATAACCAGGGGTAAGAAAGGGGGTGGGGAATTATATTATTACTCCCGTCACCATACAGAAAAATTCTTAATTTCACAAAAAAATTCACGATAAAAGTTGCTACTTTAATCATTTCTTGCAGTACTTTCCAAGTTTAGAATTAAATTTGCAGAAAAGGAAGGTTTAAAGAGTGATACAGTAGTAAATGTTTTCCTTGTGGTCACGGAGTAAGAATACAATTGACCTTTTCTGCTCATGGGTGTAGTAAAAGACAACTAAGGGATATAATATACATATATTATCTATGCTAGAGAAGGAAAACTCAAAACAAAAATATTATGCCATCCCGTCTGACCAGCATAGTAGAGTAATTTACCTCATGGAAGAGGCTCGAGCACAACAGACGTACGTTTATGATCTGACATGATGATTAAAGAATGTAATCAGTAAAAAAAATCCATTTATTTACTTTAGACCGGCAGTATGGACTACGGTTATGATTGGCAAAGGATTAATCTTGTTACAAGAGGAATTCATTCTTTATATGATCCTATATAAATTTTAATAAGATTAGCTGAGGTTAGGTTAAGCCTCGGAATTGGTGGCCTGAATGGCGCTAGATTGGTACATGCACGGCAGGTTATGGGGCTGCACGCGGTGCTTTCCGCCGCTCATGGTATTTTGGGCGATGTGTGACCGGACCATAGCCTGTTCCCAAAAAAGGGAGAATGGTGATAATATCTCAATTGGCACATCGTCGAAATTTGGGTATAGTACACATTTGACTATGATTTGGGGCTTAAAGACCTCTTGCTATAAAAAAAAATAAAATTCTAAAATATATACGAGTAGTTATCTCTGACCGTGGTTCTTGCCATGAAAACAGTCATTAGACAAATAATGTAATCACCACATGTAGGTATGTGAACAACATTAATGTATTATTACTTATTGCTATTTTATGGATTTCAAATAAAATACAATACCTCTAGATACCGACTATTAAACTGCTGATATGTGAGTCATAATTTTATAAAAAAAATCGTTTATATATTTTCACAATTATTCAATATATAATATTATAGGATATAACGTATAAATAACTAAAATACAACTGTACCTTAACAAAAAATAAATAAAAAAGCTTACAACCGTTTCATAATGGTGAAAAATACTCTTACCTGACCGCTATCGAAGTTGAAGGCCATTTTCTAATACTTTCTAATATATATGACACCAACAACGCTCGAGATTTATTATTCTATAAGTATTTATTATAAACTTTGTCTAAAAATATTACATTTATTACATTATCATGCTACTAAGTGTCAAAAAACAAGCTATTCGTCTAGATTCAGTCAAAATAGTAATAAGGCTGCATTTGTTTGCCGGAAAATGAGAAAGTCTATTGGCCTAACTGTTTGGTAGGCATGGCGACGAGTAAATTTTCCACGTGTTTCCATCGTAGAATGTGTAGTCTATTTTAAGGTTTGTTTGTAAAGTTCAATGCCTTTAAATACATACAATAGAAAATTTTACTACTGCATGCAGATACACTGCTTAAACCTATAAAACCCGAATAATTATTCAAACTGTGGTTAGGACACAATTTCTCGTGTCTTGAAAATTGATAAGATTTTGTGTTAGAAAAGAAAAGAATTGTATTAAAAATTTACATCTAATTTATGTAACATCTAATATATTTTTTTTATGAAATTTGTAGACTATTCTGGATTCAAAGTCAAAACTAGAGTAAAAACTCTTGCTAAGATAAGATCTTAGAATCCTTGTTAATTTTTGACATCATGTATTTAAACGCGTTATTTTTTTTAAAGTCCATACATTCATTGGTAATTTAATTGATAATTTCAAAGTCCGTGCCTTCCTTAGTGAAGAAAATTCGCATTTTTTTTTGGCGGCGGTCTATGGTTTGACACACTAAATCTACCCGGCGACAGAAGAAGCCACGTGCAACTTATAGACCCGCCCTTCATGTACCTATTGACGCCGTGAGAGTGGGCCACCGGAACCCGATCTTTGTCTTCGGTGGCCCACCCGGCGGTCTACCCTCACGGATATCCCGAGTCTATGCCAAGAAAATTCACATTCTGATGCATGCATATTAGTACACAATGCATTTGCAATGCGTTTATGCAATACTAGTTAATTACCCATTTAAAATATTAGAATTCAAACGTTTGTCTTAATTTTATTAGAAGCGAGTAAAATATACACACTGAGGAAGTAGGCATAAGAACTATAAAAGAAAAACATGAGCTACTACTAAGAATATTATTAATTTATCCCTGAGACTTAGCGTCGCTTTTCTGTTCATTTTAATCGTGAAATATTTATGAGTTTTAATATAAAAGATAGAATACAACAGCTGATTCTTCTTTTTCATTCCACATGTCTGCAATAATTGGGTTCAAGCGTCCTCCAAAATAGAAGGGAAATTGTTGTATACCAACTAAACATGTCATTGACTTCTGTTTCGAGTATTCCTTCTTTTGCAACATTGTAATCAGTTTACGTCTTTTACGTCTCTTACGTCTTTTAGTTGTCTTGTAAAAAGAGATGGTCATATAATGAACTGTTAACATTTGGAAACAAAGAAAATATCTTGACTATCTATTGCTATTGTAAATATGTTGCAATTATCAAACGGGACACAACCTTATAATTACAATTTCATAACATAATATTATTTCTTTATTTACATCGCGTGTTTTTGTGAATAACGCTATAAAGAAAATTAGCGTTTGCCGTGACCTTCGTGAAATATGTTGTCATTGTATTGTATTTGATACGTACAACTGTTTATTATAGCATTAATACAAAACTGCGAGTTGATATTAAACCGAGGATGTCACTGAGCGGTACACGTTTCTTTGCATAAATTATCTTACTTTGCGACCGGGGAAATCAATTTCTTGACTGTACCTAACTTGGGAATGAGTAACGATTTAAATTCGGATAACAATCACGAAATGAGAATTTATTACGAAACAAATGCTGTCAGGATTAGTGGGCTTGTAAAATGATTGTAAAATTTTTGTCAAATACTTGTAGTGTATTCATTTTTTCATTTACTCACACTCCCTTACACATGAAGCGGTTGATAAAGATATAACACATTGATATTTCATTGTGTATTTTTAGTATAAGGGCATCTTATTACAAACTACCAAGTTTGGCTTTAGATATGGAGTTTATTAATTAACATTTGAATATTCAGAACTATTTTTTTTATTGCCTATAGTGTCAAACGAAGAAGCAACATACCGGATGGCAAGTGTAACTGCCAGCGATAGACTTTTACAATACTAGGGGTACACCTAAGCTGCTACCTACAAAAAAATCCACCGGCCTAGTATAGAAGCTCAATTTTGCATCCTACATACTGAAAGCTGAAATTACGACACATACATACATACATATCATCACGCCATATCCCTTGCAGGGTAGGCAGAGAGAACAGAGTGCCAGAGAACTCTATCTCTGCATACTTCACTCGCTTCCTCAACATTCATAATTCTCTTCATACACGCTCGCCGGTTTCGGAGACTCTTGACTCCACCTTCCTTCAGTACATGACCGATCTGGTCTAGGTAGGTTAGTCTCGGTCTCCCTCGGTACCTACATCCTTCCACTTTCGCATTGTATATCTTCTTAACCAGGCGTTCGTTCGGCATTCTTTCCACATGTCCGAACCATCGGAGCATTCCCTTTCGCATCTTTACACCAATACTCTCTTTCATACCTACTCGCTCTCTTACGTCGTCGTTACGAATGCGGTCGGTCAGCCTAACTCCACAGATTTTCCGCAGAGATCGCATTTCGACCGCATTAATTACGACACAAACATTAAAAAATATTTTTTTTTGTAATCGAGACGAGAGACAATGTATGAATTTTCCATTTACCTATCGCAATTAAATCTTGTAAATATGCTTGTTTAGTTTTATTTTGGTCGCTCTAATGGTGCAACGAATTTGAGTGAAAATCAAAATATGTGTGCCTAATTATTTTTATATACATGTAGTGTAATTACTCCAAAAATGTCTGTCCATTCTGTAAAGCTCCAATAATTTCGCGCGCCATGAGAGTGAAACTGTTGAGCGAGTGACTGAGGTGGTATGAACATGTGATGAATCAGGATGAAAATAATGTGGTGAGATAAATTTTGAATAAGAAAGAAAAAAGATAGATAAACTGTAAATAATTGGATAAGTGAAGTATGATGATGATACTTATTAATACGTACTGATATATCTATTAACTTGGTTGGTTATAGTGACACGACGATTAGGGATTGAAAGAAACATTTTGTTGCTTGAAAAGCTGTAATATGTATATATAGATTACAGTAAGTCTTAATATTACTAAGAACTTTTTATTTGAAGACCTACAGAAAACCCATTTGGTATCGTCAATTACCCAAGAACACCTGTGTCCCAGGATCAATAGGCGGAGTCGGCAGAGATTGGCGCATACAACGCTGGGCGGGGACCAAACAGATGCTGTGAAGAAAGATTTGAATGGACATGACCCAAATTGAATTTCTTTTTATCGTTCAAATTTAAAACTGAAGTGATATGAACAGGACTTTTTTTTATTCAACACCTAGAAGATGAATGTTGTATCTCTATCTTTTTGTAATAGGTTATCAGCACTAATCAACCTTCCAGTGCTAATTCTCATACAAAATTATTAGGTTTTTGAGTGGCTTTTTGTATTTTTTTTTTGCTATCAGTTGACATTTCTTTATTTTATTTTTCGAGTTCTAGTTCACTTGTATCCAACGGCTTCCTGCTACTTATGAGATGTCATCAGTTCACCTAATGGAATGTTATTTTACGCTGCGTTATGCGATTCATGGTCGTCATTCGAGAACCTTTCTGCTCCATCGATTATCGGTGGTTCAACGTGTGATGTCGCCGGCCGGTCTTCGAGCCTTGTCGGTTATACTAGTTTTCTATGGATTTCTTTGACTGGGATTCACCGGCCAGCTGAAAAGTCCAACCGGAACAACCACTAAAACTACAGCGGGCCGCTGTAGTTTTAGTGGTTGTTCTTTTCCTACCGCGCTTTTACGGGGCTCCGGAGAGATCATCTACTGATATTTAATCCCCGACGCTCTAACCTTTGACCTTCCGCCCACGGTTTGTCACCATTCAAAGTGGTGGGAGGATGTGTTCATATCGGGCCTCCTCCTCGCTGGCTGCCGCCAGCAGAGCGAGTCTGCGAACGCGATTGCCTCGAGTTCCCGCTCCACGGCCTACATACATATCATCACGCCATATCCCTTGCAGGGTAGACAGAGAGAACAGAGTGCTAGAGAACTCTATCTTTGCATACTTCACTCGCTTCCTCAACATTCATAATTCTCTTCATACACGCTTGCCGGTTTCGGAGACTCTTGACTCCACCTTCCTTCAGTACATGACCGATCTGGTCTAGGTAGGTTAGTCTCGCTCTCTTCTACTTTTTAGAAATGATCTCCTTACAGAAGGAGGCCATGGATGACCAGCATCTGTCGCTGCAAAGCAAATCGAAGGCGAGTAATGTATTTGGCGTTGACGTTGATGCAGAGTCCGGTCCAGTCCAAGAGCTTTTTCTTTTTTATTGCTCTTGGTGGCAAACAAGCAAGCAGCACATCTGATGGTAAGTGTTTCTGCCACCTATAGACCTTGCAATACCAGGGGTATAGCTAGGCCGCTACCTGCCAATAAAAATCCTAAACTCACCAGAAGCTTGGGCTTCCGGCTGTCTCGCTCACCGAACGAAGCACAGCAGCACATTACCACTAACATTGTTCAGGTGAAGATTTTCCGCCAGGATGTGGTTACTACCCCAGACGGACCGGCTCGCGGCTGTAGACAGAAAATAGTCAATATTGTGGCAGTTTCGGAGAGATAACCTCGCCCTGTATCATACCGTTCTGCAGCTGAATCAATTATTCGTATCTCGGACGTGAACCAACATAGCACAGACATACAAAAAATATTTGACGAATTCAGAGCGTTCTCTGTCTTAAAATTAGTCAATAGACTACTCTTGCATGGTCGTCTATTTTTGTTGCTCATAATTCTTAAAGTATAGCCCAAATTTAAAAATCCACACTAAGCATACCATGAAATATAAGGTACGTAAATATGCCTAAGAAATATATAAGTATAGTGCTTATGAAGTTTTATTCCTATATCTTAAAAATATAATTAAGGTTTTTATTTGTAACCAAGGTAACAATATTTATTTGCACCGAAACATGATGAATTATTGAATGTATTTTTGTTTATTCCCAGTGCAGAATGTGTGGTACCGCCCCTGGCTAAGAGGGTTGGTCCATCCCCTTTCAGAGGAGATAAAAACGGAGGGATGCTGCATTACAGAATAGTGTGAGTTTGTTAAATGCCAAGTACGGTTTGTTCGTTCCTTTTCAATATAAAATGTTTCATGTGAAGTGACATAAAAAAACACTTTTAAAAAATTAAGCCAAGAAACTGATAATTGATATACGTAGTTTATTCAAAAACAATGTGGTAACACAATTTTACTCTAACGAGTTTATTAGGTAACTGTAAGTATAACTATTGCAAGTAAATAATTAAACAGTCTTATATAACCCAGCTCTTTTACCCCTTATTATATATTAAAAAAATATATGCCATCATTATCCCATTATCGGACTAGCCTTAAAATTTGTGTGTTTAGGAGTAGTAATCTTGAGATTTTTTTTTTAAATTGAAGTATAATAACAGTTTTAAAATTCATGTTTTAACTTTGAAATAAATGAAAACCGATCAGAATAATCATGATAGAAAACTCATTAAAAAATACGAATTAAAAAAAGACCCATGTTGGACAATTTGTCATAAAGTTAGGGCATTTAAAAAAAAATCGGAAATTTTGAAAAATTCATATCTCCGAAGTGGTTCGATTAAAAGTTCGAAATAAATCACAGAAACCTTTTTCGAAGGGTACAAAAAGATGCCCAAGTTTCAGCCAAATCGGCAATGCAAAGTCAATTGGTAGGATGAGTTGGTATAGAATGCCCCATATAACTACAATTATAATGAATGAAACCTCGAAGGGCATCTCATGATTCTCATTGGAGCTAATACTTACGTTTAGTAAGTATCCATATAATTTTGATTAAAATATATAAGTAAACAATTACGAGCCCGCTAAGTTTCATGCCGGATCTTCTCAGTTTGTGGCCGCTTTCCGATCCGGCGGTAGATTAATTTGAAATAATTTAAAAAAGATGTAAAATTGACAACATTTATGTGCCCTTAAGGTGCTTAAGCATAGTAAATGATTTGATTTAAATACATAGTAAGAGTCTTCCTCTATTTTACAGACAATTCTATTACAATTACATGGGCTTTTTAGTGTTTCCTTTTTTAAGATAAGGCGCCCAAGTACCACTAAGATACTTTCATCATCATCTCAGCTTATACACGTCCCACTGTTGGGCTCGAGCCTCCTCCATAATGGGACATAAATTGACCTACTATACCACGCTGGTTAGACGTGTTAGTTTTGGGTTAGGTTTCGAGTTTTCCTTCTCTTGCATAGATGTTATACCTATGCTTTTTATATCCCTTAGTCGTCTCTTACAGTCACCCACGGGTAAGATAGGGGGTGGTGAATTGTATTCTTACTCTGTCACCACACGGAGAGAAACTAAGAAACTTTATAAACATACAATTAACGTAGGTACACAAATTACATCTAGACTCAGAACAATTCTTTATGAAGCAATAAAGCCTACAAAGTTAGGCACGATTTTTTTAGCTGCCCCAGGATATTCCTAATTAAGTAGGTACCTACACAAAACAGTAGTTTTCTCTGTGCGATCGTATCATAGCTGGCTCACAACCGTTTCATGCTGAGAATTCTGTAGCTGTGCGTGATTTTAGCGCATGCTAATAGTATGTACTAGTTTCCTCCACCCATTACGAAGGTGGAAATGAGGGCGGCGCTGTTTAGAATTAATTTCAAGAATACTGCTCTTGAACTGGACGGGGTACCCACTGTGTGCTGACCTTGATCCTCTAGTATTAGCATTACACCTCAGGTGATTGTACAATGCTCGTCTGGCATTTGGTTAGTTCCATTATGCTGAAAAGAGCAACCAGAGTGGACCTCAAAAGTCTAGGATCGATTTCGCTGGTCCGCTCATTTATCGGAGTGGGTAATACGGTAGGTTATAGGCCCTAGATGAATCGGGAGGGGTATGGCTAAACAGACCAAATAGAAGGACAAAAATTGGTTTATTAATTTATTTAATGATTTTTGTAGTTATTTTAGAGGAAATTTTTTATTGTCGATTTTGTTGGACATAATCATCAATCTTCACGATAAATAGGGGCTGGGCTGACCTATAATCAAGAAGTGCTTCTCTTCTTTTTCTTAAACCTACGTACGTACACGCGTATTATTATCAGGTATGAGCTTCTTTCAAAATGAGAATGATATGAACTTGCTATAGGTATCAATGCTTCTCAAACACGCTTTGAGAAAATTTCGAGTTTTTTCGCAGTAGTGTTTCACAAAATTCGCAGTTTGGAAATAAAACTACTTTTACGAATTATATCGCGTTTGTATTTGACTTTTAACTTTCCGACGTTTTGAATACCGAATTTAGACGAGATGGAAGGTACACCACTGATATAGAGCGAAGAGTGAATGCGTGAAATAGAGTGAACGGAGCGTTGGGGCAACTTCTCGGTAGCCACCACCTCAGCCAGAAGGTACGTGTAGTAATACATAACGCAGTGCTTGTCCCAACATTACTATTTGGAAGCGAGAGTTGGGTGTGCAGAAAAGAGCATGAAAGTAAAATTAATGCGATCGAAATGCGATCTCTACCGAAAATCTGTGGAGTTAGGCTGACCGATCACATTCGTAACTACGACGTAAGAGAGCGAGTAGGTATGAAAGAGAGTATTGATGTAAAGATGCGAAAGGGAATGCTCCGATGGTTCGGACAGTTCAGAAGATATACAATGTGAAAGTGGAAGGATGTAGGTACCGGGGGAGACCGAGACTAACCTACCTACACCAGATTGGTCACGTAGCGAAGGAAGCTAGAGTCAAGTGTCTACGAAACCGGCGAGCGTGTATGAAGAGAATTATGAATGTTGAGGAAGCGAGTGAAGTATGCAAGAATAGAGTTCTCTGGCAGTCTGTTCTCTCTGCTTACCCTGCAAGGAATATGGCGTGTAGTTATAAAACATTTAATTTATGATAATTATTATTATGGCAATTTACAATTTTAGAAAAACTAACAAAACTATTCAGCTGCCACCGGATCGGAACGCGGCCACACTGAGTAAGATCCGGCAAGAAAACTCAGGAGCCATAATATAATACTAAATTTATTATTGAATTTTTCAATGGTGGCCACTTTTCACACGCGGGGTACTTTGTCTTACTAAAATTAAAAAGATTAAAATTTTTAAAATTCAACTATTATTATGGGTCAAATATATACAAAAAGTGCTCATAGTGTCTTGCAGACTTGTGGTGGTTTTCTTTGTTTTATTTTTAATTAAATGATTGACAGAATCCCAGCTTGATGATAATGTGTAAATCCCGTGACCATGATCACTGTAAAGTGTTCGAAACGTGGGGAAATTAATAATCAAATACAAACGCGATAGAATCCGTAAAAGTAGTTTTATTTCAAAGGTGTAGCACTCGCGTAAACATCAGAAATGATTAAAATTCGCAGTGATAATATATCATCATCATCATCATTCTCCTACTCTTATCCCAATTACTTGGGCTCGATACAATACTATTTCTTACTTTCATAGTACATATTGTAAAAATTATTGGCAATAGTTTTATGACCGGCCGCCTGCCAGACGTCAACCCTCCTTGGGAATGTAATTGTTGACCAAACGGCATCAGATGGAGTTGTCCCAGTTCTTTATAAGGCTCTCTTAGTCGTCTTTTACGACATCCACGAGCAAAGTAAGGGTTGGTAGTATTCGTAGCCGCTACCACACAGCTTTAAATAATAGTGAATCATATTTTTACTGCGTTACCATGTGGAAAAATAAAACATTGAATCACTAGCGTAGTATAGAACTTCAGTTTTCCTATCATTGTGAAAAAAACTCATGCCTCATACTCATGACTGAAGCTTATATGGACTGTGTAGTCGACACACAGATGGTATAGTGGTTAAGACTTTATGTGCCCAGTATTGCGGGTTCGGTTAGTGCAGGACAATACTTTGTGGGATCCAAAAATTGTTATTCTGACTCTGGATGTAATTTGTATTTATTAATTATATATTTGTAATGTCCCACTCAATATAAGGCTTAATTTCTTTAGTACTGAGTGTTCTTTATTAATAAAAAAATAGGGGTGGGGTCCTTCCCCCATAATAATACATAATACGGCCCGATAACTTACCATATATCATCTCCATTGGGCTGACCACCGGTACCGATTCCTTGACTTCGGTAGTATACTAATCCCTATCAGAAGACCTGCTTGTGCTTAAACCCATAATCATATATTATTAAGTCCAAACTGTTTTAATACGTAATACTTACTATTATATTTACATATAAAATTACTACCCCCTCTCTTGATCGTGGGTGTCGTAAAGGACGACTAAGGAATATGATGTGTGCTGTTCCGTCTCCCTGGATGGTTCGACGCGGTGAGCACACTGTGACCCTATCCTACTACAAAAATAAATGAAGAAAAACCAAAAAGAAATTATTAAGTAGGTAAATTCGAGAGGAATCCAGGTGATATGACCTCAGCAGTGGGACCTATATGAGCTGGTTTGATGATGACAATGATAAAATATTTATTGCTGTCAAAATCTATGCTGGTTTACAAAAGCCATGGTCATGATTAGAATATAACTAAAGTTGTTCCTGATACATTCTGGACCATCAAAGGAATCGATTCGATACGGTTAACGGGTATGATTTGATTACCAAAAGGGTTGCACTATTGGGGGCGATATAAAAAGAATAAATACGGATTTATTATCCCCTAAAGAGCTCGCTTAGTGCGAGGTGTGAACGCGTATTGTATTATTTATCTCGAGAGCTTCACCCTTGCGGCCAGTAAATTCGATTTGATGAGGAATCAAAACATATGGGTCTCTATAGAATAGTCAAAGAAATTATTGAAGTGGCTGTCACAATAAATATACTCAATAACTATTTTCCTTAACCTTAAAGAACAAATGTACAAGCATTTTACTTTATTTTTTTTTAGTTCCAGTACTACAATGAAGAGTTGGCTAGAAAGTACCAGCGGTATGGACGAGGAGGCTCTCTCGTGCATGCTGGCTGAGCCGCGAGAGGCTCTATTACCCATCACTGGGAGGGAAAATTTAGCCCCAAGGAAAAGGTAATAAAGATTAAGTAGTAATATTACATACATCTTATGTGAACATAGTAGACTATGTTAACTGCCTAATGTCATGTAGTTAGGGGAAGTTGTTGTTGAAGTCGCCAAGTGTGTCATTGGGGTTGAATACACATAATAGTACTGGAATACTGGCATTAACTACGGGCGTACGGTACGTTATAAAACTGCCTTCTATCAACCGAAACTAATATATAGGAAAAGATAAATATACCTCTATATCCGTGTGGTGAGGGAGTAAGAATACAATTCACCGCCCTTATCTTACCCGTGAGTGGTCGTAAGAGATGAATAAGGTACATAAAGCGCATATAATATTTTTGCAAGAGAAAAAAATCTCGGAACAAAACTTTATGCCAACACGTCTGACCAACGTGGTATAGTAGGTCAAATTACCTCACATTACGAAAGAGACTCGAGCCCGACAGTGGGATATATATATGAGCTGAGATGAGTTACCCTTATATATCTAATCTAAAGGCAAAAAGGGGGACCTTAATTTGACATAGCAGTTCTTTTATGGAAAATTTTATATAGGTATGTAAATTTAGTATATACTACTGAATATGGTTAATATAGATAGATGATAATAAAAGTCAAGAAGAAAGACGATTCAAAAGGCTCTTTATTTAATAACAATAATTAATATCGAGATGTATTTGATGTCAGCAGCTTATTGCTGATATGTTGTAAGAATCGTTTATGTGGGTCACATTAGTTAGTTACTTACATAAGCAATTTATTTAGGTGTACAATAAATATTACAAATGGCTGAATCATGTATTCTACCAACTATTTTGTACGGTAATTTTTCAAAAGTATATTACTGAAAAAAAATTTCCATATTTAAATGAAAAAGAAAAACTTTCACGTACTTTTAACAAAATAGGAATGCTTATAGTTTCTTTATTTTTTTTTATTTTTTTTTGTAATAAACACCACCCGCACTAAGGAAAAAATTCTTGTATTGCGATGGACTTTACAATCATGCAATTAACGTATAAGAATTACACTCAGACTCAGACCAACACTTTGTGGATCGCAAGTATTGTCGTGGGAATCGAACCTATGGCACTGGCACTGAAGATCTTAACCACTACGCCAACTGTGCAGTAGTAGTATAATGATATATATTATTATGCAATTAATATAATACATGCAGCATAAATTTAAATTGACTGGTTAAGAGTACAATATATTCTTACTTGCCCGTTGCAGTTGTAAAATCCGACTGAGCGATCTCCATGAAAATAAACGAACGGCCAGCATCTCTATCTCTTGAGAAACTCAAATATAACACCAATGGCGTCGATAATACCTGTCACGCGATTATTCCGTGATTATCTGGAGAGATCTATATTCGACAGTAGAAGTTGATGAGCTAATGGGTGGATAAATAGCGCAAATTTATTTAGAGAATTATTTGTGCTAATGTAGTAATAGAGTCATCATCCAATCATCAACCCCTTTTGTACTATACTACACTTACTTGGACACAAACTAATATCATCTCAGCTCAAATATTGGGATATATTTACTATTGATCTTGAGTCTCCTACATGATAGGAAGGAAATAAATCTACTTTACCACGCAGACAGGTTGGTTTAGGGTTTTATTTAGAGATGATTCCCTTGTCTTGCATTTTATTTCTTAGTCATCTTTTACGACCCCCACAGGCAAGAAAAGGAGTGGAGAACTGTAATCTTGCTACATTACCACACAGCAAACTAACTAATATGCTAAATCAAAATCTTTTCATAATTCATTACTCTAGAACAAACTCGAGAATACAATTAAGTTAAAAAGGTACTGGCCCTAGAATGATAAATTATCATTTCATTTATCTATTGACTAAAATATTAAAATGAATTTTGTTATATATAGAGATAGAACGCTGGAACCATGTGTGTTATCTGAAGAAGCGTATCTATCTAGCGGCACCGCGTCGCCTTGCACTGGCCTTTCTCGCGAAGAACGCCGTAGGAGACGACGCGCTACACTCAAATATCGAACAGCTCACGCCACCAGAGAAAGAATTCGCGTCGAAGCATTCAACGCAGCCTTTGCATCCTTAAGGAGGTTACTACCCACTCTTCCGCCAGACAAGAAATTATCTAAAATCGAAATTCTTCGCTTGGCTATTTGTTACATTGCTTATCTCAATCACGTGCTGGATGCATAACAGTAATTACGCAATTATTATTATCTAGAATCTATTATTTTTACTAATTACTTGTGATTAAGATTAATTAGTAATTAATATTTAACTTAGTTTCGTCAAAAATCGATGTAATAATATGTTTGCATTAATTTTCCTAACTTAATGTTCGTATTTGTCTGGATCTAAGTTCCACACATTGTCTTCCTTTAATTTATAACAACGTTAATACAATTTATACTTAATTTATTAGTGTATATACAATAAATGTGTTAGAGGTATAAAAGAAACCACAAAATTTATAATAATTTATATATTATTTACTTATTCTAGTCTTAATCTGTGATAATATCATTTAACCAATACAAATAGGTATTATGTTTTGGTTCGTCTATTTAATATATACAAAACGTGAGTAGTTAATTAGTTACCTTTGAAAACTTAATAAAATATCTTAAACAATAATCATTTCTTTTTGGTAATGAATTCCAAGTAACTTAATAATACTGGGAAAAATATCATTCCATGTAAAAATCCTAAAATAACTAAACTTAAAAACATTCTAAAGAAAAACACTTCAATGAGTTCTGTGTAGGAAAATGCTAAAACTACAATAGGAATATTAGTTAATGTTATACCAGTTATTATAGTGGCACCTACAGACTGAAGTGCATCTTGAACTCTTTCTCCAGGAGGACATTTGCTTATAGCAAAGGCATATGCAATGTGACTGCAGAATTCTACACCAATACCAATAGCAACAATTAAATTCACACACGATACGGCATTAAGAGGTATATTCCAAATGAACATAATGCCCATCATATTCACTACAATCATTACAACAGTAAATATAATAGCAAAAGTCGTGAGGAAATTAAAACCTGAAGCTACAAGGTTCAAGACCATTGCGCCAATGAGACAGTATCCAAGTGAGGCAAACGTGTCCTCCCACATAGTCAGGTACTGCTCAAAGTACACATAGAAAATAGAATAAGGAAATACTTCTATTTCCATGCCTGTGTGATTCAAAATTGCAACACTTATGCTCTCACTGATCTCATAACCAGATCTAACAGCATCGATATAGTCTTTGGAAGTACCTACTGGTACATGATAAGCCATGAAATTGGTATCATATACAGTGGCTAACCCTTCGGAATCTAACACGTAGTTAACAGCACTAGAGTAACTAGCCAACCCGCCTTTGTTACAGATATCTGTAGGTGTATCTTGTAAAAAGAATGGTATATACCTCTCAAATGCCTCTTTACTCGGTCTCAGATTTCCATTAGCATATTCCGTATTTTTACTTATTTGGCAAAAAGCACATTCTGCTGAATTATCTACACTCTCACAGAATCCCCCGTCGGTAGTGTTATATTTACAACAACCACCATATAAATTACTCCAATCAACAAAATCATCAATCCACGAATTAGAACTTTTTGCTATACTCGTTATATTACTGTGTTGTGCTGCCAAAAATACTTGTGTAAATAAAGAGTCGTCGTGACATAACTGGCCACCACAAATAACATTTTGATGATCAGGGTTTGTATAATTCAAACCACCTTTCACAATAAAATATACCGGTGGACCAATACGCATTAAATCATCCACTGCCCCTAAATAAGTATAAACATAAGAGTCTTTAGGTAATGCCATTTGTTGATCCAATCCAATTTCTATTTGTGGTATCAAAATTGTACTAATAGAAACCATGAGCATAAAAATAATTGCTACTATTATTTTCACTCGCCAATTTAAAAGGAATTTCGAATACGGTTTCATGAATCTTTGGATAAGTCCCTTGTGTGGTGTATGAGGTTGTAAAGGATTTTCATTTTCCAATGTTTTCTTTTGAATACAAAAGAAAACGTCATATCTATTTTGGAAAACCCGTTTGTAATCAAGAGATAATAGTGCGACCACTGTAGTTACTTGGAATACGAAAAGAAAACCTAAAGAAATAGATGCAAATATAGCGAAGGTAACAACAGCGGGAAAATTTGCTAAACTACCTATACTGAAACTAGTAACCTGTGTAACAGATGATACAAATATTGAGGGACCAACTTTTCCTAACATTTTTTCAAAAACAAATCGTCTCCTCTTTTCAAAACTCATGGTTTCATCATAGTCACTAAAATATTTCAAATTACTTTCAATATCGTGCAAAGTATTAACCATGAGGAAAACGTTATCGATACCAACAGACAGAACAAAAAAAGGTATAACGTTTATAGCTATCAATGTCAATGTTATGTTAGCATAACCCATGGTACCCATGGCACAAAAAATAGCAGCTAAAACCACCAAAATACTGCCAATTGCAACTAATATCTTGCTATCGATGAACCAAGTCTTAAGAGATCTCATATTACCTAAAGCCACAGTTACATATACAAACATAAGAACATAACTTATAGCAATTGGAACAATTTCAGCTACAGAAACACGCTGAATTTCATCTTCAACAGATCTTTCTGTCCCATATGCTACAGAAATGTAATCGGGCTTTCTGTTTTCTATATAATCCTGCACAAAGTTTATAAACTGTTGTTCCCACTCAAGCACTGGTTTTAAATCGTCCTCTAAAAGGTAATTTGATAATGGAAAATTAATTAATAAAGTGTTAGCACTTAATACATTGTCATTCTCATACCCTCCAAATGTTATTTCTGGTTCAGAACCCCCACCCCACGATGCCAAACAATTCAAACCAAACGCGTTATTTATGCATCCCTGAATAATATTAAGGTAAGTATTATTATTTATATTATTTTTATCTTCCCCGAAATAGACAGATACAGACATAGTAACACACTCATTAAGTCTTTGTTCACCACCACGAGTACGAAGTGGGGCATAACATACTTCTTCTAAAGTAACACCGCCATTATCTCTACCTATATCTATAATGTCATTTTCAAGTTGTATTAACTCTTGTATTGCTTCGAACCTAAACGCGGGACCGTAAGTGGTGTTACCTACTTCAAAAGAATCTAAATCAAATGTTAAGAAAACTTGACTAGCGCGGTAAAATGGACCAAATCTGGTATTAAAATAGTTTAAATCTGCACGGCTTCGTGAATCCGGAGCTGACCAGAGTTCTATAGGATTTGACGTAAGATTCAAACTCATTACACCGAAATACATACCAACTACAAACCAAGTTGTTAACATAATTATTAAAATAGGATTACTCGCAGAAAATCCACCCAGCTTTGCGAATATTGTTTGAAATAGTTTAATTAATGAGTTTTCATTTGATTCATTGCCGGGAGTCTTAGGGTCTGCATTTCTTTTTGCTCTATATTCAAATAAACTAATGATTATAAATACTATTACACTTATCACAAAAAACGTTACTCCTACTGCAAGTCCAATACAATTTACCGAAAGAACTGTACATATATCTGGCACAACCGGTTCAGTGCCAACTGGACACATGGCGCTACAGTCCACGCAACTACAAGGGAGATCTTCTCCAAATGTTTCATTACACGGAAGAGCGCGCTGATGCATGGAATCTTCTTCAGTGAGCGTTCTCAAAAAATTAACGTGTACCGGTGCTAAGGGATTTTCAGTAGTATCACCTGTGAATCCAAACCAAGCATCGGCATCGCAGACTACAGCACTTCCACACATTAAGTTTATAGCGGGCGTACCAGTTTGAGGTACAAGAACTTCGGCGCAAGAGGCGTGAGCATCTACCATAAAATCTTCATGAACCCTATAATTTATTTCATTAACATAGTCTGTACCATCATCACTCGTTTCCACCACCACATCTAAAAACCTTGCTTGATCAGGCGAACAGTTCATTTCACAGATCTGTCTGGCAAAATTCCTCAAACAAGTAGGACAACGGCCAAGGACACCTTCAGCGATTGTCAGTCCCTCATTCATTGAATCTAGTTGATTTGCGGTACAGCAAGTAAGTATTTCATTATCAGGTATTCTGTTGCCTTCATCGTCAAGAGCAATAGTCGGGCATCTATTAAGAAGAATATCCATCGCACGACTAGCTTCATCTTCTGTCAAACCTTCTAAAAGAGGTGGTGCTTCCATATCAACCGGGCATGGTTTTGGGAAACCATTTATTGTGATGCAATCATTTCGCATCCGACACCTCGCCAGTGTTCCATGCCACAGGGACAGGAATAAAAACAACGGTATAAAAATCTTCATTTTAAATAATTCACTTCAAATACTTTGATTAATTACACATGGTTCACTGTTACGTATATACCGTTGGCTACACCGACGTCGTGTAATTTAATAAATGAACCATTGGTCCTGAATACGATTTAATCTATATTCTAAGTTAAGCGATAACTTATCTGAAATTAACACAGGTGCGAGATAATAGTATCTGTGATTACAAATTATGATGACAGTGTAATGACAAATCGATTTTTAGTTACTGAATTCTAAGGTAAAACTAAGTATGTAATTTAAATACATATAATCCTGTCAAACAAAATTTCATATGACGAACCGAGTACTGGTATTATAATATTAATCTTATTTCAACAATAAAATATTGTTATTTAATAAGTCTTTAATTAATTTATACCGAATGGACTGCCTTGTAAGACTAGAAATAGACTAGGCACCAAAATGTGCTTATATAGGAAATTGTAGTACCTACCTTCAGCTACGAGGATAAAGGCGTAAACTATAAAATAAACAAAATATGAAAGTATTATAAAGCCAATTTACCAATATTGTCGTCATCATCATCCTACTCTTATTCCAATTACTTAGTCTCGATGTCATATATCATTTCTTTCCATACAGCCTTATATCATTCATATCTTTGATCACTCCTATGTTATACTTCACGCAGTCGCAATATCTGTAAATTAATCATAACACCAAAATCTTGATGATTATGATCTAATAAGCATAGGGTCTAACGGAAGTTGAGAAACTGATAAATTTAACTGATAGAAATAATTTTTCTGAGTTGGTGTACAGTGCGTTTTCTTTGTATGACGTATTTGGAAAGTCGCTTGTAATAAAAACTAACTTCGAAGTGCAGGGTGTTATAAGTGTTATATTAAAAAAAAAAAAGATACATATTTACATATAATAGTTATATATATATATATATATATATATATATATATATATATATATATATATATATATATATATATATATATAAATATATATAATAGTTATATTAAAAAAATATATATAAAAAATACATATTTAATAAAAAAATTAAAATTTTACCTATCCAAGTACAGCTAGTATACGAAAAATAAAGCCATCGTGTGGAATACGTATATACGCAGGTGCGTACGTAGATACTCAGTTTAGCTTCTCCCTGGGGAGCAAGATCGTCCCCTAGCTCACACCACAGCTGTACTCCTCACGTATTCCGATGTTTCTATACATTTATTATGAAGCACTGAAATAAGATTTAGTATGTTGGATTGTGTCATTAAATAATAACATATCGTAATTTTATATTATAAGAACTATACACATTTGGCTGGCCGACCGCATTCGTAACGACGACGTAAGAGAGCGAGTATGTATGAAAGAGAGTATTGGTGTAAAGATGCGAAAGGGAATGCTCCGATGGTTCGGACATGTGGAAAGAATGCCGAACAAACGCCTGGTTAAGAAGATATACAATGCGAAAGTGGAAGGATGTAGGTACCGAGGGAGACTGAGACTAACCTACCTAGACCAGATCGGTCATGTACTGAAGGAAGGTGGAGTCAAGAGTCTCCGAAACCGGCGAGCGTGTATGAAGAGAATTATGAATGTTGAGGAAGCGAGTGAAGTATGCAGATATAGAGTTTTCTGGCACTCTGTTCTCTCTGCCTACCCTGCAAGGGATATGGCGTGATGATATGTATGTATGTGTATGTACACATTTGAAATAAAACTATTTTTACGCATTCTATCGCGTTTGCATTTGATTTTTAATTGCCCGACGTTTCGAATACTTTACAGCGTTCATGGTCTCTGGAAGACAGTCCGTTCTGCCGTGATCATAAACACTGTAAAGTGCCCAAAAGGTGATTTAATAGTGGTAGAACCACGCTATTGACAGTTTTCTGTCTACAGGCGCGGGCCGGTCCGTCCGGGTTAAAACCACACTCTCACAGAAGATCGACGTCTGAGTCACTACTCAATGCCATCATTACCACTGCATTGCGCTATTGCGCTTCGTTCGGTGAGCGAGAGAGCCGGAAGCCCAACTGGGTGGGTTTGGGGATTTTATTGGTAGGCAGCGGTCTAGGCTATACCCTTGCTATTGCAAAGGTCCATGGGTGGCAGTGACACTTACCATCAGGTGTGCTGCTTGCTTGTTTGCCACCGTAAGCAATAAAAAAAATAGGTAGGGAAGTTAAAAATCAAATACAAACGCGATAGAATTCGTTAAAATAGTATTTTTTTTTCAAATGTATAATACTCGCTTAAACATTAGAAATCGTTAACTATACATGTAATAAAGTTATATGAAAGGTAAATATATACTTCGAAGTTGCACATAAATTATATACTGTCACATTATTAATAATAATAGTTTTGTTGCTCTGTTTATCTGTTCGTTTGTACGTATATCTAAATAAAATTGAGGGTACCTACCGCTCGTCGACGCCCCAGGATCCCATGTGGTCTGTCGCCCTGCGGGTAGAGAAGAGTAAGGAGTCTGATCAGATTCTGGAAAACTTGTAAATTACAACTGACTTGTGGCTTCAACTACTTGTTGTCACTATAAGTGTATTCTAATCATCATTTCAGCCTATCGCCGTCCACTGCTGGACGTAGGCCTCCCTCTTGTTACGCCACAGAGTGTGGTCCTGTGCCACTTTTATCCAACGACGCCCAGCAACCTTCACCAGGTCGTCGTCTGGTAGGTGGTCGCCACTCTAGACCTTTCTTCCCCAGCGGTTGTCGGTTCATCGAGCGATGTGGCCTGCCTATTACCACTTCAGCGTACTAATTCTTCGTGCTATTTCGGTTAACAGAAAACGGGTGGTTTTTCTGCGGATTTCCGTATTTCGGATTCCATCTCGCAAAGAAATCCCTAGCATAGCCTGCTCCATAGCACGCTGAACGACTTTGAGCCTGGTTATTGAGACCTACATTTAGGGACCACGTTTCCGTGCCGTAAGTCAACACTGGTAACACACACTGGTCGTAGAACTGTGTTTTCGGACACTGAGGTATGTTGGATGAGAAGAGCCTCTTTAAGTTTCCCGAACACTGAACTGGTTCGTCAGCTGACCTCTTTCTCGCAATTGGATCTACCTAACTAGAATATTTGTCCAAGGTAAACATAATGATCGACAATTTCGAGAATCGCATTGCCAACTAGGACCGGTACAGGAATGACACGGGTATTTGACATGACTTTCATCTTGTCCATGTTCATTCGTAAACCCACTAGTTGCGGGCAGGGTACCTACTGCTGAGATCGTTGAGCATGGTGCCAAGGTCCTCCATGGATTCTGCCATAACGACGATATCTTCTGCTAATGGAATGTGAATGATATATTCGCCATTGATGTTGATGCCGAGTCCGGTCCAGTCTAAGAACTTGAAGACATCTTCCAGTGTAGTGGTGAACAGTTTCGGAGAGATGACATATCCCTGTCTCACGCCTTTCTGCAACTGGATAGGTCTCGTACTCTTTTCTCGGATACGGACAGACATTGTGGCGTTCCTATACAAACTCTTCAGCACTTCGATATAACGATGGTCGATTTGGCACCGCTGAAGGGATTGCAGCACCGCCCAAGTTTCGACTGAATCAAAGGCTTTCTCATAGTCCACAAACGCTATACACCAAGTGGCCATTCTAATAAAACTTTATATTTTAATTTCCCATAAATTCTAGAAATAGAACGCCGTGGACTATTTTTATCTTGTTAGATTTACTTATACAAAAAAAAAACTAAATTATTATTATTTATTGTCTATGATAGTAAATAAAAGATACAAATAAAATGTACTATTTGCTTTTCAACATTTTCTTTATTAGTACACGTGAAAAGCCGAGGCGGATTTGATAGCATATTATAGATATTTTTAAAATCTATATATAACGACTAATAGATAACAGATAACAGCGTCGCACACAACATTTCGAAAGTATAATCAGATATTCAGTCCTATAATTGAAATTGCAAAAGAATTTTCTGCTAATGAACACACACACGTGTTCAACATGGAGGGTGTGACTGACTGAGGAAATGCAATAAACTTTCTTGTTAATAAACTATCTTAGAGTACAACTGCTATTATTCTTATGTACTGCTAAACTTTTCTTAATATTCAAACAAAAAATGCAAGTTTTTTTTTTTGAACATTAAAACAATTTTTTTAATATTTATCCAATTTTTGTAATTTCTAGATATTAATCATAGTTTAATATTTTTAAAACTTAATTTAATTTCTTATATTGCTGTTCGTGTTTCCGTCCACAGCTTCGCCCACGTGAAAAGTAACTTTTCCAAAGTTAAACTGTTATTCCAAGTGAACACATTATCAGAATAAAAGTATTCCATGTTTTAATCCAGAAAATGATCTGCCATAATGTGCCAATTTTCATCCAAATCTGTTCCACGGTTTACGCGTCGTTAAGTAAAACATCGAAACATCTTCACAAACTTTCACATTTATAATATTACTAGGATGTATGATGATTAAGGATATAATGTGTCAATCACTCATACCATGTCCTTTGTTTTCGCAAACATTAATTAAGGGACGAAAGCAAAAAATATTAAAGCAAGTGACCCTTTAACAATACACAATGTTAACTCGTCTGATCGGACTGAAAACATACGTCAACTTCCATGTTATTCTGGAAAAGGTTCTTGCATAACAGTGCCTATATAACTATGTATCATCATCATTATCATTCTCCTGCTCTTATCTCAATTACTTATATATATATATATATATATATATATACATATATAATATAAGTCCATTAATTTGAGCTTGCTTATAATCTTTAGACATCCTCATGATAAAACCAAGACTTTTGGACGCTTTTTTGACAATTGATGTAATATGTTTATCAACAATTAGCTTTGAATCATGCAGTACGCCCAGATCCCTAACTTCATCAATTTTGTTCAGAATGTGATTTTTTAAAAAGTAGTCGAATAATATAGGATTCTTTTTTCTTGTACATGTAATACTTGAACATTTACTAGGGTTAAGTTCAAGCTGGTTCTCAGCGCAATATATATCTAATCAATAAAGATCATCTTGCAATGCTTGAACATCACTGACACTGGTTATTTGTTTAAATATTTTTATATCATCAGCAAAATTCAAAATTTGGGCATTCACAAAACAACCTTCGATGTCATCATGTGAGACAAATTCTCTTTTGACCTCCCTCCCGAATGGATAGCCTAAAAGTAAATAAACGTAAATTGGAGAGCCAAAGTGGAATAATGCGATAATCACCGCACTTCGCATTTCCAAATTAGAATTAGTTTAATTCTTGCATAACAGTGCCTATATAACTTGTATCATCATCATTATCATTCTCCTGCTCTCATCTCAATTACTTAGGGTCGACGCAATTAGTCGTCAACTCCATCCAGATCAGTATCCAGGCCCATATGAAGTACTTGGGTCTGGTGCTCGACGGGCGATGGTGGTTCCGGGAGCATTTTCGCCGAATTACTCCCCGGCTGGTCGGCGCGGCGTCCGCCCTATCACGGCTCATGCCGAACGTGGGCGGACCCAGCTTTTGAGGGCCGACGGCTGTATGTGGGGGTGATCCGTTCGATGGCCATGTACGGCGCACCCGTGTGGGCGAGGGCTCTGAACGCCCAGCTCAGGGCTGTTCTGTGGAGACCACAGAGACCCATGGCGGTCAGAGCCATTCGCGGGTACCGCACGGTATTGACCGAGGCGGCATGCCTACTGGCCGGGATACTCCCGTGGGACCTAGAGGCGGAGATGCTCTCCGACCTTTACCGGTAGGTTACCTCAGTGCGCGATGAAAGTGGCTCCCCATCGTTGAGCGAGATAGCCACCTGGCGGGAGGACGCCCGCCGAGACGTCATCGCCCGTTGGGTTACGCGGCTGGAGAGGCCTAAACACGGTGTTGTTACCGTTGAGGCCCTCCGGCTCGTACTGATGGAGTGGATGGAGCGGCGGCACGGGGTCCTCTCTTTCCGACTGGTGCAGGTGTTGTCGGGGCACGGTTGCTTCGGCAAGTACCTGCACACGGTCGTGTGGAGGGAGTGGACTCCGTCCTGCCACCATTGCGGTAGTGACGAGGACACGGCGCAACATACGCTCGAGGAATGTTCGAGCTGGGACGGGCAGCGCCGCGACTTCGTCGCTATCATCGGTGCCGACCTGACCGCTGCCGGCTGTCGCGAAAGCGATGGTCGACAGCGTCAGGAACTGGGACGCGGTCGCCGCCTTCTGCGAGGCTGTCATCTCGCAGAAGGAGGCGGCGGCACGAGTCCGGTAGGATTCCCGCGACCCGGGCCGCCGCTAGCGGCCGGGGCGGCGCAGGTGCGAATATCTGCGCCTGATGCCGCCCTAACCAAGGCTTCGGGTGATCGGACCGGGGAATTGTCCGGTCACCCGACGTGAGGCCACCGCGTGAGGGCGACGCCTCGATGGCGAAAGCTGTCAGGGCATCGACAAGAGAGGAACCCGCAAGAGTATACCGCCGGGCCGGCCACCGAAGACAAAGATCAGTGACCGGTGGCCCGCTAGCACGGCGAAGAGAGGTGTTTGCAGGGTGGGTCCATGGGGTTGCGTGCCGCCTCTTTCGTCGCCCCGGGCCGATTTGCCGGGGCGCGACCACATCCATGGTCCCACCTTGCGAAGAAAAAAAAAAAAGGGTCGACGCAATACCCGACTAGAAATTTTTTCGTCTTCCTTAGCAGGACCGGACCGGGCATGCCCGATCTGGACCAGATAAGGTATGTAACGCAGAAGATATATCTGGACCCGATCAGGAAAACCTTATCGGGTCCAGATCAGGCATTCCTGATCGGGTCCAGATCAGGCATTCCTGATCGGGTTCAGATCAGGCATTCCTGATCGGGTCCAGATCAGGCGTTCCTGATCGGGTCCGGATGAAATTTTACTGATCGGAACCAAATCAATCATCTGCGTTATATATCTTGTCTGATCCAAAACGAGTATGCCCAGTCCGGTCCTTTTAAAAAACATGAATATCTTAAACAACATGTTTGATAGGTAAAAATATAAATTAATATATGACGTAGGCACCGAATGCAGTGCTATATTCTTATCATAGAGAGTCCCAGTGAGCCGTTCCGATTATGGCGCAACCACCAGATGCTAACGACTGCAACTGTCGCCTGAATTTCTCATTCATGACCTGATCGATCTGTTTTAATCTGATTCGATAACAAATAATTTAATATTAGGCCTTGTCATTACGCTTCGGAGAATCTTAACACCGCGATTCAAATAATGACGTCATTTTACTAACGCCATCTATTTATTATGACCCAAAACATTAAATGTTAGAATGGTTGTTACAATATAATATTTCTATCTATCTATGTTTTCAAATGTTAGGTACATTCATATATATATATATATATATATATATATATATATATATATATATATATATATTATTTATTTTTGTTTTTTACTTTAAATATAAATTATTTTTATATTATTAATTAAACATTATTATTAAATACATATGATTAATTAAAGATTTCAGATTAATCTCCTCTGATGCAAATACAATTTCGCCGTGGCATAAATATGACAATCATGTCACTTTTTTGAATTTTGATTGATATTCTTTTTGTGTTACGAAAACTGTTTCGGGTTCTGATATACTACAAGCCTTACTATATAGTTGATGATATTTCACATCAGGCTATCCTTATTTGGTCCTGATCTGGTCCTGATCCGGTATGCCTTACCATACTTGATGTTATTTCACATCAGGCTATCCTGATCAGGACCAGACCTGGTCCTGATAGGGTTTGCCGGATCCGGCATGCCTCATTCTGTCCTGATCGGGTCCTGATCCGGTATGCCTTACCATACTTGATAATATTACACATCAGGCTATCCTTATTTGGTCCTGACCTGGTCCTGATCCGGTATGCCTTACCATACTTGATGATATTTCACATCAGGCTATCCTTATTTGGTCCTGATCTGGTCCTGATCCGGTATGCCTTACCATACTTGATGTTATTTCACATCAGGCTATCCTGATCAGGACCAGACCTGGTCCTGATCGGGTTTGCCGGATCCGGCATGCCTTATTCTATCCTGATCGGGTCCAGATACATGATCTGGTTGAACCATACTTTTTTTCTAGTCGGGTATGTAACAGTACACATTGCTGGCCGCCTGCATTACGTCAACCCTCCTTGGGAATGTTATTGTTAATCAAACGGCAATTGTTGACCAAACGACAAAAACTTAAATTTAACTTCAATTATCATAAAATAATATTGAATACTATATATCATTTATATAGCCTTAAGTATTACCTAAAACTTAGGGAGCATTGACGAAAACATATTTAATTCTCGTTGAACAAAGCTACGAGTAATATTTAGGGGTGATAATAGCCGTGGCAAATACTACACGATATTTTTAACATTAACCAAACTATTACAATATAATTAGCAAAAGTAATTCCTACCTAACAATAAGGTTTAAGTAGCTGGCGACAAGTCGCGTGTTACATATAAGATTGATCACCATCAAATTGATGTCTGGGGAAATCAAAAGTTAGGACTAACCGTTGGCGTGAAATTATGTTATTCTAATGTAATTGATATCCTCGTGAGGGGGATATCATAGCTGTTGCAATTAGTTCCCACATTTCGGACTGATAATGAAGGATTTTTATTATTTTCTAACGGCGTAGGCGTGATGTGTATTTTATTTCTTTTTCTTCTTCTCAGTCTATGCTAGGCCTTGTTAAAATTGGATAGAAATTAATTTTCTGTGTTACCCTGGTAAGACATAATATATTGTTCTATTTTCACTTCTCTTGCCCTCGAAGTTTGTTTTTTCTTTATTGTCTTCTGGTGGCAGATGTATATGATATGTGTAATCAACTTATAGCGAGTAGTAACCGCGGCTTATAGACCTCAGTAATATCAGAGGTTCCGTCAAGTCTACAAAATACCGTAAGAGAAGAGCTTTCTTAAACGTCGTTTGACATATTGTATTCTTATTCCGTTGTTACATGAATTATGACTAAATTTTATAGCAGGTGTTAATCTATTAGTATTATATCTAGTATTATTTTAAAGATATAATAAAGCTTGGTAACCGTGACTGAAACTGTCGGATATCTATCCGAATACGTAATCAAGAATACAAATACGTAAGAATCTAATACAAAAATATCCAAAACTTCAGATAAGGTCGGGCCTGTATGAGACATTTTTATTTATTTATTTCTTATAAAGGAAACTGCCATCTAAAAACATCACAATGATGACTTAAATAGCAACATAAAGCTATTTATAAGTCTCTACATATAACATTGTTTTTTACAATATTTAAAAAAGAAAACAAAAGCTCTATACAAAAAAAAAGAAAAATAATAAAATATTTGAGTAAAATTTATAACAATTACATACTTAAAGCTAACTCCATATAAAAAAGTAATTCCCTGTCTTGTGAATACACTACATTACAAATACTATATATTTTACTGCAAAATAGAATCAATAAAAATGTTTTAACAATCAATGCCAAAGATCAGAGATTTATGGAAATAAGCCTATTCCTCAGTGAGGATATACTCGTGTTAAAGATATCTACGTCGTTACTACGCAATACATATTTGGTTAAAATTTTGACAAGAACGATACAGAAAACTGTTTTGGCGATAATTAATGGCAACCCGGTTAGTTGAGAAGAAGGGCACCGAACGCAATGAATGACTAGGGTAATATATATTTCACCGAAGTTAAAATCGAGTACCGGTGGTCCGCTCGCACGGCGAAGAGAGAAGGTTTTACGGTGGGTCTATGGGGTCACGCGCCGCCTTTCCGTCACCCCGGACCGATTCAGCGGGGCGAGACGCACCCATAGCCCACCAATAAAAAAAAAAAAAAAAAAAAAAAAAGGGTAATATATATTTAATTGCTGTAAAAGCTCAGGACAGTCAAGAGACGTAGATGTTACAATTCGTGTTAGAAATAAAATATCAGCAATTTGACGACGTTATTCTAAATACCCGATACGAAACGAAAAAATGATGTCACAAGCGGGGTTCGAACCCGCACCTATTGGGAATCCGGCCCAACCGTGCTGCCACTTACACCATCGTGAACTATTTTAGGACATGCAAATTTCGAATCATATTATATCTTACGTCTTCAAGTTGACGTATGCTATCTATCGGACAATGTTTACACATTGTATAGACTTAATACTTCAAACTTTACAGTTAGAATTGTATTAAACGATGACACAACCTTGTTATTCAAATTACTGAAATTTTTAGCATTTAATATGCTTAATTATTTATAAATACCCGATACGAAACGAAAAAATGATGTCACAAGCGGGGTTCGAACCCGCACCTATTGGGAATCTGGCCCAACCGTGCTGCCACTTACACCATCGTGAACTATTTTAGGACATGCAAATTTCGAATCATATTATATCTTACGTCTTCAAGTTGACGTATGCTATCTATCGGACAATGTTTACACATTGTATAGACTTAATACTTCAAACTTTACAGTTAGAATTGTATTAAACGATGACACAACCTTGTTATTCAAATTACTGAAATTTTTAGCATTTAATATGCTTAATTATTTATAAATACCCGATACGAAACGAAAAAATGATGTCACAAGCGGGGTTCGAACCCGCACCTATTGGGAATCCGGCCCAACCGTGCTGCCACTTACACCATCGTGAACTATTTTAGGACATACAAATTTCGAATCATATTATATCTTACGTCTTCAAGTTGACGTATGCTATCTATCGGACAATGTTTACACATTGTATAGACTTAATACTTCAAACTTTACAGTTAGAATTTTTTCGTTTCGTATCGGGTATTTATAAATAATTAAGCATATTAAATGCTAAAAATTTCAGTAATTTGAATAACAAGGTTGTGTCATCGTTTAATACAATTCTAACTGTAAAGTTTGAAGTATTAAGTCTATACAATGTGTAAACATTGTCCGATAGATAGCATACGTCAACTTGAAGACGTAAGATATAATATGATTCGAAATTTGCATGTCCTAAAATAGTTCACGATGGTGTAAGTGGCAGCACGGTTGGGCCGGATTCCCAATAGGTGCGGGTTCGAACCCCGCTTGTGACATCATTTTTTCGTTTCGTATCGGGTATTTATAAATAATTAAGCATATTAAATGCTAAAAATTTCAGTAATTTGAATAACAAGGTTGTGTCATCGTTTAATACAATTCTAACTGTAAAGTTTGAAGTATTAAGTCTATACAATGTGTAAACATTGTCCGATAGATAGCATACGTCAACTTGAAGACGTAAGATATAATATGATTCGAAATTTGCATGTCCTAAAATAGTTCACGATGGTGTAAGTGGCAGCACGGTTGGGCCGGATTCCCAATAGGTGCGGGTTCGAACCCCGCTTGTGACATCATTTTTTCGTTTCGTATCGGGTATTTATAAATAATTAAGCATATTAAATGCTAAAAATTTCAGTAATTTGAATAACAAGGTTGTGTCATCGTTTAATACAATTCTAACTGTAAAGTTTGAAGTATTAAGTCTATACAATGTGTAAACATTGTCCGATAGATAGCATACGTCAACTTGAAGACGTAAGATATAATATGATTCGAAATTTGCATGTCCTAAAATAGTTCACGATGGTGTAAGTGGCAGCACGGTTGGGCCGGATTCCCAATAGGTGCGGGTTCGAACCCCGCTTGTGACATCATTTTTTCGTTTCGTATCGGGTATTTATAAATAATTAAGCATATTAAATGCTAAAAATTTCAGTAATTTGAATAACAAGGTTGTGTCATCGTTTAATACAATTCTAACTGTAAAGTTTGAAGTATTAAGTCTATACAATGTGTAAACATTGTCCGATAGATAGCATACGTCAACTTGAAGACGTAAGATATAATATGAATCGAAATTTGCATGTCCTAAAATAGTTCACGATGGTGTAAGTGGCAGCACGGTTGGGCCGGATTCCCAATAGGTGCGGGTTCGAACCCCGCTTGTGACATCATTTTTTCGTTTCGTATCGGGTATTTATAAATAATTAAGCATATTAAATGCTAAAAATTTCAGTAATTTGAATAACAAGGTTGTGTCATCGTTTAATACAATTCTAACTGTAAAGTTTGAAGTATTAAGTCTATACAATGTGTAAACATTGTCCGATAGATAGCATACGTCAACTTGAAGACGTAAGATATAATATGATTCGAAATTTGCATGTCCTAAAATAGTTCACGATGGTGTAAGTGGCAGCACGGTTGGGCCGGATTCCCAATAGGTGCGGGTTCGAACCCCGCTTGTGACATCATTTTTTCGTTTCGTATCGGGTATTTATAAATAATTAAGCATATTAAATGCTAAAAATTTCAGTAATTTGAATAACAAGGTTGTGTCATCGTTTAATACAATTCTAACTGTAAAGTTTGAAGTATTAAGTCTATACAATGTGTAAACATTGTCCGATAGATAGCATACGTCAACTTGAAGACGTAAGATATAATATGATTCGAAATTTGCATGTCCTAAAATAGTTCACGATGGTGTAAGTGGCAGCACGGTTGGGCCGGATTCCCAATAGGTGCGGGTTCGAACCCCGCTTGTGACATCATTTTTTCGTTTCGTATCGGGTATTTATAAATAATTAAGCATATTAAATGCTAAAAATTTCAGTAATTTGAATAACAAGGTTGTGTCATCGTTTAATACAATTCTAACTGTAAAGTTTGAAGTATTAAGTCTATACAATGTGTAAACATTGTCCGATAGATAGCATACGTCAACTTGAAGACGTAAGATATAATATGATTCGAAATTTGCATGTCCTAAAATAGTTCACGATGGTGTAAGTGGCAGCACGGTTGGGCCGGATTCCCAATAGGTGCGGGTTCGAACCCCGCTTGTGACATCATTTTTTCGTTTCGTATCGGGTATTTATAAATAATTAAGCATATTAAATGCTAAAAATTTCAGTAATTTGGACGTTATTCTAATTTTAAAAAGTGATTTTTTTGACATGATAATTAATATATATATATATACTAATATATATATATATATATATATATATATATATATATATATATATATATATATATATATATATATACATATATATATATATATAACATATATATATATACATATATAATGATAGGCTAGAAAAAAAATCGATCCCGATGAAAAAAAAAATATTTTTTCACCACGCGAGGTCGTTGAACTTTTGAACATATGATCGTGAATTTTGAGTAGATTGCGTCTTTTCTCTTCTGAGTATAGTTACGCATTTTTTATCGAGTTATCGTTACATGGCACTGTCCTGATACGATGGAATGTGAAAAAAACTTAAAAATATTTGTGAAAAAAAATTTTTTTTCATCCTGATCGATTTTTTTTCTAACCTATCATTACAAGTAGGATTAGTAGGGTCACCTGTCTTCGTTTTCGGGAGCGGTCCACTTCCACCCTGTATATATATATATATATATATATATATATATATATATATATATATATATATATATATATATATATATATATATATATATATATATATATATAGATATAATATAAGCCCATAAATTTGAGCTTGCTTAGGTATAATCTTTAGACATCCTCATGATAAAACCAAGACTTTTGGACGCTTTTTTGACAATTGATGTAATATGTTTATCAACAATTAGCTTTGAATCATGCAGTACGCCCAGATCCCTAACTTCATCAATTTTGTTCAGAATGTGATTTTTTAAAAAGTAGTCGAATAATATAGGATAACATTTACTAGGGTTAAGTTCAAGCTGGTTCTCAGCGCAATATATATCTAATCAATAAAGATCATCTTGCAATGCTTGAACATCACTGACACTGGTTATTTGTTTAAATATTTTTATATCATCAGCAAAATTCAAAATTTGGGCATTCACAAAACAACCTTCGATGTCATCATGTGAGACAAATTCTATTTTGACCTCCCGAATGGATAGCCTAAAAGTAAATAAGCGTAAATTGGAGAGCCAAAGTGGAATAATGCGATAATCACCGCACTTCGCATTTCCAAATTAGAATTAGTTAAAAATTAAATATTGGTAACTGAAACTATTCAGAATAGTCAGATAATTCGAGCTAAATTTCACATCCGTAATAGCATGTCTGAAACCGGCATAATGTTAATCAAAAATCCGTATCCAGATCCGAAGCTTCGTGACCGCAATATTTATTTTATATATCTGCATATTGTTTTATTTAATTTTAGTATGAAATACAAAAGACTAATTTTAAAATTCTATTGTGAATTTTAAATGAAAACGGCTGATAAGCTATAACCAAATAGTAGAAAATTATGTTTCGAATACCAATTTTAAACAAATAAGTACGAGAGCATTTGTGTAAAGCAATCATCGTGTAGCGAAGAATAAATACCTACCTTCCAGAGCAAGAGATTGTTTTTCACAGATCATAAATTCTTCATCGGCCACCTATTAGATATTAAAATTAAGGCAAGGTGATAGCTACTGAAAAGTACTATCTTGACATCTAGCGTGTGTTATGTGTACTATTTACTCTTTATATAATTTACTCCTGCCATCTATTAGTTACACTTACTTACTATTTAGCAACAATGTGGAGAACGCTAATGTGCTACCATCTATTAGCTAATAGCAAAAGTAATGCAATGTTAGTTTTAGTTTTTATCACTAGGTGGAGAAAAAGCATGCGTTATCGAAGTAAAACATTGTATGAAAATCATTATTACCTTTTCAGGAGCAAACGGTGTGAAACAAAACAGTGTTATACAAACATATCAAGGTTATTTGCAACAAAAAGATTTGGCTGAGAATGCAATGTAAATGCAGCAGTTTTTGTAATTATATAGGCTAAACCTAGGCAGGCATTAAGAAATAGGAAATGGGGGTCTCTACTATAGTATAAATAAAATGTATAGATACTAGTTAGGTTAATCTAAGGTTCACATACTGTATCTATATATCTATCTACGTTATCTATCATACCTGTGTTAATTAGACAGGTAGGTTCTTTATCCATTACTAAATTTTCCACGCCTCTTCTGAAATAGGTACTTCTTTAACCCATGACTAATGAAATATTATTTAATACCTATTGAATATTCCTAGTTTGTATAGATACATAATAATTATCTGCGACCATTTCTATAGAAATCCGACGCTAAATGTAAGATGAGTAGAAAGACTCTTACCCATTCGTTTTATGTAGGTACTTAGAGAACGTTGAAGAGATAAAAATAATCATCATTCTTCTACCTATAACACCATCATATGGTATGGGCACTACATATCTACTTCAACAGATAGAAGAACAAAATAAGCTTACTGTATAAGGTTTTGGTAAAGATTTACGATAAAATCAACCCACTTAGACGCTAAAATTATTTACAATACGACATTAAGTGCAATCGCTTTAGATATAGAGCGCTTAGTCGGATTTTACGATACCTTCTAAAATTGTTAGAGCTGGTAGTAATCATAATCCCTATACATGGCCGAAAAATATTAATAATAACTATATATTTTTTTTATTGCCGTTGATGGCAAACCAGCAAGTAACACACCTGTTAGTTAGTGTTACGGCTGCCCATGGATCTTTGCAGTATCAGGGGCACAGCTAGTCCACTGCCCAACAATAAAAAACTCCAAACCCACCCAGAAAGTTGGGCTGCCGGCTCTCTCGCTCACCGAACGAAGCACAACAGCACATTGCCACTACTCAGACGGCAATTTTCTGCGAGAGCGGGGTCCTACCGCGTACGGACCGGCCCAGGGGTGTAGACAGAAAAATGTCAACAGTATAGTCCTGCCACTAGAGAAATTCATAATTCCTGTTATATTATAAATTATAATGCGTAAAATAGAATCACAATATGATTTTATCACGCTAATTGGCTCTACATTTATGGTCTCTATTCAATATCAACTACCAGCTCTAAATTGAAGTCACTTTTTTCTCATCAATCATAATTTATCATCATCGTCATTCTACTTTTTATCACAATTACTTGAAGTCGACACAATTTGTACACCTCTATCGTACATAATGTATATTATTGACAATAGTATTATGACCGGCTGCCTCTCTGAAGTCAACCTCTTAGTTTTAGGACCACGCTGTTGACAGTTTTCTGTCTACAGCTACGGGCCGGTCCGTCTGGGGTAGTACCACACTCTCGCAGAAGATCGACGTCTGAGTAATGGCAATGCGCTACGTTCGGTTCGGTGTGCGAGAGAGCCGGAAGCCCAACTATGTGGGTTTGGGGATTGTAATGGTAGGCAGCGGCCTAGCTATACTCTTGGTATTGCAAAGGTCCATGAGCGGTAGTGACACTTACCATCAGGTGTGCTGCTGGCTCGTTTGCCACCATAAGCAATAAAAAAAGCTCTTGGAAATGTAATTGTTGCCCAGACGTTATCAGATGTAGTTGGACGGTCGAAGTTAAGCTCTGAATCGTATTTTACGACACCCATGAGCAATGTAAGGGTACATCAATCATAATTACAGATATTATATTTATATTGAAGAATATGTTGCCGGATATAATACCTATAGCAATGAACTCTTAACAGCCTACACAGATAGATTCACGGGCACGACTCGGGATAAACAAATCTCGTGCCAAGTTATGAAGTTACCGCATGTAATACCGTCACGAGGTACATTATATACATACAATTTACAATAAAGATATATTTAGATAGTACATCAAATTGTCTAAATATACATCTACTGAAAAATATTTAATTAATAAATCCTTTACAGGTTTTATTAATTATTAAATTCTAAAAAAATACAAATAGTGACTATTTAGTCGAATACAAAGGTCTATGACCAGTATGATACTAGCGACGACCTATGGCATGGAACGCAGTTTCTAAATATCAAGTTAGCGCAGTCGCTCAGCGCGCCATGGTGCAGTTTTATGTGCGATTTTTCCGCAAGATAAAATGCAAAATATGGAAATGCGTAGAAAATTTATGTATCTTACATAGCTCAAAGTATTAGCATTATGAAATAACAATGTGCCGATTGTTATACACATACTTCAACGAACTCATAATCGCTGGAGAAGATCGAGTGTAACTACGTACATATTTCTGATAACGTCGTCTTGAATGGCCGGTCCCACAAGTTGGCCCGATGACTTGGTAAATCACTGAGTTGCTGTCTACAAACACCCCAGCACCGCACCATTTATGGCTCTATACAGAGTCCAATATCTAATGTAACTATGGATGCCAAAAGGTTGAATATGTACTTTGTTTATGTTCTTATCCATAAATGCTTATTTATATTTGTTCCCAATATGAAGATTATTTTTAAAGATAAATATTATTCTGAGCTTGTGACAATATTCGGTCAATGTTTATTTATATAAATATCGCAATTATTCAACGCGTCGCCATATGTTACCGATACGGGAATGTCTCGAAACGTATTTTAAAACTTGTCCTAACGACGCCCGTGACGTACAATCGGTTCAATGCCGTGAGTAATTTTAAACATTTTAGCGATCGCAAACTTATAATAAACATTCATAACAATGTACCTACCTCTATATACGATAATAAACTAACTAAGTACCTGTTAATACTTTGTTCGGAATCATGAACAGTATTTTTGATTTCGGTTGCACAGCCTTTGGAAATTTTCCATGATGTATCGTTATTGTACGCGTCAGCTACTACTTTTACTTTTCTTTACAGCCACGTACGAACTAAGTTCAATATTAAACGAAATAAGTACTTATTTTTATACTTAATATAAATAATTTCATTTAATTTTAGGAGCATATGGATTAGATACAATAATATCATATTGATGTATCGCCACTTTAAAAGATATATTTATAATACTGAGCAGCAAATGAATGTAAAGAATCATAAACATCTCTTTAAAACTCAGTACACGACTCTAGTACATTTTATGCCTAAATAACAGCCATTTTTTCCTGTTGTATTCTGTTTACATGTTCATGTGCCAATTTTAAATTTAAATAAGCTAAATTTACTTTTATTCTATTCAAAAATATACCTACCTACCAATTTGATTTCTTTTTTCGTATACCAATACTATTTGTTATGAAAAGAATAACTGATACTATGTAATTACACTATACTTGGATATAGCAATACCGAAATAGGCGGTTATAAGCTTTCGAAGAAAGAAAAAATAAATTATCTAAAACGTATCTTCTCAGTTTTATAACCATCACGAAGGACTTTATACCTATGTACGTGGTACATAGGTATTTTACGATAGTCTTATCGTTGTATTAATTTCACGTAGATAAAATCCCATAACCCTGCCAATACGTATTGTCAACACAATCAACATTGAACAATTAAATTTCTACTATAGGTACCCAAGAAGAAAACCTCGTTTTCGTGATCGCATTAATCGCTCTTGTGACTCAATTATTGTTTATTTATTTTCAATGTTATCTGTTATATCAGTCGTTAACCTCCCGAGCACGTGGACGTAGTAACTATAGTATTTTGTTGGATTTGAAGCTGTAGCTCTGCATCAAGAAAACAAAATTTGCTTCATTCAAGCTCTAGAGAAAGACAGGTAACAAAATCATTTGGCCGCCGACCGAGAAGTATACATAGCACAGAGCTATTCGTAAAATAGAACGATAACTTGCTTGAAGTGAAAGAGATAGATTTATATAAGCAGCTGTATGTGGAAGTAGTACGAACCAGTTAGGTCAGAGCGTCGACGTTGATTTCGTGTGAATGCAATGCAAATATATTAAGTACCCTGTGTTAGAGCAGTACGATCGAAGGTTACATGTTTTATCGTGGAAATTTCCACTGCAGACAATTGAAACTTGATCGTATGAAAGATCTAGTAGTGTTATTTTATAAATATCGATATTACTTATTTAATAGAAAATTTAATTTTAATCGTCATTTTAACATTTCAACACAATTTCATTTAAATAAAAATAAAGTCCTAGAGATTTTTTATTGCTTATGGTGGCAAATGAGCGAGCAATACTCCTGATGGTAAGTGTCACTGCTGCCCATGTACCTTTGCTATACCAAGGGTATAGCTAGGCCGCTGCCTACCATTACAAACCCTATACCCACCCAGTTGGGCTTCCGGCTCTCTAGCTCATCGAACGAAGCGCAATAGCACGTCGGTCTTCTGCGAGAATGTGGTATTACCCCAGACGGACCGGCCCGCGGCTATAGACAGAGAATTGTCAACAGCGTGGTCCTACCACTATTAACAAATTAACACAATGTGCTAAAATAACAAGGATTCCTAATAAAATAAAACAAATATATTTCTTCATATTTAAAAGTAACAAGATAAACATCGCACGGGTTAGGATGTGCGTATGTGATTGAATTAACTTCAATTTGAAATTGGCAGAGAATCAACAATAGATTTTATTTTAAATTATGTAAATGATTATAATATTTATTATTGGTTCACATTAATCAAATCACTGAATTCTTTACATTTAATTTTATTCTTTATGAAGTCCGAGTAAGAAATCAATGTGTGATCACCTCTTCCATTTACACCGTTGTTGTTATTTAATATAAAAGATTGAAAAAAAAAATTACGAAAAAGTATACGATTAATGAAAATAATTAAGGAGCAGGTTTAGAAAATTACTTTAATAGGACTAACTCATATTTTGTGTCGTTTTCATCAAGTTTAAATCTTTACTACGACTAATAAAATAAAAACTTCACCTGATTTAACTTTAGTACTAACTAGGTAGCTGGTTGGGTGGTAGGTTATGTGTCATAAAATCATATAAAATAACGATGATGTTAAAATATCTATACATACAAGACTACATTGTACCGAAGTAAAATCACATATTTATTTTGAAATGATAAGAATAATTTAATTGCCTACACCTAGAAAAGAATTTAGATTTACTACGCCTGTGGAAATTTTAAAAATCAGCTCAGCGATTTCCAACAGAATTTGCACCAGCTCTTTTGGAAACCTTGTAACACGTTACTGTGATTACATATCCATTTTCCAAGTATGACGATTTTGACAATTTCTACAATTAATCACCGCGCTATGTAGCATAGTACAACAGTGAACAGCAAAATGTTGTATGATGAAATTATTTGAAATAAAACAATTTTTATAGATTATATGGCGATTGTATCTGAATTTTCATTTTTCCACGTTTTGAATACTTTACATTGTTCATAGTCACAGGAAGATCTCTCGTGTAATACTCCTTCCATGTAATACTGGCATAAACATCTAAATGATGACCTAGGAAGACAAATACGATGAAAAATGATTCCATGCGGCAGATTTAGAATTTAAGATACTACAAATAATACAATACCCTATTAATTAAATACAATGTAAAATTAAAATAACTATATCCTAATATTTTCATCGATATCGATAAATGAATGACCTCGAAGCGTACATCACTGCGCAAGAGTCCTCGTTTGCCGTTGCTTGATCATCTATTCGCCGTCGACTTGCAACTCACCGGCGCGGCGTGCTTGCATAATTATCAACGGACATACGACTCGTATGCTTAGCTATTCAACTAAGTCAAAATATTCTTTTAAAGATGTCGTTGCGACAATACAGAGATTTCGAGCATTTCTCCTAAGAGAAATAGATATATCAATTTTAATGATTATTAAAAAGACTTTTTTTTTTTTTTTTTTAATCTCAGCCCACTGCTGGACACGAGTCTCCTCCACTGTCGGAGGGAAATTAACCTACTATACCACACTGGTGAGACGTGTTGGCATAGTTTAATTTCGAATTTTCCTTCTCTTGAATCGATATTATCGGCATATGGTATCCCTTAGCAGTCATTCACGATACCCACGGTGAAAAGAGCGGATTGTTAAGTGTATTCTTACTCCGTCACCACACGGCAAGTAACTTTTAAAGTATCTATTTGTAATGTAATTAAATACCTACCATGCCAATTTTTTTTTTTGCCTTCGGTGACATACTACCAAATAGGACATGAATGGTTAATGTCGCTCATAGCCCATAGGTCTCAGCAATACCAGGCGCACAGATAAATCACTACCTGAAATGTAACGGTGTTAAAATGAAATTATCATTAGTCGCTACAAATTGCCTATATCTTAGAACATTTGTCCTTATAACTTCCAGTAGCTTGTAAGGTGAGCGAGTTTATTATAATCTATCACGCATAATGCCGATTTCCTTTAGAAATTTCTTGACAGGAAAACCTAATAAAACTCTTTGCCAGACTCACGAAAACTGACAATAGTAATGAAAATACTATGCTTATGTGACTGTAACAAAAAAAGGATATTATAGATCTTAGACAAAAATCTATTACTATACGTATTTTTTTTTTTGTTTTTTTTTTTGTTTCTTAGTTGTTAGCCTCAGATGGCTATGTCAACTTTACCCGGACTGTGGGTGAGCGCTGAGGGAGTGAGGGCTCTCAACCCGTACTACACGTAGGTATATGTACTTTTTTTACTTGAATAAAATTTAACTTGAACAATGACGTCTAAGAAACCCTTATGAATAAATGAGTTATTTTATCCGCTGTGTAGGTATTATAACATATAAATAAGTTTCTAATAATAAAAATCATAACTGGTTTAACAATTATATTCCTTGTATAATTATATACTATACAATTGTATAGCATACTTACCTACATTCCTAGATAAAGATAGGTCAGGGTATTTCCGTTATGCCACCGAAGTTAAAATCGAGTACCGGTAGTCCGCTCGCACGGCGAAGAGAGAAGGTTTTACGGTGGGTCTATGGGGTCACGCGCCGCCTTTCCGTCACCCCGGACCGATTCGGCGGGGCGAGACGCATCCATAGCCCACCAATAAAAAAAAAAAAAGGGTATTGCCGTTATCATTGTAAATAAAATGTATTTAAAAATACCTATCTATATCACACGATTTGTAGAAGTATTTGTAATATGCTAAAAACACCCCCCATAAATAGTATAATATGGTGTCTGACGAACTCGAGCATCGCATTTGTTACATGCAAATTTGGTTAACAACTTTTATCTGCTATCTGAAGACTGCCTTATTTTGACAAGCTATGGTCTGGACACACCCGGCCTGTTCCGTCTAGGGTGACGGCACGGTGGCGTGTGACCCCGTAACCCACCGTATGCTCTCCTCTTCGTCACTGGGCCGACCACTGGTACCAATTCCTTGACATCCGACCCGGCATCTGACGATTACCTTATAACGACTCCTTTTTTTGGATCTCCCAGTACTAAAACTACTCTACTTGTTTGAAAACTGTTCTACAATTACTAAATGACCATATACCAGAAGTTAATTAATAAAACCATAAAGTACTATTACGCATCAGAAGAAAGTAAATATAGTTGCAAATTATTATGATTTTTATGAAATTCTTATGTAAATTTATTTCTTTAAAAGTATATACGCATCAACGAATAGCTATATAAAGTACATATACATACCTATTTGAACGTCTAAGCAGCCTTCACGTATTGTGCCTTATGAAATAGGAAGCAATTGATAGTTAATATTGCGAAATTTGTTGAAGTCAAATGTTTTTTAAGGGCCATTATGTTATACTAAATATTATTATAAGAAATAGGTACTTTATCTGGTGATTCTTAATAGCAGCATGTCATCATTCTCCTATTCTTATCCCAATTACTTGGTGTCGATACAATATGTCCTCTTGTTTCATAGTACAGAAGTTAATGGCAATAGTTTTATGACCGGCCGCCTTCCAGACTTCAACCCTCCTTGGGAATGTAATTGTTGACCAAACAGGGTCAGATGGAGTTAGCACAGGTCGTTATATGGCTCTTAGTCGTCTTTTACGACATCCACGAGCAAAGTAAGGGTTGGTAGTATTCGTAACCGCTACCACACAGCTATTATCATTAATACTAAATATTATTATAAGAAATACTTTATCTGGCGATTCGCAATAGCAGCATGTAACCTGAAATAAATGCCAATAGACGGCCTTTTGTTCACTTTCTCCTATATGGCGCTCAATGGTTATTATTAACAAAGGTATATATATGACCAGTGTCTTACAAGTAAGGACTTAAAGCACTGAAACATGGTATCTAAATATCGGCCTCATAAATTACTAGGTTCGACTGATTGATTTATCAGTATCAACTTAAATCGTAAATCTTCTGAATAATAGTCAAATTTGTTTCGAATGTTCAAGAGATCAGCTTGCCAATTATGTTCCTTCTCTCGTGAGCTCAGCTGTGGATTAGCATACTGTACTTGCCTTTAATATTTCGGATTCACATATTAAACTTTCGAACCCCTATGTTCTACGTATTTCAGACTGTGATAACAAGTCACCGAATTTAGAATGAAAATCAGACGCGTTAAAATCCATCGACTTAAAGCGTCTGACTCGTCCATCGCATGTAAGTATATAAAAATGTTCAATGACAATCTAGTATAACTATTTGTCTAGTATAATCATCATTCTCCTACTCTTGTCCCAATTACTTGTGATCGACGCAATATGTAAGTACGAGTACATATTACAAAAGTAATTGGCAATAGTTTTATGGCCAGCCGCCTGACGTCAACCCTCTTTAGAAATAATTGTAATAATAATTAATTGGTGACCAAACGGCATCAGTTGAAGATGGCCCAGGGCTATATAAAGCTCTTAGTTGTCTTTTACGACACCCACGAGCAAAGTAAGGGTTGGTAGTATTCGTTGGCGCTACCACATAGCAATTTTTATTTGTTTATTATGATATAGGTATGTATACCTATAATTATGTACATGCACCTATACCCCTATAGCTAACCGTCTATAAGTCGACCTCTCTTTCATTATAGAAGAGGCTGAAACCCAATAAAAAGATACAAATATGGGTTGAAAAGATAAAGATAGTTATATCCAATCATATAAATAAAATACTATTTATTTTTTAAGGGTTAAAATTGCTTCTCCATTTTGATTCGTGGCTTCATATTAACTTCGTGCGAATGAGTCAAGTTCACAGCTGAGTTAAATCCGTTTGGCCTTGTGACTTTCTATTTTCTTTGATCCACTAACATTTTCAATTGAATATGTATAAATATGAATACATATTTCTAATAAGTATTAATTATTGTTCTTCTATAAAACTATTTAAGATAAAGTATAAAGAACTAAGTATATTGTAAATTTAACGTTTACTCTTGGTAAAAAAACTGTGTTAAAAATAAATCCCTACTAATATATAAATGTGAATGTAAGTTTGTTTGTTACGCTTTCACGCTAAAACTACTCAACCGATCATCATGAAACATTGTACACATATTCTTGGAGGTATTAAAAGTAACATAGGATACTTTTTATTAAAAAAAAATCAAAATTTTAAAATTGTTTGTCAAAAAATCTCAAAATCTAGCTTCTTCAACGCCATCTAGCAGTCCAGTAATGAAGTTCCAACCCTGAGTATTGTAATACCATTGCACTGTATTACCGACGGTCAAAAATAAAAATAGGGGATCAAAAACTTTAGGAAAGTAACCTTTTACGCGGGCGAAGCCGCGGGCAGAAGCTAGTTTAATATATATGTATTATTAAAAATACATTAGTATTTTAATAGTTAAACTGTTATAAACATATACAAATAGTTGTTCAAAATCGGTGTAGCGATCTCGCAAATAGGCGCCAAACATAATATAATGCATAAAGGACATCGTACCAATGGAAAATTTTTACTATTTTGAATATTAGTTAGAAATATAAAACCTAGGAGATGCCGTGGATTCGTGGACCGTTCGGTCACAGGGTGAATGACCTTAAAGTTGCTTTCTATTTCGTGTACACACTCCGACTTAAGTTGACTCACATTCTCGGTTCAGCTAATATTTATGTAACTTTTACACAGAGTCAGCCAAATAAATTAATACGATATATATCTATAGAAGAAAAATTAAAGAATTTCCATTGACCTGACCTTGTTCTGTATTTATGCCAATAAAAAACAATGATCTTATTTATTGAGCTCGAACGCCTAACTAACTAAACCTAACTAACTAACTAACATAAACCAACTTCGATAAATCATTGTCATAAGATTAGAGTTATTGTAAAAAAGCATGAATGATTACATCATATTTATCTACATACCTATTTTAAGATATTTATAGTATTATAAATATCTTAAATCTTAGTATTCGTATTATCTTAGGTTTTTAAAATTAAAAATAAAGGAAAATACTGATACAGAGCCATCAGGTGATTTTTATGATTTAATTATCTTTTTATTATTATATGTATCGAAGTAAATAAAAATGCTAATACTTTAACCCTGAAGAGATCAGCAGAAATATGATACACCTAACTTTTTAGTTTCACGAGAATTGAGATCGAGCCTAGCATCCTACTTCAAATACTATCTAGTAACAATTTCCTGATGGACCAAGGAGACGCATTAACACCTCACGCGCCAGACTTCGCGGTGCTCTCGAGTGCCCCGCGCTTTGTTTTATTGAAAAAAGTTCAGTGAATTTTATGGTTTTACGTAAACTGTTATTGTTGCTACCTGTGTCCTAAAAGCGCGTTGAGCAAATTTTTTTTGGGTCAAATGGTGTCCCAATATCACGTGAGGTGTTAACGCCCTGGCTTGCCGGCAAACTTCACTGGAAGCTTGCAATTAGCCGTCATATAGATAATGTAGTCATATGCTAGTCACTAAACAAATTATGGATTCCAAAAAAATATTCATTCAATTATAACCCAATCTTTATTTTGATCAACGCTATAATAGTTAAGATACTTGTCGTTCCGAATGCAGTGGGTTTAATTCCCATGCAGGGCAGTACTTAGTGCAATCTACAAATTTTTATTCTGCGTTTAGGTGTGTTTTATGTCCATTACATGTATGTTTGTAATATCTCCCGCAATACTTTTGTCAATACTAATTTTATAAAATAAATGAAAAATAAAACAAATGTTTAGTTTTAATTTAAAAATAATATCAATATTATAATATAATAATAATATAAATTTAATATTAAAAATAACTTTATAATATCGGCATTTTACTGAATGTAGGTAAGAGTTTTCATGAACTTAACTAACTGAGATTCTTGTTTTCATGAACTGTTAAGAAGGTACCTATATAATTTTGAATGTTGTGCCTCCTATACGAGTTTGCCTTGTAAATACATATAACTATAATCATTTTGGCTATTTTGTATAAAAACGCGTTTCTTACCCGAATCTTCTCAAGGTAAACTCAATCTGTCTCTCTACACACAAAATAAAGTTCATACAAGGCTATTGCATCTGCGATACATCGACCAATGCACTTATCCCAATCAAACGTATTTAGTTTTAATGATATTGTTACAATTTTTGCTCTGAAATGGTAACGCGAATACAATTCTGCATTCATAGATTATGCCATGTATTTTTGAGCTAAATTCCCCTGTAATAGGACACGACTCTGTTACAATCTTCGCAGTCACAATTACTGACTTAGAGCTTGTAGAATTTCTTGACTGAAAACTAAACACATATATTTATGCTATAGAACCAGGGGTGGGTACGGCTGTAACCAGCCGTATCAATGATATGGGGTCTCCAGACTACAGGAGCCCCGAAAGTGCGTAAACCAAAATTCCTAAAATATTGTTTTTGAGATCCATTACTAGTTTTATTTAAAAATAAATAACAATTGAAAAGCGTATCTTTGATATGAATTGTTTGTCTAACTTAGCTTTTAGGAGCAATTAAGTAATAAATTATAATAAAAGAAGTAATAATATGTAATGATTTTAATTCAAATCGTTTGTGTCTTTTATAAAAATTCTTACCCTTCCTTTGCGCCCTTTACATTTTGATATAGGGCCCGTCAAAAACAAGCTGAATTATAGTTTTGTACTTTTAAATCTTTCTCTCACAAATCTTTAATCAAACTTTAGACAGTTGTAACATTATCTGGTATGGCATATATGATGAATGACTAACAGATCAGTACAGGCAGAGCTAAAAAACATATACACAGACATGATGTAATAATAAAGCAAAATGAATTTAAAAATATTATATTTTACAATATAATTATGCATGTTTACCTAAAATATTCAATACTATTTTCGTTTCAAAGGGTCGAACAGACAGATAGGCAGGGATTAAATTATTCCCTCATAGATTTTTCTGTAAGCATTTGAAGGGGAACGAGCCGGTAGCAACTCAATGCAATGCAGGGTGCATTTTTATAAAGCTCTCAATATAAAATATTTAGAAGATGTATAACTTGTTTTTTATCTTGCTATCTTGCAATTTTATACTGTGATTATGGAAAATACCAAGCCATATCGGTTATTTCTTAATTATTCCAAAGTTATTTCGACAAACATACGATAAACATACAACAGTTTTCTATATTAATATTTTAATCAGTACTAACTTATCCAGAGGTGAGGACATTGTCGTCTTCAGTTATGCCGTTGCTCTCGCTACACCCCGAAAAAATCAATTTCTGAACATAAAATTAAGAAGAAGAAGAGATGAATTTCTGAACATGAAGTTAAGATGAAGGGATTATATTAAGAAATTCATATGCATTAGAAATATAAATTTTTATTTAATTCCTATTTTTAATACTTATATTTTTTGTTTAATATTTTAGATTGTATTAAGTTGTCGTACGCGGAGAATGCACTGAGTCCTTTAGTTAGAAGCTAAAGTATTGTCTGACTTGGTAGTCTCATCCTAGTATGTGGCTATATCGCTGTCTACACATCACTATATCCTACTTCTATATAATTTTTACAATTTTACAAACTTATTAGTTTCAGAAGCCATTTAAATAATAGCCGTTTCGTCAATCCATCAGCCCGTAGAGGTTTGCCTCTAATACTGGTTGTATTAGAAAGAAACCTCGCCACAAGGATGCCACTCGGTAAGGTCCTGTGCCGCCTGCGTCCAAATGCTTTTTGTAACTTTTAAAATATCGTCAGTAGGTACATCACCCTACAAATCGTAAAAACATTCAAAAGGACCAAAATCAATTACTTAAAAATTTATTTTTCTGTTTAAAGGATATTTTCTAAAAAAATAACTATAAATAGCTAAAACTAAACTTTAAAAAAAAATGTAAACCGACTTCAAAATAAGATCAGCCAAAAACCATATTTATTTAAAACACTAAAAACCGAAAAATAAGATGAACTATTTAATTCTTGTCTAATTCTAATTATGTATTAATTTTTATGAAATATAATTACAATGTATGCTAGAAATCCACTAACGCGATTTGAAGCTTGGCAAGCTTTAGTGTTTTAAATAAGTATGGTTTTTGGCTGATCTTATTTTCAAGTCGGTTTACATTTTTTTTAAAAAGTTTAATTATTTTTAAATTTTTAGTGTAAATAATCGTAGTTAAGTAATAATTTTAACTAGTTCATATAAAATAAATTATTTATTAAATATAGCACTATGAGTAGATTGACTAAAAATGCACATGGCACGAGGAAGAATAGAAGTAGGGAATCAAAATAAAAAAATAAAGAACGTATTTGTAAAAAATGGAAACGATATGTTGTATCTCGTTGCCAATGGTTTAAATTTCACTGTTTCAATCAATTCGCGTATACACCATATGTGCTATCGATGCGTCACGTGAGGCAGCAACTTCGGTATGAGATACTACTAACATCCAAGTGATGTAAATAATTGTGACGGTTTGATGCAATTGTTAAAACTAGACATAAGCTCCAAAGTCATGGTAAGATTCAATATCTCTGTCATTAAGAGCTTGGTAAGCGGACAATAGGGATAATATCCAAACTTGTAGGCTTCCCTTTCGCTAATCCTCTGTTGGGCGGTTACGGTATATAAACTCCAGGGTACTTTACAAAACTCGCCTCAGGCGACTGTTCAACGCCTGTCTGACGTCTGGACAAGTTCCCTGAGTGCTAGAAGGAAGGGAGGTTGGTTCTCCTGCCAAAGCCGGGACAGCCCCCGGATTTGCCGTCGGCCTACAGGCCCATTGTGCTTCTGGACGATGTGGGTAAGCTGCTGGAGCGCGTCCTCGCTGCCCGCATCGTCCAGCATCTGGAGGAGGTGGAACCCGATCTGTCGGACGCTCAATTTGGGTTTCGGAGGGGGCGTTCGACCATCGGGATCCTGCTACCCCTGAGGCAGACGGCCGCGGAGGCTGTCGCTGGCAAAGGAGTGCTGTTGGCGGTGTCGTTGGACATCGCCAACGCCTTCAATAGTCTGCCATTCGGCTGCATCAGGGAGGCGCTCCGGTTCCATGGAGTGCCCCTGTACCTCAGGCGGCTGGAGGCAGACTATTTGGAGGGGCGCAGTGTTCTCTATGCGAGCCCCGCAGGGGACATTGTGCGGACGCCCATGTCGTGCGGTGTTCCGCAGGGGTCGGTTCTGGGGCCGACTCTGTGGGACATCGGTTACGACTGGGCGTTGAGAGGGAATCTCCCCCCCTGGCTGAGTGTTATTTGTTATGACGACACGCTCGTCACAGCCCGGGGCAGGACACTCGAAGAGGCGGCGAGCCTGGCCACTCTCGGCACCGAGGAGATGGTCAGGCGAATTGAGGCGCTGGGGCTCAGGGTGGCCCTAAACAAGACGGAGGCCCTACTATTCCATGGGCCCCGTGTGAGGCTGCCCATCGGCGCCTCGTTAGTCGTCAACTCCATCCACATCAGTAGCCAGGCCCATATGAGGTACTTGGGTCTGGTGCTCGACGGGCGATGGTGGTTCCGGGAGTATTTTCGTCAAATTGCTCCCCGGCTGGTCGGCGTGGCGTCCACCCTTTCTCGGCTCATGCCGAACGTGGGCGGACCCAGTTCCGAGGGCCGACGGCTGTATGCGGGGGTGATCCGCTCAATGGCTATGTACGGCGCACCCGTGTGGGCGCGGGCTCTGAACGCCCAGCTCAGGGTGGTGCTGTGGAGGCCACAGCGAGCCATGGCGGTCAGAGCTATTCGCGGGTACCGCACGGTGTCTACCGAGGCGGCATGCCTATTGGCCGGGACACCCCCGTGGGACCTAGAGGCGGAGATGCTCTCCGACCTCTACCGGCGGGTTACCTTAATGCGCGAAGAGGGTGGCTCCCCATCGTTCAACGAGATAGCCACTTGGCGCGAGGACGCCCGCCGAGAAGTCATCGCCCGTTGGGCTACGCGGCTGGAGAGGCCTTTTTCTTTTGTTTTTTTTTTTGTGCGGTGGGCTATGGAGGTCGCACCCCGCCAAATCGGTCCGAGGTGACAGAAGAGGCGGCGCGCAACCCCATTGACCCACCCTGTAAGCACCTCTTCTTCGCCGTGCGAGTGGGCCACCGATACCCGATCTTTGTCTTCGGTGGCCCGCTCGGCGTTATGCCCTCTCGGGCTCCTCTCCTGTCGACGCCCCGACAACTTTCACCGTCGAGGCGTCGTCCTCACGCAGTGGCCTCACGTCGGGTGACCGGACAATTCCCCGGTCCGATCACCCGAAGCCTCGGTTAGGGCAGCATCAGGCGCAGGTACTCGCGCCTGCGCCGCCCCGGCCGCGGGCGGCGGCCCGGGTCACGGGAATCCTCCCGGGCCCGTTCCGCCGCCTCCTTCTGCGAGATGACAGCCTCGCAGAAGGCGGCGACCGCGTCCCAATTCCTGACGCTGTCGATCATCGCTCGCGCAACAGCCGGCAGCGTCAGGTCGGCACCGATGACAGCGATGAGGTTACGGCGCTGCCCGTCCCAGCCCGAACATACCTCGAGCGTACGTTGTGCGGCTGGAGAGGCCTAGACACGGTGTTGTTACCGTTGAGGCCCTCCGGCCCGCACTGATGGAGTGGATGGAGCGGCACGGAGTCCTCTCCTTTTGGCTGGTGCAGGTATTATCGGGGCACGGGTGCTTCAGTTTGTACCTGCACACGGTCGCGTATAGGGAATGGACTCCGGCCTGCCACCATTGCAGCAGTGACGAGGACACGGTGCAACACACGCTGGAGGTATGTCCGAGCTGGGACGGGCAGCGCCGTGACCTCGTCGCTGTTATCGGTGCCGACCTGACGCTGCCGGCTGTCGCGAGGGTGATGGTCGACAGCGTCAGGAACTGGGACGCGGTCGCCGTCTTCTGCGAGGCTGTTATCTTGCAGAAGGAGGGGGCGGAACGAGTCCGGGAGGATTCCCGCGACCCGGGCCGCCGCCAGCGGCCGATTTGGCAGGGCAAGACGCATCCTTAGCCCACCAAAAAAAAAAAAAAAAAAAAAGTTCTTTACAAAGCCTTTAAACAAAGCTGTCATTGATTTAGGCAAAAATAAATTGGCAATGATCAGTTTTATATTGCACTGAGTTCTGTAAAGACTCTAGGGGGACAGCTTTTTGCGACTTAGGGTCTAATAAACTACTCAGATCAAAAGACTATAACTAGGAGAAAGCGTAAGCCAAAGAATAAGACGGTTGTAAATAGGTACGTATTTAAATTAGAAAAATTTGGTACAATTATCCAACACGGCTGGACAGCGTTTAAAAAACTTAAGAGGATCTTCTAACCCAACATATCTCAGTGTCTGAAGGCACAAGTCTATGTCCAGTGATGATTTATGACATGAAACTGTGGTTCCTAAATGTGGGTCTCGTAACAATACTCAAAGCCGCTCAGCGTACTATGGAGCGGGGTATACGCACTCATTTCTGTGCGAGATAGGATTCGAAATATGCTAATCCATAGAATAACGGGTGTAATCGACATATCACGAAGAATTAGCACACTGAGAGGCAATGGGCAGGCCACATCGCTCGATGAACTGATAATTGCTGGAGAATAAAAGTTTGATATTTTGTGGCGAAATATGAGAGAAGCTTAAGTCTAGATGATAAAACATATTTACAACAGTTCGACTTTGAGTAAGGTGAATTGAAAAAGGTGCATCCTTCCAGCTTGGTATGTTATTTTCTACCTACGTAACAAAGATTACTATATCGGCAACATAAAGAATTACCTAACTCCTAATCGTTATGGAGTAGTACCTTAGATTATCAGTTTATCTGATTAAATTGAAAGAATACAGTTAAGGGTGTATGCGTGCATATGATATTGAAAGAATTGTCCTCCAACTCCTAGCCGCTAAGGAGATGTAACTTCCGTCACCAGCTCATCTAAATGAGATTATCACTGCCAGATGCAAATAGTTGAATAGCTTTGGAAAATATATGAGACACGTAATATGTCCCTATATAATTTGAAGGTTGCCCTAGATTTCCATAAATTCCCATCATCAGATCATGATTTGGTGACAATGGGACCACCTCGGGAGTTAACTTGAAAGAATACAGCTAAAAGTCTATGCGTGCGTATGATATTAAAAGAATTATCCTCCAACTCCTAACCGTTAAGGAGCCGTACCTTCCATCATTAGCTCACCTAAATGAGTTTATCACTGCCAGATGCAAATATTTGAAGAGCTTTTGAAAATATATGGGACACTTAATATGTGCCTATAAAATTTGAGGGTTGCCCTCGATTTCCATAACTTCCCATCATTAGATCATGACTTGGTAATAATGGGACCACCTCTGGAGTATACCCTTTAGAAATAAAAAATAATTTTTAAAATCGGCCCATATTTGACAAAAATATTGCTGAACATACATAAAAAACAACAAAAATACATACAATGAAACATCTTTTTGAAGTCGGTTAATTATAAAAATAAAATGCATCGCAAAATGCTTCACAACTGTTTTTGTTTGACTAATCCCCTTCTGCATTTTCTCTTGATTAATAATTAGTATTATCTAATACTGAATAAGTATACAATATTAATGATATAACAATATAAATGTTCAAATTAAGAATATGTAATTGTTATTCCATATCGAGTACACTGACACAACCCGAGCACGTGGTTAGCAAGGTCGTCACGTCCGCGTCATAGCATGCGGCGCGGCGCGCGGCGTGCTGGTTTATGCCCCACTTCATTTCTTGCTTACTTGCACTTCGTTGTTACGGGATGTAATGAATTTTTAACTTTAAATTGTAAGTTTTAACATTCACATTGAGTTGAATATAATTCTAAAAAATGGACAAAGTGATTTTCTAGTTATGTAAATCGTCTGCGTTCATTTTAAATTTTGTTAGAAAAGAATTGCTGCTTAAATAATACCCAAATAAGTATAATAATAATAATAATAAGCCTCATTTATTGTTTTATAACATTCAATTTCTACATTAAAATATAAGTATACATCTATAAATTAATCAATTTTAATTATTCATGCATTTACATATTTTTTTTCTCTTTTTTCATATTAAATTTATACATTTTTTATTAATATTCTATTTAATTTATAATTTATCTTCAAGTGCATTCTATTTATTAAAAGTGTAATATCCTTTATTATTTAAGTAATATAAATAAGTTACATTTAATTTGTAGCAAATTACTATTTGCTGTCTTCACTTCATATTGTTTAACATATAAGTAAATTTAAGTAGAAATAATATAAGTATATAGTAAAAATAATAACATATAAGTAAAAAAAATAATATAAGTAAATTTGCTCTCTTCATGTTGTAATTGTCTGTTTAGAAGAAAAATGCCACGCTCTTCAGGTATTTCTCGAAATTAGATTAGCTTATATAGTTTGTATATACTAGGTAATGGTATCACTGACATGAACCCAAATAGTGTTTCATGCAAATAGTTTTAAGGATACGAGTATATAGTTGACAATGAATTAAATTTGATGAGAGATTGACGTGACTATTCGATAACTCGTGACGATTTTATAAGCACTTTAGTGTATTATAATAAATTTCAAATGTTATTTGAGTAGAAATTTTTCTTTATATCATAATTTAAGCCTGCAAAAATATCGGTGCCGAATGCTCAAACATATAAGGACCCACATAGGTGCTGGTGAATGTGTGGTGCAGGTTCCGCACCGTAGTGCAGATGCGAGAAGGGGACGCATAGTAAATGATGGGGATGCGACGGTGGATGGTGTAACCACAGTTAGATCATAACCACCCAAAAAATAGAGTAAAGCCGATCCCGGTCTCCACAATGTTAAGGAAAAATTAAGGAATCGTATATAAAATAGTGCACGCTGAAGTAGCAATGGGCAGTCCACCACGCTCGAAGAACAGACAACCGCTGGGGGAAAAAGGTTCTAGAGTGGCGACCACGTACTGGACGACGCAGTGTAGGACGCCACCCCCTATCCAACTAGGTGGACAGACGACCTGTTGAAAGTAGCTGAGTTTCGATGGATGCAGGCGGCACAGGACCGCACTCTATGGTGTAACTACCATGAGGAAGGCCTACGTCCAGCAGTGGACGGCAATAGGCTGAAATGATGATGATATAAAATAGAGAATTTCGACTAATTGGGAGAGTAATGTCAATGAGATAGAGTTATGGGAAATTTTACTCATGGGATTTCACGTTTTATTCAATACCTACATATTCGCCTAATTATCTACTAATATTATAACTATTACCTATATTAAGGTAAGCAGTTAGTTGGCAGCAGCCTGGCTATGTCTCTGGTATTGCTAAGATTCATGATCGGCGTTATCACTTATCATCACGTATATTGCTTGCTCGTTTGTCACTATAGGCAATAAAAAAATGTGTTCATGATAGCTATAATAATAATAACTTTATTTCCAAAACATAAATTACAAATTTAACAGAAATTGAGTTTCCATTTTAAGTTTTAAGGTCTTCTTATGTTTAGTTCTCTGGCACCCAAACTAATATTAAACTAGTGTTATGGATGCCAGGTCCCTCTCGAAAGTTGCACTGATTAAAAGATAAAAAAATATAACGGAGTATCACACTTTATACAATATATACGAACGCAAATTGCTGCTACTACTATTGCTATATTTCCTTTTTTTATTTAGTTATGTACCTATCAGCAAAATGAGCCTTTTTAGGAAATAAAGTACATTTTAATTGTGTAAATGTGAGTGATTGTTAGAGTTTTCTTGTTTTGAGTTTTGTCATGATAGCTGTTAACTGCTTGCTCCACTGGACATTTTTAAAGTTAAGTAAATTAGTAAGGATCACAATATTTTTATAACTTCACGTCTTTATCCCCAAAGGATGAAGCCCGCTTCCTAATGTAATCCTTAGTTTCACTAAATTGCGAGCTTGTTTTGAAAATTGATTGTGAAATTATCGAGGCAATCCAAAAATATTGCCAAAATTTTTTTTGATAAACACAGGTTTTGAACTTGAGCTCTCCTGATCATAACAGATCGTGGATGATGTAAAAAATACTATGAGCCTTACATAGACCTGAACCAACTTCATCTGATACCATCTGGTTTTACAATTACAATCACATTCCTAAAGAGGTTTGATGTCATACAGAAAGCCGGTCATAAAACTATAGCGTACGATGAAAAAAGAGTACATATTGTGTTGACTCCAAGTAATTGGCATAAGAGTAGATTTACGAGTTGAATATTATGTCTCTAACTCCAAAGGTTTAAACAGAGTCATACACCCACATTTCGTCATAGAATCCTTAATCTTAAATAATAGAGGATGAGTTTATTGCAAATAATCAGACATCATCATTCAGACACTTGGAGTCGATACAATATGTACTCTTCTTTCATAGTACATATTGTAGAAGTTATTGCCAATAGTTTTATGACCAGCTGCCTGCCAGACGTCAACCCTCCTTGGGAATGTAATTGTTGATCAAACGGCATCAGATGGAGTTCGCCCAGGTCGTTATATGGCTCTTAGTCGTCTTTTACGACATCCACGAGCAAAGTAAGGCTTGGTTAGTATTCGTAGCCGCTATCACACTCTACCACATTGCAAATAATCAGACATAGTTCTATATACCAAGCTTACTGCTGAGAATTTGCTGACAAAATCCTCGAAAGAGACAATCTCCAGAAAACTCCAATAATAAAAGATCTCACTATAGTATATCAATCGACCAATGGCGTTAAAAAGTAAAACTTTCATCATCATCATCATCACAGCCCATAAACGTCCCACTGTTGGGCTCAGGCCTCCTCCGTAATCGGAGGGAAATTAACCTACTATACCGCGCTGGTCAGACATGTTGGTATAGGGTTTTATTTCGAGTTTTCCTTCTCTCGCATAGACGTTATATGCATTTTATATCCCGTAGTCGTCTCGTACGATCACCCACGGTTAAGATATGGGGTGGTGAATAATATTCTTACTCCGTCACCACACGGAAAAAATAAAACATTACTTCAAGCAAACAGGTTTTTTATTGTTTGCCGTACTAAGAATACAAAATTTCACCCCCATTCACCACTCCCTGTTTTGCCCATGGCTGTCGTAAAAGATGACAAGGAGTATATCAAGCAGAAAATTTCCGTGAAAGAGAGGGTAATCTCGAAATAAAACTCTATACCAATACGCTAACTGACGGTATCAGGTCGATCAATGTCTTTCCTTATTATGGAGGACGTTCGAATCCAGCATTATGACGTAGGTATATGAGCAAAGACAGTTGTTTATAGACTTATTTAATATCCCGCACTAAAAACTACTTGTATCTTGAGGGAGTTTACAAACAAGTAACGGACTCAAATTATGCCCAGACTTAAAACACTAATTTGAGTATCAACGAAGTACTTTCCTAAATGGTGATCGAACTCATAAAACACGGCCATAATTACTTAGACTGTTACGCCATCTGTGCAATCAAAATTAAATGAGTTTATAGCACAATGTAGTTACATTAATGTTCTATAAGAAACGAGAAGCGAGCGAAGGGTGTGGTAGCGGCTACGAATACTACCAACCCTTACTTTGCTCGTGAATGTCTTAAAGACGACTAAGAGCCTTATTTCGACCTGGGCCAACACCACCTGATGCTGTTTGGTCAACAATTACATTCCCAAGAAGGGTTAACGTCAGGTAGGCGGCCGGTCATAAAATTATTGCCAAAAACTTTTGCAATATGTAGGTAGAGGAGTACATATTGCGTCGACCTCAAGTAATTGGGATAAGAGCAGAAGAATGATGATGAAGAAGTCCTTTAGTTTCAAAATTACCAATGACGTATAACAATACTTTAGCTATACCTATTGCTTATAACAAGATAAAAATAAACTCATTGAAGTCACGTATCGTCGAATGACGTGCAATCGTTAATACATTTATTTATTAAAAGCGTCACACCCAGATGACAGTCAGTTCGCACAAGTCCAATCCAGTTTCAATGACATGGTATTTACTTCTCGACATACGCCTTTAGACAACTGAAAATATTGTAGGCCACTGGATAAATGTTGGCAAAGAAATCTGTTCCGGTTGTTATAATTTTGTCCTACTCGTAAATAGATCTGCGATTGTTGGATGAAATATTTTAATACCAATTTTTACTGCTATATATTTTAGGTTTGCTCAATAAATTTTTCGATATTGGTACTATGTATTTTATTTTTGTTTTAGACGTTTCAAATTAAAAAAAAAAACCATCTAACTATAAAGTTGAAATAAAAATCAGCAAAAATATTAGCTAACAGAACAAATATTCTCCGGATGGTAATGGAGTAGTGAGGGAGTTTCGTGTAGTGAGGGAGTTACAATACAATTCACCACCACCTTCTTTCTTCTTCTTTCCCGTGGGTGTCGTAAAAGACGACTTGGCATATATATGCATATAATATCTATGCGAGAGAGGGAAAACTTCAAATAAAGCAACCTGTTTGACCAGTCAATTTCCCTTCTATCATGGAGGAGGTTCAAGCTCAGCAGTGGAGTTGAGATTTTGATGATGAGATGATCAGCAGCGTAAAAACACAAATCAGCACCGCTTCTTTTCCCATGGTTATTGTAAATGACGATAAGAGTTTAAATAGATCAACATTATCATCTCAGCTTATTTGTGTCCCACTGCTGGGCTCGAGCCTAATCCACACTAGGAGGGCAAATTGACCTACTACACCACGCTGGTTAGACGTGTTGGTAAGTAGTGAACTCGAAATAAAACCCTATTTTTTTTCCTTTCTTTTAAATAAAAACACTTCCCTGCACTAAGGAAAATAATCCTTGTATCGCGGGGGACTTTACAAACATGCAATTAACGCAGACAAATTACACCCAAACTCAGAACAACACTTTGTGGACCGCACAAAGTATTGTGCTGCGTGGGAATCGAACCCTGGCACGGAGCACTGGCACGGAAGGTCGGTATCTTAACCACTACGCTATTATTTCGAGTTTACCTACTCTTGCATACATTTTGCTTTTGCTGTGGTATATGCCCATGAGGGTATAGGTATATATGAGGCAAATATCGTTGTTTTCTGGACCTTACGAGTCTTGTCTCAATCTTGTAAGGAGCTTGAACCAGTGAATAAATTTGGAATTAAGAGTGAAATACAAAATGATGTTATAAAAGCGCCACATCAGCGACTATAATAGGCAGCCTATCATTAAATATATCAAGTAACTTATCAGGGATCATAATACGTACTCAGCATAGCCCGGGATCGATCGCTAGAGGAGGCGTCACTACTGGTATCTCTGGACACCGAGGAAATTGTCAAGTGCATTGAGGCGTTGAAGCTAAGTGTGCTGTCCTGCGTAAAATGGAGGCGCTACTTATACTATAGGTCTAGAATAAGGCCGGCGTCTCGATCAACGCATATTCATATGTAGTACTTGGGCCTGGTACTCAACGGTCATTGGTGAGGTTCCGGAAACATTTTTGTCAACTTACTCCTGGGCTTATCGGTGCGGAATCCGTCCTATCTAGACTCATCCGTAATGTGGAACGAACAGCGCTACGTGTCAACACTACAGTTGTGTATGATACCCAAAAGGTAACCCGCCGGGCTGGCGACGGAAGTAAACTAATCAGTACTAGTGGCGGATCCAATAGTGACCGGGAAGGAATATCGTAGATTATAGAGCAAATGCTACTCTTCCACGCTACAAAAAAAAAATGGTATTTCAATTGACTTCATAAAGAAAATCAATAAATAAGTGTAATAATTTTAATTTTAATAAAATTGTATTCATCAGCATGTTCTCATTATAAGAATTATAGCAACCTATCAAGGCCTCTATTAAAATCATTACATATGTCGAAATCAGAACGTAGACTTTGTCATGCTGAACATGCATTATATTATTGGAACAAAATACGCGATTTATCAAACTTGCAGAAATTAAAAGCGGTCAAACAGTCAAATTATTGCGCAAACTGTTTATACGATCATTTTAGCAAATTTGCATTTATTATCTAGAACAACCTATAAAAAGTGCAACGACAAACATAACACGATTTATACTGTAGCATTTCTAGGTGGTAAACAAATTCATCAGCAAAATAAAAGACCGTCTCAAAATATGACAAGCTCATCAGAAATTTCATTTGTAATTTTATTTTATGGCAACTGCAATTGTGCAAGTATAAAAAAATATAGAATACAGAATAAAGGTTTTGATTGATCAGGGTTCTCGAATATCATTAATATTTACATATTAATGATATTCGAGAGAATAATTGTGCTACATTTTTACAATGTAGCACAATTATTCTTTAAACCTCAGCATTGTCTTTGACAGTGACGTAACTAATTGTGAGACCTATGTTAGGTGAAAAGAAGAAGAGCAAATATTAAAACAATTTACAAATTAATGTGTAATTTATCACATTGTTCATTTAATGCGTGTTATGACTGAGTAAAAATACAATTCACCACCCCTTATCTTACTCGTGACTAATCGTAAGAGACGACTAAGGGATATAAAACGCATATAACATCTATGAAAAAGAAGGAAAACTCGACATTTAACCCTATACGTTGGCATAGGGTTAAAATTTCGAGTTTTCCTTCTTTCCAACAACGTCTGACCAGCGCGGTATAGTAAGTCAATTTTCCTCCCATTATGGAGAAGGCTTGAACCCAATAGTGGGATCTATATGAGCTGAAATAATAATATATATTTAATATATATCGTTCAAATAAATAAGCCTAAATGTCAATATTTGTAAAATGTGTGGTGTCCTCTGAATATATAGAAAGCAATGCGTAATGACTATGCGAAGATCGATATTTGATATGCAACCATTTTTATTGTTGTGGAAAATGAAAACAGCTATAAAATTGTAAAACTTTATACATACTCGTATATATACACATAGATAATCAACATTGGCAAATCAATAACATCATTGCGGTTTAATACAATTTATTTTTATTTTCCGTCTTTACTTATATAGAACTAATGTTGTATTCCAATTGAATCTGTTTTTAAATTAGTATATAATAATAAAATGTATGAAGACCACTATGTATGTAGATAACTTCGCCGCAAAAGAAGGAGATATTGAGATAAAATCAAAGTCAATATGTTTGGTTAGCATAAGAGTGAAGTCATTTTCACTCTCATTAAGTATTTGCTTAATAGTAGGACACGTGTGGGCTGAAGAATATACTGATAATTATATCAGAACAACGCTTTTTTTGTGTTTATCTTTTAGCTATTAGCCGCAGATGGCTGTCACAGCTTAACCCGGACTGTGGGTGAGTGCTAAAGACTCTCAACCCGGATAAGAACAACGCTGACTTCTGTGTTTTTAGAACGATAAAAGCCTTTTCGACAAGATTTTACCCGTGCCACTTCTACAGAGTTATATTTTCTAAGAATACTTTCTTTCTATTAAGTTCAATAATATACATAATGTAGACTCGTAAAATATTTAGTTTATATATTAATATATAAATACCCTGCAGTTATTAAAATCCTTTATAAAATGTAACTAGGTAATTGGGACAAGGACGGCTATCATGCAGCCTGATCAATATTCTCACCATACGTATGGAAAGGGGATGTCGGATTTAGATAATCTAATAATAAGGTTAGTACTTGAAGCTTCTCATAAAGAGGCGAGTGTTATTGTCTGAAACTAAATGAAATTATGTTTATTTATTGAATTTTAATGCATTTACTCATGAAAATGAATTTCAACTGCAAAAATTTGTAAACAAGATTGGATAATGTTTGAAATTTTCTCCGTATTTTTTTTCTGTGTGTATATTTCTTAGCCACACATGGCTTTTATAACTTTACTCGGACTATGGTATTGAGTGTTTTCAATCCGGTTTTTCTCTATATAGTGATGGAATAGTAATATAATATTCACCGCCCCCTCTTTTGTAAATGAAAGGGATTTAAACGAGAACACTATTGCAGGTGAAAGAAAATTAGGAAATAAAACTCTATACTAAACCACCTAGCTAATTCTTAGTTTAAGCGCCCTCAGCGCTCACAGTCCAAGTAAAGTTGTCATAACCATCTGCGGCTAACAACTAAGTCACACACAAAAAAAAATCCAAGCCAACTTGATGTATTAAGTTAATTCCCTCACATTTCTAAATCATAAAAAAGTCGAAGTAATATGCACCTTTTTTTGGGGACAGGGCTATAGTCCAGTCATAAGCAAACCAAGGCGGCGTAAGAAACGGCGTGCACCCTCGTAACCTGCCATACATACTCTACCTTTCTATCGCAATTTAGGTAGACCATCGTTACCGAGTTCTTGTCTTCGTTGGTCTGCCGGATGGGTTACACTTTCGAGTAATATTTCCTTCAGTGCCCCTGTGACTTTATTTGTTCTTGAGATTTCACTTTTGCACGGTCAACCTCTCCACAGATAGCGGACTAATCCCCGGTCCATCCACCTCTCAGCTAGAAGTAAATTGTACTAATGATTTATTTTAAGCATATTTTTATTATAATTCAGAACATTTTATTTTACTTTTTTTTTTATAACACATTTATTTTAAGCTATCGAAGGACTTTCATGACAGTGAATGTAAATTTTTACAGTAATTATAATTATGAAAGGTGTGAATTGAAAGGTAATACTGTTAGTTTTATTATATTACCTATGTACCTAATACATATATCTAATATCAATATTCAATAAGCAAGCAAGCAATAGCATGAAAAAGTAAAAATAGATTCGCATAATAACCAACTCTCAATCTGATTCAGTAATATCTAATTCAAAAAGTTCAATTACTTGTTACTAAATTTATTATCATAGAAAAACCTTTTATTATTTTTATTAAACCCTCATCATCTGTCTAAAACATTTATTTCAAAGGAAATGTAGTAAATACAAGGATCTGCGTACAATGTTATATTACTAACGTCCTTAGCCGGATGACCTATATGCGACGCCCTCTATAAGGTCAAACCACTCGTCTTCCGCATAAACAGCATTACCGGGTGATAGTTGCATTAAGGAAAAGGGCCAAATTTGATTACAATGGTAGATAGAGATACATACATATCATCACGCCATATCCCTTGCAGGGTAGGCAGAGAGAACAGAGTGCCAGAGAACTCTATCCTTGCATACTTCACTCGCTTTCTCAACATTCATAATTCTCTTCATACACGCTCGCCGGTTTCGGAGACTCTTGACTCCACCTTCCTTCAGTACGTGACCAATCTGGTCTAGGTAGGTGAGTCTCAATCTCCCCCGGTACCTACATCCTTCCACTTTCGCACTGTATATCTTCTGAACCAGACGTTCGTTTGGCATTCTTTCCACATGTCCGAACCATCGGAGCATTCCCTTTCGCATCTTTACACCAATACTCTCTTTCATACCTACTCGCTCTCTTACGTCGTCGTTGCGAATGTGGTCGGTCAGCCTAACTCCACAGATTTTCCGTAGAGATCGCATTTCGACCGCATTAATTTTACTTTCATATATATAGATAGATAATATATATAGATAGAGATAGAATGTATTAATAAGTTTTATTATTATTAGGATTTAGTATTATATTTATCTATATGATAGTGAAAGTATTAGTGTGGTGAGGGAGTAAGAACACAATTCACTAACCCCTATCTTGCGCGTGGGTGAAAATAAAGATAACTAAGGGATGTAATATGCGTATAGAGATATGTGCAAAATAAGGAAAACTCGGATGAAAATTCCTATTCCATGAACCCGTTTGATCAGCGTGGTATATTCAGACAAATTTCACTCCTAGTAATGAGGAGGCTTGAGCCCAGCCGTGGGGCGTATATTAGTAAAGTAAAGCAGTAACTATCAATTCGATTTGTATATTTTTTATTATGTAGTGTGTTTATTAAGTAACATTATAAAACACAATTTCTTATTTTTTATCATTATGCACCCTATTTATGGGTATGTTTACTGTGGTCTAAGTTGTGAATTTCTGTGCCTAGTGTTATAGTTTTGATCCCCTTGGAAGACAGATCTTTGTGTGATCAAGAAATAATTGTTATAGATCTGGAATTAACGGAAACAAAGAATATTGTATGCTTAAATAAATACGTAAACTTGTCAGCATAGTTTCCACATGTTAACTTCTTTCTGTTTAAAATTTCTATCTGTGGGATCTTCTGTGATTAACAGCTAATTTTTTCAATAAGTCCGTCCGTATCTACACCTATATTATATTTTTAAGGTGCTTAGCTATGTTTATGAAGTGGCTCCCATAACGCTGCATAAATATTTATCTTGGATATCCCATTTTTAACATTATTTTCCCCTCTAATGACAGAAGATAAGTAAATATATCAAAATGAAAATAAATTTCACAAAAAAAAATTGGTGATAATATTTTCCATTTTACAAAAAAATTGTATTTCGATAATAATAATAATATCTATGTAGTAATTACACAACTTTTAAATAAACACGGACATATGTTCTGGCATTTAAATTTCAAAGTAAAAGTTTGTAATCAATATTCACTAGTAAAAATGCCTTTATATAATTTACTTCCTCATTTACAATTAATTTGCAGTGGAATCATCAATTTTGAATACATCTATCTCGTTGCATCACCTTGAATTTATAATCTACATTCACATTGTAATAGATTAACTATAATACATTTTTTAATCACTTTATTTAGCTAGTGGTAGACCTACAGTCAGGGGTGGCTTTCCTATAGTGCAAAGGGTGCAGTGTACCCAGGCGCCGGGTGTTAGGGGGCGCTGAGAGCCGCTCGAGACACATAAAGCCTCCACTGTAACGCTCCACACGGAGCGGGCGCACCGTACGCAGCGTGTGCCATTTATAAATGTAGTGGGTGCGTTATTTAGCATGTTTGGGTAGGTTGCTCTGTCGCCATGCTCACTGTACCCTTCATAATCCGATCGCGTTTTTTACCTGGTTTTGTGTCAAAACAACGAGACAAAACATGCGACAACGCATTCCAGCAAGATTCGAAATTTAGTCTAACGTGTTGTAACTATCAACCTATTCCATTGTGTTCACGCATTTTGATACAAGAGGGCGCCAGGTGATTGCTTGCACCCGGGCGTTACATGTGCTAGAGCCGCCCCTGCTTACAGTCAAAATAAATGGTCAACCCTTTCGGGAGTTCAGTAATACATAGTTGTCGTTCGTAACATGACAAAAAGTGTTATTCAGGATAACACCAAAAAATAAAAAAGGAAAGCGTGTTGGACGTGAAACATCTTTTTTACCAGCCAAGCTTAATCCAGGATTAAGGTCTCCATATGTGACACTAAGATTTGAGTCTCAAGCAGTCATGAGAAACATTTTTAATGCTTTCGTGACCCGCAAGAAAATATAATACATAAGTTAAACAAGAAAAGTTGGTAGAGTTTGATTCTAATTCCCTCTTATGCAATATAGGAGGCAGAAAGTCTTTTTGTTTTTTTTTTGCACTAAGGCAATAAACCTTGTATTGCGGGTGACTTTATAAACATATAATTAACGCTGACAAATTACACCCAGACTCAGAACTACATTTTGTGGATCGCAAAATATTAACTTGCGTAGGAATCGAAACCACGGTACTGGCACGGTAGATCGGTATCTTAAACACTACGCCATCTGTGCAGTCAAATGGACTAGGAAAGTAAAATGGACTAGTCAATCTGTAAATAAGAGGAATACATCCTCTTGTACAGCTACGATAAGTGCAATAATAGAGCAACACGAATATGAAATAACTTAACCTATATGCATTGCAAATCAGCATCGTTTCTTTTTTTGCAATGCACTGATATTTCCTAGAGTTGTTACAAGATTCGTATTATATACTAATCCGACGTATATACAAACTGTCTAACATAAGGTCGCACTCGTTACGCCAGATATCTTACTCCCAGGAAATGTGTATACAAAAATTCATTTAGTATTAACTTATTTTTTTGTAAAGTATATATACTTTCCGTGTGGTGGTGACGGAGTAAAAATACTATTCACCACCCCATATCTTACCCGTGGGTGATCGTACGAGTCGACTAAAGTATATAAAACGCATATAACATCTATGCAAGAGAAGGAAAACTCGAAGCAAAACCCTATACCAACACGTCTGACCAGCGCAGTATAGTTGGTTAATTTCCCTCCCATTACGGGGGAGGCCCGAGCCCAACAGTGGCACATTTATGGGCTGTGATAATGATGATGATATACTTTTTATGTTTTTATATGTTTTTTTATGATGTGTCTTTCATATTTCACATCCAGCATAGTGTTGATGCCTGAGTACTGGTACTGTCGAAGAATCGGTACCAGTTGTTAGCCTAATGGCGATGGGGAGAAAACACGGTGGGATATGGAGCCGTGCGCCGCCTTTTCGTCGCCCCGGAATGGGCGAGGTGTGTCCTAGCTATGGCCTGCCAAAAAAAAAGCGTAGTGCTGATGTAGTGCCCAGTGTAGATTATATTTTATAAAAAAAATAAACGACGAAAACGCCATGGCGCCATCTCGAACCTACTTCTGCAAAGACACACCTCTATAGAGATTTTTTCATAACAAGTTTTGTCTTAATACATTAATAATATACGAATTTGGTACACATAAAACTTTGCAAAAATACCTAAATATATAAGTAATACAATTTGTATGTTAAAAAATACCATATATATTTATTTTTACCTAAAATAAACAAGCTTTAGTTTTTATAGCCAGTCTGCGTCCAAAAAATGTTGGCAGCGATTCAAATTACGTACAAGATAGTGTTTAAATAGCCCAAAGAAAACAACAACACTATAAGGGTTATACACTGTAAACAAGAATTTATTTTCAAGGTTAGATTTGTAATTTTTACCCTTGACCAAAATGTTGGACAAATTTGAACCAACATTTATTATAGACAAACACAACTTTAACAAAGTAGTTGCATCAAACAAATGGTGGATCTCTAAGGAGCTACTTGCCAACTTTTTTTATGTTTGACGTGTTTGTTGCCTCTTCAATGATTAAATCCGTATGATGATAAACTAAGAGCACAGTATGTTACCAACTCATAATTTCTCCTTTTGCTAAAGAGAAGGTTAGACCAAAACAAAATACTGTACCAACCCCTCTAGGCAGTATTGGCACAGAAGGCCTTATGGTCTAAGACTATAAGTAGAGTCATTGCCTTATCAGTATTGGATCACCAAGCAAAACAGTATGTTGGGCGATCCACAAATTATTGTTTTATGTCTGGGTATTATTCGTTTCCATACGTTTGTAAATTCTCCCGAAATACAAAGTTAAATTTCTAATTACGGGGTTTTGTCGTTAGAAGAAACTAATAATAAATTCTCTTCAATTGTTGTACTTCCGTGCACAATAATAAAACATTTGCATTGAAAATAAAAAAAAATAAGCAGCTGCCAATCAATCTATCACTGTCTTATCTGTTTCAACCAGAAAAAATGCATATCAGTGTGAAGCTTTTTATGTCGTGTGACGTAGTTTTCTAAATGTATCTATTTTCCCGCCAAAATGTCTGCGTCACTACTCATATCGTCATGTAAATGAATGTTATTTGCCAACGAATTGGCGAGCGTTGTTTTTATATGCTATTTTCATTTCTATTAAACAGTTGCTATGTTAATGGCATTTGCTGACGTTTTGTAAAGGCCGGAATGTGTATTATAACAGTTTGTAACCACTTATATATAGGTACTTATAGTTAGATCTATTCTCCTTCGTGATCCATTTTTTTTCGTAAGAGCGATAGTCGGTCAGGAATTGGGACGTAATTACCGTCTCAAGACTATAACAAAAATAATTAAATATTTAAAAAAACCCCTTGACATAAAAAAAAATAATTAAATATTTAAAAAACCCTCTACACAAAAACCTAAGTTCCCTTTAAATAATAAAAAAATAAACTCAATCTTAAAGTACCTATGTATTAATAATTCTAACAAAATACCTCGTGTTGGGGGTATGTTACTATTATTATTATTTATTATTATTATTTTTATACTTTTAGTATCTCGGCTAATGCCGGATATATCAGATAAACACGGGCCAAAGCCAAGTGTTTACCTAAGAAGCAGATGTTAATGAGTTCTAAAATTGTGTTTGTGTGCTGAAGGATAATTACGTAGGTATCACGGGATGTGTGCTTGATTGATTGTCTGTCTGTAAAAACTTACGTACTATCCTGCAAGTATTCAGTATGGCAGTATGTTATTATTATTATTGTATCTCCATTTATTCACGGGATCTTCCGTAGGGAAGATACCCGGTCCTTTGGTAGGCTTACATGGGGATATGGATCCAACACGCAGAGGCCTTTGGAGAAATTTAATCTAAATATTGGGATGGGACATCTACAGATGACATTCCACGTCTGCACATAACATACGTGGACTGCCAGCGGTAAGTGTAAAACTATTGTGTGATAATGGTAGCTAATATCTGATTATGGGAGTGGGTGCTTAGTGGACTGGTTCATCTTAAATCTATGAATTTTTAACTGTCGTCTGCCTTCAAACCCATATTGAGAGATGAACGGTGGCAGACGGTGACTCGCCAACTCACTGAATGGGCCCCCTAAACAGTCGCCACAGGCGCACAAGCCATATGGGCAACAGGGGGCAACATTGGTGCAAGTGGCTAGGGGTGTCGAGCGGTGCGGCGCCGGTTTCACCATTGAGTCTGTGATAAACAGAGCCATGGTTTCCCCGTAGTTATGCCCTTGAAAATGACACTTCCACCCCCGAGCATATAGCTCTGGCGACCCCTCTCTGATCAGCTGTTTAAGGCAAGCCAGAGCTGAGAGTCCTTCGGGCACTCTTCGGTTTCCACTCTAGCCAGCCAATGAAGGCCAGCTGGAGACGAGTCCCTGATCGACTCTCTGGAGTATTCAGGACCGCAGTGTCGCCACTCACATTCAGCTCGCCACAAGCTGCCCTGCGGTTTATTGGCTTTCCTGTAAATCTTGTGATACATTTTTTTTTTATATCAAAAGAACTTAGGGAGCCAAATAATGTTCCTCCGAGTTTTGCGTTAGCCTCATGGTGAAGTAACGACTGGCCCGGAGGATTTATTATTATTTTTATTTATTATTATTTATTTTTATTTATATTTTATTTATTATTATTATTATCTTTATTTAAACTTACACCTACTTAATACATTTCTAAATATAATATAAAAAAATAATATATTTAAAAATATAAAAAGCGTATTGACCCACCGGCAGCGAATACAGGGACCAAGCCGCCGGTGGTTAGGGCTCCAAAGAGAGGAACTTTCTCAGGATGCGTGCCGTGTCGAGCAACACCGCTTTCTGCATCAGACCCCCAATCCAACTACCTAACGCGAGCCTCTTAAGGTGTTGAGCGAGGCTCTTGGCGATTAGACCATTGGTCGAAATGACTATCGGTACAACGATTGCCGTGTCTATATCCCACATGTCGACAATCTCGTGAGCTAAGTCTTGATATTTTATTTGTTTATCTTTCTCAGCTTTCACGAGATTCCCGTCATGAGGAACAGTAACATCGACAATCATTGCACGGCGCTGTAGCCGATCTATCACCACGATGTCTGGTTTATTAGCCACAATGGTTCTATCAGTGATAATAGATCGGTCCCAGTACAATGTGGCACGACCATTTTCGAGAACCGGCTGAGGTATATACCTGTAGTACGGCACTTCTATGCTTACAAGTCTATATAACAAAGCAAGTTGCTGATGGATGATCCTGGCTACTTGGTTGTGTCTATGCAAGTACTCGCCGTTAGCAAGACGTGAACAACTGGAAACGATATGCCTGAGGGACTCGCCTGGTAGGTGAAACGCCCGACAAATATCAGCCGTGCCATCCCTCAAGATATATTTCCGGTAGTTATTCGTCTTGATAACTTCGTCAGCAATTGCACAGACAAAACCTTCGGTTTCTCCAAAGAGATTACCGAATTGTAACCAGGTCACAGAGGCTGAGAAATCTACTTCCGAGGCATTTAGGGCCCCGTAGAACCTGCCATGCAGCTCCTTGCTCTGCCATATACTCTCGCGATCTTTGGTGCTTAGTACTGCAGGTTTATGCCAGTTCTCTTTAGCCAACCCAAGCGGGGTGAGCCCGTTATCCACTGCTACCACATCAAGATGCATACCACTCGTCATCTTGAGGAAATAATCCCTGAGGTTGTATATTTCGCGATTGTGGAGGGTTTTAGTATTTAGAAACCCTCGACCCCCACATTTTCGCGGAATATACAACCTCATTACTGATGAACGAGGATGATGCATCCTATGTGATGTCAATAGAGTACGAACTTTCCTGTCCAAGGCGTCCAATTCGGTTTGAGTCCACTTGAGTATGCCAAAGGAGTACATTAGAATCGGCATGACCCATGCAGTTGCAGGCACGCACCTTATTGCCGCCCGATAAAAGACTATTTAAAACCTTCTTCAGGCGGCCAAAGAAACGTTCCCGCAACGCTTGTTTCATGTCCGATTCATTAATGTTCAAAGCCTGTGACATACCCAAGTACTTATAGGTATCAGTTACTTGAAGTGGTCGAAATTGTAGAGTATTGAAGAGTTGACCTCTATCAACCTCCACTATCCCACCATGCTTTACATGCATGACAGCACATTTATCTACACCAAACTCCATTTTGATACAACTACTAAAAGTTTCAGTGACTTTTAGTAATTTCACCAATTGTGGGTTATTTGGTGCAAATAATTTCAGGTCATCCATGTAAAGCAGGTGAGATATTATTTGACCGCCTCTTCGTAACCTGCAGCCTAACCCTGAATGTTCTAGTAATTATTATTATTATGTTATTTATATTTTTATTTTATTATGTTGCTTAGTTAGGGTAGGTGAGGTTAGACTATTTGTAATTAAATTGTAAGGTAGGAGCGGTCCCCCAACGCGAGGTATTTCTTTTGTTAGAATTATTAATACATAATTAGGTACTTTAAGATTGAGTTTATTTTTTTATTTTTTACTCTTTAAAGGGAACTTAGGTTTTTGTGGCTGGGATTTTTTAAATTTTTAATGTATTTTTTTATTTTATACTTTTTAAAGGTACCTATATACTTATTATAATGTAGATTTTGTTAAGTTGTAATGTACCTATGTATATACGTTCTTGTCGAAAATCTTTATATTTATATTTAAGGTAAATATTGCATCATATTATTTTGTAATGGGCACGTGTCGCGCTTTCATTTGACTCCACCACTCGAGTATATTTGTAGACATTCGGTTATTCATTCCTACTTTCACCCCCTTAACTTTTGAACGGCTGAACCAATTTTCATTAAACATATCTAAGAACACTCGCACATATGTCACCTTTAATACAAAAAAAAAACTAAATTGAAATCGCTTCATCCGTTCGGGAGCTATGATGCCACAGACAGACAGACAGAGCCACACAGACAGACACGTCAAACTTATAACACCCCTCTTTTTGCGTCGGAGGATAAAATGAGCCCTGCAAATAGACGAAGACACTTAAAACTTAATGAATCTGCAGTAATCATGTTCTGTTCTTGTTTTCGTTTACAAATATACGATAAAAATATATTATAAATTGATATTAAAAGCTGAAGAGAATAATAACATCGTCTTATTATCCTACAATGTATCTTTATTATATCTCAACTTTGTGATTGTGCAATCTCTATATTAGTATTAGTTATTTTTAGTATTTAGAATCAAAACACATATTATTTTTCCATAGCTTTTTATAGTCATTATGACAAATAAAAACTTGTTAATTGTATTTTTTATTGTATTATTTGTGTGTGTATTGTATAGATGTTAACATATTATTTGTAGAGGCAAAACAGGTACCACCATCATTAGTTCACATTTGTAAATTAAGGCCATGTTTTTCTGTGTATGTAAATTGTTTACATGCTGCTTCATAATAGAGATCTAAAGGCATTGTCTGATAGTAGTAAGAAAGATAATGAGCACCTAACAACGTGGCTATAGTCATTCAATTTATGTATTGTGTATTGAAATCATTAACAGATAGGAAATTTTCGTACATATAAACTGACGCCTCTCTTTCAAAAGCGTAAATAATTACGCTGCTGTAATAAAGGCGTAACTTTAAAGTACACATTTCAGAAATAAATTGCAACATATACATTCTGTAGAAATTCTTTTCCTTGGTTCACATTCATAATCTGCATGCTTGCTGGTTTTATGAGTAGGTACCTTTTTGAATTTGACCAGCAAGTCGCTAATAATATCAGATAAGTAGTCCTCCCTATGTTAACAAATCTTACTCACACTTGCTTTACACTTTGACTTCATCAATATTTTCCAATCCATTGTTTCTACATATTATAACATATGCAGAAAACTAAGGAAAGTTTCCATTCATACCATTAACCTATGGCTATTGTGAGACTCCTAACTTGCCTAAGATATAGCAAGCTATAGTTAGTATTATTAATTTGTTTTTATTAGTAGTAGCTGACTTACGTCTCTTCACTAAAAGAAAAGATTTAATAAATATCTTTAAGTAAATACGCGTTCATATTTTACAGCACAATGTACTATATATATGTAATAGAGAATGGAGTATGTGGTCAGACGGGTGGTGGGTAATGATAGTAGGAACACATAACAAAAAATTGAAGGGAAAATGTCGATTCGTTAATGAATTGAGGCATTTAAAGTTTTCCATTTAGTCGTCGCTTTTCCTTTGAAATTGAATGAAATGTACCCAGTAAATGATAAATAATGTGCTACATACACATACTTTCTTAAATATTCATTACAACCTAAGTAAATCAATGATTACGTTTGCTACAGTATGAAAAACGTCGCCTTTACAGACAGCTGATGAGTCAATGTCATGTATTCCTACCATCATTACCTACCACCCTTCTAACCAGCTGCTCCATTCTTTGTTTCACCCGGTATATATATACCAACATGTTTTTTGACAGGCTATGGTTTGGACACACCCCGCCCGTTCCGTCCGAGGTTACGGAAGGTTGGCGTGCGGCCCCATAATCCACCGTGCTCCCTCCCTATCACCATTAGGCCGACCATTGTTACCGATTTTTTGATATACGTAAATGCCTTTCAGCTATCTTTTACTTGTAACATAGTTATAATGAATTCGCACAAATCGTCACAGATGACACAATGTGACATGCTGCTTTTATTATCATAACAAATCACAAGATATTGGTGGCCGACAAATGAACGATATACGAGCACCACTTTATTAAATAGCTTCGCGTATTGTTTGGGTTGCTATAATGACAGTATTGTTTGTTTCGAGAAGATTCCGTACATACAGTTTCTATCAATCCTTTATTTCGTATTGTTTTGCTTCGATTGAAGCAAAAGAATACGGGCTTACTAATTTTCTTTTATGGACTAATGAATTTTAATTAATTAATTAACTGTAATGGTCTCTATAAAAACACTATTATTTAAGTTTTAAGTCTTTATAGTGAAGGCACAATGCTATAAATACTGATTAGAGGATTATTGTGTCACGGCAGTTTTTTTATCTCTAGAGGTAAAAAATCTATCATTTAAGTGCTAGCTAAGTATAGACGTGTGTAATTACATGGCAATTATTATTCTATTATAAGAAGTAAATAAACTGTTAGCATGTAATAAACCATTTTTTAGTTAAATATTAATATCTGTCGAAGCATAGGTACGTTTCATCACCATCATCATCATTCATCACAAAATTAGGCTAGCCTCATATTTCGCCGCAAAGTACGGTCTAGTGCTGCCCGCATCCAACGACTCCCAGCAACCTTCACTAGATGGTCGATCCACCTGATGGGGGAGGGACCAGCAGTGCGACGTCTGATACGTGGTCGCCACACGAGAAGCATACGTTTAGCGATTTTTATGTAATAGGTACGTATAATTAAAAATTTGCAACGAAATGGATTTTTTCATTAAGATATATTTTTAAAGTCAATACATCTAATAATTGTCATATCTTGTATGCGCGTATTAGTGAAATATGTTTTTATCTATTCATAGAACAAAATAAACAAAAAAAAAACGTATAAAAAAAATAATTTGCCATTTTGTCTATGTGAAGTCAAGGTTACTTAAGATTGTCCTCGTTTGTAGTAACCGCCATCTATTAAATAAGTCATTCGATAGAATGTAGACGACAATAACAGGGTAGGATTGCAGGTATTAGGTTTGATTCTCGCCGCAACATCTCACACTTACTTATAAAGAGATGCCTCAGATAAAAGAAGGTATTTTAATTGATTTTTATATAATTTTATCACCTTATTAAATCACGAAATCACTTTCATGGCTGTATTCATCGACGTATATACGCTACCTATAGCCTTTAGCAGGTATTGCCAATAATAAAATTAAATTACGTGGAATTTGAGTCCTTTTATACGTTTATAGAGATCTTTAAATAGAACAAAAGGTATATTAATATTCTATTCGGAATACATAATAAGGTGTATTAGTTGAATATTAAATACATTTTGGGAATTTTGTTAGTACTTGCTGTTCGTATTATTATTGGAATTCTATTTTGCGTTTTCATGGAATTATTCAACTTTTTTTATAGTAAGTATAAATAATTATTACAATTCACTACGAAAAGATTTTTGTACCCTTTAAGCGTGGACCATAGAAATGGATCTGATAGTAAACCATTGCTAGTATTGTGTGTAGTAGCGACATCCCATGCCGTACCCTGGGTTCGATCCCCTGGCAAGATCTAAGTCTGGTTATTATTTGTATTTGTTAATTGTATTTTTATAAAGCACAGATGCCAGCCTTTCCGTGTGGTGACGGAGTAAGAATACTATTCACCACCCCATATCTTACCCGTGGGTGATCGTATGAGACGACTAATGGATATAAAACGCATATAACATCTATGCGAGAGAAGGAAAACTCGAAACAAAACCCTATACCAACACCACTGACCAGCGCGGTAAAGTAGGTTAATTTCCCTCTTATTACGGAGGAGGCCCGAGCCCAACAGTGGGACATTTATGGGCTGTGATGATGATGATGATGACATGTGACACAAGGATATATTCCTTAGTGTGGGGATGTTATCTTACTCCTACACTCATTCATCATTCTACTTTTATTCATATATTTTATAACTTACTACTACCGCAACCGTAACACAATATTGTACCTCTTCTACCATGCTACATATTTCAAAAGTTTTGACAATAGTTTTATAATCAACCGTCTGCCTGACCTCAACCTACTCTGGCCATATAATTGTTGACCAAACGATGTCAGATGGAGTTTGCCTAGGTTAGTGTAAAGTCCTTAGTCATACTTTACGATACGATACCCACGAGGGGGTGGGTATGTTAATAGTATTCGGACCCGCCATTATACAGCAATTCTTAATCCTATACTATACAACAAATAATGTTTGATTTTTATCTCAGGCATTTCTCTTCCAGGATTCAGAACTGGTGGGCCACGAACTTCAAGGATTCGGTACCAGTGGCTGGCACAAAGTCGATCGGGAGGGAACACGATAGGTTACGAGGTCACGCGCCGCCCTTTCGTTTCCCCGGACGGCGTGTGACCAGACACACAGCCTGCCAAAAAAAGGCTTCAGAAGTGGTAAACGGAATGCCTGAAGTAACTTCACAGAGTCTAATACTATAGATACGGAACAAACGTTAAAGAGTTCGCTTTCTGATGCTATATGAGTAAAGCAATTAATTGCGCCTCTGACTCTGACTGACATGAGACTATAAAAGATAGCTATTACATATGCTTTCGTTTGATACCATTTATATTATAACAACAGGTCCTCTTTCTCTTTTTCTATACTCCAAACTGATTTCCAGTCTGTTTGTTATTTAGTCATGTCAGTAAATCAAATTTTACTACATACAAAATATCATGGTTAAAGATTGAGTATGTAATTAAAGCGCAAAAATATAACAAACGATTAAACTCGCACGCCCATCTATAGTAATATAGAAAGAGCGAGAATCAGACTTCTAATTTCAGTACTTACACTAGACGCGTAGGTGGTACCTAGAATACTAGCTAGATTTACTTAAACCCGGAATAATGATTATGTATCTAATTGTTATAAATAGAAATTGCACAATTATTATAAATTCAGATGGTGCACGTGCCAATCTATAGTATAATATTATACTTTTGTGTTAATGTTAAAACATAAACGACTTTGAAAAAACGACTCCATTATGATAACAGCGTTGGGTTGGATTTACGCCCAAATTGACTGCACCCCCTGTGCAGTCAATTGTGTTTGGGTTATTTCGCCGTTAACAGTAACCCTTTTTGTTTTCTCCTTGCGGTGGACTATGTATGTGGTCGCGCCTCTCCAAATCGGTCCGGGGTGACGTAAGAGGCCGCGCGTAACCCCATAGACCCACCCTGCAAGGACTCCTCTCTTCGCCATGCGAGCGGGCCACCGGTACCCGATCCTAGTCATCAGTGGCCCACCTCGCGGATTCCTCTCGAGTCAACAGAAAACAACCTGGTTGTTGTTAAAATGTTGTAAGTAAATAGTTCACACCAAACCACTATGAGTTTTTTTTTTTTACGAGTGGGTTATGGTCGGCGCTCTTCTCGCACCACTCCGTCCGGGGCGACAGAGGGGCGAACGCATGCATAAACGCAACCCACCCATGAACCTCGCCTACGTCGTTGGACCGGCCGCTGGAGCAGCGTGAACTTGTCGTCAGAATACCCCCTAAGGGGTACCCTCTCCTTGAGCGACGTCCCCCACCCCAGGGCGGACGTCGGTCCCTCCTCGCGCGGTCAGCCTCTCGGTGGGTGACGGACTAATTCCCCGGTCCAGTCACCCGCGGCCTCGGCTAGGGCGGCGTCAGGCGCAGGTCATCGCGCCTACGCCGCCCCAGTCGCCGGCGACGGTTCGCGTCGTCGAGGAGACGCTCCTCGCGCACGCGCTCCGCCGCCTCCTTCCGCGAGACTACTGCCTCGCAGAAGGCTGCGACCAACCACTATGAGGTTTAAAGGTTTATTGGTAGCTCTGCGTTAGGTATCTGAGTCACACCTTTCGTAACGTTAATTGATTAATGATACTATGCACGTTTGTGCATCACGGAAGATTAGATTATACGTAGTGATAGTTGTAACCGACGTTCCGTGCCAGCACCGTGGATTTGATTCCTACGCAGTACAATATTTTGTATGAGCCACAAACTATTGTTCTGAGTAGGGATGTAATTTGTCTGCGTTAGTTATATGTTTGTAAAGTCCCCCGTAATACAAGAATTATTTTCTTTGTGCAGGGTGGTGTCTTATTAAAAAAAAATGTGGTGAGGTCAATATGGACTAAAAGTCGCATTGTTTAATAGCAAGTAGGAAGAAACAAATCCTTGTTTCGAGGGACATTAGTAATATAATATTAACAGATATAAATAACACACAGAATCGAAAAAGGATTGTACACTACACTAGTTTAGTATAGTGTACATTGTATACAATCCTTCTTCTTTTAGGCCAACTCCATCTGATGCCGTTTGGTCAACAATTACATTCCCAAGGAGGGCTGACGTCTGGCAGGTGGCCGGTCATAAAACTATTGCCAATAACTTCTACAATATATACTATGAAAGAAGAGTACATATTGTATCGACCCCAAGTAATTGGGATAAGAGTAGGAGAAAGATGACTACATAGTTTTGCTCTCATGTGGAAGGGACAGGTATACTATACTACTATACTACTAGTATAATCACCGTCTTCTTCTAACTTAGGAGGATCTTCTCGTCTAATATTCCGCAGTGTCTGAAAACAAAGGTTTATAACCAGTGTGTGTTACCAGCGATGACTTACGGCACTGAAACGTGGTCTCTAAATGTCGGCCTCATAAAAAGGCTCAAAGTCGCTCAGCGTGCTATGGAGCGGGCTATGCTCGGTATTTCTCTACGTGATAAAATCCGAAATACTGAAATCCGTAGAAGAACGGGTGTAACCGACATAGCCCTAAGGATTAGCACGTTGAAGTGGCAATGGGCAGGCCACATCGCTCGACGAACCGACGACCGTTGGGGAAAAAAGGTTCTCGAGTGGCGACCACGAATCGGACGACGCAGCGTAGGACGACCCCCCACTCGGTGGACTGATGACCTCATTAAGGTCGCAGGAAACCGTTGGATGCAGGTGGCACAGGACCGTTATAGATGGAATTCTCGTGGGGAGGCCTATGTCCAACAGTGGACGTTTACGGGCTGATGGATGGATGAATGGATGGAATCACCGTCTTATGCTGCACGTTATCTCTGCTTGCGGGATAATGACTTTGACATAGCCATCAGTCCTCATATTGGCCTCCTAGGCCATCCTATATGGTATTATCCGAAACTGCATCGTCCTATATTTATCGCCACTGGAGAACCTTTCCTCCGTAATAGTTGTAGAGTTTTGTTTCATGTCTCCCGCTTTGTATAAGAGGGAAGTAGATTTTTTAAATTCTTCTGTTTTCTTTTCTCATTAAACTTGTATCGGATCCCAACACAAAAATATTGCCCGTTATTTTCTGGCGGTCAATCCTCTTTTGTTTATGGGCACTATTATAGATCCTGGCTTTCAGGAGCTACAGTAGTGGAAATGTGTGGTAGGATTAATTCCAACTTGCGATTCCCAACATAAAAATGATTGTAGACTGATATGCCCTGTCCATTACTAATTGATAAATAATAAAAGATTTATAACAACGAACGTCATATCCTGTATAGTCAGTAAAATTTTTAATAAAGATAAACTCTGATGTGATATTAGATTAATAAAACGCAATATAGATTACACATAACAAATTTATTGCGAATTATATTGACAATTTTATGTTACCAGAATTGACGTCATAGAACCTTTATCTTTGCTTGCCAAATTCTAAATTGCAGTATAAAAACTTGTGTTTACTTTCACGCTAGTAACTCAGCTTTTTAATTATAATTACACTGGATGATCAGTAGCAATATGCTTCTAAGTAGTAGAGTCATAGAATCATCATCATTCTTTTACTCTTATCCCAATTACTTGGGGTCGATTACAATATGTACTCTTCTTTCATATTGTAAAAATTATTGGAAATAGTTTATGACCGGCCACCTGCCAGACGTCAACCCTCCGTGGGAATGTAATTGTTGACCAAACGGCATCAGATGGAGTTGGCCCAGGTCGTTATGAGTAGCAGGTACTTACCGGACATGGGGTCTTCGGTAAGTACCTGCACCGAATTGGACGTGAAGAGGCCCCTGGATGCCATGAGTGTGGCGCGCAAATCGATGACGCGCGTCACACCCTGGAGGTAAGTCCCGCCTGGGGGCCTCAGCGCCGCGACCTGTCGGCGGTCATTGGAGCGGACCTGTCGTTGTCAACCGTCATCAACAAGATGCTTGACAGCGACAGGCACTGGACGTCGATGGCCTTCTTTTGCGAGGAAGTCATCTCTGCAAAGGAGGCCGCGGAGCGAGAACGCGAAGCACTCGCGTCTGCGAACTCGCTCCGCCGGCGGCAACCGGGGAGAGGGAGGCGCCGCTACGCGCACCTCCTCCCACCACCTTGACGGCTGACTGGTCGTGGCCAGATGGCTAAGCGTAGGGGTGTCGGGGATAGAATGTCAATAGACAATCTCTCCGGCATCCCGTAAAAGCGCGGAAGGGACTGCTGTTAGGTTTTAGAGGGTATTCCGGCCGTCAATCTCAATCTTTTTTTTTTTTGGTGGACTATGGATGCGTCTCGCCCCGCCAAATCGGTCCGGGGTGACGGCAAGGCGGCGCGTGACCCCATAGACCCACCGTAAAACTCCTCTCTCTTCGCCGTGCGACCGGACCACCGGTACCCGATTTTTGTCTTCGGTGGCCCGCCCGGCATCCCCTATCTTGCCTGTTTGCTGTTGTTGACGACTCTTTGATATAAATAGACATGTAACATTAATATTAACTCTTGGATTAGGTAACTGGAAATAAAGCATTATGCCACCCCGTCTGACCAGCGTGGTACATTTAGATCAATTTCTCTCATATTGTGGAAGAGATTTGAGCAAGCAGTGGGACGTACATCAGCTGAAATGATATTGAATCTATTACAATATGGGATTTCCTTGTAGTAAAGGAGTAAGAATACAATTCACAACCCTCTATCTTACCCGTGGGTGATCATACGCGACGACTAAGGGATATAAAACGCATATAACATCTATGCGAGAGACGGAAAGCTTGAAACAAAACCCTATACCAACACCTCTGACCAGCGTGGTATAGTAGGTCAATTACCCTCCCGTTATGGAGGAGGCCCCAGCCCAACAATAGGACATATATGGGCTGAGATGATGATGATGATAATACATGGGCTTGATGAAAGCAGACCTGGAGCATGCACTTCTAACAGGCTGCTTTCATACTCCACGTTAAAATAAATTAATGAGAAGACCATTGTTTCTTCATTCTTTCAGCAGCCCTCCTGCATTCAGAGTGTTTGAATCCGACTTAACTTCTTAAAGAGAGTTAAAAATATTTTGCTCACACAATAAGAAAAGAAAAAAAGATGTAATATATCTATATAAAATGTTTTACATAAGTTTAAGTTGCCAGTTCAAACGTATAGCAAATCCTTCAAACAACGATTTTACCTAAATTCATACAAAGTTAATAAGGTTTTAAATATTAATCAAACACGTAAATACGATTATAACCTTTAAGCTTCTAAAATTTCAACTACAATATGTAAAACTTCTATAAATATACACAGACGAACGCCTGCAATCGTACAAAATGACTACACAGATGGAGTAGTGATGGTATCTTAATACCATGCTAAAGGCCACCGAAGACAAAGAACGGGTACCGGTGGCCCGCTCGCACGGCGAAGAGAGGAGTTTGCGTGGTGGGTCTATGGGGTCACGCGCCGCCTCTTCTGTCACCTCAGACCGATTTGGTGGGGCGAGACCACGTCCATAGTCCATGCTATCGTTTCAGTGTCGTGGGTTGTAGTGGCTTCGAACAATACTTTGTGCCACAATATGTTCTTCTAAATCGGTGCCACAATATGTTCTTCTAAATCGGTGTGTTATTTTTTATATCGAATGTTTGTAAAGTCTCCCGCATTACAATTTTCTTAGTGTTGACTTGGAAAAAAAGCAAACACAATATATATACGTATTCGCAAAAAGAGGACACACATACATACACGTGAATACGTACATAATTACACACATTGACACAAAACTTTTCTACTAATACCTTACTCATACAGAACCTACATTTTATTGCTTACTGTATTATTTTACTGTAATAATTTTCAATTTGTTATTGTCTATATAAAGTTATTTGTCAGCGATACTGTTGCTGTGTAAAAGTTGCTGATACAAATAGCATAGAATGACCTATTTTAAGTATCAATAGAATATTACATACATACATATCATTACGCCATATCCCTTGCAGGGTAGGCAGAGAGAACAGAGTGCCAGAGAACTCTATCCTTGCATACTTCACTCGCTTCTTCAACATTCATAATTCTCTTCATACACGCTCGCCGGTTTCGGAGACTCTTGACTCCACCTTCTTTCAGCACGAGACCAATCTGGTCTAGGTAGGTAAGTCTCGGTCTCCCTCGGTACCTACATCCTTCCACTTTCGCATTGTATATCTTCTTAACCAGACCTTCGTTCGGCATTCTTTCCACATGTACGAACCATCGGAACATTCCCTTTCGCATCTTTACACCAATACTCTCTTTCATACCTACTCGCTCTCTTACGTCGTCGTTCCGAATGCGGTCTGTCAGCCTTAACTCCACAGATTTTCCGTAGAGATCGCATTTCGACCGCATTAATTTTGCTTTCATGCTCTTTTCTGCATACCCAACTCTCGCTTCCATATAGTAATTATTGTATTAAAATAGAATATTAGTAATATTAAATGTTCTTATACATCAATTTGAACTTTTATTGCTGTATTTACCATGTGGTAATCATCTTCTGAAGAAGTTATCAGATTCAGTGCCGACAAAATTCGGCACAGAGCGCGCTGGGTGCCAAATACTCGGATCCCAGTCCAAAATGAACGAGATGCTCACTCGGATCCGAGTGCAAGGCGCCGCTATTATAGTCCCATTTCACTCGGATCCGAGTGCGAGGCATTGCACGTGTTATGAGATTCATAATCTCAGCTCGTAAATGAATCACTGCTGAGCTAGAACGTCCTCCTAAATATGAGTAAAATTTAACTGTTATAACACATTGTTCAAACGGGTTCGTATAGAATTTTGTTTCGAGTTATCATGATCTTGTTAAGAAGAGACTATCTCTTACGAAATTTCCGACAGGCTAACTTAGAAAGGGAGAGGTGAAGTGTATTTTTACACCGTCACCGTCACCGCATGGCAAAATCGGCCATGGACAAACAATCCTCCCGTGAACATCAATGGTGAAAAGAAAATCCTCCAGTGAAATCAAATACGAATACAATAAAATCCGATAACATTTAAACAAAAAACGGACTTCAAAGCAATGAGGTTGACATCAAAATACGCATTAATGAGCATAACTCAAAAACTACTAGTCAGATTTTCATCAAATTTAAATGAGACCACATGGGAAGCCTGAGGTTTCAAATAAAAAAATAATCAACCAAATCGGTTCGCCTGAAAACCATCATTTCAAATGACAGCCTATCAAAAAAACAGGCCTTACTTTTGGCTTAATATAAAAGATATTAAAGAATATAAAGTACTGTGGTCACAGCCACAAATACTACCATCTATTAAATTGCTCGTGGGTTTCGTAAAAGACAATTAAGAGTTATATTTTGACCCGGGCCAACTCTTTCTGTCACCTTATGTTCAACAATTTCATTCCCAGAAAGGTAAGCAGGCGTTCGATCATAAAACAATTGCCAAAACTATTTGCACATCAAATATGAAAGAATAGTACATATTACGTCGACCTCGAGTAATTGGAATGAAAGCAGGTTAATGATATTATTTATTAGTGGTAGTACCACGCTCTGGACAGTTCTCTGTCTACAGCCGCGGGCCGTTCCGTCCGAGGTAGTACCACATTCTCGCAGAAGATCGACGTCTGAGTAATGGCAATCTGCTATTGCGTTTCATTCGGTGAGCGAGAGAGCCGAAAGTCCAACTTTCTGAGTTTATATTGGTAGGCAGCGGCCTAGCTATAACCCTTGGCAAAAGTCCATGGGCGGCAGTGACATTTACCATCAGGTGTGCTGTCTGCTCGTTAGCCACCAAAAGCAATAAAAAAATATAAAATTATGACAATTTTTAATAAATTATTTCCAAAATTCATTACTTTGAAATATGTCCGCTATTTTCTTTTACAGAGTCTCATAACTCCTTGTTCTATTATATGCATATGTAGATACTTTAATAAAATGGCAGTCACGCACCGCCGGTATCTGGCAATAAAACTTACATTTTATATATTTTCCTCGCTTCAGTTGTGGGTAAATTTCCACTAGATAATATGTCAAGTTGCGCATGTCAGTAACGGTCGTTGACCCCCAATCGACTAACGACGTCACACGTTGCCCTAGGACGTGCTGAGCGTTCCGTATTACAAAACAAATACTTTTCTACCTAATTAAGTAATATTTATCATTAACGTTGCTATAACAAGATTGTCTAACTGTTATTTAGGTTCACTCCATGACCCTGCAAATATAATAAGTATACCATAGATTGCTTTGTGATTATAAAACCCCACTCAGTAAAGAGCCTTTTTTTTTGCGGTGGACTACGAAAGTGGTCACGCTCTGCCAAATCGGTCCGGGGCGACGGAAGAGGCGGTGCCCGACCCCATAGACCCACACTGCAAATCGCCTTTCTTCGCCGTACGAGCAGGCCACCCATACCTGATCTTTGTCTTCGGTGGCCACTCAGTAAAAAGCCTGTTACCCTGTCTTCTGCGGACGGTTCCTGTTTCGCTTGCTGTTTAGAATTTCTGAAAGGATATATCTAGAAAGATCAACTTTTATTAGTCCGTTAACTTACGGTAGATATTCTCATTAATATGAAACAGCATCACGGAGGTAGCATTTCTTAATTAATTAATTAATCACTAAGTCCTTTAAAGTACGACTATGTATTAGAAATTTTGAATAAATATAAATAAATTACTATGTACTTACTTACATACTGAGCATCATCTCATCATCTTAGCCCATAATATGTCCCACTGATGGACCCAAGCCTCCTCCGTAATGGGGGACCTACTATACCACGCTGGTCAGACGTGTTGGTATAGGGTTTTGTTTCGGGTTTTCCTTCTCTTGCATAGTTGTTATATGCATTTTACATCCCTTAGTCGGCTCTTACGAGCATCCACGGGTAAGATAGGGGGAGATAATTGTATTTTTACTTCGTCACCACACGGAATAATTATTGTATGACATTAAAATAAAGCTTTGATTAAGACAACACTTTTTTTGTCGCTGTGGAAACGCATTTATGCGCTATCCCCCGTCGGTGACAGATGAGAGGGTGTGTGGGACTCACCAGCTAGCGGAAGCCCGACCGGAATACCCACTAAAACAACAGCGGTCCCTTCCGCGCTTTTACGGAGCGCCGCTGAGATTGTCTACTGACATTCGATCCCGGCACCCCTTAATTAAGACAAAACTAAACTTGTAACTATGATATTAAAATTGTTTTTCCATCTTCAGATATAAATATTAATACAATGAAAATACTGTCTAATATCAAATTACAACACAGTTTGATTAATCAATTCTAAATTAATAGATATATATATATATAATAATTCATTGATTAATATATTTTATTACGATCTAAGATAAGTCGGTATGATTTATATGTTTAGCGCGTATTTTTGTAAGAAAATACAAAAGGCGCTCTATAAATATTAGCATGATATCAACGTACTACCTTACTTACTGTAGTAATATAAATTAATTTAAATCAAATTGTGACGAAATTAGAACTGTTTGTACTTCCACACAAATTTATGGAAACGCCCACCTATTTTGCTCTGATTTTGATCCTTGAGGAGGGTTTGAAATTTTGTGCGTCTTACCTCAGCGTGGGGTTTACGGTAACTGTATTTACGCCGCCACTAAAATTGCGTTTAATTTATAAAGTATATATATACAGGGTGGAAGTGGACCGCTCCCAAAAACAAAGACAGGTGACCCTACTAGTCCTACTTGTAATGATAGGCTAGAAAAAAAATCGTACAGGATGAAAAAAAATTTTTTTTTCACAAATATTTCTAAATTTTTTTCACATTCCATTGTATTAGGACAGTACCATGTAACGATAGCTAGATAAAAAATGCGTAACTATACTCAGATGAGAAAAGTCGCAATCTATTCAAAACTCACGATCATATATGTTTAAGAGTTCAACGACCTCGCGTGGTGAAAAAAAATTTTTTTTTTCATCCGAATCGATTTTTTTTTCTAGCCTACCCTTGTAGCTGTGTGGTGGTGGTGGTGGCTACGAATACTACCAACATATATACTACAAAAATATATATGAGCTGAGATGATAATAATAATTAAGTTATTGTTAATATATTTATTATTAGTTTAACTTAATACATTGATGCAATGTAAAACCTTTTAATAACATTTACGCTCAAATGAGCCGAGCCTGAAAACAAAAGCACAATGTTACTTGAGGCGCTTTGTAATATATTATGATACGAACGTACCAGACACGAACATTAACGTTGCGCGTTGTTGGAATTGTTCTGTTTACGTACAGCCTGTACGTACGGTACAGATGCGTAGTTCTCTTATTTAATTAAATGCTCCATGCTATGTACGGCTTCATAGAAACCATATTGTTGCAACATTTTCCAAGAACTCTATAAGTTAAGGTAAGTTTTAACTACAGCAATGATGTCGAATGAATAACACTTGAAGTTATTAGAACGCTAATAAATATATGTGACTACTATTATATAAAAGAAAATCTTCTTAAAAAAGTGTAGAAAATATTAAGTGAAATTATTCACGTACAAAGTTAACTTAAAATATAAATTACGAACGAACAAATCTCTTTTGAAGTCTCTCAAAACAAAAAACAATTCTTATGCCTAAATGTTTACAATACTTTTGATCATAGAGATTTAAAATATTTCTGTTTTGTTAGAAGTACGTGAATGTTTTTATTTTCGTTTGATTATAAAGAAAACTTTCTTCAATAATGTACCTTTGAAAAATTACGTAAGCCCGCATCAAGTATTACGAAACAGCCATTTGCAATAATTGCTAAGTTGTAGACCTAAATAAATTGCTTATGTAGGTAAGAAACCATTGCGACCCACATAAGCAAGTCTTTCAACATGTCATCAATAAGCTGCTGACATCAACTATATCTTCATATTAGTCATTATTATTAAATATAGACATTTTTTTTTAATTTAAGACTGCACTAAGGTAATTGGAACAAAAAAAATTGACACAGACAAATTACACACATACTCAGAACAACACTTTGTGTATCACACAAAGTATTATCCTGCTTGGGAATCGAACCCATAACACTGGCACGGAAACTCGATATCTAACTACTACGCTGTCGGTGCATCAAGTCAATTTGTTTTGAATCGTCTTCCTTCTTGTCTTATATTATCATCTTGGTGTATTGGTCATATTCAATAATATATACATAAACTTTCCACATAGGCACTGCCACGTGTCCTTTTTACCCGACTGCGTGACGCAAAGGAGTGGTATTGTTTGCATTTCGATTTGCTTTTAGAATAAATATATAGGGGTAGGTATTGACTCCCTAATTAAAAATATATTTTTACCGTCACAAACTATTGACTTATAGTTTCTTACATACTACGATTAGGTCCAACTCGCCAACAAAAAAAAAAGAAAAATTGACTGCACAGGTGGCATAGTAGTTAAAATGCTAACATTCGCTATGGGTTCGATTGCTACGTAAGACTACATTGTGCGATCCACGAAGTGTTGTTCTTAGTCTGGGTGTAATTTGTCTGCGTTAATTTTGTTTATAAAGTTCTCCGCAATACAAGGATTATTCCCTTAGTGCAGGATGGTGTCGTTGAAGAAATATTAGTAAAAAAATAAGATATGATAATGAACTTAAAAATATTTATCATTTCATAAAACTAATGCATTAAGAAAACAAATTTTTCAACCTTGTATTAGTTAGATCTATAGATATACATTTTCTTTCACTACATGTCAACGCATAATTAGCGTAAACGTCAGTACAATACATCATATGACCATAAAGTATATGACTAATCATACAAAACTTACAACGTAATGTCATAGAACGTAATGTAATTACGTAATGTAATGAAATAGAACGCAGTTACACTGCGTTCTATTTCTACGCAGCTTTTGCGCAGCAGTATAAAATTATCGAGCTGTGAATGAAAAGCCGAAACGTTGACGAGGTCACGTAGGACAAGAAAGTACTTAAAGTATGAAAATATGAAGAACAATAAACCTTGAAAAATTCTTTCGTAGATCGTTATTTGATAACGACTACAGTTCTAATCGATATGATACGGCAGGTGACTTCATCAAAAGAAAGTAAGTAATAATAAACGTGACCGTTAATTTTTTTATATCCTAATGGCACGCTTGCAGAAATAGATATAAATAAGAACTTATATTTATAAAAAAAAGCTACAACCTATGAAAAATCTATTAATAAAAAATATATTTATATCATTTGAATTAATCAATATTAGATTGTAATCTCAGACGCATTTGTTGTTTCATCTATACTAATATTATAAAGCGGAAGAGTTTGTTTGTTTGTTTGTTTGTTTGTTTGTTTAAACGCGCTAATCTCAGGAACTACTGGTTCGATTTGAAAAATTCTTTTTTTGTTGGATAGTCCATTTGTAGAGGAAGGCTTTAGGCTATACAACATTACGCTGCGACCAATAGGAGCAGAGCAACAATGATGAATGTGTAAAAATCGGGTTTTTGTTTCCTTTTGAGAGCTTCCGCTGCGTAAACGGTTAAAGTTGTGCAAAAATTATGTACTATATAATTGTTCCCCTTTCAAAGTTCTAAATAAAAGTCCGCGACAGCATATGTCTATCTTTTAAGATTGGCTCACTATAACCTTTTTTATACTAATCAAATTTGTTTTAAAATAATATGATATTTTCGAAGGTGTTTTTATAAACATAATATTAATCCTTATCCAAATAAATCAGTTATTCATCACAAGTATTTAATTTAAAACATAATTGCTCTTTACATTATTTGATTTCAATGAATATCTTAGGAAATATCGCAGTTTAAAAATAACATCGCAGCAAAATAATGATCAAGTACTGGGCGCGCATTTACGAAAAAAATACTGGGTCTTATAATCTTATATTAAAAAAAAAACTCAAACTAATGTTATTTCAAAGTACTTCTGCACACACTGCATTTTTAGTTTTATTTTCTTCTCATGACCTTCCGTCGGCTTTACACATCCTAAATAATAATAATAAGTATAGGAAGTATTAGTGCCTGCCCTCATGTATGGCAGTGAAAGTTAGATTTGGCGGAGAAGACATGAAAATAGAATAAATGCTGTAATGCTGACAGCTCTTCGTAACGTGTGTGATGTAAGTCTGAAAGATAAAATTAGGTACCTATAATGTTATAAAAGAGCGCTGGTATGCTGAGGTGGGTTGGACACGAAGTGGAAGAAATAATGAGTGGGCAGAGGTTGATGAAGCAAACATATAAAGCAATCGTGAATGGGACGAATACAAGGGGAAGACCACGTCATACTTTTCTGGACCAAATTGGAGATTTGTTCACGAGAGGTCATCATCATCATCATTCTCCTACTCTTATCCCAATTACTTGGGGTCGATACAATAAGTACTCTTCATTCATAGTACATATTATAAAAGTTATTGGCAATAGTTTTATTACCGGCCGCCTGCCAGACGTCAACCCTCCATGGGAATGTAATTGTTGACCAAACGGCATCAGATGGAGTTGGCCCAAGTCGTTATAAGGCTCTTAGTCGTCTTTTACGACATCCACAAGCAAAGTGAGGATTGGTAGTATTCGTAGCCGCTACCACACAGCGATTTCATACACATTAAAAGTATGTGTAATCGTAAATAGGCGTAAGTGTATGTATGTATATATGTATAATATACATACATTGTATATGGTATATCTATAGAAAGTATAGATAAGACCCAATACTTTTACTTAAGGTTTAATGTTCTACTCTTACTAATAAAAGGGTCATGTAGGTACCTAAAACAGCTTTAACGTATGTATTATTTAAAAATATTTCCACCTTTTACGTAAACGAATTCGCGAGTTGAAGTTAACGTTAGCCCAAAGTAACCATTCCACGCGGACGAAGTCGCGGGCGAAAGCTAGTATTATATATTTGTCAGCGAAGCTTGTGAAAAATAAATACTGAGAATAATATCCACGCTATCCCGATATTACCAACTTACAAAGAGCTCTAGAAGCTCTAAATTCTACGCGATTTCCTACTATGCAGCATTTTGAATCTCATGAACGTCAGAGCGATCTGTCCAATTACCTGTAAAATCTTTAGTCTGCTTATTTATATACATATGATATATATATGTCTATATCATCATCACGTCAGCTCATATACGTCCCACTGCTGGGCTCGAGGCTGCTTCAAAACAGAAGTGAAATGATAGTCTGAATAAATATGTTATTTATCTCATACTTCATACCGATCATACCTACGTAGTTTCTAAAATGATTCACCACCGAACGAAAATAACATCCAATTAAGTGTGAATAGATTTCAATTGGGTTCTAATTAAACTAATTAACGTATACGTAGATGATTTCACGAGATATATTTAAAAATAGAATAATTAAATAAAAATACTCAACATTTTAGTTTTTCAGTGATATTTAAATAAATTTTATTTAAATTACTGAAATTTAGCATTTAATATGCTTAATTATTTATAAAACTCGATTACGAAGTGAAAAATGATGTCACAAGTGGGATTCGAACCCGCGCCTATTGGGATTCCGGCCCAATCGTGCTGCCACTACACCACCGTGATTAATTGTAGGACATGCAAATCGTATCTTATTTTTCACTTCGTAATCGAGTTTTATAAATAATTAAGCATATTAAATGCTAAATTTCAGTAATTTAAATAACAAGGTTGTGTCATCATTTAATACAATTCTAACTGTAAAGTTTTAAGTATTAAGCCTATAACAATGTGTAAACATTGTCGGGTAGATAGCATACCGTCCACCTTAAGACGTAAATAAAATACGAAGTGAAATTTGCATGTCCTACAATTAGTCACGGTGGTGTAGTGGCAGCACGATTGGGCCGGAATCCCAATAGGCGCGGGTTCGAATCCCGCTTGTGACATCATTTTTCACTTCGTAATCGAGTTTTATAAATAAATTTTATTTAATTAAATAATGTGTTATAATAAAACTTTCAATGTATTAAATACCTTTTTTCTATTGTTAGTGTCGTTTTCTCTACAAACGTAGAATAAGGCGAAAGATAAAATTTTTGATTGATGATTTATCTTGTTACGCCAAAGAAATATAACTTCTAACTCGTGTACATAAGTACACACACACACACACACACTTTTTTATTATTAAATTTTACTTTGGTATAGTTACCTGTTAATTTTTATAAATTAAGAATATAATATCATTGCCTTTTCTAAAGATGCCGCATGACATAACTAAAACACGAAAATATATATTACCAATGTAAGAGAAATGATACGGAAATTACATACTATATTTTCTTTCATTGATAATGACATATTTTCCTTATACATCATAATCATTATCATATCAGCTCAAATATGTCTTACTGCTGGGCGCGAACTCCCTCCTTAATAAAAGGGAAATTGATTTCTTTACCAAGTTGATCAGACGGGTTGGTATAGGGTTAATTTAAAATCTAAAATAAAATAAAAAAATAAAAAAAAAAAATATCTTCTTTCTCTTGCACGGGTGTTTATGTATATTTTATCCAACAGTCGGCTTCTACGACACCCACGGGTGGTAGAAAATTATATCCTTAATCCGTCACAACACAGAAAGATATCCTTATAGATAAGATAGCTAATATATGAATAGTAATCCAATTTATATAACATATAATATACATATCACTAGCATATAATCACTACTGGCATATAAACATCACTATTGACCAAGAGGCTTATCTATAACGAGTGGAAATTAGAGACGAGAAAGAAGACGGTTCTGTATTACGTGTTATTTCGAGATTTTATCTCTAGGTGTAATGTTATCTAGCCACCGAAGACTAAGATCGGGTACCGGTTGCCAGCTCGCAGCGAAGAGAAGAGTTTTGCATGGTGGGTCTATGGGGTCACGCGCCGCCTCTTCCGTTACCCCGGACCGATTTGGCGGGGCAAACGCATCCATAGTCCACCGCAAAAAAGCAGAAAGGTTTGATGCTATCTGTTTTTTTTTTCATCTCTTACTGCTTCATCGGAAATGGAAGATATAATAACGTAATGTACTCTTACTCCGTTAAAGTTCACGAAAATATAAAAAAATTTCAATGATAAAAGGATTAGATAGAAAGTACTTATCCGTAATTTATCATGACCGTAAAACACAAACTTCATATCATATCTGTTAAAATACCGTGCCAAGTGTGCCAGATTCGATTCCCACTAAAGACAATACTTGTGATCCACAAATTGTTAATCTAGATGCGGGTGTAATTTGTGTCCGTTAATTATATTTTGTAAAGTCCCCAGCAATACAAGGATTTTTTCCTTAGAGCAGTATGCAGTCTTTGACAAAAGTTAAGAAAATATAGTCAGAGGAGTTTTTTTATACAGATAATTAGGATGGATAATTTATATATGTATATTGTATAAAGCATATAGTCAGAGGAGCTTTTTTTATACTGATAATTAGGATGGATAATTTATATATGTATATTGTATAAAGCATATAGTCAGAGGAGCTTTTTATACTGATAATTAGGAAAGATAATTTATATATGTATATTGTATAAAGCATATAGTCAGAGGAGCTTTTTTATACTGATAATTAAGATGGATAATTTATATATGTATATTGTATAAAGCATATAGTCAGAGCTTTTTTTATACTGATAATTAGAATGGATAATTTATATATGTATATTGTATAAAGCATATAGTCAGAGGAGCTTTTTATATACTGATAATTAGGATGGATAATTTATATATGTATATTGTATAAAGCATATAGCCAGAGGAGCTTTTTATACTGATAATTAGGAAAGATAATTTATATATGTATATTGTATAAAGCATATAGTCAGAGGAGTTTTTTTATACTGATAATTAAGATGGATAATTTATATATGTATGTATATTGTATAAAGCATATAGTCAGAGCAGCTTTTTTTATACTCATAATTAGGATGGATAATTTATATATGTATATTGTATAAAGCATATAGTCAGAGGAGCTTTTTTATACTGATAATTAGGATGGATAATTTATATATGTATATTGTATAAAGCATATGGTCAGAGGAGCTTTTTTATACTGATAATTAGGATGGATAATTTATATATGTATATTGTATAAAGCATATAGTCAGAGCAGCTTTTTTTATACTCATAATTAGGATGGATAATTTATATATGTATATTGTATAAAGCATATAGTCAGAGGAGCTTTTTTATACTGATAATTAGGATGGATAATTTATATATGTATATTGTATAAAGCATATAGTCAGAGGAGCTTTTTATATACTGATAATTAAGATGGATAATTTATATAAGTATACATCGGTATGTTATCTGAGTTGTAAGCGGCTACGAATAGAAACTCTTACTTTGCTCGTGGATGTAGTAAAAGACGACTAAGAGCTTTACGTCGACCTGAACTAACTCCATTTGATACCGTTTGGTCAACAATTATATTCCCAAAAAAGATTAATGTCATTTGGTTATAAAACTATTGCCAATAACTTGATTTTAACTGATGATGATGGTGCACGGCGAAGACAACGAATTGGTTCCGGGAGCCCGTATTATTAATGTAGTGTAGCAAAAGTGTAAGTAGTAATTTCTGTCTAAACTTGCGGATCGGCCGTGCCGGATAGTGTCACACTTTTACAGAAAATCGACGTCTAAGCAGTAGTGGTGTGCTGCTGTACTTCATTCGGTAAGCGAGAAAGCCGAATCCCAACTTTCTGTATGGGTTTGGGTTGGTGGGCAATAGCTTAGTTGTACCGTTGCTATACTGGTCCATGAGCGGCAATAACACTTACCATCAGGTGTGCTGCTTGTTCGTTTGCCACCATAAGCAATATAAAATTGAGGATTAAAATAGGTGAAAGCCCACTCTAGAGGATTTGGATCTAGTATGCCGGCCTTTCCGTGTGGTGACGGAGTAAGAATACAATTCACCACCCCCTATCTTACCCGTGGGTGATCGTACGATACATATAGATATACTAAGGGATATAAAAATGCATATAACATCTTTGCGAGAGATGGAAAACCCGAAACAAAACCCTATACTAACATGTCTGACCAGCGTGGTATAGTAGGTCAATTACCCTTTCATTACGGAGGAGGCCCGAGCCCAATAGTGGGAAATATATGGGCCGAAATGATAATGAGATGATGACCGGCCTGTTAAAAAGTAATGAGAATACTCCGTAGTGTATACCCACTGATGCTGATATTTTCGGTGACGGTATTAAGGAATTCATTTCATTGCCAAAGTCAAATTATAATTTGGCAAGCTACAGCTGCGCTCCTTCAAATGCAATGTGCAACATATAACTGTCTAATATATATATTTATAACTATAAATTTCATATAACTATTTATAATATATTAATTTCATAGCTACGTGGTAGCGGTTACGATTACTAAAAACCCTTACTTTGCTCGTGGATATTGTAAAAGACGACTAAGAGCCTTATAACGAACTGGGCCCACTCCATCTGATGCCGGTTGGTCAACAATTACATTCCCAAGTAGGGTTGACGTCTAGGAGGCGGTCGGTCATAAAATATTGCCAATAACTTTTGCAATGTGTATTATGAAAGAAGAGTACATACTGTATCGACCCCAAGTAATTGGGATAAGAGTAGGAGAATGATGATGAGTATATTAATTTCATGTGATGATACAATGTATCACACCACCCCTTCCCTTACTACGTATACTTATTTAGATGTAAGTAATAAAAACATCAGTTCAATAAACGAAAAATTCTAAATAAAACTCTACACCAATCCACTTGATTAGCTAGGTATAGTAGGTTCAATTTCCTATCACTGTGAAGCTCTTTCACACAGAGCACTAAAACTCTATAGAAACATCAACGAGTTTTAAAAAACGAAATTTTAAATACATATTACAACACTATCGATTAAATCATCTCGTCTTCGTCTTCTGACATAGCCTACTCAAGCAGGAGATCACCATCGTCATCATTTCAGCTCATGTACGTATTACTTTTTAAGCCTCCTTCACAATAGGAGGGAATTTGACCATGCTGGTTAGACGCGTTGATATAGAATTTTATTTCCAGTTTTCATTCTCGTGCATAGATGTTACAGGTTTATGTTTAATCTCTTAGTTGTCTTAAACGAAACCCACGGTTAAGATAGGGATTAGTTAATTCTTACTATTATTTCTTACTCTGTCACCACACGGAATTGCGGAGTTTAGTGGGGGTATAACCATTCTTGGTAGCTGAATTGGGGATCATATTAAATGTTATAAACTGCCTAGGAGAATATTGCCCATTTTTCTAATAATCCTTCAGCAGTTTTAACGGTTCTCAAGGTCGATAGTAAGAATGATGATGCCACTGAAGACAAAGATCGGGTACCGGTGGCCCGCTCGGACGGCGAAGAGAGGCGATTTGCAGCGTGGGTCTATGGGGTAGTGCGCCGCCTCTTCCGTCGCCCCAGACCGATTTGTAGGGGCGTGACTATCTTCATAGCCCACCGCAAAAAAAAGCTGATGATAGCAAGTGGAATACGTGTTTGTTTCTCAATCTCATTTTAGAACATTCTCAATAAGCAATGGAGATTGACCAATGTAATGTGTACAAACTAAACCGTGCTTAGATTTCACACGCACTAAATTAGCCAATAGATTATCTCATTTTGTCATTATTCTACATTTTTATAATTCGGAGTGCTATAATTTGTTTTATAGTAATATTAAATCCGTTATCATTGCAAAAAAAAAATCAAATAGAAGTCTTATAGTCAAATTACTGTTTCGCATTTAATATGCTTAATTATATATAAAAACCCGATTACGAGCGAAAAATGATTGTATATTGTGTATTGTGTATATCACTTGTGATAATCATTTTTCGCTCGTAACCGGGTTTTTATAAATAATCAAGCATATTAAATGCTTTATTTGAGTAATTTGAATAACAGGGTTGTGTCATCGTTTAATACAATTCTAACTGCAAAGTTTGAGTATTAAGTCTGTACAATGTGTAAACAATGTCGAGTAGATGGCACACGTCCTCCTTAAAGACGAAAATATAATACGATGCGAGAATTGAATGTCCTACAATAGTTCACGGTGATGTAAGTAGCACGATTGGAACGGATTGCCAATAGTATGGGTTCGTATCCCACTTGTGACAATCATTTTTCGCTCGTAATCGGGTTTTTATAAGTCTTATAGTATTAAGATAGATTAATTAATTTACAAGACAATTTTATTTATTTGCGATTGTAATATCTTTTGGATGATTTAATAAGTATTATAATCTTCGTCAACATGACATACATTTCTAAAGATAACGGTTATCATCCGATTGTCGAGTAGGTGAGTAAATTAATTTCGACATTCAACTACTATCTAATCTACGGATTTTAGATTCGATTAAATTAATTAGTAATTGTAGTAAATATATTTGTATTATTATATTATTTGTATTTATTTATAATTGTATTGCAGGAAATTATTTTTATCCTAATAAAATACATTCTCCATGTAATGAGCACATAAGAATTCAATATACCAGTACTTCCTATCGCTCGAGGATCATATACGATGACTAAGTGATATTTTTTTATTGCTCTTGATGGCAAACGAGCAAGCAATACAGCTGATGGTAAGAGTTACTGCCATTCATGGACCTTTGCAATACCAAAGGTATAGCTAGGCCGTTGCCTACCAATAAAAAACCCACACCCACCCAAAAAGTTGGGCTTCCGGCTCTCTCCCTCACCGAACGAAGCACATTGCCACTACTTAAGCGTCGGTTTTCTACAAGAGTGTGGTACTATCCCGGACGAACCCGCCCGCGGCTGTAGACAGAAAACTGTGAACAGTATGGTCCACTATAGATATAAGTAGATAAGATTACAACGAGAGAAGGAAACCTTTAGATATAAATTCTTTTACTGAGAGAGCTGGTAATTAATTTGAAAAAAAAATTCCGTCTCACTAACGTTATATTTATATGATTAACCTTTTAAGTTTCTGTGTCATCTGTGTGGTGACAGAGTAAGAATACAATTCACCTTAATATCTTACCCGTGGGTGATCGTACGAGACGACTAAGGGATATAAAATGCATACAACATCTATGCAAGAGAAGGAAAAATCGAAACAAAACCCTGTACCAACACGTCTGACCAGCGTGGTATAGTAGGTCAATTTCCCTCCTATTATGTAGGAGGCTCGAGCCCAACAGTGGGACATATATGAGCTGAGATGATGATGATGAGATGATGAACCTTTTAAGTTTGATTACATGAATTCTAAGAAGAAAAAGAATAAAATACATGAAATCCATTATTATTTTTATTGCTTATGGTGACAAAAGAACAAGTATTACACCTAATGGTAAGTGTTGATGCCGCCAATAGACCTTAGCAATACCAGGGGTATTGCTAAGGTCTAAGCGGGATTGTAACAATGATGTAGCTATCTATTAGCTACATCTATGATGTAGCTAATAGATAGCTACATCATTGTTACAATCCCGCTAAATACCATTAACATTTATTTGACAGTAATTGTCATATTAAGTCCATGCTAATAAGCATCGGACTCGATAATTGGTGATACTACGTTACCTATCAATTAGGTTATAGGTGATCGACTTGTATGTATACTCTGTAATTAGAGGTACCATGTAAAAATACAAGCGATCTTCACTAAAATTTCACATTTTAAATAAATCAATCCCTACATTACTATGTAATCAATAAATTTCAGAGTGAACTGCCAAACTACCTATGAAATCTGCTTTTATCAACCAAACTGTAGGAAAAATATAAGTAGAGCTCACTATTATTATATCAGTTCATATACGTGTCAATATTGGGCTCAAAACTTCTCCACAATAAGAAGTAATCGATCTACTATACCACGCTAGTCTGACGTATTGTTACGGAGTTTAATTTCGAGTTTTTCTAATCTTGCATAGATTATACTCATATTATATCCCTTTGTCATCTTTTACGATACCACAGGCATATTTGGAGGTCCACCGAAGTCAAAAATCGGGTACCGTTGGTCTGCTCGCACGGCGAAGAGAGAGGAGTTTTACGGTGGGTCTATGGGGTCACGCGCCGCCTTTCCGTCACCCCGGACCGATTCGGCAAGGCGAGACGCATCCATAGTCCAACAAAAAAAAGGCTTATTTGGAGGTGGTAAATTGTATCCAAAGTTGTAGTCCAAAGTTTTTTTTTTTATTGTTGATGATGGCGAACTAGCAAACAACACTCTTGATGGTAAGACTTACTACCGCCCTTGAAACTTTGCAATACCATGGTACAGATAAGCCGTTGCCTAACAACCAAAACACATCCAAGTTGGGTTTTCCTGCTCTCTCGCTCCCCGAACAAAGCGCAACAGCATATTGCCCCTCAGACGTCGATTTACTCCGAGAAAATAGCCTTACCCCGAACAGATTGGCCCGCGATTGTTGACAGAAAACTGGCAACACAGTGTGGCCCTACCACTGCTAGATTTTTTTTTTTTTTTTTGTGTGACTTAGTTGTTAGCCTCAGATGGCTATGACAACTTTACCCGGACTGTGGGTGAGCGCTGAGGGCTCTCAACCCGTAACACTGCTAGATATGTATATATGTATATTTATACAACTGTAACACAATAAATATACATATATCATATAATTAATGTTGCCATTTCATAGATTAAACTAATCTCATAAGTGATTTGAAAGGTCGTCGTTCTGAAGCCAATTTGCCTAAATATTAAGGGGGCTGGTTTTAAAATATCCCGCATGCTACATTTATTTATGTATGTGCATACGATATGAAGCACACGGTTGTTTTAAAAAGTTTTATGATATTTCCAACTGGCACCCAGAACAGATAGTTTTAGTAGTACTAAAGAGAATTTTAAAATTGACTTAGACTTCTAAATTACAAGCACAATCGCATTCGAATTGCAAAATCATATCAACAAAATGCCCAACGTAGACTTTTTATATGTGTACTATATAATATTTTATGGCCACTGGTAAAAACTGTTATTAGTCATTATATAAAAAAAAAATAAAAAAAACAACACCCTACTCTAAGGAACTATGTGTTGTTTTGCAGAGAACAGATATACAATTAGCGGACACATATTACACCGGGATAGGTCAACAATTTTTGGATCGCAAAAAAAGGTTGTACAGCGTAAGATTCGAATCCGAGATACTTAGCACTATATGTCGATATTTTAACCACTATGCCATATGTGCAGTTGGCAATTGAATCAATAAGAGAATTACCTATTTGGTAATTCCCTTATTGATTCAATTGTCAACGTTACCAATTTGGTAATTTCCTATACATTTGAGGTGTATACATATAAATACGATACTTGTCGCATATACCTACCATACAACCCGTCTGTACGTATTACAATCGGTTTCAGGTACGAAACACTACAAGCTAAAATATCGTGGAAATTTCCTACAGTAAAATATTACCTGTCTAAATAGTGACGCATCACGTGACGATCGCCCCAACTATATTTCGCGTTATCGCTTCATTTCAATCTGCGAATACATTAATCAATCTTTTGTTTAATAACACTTTAACTGCCAAGTAAAAAAATGATGACGAAAAATTTTCAAATCTGATTTTCCGGTAAAATCCACTTAAATGGCATCAAATATTGATTTAGTAATTATTTACGTATTTGTTTCTTTAAAATATCCAAAAACAAAATTATGTCAGGCATAATTAGGCACACATACAATTTGCGGGCCAATCTGCAAGTAGTTAGCTAAGGTCCATGTCAGTCATTTTGTATAGAAAAACACTCGCAAATCGTGACGGACGGCTCGCTGAGGCCATTTCAACTTGGTGCTGTGGTGTCAGTTACCAATGACTGACACGGCCTAAACAGGTACTACGCCTGTCAGTCGCGTGTGACTGACATGGCAGCTAACGAGTTAAGATCTCGCCTTGTTATTATTTTTAACCGACTTCAAAAAGGATGAGATTCTATGTTTCATTGTATGTATTTTTTTTTTCAGTCACCTGTTATAATTTGCATATCCACGTGATAGTGGGTTAGAATACAATAAATCATCAACCCTGCTTCTGGGTGCAGTAAGAAACGACTAATGGATATAAATACAACTAATATCATCGTCTAATCATCCTCATCATCATCATTCTCCTACTCTTATCCCAATTACTTGGGGTTGATACAATATGTACTCTTCTTTCATAGTACATATTGTAAAAGTTATTGGCAATAGTTTTATGACCGCCGCCTGCCAGACCCCCAGCCCTCCTTGGGAATGTAATTGTTGACCAAATGGCATCAGATGGAGTTGGCCCAGGTCGTTATAAGGCTCTTAGACGGCTTTTACGACATCCACGAGCAAAGTAAGGGTTGGTAGTATTCATAACCGCTACCACACAGCAAAAAGATAATATCATCGTCTAATATCATATAACTAATATCATCATCAATTAATATCATTTTCCATGTGGTGACGGAGTAAGAATACAATTCACCACCCCCTATCTTACCCGTGAGTGATCACAAAAGACGACTAAGGCATAAAATATCCATACAACATCTATGCAAGAGAAGGAAATCTCGAAATAAAACCCTATACCAACACGTCTGACCAGCGTGGTGTAGAGTAAGTCAATTTCCCTCCCATTGTGGAGGAGGCTCGAACCCAGCAGTGGGACATATATGAGCTGAGATGATGATAATGATGATGAATACCATCGCAAGAGAACTAAAATTCCTAATAATATATTAATTCCTTATCTCATAGATATGTATATATACGTATGTATGTGGGATGTATATCCCACTATCATGTACGGAATTTCCCTACAGCGTGAATGGAAATTGTTTTACCGTGCTATTCAGGTGCGTCGGTATTGGCTCTCGTTTGAAATTGTCCTTCTTTTACAGTTAGATTATCTTTTATCCCTTTTTAATCGTCCAGTACAACACAATGGCATGGGACCCCATAACCTGCTGTGTTTCCCCTTCATTTGACTTTTTAAGAGGACATCGGCAGTAATTCCTTAAATCGAGGACCCTACCGCCTACGATGGTTTATGTTTTCAAATAGTTCCCCTTTTTTTTTTATTTTGGGGGTGGGCTACGGTCGGCGCACTCCTCGCACCACTCCGTCCGGGGTGACAAAGGGGCGTAAGCACGCACACCCGTAACCCACCCGTGACGTCGCCTTCGTCGTTGGGCCGACCACCGGAGCAGAGTGACTTGACGCAAGTGGTCGGCCTGACGGAATACCCCTGAGAAGTACCCTCTCCTCGACCGACGTCCCCCCCTCGGGTAGGATATCGGTCTTTCCTCACGCTATCGGCCTCTCAGCGGGTGACGGACTAATTCCCCGATTCAGTCACCCGCGGCCTCGGCTAGGGCGGCATCAGGCGCAGGTAATCGCGCCTGCGCCGCCCAAGTCGCCGGCGGCGGCTCGCGCCGTCGAGGAGACGCTCCTCGCGCACGCGCTCCGCCGCCTCCTTCCGCGAGACTACTGCCTCGCAGAAGGTTGCGACCGCGTTCCAGTTCACCGCGACCGCATCGCCCTGGCGATGGTCGGCAGTGTCAGGTCGGCACCGATGATTGCGACGAGTCCACGACGCTGCTCTGCCCAAGCGGCACAAACCTCGAGCGTATACTGCGCCGTGTCTTCGTCGCAATCGCAGTGGTGGCAGGACGGTGTACTCTCCCTCCTGACGACCGTGTGCAGGTATTTGGCGAAGCATCCATGCCCCGTCAAAACCTGCACCAGTCGGAAGGAGAGCACCCCGTGCCGTCGTTCCAACCACTGCATCAGCACCGGCCGGAAGGCCTCCACGGTCCGCACACCGAACCAAGGCCTCTCCAGCCGGACTGCCCAACGGGCAATGACGTCTAGACGGGCGTCGACGCGCCAGGCGGTGAGTTCCCTCAATGAGACTACACCGCCCTCCGCGCGCACCCCCGACACCCGCCTATACAAATCGGCGAGCATTTCCGCCTCCAGGTCCCACGGGGGACTTCCGGCCAACAGGCACGCTGCCTCCGTCGCCACCGTGCGGTACCCGCGTACAGCCCTGACCGCCATGGCCCTCTGTGGTCGCCACAGAAGAGCCCTGAGTCGGACGGTCAGGGACCCCGCCCACACCGGTGCAGGGCCATCGACCGGACGACCCCCGTGTACAGCTGTCGCTCGGTCCGCCCACATTCGGCATAAGCCATGAAAGGGCGGACGCCGCGCCGACGAGCCGCGGTGTGAGCCTGCGGAAATGCTCCCGAAACCACCAATTCCCGTCGAGCACCAGGCCCAAATACCTCATATGGGCCCGGATGCTGATGTCAACCGAATTGACGGTGATCGAAACGCCTATAGGAGGGCCCATGCGGGGCCCATGGAACAAGAGGGCCTCCGTCTTGTCTAGGGCCACCCTCAGCCCCAGCGCCTCGATCCGCCTGACGATCTCTTCGGTGCCGAGAGTCGCCAGGCCTGCCGCCTCCTCCAGCGTCCCACCGCGGGCTGTGACGAGCGTGTCGTCAGCGTAACAGATCACGCCCGGCCCGGGTGGGAGGCTCCATCTCAACGCCCAGTCGTAACCGATGTTCCACAGGGTAGCTCCGAGGACCGACCCCTGTGGGATACCGCACGTCATGGGCGTTCGCACAACGTCCCCTACTCGGTTGGTGTAGAGGACGCTGCGTCCCTCCAGATAGTCTGCCACTAGCCGCCTCAGGTAAACTGGCACTCCGTGGTATCAGAGCGCCTCCCTGATGCAGCTAAATGGCAGACTATTGAATGCGTTACGATGTCCAGGGACACCACCAACAGCACTCCTCCGCCGGCGACGGCCTCAGTCGCCACGGCCCTCAGGCGCAGCAGAGCCGCGATCGTCGAACGACCCCTCCTAAACCCAAACTGGGCGTCCAGATCGGGCCCCGTGCCAATGAGGTGCCGCTCGATGCGGGCAGCCAGCACCCTCTCCAATAGCTTGCCCGCATCGTCGAGCAGCACGATAGGCCTGTAGACCGAGGCCGACTCTGGAGACCGTCCCGGTTTCGGCAGAAGCACCAGCCTCACCTCCTTCCAGCACCCAGGGAACCGCCTGGACGCTAAACACGCGTCGAACAGCCCCCTGAGGCGGGGACACAGGTGGTCGAGGACCAGAGCCAGCACGCGGTTGGGAACACCGTCGGGCCCCGGGGCGGTGGATTTGCCGCGCATGCGCGCCACCACCACCCCCATCTCGGTTTCCGTGATGGGCGGAACACTGTCATCGTCGGCCTCCCGGTCAGTGTCTGGCGAACTGGTGAGGAGGCCGGGCTGGAGGGTCTCGGTGAGGGGGGAGCCCCGCGCGCGGAGCTTACTCAGCGCCGATAGGGGCGACCCCAGGGGTCTCGATCGAGACCTTCCAGCATCTCCTGCCGACTGACGTCTTTGGCGGTACGGACGGCCAGCCTGAAGGCCGACCGCGCATTGCGGTTGCCCTCATAAAGCCGGCCCTCCCGCTCCTCATCACGATGGTGCCGCCGGCTGCGGGTGTAAGCCCTCCGGGCGCGTATACATGCGGCCCGAAGATCCGCCAGCTCCCGGGACCACTAGTGGACAGCCCTTTTCGGGGGCAGACACCGTACACGGGGCATGGCCGCATCGCAGATCTGCGTCAACGCATTGCAGATGCGGCCAACCTCGGCGTCCACCCCGTCCAACTGATGGGCAGAGGACAGCCATGAGTGAACGATGGCTGCCTCCGCCAGCAGGTCCCGGTCTAAACGACCCACAGCCCATCGCAGGAACGCGGGACGTCCGTCCGCCTCATGACCCCTGCCGGGCGTCGGGAGGGTCCGGGAGACCTCCATCCGGATATACCGGTGGTCCGATAGCGTCTCAACCTCCTCCGCGACGCACCAGCTCCTCACGCGTGCGGCGACAATGGGGCTAGCGAACGACAAGTCCACTATCGACCCGCCCCGCTGCCGCACGCACGTATGCACCGAGCCCCTGTTCAACAAACAGAGGCCCAGTGCTGCCGCCCACTCCTCGACCGCCCGTCCTCGGTCGTCCGTCCTGGGGGACTCCCACGCCATGGACTTGGCGTTGAAGTCCCCCAGAATGAAGACTTGGCGCGGTGCCAGTCGCCGTAACGAGGAAATAGTTCCCCTGTTGAAGTGTTGACGTCCCGCTAGAAAACCACCATCACGTCGCTTTACATTTACATGACATACTACTAACGGCGAACTAATCCCCGGTCCAACCACACGCTAACGCTTACATTCTTTCGTCGTCTCTACGCTGGCTATGAAAGAAAACAAGGTTTGATATAATTAATTCAATTTATTAATTTAGAACGCTGGTAAACACATTTAAAAAAAATATTAAGTAAATTTGTCGTGTAGTGGCGATTGCAAATACTAACAATCCTTACATTACTCATAGGTGTTGTAAAGAGCCTTTAATCAGTCTGGGCCAAGTCTATCTGATGCCGTCTGGTTAAAAATTATATTCGCAAGGAGATTTGAGTCAGTCACCCGACCGGTCATAAAACAGTTTCAAAAAATTTTGCTTCTGTCATCCTACATATTGTACGATGGAAGAAAAGTATACGATTGCGTTGACCTCGAGTAATTAGGATAAGAGTAGGATAATTATTATGATAAATACTATTCATAAATAATTTTTCCTATTTCTGTTTATTTGTATTAATTTATTTCTATACCAAATTATCATTAAGAGATAGATTGTTCACGTACTCGTAATACGAATTTTCATATACTTCCAAATTATTCTGCGCCTCATTGATCTCGTTATTAGTTCTTCGTTGAAAATAATGTAATCATTATTCAGACCTTAGCAGCATTGACCTATTTAACCTTGCGTACTTACATAAAACTAATACTAGATTTATTTTTTTGCTAGTTAAAAGTCTCTTCAAATGTCAAACAAATTATTTTTTTTTTTTAAATTTAAGTCTAAATTAACGATTCTTTTCTACATATAAAATAATATTTAATTCAATGAGCAAAATAAACAGTTTAGATTATAGAATTTATAAACACAGGCCTATTTTCAAGTCATTTTGTATTTCTAAATAGAAACTTATATTCAATCTATCATTATGGAGAATCGTTGCCAAATAGATTGGGTGTGCATATTAATTTGAGCAAGTACGATCTATTGTCAGATACCGATATAATTAAGGAAAATGTAAATGAATGTTATTTTAATACAGATGTGTTTTGGTAGATTTTAAAACAATCGTAAGTACGTACATTATTCTTTTTTCCGGTCATAACTGTCATAAGTATACTATGTTTTTGTCGCTTTGCATACGTTCAAATGTACATAATTTAAAAAGTCAAACTATCACCTAAGATTTGTATATAAATATTTCATCATCGTTATTATCATCACAATTCATATGCATCCCACTGTTGGACTCTAATTTCCTCCACACAATCAAATTGACCTACTACACCACGCTGGTTAGTCGGGTTTTCCAGAGTTATTTTGAGATCTTCTCTTGCAATATCGTCTATCATGTCGTCAATTTGCATATCATATCCATCCTTGTCTTTTACGACATCCATGGGCAAGACAGTGAATGATGAATTATTTTCTTACTCCGTCACCACACGGAAAACCAAGCAAGAAAACAAGAGATGTGAATATTTATAATAAATAGCAAAATATTTTATCTGTCTTTGTAAAATGAAAACGTAAGTTTAAATAAATCCATGGATGTGATTCGATTACAAAAATAAAATTTGCCGTTACGGAAATTAAGTGATCATTTTATGAAGACAAAAGAGTGCATGAACGGGAAATAATTATTTATTTAATTAATTAATTCATGCTCACAAGTAAATAAATACTTCCCGATTTTGAGCCTTGATGCTTTAAATAGATAAAGAAATAAGAACTTACTTAATCCATCTCTTATCTAGAGAATGATTTCTGATATTTACGCGAGTAATTAAACATATAATATGAAAGTAACAAATGAGTTTTTGACGTCATAAATCTCAGGCCATCCGTGACGCGAAATGCTGTAAAATACAGAAAACATGCGATAGTAAAAAAAGAAAAATAAATTAGACACCGTAAAATTAAAAAAAAAAATCAGTTCATGTCAAAAAATAAATATTATGATATTATTCGAATTTTAAAATTACAATGATTGTTTGATGATATTAACATTCCATTTTTAACACTACAAATGGAAAGAAAATAGGGTTGTAATATGTGTACGGGTCCAAATTAGATTTATCTAGGTAAGACCACATCATGTCTATGATTTTCTGAACAAAATAAAACCTTTATACGAGTATGTGTATTTAATAATTTATTGAAAGTATAATTTGTGATAATATTAATTGACAAATGTTTACTGTAATAAATCGACTAGAACTGAACTAATTACCGCTTAATTTTTATCAAAAATGAAAAATTTTATACGTTGTGTGTTTATGTTTTTTTCTTTCCATGTGGTGACGGAGTAAAAATACAATTCACTACCCCTTATCTTACCCGAGGGTGATCGTACGAGACGACTAAGGGATATAAAACGCATATAACATATGCGAGAGAAGGAAAACTCGAAACAAAACCCTATACCAACACGTCTGATCAGCGTGGTATAGTAAGTCAATTACCCTTCCATTATGGAGGAGGCCCGAGCCCAACAGGGGGACTCAAATTGGCTGAGATGATGATGATGATGTGTATATGTTATATAATTATATATACAGAAGACCAACAGCTAAAGCACTACTATCGTTTCCAAATGCACGGTTATCTTGAGAGCCACTAACTAGCCAAAATTCTTTTAATAATCATATGCAAATCTACAAACACTACTGTAATTTATGCCTCAACTGTTTGAGTGAGATAAAGTTTGTAACAATTAGTAAACAATGATAAATATAAATCAGGATCAAAATTAATCTGTGCTAATTTGCTACGGCTTTATATTATCATAGTAATAACATCGAACCTTGTGTTATGTAAAGTTTACGCTATAAATATATACAAGGATAATTCGCCATAAATTACGCCTGCTTTACTGTGTTTGTACATTATTTATATTATAATACTTTCTAATTACGGGTACTTATATTATGGTAATGTGTGCTAGCAGTGTAAGACTGAGAATTGATATAACGTAGGCACTTCAAACCTTTTTTGTTCTACATATGTATATGTTGTAAAACGGCTACCTATAAAAAAAGTTCGCATATAGGGATCGATAGCTGCGGAGAGGTTAAGGCCAAGTGCATTTCTTGACCAAACCTTATGTAGTTTCATATTTTTTTTAATAAAAAAACATTCATTATTTCTTCATCATCATCACAGCCCATATATGTCCCACTGTTGGGCTCGGGCCTCCTCCGTAATGGGAGGGAAATTAACCTACTATAGACGTGTTGGTATAGGGTTTTGCTTCTAGTTTTCCTTTTCTCGCATAGATATTATACATACATACATACATATCATCACGCCATATCCCTTGCAGGGTAGGCAGAGAGAACAGAGTGCCAGATAACTCTATCTTTGCATACTTCACTCGCTTCCTCAACATTCATAATTCTCTTCATACACGCTCGCGGGTTTCGGAGACTCTTGACTCCACCTTCCTTCAGTACATGACCGATCTGGTCTAGGTAGGTTAGTCTCGGTCTTCCCCGGTACCTACATCCTTCCACTTTCGCATTGTATATCTTCTTAACCAGACGTTCGTTCGGTATTCTTTCCACATGTCCGAACCATCGGAGCATTCCTTTTCGCATCTTTACACCAATACTCTCTTTCATACCTACTCGCTGTCTTACGTCGTCGTTACGAATGCGGTCGGTCAGCCTTACTCCACAGATTTTCCGCAGAGATCGCATTTCGACGGCATTAATTTTACTTTCATACTCTTTTCTGCATACCCAACTCTCGCTTCCATACAGTAAGGTTGGGACAAGCACTGCGTTATGTATTGCTACACGTGCCTTCTGGCTGAGGTGGTGGCTACCGAGAAGTTGCCGCAACGCTCCGTTCACTCTATTTCCCGCATTCACTCTTCGCTCTATATCAGTGGTGTACCTTCCATCTCGGCTAACTGTGCCAGCATGACTGCATCATCTGCATAAAGCAGAGCAGTGACCACTGAGTCGCCCATCTGGACTCCCACATTCATATCGTTCAAGCTTTGGAGACATTTATCCAGATATATGATAAACAGCCTGGCTGACAGAACGCACCCCTGCTTAACGCCGATATTGACGTCAAACCAAGGCCTCGTTCCACAGCCGCACACAGGCTCTACAGCCCATGTAACTAGACTGCACAGCCTGTAGCAGTTTACCGTTAATACCATACTCCGGTAAAATGTCCCAAAGTTCCTTTCGTACAACCGTATCAAATGCTCTCTCCAGATCCACAAAACTGCAGAAAACCCTCTGACCTAGAGCCACATGCTTCTCCACAATGTTGCGCAGAGAGAACACTTGATCCATGCATACCCTTCCACTCCTGAAACCTCCTTGTGCCTCACACAGTAAACCATCGGACACCATCCTCATTCTCCTTTCAATAATTTTACCGTACACTTTCGCTGCCAAACTGGTCAAGCTTATGGCTCTGTAATTCGCGCAGTCATAACGTGAACCCTTGTTTTTAAAAAAGGCACGATGACTGCGCTATTACAGTCCCCGGGAACCATTCCCGAGCTCCAACATAAATTGAAGAGCAACAGGAACGCCTCCCAGACGCAGGAGCCACATGTTATACGCGTTTTATATCCCTTAGTCGTCTCTTACGATCATACACGGGTAAGATAGGGGGTAGTGAATTGTATTCTTACTCTGTCACCACACGGATAGGACGTCACCATACGGATTCACTATTTAGTGGATGTTGTTTTTTTTATTATGTAAAACATTAATTAATAAACTCGTGATCGGGTGTTGCTTGTGGGATCTGATCCTGCCATAATCTTTTACGTTGTATTTAAATTTTACATTATATCGGGTTTCGAAGGGCATCAGACTGGAGCTAATTATTACTGATCATGTTATACTATTTTTTTATAATAAAGTCAGAAAAGAAATAATATTAATAGATAGACCCGCTGAGTTTCTTGCCGGGTCTTCTCAATAGCCGTTATGTTCCGATCCGGTTGGTAGTTAATTCGATTAATAAAAAATGTTAAAACTGACAATATGTAAGTGGCCTCGCTGGGTTTATACATAATAAATGAATTTGAATATTATATGAACCGGAAAAACATTAGGCCGATTTTAAATAAGCTCTAGGTAGCTTATCAAAAATCAGCCTAATGTTTTTTAAAGTAGTAATCTTGCAGCCGGATCTTAGACTATAGGTAGTTTTCAATAGCCTCACACCGCTCCTATAATAGGGGCTCATTACGAGGGGCTAATTTCTTTGAAAACTTCGACGGTCCAGTCCGGGTAGAGTAACGAAAGATGGTATGCGAAGCCCATTAACTACCGTATCATCTGCCCATCGCCATTGGGGCGACCATCAGTGCAGATTCCATGATTTCGATGGCTTCGACTTACCCCTTTGGGACTATATAATGATAGTTTTTGATTAGATTGATCGATGTGCAGGCTATTAACTTAATAGATTCCAAAATAATATGTACACGTCATCGTATGGGTACTCTAAACTCTATATACTTAACTAGGCTTAGCGTACATGATAAAGAATATCGATTAGCACGAGTGATGTCAACGAGAGCAAAAACATTTGCCATTAAATTAACTAACCGGTGCTAAAGAAGATCATGTGGAATAGTCCACATTATTATGCTAATATAAAAATTCTGAAATAAACACTTCGACTCAATAGATATTATATTTTTTATGTAAACTTACATAAAAGCATGCTAAAATTAGTAGTTAATAGCTGCTGACGTTTACTGTACTATTAAAATTTGAAAAATAGTTTGACGCATTCATTTTATTCTATTAGGGTTTTACTACGCGTACTGTTTTAAATAGCATATTTTATACTATCCATAATCATAGCGATGTCTAAATGTGTTGAAGTCTTGTTATATAGGTAAGTATATATAATTGTGGTGATAGAGTAAGAAAGAAATGGGTGTTATAAAAGACGAGTAAGGGAGATAAAATGCAGATAACGTAGGCAACGAATACTTTTTTTTTTTTTTTTTTTTTTGTTTACGCTGTGGAAATGCTTTTGCGCACATCCCCCGCCAGTGACAGACGGGGGGGTGTGTGGGACTCGCCGGCCATGAGATTGACGGCCGGAATACCCACTAAAACCTAACAGCGGTCCCTTCCGCGCTTTTACGGGATGCCGGAGAGATCGTCTATTGACATTCTATCCCCGACACCCCTACGCTTAGCCATCTGGCCACGACCAGTCAGCCGTCAAGGCGGTAGGAGGAGGTGCGCGTAGCGGCGCCTCCTTCTCCCTGGTCGCCGCCGGCGGAGCGAGTTCGCAGACGCGAGTGCTTCGCGTTCTCGCTCCGCGGCCTCCTTTGCAGAGATGACTTCCTCGCAAAAGGAGGCCATCGACGTCCAGTGCCTGTCGCTGTCAAGCATCTTGTTGATGACGGTTGACAACGACAGGTCTGCTCCAATGACCGCCGACAGGTCGCGGCGCTGAGGCCCCCAGGCGGGACATACCTCCAGGGTGTGACGCGCGTCATCGATTTGCGCGCCACACTCATGGCATCCAGGGGCCTCTTCACGTCCAATTCGGTGCAGGTACTTACCGAAGACCCCGTGTCCGGTAAGTACCTGCGTCAGCCTGAAGGACAGGTTGCCGTGCCTTCGTGTCGTCCAGCGGTGAAGGTGGGGCGCTACCGCCTCAACGGTCCCCCGTCCTGCTACGGGGAACTCTAGTTCCTCCCTCCACCGCTGGACTAGTGCCCTTTGAGCCGCTTCTTTCGCCCTGCTCAGTCCCCTCGTGGTGATGCGTTCACCATTTGCCCGCGCCGCAGCGCAGAACTGGTAGGCTTCCGCCTGAGCCCTAGCCTGAAGTGACCAGGGCGGATCGCCCGCCAACAATGTAGCTGCAGTCCAGGACACCGTACGGTACCCCCGTATTGTCCTCACCGCCATGGCCCTCTGCGCCTTGCGTAGTAAGGCTTTATTGGAGGCGGTGAGTGACTGCGACCAGATCGGGGCACCATACAGCGCCATAGACCGCAAGATACCGGCATAAAGCCGCCGGCAGGACGATCCGGGACCTCCAGTATTGGGCAGAAGCCTACCCAGCGCCGCGGCCGACTTTGAAAGCCTAGGGACGAGCTGGGCAAAATGTGGCCCAAAATTCCACTTACTGTCTAGGTGCAGACCCAGGTACTTCATCCGGGTCTGCACCGGCACGGCAACCCCAGACACACTGAGTTGTGCCCCTCGGGGAAGACCTTGGCTGGGACCATAAAATAGGAGGGCCTCTGTCTTCTCCAATGAGACCCTCAGGCCCAACTTGCCAATCCGGTCAACAACGAGCGCTACTCCGACTCTTGCCAGTCGGGCGGCGCTGCGGAAGTCAGCCCCTCTCACCGTGATGAGGGTGTCATCTGCGTAACAAATAATACCCATCCCGGGGAGAAGCTGGCCCCGCAACATCCAATCAAATCCGACGTTCCACAAAGTCGGACCAAGGACCGAACCCTGTGGAACGCCGCATTCTACCCTATGGCGATGCATGCGCCCGTTGTCCCCCTCCCAGAGCACGTGCCTTCCCTCGAGGTACGCCTCCAACAGCCTCCGGAGATACAGAGGCACCCCATGATATCGGAGCGCCTCCTTTAAAGTCTCGTGTGGGAGACTATTGAAGGCGTTTTTAATATCGAGCGAGACTGCCAGGACCACATCCTTTTTTGCCACCGCTTCGGTGGCCAGGGTCTTCAGGGCGGCCAAAGCGTCGATCGTTGACCGGCCGCACCTGAACCCGAACTGATTTGCCGACAGTCCCGGCCCGATAGCCTCGAGGTGCCGGACAAGACGGTCCGCAAGCACCTTTTCGAATAATTTTGCCGTCTCGTCCAGCAGCACCAGTGGTCTGTATGCAGAAGAAGAGTCGATTGGGCGACCCTCCTTCCGCAGCAAACAAAGCCTTCCGCTCTTCCATTGTTCCGGGAACTGCCCGGACCTCAAACATTCATTGAGCAGTTCCCGGAGTACATCCATGCAGTATTCTGCGACGACGCCGAGTACGAGTCCCGGGACACCGTCCCGGCCAGGCGCTTTCCTTTTCCCTTTAAGTCGGGAGAGGGCCACTTCCAATTCATCGTCGGTGATGGGGGGAATAGGTGTTTCCTCTTCCACCACCGACCGAGGAGCCATCCTGGGGGGAACATGTCCCGTGGAGTGTGGGAATAGTTCCCCAATTAGCCCCGATAGGAAAGCCGCGTCCAGTGTTTCAATTATGGGGGCGCCGCAGCCACGGAGCTTGTTCCGTGCCCTCTGGTATGGGCGCCCCCAGGGATCCCTATCGAGACCCGCAAGAAGCTCCTCGCGGGCCCTCTCTTTCGCCTGGCTGATGGCCAGCTGCAGAGTCTTCTTCCTCGTTTTGTATTCCATCCGCAGCTGGTCCTCAAGGACGTCGTCCCGGTCTCTTCGCTGTCTGCAACGGGCGTAGGCACGCCGCGATCGGTTGGAGGCCACCCGAAGATCGGAAATTTCGGGCGACCACCAGTAAACCTGTCGCCGCGGCGGCCTTCGCCGTGCCCTCGGCATCGCCGCATCACACACCGTCTGCAGAAAACTCCTCAAATGGCCTGCGAGCCTATCCACTCCCGTGATGTGCTGTCCCATGGAACCCCAGCGCTGTATAATGGCGGCCTCCCGGGCCATCTCTGGGTTAAATTGCCCAATGGCCCATTTGGGAAGACCACTTCTCCTTCCACGCCGGGGCCCTAGTGATCCCGGAGGGGGGGAGACCTCAAACCGTATATACCGGTGATCTGAGAGGGTCTCCACCCCTTCTTCGACTCTCCAATCATTTACCTCGCGAGCGACACCAGGAGTGGCGAAAGAAAGATCCACCACGGACCCTCCGTGATATCGCACGCAAGTGTGAACTGTCCCTCTATTGAGGAGGGACAGGTTGGAGAGAATGGACCACTCTTCAACGGCCCTTCCCTTCGCGTTTGTGGCGGGGTTCCCCCATTCACGAGACTTCGCATTGAAGTCGCCGAGAACTACAATTCTCCTCGGCGACTGGCGACGGACCGCAGCACTGACGGAGTCTAAGAAAAGCTCAAACTCCGCCAGGCTGCGGTTGGGAGAAAAATAGAGGCCAATTATGACGAAGTCTCGCCACCCCGCCACAATGAAGCCATTGCACCTCTCCAGAATAGAGAGGGGAGGACCGACACTCCCTCTTGTCAGGACAGCAACATCTCCATTCAGGTCCCCCACCCAATTAGGTGAGGCAGGAATGAAATACGGCTCGCAGGCCACCGCCAGGTCTGTACCCCACTCCGCCATGGACTGCAGTAGCAGGTCCTGAGCCCCGGCGCAGTGGTTCAGATTCGCCTGGATAGGCAACGAATACTACCAACCCTTACTTTGTTTGTGGATGTCGTAAAAGACGACTAAGAAAGAGCCTGTGACCTGAGTCAACACCATCTGATGCCGTTTGGTCAACAATTACATTCCCAAGCATAGTTGACGTCTGACAGGCAGCCGGTCATAAAACTATTGCCAATAACTTTTACAATGTGTATTATGAAACAGAGTATTATGAACAATTATGTATTATGTACAAGTATTATGAACAAGAGTACATATTGTATCGACCCCAAGTAATTGGGATAAGAGTAGGAGAATGATGATTAATTTCATTTAACTAATATATGGCAGATATCGAAATTTATGTTTTCCATTCTCTTTTATAATAAAATCAATTTTTATAAGACAATACGACGCGATAATAATTCTTGTGTAAAGTCCCTCGACTTTACAAACATACAAATGAAGGACACAAATTAAATTACACTCGGGCCTCATATATTTATACGTATAGCACAAATAATTGAACGAACGTCTGGTTAAGAAGATATACAATGCGAAAGTGGAAGGATGTAGGTACCGGGGGAGACCGGGACTCACCTACCTAGACCAGATCGGTCATGTACTGAAGGAAAGTGGAGTCAAGAGTCTCCGAAACCGGCGAGCGTGTATGAAGAGAATTATGAATGTTGAAGAAGCGAGTGAAGTATGCAAGGATAGAGTTCTCTGGCACTCTGTTCTCTCCCTGCAAGGGATATGGCGTGATGATATGTATGTATGTACATATAATTGTATTGCGTGGGAGACTCTACAGTAGATCTGTAGAGTCTCCCGATATTATATTTTATATATTATATATATGTATATCGAGACTATATTTTATAGAAGATGATATTTTTGGCAGCATTCGGTAGAACTACCTTATACAAGATTTAATATCAAATTATTTTGCGTTCTATTTTTTATTAATATTCGTGATATAACAAAATAGCAATATTACTATTACATACAAAGACCAAATCATTGTTCATTGCTTATTGAGGTGTATACCTCGATATAACGTTACTCGAAGTTAAATCTAACTCGTCAATACGTTTTATTTTATCATAAAAATAAAATGTAAAGTTCCACGTATTATTTTTTATTTAAACATTCATCATCTTAGCTCATAGTCATATATGTCCTTCTGTTGGGCTCGAGCCTCCTCCATAATGAGAGGGATATTGACCTACTATACCACGTTAGTCAGACATGTTGGTATAGAGTTTTATTTTGCGAGTCTCCCATTGTTGTTATATGCATTTTATATCCCTTAATTGTCTTTTTCGATCACCAACGGGTAAGATAAAGAGTGGTGAATTATATTCTTACTCCGTCACCAAACGGAAATATACAAACATTACACAAATATAATAATTTTAATGTTTACGCGAGTATTACACATTTGAAATAATACTATTTTTACGAATCTCCCGTGACCATGTACGCTGTAAAGTGTTCGAAACGTTGGGAAATTTCAAATATAAACGCAATAGAATCCGTAAAAATAGTTTTATTTCAAAAATTACACTAATTCTTATAATAAATAGCCGGGACGGTCTCTAGAGTCGGCCTCGGCCTACAGGCCCATCGTGCTGCTCGACGATGCGGGCAAGCTACTGGAGAGGGTGCTGGCTGCCCGCATCGAGCGGCACCTCGTCGGCACGGGGCTCGATCTATCGGACGCCCAGTTTGGGTTTAGGAGGGGTTGTTCGACGATCGCGGCTCTGTTGCGCCTGAGGGTCGTGTCGACTGAGGCCGTCGCCGGCGGAGGAGTGCTGTTGGTGGTGTCCCTGGACATCGCCAACGCATTCAATAGTCTGCCATTTAGTTGCATCAGGGAGGCGCTCCGATACCACGGAGTGCCAGTTTACCTGAGGCGGCTAGTGGCAGACTATCTGGAGGGGCGCAGCGCCCTCTACACCAACCGAGTAGGGGACGTTGTGCGAACGCCCATGACGTGCGGTGTCCCACAGGGGTCGGTCCTCGGACCCACCCTGTGGAACATCGGCTACGACTGGGCGTTGAGACGGAGACCCCCACCCGAGCTGGGCGTGATCTGTTACGCCGACGACACTCTCGTCACAGCCCGCGGTGGGACGCTGGAGGAGGCGGCAAGCCTGGCGACTCTCGGCACCGAAGAGATCGTCAGGCGGATCGGAGCGCTGGGGTTTAGGGTGGCCCTGGACAAGACGGAGGCCCTCTTGTTGCATGGGCCCTGCATGGGCCCTCCCATCGGCGTTTCGATCACCGTCAGTTGACATCAGCATCCGGGCCCATATGAAGTATTTGGGCCTGGTGCTCGACGGGCATTGGTGGTTTCGGAAGCATTTCCGCAGGGCTCGCTCCGCGGCTTGTCGGCGCGGCGTCCGCCCTTTCGTGGTTTATACCGAATGTGGGCGGACCGAGCGCTACGTGCCGACAGCTGTACGCAGGGTTCATCCGGTCGATGGGCCTGTACGGCGCACCGGTGTGGACGGGGTCCCTGACCGTCCGACTCAGGGCTCTTCTGTGGCGACCACAGAGGGCCATGGCGGTCAGGGCCATACGCGGGTACCGCACGGTGGCGACGGAGGCAGCGTGCCTGTTGGCCGGGACTTCCCCATGGGGCCTAGGGGCGGAGATGCTCGCTGATTTGTATCGGCGGCTGTGGGGGGTGCGAGCGGAGGGCGGTGTGGTCTCATTAAGGGAGCTCACCGCCTGGCGCATCGACGCCCGCCGAGATATCTGTGCCCCTTGGGCAGTCCCGCTGGAGAGGCCTCGGTTTGGTATGCGGACCGTGGAGGCGGCTGGTGCTGATGCAGTGGTGGGAACGGCGGCACGGGGTGCTCTCTTTCCGACTGGTGCAGGTCTTGATGGGGCATGGTTGCTTCGCCAAGTACCTGTACACGGTCGTCAGGAGGGAGAGTATACCGTCCTGCCACCACTGCGATTGCGACGAGGATACGGCGCAGCATACGCTCGAGGCTAGTGCCGCCTGGGCAGAGCAGCGCCGTGAACTCGTGGCAATCATCGGTGCTGACCTGACGCTGCCGACCATCGCCAGGGCAACGCTCGACAGCGTCAGGAACTGGGACACGGTCGCAGCCTTCTGTGAGGCAGTAGTCTCGCGGTATCGGGTACCGGTGGTCCGCTCGCACGGCGAAGAGAGGTGTTTGCAGGGTGGGTCCATAGGGTTGCGCGCCGCCTCTTCCGTCGCCCCGGGCCGATTTGCCGAGGCGCGACCACATCCATGGTCCCACCTTGCGAAAAAAAAAAAAAAAAAAAGGCGCGATTACCTGCTCCTGATACCGCCCTAGCCGGGGCCGCGGGTGACTGGACCGGGGAATTAGTCCGTCACCCGCCGAGAGGCTGACCGCGCGAGGAAGGACCGACGTCCTCCCCTTTCACGTCGCTCAGGGAGAGGGTACCCCTCAGGGGGCATTTCGTCGGGCCGGCCATTGACGACAAGTTCACGCTGCTCCGTTGGCCGGTCCAACGACGAAGGCTAGATTCACGGGTGGGTTATGGGTGTGCGAGCTTACGCCCCTCTGTCGCCCCGGACGGAGTGGTGCGAGGAGTGCGACGACCGTAGCCGACGCCCCAAAAAAAAAAAAATAATAAATATTTATTTTAAAACACTAGCCAATGTAAAAAGACAATATTTTAATAGCGTAATTATGTTATACTTGTTACAAACAAGTACAAACAAACTGAGAATATACTTGTTTGTAAACTAAGAATATAAGAACAACAAAACTTTAAAAATATTGTGATATTCAATTATCTGTTATCTGATCCATCAAGGACTTTTGCGGTTAAAGCCACATGTTTATATCACCTCTATTCAGTAAATACTAGTTATTTTTAGATGTCTTCTAGATTATAATTAATAGCGGTATTATATTTCAAAGTACACGAAGGAGAAACATGTGCTCCGTTATATACTGAATGAATTCATAAATACCGTGTAACAGAAATGTATTGATGTATTACAGAGAATACACGGTTCAAATAAAGGCAATAATTTTATCATTTGTCGAAGGCAAAAAATCTTTAGTATGTCTTCCGCGAATAATAAAATAATCTAATGTCTGTATAATAATGTTATCGACTGCTTATCAACACGTGGAATTATGAAGGTCATAAAAATCCTACGTATTCTATTAAATCTGTACGATTTTTCTAGAACGCTAAGGGAACATTGACAAATGTAATATTCATGAACGCAAATCTACATACCATGTTTTCATCCATGGTTTAAGATCAAATATGATTACTACATTCATTTTTACAATAAAATTACTGTAAAATCTAATTAAAAAAGAAATACATTTAAATGTTATATAGAATTAAAATTAAAGTTATTTGAAACAATTCCTATTGATTGATTTCACCTGAAAATCATTTTTTTACGTGTAGGACCACGCTGTTGACAGTTTTCGGTACACAGCCGCGGGCCGTTTCATTCGAGGTAGAACCACACTCTCGGAGAAGATTGACATCTGAGTAATGGCAATATGCTATTGCGCTTCGTATGGTGAGCGAGAGAGCCAGAAGCCTAACTGGCTGGGTTTGTGGTTTGTATTGGTAGGCACTGGCCTAGCTCTATCCTTGGTATTACAAAGGTCCATAAGCGGCAGTAGCACTTACCAACAGTTGTGCTACTTGCTCGTATGCCATCATAAGCAATAAAAAAATAAAAAAAAATCATCGACGACAGTATAACACTGATCTGTTATCCCACAAACAACCAGTTTATTTCGATTATAGTCATGTTTTCCTTCTTTTGCAATGATGTTATATGCATATCATATCCCATATTCATGAATTGTATCTATTCTTACTCCGTCACCACACGGCAAATAGAAAAAAACGCAAACTCAAAACAATTTATATCAAAAGCTGGAGGATCATAATATATTTATTAAGGACCTAAAGCCTCTCTGTGTGGTGACGGAATAAGAATACAATTCACCACCCCCAATCTTACCCGTGGGTGATCGTAAAAGACGACTAAGGGATATAAAACGCATATAACATCTATGCGAGAGAAGGAAAACGCGAAACAAAACCCTATGTCAACACGTCTGACCAGCGTGGTATAGTAGGTCAATTTCCTTCCAATTAAGAAGGAGGTTTTGAGCCGATGATGATGAAGGAGCTAAAGTATCATTCATCAAAGTAAACACCTAATACGATCACACAATTATTTATGAAATATATCATAAATCATTGATATTTGTTTTTCTTTCTGATATTTATTTATATATTTCGTCGATCTATTTTTATGACGATGTGATTTCAACACACATAGTGTTTACCATATTCATATTATACTTATGCAGCAAAATCGTTGTTTATGTGACATACATTTATCGTGTACGTAATAAATGTAAACTACATAGGTAAGCATAAGCATTTTGTTGATGACTGGTTGTTTTATGTGTTCTACTTTTCATAAACGTCAACATACTGTGTTAGATATTCCTTTAATGATTCATTATTGATAACCACAGATCACAGATATATTTATCAACTAACAGAACTTTGAGGATTCAATGATTTCTAAATTTTTATGCGAGTATTACAACATATGAAATAAAACTACTTTTACAGATTCTACCGCGTTTGTATTTGATTTTTAATTTCCCGATGTTTCGAACACTTTTCAGTGATCATGGTCACGGGAGGACTAAGTTGTCTTACGTCCAAAAGTCATCGTTATTACAGAAATATATATCTACCCGCTACAGTATCAGTTATTAAGACAAATTTATTGTCAGTACAAAAAGAGAGGATTAGAGGATTTACCCCGTCTTTTGTTATTTCATAAGTAAACAATTAGAACAAAATTACTCGTTTATTCTCTGCAGGATAATGAAACAAGATTAACCGTTAAGAACCTTTTCTGGTCCTGCTATTATTTTTTCTATTTCATGTATTAACTATTAAATGAATGCACAGGATACATAGAATCCTATTATTAATTCAGTGCAAAGCAATTATAAATGAAAGTATAATAGATTATTACCAAAAGAATAGATAAAAACATCAAGGTCGTAATGTATAAGTAGGTAATCCAATTAATTAATAAAATTAAGAGTTCATTTCCGTGATAACTTTTAATTTTGAACGAATGAAAAGAAGAAATTTACTTCCTAATTCCAGGTGAATATCTTATCGAATCTAACTTTGAAATATTTGAATTTGCATCGACAGTTTAAAGAATCAATTATAATTATTAATTTTAATAAAACTTGACAATTGTTATTAATATTTACGGTGTTAGTTTAAAGAAAGAATTTCTAATTTTTCAAAGTTATGTAATAATCAATACGGGGAAACATAATTTGTGTGATTCAATATTAGTAAAAATTACATTCGTGTGGTGACGGAGTAAGAATACAATTTACCACCCACCCCCTATCTTACCCGTGGGTGGTCGTAAGAGACGATTAAGGGATATAAAACGCATATAACATCTATGCAAGAGAAGGAAAACTCAAAACAACACCCTATACCAACACGTCTAACCAGCGTGGTATAGTAGTTTCATTTTCCTCCCATTACGGAGGAGGCCCGAGTCCAACATGGGACATATATGGGCTGTGATGATGATGATGATGAATATGAGTAAAAAAAATGATTAAAAAAATCAAAAAACCCGACTGCGTAAAAAGTCACCAAAACTACGTACATAATAAAAAAACTGAAAAGAAAAAACAAGCACTTAGATGTACAGTGGTCTAGAATTCCATAATATATTATTGAATAAATACTATTGCAGAAAATGAAATATATTTTAATAATAGAACATGACAACTGAACAGTCGGGATCCATTGAAAAATTAGATTTGCTGTCGAATAAAGGATTGAAAAATTAGATTTGCTGTCGAATAAAGGATCCCGACTATTCAGTTGTCATGTTCTATTATTAAAATATATTTCATTTTCTGCAATAGTATTTATTCAATAATATATTATGGAATTCTAGACCACCGGACATCTAAGTGCTTGTTTTTTTCCTTTCAGTTTTTTTATTATGTACGTAGTTTTGGTGACTTTTTACGCAGTCGGGTTTTTTGATTTTTTTAATCATTTTTTTTATTTTACACTTTTTAGTTATAAATACCTAGGTAGCTATAGTTATCTTATTTATTAATAAGTAGGTAAGTAACTAACTATATATAGTTTTTCGACTGAAGTTGAGTACTAAATCGTTAAAAATTGGAGAAGGGCGACCGCGTCAGACATTAGATACTTTAGGTAGGACTACCTATGGTATATTGGACAATATACCTACTAGATACTTCAGTATATGTCCATCCACATCCACACACACATATGAATTTTTCGTCTTTTCATCGTAAATGTCTACTGTCTAAAAAACCTATATGTGAGAAAGGTTGTTACGAAACTTTAAATCGATATAGATCCTAAACGGCCAGTCAAATCGGAAAATATTGAGAGAAAACTAAAAATTATTTTTAAATACCTATTTAACGATACCCCACTCGATATAGTTTGTTGACTTTATTTTTTTTAATTTTCACAATATGGCGTCCAGTAGTCGCCATATTGAATTTTCAATAACGTCATATCTTTAATGACACTCGCCGGATTAAGAGGAATCGATTGACGTGCGAATCATAAAAATCGGCCCAGGCGTTTGGTATATATAGTGCTTTAAAGGAACATACAAACATACATACATACATACATAGACTGTTAAACACAATACCACTCCTTTGCAGTCGGGTAAAAAGCAGTCTCAAATTATTTTATTATTAGCATGTTATCTTTTTCTCAGCCCAGATACATTCCCCTACGTATTTTCCTCCAGCATTATTGAAAGGTAATTATTTAATGCTGTTCAGTTTGCACAAAGTTTTATTTTAAATTTTGATTCTTTCACACATGTTCCCTTGAAGATATCTTACAACACCCGCCGTAAAATGTGTGGTGTATAGAATAAAATACAACTCTTTTTTTTATTGCTTATGGTAGCAGACGAGCAAGCAGTACACCTGATGTTAAATGTCACTGCCGGCCATGGACCTTTGCATTACCAAGGCTATAGCTAGACCGCTGCCTACCAATACAAGCCCCAAACACACCCAGTTGGGCTTCCAGTTCTCTTGCTCACCGGACGAAGCGCAATAGCACATTGCCATTACTCAAATGTCGATTTTCTGCGAGAGTGTGGTAATACCTCGGACGGACCGGCCCGCAGCTGTAGACAGAGAACTGTCAACAGCGTGGTTCTACCATTAATATTGTAGTTTTTTTGATGTCACTATGTCTTTTTAATGTATTCACCAATCTACCAGCGTCCATAATAAATGTCACGCTTTAAAGGCGACTGCAGTAGCTGTTATTAGCTTCTTACGAAAGTGTTGCTACCCATTCTCTTTATGATCACTCAGCCAATTTTTACGACTCCCGTGGGGAAAGTAGGGATGGTGACACATATTTATAAGGCGTCCACATGAATAAATTCATATATTTTCTATATATTACGGATGTCAGATAACAAATGCTCTGTAAAATAATAATATTCTATAGAAACTGGATAAGATAAAAAACTTACTGAGATTAATATATCTAAGAATGTAGTTGATTGATATATTTTAATACGCAAAATTTTGAAGACTCATTATTTAAATTGTGTATTTAAGAAATAAATAGTTTTGACAAGATGATAAGCATTAGATAAGATCAAAAACCTGAGTCAATGTAATCATTCCTAAACGCATATTGCTTCCTGTTTACGCGCGCTGTTTACAAACAGCTAAAGTGCCAAATTACCGACAAATTGAATAGGTCAATCAATTTCAATACAAAACTTGAGATGATTGTTTGGAATAGATTTCTCTAATTATGTTGTTTATTTGGTACCCTTTCATTATTAAGTAACAAGCACTTTGTATAATTTGATGTAAGTTATAGATATTTCTAGAACATAATTCATTTATACGAAAATTTAATTTAACATTAATGCTTTCAATTATATTAAGTTTATCAAACGGATAACTAAGTAATAAGGTAAGTAATGATAATGCCAATATTTTATAATGTTACAATTTTATCATCAATTCATCCAATTCCATTGTTGGACCTATATCATACATACATATGTGATGGCGTATCGTGGTGATTATGGTTATATTCTATGCTCGCCACGACATGCCTAACCACCATGCTCGACAATCGAGTTGGTGATCAGATTTGGTGTTACAATTTTTCAAGAAAAGTACTACTGACCAGTCTCGCGTTTATCACTTAGCCGATTTTTATTTAATGTCATATTGCATTCTCAAGAGTCTCCGAAACAGGCGAGCGTGTATGAAGAGAATTATGAATGTTGAGGAAGCGATTGATGTATACAAGGATAGAGTTCTCTGGCACTCTGTTCTCTCTGACTATCCTGCAAGGGATATGGCGTGATGATATGTATGTATGTATGTAACATATTGCATTCTTAACCCGTCATCACATGGTGATTTATACCTAATAACGATTTATTGTAAATAAATTCAAAGAGATATTTTATTTTCAAACTACTCTAATCTAGATTTAAACCGCTCTATTTAAACAAAGCGGAACATAAGCTTCGCTGGTACACTAAAAAACCCAGTTTTATGTATACAAAAATAACTTCAGTCGTTTCTACAAATTAGGACCTTTTTTTACTTGAGAGTTAAACTAGATTTTTCCACTCTTATATTGATTAAAATTATCTTCCGATTACGTTCCTTAAAGTTCTCGATCATATATTTTTTGGTTTGTTTTTTAAAGACAACATCGTGTATTAAATCCTTATATTGCAGGTGACCAGCGGTACCAAATATACAAATAAAGGACACAAATAATATCCAGACTCATTGTGAGTGGATCATACAAAGAAGTTATGGATATCAAACTAACGACACACCGCGCTGCTTAGATACCTAAGCCATCTGTACATCAGTCATTTAATATTGTGCTAGTAACGGCTTCAACAAAAGACAGCTACGGGGTTCTGTGCCAACTAAATCCAAAATTTACAACAATTTTATCTATATCTACACTTTATTTAAAAATAATCATTCCGTAATAAGCAAACATAAATGTGGGAGTTTTCCTCCGACCGTAAAGGATTTCCACACGAATACTGACGTATGACTCTTATCTAATGTTATGTAAATATGAGTCAATTAATTAACACGTCAAGCCCACGTCACATCGATTACAAATAGATCACGCCCTACCTTTGTGTTAACCTGACATTGAAATACACACTTAGTGAGTAATAACATGTATATATAAGTATCCAGCAAATATTTGCAGCATATTTTATGATAAAGCTTCTAAAAACATTTCCAGTATGACATCAACATGAGGTTTGACATACAATTAGTAAATGAAAATGTTAGCCTTCATTCATACTGCTACATCTTGACTGAAATGGTTTGTTACCCAAATCCAAATAGTGGTAGGACCGCTGTTGACAGTTCTCTGTCTACAGCCGCGGGCCGGTCTGTCCGGGGTAGTACCACACTCTCACAGAAGATCGACGTCTGAGTAATGACAATGTGCTATTGCGCTTCTTTCGGTAAATGAGAGAGCCGGAGCTGGGTGGGTTTGGGGATTGTAATGGTAGGCAGCGGCCTAGCTATAGCCTTGGTTATAGCAAAGGTCTATGGGCAGCAGTAACACTTACCATCAGTTGTGCTGCTTGCTCGTTTGCCACCATAAGCAATAAAAAAAAAATCGGCTTTATGATGGAACCAGAGCAGTAGATAGAAAAAAGATGACAATTGCTAATTAAGATTAGGTGTTAAATAATGTGAGACATTATCAAATACAGATAACGTTTAGAAATATCCTAGTTATTATTTATACATTTTATTTTTCTTCAGTCCATGCTTTAATGTCCTAATGTCTATTTAAAGTTTTAATTGTTTCTTTACACTTTGACTTATTTACCACAGAGTGATAGTTCCGAGTCTTACCCCCGTATTCTAAGTCGTTACCTCGAAACTTCCTCGACTCGACTCATCCTCAATGAGGACGTTTCGTATTCACAGTTGTCATTTTCATCCTTACCTTTAAACATTTCCTCAAGTGAGGTAAGGTTGAGTCGAGGAAACATCTGTCAAAGTAAGGTACGTTGCGATACGCCTTGAGGATACCTTAAGGAGGTTTTCACATATAATTTATTGTCAAATTAGGATGAGTTTATTGAATATTTGTATGATAATTCGTACATTTATTTAACTCGACGCTATTTGCATTCTACAAAAGATCTAAAGGAATATCATACGAATTTTTAAAAAGTTTACGTAAACGTAACAACCAACTACGCTTAGGTACCAATTCCGCCCACTATATAAGTGCTAACTGCTTTACGATTTTATATAACAGGAAACTTTCAAGTGATTGGCTAAAATTATAACTTTGAATGGAGTAGGCACTATCATAGTAACCGTTATTTAATATTTTCAGATATTTTTTTTCATGATTTGCATAAAATCAGCCAATCAATAGTGTCAAGAATTGTGACCAAACTTGCCAACGCTTTAGATTAACTAAACGTAAAAATATCATTTCACTGTATTGCAGTATTTCCCGGTGTAATAAGTTGTATTGATTTGCTCTCATATACAAATAAAAATCCATTTTTTTCGTTTGGACAAGCCAGAGAACAAAATGTTACCATAAATTTTTAAAGTGCCAACATAATAAAGCAAATTTCTTTAAATTTACGACGTCATTCGTGACGTATTACCTCCACTCTTCCTTACTGGAGGAATCTTAAAATTTCCTCAAGTTTACGATTATGAATACCGATGTTGAGGAAGGTTCGAGGCGATCCTCGAAACTTCCTTAGCTGAGTATGAGTGGAGGCGATTTCGAGGTTACGACTTAGAATACAGGGGTTAATATCGTTTATCTCTTATATCAGTAGGTATGTTTGTTTAAGTACCTTGTATTGTGAAGTTTTCCTTGTAGTGACGAAGTAAGAATACAATTTACCACCCATATGTTATCCGTGGGTGTTATAAAAAACAGCTATGGAACAATCAACGTAAACATCTTTGTAGAAGCGTTATAAAACCCTAAACCGACCCGTCTGATTAGCATGGTAGGTCAATTTCCCACCTATTATGTAAAGGTTTAGGCCTAGCAGTAGGATTTATGAGCTAAGGTGTTGATGATGAAGTTTCCCGGGATACAAGTTTTTATTTCGCAGTGCGAGATATTGTTTATCTTTAAAAAAAAAGATGCTGGTAAAACTATTTTTATAATCTAACATGTGTAAATTTATTTTCTTGTTCGAATATAACTACCATTCGGCCGTTATGTAAAACTACATATGACGCGTTTGGCAATGAAAATTCTTTTGTATAAAATATACCTAATTACTCTCGTCTAGTACACATGTTAGTTATTTCTTTAATATTCCATTAATATTTGAAGGTTAAGTATAGGTCTTATGCTAAGTGGTGTCGACCGGCAATACCAACAATAACATTAGCTAGCATTGCTTGTGGGTAATCAATGATTGCATTACTGAGGAAGGCTGACGAGAGATAGGTGGTAGATCATAAAACTTATTCAAAGACTTAAAATGCCAATTCTTATCTTCTCTCATCTACAATAGAAATAGATGAGATGCTATGCCATAAATACTAATACGTTCTGAGTGGCATTCTCGTAGGGATATATATCCTACAAAGAACTTGGGGTTGATTTATTACCCGAAAGTTTAACCCGCCGGGCTAACCACGTACGACAAGAATTCGGACTAGTGCTCAGCCTAATGGCGATGGGATCAAAACACGGCTAAGAGGCGGCACCCCGTCCTTTCGTCGCTCCGGACGGAAAGGACAGGGTATGCCAACATCGACTAAAAAAAATACTGTTCTAACACTTTATAAATTGATATAAAATAAGATAATGATTTTAAACCTATTCGCCAGTTGAGGCGTAATTGTATCCATTTAATTCAAATGCCAAATGGAGCTTGGCGTCCGCGTAGCAGAAAAAAAATCATATCATAAAGTTTTCCTTAATCATCATCATCATCATCACAGCCCATATATATCCCACTGTTGAGTTCGGGCCTCCTCCATAATGGGAGTTAAATTAACCTACTATACCACGCTGGACAAACGTGTTGGTATAGGGTTTTGTTTAGAGTATTCCTTCTCTTGCATAGATGTTATATGCGTTTTATATCCCTCAGTCGTCTATTACGATCACCCACGGGTAAGATAAGGTGTGGTGAATTGTATTTTTATTCCGTCAGCACACAGATATTGCTTAATAGCTCATAGTAAATATATAAAGTTTTATAGATGGTTAGATATACATATATAAACATATATGTATATCTAACCATCTATAAAACTATACTACTCATTCGGACGAAGATTGAACTTTAGTATAAATTATCACTTTAGTCATCATCATCTCAGCTCATATAAATCTCACTAAGCATTTTTTTTTTTTCGCCAAATCGGTCCGGGGTGACGGAAGAGGCGGCGCGCAACCCCATTGACCCACCCTGCAAGCACCTCTTCTTCGCCGTGCGAGCGGGCCACCGGTATCTAATAATCTCACTAAGCTAGTGCCTGCTCTACATAGAAAAAATAATTGACCTACTACACAACGCTGGTCAGAGAGTTTGCTATAGGGTTTTATTTCAAGCTTTCCTTCTCTTGCATAGATAACACACACGGGCAAAAGAAGATGGTTGGTGAATTTTATTCTTTCTCCATCACCACACGGAGTCACTATAATATAACATATGTCACCTATCCATCCATCAGCCCGTAAAAGTCCACTGTTGGATATATCCGAGGTCTTCCTACGAGATTATCACTCAGAACAGTCAGAACGCATTCGTATTTATGAGGGGGGATAATATATGTGATACTATAATGTAAAAATACAATAGTGGGTAAGTATTTGTATATATATTCGTGCATATCTGTCTCAATAGGAGTTTATAATCAACAGATTTGAAACTGTCTGTTAAGATGGAACGAAGGATGGAATGAACCAGGTCAATAAACAAATAAGAAATAATTGTTTTTGTTATCTGGCTATTTTTATTTCTGTACATCTGGAAATGATTTTTGACTTACTTTCAGTAAAAAAACCTTTTAAAATTTTAAATACCTATGAATCAAATTTGAAAAATAAAAAATAAAAATAGAGCTGAATAAACAAAAGACACGATGACGTTGAATTCATGGCTCTCCATTTCTGCTATTATCTCAAGGTTGTTAAAAACGATAGCCATGTTTCACTTGCATAATATATTTAAAAATATATTATGAGCTATAAAGTAATGAGTAATTTAAATACGACGACTTTTATGATGCCAAACAGAAAAAGAATTAGAGCATACTACATATAAAAAAAATTAACAGTTTAGCTTATCCGTGTAATGTCCCCCGGACGGATTAGCGGGGCGTGAACGTTCCGTAGCCCGCCGCCAAATAAAAAAAAAAAAACCGTGTGATGTCGGACTTTTTTTTGGCTGCGGACTATGGAGTGGTCACACTCCACTAAATCCGTCTTTGTCTCTGTCTTCGGTAGTCCACCCGGCGGTTTACCCTCACGAGTAGTGTGTGATGTCGAACTTAACAATTCTCTATATCTTTCTTAGTTGTTGTAAAACACGAGTAATGAAGTAAACAGATAACATTAACGTGCGAGAAGGTAAAATCAAAATTCAATTCTATACCAATACGTCTGACTAGCGTGGTATAGTAGGCCAGTTAGCCTTCCATTGTAGTGGATTGTAGACTTAAGCCTAACAATGGGATATATAACAGTTTAGCTTATATGTATATGATCTGAGAAGACAAAATATTTAATAATTTATTTTAAAAGTTTTGCAAATACATATCTGTGCCTCCTGTGACAAGTGATACAACTGAAAAATCATAACTTTACAGGACAGCAAAAATAAGATTTAAAAAAATCTAGTTCGTGTACTTAGTGGGTTTGATTACACTTGGGTACCTTCTATGGTAGATAAAAGCATTCACTTTCATCGTGTATTTTAAGTACTGTGGTAAATATTATACTTTTTAAGTAATTCGTGAAAAACCTAGCAGTTGTACCTTTTTTACTCATAAAATGTATTAAAATTACGTGACAAATGATACAAGTACAGTTAAATCAAGTTCCACCGTTATGTTGTCTTTATGTAAACTGATATAGCATTAGTAAAAAAATCTAATAACTTCTAAGAATACGATCAAAACACATTGTTCCTGAAATAAACCATACAAATCCTACTCCAAAGATTCGATTTATTTACTTATAAATCCCTAATTTTCATATTTTTGCAGAAATGTAACAGCAGGGCAAACATTGTTGCAAATCAAATGTTATGACCATTATATCTTCACATGACTGAGCCAATTCCTTATCTTTTTTTCTTTTCTTCGTAAGCAGCTTTAAATGTAACTTGATGCTCTTTAAGTCTCTTTTTCAAATCTGCATCCTGTGCCTCGGATGCGTACTTAAATTTCATATCTATGGAGTCACATTTAGAACAAGTATCTACGCATGGCTTTTTGAAAGACAAATCCATGATATCAAATACCTTTTTGAAAATGGTTTTGCTGATTGGAGTTTCAGTCTTCACTTTGTACGAATTATAAAGAACTTGTAAATTGAGATCAGAATTCAAGAATTTCTTAGTCGTTTTGTTGCGGCCGTTGTGGCTTTCTGTGCAAGGTAACTTGTGACTTCACTCTCGATAGGCCGCAGCAGCAACACTAGCCCTCCGCGCCGCGTTACTTTACTTCACTTCGCCCCGTGTATCCCCGCCACTCTCCTCATATTCTTTCTCGTATCACTTGGCACATATTGTTATTTTTAAAAAGCAAATTGATTTGGTTTGTATTTTAGATACAATTCAATTTATATTAGTTTACACGTAAAATATAATTGTTGTGTTGAATGATGTAAGATGAGATGTATCACTTATCACTAATTTAGGCGTAACGTTAGATTCAAATTATTAGGTACATATTGAGTTGTACCCTAATTAGTAGTAAGCAAGATCGGTTCAAAGTGATATAACTTTAAATATATTAATATTCACGATAAAAACACTAAAAAATAAAATGTGAATTCTAATATAATCGTTCTTATACCACAAGGCACGAAAAAAATGTGTGGATCAATTACTTAAAGGGGTTACAACTTGATATGTATCTCAATTCACGATTATATTTGCCAAAATGCTGTCACTTATATCACTTTGCACCAAATTATCTCCGAAACTATAGCAGATAGATAGCACTATAGCACGTGAGATAGACCAAAAAAATCGTATTTTTTTTTCTAATAGTTTCTATTAAAAAATCACAAAAAGGGTACAACTCAAGTCGAATCACCTTTCACAGGAGACTCAGATATATATATATATATATATATATATATATATATATATATATATATATATATAGCTAGATAGGTAGTCCTTATATGTGTATATGAACGTAAGTCCCAACGCTACAGCACAACCTTCTCTACGGTGGAAGGGACTGCGTCATATCAAGCTTATGAGACAAATTGGCATTGTGTGATATTTCGAGTTTGCATTCTCTTATAGTGATGTTATCTACTTGCGTGTATTAATACTCGTTTGTGACAGCCACAGAAGGGATGATGACGCGTGTGTCCTTAGCTCGTAAATAAAAAGAAAAAAAAACAATTTTATAAAACTAAACTAAAAGATCTGTGCTTATACTTCACACCATTAGTTTTACCTATAATGCTCATAACTTCAACCTAGCAAAGATTTCTTTATACACTTTGATAAACATACATCTGAGTTTGCTACACGCGAGAAAGGCGTTTCCATTAGATGTGATGTTATCTACATATTAAAATAGCATTTTCTTCAATTGTGTGTGTGTTTCAATAATGCTGTGTGGCTACGAATTTGTGTGAAATTTGAAATTGTATGTGTGTTTCAATAATGCTGTGCGGCTACGAATACTACCAACCCTTACTTTGCTCGTGGATGTCGTAAAAGCCGACTAAGAGCCTTATAATGACCTGGGCCAACTCCGTCTGATGCCGTTTAGTCAACAATTACATTCCCAAGGAGGGTTGACGTCTGACAGGTGGCCGGTCATACATGGAGGAGTTGGGCCCGATCTGTCGGACGCTCAATTTGGGTTTCGGAAGGGGCGTTCGACCATCGGGGCCCTGCTACGCCTGAGGCAGACGGCCGCGGAGGCTGTCGCCGGCAAAGGAGTGTTGTTGGCGGTGTCGTTGGACATCGCCAACGCTTTCAATAGTCTGCCATTCAGCTGCATCAGGGAGGCGCTCCGGTTCCATGGAGTGCCCCTGTACCTCAGGCGGCTGGTGGCAGACTATTTGGAGGGGCGCAGTGTTCTCTACGCGAGCCCCGCAGGGGACATTGTGCGGACGCCCATGTCGTGTGGTGTTCCGCAGGGGTCGGTTCTGGGGCCGACTCTGTGGGACATCGGTTACGACCGGGCGTTGAGAGGGAGTCTCCCCCCCGGGATGAGCGTTATTTGCTATGCTGACGACACGCTCGTCACAGCCCGGGGCAGGACACTCGAAGAGGCGGCGAGCCTGGCCACTCTCGGCACCGAGGAGATGATCAGGCGAATTGAGGCGCTGGGGCTCAGGTTGGCCCTAAACAAGACGGAGGCCCTACTATTCCATGGGCCCCGTGTGAGGCTGCCCATCGGCGCCTCGTTAGTCGTCAACTCCATCCACATCAGTATCCAGGCCCATATGAGGTACTTGGGTCTGGTGCTCGACGGGCGATGGTGGTTCCGGGAGCATTTTCGTCAAATTGCTCCCCGGCTGGTCGGCGCGGCGTCCGCCCTTTCTCGGCTCATGCCGAACGTGGGCGGACCCAGTTTCGAGGGCCGACGGCTGTATGCGCGGGTGATCCGCTCAATGGCCATGTACGGCGCACCCGTGTGGGCGAGGGCTCTGAACGCCCAGCTCAGGGCGGTGCTGTGGAGGCCACAGCGAGCCATGGCGGTCAGAGCCATTCGCGGGTACCGCACGGTGTCTACCGAGGCGGCATGCCTATTGGCCGGGACACCCCCGTGGGACCTAGAGGCGGAGATGCTCTCCGACCTCTACCGGCGGATTACCTCAATGCGCGAAGAGGGTGGCTCCCCATCGTTCAACGAGATAGCCACCTGGCGCGAGGAGGCCCGCCGAGAAGTCATCGCCCGTTGGGCTACGCGGCTGGAGAGGCCTAGACACGGTGTTTTTACCGTTGAGGCCCTCCGGCCCGTACTGATGGAGTGGATGGAGCGGCGGCACGGAGTCCTCTCTTTCCGGTTGGTGCAGGTCTTGTCGGGGCATGGTTGCTTCGGCAAGTACCTGCACACGGTCGTGCGGAGGGAGTGGACTCCGTCCTGCCACCATTGCAGTAGCGACGAGGACACGGCGCAACATACGAGGTATGTTCGGGCTGGGACGGGCAGCGCCGTGATCTCGTCGTTGTCATTGGTGTCGACCTGACGCTGCCGGCTGTTGCGCGAGCGATGGTCGACAGCGTCAGGAATTGGGACGCGGTCGCCGCCTTCTGCGAGTCTGTCATCTCGCAGAAGGAGGCGGCGGAACGGGCCCGGGAGGATTCTCGCGACCCGAGCCGCCGCCCGCGGCCGGGGCGGTGCAGGCGCGAGTACCTGCGCTTGATGCCGCCCTAACCGAGGCCTCGCAGAAGGCGGCGACCGCGTCCCAGTTCCGGATGCTGTCGACCATCGCCCTCGCGACGGCCGGCAGCGTCAGGTCGGCACCGATGACAGCGACGAGGTCACGGCGCTGCCGCTCCCATCCCGGACACACCTCCAGCGTGTGTTGCGCCGTGTCCTCGTCACTCCTGCAGTGGTGGCAGGCCGGAGTCCACTCCCTATACACGACCCTGTGCAGATACAACCCGAAACACCCGTGCCCCGTCAATACCTGCACCAGCCGAAAGGTGAGGACTCCGTGCCGCCGCTCCATCCACTCTATCAATACGGGCCGGAGGGCCTCAACGGTCTCCACACCGTGCCTAGGCCTCTCCAGCCGCGTAGCCCAACGGGCGATGACGTCTCGGCTGGCATCCACGCGCCAGGTGGCTATCTCGCTCAACGATGGGGAGCCACCTTCCTCGCGCGCTGTGATAACCCGCCGGTAGAGGTCGGAGAGCATCTCCGCCTCTAGGTCCCACGGGGGTGTCCCGGCCAACAGGCACGCCGCCTCTGTCGACACCGTGCGGTACCCGCGAATGAAAGGTTAACTAATCTTCAAAATGGCGTAATTAACATTAATATTGATGAAGTATTCGATAGATATTATATTGACAAAACACATTTAAGAAATAATTATATAAATACTCATATATTATTTTATCTAATAAGCTTTTACTTAATATGTTTTTTGTTTTTGCTTGCAATATAATATATTGGTAAGTTAAATAAGCAACGACAAAGTTTCAATTCAAATTTAATTTAAGAACTAAGTTATAAATTTTGTGGAGTTAAAGAAATATTTCATTTAATATCAGCAACACGTGCCTATTCTTTACAAAATCAATTAATGAATGACGTCTCGTGTTGTACCGCTAATAACTCGTTCATTTTAAATGATTCTAGCTTTACCACAAATTGGACGCTCAAATGATTTGAACAATTCATTTTACGTTATATAACATACTAGCTAGGCTTCCATATCATACTCGCAAATGTAGAGTTTTTCATTTGCAATCCTGTAAATATACAATTACAGGGTTATTATACAATGTGCTGAATTTTATCATTTATAATCACTTTTTTATGGTTTTCAGTAGGTATTATATTATCATAATAATTCAGTGTGGTGATGGAGTAGGAATACAGTACACTATCTCTTCCTTTTTGTTGGTACCGTAAATATTATTCCATATCACGTATCTGTTATACGTAATGCAAGTAATATTATACTGTGCGGTAGCGGCTACGAATACTGCCAACTCTTGCTTTACTCGTGGGTGTCGTAAAAGTTGCCTAAGACCTAAACTACTTAGGTATCTTTTATCGATATAAATATTGACCTGGGCTAAATCCATCTGATGCCGTTTAGTCAATAATTATATTGCCAAGGTTGACGTCAAGCAGGCGGCCCGTCATAAAACTATAGCTCATAAAACTCGCTCATATAGATCATAAAACTTTTGCAATGTGTACGATGGACGAAGAGAACATATTACGAGGACCCCAAGTAATTGGGATAAGAGCAGGAGAATGATGAAGATGAAACAGCTACTGCAAGAGATGAAAAATTCGTAACCTATTATTATACCTATTCCAACCCAGTCTGACCAGCGTGAAATATTAATCTACTGCAAGAGATGAAAAATTCGTAACCTATTATTATACCTATTCTAACCCAGTCTGACCAGCGTGAAATATTAATCTACTGCAAGAGATGAAAAATTTGTAACCTATAATTATACCTATTCCAACCCAATCTGACCAGCGTGAAATATTAATCTACTTTCCTTCCATTGCCAAGGAACTTCAAGAACAATAGTGGGGGAGTCATATGGGCTGAAACAGTAGAAGTGTTATAATTTATAGCAGAACTTCTCACTATCTTCGTAATTATAGATTTGATAGTTTCTGAGATTAACGTGGTAAAACAAACACTCGCAAAAGCTATTAAACTTTAACAATCAACCTAATCAATTATAAAATAGCCAAATAATATCCTTAACTTAATTTTCAAAAGTTAATAATGAATTACTCCCTATATAATTTCTTTACATCGGTATGATGTAGATAAATTTTCGCCCATCTTTAAGGAAGCTCAATATGGAACTCAAATTGACTGGAGAAATATACATTCGACACTTTCGTTGCCTTAGCTAGTTTTCCGTTTATCTTATTTTCAAATAATATTTAATTGTAAATGTAGCTCCCATCAGACATTGTTGGACCGTAGCTCGTAGGCATAAAGATATTCGTCATAAATTTGAAGGCGGTTTGACAATTCCAGTTGATATTAAATCACACTAAATAGAAGCTGCTCCATACAATGTTAGCTTTAGCCGGTTTTTACTAATCCCACGACGAATTAAGAGCTGAAGTATATATTGTATACATAATTGTTTACATTTACTCAAAATGTTTAATTGCAATTAATGTTTCGAGACTTTTCTGACAATTAAAACAGGTCAATGGATAATTTTACATATATATATATATATATATATATATATATATATATACATAGGTCAACGTATATATAGACATTGTCTTGTTTTAATTATGTATTAATGTAATTCATTATTGTGTTACCTACTCTGCATTTTACAATATAAAATTTAAATTAAGAGAGAAAATGTCACACGTGTTTGATAATAAATGAATTAAACCAAAAGAAATATTAAACTAATCATCAGAATCCTGCTCTTAATTACTAATCATTATCATTCTGACGAAATATGTATTCTTCTTACAACGTATTATATCGGTACATATATTACAAAAGTTTTGTCAATAGTTTTATAACCAGCAGCTGACGTCCACCTTTCTTGTGAAAGTAATTGTGGCTCAGATAGTATCACTTAAAATTGGTCCAGGTTTATGTAAAGCTGTTATTTGTCTTTTACGACACCCGTGAGCAGGATAAATGTTGTTAGTATCGCACAGCTAAAAAAAATATGAAACCACTGATAAAACTAGAAAGTGATTGTAAAAATTCCTTGAAATCATGTATACTTTAATGTAACTCATAATCTCAGTATTGAAAAAAATATATGTTTTAGGAGAGGTATTTTCTAATGAAAAGTGTATTTTAATTTATGAATTACATTACCATAATGTAAAAATACTCTTTACCATGGAAATAAGTCGCAGAGATAGGTACTTAAGTAAATGATTCGCTAATCCACTGTTCAGTAACAAAGTACAAAATAAACTTTGTACCTATTAAATCATCGTTCTGCTCTTATTTCAATTACTTATCTTCGACGCAATATGAGTACAAATTACAAAAGTTTTATAACCAGCCACCTAACATCAATCCTCCTAGGGAATATCGTTCCACCAGACAGCATCGGAGCAAAGCAAGGCAAAAGCAAAAACCATTACTTAGAGAACACTGTGATGTTTTAACTTTACCTATATTATTTTCATTATTTTTTGTTATAACGTCAATAATAATACACATTATGTATTGCCGCTCATGATACTTAGACAGCTAATAGACAAGCGGACAAATGGATGAGAAGGATGCGCAATTTGTAAAGTCATAGTAATAGGGTTGTATTGGTATACTTAGATACGGAACCCTGAATACAAAATATCAACACATATGTATAATAATGGCCTCGTAGTTATATGCGTATTAAATTCTTCTTCTAAATTTAAAAACATATAAATATACAAATAACACCTAGATTCAGAACATTATGTGTGAATCACTCAAATACTGTGTGAGAATAGATGTAATGCAGACCTAACAGAAATTTCTTAAACTGGAGGTACATCTATTTCGTGCGGTAGCAATGAACTCATTACCATTTAAAATCGTGTTATTGTCAACCCAAAAGTCACAATTAAATACGCATTACAATATGTATACCACCCACATAGTTCCATCAATTGACATAACATTGAAAAAAAAAACACAAAAATCGTAAAAGAACGAAAATATCATTTTAGTATAATTTCAAGAAATGTTCACCACTTCTTTTACATCAAGAGAAACCCTATATATTGGAGATTTTTTTTATTATAGCCCTCGAGCTATTGAGACAGCGATGTGGACTATGACGTAAAAATCCCCCTTTGTATTAAGAGAAGACTTATTGGTAATAAAAAATGGTTGAATCTACACTTAAGAAAAAGTTGAATCTACACATATGTACTCCTGTTCCATCGCACATATTGCAAAAGTTATTGGTAATAGTTTTATGACCGGCCACTGGCCTGACGTAAGACCTCCTTGGGAATGTAATCGTTAACCAAACGGTATCAGATGAAGTTGGCCCAGTTCGATATAAAACCTTAAATCGTCTTTTACGACATCCACAAGCAAAGTAAGGGTTGGTAGTAAGGTAGTATTAGTTGCCGCTACCACACAGCAAACCGTGACCTTCCGTATTACCTCCAAATCTCCATTTGGGCTAACAGATTCTTTGATGCTGGTGGTCTGCTCAACATTCTGATGTCTGAGTTTTGTTTAAAAGCTAGTATCCGAAATATTAGGCCAACGTAGAGTCTAATGAAGTTCTGACATTATCTGCTCAAAACATGAAGGTACCGGCTTAGACTGATAACGCGCAAACGCAGTCCAGCACCAAAGAAAAGCTCGATCATAAAATCGAAAACAAGGTAAAATCGAAGCCATGTATGAAATAAATATATGTACGTCAGGAATAGAAAAATACATGTTCTGTCATTATAATTTTGGCAGGTGATTGAGGAACCCTCACCTAATTTTTATGACTACCACTGGACAGTAAGGGGTAAAACCAAACACGTATTCTAAACCCGTCATCAGAAGGCACAGGATTTTCTATATTGACGGAAATTGGAATTTGCATTCCATATTTGGTAGTCGAAACACTCGACAACCTACGGTCGGACTTATTTTCAGCATGTACTCAGTCAATGTTTCTTCTAGCCAATTACTGAGTCTCTAAAATAAATGACTCATACAATTCGTCGCTCGATTCTGCAACGCTTATCGCATGGAATTTTCCACTGTAACGATATCGGTACGTTTAGATTTAGTTATGTTGTATTCTATTATACTTATTGAAATAAAGAGACATGTAGTGACATGTTTATACTATCTAATTATTATCATAAAAATAAATGATGAGTAAGTTAGAGGTTGATAAATGATAGATAATGATTTATAGATTATATTTATAATTTTTAATAATGATTTATAGATGGTTATATTTTAAATAGTAGTAGGTCTCATGTATAAGCTCAAAGTCGATCAACGTGCTATGGAGCGGGTTATGCTCGGGATTTCTCTGCGAGATAAAATCCGTAATACGGAAATCCGTAGAAGAACGGGTGTAACCGACATAGCACGAAGAATTAGCACGCTGTAGTGGCAATGGGCATATCACATCTCTGGAAGAACCAACCGATAACCAATGGAGAAGGACGACGCAGTGTTGGTCGCCCGTAACTAAAAGATTGACTTCTGTGCCTGGCGCAGCGAGTTACCTTTTGAAATACCATCCCCGATCGACGTCCCGTCAGTGTTGCCGAGCCGCCGCCCTCGTGAGGCCACCCTCTGTGACACTTTTCGTCGAATTCATTAATATTTTAATCAATTAACAACGAAACACACTTATACTTAACAAAATTATAAATTATGTAGTTTCTAAGTATGTGAGTGGTGATGTGCAAAGGGTACGGAAAGAAAAAAAATAGATTTTAAAAATCAATTTTGTAAAAGCAACAGAATTGTAAAAACAGCGTAAAGGAATATAAGAATAAGGTTAACGCATCCTACACTCACTGTGAAGTCTCAAGCTCAGACAATTTATAACTTAGATGAGGTAGGTTGAAGAGCATACACAAAACACTTGAGTGGAGCGGATATCCACCTCTAATCCCCATGAGTGGTGAAGGATGGCGATGGATGTAATGGTGAGGCCCATCGGGATGGATGAGATAAATGGTGATGGATGACGACAATGATAGACAAAATTATACGTTTAACATGTAACTTTATAGATTTGAATTCGAGATTACTTTTCGCGTGGTCGAGATTTAGACCAGCAGTTCGAGAGCCAGCCTTCGGAGAGGATACATCTCTAGAATAGGTTAATAAATAAGTTAATTCAATTTACGATTGAAAAAGTTCCACTCTATGATCATGATAAAATATTCATTTCGATCTTTGAGTTTTACGATAAAAATAGGAGTTCGAATTCTAATTAGAAATTATCTCGAAGAAAATGAGAATAACAGAGAGACTGTTAGCTAAGCGTTATTCGAATCACAATATCTAGTTAAAAATTTAGTAGATATTTCATAAATAACATTAATAAAAGACCGGTGGTTGTTTAATTGTATTGTTGGATAGCTTGACAGTTGGTCTCAACATTTTAATGCGGCAGGTAATGGATATGACATACTGATTTAAAAACTCTCGTGAAAGCAAGAGTTATTTTAAATCAATCAATAATTAAATTTATTCAAACCGTGATTTATTTAAAATTGTCATTAACGAGAGTTATAACGATCCTGCATAGAAACTAAGATCCGCAATTAAAATACATTAGGTCAGTAGGTATACTATAACCTATGCTCTGCGATGCTGAACAAAAACCATGTAAAACTATTAAAAAGTTTATTTACTATAATTTAAACTAATTTTAATTAAAAAATATCGAAAATCAATGTGCATGTTGGTTATTATTGAAAAAGTAAGCTGTACAGAATGTTACTGCGATGACAAAAGTCACTTCTCTTAAAAACATTTAATGTAGCATGAGCGGCTAGGGATTTTTTATTTTAAAAAATATTTACCAAAGTTTACCATTCTTTGAGTTCTAAATAAATTTGTGTTAGAAGTATAACAGTTATAGAAACAATACATATTCCTACAAAGCTTTCGTGACGAGCGTTAATTTCCAGCTGATTGTCTCTATTTTAGTGTGTAAGCGAGTGAGCGAAGGTTCGAGAAGGTTCAAGCGAATGCGTCGAACCACTGAGCCACAACATAGTTATTGTACTAATATGCCGCTCTGTTGAATTTGGAACATTTTAATGCAGACTATTTCTTAATATTAATAATTTATAAATGCGTTTTTGAATTTGCGTGGTGATTTTTCTGCACAAATTGTCAATTAGCTCTACCTCTGTGCCTAGTAGACAACAATGGGATCATTACATTTCCTAACTAAAAATTATATAGTTGATATGTGTTACAGTTATCCTTCCCTGTCCAAGTAAAATTCAGGCATTATAAATTATCTGCACTTATATAAAACATTTAAATATTTACAAGATAACAAAAACTCAAATTTCAATTCATATAAAATGATATAAGTTAATCTCAAAATTTATTTGCGATTAAAAGTGTATAAATATTATTATCTTATGTAATAAGTTAACATCCTAACAGTTTCAGTTTTATTTAATAATTTTAAATTTCTATTGAATAATGACACTATTTAAAAATAAAATATTTTTGTTCTAGTAACCAAACTTTTCATATTAGATTTAACATTTGTACCCATTTAAATTCTCTGATTCTATGTAGAGCACACTTTGTTCGTTTATATTAATGTACAATAATCATGGGTCATTTTAATTATTATAGGTATAATGCACATGGGAATATAACAAGAATTCAATAGTCACCACTCCTTCCTTTGTAATTAAGTCGGATATTATAATAATCGCTTAAGGAGCTAAACAAATAACATTAGTATAAGATGAAACTAAATAAAACCCTAGAACAACCCGTTTATCCACCGCGGGCTAATATCATTTGAAGGACGCTTGCACCTATTAGACCCACCCGTATGATCTTAAAATTTGAAGTAGAGTTGTAAATATAGACAATAATTTGGAATGTTTGTTTATTATTTATGTATTAAAATACGAAACTACGAAGTGTCAGTTTTGCTTTACGTAGAATTTATCATATTAGTTAAAGCCATGTTAGAACTCCAAGCAGGATACTTACTCTCGTGTTAATCTATAGTCAAATGGATGCATAACAAATGAAACAAAAGATATATCATAATAAGCTTTATATTTAAATTTAAATTTCAACATCATCAGATCACATGCATAATGAAAATGTTTACAAACAAATAACATACATTCAATGGTAGATGTAAAATTTTATATTAAATGTCTTATATAAATTATAAATATAAGTGTCTACCTAACTAAGTAATAGCAGTATGGTAGACACAAGGAACTTCGATAAGCGAGTTGAATACTTACAAATAACATCTATCTGGGTGCTTATAACAAAATCATCAAAATAACTATATGCCTTAAACTTTAATAATTTCTCTTAAATTATCAAAATCTATAGACTTCAGTTATACTGATATAATACTAGTTGACGAGGCTGGTCCAAATACAGTCAGGTAAGATTATATAGAACCAAGCTAAATTTATATAACAATTTGCAGGAGATGGAACTCCTTTAATTTATAATATTGCATTATTGTATAAATCTATGATAAGAGATATATACAACATAGCTTACAATATCAATATCGACAGTTCGAACTAAGTGCACATTTTCATTATTATAATATACTGAAGTACCTGCTGTTATTACAGCATGTAGGTACATTATTCTATACAAATTTCTAACTCCATGGCAATCATTTTAAGTGATATCGATTTTATTACCAATGTTCAAATATAATGACGTTTACCCAAAAAATTATTAAATGGAAACTTTCAAAATCAAATAATTTTACCAAACATAGTAATGTCAAAATATATTGCAAGGTTTCGCAAACAATAGTATTGTATGCGTAGTCCCTTGCAACCGAAATAAATTAAAACACTTACAAATAATGAATCACAGATACCTTTCACGAACTGCCAAAACTACACTCTAGTTGACCTCCGAGGTGATTTTTAAATAATACTCATCGTACCTCAGGGTGTGCTTAAACTAAACGCAGTCTTTAATTCATACAACGTATCATAATGCAACCTAGAATGACAACCTAATCATTAACTAGTACAGTGAAAACTAACGAACATGCAACTGTTAAAAAGCAAATTTAATGTAATGATGACAAATTATAACTATTGCATTGTGTCGATATAACGCTCAAACATCATTGTTTACAGCGTCTGCAACACCGTAGGCGGTTAGTTAACACATGAACAGGTGTCTACTCATCTCTTCTCGTTCACTACCGGGAACATATCACAGATAGTGTGACGACGCTCTCGGCTCGTGTCACAGGTATGGCACGCAGGCCCCGCACCGTGAGTGTCGCTCGGGGGACTCTGCGCGCGCCCTGTACACAAGCACTCGTTAACTCACGAGCTTCTCTCCTCACGACGTGCATCCGAGCGGCCAAGCGCCCGCTTCAGCTTCTCCACCAACCTGCTATGAAATTTGTCCTCGCGTGGTCCAGTTTTAGGGCTAGCCGAGCCCTTGTTGGGGCTGTCGCTGGCGGTGCGGAGCGAAGCGCGCGACGGCGGTGCACGGCAGTACGACAGCGAGCGCATAGCTGGCGCGCTTCTGTGTGGGCTGAGCGTATGTGAGCGCGGTGACAGCGTTGGACCCTCCGACCGTGACTCCGACACCTTGCGGACTCGACCACCGCCAATACCTGCCTTCTCCGCAGACTCCGAGGTCCGCCGTGACCGCTGCGAGTTGTAAATATCCCAATCGTTTTTCACTACAGGCATCATGAACGCCATCTCGTCGGCGGTGACCGTGACTCTTTCGTTTTAACGTGTTTGATAATATTATATTCTTCGACGTTGTGAAGAAACGAATGAAGTCGTGGTAAATTGCTCTGCGATCAATAGTAATTGTAAAAATTTGGAGGTCGCTTTATCTTCAATTAGCGAAAATATGCGATAAATTTTTCAAGAATATTTTATTGTGGAGTTTTCCAGGAAAAACAATGTTACATGAATTACCGGCTTTCACTTCAATGTCACACACTACAACTGTTCGTGATAGGATGTTAACCCTAGGACGAATTACTGTAGAATGAAGTATTCGTGAAAACACACCCTGATTATAAGGAAAATATTGGCGCCACTGTCGCAACGGTAATTATTAGAAGCTCCTATCATTTGATTGTGACAAGATAAACAAACACTATACATTAAATACAATAATTTTCATGATTGTGAACTGTTAAATATGTTGACTCTCATTTATAAATACTTTTGAGCTTAATATGACTCTATATAAGTATTTAGAAATATATTTATCTACCAATACATTTTATATTGCAGTTTCTTCTATCTGTCAAGAGATGTCGTTTATACAACAACTACTCTACAATAGATGTCAGTATAGAGAATTCTCTTACGTACTAATAAGCAAAAAATCCGAGAGATGTCACTATTTCATATTTTAAAATATTTATCAGCGTAGTCTGCTACACTCATTCATATCGACTATTTATTTTATTTATTTATTTATTTATTTATATATTTATTTATATATTTATTTATATAAGGCTCATCTACGACATAAACACTAACATATGCTAAGATCATTCCAGTGCCTTAAAACTAGTGTTTATATCAATTACAGATGTGCACAACATTTAGGAATATATTACAATGCGTAAATTAATGTTAGAGATAAAAAGAAAAGTATTAATTAATTATCTAATAAATAAAATAACGAGTAAAAATAATTAAAAGGTAAGTAAAATCTAAGATAAGTATGTAGTTAGTTATATAGAAAAATAATTTATAATATAAGTAAGATGTAAGTAATGCGTAAAAATTAGCGACTAGAATTTGTAAAACATGCATAATATTATAAAATAACCATATTTCCTAACTAACCAATGAAGTGAACCTATAAGAGATATAGCAATAGTACTAATAATAAAAAATTATGAATTAAGTAACTTTTTTTTAAATCTTCTACTATATTTATAAAAAAATAAAAATAACTTCTTTTCAAATATGTTATAGTCCAAATCGTTTTTTTTTTATTGCTTATGGTGGCAAACGAGCAAGCAGCACACCTGATGGTAAGTCACTGCCGCCCATGGAACTATGCAATAACAAAGGTATAGATAGGTCGCTGCCTACCAATACAAACCCAAACCCCACCCAATCGCGCTACCGGCTCTCTCAAATTCTTTTCTCAGATTTTTTCATAAAAAAAATATTGATACCTATTTAAAATTAGGAGCATTCAAGACGTATTTAAAAATTTATTAGTAAACCATTAAGGTATGAAATTACTTAGATATTTTTCACAATTAAAAATAAAATCATTTTTATAAAGCAACTTTTATTAGACATGCAATAACCAAGTCGATACATTCATAACCAACACAATATTAAAACAGACATATCTGATACTTAGTTATAATTATATATTAAGATTATAATCTTAACTACATCAATCAACCAGTTCCTCATCACATGATTGTAAGGTGGGTATTAACAACATTTAAGTCTTATAGACACGATAACATTTACAAATAAATTTGATACAATTTTATACACTTCATAATTGAAAACAACAGAAAATTCAATAAATAACCACATCACTGGCTGCTATAGTGTTACAAATAAATTGACTGCACAGATTGCGCAGTAATTAAGAAATGCAAGGATTTTGCCTTGGAGGGTGTTATATTTTTAATTTAAAAAGATAAAAAAAGTATTTTTCTTGTTAACTTAAAAAAGTCCTTGTGGTGATTAAGAATATAATATATACCCATCCCATGCTCTCACATGGAAATCGGAAAGGCCTGCAGAGTGAGCACCAGAGAAGTGGCCAGCATGGCTGTATCACACTTCTGATATATCACAACATCAAATGTGATCGCCAACCCGTTCACCAAGCTTGGCAATTGTGATATTATCCTGCTATTGTGGGGCGATTTAGGTACAAGTAACATTGGACGTCGATAGATTGTATGGATGGATGAATGATGGAAACTAAAAAAAATATTAGTGAAAACGTTGTGTACCATTGATAGGCTATGAATATATAGATTACCCCAAATATTGTTTTATATAAATAAAGGTAGATGTAGACTAGTGAATTGAAGCGAAAGCGAACTAGTGGTGAGCGCAGAGGGGGTCTCAACCCAAAAAAAACATAAGCAACACTTCCAGAGGCATGCCCTGTGGCTTAGCAAAATCGACTTGAGGCATTGCCGAGGGGGTACTACTCCAAGATGATCCAGGCGGCCTATTTATAGCTGTAGGCAAACCGATCTGTGCTCATCCTAACACTAAATATGTAAGTTCCGGGTGTGATTATGAATGATAATCCTCATTGGTTACCATATTATCTCTGCGCTAATTACTACATCGTACCTACAAATAATAATTTTAATATTGTGGGTACAAATATTCACATTTTTTTATTGCTTATGGCACGAACGAAGCGTAATAGTACACTGCCATTACTCAGACATCGATCTTCTACGAGAGTATGGCACTACCCTGGACGGACCAGTCCGGCTGAAGGCAGACAATTGTAACAATCTGTCTCTAGCACTACTAAATTCAATATTATTCACGAGCAACAAACTTCAACATTATATTCATATCAATTTCCATACTATATTCACGAGCAACAAATTCCCATAAAGTTGTATTCGCAGCATGTATGAATCATCTTGTCATGAAAATGACTAAAAAAATAATTGGAACTTTAAAATATCACAACATAAAATTGAAATTAGATCAGCTTATTATTATTACACAATGTTGGTACTATTTATAATCATTATACATCATGAAACAGCATAAGCGACCTAATGTTTAATAAGTTTAAGGTTTTTTTTTATAACATTGGTTTAACATATTGGGTTGGTAATATTAAAATTTATTGATAGAATAAGCAATAAGCTCATAAGATATAAAAAAAAATGCAGACTGCTAAAGAAAATATAAGACTACTTGTGTTTAAATTACAATAATACTATTCTTTTTTATTTTATATATTAAATTATGTACTAATGGTTGGTACCAGCAACTTTTAGAATAAAACAATTTTTACGGCTTCTAACGCGATTGAACCCATAAAAATACTTTTATTTCAAAATGTGTAGTACTCGCGTAAACATCAGAATCCCCATACATTGTCATCATCATCATCATCTTGCTCTTATCCCAATTACTTGGGGTCGACGCAATATGTCATCTTCCTCCATACAGTCCTATCAGACGTCATCTCTGCAGTCACTCCCTGTCTATCCATGTCATACCTCACGCAGTCCATCCATCTTTTCTTTGGTCTTCCTTTACCCCTAAAGCCTTCAACATTCATATTTAAAACTTTCCTCACAACATTTCTTTCATCCCGTCTCATCACATGTCCATACCATGTTAACCTTTCACTCCTTAACTTTTCCGTCACTGGCGCAACTTTCAAACTTCCTCTTATATGCTCATTTCTTATTTTATCTAATCTCGTCACACCACACATCCATCTCAACATTCGCATCTCCGCTACATGCAGTCGTCTCTCATCCGTCGCTTTTATCGCCCAACATGCTGATCCATACAGTACAGCAGGTCTTATTAGGGTTTTATATATTTTACCCTTTAATTTAGGGGGTACTTTGGGGTCGCATGTTGTACCCGTGACCTGCCGCCATTTCATCCATCCCGCATCCATTCTGTGTTTCACCGCACGATCCAGGTCGCCATCGCTTTGGATAAGAGAACCGAGGTATCGAAAATCCGAGCATACTGGTATAGGTACTTCATCTAGAGATATGGGTGTAAAATTGGAGAGACCGCCGAAATCGCAGAACATGTACTCTGTTTTAGGTCTGCTGATTTTCAAGCCAACATTCTCCAATTTACAGCGCCACTTCTCCAGCATGCTCTGTACCTCAAGTCCTTCTTCTCCAACGAGAACAATGTCATCAGCGAATAGCATGCACCAGGGTGCCTCTTCCTGTATCTCCGATGTTAACACATCCATTATCAACAGGAAGAGGTAAGGACTTAACGCCGACCCTTGGATCAATGCGTGGGTATAAACCGAGTGATCCGAACCAAAGGATCGCAGCACGTAGAAGGTCTTTAAATTCTGCCAAGTCCTCTAGTAAACAGACTTAAATTTATATATTAATGTCATCATCATCACAGCCCATAAATGTCCCACTGTTGGGCTCGGACCTCCTCCGTAATGGGAGGGAAATTAACCTACTATACCGCGCTAGTCAGACGTGTTGGTGTAGGGTTTTGTTTCGAGTTTTCCTTCTCTCGCATAGATGTTATATGCGTCTTATATCCCTTAGTCGTCTCGTACGATCACCCACGGGTAAGGTATGGGTGGTGAATAGTATCCTTACTCCGTCACCACACGGAAGTATAGTATATTAATGTAATTGACAAATATTGTTATAACGAGATATTTGGCATGTAAGACCATAAACAAAATTATATCTTTTATAATAGAAAATAACTTGTAATATACATACAATGGTACCAGAGATTCCTCCATATTTATGGCCGTTTTCTTCAACAATCCCTAAAGATTAGGTACCACCTAAGGCAATACAAATGACACATAACACTCATGTTATACATTATACATATAGCTATTGTAATACTTAACGTGTTAACATAAAATTCTAAATTTACTAAACATAAAAAAAATAATTATCATGTATTATTTATTATTGCGTTAGGTGTTAATTAATTTGCTAAATGCTCCGATGGTTCGGACATGTGGAAAGAATGCCGAAAGAACGTCTGGTTAAGAAGATATACAATGCGAAAGTGGAAGGATGTAGGTACCGGGGGAGGCCGAGACTCACCTACCTTGACCAGATTGGTCACGTACTGACGGAAGGTGGAGTCAAGAGTCTCCGAAACCGGCGAGCGTGTATGGAGAGAATTATGAATGTTGAGGAAGCGACTGAAGTATGCAAGGATAGATGGATGTGTTACTTAAAATTTAAAAGTTATTGGTGTAAAGAGTCATAACTCTCACTTTATGAGATTAGTTATAAATTAAAATACATTACAAATTGTCATATACAAATACATCTTATCACAAATGTATTATTATTGGACAGATGTGTTAATAAGATTAATGAAATATTTTTAAAGTTATACTTCTTTTGGCGCGTTAGGGAAAAATGATAAGAGTAAATTTTTACGATGTGCGCGCACACCGTCACGAAAAACCGTCACCCTTAAGTTAGCTATAGTCAACATTTTAATTTTTTAACTAGATAATGCGTTATAATAAAACTTTCAATGTATTAAATACATTTTTTTCTATTGTTAGCGTCGTTTTTCTACAAACGTAGAATAAGGCGATAGATAAAATTGTTGAAAAGATTTTTATCTTGTTACGCCAAAGAAGTATAACTTCTAAAGCATGTACATAAGTACACACACACTGTTTTATTAAAAAAAATTGATTAGGCCGTCAAAAGGCCCTTACATCGTAAAAGATTTTATTTATTATTTATTTAAGATAAGTTCACACACTATACAATACACACCGTGGAATTTAATTGACTGTTTTCCCGAAATGTATATACTCAGTTAATGATATAGAACCATAATATAGCATTCATTCAATAAAATAAAAACATAAATTCTAGTCATTTGCAATCCCGGACGTTTCCTTAAAATATCATTTTTGCATAACTGTTACATGTTTTGTCTAATAATTTTGTTATACCTACGGTCGTTTGAGAGCTTCGACCGTAGCTATCAACCTACGGTCAATGCTCTTACCTTGGTTACCTACTTTCCTTAATTACTTTAAAACCATGCCTCCATTTTCTCAAGAATTTCTTCTTCTAATCGAGCAGAATGTCGGCGATACCTACCTCTAGCCTGAGCACGTGTAAGCACTTAACACCGCCTGTGGGTTAGTAGGCGTTATGTGGCTGATAAAATTATCGCTGTTGTAGGCACAGGCGGATTTATAATGCCACATCTGCGTAACGAATCCAGGTGTTCTGGCTGAGCGTACAGGCATCTAACCTTCGCCAAGTTGTCTCCAGCAATCGCATAAAAACGAACCATGTCTAACCACTCTACGTCAGAATACTGGTATCTAATGACTTGTCATTTTTTCGCACTTACTAGCACTTGCGTTCGGGATTTGTTATAAACATATGATATACGTCTAAGCCGTTTGGCAAAAAATTGCAAACTGACCTATTAAAACATAGACCAAGGTCGCGCGGCTCGGGCGCATCACATCAAAAGCAAGTGGTGCGTGCGGGACGTGGGCGGGCTACGAGCTACAATGACTAAATATTTTTTTTACCTATTATTGCGATTTAATTCGAATGCTATGTCGTAGGCATGTTGGGAACAATACCGTTGCATATCAGACAAACTTAAGAACGTCTATTTATCAGACTTTTTTTTCCAATGTATTATGTTTTTAGTTATGTGGGGATATTAAGAATGATTAACTGAGTACATACGTTTCAGGAAAACAGCCAATTAGATTCCACGGTGTATATTGGGATACTAAATACAATTAATGAACACAGATCGTACATAGACTTTGAATTTGTATTCGAGCTGGCCATCATCCATGCTAGGTGGGTCAACATGTCCTATCTTACACATATACATAGCTCATGCCATCATTCACGCGATCCATCCATCTCTTCTGGCCATGTTTCTTAGGCCCATCTACAATCATATTGACAACCTTCCTTGACAGGTGCTTTTCATTCCTCCTAATCACATGCCCATACCAAGACAATCTCGTGCTTCTAATTTTGTTCATCAATAGTGCCACTTTGAGACTTCAAATAATATAGTTAGTTATACTAAATAAAATTATTTTGAGTAAGTGTAATTTGTTAAGTGAATATTTTTAATATTGGCCGCGATGCAGAGAATTATTTCATAATGAAAAAAGCTGTTTTTTTTAATAAGTATAAACTACATATTCGACTTAATAGTAGAGTTGTGCCCGTCCTTCGACTTGTCTGGATCGTAGTATCCATTTAAATTGACCATAGTCAATAGTTCCACTAAATGCCTTTGATAACCACACTCCATGAGTTTTGTAACAACTTTGTGTAGATATTTAGCAAGTTTCTCAAACAAATGAAACAATTCTTCGAGCTGTGGATAACTTGTATGTGTAAAACAACCATTTGGTTCTTTTTGTTGCCATTCTCTGAAAAAAAAAGATGGAAGATGTATAAAATTTTAGCATTTATGCTGTTCTTTAAAACTCAAATTCAAATTTAGAATCACTAATTATGTATAATCACTGTCGGGAGCAAAATCAATATTAGCTTTATTTTACTTTAATCCTATAAACTACCACCGGATCAGAACGATATCACCACTGAAACGATTTGGCAAGAAACTTAGCAGGTTAATCTTTTTTTTTTTCACTGACTTCGTTTTAAATAACATTTAAACATACAATATACTTGCCAATGTGGTGTCCTTCGAACTACAATATGACATAATTATCAAATATAATGCAAGACTATGGGTGGATCAGATTCCACAAGCGCATCCCAAACCCGAGTTAACTACTAGAGTAGCCATCGCTGCCTTCAATCAAAATAATATACATTCTACATCAGCTTATCGCCGTCCAATGTTGGACAGAAAACTCCCTAATGGTGCAATTATGTCATAAACGCCACATATTGCAGGCATGTTGGTGATGGTAGTGTCTATTATAATTTCCCAGGCGAACACTCCTGCCCCTTTTTTCCTGATCATCCCTCTGTCGGTTTTTACGACTTTTACAACAAAGTAAGTAATGATGTACATTCTTAGCCCGTCATCACACAGTGGTTAAGAAACATTTAATTTTTTTTTTATACATAAAGATGGGAAATACAACGCGAAAATCAATATATCTATATGGCACCCGTGGTTTGATTAGGACAGATTGCTAATTGATTATTTATTAATAACACTTTTTTGTCCCTGGATTCGAAACCCAAGTACAGTAGATTTATCAAAATTAAAATTCATTAAATTAATTTCTACAGTACATTTATATCTATTTAACACAAAACAAAAAATCTGACAACCCTCGGGTGTAAATTTATTACAGCACTAGCTTTTACCGGCGACTTCGCTCGCTTTGCTTGCCAAAATATTTTTTTTAACTTCTGTAATTATTTTTTTTCAATAATAAGTATCCTATGTCCTTTCTAATGCCTTGAAGACTTTGTGTACAAAGTTTCATGATAATCAGTAAAGTAGTTTTGGCGTGAAAGCGTAACAAACAAATTTACATTTATAATATTAAGTGGGGATTAACTTACCCTGCTTTCAAAACTCGACTGAACTTCAATATGACAGTGAAGATATCATTCAATAGTTTCATCACAGGCGTTGATCTATTATTCAATAAACATCTGAACAAAACCTTCTTAATATAAACAACGTGACAGTCATATAGATCGTCCAATGTTCGTGCTTTCTTCAAATCGCTCTCGAATTCCGTCCACGAAGTGAGGATGCATGTCGTAACTATGTAGTTATCGAGAGCTCTGATCATAGACGCCATTATATGTCGATATATTTGCACCGATATATATTGCGAAGATTTTAGTAACTTTCGAGAATGTTCTTTCGATAATTTCACTGATAACTTTAAACTCTAAAAATTAAGTTTATTATGTTAAAAAACTTTTTAGCTAGTTATGTCAATAACTTATCAGTTATATTTATAATTGACTTTTTGGCAAGGAGAATATGAATTCGTATCAAATGGTCTGTGCCATAAAGTTAATTTAGCTTAATATAAAACACTAGTCACACGGGTCAGTTTACCCTTTTATTTGCGCCAAAATATATTGAGTTTTTAGTAACTTTCGAGAATATTTTTTTCGATAATTGCAGTAATTTTAGAGCTTTACACTCTAGAAATTAAAATAGTTACAGATAGCTACCAGATCAAATTGGTCTTTATGTCTAAGGCCGGATTGGCCGCCATTGTTCTATTATACGACATTTGCCACACGAATAGGATAAATGTAATCCAATTACATCCCTTAATTGACTCTTACGATATCTATCTAAGGATGGAATGTATAGTAAGTGTAGTAATAACTACTACAACTACACACTACAACTATACTATTCTTATTCAATCACCATATGGATAAATATAAAATTAAACCACAAAAAATAACATTAAGCGTACTTACTTCAAAATCTTCACCAAGAACCCAGAATATTCTTCTCATTTTTATCAAGAACTGAAATACTTTGGCATATCTTAACAATGCTTCCTGTGATAATATAATATTTAAAGGCCAACTGACAGTGTAAGTAAGAGACAGACACTGTAATACATCGGGCGAACTATGTTGAAAACTTAAAGGAGATTCTGTTATAGTAAATGATAAATTTTCTGAGAATTTATGGACATCTGTAAAAAAAAAATAGTTGTAATCTTTATTAGTAAATAAATGCTTATAAAATGAATTCGTCAGATTTCTTTGAAAAAAAAACGATAAATATTATGAATGTACCTATATTATAAAATGCGACACTTTTTTTGTGTGTGACTTAGTTGTTAGCCGCAGATGGCTATGACAACTTTACCCGGACTGTGGGTGAGCGCTGAGGGCTCTCAACCCGGAAATGCGAAACTGAGCACTTGTTACTTTTTCAAGCAGTAAGTTACGCTTCAAACTAACGATGAACAGTATTAACCCAAAAAAGAGATGATTATTTGTAAACGGTTCGGTTTACGGATCGTCCGTATTAAGTAATTTTACGTGATAACGTCATAAGAAAATATTTGCATACAAATTACATACTTTTATGAATTTAACAAACATAAACAATGGAAACCATATTAACTTTTCACTTCACTTTATAAAACAATTCACGTCAAATTCTTAAAATACAAGAGCGCTTGGGCCGATCTTGCCTCTCCTTCGCTTGATCCGCGCTCTCGCTTGCACGCTCAGCTCGAGCGGAACATGACACTTTTCCGTGCCTGCAGCCGGCGTTCATCGATTTATAAGATTATGTCAAAATGTACTGTTTCTATGAGACGATAAAATAATCATATTCCTTGTGATGACAGAGTAAGAATACAATTCATTATACCTTTTCTTGTATGTGGGTGTCGTAAAAGTTGACTAAGAGATAACATCTACGATTACGCGGATAACAGCTACGCAAAAGAAAGAAAACTTGAAAAAAAACCCTATACCAACTAGTGGTGGTCGTTGAATGAACGAACAGTTTTTTTCGACTGTTTCTTTGCCGTGAACTAATAGACTAGTTTATAGTTGACTGATAAACGTGTTTATGTATGAACGGTTTCGCGAATCGGTCGTCGCATCGACGAATGACCCACGAACGCGACGACAACTTACGAGTGTTCGAAGGCGCCCGAAGTACGACGACGCGACGCGTGCGCGCTCTCGCGGCTCGCTACGCTCCTTACCCACCCCGCAAACCTCACCGCCCGTGGGCGCGGGTCGAGCCGAAATTATTAGATAGATTGAGTTGCAATTCATTGAACAGTGCTGTTACGTGATGGAACATTACATATTGAAGCGTCAATGTACATTGTACAATGAAACATTTTTAGTTTTAATACTTGCACTTAGCTTATTGCTAGATCAAAATAGACTCTATTTTGATTAATGTAAATATGTTTTGTGTTGCATTTATTATAAATAAAGTATTGGATTGCAAATTGAAATTTTGTTTATTACATTATTTTTTAGTTTCGTTTGAATGCGTTACGCTCAGCGCATGTCAAAGTTGACTGCTGTCCCCTTCTGTGATGGAAAAACCATCGTCATGTGTATCCTAATTTATTAAAATTGTACATACAACATTGTAATATAGTCGCAACATCGGTTCCTTGCGAACGCGTGTTTTCCAAATCAGGATTGATTTTAAATCAGCGTAAGACAATATCAACAACCAACAAAGTAGATGAATTAATGATTTTAAATATACCTAAATTTAGATGAAGGAAGGTTTGCAAACTACATATAAATAGTGAATATTCTAAGGTCGTGTAAATATGTAAATACTTGAAACTGATTATGTACATAAAATGAAATGAACTTTTAAATACGCTAGGTTCATAATATTTAACTAATATATAATCTTATTATTTCCTATTAGCTATCTAAAATAATAAACCTGCCAGTCCTAAGTCTGGAAAAAGTATGAAAGGGAGTTCATTACAGCATATTCGTAAATATCAAATATTGTTGTCTAATAAAATACCGTTGATCGTCCATTGGTAAACGACAACGTAAACACGTTGATCGTTCATTGGTAAACGACAACGTAAACACGTTGACGATCAACGTACGTCACAATATAAACTAAACGTCTCGTCTTGTCTAAGTACGGGTTGAGAGCCCTCAGCGCTCACCCACAGTCCGGGTAAAGTTGTCATAGCCATCTGAGGCTAACAACTAAGACACGCACAAAAAAAAAAAAAAAAAAAACTTGTCTAAGCGTCTACGACATAAAATAGTCGACGATTAGACTGTTTTTTCAACTAGTTTATCATCGACGATAAACGGTCCCGTTGCGTCGACTGAAAAATCGTCGACGACCCACTACTAATACCAACCCGTCTTACAGGTATGGTTATAGTAAGTAGGTCAGATTTTTTCATATTTTGAAGCAGACGGGCAGTGAGCCAAATGTAAATTGATATGATAATAATATATATATGCCACATAATAGGTACATCATAAAACCTTTCCCATTTAAATATAAAATTCATAATATAAATAAACTCGTAATAGGGAAGATTGTAGAACTTACGTGATATAGATGATCCTAAAGCCTTATCCAAAATATTATGTAACGTAGCAAAATTTAACAATTCTTGAGGATTCAATGTATTGACTAGTTTAGTGAATAAATTATGACAAATACTTCTAGAAAACTCTCCATCCATCAAAAAGAAGTAATCCTTCAAACTTTTTAAATGCTCATACATATCGAGATTCACGAGAAAATAAGTTAAAATCGAATTATTAACAACTTCAAGTTGATATGTTAGAGGCAACATTACAGATCTTTGAAGGCAAGCGGTAAGAGTCGCTATATTATCACAAGTAATTTTCTTTTCTTCATCTTTATCTGTACCAAAATGTGAAACAAATATATTCTGATACGGCCGCTTTTTCACCTCCTCCATAATAATAGATGGATGAGTATAACAAGACGTACTCATATCTAAATCCATTTTACTTGATAAATAATCTTGAGAAAAGTTCTTTAAATCTCTAATACCGAATGGGTCAAAATCATCAAGTGAATACGATCCATCTAATATATTGAAAAACGAGTACTTAGTTTTAAAACTTTTAGTTAATGGGGAATCAAAAGTTTTCAATGGTGAATCATCAGTGATGTCTGCCATTTGGTTGTCGTTCGTCATATCCAATTCAACATTCTCATCGTCATCCATTAGTGAGAAATTGAACCCATTAGGTGTTATATAATCTTTCTCTTTCGGTTTACCAGATTCTATATCTTTACTAGCTTCGGTGCGTGGTGTGAATATATCGGCAGTCATCGCTCCGTCTTGTGGTATATCAGCTGTAGTAGGTGTTTCGAGGTCCAACTATAAAGAAAGCATAACTAATTATATAACAAATTCATAATCATCATACAACATTTCAACATCAACAACCTTTCAATATAGGACATTGGTCAATAGAGCCCACTTGGTAAGAGGGTTAGCGATAGCAGTACATATGTTGTTATAAGTTTCCCAAGAGAGCGCTGTTGTCCATTCTCTCATATTCCCACACGGGGGATATAACAATTTATAAATCTCCTTGCAGTAATGTTGTAAATTAGTAGTCCAATAGTAATAACTTTTTCATAATCATTGAAATTAGCGATATTTAAATAAATAAAATTGTGTTATATATCTATGTGATGGATGATATGGGTGAATTTATCACCATACGTTGCCTATCCGTGGGAGGCAAACGCATAACCGTAACTGCGATCGCCGGCACGCCTAACAAGCGCGGCGGTTACGACAATTTCCTCCCTTGTAGTGAGGTCGTTATCCAACAATGGATGTCGATAGAGTTATGAATTAATGTATGGATTTTTTTTTATTATCGAAACTTTAATAAAAATGTAAAGAACTCAGAGTATTTATTAACTTCTTTATCAGCCCTTCTTTCTTTAAGATAAATACACATTTTGTTTAAATTAGTAACAGATCCACAGTAATTATCTGCAATGATAGATTTTATATATATGCTGGTGAACGCTACGCATTTGTTCTAAACTGAAATACTCTACATATAAATATCATTATATAAATTATTTGAATAATAGTAATATACAAACCCTCGGAAAAATTTCTCCAGGAGTAACAGCTCCTGTATTAGGTGTAATTCCAGCGGCGGACATGGTTGAAATTTCACCAAAAGGCCTCAAATTCAATGTTAATCCTGCCCTCTTTGCATTTTCTCTTGTAGCTACACCTTGAGCTAAAGTATTTTGATACTCTGACCCCATAATCTTATTCTTATTCCTTTCTGCTATTTCTTGTGCTTCATTCACAGGTTCTCGAAAATTGACAGGTGTTGCAGGAAGGTTATATTCTACTCCTATGATTCTTTGCTTATTAATTACTGCTTCTTCTTGAGCTTGATTCACTGGTTTTCTTAAAACTATTGGATCAGCGGGCAGATTATAATCGACTCCTAGAACCTTTTGCTTATTAGTTACTGCTTCTATTTGTGCCTGATTTACTGGTTCTCTTATTATAATCGGTTCTGCAGGAAGATTATAATCAACTCCTAAAACTTTTTGCTTATTCAATAAAGCTTCCTTATGGGCATCTGTTTTAGGTTCAAATATTAGTGACTTTGAGTCTGCTGGAACAATATCGAATTCAGCACCAAGTACTTTAAGTTTATTCCTTTTAGCTTCAATAAAGGGTGACCAACCTACTTGAACATTATTTTCCTCATCGATGGATGGTAGATTTAATAATGAAGGGTGTTTAATTACTTTATTATTTTCGTTATCTGTTTGACCGAATTCGTGAGCCATAACTTTTTGTTTATTGATCAGAGCTTCTTGTTTTGTTACATGAAACTGGACATTGTCGTTGAAAGCATCAAGCTTGCTGCCGATATCACTTGATGACTGAGTGTGCCTTGTGTCTTCTGTTTTTGAATTAATGATATTACCTTGTTCATCAAGTTGTTCATTATTATCACAATGATTTTCATCAGATCTTGATACACCGAAAAAGCTTTTAGCTGCATTACATATAGCGTTCATTACGGTAGATGATTTAGCTATAGGTTTAGTCTTTTCACACTCTTGAACTTTAATTACTTCTTTAACATTTTTTATTACAAAAGGCCCTGTGGTGTTATTGGTATTGTCATTTATCTCCTCACGGGTATAATTATCTTCAGTTTGATTATCACATTTATTGTATTCAATGCTTTGTATAGACATTGCCATAATTTCTTCATTTTTCTGATGTTCTAATTCAAGTTTTTCTCTCTTTAAATTTCGCTCTTCAGTTGATAATAGCTGCATTCGGCTTTGATCAAGCTGTAGTCGTTTTATTTTCCATTCTGTGTGCATTTTACTCTTTTCAACTTCCATATTCAGTTTTGAGTAGTATTCCATTATTTTGTTCCTATAATTTTTCAGTAATTAGAATTCTAATAACTCATATGAAGATGTAAGGCTTTTCTGCTAATAATCTGCACTAAATACTTCACAAGCATATAATTAACAAACATAAGTTATAAACAAATTCAGAATAATTATTTGGCTAAAAGTCATAATAATTTGAAATAAAATTATTATTATGGATTCTATCGCCGTTGGATTTGATTTTTAATTTACCAACATTTCGAACACTCTACAGCGTTCATGATTACAATAAACGCTGTAGTGTTCGAAATTAATTAAAATATTACACATGACAAATAAAACTATTTTCACATATTGTATCAATTTTTTATTTGATTGGATAAATGATCATATTGAAGATAGTTCATTGTCCTCCCGTGAACATGAATAATAGGCAAATGTGTAAATTTCAAAGTCATTACTAAAATAATTTATTCGAAACGATATTAAAATATACTGGTACTTAAACCCATATTTCTTTAAACCCATATATAACATAATATAACATAAATATTAATAGATAATCTATTCACATAAAATGTCAGTGACTTTAAATCAAAGCGACATCATTGGATGTATTAATTCTTTTAAAACAATTAAAAAAGTTTAAATAATTAATTCATAAATTAATTGCAACAGTCTATAAATGTTTTCAAGCACAGTTGATTAATTTAAAATTTATGTTAAGTATTATCAAAATACTTAACATTAATTTCAAATTGAAAAAAAATCATCTGTGTGGTGACGGAGTAAGAATACAATTCACCACCCCATATCTTACCCGTGGGTGATCGTACGAGACGACTAAGGGATATAAAACGCATATAACATCTATGCAAGAGAAGGAAAACTCTAAACAAAACCCTATACCAACACGTCTGACCAGCACGGTATAGTAGGTTAATTTCTCTCCCATTACGGAGGAGTCCCGAACCCAACAGTGGGACATTTATGGGCTGCGGTGATGATGATGATGATTATCAAAATAATAGTAATTATTTTTAATGCATTGCTTGTCTAATTGATTGCCCAAAATTGCCATATTAATGAGTCGACTTCAACTCACGTAACTTATTTATAATAACAATATTTACCTTTCAGTATCCTTAAGCTTAGAGTCGACCTCTTCTGTTGCCTTTTCAACAGCTTGCTCCAATTCATGGCGTTTCCGTTCTCGCTGTTTCGCTTTAGTTTTAGCAGCTTTCGCCTCTGCCATTGCAGCTTCAAGTACCCGCAACGAATGCTGTTTTTCAGCAATTATTAACTGAGCTAATCTTTTACGTTCAGCTAAAAGAATTTTGGAAATTAATAATAACGTACCGTCTCCTCAACGTTTTTATTTTTTTTTAAAGTTTGTTTTTCTCTGTATTTCTAAATAAAATCTTCCGTATCATAGTGTGACTTCACAAATATAAGATGTAATAGATATAACTTACACCCAGACTTAGAATAATTATTTGTGCATCACACACAGCGTCGCCCTACGATTGAACCCACAACAGTTACACAATCAGCGAAAGGAAGTATTTGAACGACTCCGCCATGAGTGCATTCAGTTAAACCAATTAGTCAATTAAACCCAATTATTATTTTATAAAGCGTGTTTATTTTCACTAAACAAATTTTACTTTCGTTACTCATAGTTATTTTATTCCATTAATATTATTAATAGCGAAAATAATACAAAATCGAAAAGATCTACAGAACACGAACTACATACTTGCCCGCCTATAATTTGAACCAAAGAACTCAGATGCGGCAGGCATTTATGCCACAGCATCAATGAAACAAAAGGTCATCATTAGTCTTCTATATACACTACCGTCCAAAAGTTTGGAAGCACACCTGTTTTCAAACAAAACAAATAAATGCCGACTAATAGCGGTAAAAATTAGCAATAATCTTAAGTTTTACAACCTTTTACGACTGTCTACACAAACACAAAAGGATTATTATCCTACATTCATCAAGTTTTATGGAATTCCTTAATATTGACGAAACACGTGTTTTATGACTTAATCCGTCGGCTACTTTATCCTATGCAATGGTGTAGTTTTATTGATAATGTTTGCTGGTTTTAACTTTTTTAGACCTTATTCAGTCGCACTTGAGCATTGGCACGTGAAAGTTGTGATATTAACATTGTCTGTATTCGAAAGACAAGGCTACTACTTTGACCGTATTTTTTCTTCTGAAAATGGCAAAACGCAAGCAAATCACGCTTGAACAGCGAAGCGCTATTTGCACTCTACGCGAGGAAGGATACAGTGAACGTCAAATCGCAGAAAGGCTCGGAATTTCTTGTAAAGGTGTCCACTATACCCTTGCTAGAAAACAAGAAACGGGGAAAAATGAAGATAGAAAGAGATCTGGTAGGCCCAAATCCACAACAAATCAAGAGGACAACTTCATTAGAGTTCTTTCTAAACGGAATCGACGCTTAACTGCACCACAGATCACTGCAGCTCTGAATGATACGCGAGAAACACCCATTTCAACAACTACTGTTAAAAGACGCTTACTGTCTGCGGGATTAAGAGGATGTGTTGCTGCTAAAAAACCCAAACTAACAAATCGACATAAGAAAAATAGACTAGAATGGGCAAAAGCGCATAAAAACTGGACTATAGAACAATGGGAAAATGTCCTTTGGAGTGACGAATCAAAATTTCAGATTTTCGGATCCAATAGACGTGTCTTTGTACGCCGGTCAAAAGAAGAGAGGGCTTCAGAGGCATGTACAGTGCCTACCATCAAACATGGTGGTGGTAATGTCATGGTTTGGGGGTGTTTTGGCAACAGTAAACCCGGCAATCTTGTGAGGATAACCGGAAAATTAAACAAGGAAGGCTATTTAAAAATTCTCCAAGATTCTGCCATACCCAGTGGACTAAGTCTCATTGGTTCTGGATTCATTTTTCAACAGGATAATGATCCTAAGCATTCGTCTAAATTGTGCCAGAACTTTTTAAACAAGAAAAAAGCTGAAAACATTTTAAACATCATGCAATGGCCATCTCAATCCCCTGATCTTTCTCCCATTGAACTTGTTTGGGATGAACTTGACAGGAGGGTGAAAAGTCGTTGTCCTACGAGCTCAGAACATTTGTGGCAGCTATTAGAGAACGAATGGAACAAATTAGATAAAGATTATTTTAAAAAATTGATTAATAGAATGCCCAGAATATGTGAGAAGATTATAAAGGAGAAAGGTGGACACTTTGATGAAGCTAAAATTTAATCTAATTTACCATTGTATATTATTTTTTTATTTTGTTTAAGTTAGTTTCTGTTTGTTCTTTATTTTTTTATCAATACATTTAAATTTAAATGACTTAGTTTGGTTTTATTCGATTTTACCTTGCTGCTTCCAAACTTTTGGACGGTAGTGTATATAAAAGAAAGTTGTGTTACAACACTTATAACTCGAGAACGGCTGCACCAACTTTTATGATTTTTATGTTTTTGAGTTTGTTGTCGTCGGGAATAGGATATAGGATATTAAAATATGATATTAATAAACAAAAAAAAAAAGAAAATTAAAAAACATCAATTCTAAACGTTCATTTGTTGATGATGTAACCAATGGCAACTGACAGCTCACGCCATTACGTGATCTAATGGTTTGTTTGAAAAATCCAAAAGTGCATGTCTCATAATTTTTATATTATTTATCATTTACTATTAGTCAATGCTATAATACGCACGATAAATAAAGCGCCTTAATTATTTCATTGAGCATGATCTGGTACTAATCTATATATATAAAAGAAAGTTGTGTTAGTTACAACACCTATAACTCGATATGCGTACCGCAGTGCGGGTTAGGGCGTCCCCCGGAGGCGACGCGTACCGACCCGCTCCCGTCGGTACGAACTTCGGCAGTTGCGGCGATGGGGCCGCCGCCCATCACGCCTTGCCCAGTCAGGCGAGTCGAGGAGAGCAGAGAGTGCCGGGTGGGCACGTGGAATGTAAGAGGTTGTGTGGAAGGTAAGTTACACGAGCTGATATCCGTCATGGCGGACAAACAGCTAGACGTGCTCTGTGTAACAGAGACCAAGCGAAGGGGCAGCGACGCCTGCGATCTTCCTGGTGGCGGGATGGCTCTGTGGTCTGGTGTACCACAGAGCGATCGAGCCAGCATAGGGGTAGGAGTGCTGTTCTCCTCTCGCTTGGCCTCAGGTGTGAAGGATTACGGAATGTATGATCCCAGACTTCTTTGGGTCCGTATAAAACTAGGTGTCCCCAAGGTATTCATGGTTGTAGTATATTCTCCCGTAGGATCCTCGGTGGCATCAGACCTAGAGAAGTTTTGGGATAATGTTAGGGAAGTTCTGGATATGGCAGAAACCAGTGAACGCGTGATTGTATGCGGCGATTTGAACGGATGGGTGGGGACCAAGCGTCCCGACTATAAAGACGTACTTGGTCCATTTGGTGATAAGAGAGTGAATGACGCAGGTAGGCTCATAGCGGATGTATGCATGGAGAGAAACCTTATTGTGTCAAACACATTTTTCCAACATAAGGACATCCATATGTATACATGGGGAAGGAATGAACAGAAAAGTATAATAGATTTAATTTTGGTAGACAGTCGCCTCCGAAGCAAAATATTGGAAGGAAGAGCCTACTGTGGAGCCCCCACAGTCGATACAGACCACTATCTCGTTATTGCGAGATTTAGTGGTCTGTTCAGAAAGTAGAGGCACTGGCTAGAGCGTATCCACTTCGGAGGGCTTGAAAGAATAAAGGTTGAAAGGTTGCAAGAAGAGTGTGTAAGAGAAAAGTATGCAGAGGGTGTCCGAGAACGGCTGACGATGGCAAGCCAGCCGCAAATGGACATTGAAGAATGCTGGAGAGTATTGAAAGAGAGTATGGTAGATACAGCGAAAGAAGTATGTGGAAGTTCAAAGAAGCATAGAAAAACAAATGGTGATGCATGGTGGGATGCGGAAGTGGCAGCTTCCTTAGAGCAAAAGAAGAAAGCGTGGCTGGACTATGTCTCTCCTTTGAATCTGAATGACAGTATGACTGAACAGAAGAAAGAAATATATCGGCAATGTAAGAATGACACCAAAGCCTTAGTGAAAGAGAAACGTGATAGAGCAAGTATGAGTGCAGAAGATAGGCTGACTAAAAACTTCGAGGGTAACACCAAACTCTTTTGGAGGGAGGTGAAGAAGTCTCGGTGTGGTTGGTCAGCCTTCAGAATGAATAAAATAACGTCTAAAGGTGGAGACATTCTTACACAAACACAAGACGTGTTAAGCCGATGGAGTGAATATTTTGGCGATATGTATGCGGTTGCTACGGTTGACGCCGGTGTCGCATATGGTTTAGTAGAACAACATTCCACAACGGCGTCCTCCGATGACATCAGTATGGATGAAGTTGAATGGACGATAAGAAGTTTGAAAAATGGTAAGGCAGCGGGCATTGATATGGTGTCTGCCGATATGATCAAGCTTGGTGGCTCCTGTGTCTGGGAGGCGTTCCTGTTGCTCCTCAATTTATGTTGGAGCTCGGGAATGGTTCCCGGGGACTGGAATAGCGCAGTCATCGTGCCTTTGTTTAAAAACAAGGGTTCACGTTATGACTGCGCAAATTACAGAGCCATAAGCTTGACCAGTTTGGCAGCAATTGTACGTTCTGTCAGCTAGGCTGTTTATCATATATCTGGATAAATGTCTCCAAAGGTTGAACGATATGAATGTGGGAGTCCAGATGGGCGACTCAGTGGTCACTGCTCTGTTTTATGCAGATGATGCAGTCCTGCTGGCACAGTCAGCGACTGACCTGCAGACCCTAGTCCACACAATGACAGAAGATTGTAAGAAAAGGGGTCTATGCGTGAATGTGAACAAAACCAAAATAATGGTCTTTGAAAGAGATGAAGCCAGAACAGATGTAAGAGTAACAATATGTAATGATGAATTTGTATATCTTGGATGTGGATTTAGCCGAGATGGAAGGTACACCACTGATATAGAGCGAAAAGTGAATGCGGGCAATAGAGTGAACGGAGCGTTGGGGCAACTTCTCGGTAGCCACCACCTCAGCCAGAAGGCACGTGTAGCAATACATAACGCAGTGCTTGTCCCAACATTACTGTATGGAAGCGAGAGTTGGATATGCAGAAAAGAGTATGAAAGTAAAATTAATGCGGTCGAAATGCGATTTCTGCGGCAAATCTGTGGAGTAAGGCTGACCGACCGCATTCGTAACGACGACGTAAGAGAGCGAGTAGGTATGAAAGAGAGTATTGGTGTAAAGATGCGAAAGGGAATGCTCCGATGGTTCGGATATGTGGAAAGAATGCCGAACGAACTGTTATATCCACCCCATGCTAGTAAATGGGTCTACCTACCACCCCTGTGTCAGCACTTTATAACTATATAAAGGGACCCATCCGTAGAGCCCAGTCAGTCTGCAGCTCAACTCATTCAAAGTCGGTACGCGTCGGAAGTAATACCATTTTCTACTATTTCTTAAGTTTTTTCTAGTTCATATTAAAAGTTTTTTTTTAAAAACAGTGTTTAATAATCCCGTATAACATTTTGGTGGCAGCGGTGGGATTATCGATTATCCCCTATTCGCCCTAATACGTCTCCGAAACACCCCAAGGTGCGGCAAGTTAATATTAGTTAATATTGAAATTGAACGCCGCTTACAGTGAAATAAAAGTGCCAGTGAAGTGTATCACTATAAACGCTACCAGCAGTTCCTGTACATCCACGGAAAACCCTAAAGCATGAGGAACAACCACGAGCCAGCAGCCATTAACATGCTGATCTTAACCCTGCTCGGGATCGTACTACTGTGAGTCAAAAACTTTGATTACCGTAACTGTATTAAAGCGCAAAATAAACTCAGAGTACTCTAATTATATATTTTTTGTCTATAACTTAATATTAATATTATATACTAAATTCTATTGTACTATTTCTCACATAAACAACACATATCTAAGCGTCATACTGTAAGACGCTACATTGTAACAAAGCGACATGTATACTTTACATACTTACTGATAAGCAACCATATCCTGTTACTGTGTTGTGAGCTAGATTAGTGTGGATACGACTTATTAGATTCTATTTTAATTTCAATTTATTTTTCTAAATCATTATGGCGACCGCCAAATTAGATGCAAAGGAAGAACTCCTTAGCACACACAGAAGCACACCTGCCCGCAGCGAGACAGAAGAGAAGGTGGAACTTAACGTACTCCTAAAATTTATAAAGCCGTTCGATGGGTCTAGAGAGAAACTCAACCCTTTTATATCAAATTGTCAGAGTGCATACTCTTTAGCCGATAAACAACAAAAACCAATATTATTTAAATATATCTTAAGTCAGCTTACGGGTCGTGCTGAAACATCCTGTAGTATTAAAGAATTTGAAAACTTTGACCAATTTATAGATTTTCTCAAACAACAGTTTGGCGAAAGGAAACACTATACTCACTTACTCTCCGAGCTACAAGAGTGTCGTCAAAGCTATAACGAAAACGTTAACCAATTCGCGCTTAAAATAGAAACATGTTTGGCCAAATTATTAACAGAAATAAAAATCTCTAATCCAAACAAAAAGAAAGCAGAAATAGCAGGCCGAGTCGCAGCAATGGAGGATCTCGCCCTCCATACGTTCACGATAGGACTCCAACCACGCCTAGCACAAATAATAAGATGCCGTAACCCCGATTCCTTAAACGCCGCTATCAACTTCGCAGTTGCCGAAGAAAAACTAATTCCGAGTACGACTAAGAAGGCTTTCCAACCAAATGTAGGATTTCCCGACAGGCAAAGGTTTCCATTTCGTCGTGAATATCAACCTAATCTAAATCGAGCACCGATTCCCTATACACCTCGCAACGACTATCCCAGAAATGTGAATACAAACGATATGATTTGCCGATACTGCAAGAACGTAGGACACCTAATAGAAAACTGTCGTAAACGACAGTACAATAATAGCCGAAACCAAGCGAATTTTCAAACTCCATACACTCGCTTCAATAATCCTCCACAAAACTCGGATTCCAATAATCCTAGAAGGACTTTTACTGTCACCCAACCTGAGGATAACGGTGTCGACGAGGTTGATAACGCGTATTTAAACGAGTAAAATTTCCCGACCGGTATCGCTCGAGAAATTATATTTATAAAACCAAAGACGATACCCCAAATCTCACTGTATCCTCTGTATCCGCTGTATCTAATAATAATATGTATCAACATCATTCGCCAAGCTCAACACAAGCAATTCAGAATTGCTTACCTCTGAATCCACTGAATCATACAAAACCTCTGAATCCACCGAATCCTAAGGCTACTAAATCAAAATGTGTCTTAGCTCAAATTTCTAAATCTGTCTCTACTTCACCACAAAATGCGAAACAAGACAATAACGATACGAGAATTTACGAAATAAACAAAAACTCTGGGAAGAGATACTTACCTCATGTTATGATTCAAACTCCTGTTTCCAATCAGCCACTATCTTTTCTAGTAGACACTGGCTCCTGCGTATGCCTGCTGAAACGAGAATCTATGTCCAAAGAGCCCAAATTAAGTAACGCAATAATATCCTTAAAAGGAATCGACCCTGGTGATGACATAACACTAACAATGGGTAGCTTCCACATGCCAATCCTTCAGAACGCTCCTAAGCAATACATACACGAGTTTCATGTAGTCGAAGAGATTAGCCTAAGTCACGATGGTATTATTGGTAACGATCTCATGAAAAAATTTGGTTGTCAAATTGACTACAATGAAGGCGTTTTACGTATAGACAATAATACAATAAAATTAAACTTCTCTGAACCAGTATATACTATACCTCCCCGCTCAGAATCAGTCATCGAATGCACAGTAGCTAACCCACATATTCAAGAGGGCATTATCATTGATCAACACATATCAGAATCGTTATTAGTTGCTAATTGCATCGTCCAAGTGAAAGAAAATCATCGCATTAATATAACGGTCGTTAATACATCCGAAAAACCCGTCACTCTGCATCCTAACCTTAGACTCGTACTTGAACCATTAGATACTAAATCCTGTGCGTCTCTCTCTGAGAACCTCTTCCCCAGCATCCTCGATAGAACTAGAGAAGTTATCAAGCATTTACGAATGTCGCATCTTAACAAAGAAGAGAAGGATGCTTTACTACAAGTCTGTACGGACTACTCTGATATTTTTCATTTACCAAATGACCAACTCACTTTTACTAACGCAACTAAACATAATATCATTACTAATACACAGACTCCTATACAAACAAAATCATACAGGTTTCCAGAATGTCACAAACAAGAAGTCGAGAAACAAATAAACAAGATGCTAGAACAAAATATAATAAAAACCTCAAATTCACCATGGTCCTCGCCTATCTGGGTTGTCCCTAAAAAACAAGATGCCTCAGGAGAACGCAAATGGAGAGTCGTAATTGATTATCGAAAACTCAATGACATTACTATAGGCGAAACCTACCCTATTCCACAGATAACAGAGATATTGGATCAATTAGGCAAATGCCAATACTTCACCACTTTAGACCTAGCTTCCGGATTTCATCAAATTCCTATATCATCGGAAGACGCTGCTAAAACCGCTTTCTCCGTACCTCAGGGGCACTTCGAATTTACAAGAATGCCGTTCGGGCTCAAAAACGCACCTTCAACTTTCCAAAAGTTAATGAACACCTGTCTATCCGGGCTCCAAGGCTCGCGGTGTTTTGTATACTTGGATGACATCGTCGTCCACTCGCCGGATCTAATAAGCCACATGCAGAACCTATCAGCTGTTTTCGACAGACTCAGAAGCTATAATTTGAAACTACAACCAGATAAATGCGAATTCTTGTGTAAAGAGGTCGCATACTTAGGTCACGTAATAAATCACGAGGGAGTGAAACCTAATCCTGACAAAATACAAGCAGTCACCGAATTCCCAATCCCAAAATGCCCCAAAGACATAAAATCTTTTCTCGGACTAGTTTCATATTATAGACGATTTATACCTAACTTCTCAAAATTAGCAAAACCTCTGACATCCCTCCTAAAAAAGGATGTCCCATTTGTTTGGAAGAACGAACAGCAATTAGGATTTGAAAGTTTAAAAGACAAACTCGTGACTTCTCCCGTCCTCGCTTACCCAGACTTCACCAAACCATTCATATTAACTTGCGATGCTTCAAACTATGCCATTTCAGCCATCCTATCTCAAGGTCCAATCGGTAAAGACCGTCCTATTGCCTTTGCATCTCGTACACTTAACAAAGCAGAAGGCAATTATAGAGTAACTGAGAAGGAATGCCTCGCTATAATCTTCGGAACCAAAGCCTTTCGGCCGTACCTCTACGGGCACCGTTTCACTATTGTCACAGACCACAAACCACTACAGTGGTTATTCAACTGTAAAGATCCAGGATCAAGACTGGTGCGTTGGCGGCTTAAACTGGAAGAGTTCGAATACAATATAGTGCATAAAAAGGGTAAAATGAACACCAATGCCGATGCATTGTCAAGATTTCCAGTACATCCAATAAACGAAAATCAGTCACCATCATTTGAACAATTGATGCCCGAACTTAACGAAGAACCTGATAACCCCTTAGGCGACATTCCATTAGATGTCCCATCTCCTATTCCGTTTTCATTTAATAACGACGAATTATTTAACCAAAACGCTAATGATCACCTCAATACTAATCCCGAAAATGCGCCTGGAATAACACCGAACCGTTTACAGAATCAAAACATTTCTCCGCAACAGACGCCAGACTTTATAGAGTTAGGACCACTAGATTTAAGCCCTAGAAGTGAAGACTTGAATATAGACTTCGAAAATCTTGACGTTCCTTCGCCAATCGGACCACCTAACCAACTAGAGAATAACGTAAACAACGGCACTTACTCCGACTTCCTGAAATCGATTTCGAAGAATGACAATTTTACAAATACAACACTAAAAGAACATAACGAAAATCTTCTGAAGACTACTTGTAAAACTATCATAATTCCTACGTCCATAGATTTAGACGAATCAAACCCATATGTTGCAGACGTACTATTAAATAATGAAGACAAAGACGGAATTGTTGAAACGGAAAGGGAACTACATTCCTTCTTGAAGTTAAAACATGAGAATAAAACTATTTACTTCATCTTCACTAAAGTGCACTATTTCGACGAATCATCTTACCTTGGCATATTTGATAGCTTAAAGCAAATTAGAAACGAAATCATACAACGTGATCAACCTTCAGACATTGCTATTTCAGATTTCAAAAACCCGTTCGACAAACATTCTTATACTAAAATATATAATATAATTACCCACTTATTTCATAACACGAAAATTAATATACACGTCTACCTAAATAAGATAATTTACCCCACACTTAGCGAAAGACAAAGAATTCTACGTGAAAACCATAACATCCCCATAGCAGGACATTTAGGTTCTACAAGAATGTTCAACAGGATTCGTGAGCAATTTTACTGGAAAGGAATGAGGACAGACGTAGAAGACTACGTACAGAAATGCAAACTGTGCCAAGAAAATAAAGCCCTAAGGAAACTCAACAGGGCCCCCATGGAAATAACAACAACATCCACTGCGCCCTTTCAACGAATTGCATTGGATATCGTGGGGCCGCTACCAGAATCCGGCACTGCCAAATTAAAGTATATCCTTACCTTACAGGACGATCTTACCAAATATTCCATAGCCTATCCAATACGAAGCACAACAGCTGAAGAAACAAGTGACTGCCTGATACATTTCATATCTCTATTCGGCATCCCCAAATCAATCCTCACTGACCAAGGAACTAACTTCACTTCCGATTTATTCAAAAGCACTTGTCAATTCCTAAAAATTAAACAACTTTGGTCATCACCTTATCACCCGCAGACGCAGGGAGCAATAGAGAGAAGTCATTCCACACTCAAGGAATACCTAAAATCATTCACCAATGAAAACCAGGACAACTGGCCAAAATACGTCTACACTGCCATACTCACATATAACACTACACCACACACTACAACGAAATTCACACCTTATGAATTAGTCTTCGGCCATAAACCACTCATACCTAGCTCTCTCTATGAAAGAGAATCGACCACAACCTACTCTGATTACATTAGGATGCTACAACACAAACTCAGATACACTAGACAAAAGGCACTGGACAATATTATACAATCTAAACAGACTTCCAAAAACTATTACGATTCTAGAACACGAACACCACCTAAATACAAGATCGGCGACTATGTCTACCTAAGAAACCATCTAAGGCTTAGAAAAGCCTTGTCACCCCTCTGGAAGGGGCCTTACAAAATTTTTCGAGTTCACAATAATCATACGGTTACCCTCCTAATTAATAGAAGACACGTAACCCACCATTTTGATGAAATTAAACCCGCGATAATAAACTAAATTAAATATCAACCCCTTCCTATTTCAGCCCGCCAATGAAGGCTCAACCAGATCTTGTCAAGCCGTACCCTACCAGCTCCGGCATCTACTTCGACGGTTTAGGTAAACTAAAAATAATTCATGGTCAACTAAACGTGGTTAGTTACATAGATATTTCCTATATAAATCCTCATCTTTCAAATCTTAACGAAATCATAGGTACAGTGAGATTTGCGTGTCAGCAAATCACCGACTATAACTGTAGGAGTATACTATCTCCACTTACAGTACGTTACAACGACGTCAAACGAGAATACGAATCCATATCTCACCTTATTTCAAAGCGTGATAAGCGCGCGGCGTGGTTTGGAGGAATAGGCACTGTTTTCAAACACATTTTCGGCACCCTCGATGAAGACGATGCATCAAAATATAACTCTGCAATAGAATCAATTCAAAATGACGAGAAAAAACTAGCAGAACTGATGAAGGAAAACATCTTAATAACCACGTCTACACTCGAATCTTATAAACAAACCATCGATAAATTAAAAATAAATGAGGAAACCTTAAAAATCGCGATAAATATACTCGTTAACCAAATCCACAATATTACCGAAATTTCTAATAAATTAATTTCCGAAGCAAAAGTCCATTCCATATTAACTAGCCTCGAAAGTTCATTGCTTACGTTATCGTTTCAACTAGAAGATTTAACTAACGCTATTTTACTATGTAGTCAAAACATCCTGCATCCTAACATACTGAGCCCGGGCCAGTTGTTCCGAGAACTTGCGAATAACAATCGACACTTACCTAAGGATACCGAAATCCCTATATCTTTAAGTTTAAATAATATCCACGTAATATTAAGTATATCCACTGTATCATGTTATTATTATAATTCTAAGTTAGTGTTTGTACTACACATCCCTTTAGTTACTATGGATGAATTCAATCTCTATCATAATTTAGCATTACCAACCCCTCACGGGAACAGTACTAACACCTTTAGTCTTATTTCACCCTCTAGTTTATATACTGCTATTTCTAAGGATAAGTTAAGTTTTTGTAACCTAGATAATTTAGATAAATGTAAGATTATTAACTCTGAGTTTTATCTGTGCGCAATACCTACGGTACTACTCTCGGGGAGCAACCCTACATGTGAAAGTGAGTTATTAACCAAAACAATTAATGTTATCCCAGTGCAGTGTGACACTAAAACAATAATAGGTGAATTAGACATTTGGAAGCCGCTAATAAACAATCAGTGGATCTTCGTACAATCTCGCCCAAATAAAATATCCGTCGACTGCAGTGATTCACAAATACGAGAAATTATAGTATCCGGAATCGGTATACTGAACCTATCATCCCAGTGCACAGTGTATACTAAGAGTACAAGACTCATCTCATCCCTCGAGACATTCAATATTAGTGTTCCTATACCTAGTTTAGATTTTAGCATTATTAATGACTCCTGTTGTCAAATAGATACTAAGTCTAATAGTTTAAGTACTATGTCTCCTATCTTACTGCAAAATATTGATTTAGACGATTTAACAGTAAATAATCAAAACAATAAACTATTTCCGGAATTAAATAAAATAATAAATCAAGAATCATTCCTCGTAAGATATGGGACACATTATACTATATTTTCCTCACTAATTTCTATTATAGTTATCTCTTTTGTACTATTTAAGTTAATTAAGATGTTTTTAAAATATAAGTCGAAGTTAAACATATCTATTGTCAATCCAACCCGTACCGACGACAACACCGATAGTCACACGCGTGAAAACTCTCCGAACCTACCGAGGTTAAGAGAAGTCGTATAAACATATTTCCACCAGGAAGTTCGGCTCTTTCCCTAACTTCCATCTTCTGCGGGAGGTTGTTATATCCACCCCATGCTAGTAAATGGGTCTACCTACCACCCCTGTGTCAGCACTTTATAACTATATAAAGGGACCCATCCGTAGAGCCCAGTCAGTCTGCAGCTCAACTCATTCAAAGTCGGTACGCGTCGGAAGTAATACCATTTTCTACTATTTCTTAAGTTTTTTCTAGTTCATATTAAAAGTTTTTTTTTAAAAACAGTGTTTAATAATCCCGTATAACAGAACGTCTGATTAAGAAGATATACAATGCGAAAGTGGAAGGATGTAGGTACCGGGGGAGACCGAGACTAATCTACCTAGACCAGATCGGTCATGTACTGAAGGAAGGTGGAGTCAAGTGTCTGCGAAACCGGCGAGCGTGTATGAAGAGAATTATGAATGTTGAGGAAGCGAGTGAAGTATGCAAAGATAGAATTCTCTGGCACTCTGTTCTCTCTGCCTACTCTGCAAGGGATATGGCGTGATGATATGTATGTATGTATGTATGTACTTATAACTCCAGAACGGCTGGACCAATTTTTATGATTTTTATGTTTTTGAGTTCGTTATTGTCGGGAATAGGATATAGGATATTAAAATATGATATAAAAAAAAACAAAAAAAAATCATTAAAAAAACATCAATTCTAAACGTTCATTTGTTGATGATATAACCGATGGCAACTGCCAGCTCACGTCATTACGTGGTACTAAGGTTTGTTTGGCAAATACCGCGAAAACTTAAAATTATAATTTGGAAAATCCAAAGGTACACGACTCATAATTTTTATATTATTTATCATTTACTATTAGTGAATGCTATAATATGCACGATAAATAAAGCGTCTTAATTATTTCATTGAGCAAAATCTGGTACTAATATTAAATAAAATTGCTAATTAAAAATAATTAATTAAAGTACGTACACATATCAGAAGTGACAATTTGGCTAACTACTCTCTCTCCCTCTCATCCTCCCCCCTCTCTCTCTCTCACCCCTCCCTCTCTCTCGCCCTCCCCCTTCCTATCTCCCTCTCACTCCCTCCCTATCTCCCTCCTTCTCCCTCCCTATCTCCCTCTATCTCTTCCCTCTGCCTCTCTCTCTCTCCCCATCCCTATCTCTCTCTCTTCCCCCCTCTCTCTCCCCCCTCTCTGCCTCTCTCTCCCCCCTCTCTGCCTCTCTCTCCCCCCTCTCTGCCTCTCTCCTTCCCTCCCCCCTCTCTCTCCCCCCTCTCTGCCTCTCTCCTTCCCTCCCCCCCTCTCTCTCTCTCTCTATCTTCTCTCTACCTTCGTGCGCTTATAATCTCAGCTCATATATGTCCCACTATTGGGCTCGCGCCTCCACCATAATGGGAGGGAAATTGACCTACTATACAACGCTGGTCAGACATGTTGGTATAGGGTTTTGTTTCAAGTTTTTCTTCTCTTACAAAGATGTTATATGCGTTTTATATTTACAATTGGAGCTTAGCTACTGGAGTTTTTTCTGAGTGCTGGAAAACTGCCGCAGTGACTCCAATACATAAAAACGGAGCCCAAAACCACCCAGATAATTACAGACCCATAGCCTTATTAAATATAGTATCTAAGCTGTTAGAGAGTATAGTGAATGCCCGTCTGGTCTCTTATTTGGCAAGGCATCAGGTAATATCTGACAGACAATTCGGTTTTCGAAGGGGCAGGTCCACTGAAGACGCTGTTACCCTCCTTGTAAACACGGTTTCATCTCATGTGGAAACAGAAAAAAAATGTCTAGCTATATTCCTAGATTTGGCAAAGGCATTCGACAGCGTCTCTGTGCACCTGCTTCTTAAGAAGTTGGAGACGCTGGGAATCTGTGGAGTGGCTCTAAAGTGGTTTGCGAACTATCTAATTAGGCGCAAACAGTTCGTAAAGGTAGGCTCCTACACCAGCAGTGATTTAGAAATTCAATATGGCATACTGCAGGGCAGTGTCCTTGGGCTCCCTTTTTTTACCATTTACATGAATGATATTGTAAATTGCACTCTAGTTGACGCAGACATCATCAGTTACGCCGACGATACTGTGATAGTTTTCCACGGTGAAACCTAGGACCTGGTACATCGCACTGCCGAAAAAGGATTAACCGACATTGCTTCATTGCTCGATAACAACCTATTAACACTAAATGCCAAGAAAACCAGATACATTGCCTTTTCAAAGACTAGTATCGGCGGCCCGAGCAATGATCTCTATTTTAAATACACTCTTGTAGCTCCGGCAAATCTCAGGACTACAATAGATGTACTTGTACCCAAATAGAGCGCACAAACTCTCTAAACTATCTAGGTGTAACAATTGATGAACACATTAATTATAAAGAACAAATCTCTTCTCTCGCTAATCGTGCAAGAAAAATGATATTCCTTGTGAAGAAACTTAGAGACTGCACGGCACCTGAAACAATGCGACAAATATATCTAGCGCTTTGTCAGTCGGTCCTTCAGTATTGCATCACGGTATGGGGAAGTGCTTGCAAAACCCAAATGATAAAAATTGAGATAGCCCAACGTGCTATATTATAAGTTATTCTGAAAAGGCCATTCAGATACTCCACGGATAGCATTTACGGTGAATTCAAAGTCCTTCGCGTAAGACAGCTTTATATTTTAAATGCTACCGTAAAAACACACAAGGTACTTTTAAACCGCGAGAACTTTGACTCCCTTACAGCACGCCGAGTATTTAGGATGCCAACTCCGAAAAGGTACTCTTCATTTGCTCGCAGAAGCCCAAAATTTTCCCAACCTAACACCTACAATAATGTGTGCAGGCACTGTGCACTCCTAAATTGTAATGCACCTAAATGTAAAAAACTGATTATAAATTGGTTACTTACCTTATCATACGAGGCGACAGAAAATCTTCTGGAACACAAATCGTCCTACCTGTGAAACTGTTTCTAACAATAATGCCACCCATACCAGTAGTTACACACACTCTCGTACATTCACACATACACAATGTATTGCACAACCTTTATGTCATCATATCCACATTGGTTGATGTCTATTTAGTTATATGTGTTTGTTTTGTCTTTTTTTAAAACTTATAACATCTTAAGTACCAAATGTTATTACGAGTTAGGATCAAATGTCTTACATACAATCAACTTGTGCTCTGAATCCCAAGATACAGGCTCTGTTGCCTAGTTTGGGAATCTTTGTTTATGTAATTTTTATGTAATGACTTTATTGGTAATAAACATTATTATTATTATATCCCTTACCTTAGTCGTCTCTTACGATCACTCACGGTTAAGATAGGGGTGGCGAATTGTATTCTTACTCCGTCACCACACGGATAACCCTCCCATGCACTTTACATTTCAAAATAAATATAGCGCGTAACAGAAAAACGTTACAATATAAAATGTCTCCCATACGTTGATAAACAAGTTTCAGTTCAAAAAGTTAGAGAAATAAAGAAAATACAATATTTTTAAGATACTGAAGTTAACAGACATGTGACAACTTTTCATTATTTTATTTATCATTTACTATTAGTCAATGCCATCAATGAAAAAGAAAAATAATTTCGTGAAATTCTCGACGCAGTACTAAACATAGCTGTTCGTTTACAATAGGCTGTATGGGATCTATTTCCTTTGCCTGTCCGAATGGACGAACAAAAAAATGTAAACCCACCCAATTTTCATAAGGTATACATACACTAATTACTAAGTAGTTTAGTTTTTTATTAATTGCAATTAAACGACAAAGAATTACCAAGCCATTTTCGTAAGGAAACCGCGCGTTGCGATTGTCAAGCTTTTAAAATAAGAAATATTTTGATACATTAATTTTTAGGGTCGTATTCTTACCAGATCCGGAATATTTTATCCGACGTCTTCGAATACTTTTTTTAATCAAACTATTTTCTTACTTTAAACAAAATAATTGCTTTTTAAAAATATCAAATACGTTTTAACGAATGTTTTTTCTTGGCATATGTATGATATTATCCTATAAGTGCAATGTGAGAAAAATACAATAATTTTTAGGTTTGAAAAGTGCTTGATTTTCATATATCGAGAGTAGAGCAAGACCTCAACGCTTCGATATGGTATTATTTTTTGGGGCAATTCTAGCTTAAGGGATCAGGTGTTTAAGGCTCAAAAACGATGTTTACGAGCAATGTGCGGAATGAAATGCACTGACAGCTGTGTGCCTAAATTTAAAACCCTAAAAGTTTTAACATTTCCCTCCTTGTATATATTGGAAGTAGCTTTATTCGTAAATAACAAAAGAAATATTTTTACGTCAGTTGCCGAAATGAGAAATGGATCTGTTAGAAGTCAGTATAAATATAACATTTATAATAAAGGGTATAATACTGCTCTGTTAAGAAAAAATATTTTCGGTATGGCTATCATTATATACAATAAAATACCGTATAATATTAAAGAGAACACAAAAAATAATTTCAAAAGAAAATTAACTTCATTACTTCTAGAAAAATGCTATTATACAATAAATGATTTTTTAAATGACATATTTTAAAACGTTGACATTGCACAGTAAACTATGATTTGACATTTTTTTCTTTTTATTGACTTACATCTATTATTAAAATTGACATTATTTAATTCAAATTTAAAATATGACATTTTCTTATACTGTTTTTCTCTATTATAATCACCAATATTCACTGCCTTTGTAATTAAAATTTTCTTAAATCTATCAATCTATTACGTAACTTATGTGTTGTAATTTTAAAATGTCTAATTATGTCACGCATGTATTTATAAAATGTTTAATATAATTTGCATGCCAGTTTCTGGCGAATCATGTAACTGCTTCCTAATACAACTGTAACACCTTAACCTGTACCATGATTTTGGCAAATAAATATTTTACTTACTTCGCTTATGAGGCATGCACAATTTGACTGGTCAGAGTTCGTTACGAATGTTACGAAGCGAGTGTTACGAATTTTTACGAATATTGTTATAATAAAACATATTATATTGTCATCAACAATGCCGCGACCAGTAAAATCAAATCGTTTCCAACAAAACCGTAACGCAGTTAGAATTCGAAACGGCACGGCAGAAGAACAAAAGTTGCACGGGAAGACCGCCGCGTTAATATGGCCCAACTCCGTGCTTCCTAATCACAAGAGTAAAGCGAGGAAGGCCGTACTGTTGACAATGCGAAATCGTCGAACAAATCTCAGAAATCAACAATTAGTTTATTTTCAACGCATATGAAGGAAAATGTCGTATAACACAAGATAATTCTTCGTCTTGCTGGCACGATATTAAAATACATCATCATCATCATTTCAGCTCATATATGTCCCACTACTGGGTTCGAGCCTCCTCCATAATGGGAGGGAAATTGATCTACTACACCACGCTGGTCAGACGTGTTGGTATAGGGTTTTGTTTCGAGTTTTCCTTCTCTCGATGATGATGATGAACTGTTAGGCGGAACGAAGTGCGCCGGGCCCGCTAGTAATTTATAAAATTGTTCTTGGTCTTTAGTAATTTTAAATATTCAGTTAATATTTTTGCAAAAATAAAAGAGGTGATTATCATCCATCCATCGGCCTATGAATATTGACTGCTGGACATACTCCTCACTAAGTAGAATAATACCAAAATCGCCACGTTTGGCAGCCGGATTGATAAATAGTGAAACAATGTACATATTTAAAGACAACCTGCACTAAAGATATAATCCTTGTATAGATGATTTTACAAACACATAATTAACAGGCACAAATTTCATCTAGACTAAGAACAACGATTTGTGGTTCGTACAAAGTATTGTCCTGCGCGGGAAACGAACCTTGAACAGAGGCACGGTGTGTCGGTATCTTAACCACTGTGCCATCTGTGAAGTCGCATTTTTAAGAGTTACTACACGGTGCATTACATACCAACAATCTTCTCCATAGTCTCAGCTTGTTTCAAAGACGCCATTTCGGCGAAAGCTTTCTTCTCCGCTTCTCTTTTTAGAAGTATTTGATCGAACGTAACTAATTCACCGCTTACGAACAAACATCTTGTCCGATACACATCTAATACTTGCTGCTGGCGCTCCAATTCTTCAAAACTCGCACAGCAAGTCACTGATGGATGGTCTGATGATATTAAAAGTACTAGAGGATCCTGAAAATATTAAGAGCCATGCTTAAGAACATGCAGAATGTACAAGCTTATGACATAAGCAGAACTGACCAGTCTACTTCCTTGTCTAAATGCTATGTAGTTGGGTTAAGAATAAATACCATCAGTCCCTTCGTTTTCATCAGTGTTTTATGAAACGAATTTTTACTTATCATCTGATTTTTTTAAATTGCCTTTGGTGGCAGAGAGCGAAGCAACCAATCTGATAGTAAGTGGCAACTGCCGTGCATGGACATCTGCAATATCACGGATATAATGAGATCCGCATACTAGTTTGAACTTTGAATCTACGGTTCACTCGCACACCGAGCGAAGCACAGTAGCAAATTGCTACTATTCATAGGTCGATTTACTGCAAAAGTACGGTTCTAACACGGACAAGCCAGTCCATTCACAACTGCAGACAGATTACTTAGTACCATTAGTGTGATTTATTTTCGATACAAGGTTAGATGTCCTAGTCAAACAATTTTAACGTTATTAAAGATAAATTTCTTGATGGATATACACTAATCTATATTCGACACTACCAGAATGGACATCAGCAAAACTGTGATAACTGATTGTTCAGCTACAAAACTGTACTGAAGGTGCTCCAAGCGGACCGCATGACCATTTGATCTCCTATTATGGATTTTGTACCCAAATTATATATTTTTTTTTTAGCCTTGATTGAAGAATATTACATAACCCAGGTGAAGATAGATGTCCGATACATATAATATTAATGTGCTACTTAGAGACATCTCCATATGGTAATAGATTAAGAATACATGGTGTCAACAACCTTTACTTTACCATGGAAGTTGTAAAAACCGACATAGGGAAATCACCAAGAAAATGGTCAACGAAGAACTCTCCTTGGTCATTCATAATAACAACTGCAATCACAACAAGTAACGCTAACCAACTTTACAGTGGCCTATGTTTGAAGGAATGATTAACACTTACAGAAGGATTGCAAAGCTTCAACAATCTCAATGACTTGCCACATAAAAGTATAAACTTAGCAAGTGATTTCAAAAACTCCGGTATGGCAACACTCTGAGTGATATGAAAACCTTTGTCCCAATATCTCTTAGATCGACAATTTACATACTGATTGTCTTTACGTATAAAGAACTCGTTAAATCTATCATCTAATTCGCCTTCAAATATATATCTTTCAATAAACCTGTAACAAAAATAATATGATGTTAATGCCTAAAGAAAATATATATTGGATATGGGTCACTTTATAAAGTAACCCATATCCAATATATATTTTCTTTTCCACTCCATTATAATGGAGAGAAAATATTGACTTCACACGGGTTGATATAGGTTTGGAAACCAGTTTTCCTTCTCTTATAATTTGAAATAAAACCACTTTTACGGATCATATGGCGTTTGTACTTGATTTTAAATTTCTTGACGTCCACGAGCACGAAGGACTGGTCCTCCCGTGACCATGAACGCTGTAAAGTGTTTGTAACATCGGGCAAATAAAAATCAAATACACACGCCATAAAAGCCGTTAAATACTTTTATTTTAAATGTGTAATATTCGCTATTTATTAATATTTAGATGTTTTCTACTTTACTAACCTTTCCTCCCCCTCCCCCGCCCTCTTGAAGAAAAGGATTAAACTATTGCACTCAAGAAATATAACCATAACTAATTGTGTTCTAACATTTCGTTCTTTTTTGCAGACCATAACATCATACTTAATGAATGACTACATAGATGCCGCCACTGTCTAAGGAGCGAACTCCCATACCGGGTGTAACGAGATCGATCCTCCTATAGTACAGTTTTATGTACTATCCACAAAGAATCATTCTAATGTAATTCATTCTAAAACGTCCCCTTACCCCCTACGTTTCGACTGAGTGGCCTCATTTATCCCATGATCATGGCTAGTGTTACAGACGAAACATCGGGTATGTATAGGTAATTATCCTAGTTATCTTTCAATATATACAGGACAGTTTTTCGTGTGGTTACGGAATAAGAATACAATCCACCACCCCTTCTCTTGCCCGTCGTAATAGGCGACTAAAGCATGCCAGCAGCAAATATTGATGCAAGAGAAGTAAAAGTCGATATAAAAATTATTCTATTCCAACGTTACTGACCAGTGCGGTATAATAAATCAATTTCCCTCCCATTATGGAGGTCAGACACCGATCGTGGGAGTTGTATGGGTTAAGATTGATATGATGATGATTATGGTGGTGATAATGATGGTGATGATACACGTGAAATCCCGTTTTGTGTGATCAATTGACCGTTCTAGTATTAGCTGCTAAAAGTGGCCAATAAAATTTTATGTTTGTATTAACATCCGCGGTACAAGAATTTATTCCTTAGTGGGGGATTGTGTCTCCTAAAGAAAATCTGCAGCGAACCTGCATGCTACGCCTAATAAGAAAAAAACCCGGTAATAAGGCAGTTGCCAACATAATAAAATACTTACTTGAAATACACCTTGCAGACAGCATAAAATGAGTTGTAGACAGTAAATATAGTATTTTTATGTGTTACCAAAGATATTTCATCGAATAAATATGACATTAGTTCTGCCCCATGTGGGATTGTGCTTTTGACATCTGAAAATTTAACTTACACTTTATAACCACAATACAATAGATAACATTACAAAAATGGCGTAGCGGTTGAGATGGCGACATCTCATGTTGAATTCCATGAGTTCAATCCCCACACAGGACAGTTCGTCTTGGGATCCACAAATGAATGTTCTCTTTATGGATATTTTTAGAGAAAAAAGATGATGAGTAATACTAGTAACATAAACTAGAGAAAACTTCAAACAAAGCCCTCTTAATAGTGGTAGGACCACTAGGAGTGTTCATAGCTTTCTGTCTACAACCGTAGGCCGGTCCGTTCAAAGTAGTACTACACTCTCGCAGAAAATCGACGTCTGAGCAGGGGCAGTGTGCTGATCTTCGTTTGGTGAGCGAGAGAACCGGAAGCCCAACTTTCTGGGTGCGTTTGTGATATTTATTGCTAGACTGCGGCTTAGACCCTGGTATCGCGGAGGTCCACAGGCGCCAGTAACATTTACCATCAGGTGAAGCTTGCTCGTTTGCCATCAAGAGCAATAAAAAAAGGCAATCCATCTGACCAGCATGATATAAGTCATTTTATTCCCAACACTGGGATGGATATAGACTGTGAAAGCTCAACACTAAGATATGACTTCTATGATATATTTAATTTATTAAATCTATAATGCCCACAGCCGACAACTCCCATAAAGTATTAAAGTTAATTTTAGTACAGTTTAATAAATAAGTTAATCCATCATCATCAACCCTATACTATTATCTCTATATACCAGGATATCTACTGCTGCATATAGTGAAATATCATAAGCGCCACGCCATCCTTGTATAGTCAGACAGATAGGCGTTCGTACACTACACTAGTGCTCCCTTAGCCAGTTTTTACGATTACCACAGCGAAGCAATGGGTGACGACATACTATATTCTTAACCCCATTAACCTATAGAGAAAACAAGTTCATTATCATCATCATCTCAAGTCATATACATCCCATTACTGCGTTCCTCGTCTGACCAGCATATAAATGTCCCTCCTACAACGCAGGAGGAACATTTATATGCTGGTCGGACGTTTGGGCAAAGAGCTATTTCGAGTTTTCCTTCTCTTGCACAAATATTATATGCGTATACCCTCTTCTCGTCTTTTACGACACCCACGGGTAAGAAAGGGAGCGGTGAATAGTATTCTTACTCCGACCTCATGGAGAAAACAAGTACATACATACATATCATTACGCCATATCCCTTGCAGGGTAGGCAGAGAGAACAGAGTGCCAGAGAACTCTATCCTTGCATACCTCACTCGCTTCCTCAACATTCATAATTCTCTTCATACACGCTCCTCGGTTTCGGAGACTCTTGACTCCACCTTCCTTCAGTACGTGACCAACCTGGTCTAGGTAGGTGAGTCTCGGTCTCCCCCGGTACCTACATCCTTCCACTTTTGCATTGTATATCTTCTTAACCAGAGGTTCGTTCGGCATTCTTTCCACATGTCCGAACCATCGGAGCATTCCCTTTCGCATCTTTACACCAATACTCTATTTCATACCTACTCGCTCTACAAGTACATACATATAAATAAATACCTTCATCAAGTTTATATATAGAAGCCACAGTTTCAATCTCATATTTGAGTGGCTCCATGTGAAACAAAATTTGTAATAATGTTGGCATACTATTTAAGTCTTCGTTACTAGCTTTAGAACAGTTCTCATAAATCTCTGTCGCAAGCAGACGAAACTCCAGTAAATATCTTCTTACCACTTCTCTTGCTGCCTAAAATAATACAAAGCTCATTATAACTGTTAATCAAAACGCAATTGTAACATGTCCAACATACCTTAGTGTCTGAAAACACAGGTCTACGACCAGTGTGTGTTACCAGTGATGACTTACGGCACGGAAACGTGGTCCCTAAATGTAGGCCTCATAACCAAGCTCAAAGTCACTCAGCGTGCTATGTAGCAGGCTATGCTCGGGATTTCTCTGCGAGATAGAATCCGAAATACGGAAATCTACAGAAGAACGAGTGTAACTAACATAGCACGAAGAATTAGCACGCTGAAGTGGCAATGGGCCGGCCACATCGCTCGAAGAACCGACAACCGCTGGGAAAGAAAGGTTCTAGAGTGGCGACCACGTACCGGACGACGCAGTGTAGGATGTGAAAAAATGGATATTGCATAACATGAAGACTTTACCTCATAAATTAATCCATTGCTATGGAAATGATCTTCTAATGATTGATTAAATGCAAACTTATAAAGACGCTTATAATAAGTGCCAACAAGTAATAATTCCGATATGTAACCCATGATATGTTCCTTTGATACACCCTCCAGTATCAAATCTTCTTTCATATAAAAACAATTTGTTTCTTGGTCGAATGGGAATGATTTTGTTTCAACTCCAACTGTAATAAAAACCATACATGACATTTATATGAGGAATTTTCTAAATAGAGATGCACTTTCTTTTGATATACAATGCGAAAGTTACTTTTAGATATATATATATATCAAATCTTCTTACATGTAAAAACAATTTGTTTCTTGGTCGAATGGGAATGATTTTGTTTCAACTCCAAGTGTAATAAAAACCATACATGACATTTATATGAGGAATTTTCTAAATAGAGATGCACTTACTTTTAGATTTACAATGCAAAAGTGGAAGGATGTAGGTACCGGGGGAGACCGAGACTCACCTACCTAGACCAGATCGGTCATGTACTGAAGGAAGGTGGAGTCAAGAGTCTCCGAAACCGGCGAGCAAGTATGAAGAGAATTATGAATGTTGAGGAAGCGAGTGAAGTATGCAAAGATAGAGTTCTCTGGCACTCTGTTCTTTCTGCCTACCCTGCAAGGGATATGGCGTGATGATATGTATGTATGTACTTTCTTTTTCCCCTGTTTCAGCCCTCGCTTGTACCACTTAAAGGGTTGAATCTCCTCTAACAAGGAATGCAAATTGTCCTGCTATATCATAACAGCCACATAGATAGGCATAGTGTTTTATTACAAGATTTCCTTCTTGTAGCGATATTATCGTAATCGCCAAATCACTTACGTGTGATGACTGTGGCATTATTCACGCTTGAGAAGTTCTACGTTCAACCATAGACCTAGTTAGGGTGATGGATTACTTTTACTTAGTCACTACACGCGTAGCGCGATGAGATCTATAAATTTTAATAGTGGTAGGACCACGCTGTTGACAGTTATCTGTCTACAGCCACGGGCCCGTCCGTCCGGGGTAGTACCACACTCTCGCAGAAATTCGAAGTCTGAGTAATGGCAATGTGCTATTGCGCTTCATTCGGTGAGCGAGAGAGCCGGAAGCCCATGAATAGTGAACCTATGCCGACTGAATAGTGAACCTATGGCGACTGAATAGTGAACCTGACATTACGTAAGTTATTATAATGAAAATTACTAATTTTGGTCAAAACTGTAATAAATTATTAATAAGATTAATGCTATTGCAGTGAGTTAATGATACTTGTGGTAAGAAGATTGTAATAAAAGATATTTTCAGAATAAACGTTAAAAGTTATATTTGATCAATAGGACCTTTTCTTGCAAAAACTCTTATTATGGGGCAGGGGGAAGTAATCGCAATCTTATGACGTCTTACGATAAGGGGGGTGGGGGGCGCGCAAATCATTCTTCAAAATCCCTTACGTAATTTATGACAGGCCTCTAAGTGGATTTACAGAAGATGATAAAATCAAGAAATTTTTAACAGCCCGCTCGGAAGTTTGAACTTATACTCAGTAAACCACTCTTCCATAATCGCGTGGAACTAAAAAGTTATGTATTTATTACATGACACAAAACCGTATTTCAAAAGGATTCCTATTATGCATGCCTAATATCATTTTTTTTTAAAGGTTAAGTTGGTAATGGTTTATTTCTACCTTGTCACAAATTAACGACAAAAATCTCATCCAGGATCAAAACAACAATTTATGGTTTGCACAAATTATTGTTCTACATGGGAAGGGAACCCACTGTATTTGGCATGGTCGGTATCTTAATCAATATATATGATAGGTGCAAATGCAAAAAAAAAACTATTTACTTACTTATTAAATACATGATATGTCTAATGAATTGTTTTTCAGGTATAACATCCAAGTCAGATAATGTACCAGCATAAATTTCTCGCCATAGGCACATTTCTCTAGATGATGAGTTTATTAATCGTCTCTCCTCGATCTTTGGCAATTTAGCTGCAACAAAATATCAACTTTATTTTTTCTTAATTTTAACTAATTCCTAGAACGTTATTATAGGTTCTCAACTACGGGGAATTATTTATTCCCAAATTAAAACATACATTAATCACTATAATCGATTCTAATATAAATCCAAAAGCATTCAACATAAGCTTAAGAACTGCGTGGCCTGGGCACTCATTGAACCATCGGTGTCGATCTGACGCTGCCAGCCGTCGCTAGGGCAATGGCTGACAGCGCCAGGAAGGTCGTCTCGCGGAAGGAGGTAGCGGAGCAGGTCTGAGAAGAAGTCCTCTACGCTACGACGACACTCTCCGCCGCTGACGTATTGGGAAGCGCCGGCGCGAGATGCAGATAGCATCTGATGTCGCTATACCCGCGGTCGTAGATGGCTGGATCAAAGTTTATTTCACCATCCGTAGTAAGGATTACCACGCGAGGGAGACTCATTGACAGCGAAAATTCCCTAGGTTCGGCTCCTAAGCTGCGTCGTCCGATACGTAGTCGCCACTCGAGAACCTTTCTACCCCAGCGTTTGTCGGTTCGTCGAGCGATGTAGCCTGCCCATTTCCACTTCAGCGTGCTAATTCTTCGTGCTATGTGAGTTACACCCGTTCTTCTGCGCATTTCCGTATTTCGGATTCTATCTCGCAGAGAAATCCCGAGCATGGCCCGCTCCATAGCACGCTGAGCGACTTTGAGCTGGTTATGAGGCCTACATTTACGGACCACATTTTCATTGCGTTTCTACATATATTCCGTTTATATACATATACCAAAAAAATTAAAAAGAATCACGAGAATGAGTTGAGAAATAAGACCTGTAGAGGAGAACATCTATACATTCACACATTTGGCAAGCTGAAATGATGTTGCTTTGTTCGCGCTTGTTCGATTAATAAACAATAAAACAGTCAAAAGTATTCAAATAATTACAAGTAATGTTATACTTGGAGACAGTGTCTCACGCTTAGATCGCATACAAAGACATATACTTTTGAGTATATGGGAAATTTTATAACTTAAAAAACTTACAAGCAATATCCCATATGTCTTCTGGAATGTCTTTGTCGACTTGCGTGGCTAACTCCCAAATATCTACGGATTCATCATCTGGTTTAGCTCTATATACTTCTTTTACATCTGTGTTTATAGTTGTACTTGGAAATGATATCTGCAATACAACAATAGAGCAATTTTCATTAAAAAAATTATATTGGTTGCCACCTACTGTGATATAGGAACCAGTCTAACTAGGATGATTACAAATCGAACATCCTAAAGGCGACTAGGACACTAAAAAGATAACCGCTTTATACACAGAGTGCACTCTTTTTTTTTCAAATTGTTTTCAAAGTATTATTTGCATTATATATATTTTAATTTAGTCCAACCAGGACCAGGACTTATCGGATATGTTTTCCACATGCTAATTGAAAGCAGTCAGGCACTACCTCAGCTGTTCTGATTTTTGGGTCAATAAAAAATCATAATATACTTAGTTAGAACTATTTACAGAATGGGTTATACTATTATATATTATACTTTTGCAGTGTACAAAAACATCGATATATATGTACTACGTACTAGATTTCGCGTTCCGAACACTTGCTTTGTTCGACTAAGCTGTACTGCAATCCGTACACCCAGGGTTGGATTTCGTACCATAATTATAGTATTTGTACTACAATTTCATACTTCGTACTATATACTATTCATATCTAACGATAGTACGAAAAAATACTATAATTTCAATACCTTGCATATACAACTAAAATAAGTAGTATTTAAATATAACCAGTGGCGTGCATTATGTTCAGCAATACCACCGAAAAGTGAACCTTACCAAGACCAAGATAAGGAACAAACTGCCAACACAATCCATAGACGCCATCTAATGACGCTGTCAAAGATAGTAGCAAAAGTGGGAATTGTACTGATTTTATTTCTACTGAGGATATGTTAATAAGATTAAATTCTAAGATTTCTGAGAATAAAATTAATATTGAAGAACTGATAAACTTGGAAGAGGACTAAATTTTGTATAAACTCCTGTTGATTTATTGTTTAGGTATTTTTAATTCAAAATAATAAAGTGTACTATAATTTTTTACAAATACTATCTTTTTAAATTTTTTATACTATCGTTTTCAGCTTACCCAAATCCAACCCTGCGTACACCTCACTTTAGTGTGACTGCGACCATCATGGACTGTAGGTGTATACAGAGCAGCGTTGTTAATACGATAATTCGAATAATACCAATCAAAACTTGCACATGTGGATGTGAAAAAATTCTTTATTTAACTAAGTAAAATGTTTAGTTGTTAAAGTGCACAAATAGGTAATAATATCGAATTAGCACAATAAAAAAAAATATTCTACATTTAAATGTCACGCCATCTTTGATTATAGACTAAAGCCCGCAGATGTTCAATTACACTGGTTGGAGGTAAAAATGTGTGACTAAACACAGATTTTATATTTTTTTTATATTCTTTGCCCTTTAGTTTGTGTTATCAGTTGATACTTATTTGTCAAAGATCAAACAGGTTGGTATAGGGTTCTGTTTCGAGTTTTCCTTCTCTTGATAGTATAGTAGTATATGCATATTATATCGTTTAAAGGCGACCTTTTACGATATCTACGACCAAGACAGGTAGTGATGAATTGTATTCTTATTCCGTCATCACACGGATATTCAAAACTATTGCCGTATGTTAAAGCAAAGTTTATATAAACATATAATAGTTCATTTTCTTTTATAATTTGCTATTATTTTTATTTATTTAACTACTGAATAATACACTTTGAAATAGAGTATGCTGTATGAGTTCTAATGAATGTTTGTAGGTACAAAAACTGTGTCACTTCTGCGGTGTAACATCTATAATAACACACTTTGTTACATAACGTTGAACGAAACGCGTAAGTGCTCATGAAATGCCTACATCTTACGACGTTTTGGTCGCGAGAAAATTACAACTATAAAGCGATCTAGCGCTGTGTGCTTCAATGTTCGCGTTAGATTGCCTATTTATTCTTTTAGCGCTGCAGCGGACTTTAGTTTAACTGTTACCAAAATGGAACAAAATATTTATTCGGGATAGCTTCTCTATACATATAACTCTATGTACAAAAACGATTTTGTTTTCTTAGCTCTATGGGAAGCATAACTATGCTGCAAAAATATACGGCTTCTTGGTCGGTCGGCCTCAAATGCAGTGTCGTAACTATACAAATGTTGGTTGGTATACCAATCATCATTAACACTCCTTTAATCTTCATGTAGCAGCAAGCAAAATGGCTTGGTACATTCCTACAGACTTGAAATTTGGTATGAATGTTTTTTTCTGCCCTGTAGAGGTCAAATGATTACAGATTTTACAAATATCCGTTCCCAAAGGGAAATGCGAAGGTGTTAACCTAAAAAAATCCTTATTTTCTTAATAAAAGTCCTACACACTTGTATTTCGGTAGGCATATTTGTGTTTCGATACAGAGGTAAACTAAGAACGGCTTTTTAAAAATTTCACCCCTAAAAGGAATTGCGTAGGTGTTAACCCAAAAATCTACATTTTCCCATACTGCTCCTACAGACTTGGAATTTGGTGTGGACTTTCTTTCTGCCCTGTAAAGCCCAGACGAAGTAGGATTAAAAAAATTCATTCTCAGAAAGGAATTCTATATCACGAAAATAAACTACATAACTGAACTGACGTAACCGAAGCTAAGCGAGGGCGGTTCGCGATATTATAATTAAGAAAAGTAACAATATTCTAATGGCAGATTCCTCTCCATGTGGTTACAAATTAAATATGCAATTTCATCACCCTCTCCTTTCCAACTTGCATTGTAAGACTCGATGGCATCAAGTGTATGCAAATAATAATAATGCAAACTCGAAGGTAATGAACAACCCCTTTTTTTTTAAACTCAAAGGTACTCCCTACCTATCTAAGTAGAATTATATAAAGGTCTAATTGCCTAGATCTGAAAGAGGCTTGTGGTCAACTGTGAGTCCATGTGGAATGGCAGAAATTATATACCTATTTAGAATACTAAAACATAAATGTTTAAAGGCCTTAGATATCACATGTAGTGTCACAAAATTATAATTGTTTTAGTTTAGCTTAATATAAACAAATAAATTACCTCTATGACAGTAGTAGATGTGGGTATCTTCAAGTCTCTTGGTGCTGTCAATCTTGGGTAATTGAGCATGGAGCTTTTTGAGTAGGGTGATGAGTGTGATGATGTCATAGATGGCATTGACATTGGGCTGAGAAAAGTCCTCACATCACTCTGCTGTCCTTGTGCTTGTAAGTTTGTTGAGTTAATTAAAACTGTTTATATTTAAAAACAAGTTACAATCAGCTAAAATTATGATTCATATTTAAGATCATATTATATACTTATAGGCACATACATATATTTGTGCAAACATATTATATGTATGAATGAACTAGCTAGCTAGCTAACCCAACACATGCTGTTCTGTACAAATCATAAATAATAATAGAATTCTTTGGAATCAATCACATATTGGCACCAATTGTAAATCATAACTATTCTTGGATCCACCTGAACACACCACAATTTTTTTTTCATTCACATACAAACATACAGAAGAATTTTATATGTACTCATATGATATGTATAAATTAGATCAGTTGTCAGTTACACATACAATGCTTTTTTATCTTATGCAAAAGGGTTTGTGAACATTCATCCTGAAAGTAAAGCAACTGGTGCAACGGTAGTGCACTAGCAATTAGTGCAATTATAGCCCACTAGCAACTATAATAGACAACTGCAGGACAGAGTACACTCCAGAGTATATTTTATGCGTATATGTTTTTGATAACAAGAATATTGTTTCAAGTTATATGCTAGAACAATCCAATTAAAAAAAAACATGATATGAAAATTCAATTACTTTTAACTCTGAATGCTGTTGAAATATTTGCCATGATTAATTTAAATTACTTTATTTTACTCTGAATAATTTTCACTATATACTACACCCGATTGCAACCACAATAGATAAATGTTTCACCTTGACTTACTTTCTTGTGAATTTCATAGAAACGGAATTAACAGGAGGATGGTCAGCAGTACTCTTATAGGAATCTCAGCTGGTATATACCAGCTACATTCACCAAACCTCCTGTCGAGTATGACAATGCCCAAGCAGCATGCCGAAAATAATAATTATTGCATTATCCTAAACTAGAGCAGACGTGGACAAACAAATGAATGGATGAAGTTTTGTATCAAATTAAAAAAAAAATACATAAACCCAACATACATGAACGGGAGTCAAAATCCTCCACGGTATATTCTGTGTAACTTTGAGACTTATGTTTGTACAAAGCAATATCGTCACGCTTTAAAGAGAAGGGAAGGTCAAAAATGTGGGATGGATAGTAGGAATATGGTTGTGACGAGCCAAATACTTCTCTTTTGGGCTTTGGTAACATCTCTTCTAAAAGACCAAATGTACATGGATTCTGAAAGCACAATATTATTTTACTTTAGATTAATTTGATACAAATATGAATTATAATTTTTATTCACAAATCAACATCATCATCATTCTCCTACTCTTATCCCAATTACTTGGGGTTGATACAATATGTACTCTTTTTTCATAGTACATATTGGCAATAGTTTTATGACCGGCCGCCTACCAGACGTCAACCCACTTTGGGAATGTAATCATTGACCAGACGGCATCAGCTGGAGTTGGCCCAGGTCGTTATAAGGCTCTTAGTCGGCTTTTACGACATTCATGAGCAAAGTACCTAAGGGTTGGTAGCATTTGTAGCCGCTACCACACATCAATTGTTATTCACAAATGTATATGTTAAAACATATCTTATTTATAATTTCGATTTTTTTTAAATAAATTATCAATGTCTTGACCAAAATCATTTTTTATATTTGAATCAACACCGCCTAAGAAAATATCAATATAATATGTAAATATATCTTACATCAGGTTCATGATAATAGTAACATTAATTCAATACTATAAAACTGGAGTCCCTAATTCAATTCAACATTTTGGTTGTTAAGTCAATAAATATTATAGCCCCAGGTCAGTGAGTATTACAGAAAAAAATTAAATAAAAAATTGTCTGTTGTGTGATCAATATTGTTGATTAGCAACACACTTACCTGAAATAGCTCGGATGATAGATCCTCTTTGACTGTGTTACTAACACTAATTAAAAATTTTATTACATTAAGTATATCTCCCATTTTATCACCAAAATCAGTTTGACGAAGACTACTTATTATTTGTTTTAACTCTAAAGATCTTTTGAACTCTGCAACGTTTTTAACATTTTGTTGATAGATAAAGTAATATGACAAGAGATCGGCTATTGGCTCTCCTTTAAAGGATGAAATTTCTTTACAGCATTTCTTCAGTATGATCTCATATGCACTAGCACGCATTTTTATCATTAACTGCTTCTGCGATATTCGGTTCTGGTTGCAGTTGCAATATTTACTAGCGGTTTTCTTACATAAATTTGTGATTACATTGTAAACTCCAAAATTATCAGGATATGATTTTGTAGAATTTACAGCCATGTTTACAGAATTCTTCAAGAACACAAGAGAAGACTAAGTTACCAATGAATAGCTTTTACGACTATCTTTCCTTTTACTTATGATATCATCACAGAATATTAATTAACTTTAAATTAGGAAACGGCAGAACTATGAAACTTTCAATCACAACTTATTATTTACATTATGAACTCTACTCCATAATCATATTTACACCTTCAACAATAGAAGGGCAAAGAAAATGCACAAGGAATTTAATAAAACAATGCCATCTATTAAAAAACTCTATAAACTAATAATTGAGAATCAAATTTCAGACTGATAGATTTTTTTAGACTTTATAACTTGGTTACTAAAACCTTTAAGCCAAATCTTTGGTTATAAATTAACTTCATTTATGCTAGGGCCGCACCTGCGTGTATCATCCTGAAGTAATATGTGGCGAAGCTTCGTACGTTTTGTACACTAAAAGTTATCGCGATAATACTGTGGTCACATTAGCGACTTCGATATTTTACACGAAGTATCGTGCAATAATTAAAGATGGCCGAAATAATTTTCATGCTTTTAACTATGGATGACGAGTTGCTTTACTTTTACAGCTATATTATGCTAATAATTACATAATGATTTTTTCGGGTCCCTTCATGGGTTCCGCTTCATAATGGTGTAAAAATTCTAACACCATTTCATCGCTCCATTCCATATTTATTGATTAACTGGAGATCCTCGAACGCGTCTAAACACATCGAAAATTTCCGCCGAATGAAAAGCGCGCTGAATTCCTTTGACTTATCGCCCAATCGATAACGCACACGAAGCTCGAATGTTCGTGACGATAGCCAATAATGACCGGTCACATCTGCGTGTATCGTCTCATTGCACGAAGCTTCGTGACGATACACTCAGGTGCAGCCCTAGCATAAGTCAAATCGTTGCCTTCAACAAAGCCATGGCCACACTGTAAAAGGTACATACATACCATCACGCCATGTCCCTTGCAGGGTAAGCAGAGAGAACAGAGTGCCAGATAACTCTATCCTTGCATACTTCACTCGCATACTCAACATTCATAATTCTCTTCATACACGCTCGCCGGTTTTGGTGACTCTTGACTCCACCTTCCTTCAGTACATGACCGATCTGGTCAAGGTAGGTTAGTCTCGGTCTCCCCCGGTACCTACATCCTTTCACTTTCGCATTGTATATCTTCTTAAGGGTGTAGATCGTGAAAATCACCGAAAAGAGTGTTACGATTTTTCATATTTAACCTATTTACATATGATTGATATCAATGATAATTTGTATATATTACAATCAAAGACCAATAAGTATGTTCATGCTCAGAGATGCGATTTATTTGAAATACTTCTATTTAAAATGCAAATACAAAATGCAAAATACCTATTTTGTATTTTGCATTTAAATGCCTTTTAGTAAAAAGTATTTTGTATTTTATTTGAAATACCTTTCGAGAGGTATTTTGCATTTTTAATATTCATTTCAAAATGCAAAATACTTTGTGATTAAGTTTACCAACAATATCAGTCAAACAAAATGAAATGAACAAATGACGCTTGTATTGCCGAATTTGACCGATAGAGGCACCTGCTAGCCATGCGCGCCCTTTTTTATTTGATTTGATTACCTACTTTTATGATATTGAAGTGTTGTTGTTATCCCTACAATAATGAAACGGCTATGTACTGTACTACAACAAGATAAGAGAAAAGAAAAGTGAATCGAAATAAATGGCCACACAATTCACAAAATGGAGCCATGGTTCTCTTTTCGTTAGTCTAGTTTTTTACATTATTTTAAGTGAGTATTATTATTATTAATAACATAACAGAATTTACTGATATGCGTACTGATAAATATGACCAAAATGTCATGCATAAAGTTCCATGTTATTAGACGTTTTTGTTTGGCTCGGCATTGTGTCTCTATTTCTAATGCTAGGGCCGCACCTGCGTGTATCGTCCCGAAGTAATTTGTGGCGAAGCTTCGTACGTTTGGTACACTAAAAATTATCGCGATAAAACTGTGGTCACATTAGCGACTTCGGTATTTTACACGAAGTATCGTGCAATAATTAAAGATGGCCGAAATCATTTTCATGCATTTAACTATGGATGACGAATTGCTTTACTATTACAGCTATATTAAGATAATAATTACATAATGATATTTTTGGATCCCTTTATGGGTTCCGCTTCATAATGGTGTATAAATTCTAACACCATTTCATCACCCCACTCAATACAGGGTGGAAGGGGACCGCTCCCGAAAATAAAGACAGGTGACTCTCCTAGTCCTACTTGTAATGATAGGCTAGAAAAGAAATCGATTAGGATGAAAAAAATTTTTTTTTCCATTTTCTACACTCTATCATATTAAGACAGTGCTTAACGATAATTCCTTGAAAAATACGTAAATTTACTCAGATGAGAAAATACGCAATGTATTCAAATTTCAATATCACATGTGAGAGAGTTCAATAAACCCGCGCCCCGCTAGACGTTTGTAGGTATCATGCGTCTAGGTACGCGCCTTACACACTTGCGAACTCCTTCCATGTATGTATATCAATACTGATTAACGTTACAATAATTATTAACGTAATCGGTTCTAATAACAATAAAATTCACTATAATTTCAATATTAAAAAAATACCTATTCGTTCAGAACTAATTTAATAAAAAGTACGACTAAACTATCTACTTACCTAAATCCTCCGCGGCCTTATGAGATGTGGCTCAAATTGTGCCCCATTCATTTCGAGGCAGATTTGTGCTTGCCGTTGCGTCTCCTCATGCAGAAAAGTCGTCATTGTGGGGTCTTCGATACAGTCCGCACGTAATTTGTCAAAAACATCCACGATCCTTTGTCGCATTTCGTTAGCATTATTACACTCACTATTAAAAACCCTTTCTTTGACATATCCCCATAGAAAGAAGTCCATCGGGGTGAGGTCGGGCGAGCGAGGGGGCCAAGCGTGAGGTCCTAGTCTACCCATCCAGCGATTATCAAAGAGCTCGGTGAGACGCTCACGGACAGATCTCGCCCATACGTTAGCTGACCATCGGGTTTGATGCCCGGTCACACGAACCGCATGCGGATTCATCTCGGCATAAATGTGTGTATTCCTTCTGATCCACAGTCAGTTTCTGGTAAATGTCGACTCGTCCGTCCAGATCACGTGCTCAATGAAACCAGGCAAATTTTATTGCTGTTCTAATATCCAGCGGCAGAACGCTCGCCGGCGGTCGTGATATCCGACTACTAAAGCTTGTACTTTGTGCAGTTTGTATGGGCGTATTCGATTACGCTTTAGTACCTTATGTACTGTCCAGTGTGACACACTTGTTCTATCCCGATGCGGTAACAGCATAGCGACACTTCGTGTGCCTAGGTTTGGATTCTGGTGAGCGACATCTAAAATGCGCTCCTCAGACTAAAAACTCGTTGGATTTCCGCCTCCTGATGCTATTGGTCGATTTTCCAAAACTTTTTGAAATGCTGCCGTTATCAAATGGGAGTCAGTTGGATGTCGAGCGGTCGGAAATCGCTCTCGGTAAATTTGGAATGCACACGAGGCATTCCCGCGAGCTTCTCCAAGGCACATTAGCATATTGCCGTATTCATGAGCACTATAAACGTATGCATTAGGTATTATTATAATAAAAAGAACACAAAATTAAGAAGAAAAACAAAAAGTTACAATACAACAGTTTAATTAGTAAACCGATTAAACAAATATCTGTCAGTCACGGACACGTGACAGTCAATACGAGACTGGTTCATAATTTCATATTTTAGAAATAAATAATTAATACCTAATAATAAATCCCGCCAAAATAACTGCCTACCGTCCCGCTCGCGCCCAGCAACTAGGTATAATATATATATATTGTACCTACCTATGTATATTGTACCTACTTTGAAGTTTTACGCAGACCGATAGACCGTAATACAAGTAGGTAGGTATTGAAGCTATCATATTTTAAAATATCATATTTTACAAGAGTGAAAAATTTAATTGTATTGAATAATTTAATTCATTCATTCATTGCAACTATGTACCATGGTCAGTGGCGTAGCTAGCATGGGTGGCACCCGGGGCGGATATTGTAGGTGACACCCTTTTTTAGGTGGCACTCCTATTTTTAGGTGACACCCCTATTTTTTTGGTGACACTCCATTTTTTTATATATCACCCCCTTTTTTTGGGGATGGGCTACGGTCGGCGCACTCCTCGCACCACTCCGTCCGGGGCGACAAAGGGGCGTAAGCACGCACACCCCTTAACCCACCCGTGAACCTCACTTTCGTCGTTGGATCGGCCATCGAGCAGCGTGAACTTGTCGTCAGTGGCCGGCGCTACGAAATACCGCCTTAGGGGTACCCTCTCCTTGAGCGACGTACCCCGTTTTAGGCACCGTAGGCGTGGGTTCAAATCTCACCACCGTCAAACTCTTTTTGCAATTTATTTTTGCAAAATTTATTTATAATAATTTAATAACATTATAAATAAAACAGTTTAAAAACGTGTACTTTAAATGTTTTAATAAAGTAGTAGTTTTAATAAATAGGTGTAACTTGAATTAATATCAAAGAAAAAAAACTTGATTCATATAAAAAAATACTGCATAAATAAAAAATAAATAAATAATTATAATTGCATAAGTTGATAAAAAATGCTATGCAATAGCTTTACCGCGGCAGTCCCCGAGTGCGACACGTATTTTTAACTACTAACCCTCGCAACCTTGAGACCACCGTGGAAACACTGTGTTTGTGGAAACACCGTGTAATCTGTGCAGTTTCCACGGTGGATTTGTTCCATTTTTCCACCGTGTGTCCACAGTAGTTTTTCGCTGCACCCACGGCGTTTACATCAAAACATAATAATACAATATAATAGATAATATATAATAGATAATATATAATAGATAATGAAAGAAGTTAGTTTGAAAAGAAAATCTGAGTGAATGTCCCGTGACAATTAAAAACTACGTATAAACAATATAACTTAACGTGTACAATGAAATAACAAATAAAACCAAAAAATCTTAAACAGTTAAAATATAGACATAATTCATCAATATTTCTGTACAACAAAATAATAAAGTGAAAAAGTGATGCCAACCAAATTCTAATACATAACGGTCAAAACAATAACATCTTACTTTATACTAAAAATTTATTTGCATCAAATAGTCACTAATTTCGTTTTCTTACATAATGTTCCTGTGGCGTTAGGGTAGACGAATCTAATTTTGATTACCCGTTAAAATGAACGGTCGTGGTTTCGAATCCTGGCTCTCTGAGACAACGTAATTTTTAGAAATTTGTTTACAAAGATATAGAAGAAATTGTTCCATTTTGCCACCGTGTTTCCACAGTACAAGTAGTGGTAACATGCGGATCCATCGTGTACAAATGGAACAAATCCACGGTGATTCCACGGAGGTCTCAAGGTTGCGAGGGAAGTGAGTAAAAAAATACTTCACTCAAATACCTCGTTTTTTTTTCAAGAATCGGCTATATTATCTCTTTTGAAACCATTTTTTTATACCAAAATTATGGTTAATAACTTAATAATAAATACTTTGCATTAAATACACGGTCACGAAAGAAAAAGAAATGTGGAAATGAATGCGGTCGGAAACAAAAGAAATTCCCCAAGCCCACAGGTGACGAGCAATCTCTATATCTCTGCAATCCAGGGAATCCCCTGACTCCTGACTAGCGACAGTTATGCGTGAAGCGTGGATATATATATATATATATTGGGGGAATCACCGATTGTGTGTACACTGAAAGTAGGCATCTACATAATTTATATATAAATTATTTTATTAGTGGCGGTTATGCAAACTGCCACAGTTTTACGGTTTTTTATAGGTGGTAGTTATAGACCTGATATTCACCCACCGAGGGGTGACATCCGGTGCGGACCGACCCCACCGCCCCCCCTTAGCTACGCCACTGACCATGATCGGTTCTACTTTTTTCTTTTAAGTCCCACTAATGAGGTAGAGCCTCTTTATTTAGCGTGGCGGGTGAGACCATTCCATAGACAGACGCCAAAAAAAAAACCGGAGGTGTCAAGGGACACCCGGATGGAACGAAGTTCTATTTTAATTATATAATTTTTTTCTGCCTTAAGCGATTTTTATCGTTATATTTTAGCCAATTTGCAAAATATCTTTATAAATTATAGCCTATGTGTTATTCTGATGTGCAAGCTATATTACTATAAATTTCATCAAAATCCATTCAGTAGTTTTTACGTGAAAGAGCAACAAACATGTTCACATCCATACTTTATTACAAACTTTCACGTTTATAATATTAATAATAGGATATACAATTCCACTAGACTACCATAACTTTTCGGCCCCGAGCTCGAACGCGAGCCGGCCACGCGGCCCGGTCACGGGCGAAAATAATTTCGTTGCGCATTATTTTGATTTTGCTATATCTCTTAAGGTATTGATTTAATTTGCATGGTCTGAAGGAAAAAAAATATCTTCATGAAATGCTCAAGCCAACTAATGTATTTAAAATGATAAGGATTAATACAGTATTTGTGTAAATAGCTTTTCAATTACCGTTTTATAATAGAACATTTTTTAAAGTATTAAAATGGATATAGTATGTTATCCTTAAGAGATAGATATATACCATCGCGGACTTTTTTGTAGGCCTTTTTAAGCTGTATAATACTGTAGTACTTTATTTTGATCTATTTCGTAGGGTTCAGCCAGCGTTTGCAATGTAAGCGCAAAATAATGTGTTTATTTACGACATCACATTAGAAACCTCTAAAATTATCAGTGTTTCTCTAGTACATTATGCATATATTATACATATAAACCTTCCTCTTGAATCACTCTATCTATAAAAAAAATCGTCGCGACACCACACTGTTCAATGCGAAATAGAAATGAAAATATCTGGCTTGCTTTCTATAAGAGAACCGACGAGCGACGCCGCACAGCTTACAATAGCTTACTATAGCAAAAAGTGTCGTGACAACTTTTCGTAAGAATTTTTTCCGTCTAGCCCCCTTTCACAACGCGCGATAAGGAACTTCGTTCCAAAAAACAATTCTATGAATAGATAGCCTGATGAGTTACTTCTGTTTTCCTTCGTGTATTTATGCTAAAATAGAACAAAAGATAAGAATGAATGTGAAACAAGAATAAACTGATGGATTGAAACTTACGCAACGGGAATAGAACTCGGGACTTTGGACCTGGTGACACCATCTAAGCTGGTATTTACGGTACTCGTCCAGATGAAAAAATACGTGCAAGTTTTAATGTAGTTTCCGATGCCAATTTTTATTTTTTATTTTTAATACACCACCTTGCATTAAGGAAATAATTCTTGAATTGCGGGGAACTTAACAAAATGCAATTAACGCAGAGATATTACACCCAGACTCTGAACAACACTGTGTATCGCATAAAGTTTGTCCTGCGTAGGAATCGAACCCATAGCACTGGCACGGAAGGTCGGTATGTCAACCACTACGCCATCTGGAGTCAAAGTTTTTTGCGAACTGCAAAGCTATAGGAATCTGTCGTTATGTAACCTATTTCAATTGTTGTTTGTACCTACTTACTTCCTATTAAATAAATTCATAGGTAGTTCTGAATGGATAAGTAAATAATTTTAATTTGAGCCGGATCACATAAGGTCGCGGACGATTTAGGTAAGTAGATAGTTTCATATGTACTTTTTAATAAATTAGTTCTGAACGGATAGGTATTTTTTTTTAAATTGCTTTTTAATTCATTGGTGGCAAACGAGCAAGCAGCACACCTGATGGTAAGTGTTACTGCCACCCACAGACCTTTGCAATGCCGAGGGTATCACTAGGCCGCTGCCTACCAATACAAACCCATCCACTTAGGCTTCCGGCTCTCTCGGTCACCGAACGAAGTGCAACAGCACATTGCTATTGCTCAGACGTCGATCTTCTGCGAGAGTGTGATACTACCCCGGACGGATCGGCCCACGGCCCTAGACAAGAAACTGTCAACAGCGTGGTCCTACCACTAAAGAATTAATATTGAAATTATCGTGAATTTTATTGTTATTAGAACCGATTACGTTAATCATTATTGTAACGTTAAACAGTATTGATATACATACATGGAAGGCATGGAAGCGAGTTCACAAGATTGTGTAAACACTTTTAAAGCGTGTACCTATTACTTGCCGACGCCGCAGGCCCGTTTATACCTACTGCCACTAGCGGCGCACACCGGTCGATCACCTCTCGAACAGCTGATTTGAAATTTGAATACATTGCGTATTTTCTCATCTGAGTAAATTTACGTATTTTATAAGGAATTATCGTTACACAGCACTGTCCTAATATGATACAGTGTAAAAAATCTAAAAAAATGTTGTAAAAATATTTTTTTTTTCATCCAAATCGATTTTTTTTCTAGCCTATCATTACAAGTAGGACTAGGAGAGTCACCTGTCTTTGTTTTCGGGAGCGGTCCCCTTCCACCCTGTATTTATTGATTAACTGGAGATCCTCGAACGCGTCTAAACACAACGAAAATTTTCCCCGAAATGAAAAACGCTAGTCTGACCACAGAGCGCGATATATTAGCGCGCTAAAACCCTTTGACTTATCGCCACCTAAGCGATATTGCACACGAAGCCCGAATGTTCACGACGATAGCCAATAATGAGCGGTCACATCTGCGTGTATCGTCTTATTGCACGAAGCTTCGTGACGATACACGCAGGTGCGGCCCTAGCATAATGATAAATACCTAAAATAAATAAATATTTCTGAGACTTGGTCAAAAGGTATTTTATTTTGAAAAAGTATTTTGAAAATACCACATACCTATTTTGCATTTAGCATTTGAAATACAAAACGCAAAACTATTTGGTATTTTGCATTTGAAATAGTAAATCTGAAAAGTATTTTGCATTTTGTATTTAAATGCTTTTTTAAAACCATTTTGTACATCTCTGTTCATGCTTATATTAAACTCTTAAACCTAATGGTTGTTATATAATAAACGTCAACAAACGCACAAAATTGAGTAAAAATGCAAAAACATGACTTCGTATTTTAAAGATTTAAGCCCATAAATCAACACAAATTGATAAAAAGAAACACTTTTTGAACACTGAAGAAACCAATAAGTATAGCTGTATACTTCTTTTTATACCTTTACAAACAAAGACTTCCTCTTTTAAAGCCCTAAAATCTAGATATATTTTAAGGTAAATTTTTCATACACAAATGTATGGGATAAAGCGTTCGTTTCATTCGTGCAATCTCGGTGGTCACTAACGGCAGTTCCTTTCTGTAAGTGAACGCGACACCACGCTTGTCGGCTGCAGACAGCAGAATTACGTATTGTGAATTTGTGTTTTTTGTAAAAAACTGTAAGTATAACATTTTTATAATTAATTTATTTTCAGTTAGTAGAAAGTATCGATATAATGAATGTCTGAAAGAAAACCATGATGGAACTAGATATAAATCGTAAAAAATACAATATCTACACTAATAGGTATTATAAAGAGGAAAGATTTGGGTTTTTGTATGAAACGAATAAACTCAAAAAGTACTGGACCGATAATTCTTTTATCATTCGAAAGCTACATTATCACTGAGTAACATAGGCTATTTTTTTCGCAGGACTGATTGAATTTGAGTGTCATGCCAGGGAAAATAAAGTTTTGTACGCATTATAAAAATATGAAAGCCAAAAGATCTCGGAATAAAATGTAAGTTCCTCCCTACTTATTTATTATCGCATTTGAACAGGGTACATTACAAAGCTAATACAATATGTCATATGATTTAGATCGCCCGATTCAGACATATACCTACAATAACATGTAAATATTGGTTTGTATTATCTATATCTATACTGATAAATAAAATTGAAGTATCTGTATGTAATATCAAAATAATAGGATTTTTTTAAAAAAAAAAGGCGATACGGAGTTCGCCGGGTCGGCTAGTATTGTCTAAATATCAAATTGTGGAAGTAGGTAGGCGACAGTGCAACTTTGTCGACATACCTATACCGCCAAACAGACGCGAGGCGCCTAGCGTCTGGCTTAGGGTTGTACAAAATAAATAAAAAGTGGATAATATTGATGAATAATATTTCCAGTATTGAAAATAAAGAAAACCTTGGGGCCGAGACTCTGAGCAACAATGCTACGCGCTGTATAGAGGTAAGTTGTTATACGTAATTCTTGTAGACTTGTTACATAAATAAACAAACTACTTAGTTAGTGATGGGCGAAGACAAAATCTCAATACCTACCTATAGATTTTTCTTGCAATATTTATTATTTTCATCGAGAGACAAACACCTTAGTACCGAAATACTTCTCAATTACTTTCTCAAAAGAAAATTTATTTTCAAATAGGTGACGTCATAAAAAAACAATACCTAATGCGTAAAGAAATTATAATTTCTATTCATCAGGAACCTAATATTGTATTAATTCTTTTGCATTTTTTTAAATTTTTAATTATTTTTTATAAAAAAAATCAAGCCATTATCTTTCTTTACAGGAACTAGTTATTGAAAACGACCAAGAAGGAAAGGTGGATGAAATGGAAGTTGGGCGTAGAGTTGTAGACGTTTCTTTTTTTTTTAAAGCTCTTCAGGCCATAGGGGACCACGGTCCAATGGATTGTAAGTTAAGTTACCTCAGTATAATAGGTGAAGTAAAAGTTGGTCTGGACTCAAAACTCATCATGAAATGTAGTATGTGTAGTATGAAATTTACTGTGTGTTTGATTGAAAAGAAAGAAGATAGAATGGAAGTGAATCATCAAATTGTATCTGGTATCATATCATCTGGTGGGAGCTACTATCAGTTAAAAACATTAACTGCCGCAGTAGCCCTACCAATCATGTCACCTTCATTATACAATGAAATTAATAATACGGTTTGCGATTGGTGGGAAAAGACAGCAGCACATTCCATGGCAGAAGCTGTCAAGGAAGAAGCGGAGTACGCAGTGTCTATAGGTAGTGTTGATAAAAATGGTACACCATTAATATCTGTTGCTGTTGACGGTTGTTGGAGCAAGAGATCTTATGGTAAGAATTTTTCCGCCTTGTCCGGCGCAGCTGCGATAATTGGCATTAAAACTAATAAAGTATTGTTTTTTGGAGTTAAAAATAAATACTGCGTAGTTTGTGCACGAGCCGCAAAGAACGACAGTCAGCCCTCGGAACACCGTTGTTTCAAGAATTATTCGGGATCATCTACCGGTATGGAATCGACCATAATAGTTGAGGGGTTTAAACGTTCCATTGTTGATCACGGTGTAATTTATAATAAATTTGTAGCAGACGGCGATTCCAGTACTTATAAAAAAATATTAGATTCGCGACCGTACGGTAATTTAACAGTAGAGAAAATTGAATGCAAAAATCATCTTTTACGAAACTACTGCAATAGCTTGGAGAAACTGTCGAAAGACACTAAGTATCCTTGCGAATTGCGGAAATTCCTAAAAGAAAGGTATTTGCGTTTAAGAATGGGTGTAAAATGCGCTATTAAATATTGGGGCGATCAAAATCAGTCACTCGAAGAAAAAATAAAAAATCTTAGTGAAGATATCCTAAATGGTCCACAACACGTATTTGGTAATCACCAATATTGCAAGGAGTATTTCTGTAGACCTGATACTCGTCGAATAGAACCTGTTGGGTTGCTTCCAGCAATTGTTGGATGCGGATTAATGGACGCGGTACACATTTTAAGTAAAAGACTGTCATATCATTCTAGAAGTTTAATTCATAATTGTACAAGTATTATAGTTGAAAGTTTTAACGCAGTGATTGCCAAATTAGTAGGGGGTAAGCGTGTAAATTATTCTTCCCGTGGTTCTTATGCGGGCCGATGCGCAGCTGCTGTTGTGTCTTTTAATACAGGATCGATTCATAGTAAAACTCATGAAGTAATATTTAAATCTAGTCCTAATCCTTTGATCGCGAAAGTGGAAAATTGTAATCGTAGAATCCGTTTAATTGCTAAACCTAAATTAAGATTGAAAAAGAGCCACAGCGCTGTATCGAAAGATGCTCACTATGGACCAAACTGCGAAAAACCTGATCTGAGTCCAGAATTATATGAGAAAGCCAAGTCATCTTTTTTAGCCGATTTAAAGTTGTCTTGTGCTGAAAGAGAGGAGCTTGAAAGGTCGACCCATTTGCAAAGAAGTAGTTCTGAGTGGATGAGTACAAGGAGAAAATTACTAACCTCATCATCGTTCGGGGAAGTTTGTAAAAAACGAGAGGGCACAAGTTGTGCTGTTCTTGTTCGTAAAATCGTTTATGGTAGTAATATCTCCAGTTTGCCTGCTGTACGGTACGGTATCGAAAACGAAGAAACCGCAATTAAACAGTTAGAAATTCAAGAGAATATTAGTATACAAGGTTGCGGTTTGTTCGTCGACGATCAATATGAATTTCTTGGTACTACACCAGATGGCATTTATGCAAACGGTTTAATTGAAATTAAGTGCCCACATTCTTTAGCTGGCATGACTCTTGATGAAGCAATGGCCAAACATACCTTTTGGGTTAAGGACAAGGCTTCCAAGGGTTATGTCATAAATAAAAATCATAACTGGTATTTCCAAATTCAGGGACAGGTACATATTACTAAAAGAAACGTTTGCATGCTTGGCATCTGGTTTGGTGCTACTGTACCTATGAAAGTTTATATTATAGAAAAGGACGACAAATTTTGGGAGGAGAAAATGGAAATGAAATTAGTTAGGTTTTATTACGATTGCCTACTTCCAGAATTAGTTGATCCTCGGCAGTCACGAAGCATGCCCATTCGTGACGCGCCCAGTATCATAGAGGCTATGAAAGAGAGGAAAGAAAGAGCTTTACGTGTTTTGAAAGAGAAGAACGCCTAATGATTTTGAAAGATACAGGTAACTTAACTACTCAGCCAGTCGATTCACGTAAACACGCCAGTCCAAAAGTCGTTTTAACTTAGGAACTTAGAAATCGCCTTTTGGTTTTCTGTTTTAAACGCACTTACTTATCTAGTCTTGGATTGTCATAAATCTTCCAATAGCTCAATTACTATACAATTTCTGAGTTACCTGGTGTAAAGAATCATAAAAATTGGTTCAAAAATACAGCGAATTGAGAATTCTCCTTTTTTTTAAGTCGGTTAAAAGGGCTAAATTTGCAAAAAACGAAGTGACGTCACTGCGCTACGGTTTTTATTACTTACGTGAATCGGGCAGCTGGTAACGTTTTCATTCTGATAGGTTTTGTGATAGCCATTGATTTTATCATCAAATTAGCAGAAATCAGAACTTGATCCGTAATCGAATGAAAAAACATTAGAATTTTGAACTCATATTTCGTTATTGTTTAATTACATACTTTTAATTAGTATATTAATAATTTACAAACTTCTGTTAAAATTAGTAAATAAATGAATTATTTACTAATTTTTGTACAACCCTAGCACGCTTTTGAGATAGCGAGTAATGGCGACTCATATTTGTTATTGTGTAGTAAATAAATCATTTTTATACTTGTGTTTCATTTATTGACATTTTTTTTAAAACCCTAGGATTTTTTTTAGATATCGACGAGGTGATCGTAAACAAAAAGTAAGTATTTGAGTTTACGCAATAGGCACATTTCCTTGCGTAGAGATAAACACACTTCCTACTGAATTTGCAATTATTTTATTGAATGAATATTTTACGAATTAGAATAAATTTTGGTAGTGAAAGTACAAATAAATACATAGTTGGAATTTTAGGTAAGTAGAATACAAAAATGTCAGTCCGGACCTGCTCTTGATTGTATATTATATTATAAACTAGTAACCCGCCCTCGCTATCTTCGCTATCTTCGGCAATATTCACTTAAATTACATACTATAAAAAGCATATTGATCTATAATAAATGCACAATTTATTTAAGGTACTTAATTGGATAAGGATTAATGCTGTATTGTATAAAATCACTTAGTAAATAATCATTTTTTAGTAGAGGATAAAAAATGGTTATGGTGGGTTATCCCTAAGAGATAGACATATGCCATCGTGGACTTTTTTGTTGAACTTTTTAAGATGGATAATACTGTAGTACATTATTTTGGTCTATCTCGTAGGGTTCAGCCAACGTTTGCAATATAAGCGCAAAAAAACGTGCTTATTTACGACATCACATTAGAAACCTCTAAATTAATCAGCGTTTCTCTACTATATTATGCATGTATTATACATATAAACCTTCCTTAAGAATCATTCTATTTATTAAAAAAAACTGCATCAAAATCCGTTGCGTAGTTTTAAAGACTAAGCATACATAGGGACAGACAGACGGCGGATAGCGACTTTGTTTTATACTATGTAATGTAATGATAGAAAAACATAAAAATTGTGTCTCAACTACTCTTATTAATCTATTAAAAAGAATCAACAGCTAGTTTCCAAAAATTCAACGTTATTGTTATGCTGTAAATATTCAAGTTCAATAACAATTTCTCAACGTGGAACGTTTGTTGCAAAACATTTTGAAAATCACGCTTTCTAGGTCATTCATCCGCCCCGTCGGATGTTACATTAAACTTTGGCGCTGCGGTCGCTCGAAATCGAGATCTCAGGCCAACAATCTACACCCTTAAGGAAAAGGTATCTTTTGGGAATTTTGGTATAAAATGAAAACGTAAGTGAGGCATTGTTATGGTTGCTTTCCATTTAGTTAACACAGAGGGACTCTGCGGTACATTGTGAAACACTCCCAAACACTGTGTAAAAGTTTAAATGAAACAGCTAGTTGTCTCAAAATAACACTAGAGTGCATCAATATCGCAAAATTATGGGCGTTGTATACCTAAATGCAAGTTCCTTGACAAAGTCTTGGCTCAATAATTTATAAACATAACCACATTATCAGGGCTCACTTCAATAGTGCAATATTTACATTTGAATATTTTTATTAAATTTTAATTAGCATTAAAAGACAAGCTCAATTTAATAATCTCAAATAATACTACTAGAATATGCCGTAAATAAATTGCGAGGTTAAGTAATGATACTTAATTCAAGCAAAGTAGTACCTATATATTTATAGTACATTCTTTCCTGCGCATCATATAATATAAAATGCACCCAAATTACCTAATAAATATGTTAAAACACTAAAGCCGTCTTTTGACTATGAGATATAATATAATTTTTTTTTTGGGACTAATCCCACCACACATTCCCACCACTGTAACTCCTGTAAGCCAGGATCCACAATGGTCTCCGTATAAGACACAGAGCTTTGACCCTCGGGAAGTCCCGGGAAACGCTTTTAACTGTCTTGGAACCCGCAACAAATTTAATTAGAAAAGAAAAACAGGAGGAGTTGAAAAAATTCCACTTCCCTCCTATGCAAAGCGGGAGACATGAAGCAAAAATGGGCTAATAGGCCAATAGACAAGAGGGTGTACTGATACGTAAAGCGCAGCAGTACAGCACCACGGATATGGCAACGCTTATGGGGCCTATATGTGAGCCTTAACATTGATTGCCACAGTAGGTATGGCAGAAGCGTCTGAACGCACGGAAATTTTCTCGAGTTGATACAAGGTGTGTATAATATACTACCCCAGACGTGATTTTCAGACTGTCTAACATGAGATCGCGCTCGTTACGCCAGAGACTGCACTCCCAGAGGATGTGGTGAGCTGTTTGCTCAAAAGATGTAGGACATTGACAAAATGGTGAAGCTACAAGTTTAAAATAAAATAATTTACCTCTAAAATTCCCATGACCAGTGAGGAATTGTGCTACAAAATGGTCGATTTCCAACCATATTTTCTCTAAATGCTCTCGAATAGATGGGAAGAAAAGATATAAATGACAACCCTTAGTTGATGAGTCCCACCTTTCCTGCCATTCGGTCATGAGCTTTTCGTACACGACGGATTGCGGTGCGAAAAGTCTGGTAATTTTAATACGATCGCGTGGTAGAAGAAAATCGGTGCTCATGTTTTCCCTGGTAGAATAATACATTGACACGCGCCTTTGTATCTCCAAGTCGACCGGAAGTAAACCTGCAAGCACTGGCAAGGCTTCGGTACTAACTGTTCTGTATGCCTTACATAAGAATATTAGTGCTAGGGATGGGCAAAGGGATAAAATATATCGATATATATCGTATCGATATTTCTCAAATATATCGAAATATATCGATATAAATTTACAAAAAATATCGATATTTCAATATATCGATATTTTTTCCCAAAGTGGTTATCTATAATACACTGTGGAAAATTTAATATTAAATAAAGTAAATACACATCTGCCATATTTATTATTTATTAAAAAAAATATATGAACCAACTATTCATTCAAACCAGTATTCATCTGTAATGGACATCAGCAGCACTCTTTGTTTAATGTGCTCCCCAGTTAGTCTACTTCTGTTGTCCGGCACTGTTAATTTAACAACTGAAGCAACCATTTCGGATGATACTGATGAAGCTTGACATATCAAACATTTTAAAGCAATTTCTGAAGGAACCGGCGTGAAATGTCGGCAATTCAATATTTATTTTGAGCTTTATTTTCAGAACGTTAAGGCTAATATTTTTTGACGCCGCCCGCCATATATATAGAGCGCTATCGCATTACGCGACATAAAATGTCATGTGTGATGTTTGAAGTGTTAGTAAAATGTAATATTACTCAGCACGAAATGTAATGCCATATCACATCACTTCGCGAAGTACTGTTTCGCGCATGTCTATTGCTAACCCGCTTGCTATGGGTAGTGACGTGACACTCGTCTCATCTGTGGGGTAGACTTATGTTCAAATCAAGAGGATACCCGAGTGGGTAGACCGCCGGGTGAGCCACCGAAGACAATAAAAATAATTGTTATATCGAATACCCTGAACTAAATAAATCCCTGACATTACTGATAATAGATCCTTTATTATTGTAACTTGCCTCAACAAATTAAAAAATAAAAGATTTTTAGAAATCGATATTTTTCATTGCGATTTTTTTCTTGTGAATCGATTTATCAGGCTGTAAATTGGATCGTTATAAAAATCGAGCTTTTTCGGAAAGAATCGTCATCCCTAACACACACCCATTATTAGACACAATAAGGATACACAGTGCCACCAACCAAACCAACTGATTGTCACTCAGTGTTGTCCTCATTGTCATTTCTTTCTCATTGTCCTAGTTCAAGTTGGCTCCTCAGGTTGGTTGCGCTGCACAAACGGTCATAGACTATAGGTATTTTTTTATTTATGTTCGAGTCCAGGCGAATGATACTCATACAGTCTATCAAGCCTTTTCGCTAGATCAATACATGACGCGAAGCTTGATTAGAGCTGTTAAAAAATATATCGGTTTTGATATCAGGAATTAAATATCGAAAATCGATATATTGAAAAAAATAAAATCGCCGATATATATCGATTATTTTTTGAAAAAATATCGATATTTTGATATATCGATTTATTTTACCCAAGCCTAATTAGTGCTATTCGTTAACTTTGGAGTAGGACTTTTGGCGGGAATCTAAAACGTCATGTTGTGCTCTTGTATTATATTCGATATCTTAGTGTTTTAACGTGTTATATTAGATAATTTTTATGGTGTTTTATGTAATATGATGTGACAGAACAGCTGGGATGTAGTGAATATCATATAAAAGTGCTTTACAACGTTTTCGTTTTCCATCAAAATTCCTACAACATACCATTAACAGTGTCACCATAGCAGTGTTGATGGCGACAATTCGACTGACTGACAGACAATGACTAACTTGAAGAGATTAAGAACGTGAAGATAATTATAACTCGACACTGGCAAAAATGGCTCGTATAAGTAGCTGATTGCCAATACATAAAAAGAAGAAGAAGAACTTTGGAGTAGTTTACGACGTGCCGCGCCTATCGTTCTATCGGCCCAGGCTGGCGCGCCATAACATATACACCCCAGATATGTGGCTGTACATATGATTTTAAGCGTATTAAAACGTAGATGACTTTTCACGATAAAGTTAATATTTTTAGAGATATGAATTTTTAAAGGTTCAAAAAATCTCATATTTGGGTACTTTTGACTCATGAAAAATATTAACTTTATCGTGAAAAGTCATAGGACCTTTTTTATTTGTATTTTAATAAAGAATATAAAAAAAAATTGTCCGGTTGAAAAATAACAATTCCTTGCAATTGTTTAAACAATATGGCACGGGGTTGCCCCATGGCAACATGCATTTATATCATCAGTAGGGCAATTTGAAGGAGATCGCATAAAAAAATTGAGGTGGAATAGTTTTCGGTACTCATGCGCCGATTCCTCCTGGACTACATTTTCTTCAATAATATTTGTAACTTACATTTCATTTTTTTTTAACTAAGAATTGTAAACAAGACTTTGTGGTTATTGGATTTCAAAAGAAAATAATTTTCATTTTACAGTACCACAATATCATTTATATTCTCATTACGAGACAGTTACTATTAAGGCTACGTAAGAAGAAGAAGAGATAAGTAATATATGAAGAATAATTTTCAAGACAAGACAAGGCAGTAAGGTCGACTGACTATAGCCTGCCCATAAGGCGAATAAATAAAAAATATATATAACCTCAATATAGTATTTTGTGATTGATTTTGATTTTTGTTTTATTTGTTGCTATTAGGTTATTGAAAAACGAATATATAATTATATTAAATATAAAATAAGCAAAAAGTCGTACTTCTAATTGAATATGAATCAGGCTGAAGTCACTAAATTGGTTTCGAAACTTCGTATTAAAGTGCCACCAAAACATCGCAAACTTGAAAATGCTAAGGGTCCAGAAGGAAGAATCGATAAATTACGTAAAACTGTGACTGGTTTATTGAAATATGAACGGATAGAATTAAATCACAACAGAGCAGATGAAGCGCGCCAATATGCTGAAAGAGTAAGTAGTTTTAATAAAATTTAGGCTTGAATCACATAATGTTATCAAATAAATACTATTTGTACCTATAATAAATCCTTATTCAAACTAAAATTATTATATTTTAGCTTATATCTGAAGCAATACGTTATGGAGATTGCCATAAGCCAACTATGGAAGCAGCAGACTTTTGGTTATTAGAGAAGCAACTTGTTCACAAACTTTTCAAGGTTTTAGTTCCAAGATATGAAAGCTCAAATCTATCATATACTCGAATGTACAATGCACCTAAACCAAATTTCGCTAGAGTCCTTGATAAAGTTGTTTTAGAACTCAGAGGTAATCCATATCCAGATCTTATCAAGCAACGAGATCATAAATTCTTGATTCAGAATGTTTTACTTGATGCGGCAAAGTATGACTATAGGCAATCCAAATATGCTGATACTGCTAAGAATATTAGAAAAACTAAAAATAATAGTATTAAGGAGGACAACAAAGAAGAACCCATTAGCAATTAAAACTTTAATAGGAATGTACTTTATTAACATTGTGGAATTAATATGTAGTTGTAAAAAATATAAAAATATATAAAACTTTTAAGTTGCAAAAATATGTATACTCTTATTTTTAACAACCCATATAGTAGTTCAAGTATATTCATCAAAGACAAATTAGTTACACTATATACACCTGTGTACACTCAATCATGTAGCAAGACATAAAAATTTAATTAGAGGATTAGTGTAACCATTCCTATTAACCACTTTTAGTGCTGTGGTGCCAAACCAATTTTGCTCCTAGTGAAATATGTAATGGAGCATAATTCGTACACAAATTTTAAATGTGGAACAATGGAAATACATAGTTCACAATTTTATTTTTTAATTTGAATTTTAAAGTAGCCTAAAGGGTGTCTATTAATTATGCAAGGCATTTTTGAGAATTTGTTTGGTCTAATGAGTTCGACTTCTAGCAGGCTGGGGCCCGCCGGGACATCATTGCCTGTTGGACAATCTGGCTAATAGAGCCTCCTTTCTGTGTTCAAACTATAAAGATCTTCAGAGTACAATGATGATGGAGAGGGAGTACAATCCAACTGGGTGGGTTTGGGGTTTCTATTGGTAGGCAGCAGCCTAGCTATACCCTTGGTATTGCAAAGGTTCATGGGTGCCAGTAACACTTACCATCAGGTGAGCTGCTTGCTCGTATGCCACCATAAGCAATAAAAATATAATATTGCTAAACTCAGGAACTATTTGGCCGATCATTATATAAAATTTGTATGTATGTACAATGTACATTTATGTAATTTTCCCCACTGATGTAACTCGTCACCAGGTGGCGCTGCGATATATCGACTTCTATTAATTATAAATCGACTTCGATTAAGATAAATATCCGAGAAATTATTAGACATATAAAATGCACAGACAGAGCAACCATATACCTACAAAAGCAAAGTGGGGGAGGCTCGCTATTTTATTTATCAAGTGTACAAAATAATTATTCTCATTTTCTTCAAAATATATTTAGCCAGCTAGTACGCCAATTGAAATAAATGTTCAGTTAGTGCCAGGAGCAATATCAAGACATAACATCATACGCACACTCATGTACTTACTATAGTACTTAGTGCAGCATGCCTGACCTAATTTATCTTTTGCAGCAACCATGTTAAATTGATTCAATAGCTACAATGATTATCTCACATGATACCTATACTGAGATAAATTAAATGTAGTCTCATTAGGACGCCTATACCTGTATGTATTCATAAAATATATGCTTATAGGTGCCATTAGTGGGTGTGGCTTGCATTTTAACTTATTGACATTGTAGTATATAATATGCATGTAATATTAGAATTACACGCTTAACTTCTAGACACGTTTTACACGGTTATACGACTGTCCTCTACGATCTGCAACGCACCTTATGAAGTATTTGGGCCTGGTGCTTGACGGGCGTTGGTGGTTCCGGAAGCATTTCTGCAAACTTGCGCCCCGGCTGGTCGGCGCGGCGTCCGCCCTATCACGGCTTATGCCGAACGTAGGTGGGCCCAACTTTGAAGGCCGACGGCTGTATGCGGGGGTGATCCGCTCAATGGCCATGTACGGCGAACCCGTGTGGGCGGGGTCTTTGACCGTCCAGCTCAGGGCTTTTCAGTGGCGCCCACAGAGACCCATGACGGTCAGAGCCATCCGCGCATACCGCACGGTGTCGACCGAGGCGGCATGTGCATTGGGAACACCCCCATGGCAACCTGGAGGCAGAGATGCTGGGACGCGGTCGCCGCCTTCTGCAAGCAGTCATCTCGCAGAAGGTGGCAGCGGAACGAGTCCGGGAGGATTCTCTCGACTCGGGCCGCCGCCGGCGCCCTAGGCGACGTAGGCGCGAATAACTGCGCCTAATGCCGCCCTAGCCGAGGCATCGGGTGGTCGGATCGGGGACCAGTCCAGTCACCCGAAGTGAGGTCACCACGTGAGGACGACGCCCCGATTGCGAAAGCTGTCGGGGCATCGACTCGAGAGGAACCCGCGAGGGTAAACCGCCGGGTGGGTCACCGAAGACAAAGATCGGCTACCGGTGGCTCGCTCGCGCGGCGAAGAGAGGCGCTTTGCAGGGTGAGTCTATGTAGTCGTGCGCCGCCTCTTCCGTTGCTCTGGACCGATTTGGCGGGGCGCGACCACATCCATAGTCCACCACAAAAAAAAAATGTTGGACGATAGGAATAAGTCAATTTTGCCACTCCTCATTTTTGCCGCTCTGGGCAATTGCCCGGCTTGCCCCACCCCCTAGATCGGGCCCTGCATATAGTGAAATTATTCCACAAACCCGGCAAGCGACGTACCGAACCAAGTAGTTACCGCCCTAAAAGTCTACTGAGAGGGTTAGGCGAAATTTACGTACGTATAATCCTCAGTAAACTAAGAACATTCGCCGAGGCTAACAACCTCATCCCAGACGCGCAATTTGGCTTTCGTGCTGGGCACAGTTGTGTGCAGCAAGTTCACAGAGTAGTAGAATACGTAAGTGGTCCGTCCATTATGAACAGATCCACGGCTGTAATTTTCCTAGTTGTAGCAAAGGCATTCGATAATATGTGGCACGAGGGCCAGATTTACAAACTTTATCGTCTTAAGATCCCCGACTATCTAATTTTAATCATATATGACTACTTAAGTCATCGCAGTTTTCGCTACAGGGTGGAACGGTCGTTGTCTACCTCCCACCCTATCAAGGCCGGTGTCCCACAGGGTTCGGTCCTCTCCCCTTTTCTATTTATGCTATACGCTAGCGATATGCCCAAATTTAATAGAGTTCATAAAGCGCTTTACGCTGATGACACCGCACTTTTCTGTGCAGGTAAGATCCCGACAACAGTAGCAAAGACTCTCCAAACAGCGGTTACCACCCTAGCCAATTGGTTTAGGAAGTGGAGAATAGAAATCAAACCCGATAAGAGTCAGGCGGTCATGTTCACACGTCGAAATGCCCGTACCTACTCTATCGATAGCATTCCGCCCCAATGTTTAACAAGCCTGTTACTTGGAGCAGGCAAAACAAATATCTAGGTGTAACCCTTGACGACCGACTCAGCTTCACCCCTCACATAACGAAAGTCCACGCGCGTGCGGCTTTCTCGTGATGGGACGCCTCCATCTATACTAATCTATACTAATATTATAAAGCGGAAGAGTTTGTTTGTTTGTTTGTTTAAACGCGCTAATCTCAGGAACTACTGTTCCGATTTGAAAAATTCTTTTTTTGTTGGATAGTCTATTTATAGAGGAAGGCTTTAGGCTATACAACATTACGCTGCGACCAATAGGAGCAGAGCAACAATGATGAATGTGTAAAAATCGGGTTTTTGTTTCCTTTTGAGAGCTTCCGCTGCGTAAACGGTTAAAGTTGCGCAAAAATTATGTACTATATAATTGTTCCCCTTTCAAAGTTCTAAATAAAAGTCCGCGACAGCATATGTCTATCTTTTAAGATTGGCTTACTATAACCTTTTTTATGCTAATCAAATTTGTTTTAAAATAATGTGATATTTTCGAAGGTGTTTTTATAAATATAATATTAATCCTTATCCAAATAAATGAGTTATTCATCACAAGTATTTAATTTAAAACAAAATTGCCCTTTACATTATTTGATTTCAATGAATATCTTAGGAAATATCGCAGTTTAAAAATAACATCGCAGCAAAATAATGATCAAGTACTGGGCGCGCATTTACGATTAAAATACTGGGTCTTATAATTTTATATTAAAAAAAATCAAACTAATGTTATTTCAAAGTACTTCTGCACACACTACATTTTTAGTTTTGTTTTCTTCTCATTCCCTTCCGTCGGCTTTACACATCCTAAATAATAATAATAAGTATAGGAAGTATTAGTGCCTGTCCTCATGTATGGCAGTGAAAGTTAGATTTGGCGGAGAAGACATGAAAATAGAATAAATGCTGTAGAGCTGCCAGCTCTTCGTAACGTGTGTGATGTAAGTATGAAAGATAAAATTAGGTATAATGTTATAAAAGAGCGCTGGTATGCTGAGGTGGGTTGGACACGAAGTGGAAGAAATAATGAGTGGGCAGAGGTTGACGAAGCAAACATATAAAGCAATCGTGAATGGGACGAATACAAGGGGAAGACCACGTCATACTTTTTTGGACCAAATTGGAGATTTGTTCACGAGAGGTCATCATCATCATCATTCTCCTACTCTTATCCCAATTACATGGGGTCGATACAATAAGTACTCTTCATTCATAGTACATATTATAAAAGTTATTGGCAATAGTTTTATGACCGGCCGCCTGCCAGACGTCAACCCTCATTGGGAATGTAATTGTTGACCAAACGGCATCAGATGGAGTTGGCTCAAGTCGTTATAAGGCTCTTAGTCGTCTTTTACGACATCCACAAGCAAAGTGAGGATTGGTAGTAAGTATTCGTAGCCGCTACCACACAGCGATGTCATACACATTAAAAGTATGTGTAATTGTAAATAGGCGTAAGTGTATGTATGTATGTATAATATACATACATTGTATATATCTATAGAAAGTATAGATAATACCCAATACTTTTACTTAAGGTTTAATGTTCTACTCTTACTAATAAAAGGGTCATGTAGGTACCTAAAACAGCTTTAACGTATGTATTATTTAAAAATATTTCCACCTTTTACGTAAACGAATTCGCGAGTTGAAGTTAACGTTAGCCCAAAGTAACCATTCCACGCGGACGAAGTCGCGGGCGGAAGCTAGTAGTTTAATAAATGCTAGGTCTAAATTAACCTTGAGCAGCAAGGTCCGATTATACACCGCTTGCATACGGCCAATCATGACCTATGCTAGCGTAGTGTTCGCGCATGTTAAGGCACACAGGATCCACAGACTACAGACACTTCAAAATAGGTTCATGCGCCGAGCTACGGGAGCACCGTGGTTCATACGAAACGTCGATCTTCATGTCGACCTCGAACTACCGACCATCAGGCAATTTATGAAACTGTGCTCCCAGAGCTACTTGGACTCTGCCATGACACACCTCAACCCACAAGTGGTTGGGGCGGCTTCCTAAACGCTCTCTTGTAATTCATAAATCCGACGTCCGCGGCACGTCATCGACGATGACGACGACGATATCACACTCGCTCAATTAAGAGCTTACACGGCCCGCGAGGCCATTACACATAAATATCCGCGGTTTCGTCCTCGCCGTCGAGGTGCGAAATTGCGACGCGCAAAAATCATAAACCCAAACGTGGGCACGCCCACTTTGCCACCAGCGATGCCCCTAGCCGAGGTCCGTTCCCCACAGGGGAGCCCTTGGGCGATGTCGCTTAGCTTACCTCAATCGGGTTGAGAGCCCTCAGCGCTCACCCATGGTCCGCGTAAAGCTGTCAAAGCCATCTGCGGCTAACAGCTAAAAACACACACAAAAAAAAAGAAGTGAAATTATGGAAATCGATAATTCAGGTAAGCCTCTTTTTATTCCATATATACTTTATGAAATATTTGCACATTTAGTGTTAGTAATAATTAATCAAAAAAAAGGCAGATTTTTCCTACAAATTTTGTTATTTTTTTTACTTTAGCTGTAAAAAAAGTTACCTTCCGAGTCCGTCCGAGTTACAAATTTCACTTTATTGAATAATACAACTCTTTAACTTTATAAAGTAAAAAATATGGCTACCACTCTTGACCACTATTCGAGAAAACTTGTTTTATAAATTATAGGGGGAAAAAAATCCATTTCAATATTTTTTATTTCTTTTTATAATTTTTTTTTTCTTGTTGTATGTGGTCCTAGCAGTTCAAACACAAAAGTAGTGACACGCAGATACCTGTTTGACAAAATGAATGAGCAGAGTTTTCCTTCCATTGATGAAAAAATAGAACACTTAGAGAATTATTTGATTGTCTCCTATACGGACTCAGATGAAGCAAAAAAGAATGTAAAGCACAAATTCTCATATTTTAAATCGGAAATAAAGAAAAGATGGTGCAAAGCACGCAACATCCTTGAGAAATTTCTCTTAAACAACGAGACATGGCTGCAAGGAACTTTTGAAATTCCCGTGTCAGCGCACAAGCAGGCCTGTTAAAGCTTTCGAAGAGTGTAGCGAAAGAACCAAAAGAAGAAAGACGGAAGAAGTTCGCTCATCTGTAAGCAAAGAAATTTTAGTTCACGCGGTGCAAGTGGTTTTACAGAAAGAAGGGAAAAGAAACGCCTCAATGGTTCTTAAAGATATAACTAACTCCCCAAAATGCACCATCGCCAGCGAATGTAAAAAACGACATTGGAAAACGACAAAACCAAGTCCGCATACACCAAGAGAAGCTCTCAAGATGTACGTGGAGGCTGGTCTTACTAGAAGGCAATATGAAATCATTAGGGCGACAAACAAAAGATTTTACCTTACCTACGAACAATTGCTTAAAGCCAAAGAGGAATGTTACCCGCCAAAGGAAGTAATAACTGTTACAGCTACCTATGCTGAAAGCGATATTCAAGCACTAATAGATCACACGGTAAATAGATTATCCATTTACCTGGAAGACGTCTTAATGACCCTAAACAATACTCAAAGAAATTCTTTACTTATAATCTGCAAATGGGGATGTGATGGGTCACAACAGGCTCAGTTCAAGCAGAAATACTTAAACGATGGTGAACCTGATGCAAACATATTTTTGAGCTCTTTTGTCCCACTACAAATTGTTTGTGGAGAAGACACAAAAACAATTATTTGGCAAAACCCAACACCTTCCTCTCCTAGATTTTGCCGCCCAATCAGGTTTAGGTACGTGAAGGAAATCACAGACGTTACACTAGAAGAAATAAATTACGTACGAGACATTGTGAAGAATTTGAAAAACACTGATGTGGAATTAAATGGAAATGTGTGTCTTTTAAGCACTGTCTTAAAATGACTATGGTGGACGGAAAAGTGTGCAATGCAGCAACCGGCACAAAAGCAACAAGCAGGTGTTACATATGTGGTGCCACGTCAAAGGATTTTAATAATTTGGACAAAAAACACGAAGTTAGTCCAGATGCTCTTGAGTTTGGCTTGTTAAACTTACATGCTAGAATAAGATTATTCGAAAGCATTCTTCATTTATCGTATAAATTACCTGTGAAAAAATATCGCGAAAGAAGAAAAATTATTGGAAGAAGAAAGAAAACGAGCGATTCAACAAAGATTTAGAAAAGAAACAGGACTTTTAATAGACATGCCAAAGGCAAATTTTGGGAATACGAATGATGGGAATACAAGCAGAAGGTTTTTTAAAAACCCTGAACTAGCTGCCGAAATAACTGGTATTAGTTTTGATTTAATTTTTAGAATAAAAGTAATTTTAGAGGGTATATGCAGTGGTAATAAAATAAACCTGGACAAATTTGATACGTACACAACTAAGACGGCCAAGTTGTACGTTAACTATACGGGTGGCATTCAATGACTCCCACCATGCACAAAATTCTTACATATGGAAGACAAATCTGCGAAAATGCAATTTTACCGATCGGACAGCTCTCCGAAGAAGCTGCAGAAGCACGAAACAAACATTTTAGGTTGTTCCGGCTTAATTTTGGGCGAAAATTTTCACGGGAAACATGTAATTTAGACGTCTATCACAGGTTACTTTTGACCTCTGACCCTCTTATAAGTTTGTTAGTAAAAAAGAAGAAAATCTCAACCAAATCATTAATGCCTGAAACGTTACAACTTTTATTACCTGCAGAGCCTAACCCAAATGTAACCTGCGAAAAGTGCGTAGATAGTGATGAGGAAGAATATTCTTACATAGAGGAATGAATACATGTATAGATAGTATAAATTTGATGTAATTAACTAAGTTTATAATAATTTCCCTTATTAAATTTAACTATGTTTATTTTCTGTAGAAGATATATTAAAAAAATGTATTAAAAGCGTTATGATTTTTTTTTTAACAAAAAGACCGAATTATAGTTGTTAGTACTATTTCTTACCGATATGAACGATAAAATTTTGGCCGCCTAATTCTACGAATTTGACCTATGTGCAGCGGCGCACAGTGGGCTGAAAATCGCGTTTCATAGACATAGAAACTTAAGTTATTACATATGATTTTTTTGTGTGGAAATGGGTTCTCCTGATCATTACTACATTATAAAATATCATTTGAGATAATTTGGTCAACAATTGAACCAGTTATGATTTTTTTTAGAAAAAAATGTATGGATAAAATCCGATTACGAAATGAAAAATGATGTCGCAAGCGGGATTCGAACCCGCGCCTATTGGGATTCCGGCCCAATCATGCTGCCACTATACTATAAAAATGATGCATGTCCTACAATTAGTCGCGGTGGTGTAGTGGCAGCACGATTGAGCCGGAATCCCAATAGGCGCAGGTTCGAATCCCGCTTGCGACATCATTTTTCATTTCGTAATCGGATTTTATAAATAATTAAGCATATTAAATGCTAAATTTCAGTAATTTAAATAACAAGGTTGTGTCATCGTTTAATACAATTCTAACTGTAAAGTTTGAAGTATTAAGCCTATAACAATGTGTAAACATTGTCGGGTAGATAGCATACCGTCACCTTAAGACGTAAATACAATACGAAATGAAATTTGCATGTCCTACAATTAGTCGCGGTGGTGTAGTGGCAGCACGATTGGGCCGGAATCCCAATAGGCGCGGGTTCGAATCCCGCTTGCGACATCATTTTTCATTTCGTAATCGGATTTTATAAATAATTAAGCATATTAAATGCTAAATTTCAGTAATTTAAAAAATGTATGGAGCGAACCTGAAAAATGAGGATATCTCTGAAATCGCAAGGTTGGCCGTTGTATCCTCGCAGTCGTATATAGTAATAATTATTTATGATTTTTTAACGTACTTCGTATTACGGCATCGCTTGCGATATTTTTTTAAAAAATCGTCAAAGTTTTAAATTTTTATTTTCGTTGATAACTACTTTTACTTGTACATTTATTTAATAATAACGTTTAAATTTTTCAAATACGCATATATCTAGATAACATACAAAGAAGTGTAAGAAATCACGTTAGTCCGTTGTTTTATTTATCGTTTATGTCCTTTGAACGTAAGTTAGTAATCTCTAATTCTTAGGTACTATACTATTACTTAATGACTTCGCAGTAGCTAATCATTTCAAATATCATTAAGAACCTTCATTATACTTACGGCCTTGCTTAATAAAACATAAAAACACACACACAAAAGAAATAAAGGAGTATATGGTTAATGGTGCAATTAGGTAATGTCATGAGCACCGTGTATTTAAGAAGAGTATTGTATTTTCCTAATTACCTTCTAAAACATCAATTACTCAATAGCAACAAATAGTCAAAATTGAAATCAAAATTTTAGTTCGTTTCGAGTATTTCTACCGCTAACATCTTTTAATATTTTTGTAAGTTGTGATTGTGAATAATGGAAAGTGTAATTACAAACTTGGACTTGTTTGTTATTTTGAGTAGTCAGGATACTATTTCGTTTGATCACGAAGTATTATTCAATTCACTAGTAGTTCGATTGGGTTCCAGTCTTTCTGATGAAGACAGTGTTACATTCAAGGAATTTTGCCGAAGATTTACACGAGCTGTTCAAAAGAGGTGGTTGAGATCCAAACGTAATTCTGAGAAATTTAGACGTGACTACTCCAATTGGTTTCAGACAAATATTGACTGGCCGAGTTGCGTGCAATCTGATTTACTCATCCAACATCCGTTCAAAGAAAATTTGAGTGACGAACCTTTACCATCAACGTCAACCATGATATCGATTTCAACAATGACAAAAAGATCTCGGAAGCCTTTTGAAGATCTAGGCAATAAGCAGAAGAAGAGAAGGTCTAACGAACATAACGGCGAAAAAACCTTTTGAGTTAGCATATTCAGCTGCAGCACTCTTGAAAGAAGATGGTCGTGAAGATATTGCATCCGTTATTGAGTATATGCACAAGAACCCACAAGCAGCAGCAAAATTCAAGGAAATAATGAGGAAACCAGCTTGGTTATCATTATTTTCGCCAGAAAAAGCACTCGCATTGCTACTTTCATTAAAACTCTAAAAATGGCAATATATCACTTCGAGGGAAACTACAATTCGAGAAGGTTCTAAAGATGTATATCCATCTTATTATAAAGTACAAAAAGCTAAGCTGCAGTGTTACCCTCCAAAAAACTTCGTGACTGTAACGGAATCTTCAGCTAAAATTGCACTTCAAGCATTGCTGGATTTAACAGTAAACAGGATTCTAGAAAATCTTTCTGGTGCTATTAGGATACAAGACCAGAAATTGAATTTTATATCAAAGTGGGGATTTGACGGTGCATCTAACCAAAGCCGATATAAACAGAAAATGGACAGTGAGCAAGATGATTCCAGCATATTCATGACTTCTTTGGTTCCACTAAAATTGACAGCTGGAGATGAAACAATATGGACGAATCCAAAACCCTCCTCATCTACATATTGTCGTCCAGTGCAGTTTACTTTCATAAAGGAGAGTAAAGACGTTGTCATGAATGAAAAAACTAGGATGGATAACGAAATCGAAGCACTGCTCCCCACAAAATACAAAGCAAGGTCAGTCACCAATTATTGATGACAATGATAGACGGTAAAATTTGTACATATTTATCTGATGCCAAATCAAGTGCTGCTTGCTACCTGTGTTTAGCTAAACCTACAGAAATGAATAATCTAAATAGCGTTACGTCAAAGACAGTGTCTTCTGGTGTATATGAATTTGGATTATCATCATTACATGCCCGCATTAATGTGATAGAATGTCTTCTACATATAAGCCTATCGTCTCGATTTTAAAAAGTGGTCTGCGAGAGAAGAATTTCACAAACAGATGTTAAAGTTAAGAAAAAAACTTATCCAAGATAAATTTAACAATGAACTAAATCTTTTAGTCCACATCGTTAAGCAAGGATCTGGCACAACTAATGACGGTAATACCGCGAGAAGGTTTTTTGAGTTTCCTGACAAAACTGCTGCAATCACTGGACTAAACGAAAACCTAATTCGCAGGTTTGCTGTGATTCTGCAGGCAATCACTTCTGGTGAGATTATAGATGTACCGAAATTTAAAGAATATGCCAAAATAACAGCTGAGAAATATGTAAAACTATATAATTGGTATTACATGTCGTCGACAGTCCACAACTCGTTAATCCACGGAGGTGACATAATCGCAGAAAATGCTATTGTACCAATTGGTAGTCTTTCAGAAGAAGCTTCAGAGGTGCGCAACAAAGACTTCAGAAGGTTTAGAGAACACCATTCTAGGAAAACAAGTAGGCAAACCTCTAATGAGGATATTCTCAATATGCTTATCCTCTCATCTGATCCCCATATTACAGCAATAAGACCAAAGCTGGACGCTTATAAGAAACAAGCATATTTCAGTGAAACATTAGACCTGCTTGAACTCCAGGAACCTTCGATAGAGTTTTTGGGTGTAATGGAAAACATAGAGTCCGATTCTGAAGTGGATTCGGATGGTGATGAAGAATATTAGATTTTTTTTATTTAGTTAACTTAATTATTGCAGTTTATTTTTGTTACTTTAGGTTAAGATTTATTTATATCTAAATATCATGTTAATTTAAATAAATATAATATATTAGATATCGTATACTTACTCTATGTAACATTTATTTGTGTCTAGTGATCTGAGGCATTTTTTTATTTATAAAATGTATATTTTCTTTTCTTTTTTATTAAGTTTTTGGTAATGTAGTTTTAGTTTCTTTAATTAAATAAAAATAAATACTATATTTAAAACTACTTTTATGAAAACATTATAATTTATATTTTTAGCCCTTTTTTAATAAAATGCGTAATATTATAACTGTTTTTATCATACAATCCAACTAATTACAACAATAGACGCTTTTATGTTTTACTAAGCAACGCCGTAAGTATAATGAAGGTTCTTAATGATATTTGAAATGATTAGCTACTGCGAAGTCATTAAATAATAGTATAGTAGGTCCTAAGAATTAGAGATTACTAACTTACGTTCAAAGGACATAAACGATAAATAAAACAGCGGACTAACGTGATTTTTTACACTTCTTTGTATGTAAGCTAGATACATGCGTATTTGAAAAATTTAAACGTTATTATTAAATAAATGTACAAGTAAAAGTAGTTATCAACGAAAATAAAAATTTAAAACTTTGACGATTTTTAAAAAAAATATCGCAAGCGATGCCGTAATACGAAGTACGTTAAAAATCATAAATAATTATTACTATATACGACTGCGAGGATATAACGGCCAACCTTGCGATTTCAGAGATATCCTCATTTTTCAGGTTCGCTGCATACATTTTTTCTAAAAAAATCATAACTGGTTCAATTGTTGACCAAATTATCTCATATGATATTTTATAATGTAGTAATGATCAGGAGAACCCATTTCCACACAAAAAAATCATATGTAATAACTTAAGTTTCTATGTCTATGAAAAGCGATTTTCAGCCCACTGTACGGCGGGGGCGTAAGCGCGGACATTTATGTGTTGTGGCCGCGCGGGCCGTGTAGGCTCTTTCTTGAGCGATTGTAATTGAATCGTCAGAGTCGGTCAGTGCCCCGCGACAAGTCTCTACCGAGCTCTTATACCCACATTATTCGATCTACCCGCATTTACGAATTATATTAATTGTGCATCCACTACGGACGTACTGTTCTATCTGTATTTTATAATTGGGGTTAATATTCTAGCGAAGTAAATGACAACGGGACTACCTTTTTTTTATGGTGGACTATGGATGCGTCTCGCCCCGCTAAATCGGTCCGGGGTGATGGAGGAGACGGCGCGCGAACCCATAGACCCACCATGCAAACTCCTCTCTTCGCCGTGCGAGCGGGCCACTGGTACCCGATCTTTGTCCTCGGTGGCCCAACGGGACTACCTAGAGAAAGTATATTTTTATAAATGAAAAAGAATTTCCAAATCGGGCCAGCCATCTTCGAGTAATCATGTACATAATTATAATATGTAAAATATATAAATACGACGAATTGAGAACCTCCAACTTTTTTTTTAAGGTAGTCAATTATTCCTAGATGAGTGTAGGTAGCTTCATAGGTTGTCTAAAATTTAACCACTATACTCGTTCCAACCATTTATTTTACTTTTGACACATGCTTTAGGACGTAACTGTTTCATTATACGCAATTATTAACTTTGAAACGAGTGAACAGAGAAATATATAAACTGCCCAATAATATTTATATATCTTAATTATTACCCACTAAATACATTAATATGCCGTAAATAGCTCTATTCATAAAATTTAAGTGATAATTCATTTCCGTTATAAAAAGTTACGTTCTATCGCATCTAGTGACAGGATCAAAAGTATTCGGTGCAAACTAATGAATCGCAAATAATCGATTACACTTATTTGCAGTTAAGTCAGCTGACAACTGAGTTTTGAATTGTTGTAATAGACAACACGTTAAAATTGTATCAGGGAGATATAAAAATCTTCTCATCATACCTATAACATGAAATAAAACAACCAAAATATTTTAATATTATTTTATTATAACGAATCGTCGGATTCTTCATACGAACTCGAATCGTCGCTTGAATCATCTGCAGTGTTTATTATTAACTCTTGTGTAGGTATGTTGTCAAATTCAATTTCCCGATCCCAATCAGAGAATATTATATTTTTTGTCTTGTTGACGACACTCGCCCAGTTTTCAGGCGTCACACTAGCACATGCGTTTTTTAAAAGTTCAAGCATTTTATTTGCTGTGAAAGGAGGAGTTGTATTGTTTCTTGCGGCGTGTCCTTTGACTTGTGCCCAGATCATTTCAATTGAATTATATTGACAGTGGTACGAAGGAATTCTGATTACAACATGCCCATATTCTGCTGCCATTTCGTCGATGACATATCGTTTTGGCTGCTTTTTACTTTTTAATATTTTAAGTAATTCTACTTTTAGTAGGGATTCGTCCACATCTTCCCCATTATCACGAAGCCAGTTTATAATCTCGTGTTTTTTGTTGGCCTGTGTTGGCATTTTATTAATTTGGCGAGAGTGATAGGGTGCATTATCAATAAATATTGTTGATGGCTCTTCAAGTGATGTAAGCATTTCTCTGAACCACTTTTCATACACGTCCGCATTCATCTCCTCATGATAGTCTCCTGTTTTTTTTTATTTGAACGCTAACAGAGCGTCTGGTACAAATCCCTTTGTAGTTCCCGCATGGCAAATGATGAGGCGTTCACCTTTCCCCATTGGCACTGCAGAAGTAGAAGCAGCAGTATCGTCAGTCCAACCTTTTGGTATGGAATGATTGGCATTGAGCCAAGTTTCATCTGTGAAAACGACATTCGACCAGTCTTCTATTTTCTTCGCTTGTCTTAAAAATTCACAGCGAGACAAGGCTATATCACGACGTTCCATTAAAATTTTTCTTTTGTCGGATTTCTTATACAAGAACCCGATTTGGTGCAGCACCTTTGACAAAGAAGATTTTTGACCACGAAACAAGCCACAATTTCGTAGAGACGCTACTAATTTTTTCAAAGTAGGAATCTCTTTGCTTGTGTAATAATTGTATATATGACGACGAATAGCATCAGTAACAAAACTGTCAATTGCTGTCACTTTACGGGGCTGACGGTTTTTCTTAGGCGTAGATAGCTTGTTCTGTTCAATACCACTACTACCATAGGCTTCTTTAGTGATTTTCGCCACCGTTGGAGCACTAATACCTAATGCTGCTGCAACACGGTCTCTAACTTGGGTTACTGGTATAAGGAATCCGCCATTGCGGCTTTCCTTTTCAAAAAATTCACGAAGCCGCAGCACTAACTCTCTGGATTGTCCTTTAAGCACCATACCTTTCGGCATTTTGCAAGTAAAATCTTACTGGGAGGAACGATACGCTCAACTCAATCAAAGTAAGAACAATGAAATCAATACGGTGGAATATAAATACTCAACACAGCGTATGAAAAATATGAAAGAGCACTCAGCGAACAGTAATGTGACTAGCACGGGAGTCTTGTTGCGAGTGACAGACAACACAACAAAATGGCGTCGCCGGCGCGCCGTTCAGTGTTGCCAGTTCGGCTTAAAAAACAAGGGGTAGGCTGGATGAGAAAATTAGTGATTTACTACCGCAGACGAGGGCGCTATTGTCTCTAAGTAAAGTTTGGAGCAGCGGACCCCGGTTAATGGAAAAATGCTTCATAAAGTAGTTATTTTTTATTTTGCAAAGTACATAGTAAAATATTTTGGGAGGACTGAATTAGTGGGTATGCAAAAATTAATGTGCCCAAATAACAAATATATTTACAGAAGTGAAGTTTTTAAATAATATGAAATATGTATTTAAGCAAAAATAAAATATCCGTGTTAAATCGATTAAAACTTTTAATCGTCCTGACTAAAATCGATTATTACAAAACATAGTATCCGTAATACATTGGTACAACACTAATTGATCAGAATTCGACCTGCCAAAAGTAAAATAAATGGTTGGAACGAGTATAGTATATAAATACTCTTATGTATATATTAAAGTTGTGGAGCTCCTGAGTGAGTGATATAAAAGAGCTATATCACTCACATAGACACAATCTATCACTCACTCACTTGACCGCCGAACATATCAGTAGCTCACTAGCTCATCGTTCACTTCGCATCGCAGAATGTTTCACTCTCACAAGGTAACGAAAAATGAGCGAGATAGGTGCGCTACGTAGCCCTTTTTTTTTTTTTTTTTTTTATTTTTTATTGGTGGGCTATGGGTGCGTCTCGCCCCGCTGAATCAGTCCGGGGTGACGGAAAGGCGGCGCGTGACCCCATAGACCCACCGTAAAACCTTCTCTCTTCGCCGTGCGAGCGGACCACCGGTACTCGATTTTAACTTCGGTGGCCCGCCCGGCGGTTTACCCTCGCGGGTTCCTCTCGTCGACGCCCCGACAGATTTCGCCGTCGGGGCGTCGCCCTCACGCGGTGGCCTCACGTCGGGTGACCGGACAATTCCCCGGTCCGATCACCCGAGGCCTCGGTTAGGGCGGCATCAGGCGCAGGTATTCGCGCCTGCGCCGCCGGGGGTGCGGGTCGCGGGATTCCTCCCGGACTCGTTCCGCCGCCTCCTTCTGCGAGATGACAGCCTCGCAGAAGGCGGCGACCGCGTCCCAGTTCCTGACGCTGTCGACCATCGCTCTCGCGACAGCCGGCAGCGTCAGGTCGGCACCGATAACAGCGACGAGGTCACGGCGCTGCCGGTCAAAGCCCGGACACGCCTCCAGCGTGTGTTGCGCCGTGTCCTCGTCACTGCTGCAATGGTGGCAGAACGAAGTCCACTCCCTACACGCGACCGTGTGCAGGTAAAAGCCGAAGCATCCGTGCCCCGACAACACCTGCACCAGTCGAAAAGAGAGGACTCCGTGCCGCCGCTCCATCCACTCCATCAATACGGGCCGGAGAGCCTCGACGGTGACGACACCGTGTCTAGGCCTCTCCAGCCGCGTAGCCCAACGGGCGATGACGTCTCGGCGGGCGTCCTCGCGCCAGGTGGCTATCTCGCTCAGCGATGGGGAGCCACCTTCGTCGCGCAGTGAGGTCACCCGCCGGTAGAGGTCGGAGAGCATCTCCGCCTCTAGGTCCCACGGGGGTGTCCCGGCCAGTAGGCATGCCGCCTCGGTCGATACCGTGCGGTACCCGCGAATGGCTCTGACCGCCATGACTCTCTGGGGTCTCCACAGAACAGCCCTGAGCTGGACGTTCAGAGCCCTCGCCCACACGGGTGCGCCGTACATGGCCATAGAACGGATCACCCCCGCATACAGCCGTCGGCCCTCGAAGCTGGGTCCGCCCACGTTCGGCATGAGCCGCGAAAGGGCGGACGCCGCGCCGACCAGCCGGGGAGCAATTCGGCGAAAATGCTCCCGGAACCACCATCGCCCGTCGAGCACCAGACCCAAGTACTTCATATGGGCCTGGATGCTGATGTGGACGGAGTTGACGACTAGCGAGACGCCGATTGGCGGCCTTACGCGTGGCCCATGGAACAATAGGGCCTCCGTCTTATTTAGGGCCACCCTGAGCCCCAGCGCCTCGATTCGCCCGACCATCTCCTCGGTGCCGAGAGTGGCCAGGCTCGCCGCCTCTTCGAGTGTCCTGCCCCGGGCTGTGACGAGCGTATCGTCAGCGTAGCATATCACGCTCAGCCCGGGGGGGAGACTCCCTCTCAACGCCCAGTCGTACCCGATGTCCCACAGAGTCGGCCCCAGAACCGACCCCTGTGGAACGCCGCACGACATGGACGTCCGCATAATGTCCCCTGCGGGACTCGCGCAGAGGACACTGCGCCCCTCCAAATAGTCCGCCACCAGCCGCCTCAGGTACAAGGGCACCCCATGAAATCGGAGCGCCTCCCTGATGCAGCTGAATGGCAGACTATTGAATGCGTTGGCGATGTCCAGCGACACCGCCAACAGCACTCCCCCGCCGGTGACAGCCTCCGCGGCCGTCTGCCTCAGTCGTAGCAGGGCCCCGATGGTCGAACGCCCCCTTCTAAAACCGAATTGAGCGTCCGACAAATCGGGTCCCACCTCCTCCAGGTGCTGGACGATGCGGGCAGCGAGGATGCGCTCCAGCAGCTTACCCACATCGTCGAGGAGCACGATGGGCCTGTAGGCCGACGGCGAATCCGGGGGCCGTCCCGGCTTTGGCAGGAGAACCAACCTCCCCTCCTTCCAGCACTCAGGGAACCGTCCAGACGCCAAACAGGCGTTGTACAGCTGCCTGAGGCGAGGCTCGAGGTGCTCGAGGAGCGACGTCAGCACCCGGACTGGTATTCCATCCGGGCCGGGGGCCGTGGTCGCGGAACGAATCCGCGCCACAGCTGCTCCCACTTCCGTCTCCGTCACGGGCGGAACACTCTCGTCGTCAGCCTCCCGGTCTTGTTCTGGCGAGGTCATGACCGGGGGCGTGTGTTCCGACTGCCGTGGAAACAGCTCCTCGACCACCCTACAGAGGAAGTCGGGCTGGAGGGTCTCGGTGAGGGGGGGGGCCCTGCGCGCGAAGCTTATTCAGCGACGCGCGATACGGGCGACCCCAGAGGTCACGGTCGAGACCGTCCAGCATCTCCTGCCAACTCGCACCCTTGGCGGCTCGGATGGCCAGCCGAAAGGCCGTCCGCGCATCGCGGTACGCCTCGTACAGCTGGCCCTCCCGCTCAGCGTCGCGGTGACGCCGCCGGCTGCGGGTGTAGGACCTTCGGGCTCTGATACATGCCGCACGAAGGTCCGCCAATCTTGGGGACCACCAGTAGACCCCCTGCCTCGGAGGTAGACGCCGCCGCACTCTGGGCATGGCCGCATCGCAGATCTGCGTTAACGCACTGCGGATGCGGACAGCCTCGGCGTCCACCCCGTCCGCTGGGGGCGGTGAGGACAGCCACGTGTGAACGATGGCCGCCTCCGCCAGTAGGTCCCTGTCAAGACGACCCACAGCCCACCGCGGAAACGCGGGAGCTCCGTCCGCCCTGTGACCCCTACCGGGGTCCCGGAGAGGGGAGACCTCCATCCGGATGTACCGGTGGTCCGATAGGGTCTCCGCCTCCTCCAGGACACTCCAGTTCCTCACCCGTGGTGCGACAGCGGGGCTAGCGAACGACAAGTCCACTATCGACCCGCCCTGCTGCCGCACACACGTGTTCACTGAGCCCCTGTTAAGAACACAGAGGCCCAGTGAAGCCGCCCACTCGATGACCGCCCGCCCGCGGTCGTCCGTCATAGGGGACCCCCACGCCGTGGATTTGGCGTTGAAGTCCCCCAGAACCAGGACGAGGCCCGGTGCCAGTCGCCGTATCGAGGCCTCCAAGTTGGTGAGGGAGGCCCTGAAATCGTCCATTCTCCTGGTAGGGGAGAGGTATACGCTGTAGAGCGTGACCCCTCCCCACTCCGCCGCGACAAATTCCTCGCCCCTATCCAAAAGAGACAAGGACGGGAAGTGCCGCTGCGTAGAGACGACGATTGCCGCAGTACCGTTTCGGCTGACCACCCAATTGGGGCGATCAGGCACGCAGTACGGTTCCGCGACTACGGCTGCACCAATCGACCACTCCGCCATGGATTGCAGGAGTAAGTCCTGCGCACCGGCGGAGTGGTTGGTGTTGGCTTGCAAGAGGTGGTGCATGGATGGTGTAGCCATTAACGGGCTGTATCCATGACCTCCCCCTCGCCGGCGGGCGATCGGACCGCGCTAGGAGCGGGAGCGGCCGTGGTCGGAGGGCCGCCCCACCCCTTTGGGGCCGAAGCTGGAGGTTTGCACGCCCCAGAGCCCATGCGGTGCTTGGCGGGCTTATTGCCCGCCGCACACGCGGGGCAGTGGGGCGGGGCGGCGCAAGATGCCGCCACGTGCCCGGTTTGACCGCAGCGGAAACACAGTCCGCCGCAGTCGAAGCAATTAGTGCACGTCGGTCGAGTATGTCCGACCGCCATGCACTTATAGCACCTCGCAGGCCGGCGCTCAAGCACGGTCACCCGCGCCGAGCTCCAGCCCACGAGGAGCCTGCCTGAGCCGGCCAGTTGCCTGACCGACTCCACCGGGCACTGCGCCCAGGCGGCACCTACGCCGCCCGGACCGGAGCGGATGACACCAACCCGGACGGTGTCTATGGGACACCCGGTTCTCGAGGCAATAGCCTCCCGGATGTCTTCCACCGTCACGGAGTCGTCCAGACCCGCGATGCGCATTTCGGCGCACTTGACGGGCCTGGCGATCCTGATGCCACCCTCCTCGGCAAACAAACCTCGCAGCTTGTCAGCTACGCTGTCGGCCGTCTTGGAGCCCTCGGCCGCGGGGAACTCGAGGATTCGAGCCCCTGTCCGGCCCTTGCGGGTCCTGGCTTCGACGCCTCCAATATCGGAGACGTCTAGCTCCCGCCGGGCCTTCCTCAAGACGGCCTCGTAGCTGAGGCCCTTCTCAGCCGCCTCAGGCAGCACAGTGATCACCACTGCGGCTGTCTTCGGCGACTTGAGCCCCTTGCGCGGCCTCTTCTTCTTACCGGCTCCTGCCTGTGGAGCGGGAGCGGGGACCTCAGCGGCGCGCTTGGCCTCCGCTCTCCTCCTCTGACCGCGACTCTTCCGGTCGCGCTCGGCCACCTGCCAACCCTCGGGCGCAGCAGGCGCGACAGGCGCGGAAGGCGCAGTCGTTGACGCGCTGGTCGTCGCCGGCGGTGTTGTTGCCGACGATGACTGCGGTCCGGCAGGAGCCGGTACCGTCCTCTTCTTTGGCTTTGGCGCGGGCCCCTTGGGCTTGGGCGCCGCCGCGGCCGTGGCGTAGCTGCCCCCCACGCGGCCACCCTGACAAGGCAGCGGGGCGGGGGCTGATGCCACATGCGGCCGCTTGTCCGCGGCGAGAGGCGGCCGGACACGTGGTTCTGGAGGCAACCTTGCCTCCAGAACGGCCATGCGCGCATCGACGAGTTTTCCGACTGCGTCGATGATTTGGCGCAGGGCCTCGTCCGTGCGCTACGTAGCCCGCCGACGAGAATGATATTTCACACTGTTTTCGTATCGATATAATCAGGTTGTCAAAAGAGAATACACTCTATTTCTTTACACATAAAGTTTAATAATTAATATTTATTATTAGGAAATAGCTTTGTATTTTTTTTATTATAACCAACTCGTAATGCTTTTTTGATATTATGATAATATAGCGATAAAGTATTTTGAAATTCTTTTTATAAGTAATTAGTTGCTCCCGGGGTATCTTGGAAATACGTGACCGAGTGTTGAATAAAACTAACTTTTATAGACGTTTTCAGTAATAAAACTGTATATTTATTTGTGGAAATGTTTATATAGATTTTAATAATTATTAGATTTTAATTACTATTATTGGAACTGTAAATAGATTAAATTATGTGCGTTACTGTTTATGTAGGATCTTTTTTCTCTAGTAATAGAAATCTAAATAGAATTCTCTGTATGCTTAAGTGTTTTTGTAGAACGTTAATATACATTAAAAAAATTAAGTTTTACTATCGACAATCTGTAATTTAAAGTGCTTTTAAAAAGCAAAGCGCATCATGGGAATATGAGTGATAGATTCGTTTGAGCGATTGATTTAAAGTGAGCGAACTTTGAAAGTGAGCTAGAGGAGTGATTTAATAATGATGATTGACTACTGAGCTAAGTGAGCTAAATGAGCTAATGAGCTAAATGAGTGATATATATCTTTACAGTGAAAAGATATTTATCACTCTTTTCAGCGCAGTGATACATATTGCGCATGACTAGTATATATTATATTTATAGACTAGTAGTTAAATCTAGGTAGGTTAGTCTCGGTCGCCCCCGGTACCTACATCCTTCCATTTTCGCATTGTATATCTTCTTAACCAGACGTTCGTTCGGCTTTCTTTCCACATGTTCGAACCATCGGAGCATTCCCTTTCGCATGTTTACACCAATACTCTCTTTCATACCTACTCGCTCTCTTACGTCGTCGTTACGAAAACGATCGATCAGCCTAACACCACAGATTTTCCGTAGAGATCGCATTTCGACCGCATTCATTTTACTTTCATACTCTTTCTTTGCTGCATACCCAACTCTCGCTTCCATACAGTAATGTTGGGACAAGCACTGCGTTATGTATTGCAACACGTGCCTTCTGGCTGAAGTGGTGGCTACCGAGAAGTTGCCCCAACGCTCCGTTCACTCTATTTCCCGTATTCACTCTTCGCTCTATATCAGTGGTGTACCTTCCATCTCGGCTAAATCCACATCCAAGATATACAAATTCATCCACTTGCTCTAGCACATCATTACCTATTGTTACTCTTACTACATCTGTTCTGGCTTCATCTCTTTCAAAGACCATTATTTTGGTTTTGCTCACATTCATGCGTATACTTTTCTTACAATCTTCTGTCATTGTGTTGACTAGGGTCTGCAGGTCAGTCGCTGACTGCGCCAGCAGGACTGCATCATCTGCATAGAGCAGACCACTGAGTCGTCCATCTGGACTCCCACATTCATATCGTTCAAACTTTAGAGAGATCCAGATATATGATAAACAGCCTGGCTGACAGAACGCACCCCTACTTAACGACGATATTGACGTCACACCAAGGCGATATTCCATCATTATCTACCTAGACCAGATCGGTCATGTACTGAAGGAAGGTGGAGTCAAGAGACTCCGAAATCGGCGAGCGTGTATGAAGAGAATTATGAAAATTGAGGAAGCGAGTGAAGTATGCAAGGATAGAGTTCTCTGGCACTCTGTTCTCTCTGCCTACCCTGCAAGGGACATGGCGTGATGGTATGTATGTTACATCTATTTATTTACTTGCTCTGTGAATTTCACTCGCTAATGCTACTAATCTTATCAGCTTTAAAGTAAAATAAAGCGTTTATCATATTATTTAATTAAAACAACGATAGTGATGTTGCTATCTTTAGCAATTTTTATGTAGGTAGGTACATAGTTATATTAGAGCAAATTCTGCGGTTATCAGTATCAGTCTGTTTTAACTTTTAAATTTAACTAAAATGTCTAAAATTGTAGTTATTGGTTCTTGCAGCGTGGATTTCACGACGTATGTAGTAATTTACAATATACTCAGCATTGCTTGATTACAAACAAAATAACAATTATTTCATCTATTATAATAATGTGAATAAATTAGTTACAAAATAACTAACCTAAAAGAGAATATTCGGACATTTCCTTTTTCCTATATTCGAACTCAATATTAAAAAAAAATTGTTCGCCCAAGTACATTTTCACAATTATTTACAACTTTATACGTAAGTACCTATATAAAATTATAAACTGTGTAATCGCAAGAGTTTAAAAATTTAGAACAAACCAAAAGATTTGTTCATCTAAATTAAAAATTTACTTTGCCTTCTTTATTTAGTTATGCACCAAGACTGCCTACACCAGGAGAAACACTTCATGGTACAAAATTCACAACTAGTTTTGGTGGTAAGGGTGCTAACCAATGTGTGGCTGCTGCTAAACTGGGAGGCAATACCTACATGATTTGCAAGGTACCTAAGTAAATGCTATTTATTATTACTTTATGTGACTAATATTATTATTGTTATTTAAAATGTCAAGGAACTATTGTTTGTTAAAATTGTTTAGTAAAATTGTTTATTATTGTTAGTTAAAATGTCAATTAGAATTTGCTAATGGATACCTCAAGGTCTGTGTCACAGTATTTGCTTTATCATTAAAGTATATAGGTAGTTGTGTTCTTACAGCTTGGTGATGACCAGTGGGGTGAAAAATACAAAGAAAATTTAGAAAACTATGGTGTAAACACTAAATATACTGAGATTTTACCAAATGTAACAACAGGTATAGCGCAAATATCAGTTGCTGATAATGGAGAAAATCAAATTGTAATTGTGCCAGGTGCCAATAGTTATCTCAGTAAGGAGGATGTTGAGAAATGTGCTGAATTAATAGAAAATGCTGATGTTTTAATTGCTCAGTTAGAAACACCATTTAAAACAACACTGGAAGCCTTCAAATTAGGAAAGGGTGTAAGTTTGTATTGACATATTACTGTAGAATTCTTATATATAAATCTCAATAGTCGCCTAATTACAATTTTTGTTTTATATAGATCAAACTGTTAAATGCTGCACCAGCCCAAAGTGGGATTGATGAAATATTGCCTTATTGTTCAATACTTTGTGTAAATGAATCGGAGGCCTCATTACTTACTAATATTGAAGTTAATATTCTGTGAGTACAATAAGAAATTATTTCAGTCAAATAAATATTTATTTTAATTTTTATTGTATCTTCTTTTTATAGGAATGCTGTTGATGCTTTACATAAGCTACTGGAAAGTGGATGCCAGACTGTTATTATCACACTAGGACCTAAAGGAGCAATTTACTTATCTCAAGGTGATAAACAAGCAATACATGTTTTGTGTGAAGCAGTTGTAGCTGTAGATACAACGGCAAGTAGATATTTAAATTGGCACTTTATTGAAACTTACTTTGTGCTCAGTCCTAATATTTTTTTATTAAACAGGGTGCCGGAGATGCTTTTGTTGGTGCCTTGGCCTTATTCCTAATTACACATAAAGAAAAACCTATGCACCAAATAATTGGTGCTGCTTGCCATGTTGCTACACTTTCTGTGACAAGGGAAGGCACACAAACAAGTTATCCTGATCAGTTTAATGCATTTGAGAAGGAATATAATTACAAAAATCTATAGGTATATCGGACTATATTATAAAACTGTTTTAATTTGAGACAAGATCTGTGCCTGTGATGCTAAGATATAATAAAACTTTAATCATGTCTAATCATATTTTTTATTTTGGGCTAAAACTGTTAAATAATATATTGATATTCTATAATTATGTAGGTATATATATATATATATATACAGGCAGTCCTCGACTTACGTCGTTTCGATTTACGTCGATTCAACTTACGTCGAACAATGTTTTGACACTATTCCTCAAGCATACGTCACTTGTTTCGATTTCCGGCATAGGAGAATTCACTTGTCACGAGGTCTAAGTCCGTGGTGCTGACGGGGCGCGGTGTCGGCGTGCGGAGATTACCCCGCACATGCTGCTGATTTTATTTAGTTACTTTAGGGACAACGGTCAATCAAGACGTAATACATTAGATTTTTTTTGAGTTTTCCTGGAATATTAAAGGAAATTATCGAATGTGGATACTATTCGCTTAAACAAATTTTTAACGTGGACGAAACTATAGTATACCTATATATAATTATTTTAAGAACTTACTTTTGATAATAAAGTACATACTTATGTACCTATATCCTTTGTTATAAAGGCAGTTTTTCTTTTCAATTTTGAGTCCGTGTGGAACCTAACCCTTGAATTTTACATGTAAACATATAAAAAAATAAGTCTCAACTTACGTCGTTTCGATTTACGTCGCGTATTTCGAGAACGTAACATGCCGTAAGTACGAGGACTGCCTGTATATAGGTATATATATATATATTATCATCATTAAAGGTTTAGTACGACAAGATAGTGGGTGACCTCTTGACTGATCACTCTCATCTAAATATTGTACTTCTTATATATTGGCAATCAGCTACATATACGAGCTATTGGTGCCAGTGTCAAGTTATAAACATTTTCAAGTTTCTATAGTTCATCTAATCTAAGAAGTGCAATTTGACGTTATGCATTTTTTAATACACAATAACCTCGGTCAAACGTATACACATGATTGTAAACACTAAATCTGAAATTTTAAACAACTATTAAGTTATTTACATAATTAACATTGCGGGTGACTTTCTTGTACAATAGACTTGGGTAGCTCCTGAATGAGAGATACAAATGAACTAGCTCTTTGATTTCAATCTAGCTCACTATTAGCTCAGTAGCTCAGTTAATAGTTCAACGGCTCAATCGGCTCTTTTACTCGCGTCATGTCGTGTGAGCAGTCGACGACCGAAAGTGCCCGATATATGCCGATCACCGCCGAACAGTAAAAGTATTGAGCACCGATATGCATTGTGACTATTGCGAGCCTAAACGTTATATGTTCAACAAAGACAAAATGTTTGAAAATAAAAAGTTATATTTAAAAAAATAATATTCATCTTTAAATAACAATATTCAATAATAATAATAGTTATCAGTGTAAGCTGTCACTGGACGCAGTCGATTCTGTCAGCCCATATGTATTTAGTGAAAAGCTGTTTTTAACCATTTCAATTACAAACAGACCTTTCAATTCTATTTTTTTTTTTATATAAAAATATTTTATATCTAATCCTGTGATCACCAATCAAAATTTACATGCTCATACATATCAAGCTTATCGCTTAATGATCGCGTAGTTCAGAGTTTGAACTATTCAAAAGAGTAAGAGCCGTGAACGAGTTGAAATGAAATGAGCTAACTCAATAAAAGAGCTAGCTCTCTTGATGAGCTAAATGAACTCAAGATATATATGAGCTAAATGAACTAAAGAGTAGACTTGGGTAGCTCCTGAATGAGAGATACAAATGAACTAGCTCTTTGATTTCAATCTAGCTCAGTAGCTCAGTTAATAGTTCAACGGCTCTATCGGCCCTTTTACTCGCGTCGTCGTGTCGTGCGAGCAGTCGACGACCGAAAGCTCCCAATCTATGCCGATCACCGCCGAACAGAAAAAGTATTGAGCAGGTTCCGATATGCATTGCGAGCCGATTGAGCCGTAGACGGTAAAATTAAACACGATCACTGCGGCCGTACGCCGTACATATAAATATATTTTATATCTCATCCTGCGATCACCATTCAAAATTTACATGCCCATGGACATCAAGGTTATCGCTTCATGATCGCGTAGTTCAGATTTTGAACTATTCAAAAGAGTTAGAGCCGTGAACGAGTTGAATTGAAATGAGCTAACTCAATAAGAGCTAGCTCACTTGATGAGCTAAATGAACTCAGGATATATATGAACTAAGTGAGCTAAAAGAGCTAAAGAGCTAAAAGAGTGATATAGTTCTTTTGATCAAAGGAGCTATATCTCTCTTTTCTTTTCAGTGAGCCGTTTTTCGCATGGCTATTGTACAATAATCTAATGTTGAAACTCGTAAAAATCATTTAAAATAAAAATAACATGGTAAATAGTAATTGTCATTGACGACCTAACAATGTCACGTCATCACGTTCTATACAGTAGTGCTTGACAACTTCCAATTCACGAATATCCAAATAATCGGTAAAAATATTAGAATAATACAATTAATCGAATAGAGATTTTGACAGAGATGTACATTTTGACACTTTGATTGATGAGGAAATAATTATTAATGTTCGCGACGCTGATAATTCAAGTAATAGTAGTAATTCTTAATAAATGGCCATTTTCAAATGCAGTTTTTGTTTTTAATTAACCTAATCCTACTAAATATGATGAATAGATTCTTTCATAATTAAATTTGTTTAGTACTAATTTAGCACTTAATTTATTCATCACCTTTTTGAAAAATAAAAAATAAACCGATTATTAATTATAAAGAATCAATATCGATTTCTCAGTAAAATCGGATATTTTCGATAGCGATTTCTCAGTAAAATCGGATATTTTCGATAGCGATTATTTGGTTCACCTACCTAGACAACTTACTCAGACAGCTGTCAAAATGCCCTTCTTAGATTAGATAGACTATAGTCTTTCAATAAGTTATAGTCTATCTAATCTAAGAAGTGCACTTTGACAGCTGTCAGAGTAAGTTGTCTAGGTATGTGAACCAAATAATCGCTATCGAAAATATCCGATTTTGATAAGAAATCGATATTAATTCTTTGTAATTAATAATCGGTTTATTTTTCAATAAGGAGATGAAATATTAAGTGCTAAATTAACACTAAACAAATTTAATTATTTTATCATAAAATCTATTCATCATATTTAGTAGGATTAGGTTAAGTAAAAACAAAAACTGGATTTGAAAATAGCTATTTGTTTAGAATCATTAGTATTACTTGAATTATCACGGTCGCGAACATTAATAATTATATCCTTATCAATAAAATTGTCGAATCGTACATCTCTGTCAAAATCTATATTCGATTAAATATATTAATCTAATATTTTTACCGATTATTGAGATATTCGTGAATTGGAAGTTGTCAAGCACTACTGTTTAGAACGTTATGACGTGATATTGTAAGATCGTCCATAATAATTACTATTTACAATGTTATTTTAATTTTAAATTAGTTTTACAAGTTTTAACATTACATTATTATACAAGAAACTCACTCGCAACGTTAATTATGTAAATAACTTAATATTTCTTTAAAATTTCAGATTTATTGTTTGCAATCTAAAATGTGTATACGTTTGACCAAGGTTATTGTGTATTAAAAAATGCGAAACATCAAAATGCACTTCTTAGATTAGATGAACTATAGTCATTGTGTGTGCTTTACATTTAATACAAACAGTGACGCAGTGTTCGATGAAGCGCTTTCCATCAACGACACTAGGGGTGTCCACTTTGAAAAACATCTATGTTTTTATCGATTCGATAAATCGAAACTGTACATCGATGCATTTCGATGTATCGGATGAAAACATCGATGTTTTGTAAACATCGAGTACTTTTTAAAAAAATATATTACAAAGCTAAAGTCATATCACATGTGGTACTTCTAAAAAAAGGGTCTTTTTTGTGGCATTTATACCTATTCCAATCCCTTATAAAACTGAAATCTAAAAAAAAAAGGTCTTTTCTGAGGCATTTATACCTATTCCAATCCCTTATAAAACTGTAATTTATTACATAAACTTGAGTTTTTGTGACATTAACTGGTATCATCGATTCGATGTTTTATGAAAAAACATCGAGTATTTCGATAGCTTTTCAAAACATCAGATCGATTCGATGTATCGCTTTGTAAACATCGATGTTTTCGATGCATCGATGTATATCGAATATCCCTAAACGACTCTTGAACACAACCGTACACTGTTCAACACTCGAAAAAGTGGTGTTTGACAGATGCTTACCTACTTTCATAGAGTACTTTAAATATATAGGTACTACTTTGCTTGTATGGAGGGTAAAAACTAAGGAGAACCATCTTGTATGGGGGATTAGTCCAAAAGTGTCCACTTGTAAACAGCAAATTATTGTTCGAACACTCACCGAAATAGCGCTAGTGTAGCAAGTGGAAATGATATGAATGTAGCAGTAATAAGCAGAGTGAAGTGTGCTGAGTTACGTAGTCAATTGTGATTTGATAAATAATAACCTATGAAATTTGTGGCGCTCTTTTTAAAATTCTTCCACTTGCTACTATAGCGCCACCTTAATTTGCTCCCGTTCAATGGACACTTCTTAATACACTGAGATGGTCCTCCTTAATTTTTTACCCTTCATATTTGCTTGAATTAAGTATCATTACTTAACCTCGCAATTTATTTACGGCATATTGTAGTAGTATTATTTGAGATTATTAAATTGAGCTTGTCTCTTACTGCTAATTAAAATTTAATAAAAATGTAGAATGTAAATATTGCATTATTGAAGTGAGCCCTGATAATGTGGCTATGTTTATAAATTATTCAGCCAAGACTTTGTTAAGGAACTTGCATTTAGGTATACGACGCCCAGAATTTTGCGATATTGATGCACTCTAGTGTTATTTTGAGACAACTAGCTGTTTCATTTAAACTTTTTCATTTACACTTTAGATCGATAGAGGGGTGTATTCTGTGCATATATTCCAATTTGAGGGATTCTGGCGAGGTCAGCTCAAGGTCATTTCGATGAAAACGCGTTTAATTCGATATCTCGAGAACGGCTAGTGTTAGGCAAAAAATTGTAGACCTTTTCTCTTCTAAATTAAATTTACTAACTTTTTTATCTAAAACTTTTTTTTTCATCGATATTTTTCAATTTATTGCTTCCGAAAGGCAAAAATTTTACTTTTTTTTTATTTTTCACCATTTTCTCCCCAACCGTTCAATTTTATTGAACTTTACCGATTATCTAAAGTGTAGATCCTTTATTATATGTAGTATGGAGATTGTGACAGTGACTGATGTTGGGAACAACTTGTAGGTAAAAAGTATTGACATAAAAACATGGACCGGCCCTACCTACAAAATTAGCGTGTATTAAAATGGAAGTAATAAGTACTACGTACAACCATAGTACTTATTACTTCCATGGTATACCTAAACAAAGGTTGGCACACAAAATGGCTGCCTTTAGGGTTGTGACTTGATTTCCCATAATCGATATCGATATTTACCTAAAGCATCGAAGTATGATTTGTTATAGCATCGGGTCGACAGTACGTACGATAGTTTGCATTCAAGCAAAATGTGGTACAGGAGTGTAACAAATACGATAGTTCGTACTACCTGCCCATAACGTAGAACTGTAAAGGTCTATCGTGTATCGCCACATAAAAAGCAAAACAAAAATGTTTATTTATATTTCTTCTAAAATTATAGTTTCTTGATTATTTACAAGTTCTCTGTTTAGTAAATCTTTGATAATATCTGAGGATAGAGCCACTTTTCTATCACGTCTTCGGACTTTTTAGTTTAAACTTCTTATTTTTCTTGTTATCAAATCACACTTTTCTGTGAGTTTTTTAATTTCTAGATTTTGTGGCTGTATCTGGAAAATAGAAAATATATTCACATTTAATTGAGTAAGTCTCGCAGAGACTTATACTGTTATATATTTTTGGCATAATAATCATATTGCCATGAAAAACATATGTCGTGCAATCTATCGGATAGATGGTGTGATACACCCAAAGGTTAAAGTAGAGCAGAATACGATTACTATACAGAGGGTCGTGGGTTCAAGTCTTGCTTGTGGGAATATTTGTACTACTTTAAATGAATATAAACCTGGTGTGTAAATTATTTTAAAAATATCTATTGATAAAAAATAATTATACAATGAGTTAAAGATTATTTTACTTATTTGCTTTGAAATTACTTTATGTGTTTAATACACAACACTACAATTTCAACACAATACTATGCAGTAAGGACTAAAAAGATAGACACGTATTAAATGAGAAGTTATTACTGCCACAGATATAGTAAATACTAAAAGTAAAAGCTGATCAGTTTACCTTATTTACTAATAGCGCATTTTTATTTGAATTATGATCCAGTAACTCCAACTTCTCAGGGGAGATTGATGTTAATATATTTTGACTTTGATGCAATACATCTAATCTAAAAAAAAAAAAAAAAAAAAAATGGTCTTCGAAAGAGATAAAACCAGAACAGATGTAAGAGTAACAATAGGTAATGATGTACTAGAGCAAGTGGATGAATTTGTATATCTTGGATGTGGATTTAGCCGAGATGGAAGGTACACCACTGATATAGAGCGAAGAGTGAATGCGGGAAATAGAGTGAACGGAGCGTTGGGGCAACTTCTCGGCAGCCACAACCTCAGCCAGAAGGCACGTGTAGCAATACATAACGCAGTGCTTGTCCCAACATTACTGTATGGAAGCGAGAGTTGGGTATGCAGAAAAGAGTATGATAGTAAAATTAATGCGGTCGAAATGCGATCTCTGCGGAAAATCTGTGGAGTTAGGCTGACCGACCGCATTCGTAACGACGACGTAAGAGAGCGAGTAGGTATGAAAGAGAGTATTGGTGTAAAGATGCGAAAGGGAATGCTCCGATGGTTCGGACATGTGGAAAGAATGCCGAACGAACGCCTGGTTAAGAAGATATACAATGCGAAAGTGGAAGGATGTAGGTACCGAGGAAGACCGAGACTAACCTACCTAGACCAGATCGGTCATGTACTGAAGGAAGGTGGAGTCAAGAGTCTCCGAAACCGGCGAGCGTGTATGAAGAGAATTATGAATGTTGAGGAAGCGAGTGAAGTATGCAGAGATAGAGTTCTCTGGCACTCTGTTCTCTCTGCCTACCCTGCAAGGGATATGGCGTGATGATATGTATGTATGTAATCTAGTTTCATTGGCAATCTAAAACAAATTATTAGAAGTTTTTATTAAGTACGAGTAAGACTAATGCCTTCATGACTACATCATACACGTACATCACTGCAGGTCACTTTCCTATTGTTGTATGAAGTAAATACCAACCAGAAGAGAAGATAGACACTGCGCCGTTACGTAATCTTGTTACATCGAAAATTCTATTGAAACATGTTTCATCAAAGTGCATCGAACACATATACCACATTTTGTGTCGAGGGTTTATATTTCAATGCCAATAATTTCTATCCATTTCAAAATTTTATTTACAGGAAATCTGTAGGATAATACACCATGTATTTTTATTCGTGTAAGAACATAAATATAATTTATCGTATTACGTTACGACTATACTTATTACTTTGCCACCTCACTAGTTTGTTTACACCTATATAATTTTAAACAAAGAAAACACATTGTAGTTATACCTAATATATAACTAACGCAAGCCTTTGTGGCATGTAAAAATAACACCTTGTAATAATAGATTCTACAAAATCCTAAAATATTTAACATTATCAGTGAAAATACATACATACATACATATCATCACGCCATATCCCTTCTCCCTCCCTCGGTACCTACATCCTTCCACTTTCGCATTGTATATCTTCTTAACCAGACGTTCGTTCGGCATTCTTTCCACATGTCCGAACCATCGGAGCATTCCCTTTCGCATCTTTACACCAATACTCTCTTTTATACCTACTCGCTCTCTTACGTAGTCGTTACGAATGCGGTCGGTCAGCCTAACTCCACAGATTTTCCGCAGAGATCAGTGAAAACTTTACTATTAACCTATGAAGGGTTCATGTTGGTTGATTTATGGTTTTTCTGACACTACATTGCTTTACAGAGCACGCAGGCATGATTACTCAGTTGAGAGATATGCCCCTAGTTAATTATTAAAATAGTTTACACATGTATACTATATATAAACAATAAAAATATTTTGAATGAACAATAACAATTTGACAACAGATCTACTACAAAACTCGGTACTTAAAATGGCGTTGTAGTCACGAATTGACAAGGTCATGACATAATACGAAAGTGCAGCCAAAATTACTACTCAGCAAACTATATTTATCGTTTTTCTTCCACGCAAATATTGATTAGTAAAAATGAGAGAGCATGCTTTTTGGGTTTTATGTGTCGATTTCATATATATTTATATAATAAACTCTTCATATAATAGAATAGGGCGCCTCCATTCTATTCCCTGGCGGTTTCATGCTTACGGTGAATTCGCGGTGACTCCATAGTGAAAAGATGGACGATTCACGGTAGTTTCATGTCACGGCTATTTCACTCTCTAGTTAGGGTTGTCGTACAGTGAAATCACTGTCGGAAAACAGTATATTCGTTCCGTTGCGTCACTAACTACGGATGGTAAATAAGAGTTAACCTCGTATATGTAGCTGATTGCCAATACATAAGAAGAAGAAGAAGAGTTAACTTATCGGCAGTTCTATGGTGAAAAGACCGTTTCTAATTTGTGGAAGCTTAGTATTTCTGTCGTCGATATGGCATATTTACACTGTGGAAAAATATTTTTTTCAAAGTGAACACCTCATAAATTTATAGTGAAATTACTGTGGACCTACTGTGGTTCGACCGTCAACTCACCGTCAACTCACCATCAACTCACCTACAACTCACCGTAAAATCACTATCTTTTCACCGTATATACTCGGTAGTTTTTTTTTTCAAAACAAATGATGTAATTATTTAAATACTGTTTAATTATCATTTTATAAGCTTAATGTAGAGTTCTGAACTGTATTGACATTTCACATTAAATTTAGTAATTTGAATTAAATTTTCAGGATAAAAAAAATTTTTAAGTAAGCCCTTAAAAAAAAATTCATTTAAAAATTTATTTTTTCGCCCGATAAAAAAAAAATAACACGTCACTTACCACGGTGATAGTAAATTCTAAAGAATCTATGTATATTATCAATGCAAGGCAACAGTTTATCTCAAATAACTGTTCAGAAATATATTTAAAAAATGTCAGTGTTGAAATTTTTTTGTACTCAAATTAAAACGTTTTTTACTCAAATTAAAATATTATTTCGGGATTGAAAAGTATTCAATAGAATTAAAAATTTTAAATGCTGGTTAAATTCTAAAAAAATACTCAAATTAAAATATTATTTCAGAATCAAAACGTTTTCAATAGAATTAAAAATTACAAATTGTAACGGAAAATTATCTCTTTCGTCGATAGATGGCGATGAACCATTTTCTGAAACGCGATATGGTTTCAAATATCTTCTTGCTACCTCTTGAGTTGTTTGGATTTTACCCTGAAGACTAGCTAAACTGACTGGCCCGGCTACAAAATGCTTACGGGTTGAGAGCCCTCTGCTCATGCTCATGCTCATTCACAGTCCGGGTAAAGTTGTCATAGCCATCTGAGGCTAACAACTAAGTCACGAAACAAAAAAAAAATATAAAATGCTATTTTAATTCTGTTATATTCTACCACTTCTCTTCATGATTCCAGGATTAAAAAGTATAGGGGTACGATGCCAGAAACCTCCGCGTGGTGTACCCTGGGTGCGGGCGACAGTCCCCCAGATCCTTCTGTCGAATTGTCGCCCGTAGCGAATCTCTGGCGCGAGGAGGCCCCGATCAGCGATGAGTTGAGCCCCAATTCGCTCCTGACCCTCTAGTTGTAGAGGGTTCAGGAGGCGGAATTTTGGACGGGCTCGGTCACTCATTCATTTGAGGGCTGGGCAGGCTTATGCCACCGCTGACATATCGTAAACCTGATATCTTGCTTCAAGACAAGTTGTCGTGAGGCGTAGTATCAGGAACGAGGGTCTTGGCTTAACCGCCCGGATCGCGAGGAAGAAAACCTCTATAAAGAGTTCGAATCAACATTCGAATTCGGAAATCACCCAGAATCTTAAGTTCTGGCGTGCGGCGAGAAGATGCATGGCAGATGGGTTGTTCTGTCGTTAGCACGCTCCAGCCAGGGTACCGGCTGACCCCCTGGTTGGTAAATGTAGGCTTGCCCGGGTACAGGGATCTCTGCCCGGGTCGACCGTTAGTTCTCCCATACTCGTGGGAATCAAATGGATTTGCCTAATAATATTTTACCAGACGGGAATCCAGCGGATTCCCACATCACGGCCTCGTCAAGCCAATGCAAAACTGACCAAAACGACGCCTCGTCCTTAGGACTAGAGGCGTCTGCCGAGGGCCCGGCACCGACCAAGGAGGACAACACGATGTGATGGACGAGGGCGGTAGTTCCGCAGAGGCGTCCAAGGAGTTCAGCGGGTCGGCTGAGGAAGCCGCCGCCGCCAGGTCGTCGCCGCGCCCTGCGGCGGCGGCCTTGACCGCGGCCCTGACGGTAAGGGAGGAGGCCCTCCCCTCGAAGGTGCAGAAGCGCCCTCTAAATAAGGAGGGCAGCTCAGGCGCAGATTCAGAGGGGAGCGTGGTCATCATGCCTCCTCCCAAAGTTCCGGCCTCTCGCAGAGGGCGAGGGGCCGCGGCGTCGGGAAGGACGACCCACTCCCCGGCCGGCGGAGTGCGTGGAGGGGTGGAGACTGGCAGGCGGGCCGATAATGAGGCGGCTGCCGCGAGGGTGCTGGGGGTGTTGTCCGGCATCCCTCCCACCGAAGTGGCGGCTGCTGGTGCCCGCGCGAGCGCCCCAGCCGCTAATATGGAGGCCCTGCAGGCCGAAAACGCCCGCCTTGGTGGCGAGGTGTCAGGCCTGCGGGCCCAGAACCGCCGGCTGGAGTCGGAGCTGCGACTGCAGGGCGTGCGCCGCCAGCCATCGCTAGCCGGGCCGCCGTGGCAAGGAAACCCTCAAACGTCGCGGAGCGGGCTCTGGTAGAGGTCTAGCCGGCGACACCAACCCCGCTGCCCGCGGTGGAGGGCGTGCCGGACGAGGCCTTGCGCGCCATTATTGACACAGTCGGCAATCTGGTCGATGCGCGCTTGGCTGTTCTGGAGGCAAGGCTGCCTCCAGAACCACGTGTTCAGCCGCCTCTTGCCGAGGACAAGCGGCCATATGCGGCACCAGCTCCCGCCCCGCTACCCTGTCAGGGTGGCCGCGTGGGGGGAGCTACGTCGCAGCCGCGGCTGGGCCCAAGCCCAAGGGGCCTGCTCCGAAGAGGAAGACGGCACCGGCTTCTGCCGGACCGCAGTCGTCGCCCGCACCGACACCGCCGGCGACGACTAGCGCACCCGCGACTGCGCCTGCCACGCCTGGCACGCCCGCTGCGCCCGAATCGCCAGACCCGTAAAGTGCGCCGAAATGCGCATCGCGGGTTTGGACGACTCCGTGACGGTGGAAGAAATCCGGGAGGCCATTGCCTCGAAAACCGAGTGTCCCATAGACACCGTCCGGGTTGGCGCCATCCGGCCCGGTCCGGGCGGCGTAGGTGCCGCCTGGGTGCAGTGCCCAGTGGAGTCGGTCAGGCAACTGGCCGGCTCAGGCAGGTTCCTCGTGGGCTGGAGCTCAGCGCGAGTCACCGTGCTGGAGCACCGGCCTGCGAGGTGTTTCAAGTGCATGGCGGTCGGGCACACCCGGCCAACATGCAATTAATTGCTTTGACTGCGGCGGACTCTGTTTCCGCTGCGGTCAGACTGGGCATATGGCGGCATCTTGCGCCGCCCCGCCCCACTGCCCCGCGTGTGCGGCGGGCAATAAGCCTGCCAAGCACCGCATGGGTTCTGGGGTGTGCAGACCTCCGGCTTCGGCTCCAAAGGGGCGGGGCGGCCCTTCGACCCCGGCCGCTCCCGCTCCTAGCGCGGCCCGATCGCCCGCCGCAAGCCAGGAGGTGATGATGGACACAGCCCATTAATGGCTGCCCAGTCCACTCACCTCCTGCAGGCCAACATAAACCACTCCGCCGGTGCGCAGGACCTCCTCCTGCAATCCATGGTGGAGTGGTCGATCGGTGCAGCCGTAGTCGCGGAACCGTACGTCGTGCCTGATCGCCCCAATTGGGTGGTCAGCTGGAACGGCACCGCGGCAATCGTCACCTCCACGCAGCGGCACTTCCCGTCCTTATCCCTCTTGGTTAGGGGCGAGGAATTTGTCGCGGCGGATTGGGGAGGGGTCACGCTTTACAGTGTATATACCTTTACAGTGTGTATACCTCTCCCCTAATAGGAGGATGGACGATTTCGGGGCCTCCCTCACCACCTTGGAGGCTTCGATACGGCGACTGGCACCGGGCCTCGTCCTGGTCCTGGGGGACTTCAACGCCAAATCCACGGCGTGGGGGTCCCCGATGACGGACGATCGCGGGCGGGCGATCGTGGAGTGGGCGGCGTCACTGGGCCTCTGTGTCCTAAACAGAGGCTCAGTGAACACGTGTGTGCGACAGCAGGGTGGGTCGATAGTGGACTTGTCGTTCGCTAGCCCCGCTGTCGCACCACGAGTGAGGAACTGGCGTTTCCTGGAGGACGCGGAGACCCTGTCGGATCACCGTTACATCCGGATGGAGGCCTCCCCTCTCCGGGACCCCAGCAGGGGTCACAGGGCGGATCGAGCTCCCGCATTTCCGTGGGGCGGCTGGATAGGGACCTACTGGCGGAGGCGGCCATCGTGAACACGTGGCTGTCCTCACCACCCCCAGCGGACGGAGTGGACGTTGATGCTGTCCGCATCCGCAGTGCGTTAACGCAGGTCTACGATGCGGCCATGCCCAGGGTGCGGCGTCTACCTCCGAGGCAGGGGGTCTACTGGTGGTCCCCAAGACTGGCGGACCTTCGTGCGGCGTGCATTAGTGCCCGAAGGTCCTACACCCGCAGTCGGCGGCGTCGCCGCGATGTTGAGCGGGAGGGCCAGCTGTACGAGGCGTACCGCAGTGCGCGTACCGCCTTTCGGCTGGCCATCCGGTCCGCCAAGGACGCGAGTTGGCAGGCGATGCTGGACGGTCTCGATCGTGACCCCTGGGGTCGCCCGTATCGCGCGTCGCTGAATAAGCTTCGCGCGCAGGGTCCCCCCCTCACCGAGACCCTCCAGCCCGACCTCCTTTGTAGAGTGGTCGAGGAGCTGTTCCCGCGGCAGTCGGAGCACACGCCCCCGATCATGGCTTTGCGAGATCACGAATGGGAGGCCGTCGAGAGTGTTCCGCCCGTGACGGAGTCGGAAGTGGGGGCAGCCGTGGCGAAGATTCGTTCCGCCACCACGGCCCCCGGCCCGGACGGAGTCCCAGTCCGGGTGTTGACGTTGCTCCTCGAGCATCTCGAACCTCGCCTCGGGCGACTGTTCAACGCCTGTCTGACGTCTGGACAGTTCTCTGAGTGCTGGAAGGAAGGGAGGTTAGTTCTCCTGCCAAAGCCGGGACGGCCTCCGGATTTGCCGTCGGCCTACAGGCCCATTGTGCTTCTGGACGATGTGGGTAAGCTGCTGGAGCGTGTCCTCGCTGCCCGCATCGTCCAGCACCTGGAGGAGTGGGGCCCGATCTGTCGGACGCTCAATTTGGGTTTCGGAGGGGGCGTTCGACCATCGGGGCCCTGCTACGCCTGAGGCAGACGGCCGCGGAGGCTGTCGCCGGCAAAGGAGTGCTGTTGGCGGTGTCGTTAGACACCGCCAACGCCTTCAATAGTCTGCCATTCAGCTGCAGCAGGGAGGCGCTCCGGTTCCATGGAGTGCCCCTGTACCTCAGGCAGCTGGTGGCAGACTATTTTGAGGGGCGCAGTGTTCTCTACGCGAGCCCCGCAGGGGACATTGTGCGGACGCCCATGTCGTGCGGTGTTCCGCAGGGGTCGGTTCTGGGACCGACTCTGTGGGACATCGGTTACGACTGGGCGTTGAGAGGGAGCCTCCTCCCGGGCTGAGCGTTATTTGCTATGCTGACGACACGCTCGTCACAGCCCGGGGCAGGACACTCGAAGAGGCGGCGAGCCTGGCCACTCTCGGCACCGAGGAGATGGTCAGGCGAATTGAGGCGCTGGGGCTCAGGGTGGCCCTAAACAAGACGGAGGCCCTACTATTCCATGGGCCCCGTGTGAGGCTGCCCATCGGCGCCTCGTTAGTCGTCAACTCCATCCACATCAGTATCCAGGCCCATATGAGGTACTTGGGTCTGGTGCTCGACGGGCGATGGTGGTTCCGGGAGCATTTTCGTCAAATTGCTCCCCGGCTGGTCGGCGCGGCGTCCGCCCTTTCTCGGCTCATGCGGAACGTGGGCGGACCCAGTTTCGAGGGCCGACGGCTGTATGTGGGGGTGATCCGCTTAATGGCCATGTACGGCGCACCCGTGTGGGCGAGGGCTCTGAATGCCCAGCTCAGGGCTATACTGTGGAGGTCACAGCGAGCCATGGCGGTCAGAGCCATTCGCGGGTACCGCACGATGTCTACCGAGGCGGCATGCCTATTGGCCGGGACACCCCGTGGGATCTAGAGGCGGAGATGCTCTCCGACCTCTACCGGCGGGTTACCTCAATGCGCGAAGAGGGTGGCTCCCCATCGTTCAACGAGATAGCCACCTGGCGCGAGGACGCCCGCCGTGAAGTCATCGCCCGTTGGGCTACGCGGCTGGAGAGGCCTAGACACGGTGTTTTTACCGTTGAGGCCCTCCGGCCCGTACTGATGGAGTGGATGGAGCGGCGGCACGGAGTCCTCTCTTTCCGGTTGGTGCAGGTCTTGTCGGGGCATGGTTGCTTCGGCAAGTACCTGCACACGGTCGTGCGAAGGGAGTGGACTCCGTCCTGCCACCATTGCAGTAGTGACGAGGACACGGCGAGGTATGTTCGGGCTGCGACGGGCAGCGCCGTGACCTCGTCGCTGTCATCGGTGCCGACCTGACGCTGCCGGCTGTTGCGCGAGCGATGGTCGACAGCGTCAGGAATTGGGACGCGGTCGCCGCCTTCTGCGAGGCTATCATCTCGCAGAAGGAGGCGGCGGAACGGGCCCGGGAGGATTCCCGTGACCCGGGCCGCCGTCCGCGGCCGGGGCGGCGCAGGCGCGAGTACCTGCGCCTGATGCGGGGCGGCGCAGGCGCGAGTACCTGCGCCTGATGCCGCCCTAACCGAGGCTTCGGGTGATCGGACCGGGGAATTGTCCGGTCACCCGACGTGAGGCCACCGCGTGAGGACGACGCCTCGACGGCGAAAGCTGTCGGGTACCGGTGGCCCGTTCGCATGGCGAAGAAGAAGTGCTTGCAGGGTGGGTCAATGGGGTTGCGCGCCGCCTCTTCCGTCACCCCGGACCGATTTGGCGGGGTGCCACGTCCATAGCCCACAGCAAAAAAAAAAAAAAAAAAAAAAGGATTAAAAAGTATTTAATATGATTATTCGTGAAGTTTGAAACAGTATACATCAGAATTTTAAAGTATTAACTGTGAAAGGAACATGAAACAACAGTGACACGAGAATGAAATGACAGTTAAACGACGGTGAAACGACCATGAAACGACGGTGAAACAACTTTGGATTCACTCCTATTTTACTGTGTCACAATAGTGCTTTGACTGTCAATTAACTATACATTTATCAACTGTTTACCATGGTTTCACTCTATAGCTGCCATATAAAAGTATCGTTTTAACCATTTTATCTAGGTTTAATATTCTAATATATACCATATTTTGACAGTTGTGAAATGAAACAAAAGCACGAATGATACACCGTGAAAACACTGTTGTAATACTAAGTTGTTACTGTTGATCATAAAGGGAACTACCGACATTTCATGGTTTTTTCACCGTAACCCAAAGAGTAAAGTTATTAAATTGAAAAAGAGTGGCAACTCGATGATAAAATATGCATGTATGGAAAGTGCTGCCACCCAGAGTTTAGGCGGTGAACTAAAGTTGAAGTAATGTATATACATATCTACATGTGTATGTGTAATTACATAGAATTTTCTTTTACTATGAAAGCTACCCTGAAATATAAAAAAAAACATATCAGCTGATAATTAAACAATAATAATATCAGCCTAACATTGAAACTTGAGATAATTTTCAGAAAAATATCAATAACCGAAAATAGATCGATGACAATAAGTACCTACGCTAGAAACAAAAAATAATAATTCTCAGTTGTCAAACGTTTGACAGGCAGGACAAAATGGCAGCAGTTAAGTTTGTACAACCAATCTGTAGGCGGCGCGACGGTCAGTAAAAATAAGTAATGTTTTAAGTGTGCCCCCCCAGCCGTAACCACAAAACCGCCAGGGTTGATATACTATGGTAAAAAGTCATTTCTTTCACGTCACGTCGATGTTTAGCTGGAAAATGTCGATGTTTCGACATCGATGTTTCCTCATATCTTCTCTTCGATAACATCGATGTTAATTAAGAGAATAAAGTATTAAAACGTCAATATAGTAGGGACATCTAGCGTTAATTAGATGGACGAACTAGCTATAAAGTTCAACTATCTTCCCACTGGATCACATTAACGTAACCGAAATAACCGTAGGAACGTATTTTGTTTGGCTGCTGATACTGTTTCCTTGACGTCCGTGGCTAGCCCGGCGTATGCATTGCCTGAGGTTTTGAAAAACATCGATGTTTTAGACTATCGAGGTTTATGGTACATATTTAACATCGATGTTTTCTTAATATCGATCATCCCTATTTCTTTCCTCTTTAGACCATTTAATATCTTGCACAATGATAGGGTAGGGGATATTAACTATTACTCATGGAAGTAATAAGTACTCTGTACAACAGGAATGAGCTGTTGTCGCAAAATTGAAGCCGAGCGAGAGCTCAGAACTGTACCTTTTATCCCTCTCTGGCGATGGTGACCATATTGAAATATGATTTAAGGACAATAATTATAAAAAATATTTGTGATCTGACGTCAGCAGATCATTGCTTCAGATGGATTTTAATCGAAGATACTAATTATAAACTTGCCCTTTGTGGCACTATACATTTCCTGTTTTTGCTTGCTTTTCACACTCGCGTCATATAGGTAGGTACTTATCTACTGGTCCTTGTGGGACACGACATGCAGCTGGACTGAGATAAAATTACGATAAGGTGGTGTGTGGTATATTTAATTAAGAAAAAACAGTTAAGTTTACATTTAAGTTTAATTCTAAATCAGACATTGCTAAATAAGACAGTCTTGTTAAGTTTCTGCCAAACCCAGCTTATTCCTTATATGTTTCATTGATTCTAATTTTGCATTGAGTTATACGTAAATTGAGATATGAATTCGCTAACGCCTTCATCAATAGAATATCATGTGGATCTTCAAATATAGATTGAGGAGAATGTGCTGATTCTAACGATGTATGTAGTTTGCTATAAAATTCTCGGACGACATACCTACATGATAATTTTATTTTTGTTTACGTTTTTTAACGATTGATTTAATAATGTAATAAACAGTGTTCTATGGTGTTGTGATCCAATAACACCACACAATTTGAACAAAAAATTTTGTGAATCATCCCATTCACGATATATCCAGCAATATAATAAATAATGTTCAGTTTAAAATCTGAAACACAAGCGTTATCTACGAGATCTAACAAATCATCTATTGATGTCGATCATGTCGACTGATCTTTAGACTTTATTACATTCTTCCACAATAGCTTTCTTTTTGTTCCTAAATTTTCTAAAGAACTTAATGTTAGGGACATTAAGATCTTTAGGAAATTTGAAATCTAAACAAAGTTATTTTCATAAAAAAATAAAAAATACCTATATTTAAGTTATTTGTTCTTGAACTAGGATTGAATAGTCATGCATGGTCACCGTAATTCTTCACTAACAAATTATGTTATTATTATTATTTACGATTTCATGTGGGGTTGTCAGGTCAGGTGTCCGTATTTCATACATATAAAAGGAAACCTATACCCCAATCGCAAAATGTTTGCGTTAATAAGGTTTTACACTTAGCAACAAATAATATTGCTTTAATATGTCGGTAATAAATTATTAAATATATTTAAAAACATTTTAGAAGTAAATGTTTTTACTTCATTACATTACATCAATCGCATATTTTTCTACCAACAAGGAAAGGATTGAAATCAACTTAACTCTGGCAATTCTAAGTCCACTGTTAGAACGGGACACAGGATACACTGGTTGCCCTCTCACTCGGCTTCATTTTTATTTTGCGCGCAACAAGACTCTTACTACCTTAGCATAAGGTTTTATTTTCTTTATTTTTGCTGCAAGATGCACAGATAGAGCTCATTCCTGTTGTACAGAGTACTTATTACTTCCATGCTATTACTCTAATCTGGCCCCGCAGATTTTTACAGATTATAGTTGCTAATCCGTCTATTGCAATGATGTTATCTGCTCACTTTCTTTAATGATAACTGATGAATCGTCATTTTAGATACCCACATTATAGGGATGCTTGATGCTTTACGATATATCGATATTGTTTAAAGAAAAACAACCCCAAGATGATGATAACAAACTGCCATTGAACATATTGTTATTTAAGATGAGAATTTTGTTGCATTTTAATATCTCACTATATCTTTAAACGAGCAATTCTTGTATATATATATATATGTAATCTGAATCTCGGAAACGGCTCCAACGATTTTCTTGAAATTTAGCATACAAGGGGTTCCGGGGGCGATTAATCGATCTAGCTAGGTTTCATTTATAGAAAATATTAATTTGTCAGTATATTTCGGCAATAAAAATATAATTTTTCGTTGTACTAAAACTAACTAACTAATATGAAGGTTTTCAAATTTTGACGCTGTCATTAAGAATAGACATTTAGCTCAGTTGGAAAATCAAGTGGTCTAATCCAAACAAACCGGAGCTCGGTTCGGATCCTTACTTTTCCTTATTTACTTTTTGGCATTATTTTTTATTATTTTATTAATTATTATCATTTGCCCGCGTTTTTGTCTGCGAAGAAATCGATAATGTTTTAATAGGATTTTTGTTTGTTTTTTACGTTATTATTTATATCGTTATTTATAGATAATTATCTATAAATGTGTGTATTCTTATATAGTATAACAATCTTATCCGTGTGGTGACGGAGTAAGAATACAATTCACCACCCCCTATCTTACCCGTGGGTGACCGTAAGAGACGACTAAGGGATATAAAATGCATATAATACTATGCAAGAGAAGGAAAACTCAAAACAAAACCCTACACCAACACGTCTGACCAGCACGGTATAGAAGGTTAACTTTCCTCCTATTATGGAGGCGGCATGAGCCCAACAGTGGGACGTATATGGGTTGTGATGATGATGATGATGATAATAATCTTTGTTATAGTGTAGGGAAGGTTTAATAAACATAAAAATCAAATGAAATTTTGTTATATATTATGGACACCAGGCTTTTTCTTAGCAGGCCATGTTTTTAACACAACGCGCTCATTGCGACCGAGGCGGCGGAAGGGTAGTGTGCGGCCCAATAACCCACCGTCTTTTTCATCGAAATTAAGCCGACCACTGGTACCGCTTCATTGACATCACCGCCCACCCGCGATACTACACCTATTACAGTATTTCTTTGTAAACAATATCTTTTGTTTTCCTTTCGGACGTTAGAGTTACTAGGCTACTCTGTGAGCTTACTCTGAAGCATATCACATACAACTGCCCATGGGAGAAGAAGCTTTCTCTCAAGTCTACTCCCGCTACCTTAAGAATATGACCTCGAGCTTTGTTTATGGTTATTGCGAAGCAGACTTTAATGGCAAACTGCACTCTCTGAAATTCGAAGGATTAATTTGATGGTATTTGGAGAATCCTAGGAATAAATATAGACTCTGCTCAAGAACAAACGTTCAGTATAGTTGATCCGATTACATTGCAATGCAATGTTTTTTTTTGGAAACTGGTGGCATTGTATAATTTTGGCGGGCCAGCTCTCAATTTTAAGATGTGAGTTGGGAGACCGGGAGCTTTCAGAGTATTCAGGAACTCGACCGGTTGTCGGACTCGGGGTTTATAACTTATTCGAAAGATTTATTTTAATATTCGACCCCTTTGAATTATTTAAAATATTAGCGCACGACATAGTAGCGCACATAGGTAGGTCATGTCGTCATGCGACCAATCTGATCAGCATTAACATCCTGTCTCCCTATCGTATCTTACTGATCGTTCCTAATATAACTCAGCCTTTCCGTCTCAATTTTTACAAATATGTTGATTAAACCGTAACTAAACCTGAACTAAAAAAAAACCCTGAAACCCTGACTAAACAGTGAAAAAAAGATAGAAAATGACCATCTCTCTTTACTAATCATTATACGGTAAAAATACCCTCGCCAGAGTAAAATTAAAATGGGTAATATATCTTATGAGCGATGGATTTCAGTTATACGAAGCAATGTGTTATCATGGCTCTCAATTACAATATTCGGCTTAGAAAATTGCTGTCCAACAATTTAAAATTTCAAACTCTACGTTCCTATGACGCCGTGTCCTAAAAGTGACCTCTTTATAGCTTAGAAACTTTCAAATGCCGTGTTAATACAGTATTGTGACTTTTGAGGCATTCCAATTTTAAAAAGTATTTCCATTGTACCAAGCTTCTATGTGAGTTCAACTTCTTCAGGATTCCGTACCAATAGCGTAAAACGGCACCATATAACTAAGACTTCGCCGTCCATCCGTCCGTCCATCTGTCTATCACCAGGTTGTATCTCATGAACCATAATAGTTAGACAGCAGTCAGACAGAAATTTTCTCAGATGATGTGTTTTTGTTGCCGCTATAACGTCAAATACTAAAAAACAAAATAAATATTTAAGGAGTGCTTCCATACGACAAACGTGATTTTGGCTTCTGTTTGCTCGATACATTTTTTTATTTTCTATTTTTGTATTCTTGCCTTTTTAATTTATTTTTTCATTATTTTAATTATATTTAAATACATCTTCCAAAACACACTAATAAGAAAATACCGAGCAAGGCTCGGTCCTCCAGATATTGTGATATAATAAGAATAACATAAATTAATGTATTATTAAAAACTAGCTGACCCGGCGAACTTCGTACCGCCTAACAGTCAATGAATGTCGTGTTACCTTTTAGCTGAACTAATTTAGGCTTTGATGAACGTAATACAATGATACAAAATAATATTAATATAGATAGAAACATAAAAGTATTTTATTATGATGAATGATGATGAAAACATACAGAATGAGAATAAAAATTTAAAAAATAATAATAATTAAGTAATTCAAACTCATGTCAGAAAAAAATGATTGAAAACTATGTTGTGCAGATTGGAATACACTCGGATTAATTCATTAATGGGATTTTCATTCAAGCACCTTGTGGTAAACGACATTCTTTGTTTTTTGGTCAGGCGCAAGAACAAATAAAGCGGATGGTTTGCCGATACGTGAGCATGCCACGTACAATTGACCATGAGAAAAACATGCATTTTCTAGATTGAGGGCACAAATAGTCAAGGATTGGCCCTGTGATTTGTTGATCGTCATGGCGAAGGCAAGACGAATCGGGAATTGAATTCGTTTAAACTCAAAGGGCATATCCGTTGGGATCATCGGAATCCTTGGAATAAGAACTTCCTCATCTTTAAATTTTCCTTTAAGTATCGACGCGTGAATCACATTGCTTATCAGTTTTTTATCACCAAACGCGTTCCATTGCACAGTTTTGGTTGGTTTAAATTTCTAAGCATGATGACTACCGAGCCAACCTTAAGTTTTAAATTGTGCGGTGGTAAACCAGGCACATCCAAGGAGTTTAAAAATTCACTTGGATAATTAGTGTCTTCTTCTTCGTTTGTTACACAGTCGATAGATTTGAATGAATACAGAGTACCTACGATTTGATTTTGTATTGTAAAATTGAGGTCATCTACATCTTTATTTTTAGCGGCCAAAATTGCTCGCTCACTTAACCATTTAGTATTTTGTGGTTAGCAATGATATCCGGCAATACTTTGTTGATAAGCTCGTCTTTTGATGATACAAAATTGCAAACATTTGGAGGAAATGAAATCAAACCGCTCGATTTGTCAACAGGAACACGGCCATTACCGATAGTCAGCAATTGCTTCGAGAAATCATCAGCAGATAGATCGTTCAACAATGCAACTCTCATATTTACAGACAGTTGAAGTTTCTTTACATATCGCCACAGATTTGATGCTTTGAGGCAAGCGTTTATTTCGTCGGCAGCAGTAGATCTTGGAATGACTGGTAGTGTTTGTCGGAAATCGCCAGATAATAAAATCATTGCACCACCAAAACATCTCAAGTCATTGCGCAGATCTTTTAATGTTCGGTCTAGTGCTTCCAATGCGCGTTTGTGCGCCATTGTGCATTCGTCCCATATGATGATTTTTGATGCTACTAAAACTTTAGCCATTGCGGAGTGTTTCGAAATGTTACATGTCGGTTGTTCAGTAGTTTGAAGGTTTAATGGCAATTTTAACGCTGAGTGAGCCGTACGGCATCCGTCTAACAATGTGGCCGCTATTCCAGAAGAAGCAATTGCTACCGCAATTTCGGATCTCGAACGTACAGTGGCCAAAATCAATGACATGAGGAATGTCTTCCCAGTTCCACCGGGGGCATCCAAAAAAAATAAGCCGCCATTTCCATCATCAATTGCATTAATCAGTGTATCATAGACTTCCCTCTGCTTAGGATTCAACAGAGGTACATTCGTTTGGACTGATTGGATTAGTTCATGTGGATCATATTCACGTTCACGTTCCAATTCTCTATTAAATGCGTCATTCATTCCGCGATCTGGCGCTAGCATTCCTAACCTAACTAACAAACTGCCGCACATGAGGTAACACATATCTTCGATCAAGAGCAAAGTCTGGTTATGCATTTCCTCATTCACCTCAAGATCGGAATTTCTTGAGCTGACGCGAATTCGATGTAAAATATCTTCAGACATGTTATCTTTGTATTTGTTCCATAGGTCACGTGGGTTCGATGGGAAGCATGTCGAAATGATGATAGCAAATAATGCGTATCTGACTTGGAGATGCAGAAATAATTGCTTCAGCGATTGTCGTGTCCCAATGAGTACCGTTTTCAAGCAAATTCAGCTCTTGACATGCTGCACGAAATGTGGGGCACACTATACCATTAACAGTTCGTAGTGATTCAAATGATGTTGGCCCTCGAACATGTACCAGCAACAACCGCAAATAGAAACATTCATCATTCTTCGGATGAACTGTGTAAATACCACCAAGAGCATCAGTAGAACGCATATCTGGATAACCAGGAACTGCATCGCCTTGCTTCCGACGTTGAAATTTCTTCGATGTAGCGTTCCAAGTGTAATAACGTGGCATTTCTGAGTAAAGCAAAGTTCGTGCGAACGGATCGCTTTGACAAATCGCAAAGAAACTGGTCAGTGTTGTCGCTGGAGGTGTTTCGGCACGTTGAGCAGCATTCGACGTTGTGAAATATACTCTCTGACCGTTTTCTAGATGCACCCCCAAATGTACAATAGTGGGATGACGTTCGTGAATAGGGAATGAAAATATACGCCAAATTGCTTCATTGCAGTTCACATATCTACCGACTTGATAGCGCGTGATTTCATCGTTGATATTGGATGTTTGGATACCAAAAACCGCCATGTCGCTCCCTTTCGTGACATATTTGCAAATGTATTTAATTGACTTGACCAAATTGCAATACTCAACATTACAATGTGCCTTGAATGTTTTGGAAAGAAGTGGCGAATATGGAACAATCCAACTGTTGTCAACTACGAAATCGTTTCCTTTCACTTTAGTTGTGATAGTTCTACCATTATCATCGGGCGATCGACGCCGATACAATGGATAACCATCGTTGCCTGTAATGGTCTCTGCCGTCAATTTTCGTGGATACCGTTTGGAACACTTGCCGTCGACCATGCACGGTGATTGGCGGTTGATAGTGCCACACGGTCCATGAATCATATTCGTGATTACAACATCATGTAGGTCTGGATCGGTTTCAGGAGCAGGAATCTCCGCACATATGATGTCATCTATTTGATCTGGCCGAATTCCTTCGACTAACCAAATTAGAATGTGAGCATGCGGTAGTGCCATTCGATTGAATACATCCAGCATCGAGTATTCCCAAAGACATGTTGCTTAACAATGTAATTCATTAGTGACCGAATTTTTTGCCTGAAAACACGTGCGGTGATGTCGTGTCGATCACTTGATGTTTGTTCGGGAAGCAGCAATTGAATAATTTCTATCCATTTCGGATTACATGTAAATGTAATCAATAGATCTGGCCGACCATAATGACGAATATATGTCATTGCATCTTGCGCATATTCATGCAAATGACGCGGGCTACCTGTGTATGTCGCCGGTAAAATAGTCAATCGACCAACATTTTCTGAATCTCCTTCTGTGCTAATTGCATCGCGTAAATGAATAAACTCTTCCGAACGCAATTTAGCTTGATTCAACCGAATGAAAGTCAGGCGCTCCGTTTCGATTTTAACGTACATGTCAACGCAATATTGTTGAAGCAGTCGACGAAATCGCAACAAATAATTGTCAGAATTTTCACGAATCGTCAAACGATATGCGTAATAATTCATCGAACTAACCTTCTTGGTAGTTTCCTCACCTGAAACAAATGCAGTAAAAATTGTATTTTAGAACCCCTAATAGGTTAACGACTCTTACAGCTACTCTCTACTAAATTAGAAATTACAACTTTTTTTGGGTACTAAAAGCAAACAGAATAAAATGTATATCAAGTTTAAATGAAAACAACAATATTGATCTTACCATTCAATGGATTAATCATTTTCATATTAAAGTGATATCCATCGTCTCCTTGCCAAAACATCAGCGGGTATTGTAACGCGTCATATGAACGGTGTGTTTCATATATTCTTTGTAGTTGCCCAGTATTGCGTCGTGTAAGTACAATATCACGTGTTTCCAAGTTTTCACCAACAATCAGGATTGCCACTTCATCGATTGTTGGAGCATTAAATGTGCGTTCATGTGTTCCAGCTGGTCTTTTATCTGCTCTGATCACAACTTTATAGTCATCACTTGGCATGCGCTCTAAAGCAGTCTTGAACAGCCTGACCAATGCATGATATTCATGAAGCATTTGCTGCAGATCTTGGAGAATTGCTCTTTTCGTAGCTGTGTTGATCCCTTGACGCCGGTCAAGTTGTTCTTCCATATTGCCCATGAAGTATATTTGCAAAAATTTATGCTGTGCATCTTCTATAGGTTGCAATGATCCACTGCGATGGTAAATCTGGCCTTGAATCTGTAAAGTCAAAGCCATAGTTATAGTTAGATTTACAAACACTTTTTTTTTTTCTAATAATAACATGCCATTTTTATTTCAGAGACAAATACAGAAATCTAACAAACTACATTCCAGATTTAGTATAGGGAGAAAAAAATCTTTATTGATTCTTTTCAATTACGAGTCGAAACAATTATTCTAGGGTAATATCCGGCATTTGTGTAAATCCAACAATACACAAAATAGATGAACAAATATTAGTAACTTCTAAAATATTCTAACAAATTTAAAACACATCAATCAAAGGAGTACATTGCAAATTCCTAATTATGTTAGGGGAATCGCGGTCCAGACCTCAAGTGTCTGGACAAAAATAAAAATAAAAAAATAGGTTCTTGCCTAAGGATTTAAGATAGATACAGGTTAAGTTTAGCTTCAAAAATGTTCACTCTATAACTGAAATAATAAATCATATCTAATGAGGTCGCAACTCCGCCGGTGAAACAAAACAGTCAAATAAAGGGTGGCGATATTATGTTTTTATCCCATGGTCATACCGTAAATAGTATATTAAAGGCAATATAATTTGTAGAATGAATAGAACTTTGAACAAATTTTTCCTTTAGTGACCGGCCATGGTGTATAGACACACCGCACCCAATCCGTCCGAGGTGACGCGTGACCCCATAGCGCGCCGTACACGTACATCTACGCCGAGCGGGCGGGCTACCGCAATTGGGTATCATCTCGAGTCGAAGCCCTCATGCAGTGAACCTCAATACAGGTATTCACGCTTGCGCCGCCCAAAGCGCCGACGGTAGAGCGTGTCAACGTAGAGTATTTTCTCTCGGACCTACCATATAGCCTAATTCCGTTAGACAACTAACTCGCAGAAGGTGGCGACCGCATCCCAGTTTCTGATGCTGTTAATCATCGTCCTAGCGACAAACCTTCAACACCTTGCATTGCTTTTTCTATTTAACTCTGTCAGAGATGACTTCTGCGTGGACGAAGTCGCGGGCAAAAGCTAGTAATTAATAATGTTATCGATTTATGCTCATCGATTGTCCCATCTCTATCTTATTCTCAATCCAGTGTGACCTTGTACTTGCATAAGCATCATATTTTTATAAAATGGTTACTAAGTATTTTAAAACATATGAGGTACAAGTTTTGGTGTAAACATTCATATTTTTATTTTCATAATTCAGTTGAGGTATAACTGGCATGTAAAGAATGAAAATATATGCGATACAAAATAAAATTGTAAACATGACGCGTATTCCAAATTACTTCATCGGTATTGTAGCTATCTGTCACAGAAATCAAGCTATATTTTAAGGATTATAGTTATTAATCTCAGATATTTGTTCAACGATTTCGCATTGCCAATCGACCTGGCTGCCTCACTTTGCTTCAGTGGTTTCATTCGCAATGTTTTGAATCCTAATTGCATTACAATTTAGCCGGGAGAGATTAGACCTTCTTGGTCAAAGCATTGTTAATAATAATTTTGAGATAATAAGATTTATCATAATAATACTCGTAGTCCTCTCAACTCGAACTCACAAACACATTGACTGTTCAACTTTAATTTCAACATTTTGCGGTATTTTTAAAATAAATCGTAGACCACATTACGTGATCTGTCAGTTGCGTTTTGTAACACCATGAACAAATAAACGTTAAAACTGATGTTCTTTAATTATTTTTTTTTGATGATTAATATCATGTTTTAAAATCCTATTCCCGACGAAGACAAACTTTGGTCCAGCCGATCTGGAGTTATAAGTGGTGTAACTAATGCTAGGGCCGCACCTGCGTGTATCGTCCCGAAGTAATGTGTGGCGAAGCTTCGTACGTTTTGTACACTAGAAAGTTATCGCGATAATACTGTGGTCTTATTAGCGACTTCGGTATTTTACACGAAGTATCGTGCAATAATTAAAGATGGCTGAAATCATTTTCATGCATTTAACTATGGATGACAAATTTCTTTGCTTTTACAGCTATATTATGCTAATAATTAAATAATGACTTTATGGAATCCCTTCAGGGGTTCAGCTTCATAATGGTGAAAAATTCTAACACCATTTCATCGCTCCACTCCATATTTATTGATTAACTGGAGATCCTCGAACGCGTCTAAACACATCGAAAATTTCTACCGAAATGAAAAACGCTGGTCTGACCACGCTGGCGCGCTAAAACCCTTTGACTTCTCGCCACCCAAGCGATAACGCACACGAAGGTCGAATGTTCGTGACGATAGCTAATAATGACCGCTCACAGATGTGATATACGCAGATGCGTATATCGTCTCATTGCACGAAGCTTCGTGACGATACACACAGGTGCGGCCCTAGCATAACACAACTTTCTTTTATATATATAGATTAGTTCATTTCAAATCATTAACTGTCAGTAACTCACATTGTTGCTTGCAACAGTGCCATGGTTACTCTGTCAATATCGATATCTACTGGGCAATTTGGTGAAAGACGAAAACATATGTAAGGCACTGTTATATCATATTCATTAACCCCCCAGCACTTCCTCCACACTAGATTATATAAAGTGCCATCAAAATTATATAATATAACACTGTAATACACACATTATCTATATATAATATTATAAAGCTGAAGAGTTTGTTTGTTTGTTTGAACGCGCTAATATCAGGAACTACCAGTCCGATTTGAAAAATTCTTTCGGTGTTAAATAGCTCATTTATTGAGGAAGGCTATAGGCTATATATCATCACGCTAAGACTAATAGGAGCAGAGCAACAGTGAAGAATATTTCAAAATCGGATTTTTGTTTCCTTTTGAGAGCTTCCGCTGCGTAAATGGTTAAAGTTGCGTGAAAATTATGTAGGTACTACATAATTGTTCCCCTTTCAAAGTTCTAAATAAAAGTCCGCGAGAGCATATGTCTATCTTTTAAGATTGGCTCACTATAACCTTTTTTATACTAATCAAATTTGTGTGGTGGGTGGTTGGGTGAGGGTGAGGGGAAAAGGTGTTTTTATAAACATAATATTAATCCTTACCCAAATAAATAAGTTATTCATCAAAATTATTTAATTTAAAACAAAATTGCCCTTTACATTATTTGATTTCAATGAATATCTTAGGAAATATCGCAGTTTAAAAATAACATCGCAGCAAAATAATGATCAAGTACTGAGCGCGCATTTATGGTAAAAATACTGGGTCCTATAATCTTATATTAAAAAAAAAACTCAAACTAATGTTATTTCATAGTACTTGTGCACACACTACATTTTTAGTTTTGTTTTCTTCTCATGACCTTCAGTCGGCTTTACACATCCTAAATATTAATAATGAGTATAGGACGTATTAGTGCCTGCCCTCATGTATAGCAGTGAAAGTTAGATTTGAAGACATTTGGAAGACATGAAAGTAGAATAAATGCCGTAGAGCTGACAGCTCTTCGTAACGTGTGTGACGTAAGTATGAAAGATAAAATTAGGTATAATGTTATAAAAGAGCGCTGGTATGCTGAGGTGGGTTGGACTCGAAGCGGAAGAAAGAATGAGTGGGCAGAGGTTGGCGAAGCAAACATATAAAGCAATCATGAATGCGACGAATACAAGGGGAAGACCACGTCATACTTTTCTGGACCAAATTGGAGATTTGTTCACGAGAGGTCATCATCATCATCATTCTCCTACTCTTGGGGTCCATACAATAAGCACTCTTCATTCATAGTACATATTGTAAAAGTTATAGGCAATAGTTTTATGACCGGCCACCTGCCAGACGTCAACCCTCCTTGGGAATATAATTGTTGATTAAACGGCATCAGATGGAGTTGGCCCAGGTCGTTCTAAGGCTCTTAGTTGTCTTTTACGACATCCACGAGCAAAGTGAGGATTGGTAGTAGGTATTCGTAGCCGCTACCACACAGCGAGGTCATACGCATTAAAAGTATGCGTAATCCAAAATAGGCGTAAGTGTATGTATGTATGTATCTATAAAAAGTATAGATAAGACCCAATACTTTTACTTAAGGTTTAATGTTCCACTCTTACAAATAAAAGCGTCATGTAGGTACCTAAAACAACTTTAACGTATGTATTATTTAAAATATTTCCATCTTTTACGTAAACGAATTCGCGAGATGAAGTTAACGTTAGCCCAAAGTACCTATTCCACGCGGACGAAGTCGCGGGCGAAAGCTAGTATTGAATATAATTCAAGACCATTGACTTTTCCCAATCCCACCAAAACTACGTGTACAAAATTGGTATCTTACGGTTTATATATGTATATACTATAGAGTATTAATAGGTATTTAAAAGCCGCTTAAATTGTGCATTATACATCTATATATATAAAAGAAAAGAAAGTTGTGTTAGTTACAACACTTATAACTCGAGAACAGCTGCACCAATTTTTATGATGTTTATGTTTTTGAGTTTGTTGTCGTCGGGAATAGGATATTAAAATATGATATTTATAAACAAAAAAAAAAAAGAAAATGAAAAATAAAACATCAATTCTAAACGTTGATTTGTTGATGATAACCATGGCAACTGACAGCACACATCATTACGTGGTCTAATGGTTTATTTGGAAACTACCGCGAAAAGCTTTTATAATAGCCACTTTTATATTATTTAGCATTTATAATCCAAGCGCCGTAGCAAAAAAAGTAGGTTTGTAATGCAATTTTTAATTTATCATTGACCATTAAATAAATATTTAGTAAAAACCATATTGTAAAAAGTTTGATTCGCTATAATTAAAAACCTATGCGTTATACAAAAAAAGTTTCAAATAAAAAAGATGGCAAATATTATTATCTACAATAATGATTCCTGCAATTTTTGTCGTACGATGCGCGGTTCGCGAGATATTCAATAAAACGTGTTTTCCAAGATGGCGGCTGAAGTGAACCCTCCCCCACCGCGCCCACTTGGATTTAAATTCAGGGGACGACCTTGAACATATTCCCAAAAAAAATACCAGGTCCCGTACGTTGCAAAAAAAAAACCCGGCGCTTGGCCTATTACCTACTATTAGTCAATGTTATAATATGCACGATAAATAAAGCGTCTTAATTATTTCATTGGGCAAGATCTGGTAGTAATATTAAATAAAGTTGCACTTTGCGTTGCACACGTGCGTATAAAGTACGTACACATATCAGAAGTCACACTTTGACTAACTACTCTCTCTCTCCCTCTCACTCTCTCCCCCTCCCTCACTCTCACCCCCTCCCTCCCTCTCTCTCTCTCTCCCTCTCTGCCTTTTTTTATTGCTTATAGTGGCAAACGAGCAAGCAGCACACCTGATGGTAAGTGTCACAGCTGCCCATGGACCTTTGCTATACCAAGGGTAAAACTAGGCCGCTGCCTACCATTACAATTCGCAAACCCACCCACTTGAGCTACCGGCTCTCTCGCTCACCGAACGAAGTGCAATAGCACATTGCCATTACTCAGACGTCGATCTTTTGCGAGAGTGTGGTACTACCCCGGACGGACCGTCCCGGGGCTGTAGACAGAGAACTGTCAACAGCATGGTCCTGCCACTATTAAAAATCCTCTCTCCCTCTCTCTGTCTCTCTCCTTTTCTCCCTCCCTCTCTCCCCTTCTCTCTCATCTCTCTACCTTCGTGCTCTTATAATCTCAGCTCATATATGTCCTACTATTGGGCTCGCGCCTCCACCATAATGGGAGGGAAATTGACCTACTATACGACGCTGGTCAGACATGTTGGTATAGGGTTTTGTTCAAGTTTTCCTTCTCTTACAAAGATGTTATATGCGTTTTATATCGCTTACCTTAGTCGTCTCTTACGATCATCCATTATTAAGATATTAGATATGATGGCGAATTGTATTCTTACTCCTTCACAACAGCGCCTTGCGATTATGAAGCTTTAAAAAAAAGATATATTTTGATACATTAATTTTTACGGTCGTGATCGTGCCAGATACAGAATATTTTATCCGACGTGTGACGATCGTGAATAATTGCTTTTTAAAAATATCAAATACGTTTTAACGAATATTTTTTCTTGACATATGTATGATAATATTATCCTATAAGTCCTATAATGTGAGAAAAATACAACCATTCTTAGGTTCGAAAAGTCCGGCCACCGAAGACAAAAATCGGGTACCGGTGGCCCGCTCGCACGGCGAAGAAGAGGTGCTTGCAGGGTGGGTCAATGGGGTTGCGCGCCGCCTCTTCCGTCACCCCGGACCGACTTGGCGGGGTGCGACGTCCATGGCCCACCGCAAAAAAAAAAAAAAGGTTCGAAAAGTCATTGATTTTCATATATCCAAAGTAGAGCAAGACCTCAAAGCTTCGCTTATGAGGCGTGCAATGACTTAATAATTTTGAATTAATCGAAATCTGCTCATTCATTAAACGTTTAGGCGGAACGAAGTGTGCCGGGTCTGCTAGTTTATTATATATTTCTTTATTTTTTGCGAATCAACTCCAGGAATCACGTAGTGGTTTCAGCAGCGACTTCGCATGCCATGTGTAATGTTATGGTACGATTCTCACGCAGCACCAACCTTTATGCGATCCTCAAATAATTATTCTAAATCCGGTCCGGTCCGATTGTATGGTTCTGTAATACCTCACGAGGCTAAGTTCGATTTCTTAGTGCTGGGTGTCCTCCTTTTGAAACTTCAAATTTTATGGGCAATAATTCTCTATTTCCGATGAAAATAACCGTCAAAATTACTTCTTCTTCTTCTTCTTAGTGAATGGCCTCTGTGAGTGATTAACCACAACTTCGCCAATGTCAAATAAAATAAGTTTAAAAAATTATAATAGATTTATATTTTAGTCGTCAGTCATGTCGGTTCATTGTCTCGACGATAATCGAGTTCGTCAAAATTTCAATGAATAACAAAGTCGCCATATCGCTAAAATAGGATATGTGTCATGACTAGGGTTGCCACCTGTATTTTATTATAAAGTATTGTACGTTATTTCAGATAAATGTACTCTATACTTTATGAGAACAATAAAGTATAATACTTTATTTCGTACGATATGAATTCTTTGGCATTTTGTAAAGTTTAGTTGTAGCAATTTTTTCATTAACGAAATTGACCGCCACTCGCAAGCGCCATATCACTTAAGCACTCATTTTTAATAATTTCTGAATGCAATTTAACCTCAAATGTCAATTTGTTGATGTTTTTGTGCGGAACGGTTTGAGTGCACTAAGAATGCGATTCAAAGTTTATAGATTTATGCCATGATAAAGACAAGAATACTCCTCATACACCTTCAAATACAACATCGATAGTGAAACGGAGCAAATAGATAGTGAAATAAAATACACCGAAAAAATATAAAAATCAGTGGGAAATCAAACATGGTGATTGGTTAATTAATGATCCACACAGCGAATATAAAGGCAAGCTGCAAAAAGGAATAAAAAATATGATTTTAAACATAATAATAAATATAAATAGTTGTACTTTATTTTGATACTGTGTACTTTTTTTTTCTTACACATAATAACCAATGTACTTTATTTGCAAAGAAAAAAGGTGGCAACCCTAGTCATGACTGTCAACTGATTTTAGCTGATTATATTTTGACATATCTTCATCTTCTTTTTTTTTGTATTGGCAATCAGCTACTAATACGCGCCTATTGTTGCCAGTGAAGAGTTAAAATTTCACAAATTATCACATTCTTTTTTTATTGCTTATGGTGGCAGACGAGCAAGCAGCACACCTGATGGTAAGTGTTACTACCGCCCGTGGACCCTTGCAATATCAAGGTTATAACTAGGCTGATGCCTACCAATACAAACCCCAAACCCACCCAGTTGAGCTTCCGCCTCTCTCGTTCACTGAACAAAGCGCAATAGCATATAGCCATTACTCAGACGTTCATCTTCTGCGAGCGTGTGGTACTACCCGGATGGACTGGCCCGCGGCTGTAGACAGAGAACTGTTAACAGCGTGGTCCTACCCATAGATAATATACTAATAAATTAGGTCCTGCCACTAACAACATTCTTCATCTTTAATTTTTTTTTTAAACTGTCATAGGCCGTCACACGAAGTATAGATACAAGGAGTCAGAACGGTATAGGCTTTTCCATAGTATTCATGGACAAAATAATAAGCCCAGATCTTAGTTCTCTTTTATGCCACTGGCTGCGCTAGAGTTTAGGACGTACCGATGCTATTATTATTACACGTAAACACGCGTTGGCTCGCGAATGTTGAATTTAATTAATTTAAATACAAAATTCCACAGCTGTCAATAGCAACAAAACTTCCCGTGTAAGGATTTAAACGAGTACTTCTTGAAAAGTGGCAAAAATTCTGTCCTCTAAATTGAGACCATTTGTTTAACATTACGTTCGAAATCCTTGTACCCATACTTCGTGATTACACATACGAAATCTAAGCTTTTTTTTTACGGATTTTGTTGCATTTGATTTTAGTTGTCTGTCGTTAATAATTTTGAGATTTCATAGTCAAGTCTTTCTTAGAAGAAACTACTTACTAGAGTAATAGGAAAGAAAAACTAATACGCATAGTGCAAACTAAAGCAAAACGGTGAGGGACATGTTCTGTAAGCAAGCGCTCGACGTCAAAACTAATTCAGTGTGATTTTAATCACGTTTTTAATCATATATCTTTTTATATTTTGTTACTGTTTTTTATAAGAATCAGACAATAGCAGAGCAATTAACATACAAATGTCTTTTAATTTATAAAATTAATTGAACTACTTTATTTTAATATATTTATGTATTTTAATTTCTAAAGAAAGTAGCTTTAAGAAAAAAGAAATGTAGAAAAAGCCTAGTCAATAGACTGAAGTTCCTTCAGCAAAAAAAAAAACAAGGAACTGACTAGGGTTGCTTTCCATTTAGTTAACACAGAGGGACTCTGCGGTACATTGTGAAACACTGGCAAACACTGTAAAAGTGTAAATGAAACAGCTAGTTGTCTCAAAATAACACTAGAGTGCATCAATATCGCAAAATTATGGGCGTTGTATACCTAAATGCAAGTTCCTTGACAAAGTCTTGGCTCAATAATTTATAAACATAACCACATTATCAGGGCTCACTTCAATAGTGCAATATTTACATTTGAACATTTTTATTAAATTTTAATTAGCAGTAAGAGACAAGTTCAATTTAATAATCTCAAATAATACTACTAGAATATGCCGTAAATAAATTGCGAGGTTAAGTAATGATACTTAATTCAAGCAAAGTAGTACCTATATATTTAAAGTACTCTATGAAAGTAGGTAAGCATCTGTCAAACACCACTTTTTCGAGTGTCGAACAGTGTACGGCTGTGTTCAACAGTGTCGTTGATGGAAAGCGCTTTATCGAACACTGCGTTACACTGCGTCACTTTTTGTATTAAATGGAAAGCACACTAGGACTGCCGACAGAAGTGAAAATTTAAACCTATGAAAAGAAATGCAAAAAAATAAAAAGCGTGCCCCACTGAGTATATATGGATATGATCATACAATAATACACCTATTATATTATACACATATTATATTATTACTTACTTTCCTACGGTCTACTCACCCTCCGTTTTACGAATTTTCGATCAGGTCACGTGTCCTGATGCGAGTTTAATATTTTTTACCCTTCCCAAAATGTGCACAACGCCGCTAACGAAGTTTTCGCTTCAAAAAATCGGAAAAATGTGACTGTTTTTCGTTTTATAGTAAGTAAATTTTATTTATGAGCATGTTTTAATAATAAATTTAAATGAACTAATTATTTTAGATGGGGGTAAATAAGGAATCTAAAAGAGCATATAGAGAGTAATTATTTAAAATAATTACTCTCGAAAGGAAACAAAAAGTATCCTTTTAAACTTCGGACACCATACCTACGCATTTCAGTTTTAATGAAAACTTGCATAGGTACGCCATTTTGGATATAGAAATGTCGAACTCTTAATTATTATTTCTGCAAAACAAGAATACACATATTTATTTTTTAGAAATACATATAAAATTTACATTTTTGATTCATACAAACCTCAGAAATCATGTCCATATCAAATTTTATTAAAAATTTGTGGTCGCCATTGTAGACTTATAAATATAGAAGAGTTAGAGGCAGCAAATTCTAGCCTTGGTCATTATTATTAGTCATATTGATTGATGAAAAACTCACATCCACCATCTTGGATTTAGAAATCTTATTCAAAATCGTATAAGCACTCCTACAATACCTACTTAATTGTATTATAAACTTACTTCCGCCATCTTGGATTGTCAAATTCTGGTAAAATTCCTAATACCAAGAGCAAATGCAGATATTTGAAATAAATTCTATTTTACTTTATTAAATTTCATTGTCAGAATATTTAGCACTCTTATTTATCAGCTAGCTTTTAATTGGATAAAGTTAATTTTAGCGATCCATTTTCTTTAAATAAATAGAAGGCTACAAATCAAAAAGCTGCTATATCGTCTGGTTGAAGGAGCAATTGTGAAAATGTAAAATTACTTGAATAGTCGCTATTAGTTTCTGTCTGCAGGTTTGTTACATTCATTCAGTTTTCATAGGCGACTATCATTTCGTCAGTCGTCATCTAGCATATTGCAGAACGAATTCCGTCAAGTGTTGCGAAATAAATTGAATTATTATTCTATAATATTTGTGTTATCGATGGTTGGTGATGGATTAGGGTTAGATGATTTGATAAAAGAAAGACAATTTAAAGCTAACCTTTATTAGAAGTATAATATTAGCATACAATTATCAAGATAGAAGCATGTAATCCTAAATATAACTTTAGTATAATATATTCTATCTTTTTCTCAAAATATCAATGTTAATAAACATTAAAAGCTTACGAAACTCAGCTTATGTGTAACATTTTGAATAAGTGTGTTGTTTAAGCCCTGCAGATTTATAGCTTAATCAAAAAGTCGAGTCACTAACTACCGAAAGTAAAGAGCTTTGAATATAATTTCTACTAGACATGCGTTATTGCAAGTAACATTTGTACATCATTAACAATTCGGTTTTTTTTATTCCGGCAATGTCGCGATCATTGGTAAATTACATATTAGATCATGTTTACGGGCGTTTATCGCACATCTTACGGCCCGTTCACGATCTTGCCGACGTGAGCGGCAGCTAAGCGCGGGTCGGCGAGCGGTAAGATCAAAAGTATAAAAATGTTAGAAGCACGCCGCTTATAGCGAAAACGCGCGCGGTTTGTTTCGAGCGAATCGTTTACAGCAGCGCGCGGTGTGGTGAGCGGGACCGAAGTATAAGTGAATGAGTGCGACGCCACGAAACTTTGCCATGACACACCTCAACCAGTTAGTGGTTGGGGCGGCTAACTATACCCCATCAAGAATATCCGCGATCCGACGTCCTCGACATGCACTGACCGACGCTGACGATGCTATTACAATCGCTCAAGAGCCTACACGGCCCGCGCGGCCATAACACACAAATATCCGCGCTTCCGCCTCCGCCGCCGGGGAAGGAAGACGCGACGCGAAATAATCACTAATTCAAACGTGGGCACACCCACTTTGCCACCAGCGACGTCCCGAGGCGAGGTTCGTTCTCCACAGGGCGAGCCCTCGGGCGTAGTCGCTTAAAACTTATACCGGGATGAGAGCCCTCAGGGCGCACCCATATAGCGGTATAGGAGGGACGTACTCAGCGGCGTAGATAAAAACAAAAAAAATTAGACGGCTTTGCGGCGGTAATGGACATCGAGGCATTATATACTTATATGTGCTGTAGAATATAATCAAAAGTTTGCGCACTCATTGTTGTCTACTCATAAAACTTATCTGGAATTTTCTGTAATCTTCGGACCATTTGCAATTTAAATACCGATATTTATTTAGTTCGTGCACTCCTCTCATATTAAGAATATCTTGTTTTAAAAATGTACTGCTTTCTAATCAGAGAAGGGATAATTTTGATAACGCCATGATTTTGAACACGTTTTGACAACTAAATACGTCCACCTAGGCCGCTGTGACTAAACGCTACTGAAGGTACGTGGCGTCCAAAACGCACCGCTTGCCGACGTCGCCCGGCACTTAACTAAGACCAAAGTCGTGACCACGCCGTTAGAGTGTAGCGTGGCTCGACTACACCTGAGTATTTTTTTTATATTTATCTTCATTTAGTATTTGATAATAATATCACTATAACATTAATGCAAGTTTATACAATTAAATTTTACCACCTTAATTTTGTCGCAATGAAGTAGTTTAATAATAAATTATAGTCTAGTTATTTTTGCTTTAAATGTTGAGACGGGTAATACATTAAATGCTAATGCACATATAATGCTAGGTGATAGTCACAGTACTGTCTCAAAATAATTTCTTTCTGGGGTTATGTCAGTGAGGTAAATTCATTTTTTTTTAAGTTTAAGAAGTCTCCAGTTAAACGAACAAAAGAGGAAGAAATTGATAAATTTTAATTTAATTACGAATATATAACAATTTCGAAAAGAATACTGGAAAAATTAACATTATTAATACTTTTTAAAATCGGTTATTCGACTAATGAAATATTACTAAAATTCTTATAGCGCATAGAAAGAAAATTAAGAAAAATGGTGAATAACAATTTAAAAAAATATATACCTATCAAGAAGTTACAAGCTTTTGAAGTTAGTGGTAACCCTTTCTCGTTCAACGATTTGTTTAGGACAGAGGCAGATTATTAGAGATTACAACGTTGACGTCATAGTGTTTGTATTGCTCTCTCTGTCTAATTATTAAAATTAAATACGTGTTACAAGCACAATATACAAATAAAGTTTGTTTTCACAGATCGATTATTTATAGTCTGTTTAATATATTAAACAGACAGCCACAAAAAAATCGTCATCCCAATTGTATTAAGACGTATATAGAAAGCCATGATTTTTTTTTATTACCTTTACTGGCACACGAGGTAGCAGCCAACCTAATGGTAAATAATATCTGCTGCTCATAGACTTCTGTAATACCCGGAACACTGTTAAATCGCTGTCTACCGTAAGGTGGGATTAGGATTCCGGTTCTCTCATCAAACGTAACGCACTTGCAAATTGCTACTACTCAGACGTCGCATTTTTGCGAGTGTCGTATCACCTCGGAGAAGTCAGTCCATTTTTGCCTGTTTGCAGAAAAATACACCAGTGTAATCCTACCACTAGAAAAAGTTTAATTAAATTTTGAAAAAAATATTACACATTAGAAAAAAGTCGATAAAATAAAATCTTTCAGTATGTACATACCAATTTCATTTTAACACTCACCGCATCAGCGCTTCGTAACACGCACCGGCAGTTTCATTGCAAAATATACCACTGGTAGATGCGGCCACGCGGTTAGACCACGCTAGGTAACAATGGTGCAATGCGAGTCTGCGCATTTCATGTTTAATCTATATAAAATTTTATTATTATATAAATAAACAACAACGAAACTATAAGTCCACACAGCCCTTCATTTCGGTTAATGAAAATGTCCCGTGGACGTTGCCGATTAGTGCGGTTTAGCCATATTTCTTTATATTACACCATAAAACCAGTTTATTGAAACACATTTAGAATATGGAAAATATATTTTTTGCTTTATGTATCTCAAGATATTTTTGAAGTTATACTTCTTTAGGCGGGTTATGAAAAAATTATAAGAGTGAAATTTTAAGAAGCGCGCGCCTCACTGTAACACAAAAGTAACAGGTTGAAGTTGGCCGCATATAAGATGCGCGCGCATCACTGTAACACAAAAGTAAATTACATGAAGTTGGCCGCAAAATCGCTCATTAACACGTGTTTTAGTTTCACACAAGTGTGAATTATATATGTGCTAATAAATTATATTCGGTAGTGATTTAAATTGAATATTTTGATTAATATTATTTACTATTCCTCAATATTAGTGAAATAAAAATATCCTATCCTTTTCCTATTTTATTGTAATTAATTATTTACATGCAATTATAAACTATTTTTTATTGATGCCAAAGCAGTATAACTTCTCACGCGCATACATAATTTATATTTTCGTTTAGGTATTGCAATACGATATGGAGTATCGATGTTTTAATGTTAGATAGATAGAAAATGCTGGAAGTAGATATTTTGAGAAAACAATAGTTCCTATTAACTATGTAATGAAATCCTTAACTAATTCTTAATCCTATTTTTAGAATTACCATAATGAGATATAGTATTTTTCAATTAAATCTAGTTATCGAATTCAGTGTTACCCTATAGCAAAATTACAGAACATCAATAAATAATTTTCAAATTCCTAAATCCCATTCTCTTCAGTTTAGTAGTTGGATTTTGAATAATCTAGTAAATGTTTTGTACTGAGATATCAGTTTGATAAAAAACATTGCATGGGTCACAGTAATCACACTACATTCAAATAGTTTGATGTGTATTATAAGCACATTGGAAATCCAATTACAACTGTACTCCTAAGTGCTGCAATTTAGGTTCATCAGGCATTAACTGTTAATTATCAAAAAACATCTCTGCAGGACTACTACGTAAAATTATACTCCATTCTTGATGACAGCTTTCCCACCACTCGACACCCGTTTCTAGGAAACACATAATGCAACCACGAATCTGAAATTCATGCCACTACGCTACACAGTACCTAAGACAATACTAGTTTAACATTGAGAGCAACCTACACTTTATGTACTATTGTAGCACAATCAACCAGAGTAATTTCGTTTACTCGAAATTGTACGTCTTCTTACGTTACGTGTTACTGATGGATAGTATATAGATTATCCAATTGTGCTGTAACACAGTATCCAAATTTATTGCAAAAATAGTCATAATCTCATATGATAGATTTACAATATGCTCTGCATAATATAATACCTATAATATTAGTCATGAAATTTATTCACCACTGTAACAGATAACATTATTGTAGTTAATGTGTTATGTCAATAGTATTTAGTGGTCAGGACACAGTACAAAACTATAGTTAAATAAAACCTAACTTACAGGATACCTAAATTGCATGGGACTGTAATGCTAAAATTGTATATATTGTAAACATTTACATGACTAAATAGCTAATAAGGGCATCATCTATTTATTATAATTATTTAGTTCTAAGAGAACAGAGAATTTCATATATTGTATACAAACCTCAGAGAATGAGGCATAAACTAAAATAATTATTACCAATAAAGATTTTATTCTTTCTAATCTTATTAAAAATAAGTATACTTTTAAATTGCAATATCTTAATATCTTTAAAATAACAATACATAGTTTTGTATGTGATTATGTCCATTTTAACATATATCAATTCTTAACACCTTATGATTTACCTGATGAGAGTCACATTAGATACAATAAGAACGACATTAAAGTCTAATATGACTTAATCATGTATTTCAAAGTAGTCTCATACAAAATTTAACATTTAATATTCAAGGCATTCCATACCTTCATCATACTACTTCAGGCACTACATGTAACAAGAATATTGATGAGACTTTAATATCATGTACCATTTTTAAATTCCTATGCAATTTCAATGTAGTACATATAAATTATCCAGTTCACTTTCATTGACAATTTGCAATAGTACTTCCAGGTCTTCTAAGCTAGATATAAATTTGGGTGCTCCTATAAATTCTACAGATTTTCCACCAATTTCAATATCATATTTTAAGTTTTTCGGACATGTTACAGATTTAAAACAGGCACCATCTTTAGTCTTTTTGAATACCAGATGTGTGATACCTTCTATAGAAGACCAACAGTTTGTCTGTTTGCTTTTGACCTCTTCTTTAGACTCATCCGTTTTATCAATAACCATTTCATCCATCTCATTGACTTTTTTTTCAATATCTTCTATTTTTGGGTCTGAGCTTTCCACAGATGTCTCCTCATGTTTAATTTGTTCAGGTTCATCAGCAGGGTTACTTTTATTGAGATCTTCAACCAATTCAGGCGTAGTTTCTTCAACTGATTTTTCCAAGTTACTCGGCAAGTGTTCTTCTATACCTTTCTGTAAAGCTTCATCAAGTATAGATGGACTTTGTGGGTTTTCAATTTCTTCCAATTTTATATCCGTACCCTGTAGCTTATTCGATTGTTCTGGTGTAACACTATCTGAAATACTTGCTAAGTTGACATCTTCAATTAAATTGCTTACGTTTGAGTTGTCAACATCCATAGGTGTAGGTGCTACTGGGCTAGTTGCGGGATTTGATTTACCTAAAAGCATAGCTTCTACGTCACTAGACTCCAGATTTGATTTAAATTCTAGGCAAGTACTTTGGTCATTTGGTTTATTATCACTACTATTATCGTTAAGAATGTCCATTATAGATGGGAATTCATCAACTTTGGTCTCCATAGTACCTAATTTATCATTAGACTTGCCAGGTTTCTCATTGTACATTAAGTCCTCTAACTCTGCTGCTATACGGTCATATACTTTATCATCTTTTGGTTCACCTTTTTTAGGGAAAAAATCAATGCACCAATCTTCAGAAGGAAGGATGCTGTCATTTATTTGGGATAATAAGTCGGTTAATGAAATTTTGCAATTTACATCATTATTATTATTATGTACTAGAGGATCTTCAAATATAATACCATAATGCTTCAAATTTATAGTTGTCTTCTTTTGGTTACCATAATTGTTATTGTTGGTATTTTTATCCTTTAGTATGGTCCTTTTTAACCTATTATTTTCTTTTAAGATATTAGGTGTACAACGAGGAGAATCCACTTTAACTGTTTTAGGAGACGGTAGCACTTTGACCGGATTTTGATTAGAGGACTTTCTATGTAACATGACCATACCATTTTCATTACCTTTTAACCTGGTAATTGAGTTAGGCTTAGTCATTTGAGAGTTTTGTTTTGTTTTAGGCGTTTTACTACTTTCATATTGTATCTTCACTTTAGTAAATTTACCCAATATCTTGGCAAAGTCCATTCGGGTAACAACCACTGCACACTCGCGACATTTTCCTTCTTTATACAACCGTTCCAGATTTTTTGGCAGTTTCAGTGCTTTCATTCTTCTACTAACACGTATTTTGTTAGGAATCATTGTAGGGAATTATTCGTATCACCTTATAAAATTCACTTCGCCTTGTTGACTAAAATGATAGCAGACGTAGTCACATTTCCCGCCCAGAGAATATTACATTATTTATGGAAACGTATATAATCACAAACAAGTTTTAAGGCCTTCATAACTTAACAACATTTCAAATCGAGATTATTTAATATAATAACCAACTGTATTTGTTTTAAAACCAAAATGAATTGAAAAATACAACACCGCTATACTAAGTCTACTGCGAAAATGGCGTCGTTATAGTGATGTCTATGTAATCGATTAGTTAGTGTCACTTGTTCTTATATTATTAATCGAATCGACAACTTTATAATACCTTATAGAATATAGAATAGAATTTAATTTATAATAGAATTTAAAAAATAATATTAAAAGAATAAGCCAAGCAGCAATAATAACAACATAAGCAGAATAGCCTAGGCGGTTGCTTTAATTTGAGTAGCGGCTTTTTTGGCATTAAATTGATATTGCACTAGTTAGAGAAAATAATGTGTTCAAACCGTTTGCTTCTTTAAGCTTTATTTGTACAAATATGATTTTTCTTATTAATAGGGGAAGGTGGGGCAGCTTCATACAGTTTTTCTATTGCTTCTTATAGAATTTTCTCTGGTATCAATATCTGTATAGATTCATTAAAAACCAGTACTCTAACTATCTGACTTTGTATCAAAAACAAGTAATTTATGTAAATATACATGTGAGGCTTTTTATAAAGGTTTTAAAAAAAAATTAGAAATGTATGAATGTACCCCACATGCGGGGCACTCTCATACAGGCTATAGGGCAGATTCATACATGTGAAAAAATACACAAATTAAGCAAGAAATGTTTAATTATTTATCAAAATAGAAGTATCAAAACACAACGTTCTCGGAATCAAAAGCAATTACTCTCTATGAGCAGCTAATACTAATTAACAATCAAGTAATACTAAGTAAAAATGAAAAGAACATAAATGTAGGTAGTTTTTCTTTTTATGGCACTGAAAGAACTTAGTTATATACTATCGGCAGTAAAATTGTATTTGCGGTATACATTCTCCAGGTTCTGGAAGAAATCATTCACTGCCGTTTTATTAAAACCGAATGACCTGGCAGCGCTGGTATTTTCAGGTTTACCCAAACTTAAATTCTTTTCGGCGTTTTCGGCAACTTGCTAACCAATCTGCCCCCGCCGTCTTGTTATTATCCCAACTTGCTGGATATTTAATTTCATTGGCCTTAGCAAATTCTTATGCAAGTTTTTTAACTTTGGTACATAAGGTATATTTACTCAAAAGATCCTTTTCTGTTTTTGTAAAAACTTGGTGCGATGCATATTTAGATTTAAACTCACGATTTTTGCTATCAAGATCTTGTGTTTTGCGTATTTTTAATACAGTTTTGTAGTACTTGTGCATTAACTCTATCTATATTTGGCTACAGATTTTGTTATAGAGTTTGTTTTGTAAAACTTCATCGATAGCTTTTAACACTACCTGTTCGTCCACCTCTCCACTCCTAGATTCATTTTCTTGTAATGTCTAACCATATTTTTTCTGTAAAATTAAATTTGATATCATTTCAATTCTAAAAACGAAAATAAAACCGTGAAGCACATTCATATAGTATGAATGTACCCCGCTTACTGCTGTATGAACCTACCCCAACAAATGTAAATGAAATAATAATATTCCTATAAAAAAACCAACCATATATATCATTATTCACGTATCAATTCACAAACTTGATCCTATTATCTTTGAAATAAACTAGTACTGAACAATCTAGATAAAAGCTTTTATTAAAATATAGATGTTTAAAGTTAGGTTTTAAAATTACTTACGCTTGGCCAAATCACTTTCCGTCTCACCTCGTCCTAAGTTTCACACCGACTGCTGTCAAACTCTGTGAGCCAACACACGCATAAGCAAGGCATGCGTACACGCAAAAATCGTTCAGTTAATGCGC